>JAQSUU010000291.1:4800000-7587073 GCA_038087645.1 Saccharum hybrid cultivar R570 | reverse complement strand
TCAAACTTGCTCAATCTAGTGCCTTTCTTAAGAATATAGCATTTGCAACCAAACACTCTAAAGTATGCAATGTTGGGCTTTATTTCATTCAATAGCTCATATGGTGTCTTCCCAAGCTTTCCATGGCAATAGAGACGGTTGCTACAATAGCAAGCCGTGTTGATAGCTTCACTCCAAAATAAATGACTCATATTGTATTCACTAAGCATTGATCTAGCCATATCAATTAAGGTTCTATTTTTCCTTTCAACTACACCATTTGATTGAGGAGTGTATGTTGGTGAGAATTGATGTCCAATACCAAGATCATCACACAAATATTTAATTCTTGTGTTCTTGAACTCACTACCATTGTCACTTCTAATCTTCTTGATGGTGATTTCAAACTCATTTTGCACTCTCTTGACAAAAGACTTGAATAGATCATAAACATCACTCTTGTCATAGAGAAAGAACACCCAAGTATATCTAGTGTAGTCATCAACAATCACAAAACCATACTTGTTGCCACCAATGCTAGTGTATGTTGTTGGCCCAAACAAGTCCATGTGCAATAGCTCAAATGTCTTTGATGTGCTCATTTCACTCTTACTAGGATGTGTATTTCCAACTTGTTTGCCGGCTTGACAAGCACTACATAGTTTATCCTTTTCAAAAGTGACATCTTTCAAGCCTCTAACTAAGTCATGCCTCAAAAGTTTGTTCAATTGTTTCATTCCAACATGACCAAGCCTTCTATGCCATAACCATCCCATACTAGATTTGCTAAGCAAGCATGATGTTAATTGTGTTTCACTATCATTGAAGTCAACCAAGTATAAGCTACCATGTCTAAATCCTTTTAATATCAAATTTGATCCATTAATACTTATGACTTCAACATCATCACTACCAAATATGCACTTAAAGCCAAGATCACAAAGTTGTGCCATCGACAAAAGATTGAAATCCAAGCTCTCAACTAGCAACACATTAGATATGCTCATGTCATTTGAGATAGCGATTTTACCAAGCCCCTTGACCTTGCCTTTCTTGTTGTTGCCGAAAGTGATAGCATCAAAACCACCATTTTGACTTGTATCAATTGATTTGAACATACAAGAGTCTCCGGTCATATGTTGAGTGCACCCACTATCAAGCACCTAATGCCTTCCTCTGGCTTTGTAATTGACCTACAAGACAAGATCAATTCTTTTTAGGTACCCAAACTTGTTTGGGTCCTCCAAGGTTAGTGACCAAGCTCTTTGGTACCCAAATGGCTTTCTTCTTTGAGCCGATCCATGGTGTACCAATGAACTTAGCATGAACACCATTAGTACCCTTGGTAAGCATATAGAAAGAATCAAACTTAATTGAGGATACATTAGCATTGGATTTCTTGTTCACGCAATGTTGCTCTATGTGATCAACTTGCTTGCAACTTTTGCAATAGCTACCATTATTCTTCACAAAATGAGTCTTGTGAGGAGCAAAAGCGGCCTTGCCTTTCTTGGGGTTATAGCCCAATCCCTCTTTGTAGAGAGAAGCTCTTTGGCTACCCAAGCACATAAGCAAGTGGTTCTCACCACCACAAGCCTTAGCTAATGTGTGATTGAGCTCTTTTACCTCATTCTTGAGATTTTCATTCTCAACTATAAGTGTGGAGTCACAAGTGAAACCATCACTACTAGATGAGGATGATGTAGATGAGCTACATGAAGGGTTAGTGGGAGTAACAACAATAGGTTTAAGAAAGGATTCATTAATTATATCACATGATATGCCTATGTTACAAGTTTTAGCTTTCTCAACATTAGTTGGCATGTTTTCACATTTTTCAACTAGAGAGGAATGAGCTTCTTCAAGCTTGGTGTGAGACTTTTGAAACTTCTTATGGTCTACCTTTAGACTCTCATAAGATGTCCTAAGCTCATCAAGTTCTTGCATAAGGTTTTTCTTTTCCTTAAGCAAGCCCTTGCACTCCTTTCTAGATTCTTTAAAATGTTGAGTGCAATCTTCTAGCATAGTGATTAGTTCATCTTTAGTGAATTCTTCTTCATCACTATCAGTATCACTAGAATTATCATGATCACTCTCATCGTCGGATGATACCTTAGCGGCCTTAGCTATGAAGCACGATGGAGTGTCGAAGAGGGAGACCTTCTCTTGGATGGCAATGCTAGCATGTCCCTTCTTCTTGCTCTTGTTGTCATCCTCATCATCACTTGAGGAATCATCACTATCCCATGTGGCAACATGAGAATCATTCTTCTTCTTATAAGAGCTTTCCTTCTTCTCTAGCTTCTTCTTTTGCTTCTTCCTCTCCTTCTTGATAGTATCTTCATCATCACTATCATAAGGACACTTTGCAATGAGATGGTCCTTGCTATGGCATCTAAAACATCTCATGGTATGCTCATTCTTCTTGGATGAGTTCTTGCTCCTTCTTGCACGATAGCCTTTCTTCTTCATGAATTTGCCAAATTGCTTGACAAAGAGAGCCATCTTCTCATCAATGTCATCACTATCACAAGAGCTTGAGTCTTCATCACTTGATGATTCAATCTTGGATTTGCCCTTGGATGTGGTGGCTTTGAATGCCACACTCTTCTTCTTTTCATCATCTTCTCTATATGAATCATCGGTCATCACTTCTTGGAATATTTGTGGAGGAGTTGAATCCTTCAATGTAGTCCTCACTAGCACGGTGATCAATGTATCAAATCTCTTGGGTAGACTTCTCAAGAACTTCATAGAGAATTGATTGTCCTTGACCTCCTCACCAAGTGCCTTGAGCTCATTGACAATGACTTGCAACCTATGAAACATCTCCGGTACACTCTCATCATCTTGCATCTTGAAGCTTGAAAATTTTTCTTGTAAGATATATGCTTTAGCGGTCTTTGTGCCTTCGGTGCCCTCAAATATTTCTTCTAGCTTGGCCCAAGCATCATGAGCAATCTCTATGTTCTTCACTTGCTCAAATGTCTTGTCATCTAATGCCTCATGAAGAGCACTAATGGCAATGTCATTGCATTGGAGCTTCTTCTCTTCCACCGGTGTAGGTGCTTCCGGATTAGTGACCTCAAATTTTGTTTCGGTGACCTTCCACACTTCTCTATTGATTGACTTTAGGTGTGCGGTCATCTTAACCTTCCAAAATGCATAATTTGTGCCATCAAAGTGAGGTGCCTTCTTGGTGTTGTTGATGTGCAAGCTTAATTAAGCCATTTCTTTTTCACCGTAGGTTGTTAAGCCTCAAATAAACGGTGCCTCGGCTCTGATACCACTTGTAAGGTCCAAATAGGCTAGAGGGGGGGTGAATAGCCTAATTAAAACTTCTACAAGAATTACTTAATCACAAGTTAGTACGAAAGGTGGCGAAGCAAAAGCACTAGCTCTAACTAAATAAGCAAGCCACCTACATAAGTCTAGTACAAGGCTATCCACTAAACACAACAACAACTACAAGCTAGAAATCAGAAGTAATATGAGAGAAGAGCTTTGAGTGATTATACCGCCATGTAGATATGAGAAGTACCAATAAATCAATCACACAAGAGAAGTCCTCGGGAAGAGAATGACACAAGAATTTATCCTGAGGTTCACTTGCTTCTCGGCAAGCTACTCCCCGTTGTGGCGATACACCCACTTGTCGGTTCGCGAGCTAATCGACTATCAAGAGTTGAGCCCTCGGCGGGCGCCGCACAACCGCACACAAGATGGGTATCCTCCAAGCCACGAGCTTCACTAGAGTATCCAATTTGCGAACTCCCGCGGGGAAGGATCAAGAACCCCTTACAACACTTGGTGAGGGCTCCAACAATCTCCAATTGTGAGCTCAATCACCTCTGCTGCTCCAAGCCGTCTACCGTGTCAGGAAACACAGAAGAGTAACAAAAAATCCGCAGCAACTCGAAGATCAAGTGCCTCTAGAATGCAACTCTCAAGCAATGCACTTGAATCTCACTCAATCTCACTCAAGATGTGCAACTATGCAAAGAGATCAGTGGAGGGGTTGTTCTCTAGCTCAAAGTATGTCTCTAGGTCTCAAAATGCGCAAGAGTTACCTTCAAACCCCGGACATCTTCTATTTATAGCGAAGGGGTACGCATCTAGCCGTTACCGGACGACACAGTTCAAAACGAGCTAACCGGACGCTCCGGTCAGGGTGATCGGACACGTCCGGTCACTACAGGATAAGCGTGAACAGTGTATGTCAGAAGTTACCATTGCTATGACCGGACGCGCTCTAGCGTATGACCGGACGCGCCTCACCTGGCATCCGGTCAGAGTCCAGTAAGCTCCTATCACGACCGGACGCATCCGATCGCATGTGACCGGACGCGCCGCACGTCCGATCACCACTTCGCTGCTCTCTGCCCCTCTGGACGGCTGACCAGACGCGCTGGTTTTGTGAAGGACCATTCGTGCCAGTCGCTCACTCTACTTTTGCGCATAGGTGAACTGACCGGACGCGCTGGTCAGGGCAGACCAGCGTCTGGTCATTAACCCTAGGCGCGCTGACCGGATTGAACTGACCGGACGCATCCGGTCTTACCGTGACCGCGTCCGGTGCAGCGTCCGGTCTCCATAGTGACCTCCGTTCGCCTCCGTTTCTTTTCCGACTTTCGGCGCAGTAGAAAATAGGCGTTTCACTTCTCTAAAAAACGTCGAATCCTGCCTCGCAAGCTCGGCGGGAGGGAGAGAAGAACCCAAACCCTTCTCTACCTCTCAAACTCCATCGCCTTCACAAATGTGCTAACACCACCATGTGTAAATCACCATGTGCATGTGTGTTAGCATTTCACAATCATTTTCCAAGGCGTTATATTAGCTCTTTACTAGATCCTAATGCATATGCTCAAGACATTGATCTAGTGGCACTTGATTTCCGAGCTAACCGTGATTACCCCTCTTGATAGTCGGCTATGTATCCTAAATCTGGTCAATCACTTCTCTACTCATCTTAGACCGGCAAAGGGAAAAACCCCTATGGTTATACCTTTGCCTTGCGCTCTTAGATCCTTCTCCTCCACTTAATCATCATGTCCTTCATTTTATGTGCATCTCCACCATGATCATCATTTCATGTCCATGCACCATCTCTTTGTGATCTTGTGGCCATCACTCCTTGCCACATACACCTTCATCACATGTGTTGCTTATGCCTAACTCAAAACACTTAACACATGGCATTAGCAACTTGGTGTCATTAATTACCAAAACCAAACTTGGGCTTTCACACATACCATGCACCTATCTTGTACTAACACTAACATTGTCTCCAAATGGACAGAAATGAGATTCCACTAGACCAAAGTCACATAGAAGATCCATTGGGTGCATCCAACAACGATTTTTGAGGGTATTTATGTTCGATGCAAACTGTGCACCTATCTTGCGTCAAGTTAGCACTATCTCGAAATAGACTAAAACGAACATCCACTTGAGCCTCGTCACCTAGGAGTACCATCAGGTATATCAAAAATGATTTCTGAGCCTATAGTATGTTCGGCGCAAACCATGTAGCTATCTTGCATCAAGATTAACACTATCTCTGAACAGACCGAAACGAGCATCCACTTGAGCCTCATCACCTAGGAGTACCATTGGGTGGGTCCAAAACAATTTCTGAGCCTATGGTACGTTTGGCGCAAACCATCCACCTATCTTGCACCGATACTAACACTATCTCTAAACGGATCGAAATGAGATTCCACAAGACCCAAGTCACCAAGGTGTTCTATCGGGTGTGTCCAAAATAATTTTCGAGCCTATGGTATGTTCGGCACAAACCGTGCACCTATCTTGGGTCAACATTAGCACAATCTCTAAATAGACCGAAACGAGCATCCACTTGAGCCACCTCACCTAGGAGTACCATCGGGTGCGTCCAAAACGATTTATGTGCCTATGGTACACTTGGCAAAAATCGTGCACCTATCTTGCACAGATGCTACCACTGCCTCCAAATGGATAGAAACGAGATTCCACATAACCAATGTCACCTAGGAGATCCATCGGGTGCGTCCAAAAAGATTTCTGAGCCTATGGCACGTTCGGTGCAAAGCGTGCAGCTATCTTGCGTAAGGATGAGCACTATCTCCAAACAGACCAAAACGAGCACCCACTTGAGCCTCGTCACCTAGGAGTACAATCGGGTGCATCCAAAACAATTTCTGATCCTATGGTACATTCGGCACAAACCGTGCAGCTATCTGCGTCAAGATTAGCGCTATCTCCAAACAGAACAAAATGAGCATCCACTTGAACCTCGTCTCCTAGGAGTACCATTGGGTGCGTCTAAACGATTTCTGAGCCTATGGTACATTCGGCGCAAACCATGCAGCTATCTTGCATCAAGATTAGCACTATCTCCAAACAGACAAAAACGAGCATCCACTTGAGCCTCGTCAGCTAGGAGTACCATCGGCTGTGTCCAAAATGATTTTTGAGCCTATGGTACGTTTGACGCAAACCATGCACCTATCTTGCACCAATACTAACACTATCTCCAAACGGATCAAAATGAGATTCCACATGACCCATGTCACCATGGTATTCTATCGGGTGTCTCCAAAATCATTTTTGAGCCTATGGTATGTTCGGCACAAACCATGCAGCTATCTTGCATCAAGATTAACACTATCTCTGAAAAGACCGAAACGAGCATCCACTTGAGACTCATCACCTAGGAGTACCATTGGGTGCGTCCAAAACGATTTCTGAGCCTATTGTATGTTTGGCGCAAACCATCCACCTATCTTGCACCGATACTAACACTATCTCTAAACAGATCGAAATGAAATTCCACAAGACCCATGTCGCCAAGGTGTTCTATCAGGTGTGTCCAAAATAATTTTCGAGTCTATGGTACGTTCGGCGCAAACCGTGCACCTATCTTGGGTCAACATTAGCACAATCTCCAAATAGACCGAAACGAGCATCCACTTGAGCCACCTCACCTAGGAGTACCATCGGGTGCGTCCAAAACGATTTATGTGCCTATGGTACGCTTGGAGAAAACCGTGCACCTATCTTGCACAGATGCTACTACTGTCTCCAAATGGATAGAAATGAGATTCCACATGACCAATGTCACCTAGGAGATCCATCGAGTGCGTCCAAAAGGATTTCTGAGCCTATGGTACGTTCGACGCAAAGCGTGCAGCTATCTTGCGTAAGGATGAACACTATCTCCCAACAGACCAAAACGAGCACCCACTTGAGCCTCGTCACCTAGGAGTACCATCGAGTGCATCCAAAACAATTTCTGATCCTATGGTACATTCGGCGCAAACCGTGTAGCTATCTTGCGTCAAGATTAGCACTATCTCCAAACAGAACAAAATGAGCATCCACTTGAGCCTCGTCTCCTAGGAGTACCATTGGGTGCGTCTAAACGATTTCTGAGCCTATGGTACGTTCGGCGCAAACTATGCAACTGTCTTGCATCAAGATTAGCACTATCTCCAAACAGACAAAAACGATCATCCACTTGAGCCTCGTCACCTAGGAGTACCATCGGCTGCGTCAAAAATGATTTTTGAGCCTATGGAACGTTTGGCGCAAACCATGCACCTATCTTGCACTGATACTAACTCTATCTCCAAACGGATCAAAATGAGATTCCACATGACCCATGTCACCAAGGTATTCTATCGGGTGTCTCCAAAATGATTTTCGAGCCTATGATACGTTCAGCACAAACCATGCAGCTATCTTGCGTCAAGATTAACACTATCTCTGAACAGACCGAAACGAGCATCCACTTGAGCCTCATCACCTAGGAGTACCATCAGGTGCGTCCAAAATGATTTCTGAGCCCATGGTTCGTTTGGCGCAAACCATCCACCTATCTTGCACCAATACTAACACTATCATAAAATGGATCGAAATGAGATTCCACAAGACCCATGTCACCAAGGTGTTCTATCGGGTGTGTCCAAAACAATTTTTGAGCCTATGGTACGTTCAGTGCAAACCGTGCACCTATCTTGGGTCAACATTAGCACAGTCTCCAAATAGACCATAACGAGCATCCACTTGAGCCACCTCACCTAGGAGTATCATAGGGTCCGTCCAGAATTATTTATGTGCCTATGGTATGCTTGGCGAAAACCGTGCACCTATCTTGCACAGATGCTACTACTGTCTCCAAATGGATAGAAACGAGATTCCACATGACCAATTTCACCTAGGAGATCCATCGGGTGCGTCCAAAAGGATTTCTAAGCCTATGGTACGTTCGGCGCAAAGCGTGCAGCTATCTTGCGTAAGGATGAGCACTATCTCCAAACAGACCAAAATGAGCACCCACTTGAGCCTCATCACCTAGGAGTACCATCGGGTGCGTCCAAAACAATTTCTGATCCTATGGTACATTCGGCGCAAACCGTGCAACTACTTTGTGTCAAGATTAGCACTATCTCCAAACAGAACAAAATGAGCATCCACTTGAGCCTCGTCTCCTAGGAGTACCATTGGGTGTGTCTAAATGATTTCTGAGCCTATGGTACGTTCGGCGCAAATCATGTAGCTATCTTGCATCAAGATTAGCACTATCTCCAAACAGACAAAAACGAGCATCCACTTGAGCCTCGTCACCTAGGAGTACCATCGGCTGCGTCCAAAATGATTTTTGAGCCTTTGGTACGTTTGGCGCAAACCATGCACCTATCGTGCACCGATACTAACACTATCTCTAAACGGATCGAAATGAGATTCCACATGACCCATGTCACCAAGGTATTCTATCGGGTGTCTCCAAAAATGATTTTCGAGCCTATGGTACGTTCGGCACAAACCATGCAGGTATCTTGCGTCAAGATTAGCACTATCTCCAAATAGACCAAAACAAGCATCCACTTGAGCCTCGTCACCTAGGAGTACCATCGGGTGCGTTCAAAATGATTTCTGAGCTTATGGTATGTTTTGCGCAAACCATGCACCTATCTTGCACCGATACTAACAATATCTCCAAACGGATCAAACTGAGATTCCTCATGATCATGTCACCAAGGTATTCTATCGGGTGTGTCCAAAACAATTTTTAAGCGTATAGTACGTTCGACACAAACCATGCACCTATCTTGTATCAAGGTTAGCACTATCTATAAATGGACCGAAACAAGCATCCACTCGAGCCTTGTCACCTATGAGTACCATCAGGTGCGTCCAAAACAATTTCTAAGCTTATGGTACGTTTGGCATAAACCATGCACCTATCTTGCACCGATACTAACACTATCTCCAAATGGGCCAAAATTTAGATTCCACATGACCCACGTGACCTAGGTATTCTATCGGGTGTGTCTAATATGAGGTTTGAGCCTATGGTACGTTCGGCGCAAACCGTGCACCTATCTTGTGTCAAGATTTGCACTATCTCCAAACAGACCGAAACGAGCATCCACTTGAGCCTATTCACCTAGGAGTACCATCGGGTGCGTACAAAATGATTTCTAAGCCTATGGTACGTTTGGTGGAAACTGTGCACCTATCTTGCGTCAAGGTTAGCACTATCTCCAAACATACCAAAACAAGTAGACTTGAGCCTCGTCACCTAGGAGTACCATCGAGTGTGTGCAAAACAATTTCTGAGCCTATGGTACGTTTGGGGCAAACCGTGCAACTATCTTGCATCAAGGTTAGCACTATCTCCAAACAGACCAAAACAAGCATCCATTTGAGCCTCGTCACCTAGGAGTACCATCGGATGTGTCTAAAATGGTTTTTGAGCCTATGGTACATTTGGCGCAAACCATGCACCTATCTTGCACAAAGACTAACACTGTCTTCAAATGGTCTAAAACAACTTTCCACAAGACCAACATCACCTAGGAGATTCATCAGGTGTGTCCAATAGCAATTTCAGAGCGTATGGTATGTCACGGAACCGTCCAAATTATAAGAGCACAAGTACAAAAACAATCACCGAAGTGATCAAATTCTTGCACTTGAGCCCATATAACTCCAGTAGTCCAATGAAATCATGAGGGATTTCAAACCAACCAACATATCAGCCAAGATCGTAGTGATTCAACATAACAAGTCACATGTTACAACCATTTCACAATTAATTCAATATACATCGGAGTTCTACGTAGTTATTACAACTTAAGTTCAAAAGTAGTGGAAGCAAAGTAATTTGAAACTAACAACACCCTTATTTCAAATACATGCCAGTACCAAGGTCGACTTCCAACAAAAGCATTAGAGACAAGATAATAAGAAGGATCACGCCCGATGATCACACTCTGCCTCTAAGGCAGGAGCCAACCAACTCTTGCAGTCGCCGTGATACATCACAACCTACAACAGGTGGGAATAAAACCCTGAGTACGAGAAGGTACTCAGCTAGACTTACCCGTCAAAAACCATAAATAAAGTGATACCAAGGATCATGCAAGGCTGATATAAAGTGGGCTAGCTTGACAACATTTTGTGTAAAAGCTTAATACAGATAAGTAATCATTAATGCTTAAGCATCAAGTTAATCATCATTAACCTGTAATCTATATTAGCACCTGTACTAGAGCACTCACTTGATTAGGAGCAAACAATATTAACCATAGCAGGTATAAATTGAGGCAACATTTACATCATCATCCAATTAACCATACGTTCAATTTAATAGAATCTACGTTGCCACTGCTCAAGTCAAGTGCTCACTAACCGAGATCGACGGTGATTCGAATTGAATTCCTATCCAGCTAGAGGGGTATTTCTAACACTCACCGAGCCACGCCCGGCGAGGGCTGCTCAGGTCACCTTTGGTACCATTCAAGAAAGCGTGGGTTCGACTAATGCCGCATCCCCAAGGGCAACACTCTACCAGGATGATAGGGACTCTAACCCCCCTTGGTCTTATGCCAATGTTCCCAAACACATCCTTACTACCTCCAAGATGCGACCTACCATTCGATTCTAGGCCTGAACTGTATTACTCAGATTCGCGGTCGGAACGACTTATCCAGCCAACTAAGTGTTAGACTGCGTTTAACATGACTCAAGGACGTACAGCGAATCAGTCCTTAAATGACTCAGACGGGGATAGATCCACACCCAAGACCTCTATGCCTTGTTGCTTCACTATCGTCATCCCCCGGTCTCATTTTATTTTATTAACACATGGTTCTTTTCCACGATAGCAAATATAGCCAACCGTGCCATATATGAATATTCCTACATCTCGTAGGTGACAGGAAATCACCTGACTGCTACCGCTTAAAGCAGGGCTAAGCATCTACTCGATTCTAGTCTATGTAGGATTCAAGGATTCATATATCTGGACAAGGAATGATATAATGCAGCAAGGTTTTCAACCAACTCCTACCACTTAATGCAACAATACTTATAACATATATAGAATTAATTGCTTTGAAGGTAGGAGGCTTATAATGCTCCGGGGCTTGCCTGGGATTTGACTCAAGTTAGAGTATGTCAGATGAATTCACTTGGCGAGCATCCTCCAATCTATCACTCGTCCGGTCCTTCTATCTTCGGGATGGATCCACCAACTCCATCTTCAGGTTTGGCTCCACATCAGGTCCTTCACGTGCTTCAGCTAGCGTACCTAAATGAGGTGCAATAATGCATATGTATGAATGCATAGAAGTGCAATAAATAAAGTAATCAAACAAGCATACCAAAGATCTCATAAACACCTAGAGCTAATTAACTTAATCCTCATTAAGGCGTAACATAGAAGATTGCAAGCACATCAATCAAGACACGAGTCTTATAAGATCCTAGGGTACTAACCCAAGTACCAAGTAGCAACACCAACCTATTATGTAACTCAAACTATGCTTGACAGAAAGGTTCAGATTTGCAATCAGCATGAATAGTACATAAATAACATCATTCCAGGAGCTACACAATTCCAATTGACATGCAAGAGGATAATCTCGAAAGCTTATGAAATTGTCTACAATTAGTTTAATATCACCTAAGCCTGATTCCTTAGTTTACTATGTTAAAGAGATGAAACTACAGACTCTAGTCTGCTCCAAATAGAGAGCAACTAAATCTGGGATCTGACTTCAAATATCTTTAACTCAAAAACTACTTGGCCAAATACCACCAAATTTTAACAAAAGCTAGATACATGAATTATATACAACTTTGCTATAGACAAGGTGCTCAGAAAACATCATTATCATGTGGTAATTTACATTGCCCCCAGAACTGTCCAGAAACTAATAAATGCAAGAAATAATTATTAACTTACATTACAAACATATAATTGGACAAAACCAACTTGACTAACATGTCCCACATGACTAATGAACACCATAAAATATAGTGTCCAACCTAAATAAATTCTTTTAATACATTTTCTTAATTTATTTAGATAATTAGGTGGAATTATGAACACCTACCAAAAGTGTATAATAAATTCTACCAAAATTAAAGTGGCCTACATATGCTCCCAATAGTCTACTATCCAAATTTCAAGCCATTTGGACAAATATATCAACCTCTATGAAAAAGACAAATACCTATTGCAATAAACCATGTGAGAGCAAGTTAAACCTAAAACTCAATATTTCCTATGAACACATGGCCATAGTATGAATCAAAATGATAGACGATCATACTAAGGTAATGGAACAACATTTTCTATTTTATCATTTATATATTATTTAGAAGCTATTTATCAAGCCGTAAACAAGTTAAATCAATAACTAGATCATACAGTAAGAAATGACCATAAAATTTATATCATAGTACATACATAGCATGACAAGACTACCATAAAAAAATTCACATCATTTGGAGCATCACCGCAGCAGTTATGAATTTCCCAACCAATATATGCAAGAATGCCAAATTAGCAAGAGTAAATCACAACCCTAAGAAAACAGTGAACAACTACTAGGTTTAATATTTTTCTTAGTTATCAAATGCCATCATAAGATTAACAAAATAAGAATCACTATTTTTGGACTTCCCAAACTCTAAATATGGCTCTGGTCAAGTTATAAGCATTTTTAGAGCTCTTTTCCAACTTAAATAAAAACACCAGAAAACTTCTACAACCATGTAACATTTTATGCTTCTAATACATAGAGATTTTCTCAAGGTTTCCAAAAAGTCCACATTTTCTATTTTTGGAATTTCCTAGCATGAGATATGGATTTTAGGAGATTTACATAATTTCTGAAATTCAAAAACAGGATTAACTCAAACCCTAACTTAACGCTAGGTGCACCCGGTTGTTTACCCAACTCAGCCACTACTTAAACCGACACATGGGCCCCACGGTCTGCCCGGGCCTGCTTGTCATATAAAGAGAGAGACACAGGGGGGAAACGGCCTCCTTCTCCTTCCTCCCGTCAGCAAAGCAGGGGAGGGTGAGTGCCGGCCGGCCATCCGATGGTGAGGTGGTCACTGGCAGCGGCGGCAGGCCTGGAGCAACCCCTACCCTATGCGCTTCCAAGGAAGGTGGCAGCTCTCCCGGAGACCACCTATGGTGCCCTGGCCACGAGCGCCGGCGGCACGGGGTGACGGCGGCAGGCGGTGGCGTTGCTCTAGTGACGAGCGACCTAAGGCGAGGAGCACGGGAGGTGCGGCGTGAGGCGAGGGAGGTGGTGTGGGGGCTCGTCCAGGCAGAGGGAGGCCAGAGGCCAAGAATGGCAGTGGCGGCTCAGAGCTCGGCCATGGCGGCCATCGCGGCACGCGCGCTCAGGGCGGAGCCGAGCGAGGGAGAGGCAGAGAGCGAGCTTGGGAAGTGGAGGAGTGGCTGGGGTGGCTTGGTGTCCATTCCAACACAAGGAGAGGGCAAGGCACGCATCTAGCCAGGGAGGGCACACTCTGGTGCATGGCGGCCATGTCGCCGAGCGCATGTTCGCCCCTCGGGCATTTTCTTGAATACATGGCGGGTGCCAAAGTGGGCGAGGTGGGTATCAGTTTTTGTCCATTTCTAGGCAAAATTTGGTCAGGGGAGAAATAGCAAAGTCGGAGCCCACACAGAGCTCTACAACTTTCATTAAGATGTCATGATCATTTGGGCTCTGGATTAAGGGTTAATCACTCTCCAAAGTGGCACTATCAACAAGTTGATGAACATTCAAATGGGAGCGCGGTTTATTGATTTTGGGGGGTCAAACCTGATCAAATCCATCCCAACTTTTGACATGGTGCTCACCAAAGAATTGACTCCAACTCTCACTTTTTTACAAACTCAAGTTGTTTAATGAAAACTTGAGAACGCGGGATGCCACTCAAGTTGTCACTAACTTAGACTTAAATATTGCTAAGTCTAAAAACATTTAGAAGATTCGAAATTGTGATCCCTGTTTGGTAGGCTTAGAGATGGATTTAGCCTTTGGCCTTTTAACCAAGTTTGTTGCATACAACTCAAGCTACAACTTTGATTATAGGCTCATGGACTGGTTCAACATGGTTAGGGAGATAAAGATCACCAAACATGTCAACTTATTGCTGCCACTCAATGACTTAGACAAATTTCTGATCTTCCCAAAACAGCAGCTTATTCAATCTTGTGAGCTCTATTTTACCAAGCTAGAAGCCAAACTGGCTCTTGACCATTAAACAAAGTTTGTTCTACACAAGATGAACTACAACTTTTGTTTAAGGTCAAACCTTATAACTGGTACAGAAGTCAAACTTTCACTTTGGTCAAAGTAAGAACTCGATAAAGCCGAAACTAGGGTTTTAGGCCAATCGGGGCATTTTCTTGACATTTGCTCAACATGAACCCTTCATGACTTTTGTTGTAGAGTTCATCTAGAGTCATTTAGGCAAGTTTGCAAAGTTTGGTTGATGACCTATATTTCCATTCACTTAATAGTGCAATTCAAGCACTTAGTAAAACCATTCCAACAAGGATATAACTTATCATTTCATGTGACTTTTTGATTCCAAACTTCATGAAACTTTTCTAAGGATCAATATAGATGGTTATTGATGTGAGACATGTGAAGATACTATAATAACAACACCCAAGCATATATCTTTAAATGGGCCTATATGCAAGCAATGGTGCAACATCCAACTTTAGGTTAGGCTCATCTCCATAGGTTGACCTTGACATTGTCATCTCCACTTAATCTGTCATGTTTGAGCTCAAACCCACTGCTTAGTGAGTGACAAACACCTGGGGTGTTACATGGTACGTTCAACGCAAACCGTGAACCAATCTTGCGTCAAGGTTAGCACTATCTCCAAATGGACCGAAACGAGCATCCATTTGAGCCTCATCCCCTAGGAGTACCATTGGGTGCATCCAAAATGATTTATGAGCCTATGGTATATTTGGCCGAAACCATGCACCTATCTTGCACCGATACTAACACTATCTCCAAGTGGATCGAAATGAGATTTCACATGACACATGTCACCTAGGTGTTCTATCGGGTGTATCTAAAACGATTTTTGAGCTTGTAGTACGTTCGGCGCAAATCATGCACCTACCTTGCGTCAAGATTAGCACTATCTCGAAACAGACCAAAACAACCATCCACTTGAGCCTTGTCACCTAGGAGTACCATCGAGTGCGTCCAAAATGGTATGTTTGGTGCAAACCATGCACCAATCTTGCACTGACACTAACAATGTCCCCAAATGGATGGAAACGAGCTTCCACGTGACCAATGTCACCTAGGGGATCTATCGGGTGTGTCAAAAATGATTTCTAAGCCTATGGTACGTTTGGCGCAAACTGTAAACCTATCTTGCACTTACACTAACACTATTTCTAAATGGACAGAAACAAGATTCCTCATAACCAACGTCACCTAGGAAATCCATCGGGTGCGTCCAACAAGCATATGGTACATTCGACGCAAACCGTGCACTTATCTTGCGTTAAGATTAGCACTATCTCGAAATAGACCAAAGCGATCATGGACTTGAGCCTCGTCAATTAGGAGTACCATCGGGTGCGTGCAAAACGATTTTTGAGCCTATGGTACAATTGGTGCAAACCGTGCACCTAACTTTCACCGATACTAACACTGTCTCCAAATGGACTGAAATGAGATTTTAGATGACCCACAGCACCAATGTTTCTATCGGTGTGTCCAAAATGATTTTTGAGCTCGTGTTATGTTCGGTGTAAACCGTGCACCTATCTTGCACTAACACGAACACTGTCTCCAAATGGATTGAAACAAGACTCCATATGACTAAGGTCACATAGGAGATCCATCGGGTGCGTCCAAATTGATTTATGAGCCTATGGCATGTTCGGTACAAACCGTGCACCTATCATGCACTGACACTAACACTGTCTCTAAACGGACCTAAATGAGATTCCACCTGACCCACGTCACCTGAGTGTTCTATCAGGTTTGTGCAAAACGAGTATTGGGCCTATGGTATGTTCGGCGCAAACCATGCACCTATCTTGTGTCAATATTAGCACTATCTCTAAATAGACTGAAATGAGCATCTACTTGAGCCTCGTCACCTAGCAGTACCATTGGATCCGTCCGAAACATTTTCTGAGCCTATGGTACGTTCGACGCAAACCGTGCGACTATCTTGCACTGATACTAACACTGTCTTTAAACGAACCAAAATGAGATTCCACATGACCCACGTCACCTAAGTGTTCCATCAGGTGTGTCCAAAATGATTTTTGAGCTTGTGGTACATTCAGCGCAAATTATGCTCCTATCTTGCATCAAGATTAGCACTATCCCCAAACAGACCAAAACGAGCATCCACTTCAGCCTCGTCACCTAGGAGTAACATCAGGTGCGTCCAAAACAATTTATGAGCCTATGGTACATATGGCGCAAACCATGCACCTATCTTGCACTGACACTAACACTAACATTGTTTCCAAATAGACTGAAACGAGATTTCACATGGCCGATGTCACTTAGGAGATACATTGGGTGTGTCAAACAACGATTTCCGAGCATATTGTATGAATGCAAACCGTGCACCTATCTTGCTTCAAGCTTAGCACTATCTCCAAACAGACCAAAATGAGCATCCACTTGAGCCTCGTCACCTACGAGAACCATCAGGTGCGTCCAATATGATTTCTAAGCCTGTGATATGTTTGGCGTAAACCGTACACCTATCTAGCACTGAAACTAACACTAACTCAAAATAGACTGAAATGACATTCCACATGATCAAGGCCACCGAGGAGGTCGATCGGGTGTGTCCAACAACGATTTCTGAGCATATGGTACGCTCGATGCAAACCGTGCACCTATCTTGCACTGACACTAACACGGTCTCGAAACGGACCGAAATGAGATTCCACATGACCCACATCACCTAAGTGTTCTATTGGGTGTATCCAAAATGATTTTTGAGCATGTGGTATGTTCGGCGTAAACCGTGCACCTATCTTACATCAAGATTGGCACTATCTCCAAACAGACCAAAATGAGCATCCACTTGAGCCTCGTCACCTAGGAGTACCATCGGGTCTGTCCAAAATGATTTATGTGCCTATGGTATGCTTGGTGAAAACTGTGCACCTATCTTGCACTAATGCTACCACTATCTCTAGATGGATAGAAATGAGATTCCACATGACCAATGTCACCTAGGAGATCCATCGGGTGCGTCCAAAAGGATTTCTGAGCCTATGGTACATTCAGTGCAAACCATACAGCTATCTTGTGTCAAGATTAGCATTATCTCCAAACAGACCAAAACGAGCATCCACTTCAGCCTCATCACCTAGGATTACCATCGGGTGCATCCAAAATGATTTATGTGCCTATGGTACCCTTGGTGAAAAACCGTGCACCTATCTTGCACTAATGCTACCATTGTCTGTAAATGGATAGAAACGAGATTTCACGTGACCAATGTCACCTAGGAGATCCATCGAGTGCGTCCAAAAGGATTTCTGAGTCTATGCTACATTCGGCACAAACCATGCAGTTATCTTGCGTCAAGATTAGCACTGTCTCCAAACAGACCAAAATGAGCATCCACTTGAGCCTCGTCACCTAGGAGTACCATTGGGTGTGTCCAAAATGATTTCTGAGCCTATGGTACATTCGGCGCAAACTGTGTAGCTATCTTGGGTCAAGATTAGCACTATCTCAAAATAGACCAAAACGAGCATCCACTTGAGCCTCGTCACCTAGGAGTACCATCAGGTGCGTCCAAAACGATTTCTGAGCCTATGGTACGTTCGACGAAAACCATACAGCTATCTTGCATCAAGATTAGCACTATCTCCATATAGACCAAAACGAGCATCCACTTAAGCCTCATCACCTAGGAGTACCATAAGGTGTGTCTAAAATGATTTTCTGAGCCTATGGTACGTTCGGCGCAAACCGTACAACTATCTTGCGTCAAGATTAGCACTATCTCCAAACAGACCAAAACGAGCATCCACTTGAGCCTCGTCACCTAGGAGTACCATCGGGAGTGTCCAAAATGATTTCTGTGCCTATGGTAGTTTGGCGCAAACCGTGCACCTATCTTGCACCGAGACTAACACTGTCTCCTATTGGGCAGAAATGACATTCCACTTGACCAATGTCCCTTGGAGATCCATCAGGTGCGTCCAACAATGATTTTTGAGCATATGGTACGTTCGACGCAAACCGTGCACCTATCTTGCGTCAAGGTTAGCACTATCTCCAAACGGACCGAAACGAGCATCCACTTAAGCCTCGCCACTTAGGAGTACCATCACTTGCGTCCAAAATAATTTCTAAGCCTAGGGTACGATTGGCGCAAACCATGCACCTATCTTGCACCGACACTAACACTGTCTCCAAATGGACCAAAATGAGATTCCATATGACCCACATCGCCTAGGTGTTCTATCGTGTGTGTCCAAAACAATTTTTGGGCCTGTGGTACATTCGGTGCAAAACTTGCACCTATCTTGCACCGATACTAACACTGTCTCCAAATGGATCGAAATGAGATTCCATATGACCCATGTCACCTAGTTGTTCTATCGGGTGTGTCTAAAATGATTTTTGAGCCTGTGGTATGTTTGGCGCAAACTGTGCACCTATCTTGCTTCAAGATTTGCACTATCTCTAAATAGACCAAAACAAGAACCCACTTGAGCCTCGTCACCTAAGAGTACCATTGGGTGCGTGTAAAACGATTTCTGAGCCTATGGTATGTTTGGCACAAACCATGCACCAAACTTGCACTGACACTACCCCTATCTCAAAATGGATTGAATTGAGATTCCACATGACCAATGTCACCTAGGGGATCCATCGGGTGCGTCCAAAATGATTTCTGAGCCTTTGGAACGTTCGGCGCAAACCGTGCACCTTTATTGCGTTAGGATTAGCACAATTCCCAAACAGACTGAAACGAGCGTCCACTTGAGCCTTGTCACCTAGGAGTATCATCGGGTGCGTCCAAAATGATTTTTGTGCCCATCGTACGCTTGGCAAAAATTGTGCACCTATCTTGCACTGAGACTACCAATGTCTCCAAATGGATTGAAACAAGATTCCACATGACCAATGTCAGCTAGGAGATCCATCGGGTGTGTCCAAAATGATTTCTGAGCCTATGGTACATTTGGCGCAAAACCTGCACCTATCTTGCACTGACACTAATACTAACACTGTCTCCAAATAGACTAAAACGAGATTCCACATGGCCGACGTCACCTAGGAGATCCATCGGGTGCGTCCAACAACGATTTCCGAGCATATGGTACATTCGACGCAAACCATGCACCCATCTTGCGTCAAGATTAGCACTATCTCCAAACAAACTGAAACAAGCATCCACTTGAGCCTCGTCACCTAGAAGTACCATTAGGTGTGTCCAAAACGATTTCTAAACCTATGGTATGTTTGACACAAACAATGCACCTATCTTGCACTGAGACTAACACTACCTCCAAAAAGACTGAAATGACATTCCACATGGCCAACGTCACCTAGGATATCCATCGGGTTCATCCAACAACGATTTCCGAGCATACGGTACGTTCGACGCAAACCGTGCACCCATCTTGCGTCAAGATTAGCACTATCTCCAAACGAACTAAAACGAGCATCCACTTGAGCCTCGTCACCTAGGAGTACCATTGGGTGTGTCCAAAATGATTTCTAAGCCTATGCTATGTTTGACGCAAACCATGTACCTATTTTGCACCGACACTAACACTGTCTCTAAACGGACCGAAATGAGATTCCACATGACCCACGTCACCTAGGTGTTCTATCGGGTGTGTCCAACACAATTTTTGAGCCTGTGGTACGTTCGGCACAAACCATGCACCTACCTTGCGTCAAGATTAGCATTATCTTCAAACGGACCGAAATGAGCATCCACTTGAGCCTCGTCACCTAGGAGTACCATCAGGTCCGTCCAAAATGATTTCTGAGCCCATGGTATGTTCGGCGCAGACTGTGCACCTATCTTGCACTGACACTAACACTGTCTCCAAATGGATTAAAATAAGATTCCACATGACCAATGTCTCCAACGAGATCCATCGGGTGTGTCCAAAATGATTTCTGAGCCTATAGTACGTATGGCGCATACCGTGTACCTATCTTGCGTCAAGGTTAGCACTATCTCCAAACGGATAAAAACGAGCATCCACTTAAGCCTTGTCACCTACGTGTTCTATGGTGTGTATCCAAAATGATTTTTGGGCATGTGGTACACTCGGTGCAAAACGTGCACCTATCTTGCACCGATACTAACACTGTCTCCAAATGGATCGAAATGAGATTCCATATGACCCACGTCACCTAGTTGTTCTATATGGTGTGTCCAAAATGATTTTTGAGCATATGGTATGTTTGGCGCAAATAGTGTACCTATCTTGCTTAAAGATTAGCACTATGTCCAAATAGACCAAAACAAGCACCCACTTGAGCCTCGTCATCTCGAAGTACCATCGGGTGTGTGCAAAACGATTTCTAAGCATATGGTACGTTTGGCGCAAACCGTTCACCAAACTTACACTGACACTACCACTATCTCAAAATGGATTGAAATGAGATTCCACATGACCAATGTCCCTTGGAGATCCATCAGGTGCGTCCCAAAATAATTTCCGAGCCCTTGGTACGTTCGACGCAAACCGTGCACCTATCTTATGTCAAGATTAGCACTATCTCCAAATAGACTGAAATGAGTATCCACTTGAGACTCGTCACCTAGGAGTACCATCGGGTGCGTCCAAAACTATTTCTGAGCCTATGGTACGTTTGGTGCAAACCATGCACCTATCTTAGACCAATACTAACACTGTCTCCAAACGGACCGAAATAAGATTCCACCTGAACCATGTCACCTAGGTGTTCTATCGAGTGTGCCCAAAACTATTTTTCAAGCTTGTGGTACGTTCGGCACAAACTGTGCACCTATCTTGCGTAAAGATTAGCAAAATCTCCAAACAAATCGAAACAAGCACCCACTTGAGCCTTGTCACATAGGAGTACAATCGGGTGCGTCCAAAATGATTTCTGTGCCTATGGTACGATTAACGAAAATTGTGCACCTACCTTGCACTGACACTACCACTGTCTCCAAATGGATTGAAACGAGATTCCACATGACCAATCTCAACTAGGAGATCCATCGGGTGCGTCCAACAATGATTTTCGAGTATGTTCGATGCAAATCGAGCACCTATCTTCCGTCAAGATTAGCACTATCTCCAAACGGACCGAAAGGAGCATCCACTTGAGCCTCATCACCTAGGAGTCCCATCGGGTGCATCCACAACGATTTCTGTGCATTTGGTACGTATGGCACAAAGTGTGCACCTATCTTACGTCTAGATTAGGACTATCTCCAAACAGACCAAAACGACCGTCCACTTGGGACTCGTCACCTAGGAGTACCTTCGAGTGCGTCAAAAATGATTTTCAAGCCTACGGTACGGCACAAACTGTGCACCTATCTTGCTTCAAGATTGGCACAATCTCAGACTTAAACGAGCATCCACTTGAGCCTCGTCACCTAGGAGTACCATCGGGTGCGTCCAAAATGATTTCTGTGCCTATGGTACACTTGGCAAAAATTGTGCACCTATCTTTCACTAACACTACCACTATCTCTAAGTGGATAGAAACGAGATTCCACACGACCAATATCACCTAGGAGATCCATTGGGTGCGTCCAAAAGGATTTATGAGCCTATGGTACATTCAGTGCAAACCATGCATCTATCTAGCGTCAAGATTAGCACTATCTCCAAACATACCAAAACGAGCATCCACTTGAGCTTCGTCACCTAGGAGTACCATCGGGTGCATCCAAATTGACTTCTGAGCCTATGGTACGTTCGGCGCAAACCGTGCACCTTTATTGCGTTAGGATTAGCACAATTCCCAAACAGACTGAAACGAGCGTCCACTTGAGCCTTGTCACCTAGGAGTATCATCGGGTGCGTCCAAAATGATTTTTGTGCCCATCGTACGCTTGGCAAAAATTGTGCACCTATCTTGCACTGAGACTACCAATGTCTCCAAATGGATTGAAACAAGATTCCACATGACCAATGTCACCTAGGAGATCCATCGGGTGTGTCCAAAATGATTTCTGAGCCTATGGTACGTTTGGCGCAAACCCTGCACCTATCTTGCACTGACACTAATACTAACACTGTCTCCAAATAGACTAAAACGAGATTCCACATGGCCAACGTCACCTAGGAGATCCATCGGGTGCGTCCAACAACGATTTCCGAGCATATGGTACATTCGACGCAAACCATGCACCCATCTTGCGTCAAGATTAGCACTATCTCCAAACAATCTGAAACAAGCATCCACTTGAGCCTCGTCACCTAGAAGTACCATTAGGTGTGTCCAAAACGATTTCTAAACCTATGGTATGTTTGACACAAACAATGCACCTATCTTGCACTGAGACTAACACTACCTCCAAATAGACTGAAATGACATTCCACATGGCCAACGTCACCTAGGATATCCATCGGGTTCATCCAACAATGATTTCCGAGCGTACGGTACGTTCGACGCAAACCGTGCACCCATCTTGCGTCAAGATTAGCACTATCTCCAAACGAACTAAAACGAGCATCCACTTGAGCCTCGTCACCTAGGAGTACCATTGGGTGTGTCCAAAATGATTTCTAAGCCTATGCTATGTTTGACGCAAACCATGTACCTATTTTGCACCGACACTAACACTGTCTCTAAACAGACCGAAATGAGATTCCACATGACCCACGTCACCTAGGTGTTCTATCGGGTGTGTCCAACACAATTTTTGAGCCTGTGGTACGTTCGGCACAAACCATGCACCTACCTTGCGTCAAGATTAGCATTATCTTCAAACGGACCGAAATGAGCATCCACTTGAGCCTCGTCACCTAGGAGTACCATCAGGTCCGTCCAAAATGATTTCTGAGCCCATGGTATGTTCGACGCAGACTGTGCACCTATCTTGCACTGACACTAACACTGTCTCCAAATGGATTAAAATAAGATTCCACATGACCAATGTCACCAACGAGATCCATCGGGTGCGTCCAAAATGATTTCTGAGCCTATAGTACGTATGGCGCAAACCGTGTACCTATCTTGCGTCAAGGTTAGCGCTATCTCCAAACGGATCAAAACGAGCATCCACTTAAGCCTCGTCACCTATGTGTTCTATGGTGTGTATCCAAAATGATTTTTGGGCCTGTGGTACACTCGGTGCAAAACGTGCACCTATCTTGCACCGATACTAACACTGTCTCCAAATGGATCGAAATGAGATTCCATATGACCCACGTCACCTAGTTGTTCTATCTGGTGTGTCCAAAATGATTTTTGAGCATATGGTATGTTTGGCGCAAATAGTGTACCTATCTTGCTTCAAGATTAGCACTATGTCCAAATAGACCAAAACAAGCACCCACTTGAGCCTCGTCACCTCGAAGTACCATCGGGTGTGTGCAAAACGATTTCTAAGCATATGGTACGTTTGGCGCAAACCATTCACCAAACTTACACTGACACTACCACTATCTCAAAATGGATTGAAATGAGATTCCACATGACCAATGTCCCTTGGAGATCCATCAGGTGCGTCCCAAAATAATTTCCGAGCCCTTGGTACGTTCGACGCAAACCGTGCACCTATCTTATGTCAAGATTAGCACTATCTCCAAATAGACTGAAACGAGTATCCACTTGAGACTCGTCACCTCAGAGTACCATCGGGTGCGTCCAAAACTATTTCTGAGCCTATGGTACGTTTGGTGCAAACCATGCACCTATCTTAGACCAATACTAACACTGTCTCCAAACGGACCGAAATAAGATCCCACCTGAACCATGTCACCTAGGTGTTCTATCGAGTGTGCCCAAAACTATTTTCAAGCTTGTGGTACGTTTGGCGCAAACTGTGCACCTATCTTGCGTAAAGATTAGCAAAATCCCCAAACAAATCGAAACAAGCACCCACTTGAGCCTTGTCACATAGGAGTACAATCGGGTGCGTCCAAAATGATTTCTGTGCCTATGGTACGATTGACGAAAATTGTGCACCTACCTTGCACTGACACTACCACTGTCTCCAAATGGATTGAAACGAGATTCCACATGACCAATCTCAACTAGGAGATCCATCGGGTGCGTCCAACAATGATTTTCCGAGTATGTTCGATGCAAATCGAGCACCTATCTTCCGTCAAGATTAGCACTATCTCCAAACGGACCGAAAGGAGCATCCACTTGAGCCTCATCACCTAGGAGTCCCATCGGGTGCATCCACAATGATTTCTGTGCATTTGGTATGTATGGCACAAAGTGTGCACCTATCTTACGTCTAGATTAGGACTATCTCCAAACAGACCAAAACGACCGTCCACTTGGGCCTCGTCACCTAGGAGTACCTTCGAGTGCGTCAAAAATGATTTTCAAGCCTACGGTACGGCACAAACCGTGCACCTATCTTGCTTCAAGATTGGCACAATCTCAGACTTAAACGAGCATCCACTTGAGCCTCGTCACCTAGGAGTACCATCGGGTGCGTCCAAAATGATTTCTGTGCCTATGGTACACTTGGCAAAAATTGTGCACCTATCTTTCACTAACGCTACCACTATCTCTAACTGGATAGAAACGAGATTCCACACGACCAATGTCACCTAGGAGATCCATTGGGTGCGTCCAAAAGGATTTATGAGCCTATGGTACATTTAGTGCAAACCATGCATCTATCTAGCGTCAAGATTAGCACTATCTCCAAACAGACCAAAACGAGCATCCACTTGAGCTTCGTCACCTAGGAGTACCATCGGGTGCATCCAAATTGATTTATGAGCCTATGGTACGTTCGGCGCAAACTGTGCACCTATCTTGCATCAAGATTAGCACTATCTCCAAATAGACCAAAATGAGCATCCACTTGAGCCTCATCAGCTCAGAGTACCATCGGGAGCGTCCAAAATGATTTTTGAGCCTTTGGTACATTTGGAGCAAACAGTGCACCTATCTTGCACTGAGACAAACACTATCTCCAAAAGGGCAGAAATGACATTCCACGTGACCAGCGTCACCTAGGAGATGCATGGTGTGCATCCAATAATGATTTCTAAGCGTATGGTACGTTCGACGCAAACCATGCACCTATCTTGCGTCAAGGTTAGCACTATCTCTAAACAGACCGAAACGAGCGTCCACTTAAGCCTCGTCACCTAGGAGTACCATTGGGTGCGTCCAAAATGATTTCTAAGCCTATGGTACGATTGGCATAAACCATACACCTATATTGCGCTGATACTAACACTGTCTCCAAACGGACCGAAATGAGATTTCATATGACCCACGTCGCCTAGGTGTTCTATCGTGTGTGTCCAAAACGATTTTTAGCCTGTGGTACATTCGGCACAAACCGTGCACCTATCTTGCACCGATACTAACATTGTCTCCAAATGGATCGAAATGAGATTCCATATGACCCATGCCACCTAGTTATTCTATCAGGTGTGTCCAAAATGATTTTTGAGCCTGTGGTATGTTTGGCGCAAACCGTGCACCTATCTTGCATCAAGATTAGCACTATCTCCAAATAGACCAAAACAAGCACCCACTTGAGCCTCGTCACCTCGGAGTACCATCGGGTGCATGCAAAATTGTATATGAGCCTATGGTACATTTGGCACAAAGCATGCACCAAACTTGCACTGACACTACCAATGTCTCAAAATGGATTGAAATGAGATTCCACGTAACCAATGTCACCTAGGAGATCCATCACGTGCATCCAAAATGATTTTCGAGCCTTTGGTACGTTCGATGCAAACCGTGCACCTACCTTATGTCAAGATTAGCACTATCAACAAACAGACCGAAACGAGCATCCACTTGAGCCTCGTCACCTAGGAGTACCATCGGGTGCATCCAAAACTATTTCTGAGCCTGTGGTACCATTGGCGCAAACCATGCACCTATCTTAGACCAGTACTAACACTATGTCCAAACGGACCGAAATAAGATTCCACCTGACCCATGTCACCTAGGTGTTCTATCGAGTGTGCCCAAAACTATTTTCATGCTTGTGGTACGTTCGGCGCGAAACCATGCACCTATCTTGCGTCAAGATTAGCACAATCTCCAAACAAACCAAAACAAACATCCACTTGAGGCTTGTCACGTAGGAGTACCATCGGGTGCATCCAAAATGATTTCTATGCCTATGGTACGCTTGGCGAAAACTGTGCACCTATCTTGCACTAACACTACCACTGTCTCTAAATGGATTGAAATGAGATTCCACATGACCAATGTCTCCTAGAAGATCCATCGGGTGCGTCCAAAATGATTTATGAGCCTATGGTACGTTTGGTGCAAACCGTGCACCTATCTTGCACTAACACTAACATCATCTCCAAATGGACTGAAACAAGATTCCACATGACCGACGTCGCCTAGGAGATCCATCGGGTGCGTCCAAAAATGATTTCTGAGCGTATGGTACGTTTGATACAAATCGTGCACCCATCTTGCTTCAAAGTTATCACTATCTCCAAACGAACTGAAACGAGCATCCACTTCAGCCTCGTCACCTTGGAGTACCATTGGGTGTGTCTCAAATGATTTCTAAGCCTATGGTATGTTTGACACAAACCATGCACCTATCTTGCACTGACACTAACACTGTCTCCAAATGGACCGAAATAAGATTCCACATGACCCATGTCACCTAGGTGTTCTATCGGGTGTGTCCAAAATGATTTTCGAGCCTATGGTACATTCAGCGCAAACTGTGCACCTACCTTGCGTCAAGATTAGCATTATCTCCAAACGGACCAAAACGAGCATCCACTTGAGCCTCGTCACCTAGGAGTACCATCGGGTCCATCGAAATTTATTTCTGAGCCTATGGTATGTTAGTGCAGACCGAGCACCAATCTTGCACTGACACTAACACTATCTCTAAATGGATTAAAATGAGATTCCACATGACCAATGTCACCGAGGAGTTCCATCGGGTGCGTCCAAAATGATGTCTGAGCCAATAGTACGTATTTCGCAAACCGTGCACCTATCTTACGTCTAGATTAGCACTATCTCCAAACAGACCAAAACGAGCATCCACTTGGGCCTCGTCACCTAGGAGTACCATCGGGTGTGTCAAAAATAATTTTTGAGCCTATGGTACGGTGCAAACCATGCACCTATCATGCTTCAAGATTAGCACAATCTCATACCGAAATGAGCATCCACTTGAGCCTCATCACCAAGGAGTACTATCGGGTGCGTCCAAAATGATTTCTGTGCCTATGGTACGCTTGGCGAAAACCATGCCCCTAACTTGCACTAACGCTACCACTGTCTCTAAATTGATAGAAATGAGATTCCACATGATCAATGTCACCTAGGAGATCCATCAGGTGTGTCCAATAATGATTTATGAGCGTGCACCTATCTTGCATTAAGATTAGCACTATCTCCAAATAGACCAAAACGATCATGCACTTGAGCCTCATCAATTGGGAGTACCATCGGGTGCATGCAAAACGATTTCTGAGTCTATGGTACAATTGGTGCAAACCGTGCACCTATCTTGCACTAACGCCACAACTGTCTCTAAATGGATAGAAACGAGATTCCACACGACCAATGTCACCTAGGAGATCCATCGGGTGCGTCCAAAAGGATTTAAGAGCCTATGGTACATTCGGCGCAATCCATGCAGCTATCTTGCGTCAAGATTAGCACTGTCTCCAAATAGACCAATACGAGCAGCCACTTGAGCCTCGTCACCTAGGAGTTCCATCGGGTGCGTCCAAAACGATTTCTGAGCCTATGGTACGTTCAGCGCACACCGTGCAACTGTGTTGAGTCAGGATTAGCACTATCTCCAAACAGACCAAAACGAGCATCCACTTGAGCCATGTCACCTAGGAGTACCATCGGGAGCGTCCAAAACGATTTCTATGCCTATGGTACATTTGGCGCAAACTGTGCATCTATCTTGCACTGAGACTAACACTGTATCCAAATGGGCAGAAATGACATTCCACATGACCAATGTCACCTAGGAGATGCTTGGGGTGCGTCCAACAATGATTTCCGAGCGTTTGGTACGTTCGACACAAACCGTGCACCTATCTTGTGTCAAGGTTAGTACTATCTCTAAACGGACCAAAACGAGCATCCACTTAAGCCTCATCACCTAAGAGTACCGTCGGGTGCGTCCAAAATGATTTCTAAGCCTATGGTATGATTGGCACAAACCATGCACCTATCTTGCGCCGATACTAACATTGTCTCCAAACAGACCGAAATGAGATTGCATATGAACCACGTCGCCTAGGTGTTCTATCATGTGTGTCCAAAATGATTTTTGAGCCTATGGTACATTCGGCACAAAACGTGCACCTATCTTGCACTGATACTAACACTGTCCCCAAATGGATCAAAATGAGATTCCATATGACCCACGTCACCTAGTTGTTCTATCGAGTGTGTCCAAAATGATTTTTGAGCCTGTGGTATGTTTGCCACAAACCGTACACCTATCTTGCTTCAAGATTAGCACTATCTCTAAATAGACCAAAACAAGCACCCACTTGAGCCTCGTCACCTCGGAGTACCATCGGGTGCATGCAAAGCGATTTCTAAGCCTATGGTACGTTTAGCACAAACCATGCACCATACTTGCATTGACACTACCACTGTCTCAAAATGGATTGAAATGAGATTCCACATGACCAATGTCACCTAGGAGATCCATCGGTTGCATCCAAAATGATTTCCGTGCCTTTGGTACTTTTGACGCAAACCGTGCACCTATCTTATGTCAAGATTAGCACTATCTCCAAATAGACCAAAACGAGCATCCACTTGAGCCTCGTAACCTAGGAGTACCATCGAGTGCGTCAAAAATGATTTTTGTGCCTTTGGTACGCATGGCGAAAACCGTGCACCTATCTTGCACCAACGCTACCACTATATCTAAATGGATAGAAACAAGATTCCACATGACCAATGTCACCTAGAAGATCGATCAGGTCCATCCAAAAGGATTTCTAAGCCTATGGTACGTTCAGTGCAAACCATGCAACTATCTTGCGTCAAGATTAGCACTATCTCCAAACAGACCAAAACGAGCATCCACTTCAGCCTCGTCACCTAGGAGCACCATCGGGTGCATCCAAACTGATTTATGTGCCTATGATAAGCTTGGCGAAAACCGTGCACCTATCTTGCACTAACGCTTCCACAGTCTCTAAATGGATAGAATCAAGTTTCCACGTGACCAATGTCACCAACAAGTACCATCGGGAGCATCCAAAATAATTTCTGTGCCTATGGTACGTTTGGCACAAACCGTGCACCTACCTTGCACTGAGACTAACAATGTCTCCAATTGGGCAGAAATGACATTCCACATGACCAACGTCACCTAGGAGATGCATGGGTGCGTCCAACTATGATTTCTGAGTGTATGGTACTTTCGACGCAAACCGTGCACCTATCTTGCGTCAAGGTTAGCACTATCTCCAAACGGACCGAAACGGGCATCCACTTAAGCCTTGTCACCTAGGAGTACCATCGGGTGTGTCCAAAATGATTTCTAAGCCAATGGTACAGTTGGCGCAAACCAAGCACCTATCTTGCGCCGATACTAACATTGTCTCTTAATGGACCGAAATGAGATTGCATATGACCCACGTGGCCAAGGAGTTCTATCATGTGTTTCCAAAATGATTTTTGGGCCTATGGTACATTCGCCGCAAAACGTGCATCTATCTTGCACCGATACTAACTGTCTCCAAATGGATCGAAATGAGATTCCATATGACCCACGTCTCCTAGTTGTTCTATCGGGTGTGTCCAAAATGATTTTTGAGCCTGTGTTATGTTTGTCGCCAACCGTGCACCTATCTTGCTTCAATATTAGCACTATGTCCCAAAAGACCAAAACAAGCACCCACTTGAGCCACGTCATCTCGTAGTACCATCGGGTGCGTGCAAAATGATTTCTGAGCCTATAGTATGTTTAGCGCAAACTGTGCACCAAACTTGCATTGAAACTACCACTGTCTCAAAATGGATTGAAATGAGATTCCACATGACCAATGTCACCTAGGAGATCCATCAGGTGCGTCCAAAATGATTTTCGAGCCATTGGTACTTTCGACGCAAACCGTGCACCTATCTTATGTCAAGATTAGCACTATCTCCAAACAGACCGAAACGAGCATCCACTTGAGCCTCGTAACCTAGGAGTACCATCGGGTGCGTCCAAAATGATTTCCGTGCCAACGGTACACTTGGCGAAAACCGTGCACCTATCTTGCACCAATGCGACCACTGTCTCTAAATGGATAGAAACGAGATTCCACAAGATCAATGTCACCTAGAAGATTTCTGAGCCTATGGTACGTTCAGTGCAAACCATGCTACTATTTTGTGTTAGGATTAGCACTATTTCCAAATAGACCAAAACGAGGATCCACTTCAGCCTCATCCCCTAGGAGTACCATCAGGTGCGTCCGAAATGATTTCTGTGCCTATGGTACGCTTGGCAAAAACCGTGCACCTTTCTTGCACTAACGCTACCATTGTCTCTAAATGGATAGAAACGAGTTTCCACGTGACCAATGTCACCTAGGAGATCTATCGGGTGCGTCCAAAAGGATTTCTGAGCCCATGATACGTTTGGCGCAAACCATGCAGCTATCTTGCGTCAAGATTAGCACTATCTCCAAACAGACCAAAACGAGCATCCACTTCAGCCTTGTCACCTAGAAGTACCATCAGGAGCGTCCAAAATAATTTCTGTGCCTATGGTACGTTTAGCGCAAACCGTGCTCCTATCTTGCACTGAGACTAACACTGCCTCCAAATGGGCAGAAATGACATTCCACATGACCAATGTCACCTAGGAGATGCATGGGGTGCGTCCAACTATGATTTCCGAGCGTATGGTACGTTCAACGCAAACCGTGCACCTATCTTGCGTCAAGGTTAGCACTATGGTATGATTGGCGCAAACCATGCAGCTATCTTACGCCGATACTAACAATGTCTCCAAACGAACCAAAATGAGATTCGATATGACCCATGTCGCCTAGGTGTTCTATCGTGTGTGCAAAATGATTTTTGGGCCTATGGTACATTCGCTACAAAATGTGCACTTATCTTGTACCAATACTAACACTGTCTCCAAATGGATTGAAATGAGATTCCATATGACCCACGTCACCAAGTTGTTCTAACGGGTGTGTCCAAAATGATTTTTGAGCCTGTGGTATGTTTGCTCTAAACCGAGCACCTATCTTGCTTCAGGATTAGCACTATCTCCAAATAGACCAAAACAAGCACCCACTTGAGCCTCGTCACCTCGGAGTACCATCAGGTGCATACAAAACAATTTTTGTGCCTATGCTCCATTTAGCACAAACCGTGTACCAAACTTGCATTGACACTACCACTATCTCAAAATGGATTGAAATGAGATTCCACATGACCAATGTCACCTAGGATATCCATCGGGTGCGTCCAAAATGATTTCTAATCCTTTGGTACTTTCAACGCTAACCATTCATCTATCTTATGTCAAGATTAGCACTATCTCCAAATAGACCGAGACGAGCATCCACTTGAGCCTCGTAACCTAGGAGTATCATCGGGTGCATCCAAAATGATTTCTGTGCCTATGGTACGCTTGGCGAAAACCGTGCACCTATCATGCACTAACGCTACCACTATCTCTAAATGGATAGAAACGAGTTTCCACGTGACCAATGTCACCTAGGATATCCATCCGGTGCGTAAAAGGATTTCTGAGCCTATGGTACGTTTAGCGCAAACCATGCAGCTATCTTGCATCAAGATTAGCACTATCTCCAAACAGACCAAAACGAGCATCCACTTCAGCCTTGTCACCTAGATGTACCATCGGGAGCGTCCAAAATGATTTTTGTGCCTATGGTACGTTTGGTGCAAACCGTGCACCTATCTTGCACTGAGACTAACAATGTCTCCAATTGGGCAGAAATGACATTTCACATGACCAATGTCACCTAGGAGATGCATGGGTGCGTCCAACTATGATTTCTGAGCGTATGGTACTTTCGACGTAAACCATGCACCTATCTTGCGTCAAGGTTAGCACTATCTCCAAACGGACCGAAATGACCTACCACTTAAACCTCATCACCTAGTAGTACCATCGGGTGCGTCCAAAATAATTTCTAAGCCTATGGTACGATTGGCGCAAACCATGCACCTATCTTGCGCCGATACTAACACTATCTCCAAATAGACCGAAATGAGATTCCATATGACCCATGTCGCCTAGGTGTTCTATCGTGTGTGTCCAAAATGATTTTTGGACCTGTGGTACATTCGGTGCAAAATGTGCACCTATCTTGCACCGATACTAACACTGTCTCCAAATGGATCGAAATGAGCTTCCATATGACCCACATCACCTAGTTGTTTCTATCGGGTGTGTGCAAACCATGCACCTATCTTGCTTCAAGATTAGCACTATCTCCAAATGGACCAAAACAAGCACCCACTTGAGCCTCATTACCTTGGAGTACCATCGAGTGTGTGCAAAATGATTTCTGTGCCTATGGTACGTTTGGCGCAAACCGTGCACCAAACTTGCACTAACACTACCACTGTCTCAAAATGGATTGAAATGACATTCCACATGACCAATGTCACCTTGGAGATCCATCGAGTGCGTCCAAAATGATTTCCGAGCATTTGGTACGTTCGACGCAAACCGTGCACCTATCTTATGTCAAGATTAGCACTATCTCCAAATAGACCGAAACGAGCATCCACTTGAGCCTCGTCACCTAGGAGTACCATCGGGTGCGTCCAAAACTATTTCTGATCCTATGGTACGTTTGGTGCAAACCATGCACCTATCTTAGACCAATACTAACACTATCTCCAAATGGACCAAAATTATATTCCACCTAACTCATGTCACCTAGGTGTTCTATCGAGTGTGCCCAAAACTATTTTCATGCTTATGGTACATTCGGCGCAAACCATGCACCTATCTTGCGTCAGGATTAGTGTAATCCCCAAACAGACTGAAACAAGCATCCACTTGAGCCTTGTCACCTAGGAGTACCATCGAGTGCGTCCAAAACGATTTATGTGGCCATGGTACACTTGGCGAAAACTGTGCTCCTATCTTGCACTGACACTACCACTGTCTCCAAATAGATTGAAACGAGATTCCACATGACCAATGTCACCTAGGAGTTCCATCAGGTGCGTCCAAAATGATTTCTGAGCCTATGGTACATTTAGCGCAAACCGTGCACCTATCTTGCACTGACACTAACATCATCTACAAAAGGACTGAAACGAGATTCCACATGACCAACGTCACCTAGGAGATCCATTGGGTGCGTCCAACAATGATTTCTGAGTGTATGATACGTTCGACGCAAACCGTGCACCCGTCTTGCGTCAAGATTAGCACTATCGCCAAACAAATTGAAATGAGCATCCACTTGAGCCTTGTCATCTAGGGGTACCATTGGGTGCGTCCAAAATGATTTCTAAGCCTATGGTATGTTTGACGCAAACCATGCACCTATCTTGCACTGAGACTAACACTATCTCCAAATAGACTGAAACGACATTCCACATGACCAACGTCACCTAGGAGATCCATCGAGTGCGTCCAACAATGATTTCTGAGCATATGGTATGTTCGACGCAAACCGTGCAACCATCTTGCATCAAGATTAGCACTATCTCCAAACGAACTGAAACCAGCATCCACTTGAGCCTCGTCACCACGGAGTACCATTGGGTGCGTCCAAAATGATTTCTATGCCTATGGTATGTTTGACGCAAACCATGCACCTATCTTGCACCGACACTAACACTATCTCCAAACGGACCGAAATGAGATTCCACATGACCCACATCTTCTAGGTGTTCTATCAGGTGTGTCCAAAATGATTTTAGAGCCTGTGGTACGTTTGACGTAAACCATGCACCTACCTTGCGTTAAGATTAGCATTATCTCCAAACGGACCAAAACGAGCATCCACTTGAGCCACATCACCTAGGAGTACCATTTGGTCCATCCAAAATGATTTCTGAGCCTTTAGTATGTGCAGCGCAGACCGTGCACCTATCTTGCACTGACACTAACACTGTCTCCAAATGGATTAAACTGAGATTCCACATGACCAATGTCACCGAGGAGATCCATCGGGTGCGTCCAAAATGATTTTTGAGCATAGAGTACATATGGCCTAAACCGTGCACCTATCTTGCGTCAAGGTTAGCACTATCTCCAAATGGACCGAAATGAGCATCCACTTGAGCCTTGTCAACTAGGAGATCCATCGGGTGTGTCCAAAAGGATTTCTGAGCCTATGGTATGTTAAGCGCAAACCATACAACTATCTTGCTTCAAGATTAGCACTATCTCCAAACAGACCAAAACGAGCATCCACTTCAGCCTCGTCACCTTGGAGTACTGTCGGGTGCGTCCAGAATCATTTATGTGCCTGTGGTACGCTTGGAGAAAACCATGAACCTATCATGCACCAATGCTACCACTATCTCTAAATGGATAGAAACGAGATTCCATGTGAGGAATGTCACCTTGGAGATCCATCGGGTGCGTCCAAAAGGATTTCTGGGCCTGTGGTACGTTCGGCGCAAACCATGCAGCTATCTTGCGTCAAGATTAGAACTATCTCCAAATAGACCAAAATGAGCATCCACTTCAGCTCGTCACCTAGGAGTACCATCGGGTGCATCCAAAATGATTTCTGTGCCTATGGTACGCTTGGTGCAAACCGTGCACCTATGCTGCACTAACGCTACCACTGTCTCTAAATAGATAGAAACGAGATTCCACATGACCAATGTCACCTAGGGGAAGCATGGGGTGCGTCCAACAATGATTTCTGAGAGTATGGTACGTTCGACGCAAATCGTGCACCTATCTTGCGTCAAGGTTAGCACTTCTCCAAACAGACAAAAACGAGCATCTACTTAAGCATCGTCACCTAAGAGTACCATCGGGTGCGTCCAAAATGATTTCTAAGCCTACGGTATGATTGGCGCAAACCATGCACCTATCTTGCGCCAATACTAAAACTGTCTCCAAACGGACCAAAATGAGATTGCATATAACCCACGTCACCTAGGTGTTCTATCGTGCGTGTCCAAAATGATTTTTGGGCCTGTGGTACATTCGGCGCAAAACGTGCACCTATGATACCGTTGGCGCAAACCGTGCACCTGTCTTGCTTCAAGATTAGCAAAATCTCCAAATAGATCAAAACAAGCACCCACTTAGCCTCATCACCTCAGAGTACCATCGGGTGCGTGCAAAACGATTTCTGAGCATATGGTACGTTTGGCGCAAACCGTGCAACAAACTTGCACTGACACTACCACTGTCTCAAAATGGATTGAAATGAGATTCCACATGACCAATGTCACCTAGGAGATCCAACGGGTGCATCCAAAATGATTTTTGAACCTTTGGTACGTTCGACACAAACCGTGCACCTATCTTATGTCAAGATTAGCACTATATCCAAATAGACTGAAACGAGCATCCACTTGAGCCTCATCACCTAGGAGTACCATCGTGTGCGTCCAAAACTATTTCTGAGCCTGTGGTACGTTTGGTGCAAACCATGCACCTATCTTAGACCAATACTAACACTGTCTCCAAACAGACCAAAATAAGATTCCACCTGACCCATGTCACCTATGTGTTCTATCGAGTGTTCCCAAAACTATTTTCATGCTTGTGGTAAGTTTGGCGCAAACCGTGCACCTAACTTGCGTAAAGATTAGCACAATCCCCAAACAGACCGAAACAAGCATGCAGTTGAGCCTTGTCACCTTGCAGTACCATCAGGTGCGTCCAAAATGATTTCTGTGCCTATGGTACGATTGGTGAAAACTGTGCACCTATCTTGCACTAACACTACCACAGTCTCCAAATGGATTGAAACGAGATTCCACATCATCAATGTCACCTAGGAGATCCATCGGGTGCGTCCAATAATGATTTCCAAGTATGTTCGATGCAAATGGAGCACCTATCTTCCGTCAAGATTAGCAATATCTTCAAACGGACCGAAATGAGCATCCACTTGAGCCTATTCACCTAAGAGTCCCATTGGGTCCATCCATAATGATTTCTGAGCCTATGGTATGTATGGCGCAAACCGTGCACCTATCTTACGTCTAGATTAGGACTATGTCCAAAAAGATCAAAACGAGCATCCACTTGGGCCTTGTCACCTAGGCGTACCATCGGGTGCGTCAAAAATGATTTTTGAGCCTATGGTATGGCGCAAACCGTGCACCTATCTTGCTTCAAGATTAGCACAATGTCAGACCAAAACGAGCATCCACTTAAGCCTCGTCACCTAGGAGTACAATCGGGTGCGTCCAAAATAATTTTTGTGCCTATGGTACGCTTGGCGAAAACCGTGCACCTATCTTGCACTAACGCTACCACTATCTCTAAATGCATATAAATGAGATTCCATGTGACCAATGTCACCTTGGAGATCCATCAGTGCGTCCAAAAGGATTTCTAGGCCTATGGTACGTTTGGCGCAAACCATGCAGCTATCTTGCGTCAAGATTAGCACTACCTCCAAATAGAACAAAACGAGCATCCACTTCAGCTCGTCACCTAGGAGTACTATCGGGTGCATCCAAAATGATTTCTGTGCCTATGGTATGCTTGGTGCAAACCGTGCACCTATCTTGCACTGAGACTAACACTATCTCCAAATGGGCAGAATGACATTCCACATGACCAATGTCACCTAGGAGATGCATGTGGTATGTCCAACAATGATTTCTGAGCGCATGGTACGTTCAATGCAAACCGTGCACCTATCTTGCGTCAAGGTTAGCACTTCTCCAAACGGACAGAAACGAGCTTCCACTTAAGCCTCATCACCTAGGAGTACCATCTGGTGCGTCCAAAATGATTTCTAAGCCTATGGTACGATTGGCGCAAACCATGCACCTATCTTGCGCAGATACTAACACTCTCTCCAAACGGACCGAAATAAGATTCCATATGACCCACGTCACCTAGGTGTTCTATCATGTGTGTCCAGAACGATTTTTGGGCCTATGGAACATTCGGCGCAAAATGTGTACCTGTGGTATGATTCGTGCAAACCGTGCACCTATCTTGCTTGAAGATTAGCACTATCTCCAAATAGACCAAAATAAGCACCCACTTGAGCCTCGTCACCTCGGAGTACCATCCGGTGCGTGCAAAACGATTTCTAAGCATATGGTACGTTTGGCGCAAATCGTGCACCAAACTTGCACTGACACTACCACTGTCTCAAAATGGATTGAAATGAGATTCCACATGACCAATGTCACCTAGGAGATCCATCGGGTGCGTCCAAAATAATTTCTAAGCCTTTGGTACGTTCGACGCAAACCATGGACCTATCTTATGTCAAGATTAGCACTATCTCCAAACAGACTAAAACGAGCATACACTTGAGCCTTGTCACCTAGGAGTACTATTGTATGCGTCCAAAACTATTTTTGAGCCTATGGTATGTTTAGTGAGAACCATGCACCTATCTTAGACCAATACTAACACTATCTCCAAACGGACCGAAATAAGATTCCACCTGACCCATGTCACCTATGTGTTCTATCGAGTGTGCCCAAAACTATTTTCATGCTTGTGGTACGTTCGGCGCAAACCGTGCACCTATCTTGCGTAAAGATTAGCATAATCCCCAAATAGACCGAAACAAGCATCCAGTTGAGCCTTGTCACCTAGCAGTACCATCAGGTGCGTCCAAAACAATTTATGTGCCTATGGTGCGATTGGCGAAAACTGTGCACCTATCTTGCACTGACACTACCGCTGTCTCCAAATGGATTGAAACGAGATTCCACTTGACCAATGTCACTTAGGAGATCCATCGGGTGCGTCCAACAATGATTTATGAGTATGTTCGATGCAAATGGAGCACCTATCTTCCGTCAAGATTAGCACTATCTCCAAATTGACCGAAACGAGCATCCACTTCAACCTCGTCACCTAGGAGTCCGATCGGGTCTAACCATAACAATTTCTGGGCCTATGGTATGTATGGCGCAAACCGTGCACCTATCTTACGTCTAGATTAGGACTATCTCCAAACATACCAAAACGAGCTTCCACTTGTGCCTTGTCAACTAGGAGTACCTTCAGGTGTGTAAAAAATGATTTTCGAGCCTATGGTACGGCGCAAACCGTGCACCTATCTTGCTTCAAGATTAGCACAATCTCAGACCGAAACGAGCATCCACTTGAGCCTCGTCACCTAGGAGTACCATCGGGTGCGTCCAAAATGATTTCTGTGCCTATGGTACGCTTGTCGAAAACCATGCACCTATCATGCACTAATGCTACCACTATCTCTAAATGGATAGAAACGAGTTTCCACGTGACCAATGTCACCTAGGAGATCCATCAGGTGCGTCCAAAAGGATTTCTGAGCCTATGGTATGTTTGGCGCAAAGCATGCAGCTATCTTGCGTCAATATTAGCACTATCTCCAAACAAACCAAAACGAGCATCCACTTAAGCTTTGTCACCTAGGAGTACCATCAGGTGCGTCCAAAATAATTTCTGAGCCTATGGTACGTTTGGCGCAAACCGTGCACCTATCTTGCACTGAGACTAACACTGTCTCCAAATGGGCAGAAACGACATTCCACATGACCATCGTCACCTAGGAGATGCATGGGGTGCGTCCAACAATGATTTCCGAGCGTATGGTATGTTCGATGCAAACCGTGCACCTATTTTGAATCAATGTTAGCACTATCTCCAAACGGACCGAAATGAACATCCACTTAAGCCTCGTCACCAAGGAGTACCATCTGGTGCGTCCGTAACGATTTCTAAGCCTATGGTACGCTTGGCGCAAACCATGCATCTATCTTGTGCTGATACTAATACTATCTCTAAACGGACTGAAATGAGATTCCATATGACCCACGTCGCCAATGTGTTCTATCGTGTGTGTCCAGTATGATTTTTGGGCCTGTGGTACATTCGGTGCAAAACGTGCACCTATCTTGCACCGATACAAACACTGTCTCCAAATGGATCGAAATGAGATTCCATATGTCCCATGTCACCTAGTTGTTCTATCGGGTGTGCCAAAATGATTTTTGAGCCTGTGGTATGTTCGGCGCAAATCGTGCACCTATCTTGCTTCAAGATTAGCACTATCTCCAAATAGACCAAAACAAGCACCCACTTGAGCCTCGTCACCTCAGAGTACCATCAGGTGCGTGCAAAATGATTTTCTAAGCCTATGGTACATTTAGTGCAAATCGTGCACCAAACTTGCATTTACACTAGCACTGTCTCAAAATGGATGGAAATGAGATTCCACAAGACCAATGTCACCTAGGAGATCCATGGGTGCGTCCAAAATGATTTTCAAGACTTTTGGTACGTTCGACACAAACCGTGCACCTATCTTATATTAAGATTGGCACTATCTCCAAACAGATCGTCCATTTAAGCCTCGTAACATAGGAGTACCATCGGGTGCATCCAAAATGATTTCTATGCCTATGGTACGCTTGGCGAAAACCATGCATCTATCTTGCACTAACGCTCCCACTGTCTCTAAATGGATAGAAAGAAGATTCCACCTGACCAATGTCACCTAGAAGATCCATCGGGTGCGTCCAAAAATATTTTGGAGCCTACGGTATGTTCAGTGCAAACCATGTAGCAATCTTGCGTTATGATTAGCACTATCTCCAAATACACCAAAACGAGCATCCATTTCAGCCTCCTCACCTAGGAGTACCATCGGGTGCGTCCAAACTGATTTATGTGCCTATGGTATGCTTGGCGAAAACCGTGCACCTATCTTACACTAACTCTACCACTATCTCTAAATGCATAGAAACGAGATTCCACGTGACCAATGTCACCTAGGAGATCCATCGGGTGTGTCCAAAAGTATTTCTGAGCCTATGGTACGTTCGGTGCGAAATCTTGCATCAAGATTAGCACTATCTCCAAATAGACCAAAACGAGCATCCACTTCAGCTCGTCACCTAGGAGTACCATCGGCTGCGTCCAAAATGATTTCTGTGACAATGGTACGCTTGGCGAAAACCATGCACCTATCTTGCACCAACGCTACCACTGTCTCTAAATGGATAGAAACGAGATTCCACATGACCAATGTCACCTAGGAGATCCATCAGGTGTGTCCAAAAGGATTTCTGAGCCTATGGTACGTTCGGCGCAAACCGTGCAGCTATCTTGCGTCAAGGTTAGCACTATCTCTAAACAGACCAAAACGAGCATCCACTTGAGCCTCGTCACCTAGGAGTACCATCGGGAGCATCCAAAACGATTTCTGAGCCTATGGTACGTTTGGAGTAAACCGTGCACCTATTTTGCACTGAGACTACCACTGTCTCCAAATGGGTAGAAACAACATTCCACATGACCATCGTCACCTAGGAGATGCATGGGGTGTGTCCAAAAATGATTTCCGAGCGTATGGTATGTTCGACGCAAACCGTGCACCTATCTTACATCAATGTTAGCACTATCTCCAAACGGACCGAAACGAGCATCCACTTAAGCCTCGTCACCTAGGTGTACCATCGGGTGCGTCCAAAATGATTTCTAAGCATATGGTACGGTTGGTGCAAACCATGCACCTATCTTGCACCGATACTAACACTGTCTCTAAACGGACCGAAATGAGATTCCATATGACCCACGTCACCTAGGTGTTCTATTGTGTGTGTCCAAAACGATTTTTGGGCCTGTAGTACATTCAGCGCAAAACGTGCACCTATGGTACGATTGGCGCAAACCATGCACCTATCTTGCTTGAAGATTAGCACTATCTCCAAATAGACCAAAACAAGCACCCACTTGAGCCTCGTCACCTCGGAGTACCATCGGGTGCGTGCAAAATGATTTCTGAGTATATGGTACATTTGGCGCAAACCGTGTACCAACTTGCACTGACACAACCACTGTCTCAAAATGGATTGAAATGAGATTCCACATGACCAATGTCACCTAGGAGATCCATCGAGTGCGTCCAAAATAATTTCCGAGCCTTTGGTACGTTCGACACAAACCGTGCACCTATCTTATGTCAAGATTAGCACTATCTCCAAACCGACTGAAACGAGCATCCACTTGAGCCTCGCCACCTAGGAGTACCATCGTATCCGTCCAAAACAATTTCTTAGCCTATGGTACGTTTGGTGCAAACCATGCACCTAACTTAGACCAATACTAACACTGTCTCCAAACGGACCGAAATAAGATTCCACCTGACCCATGTCACCTATGTGTTCTATCGAGTGTGCCCAAAACTATTTTCATGCTTGTGGTACGTTCGGCACAAACCGTGCACCTATCTTGCGTAAAGATTAGCATAATCTCCAAACAGACCGAAACAAGCATCCAGCTGAGCCTTGTCACCTAGCAGTACCATTAGGTGCGTCCAAAATGATTTCTGTGCCTATGGTACGATTGGCAAAAACTGTGCACCTATCATGCACTGACACTACCACTATCTCCAAATGGATTGAAATGAGATTCCACACGACCAATGTCACCTAGGAGATCCATCAGGAACATCCAACAATGATTTCCAAGTATTTTTGATGCAAATGGAGCATCTATCTTCCGTCAAGATTAGCACTATCTCCAAACAGACCGAAATGAGCATCCACTTCAGCCTTGTCACCTAGGAGTCCCATTGGGTCCATCCATAACGATTTCTAAGCCTATGGTATGTATGGCGCAAACCGTGCACCAATCTTACGTCTAGATTAGGACTATATCTAAACAGACCAAAACGAGCGTCCACTTGGGCCATGTCACCTAGGAGTACCTTCGGGTGCGTCAAAAATGATTTTCGAGCCTACGGTACAGCGCAAATGGTGCACCTATCTTGCTTCAAGATTAGCACAATCTCATACCAAAACGAGCATCCACTTGAGCCTCGTCACCTAGGAGTATCATCGGGTGCGTCCAAAATGATTTCTGTGCCTACGGTACGCTTGTCGAAAACCGTGCACCTAGCTTGCACTAACGCTACCACTGTCTCTAAATGGATAGAAATGAGATTCCACATGACCAATGTCACCTAGGAGATCCATAGGGTGCGTCCAAAAGGATTTCTGAGCCTATGGTACATTCGGCGCAAACCATGCAGCTATCTTGCGTCAAGATTAGCATTATCTCCAAACAGACCAAAACGAGCATCCACTTGAGCTTCGTCACCAAGGAGTACCATCGGGTGCATGCAAAACAATTTTCTAAGCCTATGGTACGTTCGTCGCACACCGTGCAGCTATCTTGCGTCAAGATTAGCACTATATCCAAATAGACCAAAACGAGCATCCACTAGAGCCTCGTCACCTAGGACTATCATCGGGAGCATCCAAAACAATTTCTGAGCCTATGGTACGTTTGCCGCAAACCGTGCACCTATCTTATACTGAGACTAACACTGTCACCAAATGGGCAGAAACGACATTGCACATGACGATCGTCACCTAAGAGATGCATGGGGCGCGTCCAACAATGATTTCCGAGCATTTGGTATGTAAGACGCAAACCGTGCAGCTATCTTGTGTCAAGGTTAACACTATCTCCAAACGGACCAAAACGAGCATCCACTTAAGCCTCATCACCTAGGAGTACCATCAGGTGCATCCAAAATGATTTCTAAGCCTATGGTATGATTGGCGCAAACCATGCACCTATCTTGCGCTGATACTAACACTGTCTCCAAACGGACCGAAATCAGATTCCATATGACCCACATCACCTAGGTGTTCTGTCGTGTGTGTCCAAAACAATTTTTGGGCCTGTGGTACATTCAGCGCAAAATGTGCACCTATCTTGCACAGATACTAACACTGTCTCCAAATTGATGGAAATGAGATTCCATATGACCCACGTCAGCTAGTTGTTCTATCGGGTGTGTCCAAAATGATTTTTGAGCCTGTGGTATGTTTGGCGCAAACCGTACACCTATCTTGCTTCAAGATTAGCACTATCTTCAAATAGACCAAAACAAGCACCCACTTGAGCCTCGTCACCTCAGAGTACCATCGGGTGCGTGCAAAACGATATCTGAGCCTATGGTACGTTTAGCGCAAACCGTGCACCAAACTTGCACTGACACTATGACTATCTCAAAATGGATTTAAATGAGATTCCACATGACCAATGTCACCTAGGAGATCCATCGAGGGCGTCCAAAATGATTTCTGAGCCTTTGGTATGTTTGACGCAAACCGTGCACCTATCTTATGTCAAGATTAGCACTGTCTCCAAACATACTGAAACGAGCATCCACTTGAGCCTCATAACCTAGGAGTACCATCGTGTGCGTCCAAAACAATTTCTGAGCCTATGGTACGTTTGGTGCAAACCATGCACCTATATTAGACCAATACTAACACTGTCTCCAAACGGAGCGAAATAAGATTCCACCTGACCCATGTCACCTATGTGTTCTATCGAGTGTGCCCAAAACTATTTTCATGCTTGTGGTACATTCGACAAAAACCGCGCACCTATCTTACGTCAAGATTAGCACAATCCCCAAACAGACCAAAACAAGGATCCACTTGAGCCTTGTCACCTCAGAGTTCAATCGGGTACGTCCAAAATGATTTCTATGCCTATGGAACACTTGGCGAAAATTGTGCACCTATCTTGCACTGACACTACCACTATCTCCAAATGGATTGAAACGAGATTCCACATGACCAATGTCACCTAGGAGATCCATCAGGTGCGTCCAAAATAATTTCTAAGCCTATGGTACATTCAGCGCAAACCATGCAGCTATCTTGCGTCAATATTAGCACTATCTCCAAACATACCAAAATGAGCATCTACTTGAGCTTCGTCACCTAGGAGTACCATCGGGTGTGTCCAAAACGATTTCTGAGCCTATGGTACGTTCGACGCAAACCTTGCAGCTATCTTACGTCAAGATTAGCACTATCTCCAAATAGATTAAAACGGGCATTCACTTGAGCCTCGTCACCTAGGAGTACCATCGGGTGTGTCCAAAACAATTTCTAAGCCCATGGTACGATTGGCGCAAACCATGCACCTATCTTGCGCTGATACTAACATTGTCTCCAAATGGAATGAAATGAGATTCCATATGACCCACGTCGCCTAGGTGTTCTATCGTGTGTGTCCAAAACGATATTTGGGCTTGTGGTACATTCGGCACAAAACGTGCACCTATCTGCACCGATACTAACACTGTCTCCAAATGGATCGAATTGAGATTCCATATGACTCACATCACCTAGTTGTTCTATCAGGTGTGTCCTAAATGATTTTTGAGCCTGTGGTATGTTTGGCGCAAACCGTGCACCTATCTTGCTTCAACATTAGTACTATCTCCAAATAGACCAAAATGAGCATCCACTTGAGCCTCGTCACCTAGGAGAACCATCGGGTGCGTCCAAAACTATTTCTGAGCCTATGGTACGTCTGGCGCAAATCATGCACCTATCGTAGACAAATACTAACACTGTCTCTAAACGGACAGAAATAAGATTCAACCTGACCCATTCATCTAGGTATTCTATCGAGTGCGCCCAAAACTATCTTCATGCTTGTGGTACGTTCGGCACAAACCGTGCACCTATCTTGCGTCAAGATTAGCACAATCCCCAAACAGACCGAAACAAGCATCCACATGAGCCTTGTCACCTAAGAGTACCATCGGGTGCGTCCAAAACGATTTCTGTGCCTATGGAACGGTTGGCGAAAACTATGCACCTATCTTGCACTGACACTACCACTATCTCAAAATGGATTAAAAACAGATTCCACACGACCAATGTCACCTAGGAGATCCATCGGGTGCGTCCAAAATGATTTCAGAGCCTATGGTACGTTTGGCGCAAACCGTGCACCTATCTTGCACTGACAATAACATGTCTCCAAATGGACTGAAACGAGATTCCACATGACCAACATCACCTAGGAGATCCATCAGGTGCGTCCAACAATGATTTCTGAGCGTATGGTATGTTCAAAGCAAAACGTGCACCCATCTTGCATCAAGATTAGCACTATCTCCAAACGAACCGAAACGAGCATCCACTTGAGCCTCGTCACCTAGGAGTACCATCAGGTCCGTCCAAAATGATTTCTGAGCCTATGGTATGTTTGGCGCAGACCGTGCACCTATCCTGCACTAACACTAACCCTGTCTCAAAATGGATTAAAATGAGATTCCACATGACCAATGTCACCGAGGAGATCCATCGGGTGCGTCCAAAATGATTTCTGAGCCTATAGTAGTTATGGCGCAAACCATGCACCTATCTTATGTCTAGATTAGCACTATCTCCAAACATACCAAAATGAGCATCCACTTGGGCCTCGTCACCTAGGAGTACCATCAGGTGCGTCAAAAATGATTTTCGAGCCTATGGTACGGCGCAAAACCGTGCACCTATGTTGCTTCAAGATTAGCACAATCTCAGACCAAAACGAGCATCCACTTGAGCCTCGTCACCTAGGAGTACCATCAGGTGCGTCCAAAATGATTTATGTGCCTATGGTACGCTTGGCAAAAACCGTGCACCTATCTTGCACAAACACTACCACTGTCTCTAAATGGATAGAAACAAGATTCCACATGACCAATGTCACCCAGGAGATCCATCGGGTGCGTCCAAAAAGATTTCTAAGCCTATGGTACATTTAGCGCAAACCATATAGCTATATTGCGTGAAGATTAGCAATGTCTCCAAACAGACCAAAACGAGCATCCACTTGTTCTTCATCACGTAGGAGTACCATCGGGTGTGTCCAAAATGATTTCTGAGCCTATGGTATGTTCGGCGCAAATCGTGCAGCTATCTTGCATCAAGATTAGCACTATCTCCAAACAGACCAAAACGAGCATCCACGTGAGCCTCATCACCTAGAAGTACCACCTAGAGCGTCCAAAATGATTTCTGATCCTATGGTACGTTTGGCGCAAACTGAGCACCTATCTTACACTGTGACTAACACTATCCCCAAATGGGCAGAAATGACATTCCACATGACCAACGTCACCTAGGAGATGCATGGGGTGCGTCCGACAATGATTTCCGAGCGTATGGTACATTCATCATAAATTGTGCACCTATCTTGCGTCAAGATTAGCACTATCTCCAAACGCACTGAAACGAGCATCCACTTAAGCCTCGTCTCCTGGGAGTACCATCAGGTGCATCAAAAAATATTTTCGAGCCTATGGTACGACGCAAACCGTGTACCTATCTTGCTTCAAGAATAGCACAATCTCATACCGAAACGAGCGTCCACTTGAGCCTTGTTACCTAGGAGTACCATCGGATGCGTCCAAAATGATTTTTGTGCCTATGGTACGCTTGGCGAAAATCATGCAGCTATCTTGCACTATCGCTACCACTGTCTCTAAATGGAGGGAAATGAGATTCCACATGACCAATGTCACCTAGAAGATCCATTGGGTGCGACCAAAATGATTTCTAAGCCTATGGTACGTTCGGCCCAAACCATGCAGCCATCTTGCGTCAAGATTAACACTATCTCCAAACAGACCAAAATGAGCATCCACTTGAGCCTTGTCACCTAGGAGTACCATCGGGTGCGTCCAAAATGATTTATAAGCCCTAATTGGTGCAACCATGCACCTATCTTACGCCGATACTAACACTATCTCCAAATGGAACGAAATGAGATTCCATATGACCCACGTCGCCTAGGTGTCCCATCATGTGTGTCCAAAATGATTTTTGGGCCTGTGGTACATTCGGCGCAAAATGTGTACCTATCTTGCACCGATACTAACACTGTCCCCAAATGGATTGAAATGAGATTCCATATGACCCACATCACCTAGTTGTTCTATTAGGTGTGTCCAAAATGATTTTTAAGCCTGTGGTATGTTTGGCAAAAACTGTGCACCTATCTTGCTTCAAGATTAGCACTATCTCCAAATAGACAAAAAATAAGCACCCACTTGAGCCTCGTCACCTTAGAGTACCATCGGGTGCGTGCAAAACCATTTCTCAGCCTATGGTATGTTTGGCGCAAACCGTGCACCAAACTTGTACTGACACTACCACTATCTCAAAATGGATTGAAATGAGATTCCACTTGACCAATGTCACCTAGGAGATCCATCGGGTGCGTCCAAAATGATTTCTGAGCCTTTGGTACGTTTGACGCAAATTGTGCACCTATCTTATGTCAAGATTAGCACTATCTCCAAATAGACCGAAATGAGCATCCACTTTAGCCTCGTCACCTAGGAGTACCATCGGGTGCGTCCAAAACTATTTCTGAGCCTATGGTATGTTTGGCACAAACCATGCACCTATCTTAGACCAATACTAACACTGTCTCCAAATGGACCAAAATAAGATTCCACCTGACCCATGTCACCTAGGTGTTTTACCGAGTGTGCCCAAAACTATTTTCATGCTTGTTGTATGTTCGGCGCAAACCTTGCACCTATCTTGCGTCAAGATTAGCACAATCCCCAAACAGACCGAAACAAGCATCCACTTGAGCCTTGTCACCTAGGAGTACCATCAGGTGCGTCCAAAATTATTTATGTGCCTATGGTTCGGTTAGCGAAAACTACGCACCAATCTTGCATTGACACTACCACTGTCTCCAAATGGATTGAAACAAGATTTCACATGACCAATGTCACCTAGGAGATCCATCGGGTGCGTCCAAAATAATTTATGACCCTATGGTACTTTTGGCACAATCCATGCACCTATCTTGCACTGACCCTAACATCATCTCCAAATGGACTGAAACAAGATTCCACATGACCAATGCCACCTAGGAGATCCATCAGGTGCGTCCAATAATGATTTCCAAGCATATCGTATGTTCGACGCTAACTGTGCACCCATCTTGCGTCAAGATTAGCACTATCTCCAAACGAACTGAAACGAGCATCCACTTGAGCCACATCACCTAGGAGTACCATTAGGTGCATCCAAAATGATTTCTAATCCCATGGTATGTTTGATGCAAACCATACACCTATCTTGCCCTGACACTAAAACTATCTCCAAATGGACCAAAATGATATTCCACATGACCCACGTCACCTAGGTGTTCTATCAGGTGTGTCCAAAATGATTTTTGAGCTTGTGGTACGTTCGGCGCAAACCTTGCACCTACCTTGCGTCAAGATTAGCATTATTTCCTAATGGACTGAAACAAGCATCCACAAGAGCCTCGTCACCTTGGAGTACCATCGGGTGCGTCCAAAACAATTTCTAAACCTACGGTACGTTTGTCGTAAACCATGCAGCTATCTTGTACTAATACTAACACTGTCTCCAAATGGATTGAAATGAGATTCCACATGACCAATGTCTCTTAGGAGATCCATTGGGTGCATCCAAATGATTTCTTAGACGATGGCACGTTCAGCACGAACAATGCACCTGTCTTGCGTCAAGATTAGCTCTATCTCCAAATGGATCGAAACGAGCGTCCACTTCAGCCTCGTTACCTAGGAGTAGCATCGGGTGTGTCCATAATGATTTCTGAGCCTGTTGGTACGTTTGTCACAAACCATGCACCTGTCTTGCGACAAGATTAGCACTATCTCCAAATAGACCAAAACAAGCGTCCAAAGCGATTTCTAAGCTACGTTTGGCGCAAACTATGCACCTATATTGCACTGACACTAACACTGTCTCCAAATGGATAGAACCGAGATTCCACATGACCAATTTCACCGAGGAGACCCATCGGGTGCGTCCAAAACGATTTCTGAACCTATGGTACGTTTGTCACAAACCGTGCACCTATCTTTCAGTAACACTAACACTGTCTCCAAATGGATTGAAATGAGATTCCACATGACCAATGTCACCAAGGAGATGCATCAGGTGCGTCCAAAATGATTTCTGAGACAATGGTACGTTCGGCGCAAACCGTGTAGCTATCCTGCGTCAAGGTTAGCACTATCTCCAAATGGACCAAAACGAGCATCCACTTGAGCCTTGTCACCTAGGAGTACCATCGGGTGCATCCAAAACGATTTTTATGTCTATGGTACAATTGGCACAAACCATGCACCTATCTTGCACTGATACTAACACTATCTCCAACGGACCAAAATGAGATTCCACATGACCCATGTCACCTAGGTGTTCTATCAGGAGTGCCCAAAATGATTTTTCGGCCTATGGTACATTCAACGCAAAACGTGCACCTATCTTGCACCAATACCAACACTGTCTCCAAATGGTCCAAAATGAGATTCCACATGAGACATGCCACCTAGTTGTTCTATCGGGTGTGTCCAAAATGATTTTTGAGCCTATGGTATGTTTGGCAAAAACCGTGCACCTATCTTGCATCAAGATTAGCACTATCTCCAAACGAACTGAAACGACCATCCACTTGAGCCTCGTCACCTAGGAGTACCATTAGGTGCATCTAAACCAATTTCTGATCTACGTTTGGCGAAAACCGTGCTCCTATCTTTCACTAACACTAACACTGTCTTCAAATAGATTGAAACGAGATTCCACATGACCAATATCACCTAGGAGATCCATCGAGTGTGTCTAAAATGATTTATGAGCCTATGGTACATTCGGCGCAAGCCGTTCAGCTATCTTGCGTCATGATAAGCACTATCTCCGAATAGACCAAAACGAGCATCCACTCGAGCCTCGTCACCTAGGAGTACCATTGGGTGCATCCAAAATGATTTTCTATGCCTATGGTACGTTTGACGCAAACGGTGTACCCATCTTGCACTAAGACTAACACTGTCTCCAAATGGACTGAAACAACATTCCACATGACTAACGTCACATAGGAGATCCATTGGGTGTGTCTAACAGCGATTTCTGAGCGTATGGTATGTTCGACCCAAACCGTGCACCCATCTTGCGTCAAGATTAGCACTATCTCCAAACGAACTAAAACGAGCATACACTTGAGCCTCATCACCTAGGAGTACCATCAGGTACATCCAAAATGATTTCTAAGCTTATGGTATGTTTGACGCAAACCATACACCTATCTTGCACCGACACTAACTTTGTCTCCAAACGGACGAAAATGATATTCCACATGACCCACATCACCTAGGAGTACCATCGGGTGCGTCCAAAATGATTTCTAAGCGTATGGTACGTTTGGCGCAAACCATGTACCTATCTTGCACTAAGACTAACACTGTCTCCAAATGGACTGAAACGACATTCCACATGACCAACGTCACTGAGGAGATCCATCGGGTGCGTCTAACAGGGATTTTCAAGCGTATGGTACGTTCGACGGAAACTGTGCACCTATCTTGACTGAACTAACATTGTCTTCAAACAGACTGAAATGAGATTCCACATGACCAATGTCACCGACGAGATCCATCGGGTGTGTCTAAAATGATTTCTGAGCCTATGGTACGTTCGGCGCAAACCTTGCACCAACCTTGCGTCAAGATTAGCATTATCTCAAAACGGACCGAAACGAGCATCCACAAGAGCCTCGTCACCTTGGAGTACCATTGGGTGCGACCATAACGATTTCTGAGCTTATTGGTACGTTTGGCGCCAACCATGAACCTATCTTGCGTCAAGATTAGCACTATCTCCAAATAGACCAAAACAAGCATCCACTTGAGGTTCGTCACCTAGGAGTTCCATCGGGTGCATCCAAAATAATTGCTAAGCTACATTTGGCGCAAACCGTGCACCTATATTGCACTGACACTAACACTATCTCCGAATGAATAGAAACGGGATTCCACATAACCAATTTCATCGAGGAGATCCATCGGGTGCGTCCAAAATTATTTCTGACGTATGGTACGTTCGGCGTAAACCGTGCACCTATCTTGCATCTAGATTAGAACTATCTCTAAATAGACCAAAACGAGCATCCACTTGAGCCTCGACACCTCGGAGTACTATCGGGTGTGTCCAAAATGATTTCCGAGCCTATGATACTTTCGATGGAAACCGTGCACCAATCTTACGTCAAGATTAGCATTGTGTCAAAACGGACCAAAATGAGCATCCACTTGAGCCTCGTCATCTAGGAGTACCATTGGGTGCGTCCAAAACTATTTCTGAGCCTATGGTACGTTTGGTGCAAACCATGCACCCATATTGCACTGATACTAACACTGTCTCCAAATGGAATGAAACGAGATTCCACCTGACCCACGTCACCTAAGAGAACCATTGAATGCGTCCAACAACGATTTCCAAGCATATGGTACGCTCGACGCAAACCGTGCACCCATCTTGCTTCAAGATTAGCACTATCTCCAAACGTACCGAAACGAGCATCCACTTCAGTCCATCACCTAGGAGTACGATCTAGCATGTCCAAAATGATTTTTGTGCCTATGATATGTTTGAGTCAAATCATGCACCTATCTTGCACCGATACTAACACTGTCTCCAAATGGACCGAAATGGGATTCCACATGACCCACGTCACCTAGTGTTCTGTCGAGTGTGTCCAAAATGTTTTTTGAGCCAGTGATATGTTTGGCACAAATCGTGTACCTATCTTGCGTCAAGATTATTACTATCTCCAAATAGACTGAAACAAGTATCCACCTGAGCCTCGTCACCTAGGAGTACCGTTAGGTGCGTCCAAAACAATTTCTGAGCTACGTTTGTCGCAAATCGTGCACCTATCTTGCACTAACACTAACATTGTCTCCAAATGGTCTGAAACAAGATTCCACATGACTAACGTCACCTAGGAGTTTCATCGGGTGCATCCAACAATGATTTCCTAGTGTGTGGTATGTTTGACGCAAACCGTGCATCTATCTTGTGTCAAGATTAGCACTATCTCTAAACGGACCAAAACGAGCATCCACTTAGCCTCATCAACTAGGAGTTCCATCGAGTGCGTCCAGAATAATTTCTGAGCCTATGTTGTGTTTGGTGCAAACCGTGCACCTATTTTTCACCGATACTAACACTGTCCCTAAATGGACCGAAATGAGATTTCACATGACCCACATCATCATGGTGTTCAATCGGGTGTATCCAAAATGATTTTCAAGCTCATGGTATGTTCGGCGCAAATCATGCACCTATCTTCAATCGATACTAACACTATTTCCAAATGGACCGAAATGAGATTTCTCAAGATCTGCATCACCTAGGTGTTCTATCGGGTGTGCCCAAAGCGATTTTCAAGCATGTGGTACATTTGGCAACTATCTTGCATCAAGATTAGCACTATCCCCAAATAGATCGAAACAAGTATCAACTTGAGCCTCGTCACCTTGGAGTACCATCGGGTGGATCCAAAATGATTTCTCAGTTATATTTGGCGTGAACCGTGCAACTATCTTGCACTGACACTAACACTGTTTCCAAATGGATTGAAACGAGATACCACATGACCAATGTCACCTAGGAGACCCAATGGGTGCGTCCAAAATGATTTCAAGCCTATGATACATTCTGCACAAACCATGCACCTATCTTGTGTCAAGATTAGCACTATCTCCAAATAGACCAAAATGATCATCCACTTGATGCCACCTTGGTGTACCATCGGGTGCGTCCAAAACGATTTCTGAGCCTATGGTACGTTTGGCGCAAACCGTGCACCTATCTTGCACTGACACTAACATTGTATCCAAATGGATAGAAACGAGATTCCACATGACGAACGTCACCTAGGAGATCCATCGGGTTCATCCAACAATGATTTCCAAGCGTATGGTATGTTCGACGCAAACAGTGCACCGATCTTGCGTCAAAATTAGCAGTATCTCCAAACAGATCTGAATGAGCATCCACTTGAGCCTCATCACCTAAGAGTACCATCGGGTGCGTCTAAAACTATTTCTAAGCCTTTGGTACGTTTGGCGCAAATTGTGCACCTATCTTGCACTAACACTAACACTGTCTCCAAATGGACTGAAACGAGATTCCACATGATGAATGTCACCAAGGAGATCCATCAGGTGCGTCCGACAACGATTTTCCGAGCGTATGGTACGTTCGATAGAAACCGTGCACCTATCTTGCGTCAAGATTAACACTATCTCCAAATGGACCGAAACGAGCATCCACTTGAGCTTGCTCACCTAGGAGTACCATCGAATGCGTCCAAAATGAATTCTAAGCCTATGGTACGTTTTCCACAAACAATGCACCAATCTTGCACCGATACTAACACTATCTCTAAATGGACTGAAATGAGATTCCACATGATCCATGTCACCTCGGTGTTCTATCAGGTGTGTCCAAAATGACTTTCAAGCCTATGGTATGTTCAGCGAAAACTGTGCACCTATCTTGCATCAAGATTAGCACTATCTCCAAATAGACCAAAACAAGCATCCACTTGAGCTTCGTCACCTAGGAGTCCATCTGGCGCGTCCAAAACGATTTCTGAGCCTATGGTACGTTTGGTGCAAACCATGAACCTATCTTGCACTAGCACTAACACTGTATCCAAATGGATTGAAACGAGATTCCACATGACCAATGTCACCAAGGAGGTCCATCGGATGCGTCAAAAATAATTTCTGAGCCTATGGTACATTCGGTGCAAACCGTGCACCTATCTTATGTCAAGATTAGCACTATCTCCAAATGGACCGAAATGAGCACCCACTTGAGCCTTGTCACCTAGTAGTACCATCAGGTGCGTCCAAAATAATTTCTGAGCCCATGGTACGTTTGGCGCAAACCGTGCACCTGTTTTGCACCGATACTAACACTTTCTCTAAACGGATCGAAATGAGATTCCACAAGACCCATGTCACCTCGATGTTCTATCAGGTGTGTCTAAAATGATTTTTGAGCCTGTGGTACGTTCGGCGCAAACCGTGCACCTATCTTGCGTCAAGATTAGCACTATCTCCAAACGGATCAAAACGAGCATCCACTTGAGCCTCGTCACCTAGCAGTACCATCAGGTGCGTCTAAAATTATTTCTGAGCCTATGGTATGTTTGGCGCAAACCATGCACCTATTTTGCACCGATATTAACACTGTCTCCAAACAGACCGAAATGAGATTCCATAAGACCCACGTCACCTCGGTGTTCTATCGGGTGTGTCCAAAGCGATTTTCAAGCATGTGGTACGTTTGGCTACTATCTTGTGTCAAGATTAGCACTATCCCCAAATAGACCGAAACAAGTATCAACTTGAGCCTCGTCACCTTGGAGTACCATCGGGTGGATCCAAAATGATTTCTCAGTTATATTTGGCGTGAACCGTGCACCTATCTTGCACTGACACTAACACTGTTTCCAAATGGATTGAAACAAGATACCACATGACCAATGTCACCTAGGAGATCCAATGGGTGCGTCCAAAATAATTTCAAGCCTATGATACATTCTACACGAACCATGCACCTATTTTGTGTCAATATTAGCACTATCTCCAAATAGACCAAAACGATCATCCACTTGACGCTCGTCACCTTGGTGTACCATCGGGTGCGTCCAAAATGATTTCTGAGCCTATGGTACGTTTGGCGCAAATCGTGCACCTATCTTGCACTAACACTAACATAGTCTCCAAATGGACAGAAACGAGATTCCACATGACGAACGTCGCCTAGGAGATCCATCGGGTTCATCCAACAATGATTTCTAAGCGTATGGTATGTTCGACGCAAACAGTGCACCGATCTTGCGTCAAGATTAGCAGTATCTCCAAATAGATCTGAATAAGCATCCACTTGAGCCTCATCACCTAAGAGTACCATTGGGTGCGCCTAAAACTATTTCTGAGCCTATGGTACATTTGGCGCAAATTGTGCACCTATCTTGCACTAACACTAACACTGTCTCCAAATGGACTAAAACGAGATTCCACATGACGAATGTCACCAAGGAGATCCATCAGGTGCGTCCGACAACGATTTTCCGAGCGTATGGTACGTTCGACAGAAACTGTGCACCTATGTTGCGTCTAGATTAACACTATCTCCAAATGGACCGAAACGAGCATCGACTTGAGCCTGCTCACCTACGAGTACCATTGGGTGCGTCCAAAATGAATTCTGAGCCTATGGTACGTTTTCCACAAACAATGCACCAATCTTGCACCGATACTAACACTATCTCCAAACGGACTGAAATGAGATTCCACATGATCCATGTCACCTCGGTGTTCTATCGGGTGTGTCCAAAATGATTTTCAAGCCTGTGGTATGTTCGGCGGAAACTGTGCACCTATCTTGCATCAAGATTAGCACTATCTCCAAATAGACCAAAACAAGCATCCACTTGAGCCTCGTCACCTAGGAGTCCATCCGGTGCGTCCAAAATGATTTTTGAGCCTATGGTACGTTTGGTGCAAACCATGAACCTATCTTGCACTGGCACTAACACTGTATCCAAATGGATTGAAACGAGATTTCACATGACCAATGTCACCAAGGAGGTCAATCGGATGCGTCAAAATGATTTCTGAGCCTATGGTACGTTCGGTGCAAACCGTGCACCTATCTTGTGTCAAGATTAGCACTATCTTCAAATGGACCGAAACGAGCATCCACTTGAGCCTTGTCACCTAGTAGTACCATCAGGTGCGTCCAAAATAATTTGTGAGCCCATGGTACGTTTGGCGCAAACCATGCACCTATTTTACACCGATACTAACACTTTCTCTAAACGGATCGAAATGAGATTCCACAAGACCCACGTCACCTCGATGTTCTATCGGGTGTGTCTAAAATGATTTTTGAGCCTGTGGTATATTCGGTGCAAACCATGTACCTATCTTGCATCAAGATTAGCACTATCTCCAAACGGATCCAAACGAGCATCCACTTGAGCCTCGTCACCTAGCAGTACCATCAGGTGCGTCCAAAATGATTTCTGAGCCTATGGTATGTTTGGCGCAAACCATGCACCTATTTTGCATCGATATTAACACTGTCTCCAAACGGACCGAAATGAGATTCCACAAGACCCACGTCACCTCGGTGTTCTATCGGGTGTGTCTAAAATGATTTTTGAGCCTTTGGTACATTCGGCGCAAACCGTGCACCTATCTTGCGTCAAGATTATCACTATCTCCAAACAGACCAAAACGAGCATCCACTTGAGCCTTGACACCTAGTAGTACCATGGGGTGCGTCCAAAATGATTTCTAAGCCTATGGTACGTTTGGCGGAAACCATGCACCCATCTTGTACCAATACTAACACTGTCTACAAACGGACCGAAATAAGATTCCACATGACCCATATCACCTAGGTGTTCTATCGGGTGTGTCCAAAATGATTTTCAAGCCTGTGGTACGTTCGGCAGAAACCATGCACCTATCTTGTGTCGAGATTAGCACTGTCTCTAAATAGACCAAAACAAGCATCCACTTGAGTCTCGTCACCTAGGAGTACCATCGGGTACGTCCAACTATGATTTTCGAGTATGTTCGATGCAAATCGAGCACCTATCTTCCGTCAAGATTAGCACTATCTCCAAACACATCGAAATGATCATCCTGTTGAGCCTCGTCACCTAGGTGTCCTATCGGGTTCATCCAACAACGATATCCAAGCGTACGGTATGTTCGGTGCAAACAGTGCACCTATCTTGCGTCAAGATTAGCACTATCTCCAAATAGATCGAAACGAGCATCCACTTGAGCCTCATAACCTAGGAGTCCCATCGGGTGCATCCATAATGATTTTTGTGCCTATGGTACCTTTGGCGTGAACCAAGCACCTATCTTGCACCGATACTAACACTGTCTCTAAACAGACCGAAATGAGATTCCACATGACCCACGTCACCTAGTTGTGTCTATCAGGTGTGTCCAAAACAATTTTTGAGCCTGTGGTATGTTTGGCACAAACCGTGCACCTACCTTGCGTCAAGATTAGCACTGTCTCCAAACGGACCGAAACGAGCATTCTGTAACACTCCGGTGTTAAGCAATGCATTTTTGCATGGCAATCATATTGCATAGCATTCATATCATTATAATCATGTATGATAATGGTATAATTCGATTAAAATAAAAGCTTAAACATGCTATATTTAATGGACTATAATAATATGCTAATCACATTATATCAAAAGCCTTGCAACCATAATTCTTACATCACTTGGAACCTTAGTTCAAATTTTGGAGCTCAAATTTGGTCAAACACTTGTTCAAAAACAATTATGAAAAATATTCAAAATTATTCCCTAATTTAGCTTTTATTTTGTCATTTAAAATCTATTAAGAATTTTGAAATGACCCCTTAATCAAAGTTGTAGAGAATTCAATTTTGAGCAACTTTTATTTTTGGGCCAAATCCATAAAATGCTTTCTTCTTGTTCAAAATTGGGTTTGAAGTTTGAAATGCATTTAAATTTGAAAATCGAAAATCAAAAATTTCATTTCTTTTCCTCGCGGGCCACCGCCACCGATTCGGCCCAGAGCCAGAGTCGGCCCGCCTCACCGCGCGCGCGCGCCCCGCGCTGCCCCGCCTCGGCCCAGGCCCAGCCGGCCGTCTCCCTCCTCCGCCCGCGCCCTCGCCCGCGCGCGCTGGCGCTCCGGCAGAGCACGCACGCCGCGTGGCGGCCGCATGCCGGCCACAGCGGCCGGGTGGCGCTCGGTCGCCCCCACCAGCGCGAGCGCCCACGCCTTAACCCCCCCCCCCCCCCGCGCAGCGCCTCGCCATTCCTCCCTCCGCTCTGCCTCCTCGCTTGTTCACCGAGCGCAGCTGCCGTTTCCGCCTCCGCCACCGCACGCGCTCGCCGGACGCGCGCGTTCCGACGAGCTCCGGCCACCGCAGACCTCTCCATCTCGCCACGAGCTTCCTCTCTCTCTGGCGCACCCCGTGCTCACCTCCATCTCCCGCGGTAAGCTCCACAGCCCCGCCAATCGCTCGCCGGAGTTCCGGCCGAGCTCACCGTGGTTCTCCGCTCCGTGGAAACCCCGTCTCCGCCTCTTCTTTTCCCTCACTCGCGCGAGCATCTTGTTCGCCTCCTCCTCCCGGTGCTCGGACACCATCTCCCGTGCCGCCCCGTGGCCGGAGAGGAGCTCCCGCCGGTGAGCAGCGCCGCCGAGCCGCCATGGCCGGTGGCAAGCTCGATTTCGAGCTCCTCCGGTCATGCCAATGATCTCAACGGGACCGCCTCGTCTTGAGGATCACGACGGTGGTGACCTCGTCGCCGGCGACCTCGCCGTCGTCGAGATCCGCGCGGTCAGCGCCCTCCTTGACTCGGAGCGGCTGACGCGTGGGACCCGGTTGACCCGCGGGCCCGCCTGTCTGTCTCTGTGTGCGCGCGCGTGTGTAGATCGCCGGGTGCGTCTAGCCGTTCAGCGACTGGATTTAAAAAGGATTTTTGGAAATGATTTTTCAGAAAATGTATAAATGCTTTAGAAAAAAATTGTAACTTGCTCATTTTAGCTCCAAATTTGATGAAACAAATTTCTATGGACTCTTTGGGACCAGATCTATGGTATAAAATTGTTGCATGTCATATTTGATGTACTTTTCTGTAGAGTTTATAATTAAATAGTAAAATGGCTATTTTCTTGATAAATACTTAATAAATCCTAGAAAAGTCAGAAAAATATGATTCCAAATTTATTAATCTTTTTGTGTCATGTACTTTCTAGGGAAATTTTATATCTTGGGTGTTCTGTATAAAAATTTGTAGTTGCAGTTCAAATGCTTTTTGTTACCAATAATTGTTATTTTTGTTAATTAAATAAATTTGAATAAAACATGCAAGTGATAATTTTTCCATAGTGTTTGTTTAGGTAGTAGATAGTAGAAAAATTCCTAAATCTGTTGTTTGATACTTTTCATAATGTAAAGTATTTTAAATATCTATTTGAGGCCATATTTTGTTATTTTTGTATAGTAAGTTCTAATTATCCAAATGCAGTAAAAATTTTATGTCAAGCTATTCTTGATATTAGTAACCCACTGTAATTTTATGAGATTTTTCTGAGCTACTAAAATATGTGTTGCTGTTCAACCTTAGGACTAATTAGGGTTTACATCCACTCTTTAATGCAAGATTAGTTAGTAAACTATACTTTGGTGTATCTTTGAAGCATCTTGAGTATTAAAGTGTCTTTGCATGGTAGAGAATAGTGGTGGTAGTTTTCGAGTACATGTTCTTGGATGACGTAGACTACCTTGTAGAAGAGTCATAAGTTCCACATAATCCGATGACATAATACATTCATTACACCGTATGCATTCCGCATCTTCATCATCTCATGTCACTTCTGCATTTCACCTATGCATGTTGCACTCATACTTCTGCATCATACAGGATCGCAGGAAGTGGTTCCGGCAGTTGTTCCCGAGGACGCAGAGGAGCAGCCCGAGGAGCCGGAGCCAGCAGAAGTAGAAGAGGAGTCCGGTGAAGAGCTTCCGGAGTGCCCCGACCATCGTCCCAGCTCCTTCGAGCGAGGCAAGCCCCGGAGCATTTCTCCCCCGGTTTGCAAATAATTATTTATTAATTTTACTTAATCTGATGCATTAAGTTTAGGAGTTGTTTGCAAACGTTGCTGCATTATACCTTGTTCCACCTTGTTTTACCCGATCCTTGTCACCCTGGTGTCCACGGTCAATACTTGCTTAGTTTGCTTAGACCGGTAGAAGTCGGGTGATTGCCTGTCATCCGCGAGCTATAGGGGATTACCTGGTTTTATGTGAAAGAATTGTCATGTGAGAATAACTAAGTGTGGGAATGAATGTGAGACCGGGCGGAAGCTTGCAGGGTTCTGGACTGTAGTGTCTTCCGTCTGTGTCGATTAAGGACCGTCCGATGTCGGGCCTCGGGTCATGTTGAACGCATGCCTCACATTTAGCTGGCCGGATAAAGTACCTTTCGACCGCGAAGCCGGGAGATTATTCGGGCCGAGTGGATTGCCCGCAACGCACTGTACCGGAGCAGTAGTGGCAGGAAACGGGGGCGCGATGATAAGGCCAAAGAGCAGTCGGGCGGCCCCCGGGTACATGTGGTTCCTGGCAAGCTCGCGACTTTACCTGAATGGTTGACTCGGTGACCAATACCTCACTTTAGCGGGTGAGTGAGGTTTGTGTGAGGAATAAATTACCAGTTGGTCAATAATCGATTCGAATCGCCATCGTTCACTGGATAGTGAACACTTGACTTGAGTTACTTCATCGTAGTAATATGGATACAACACTTGGATAGTTATGAGAAAATGACATGGTAATTATTGTCAAATATCAATGGTAATCCTTGCTTGCTCAATTACATGGTTACTTTAGCATAAAGTGCAAATATAGTTGACAGGAGAATAAAGATTTAGAAGATGACATGCTTTTGTAAATGATTTGGTAAGCTAAAAATGCTTTTCTTGCAAATGAGTCAGCTACCCCACCAAAAAGCCTATCATGATCCTTGGAGTCTTTTGTTTTGGTTCTGTCGGGTAAGTCTAGCTGAGTACCTTCTCGTACTCAGGGCTTTGTTCCCACTTGTTGCAGATGGACAGATGTACTATGGGTATTGTATCAACTGTCTCTACCCTGCGATGGGCGAAGCCTAGGACCATGGGCAATGGTCACTCACTACTCCTCGCCTGATGCTTTTGTGGGAGATGATCGCGAGCTGGCACCGTATTTTGGAAAAGATGTGTGTGTGTGTGTGTGCTTTGAACTAATGCTTCCGCTACTTTATTTGAAACTGGTTTGTAATAACTATGTTTAAACTCCGATGTATTTTGTGCCGCAAACTGCTGTGTAACTTATGAAGGTAATCGCTGAACTTATTACGATCTTGGCTGTGATGTGAAATGGTTTGAAATCCGTCGAGATTTCACGGACTACCGGGTTATACGGGCTTAAGTTTGGTAAATTGTCCATCCGTTGGATGATTTTCTTACTTAATCTCGTATAATTGGGCGGTTCTGTTACAGCTGGCATCGGAGCATGGTTTAGCGTAATTACTGTTCATAAGTGTATTTAAACCAAAACCCTGCTTAAAAAGTGTGATTTTGAAACTAAAAAAAAGTGTGCCAGTGGTCATATCCTGTATGCCCAGTTAAGGACTCTAGGTGGCTATTTAAGTACTAACTTGGGGTTCTGCACCATATTTCTTTTTCGTTGCTCATACGGCGTGCTATTGTATGAGTGCCACTTAATTGAGTGGTAATGTATGGATCAGTTACCTCTACGCTTCGGTAAGTGTGAGTTGTGAGAGCATGATCGGATACACCGCCGATCTAGGGAAAGTGCTTATATGATACTTGGATAATTACATGTTTTACACATGTTTTTATAAAAGTGTCGCATGTGTGGGTGTTCCGTCCGTTGAGGCGATGCCGTCAATAGGACGATGTGTTTGGGTAGTCACTACCGTTGTACACGCATCTGGGGATTCGTGTAAAGCGTGTAGGTAGGTTTACTGCTTTCATGCATTCATGGGGAATGGGCTGAAATGAGTTTTCTGCAGGTACATAACAGCGTATCGTGTAGACCGAATTAGTTACGTATATGAGAGATCGTTGTATGCCACCGAATTCACCGTTAGATGTTTTTTTTTTCTAAGTTTGTGAGAACGTAAGACTCGTGCATGCATCATATTGTTTGTGCATTCCATTCATGGCATGCATTCCTCCCCTTATAAAAGGATTATCCCATTTCGATAAAAGTGACCTCAACTAAAATATGTTCTCACCGGGTAATTTAAAACTTGTGCTACAGATGGCCCGCACGAAGCAGACTGCCCGCAAGTCCACTGGAGGAAGAGCACCCCGTCGTCAGCTAGCCCCGCGGGAGCACCGCAACACGGACACTTTTCTAAGCGAGTTTGGCATGCCCACCTTGCTTTGGAGAGTGCTCCATGATGTGGGGTACCCGGAGGGACAAGAGCCAGTTTACTCTTGGAGCGAGAGCCAGCTAGCTGAAGATGGACTTGCTGTGGTAGAGATCACCGTCCCTGCTCTTGGTGATGCGCCAGAATGGGATGGTTGGCATTTGGAGTTCGAAGGACGCACTCCAGTCGAGGGTGCAGAGGGCGCAGCTTTTCGCGTCATCCGAGACATCATGAGCAGATTTCCCAATGAGTTAGCAGCAGCTTTGGCCGGTACCTTCCCGAGAGATGATCCTCGCGACGCCATTTGGGTACAGCCGCAAGGAAGTGCCCTGGTTAGAGGCCCCAGTGAAGGACTGGCTAGCGACAATCACACCATGAGTGCCATGTATGCAGCCATCAGAGCATACCAAGGTCTGGAGAATACCTATTGGACCTTGACTGGCCTACGTGGTGATGATCGGCTTGAAGCAAGGAAGCAGAAGAAAAAGCAAGCGCGTGCTATAGCTAGCTTGCAGGAGCAGTTGGCTGATATGAGCTTGCAGCGGGACCGAGCTCTCGAGAGAGGCGAGAGTTCCATGCAGCAAGTACAGAGGCTGACTCAGGCCAACAGGAATGCAGATCGCTTGTTGGAGCAGCTAGTACAAGAAAGGAATGAAGCCTGGAACGAGAGAGACCTTCTGAGGCAGAGGGTCGAGGAGCTAGAAGAGTACAATGCCAACTTGCATGAAGAGTTCCATGCCCTCTACAACAGGATGGGCCCGTATGCTCCTCCGAACGCCGCTCAGATGGACATCGACGACGACGCTGCAGCTGAGGGTAGCGATGGCGACGCCTCCGACATCGACGATGGCCCCGAGGAGTAGGATAGTGTCATGCGTTAGTAGCTAGGCGTGACGCGATGGCCTTCTTTTGGGTTCCATGTATCATGATGTATCCTGTTCGACCTTGAGACTGATGATCTTTGGAGTTTGGTTGTGTATGCGATACCCGAACGCATAAAAGTCCAGTGTATGTATGCTGGCAACATGGTTGTATGGAACGCGATGTTGCTTTTAAAGTAACTTAATTGGTGCTGTTGTTCAATTGGAATGAAATTATTGCGCCTCTGTTTTCTTGTATGACTTGTTCTCTCCAATGAATTCAGTATGGCATGATTGTTCCTTCGGACACAATTTTACAACTTCACTCAATGGTGCTTGTTGCTGAAATATGCAGATGGCCAACACTCGTCGTGCTACGTACGAAGCCGCTGAGACTGGTGGCAACGGTGCAGGAGCTGATGTGTTAACCAATAAGATGGTTAGAGGGGCAACTCTTGAGTTAGGTAGTCGGAAGTTCCGAGTGAACCTGGTAGTTATGCCTGGACTAGTTTTGGATGTAATAATAGGAATGAACTGGATGAAAGACTGGGAAGCAGTCATAGATACAAGCAGTAGGATGCTTACCCTTAAAGATCCCCAGGCAGAGGGTACTTTCCAGGTACCATTGCCTAAAAGAACAGATCTTGTGAGTGTGACCTGTGCCATGGAAGTTGCTCCTATCCATCAGATCCCAGTAGTATGTGAGTTCCCGGATGTGTTTCCAGACGAGTTGCCTGGCCTTCCTCCAGACAGAGATGTTGAGTTTGGAATCGAGTTGATCCCCGGGACAGCTCCAATTTCGAGGAGACCTTATCGGATGCCTCCGGATGAGTTAGCTGAGTTGAAGAAACAGTTGGAAGAGTTGTTAAAAAAGGGGTTTATTCGCCCAAGTAAGTCTGAATGGGGATGTCCTGCCTTGTTTGTAAAGAAAAAGAAAGAGGGTACTCTCAGGATGTGTGTGGATTACCGACCTCTTAATGCTGTAACCATCAAGAATAAATATCCCTTGCCTCATATTGATGTTCTGTTTGATCAGTTAGCTAAAGCCAGAGTGTTCTCCAAGATAGACTTAAGGTCTGGGTATCATCAGATAAAGATTAGACCTCAAGATGTTCCGAAAACCGCCTTTTCTACCAGATACGGGTTGTATGAGTATCTTGTTATGTCATTTGGACTAACAAATGCTCCTGCATATTTTATGTATCTGATGAATACAGTTTTCATGCCAGAGTTGGACAAGTTTGTAGTTGTCTTCATTGATGACATTCTAGTATACTCTGAAAACGAGAAAGAGCATGAAGAGCATCTGAGAATTGTCTTGACCAGGTTGAGGGATCATAAGTTATATGCTAAGTTCAGCAAATGTGAATTTTGGTTGAAGAAAGTTCCTTTCCTCGGTCATATCCTATCTGAGAATGGAGTTTCTGTAGATCCGAGTAAAGTGCAAGAGGTTATGGATTGGAAGACTCCAACCACAGTGTCAGAAGTCAGGAGTTTCCTAGGGTTAGCGGGTTACTATCGCCGTTTTATCCCAGACTTCTCGAAGATTGCCAAGCCTATGACAAGTCTGTTACAGAAAGATCACAAGTTTGCGTGGACAGAGGAGTGTGAGACAGCTTTCCATACCTTGCGGAAACTGTTGACCACTGCTCCAGTTCTTGCACAGCCCGACATCGAAAAACCTTTTGATGTGTTCTGTGACGCATCAAAAACAGGATTAGGGTGTGTGCTAATGCAAGAAGGAAGAGTCATTGCTTATGCCTCCCGGCAGTTGAGAAAACATGAAATCAATTATCCGACCCACGATCTTGAGCTTGCCGCTGTTGTGCATGCCTTAAAGATTTGGAGACACTATCTGCTGGGTAACGTGTGCAACATTTTCACCGATCATAAGAGTCTCAAGTACATTTTCACCCAACCAGAATTGAACATGAGACAGCGGAGATGGTTAGAACTGATCAAAGACTACAACTTGAATGTACAGTATCACCCTGGGAAAGCCAATGTGGTAGCTGATGCTTTAAGCAGAAAATCACATTGTCTGAATGTGCAACCCTTGCTTGAAGATGGTTTCGATCTAATGCACCCTGCCGTGCTACATAGTATTCAGGTCAGTTGTTCCTTGGAGAGTAAGATTATAGAAGGTCAGAAAACAGACAAGGGGATATTCCACATCAAAAAGAAGATTCAAGAAGAACCCTCGAAACACTTCAGGGTGGATGAGCAGGATGTGTTGTGGTTCGACAACCGTCTTGTTGTTCCAAAGGATAGAGAGCTTAAGAATAAAATTTTGGATGAAGCTCATCTCTCTAAGTTGTCTATTCATCCTGGCAGCAGTAAAATATATCAAGAACTAAGACCTCGTTATTGGTGGACCAAGATGAAGAAGGAAATTGCAGCGTATGTAGCCAGATGTGACACATGTTGTAGAGTAAAAGCAATTCACATGAAGCCTGCCGGAATGCTACAACCTTTGTCAGTGCCGAGTTGGAAGTGGGATGACATAAGTATGGATTTTATCACGGGTCTACCCACTACTCAAAAAGGTCACGATTCCATTTGGGTAATTGTGGATCGTCTTACTAAGACAGCCCACTTTCTGCCTGTCAAAACGGAACATAGACCACCTCAATATGCTGAGAAGTATATTGCGGAGATTGTGAGGTTGCATGGCATACCAAAGACTATAGTGTCTGACAGAGGGTCACAGTTCACTGCTCACTTTTGGGAGCACTTGCACAAAGGTTTGGGGACTAGTCTGATTCGTAGCACTGCCTATCATCCTCAAACAGATGGTCAAACTGAGAGAGTTAATGCTGTTCTAGAAGATATGTTAAGAGCCTGTGTGTTGTCTTCCAGAGGTTCATGGGAGTCATGGTTACCATTAGCAGAGTTCTCGTACAATAACAGCTATCAAGAGAGTATCAAGATGGCACCTTTTGAGGCTCTGTATGGCCGAAAGTGTAGAACACCGTTAAACTGGATTGAGCCCGGAGAAAGAAGGTATTATGGTATTGACTTCGTAGAAGAAGCCGAAAGGAAAGTTCATATCATCCAGCAGAATATGAGAGCAGCCCAGTCACGTCAGAAAAGTTATGCAGATAAGAGAAGGAGACCGCTTGTGTTCGAAGTTGGTGACTATGTCTATCTAAAAGTTACGCCAATGAAAAAGAAAAGATTTGGTGTGCGCAGAAAGCTGGCCGCCAGATTTGTGGGACCTTATAAAATCCTGGAACGGAAGGGTCCTGTGGCTTACAAATTGGATTTACCAGAGTCAATGGGTGCTATATTCCCAGTTTTTCATGTATCACATCTCAAGAAGTGTTTGCGCGTTCCAGAGGAAAGGATTGAACCTCGAGGCATAAAACTAAAGTCAGATTTGGTGTATCGTGAGCAACCAGTTCGAGTATTGGATACCAAGGAAAGGGCTACTCGAAACAGTGTGGTGAAAACGTATAAGATACAATGGAGTCATCACGATGAAGGGGATGCATCTTGGGAAACGGGTGAATACTTAAAGAACGCCTATGAAGATTTTTATAATAAATGGTTCCTAACCCAAATCTCGGGACGAGATTTTTATAAGGGGGAGGGCTGTAACACTCCGGTGTTAAGCAATGCATTTTTGCATGGCAATCATATTGCATAGCATTCATATCATTATAATCATGTATGATAATGGTATAATTCGATTAAAATAAAAGCTTAAACATGCTATATTTAATGGACTATAATAATATGCTAATCACATTATATCAAAAGCCTTGCAACCATAATTCTTACATCACTTGGAACCTTAGTTCAAATTTTGGAGCTCAAATTTGGTCAAACACTTGTTCAAAAACAATTATGAAAAATATTCAAAATTATTCCCTAATTTAGCTTTTATTTTGTCATTTAAAATCTATTAAGAATTTTGAAATGACCCCTTAATCAAAGTTGTAGAGAATTCAATTTTGAGCAACTTTTATTTTTGGGCCAAATCCATAAAATGCTTTCTTCTTGTTCAAAATTGGGTTTGAAGTTTGAAATGCATTTAAATTTGAAAATCGAAAATCAAAAATTTCATTTCTTTTCCTCGCGGGCCACCGCCACCGATTCGGCCCAGAGCCAGAGTCGGCCCGCCTCACCGCGCGCGCGCGCCCGCGCTGCCCCGCCTCGGCCCAGGCCCAGCCGGCCGTCTCCCTCCTCCGCCCGCGCCCTCGCCCGCGCGCGCTGGCGCTCCGGCAGAGCACGCACGCCGCGTGGCGGCCGCATGCCGGCCACAGCGGCCGGGTGGCGCTCGGTCGCCCCCACCAGCGTGAGCGCCCACGCCTTAACCCCCCCCCCCGTGCAGCGCCTCGCCATTCCTCCCTCCGCTCTGCCTCCTCGCTTGTTCACCGAGCGCAGCTGCCGTTTCCGCCTCCGCCACCGCACGCGCTCGCCGGACGCGCGCGTTCCGACGAGCTCCGGCCACCGCAGACCTCTCCATCTCGCCACGAGCTTCCTCTCTCTCTGGCGCACCCCGTGCTCACCTCCATCTCCCGCGGTAAGCTCCACAGCCCCGCCAATCGCTCGCCGGAGTTCCGGCCGAGCTCACCGTGGTTCTCCGCTCCGTGGAAACCCCGTCTCCGCCTCTTCTTTTCCCTCACTCGCGCGAGCATCTTGTTCGCCTCCTCCTCCCGGTGCTCGGACACCATCTCCCGTGCCGCCCCGTGGCCGGAGAGGAGCTCCCGCCGGTGAGCAGCGCCGCCGAGCCGCCATGGCCGGTGGCAAGCTCGATTTCGAGCTCCTCCGGTCATGCCAATGATCTCAACGGGACCGCCTCGCCTTGAGGATCACGACGGTGGTGACCTCGTCGCCGGCGACCTCGCCGTCGTCGAGATCCGCGCGGTCAGCGCCCTCCTTGACTCGGAGCGGCTGACGCGTGGGACCCGGTTGACCCGCGGGCCCGCCTGTCTGTCTCTGTGTGCGCGCGCGTGTGTAGATCGCCGGGTGCGTCTAGCCGTTCAGCGACTGGATTTAAAAAGGATTTTTGGAAATGATTTTTCAGAAAATGTATAAATGCTTTAGAAAAAAATTGTAACTTGCTCATTTTAGCTCCAAATTTGATGAAACAAATTTCTATGGACTCTTTGGGACCAGATCTATGGTATAAAATTGTTGCATGTCATATTTGATGTACTTTTCTGTAGAGTTTATAATTAAATAGTAAAATGGCTATTTTCTTGATAAATACTTAATAAATCCTAGAAAAGTCAGAAAAATATGATTCCAAATTTATTAATCTTTTTGTGTCATGTACTTTCTAGGGAAATTTTATATCTTGGGTGTTCTGTATAAAAATTTGTAGTTGCAGTTCAAATGCTTTTTGTTACCAATAATTGTTATTTTTGTTAATTAAATAAATTTGAATAAAACATGCAAGTGATAATTTTTCCATAGTGTTTGTTTAGGTAGTAGATAGTAGAAAAATTCCTAAATCTGTTGTTTGATACTTTTCATAATGTAAAGTATTTTAAATATCTATTTGAGGCCATATTTTGTTATTTTTGTATAGTAAGTTCTAATTATCCAAATGCAGTAAAAATTTTATGTCAAGCTATTCTTGATATTAGTAACCCACTGTAATTTTATGAGATTTTTCTGAGCTACTAAAATATGTGTTGCTGTTCAACCTTAGGACTAATTAGGGTTTACATCCACTCTTTAATGCAAGATTAGTTAGTAAACTATACTTTGGTGTATCTTTGAAGCATCTTGAGTATTAAAGTGTCTTTGCATGGTAGAGAATAGTGGTGGTAGTTTTCGAGTACATGTTCTTGGATGACGTAGACTACCTTGTAGAAGAGTCATAAGTTCCACATAATCCGATGACATAATACATTCATTACACCGTATGCATTCCGCATCTTCATCATCTCATGTCACTTCTGCATTTCACCTATGCATGTTGCACTCATACTTCTGCATCATACAGGATCGCAGGAAGTGGTTTCGGCAGTTGTTCCCGAGGACGCAGAGGAGCAGCCCGAGGAGCCGGAGCCAGCAGAAGTAGAAGAGGAGTCCGGTGAAGAGCTTCCGGAGTGCCCCGACCATCGTCCCAGCTCCTTCGAGCGAGGCAAGCCCCGGAGCATTTCTCCCCCGGTTTGCAAATAATTATTTATTAATTTTACTTAATCTGATGCATTAAGTTTAGGAGTTGTTTGCAAACGTTGCTGCATTATACCTTGTTCCACCTTGTTTTACCCGATCCTTGTCACCCTGGTGTCCACGGTCAATACTTGCTTAGTTTGCTTAGACCGGTAGAAGTCGGGTGATTGCCTGTCATCCGCGAGCTATAGGGGATTACCTGGTTTTATGTGAAAGAATTGTCATGTGAGAATAACTAAGTGTGGGAATGAATGTGAGACCGGGCGGAAGCTTGCAGGGTTCTGGACTGTAGTGTCTTCCGTCTGTGTCGATTAAGGACCGTCCGATGTCGGGCCTCGGGTCATGTTGAACGCATGCCTCACATTTAGCTGGCCGGATAAAGTACCTTTCGACCGCGAAGCCGGGAGATTATTCGGGCCGAGTGGATTGCCCGCAACGCACTGTACCGGAGCAGTAGTGGCAGGAAACGGGGGCGCGATGATAAGGCCAAAGAGCAGTCGGGCGGCCCCCGGGTACATGTGGTTCCTGGCAAGCTCGCGACTTTACCTGAATGGTTGACTCGGTGACCAATACCTCACTTTAGCGGGTGAGTGAGGTTTGTGTGAGGAATAAATTACCAGTTGGTCAATAATCGATTCGAATCGCCATCGTTCACTGGATAGTGAACACTTGACTTGAGTTACTTCATCGTAGTAATATGGATACAACACTTGGATAGTTATGAGAAAATGACATGGTAATTATTGTCAAATATCAATGGTAATCCTTGCTTGCTCAATTACATGGTTACTTTAGCATAAAGTGCAAATATAGTTGACAGGAGAATAAAGATTTAGAAGATGACATGCTTTTGTAAATGATTTGGTAAGCTAAAAATGCTTTTCTTGCAAATGAGTCAGCTACCCCACCAAAAAGCCTATCATGATCCTTGGAGTCTTTTGTTTTGGTTCTGTCGGGTAAGTCTAGCTGAGTACCTTCTCGTACTCAGGGCTTTGTTCCCACTTGTTGCAGATGGACAGATGTACTATGGGTATTGTATCAACTGTCTCTACCCTGCGATGGGCGAAGCCTAGGACCATGGGCAATGGTCACTCACTACTCCTCGCCTGATGCTTTTGTGGGAGATGATCGCGAGCTGGCACCGTATTTTGGAAAAGATGTGTGTGTGTGTGTGTGCTTTGAACTAATGCTTCCGCTACTTTATTTGAAACTGGTTTGTAATAACTATGTTTAAACTCCGATGTATTTTGTGCCGCAAACTGCTGTGTAACTTATGAAGGTAATCGCTGAACTTATTACGATCTTGGCTGTGATGTGAAATGGTTTGAAATCCGTCGAGATTTCACGGACTACCGGGTTATACGGGCTTAAGTTTGGTAAATTGTCCATCCGTTGGATGATTTTCTTACTTAATCTCGTATAATTGGGCGGTTCTGTTACACATTCACTTGAGCCTCGTCACCTAGGAGTACCATCGGGTGCGTCCATAATGATTTCTAAACCTATGGTACGTTTGTCACTAACCGTGCACCTATCTTGCACCGATACTAACACTGTCTCCAAATGGACCGAAATGAGATTGCACAAGACCCACATCACCTAAGTATTCTATCGGGTGTGTCCAAAATGTTTTTCACGCCTATGGTACATTCGGTGGAAACCGTGCACCTATCTTGTGTCAAGATTAACACTATCACCAAATAGACCGAAACAAGCATCCACTTCAGTCTCGTCACCTAGGACTACTATCAGGTGGGTCCAAAATGATTTCTGAGCCTATGGTACGTTTTTTGCAAACCGTGAATACGTTTGGTGCAAACTATGAACTTGTCTTGCACTAACACTAACACTAACACTGTATCCAAATGGATTGAAATATGATTCTACATGACCAATGTCACCTAGGAGATCCATTGGGTGCGTCAAACAATTTCTAAGCCTATGGTACGTTTGGCGCAAACCATGCACCTACCTTATGTCAAGATTAGCATTGTCTCCAAACGGACTGAAACATGCATCCACTTGAGCCTCATCACCTAGGAGTACCATCGGGTGCGTCTAAAACGATTTCTGAACCTTTGGTACGTTTGTCACAAACCGTGCACCTATGTTGCTCCAATACTAACACTGTCTCCAAATGGATTGAAATGAGATTCCACATGACCAATGTCATCTAGGAGATCCATCGGGTGCGTTCAAAATGATTTTTGAGATCACGGTATGTTCATTGCAAACCGTGCACCTATCTTGCATCAAGATTAGCACTATCTCCAAATAGATGGAAACGAGGATCCACTTGAGCCTCGTCACCTAACAGTACCATCTAGTGCGTACAAAATGATTTCTAAGACTATAGTACGTTTGGCACAAACCGTGCACCTATCTTGCACTGACACTAACACTATCTCCAAATGGACTCAAACGAGATTCCACATGAAGAACGTCACCTAGGAGATCCATTGGGTGCGTCCAACAACGATTTTCCGAGCATGTTTGATGCAAATCGAGCACCTATCTTCCGTCAAGATTGGCACTATCTCCAAACGGACACAATGAGCATCCACTTGAACCTCGTCACCTAGGAGTCGCATCGGTTTCATCCAACAATGATTTCCAAGCATAAGTTACGTTCGGTGCAAATCGTGCACCTATCTTGCGTCAAGATTAGCACTATCTCCGAATGAACCAAAACGAGCATCCACTTGAGCCTCGTCACCTAGGAGTCCCATCAGGTGCATCCACAATGATTTTTGAGCCTATGGTATGTTTGGCGCGAACCATGCACCTATCTTGTACCGATACTAACACTGTCTCTAAACGGACCAAAATGAGATTCCACATGACCCACGTCACCTAGGTGTTTTATCAGGTGTGTTCAAAACGATTTTCAAGCCTGTGGTGCGTTCGGCGCAAACCGTGCACCTACCTTGCGTCAGGATTAGCATTGTCTCCAAACATACCGAAACGAGCATCCACATGAGCATCGTCTCCTAGGAGTACCATCGGGTGCGTCCAAAACTATTTCTGAACCTATGGTACGTTTGTCACAAACTGTGCACCTTTCTTGCACTGACACTAACACTGTCTCCAAATGGATTGAAATAAGATTCCACATGACCAATGTCACGTAGGAGATCCATCGGGTGCGTTCAAAATGATTTCTGAGACGATGGTACGTTCGTTGTAAACCCTGCACCTATCTTGCGTCAAGATTAGCACTATCTCCAAACGGATAGAAATGAGCATCCACTTGAGCCTCATCACCTAGGTGTACCATCGGGTGCGTCCAAAACTATTTCTGAGCCTATGGTACGCTTGGTGCAAACCGTGCAACTACCTTGCACTAACACTAACACTGTCACCAAGGAGATCTATCGGATGTGTCCAACAACTATTTCCTAGCATATGGTACATTCGACGCAAACCGTGCACCTCTCTTGCGTCAAAATTAGCACTATCTCCAAACAGACCAGAACGAGCATCCAGTACGAGTACCATCGAGTGCATACAAAATGATTTCTGAGCCTACGGTACATTTGGTGCAAACTGTGTACTCATCTTGCCCTGACACTAACAATGTCTCCAATGGACTGAAATGGGATTCTACATGACCAAAGTCACCAGGAGATCCATTGGGTGCGTCCAACAACAATTTCCAAGCGTATGGTACGTTCGCTGCAAACCGTGCACCTATCTTGCGTCAAAATTAGCACTATCTCTAAACAGACCGAAACGACCATCCACTTAAGCCATGTTACCTATGAGTACCATCGAGTGCGTACAAAATGATTTAAGAGCCTATGGTACATTTGGCGCAAACTGTGTACCCATCTTGCATTGACACTAACAAGGCCTCTAAATGGACTGAAACAAGATTCCACATGACCAAAGTCACCTAGGAGATCGATCGGGTGCGTCCAACAACAATTTTCGAGCGTATGGTACGTTCAACGCAAACCGTGCACCTATCTTGCGTTAAGATTAGCACTATCTCCAAACGGACCAAAACGAGCATCCACTTGAGCCTTGTCACCTAGCAGTACCATCAGGTGCGTCCAAAACGATTTCTGAGCCTATGGTACGTTTGCCGCAAACCATGCACCTATTTGGCACAGATACTAACACTGTCTCCAAATGGACCGAAATGAGATTCCACAAGACCCACGTCACTTCGGTGTTCTATTGGGTGTGTCTAATTTGATTTTTGAGCCTGTGGTACGTTCGGCGCAAATCGTGCACCTATCTTGCGTCAAGATTATCACTATCTCCAAACAGACCAAAATGAGCATCCACTTGAGTCTTGTCACCTAGTAGTACCATCGGGTGCGTCCAAAATGATTTTCTAAGCCTATGGTACGTTTGGCGCAAACCATGAACCTATCTTGCACTCACACTAACACTATATCCAAATGGATTGAAATGAGATTCCACATGACCAATGTCACCTAGGAGATTCATCGGCTGCATCCAAAATGAATTCTGAGACGACAGTATGTTCGTTGCAAACTATGCACCTATCTTGCGTCAAGATTAGCACTATCTCCAAATAGACTGAAACGAGGATCCACTTGACCCTCGTCACCGAGGAGTACCATCATGTGCGTCCAAAACGATTTCTGAGCCTATGGTACGTTCGGCGCAAACCGTGCACCTACCTTGCGTCAAGATTTGCACAACCTCCAAATGGATTAAAACGAGCATCCACTTGAGCCTCGTCACCTAGGAGGACCATCAGGTGCGTCCAAAACAATTTCTGAACTTATGGTATGTTTATCGCAAACCGTGCACCTATGTTGCACCAACACTAACACTGTCTCCAATTTGATTGAAATGAGATTTCACATGACCAATGTCACCTAGGAGATCCATCGGGTGCATCCAAAATGATTTATGAGATGATGGTTCGTTCGTTGCAAATCGTGCACCTATCTTGCGTCAAGATTAGCACTATCTCCAAACGGACCAAAATGAGGATACAAAATGATTTCTGAGCCTATAGTACGTTTGGCGCAAACTGTGTACCTATCTTTCACTAACAGTAACAAGGTCTCCAAATGGACTGAAACGAGATTCCACATGATGAATGTCACCTAGGATATCCATCGGGTGCGTCCAACATCTATTTCTGACCATATGGTACGATCGACGCAAACTATGCACCTATCTTGCGTCAAAATTAGCACTATCTCCAAACAGACGGGAACGAGTATCCACTTGAGCCTCGTCACCTAGGAGTCCCATCGGGTGCATCCATAACGATTTTTGAGCCTAGGGTACGTTTGGTGCAAACCATGGACCTATCTTGCACCGTACTAACACTATCTCCAAACGGACCGAACTAAGACTCCACATGACCCATGTCACCTAGGTGTTCTATTGGGTGTGTCCAAATTGATTTTTGAGCCTGTGGTATGTTCGGTGAAAACCGTGCACCTACCTTGCGTCAAGATTAGCACTATCTCTAAATGGACCGAAACGGGCATCCTCTTGAGCCTCGTCACCTACGAGTACCATCGAGGGCATACAAAATGATTTCTGAGCCTATAATACGTTTGGCGCAAACCGTGTACCTATCTTTCAGTGACACTAACAAGGTCTCCAAATGGACTGAAACGAGATTCCACATGACCAACGTCACCTAGGAGATCCATCGGGTGCATGCAACAACAATTTTTGAGCGTATGGTACATTCGACGTAAACCGTGCACCTATATTGCGTCAAGATTAGCATTGTCTCCAAACGGACCGAATTAGCATCCACTTGAGCCTCGTCACCTAGGAGTACCATCGAGTGCGTCCAAAACAATTTCTGATCCTATTGTACGTTTGGCGCAAACCATGCACCTATCTTGCACTGATACTAACACTGTCTCTAAACAGAACAAAATGAGATTTCACATGACCGACATCACCTCGATGTTCTATTGGGTGTGTCCACAATTATTTTTGAGCCTGTGGTACATTCGGCGCAAACCGTGCACCTATATTGCGTTAAGATTAGCACTATTTCTCTGTGGACTGAAACGAGCATCCACTTGAGCCTCGTCACCTAGGAGTACCATCCGGTGCTTCCAAAACTATTTCTGAGCCTATGGTATGTTTGGCGTAAACCGTGCACCTTTCTTGCACTAACACTAAGACTATCTCCGAATCGACTGAAACGAGATTCCATGTGACGAACGTCACCTAGGAGATCCATCGGGTGCGTCCAACCACAATTTCTGAGCATATGTTACGTTTGATTCAAACCGTGTACCTATCTTGCACCAAAATAAGCACTATCTCTGAATGGACCGAAACGAGCATCCACTTACGCCTCGTAACCTAGGAGTCCCATCGGGGGCATCCATAACAATTTCATAGCCTATGGTAGCTTTGGCGCAAACCATGTACCTATTTTGCACCGATACTAAAACTGTCTCTGAATGGACTGAAATGGGATTCCACATGACCCACATCACCTAGGTGTTTTATCGGGTGTGTCCAAAATGATTTTCAAGCCTGTGATACATTCGGCACAAATTGTGCACCTATCTTGCGTCGATATTTACACTATCTCCAAATAGACCGAAACGAGCATGCACTTGAGCCTCGTCATCTAGGAGTACCATTGCGTGCGTCCAAAACGATTTCTGTGCCTATGGTATGTTTGGCGCAAACCGTGCACCTATCTTGCATCAAGATTAGCACTATCTCCAAACAGACTAAAACGAGCATCCACTTGGGCCTCGTTACCTAGGAGTACCCTCGGGTGTGTCCAAAAAGATTTCTGAGCCTATGGTACGTTCGACGCAAGCCGTGCATCTATCTTGCGTTAAGATTAGCTCTATTTCTCTGTGGACCAAAACAAGCATCCACTTGAGCCTCGTCACCTAGGAGTACCATTGAGTGCGTCCAAAATGATTTTTGAGCCTGTGGTACGTTTGGCGCAAACCGTGGACCTATCTTGCACTAACACTGACTCTGTCTCCAAATGAATTGAAATGAGATTCCACATGACCAATGTCACCTAGGAGATCCATCGGGTGCGTCAAAAATGATTTCTGAGCCTATGGTATGTTCGACGCAAACCGTGTACCTATCTTGCGTTAAGATAAGCACTATTTCTATGTAGACCGAAATGAGCATCCACTTGAGCGTCGTCACCTAGGAGTACCATCCGGTGCGTCCAAAACTATTTCTGAGCCTATGGTATGTTTGGTGCAAACCGTGCACCTTTCTTGCACTGACACTAACACTATCTCCGAATCGTCTGAAATGAGATTCCACACGACGAACGTCTCCTAGGAGATCCATCGGGTGCGTCCAACAACGATTTCCAAGCATAGGTTATGTTTGATTCAAACCGTGCACCTACCTTGCGTCAAAATTAGCACTATCTCCGAACGGACCAAAACGAGCATCCACTTGCGCCTCGTAACCTAGGAGTTCAATCGGGTGCGTCCATAATGATTTCTGAGCCTATGGTACATTTGGCGCAAACCATGCACCTATCTTGCACCAATACTAACACGGTCTCCAAACGGACCGAAATGAGATTCCACATGACCCACGTCACCAAGGTGTTATGTCGCGTGTGTCAAAAACGATTTTGAAGCCTGTGGTACATTTGAGGCAAGTCGTGCACCTATCTTGCGTCAAGATTATCACTATGTCCCAATAGACCAAAACGAGGATCCACTTGAGCCTCGTCACCTAGGAGTACCATCGGGTGCGTCCAAAATGAATTTCTGATACTACGGCACATTTGGCGCAAACCATGCACCAATCTTGCACCAATAGTAACACTGTCTCCAAACGGACCAAAATAAGATTCCACATGACCAACATTGTAACACCCCAGGTGCTTATCACCAATTAAGTAGTGGGTTTAAGCTCAAACATGATAGATTAATGGAGATGACAATGTCAAAGTTAAACCTATGGAAATAAGCCCTAACCTAAACTTGGATATTGCACCCTCGCTTACATATAGGCTCAATTAAAAGATATATGCTCGGGTGTTGCTATCAAAGTATCTTCACATGTCTCACCTCAATAACTATCTATATTCATCCCTGGAAAAGTTTCTTGAAGTTTGGAATCAAGAAGTCAAATGAAATGATAAGTCATCGTAGAGTTGGAAATTTTGAAGGAATGAGTCATATCTTGCTTGGATTGTTTTGTTTAGAGAATGAGAACATATGTCATCAACCAAGTCTTGCAACCTTGACCAAACAACTCCAATTGAACCCTACAACAACACTTATGAAAGGCTCATGTGGAACAAGTGACAAGAAGATGCCGCAAATCGGTCCCGAACCTCAAAACTAGGGTTTCTTCCGACGCGGTGTTGACCGAAGTGAAACTACTATTTTTGTTCGAGATATGAAGTTTGACCTTTAATGAAAATTGGAGTTTAGTTTGTATGCAACAAACTTTATTTTTGGACCGCGTCCCGATCCCACCCCGAAGTGCTGTCAAGCTGATCACAGTGCAATTTTGACTCCTCCGGTGCAACCCTATGGTGGGAATTAATATCTCGCAAACCAGTGGAATTTGACTGAGCTCCTATAAGCAATGTTGTAGTACTCTCATAGCCCTACACAGCGGTATAATTTATTGGTCGAATTGTCATCTGGTTTAAGAGATAGAGGTGAGATTAGAAGAGTGGCTGACTCGTAAATACGTCGCTTTTGGATGGCAGTTTTGGAGGCGCTGAAACTTGGTGGCCGACATCGGAAAGGACCGAGCGCCGTGTGGCCTCCGTGCCCGTGCATGAGCGCCACCTCCTAGGGCTGCTCTGTGTCGAGGGGGAGAAAAAGGGGATCGAGCCCGACCCTTCACTCGCTCACTTCTCCTCTTTTCCTCGGTCTATTTCTCCCTCGCTCTCTCGTGCCCGAAGCCATGGCCGAGTCGGGCTGGAGCTCGCTGTTGCCGTCGCCCCTCCTTTGCCCCTCCTCTTCCAACACCAGGCACCCCTCTCCTCCTCCCTCCTGCCGCTGCTATTGGCTGCCATCTGCTCCTTCGTCGTCCTGGGCCGCTATCTCACCGGAATCAAGCCGGCCTCCTCCATCCCCTTCGCTGTTTTCCATCGCTGTGAGGAAGAAGGACCATCTAGCGAGGCAGAAACTCTTTGTTGTGTTCACTTTGCAAAAGTGCTAGAGACAAAGGATTTACATATAGGGGCTTACATGATTTGTGGAAAGTTTTGTGTTCACTCTGCATAATGTTTTCTTTTTTTTCTTTTTCGGAATTAGTATTGCATTCAAATGGCTGAAATTTGAAAATACATAGTAAATGATAGAAAAATCGTAAAATAGCAAATGAGGACTTTTTGGAATCCTTGTGAAATTTTCTATGCATTGGATCTATAATATGGCATGTTTTAGTTTAAAGTTTTAGCTGTAAAAATAGATTTATGCAACTAGGTTTTGAATGCTAGTTGGATCTGTTATTTTTAATAACTGTTAATATATAACTCCAAATGAAGTGAAATTTTTGTGACGTGTTATTCTTGTGATGTATGATGTCTAGTAAAAATTTCAAGATTTTAGGCTTGATAGTTTAGGAGCTATAAAAATAACAAATGCTATATGCTGCTTTGCTTCTATTCTGGACAGTTCTGCATATATGCATTGTTTGGCTTAGTTAAGTTATGAATTATGCCTTGATGACAATAAATGATTTGTAGTAATTTTCTTAAGCTTTTCAAAAAGCTAAAGAGCACAATTTTTGGTTAAGTATATGTTTAACTATAGTAGTCTAAAGTCCTGTAGCTGTTTCTGTCCAAACCCAGACAGGGTTGCCTTGTTTATAATGTGTGACCTAGTTAGTAGCACAATTAGCTCTAGATGTTTATAAAAAAATTGTTCGCAACTTGTTAATATTTCTAAAAAGTCCAGAACCATAATTATTGGATTTGTGAAACTCAAGTTATAACGGTTTAAAGTGGCATATCAGATTCTGTCCATATTTTGGACAGAGATGCAATTATTTAATTAATTGACCATGTTAACTGTAGAATCATCTTAAGATGATTACAAGAAAGTTGTAGGTAACTTTATAAGCTTTCCATAAAGTTGAGAATCATGTTTGTTGGAGGTCTAGAACTCCATTTATGCTTCTCTGAAGTTTCTATCAGTTTTCTGTCTATAATTTTACCACTGCTGTTGGGCTGCATGTGTGGTGTTACTCGTGCAACTAGTTTCATGGTGTAAATGATGTTTACTGTGATTTTGGTAAATACAAAAGTTGTAGATAATTATCTTATCTTTCTTGTGTTAAATTTTCATGATCCCAGGTCTGATAGTTTAAGAGCTGCATGCTTAATAAGTCTACTGTCAGATTTTAATTACCTTCTGTGCAGACTTTAAAGATTGGCATGTTTGGTCATGATAACTTGGGAATCAGGTTGAGATGATTGAATATGAAATGTAGATAATTTCATAAGCTTTCCAAAATGTCTTCTTGCAAGTCATTTGGATTTGTGTAACTACAGTTATGCTTCTCTGAAGTTACAAACAATTTTATGTCCATGTCTGGATAGGTCTGAAACATCTACATGTTTGACCTGTTTAACTTTGTAATTAGCTTTTTATGTAAACATCAATCTTGTAGACAATTTCTATGGATTTTCATAAAGTCTTAGATCATCCTTGTGGGATGTTTGTAGCTTAAGTTATGTTTGAAACAAGTGACTGTTTGCTGCTGTCCAAATCTACTTGTATCTAGAATTGTTTGCTTCTACTTGCTCTTGTTTGTATGATTGCAAATGGTTATCTTGGACACCTAGAGTTAAGGTAGCATGCCTAAAATGTTTTGCTAAATTATGAAGTACTTGATCATGTATAGCTAGCTGGTTGTATGACATGCTTATGTGGGTATAGTGTAACATATGCTTGTTTAGTATGCTTGTTGCATTCCTTCATGTGTATTCTTTATGTTCATGCATCTACATCTATGCATCTCATCCTAGGTACGCTAGGTACAGACGTGGAGCGCATGATATGGAGACAGATGATGGTGTAACGGTGGGCTGTCCAGAAGATGGAAGAACCCCTGAATGCAAGTGCTAGGACCGGAGATGTTACCATGACGGTGCAAGCTAACTAAACTGACTTGTGTCGGATCTCAGGCAAGCCCCGGAGCATTATAAGTCTCGTATCTTCAAAGCAATTAATTCTATATATGTTATAAGTATTGTTGCATTAAGTGGTAGGAGTTGGTTGAAAACCTTGCTGCATTATATCATTCCTTGTCCAGATATCTGAATCACTGAATCCTACATAGACTAGGATCGAGTAGATGCTTAGCCCTGCTTTAAGCGGTAGAAGGCAGGTGATTTCCTGTCACCTACGAGATATAGGGATATTCATATATGGCACGGTTGGCTATATTGGCTATCGTGGAATGGAACCATGTGTTAATAAAATGAACTGAGACCGGGCGGGATGACGATAGTGAAGCAACAAGGCATGGAGGTCTTGGGTGTGAATCTATCTCCGTCTGAGTCGTTTAAGGACCGATTCGCTGTACGGCCTTGAGTCATGTTGAACGCAGTCTAACACTTAGTTGGCCGGATAAGTCATTCCGACCGCGAAGCCGAGTAATGTGATTCAGGTCGGGAATCAAATGGTAGGTTGCTTCTTGGAGGAGAGAAAGGATGTGCTTGGGGACATCGGCGTGAGACCAAGGGGGGGTTAGAGTCCCTATCACCTGGCAGAGTGTCGCCCTTGGGGTCGCGACATCATTCGGACCCGCGATTCCTGAATCATATGACAAGGTGGCCTGTGCGACCCTGGCAGGGGTCTGCACGGTGAGTGTTAGAAATACCCCTCCAGCTGGATAGGAATTCGATTCGAATCACCGTCGCTCCTGGTTAGTGAGCACTTGACTTGAGCAGCGGCAACGTAGATTCAATTAAATTGAACGGATGGTTAATTGGATCACGATGGAAAGGTTGCCTCAATTTATACCTGCTATGGTTAATATTGTTTGCTCCTAATAAAGTGAGTGCTCTAGTACAGGTTCTAATATAGATGATAGGTTAATGATAACTAACTTGATGCTTAAGCATTAATGATTGATCATCTATATTAAGCTTTTATGCAAAAATGTTGTCAAGCTAGCCCCACTTTATATCAGCCTTGCATGATCCTTGGTGTCACCTTATTTCTGGTTTCTGACGGGTAAGTCTAGCTGAGTACCTTCTTGTACTCAGGGTTTTATCCCCACTTGTTGCAGGTTGTGATGTATCATGGCGACTGCAAGAGTTGGTTGGCTCCTGCCTTAGTGGCGGAGTGTGATCATGGGCATGATCCTTCTGAGCTACCTTATCTCTAATGCTTTTGTTGGAAGTCGACCGTGGCACTGGCATATATTTGAAATAAGAATAATGTTAGTTTCAAATTACTTTGCTTCCGCTACTTTTGAACTTAAGTTGTAATAACTATGTTGAACTCCGATGTATATTGAATTACTTGTGAAATGGTTGTAACATGTGACTTGTTATGTTGAATCACTACGATCTTGGCTTGTATGTTGGTTGGTTTGAAATCCCTCGTGATTTCATTGGACTACCGGAGTTATATGGGCTCAAGTGCGAGAATTTGATCATTTCGGTGATTGTTTTTGTACTTGTGCTCTTATAATTTGGACGGTTCTGTTACAGCTGGCATCGGAGCAAGATTCAACATTAAACTTGTCGTATGTGTATTTAAAACAAAGGTTTTGTTTTATAAAATCAATTTTATCAACTTATAGCTATATATAGGTTTATGAAATCTGAATTCTAAACCTAGTATGCCAGTGGTAAATTTCCTTATGCCCATATAAGGATTATTAGGTGGCTTATATAAGTACTAACTTGGGGGTTTTTCATTTATGCATCTACGCCCAGGCCAAGGTATGTATGTGTGATGACTCTCCCACACTATGCTACCCGGTGTGTCAGATTAGAGGTAGCCTTCATATATGAAATAGCCATATATGTTGCTAGTTTACTTTTATGCAACATCGCACCTACGCTCAGGTAAGTGTGAGTTGTGAGAGCATGACCGTACAAACTGCGGTCTAGGGGAGAGCTAGTTTGGTTACTGGATTATTTACATGTTACACACATGTATATATGAAGGTACTTAATTGTGGGTGATCGAATGATTCGGGTAGTTTTGGTACTACATGTACGTATACAGGGGTATATATACATGGGAGTACTTAGAATTTTACTTCTCTGCTTTCATTGTATGCTATATTGGGAAATGTTGGGCTGCAATGAAACTTTTCTGCAGGTACGCTAACCACGAATGCGTAAGTCGAATGTAGCTGACGACTAGCTATATATCGAGAGAGTGCGTGTTATGCCACCGACATAGAACGTGATCGCCACCTTAGATTGGCAATCTTGTGAGGACGAATAGGACGAAACATGCATCATCATGTTGTTGCTTAGTACATAACTATGCTCCTCTCACCCTTGTTCTATAGTAAGTAACTTGTGAGTGATGTGATACACTATCTTTCTTGTGTAGAGTAAAACAAGAATGTCTTACTCCATGTTGTTTGAGAAAAGTGTGTGTTTAGCCTTGCAAGAAATAATTGTGGATTCTCATGAATAAATTAAATTAGTTGGTCTAAGGTAATAATAATTAGAGCTACTAGAATAACATGTTTGTGTGCTCTCTTGTTAAGTAGAACAAATGCAAGTTTAGATGTGCTTGTCGAATGTTGGATGCTAGAACGTTTTCCGTTGTAGTGATGCTTTCGTGGTCATAATGGTGTTTTCTGTAGTTATGGAGAATACCAAAGTTGTAGCTAACTTACTTATATAGCTTGTCCTAAAATTTCATGACCCTAGGTCTTATGTTTTGGGAGTTATAAATTTTAGAAGTTTGTTATCAGAATCTGCTCATGTTCAGAATAGATCTGAATGTTTGCTTTATTTGACCTATGTGCTTATGGAATCATGCATTGGAGATAATAGAAGAAGTGTAGTACTTTTTCTAAGCTTTCCAAAGTGTCCTATATCACAAATTTTGGTGGTCTAAATCTCTACTTATGAGCTTGTAAAGTGGAATGACAGAATCTGTCCAAATCTGGGCAGAGATGTCTTCCTTGTCTTGTTTGGCCTTGTTAGCTGTAGAATCATCTTAATATGATAATAATAAAGTTATAGACAACTTAATAAGCTTTACATAAAGTTCAGGCTCAGCCTTGTTGTGTCCCTAGAACTCTAATTATGCATTTTTGAAGTTCTTGTCAGTTTTCTGTCCATATTAGTACAGATCTGAAACATTAGCATTTTTGGTCATGTTAATCGATGAATTAGCTGTTGGTATGAATAACTAAAGTGTAGTCATATTCTTAAGCTGTCTAGAAAGGCTAGGATCACCTTTATAGAAGGTCTACCACCTCAGTTATGGTTGAAACAAGTAGTAATATGCTGCTGTCTAGATTCTATGCACATGTTAAGTTAGTCACCTTAGCTAGCGTTTGTTTTGAGCTAAACTTGTAGTTAGTTCGTGCTTGAGATGAATGCTTATTTTAGGTGAGTCTTGTGCTTTGGATTGGTGCTTAAGCCTATTCGTTTGAATTTTCTCAAATGTCTGCTTGACTGTGATGTTGTATGTATGATTGTTATCTAGGTAGTGCCATAGTTGTCACCTCGTTTGTCCTCGGTAAGCATGCGAGTGTCGAATAGCTTTATCTTAGGGAAACACTCGAGTTACGAGAACTGATCTCTTGGTGTTGTCTGCAATTAGGTTCTCTCTCTTAGGAGCCTGAGCCTGTAGACTTGGTGGTTAGCCTTTGAATGTTTGTATCCATGCCTTTGCTTGACCGAAAAGCCCAAAGTTTAGTTCTCCTATATGTTTGCCTAAGCCGTGAATGTTTTGCAACCCTCTTTGTGAAGACCCTTGTCGACTGACCCACCAAGTTAACTTCCATCAACACTAGCCTTTGACCATGGTTCGTACGTTGCCAGTTGTGGAGACCGTACCCAACTCCATGTTGGACCTTCTAGTTACTTCTCTCAAAGGTTAGCTATTGTGACGCAATGTATCTCTACTATGGTCTCTAAAGCGTGTGCTTGCAAATTCGTGCATCTACCTTATCAACCCAATCTATGCCATTTGAAATTCCTCATCGGGTGTATATTCAGTAATGGTGTTGTGAGTAGCAACTAATGGTGCCGCGACAAAACCGAGAGCCTCCTGTGGGTGCACACACAAGGTTGTGCTGCTCGGCACGCGCTGGTATCATGGTTTCTAATCATAATCCATTGCAGAACAACACTGATGTGATGTTTACGTGACCTTCTTCCTTGATTGTTTTCCCATATCTTATTGAAAGACCCTTATATTGAACCAAAAGTAGTAAAACTTCCTTCTGAAGTTGCTAATAGGATAACCTTTGAAGAACAGGCCACCGACATAAACATTAACATACTACAAGAGGTGGTAGACAAGTGACTCTACTTAGTTGTCAGACTATTGACGAACGTCATCAAGTGAGCAACGTATCTCATTTCTGTTGGATAAGAATCGATTGTCACATTACGCAAGTCTTAACCTTTGTATGCATAATGACCATACCATTGAGATCAACCATCTCTGGTGAGACTCTGTATCTGCTGACTTCAATGGCAACCATCTGCTTTGTATCAACCACAATTATTGTGATCAAGAATGAAGATTTGGAACTTTTTAGTGTTGAGAGACAACTAATTAGTTACCAATAGGAAGGTTAATCTCCAGCTAGGTAACGACTCTTTGGTAGCTATGAAGGCTATGTCTTACAGAGCAATAACCAACAAGAAGTTAATCAACTTGCCAATAACTGGAGTGATACTCTGGCGTCCAGAGTCATTGCGACCAAGTCAATTCCATCTTGGACAATCACACAGATAGTGCAAGATGTTCTATCAGCTAAGGTGAAGAAGTAGATAAAGTATGTGTTTTGCCTTGCAAAAGTAACCCGCAAGTTCAAAGCGTGTGCATCCTCGAATTGATATGTAATTTAATAGTCGAGATCTGCTGTTGGATGACCCTTTGAGGTCTCATAGATACTAGTTTACACTCTTTCATTTGCTTTTGCTTTCTCGTATCCCTAATGTACGAGCAGCCTTGGTTTCTACAAATCAATGTATGCCATCGCGAAACAAAAGCAATTTGAAAAGTGTCAAACAACAGATTTTCCATCTTGGAGCTGCTGTTTGATCCTAAAAAGGAAGCCTCAAGGTGAAAGTTGGCCTGACAAAGTTGTTATGCTGCAAGTCAACTCAACTTACAGTGCAACTAAGTAATAAAGGAAAATTTTTACTCAATCGCTTGGTGGTAGACTACTCCCCGCGATTAAGTGAATAAGTACAACTTTTGTTGTCCTTAAGGCCTCGTTACATCTTTCTTTGGGAATTATTTTCCAATGATGACATACTTTGGTACCTTATACATGTTTTTACCAAGAGGTTGCATCTGATTCAACCCAGATAACTATTATCTTTGGATAAAAGAATCTTTAAGATAACTGTTGGCAGAAATACGAAGCCGACAGAGTCAGCTATCACATTCAATAACCCATCGATAGACTCAGATAATATAGTGTTGTCATCAGAGAAAGAGAACTGCACACATGGAACCTCAAGTAGTTTTCCATTAGTTGATATCGGAATGTTTGAACATTTACGACCAACCTAGACCCTGTCTATTGGTTAGTCAGTATCCTATAGCCTCAGAGGATGTTTATCATCTATGATCTCACCCTTTTGGAAGGTTGTACTCAAGCCATTTTGGTAGAGAACTGCTTTTCAAAACCGTGTGGATATAGAGTCATTTCAACGAGTATACTTCTAAAGATTTTGGTCTAATGTAAAGTTCATATGGACTATGCTGTGTTCACTAAAGAGTCAGATACTTGTAGTAGTTCGCTCATAGACCAAGGATCTATGTACATTGAGAACGAAGTACTGCGTTGTCTTGGATTCCTCTCAAAGTAACAATGCTTCATGGAAGTCAACGAAGGAAATTCTTTAGACAAATTTTACCATAAAGAGTAAGTATCAAAAAGTGCCTTTGACCAAATTGTTCACCGACGTTGAAGCTTTTAGCTGAATGCTATAGCAGATGTTGAGAACTAGATAACGTGTCTCTCTTCCTTAAAAGATCTTCCATTCCGAATCTCGGGACGCGATTCTTTTAAGGGGGAAGGGTTGTAACACCCCAGGTGTTTATCACCAATTAAGTAGTGGGTTTAAGCTCAAACATGATAGATTAATGGAGATGACAATGTCAAAGTTAAACCTATGGAAATAAGCCCTAACCTAAACTTGGATATTGCACCCTCGCTTACATATAGGCTCAATTAAAAGATATATGCTCGGGTGTTGCTATCAAAGTATCTTCACATGTCTCACCTCAATAACTATCTATATTCATCCCTGGAAAAGTTTCTTGAAGTTTGGAATCAAGAAGTCAAATGAAATGATAAGTCATCGTAGAGTTGGAAATTTTGAAGGAATGAGTCATATCTTGCTTGGATTGTTTTGTTTAGAGAATGAGAACATATGTCATCAACCAAGTCTTGCAACCTTGACCAAACAACTCCAATTGAACCCTACAACAACACTTATGAAAGGCTCATGTGGAACAAGTGACAAGAAGATGCCGCAAATCGGTCCCGAACCTCAAAACTAGGGTTTCTTCCGACGCGGTGTTGACCGAAGTGAAACTACTATTTTTGTTCGAGATATGAAGTTTGACCTTTAATGAAAATTGGAGTTTAGTTTGTATGCAACAAACTTTATTTTTGGACCGCGTCCCGATCCCACCCCGAAGTGCTGTCAAGCTGATCACAGTGCAATTTTGACTCCTCCTGTGCAACCCTATGGTGGGAATTAATATCTCGCAAACCAGTGGAATTTGACTGAGCTCCTATAAGCAATGTTGTAGTACTCTCATAGCCCTACGCAGTGGTATAATTTGTTGGTCGAATTGTCATCTGGTTTAAGAGATAGAGGTGAGATTAGAAGAGTGGCAGACTCATAAATACGTCGCTTTTGGATGGCAGTTTTGGAGGCGCTGAAACTTGGTGGCCGACATCGGAAAGGACCGAGCGCCGTGTGGCCTCCGTGCCCGTGCATGAGCGCCACCTCCCAGGGCTGCTCTGTGTCGAGGGGGAGAAAAAGGGGATCGAGCCCGACCCTTCACTCGCTCACTTCTCTTTTCCTCGGTCTATTTCTCCCTCGCTCTCTCGTGCCCGAAGCCATGGCCGAGTCGGGCTGGAGCTCGCTGTTGCCGTCGCCCCTCCATTGCCCCTCCTCTTCCAACACCAGCCACCCCTCTCCTCCTCCCTCCTGCCGCTGCTGTTGGCTGCCATCTGCTCCTTCGTCGTCCTGGGCCACTATCTCACCGGAATCAAGCCGGCCTCCTCCATCCCCTTCGCTGTTTTCCGTCGCTGTGAGGAAGAAGGACCATCTAGCGAGGTAGAAACTCTTTGTTGTGTTCACTTTGCAAAAGTGCTAGAGACAAAGGATTTACATATAGGGGCTTACATGATTTGTGGAAAGTTTTGTGTTCACTCTGCATAATGTTTTCTTTTTTTTCTTTTTCGGAATTAATATTGCATTCAAATGGCTGAACTTTGAAAATACATAGTAAATGATAGAAAAAACGTAAAAAAGCAAATGAGGACTTTTTGGAATCCTTGTGAAATTTTCTATGCATTGGATCTATAATATGGCATGTTTTAGTTTAAAGTTTTAGCTGTAAAAATAGATTTATGCAACTAGGTTTTGAATGCTAGTTGGATCTGTTATTTTTAATAACTGTAAATATATAACTCCAAATGAAGTGAAATTTTTGTGACGTGTTATTCTTGTGATGTATGATGTCTAGTAAAAATTTCAAGATTTTAGGCTTGATAGTTTAGGAGCTATAAAAATAACAAATGCTATATGCTGCTTTGCTTCTATTCTGGACAGTTCTGCATATATGCATTGTTTGGCTTAGTTAAGTTATGAATTATGCCTTGATGACAATAAATGATTTGTAGTAATTTTCTTAAGCTTTTCAAAAAGCTAAAGAGCACAATTTTTGGTTAAGTATATGTTTAACTATAGTAGTCTAAATTCCTGTAGCTGTTTCTGTCCAAACCCAGACAGGGTTGCATTGTTTATAATGTGTGACCTAGTTAGTAGCACAATTAGCTCTAGATGTTTATAACAAAATTGTTCGCAACTTGTTAATCTTTCTAAAAAGTCCAGAACCATAATTATTGGATTTGTGAAACTCAAGTTATAACGGTTTAAAGTGGCATATCAGATTCTGTCCATATTTTGGACAGAGATGCAATTATTTAATTAATTGACCATGTTAACTGTAGAATCATCTTAAGATGATTACAAGAAAGTTGTAGGTAACTTTATAAGCTTTCCATAAAGTTGAGAATCATGTTTGTTGGAGGTCTAGAACTCCATTTATGCTTCTCTGAAGTTTCTATCAGTTTTCTATCTATAATTTTACCACTGCTGTTGGGCTGCATGTGTGGTGTTACTCGTGCAACTAGTTTCATGGTGTAAATGATGTTTACTGTGATTTTGGTAAATACAAAAGTTGTAGATAATTATCTTATCTTTCTTGTGTTAAATTTTCATGATCCCAGGTCTGATAGTTTAAGAGTTGCATGCTTAATAAGTCTACTATCAGATTTTAATTACCTTCTGTGCAGACTTTAAAGATTGGCATGTTTGGTCATGATAACTTGGGAATCAGGTTTATATGATTAAAGATGAAATGTAGATAATTTCATAAGCTTTCCAAAATGTCTTCTTGCAAGTCATTTGGATTTGTGTAACTACAGTTATGCTTCTCTGAAGTTGCAATCAGTTTTATGTCCATGTCTGGATAGGTCTGAAACATCTACATGTTTGACCTGTTTAACTTTGTAATTAGCTTTTTATGTAAACATCAATCTTGTAGAAAATTTCTATGGATTTTCATAAAGTCTTAGATCATCCTTGTGGGATGTTTGTAGCTAAAGTTATGTTTGAAACAAGTGACTGTTTGCTGCTGTCCAAATCTACTTGTATCTAGAATTGTTTGCTTCTACTTGCTCTTGTTTGTATGATTGCAAATGTTTATCTTGGACACCTAGAGTTAAGGTAGCATGCCTAAAATATTTTGCTAAATTATGAAGTACTTGATCATGTATAGCTAGCTGGTTGTATGACATGCTTATGTGGGTATAGTGTAACATATGCTTGTTTAGTATGCTTGTTGCATTCCTTCATGTGTATTCTTTATGTCCATGCATCTACATCTATGCATCTCATCCTAGGTACGCTAGGTACAGACGTGGAGCGCATGATATGGAGACAGATGATGGTGTAACGGTGGGCTGTCCAGAAGATGGAAGAACCCCTGAATGCAAGTGCTAGGACCGGGGATGTCACCATGACAGTGCAAGCTAACTAAACTGACTTGTGTCGGATCTCAGGCAAGCCCCGGAGCATTATAAGTCTCCTATCTTCAAAGCAATTAATTCTATATATGTTATAAGTATTGTTGCATTAAGTGGTAGGAGTTGGTTGAAAACCTTGCTACATTATATCATTCCTTGTCCAGATATCTGAATCACTGAATCCTACATAGACTAGGATCGAGTAGATGCTTAGCCCTGCTTTAAGCGGTAGAAGTCAGGTGATTTCCTCTCACCTGCGAGATATAGGGATATTCATATATGGTACGGTTGGCTATATTGGCTATCGTGGAATGGAACCATGTGTTAATAAAATGAAATGAGACCGGGCGGGATGACGATAGTGAATCAACAAGGCATGGAGGTCTTGGGTGTGAATCTATCCCCGTCTGAGTCGTTTAAGGACCGATTCGCTGTACGTCCTTGAGTCATGTTGAACGCAGTCTAACACTTAGTTGGCCGGATAAGTCGTTCTGACCGCGAAGCCGAGTAATGTGATTCAGGCCGGGAATCGAATGGTAGGTTGCTTCTTGGAGGAGAGAAAGGATGTGCTTGGGGACATTGGCGTGAGACCAAGGGGGGGTTAGAGTCCCTATCACCTGGCAGAGTGTCGCCCTTGGGGTCGCGACATCATTTGGACCCGCGATTCCTGAATCATATGACAAGGTGGCCTGTGCGACCCTGGCAGGGGTCTGCACGGTGAGTGTTAGAAATACCCCTCCAGCTGGATAGGAATTCGATTCGAATCGCCGTCGCTCCCGGTTAGTGAGCACTTGACTTGAGCAGCGGCAACGTAGATTCAATTAAATTGAACAGATGGTTAATTGGATCACGATGGAAAGGTTGCCTCAATTTATACCTGCTATGGTTAATATTGTTTGCTCCTAATAAAGTGAGTGCTCTAGTACAGGTTCTAATATAGATGATAGGTTAATGATAACTAACTTGATGCTTAAGCATTAATGATTGATCATCTATATTAAGCTTTTATGCAAAATGTTGTCAAGCTAGCCCCACTTTATATCAGCCTTGCATGATCCTTGGTGTCACCTTATTTCTGGTTTCTGACGGGTAAGTCTAGCTGAGTACCTTCTTGTACTCAGGGTTTTATCCCCACTTGTTGCAGGTTGTGATGTATCATGGCGACTGCAAGAGTTGGTTGGCTCCTGCCTTAGTGGCAGAGTGTGATCATGGGCATGATCCTTCTGAGCTACCTTATCTCTAATGCTTTTGTTGGAAGTCGACCGTGGCACTGGCATATATTTGAAATAAGAATAATGTTAGTTTCAAATTACTTTGCTTCCGCTACTTTTGAACTTAAGTTGTAATAACTATGTTGAACTCCGATGTATATTGAATTACTTGTGAAATGGTTGTAACATGTGACTTGTTATGTTGAATCACTACGATCTTGGCTTGTATGTTGGTTGGTTTGAAATCCCTCGTGATTTCATTGGACTACCGGAGTTATATGGGCTCAAGTGCGAGAATTTGATCATTTCGGTGATTGTTTTTGTACTTGTGCTCTTATAATTTGGATGGTTCTGTTACAAACATCACCTTTGTGTTCTATCCGGTGTGTCTAAAATGATTTTTAGCCTTTGGTACATTCGGTTCAAACCATGCACCTATCTTGCATCAAGATTATCACTATCTCCAAACAGACTCAAACAAGCATCCACTTGAGCCTCGTCACCTAGGAGTACCATCGGGTGCGTCCAAAATGATTTCTGAGCCTATGGTACATTGAGCGCAAATCATGCACCTATCTTGCACTAATACTAACATTGTGTCCAAAAGGACCGAAATTAGATTCCACATGACCAATGTCACCTAGGAGATCTATCAGGTGCGTCAAAAATGATTTCTAAGCCTATGGTACGTTCGGCGCAAACCGTGCACCTATCTTGCGTCAAGATTAACACTATCTCCAAACAAACCGAAACGAGTAACCACTTGAGTCTCGTCACCTATGTGTACCATCAGGTGCGTCCAAAATGATTTATGAGCCTATGGTACGTTTGGCGCAAACCGTGCACCTATCTTGCACTGACACTAACACTGTCTCCAAATGGACTAAAATGAGATTCCACATGACGAACGTCACCTAGGAAGTCCATCTGGTGCGTCCAACAACAATTTCCAAGTACGTTCGATGCAAATCGAGCACCTATATTCCATCAAGATTAGCATTATCTCCAAATGCACCGAAATGAGCATCCACTTGAGCCTCATCACCTAGGAGTCCCATCGGGTGCATCCATAACGATTTCAAGCCTCTAGTACCTTTGGCACAAACCATGCACCAATTTTGCACCGATAGTAACACTATCTCCAAACGGACCAAAATGAGATTCCACATGATCGACGTCACCTCGATGTTCTATTTGGTGTGTCCATAATGATTTTCGAGCCTATGGTATGTTCGGCACAAACCATGCACCTATCTTGCGTCAAGATTATCACTTTCTCCAAATGGACTCAAACAAGCATCCACTTGAGCCTCGTCACCTAGGAGTACCATCGGGTGCGTCCAAAATGCTTTCTGAGCCTATGGTACGTTCAGCGTAAACCATGCACCTATCTTCCGCCAATACTAGCACTGTCTCCAAAAGGACCGAAATGAAATTTCACATGACCAATGTCACCTAGGAGATCTATCAGGTGCGTCAAAAATGATTTCTAAGCCTATGGTACGTTCGGCGCAAACCGTGCACCTATCTTGCGTCAAGATTAGCAATATCTCCAAATGGACCGAAACGAGTATCCACTTGAGTATCGTCACCTATGAGTACCATCAAGTGCATCCAAAATGATTTGTGAACCTATGGTACGTTTGGCGCAAACCGTGCACCTATCTTGCACTCACACTAACACTGTCTCCAAATGGACTAAAACGAGATTCCACATGACGCAAATTGAGCACCTATCTTCCATCAAGATTAGCATTATCTCCAAACATACTGAAATGAGCATCCACTTGAGCCTCATCACCTAGGAGTTCCATCAGGTGCATCCATAACAATTTCAAGCCTATGGTACCTTTGGCGTAAACCATGCACCAATTTTGCACTGATACTAACACTCTCTCTGAACAGACCAAAATGAGGTTCCCCATGACTCACATCACCTAGGCGTTCTACCGGGTGTGTCCAAAATAATTTTTGAGCCTCTGGTACGTTCGGCGCAAACCATGCACCCATCTTGCGTCAAGATTGACACTATATCCAAACAGACCGAAATGAGCATCCACTTGAGCTTTGTCACCTAGGAGTTCCATTGTGTGCGTCCAAAATGATTTCTCAGCCTATGGTATGTTTGACGCAAACTGTGCACCTATCTTGCGTCAAGATTAGCACTATCTCCAAACAGACTAAAACGAGCATCCACTTTGTCCTCGTCACCTAGGAGTACCCTCAGGTGCGTCTGAAAAGATTTCCGAGCCTATGGTACGTTCGACGCAAACCGTGCACTTATCTTATGTCAAGATTAGCACTATCTCCAAATGGACCAAAACGAGCATCCACTTGACGTCATCACCTAGGAGTATCATCGGGTGTGTCCAAAATCATTTTTGAGCCTATGGTACGTTTGGCGTAAACCATGCATCTATCTTACACCGAAACTAACTTTATCTCCAAATGGATTGAAACGAGATTCCACATGACCAATGTCACCTAGGAGATCCATCGGGTGCATCAAAAATGATTTCTGAGCCTATAGTACGTTCACCACAAATCGTGCACCTATCTTGCATTAAGATTAGCACTATTTCTATGCGGACCGAAACAAGCATCCAATTGAGCCTCATCACCTAGGAGTACCATCCAGTGCGTCCAAAACTATTTCTGAGCCTATGGTATGTTTGGCGCAAACTGTGCACCTTTCTTGCACTGATACTACCACATCTCTGAATCGACTGAAACAAGATTCCACATGACGAACATCACCTAGGAGATCCATCGGGTGCGTCCAACAATGATTTCCGAGCATATGTTATGTTCAATTCAAATCATGCACCTATCTGTCGTCAAAATTAGCACTATGTCCGAACGGACCAAAACGAGCATCCACTTGCACCTCATAACCTGGGAGTCCCATCGGGTGCATCCATAATGATTTTCTGAGACTTTGGTACATTTCGCAAACCACGCACCTATCTCACACTGATACTAACACGGTCTCCAAACGGACCGAAATGAGCTTCCACATGACCCACGTCACCAAGGTTTTCTATCGGGTGTGTCAAAAACAATTTTCAAGCCTGTGGTACGTTTGAGGCAAGCCGTGCACCTATCTTGTGTCAAGATTATCACTATCTCCAAACGGACCGAAATGAGGATCCACTTGAGCCTCGTCATCTAGGAGTACCATCGGGTGCATCCAAAATGATTTCTAAGACTATGGTACATTTGGCGCAAGCCATGCACCAATCTTCCACCGATAGTAACACTATCTCCAAACGGACCAAAATGAGATTCCACATGACCGACGTCACCTCGGTGTTCTATCCGGTGTGTCCAAAATGATTTTCGAGCCTGTGGTACGTTTGGCACATACCGTGCACCTATCTTGCGTCAAGATTATCACAATCTCCAAACGGACTCAAACAAGCATCCACTTGAGCCTCGTCACCTCGGAGTACCATCGGGTGCGTCCAAAATGATTTTCTAAGACTATGGCACGTTTGGCGCAAACCATGCACCAATCTTGCACCAATAGTAACACTGTCTCCAAATGGACCAAAATGAGATTCCACATGACCAACGTCACCTTTGTGTTCTATCCGGTGTGTCCAAAATGATTTTTAGCCTATGGTACATTCTGTTCAAACCATGCACCTATCTTGCGTCAAGATTATCACTATCTCCAAACGGACTCAAACAAGCATCCACTTGAGCCTCGTCACCTAGGAGTACCATCAGGTGCGTCCAAAATGATATCTGAGCCTATGGTACGTTTAGCGCAAATCAGGCACCTATCTTGCACTAATACTAACATTGTGTCGAAAAGGACCGAAATGAGATTCCACATGACCAATGTCACCTAGAAGATCTATCAGGTGCGTCAAAAATGATTTCTAAGCCTATGGTACGTTCGGCGCAAACCGTGCACCTATCTTGCGTCAAGATTAGCAATATCTCCAAACAAACCGAAACTAGTAACCACTTGAGTCTCGTCACCTATGTGTACCATCAGGTGTGTCCAAAATGATTTATGAGCCTATGGTACATTTGGCGCAAACCGTGCACCTATCTTGCACTGACACTAACACTGTCTACAAATGGACTAAAACGAGATTCCACATGACGAACGTCACCTAGGAGGTCCATCTGGTGCGTCCAACAACGATTTCCAAGTATGTTCGACGCAAATCGAGCACCTATATTCCATCAAAATTAGCATTATCTCCAAATGGACCGAAATGAGCATCCACTTGAGCCTCATCACCTAGGAGTCCCATCGGGTGCATCCATAACGATTTCAAGCCTCTAGTACCTTTGGCACAAACCATGCACCAATTTTGCACCGATAGTAACACTATCTCCAAACGAACCAAAATGAGATTCCACATGATCGACGTCACCTCGATGTTCTATTTGGTGTGTCCATAGTGATTTTCGAGCCTGTGGTACGTTCGGCACAAACCATGCACCTATCTTGCGTCAAGATTATCACTTTCTCCAAATGGACTCAAACAAGCATCCACTTGAGCCTCATCACCTAGGAGTACCATCGGGTGCGTCCAAAATGCTTTCTGAGCCTATGGTACGTTCGGCGTAAACCATGCACCTATCTTCCGCCAATACTAGCATTGTCTCCAAAAGGACCGAAATGAGATTTCACATGACCAATATCACCTAGGAGATCTATCAGGTGCGTCAAAAATGATTTCTAAGCCCATGGTACGTTCGGCGCAAACCGTGCACCTATCTTGCGTCAAGATTAGCAATATCTCCAAACGGACCGAAACGAGTATCCACTTGAGTATCGTCACCTATGAGTACCATCAAGTGCATCCAAAATGATTTGTGAACCTATGGTACGTTTGGCGCCGAACTGAGATTCCCCATCGGGTGCATCCATAACGATTGATGGTACCTACATTGATGCACTTGATGGTACTCCTAGGTGACGAGGCTCAAGTGGATGCTTGTTTGAGTCCGTTTGGAGATAGTGATAATCTTGACGCAAGATAGGTGCATGGTTTGAACCGAATGTACCATAGGCTAAAAATCATTTTGGACACACCGGATAGAACACAAAGGTGACATTGGTCATGTGGAATCTCATTTTGGTCCATTTGGAGACAGTGTTACTATTGGTGCAAGATTGGTGCATGGTTTGCGCCAAATGTGCCATAGTTTGGACACACCGGATAGAACACAAAGCTCGAAAATCGTTTTGGACACACCCGATAGAAGACCTTGGTGACATGGGTCATGTGGAATCTCATTTCCATCCGTTTGGAGATAGTGTTTGTATCGGTGCATGATTTGCGCCAAACATACCATAGGCTCAGAAATTTTGGACACACTCGATGGTACTCCTTGGTGATGAGGCTCAAGTGGATGCTCATTTTAGTCTATTTGCATATAGTGCTAATGTTGATGCAAGATAGCTGCATGGATTGTGCCAAACGTACCATAGGCTCAGAAATCATTTAGGACGCACCTGATGGTACTAATAGGTGACGAGGCTCAAGTGGATGATCGTTTCGGTCCATTTGGAGATAGTCTAACTTGACGCAAGATAGGTGCACGGTTTGCGTCGAACATACCATATGCTTGGAAATCGTTGTTGGATGCACCCGATGGATCTCCTACGTGTGGTCATGTGAAATCTCGTTTGTGTCCATTTGGAGATAGTGTTAGGGTCAGTGCAAGATAGATGCATGGTCTGTGCCAAACATACCATAGGCTCATAAATCACTTTGGACACACCTAGTGGTACTCCTAGGTGACGAGGCACAAGTGGGTGCTCGTTTCTGTCTGTTTGGAGATAGTGGTAATTTTGACGCAAGATAGATGCACGGTTTGCGCCAAACGTACCATAAGTTCAAAAATCATTTTGGACACACTCGATAGAACACATAGGTGATGTGGGCCATGTGGAATCTCATTTCGGTCCATTTGAAGATAGTGTTAGTTTCGGTGCAAGACAGGTGCACGGTTTGCGTCAAACATACCATAAGCTCAGAAATCATTTTGGACGGACCCGATGGTACTCCTAGGTGACGAGGCTCAAGTGGATGCTTGTTTCATCCATTTGGAGTTAGTGCTAACTTTGACACAATATAGGTGCGTAGTTTGCGTCGATCGTACCATACGCTCGGAAATCATTGTTGGTCGCACCCGATAGATCTCCTAGGTGACGTTAGTCATGTTGAATCTCGTTTCAGTCTATTTGGAGACAGTGTTAGTGTTAGTGCAAGATAGGTGCACAGTTTGCACCAAACATACCATAGGCTCAGAAATTGTTTTGGACGCACATGATGGTACTCCTTGGTGACGAGGCTCGAGTGGATGCTCATTTTGGTGTATTTGGAGATAGTATTAATCTTGACACAAGATAGATGCACGGTGTGCACAGAATGTACCCTAGGCTTGAAATTGTATTAGACGCACCTGATGTAACTCCTAGGTGACATTGGTCATGTGGAATCACATTTTAATCCATTTGGAGGCAGTGTTATTGTTAGTGCAAGATATGTGCATGATTTGCGCCAAACGTACCTTGAGCTTGAAAATCATTTTGGACGCACCCGATGGTACTTCTAGGTGACGATTCTCAAGTGGATACTTGTTTCGGTCTATTTGTAGATAATGCTAATCTTGACGCAAGATAGGTGCACGATTTGCGCCGAACGTATCATTAGCTTAAAAATAATTTTGGACACACCCGATAGAACACCTAGGTGACGTGGGTTAGGTGGAATCTCATTTCGGTCCGTTTGGGGATAGTGTTAGTGTTGGTGCAAGATAGGTGCATGGCTTGCGCCAAATATACCATAGGCTCAAAAATTGTTTTGAACGCACCCGATGCTACTCCTAGCTAACGAGGCTCAAGTGGATGCTCGTTTCGGTTCGTTTGGAGATAATGCTAATTGTAACACCCCAGGTGTTTATCACCAGTTAATCAAGGGTTTTCGAGTTCAAACATGACCTGTGAAGTGGTAATAAATATGCCAAAGCCAAGTCTATAGAATAGAGTCCCAACTTAAACTTGAATATTGCACCATCGCTTACATATAGGTCCTTTTCAAAAATGTATGCTTGGGTGGTGTTATTGCAATATCTTCATGTGTCTCACCTTAGTACCTATCTATATTGGTCACTAGAAATGTTTCATGAAGTTTGGAGTAAAAAAGTCACATGAAATGATAAGTTATATCCTTGTTGGAATGGTTTTACTAAGTGCTTGAATTGCACTATTAAGTGAATGGAAATATAGGTCATCAACCAAATCTTGCAACCTTGCCCAAAAAACTCTAGATGGACTCTACAACAAAAGTTGTGAAAGGTTCGTGTTGAGCAAATGCCCAGAAAATGCTCCAATGAATCAAAAAGGATAATTTAAGCTTTATCGTGATCCTACTTTGGTCAGAGTATAACAGTAGTTTATATATCAGTTTTGGGGTTGGACCTTAAATAAAAGTTGTAGTACATATCATTAGGAACAAACTTTGTTTAATGGTCAAGAGCTAGTTTGGTTCCTAACCTAGTCAAATAGAGCTCATAAAAATCAACTCAGTGCTGTTTGGAAGCCCCAAAATTTGGCAAAGTGTTGATGACTGAAATTCCATTTTCAGTTTCCATGTAACTACATTGGGGAATTAATATCTTACAAACCAAGCTAATCCAGCCAAAGTTTCCTTAAGCAATATTGTTGTCCTCATGTAGCTCTACCATGTTGATCACAGTTCCTCAGGTTAATATGTGATGCTTAAAGAGTTAGAAGGGGGAGAAAAATGTCGTTTCAGTCAGTGTGGAACCGAAGTTCAGATTTTAGTTTTGATGTACCCTCCTTTAGGACAGTATATCTCTCAAACCGAGTTGAACCAAAACTAGATCCTTTAAGAAGATTTGTAGTCCTCATATAGCTCTACAATAATGTGAAATTGGTTTAGCTTTTGCTTGCTTGGTTTGGGAGATAGAGAGGAGAGAAGAAGGAAGTTTCAGTCGACTTGCCATTGGACTGCAGAATTTGGTTTTTAGGTACCCTCCTTTGGAGCTCCATATCTTCCAATCTAGGACGATCCAGACCATGGTTCTTTAAGAAAATTTGTAGTACTCTTGTAGCTCTCCAACATGGTGAAATTGGTTGATCGAATTGTCAAATGGTTGGAGAATTGGAGAGGGATGAAAATGAGGTTTCGGTCGAATTTTTGCGGTGGTATTAGTCATTCATTCAGACTTTGAAACGCCTGGAGCGTGCTGCGTGCGTGGTGGCCGACCAGCTACTGATGTCACGCGACACGTGGCCTCGCGCTCCCTCGCATGCGTGCCACGGCGCCCCGCTCGCTCGTCTTCATGCCTGAGCCCCCTCCCTCACCTCCCCACTCCCTCTGTCTCTCTCGCTACGTGCCGTGGAGCCACCGTGAGCTATAGCTGCTACGCTGGTCCTTCTCCACAGCGCGCCTCCTCTAGCTTCTCCGACCTCTTCCTCTCCCCAATCCCGAGGCTGCCATGCTGCTCTTCCGTCGCCATCCCTTCTTCGACCAAACTCGCCGCCAAGCTTGCCGTCGCCGAAGCTGCAGCTGCCGCCGGTGCTGTTCTGGCGCTGCTCAGCCGCTGCGCTGCTGCTGCCTACAGCCGGCCAAAGCCAAGGCCAGGCGCAGTCAAGCCCGACCAGCGCTTCCCTGCCGCTGCCGACCGAGCCCTCCGCTGACCAAAACCGTTGTCCTCGACAACATGCCCTCCGTCTCCGTGGAGAAGAAGAAGACCGGGTTGGAGTATGACATGTGGGTCCCGCCCGACTTCATTTAGTGCCCGAATTTACAGATTTTCTTTTATCTTGTAAAATCTATATCTCATATTTGGTAGCTCCAAAAATTGTGTAATTTGTTTTGTTGAAATCCTTGGGAAGTGCTCTGCATGTTAGGGTAATCGGTTGTGCCATGCATGCATGTGTTTGTGCTGCAGAAATTCATTAGTGAAAAGTGGTTTTGGAAATGGATTAACTTGCTTTCATCAATATCTGGAGTTTTAGAAGTCCCAAATTAGTGATTCCAATTTTTTTGGTCTTCTAGTAATATGCACTGTCTAAGAAAAATATAAAACTTATAGGTTGTTTTCTGGTTTCAGGATGTTTTACCTAGATCTTGTTAAATGAAAAATAAATGCTTGTTTTCCTTGTTATTTTTTTGATCTAGAGTTGTAGTGCTCAAAAAGACATGCAAATTTATTTGTAACCTCTCCGATTGATGCTTGATGCATGGTTAAAATTGCATGATTTATGGTGCATGCATGACTGAGTTAGTGATTTGTCTTGCTAGGGGCCAAATAAATGGTTTTAAATGCATTATAAATATTATATGAATGTAAAAATGGAAAATGGTGTTCCACTGTCCATGCATGATATTGTGGTAACCTGAGAAACAATAATATGGTCCTGTGTTCATAGAAAATATTGAGTTTTAGGTTTAACTTGCTCTCACATGATTTATTGCAATAGCTATTTGTCTTTTTCATAGAGGTTGATATACTTGTCCAAATGGCTTGAAATTTGGACAGTAGACTTTTGGTAGCATTTGTAGGTCACTGTAATTTTGGTAGAATTTATTGAGCATTTTGGTAGGTGTTCATAATTCTACCTAATTATCTAAATAAATTAAGAAAATGCATGAAAAGAATTTATCTAGCACTGGACACTATGTTTTCTGATGTTCATTAGTCATGTGTGAAATGTTAGTAAAGTTGGTTTTGTCCAATTATATATTTGCAACATAAGTTAATAATCATTTCCTGCAATTATAGGGTTCTAGACAGATCTGGTAACTTAGCAAAATTCTTTATGATAATGTGCTTTGTTGTCAAACTTGTTTATACAAAAGTTGTAGATAATTTATGTATCTAGCTGATGTTAAAAATTGGTGGCATTTGGCTATGTGGTTTAGGAGTTATAGTTGTTTAAAGTCGGGTTACAGAATTGCTTGCTCTCTGTATTGTTAGACCAGTTTCTGTGTTTGGGTAAATTCGATATGATAAACTTTAGAATCATGCTATAGTTATACTAGATTAAATGTATAGAATTTCATAAGCTTTCCAGAATGTCTTCTTGTAAGTCATTTGGATGTGTGTAACTCTAGTTATAGCAAATCTTGTAGCTGCTGTTTGCATGTCTAGAAATTTATAAATGCCAATTATAGTTGTTTGCTTGTATATTGTTAAGTGTGACTTATGCCTTTGAGGGTAGTTAAGTTAATACACATGAGATCTTGTGAAAACTTGTGTGCCATGCCTAATATGCTTGTCATCTTTTATATTAGGTTGGGTGATGTTTTTTTAAGCAAAGTGATGTGCTTAAGTGTCTTTAGTATAACCTTGTACTAGCCTTGATTAGTGTATGATGCATCATCCATTGCATTTCTATATATTCATACATATGCATTATTGCACCTCATTTAGGTACGCTAGCTGAAACGCATGAAGAACTTGAGGTGGAGCTAACCGGAAGATGGTGTTTGGTGGATCCATCCCGAAGATAGAAGGATCAGACAAGTGCCAGATTGGGAGATGCTCGCCAAGCGGGTTTCACCTGACAAACTCTAACTTGAGTCGGATCCATGGCAAGCCCCAGAGCATTATAAGCCTCCTACCTTCAAAGAAATTAATTCTATATATGTTATAAGTATTATTGCATTAAGTGGTAGGAGTTGGTTGAAAACCTTGCTGCATTATATCATTCCTTGTCCAGATATATGAATCCTTGAATCCTATATAGACTAGGATCGAGTAGATGCTTATCCCTGCTTTAAGCGATAGAAGTTAGGTGATTTCCTATCACCTGCGAGATGTAGGGATGTTCATATATGGCATGGTTGGCTATATTTGCTATCGTGGAAAGGAACCATGTGTTAATAAAATGAAATGAGACCGGGCGGGATGATGATAGTGAAGCGACAAGGCATGGAGATCTTGGGTGTGAATCTATCCCCGTCTGAGTCATTTAAGGACCAATTCATTGTACATCCTTGAGTCATGTTAAACGCAGTCTAACACTTAGTTGGCCGGATAAGTCGTTCCGACTGCGAAGCAAAGTAATTCGGTTTAGGCTGGGAGTCAAATGGTAGGTCGCATCTTGGAGGAGAGAAACGTTGTGCTTGGGGACATTGGCGTGAGACCAAGGGGGGTTAGAGTCCCTAGCACCTGGCAGAGTGTCACCCTTGGGAATGCGGCATCATTCGAACCCACGACTCCTGAATCATACGAAAGGTGGCTTGTGCGACCCTGGCAGAGGCCTGCACGGTGAGTGTTAGAAATACCCCTCCAGCTGGATAGGAATTCGATTCTAATCGTCGTCGCTCCCGGTTAGTGAGCACTTGACTTGAGCAGCGGCAATGTAGATTCCATTAAATTGAACGGATGGTTAATTGGATGACGATGGAAAGGTTGCCTCAATTATACTTGCTATGGTTAATATTGTTTGCTCCTAATAAAGTGAGTGCTCTAGTACAGGTTCTAATATAGATGATAGGTTAATGATAATTAACTTGATACTTAAGCATTAATGATTGCTCATCTATATATAAGCTTTTATGCAAAATGTTATCAAACTAGCCCCACTTTATATCAGCCTTGCATGATCCTTGGTGTCACCTTATTTCTGGTTTCTGACGGGTAAGTCTAGCTGAGTACTTTGTCGTACTCAGGGTTTTATCCCCACTTGTTGCAGGTTGTGAAGTATCATGGCGGCTGCAAGAGTTGGTTGGCTCCTGCCTTTGTGGCGGAGTGTGATCACAGGCATGATCCTTCTGAGTTATCTTCTCTCTAATGCTTTTGTTGGAAGTCGACCTTGGTACTGGCATGTATTTGAAATAAGGGTGTTGTTAGTTTCCAATTACTTTGCTTCTGCTACTTTTGAACTTAAGTTGTAATAACTATGTTGAACTCCGATGTATATTGAATTACTTGTGAAATGGTTGTAACATGTGACTTGTTATGTTGAATCACTATGATCTTGGCTTGTATGTTGGTTGGTTGGAAATCCCTCGTGATTTCATTGGACTACCGGAGTTATAAGGGCTCAAGTGCGAGAATTTGATCACTTCGGTGATTGTTTTTGTACTTGTGCTCTTATAATTTGGACGGTTCTGTTACACTAATCTTGATGCAAGATAGGTGCACAGTTTGCGTCGAACGTACCATACGCTCAGAAATCATTGTTGGACGCACCCGATGGATCTCCTAGGTGATGTTGGTCTTGTGGAATCTCGTTTTAGTCCATTTGGAGACATTGTTAGCGTTGATGCAAGATAGGTGCATGGTTTGCACCGAATGTACCATAGGCCCAAAAATCAATTTGCACACACCCGATAGAACACTTAGGTGATGTGGTTCATGTGGAATCTCATTTTGGTCCATTTGGAGATAGTGTTTGTGTTGGTGCAAGATAGGTGCACGGTTTGCGCCGAACATACCAGGAGCTCAAAAATCATTTTGGAAATACCCCATAGAACACCTTGGTGACATGGGTCATGTGGAATCTCATTTCCATCCATTTGGAGATAGTGTTTGTATCGGTCCATGATTTGCACCAAACGTACCATAGGCTCATAAATTGTTTTGGACACACTTGATGGTACCCTAGGTGACTAGGCTCAAGTGGATGCTCGTTTTGGTCTGTTTGAAGATAGTGCTAATCTTGACGCAAGATAGCTGCATGGTTTGTGCCAAATGTACCATAGGCTCAGAAATCATTTTGGACGCACCTGATGGTACTACTAGGCGACAAGGCTCAAGTGGATGATCGTTTCGGTCCATTTGGAGATAGTCTAACTTGACGCAAGATAGGTGCATGGTTTGCGTCGAACATACCATATGCTTGGAAATCATTGTTGGATGCACCTGATGGATCTCCTAGGTGTGGTCATGTGAAATCTCGTTTCTATCCATTTGGAGACAGTGTTAGTGTCAGTGCAAGATAGGTGCACGGTCTGTGACAAACATATCCTAGGCTCATAAATTATTTTCGATACACCTGGTGCTACTCCTAGCTGACGAGGCTCAAGTGGATGTTTGTTTCGATCCATTTGGAGATAATGCCAATCTTGATGCAAGATAGGTGCACAATTTGCGTCGAACGTACCATACGCTCAGAAATCATTGTTGGACACACCCGATAGATCACCTAGGTGACTTTGGTCATGTGGAATCTCGTTTCAGTCCATTTGGAGACATTGTTAGCGTCAGTGCAAGATAGGTGCATGGTTTGCGCCGAATGTACCATAGGCCCAAAAATCATTTTGCACACACTCGATAGAACACCTAAGTGACGTGGGTCATGTGTTATCTTATTTCGGTCCATTTGGAGATAGTGTTTGTGTCGGTGCAAGATAGGTGCACGGTTTGCGCCGAACGTACCATGAGCTCAAAAATCATTTTGGAAACACCCGATAGAACACCTTGGTGACATGGGTCATGTGGAATCTCATTTTCATCCGTTTGGAGATAGTGTTTGTATCAGTGCATGATTTGCGCCAAACGTACCATAGGCTCAGAAATTGTTTTGGACGCACTCGATGGTACTCCAAGGTGATGAGGCTCAAGTGGATGCTCATTTTGGTCTGTTTGCAGATAGCGCTAATCTTGACACAAGATAGTTGCATGGTTTGCGCCAAACGTACCATAGGCTCAGAAATTGTTTTTGGACGCACCCGATGGTACTACTAGGTGAGAAGGCTCAAGTGGATGATCGTTTTGGTCCATTTGGAGATAGTGCTAAGTTGACGCAAGATAGGTGCATGGTTTGCGTCGAACATACCATACGCTTGATAATCGTTGTTGGATGCACCCGATGGATCTACTAGGTTTGGTCATGTGAAATCTCATTCTATCCATTTGGAGACAGTGTTAGTGTATGTGCAAGATAGGTGCACGGTCTGCGCCAAACATACCATAGGCTCATAAATCATTTTGGACACACCCGGTGGTACTCCTTGGTGATGAGGCACAAGTGGGTGCTCACTTCAGTCTGTTTGGAGATAGTGCTAATCTTGATGCAAGATAGGTGCACGGTTTACGCCAAACGTACCATAGATTCAAAAATCATTTTGGACACACCTGATAGAACACCTAGGTGACGTGGGCCATGTGGAATCTCATTTCGGTCTGTTTGAAGAAAATGTTAGTTTCGGTGCAAGATAGGTGCACGGTTTGCGCCAAACGTACCATAGACTCAGAAATCGTGTTGCACGCGCCCGATTGTACTCCTAGGTGACGATTCTCAAGTGGATACTTGTTTTGGTCTATTTGTAGATAGTGCTAATCTTGATGCAAGATAGGTGCACGATTTGCGCCGAACATATCATTGGCTTAAAAATAATTTTGGACACACCCGATAGAACACCTAGGTGACGTGGGTTAGGTGGAATCTCATTTCGGTCCGTTTGGAGATAGTGTTAGTGTCGGTACAAGATAGGTGCATGGCTTGCGCCAAACATACCATAGGCTCAAAAATTGTTTTGGACGCACCCGATGGTACTCCTAGCTAACGAGGCTCAAGTGGATGCTCGTTTCGGTCTGTTTGGAGATAATGCTAATCTTGATGCAGGATAGGTGCACAGTTTGCGTCGAACCTACCATACGCTCGGAAATCATTATTGGACGCACTCGATGGATCTCCTAGGTGACGTTCGTCTTGTGGAATCTCGTTTTAGTTCATTTGGAGACATTGTTAGCGTCGGTGCAAGATAGGTGCACAGTTTGCGCCGAATGTACCATAGGCCCAAAAATCAATTTGCACACACCCGATAGAACACTTAGGTGATGTGGTTCATGTGGAATCTCATTTTGGTCCATTTGGAGATAGTGTTAGTGTTGGTGCAAGATAGGTGCACGGTTTGCGGTGAACATACCATGAGCTCGAAAATCGTTTTGGAAATACCCCATAGAACACCTTGGTGACATGGGTCATGTGGAATCTCATTTCCATCCATTTGGAGATAGTGTTTGTATCGGTGCATGATTTGCACCAAACGTACCATAGGCTCAGAAATTGTTTTGGACACACTCGATGGTACTCCTAGGTGATGAGGCTCAAGTGGATGCTCGTTTTGGTCTATTTGCAGATAGTGCTAATCTTGACGCAAGATAGCTGCATGGTTTGTGCCAAACGTATCATAGGCTCAGAAATTATTTTGGACGCACCCGATGGTACTACTAGGTGACAAGGCTCAAGTGGATGACTGTTTCGGTCCATTTGGAGATAGTCTAACTTGACGCAAGATAGGTGCATGGTTTGCGTCGAACATACCATACGCTTGGAAATCATTGTTAGATGCACCCGATGGATCTCCTAGGTGTGGTCATGTGAAATCTCGTTTTTGTCCATTTGGAGACAGTGTTAGTGTCAGTGCAAGATAGGTGCACGGTCTGCACCAAACATATCCTAGGCTCTTAAATTATTTTCGATACACCTGGTGCTACTCCAAGCTAACGAGGCTCAGGTGGATGCTCGTTTCGATCTGTTTGGAGATAATGCCAATCTTGATGCAAGATAGGTGTACAGTTTGCGTCGAACGTACCATACGCTCAGAAATCATTGTTGGACGCACCCGATAGATCTCCTAGGTGACTTTGGTCATGTGGAATCTCATTTCAGTCCATTTGGAGACATTGTTAGCGTCAGTGCAAGATAGGTGCATGGTTTGCACCGAATGTACCATAGGCCTAAAAATCATTTTGCACACACCCGATAGAACATCTAGGTGACGTGGGTCATGTGTTATCTTATTTCGGTCCATTTGGAGATAGTGTTTGTGTCGATGCAAGATAGGTGCACGGTTTGCGCCGAACGTATCATGACCTCAAAAATCATGTTGGAAACACCCGATAGAACACCTTGGTGACATGGGTCATGTGGAATCTTATTTCCATCCATTTGGAGATAGTGTTTGTATCAGTGCATGATTTGCGCCAAACGTACCATAGGCTCAGAAATTGTTTTGGACGCACTCGATGGTACTCCAAGGTGATGAGGCTCAAGTGGATGCTCATTTTGGTCTGTTTGCAGATAGTGCTAATCTTGACACAAGATAGTTGCATGGTTTGCGCCAAACGTACCATAGGCTCGGACGCACCCGATGGTACTACTAGGTGAGAAGGCTCAAGTGGATGATCATTTCGGTCCATTTGGAGATAGCGCTAAGTTGACGCAAGATAGGTGCATGGTTTGCGTCGAACATACCATACGCTTGGAAATCGTTATTGGATGCACCCGATGGATCTACTAGGTTTGGTCATATGAAATCTCATTTCTATGTATTTGGAGACAGTGTTAGTGTGAGTGCAAGATAGGTGCACGGTCTGCGCCAAACATACCATAGGTTCATAAATCATTTTCGACACACCCGGTGGTACTCCTTGGTGATGAGGCACAAGTGGGTGCTCACTTCAGTCTGTTTGGAGATAGTGCTAATCTTGACGCAAGACAGGTGCACGGTTTACGCCAAATGTACCACAGATTCAAAAATCACTTTGGACACACCCGATAGAACACCTAGGTGACGTGGGCCATGTGGAATCTCATTTCGGTCCGTTTGAAGAAAATTTTAGTTTCGGTGCAAGATAGGTGAACGGTTTGCGCCAAACGTACCATAGGCTTAGAAATCGTATTGCACGCGCCCGATGGTACTCCTAGGTGATGATTCTCAAGTGGATACTTGTTTTGTTCTATTTGTAGATAGTGCTTATCTTGACGCAAGATAGGTGCACGATTTGCGCCGAACATATCATTGGCTTGAAAATAATTTTGGACACACCCGATAGAACACCTAGGTGACGTGGGTTAGGTGGAATCTCGTTTCGGTCCGTTTGGAGATAGTGTTAGTGTCGGTACAAGATAGGTGCATGGCTTGCGCCAAACATACCATAGGCTCAAAAATTGTTTTGGACGCACCCAATGGTACTCCTAGCTGAGGAGGCTCAAGTGGATGCTCGGTTCAGTCTGTTTGGAGATAATGCTAATCTAGATGCAGGATAGGTGCACAGTTTGCGTCGAACCTACCATACGCTTGGAAATCATTATTGGATGCACCCGATGGATCTCCTAGGTGATGTTCGTCTTGTGGAATCTCATTTTAGTCCATTTGGAGACATTGTTAGCGTCGGTGCAAGATAGGTGCACGGTTTGCGGCGAATGTACCATAGGCCCAAAAATCAATTTGCACACACCCGATAGAACACTTAGGTGATGTGGGTCATGTGAAATCTCATTTCGGTCCATTTGGAGATAGTGTTAGTGTCGATGCAAGATAGGTGCACGGTTTGCGCCGAACGTACCATGAGCTCGAAAATAATTTTGGACACACCCGATAGAACACCTTGGTGACATGGGTCATGTGGAATATCATTTCCATCCATTTGGAGATAGTGTTTGTATCGGTGCATGATTTGCGCCAAACGTACCATAGGCTCAGAAATTGATTTGGACACACTCGATGGTACTCCTAGGTGACGAGGCTCAAGTGGATGCTCGTTTTGGTCTGTTTGCAGATAGTGCTAATCTTGACGCAAGATAGCTGCATGGTTTGTGCCAAATATACCATAGGCTTAGAAATCATTTTGGATGCATCCGATGGTACTACTAGGTGATGAGGCTCAAGTGGAAGATCGTTTCGGTCCATTTGGAGATAGTCTAACTTGACGCAAGATAGGTGCATGGTTTGCGTCGAAAATACCATACGCATGGAAATCGTTGTTGGATGCACCCGACGAATCTACTAGGTGTGGTTGTAACACCCTAGGTGTTTGTCCCTCATTAAGCAGTGGGTTTGAGTTCAAACAGGACAGATTAAGTGGAGATGATAATGTCAATGTCAACCTATGGAGATTTGCCTAACCTAAAGTTGGATGTTGCACCATTACTTTACATATAGGCCCCTTTTCAAGATATATGCTTGGGTAGTGTTATTGCAATATCTTCATGTGTCTCACCTTATTACTTATCTATATTGATCCCTGGAAAAGTTTCATAAAGTTTGGAATCAAAAAGTCACATGAAATGATAAGTTATATCCTGGTTGGAATGGTTTTACTAAGTGCTTGAATTGAACTATTAAGAGAGTGGAATTATAGATCATCAACCAAACCTTGCAAACTTATCCAGATGACTCTAGATGAACTCTACAACAAAAGTCATGAAGGGTTCATGTAGAGCAAAAGTCAAGAAAATGCCCCAATTGGCCTAAAACCCTAGTTTAGGCTTTACCGAGTTGATACTTTGACCAAAGTGAAAGTTTGACTTCTATACTAGTTATGAGGTTTGACCTTAAACAAAAGTTGTAGTTCATCTTGGGTAGAACAAACTTTGTTTAATGGTCAAGAGCCAGTTTGGCTTCTAGATTGGTCAAATAAAGCTCACAATACTAAATAAGCTGCTGTTTTTTTTAAGATCAGAAATTTTTCTAAGTCCTTGAGTGGCAGCAATAAGTTGACATGTTTGGTGATCTTTATCTCCCTAACCATGCTGAACCAGTCCAAGGACCTTTAATAGAAGTTGTAGATCAAGTTGGGTACTACAAATTTTGTTCAAGCCTCAAGGCCTAGTACAGCTTCTAACCTAGTCATATAAGGAACCCAAGTTTGAAAGTTGCTGCTATTATCCAGCACTTAAGTAATCCTATGTCCGTGCATTGGCATGTCGCGTTCTACAAATTTTACTAAATAACTTGAGTTGACCCAAAAGTAAAAGTTGGAGAATACATGATGAAGAAGAGGATGCAAGAAGCTAGCACTTGTTGGAATCCATTTTGCCCAGCATTTTTGAAGGTTCGTCAATTTTGACAATGCATTGACAATGCTGGTTTAGAGCCTCATTATCCACTAATCCATAACCCTAATGACTAAACTGCCTAAATCAAAGTTGTAGAGCATCATGAGATGAGAAAATCTTGTAATTGGCCCATATCCAAATTCAGAACCGAGCTGACCCAAATAGTCATCCAAATATGCTCACTATGACGCCTGCCAGGTGCCCGATCATATGCCGACGTGCCCTCCATGCAGTTGAGCTCGTCCTGCCATGGCAGTGAGCTGCCACTACATGCCCTCCATGTGTACACACCATGCCTTCGCCTGCGTGGATGTGGAGAGTCCCAGGGCGCTCGTCGCGCTCCATTCCGCGCTTCCCCTCGCCCTTCACTCCCTTCTCGCTCTCTAGCGTTCGCTCGCGCAGAGCGTGGCCACATCTGCCATTGTTGGCGAGCAGAGCTCGTGGCCGCCATTGCGTTCCCACTATTCCACGCCTCCTCACTCTCCACAAGCACCGCCATTAGATTCTCCTCCATTTCCTGTGCGTCGTGCTCATCCTCGCCGGAGTTCGCACCGCCTGGAACCGCCGGTCCCTCACCACCGAGTGGTCATGGCCGGCGAACCATCACCGGCACAAGTGGTCAGGCCACCTCGGGGCATCTCCAGCTAAGCCAAGTAGCCTCACTGGCACGCTTGGTCCTCGGGATACCCCAGCGCCACCTCCCACCGCCAGGGGCACCGGCCACGGCCGCTGCCGCCGGCATGGCCACCGCCGGGCTGCCCACGCACGTGGCCAAGAGGCCATGGGCCACCTCAGCTCACACCACGAGTGCACATGGATGCATCTCGTAGCCGTGAAGCCGGCCAGCCCTCCAATCGCCGTCGCCGGCCGCTGCTAGCCAAGGCCTCCTCTTTTTCCCCGGCGTCTAGAGGAAGGGGACGATATCCCCCTCTCTGTCTCTCTGTGTGTGCATGATAGGTGGGCCCATCTGGGCAGTGGGTCTCACAAGTCAGCGTTAAGGGTGGCAGAGAGTGGGTACTGAATCGGGTGCACCTAGCGAATTAAGTTAGGGTTGTTTTATTCTGAATTTGAATTTCAGATTTCATGTTAATCTTTGAAAATCCATATCTCCTACTAGGAAAGTCCAAAAATGGCAAATGTGGACTTTTTGGAAACATTGAGAAGAGATCTATGCAGTAGAGTCATAAAATGTTAGATGTTTGTAGATGTTTTCTGATGTCTTTATTTAAGCTTTAAAAATGCTCTAAAAATGCTTATAACTTGACCAGAGTCATATTTAGGGTTTGGGAAGTCCAAAAATAGTGGTTCTTGTTTTGTTAGTCTTGTGATGACATTTACTAACTAATAAAAATATTAAACCTATTAGTTGTTCACTATTTTCTTAGGGTTGTGGTTTAATCTTGCTAATTAGGCATTTCTTGCATATGTTGTTTGGGAAAATTCCTAACTAATGCTTTGATGCTTCAAATGATGTGAAATTTTTATGGTAGTTTTGTCATGCTATGTGTGTACTGTGGTATAAATTTCATGGTCATTGCTTAATGTAGGATCAAGTTATTTATTTAACTTGTTTACTGCTTAATAAATAGCTTATAAATAATATATAAATGATAAAAATAGAAACTATTGTTCCATTACCTTAGTATGATGTTGCTCTATCATGTTGATTCATACTATGGCCATGTGTTCATAGAAAATATTGAGTTTTAGGTTTAACTTTCTCTCACATGATTTATTGCAATAGCTATTTATCTTTTTCATAGAGGTTGATATACATTTCCAAATGTTTGAAATTTGGATAGTAGACTTTTGGGAGAATGTGTAGGCCACTGTAATTTTGGTAAAATTTGTGGTGCATTTTGATATGTGTTCATAATTCCACCTAATTATCTAAATAAATTAAGAAAATGTATTAAAGAAATTATTTAGTATTGGACACTATGTTTTCTGGTGTTCATTAGTCATGTGTTACACGTTGATAAAGTTGGTTTTGTCCAATTATATGTTTGCAACATATGTTAATAATTATTTCTTGCAATTATTAGTTTCTGTACAGTTCTGGGGGCAATGTAAATTACCCCATGTTAGTGATGTTTTCTAGGAAACTTGTTTACACAAAAGTTTTAGATAATTAATGTTTCTAGATGCTGTTAAAATTTGGTATCATTTTGCTAAGTAGTTTTTGAGTTATAGATGTTTAAAGTTAGGACCCAGATTTGGTTGCTCTCTGTTTGGAGCAGACCAGATTCTGTAGCTTCATCTTTTCAACCTATTAAACTTGGGAATCAGGCTAAGTTGGTATTAAATGAAATATAGAGAATTTCATAAGATTTCCATAATATCTTCTTGCAAGTCATTTGGAGTTGTAAATGTCCAGTTATGATTAAATTATTTAGCTGCTGTTTTGATGCCCAGAATGTGGCAAATTCTAGTTCTAGTGGTTTGATTAACTTTGCCATGCTAAGTGTGTTAAAGTGTGACTCATATCTTTGATGGTACTTGGGTTAGTACCCTATGATCTTATGAGGGTTGTGTCTTGACTGATGTGCTTGCAATCTTCTATGTTATGCCTTAATGAGGATTAAGTTAATTAGCTCTAGGTGTTTATGAGAACTTTGCTATGCTTGTTTGATTACTCTGATTATTGCACTTCTATACATTCATACATATGCATTATTGCACTTCATTTAGGTACGCTAGCTGAAGCACGTGAAGGACCTGACGTGGAGCCAAACTCAAAGATGGAGTTGGTGAATCCATCCCGAAGATAGAAGGACCAGACAAGTGATAGATTGGAGGATGCTCGCCAAGCGAATTCATCTGACATACTCTATCTTGAGTCGGATCTCAGGCAAGCCCCGGAGCATTATAAGCCTCCTACCTTCAAATTAATTAATTTTATATATGTTATAAGTATTGTTGCATTAAGTGATAGGAGTTGGTTGGAAACCCTTGCTGTATTATATCCTTCCTTGTCCAGATATATGAATCCTTGAATCCTACATAGACTAGGATCGAGTAGATGCTTAGCCCTGCTTTAAGCGGTAGAAGTCAGGTGATTTTCTATCACCTACGAGATGTAGGGATATTCATATATGACACAGTTAGCTATATTTGCTATCGTGAAAAGGAACCATGTGTTAATAAAATAAAATGAGACCAGGCAGGATGACGATAGTGAAGCAACAAGGCATGGAGGTCTTGGGTGTAGATCTATCCCCGTCTGAGTCGTTTAAGGACCGATTCGCTGTACGTCCTTGAGTCATGTTGAACGCAATCTAACACTTAGTTGGCCGGATAAGTGGTTCCGACCGCGAATCCGAGTAATACAGTTTAGGCCGAGAATCAAAGGGTAGGTCGCATCTTGAAATTAGTAATGATGTGCTTGGGGACATTGGTATGAGACCAAGGGGGGTTAGAGTTCCTAGCACCTAGCAGAGTGTCGCCCTTGGGGATGCGGCATCAGTCGAACCCGTGACTCCTGAACTATACCAAAGGTGACCTGAGCAGCCCTCGCCAGGCGTGACTCGGTTAGTGTTAGAAATACCCATCCAGTTGGATTGGAATTTGATTCGAATCGCTGTCGCTCTCGGTTAGTGAGCACTTGACTTGAGCAGCGGCAACGTAGATTCAATTAAATTGAACGAATGGTTAATTGGATGACGATGTATATGTTGCCTCAATTTATACCTGCTATGGTTAATATTGTTTGCTCCTAATCAAGTGAGTGCTCTAGTATAGGTGCTAATATAGATGGCAGGTTAATGATAATTAACTTGATGCTTAAGCATTAATGATTGATCATCTATATTAAGCTTTTATGCAAAATGTTGTCAAGCTAGCCCCACTTTATATCAGCCTTGCATGATCCTTGGTGTCATTTTATTTCTATTTTATGATGGGTAAGTCTAGCTGAGTACATTGTCGTACTCAGGGTTTTATCCCCACTTGTTGCAGGTTGTGATGTATCATGGCGACTGCAAGAGTTGGTTGGCTCCTGCCGTAGAGGCGGAGTGTGATCACGGGCATGATCCTTCTGAGTTATCTTCTCTCTAATGCTTTTGTTGGAAGTCGACCTTGGTACTGGCATGTATTTGAAATAAGGGTGTTGTTAGTTTCAAATTACTTTGCTTCCGCTACTTTTGAACTTAAGTTGTAATAACTACGTTAAACTCTGATGTATATTGAATTACTTGTGAAATGGTTATAACATGTGACTTGTTATGTTGAATCACTACGATCTTGGCTTGTATGTTGGTTGGTTTGAAATCCCTCGTGATTTCATTAGACTACCAGAGTTATATGGGCTCAAGTGCGAGAATTTGATCACTTTGGTGATTGTGTTTTGTACTTGTGCTCTTATAATTTGGACGGTTTTGTTACAACGGTCATGTGAAATCTCGTTTCTATCCATTTGGAGACAGTGTTAGTGTCAGTGCAAGATAGGTGCATGGTCTACGCCAAACATACCATAGGCTCATAAATCATTTTGGACACACCCGATAGAACACATAGGTGATGTGGGCCATGTGGAATCTCATTTCGGTCTGTTTGAAGATAGTGTTAGTTTCGGTGCAAGATAGGTGCACGGTTTGTGTCAAACGTACCATAAGCTCAGAAATTGTTTTGGACACATCTGATGGTACTCCTAGGTGATGTGGCACAAGTGGATGCTCGTTTTATCCGTTTGGAGTTAGTGCTAACCTTGACACAATATAGGTGCATAGTTTGCGTTGATCGTACCATATGCTCGAAAATCGTTGTTGGTCGCACCCGATAGATCTCCTAGGTGAGATTGGTCATGTGGAATCTCATTTCAGTCCATTTGGAGACAGTGTTAGTGTTAGTGCAATATAGGTGCACAGTTTGCACCAAATGTACCATAGGCTCAGAAATTATTTTGGACGCACCCGATGGTACTCCTTGGTGACGAGGCTCGAGTGGATTCTCGTTTTGGTGTATTTGGAGATAGTGCTAATCTTGACACAAGATAGGTGCACGGTGCGCACAGAACGTACCATAGGCTCAAAATTGCATTGGATGCACCCGATGTAACTCATAGGTGACATTGCTCATGTGGAATCTCATTTTAATCCATTTGGAGACTGTGTTAGTGTCAGTGCAAGATAGGTGCACGATTTACGCCAAACGTACCATGAGCTTGAAAATCATTTTGGAGGCACCCGATGGTACTCCTTGGTGACAATTCTCGAGTGGATACTTGTTTTGGTCTATTTGTAGATAGTGCTAATCTTGACGCAAGATAGGTGCACGGTTTGCGCTAAATGTATCATTGGCTTGAAAATAATTTTGGACACACCCAATAGAACACCTAGGAGACGTGGGTCAGGTGGAATCTCATTTCGGTCTGTTTGGAGATCTTGTTAGTGTCGGTGCAAGATAGGTGCATGGCTTGCGCCAAACATACCATAGGCTAAAAAATTGTTTAGGACACACCCGATGCTACTCCTAGCTGATGAGGCTCAAGTGGATGCTTGTTTCGATCTATTTGGAGATAATGCCAATCTTGATGCAAGATAGGTGCACAGTTTGCGTCGAACGTACCATACGCTCGGAAATCATTGTTGGACGCACCCGATGGATCTCCTAGGTGACTTTGGTCATGTGGAATCTCGTTTCAGTCCATTTAGAGACATTGTTAGCGTCAGTGTAAGATAGGTGCATTGTTTGCGCTGAATGTACCATAGGCCCAAAAATCATTTTGCACACACCCGATAGAACACCTAGGTGACGTGGGTCATGTAGAATCTTATTTCGGTCCATTTGGAGATAGTGTTAGTGTCGGTGCAAGATAGGTGTATGGTTTGCGCCTAACGTACCATGAGCTCAAAAATCATTTTGGAAACACCAGATAGAACCCCTTGGTGACATGTGCCATGTGGAATCTCATTTCCATCCGTTTGGAGATAGTGTTTGTATCAGTGCATGATTTGCGCCAAACGTACCATAGGTTCAGGAATTGTTTTGGACGCACTCGATGGTACTCCTAGGTGACGAGGCTCAAGTGGATGCTCATTTTGGTCTGTTTGCAGATAGTGCTAATCTTGACACAAGATAGTTGCATGGTTTGTGCCAAACGTACCATAGGCTCAGAAATCATTTTGGACTCATGTGATGGTTCTACTAGGTGACAAGGCTCAAGTGGATGATCGTTTCGGTCCATTTGGAGATAGTGCTAACTTGATGCAAGATAGGTGCATGGTTTGCGTCGAACATACCATACGCTTGGAAATCGTTGTTGGATGCACCCGATGGATCTACTAGGTTTGGTCATGTGAAATCTCGTTTCTATCCATTTGGAGACAGTGTCAGTGCAAGATAGGTGCACAGTCTGTGCCAAACATACCATAGGCTCATAAATCATTTTAGACACACCCGGTGGTACTCCTTGGTGACGAGGCATAAGTCGGTGCTCACTTCAGTCTGTTTGGAGATAGTGCTAATCTTGATGCAAGCTAGGTGCACGATTTATGCCAAACGTACCACAGATTCAATAAATCATTTTGGACACACCCGATAGAACAACAAGGTGATGTGGGCCATGTGGAATCTCATTTCGGTCCGTTTGAAGAAAATGTTAGTTTTGGTGCAACATAGGTGCACGGTTTGCGCCAAATGTACCATAGGCTCAAAAATCGTGTTGCACGCGCCCGATGGTACTCCTAGGTGACGATTCTCAAGTGGATACTTGTTCTGGTCTATTTGTAGATAGTGCTAATCTTGACGCAAGATAGATGCACGATTTGCGTCGAACGTATCATTGGCTTGAAAATAATTTTGGACACACCCGATAGAACACCTAGGTGACACGGGTCAGGTGGAATCACATTTCGGTCTATTTGGAGATAGTGTTAGTGTCGGTACAAGATAGGTGCATGGCTTGCGCCAAACATACCATAGGCTCAAAAATTGTTTTGGACGCACCCGATGGTACTCCTAGCTGACGAGGCTCAAGTGGATGCTCGTTTTGGTCCGTTTGGAGATAATGCTAATCTTGACGCAAGATAGTTGCACAGTTTGCGTTGAGTGTACCATACACTCGGAAATCATTGTTGGACGCACCCGATGGATCTCCTAGGTGACGTTGGTCTTGTGGAATCTCGTTTCAGTCCATTTGGAGACATTGTTATCGTCGGTGCAAGATAGGTGCACGGTTTGCGCCTAATGTACCATAGGGCCAAAAATCATTTTGCACACACCCGATAGAACACTTAGGTGACGTGGGTCATGTGGAATCTCATTTCGGTCCATTTGGAGATAGTGTTAGTGTCGTTGTAAGATAGGTGCACGGTTTGCGCCGAACGTACCATGAGCTCGAAAACCGTTTTGGACACACCAGATAGAACACCTTGGTGACATGGGTCATGTGGAATCTCGTTTCCATCCGTTTGGAGATAGTGTTTGTATCGGTGCGTGATTTGTGCCGAACGTACCATAGGCTCAGAAATTGATTTGGACACACTCGATGGTACTCCTAGGTGACGAGGCTCAAGTGGATGCTCGTTTTGGTCTGTTTGCAGATAGTGCTAATCTTGACGCAAGATAGTTGCATGGTTTGTGACAAACGTACCATAGGCTCAGAAATCATTTTGGATGCACCTGATGGTACTACTAGGTCACAAGGCTCAAGTGGATGATCGTTCCGATCCATTTGGAGATAGTCTAACTTAACGCAAGATAGGTGCATGGTTTGCGTCGAACATACCATACGCTTGGAAATCGTTATTGGATGCACCCGATGGATCTACTAGGTGTGGTCATGTGAAATCTTGTTTCTATCCATTTGGAGACAGTGTTAGTGTCAGTGCAACATAGGTGCACGGTTTATGCCGAACATACCATAGGCTCATAAATCATTTTGGACACGCCTGGTGGTACTCCTGGGTGATGAGGCACAAGTGGGTGCTCGTTTCAGTCTGTTTGGAGATAGTGCTAATTTTGACGCAAGACAGGTGCACGGTTTGGGCCAAACGTACCACAGGTTCAAAAATCATTTTGGACACACCCGATAGAACACATAGGTGATATGGGCCATGTGGAATCTCATTTCGGTTCGTTTGAAGATAGTGTTAGTTTCGGTGCAAGATAGGTGCACGGTTCACGTCAAACGTACCATAAGCTCAGAAATTGTTTTGGATGCATCTGATGGTACTCCTAGGTGACGAGGCTTAAGTGGACGCTCGTTTCATCTGTTTGGAGTTAGTGCAAACCTTGACACAATATAGGTGCATATTTTGCGTCGATCGTACCGTATGCTCGAAAATCGTTGTTGGTCGCATTTATATATCTCCTAGGTGACATTGGTCATGTGGAATCTGTTTGGAGTTAGTGTTTGTATCAGTGCATGATTTGCACTCGTTTCATCTGTTTGGAGTTAGTGTTTGTATCAGTGCATGATTTGCGCCAAACATTCCATAGGCTCAGATATTGTTTTGGACGCACTCGATGATACTCCTAGGTGACGAGGCTCAAGTGGATGCTCATTTTGGTTTGTTTGCAGATAGTGCTAATCTTGACGCAAGATAGTTGCATGGTTTGTATCGGTGCGTGATTTGCGCCAAACGTACCCTAGGCTCAGAAATCATTTTGGACGCACCCGATGGTACTACTAGGTGACAAGGCTCAAGTGGATGATCATTTCGGTCCATTTGGAGATAGTGCTAACTTGACGCAAGATAGGTGCATGGTTTGCGTCGAACATAGCATATGCTTGGAAATCATTGTTCGATGCACCCAATGGATCTACTAGGATTGGTCAAGTGAAATCTTGTTTCTATTCATTTGGAGACAGTGTTAGTGTCAGTGCAAGATTGGTGCACAGTCTGCGCCAAATATACCATAGGCTCATAAATCATTTTGGACACACCCGGTGGTACTCCTTGGTGACAAGGCACAATTGGGTGCTCGCTTCAGTCTGTTTGGAGATAGTGCTAATCTTGACGCAAGACAGGTGCACGGTTTACGCCAAATGTACCATAGATTCAAAAATCATTTTGGACACACCTGATAGAACACCTAGGTGATGTGGGCCATGTGGAATCTCATTTCGGTCCGTTTGAAGAGAATGTTAGTTTTGGTGCAAGATAGGTGCACGGTTTGCGCCAAACGTACCATAGGCTCAGAAATTGTTTTGGACACGCCCGATGGTACTCCTAGGTGATGAGGCTCAAGTGGATGCTCGTTTCATCCTTTTGGAGTTAGTGTTAACCTTGACACAAGATAGTTGCATAGTTTGCGTCGATCGTACCATACGCTCAGAAATCGTTGTTGGTTGCACCCGATAGATCTCCAAGGTGACGTTGGTCATGTGGAATCTTGTTTCAGTCCATTTGGAGATAGTGTTAGTGTCAGTGCATGATAGGTGCATGGTTTGCACCAAACGTACCATAGGGTCAGAAATCATTTTGGACGCACCCGATGCTACTCCTTGGTGATGAGGCTCGAGTGGATGCTCGTTTTGGTGTATTTGGAGATAGTGCTAATCTTGACACAAGACAGGTGCATAGTGTGCACAGAACGTACCATAGGCTCGAAATTGTATTGGACACACTCGTTGGAACTCCTAGGTGACATTGGTCATGTGGAATGTCAATTTAATTCATTTGGAGACAGTTTTAGTGTCAGTGCAAGATTGGTGCATGGTTTGCGCCAAACGTACCATGAGCTTGAAAATCATTTTGGATGCACCCGATGGTACTCCTAGGTGAAGATTCTCGAATGGATACTTGTTTTGGTCTATTTGGAGATAGTGCCAATCTTGACAAAAGATAGGTGCATGGTTTACGCCGAACATACCATTGGCTTGAAAGTAATTTTGGACACACCCGATAGAACACCTAGGTGACGTGGGTCAGGTGGAATCTCATTTTAGTCCGTTTGGAAATAGTGTTAGTGTCGGTGCAAGATAGGTGCATGGTTTGCGCCAAACAAACCATAGGCTCAAAAATCATTTTGGACGCACCCAATGGTACTACTAAGTGACAAGGCTCAAGTGGATGATCGTTTCACTCCATTTGGAGATAGTGCTAACTTGACGCAAGATAGGTGCATGGTTTGCGTCGAACATACCATACGCTTGGAAATCGTTGTTGGATGCACCCGATGGATCTACTAGGTGTGGTCATGTGAAATCTCGTTTCTGTTCGTGTTAGTGTCAGTGCAAGATAGGTGCACAGTCTGCGCGAAACATACCATAGGCTTAGAAATCATTTTGGACACACCCAGTGGTACTCCTAGGTGATGAGGCACAAGTGGGTGCTCATTTCGATCTGTTTGGAGATAGTGCTAATCTTGACGCAAGATAGGTACACGGTTTGCGTCGAACGTACCATAAGTTCAAAAATCGTTTTGGACACAACCGATAGATCACCTAGGTGATGTGGGCCATGTGGAATCTCATTTCGGTCTGTTTGGAGATAGTATTAGTTTTGGTGCAAGATAGGTGCACGGTTTGAGCCAAACATACTATAGGCTCAGAAATCATTTTAGACGCACCCGATGGTACTGCTAGGTGACGAGGCTCAAGTGCATGCTCGTTTTGTCTGTTTAGAGATAGTGCTAACCGTGACGCAAGATAGGTGCACGGTTTGCGTCAAACATACCATACGCTCGGAAATCATTGTGGGACACACCCGATGGATCTCCTAGGTGATGTTGGTCATATGGAATCTCGTTTCTGTCCATTTGGGGACAGTGTTAGTGTGAGTGCAAGATAGCTGCGCGGCTTGCGCCAAACGTACTATGGCTTAGAAATCATTTTGGACGCACCCGATAGACTCCTAGGTCATAAGGCTCAAGTGGATGCTCATTTTGGTCTATTTGGAGATAGTTCTAATCTTGACACAAGATAGGTGCACGGTGTGCGCAGAACGTACCATAGGCTCAAAATTGTATTGGATGCACCCGATGGATCTCCTAGGTGGCATTGGTTATGTGAAATCTCGTTTCAATCTATTTGGAGACAGTGTTAGTGTCAGTGCAAGATAGGTGCACGGTTTGCACCAAACGTAGCTTAGAAATCATTTTGGATGCACCCAATGGTACTCCTAGGTGACGAGGCTCAATTGGATACTTGTTTCGGTCGATTTGGAGATAGTGCTAATCTTGACGTAAGATAGGTGCATGGTTTGCGCCGAACGTACTACAGGCTTAAAAATCATTTTGACACACCCGATAGAACACCTAGGTGATGTGGGTCAGGTGGAATCTCATTTCGGTCCATTTGGAGATAGTATTAGTATTGGTGAAAGATAGGTGCATGGTTTGCGCCAAACGTACCACAGGCTCATAAATCATTTTGGACGCACCCGATGATGCTACAGCTTCTTTTCAAAGATGCATGATGTCTATATTTTCTAATATGATTGAAGAAATCATGGAAGTTTTCATGGATGGTTTTTCTATTTATGGAAAAACTTTTGATGATTGTCTTGAAAAATTAGACAAGGTTTTGCAAAATGTGAAGAAAAGAACTTAGTCCTTAATTATGAAAAATGTCATTTCATGGTTAGAGAAGGCATAGTGCTTGGGCACTTGGTGTGCGAACAAGGGATTGAGGTAGATAGAGCTAAAATTAAAGTAATTGAACAGTTACCTCCTCCCGTAAATATCAGAGGGATCCACAGTTTTCTTGGCCATGTAGGGTTTTACCGCCACTTCATAAAAGATTTTTCACATATTGCTAGACCACTTACAAATCTTAATTTGATGACGGATGCTTAAAATCCTTTTACATTCTTGAGAAAGCACTCATCTCTTCACCAATCATTCAACCCTCTAATTGGTTACTACCTTTTGAAATTGTGTGTGATGCTAGTGATTATGTTGTGGGGTCAATTTTGGGACAAACTAAAGATAAAAAGCATCATGCAGTTGCTTATGCTAGTAGAACACTAACAGTACCTCAACTTAATTATGTAATACCTGAAAAAGAACTTCTGGCTATTGTTTTTGCTATTGACAAGTTTATATCTTACTTATTAGTAGGACCAAAGGTGATTAGTTACACTGATCATGCTGCTTTGAAATAACTGCTCACTAAGAAAGATGCTAAACCTCGACTCATAAGATGGACTTTCCAACTCTAAGAATTTGATTTAGAGATAAAAGATAAAAAGGGAGTAGAAATTTTTGTTGTTGATCACTTGTCTAGAATGTAGTTTGAAAATTCATAGGAATTGCCCATCAACGATTCGCTACGGGATGACATGCTCTTCAAGATCATGAAATCTGACGCCTGGTACACAAATATTGTTAATTTTCTTGTTGCAGGTTATGTACCACCAGGGGGAAACAAAAGAAAGCTCATCTACAAAGGTCGTCTCCACATATGGAATGAGTCATACCTCTTTAGAGTCTGTTCTGATGGCCTACTCAGAAGATGTGTACCGGCAGAAGAAGGCATCAAGATCAACGAATGATGCCACTCATCACCATATAAAGGGCATTATGGTGCATTCCACACTCATTTGAAGTTTTAGCAAAGTGGATTCTTTTGGCCAACCATGTATGAAGATATGAAGGACTTCATCCATAGGTGTGGAGCATGTAAGAGACATGAGAACATCAATTCAAGAGATGCCATGCCACTCACCAACAACCTATAGATTGAACTTTTTGATGTCTGGGGTATCGACTACATGGGACCATTCCCAAAGTCAAAAGAACTATGAATACATCTTGGTGGCAGTTGATTATGTCTCCATGTGGGTTGAAGCCATGCCGTGTAGAGCTACTGATGCCAAGAACTCCAAAAAGATGTTTGAAGAAATAATATTTCCACGTTTCGGAGTTCCAAGGATAGTGATTAGTGATGGAGGCACTCACTTCACTGATAAGAACTTTCACAAGTACTTGTTAAGACATGGGATCCATCACAACATCACTACTCCATACCATACTCAGACAAGTGGCCAAGCAAAAAAATTAAACAAACAAATCAAGAACATTCTGCAAAAGACGGTCAACGAAATAGGGACTGCATGGAAGGATAGACTACCTAATGCATTATGGGCTTATAGAATGGCCTATAAAACACAACTTGGGATGTCACCATATCAACTCGTCTATAGGAAGACCTGTCATCTACCTGTTGAGCTAGAATTCAAGGCTCACTAGGCTATCAAGAGATGGAACATGGACTTTGAAGCCACAAGAACCAAGAGGAAGATGCACCTCTCTAAGGTTGATGCATGGCGTGAAAAAGCATATCACAACGCCAAGATATACAAGGAGAGAACAAAAAGATGGCATGACAAGAGGATTAAGAAGGAGTTCGCTCTCAGAGATAAGGTATTACTTTTTAATTCTAGGGTTAAATTATTCTGGCTCGAAAAACTTCAGAGCAAATGGGAAGGACCATTCAAGTTGATAAGCACATCATCACATGGAGTAGTAACACTTCAAAATGATGAAGGTACATTATTCAAGGTAATTGGTCACCATCTCAAGATCTTTCTAGAACCTCAAAAACCATCTGAAGATTTGGATGAGGTAGATTTTCTGATTTTACCATAGATTTACACTACTGCCATCCTCTTTATGTTTCGTAATGCATAAATATCTTTTTTGGAATTAGATAGGGATTAGAAACCGTGTGAGAAAGATCTCCACGGTAGGCCACCATGTGGGGCTGGCCGGTCCTACCTCTATGCCGGTCGGCCCACCTATCAGCCGCCTTGCGTCCGGTCAATTTTCTCATGTATTCAAGAACCTCCCCTCAATCCCGTAGTTTTTTGCCGCATTTGTTTTTCTTTCATTATGAGACCCAAATAGATAGATCTTGACCCCTAATACAAGCTTTTCCCCTATATAAACGAGCCCCTGCCTGCCTCCATAGCCATTCCATCAAAGCCTTCCATCTCTAGCAGCATCAAAGCCCTCCACCTTCCTAGCTCTAATGGCCAAAAGAGAGATCGTTCCCTACGAATTTGACGAACCCATACCTCTAAACATCATCCCACTGCGAGGAGTAGCTCCCATTCCCTCCAACCAATCTTACTTCACCCAAGACATTTGTCATATGGTCCTTGCTCCATCACCGCCGCATCTACTTCTCAAGGACAAGCCATGTCAAGCCGACGCACTACGGACGATCAAGGTCCTGAAGGAGATCAACCTCCTCCCTCCAAAGGAAAATGAGATGCTGACCAGGGTGAAGACCAAAAAGTTTGGAGACATCACATGTGCGAAGTACAAGTTAGTCACCCCTCATTTAAGCATAGATGGTGTTCATGTTGCTCCTGAACAAGCGAAGGTTGTTCTGCCAAAGGAGAAGAAGAAGAAGAAGAGGGTGCCACCCTCTATTCCAGAGAACGACGAGAAGCGCTAATGTCCAACCATTGTCATGCTGCATGACAAGATCAAAACCCTCACTGATTATACCCACGCTCTGCAGTTTAGGATAGATAAGGAGCACGTTTATCGCAAGAACCTAGAATATGAGCTTAGTATCTTAAGTCGCTATGTCATCAACAAAGAGAACTATGAGAGTTAAGAGGTAGGTTGTGGATCAATAGGGCATAGTTAGGTCAGTGTTTAGGTCATTTGCTTAGCTCAGATTGTTAGAGTGGTTGAAGCTTGTGCTAGCTAGTTAAAAGTTCATGTTAGGTATTGATTGTGTAATAAAGTGGCCTATGATATGATATCAATGGAATCTTGTTATTATTACATGCTCTCTATTTTTTTGGATATGTGTTTGTCTCCACATGTTGTGTATAAAGGAAAATAGGAAACAAGTGTGGGAGAAGCACACCGCGACAATAGAATGGAATTCGATCGCAAAATCATGAAATTTGGAAAGTAATGGACCAAGAATCACGTCGACTATAGTTGGACCCCAATAGGCTTCGGGCCAAGCCATCCAGTCTCCCCTATGGGCCGACCAGCCCACTATAGTGCCCCTCGTGGTTCGTCCATAGTTAGGTTTGTGGCCCATATGTTCTATTTTCACATGTTATACTTTATGTCTTGAACTGAATTGGAAATCCTATGATAAACAACTTTAAAACATGAGAAAAGATTATTTCAGTCATGACTAAAAAATAACTTACATAACACTTTTCCTAGAAGTCATGCTACTATTGGAAACTTATTATTAGGGACCCCATGTTACTTAAGTTGTTGTGGAATGAGATATAGTATAATAATGAGAACTTGATTCTTGATGTCTTGTTATTGGAGAATTTTATTTCAAAAAAGTTAAAAGAGTAGCTACACCTCTCCTTTGTGGTAAAGTAATATCCCACCAGAGCCATACCTGATATGATAGACTAGGAAAACCTTCTACATATACTACTTGTCATTGTGTTGAGTTTGGTCAAACCTTGTGACCCTTGTTGAGAAATCTATCATCCTCCTAAGATCAAGATCACATACACTCCACATATATCTGTTGCTCCTACAGTGGGGTACACAACAAACATGCTTTCCATCCACCCAAAAATATTCTACTCCTACACTAGGAATAGACACAAAAATATGTTAGGATAAATGCTCCAAGTTCTTGTAAATATCTCTCTTGAAAAGTTTCAATTGCAGAAAAAGAGGCATGGGCTATGCAAAAGTTATTCATAAAAGAAAGAAAAAGAAAAAGTATTGAAAAAAATGGACAATTGTCCAAGATATCTCAAACAATGGGTACTCAAATGCCCACCTGAAAAAAGAGAGAAAGAAAAATGAATAAGATAGCCTATGTTTTCTTACAGAAGTGTCTCAAAGTTTCAAACAAGAGAGACATGTTTCAAGGAGTATAGTAGAATTAGGTTAGCCACCATATATATATCCACACACATGCACATCTTGATCTAAGAGTATGACATTTTTCTCTCTAGATCCTTATTTTGACTTTACAATATATGCAATGCAAGTATGTTTTCATATTCATCCCTACCTGAGCTCCATATAAGCTTTTAGAAATAGGCAAAAAGAAGGCAAAGTCATCAAATGCCTTGGTAAGGATCCAAAAATATCACATATGCAGAGTGATTTGAGAGTACCACAAAAGGAGAAGGTATGCTATGTTTTGTTTTCAAAAAATCTTAAAATATTTCTCTAATTGATTTAACTGAAGGAAGAAGGTGATCTGTTTCAAGCTATTCCATTCTTCAACCACCCAAAGTTTCATGGTAGACACTTTGAACCTAGTAGAGCATGTATGACTGGGAATAGTTTTATGTTGATGACTTGTCCTAAGGTTATGTCTTGAGTAATCCATCCTTTTATCGAGGACGAGTAAAAGCCTAAGTGTGGGAGAGTTTGTTGACGGTAGTTAACAATCATCATAAAACCATCAATATACCTTGCATAAATGATTAAAATGGATCATCAACATAGACTTAGGGGTTTTAACTGATAATTTCCATGAGTTTTGGTAAATCTGTGTTGCTAGCAAGATTTAATTAGAAAACCAACAAGGAGGACCTATTCAAGCAAATCGTGTAATTCCATAGCATAACCAACGTGGGAGGACTCTAGAAGATTCTAGGAGGCTCTCCACCAAAAGCGGAGCCCAAGCCCCTATCAGGTGGGTCCAGCCAATCCCACATGCAGGCTGACTGGTTTATGGGCCCTGCCGTCAGTCTCTGTGTTGCTATGTTGGTTCTCCACCACCTCAAGGATCACATCTACGCCATCCATTTAAGTTGGTTTGATCCGAGGGTCCAGGATGCTTCAAGGCCCCTATATATACATGCCTATACCCCCTCTCCACGGCATATTCATGAAGCATTTGATCCTGTGAGCCTAAGGGCCAAAAACCATAATTCATATTTCCATCGGGATTAGAGCTAGCAATCAAGAGAATATTAGTCCTCGATAGGATCTAGTCTTGTATTAGAGATAGAGAGATAGAGTGAGAGGGAAGATTTTGGAGGAAGTCCTGACCTCTCAGTGCTTCCTCTACGGCTTGTACCCTGGCGGAATCAAGTCCTTCTTGAGCTTGCTTTTGAGATTTCTCTGGTAATCAACTTATAATTCAAGTAAGCATCATGTTCATATTGTTCTTCAGGTTTGTGACTATCTTTTGAGTACTTTAATCCTTATAGCTCCTAGGTTGAAGTAGTATTCATAGTGTAAGCATGGCGCTTATACTCGGTTACTCATGGATGTACCCTACTTTCTAGATCGGTGGTAGCTCGTGAGGGTGACTCTTATAGCCTCGTTGAATCCTTTATAGTCCACCTCCTGTTAGTAGGCCTAGCATGACATTATTACTATAGGAAACATACTCTGCCTATGTTTTCTTTAGTAATATCCCCAAAATTGAACAATAAAAGCCATAGCTTATCAAAGATAGAACTAGAAAACCTCTGTGATCTCCTCTATGCTCCTATTATCTAGCCTTGATTATGAAGTTGGGCTAAGTTAGATTTGGTTATTCTCGCACATGTTTCCTCGAGTTTGATATAAAACTAGGTACTCCCGGTGAAGTGCTACATTAGTATAATATCCATGTGCTTGCAGATTATTCTGTGTGCTTTAATTTATACCAACACCCAATGAGGGGTCCCATCTGAGCTCAGCATGCTCCCCGTGCCCCAACCTATGGCTGCAAATATCAACCCAAGAAGGCTAGCCCGAGAGGATCAGGGCCTGCTACCGAAGCCCCTAGAAGGGCGTAGTGTGCTGGGTGATTAGGTGGCCCTGAGCCAAAGCCCAGACGCTCTCGATCACCTGACCCATGATAGGCCTAGATTGGTAAGGAGGGTGTCTCTAGGCCCAAGGTCTGCAACTCCTCAACGAGTTCGCCGAACCCTTGCTCGGGCTACAGACTCGCACAACGTGGGACGAACAGGGGGTCAACACCACCGTCGCTTGGCCCCAATAGCCAAGCACCACCATCACACTAGGGGAAGGGCCCCATGAAGGGCATCGCATTCTTGTCAGCAGATGTCATCCCCACCATGACAATCCTGGTCACCAGAAAGAGTTTAGCCATTTGTCACCATCACGAATCTCGCTAAGTGAGGCCATGAAGGGCTAGGGGCTCTTGATGACATCCTAACATATGGGTATGTTAAGCCTCGGGATCAAGGGTTCTTGACCGACAAACCCCCGACCGACCCCTCTATGGTCACCCGGGGGCTTGGGGGCTATACCCATCGGGTACGCTCGCGCGCTCCATCAGGTCAAGGGATCAGGCTGAGCCCAGGCAAGCCCACTGCCTCTGCTTGAGGCTTGGGGGCTTGCCCGAGCCCTAGGCTCTCGATCGATGGAGCCCTAGACATAATCCTTGGCCTCCTCCTAGCCTTAGCACCAGCTAAGGCCCGAGCACAAGAAAACATGCCTCGAGCCACCAAGGCTCGAGGGCTCCCTAGCGCTGCCCCTTAGGCACAGCTCAGCCAACCGCTCCCCTGATAGGGTCACGCATGGGGCGTGACACAAGAAGACAAGTTCCTCTGTAGCCTCTAGTGGCTTGGGGGCTTCTGGGCCCACGCGTTAGCCCCTCGAGCCAACCTCCTTCGCCATCAAGAAGCCTCCAGAAGGCGCACCTGGGGAAGGCCGATCAAAGCTGACATAGCCTAACACTTAGCATGTCAGAACAGAGCAGCTAGATGACACCTAGGGCTTCTTCGGCTCCACAACACCACCACAATCCATAGAGCACCGCTACAAGACCCTCCTAGACTTTGGCGCATGTAGACCATAAGCTCAACCCCCAAACCACCATGTACCTGACCTATCTTGGTTTATAAGGGATGGGTCAGATCCTAGAGCAGGGAGGTTGATTCTACACAGATCATTCCACTCCTGATCGATCCTCTCTAGCTTGGCATCGAGAGCAAAGCAACCTAGAGAGGGCACCGAGAGCTCCTCCACTACACCCATCGTCTTTCTCCTCTCCGACGAGGGGAAGGCTCCACTAGTGGTGAGGTGACCTTAGGATCCGCACCAAGCGATCTCCCTACCAAATCTCTCTCTTTCTCCTATACACTTTGTTGTAATCCCCTGATTTTGGATGCTTTTGAGTAGAAAGATCATCAGCTACTAGACACAGGGCACCAATTGGCCCAAACCAGGATAAACCATTGTGTCCCCTTTGTGATTCTTATGTTCTTGAGTCCACTTGAGCCATCGAAGACACATACTCTGACACCACCTTGAACAACAAATGCTTGCCATGGTTTCAACCCTAGGACAATGGCTGTCATAAAACTTGCCTACATTGGAGTCCAAAATGGACCTCATGCAATGGGTCTTGGTTTCGAGAGCCAATCCTCTAATAGAACAAACCTTAGCTCCTAAATATTGCTGCCTCTCATGCTCAACAACTGGTCTACATGGGGTAGGGAGAGTAAGATAAATCATGTGGCCTACCTCTAGCTTGCCTTGTGCATCCCTCGATTCCCTGTCGTCCAACCTTGTCAAAGCTAAATGAACATGGCAACTTCGAACACAGCATCATGAATTGCAATGGTGGGTGGTACGCCCTCCATTCTCAACATCAGCTGCTCTTAGGTCTCCTCATAATTGAACCCTTGCTGGCCTTCTCAAAGGCTTGGTTATATTTTTTGAATGGATACAAGGGACTCATAGACTTTCTTTGCCCGTGGCGATGACCCTTGTTGGCATGATGTCCGTGACTCCCTCTCCTTGCTTGATGCATGCGCAGGTCCTCCTCTAACCATAGTGATGAATAATCCTAAAGTACCAAAGATACACAGAGCGCATAATTTATAAACTAATTCATTTTTATTTCAAGATATAGTTGCGGGCAAGGGCAAGGATCGAATGTTACCTAAAACACAACCCCACACATCTGTGCCTTGCTCAGGAGGTGTTGGTATAAATTAACACAAATCCACAAGCGCACGGATACCACTGTAGCTTTCACCCGGAAGTATTCCAAGTATCATAGCAATAGGAAAATGTGTGAGACTAACTATGGTCTAACTTAACTAAGGGTAGCAACAAGGTTAGGATAAACAGGAGCGTAGAGAGGATAACTATGTCTTTTACTATTTAACTAGGGACATTACTAGGGAAAGACACTAGCAGAGGATGCTTTCCTTCGCAACAGCATCCTACTTGCGCTTACAGACTGGAGGTGGACTACAAAGGATCAACGAAGCTATATAGTACAGGCTATATAGAACTTATGTCACACATGTGATCTACCACCTTTTGAAATACAGGGTGCATCCACGATTAACCCAAGTCTAAGCACCACACTTACACTTACAATTAATACTCTATTTTGTCACACCCGGTTTTCTAAAGAACAAAACCAGGCTAATCATATGTGTGCCCAGGAAGTCCACACATATGCCAGAATGAAAAAGTATCAGAAACAATGTTATTATATAACGTATACATAGCTATATTAACACTTACATCAGAGTATCGCGGAACGGTGACTAAACTTCGGGCTCCATTCTTCTCAGGGACGGCTGACTGGGGGTAACATATGCCTAGCACTTCTACTAGTCTTCTGGAAACTCCACTACACCTTTGTCCTTCTTCCGAGTAGCATCTTACTACACACTGGAGTGTTGGGGAAATAGCAAGAGTGAGTCCATGTCGAACTCAACAAATATAACACAGGGTTCATGAGGCTCAAAAAGGCTAGACACTGTTTGATTGCGTTTAGCTTTTAATCATCATATAATTAGCAATTGAGTAGCATCAAGGTATTCCAATTCCCATTAATGAATCAATGATCAATTGTAATAAGGATAATGAATAGCATTAACATGAGCATAATAATAATCAATAATAATTAAGCATGATATAATAATGGTGATCAACTATTCTGTAAGAATCCCCAAGGCCGCTCGTATCCGTGAGCACGGCTAGTATACCAGTTTTTAACTCTGCGCAGAGGTGTACACTTTCACTGTGAGTCATGATTTCCAAATGCATGGGTTAATTACTCCCAAAACACTGAAAACCATATAAAGCCACTCAAAAGTTCGTCTAACAAGTTAGGGCCATTAGATTCACTCGGCAGGCAGATGTAGAACCCCCCTTCCCTGTGGCACAACAACCGCAGCCTATACACACTAGGCCAGGGGCTCGCACTACACCCAAAGTGGCAAGCCATTCTTACGCCATTTAAGGTAACCTCTAACAAGCTAGAAAAGTTCTCTTGAACAACTAGAGCCAGAGCCATATAGCCCTCACAGCTGTACTGTATATCCCGGTTATCACTTACAGGTAAGTCCTTACGGAGAGTAACCAGAGCAACAATATAACCCCTTGCTCTAGCCCCCTTTCAACAGTAATAAAATCATCTTAATGGTTAATTGCATAATCCATTAGTCAAATTACAAGATCATTGTTCATAATTAAGCGCTAGCAGTAGCTACCCAAATGCACAACCCATAGGCGACAAGGAAACAAGATATCAATAGCTAAGTTATAATCTCTATGGTTGTCAAGGAAGACACATGCATATGTATGATAATTTCAGTGAATAGGACAACAAGGATGGTCCCATGTTATACTTGCCTTGATCAAAGCTTTCCTGTTGATACTGCTGGTCTGGCTCAAAATAATACTCCAGATCATCAAGAAATTGCTCACCGTCTATACTCGATCATCAATCAACAACACACATGCATCCAATCAAACATACACGAAGCAAACAAAGAGATACAATTAGAACAGTACACCAACAGTAACAAAACAATATAAAAAGTTTGTAAAACTCTTCTACACGTTACTACGATCACACAGACGTAAAGATCACGAAATTCGGATTTAAAACATGGAAGTTATGAATTTTCTAAGATTTCCTATAGATAAATAATTATTTTAATATAAACTCGAAAATTAAACTTTCCAAACCTACTGCACAACTATATTAACATGTAGAGCTCGCAAATACGAACCTAACGCAACTTGAACGGGTCAAATCGGAGTTAAAACGAAGATTTTATGATCAAAACAAGTTTAGTGGCAAAACTGTAAATAGTATCATCTTCTACCTTGAGCTGGGAGGAGCTCCGGTCAGCCATGGTGGTACCTCGCCGGAGAAAAACAAGATGAGATGGGAACTCGATGAAACAGCGATGGATTCGTGCAAACGGATATACCACGATGTAGAGAACGACGAGGGCTGCCTCTTGGTGGTGGTGGCTGGCGTCGGAACGCGACGGTTTGGCCGGAAAAGCTCGTCGGAAGTTCGCCGGAACGCAAGCTGTAGATGCAGAACTTCAGCAAGAGGTGGAGGGAGCTACGAGCGGCGGCTCGCGATAAGGGTTGTACTTCTGAAACCAGGGCGTCGAGGGCTACGCCGACATATATATAGTCGTAGGGTTTGGAAACTTTTCGGATTTTCTTAATTTCGGGATTATTTTAATTCCGTAAATAAAATAATTCCAGAAAATCTAAAATTACTTTTTTGGCCGTGAAAAATAGTCCGGAGCTCAGAAAAATCACGGGAAAAATCCTGGAGACTCTTGGAGAGATAAGGAACTCAACTAAATGAGTTTGAGCTCATGAAAAGATTGATGAAGAGATCAAGGAAAAAGATTAAGCTCACGGAAATTGAAATTTTAAATCCAGAAAATGCCAAAAAAATTTCCGGTGAGAAGTAAACGTCGTCCTATGGTATTTTGAAAATAATAGCACTCACCAACACCAAAGACAAGCATCACACAAACACCACATTATCAAATTAATATGAAAAAGTTTAAAACCACAATTATCTATATTTAAATTAGCAGCAACTTAACTTATCTAATAAATTTATTCAAATATTGAAATTATTTATTTTATTTAGTATTTTTCATGCACAACCCAAAATAGGAAATTTTGGGTGTGACAAATCTACCCCACTTAACAGGAATCTCGTCCCGAGATTCGGAGAGACTAGGGAGAAAGATAAAGTTGATCTGCAAGTCTTCACTTTTCTTTCGTCAACTCCTATCCAATGATGATGCCACAAACTCATAACCAACTTTGTAAATGTCTCCTTTAGACCCTTATGATTCTTGTAGATGGTTCTAACAGGTTACCCACCCTGAAAAAGGATACCTGCGCTCGATAATGACTTTGCAACCATGTAGATAGCTGATGCTTCCAGATGACGAAAATAGAACGTATAAAACCTCCATCTTGTATCGCCTTTAGTTCAGCAACCCCTCTTAAGAAGAGATCAACTGGAGAACACCAATGGATAGATTACATGTGTTTCTGAGTGATAACTACCATCATGTCCTTCTATCATCTCAAAGATATTCATGAGCATATGCAAGAACAAGTAACTTGTACTTCCTCGCGAGCAGAAAAATGGCAGTGCAGAAATACAGTTATAACTCAAGTTCTATGAATCCAATGATGTTGTAGCTTATACCGTTGGAAAGCTTATCAAATTTACTACAACTTTCTTATAGAATACTTCTCCAGATTCTACAGTTAACGTGGTCGAAAACTGTGCACAACAGAAACTATTCCAGATTGCTGACAGCATAGATACGTCGTCTTGTGATTTTCATAAATCCCAAACCATAATAGCTATCAGGGTGGTTCTTACGGTCAGAGAAAAATATTGAAGTCTACTATTGTCCAGAATTTATCCATGATTTTTGGGCATCCAAAAATAGAGGTATAAGCTAAGGAAGACAGACTGCTCTAAAAAGACAGGATAAGATACAAATGAGATTCAGAGAGATTAGAGAGATAGATAACACTAATCTTTAAATCTTCATGCTTCTTTGATTTATGTTGATGAGATATAAGACATGGATCGAGGATAGCTAAAAGATGACAAGAAAGATAAAGTTTGATCTTTAGTTCTTCATGCCTCTTCATGCCTCGTCACTTGAGATATTCAGGACTTGCTGTTGTTGATAGCAGATGCTACCCCACTTAACAAAGATCTTGTTTCACCTGACGATGTCATTGAAGGAAACACTTTCTCTAAGGCTTGCTGCTATCGATGAGTCCTTCACTTAAAACTTACTAAACATACTTGATATGGGGGTGATGTCATCTAAGTTTTCATGAAACTAACTATAGACTTCCAATCATAGAGATAACCACTTCTTCCAAGTGAAGCTCTAGGACATACGAAACATTCATCTTGCAACACTCACAACTTTGCTACCCCCTTAAGAAAAAGAAACTAGGGGACACCAAAGTAACTCACATCCCTTTTATACTAGATAACCATAATCATCTCTAATGTAAGATTCCCAGGCAAATCAATGAGATTCAAAGATATCCAATGATATATTCACTTATACAAGATAAGGAAGTAATGCAGAAAATTTTTGGGCGAATTCTAATTTCAGCAGTTCAGTAAATCTGGCATATCTCGAGATACAGACATCCGATTAAGGTGATCTTTATATGGTTGGAAAGCTTACGAAATTATCTACGACTTTTATTCACAACACTTTTCCATATTCTGTCAATAAGTTAGTCAAAAACTGAACTTAACCGAAACTATTTCAGAATTCCAGACTGTGCAGTAACCTCAACTTAGAACAGGTATATCTCTTAGCTCAAAATAGATAAAAAGGTAAATCCAATGGGTTTGGAAAGATACAGAAGTCTAGTTATTTCCAGTAAAATTTCATAAATTTCTCATGTCCATATCTTGAGATATAACAGAAACATTGCAGACTGCTATAGAAATCAGCATGCGGAGTATTACGTAAAACCTACCCCACTTAGCATAGATCAAGCTACTCCTCAAGACTTATACCTTTCGAGCCACCTTTGAAATATGAGAACAAGGATAACACACAAGCAACACATCAAGCAAAACAAACACACATCACATCATCGATACTACACGTGCTTGTTCAACAATGGTGGTCATCCTAATGGCACCTTGGAGATGATGAAAGGCCATCGAACTTTTGAACAAGGTAAGATCAGAAAACTTTTAGTAAAATCAACATAAAACAAAATCCAATGGAGTAAGAAATAATAGCTCAAAGGAAGCTATATCAAGGAGGGGATACAACAAGACAAGGAAGAGAAAATAGTCAAAATCAATGAGTCAAGGTATGACAAATTAGTTTTATAGTAAAATAAGTTTTAGAATACGTCCAGTGCTACTTGGCATACGTCCTACAGTCAACACCGCTCTGATACCACTCTGTCACACCCGGTTTTCTAAAGAACAAAACCAGGCTAATCATATGTGTGCCCAGGAAGTCCACACATATGCCAGAATGAAAAAGTATCAGAAACAATGTTATTATATAACGTATACATAGCTATATTAACACTTACATCAGAGTATCGCGGAACGGTGACTAAACTTCGGGCTCCATTCTTCTCAGGGACGGCTGACTGGGGGTAACATATGCCTAGCACTTCTACTAGTCTTCTGGAAACTCCACTACACCTTTGTCCTTCTTCCGAGTAGCATCTTACTACACACTGGAGTGTTGGGGAAATAGCAAGAGTGAGTCCATGTCGAACTCAACAAATATAACACAGGGTTCATGAGGCTCAAAAAGGCTAGACACTGTTTGATTGCGTTTAGCTTTTAATCATCATATAATTAGCAATTGAGTAGCATCAAGGTATTCCAATTCCCATTAATGAATCAATGATCAATTGTAATAAGGATAATGAATAGCATTAACATGAGCATAATAATAATCAATAATAATTAAGCATGATATAATAATGGTGATCAACTATTCTGTAAGAATCCCCAAGGCCGCTCGTATCCGTGAGCACGGCTAGTATACCAGTTTTTAACTCTGCGCAGAGGTGTACACTTTCACTGTGAGTCATGATTTCCAAATGCATGGGTTAATTACTCCCAAAACACTGAAAACCATATAAAGCCACTCAAAAGTTCGTCTAACAAGTTAGGGCCATTAGATTCACTCGGCAGGCAGATGTAGAACCCCCCTTCCCTGTGGCACAACAACCGCAGCCTATACACACTAGGCCAGGGGCTCGCACTACACCCAAAGTGGCAAGCCATTCTTACGCCATTTAAGGTAACCTCTAACAAGCTAGAAAAGTTCTCTTGAACAACTAGAGCCAGAGCCATATAGCCCTCACAGCTGTACTGTATATCCCGGTTATCACTTACAGGTAAGTCCTTACGGAGAGTAACCAGAGCAACAATATAACCCCTTGCTCTAGCCCCCTTTCAACAGTAATAAAATCATCTTAATGGTTAATTGCATAATCCATTAGTCAAATTACAAGATCATTGTTCATAATTAAGCGCTAGCAGTAGCTACCCAAATGCACAACCCATAGGCGACAAGGAAACAAGATATCAATAGCTAAGTTATAATCTCTATGGTTGTCAAGGAAGACACATGCATATGTATGATAATTTCAGTGAATAGGACAACAAGGATGGTCCCATGTTATACTTGCCTTGATCAAAGCTTTCCTGTTGATACTGCTGGTCTGGCTCAAAATAATACTCCAGATCATCAAGAAATTGCTCACCGTCTATACTCGATCATCAATCAACAACACACATGCATCCAATCAAACATACACGAAGCAAACAAAGAGATACAATTAGAACAGTACACCAACAGTAACAAAACAATATAAAAAGTTTGTAAAACTCTTCTACACGTTACTACGATCACACAGACGTAAAGATCACGAAATTCGGATTTAAAACATGGAAGTTATGAATTTTCTAAGATTTCCTATAGATAAATAATTATTTTAATATAAACTCGAAAATTAAACTTTCCAAACCTACTGCACAACTATATTAACATGTAGAGCTCGCAAATACGAACCTAACGCAACTTGAACGGGTCAAATCGGAGTTAAAACGAAGATTTTATGATCAAAACAAGTTTAGTGGCAAAACTGTAAATAGTATCATCTTCTACCTTGAGCTGGGAGGAGCTCCGGTCAGCCATGGTGGTACCTCGCCGGAGAAAAACAAGATGAGATGGGAACTCGATGAAACAGCGATGGATTCGTGCAAACGGATATACCACGATGTAGAGAACGACGAGGGCTGCCTCTTGGTGGTGGTGGCTGGCGTCGGAACGCGACGGTTTGGCCGGAAAAGCTCGTCGGAAGTTCGCCGGAACGCAAGCTGTAGATGCAGAACTTCGGCAAGAGGTGGAGGGAGCTACGAGCGGCGGCTCGCGATAAGGGTTGTACTTCTGAAACCAGGGCGTCGAGGGCTACGCCGACATATATATAGTCGTAGGGTTTGGAAACTTTTCGGATTTTCTTAATTTCGGGATTATTTTAATTCCGTAAATAAAATAATTCCAGAAAATCTAAAATTACTTTTTTGGCCGTGAAAAATAGTCCGGAGCTCAGAAAAATCACGGGAAAAATCCTGGAGACTCTTGGAGAGATAAGGAACTCAACTAAATGAGTTTGAGCTCATGAAAAGATTGATGAAGAGATCAAGGAAAAAGATTAAGCTCACGGAAATTGAAATTTTAAATCCAGAAAATGCCAAAAAAATTTCCGGTGAGAAGTAAACGTCGTCCTATGGTATTTTGAAAATAATAGCACTCACCAACACCAAAGACAAGCATCACACAAACACCACATTATCAAATTAATATGAAAAAGTTTAAAACCACAATTATCTATATTTAAATTAGCAGCAACTTAACTTATCTAATAAATTTATTCAAATATTGAAATTATTTATTTTATTTAGTATTTTTCATGCACAACCCAAAATAGGAAATTTTGGGTGTGACATATTTCCTCTATAATAGGAATAAAGCACTCAAAAGAGTTATGATCCTAATGAACAATATAAATAAGATGCTTACTCGAATTATAAGTTGATTACTAGAGATATCTCAAAGGAAAGCTCAAGTAGAACTTGGATCCGCCAAGGTACAAGCCGTAGAGAGAGCACCGACAGGCCGACACCTCCTCGAAACTCTTCCCTCACTCCCTATCTCACTATTTCTATTTATAAGACTACATCCTTTGGAGGACTAATCTTCTCTTGATAGCTGGCTTTGATCCTAAAGATATGAATTAGGGTTTCAAGGATTTGCTGAGGGAGAGGGGTAGGGGTTGGTATATATAGGTCAGAGCATCAATCCTGAGACCTCAGATCAAACTGACTTGAATAAACAACATAGATACAATCTAGGAGGCAGTGGGGATCTGACTTTCGAAGCAGAGTCTAACTGGTGCGACCCACAGGCCGGTCGCCCTATAGGTGGGGCCGGTCGGCCCCACATGGCAGCCCTTGGGGTCTGCTTTGTTGGAGAGCATCTTGGAGTCTTCTAGAATCTTCCGTAATTTTCTTTGACGAATGTGTCCTCCTTAATGGTTTTCTGGATAAATCCTGCTGAAAACACAGATTCCCCAAAACTCATGGAATTTATTAGTTTAAACCCCTATACCTATGTTGGGTGATGGAATTAAGCATATATGCAGGTTATGTTAACGATTTATAATTGACGTTAGTGACCGTCAACAAGCTCCCCCAAGCTTATCCTTTGCCAGCCCCTAAGCAAAGCTAAGCTCAGTAATGGATCAGGGCTTGCTACAATGCTTTCACGCCTCAAAAGTACACATGTGTTCAATCAAGAATTCTCCTCCGAATTAGAATAAACTGATCTGACTTTCAAACTTACCTATATTGTCTTCAACCATGGGGCTTCTTAGCCTTCACTTAGGTCTTGAGCAATTGAAAGATAGAACAATGAAGTCAAGCACTATATCTCAAATTCTTTGTTCAACCATTGTTCCAAAGTTTTTTATAAGTTATCAAAATAGAACTCAGAGATTCCATTGTATGACACTCTTAAGTCTCTCAATATATGTGGTATTTGTGGATCCTCACCAAGGCAATAAAGATGTTGTCTTTTTCTCTTCCTACCACTAAGGCTTATGTGGAGTTCATAGGTAGGGAAAACGCTAGAGTATACTTGCAATGCATATATTAGATAGTCAAACAATGGATCCAAGGAGAGTTGAGTAATACAATCAAATCAACATGTGCACATGTATGATGGATATATATAGTGGCTAACCTAATTCTACTTTGCTCCTTGAAAACTTATCTCTCTTTTGAAACTTGGAAACAATTGCTAGAGAGCAAGGGCTATCTTATTCATCTCTTTTTTAGGAGGGCATCTAAGTACCCATTGTTTTAGATATCTTGGACACTTGTCCATTTTTTCTCAACTCTTTTTTTCTTATCTTCTTTTTTTATGAATAACTTTTGCATAGCCCCATTCTCTTTTCTACAACAAAACTTTTGAGAGATAGCAAACAGAACTTTGGAGCATTTATTTGGTGGATGAAAAACCTAACAAGCATGTTTTTGTGTTCACCTCTAGTGTAGGAGTAGAACATTTTTGGGTGGATCTAGATGGAAGGCATGTTTTTACGCCTACCCCTAGTGTAGGAATAATGCATATGTGGGTGGTGTGTATGTGATCTTGATTTTAAGAGCATGCCAAACCTCTCATAAGGGTCAACAAAGCTTGATAAAACTCAATATAAAAGGAAGCTGCATATATGTGAAAGTTTTCCTAGCCTAAATAACATGTATGGCTCTAGTGAGAATTCAAGCTTTGTCATACAGGAACTCATCATGTAGCATTTTTTTGTTTTTCAAAAGATAAATCTCTAAAACTTTACTGTCACTTAGACCAAGATAAACGCAGCTCAAACCTTATTATATTTTTTTCAATTTTACTATATCACACATTATTATTATAATTGACTAATGCAAAGATAAATTTTTATTTTGTTTTTCATTCATCGTCATTTTTTTAAATATGAAAGAAACTAAAAACTAAAATAATGGGCAAAGAATACTTACCTCGATACATGAGAGTGCTTCTCCCCCAAACTAGCTCTTAGGGTGAGGGTTTGGTATTATAAGTCCTTCAAACCAGACTTCTTGTGAAGTTTATTGATCAAGTACCACAATTTGTTCTAAAGACAAGGATTCTTGTGATGATGCATCTAATGGTGATGTCACCTTCTTCTGCCAAACCTGTCTTGGTTGTAAGTTTTCATTTTGGTTTGATAGGTTTAGGACCTTTACTTATAGAAATTTAGAGAATCAACTGACTCTCCCATACTTTACATGAAGTGTGTTCTGCTCATAAGGAAAAGGTAGAGATCAAGAGCATGGGCTCTGTTAGTGGAAAAACACCAATAGAACCAAAACTTTATTTATTATTCTCTAACCCTTAGGTGCATTAAACAAGATAAAGTTGATGTTATGTGCTTGTTCTTTTATAACACGGGTGGTAAGATAAGAAGATTGAGTATGAATGTACCATTTAAGTAAATTTGGCCAAAAGGGTTGAGTTTCTTAAGCCATGTGTTGACGGTGGATAATGTCAACATTTTATATGTGAATAAACAACAGAAATGCTTAAAGTAGAAGAATATGCATAGGTCTAGGGTTTAAACTGACAAATTCCACGAGTTTTGGTGAATCTCTATTTTTTCTAGAAAATGTAGGAAGGGGGACCTAATTGAGAAAAAGGACGAAACTTGATCACGAGGAAAGATACTCTAGAAGACTATAGAAGACACCAGAAGGCACGGGAACAAACTAGAGGACGAGGAGCTGCCAGGTGGGGCCAGTTGGCCCTACCACCATGCTGCCTGGCCCCCCGTAGGGGATTTCTCCATGAGCTTCTTAAGTATTCCTCCACCACCTCCTAGGATCCATCTCCACCCTTCGTCCAAGTCGGTTTGATCCAAGGGCTCACGTTCAACCCACCGGGCTATATAAGGACCCCTGCACCATCCCTTAGTCATCAAGTCATTCAAGATATTCAGTTGGAGATCAACTCATCCAGAGCCAACCCTAGTTCCTCAGAGTTCCTTTAGATTAGAGCTTAGGAAAGTTAGATTAGGTCTAGAGGGATATCAAGCAACACTTGGATTCCCGACGTTGGCAAGAGCGTGGTTCGGTATATCTTCTGTACTTTACTCTATTTCTTTATTTCATTGAAATTGTATCGTTGCTACTATGTTTATGTCGATGTTAAGCTTTATATTATTTATGTTCATGAAAGCAATATCCATTGTTTGTTCTAGTTTGATATTTGGTGTAGCTGGATTATGGAAACCATGCATATGTTCGTATAGCGCTCACCCTATTGGACCATGGGTGAGTGATAGACATTATGTGAGTGTGGTGCTTAGATATTTGTTTATCTGCGGATGCCCTTATATGTCGGGAGGTAGTAGATCGCGTAAGTGACAGCTGCATTGAGTCATTTGCAGTCAATCCCCTATATATAGTGATGTTAGGTAGTGTAACAGAACCGACCAAATTATAAGAACGTAAGCGCAGAAATAATCACCAAAGTAATCAAATTTCTGTACTTAGGCTCCCATAACCCTGGTAGTCCAGAAATCTTAGGATTTCAATCAACTTCCAACATACAAGCCAAGATTGTAGTGATTCAACACAACACATCATTCATTACAATAGTTCACAAGTAGCATACGGATTACATCCATCGGAGTTCAAAATAAAATATTACAAACCGAGTTTGATTAGTGGAAGCAATATAGTTCAAGATTTTTATGGTCAACTCTGACTGAGTAAAGATGTACTTAAGACTTTTATGGTTAGTATAGATGTTGCATACATTACCAAGCAAGTAATGTCTCCAAATCTTTAGAGCATGAACAACTGCGGCTAGTTCTAAATCATGAGTAGGATAATTGACTTCATGCTTTTGAAGTTGGTGCGAGGCATAAGGAATGACTCAGCCTTCTTGCATAAGAACACATCCTAAATCGGTGCCTGATGCATCACAATATACATCAAAAGGCTTCTCGATGTCAGGTTGTGCCAAAACAAGAGCAGAAGTTAGCAGAGTCTGCAAAGTATGGAAAGCCTCTTCACACTCTGGGATTTAGACAAACTTCACATCCTTATGAAGAAATTGAGTCATAGGTTTGGTTATTTTAGAGAAATCTGGGATAAAGCGATGACAATAACCAGCCAAACCAAGGAAACTCTGGACTTCAAAGACCATAGTAGGTGCCTTCCAATCTAGCACCTCTTGCACCTTGGTATGTCAACAGAGATTCCATCTTTAGATAGCACATGACCTAGGAAAGGTACTTTCTTTAACCATAACTTGCATTTGCTGAACTTGGCATAAAGCTGCTTGTCATGTAATTGAGTTAAGACAATTCTTAGATGTTCAACATGCTCTTCTTCGTTCTAAGAATAGACAAGGATATCATTAATGAAAACCACCATGAACCTATCTAACTTCGGCATGAATACTGAATTCATCAGGTACATGAAGTGTGCAGGAGCATTTATCAAATCAAAGGACATGAAAAGATACTCGTACAAGCCATATTGAGTAGAGAAAGTCATTTTAGGTATATCTTTAGGACAAATTTTGATATGATGGTAGCCAAACCTCAAATCAATCTTAGAGAATACCTTAGCTTTGGATAGTTGATCAAAAAGAATATCGATGGGAGGGAGAGGATATTTGTTCTTGATGATGATAGCATTGAGTGGTCGATAATCCACACACATGCACAGAGATTCATCCTTCTTCTTCACAAAGATAGTAGGACAACCCCAAGGAGAGGAACTAGGCCGAATCAAACATTTCTTCAACAGCTCATTCAACTAAATTTTTAGCTTAACCAACTCATTGGGTGGCATTCAATAAGGCCTTCGAGATATAGGAGCCATACCTAGAATGAGTTCTATCTTGAATTCCACTTCATGGTCCGGAGGTAATCTAGGCAAATGATTAGAAAAGACATCTGGGAACTCACAAACAACAGGAATATCCTCAATGGCCTTGTCTAGAGTAGCATTGGTCGTATTGTGGATAGTGATATCACGAGGGAGTTGAACTAGTTAACCCTTATCTATAGGATCTCTCAACATCACCACACGAGTTGTGGTGTTGATTAACACTCCATTACCACTCATCCACTTCATTCCCAGAATTACATCAATTCCCACACTAGGTAGGACAACAAGATCAGCTAAAAACTCTCGATCCCCAATCACAATTTTTACATCCTTAACTACTTAGTTAGTCATGATGTTGTTCCTAGCAGCACTAATACAATAACCACCCTTCGCAATTGTAATCAAATTCAACTTATGCTCAGATGCAAAAGTAGAACTTACAAAGGAATGTGAAGCACCCGAATCAAAGAGCACAACTACAGGATGATCATTAATAAGAAACTTACCAGCAGTGACCATTTTGCTAGCAAGAATTTCCTCAATAGTGGTATAGTGAACACGCCCCTGACGGACATTTCCCTAAGAAGTCTTCTTAGGAGGATATCAACAATTCTTGGACTAGTGACTAGGCTGATTACAATTCCAGCATGGCCTGTTAGCTGGTGGAACATTGGAACTGCCCTGCCCAAAAGTATTCTTTGGCAGAGAAATTGTGGACCCCTTGCGAAAGCCAGTCTTAGCCTGATTCTTCTTCTGAGGTGGGTGATACTGTACATTGGCAGCAGGTGAACGATACTGAATTTTGGCCACCACAGGAGCTTTGGACTAAGAAACACATGCCTCATAATTCCTTTTGCGGCTCTTGGAAGCAACATAAATCTTATCATTGTTCTCTTGAATTAGGGCATCACTGATAAACTCACTAAAAGTCATACACTTGTTGTTGCCCATAGACTTAATCAGTTTAGGGGAAAGACCCCTCTTGAAGCTAGCACTCTTCTTGGCATCTATGTCAACAAATTTTGGGGCATACCTCGCCAGGTTGTTAAAAGCCTATAGGTACTCGTTCAAGCTCTGTTGCCTTGAGTCTACTTCATGAACTTTGTATGCTTGATTGCCATAAGGCCAGGAGGAATAAAATGTCCCTTGAAAGCTTCCTTGAACTGGTTTCAAACAACCTCAACATTTGTAGGGAAGGTGGTCCTATGATGGTTCCACCAGATACCTGCGGGTCCTTGCAGCTGATGTCCTGCATACGATGCTTTCATACCTTCAGTCAACCTAAGCAAACGAAACCTCCGCTCTATGGTGCTCAACCATTTGTTAGCTTGTAGTGGTTATTCTGCCTCTCTAAAGATAGGAGGCTTTGTGTCCATGAAGTCCTTGAAGCTACTATACTGATTCGGCTTGGGTCCCTAGCGGACATGGCGATCCTCATGGTTGGCCATCTGACGCATAGCCTCAACCAACAAGTGCTGGCTTTCAACAACCGTTTGCATAAGCTCAGTCAGTGTGGACAGTGACGGAGGAGGTGGCGGTTGTTCCTCATCCCCAATGCCACAACCAAGACAAAGGTTGTAAGACATCTGCAAAGATGCATAGCCAATGAGCACTGATGATGTGGAAAAATTTATAGATGAATTGTGTAATTATGTCAAACTGATTTCATTGGAGAGAATAAATTCATATAACAAACAGAGGCACAATACTTCATCATAATAACCCAACAACATCAATCACATCACTTGGCGCATTAGTGCGACATACTAAACAAAATGACAATTTCATCAACAACAAAGACGAAATTTATTAAAGGCTCACATAACCTGGAGCACAAGCATGTCTGATAGGTTACATCCAAACCATCGAGGTTCCAACCTTACATCAAAGATAACATAGGATTCGATGTTACATCCCAAAGATAAGTTTACAACAAAGTTACTTGCCCATGCATGAGAGTCAACAAAAGACTAGCTCTAGCGCACTAGCTAAGTGGTAAGCTAAACTACGCGTCATCCTCCGAGTCAGTGTCAAAGACCTCTCCTCTGTCCTCATCACTAGTAGGCTCCAACTCCTCATCTTCCTCTTCTTCAGGCAGGACATCCTCAGGTCCATTAATCTCGATGTCATCATCATCTTTAGCCATAATGATAACAGAGTCCATCTCATCATCATCATGAGGAAGGATCGATGGAGCTGATTGTGTAGCAGATGAATTTCCTCATGGAGGTTGTCGTTGTACGCTTCTGTAGCTGCCAACTACTGCTCAAGCTCAACCTGCCGAGCCCTCAAGATATTCTCTTTGTGCTAGGTTTCATTCTGTTGATTCATCACATGTACCAACATACATTCACAGTTGCGGTGAGCAATAGTCAACCTCTGAACTTCGAGTGTCTCCTGATCCCTTTCCCATGTAACCTACTCCAAACACTACCAGACTACATTTCTTTTAGCAGTCACCTCTGCCAAATCGGCTCTTAGCCTCTCCTCCTCAGTAGGCTCAGGGCGGGGCTCACGAGGGGCTAACGGGTGATGAGGAGCCCTGCCTTCGGTGGACTTGCGAGCAGTGGTTTTTGTGCGGGCCATCTATAGCAAAAGGTTGTAACTTAAGGTGAGGGTCATTTAAGAGATATGAAAATTTAATTAGTTAGGATAATCAAATTTTAAGGGAGGGAGTAATGCAAGAATGCAATGTATGCTTGAACATGATGCATGCATGATCTGTACATTCTTACAAACCCAGGAAAAAATAAAGGAATATACGGTGGTATACATACGTTCTCTCATATACGGTAACTAGTCAATCTACAACGGTGCATTGTTAGTGTACCTGCAAAAGAATTCATTTCAGCCCAATAATTTCCTAATATAGCACACAAAGAAATCAGTAAATGAAATACTCTCCATACATATATCCCCCGATGCATGTACTTCAGTATCACAGCTACCCGACAGATATACCCACAAATAAGTACTCTCATAAATATGGTTGAACATGTAATTATGCTAGTAACCATGACTAACTCTCCCCTAGACCGATGGTTGGACGGTAATGCTCTCACAACTCACGCTTACCAGAGCGTAGAGACATTTGATCTATACATTACCACCCAAGTGGATGACATCCATACTACATGTCGTATGGACAATGAAATAGAAAGCAAGCAATAACCCCAAAGTTAGTACTTTAAGTAAGTCACCTTAGAGTCCTTAATTGGGCATAAAGGATATCACCACTGGCAATACTTAGTATTTAATTTAGAGTTTTCACAAATACTTTTTATTTTAAATACACAAATGACATGTTTAGTGTTGAACCTTGCTCCAATGCCAGTTGTAATAGGACCGACCAAATTATAATAACATAAGTACAAAAACAATCACCGAAGTGATCAAATTCCTGTACTTAGGCTCCTATAACCCCGGTAGTCCGAAAACCTCAAAGGATTTCAAACAACTTCCAACATACAAGCCAAGATTGTAGTGATTCAACATAACACATCATTTGTTACAATAGTTCACAAGTAGCATACGGATTACATCCATCGGAGATCAAAATAAAATATTACAAACCGAGTTTGATTAGCGAAAGCAACATAGTTCGATACATAACTTCATAAGTTCAAATACATTGCTAGAGTAAAAATCATGTCCCACAAAAGCATCTCAACTAAGGACAGAGACTATGCCCAACAGCCTAGTCTTCATCCCTAGCCGAGAGAAGGCAATACTTGCAACACCCATGATAGAATATGTCATCTGCAACAGGTGAGAAATAAACCCTATGTATGAGAAGGTACTCAGCTAGACTTACCTGTCAAAACCAAAAATAAATGACACCAAGGATCATGCAAGGATGATATAAGTGGAGCTAGCTTGACACATTTTGCATAAAGGCTTGCATAGCATAAGTAACCATCTAAAGCTTAGCATCAAGTAAATAATCATTAACCTATTATCTATATTAGCACCTGTACTAGAGCACCCACTTTATTAGGAGCAAACAATATTAACCACAACAGGTGTAATGAGGCTATCATCATCATATCATCATTCCTGAACCTTCCATTATTTTAGTGTATCTACTATGGAGATATGTCTGTCAAGTTCTCACTAACCGGTGAGAGACGGCAACTCGAATTGAATTACAACTCAGCTGAGGGGGTATTCCTAACTCTCACCCTAGCATACATTACAAGGGTAGCCATAGGTCACCTTTGGGACAACTCAGGAACTAACTTCATGGGTTCGGTCAGCGCTAGCACTCTCAAGGATTACCCTTCTGTTAGGACAATCAGGACTTTTAAATCACCTGCCCTTGAACTCACGCCTACAGCTCCCTTCTGAGGCGCACTTTATACTTGTTGACTCCCAGCCTGAGTTGAGCTACTTAGCTTCGTGGTCGGTCTCCAGACCTGGCCAACTAAGAGAGAGGCATGCGTTCAACATGAATAGAAAAGGCTCCAAGAATCGGTCCTTAATCGACACAGACAGAGTCACTGTAAGCCTACCACTCTACAAGCCTCTGCCCGGTCTTCATTCATATTATACTAGGTTCTTTTCCACGATAGAAAATATAGCCAACCGTGCCACATGTATATTCCTATAGCTCGTAGGTGACAGGAAATCACCCGACTTCTACCGCTTAAAGCAGAGCTAAGCATCTACTCGAGCCTGAGCTACATAGGATTCATGGTAATAATATATGGACAAGGATTGGATATTAATGCAGCAAGTGTTTTCATCCAACACCTAAAACTTAATGCAACAATAGGTATAATATAGTACCTAATTGCATTTCAGAATTTAGAAGGCTTATAATGCTTCGGGGCTTGCCTTTCATGAAATTGCACGGGACGTGGTCAGGGTAGTCAACGATGACCTCATCCAGCACTTCTCCTGCGAACTGCACTCGTGAACCTCCGATGTCGGCTGCTGCTGCTCCTATTGGCATGGTCCCTCGAACTCCAATAGGGTTACTCCTTCAGTACACCTATTGCATGTATATGCACAAGATGAATATCATGGATACATAAGGAATGACCTAATGCTCATGGATAAAGAACAGCAAGTAACAAACATCACTAGATATTTGTTGACCGAGTAGGTGCAACGCTCTATTCAAATCACTTTAAAAACATGTGTCTATCTTTCCTCCAAAGAGCAAGATCAAACTTACCTAACTTGCACAACCTAAGATAAAGATATTCTTCTTCAGTTAAAGGCCTAACACCTGCACCTAAACTTATCTTAATCAACTTAAGCACCTAGTAGCATCACAAACATGCTTGTGAATAGTAAAGACACACTTAATAAGAAAGTACAAGTTTCACATTCACACGAGCAGTTTAGTAAATAAATCATTGCAGGAGTTTTACAAATCCAATTGACTTGCAAGAGGACATTCTGGAAAGCTTATAAATTTCTATATAATTAATTTATAAACATCTTAGCATGATTCCAAAGTTTACTAGATCAAATTAAAGTAAACACAGAATATATTCTGTGTAAATAGAGAACAAGCACAGCAGAGAGTCAACTTTAAACAGCTATATCTCCTAAACTACATGACCAAATGCCACCAAATTTGAACAGAAGGTAGATGTATAATTTATCTATAACTTTTGTATAAGCAAGTTTCATAGTAATGCATCATAACATGGAGAACTTTGCCAAGTCCCCAGATCTATGTAGAATTGGCAGATTCACTAAATTAATTAATTGGAGATGTAGCAAAAGCACATTTGAGCTAAACCAAGTTCATCAACTCATTACTCATGTTAAAAGAACACCAGAAAGCATGGTGCCAACATCTAAATAATTTCTTTAATACCCTTTATTAATTTATTTAGATAATTAGGTGAATAAAGGAACCTATATCAACACTATATAAGAAATTATATAAAAATTACAGCAGCTACAACATGCTTCAGGAGGCTACCATAAAATTTTTATAGCATTTGAGTAAGTATATTTGCCTATACGAAAAATAACATATAGAAAGGCTGATTTTGGCATAAATGAGAAACCCAATTGAAAAGTGTCAAGCAGTAGATTTCATATTTTTATTAGGTTCTTACTAACATAAGAATAGCACTCACCAAATTTCACCTTCACTTGATCTGTATATTAATTATGAAAATTCACACAAGATCCAACCATGCAAAAAAGATAAATATATAACTCCATCATATCACATCCAAAATTGATGAAATTTAAACTACAAACTATTCATGGCATAAGTAGCCCACCATTAAATTTTCATGCCATTTGGAGTTACACAACAAAAGATACAAATTTCTCCTATTTCACATTGAATGAAAGAGATAATTTATAACTTCATTTTACATAACAAAACATGGCGCATTTCATATTTTTAATAAAAACTAGATACTACAGAGAGTATAACAAAATTTGAATCAACTCATTTGGAGCTCTACAACTCAAGATACCCATTTTCAAAGTTAGTATACAAATCTGCATATTTGAATAAAAAAACTCAACCTAACCCTACCCCTGGGCTAGCCCGCGTGAGCAGCTCAGCCCACGGCCGATTTCAGCCCGAGACAAAAAACAAAGGAGGAGGAGGGGGCGACGGCGAAGCTCATCGCCGGTGAGCCAGCCAGCGAACCCGAGGTCACCAACGTGATCTCCGTCCCAAGCCGCATCGATCCATGTACAAAATGGACCCCACTTCCTATCCCCAATCACGCTGACAGCGGAAGCAGCGGTGGCGCTCCAGTGGCGATGGACCTCCATTGACCCAACCGAGCTCAGTACGAGCTTCTTAGGGTGATGGTGAAGCTCCCAAGGTAGAAGATGGAGAATGATAGAGACCCTAGCTACTCTGACCACAATGACCCCCAACTCTGGCAAGGTTTCACCCATGGCGACAGTGGCGAAAACACCCAATGTGGCCTCACCTCTACTCAATTGGCTCAGGGAAGAGGTGGAGGTGGTAGAGGAGCTCAGGGTGGAGCTTTGTGAGGAGTTTGGTGGGCTAGGGTTCTACGGTGCACGAGCACGACAACGACGAAGCTCGGGCAGAACGCGGTGTCACCCTTCTCCTCCTCGGTGAGCATGACAGAGGGAAGAGGAGGTGAATGCAGGAGAGGGCGAGCTAGATGGTGGTGTGATGGCTTTGAGGGCACTGTGGCTCAGCTAGTGGGTCCCACGCCGGTGTACAGCTGCCATGGCGTAGCCACATGACAACGATGGCATGTGGCCGATCGGCCACCTTCTTTTTTTCCAATTCTAAAATTTGAACTATGAAACATGAACCTGAAACATGTGAAGCATGTAAGGCCTAAGAACAGCAGCAACTTTCTGACTCTATAGCTCACAAACCAGCTCGAATTTCAAGACGAGCCAATTAACAAAGTTGGAGCTTGACAAATTCTCTACAACTTTGTTTTAATGAGTCAAGTCCAGATCAACACAGTTTGAGAGATACAAGGCAAAGAACAGGGACTATTTTGAGGAGACAATAGAAATCCAGTAGAGTAGACAGGCTGAATTTTGAGGGGGTTAGAGATTGATTCATGAGATGAGCCAAAAATAAAGTTTGTAGCTAATAAAATTTGCCACAACTTTATTATAGATGACTTTGGCAGATTCTATCTCTACTCATAATAGGCTTACCCTTGTTTCATCTACTTGTGTGTCTTATGTAGGGTAATGTATGCATAATCTTCTAGAAAACTTTGTTGATGATCTAGAAGCATTACTCAAGAAAATTAGAGCTAAACTCAAGAAGGTTCTTGATCTTGAGTTGGAAGATAACTGAATTAGAAGAAGTTTGACACCAGAGTTTGAGGTTGTTGACACTTCTTAATGTCACTCGTGTTAGGTTGTCATCACCAACATGACACCAAGAGTGTGGTTGTATTATACTCATGCCATTTAACTAAATAAAGATTTTATAGTATATATCCACAAGCACATAGATAAATACACCCATTGTAGCATTTTACCTAGGTTTTCCTAAGTATCATTATTTATAATTTTACTAAGGAAAGAAAATCAAAATAGGACTATATAAATAGTTACAATGGCAGTAGAGATAATCATTTGCACTTACTCAATAATAAATATCAAAACAACTAATCACTTGCCATGAAAGGGGTAAGACAAATAAGATAAATGATACATGATAATCATGGGTATTCCAGAGACAAGAGGGAGTTAACATTATTCAAGTCAAGTAGTCATGGAGATTAATTTAGAGATGTAAATCATAAGTATTTCTTATTCAATCAGTCTATTAATCAATCTAGCTATACACAATCATCTATGCTATAATCAACATGTCATTTATGAATAAGGAACATTACTAAGAGAAAAGTCAAGAATAGAGTAATGATCTCTTCCCTGTAACCGCGTTCTACTAAGTTTTATACTAGAGGAGTGGACTATAAAGGACTCAATAGGAATGTCACACCCAAGATCTACCACATGGCCCGAAGCATAGAGTGCATTCACAGACAAGCATAATCTAAGCACCACGCCTACGATATGCCAGCCACTCAATCCTATCCAGAATTGGATCAAGCTTTCTATGAACATATTCATAAACTCTCTACTAATCATATTCATATAAATATGTAGAACAAGAACAATCTCAAGAACAGAATAAAGTTGAAATATAAAAATATATTGAAGTAGCATAAAGTCGAATGATGATTACAACAAAATTACCAAGTCTCCGATGAACAATCCTGATCCCAAGCAGTTGCTTGCCTCTACTTGAATCAATCTAGACTAAACTCTAAACTTGAACTAGAACTCTAATGCTCTTTCTCTCTGGAAACCCTAACTTTTGGCCTTGCCTTCACAAATGAGGAAGAGATGATCTAATTCTTCAACTAATTCCTTGAGAGGAGATCCTAGGGGCTATTTATATAGCCTAGGGCGTGGAACCATAGCCCTTGGATCAAACCGACCTTGGCATGGGGTTTAGATGCATCCTTAGAGGCGGTATAGGTAGCTTGCAAGAGAAGGAGCCGAGGCAGCGCAGGGGAGGGTCGGTCGGCCTAGCCCTAGGGCCGCTCGGCCCCACCTAGCGGCGGGTTGGCTTGTGTCACCTCGTGGAGTCAGTTTAGGTCTTCTAGAATCCCTATCCGTATCCGTGACGTGGAGATTAGGCCGATTGCTTTGGTTTCTTCCTTTTGGAAGGAGGATCAATTCTGTATTATGTAGCTTAGCCCCTGAAAAACATAGAATCACCAAAACTCGTGGAATTTGTTAGTTTAAACCTCTAAACCTACTGTGGTGATCCTTTTTATCATTTATTCCTCTTATGTTGACGGTTTAAAATGATAGTTAATTACCATCAACAGAGGCTATGGCACAAAAGAGTCTCTGTGAAGTCTCTGTTCTGACAATAGCAAATATTCGTACTGGACCTGAAGTCAATGTTGGAGACAATGGATTTGAGCTCAAGACTGCACTCATCACTATGGTGCAAGCTAATCAATTTTGTGGAAAGGCTCATGAAGATGCTATTTTACTCCGCCTTTTCCCATTTTTACTATTGGGGGAAGCTAAGCAGTGGTTCTATGCAAATAGAGAGAAACACACTATATGGAATATCTGATCAACTACTTTTTTAGCCAAGTTCTTTCCCACATGCTAGACCAATGCTCTGCAAGGGAAAATTTCAAGCTTTCAACAACACATGATGAATCATTCCCCGAAGCTTGGGAATGCTTTCAAGATTATATTGCAGAATGTCCTCATCATGGGATGAAGAATTGGCTATTACTATAGATTTTCTATCACAGGCTAAACACTAGCACCTATGAGACCATTGATGCTGCTGCTGGAGGTGCTTTCTTGTCACTCAACCTCATAGATGCAACATCACTTGTTGAGAAGATGGCTTCCAATCAGAGCTAGAATGAAGAATGTGTTTAACCTCGTAAGAGTGGAGGAGGTATGCATCAACTCAAAGAGTCAGACATGCTGACTACCAAAGTAGATCTGCTCATCAAGAGGATTGAAGATCAAATGGGCGAGAAGAAAGAAGTCATACACATTCATGATTCCCGCATGACTTGTGAAGCGTGTGGAGACACTAGATATTTAGGGAGCAACTGCCATGAACTTCAAGAGGATGTGAACTACATCAACAACAACAACTATCATCCTCAGCAAAATCAAGTATGGAATCAGCAATAGAGGCCAAACTACGAAGGTAACTATCAAGGTAACTTTCAAGGTAATAATTACAATGCTTTAAAGCAACCACTTTTGAGAGATTTAGTTGCTGGTCAATCCAGATTGTTAGATCAAATGACTAGAAAGGTTAGCTTCTACTGATAAAATTTTAGAAACTATAAGCACTAGAATGGATGCCTTTGCTTCTGCCAATAAGAATCAGCACAACTTTAATAAAATGATAGAATCACAATTAGCTCAGCTAGTAGCTGTTGTTCCTCCACTGAAGAAAGGTAAGATTCTGGGCCAGCCAGAAGATTTAGAAACTGCAAATCTTGTCGATATTTACAATGCAGCTAATTATCATATCAAACCATCGGAAGTGAAGTGGATTGATTGCACACTTTTCGACAAGAAAGGTGATCCAGGGACACCTGTCATTCCTGTCTCCATATGATGTCATATTTTCCTAGAAGCTATTTCGATTTTGGCGCAAGTGTCAACATTATGCCCAAGACAATTCATGATAAGATTTTAGGAGATTCTTTGTTGTACACAAATATGCGTTTGCAGCTTGCAGATCAGACACTGTGCTACCCTGAGGCAGTTCTTAAAGATGCTATCATCAGAGTGGGACAATCATATGTTCTTGTAGACTTTGTGGTTGTGGACACAGGAAAAGATGAGAAATCACCGATCATTTTAGGACGACCATTCCTATGTACCACAAAGGCCATCATCTATGCAGAGCATGCCAAGATTGTTTTCACTATTAAGGACAATAAAGAGAAGTTCTCATTATAGAGCCAGATGCTGCACACAACTGCACAACCCCATGCACCATCCAAGAGAAATGAATTATTGACGATCAAGGAGAAGAAGAAGAATCTTGATGCTAGAGGAAGAACAAGTCTAGCCAGGCATAGGAAGAGACTATCAAGATAATCAATACAATCCAATCAAAGTATGAAGATTTGCTCACTCCACCATTCCTAGCCAAGAAGAATGATCCTAGAGTACCGACAATTGAATGCCTAATCAATCAGAAAGTTTTCCATAAGACCTTCTGCGATATTGGATCGGGTGTCAACATAATATCAAAGGTAACATGAATATTTATTTGGTAACGAACCCTTCTATCCTACATATATGTAGTTGTAGATGGCAGACCAATCAATTCAGTTCCTAGAGGGAATAGCAAAGGATGTCATTGTACAAATTCAAGATCGCTATGTTCCTACCAATTTCATGGTCCTAGACATGGGAATAGAAAAAGAGACCCCCATCATCTTGGAAAGACCGTTCCTCAACACTACCAATGCTGTCATCTATATTGGATCTAGACAAGTCCACTTCCAATTATAGAAGAAAAGATACGCTGTTACTTTAATAGTTATACTAATTATGAACAGCCCAAGAAGAACCGCAATAGGAGAAGACATCGATCCCGCCATCAAGCAAATCAGCCCCTAAAGGATGGATGGGTAGATTACTCAGGAGAAGTGTCAAGATATGAAGATCGCTACAATGAATGGGACACTCAAGACAAGCAGATTGAAGAGCCTATTAATGAAGAAGCTACACAGTTAGATTCTGCTACATAGACCACTCAGGTATGGAGAAAGAAGACAACATCAACATCAACACCGCAAGAAGAGCAAGCATCTGATTCTTTAGCAGGATCATATGATGAACCTGAACAGTAAGCACTCTCTCCTACATAGTCCTATCCAGAGAACTATTAAATTCCATACCCTTGCCATGAGGTAATAATGGTAGTTATCCATATTTAGATTATATGAATTATTTTGTTAGCATATTTACTTTTCTATTTTAGCATTGCATTTAGATTATTTTTCACTTTAGCATTTTATATTAGAAAAGAAAATAAAAATATTTCATAATGTTTCATCTATCTTTGCATATGAAAGGAAAATAAAAATATTTATTACTTTTATCATTACATCATAAAAAATTGAAGCCCCATGTGAGTAACTTATGGTGACCCCGTAGGATTATTCACTGTGGTGACATAAAAATAAAAATATATTGCATATGTATTTCTTTTTCCATTATAAATAGAAAATCACAAAAAGATGAAAGTCAACATCCTGTCAAAGTTTTGTCAATTTATGAATCTATCTCAAGCAATAAGGACAATCAATTGCTCAACTGACTGCTAACCCCTTGTCATGATCAAAGCTTTGAGTTTTTGGTGTTCTTGTTGGAGTACATTTTTGCAGGATGTCACTTTGAGTAAGTTTATTCAGTGGTAGATGCTACACTCTACCAGAATAAGAAGGACTTCCACTGATGAGCTCACTCTAAAGATTCTCAATTTCCAACCACGACAACATTTAGCTTGGGGGAGGAGCATTCCCCTGTGTATCTAGCTAAATATTTCTTTCCTGTTTAGTTATTATGTTTGAGTTTGCTTTCCATTAGTTAAAAGAAATAAAAAGATGAATAACAATTCAAAACCAAATAAAAATTATCCGAGCTAGTTATATATATTAAGGTGTGATTCTAAACTTTGAAAACAAAATAAAAAGTGTGTTTAGACTTTTTGCTTTTAAGAGTCATAAAATGTTGGCAATAGAAATAATGAATAGTGCTCAACTATAATACCTTTTTAGTATCTAGTATTCAGATTTGAATTCTCCCGAGTTTTGATTTGATAGAAGAATTTGCTCTGAGCCTAAAATTTGTGTGAGCATATGCTTGAGCTAAGTCTAGGTAATTAAGGGATATGATATAAGAAAGTCTGAGCTGCTATTTATCTTGTTCCTAACGATACTAGAGTTCTAGAGACTTGTCTTTTGAAATCTTAAAACTTATATGATGAGCTCTTGTATGACAAAGCTTGAATTCCTACCAAAGCCAAAGATGATATTTAGAATAGGAAACCTTCCACTTATATGCTGCTTGCTTTGCATTGAGTTTGGTCAAGCATTGTTGATGCCTTATGAGGGTTTTGTCATGCTTTTAAAATCAAGATCACGTACACACCATCCACATATGCACTATTCCTACACTGGGAGTAGGCGCACTCATCTTTCATTTCATCTTGGTGTACTTGAAAATGTTTTGCTCTTGCACTGAGAGTAAACACCCAAAAATATACCCTATAGGACGGCCCCTGAATAAATGCTCCAAAGTTCTTGTTGTTATCTCTCTAAAGTTTTGTTGCAGAAAGATGCATGTGGCTATGCAAAAGTTATTAAAGAAAAGAAAAAGTATTGAAAAAATGGATAAGTCTCCAAGAGAATAAAACAATGGGTACTCTAATACCCACCTAAGAAAAAAAAGAGAGATGAATAAGATAGCCCATGTTTTCTTTGCTGAATGTTCTTTAATTTTCAAGAGAGATATGTTTTCAAGGAGCAATATTAGTTATTAGGATTAGCCACCATGTACATCTATCATTTATCCACCATATTCCATACACATGCACATCTTGATTTGATTGTATGACTTAACTCTCTTTGGATTCATTGTTTGACTTTACAATATAAGAATTGCAAGTATGCTCTGTTTATGTTTTCTCCACTCCTATGAAGTGTCACACCCGGTTTTAAGGAAAAAACCAGACATACACTATATGTGAAATAAAGAAGTCAAATCTCACATATAGCCACAGATAAGTGTAATATCAAGAGATAAATGCTTAATAAACATAACTTAATAGTATAAAAATATACCTTAGAGAGCAACACAGCGGAAAGACAACTCCAAACACCGGGTGTAACCTTCACTCTAGGATCAAACTAACTGGTTGATCACAAGCCTAACAATTCCAGAATCTAGCAATCTAGTACCCTTCCTAAGATGTGGGAAATAGCAAGAGTGAGTCCATGTCAAACTCAGCAAATATATCATAGGGTTCATGAGGCTCAAAAAGGTTTGACACAGGTTTACTGCGATTAGCTTTTATTGAATCATCTTTTAGCAATTGAGTAACATCAAGTTTACCATAAGCCCAAATAACCTCATGATCATGTAAACGAGAATAATGTATAGCAAGAAACAATAATCATTAGTGAGCATCAACATCATCAATATTAACATTATCATCAATGTTCATCATTTATTCTGTAAAGGTCCAAGGCCACTCGTGACCGTGAGCACGGCTGTTATAACCGTTTTACACTCTGCAGAGGTTGTACACTTTCACTGTGAGTCATGATTTACCCTTTTGCCCAAGGTAGCTAAACTCTTGACCCACTTCCAAGAAAGGTCGGCAGGGTTCACTATGAAGTCTTCAAAGGTTCGTCTAACAAGTTAGGGCCGCTAGGTTTCCAAAGTCAGTCTGTGTGATTCACCACGCACGGATCCATAGTCTGCTCTACCCCATTTGCGCCACAAGGGTAACCTCTAACAAGCTAGAAAAGTTCCTTCTATATGACTAAAGCCAGAGCCATTTTAGCCCTAACAGTTGTACTGTAAATCTCGGATTTTCGCTTACAGATGAGTCCTTATGGAGAGAAACTAGAGCACCATAAAAACAACCCAATGCTCTAGCCCTCTTGAGCCATGTTGCTATAAAGCATCTTTTAAACGTTTATTGCATATACCATTAGTCAAGTTATAGATCATGGTTATTTATCTTGAGCACTAGCATAAATACTACCCAATGCATCAATCCCATAGGTGTCAAGGTACAAGACACAAAAGCTAGGATATCCTTAGGGGTAACAAGGTAGATACATGCACATGAATTAAGTGTATTAAAGGTGAATAGAAAACAAGAATGATCCCATGCTATACTTGCCTTAAATTGATATCCTTCTTTCTGTAGATTTGTCACCTCCAAAGAACTGCTTCTTGATTACCACGTAAATCTCACCGACTGGACATGATTGTAAAGCACCACACAAGCATCCATACAATCAAACACAAAGCAAACAATAGATCTATATTAGAATAGTACACCAATCGTACAAAAATAAGTAAAAGAGTTTGAAGCATGATTCTACGCATCGCTACGAACACAAAGTCACGAAAAGCACGCTAATCGGAGCTACGGTTGAAAAGATACAACTACCGATAGATTTACCCATAAAACTATTAACTTCATGTATCTTAATGGTATAAAAACATATATAAGATATTTTATAGAGATTATAATTTAAGTCAAATTTAGATTCGAATTATAAAACTAAAGTAAAACAAATCATATTTTTATTTACAAAATTTAGTTGCATAATTGTTATTTAAGATATGATTCAAACCATGAAATTCCAGTATTAGTGACATGATAAACACTGTTACAAATGCATAGATCTTGTTGCTATGAATCTAACGCAACTTGAATGGCTCAAAACGGAGTTAAAACGTAGAAGATATGAAATAAACAAGATTTCCTCTATTAAAATAATAGATTAAATATAATCATGAATTTTAAAAGTTGGAAACCTACTTAACAGTAGTACTAACATGTAGAGCTCGCAAATACAAACCTAACGCAAATTGAATGGGTCAAATCAGAGTTAAAATGGAGAAGTTATGGCTAAAACAAAATCAGTGGCAATCTTGTAAATAGCTGAAAATGTATTTCTGAACTTATCAAAACGGATCTATGTTTTTGGAAGGAGAAAACGTATTTTTGGAATGCGTTTTGGACTGCGAGTTCTATTCTTAAAATTTCCAGGGACTCTTTAACAAAAACGTCGGCCGAACCGGTAACTTCTAATCCTAGCGGTAGATGTGAGATCCGACGGCTCACAGCGACTGCTGGCGGCAACGACGGGGAAAGAATCACCGGCGGCGAGCGAACATAGCGGTGCCATAGCCGGAGCACGTTAAAGCTCGATTCCGAGCACCAGCTCACGAAATAAAAACGCCGGATGATAGCGAACATCAATGCGAACTCACCAAGGGTGAAATCGAAGCCGATGATGAACCGTGGAAAGCGTGCGGCTCGGAGAGGCGGACAGTGCCGGCGAGATAGGGTTTCTAGCTTGCGGTGGTGTCACGGGAGCGTGACTGACGCTGCAAATGGGATGGATGAGGGCGGTTATGCGCGGCACCCTTGTTTTTATAGCCCAGAGGGGCTCTAAGTAAGGAAGGGAGGATTTGGACGCGGGATTCGTCATCGGTAAAGAAGGAATGCGACGGTGGCTCGACTTGAGGTGGAAGGTGACCCTGACGAACAGTCCCACGGTGTTAGCGACGGGAAACCAGGAAGGAAGGCGCGCGCGCTTGCTTGCGGGCCAGGCGGCTTGCTGGGCTCGGCCCAAGCGGGAAGCGAGGGAGGGGAGAGCGGCCGCACGCATGGAAAGGGCGGACGCGGGTGGTGGGCTACCGGCTGCGGGTGCGCTGCCGCTGAACTGGGCTGGGCCAAGGCTGGGCCAAAAATCACAAGGAGAAAAATATCCATTTTCTTTTTCTTTTTACAATATTTCAAAGCATTTTCCAACTATATTTTGAATTCCCTTTTGAATTTAATTCAAAGCACTCAATACAAAATTTCAAATGCATTAGAAAGAATGCACAAACATGTTCCTACCCTTATATTTGATTTTAAGTTAATAAAAATTATTATTATTCCAGGTTTAAATGTTCACAAAAATACATAATTAAATCATTTTAGTTCTATTTTCCAAATAAGCAAATTTTAGGGTGTTACAATTCTACCCCCCCTTAAGATGAATCTCGTCCTCGAGATTCGGAAGATGATGATAAAAGAGATAATGACACTTTGTCTTTATTCGATCCTCATTTTATCATTTACATCTTTCGTTGAGAGTCATGAGGCAGTTTATCAGATCCTAACTGACTAATGTGCCTAAGCATGGTCATCTCTCCTATTGAGCTCCTCCAAAGTTGTTTGTTCCTCTGCTATGACTTCCGTAAACTCATGATCCACTTTGCTATCCTCGGTGTACCTATCTTCTAATTGATCATTCTTGTCTTCCTCAGGTAAAAGTCGACCACCTTGATACTCAATTCTTTTCCCTGACGGTGTTGTTAAGAGCATTGTGCACTAAGTACCATGAATCACTCCTTTGTGTGCACAGAGCCATCCATTACCAAGAACCACGCGAATTTTAAGTGACTCCAACACAATGAGTGTTGCGGTGAATTTTTCCTTATTTATGACAAGACTGACATTCGGGCATATCTGATCTACCTGTATTTCTCTCACTGGGGTTTGAACTAGCAAAGGCCTCCTCGTTGGACACTTCATCATCTAGCACTTCTCTACCATGTCGGCAGAAATGAAAGAATGCGAAGCACTAGGGTCAAATAAAGCAAAAACTTGTACTGAACTTACTTGAATATAACCTCCCACCACTTTGGTAACTCCATGAATTTTATCCAAATCTACATTGCTCAATCTTCCATTGACATAGTTTAGCTGCGCTTTGCTTCCTTGAGCAGGCTTCTTATGGACTTTCCTTTTTCGCTTTCATCGTTGTGGATTCTGACTTAGTTCACTCCCAACTTGCTCTGCAACGTTGTTGTTTTGATAGTGCTCAGCTTCATCATACCCATAACATCTTTCAATGGCAGAAACATCAGCCTTTTCCCACATATCAGTGTGAGACGTCATATAGGACTCCTGAGTCATGAGATACTACACTTCCCGTCATCAAGTGACCAACATCAGCAACACGAGCAAGTACAGATGTTCATAATCATGAGCTATCTAAAGGGACAACTATCGCCTCCATGGATCCAGAATTATCAACCTTGTATACAGACATTTTTGCTTGAGAGTGGCAACTCAATCATGGAGACTAACCAATACCTCCAAATAAAGAATTAAAACTTAATAAACCTTCTTTGCATTGGCTACCCCCCTTAAAATAAGGGACACCAATAAGGTAGCTTGAACCCCTTTTTTTTGATGAGCTAACTAGCATCCATACGTTCTAATATCCTAATGATTCTTTTGTGCATAGGTAGAAACAAGAAATCTGAAGTTTCTCGCGAGCAGAAAATCAGCAACGCGGTAAAACTGCCACAACTCTCGTTTTGTAATTTCAATGAAGTTTCGCCTTATACCATTAGAAAGCTTATGAAATTTCCTGAAACTTTCTTATAGAACACTTTTCCAAATTTTGTAAATGACTTGGTCGAAAACAGCACATAACAGACTCTGTTCCAATTTTCAGACAGCACAGTTGCATCGTCTTGTGATTTTTGTATCTCCCAATCCAACATAGCTATAAGGGTGGTTCTTGTATTTAGAGAAAGGTATTGAAGTCTACTTTTGTCCAGAATTTTCTCATGATTTTTTGTCTTTCAAGAACAGGGATATAAGTTGATAAAGACAGGCTGCTCCGAAAGACAAGATATAGAAAGCAGGAGATAACCAAAACCCATAAATTTATTTCATTAATCCTTATACCTTATACATATAAACTAAATGAAATCATGGACAAAACCCACAAGACGATTCCACTCATTACAAAATTCTAACTCAAACATAAACATAAGCACAGAGCAACTAAACACTTAAAATTCATAAGCCACACATTAAGACGACTCAACTTGGCTACTAACGGTTTTATTACACGGGACATAACTCCTATTTCTTAAACATGGTGTGATTGTAGCATCATCCGAAGTAGATAGCATCTCTTGCATTCCTTAGTCCGCTATAATGACATCTAAAATCTAGCATCCCTCTTTACCATTCTTAGTGTTCATACCCTCAGATGGGTCAACCTTGTACCCCTCAGATGTAGGTTTAATACCCTCATACTCAATCCTTTCTCCTGAAAGTGTAGTTAGAAACACTGAACTTTGGGCATACTCAATCACTCCTTTACAAGTAGATAACTAGTCTATTCCAAGGATAACATCAATGCCCATTAATTCCTAAACAATAAGATTTGCCTTAAAATTTACCCCCTTTATGTCAAGACTAACTTTTGGGCATACGCAGTTCGCCTTTATTTCACCTCTTGGAGTCTTAACCATCACTGTTTTCCCCCTTGGAAGCATAAATATGTTATGATCTTCTACATATTGTCTAGATATGAACGAATGTGAGGCACTGGAGTCAAACAAAACCTTGGCATTTCCTGAACTTACAGGAATTGATCCAAACACGACCTCCTTAGCTCCAGGAATGGTGGTAATATCCACATGTTTCAACCTTCCATGGATGTAATTTCTCTTTAATTTATTTCCTTGCTCCTGCTCCTTTTGGACATCCTGTCCTGGGTCTTGCTGTTGTTGATTCTTCTGCGGTCAAGATTTGACATAATGTCCTTCCTGCTGGCAATGATAACACTTTCTCTTAGCTGGATCTTTTGTGATGTCATACTCCACGGAACTGTTGCTTGGTATGCTGCTATCTTGCTGGCCATAATAGTTCACCTTCGTCCCTTTGGCTTGTTTCTTAGCTCGTTTGGCCTTTCGGGGTTGATACTCCTTATAGGTAATTGTCCACCCGTCTATTACTACCTCATGGGGAGTAGTTTTAGCTTGAGAGGCCTCTAACTCTTCAAGGTTTCGATTTATTTGACAAGGGATCAGAGCTGCATGTGACAATGTAGTATAACTCGATTGCTGATTGCTTTCCACAATTGGTTCTAGTGAGATTGCCTCCCTCTTCTTGTCCATATTGACCTCAAAATTTGGATCCATTTTGACTTTTCCCTTATTAGACTCGTTTTGAAGACAGGGAAAACCATAATGCTTACAATAGTGACATTGTTCCTGCCTCCCAAGTGCCTTACTATCAACATTTTTATTGGATTTCATATTCTTCCAAGCTTCTACTACTTGTATCTTCTCTGGCCCCTTGGGTACGTTGGCCTGACCTTGAGATGAGCATGGTTGAGAATTTCCACATTGAGCCCTTTCTTCTAGTAATTGGTTTTGCATTGCTAATGGCTTCTCGTCAAATGTGAGCAAGAACGACACAATTCAGTCCTCTTAACCTCTGAAGTCCACAGTCTTCTCGTCACGAGCCATCTATTAGATAAGGGGAAAAGGTTCAAACTAGAGACAAGCTTTTTATAATAGAACGGGGATAGAATTAAATTAAGCATAACTTTGAGAAAATAACAAAGTTAAAGAGAAGGCAAGGAATAGGCAAAAATGAAAACATGTTAAACGTCCAGTTCTAACTAGGCTTGCATCCTACAGTCAGCATTGCTCCGATACCACTCTGTCACACCCGGTTTTAAGGACAAAACTAGACATACACTATATGTGAAATAAAGAAGTCAAATCTCACATATAGCCACAGATAAGTGTAATATCAAGAGACAAATGCTTAATAAACATAACTCAATAGTATAAAATATACCTTAGAAAGCAACACAGCGGAAAGACAACTCCAAACACCGGGTGTAACCTTCACTCCAGGATCAAACTAACTGGTTGATCACAAGCCTAATAATTCTAGAATTTAGCAATCTGGTACCCTTCCTGAGATGTGGGAAATAGCAAGAGTGAGTCCATGTCAAACTCAGCAAATATATCATAGGGTTCATGAGGCTCAAAAAGGTTTAACACAGGTTTACTGCGATTAGCTTTTATTGAATCATCGTTTAGCAATTGAGTAACATCAAGTTTACCATAAGCCCAAATAACCTCATGATCATGTAAACGAGAATAATGTATAGCAAGAAACAATAATCATTAGTGAGCATCAACATCATCAGTATTAACATTATCATCAGTGTTCATCATTTATTCTGTAAGGGTCCAAGGCCACTCGTGACCGTAAGCACGGCTGTTATAACAGTTTTACACTCTACAGAGGTTGTACACTTTCACTGTGAGTCGTGATTTACCCTTTCGCCCGAGGTAGCTAATCTCTTGACCCACTTCCAAGGAAGGTCGGTAGGGTTCACTATGAAATCTTTCAAAGGTTCGTCTAACAAGTTAGGGCCGCTAGGTTTCCAAAGTCAGTCTATGTGATTCACCACGCAGGGATCCACAGTCTGCTCTACCCCATGTGCGCCACAAGGGTAACCTCTAACAAGCTAGAAAAGTTCCTTCTATATGACTAAAGCCAGAGCCATTTTAGCCCTCACAGTTGTACTGTAAATCCTGGATTTTTGCTTACAGATGAGTCCTTATGGAGAGAAACTAGAGCACCCTAAAAACAATCCAATGCTCTAGCCCTCTTGAGCCATGTTGCTATAAATCCTCTTTTAAACGTTTATTGAATATACCATTAGTCAAGTTACAGATAATGGTTATTTATCTTGAGCACTAGCATAAATACTACCCAATGCATCAATCCCATAGGTGTCAAGGTACAAGACACAAAAGCTAGGATATCCTTAGGGGTAACAAGGTAGACACATGCACATGAATTAAGTGTATTAAAGGTGAATAGAAAATAAGGATGATCCCATGCTATACTTGCCTTAAATTGATATCCTTCTTTCTGTAGATTTGTCACCTCCAAAGAACTGCTTCTTGATTACCACGTAAATCTCACCGACTGGACATGATTGTAAAGCACCACACAAGCATCCATACAATCAAACACAAAGCAAACAATAGATCTATATTAGAATAGTACACCAATCATAAAAAAAAATAAGTAAAAGAGTTTGAACACAATTCTACGCATCGCTACGAACACAAAGTCGCGAAAAGCATGCTAATCGGAGCTACGGTTGAAAAGATACAACTACCGATAGATTTACCCGTAAAACTATTAACTTCATGTATCTTAATGGTATAAAAACATATATAAGATATTTTATAGATATTATAATTTAAGTCAAATTTAGATTCGAATTATAAAACTAAAGTAAAACAAATCATATTTTTATTTACAAAACTCAGTTGCATAATTGTTATTTAAGATATGATTCAAACCATGAAATTCCAGTATTAGTGACATGATAAACACTGTTACAAATGCGTAGATCTCATTGCTATGAATCTAACGCAACTTGAATGGCTCAAAACGGAGTTAAAACGTAGAAGATATGAAATAAACAAGATTTCCTCTATTAAAATAATAGATTAAATCTAATCATGAATTTTAAAAGTTCGAAACCTACTTAACAGTAGTACTAACATGTAGAGCTCACAAATACAAACCTAACGCAATTTGAATGGGTCAAATCAGAGTTAAAATGGAGAAGTTATAGCTAAAACAAAATCAGTGGCAATTCTGTAAATAGCTGAAAACGTATTTCTAAACTTATCAAAACGGATCTACATTTTTGGAAGGAGAAAACATATTTTTGGAATGCGTTTTGGACTGCGGGTTCTATTCTTAAAATTTCTAGGGACTCTTTAACAAAAACGCCGGCCGAACCGGTAACTTCTAATCCTGGCGGTAGATGTGAGATCCGACGGCTCACAGCGACTGCTGGCGGCGACGGCGGGGAAAGAATCGCCGGCGGCGAGCGAACATGGCGGCGCCATAGCCGGAGCACGTTAAAGCTCGATTCCGAGCACCAGCTCACGAAATAAAAACGCCGAATGATAGCGAACATCAATGCGAACTCACCAAGGGTGAAATCGAAGCCGATGATGAACCGTGGAAGGCATGCGGCTCGGAGAGGCGGACGGTGGCAGTGAGATAGGGTTTCTAGCTTGCGGTGGTGTCATAGGAGCGTGACTGACGCTGCAAAAGGGATGGATGAGGGCGGTTATGTGCGACACCCTTGTTTTTATAGCCCAGAGGCGCTCTAAGTAAGGAAGGGAGGATTTGGACACGGGATTCATCATCGGTAAAGAAGGAATGCGACGGTGGCTCGACTTGAGGAGGAAGGCGACCCTGACGAACAGTCCCGTGGTGTCAGCGACGGGAAACCAGGAAGGAAGGCGCACACGCTTGCTTGCGGGTCAGGCGGCTTGCTGGGCTCGACGCAAGCGGGAAGCGAGGGAGGGGAGAGCGGCCGCGCGCGTGGGAAGGGCGGACGCGGGTGGTGGGCTGCCGGCTGCGGGTGCACTGCCGCTGAACTGGGCTGGGCCAAGGCTGGGCCGAAAATCACAAGGAGAAAAATATCCTTTTTCTTTTTCTTTTTACAATATTTCAAAGCATTTTCCAACTATATTTTGAATTCCCTTTTGAATTTAATTCAAAGCACTCAATACAAAATTTTAAATGCATTAGCATGAATGCACAAACATGTTCCTACCCTTATATTTGATTTTAAGTTAATAAAAATTATTATTATTTCAGGTTTAAATGTGCACAAAAATACACAATTAAATCATTTTAGTTCTATTTTCCAAATAAGCAAATTTTAGGGTGTTACATGAAGCTCCACATAAGCCTTAGTGGTAGTAGAGAAAGGCATAACATCATTAATGCCTTGGTGAAAATCCACAAATACCGCATATATTGAGAGATTTGAGAGTGTCATACAATTGAAGCTCTAAGTTTTATTGTGAAAACTTGTAAAACTCTAGAATGATGGTTGAGTGAAGAGCTAGAGACGTAGTGCTGAACTTGATTGTTCTGTCTTTCAATTGCTCAAGGCCTAGGTGAAGGCTAAGAAGCTCCATGATTAAAGGTAATATGAGTAAGTTTGAAAGTTAGATCAGAATTTGGAGTAGATTTTTTGTTTGAATGCATGTGTACTCTCTAGATGTTATCTCAATGACTTTTCTAAAAACCTCAACATGTTCAAGTTCTTTTCCAAGTTTGCTAAGTTTGGCTTTGCTAAGGGACTAGCAATGGGTAAGCTTGGGGGGAGCTTGTTGATGGTGGATAATGTCAAGATTTTATATGTAAATAAACAAGAGAAATTGTTAAAGTACAAGAATATGCATAGGTCTAGGGTTTAAACTAACAAATTCTATGAGTTTTTGTGAATATGCAAGATTATTATAGAAAACGTAGCAAGGGGGACCTAATTGAGAAAAAGGACGAAACTTGATCATGACGAAGGATACGCTAGAAGACTATAGAAGACACAAGAAGGCACGAGAACAAACGAGAGGACGAGGAGCTGCCAGGTAGGACCGGCTGGCCCCACCACCATGCCACCCAACCCCCTAGGGGATTTCTCTATGAGCTTCTAGAGTATTCCGCCACCGCCTCCTAGGATCCATCTCCACCCTTCATCTAAGTTGGTTTGATCTGAGGGCTCATGTTCAACCCATAGGGCTATATAAGGACCCCTGTACCCCCCTGAGTCATCAAGTCACTCAAGATATTCAGTTGGAGATCAACTCATCCAGAGCCAACCCTAGTTCCTCAGAGTTCCTTTAGATTAGAGCTTAGGCAAGTTAGATTAGGTCTAGAGGGAGATCAAGCAACGCTTGGATTCCCGAAGTTGGCAAGAGCGTGGTTCGGTATATCTTCTGTACTTTACTCTATTTCTTTATTTCATTGAGATTGTATCATTGCTACTATGTTCATGTCAACATTAAGCTTTATATTATTTATTTTCATGAAAGCAATGTCCATTGTTTGTTCTAGTTTGATATTTGGTGTAGATAGATTATGGAAACCATGCATATGTTCGTATAGCACTCACCCTATTGGACCATGGGTGAGTGATAGACATTATGTGAGCATGGTGCTTAGATATTTGTTTATCTGCAGATGCCCTTATGTGCCGATAGGTGGTAGATCGTGTAGGTGACAGCTAGGAGCATGGTCCTTTGCAGTCCGTCCCCCGTACATAGTGATGTTAGGTAGAACCCGGTCGTGAAGGCTAGGAGGACTATGTTTTTGAATTTCCCTAGATGGTGTTCCTTATGTGGCATAGTGTAGGGATATGGGGATGCTACGCTAGCCAGAAAACAAAATTTTTTGACCCCATAAACTAAGATCTACTTCTAGTTATAGATCACGGGATTACCACTAGACGCGCAGGTGCAGTGGAAGCAACTCGATGTAGTCGTACACGTCGTAGCAGTGCCATGCAGTGGTGATGTCATCCGTCCGTTCGTCCCCTTTGTGCGGTTCGTCCTTGTGCTCCAGATGCACCTCCAAGGTATCCACACGTACAGGGAGAAAGCGTTGAGCCTCCGGACTGCTAGGTCCGTGAGGAGCAGCATGCACGGGCATGGGATGGGCGGCGGTGGCTACCAAATGGCGTCTATTAGCCCTAGCCTCACCCACCCCTTGCTTATATAAGCATCCTAATGAGCTCCTGAGTTGGAGGCCCATTAGTAACCCTAATCCTTGTCTAATTTGGGTCTAACCCGTATCAGGCTTCCAGCCCCTTAAGCGTGCGACCCTATGGGTTCACGCACACATAGACATGGCCTGAGTACTCCTACTCGACCGATAGTTGACAGCGACCTCTAGCAAGATGTGTCAACTCCTATGTATACGCAAAGATCATATCAGACAAACCGCCACAAACCACATACATGTTATTCCCTTGCCTCACGATATTTGGTCCAACTCATAAGTTAACACTTAACCCAAGCACAACCATGCATTTCTTGATCCAATCATTCGAGTGGTTTAGTGATATCTCTCTCACATGGAGAGGGCCAAATTCCTTCTTGATTGTCTATGTCTCATAGCATGTTTCCCGACAAACCCGAAAACCACCTTTATAACTACCCAATTACGGAGTAGCGTTTGACAGTCCCTGAGTAGGTCGTTTCACATCTTGAGTACATACGACAATCTCAGGTCTAAGGACATAACGTACATGATGTGTAAAGAGATAATAAGAAAATCTCACTTTGGGTCAGTCTAGCCCCATGTCATACATGTGCCCACATTATTAGTTCAACATCTCTATGTCTATGACTTGTGAAACATAGTCATCAACTAATACATGTGTTGATCTAATATTGATATGTGTTCTCACATGAACTCCGATCATGGACAACTTTAGAATAACCATACAAGTAAAAAAGTTTCACAAACAATTCACATAATTGTCAATCGATACAAGTTGTCTTTAATGGATATTCAATGAACACATAATATATCATGGATACAGTCGCAATATCATCATCTCTATGATTACCTCTAGGGCATATTCCTAACACATAGTTGTGGCGATGATCACCAGATATAGTTAATTAAAACTTCAGTGACTTGTTAGTAAGACTACCTAGGAATTATCTTTCTAATATTCTAATTGGACTTTAACCTATTGCTTAACTAGAGTGCTCTGAGTTACTATTTATTTATTATGATGATTGATCAAGTACTTATTATTTATATCTTTATTATTATCTTATGACTTATCCTTGTTTTGAGTAGAGTATATGATATTGGTTCATTCTCTCATGCATATTCATAAATTATCAATACTATTGTATTCATAGTCATACCTTCCTAGTGGTAAAATTATAAATCGACAACCCTGGAATACTATTGAGTAAAATGCTATAGTGGTATAATTATCTGTCCACTTGCAGAATCATTCTTTCTATTCTTATCTTTATATTCTTTTTAGTCACATAAAATAATAGATTTTTGTCTAGTGTTATTCTTATAGTAATGCTAGATAGAACCAACAATATTTCTAAGTTCATCACTAGGGATGACAACCTAGTTTAATGTTAGAGATAAAGGTTAATTGATAGGTAGTTGCTGTAACAGTGACAAGTTAATAATTACCATATCATTTCTGGCGCCATTGCTATTAGTAGGAGTAATTCTATTTTTATTAATGGTGTTAAGAAATGCCAACACCATGAAAGAATTATCTATCTCTACATAATATATCAATCTTTACATGATTATGACCATCATCTTCTAGAGATAAGATGTGCAATGTTTTAGCTCATTTGGTTAAAATTATGAGATCAAGAAAATGGTGCTAGTAACAAGCTTAAAGAACTAAACATGTTGAGTTAATTAGGTTGGATTAAGCAAGTTTTTAACTTAGATATGTTTGTTTCTTATTTATGTGCATACCAGAATCAGGGAAAAACTTTTTTAAATAATGATCATTTACCTTAGGATGTTACCTTTGTCATTGGAGCGTGATGCCACCATATGACGAAGGGTAGATGACTCGTGATGGTCCTTCCCATTTTGCTTGAATTTTCCTTGTTCGGCTAGTCACGAAGTATGAGTTGTTCATGAGCTTCTTGTCTCCTAAATTGCACCATTTCTTTCTCATCCTTTTGTCATGCCATCTTTCTACTCTTCGATCTTTGACACTATGTTGGACCTTCCGCCTCACTCAATATTTTATGTCTACAAAGGATTAGTGGCCAACACATACTCGAAGGATTGTACAAATAATTCAAGGCAGAGGTAGTGTTGTAATAGGGCTGAAGGTCATCTATGTTAGAGTTGGTTTTAACATATTAATTAGCATATAACTTTTTATCCCATGTTTTAAATGACGTGCCTTGCTTCATCCTCGATTTGAATCCATCTTATGACTTACCCAATTTTAATTTGATATTTTCCTACAGGGGTTAGTCCAACAAAATGACTAGTATCTACTACAGCATATTCTTGGTTCAAAAATCAAACTAGATACCATGTCTAATTTAATCTTGGAAAGCATTTTAACCTAAGCACCATGTTTAATTTAAAAAGCTTCTAAAAGTAAGATCAACTCTCCTAAACTAAGCACCATGCTTAATTTATGAGATGTATGAACATACTCCAAACCTAAAACATACTATAGTAAACAAAGGTAGCATGAAAGCATTATAGAGATTTATGCCAACGAGATTTGCAATATTTATAATAAACATATGCATCTACAATCACCCTTTCAAAGTCTGATAGGGAGTATAAGGGGCTTGAAGATCCCGTGTGTGACAATGTTGGAGAGACCAATTAATTTAGGAGATTTCCATGCGAACATGGATTTGATGAGGTGTTCATGAAATAACTTCCATGCTCATCGATGTTATCTTCCTTTTTTAGTTTCAAGGTTGATTCTTCATGAATGTGCATAGGCGACAACATTGTCTCCATCATTCCATGCTTATGACATTTATTGGACTCTTTATTATCCAAGATTTCCCATGGATTGGTAACTCTTAGGTTGATCTTGTTTAAGACATCGTCCATCCATTCAATGGCAACGTCACATAAGTTCTTAATATCCTCCAGCCATTGTTGTTGCTCTTCTTGGTCTTCCTTGTGGCCTTCATGACTCCTATGCTTTAGTTGTCTTAATGGATTTCTAGGGTCATCAAGAGACTTAGGAGAAAGAGCATAAGAGGGATAATTGGGGTCAAGGATGGGTTGAAAAATGGGTCCAAATAAGACATCTAATATGGGCATAGAAGGGAAGAGGATAGGAATGGCTTCTAGATGGCTCAACTCACCTTCTATAGCATCACTTGACATGCCATCCTTGAATTCATCCCAATGTCCTATATGGGAATAAGGACACTTTCTAAGAGATCCCTTCTTGAGAGGATTTGAATTATATTCACTCGAAGGTCTCTTATGAAGATGAGAATTTAATGTTCTCCCACAATCAGCACCAAAGAGGTCATCCTTAATTTCAATAGGGATTTCCAAAGGTGGAATTCCTTCTCTTGGAGGATTTTGGGGTATTAGTGGTTCAGGATTGATAGCCAAGTCTTGGAATTAAAGTGGTTGGGATTTGGCTATCAAAATTTCCTCTTCTTGATCGGGAGATGATTTCTTCTCTTCCTCGGGGAGTTCATTATGAATGCTAGTGCAAAGAGCTTTCCACTAATTCTATCAAGCATAGCCATTGCTTCACTAGTAGACAAATGAAGGAAAGCTCCTCTAGAAGCTATATCAAGGAATTCCATGGAGTCCTTGCTAAGACCCATGTAAAAATATTGAAGAAGTATAGGGTCTTGAATGGCAAGGTCTGGGCCAGTGATGATGAGTTCGTTAAAATGATACCATGATGTACCAAGAGATTCTTCTTCTAGTTGTCTAAAACTTATAACCTCTTTTCGAATTCTAACCACTTTAGAGATGGGAAAGAAACATAAACAAAATTTTGAGCATAGTGTTTTTCAATCTCCTTGCATACTTCCTATAGTTTGACTATACCATGTTTTAGCTCTTCATGTCAAAGAGAATGGAAACAACTTCTATCTTAAGGTCTTGTCAGACATGCCAGCAATACGAAAGCAAGCTGTTGGTATAATTAATGCACACTCTAGTTATCCGCAAGCGCATAGATAATCTATCGATATAGCACTTCACGGGAATGACCCAGTTTTAATATTGAACCCAAAGGAACGGAATGATGTACTTTGGTCTTAAACCTAATCCCTAAGTAGCAAACAAGGACAGAGAAAATAGAAGATAAAAGGGGATCACTAAGGTTGTCTAGTTCTATTATTGCAATAAGTTATGTTAATTACGATTCAGCTAGGGATTACTATAGAAGAGAACAATCAGAGTGTAGTCTCCTAAGTAACTAATTTTGCTCGGCCTATAAACGGGAGATGGACAATAGAAGATTCAACAAGGCTATAAAAGTCACCCCTGCAAGCTACCACCGATCCAGAATATAGGGTACATCATATGAGCAATCAAGTCTAAGCACCATGCTTACACTACTATGGCTACTCTACCCCTAGAGCTACCAGAAATAAAGTACTCAAAAAGAGTCACAGAATAGAAGAATAATAATAACAATAAGACTTATTGACAAATAGAAGTTGATCACTAAATAAATCTCAGACGCAAGCCCTTAAAGAACTTGAATCCACAGGTACAAGGCATAGAAGCAGCACCGACAGGCCGGTACTCCCTCCAAATCTCTTCCCTCTCTCTCTTCTAATTCTAATTCTAATTCAAGACTAGATTCTAAATCTAAAATAGAAGAGAACTAGTCTTCTTCTTGAAAGTTGGCTCTAGAGAGGTTTTCCTTTCAAGGGACACCTCTCTCTGATCCTATCTAGAGATAATGAATTAGGGTTTCAGGATGCTCTGCCTCAGGGGGTCTAGGGTCTAGTTACATAATCCGATGGGATGAACCGCTGCCCTCGAATCAAATTAACTTGAAACAATGGTCAAGATGCGATGTAGAGATGTGTTGTAATGTGTTGCGTGAAGGAGAAGGCGGTTGGCCTCTAGGCTAGGCCGGCCAGTCTGAGGGGGGGGGGGCTGAGCGACCTCCTCTAGAGTCCTCTCAGTCCCGTGCCTTCTTATGTCTTCTAGAGTCTTCTAGTCTCGGGGTCCAATCCGTTTGACGTGATTTGGTCTAGTTCCTTAGGCCCAACTCTCATCTAGAATTCATGTTTTTCCTATTTAATCCCTAAAAACCATAATTCACCAAAACTCATGGAATTTTGTTAGTTGAGTCCCTATTCTATGGTGGTGATTGCATTTATACTCTTTTTCATATTTTATTGATGGTTTATAATAGAAGTTAATTACCGTCAACACATGCACATGTCTGTTCAAACTCTTGTAGGTGTGAGTATGAGTTTTCATTGCCTTCTCCTGAGAAGGATTTATCTTAAATTAGTTTTATTAAACACGGACGTAGCTCATTACCAGGTGTTATGATAGGCTCTAAGGATTCTGGTGGCTTTAAGGTTATGCTCGTGGGTTTAGCATATTGATAGATAGGAGTGGAATCCATGCTAAAAGAAAAAGTAAAACAAAAGAAAGAATTAAAGATAAAAGGTTAAGCTAGGCTTGTAGTTAATTTAGCAACTGTTTCCCTGGCAATGGTGCTAGAAAGCTTATTGGATTAAATTAACACACAGATAAATTCGCAAGCGCATGAATATCGATGTAGCTTTCACTTGGAAGTATTCCAAGTATCATATCCACAGGGAAACATGTGAGACTAACTACGGTCTAACTTAACTAAGGGTAGCAACAAGGTTAGGATAAATAGGAGCGTAGAGAGGATAACTAAGGTTCTCTAGTTCTTACTTGGGCAAGCTATGTCTTTTACTATTTAACTAGGGAAATTACTAGTGAAAGACACTAGTTGAGGATGCTTTTCTTTGCAACCGCATCCTACTTGCGTCTACAGATAGGAGGTGGACTACAAAGGATTAATGAAGCTATATAGTACAGGCTATATAGAACTGATGTCACACACTCAATCTACCACCTTTCAAAATGTAGGGTGCATCCATGATTAACCAAAGTCTAAGCACCATGCTTACACTTACGATTAATACTCTATTCCCTCTTAAACAAGAATAAATCACTCAAAAGAGTCATGATCCTGATGAACAATATAAACAAGATGCTTACTCGAATTAGAAGTTGATTACTAGAGATATCTCGAAGGCAACCTCAAGTAGAACTTGGATCCACTAAGTTACAAGCCGTAGAGAGAGCATCGATAGGCCGGCACCTCCTCCAAACTCTTCCCTCACTCAATATCTCACTCTTTCTATTTATAAGACTAGATCCTATGGAGGAGTAATCTTCAATTGATAGCTGGCTCTAATCCAAAAGATATGAATTAGGGTTTTAGGGATCTGCTAAGGGAGGGGGTGGGGCTGTTATATATAGGTCGGAGAATCAATCCTAAGACCTCGGATCAAACTGACTTGAATAAACGGCGTAGATGCAATCTAGGAGATAGTGGGGAACCAACTTTCAAAGAGGAGGCTGACTGGTGGGACCCACAGGCTAGCCAGCATGTAGGTGGGGCTGGCTGGCCCCACATGGCAGCCCCTTAGGGTCAACTTTGGTGAAGAGCCTCCTGAAGTCTTCTAGAATCTTCCCACGCTGTTTACATGGTAGAATTCTATAATTTCCTTTGATGAATAGGTCCCCCATGATGGTTTTTAGGATAAACCCTGCTGAAAACATAGATTCACCAAAACTCATGGAATTTATTAGTTTAAACTCCTATACCTATGTGTGGTGATGGAATTAAGCATATATACAGGTTATGTTAATGTTTTATAATTGGTGTCAGTCACCGTCAACAGGAGGTCAAGGGGGTAGCAGAAGGGGGCGTGTGCACACACGGTGATATGGAGGTAAGGCAACAGCACTCGATGCGCCAATGCGGCAACAACTATCATGATATAGGGTTTCGCTAGCTATGAACCCAAGGTTCCTGACTTCGATTGCAGATCGGTGAACTCAGAACATCAGGTCCGCCGTAAGTCGGATCAGAATCAGGTCTGTTCCCTCGGAGTTCGAGGTCGACAATGGTATAATGAATGCACATTTTAGTTATCCACAAGCACACAGATAATCTACCGATGTAGCTCTTCACCAGAATGACCCAGTTTTAATATAGAACCCAAAGGAACGAAATGATGTACTTTAGTCTTAAACCTAATCCCTAAGTAGCAAACAAGGATAGAGAAAATAGAAGATAAAAGGGGATCACTAAGGTTGTCTAGTTCTATTATTGCAGTAAGTTATGTTAATTATGATTCAGCTAGGGATTACTATAGAAGAGCATAATCAGAGTGTAGTCTCCTAAGTAACTAATCCTGCTCGGCCTATAAACGGGAGATGGACTATAGAAGATTCAACAAGCCTATAAAAGTTACCCCTACGAGTTACCACCGATCCGGAATATATGGTACATCATACGAGCAATCAAGTCTAAGCACCATGCTTACACTATGATGGCTACTCTACCCCTACAGCTACCAGGAATAAAGTACTAAAAAAGAATCATAGACTAGAAGAATAATAATAACATTAAGACTTACTAACAAATAGAAGTTGATCACCTAAGAAATCTCAGACGCAAGCCCTTGAAGAACTTGAATCCACAGGTACAAGGCGTAGAAGCAGCACCGATAGGCCGGTACTCCCTCCAAATCTATTCCCTCTCTCTCTCTTCTAATTCTAATTCAAGACTAGATTCTTAACCTAAATTAGAGAACTAGTCTTCTTCTTGAAAGCTGGCTCTAGAAAGGTTTTTCTTTCAAGGGACACCTCTCTCTAATCCTATCTAGGGATAATGAATTAGGGTTTTAGAATGCTCTACCTTGGGGGGTCTAGGGTCTGGTTATATAGTTCGGTGGGATGAACCGTGGCCCTCGAATCAAACTGACTTGAAACGACGGTCAAGATGCGACGTAGAGATGTGTTGTAACGCGTTGCGTGAAGGAGAAGGCGGTTGGCCTCTAGGCCAGGCCAGCCGGCCTGAGGGGGCTGGGTGGCCTCCTCTAGAGTCCTCTCGGTCCCCGTCTCGATCCCATGCCTTCTCATGTCTTCTGGAGTCTTATAGTGTCGGGGTCTGATCTGTTTGACGCGATTTGGTCTGGTTCCTTAGGTCCAACTCTTATCTAAAATTCCTATTTTTCCTATTTAATCCCTTAAACACCATAATTCACCAAAACTCATGGAATTCTGTTAGTTGAGTCCTTATTATATGGTGGTGATTGCATTTATACTCTTTTTCATGTTTTATTGATAGTTTATAATAGGAGTTAATTACCGTCAACAAACTCCCCCACACTTAGGCTTTTGCTCGTCCTCGAGAAAAGGTTGGATTACTTTAAACACAACTGTAAGACAAAACATTAGCACTAAACCATTCCTAGTCATACCTATACTGCAGGATTCAATGTGTCTACCATAAAACTTTGGGCAGTTGAAAAATAGAATAGCGTGAAACAGAGCCCCTTTCATCGTTCAATTCTGTCCCTTGGAGTGTTTGCATATATTTTGAAAAGAAAACATAGCTTACCTTCTCCTTCTATGGTGCACTCAGATTGCTCATTATATGTGGTATTTGTGGATTCTCTCTGAGGTATATATGATTGATGCCTTAAAAACATCCTACTTCTATGAAAGCTTATATGGAGTTGAAGGTATTTCAATGATATGGCATACTTACCATGCATATATTGTCTAGTCAAAGCTAGGATCTGAGGAGGGGAATGTCATACCCTTAGATCAAGATGTGCATGTGTGTGTAGAAATATTTAGTGGCTAACCTAATTCTACTTTGCTCCTTGAAACAGGTATCTCTCTTTTGAGACAATGAAAAGCTTTCTTCAGGCACAAAGATCATGAGCTATCATTTTGATTTTGCATTTTTCTTTTTCTTTCTCTTTTTTCAACACTTGGACACTTGTCCATTCTCTTTTTTTACATAGTCTCATGTCTCTGCCTATCATACAACAAATTCTGAGAGATTAATCACCATCTTGAAGCATTTATTTGAAGTCCTAACAATCTTTTTGGTCTTCTCCTAGTGTAGGAGATAGATTTTTTGGCAAAAGACATGTTTTTGCGTACTCTCAGTGTAAGTTCAGCAGATATATCTGGGTGTACGTGATCTTGATCTTGAGAGCATGATAATCCTCTCAACAGGGTCATTCACAGTTTGACAAAACTCAATACAAAGTAAATAGCCTATGTGCTAGTTTTCATATATATGGCTTTGGTAGGCAATGTATCTTTACCATACATGAGAAGTATAGCTATCCATTTAGAATTTTTGAAAAGAAATTCTCCAAATGACAAAACATCCAGAATCAGGTTTTCATTATTCTTCCATCTCACATTGCACAACAACTTAAGTGATATGGGGTCCCTACTAAAAAGTTCCCAACAGTAACAAGATTTCCAAGAAAGTGTGTGCGAATCTATCTATAAGTCATGCCAAAGCAGTCTTACTTTAATTGAGACTTGTGTAGGGTTTTCTTATTCAATGTACCTTTAATTTTAATTCAAAACAGAGAGCAAAATATATGAAAATAGAAAGTATGAGATATGTACTAGACCGTGGACGAAAGATGGAGCAAAAAGATGGGGTGTGAGGCCGGGCAGCTTGGCCATGAGGCCGGGTGGCCTAGTCTTGTGGCCCATCATGGCCCGCTTTGTCGTGCGTGGTCTTGGAGTTGATTGCTTCTGTTTTTCATAATTTCACGATCGGGTTTCTTCGGTGGATTTCCCCCACACTTGTTTCCTGTTTATCTTTAAGCACAACATGTGGATACAAAAACACATATCCAAAATTAATAATAGAGAGAATGATTTGACTCTAATAAACTTTATTGATATTATTTAAGGCACTTTATTACACATTCCAAACGAACTAACCGAATAATGAATATACTCTAAATTAGACTCACAAACTTAAGATTTACTAAACAAAACACGTGTGCCTTATCAATTGGCCATCACTCTCTCTCAATTCTCAAGTCTACAGGCTACGGTATGCGAGATAATGTTGACATTGGACTTCAATCCCTGATGCCTAATGGTTGCTTTATCCATCCTCGCAGTCAACCTATCAATAGCTCCAACTAGGAAAGCTAAGTCTTGTTGAATCCTAGTGATTTTCTGCTCGAGCTCTTCCATCTTCTTCTCTAGATTAGCTAAGGTGGTCTTTTGATGCTTGGGCTCACTTAGCTCAGAGGAGGATGAAGGTCTCTTCTTAGGAGGGACCACTTTGATCTGCTCTAGCATAGCTCAGACTCCATCAAGAGTAACATGTAGAGTAGTCTTCTTATACTTCATGTAGGTGACATCACCAAACTTATTGGTCTTTAGTCTAGTCAGCATCTCATCGGGTCTAGGCGGTAAAAGGTTGAGCTCCTTAGGTATGCGGAATGCAAGAACCTTTGGCTCACCTAGTTTTCCTTCAACGGTGAAGTGTGGCGACGGCGGTGCGAGAGTGAGACAAGGAATGGTGCGGGTGTAGAAGGCTTGTGGTTTAGGCACAGGAACAATCTCCTTCGGCGACGTGACGGTGAGCTCCTTCGATGGAACAATGGCGAGCTCCTTCAGTTGGATGATGACAAGGGCCATGGAGTCATCGAAAGGATGAAGCTCATCGGCGTTGATCTTGTCTAAAGGAGGAGGCTCGTTGATGTTGATCTCGTAGTCGCCTGCCATTGGAAATTGAAAAGAGGAGAGCTTGGTTGTTGTTGAAGGTTTGAAAGGCAGGAAGTTATGGCTTGAAGGTAGGCAGGGGGTCTAGTTTTATACTCCGGACCAACTTGTAGGAGGGTTCGGATCTCTCTACGATGAGTTTGTAACAAGGGAAAATCGGTTCAGCGGAAAGACTTCAGAATTTGAATGAGAAGGACTCCAGAAGGGACAAGGGAGGCAAAGTGATGTGAGGGGAGTCCCCCACAGGCCGTGGGGCCTAGGGGTGGGGTCAGCTGGCCCCACTCTATGGTGGAACACAATCTCCTTTTTCGTGTTGTCTTCTAAATTGTTTCTAATTCTGAAAAACCAATTTTTAGGTGACAAAACTCATCGGAGGCGATGGAGGACTCAAATCATGGGAAAAGGAGGAATTGGATTACATCCAACTCCTCGGGACTCTTATCAGGTTCTAGAAAAATCTTAAATCATTGACCATTTACCTTGAATAACGTAACTTTATCATTTTGAAGTGTTACCGCTCCATGTGATGAAGTGCTAATCACCGTGAATGGTCCTTCCCATTTGCTTCATAGTTTTCCATGACCGAATAGCTTTACCCTGGAATTAAAAAGTAATACCTTATCTCCCGAAGTGAAGTTCTTCTTCTTGATCCTCTTGTCATGCCACCTTTTAGTCCTTTCCTTGTAATCTTGGCGTTATGATAGGCTTTCTCACACCATTCATCAAACTTTGAGAGTTGCATCTTCCTTTTTATTCCTGCTACTTCTAGGTCCATGTTCCATCTCTTGATTGCCCAATGAGCTTTGAATTCTAACTCTACCAGCAAATGACAAGTTTTCCCATAAATGACTTGATACGGGGACATTCCAAGCGGTGTCTTGTAAGCCATTCAATAAGCCCATAGTGTATAGGGTAGCTTGTCCTTCCACTTTGTTCCTATCTCATCAGCAGTCTTTTGTAGAATATTCTCGATTTGCTTGTTTGATGTTTCTGCTTGGCCACTTGTCTAAGGGTGGTATGGAGTAGTGACATTGTGATGGATTCCAAGTTTTACCAAGTATTTGCGAAAGTTCTTGTCAATAAAGTGAGTGCCTCCATCACTAATCACCATTATTGGGACTCCAAACCTTGGAAATATCACTTCTTTGAACATCTTCTTAGAGTTTCTAGAATCAGCAGCTCTGCATGGCATATCTTCAACCCATTTGGAAACATAGTCAACTGCAACTAAGATGTATTCACTATTCTTCAATTTCGGGAATGGTCCCATGTAATCAATACCCCAACAATCAAACAGCTTGATCTGGAGGTTGTTAGTGAGTGGCATGGCATCTCTTGAATTGATGTTGCCATGCTTCTGACACGGTATGCGTCTTCGGACAAAGTCCTTCGTGTCTTCATACATGGTTGGCCAAAAGAATCCACTCTGCCAAATCTTTGCATGTGTTTAGAATGCCCCATAGTGTCCTCCATAGGGTGATGAGTGACAATGTTCAATGATTTTGATTCCTTCTTTAGCTGGTACACATCTTCTGAGCAACCCGTTTGAGCACACTCTGAAGAGGTACGAACCGTCTCATATGTGGAGATGACTCTCATAGATGAGCTTTCTTTTATCTCCTCCTGGTGGTACATATCCTGCAACCATAAAATTGACAATATCTGCATACCAGGGGTCAGATCTGGAGATTTGGAAAAGTATATCATCCCTGAGTGAATCGTTGATGGGCAGTTCCTATGGATTTTCAAATTGCATTCTTGACAAGTGATCAGCAACAGAATTTTCTACTCCCTTTTTATCTTTTATTTCTAAATTGAATTCTTGGAGTAACACAATCCATCTTATCAAACGAGGTTTAGCATCTTTCTTAGTGAGTAGGTATTTAAGTGTAGCATGATCAGTGTAAACAATCACCTTAGCTCCTACTAAGTAAGATCTAAATTTATCAATAGTGAAAACAACAGCTAGGAGTTCTTTTTTAGTTGTTGCATAATTAAGTTGTGGTCCTGTCAAAGTTTTGCTAGTATAAGCAATTGCACGATGCTTTTTATCCTTACATTGTCCTAGCACTGCTCCTACAGCAAAATCACTTGCATCACACATGATTTCAAAAGGCAATGACCAATCAGGGGGGTGAATGATCGATGCAGAAGTGAGTGCTTTCTTCAAAGTTTCAAAAGCTTTTAAGCATGCTTCATCAAATTCAAAGGGAACATCGTTAGCTAAAATATTAGTAAGTGGTCTAGCAATATGTGAGAAATCTTTAATAAACCGACGATAAAATCCAGCATGGCCAAGAAAACTTCTTATCCCTTTTATATTTATGGGTGGAGGTAATCATTCAATCACTTCAATTTTAGCTCTATCTACCTCAATTCCACGTTCAAACACCAAGTGTCCTAGCACTATGCCTTCCCTAACCATGAAATGATATTTTTCCCAATTAAGAACTAAGTGCTTTTCTTCACATCTTTGCAAAACCTTGTCTAAATTTTCAAGACAATCATCAAAAGTTTTTCCATAAACAGAAAAGTTATCTATGAAAACTTTCATGATTTCTTCAATCATATCAAAAAATATAGACATCATGCATCTTTGAAAAGAAGTTGATGCGTTACATAATCTGAAAGACATTATACGATAAGCATAAGTTCCATACGGACATGTAAAAGTAGTTTTGCTCTGATCATCAGGATGGATCAGAATCTAGTGATATCTAGAATACCCATCAAGAAAACAAAAGAAAGAGTGATTTGCTAAGTGCTCTACATTTCATCAATGAAAGGTAGTGGAAAATGATCTTTCTTTGTTGCCTTGTTAAGTTTTCTATAATCAATACACATCCGCCATCCATTGACGGTTCTTTGTGGAATTAATTCATTCATGTCATTTTTGACAACAGTCATGCCTCCCTTTTAGGCACAACATGAAGAGAACTCACCCACTCACTGTGTGGCATAGGATAGATAATCTCGACGTGCAATAGTTTCAAAACCTCTTTCTTTACTACCTCTCTCATTGCATTGTTAAGCCTACGTTGGGGCTCCCTAGATGGTATGGAATCAGGATCTATAGGGATGCGATGAGTGCAAATACTAGGGTTAATGCCCTTGAGATCTTGGAGTGAGTAGCCAAAGGCTGATCTATGCTTCTCTAAGACAGTTATCAGGCAGAAAGTTTCTTCTTGAGAAAGTTTATCACTTATCATCACAGGAGTTTTTAGATCATTATTGAGAAAAGCATAACGAAGACCAGAAGGCACGGGTTTTAACTCAATGGGAGGTTTAGGAATGTAACACCCTAAAATTTTGGCATGATTTAAAAATAGGTGAATATGAATTTTTATGTATTTTTGTGAGCATACAAATTTAGAAAATAATAATTTTTATTAACTTAAAATCAAATATAAGGGTAGAAACATGATTGAGCATTCATGCTGTTGCATTTGAATTTTGTATTGAGTGGTTGGTTTCAAATTCAAAAGAGGATTTAAAATCTTTTGGAAAATGGCTTTGGAAAATTGGAAAAAGAAAAAAGAGAAGGAAATCCTATTCTATTCGGCTTTTTGGCCTAGCTCAGCCAAGCACTCCGTCTTGGGCCGTTCACGTCGCAGCCCAGCAACCCGCGCCGCAGCTCAGCCCGAGCGCTGCCGGCCCAGGCGGTCGCCCCCCTTCTCCCCACCCCCACTCTCTTAGGCCAAGCCCAGCCACTAGCCCAGCTCATGTGAGCGCACGCGTCGCCTTCCTTTCCTTGCTGACGCTGATGCCACGGGCCCACACGACAGGACCATCTTCCTTCCCACGCCGGCATCGGATATGATTTCCAAAATCCCCACCGACCAAATCTGTGACCCAATCTCCTCCTTCCTTTCTTGGAACCGCCTTTGGGCTATATAAGCCGAGCCGTGCACCCCTCCACATCCATCTCATCCTCTCGAAGCTACTGTGGAGCCCGAGAGATCGGTCACCGCGAGCGGGAGCCCTAGCCGCCGCCCCTCTGAGCCGCGTGACTTCCTTGTCTCGTCCTCGGCTTCGATTTTACCCATGGTGAGTTCGCATTGATGTTCTCTATCATCCGGTGTTTTTTTTCGTGAGCTCGTTCTTTGAATCGCGAGATAGCCATCTCCGGCCATGGCATCACCGCGGGACTCACCGTCGGGCCTCCGTTTCGGCCGGAGCGCCGCCGGTTGTTCCCCAATCCGATCTGGAGCGTCCAAATCAAATCAATCGGCCAGGATTAGAAGATACCGGTTCGGCCGGTACTTTTGCTAAAGAGTTCCTGGAAATTTTAAGTACATAACCCATAGTCCAAAACGTATTCCGAAAATACACTTTTTCCTTCCGAAAACATAGATTTGTTTTAATAAGTTTAGAAATACGTTTTCACTTATTTACAGTTTTGCCATTATGTTATTTCATGCGCAGAATCTCCGTTTTAACTCCGATTTGACCCATTCAAATTGCGTTAGATTCATATTTGTGAGATCTACATGTTAGTACTACTGTATAGTAGGTTTGTAACATTTTATTTTCAAGTTTGAATTAAAGTAATTATTTTTCTGTAGGAAATCTTCGTAAATTCATAACTTCATTGTTTTAGCTCTGTTTTTTGTGATCCTTGCGTCTATGTGATCCTAGCGAGTTGTAGATTCATTTTAAAGACTTTTTATCTTATTTTATTACTGTTGGTGTACTGTTCTAATTTATTTCTATTGTTTGCTTCATGTATGATTGAATGGATGCTTGTGTGGTGCTTTATAATCCTGTCTAGTCGGTGAGATTTACGTGGTGATCAAGAAGAGGTTCTTTGGAGGTTATGAATCTACAGAAGAAGGATCTCAGTTTAATGCAAGTATAGCATGGGATTATCCTTGTTTCCTATTCACCTTTAATACACTTAATTCATGTGCATGTGTCTTTCTTGTTATCACTAAGGATATCCTAGCTTTTGTACATTGTACCTTGACATCCATGGGACATTGCATTGGGTAGTATTTATGCTATTACTCAAGATAAATAACCATGATCTATAACTTGACTAATGGTATATGCAATAAACGTTTAAAAGATGCTTTATGAAAACATGGCTCAAGAGGGCTAGAGCATATTGGGTTGTTTTTATGGTGCTCTAGTTTCTCTCCTTAAGGACTCATCTATAAGCGAATATCCGGGACTTACAGTACAACTGTGAGGGATATATGGCTCTGGCTTTAGTCAAGTATGAGGACATTTTCTAGCTTGTTAGTGGTAACCTTTATGGCGTAAGAACGGCTTGACGAATTGGGTATAGTGCGGCCTCTATCCTTATGTGTATAGGCTGTGCGTCATTGTGCCATTTGGAAGGGGGCTCTACATCTGTTTGCCGAGTGAATCTAATGGCCCTAACTTGTTGGTCGAACCTTTAAAAGACTTCAGAGTGAACCCTACCAACCTTCCTTGGATGTGGGTCAAGAGATTAGCTACCTCGAGCGAAAGGGTAAATCACGACTCATAGTGAAAGTGTACAACCTCTGCAGAGTGTAAAACTATTATAACAGTCATGCTCATGGTCACAAGTGGCCTTGGACCCTTACAAAATAAATGATGAACACTGATGATAATGATAATACTGATGATACTGATGCTCACTAATGATTATTATTTCTTGCTATAAGTTATTCATGTTTACATGATCATGAGGTTATTTGGGCTTATGGTAAACTTGTTGCTACTCAATTGCTAAAAGATGACTCAATAAAAGCTAATCGCAGTAAACCAGTGCCGACTTTTGAGCCTCATGAACCCTATGATATATTTGCTGAGTTCGACATGGACTCACTCTTGCTATTTCCCACACCTTAGGAGAAGTTTAGACTTGTGATCAACCAATTAATTTGTTCTTGGAGTGAAGTCTGCACCTGGTGTTCGGAGTTTTCTTTCCGCTGTCTTGTTCTCTAAGGTTATATCTTAAACTATTGTATTATGTTTATTAAGCATTTGTCTATTGATATTACACTTTTCTGTGTCTATATGTGAGATTTGATTTCTTTATTTTACATATAGTGTATGTCTGGTTTTGTCCTTAAAATTGGGTGTGACAGAGTAGTATCAGAGCAATGCTGACTGTAGGACGCAAGCCTAGTTAGAACTAGATGTTTAGCATGTTTTCATTTTTGCTTATTTCTTGCCTTCTCTTTAACTTTGTTATTTTCTCAAAGTTATGCTTAATTCTATCCCTGTTCTGTTATAAAACCTTGTCTCTATTTTGAATCTTTTCTTCTTGTCTATTAGACGGCTCATAACGAGAAGACTGTGGACTTCAGATGTTAAGAGGACTGAATTGTGTCGCTCTTGCTCACATTTGACAAGAAGCCATTAGCAATGCAAAATCAATTACTAGAAGAAATGGCTCAACATGGAAATTCTCAACAATGCTTATCTCAAGGTCAGACCAACATATCCAAGGGGCCAGAGAAGATACAAGTAGCAGAAGCTTGGAAGAATATGAAATCCAATAAAGATGTTGATAGTAAGGCACTTGGGAGGCAGGAACAATGTCACTGTTGTAAGCATTATGGTTTTCCCTATCTTCAAAACGAGTCTAATAAGGGAAAAGTCAAGGTGGATCCAAATTTTGAGGTCCACATGGATAAGAAGAGGAAGGCAATCTCACTAGAACCACTTGTGGAAAGCAATCAGCAATCGAGTTATACTACATTATCACATGCAACTCTGACCCCTTGTCAAATAAATCCAAACCTTGAAGAGTTAGAAGCCTCTCAAGATAAAAATACTCCCCATGAGGTAGTCATAGATGGGTGGACAATTACCTATAAGGAGTATCAACCCCGAAAGGCCAAACAAGCTAAGAAACAGGCCAAAGGGACAAAGGTGAACTTTTATGGCCAGCAAGATAGCATCATACCAAGCAACAATTCCGTGGAGTATGACATCACAAAAGATCCAACTAAGAGAAAGTGTTATCATTGTTAGCAGGAAGGACATTATGTCAAATCTTGCCCGCAAAAGAATCAACAATAGCAAGACCCAGGACAGGATGTCCAAAAAGAGCATGCGCAAGGAAATAAATTAAAGAGAAATTACATCCATGAAATGTTGAAACATGTGGATATTACCACCATTCCTGGAGCTAAGGAGGTCATGTTTGGATCAATTCCTGTAAGTTCAGGAAATGCCAAGGTTTTGTTTGACCCTAGCGCCTCACATTCGTTCATATCTAGACAATATGTAGAAGATCATAACATATTTATGCTTCCAAGGGGGAAAACAGTGATGGTTAAAACTCCAAGAGGTAAAATAAAGGCGAACCGCGTATGTCCAAAAGTTAGTCTTGACATAAAGGGGGTAAATTTTAAGGCAAACCTCATTATTTTGGAATTAATGGGCATTGATGTTATCCTTGGAATAGACTGGTTATCTACTTGTAAAGGAGTGATTGAGTATGCCCAACATTCAGTGTTTCTAACTACACTTTCAGGACAAAGGATTAAGTATGAGGGTATTAAACCTACACCTGAGGAATACAAGGTTGACCCATCTTAAGGTATGAATTATAAGAATGGTAAAGAGGGATGTGGGGATTCTGATGTTAATATAGAGGACTAAGGAATGTAAGAGATGCTATCTACTCTGGATGCTGCTGCAATCACACCATGTTTAAGAAATAGGAGTTATGTCCCATGTAATAAAACCGTTAGTAGCCAAGTTGAGTCGTCTTAATGTGTGGCTTATGAACTTTTAAGTGTTTAGCTGCTTTGTGCTTATGTTTATGTTTGAGTTGGAATTTTGTAATGAGTGAAATGATCTTGTGGGTTTGGTCCATGATTTCATTTAGTTTATATGTATAAGGTATAAGGATTAATGATATAAATAGATGGGTTTTGGTTATCTCCTTCTTTCTATATCTTGTCTTTCGGAGCAGCCTGTCTTTATCAACTTATATCTCTGTTCTTGAAAGACCAAAAATCATGAGAAAATTCTGGACAAGTGTAGATTTCAATATCTTTCTCTAAATGCAAGAACCACCTTCATAGCTGTTTTGGTTTGGGAGATACAAAAATCACAAGGCAATGTATCTGTGCTGTCATAAACCTGGAACAGTTTCTGATATGTACTATTTTCGACCAAGTTAACTATAGAATATGGAAGTATGTTCTATAAGAAAGTTGTAGAGAATTTTACAAGCTTTCCATTGGTGTAAACTACAGCTTCATTGGATTAACAGAATGAGAGTTACAGCTGTTTTACTGCACTTCTATTTTTATATCACGAGGAAATTTTAGGTTACTTGTTTATAACGTTGCTTTCGAGTTTCATTGGGATGTCAGAACGCCTTTATGCTAGTTAATTCATTTAAGAGGAGGTGCAAGCTACCATTTTGTGTTCCCTAGTTTATCTTTTCTTAAGGGGTAGCTAAGTTGTAGAAGATGCAAGATGGAGATCTCATACTTTCTAGTTCTTCATTTGGAAGAATCGGTTAACCCCATGGATGAGAAGTCAACATCAAGCGTATGTATCCTCAACTCAAGATTGATAATTGTTGGATCGTCTACAAGGAGCTTGAGTAATCATTAGGGTTGGTCTTCGCTTTGAGCTATCATCAATTAGGAGTGTAACCTTCAATATACCCAAGACAAGATGGCCCTGATGGTATAGGAAGGAGATGTTGGACACCTCCAATTGGTTCTATAAAGACTTAGAAGACCTCAATGTTACACCAAGCATGATAAGTAAGCTTTGATTCTTGGATAGGTTATCTCTAATGATGGAATTATGGTGGACTCAAGAGAGTTAAAGATGTGTTGAGATAGAATCCACCAAAGGATGTAAGTGAGACTTAGAGATTCATAGAAATGGTAGGATAATATCAAAGGTTCATTGGGGGCATTATAATATGGATATAAGAGTGACATCAACGTGGATTGTAAGAATCTAGTAGACATTATCAATAAGTTGGGGTTGAGCTAGTGACATTATTGTTGGATTGGAATTGATTTTGACTTGGAAGTGTGCTATCACTTGGAGAAGCAAAGTAAGAGTCGTTACTAATACCCTTAGCAAAGGAGAATTTTGCTAAGAAGATTCGTACGAGACCATGGACTAAGCATCGTTTTTAAGTGTTGTGCAACTTAACCTAAGCATAAATAGTCATATGCTTTTCAAAGTTGGTGGTAGAACCTACTTTAGACAAAGAAAGTAAGGAGGCTTCATTGGAAGGTGAATGTATAAAGTAGGAGGTTGGATAGTATGGATTAGAAAGGGATATAGCCGAACATGATGAGAGTTATTGCATTGCAGTTTAGATCAGTGGGGGCAAGAGTTTACCATACAATTGATCGCAAGGTGGCCTTTATGAGAAGTGTAAAGAGTGTTGATGTGAAGAGCAAGCCAGCACCCCACCACAACGGTTCATTTAAGGTTGCTAACAAGGAAGACAAGGAGTGGCCTGACAGTTAAAAGTTAGTTGAGAAGTGGTTTAGAGTTACCTCCAGGCTAGGAGGAATACCCGTCAAAATCTTGGAAATTGTGAGCCAGTTACCGGAGTAAGATTATCAAGGTATGTAGAAACAATGTTGTGGCACTAAGATGATGAGGTTGATTGATCAAGTGAAGAAGATCCATAGTCTAAGTTCTCATATCTCTTTGATCAACTTCACCCAAATCTCGGGACGAGATTCATCTTAAGGGGGTAGAATTGTAACACCCAAAAAATTTGGCATGGTTTAAAAATAGGTGAATATGATTTTTTATGTATTTTTGTGAGCATATAAATTTAGAAAATAATAATTTTTATTAACTTAAAGTCAAATATAAGGGTAGAAACATGATTGAGCATTCATGCTGTTGCATTTGAATTTTGTATTGAGTGGTTAGTTTCAAATTCAAAAGAGGATTTAAAATATTTTGAAAAATGGCTTTAGAAAATTGGAAAAAGAAAAAGAGAAGGAAATCATATTCTATTCGGCTTTTTGGCCCAGCTCAGTCGAGCACTCCGTCTTGGGCCATTCACGTCGCAGCCCAGCAACCCGCGCCGCAGCTCAGCTCGAGCGCTGCCGGCCCAGGTGGTCGCCCCCCTTCTCCCCGCCCCCGCTCTCTTGGGCCGAGCCTAGGCGCTAGCCTAGCTCGCGTGAGCGCGCGCACCGCCTTCCTTTCCTTGCTGACGCTGACACTGCGGGCCCACGCGATAGGACCATCTTCCTTCCCACGCCAGCATCGGATATGATTTCCAAAATCCCCACCGACCAAATCTATGACCCAATCTCCTCCTTCCTTTCTTGGAACCGCCTTCGGGCTATATAAGCTGAGCCGCGCACCCCTCCGCATCCATCTCATCCTCTCGAAGCTGCTGTGGAGCCCGAGAGACCAGTCACCGCGAGCGGGAGCCCTAGCCGCCGCCTCTCCGAGCCGCACGACTTCCTTGTCTCGTCCTCGGCTTTGATTTCACCCTTGGTGAGTTCGCATTGATGTTCTCTATCATCCGGTGTTTTTTCGTGAGCTCGTGCTTTGAATCGTGAGATAGCCATCTCCGGCCATGGCGTCGCCGTGGGACTCACCGTCGGGCCTCCGTTTCAGCTGGTACTTTTGCTAAAGAGTCCCTAGAAATTTTAAGTACAGAACCCGTAGTCCAAAACGTATTCTGAAAATACGCTTTTTCCTTCCGAAAACGTAGATTTGTTTTAATAAGTTCAGAAATATGTTTTCACTTATTTACAGTTTTGCCATTATGTTATTTCATGCGTAGAATCTCCGTTTTAACTCTGATTCGACCCGTTCAAATTGCGTTAGATTCATATTTGCGAGCTCTACATGTTAGTACTACTATATAGTAGGTTTGTAACATTTTATTTTCGAGTTTGAATTAAAGTAATTATTTTTCTATAGGAAATCTTCGTAAATTCATAACTTCGTCATTTTAGCTCCGTTTTTCATGATCTTCGCGTCTGTGTGATCCTAGCGAGTTGTAGATTCATTTTAAAGACTTTTTATCTTATTTTATTACTATTGGTGTACTATTCCAATTTATTTCTATTGTTTGCTTCGTGTATGATTGAATGGATGCTTGTGTGGTGCTTTATAATCCTGTCTAGTCGGTGAGATTTATGTGGTGAACAAGAAGAGGTTCTTTGGAGGTTACAAATCTACATAAGAAGGATCTCAGTTTAAGGCAAGTATAGCATGGGATTATCCTTGTTTCCTATTCACCTTTAATACACTTAATTCATGAGCATGTGTCTTTCTTGTTACCACTAAGGATATCCTAGCTTTTGTACATTGTACCTTGACATCCATGGGACATTGCATTGGTTAATATTTATGCTAGTGCTCAAGATAAATAACCATGATCTATAACTTGACTAATGGTATATGCAATAAACATTTAAAAGATGCTTTATGAAAACATGGCTCAAGAGGGCTAGAGCATATTGGGTTGTTTTTATGGTGCTCTAGTTTCTCTCCTTAAGGACTCGTCTATAAGCGAACATCCAAGACTTACAGTACAACTATGAGGGCTATATGGCTCTGGCTTTAGTCAAGTATGAGGACCTTTTCTAGCTTGTTAGTGGTAACCATTATGGCATAAGAACGGCTTGACGAATCGGGTATAGTGCGACCTCTGTCCTTATGTGTATAGGTTGTGCATCATTGTGCCATTTGGAAGGGGGGCTCTACATCTGTTTGCCGAATGAATCTAATGGCCCTAACTTGTTAGACAAACCTTTGAAAGCCTTCATATTGAACCCTGCTGACCTTCCTTGGAAGTGGATCAAGATATTAGCTACCTCGGGCGAAAGGTTAAATCACGACTCACAGTGAAAGTGTACAAGCTCTGCAGAGTGTAAAACTGTTATAACAGTTGTGCTCATGGTCACGAGTGGCCTTGGACCCTTATAGAATAAATGATGAACACTGATGATAATGATAATACTGATGATATGGATGCTCACTAATGATTATTGTTTCTTGCTATACGTTATTCACGTTTACATGATCATGAGGTTATTTGGGCTTATGGTAAACTTGTTGCTACTCAATTGCTAAAAGATGACTCAATAAAAGCTAATCGCAGTAAACCAGTGTCGACTTTTGAGCCTCATGAACCCTATGATATATTTGATGAGTTCGACATGGACTCACTCTTGCTATTTCCCACACCTTAGGAGAAGTTTAGACTTGTGATCAACCAGTCAGTTTGTTCCTGGAGTGAAGTCTGCACCTGGTATTCGGAGTTGTCTATCCACTATGTTGTTCTCCAAGGTTATATCTTAAACTATTGTATTATGTTTATTAAATATTTGTCTCTTGATATTACACTTATCTACGGCTATATGTGAGATTTGATTTCTTTATTTCACATGTAGTGTATGTTTGGTTTTGTCCTTAAAACTGGGTGTGACAAGGAATTTCCTCAAATGGATCTAGAGGCTTGGGAAGAACAAAATGATCTTCTTCTTCCTCTATGAAGAACTGAGCATCGTCTTCAAGATTGGCTTCAATTATAGCTTCAAGAGATGCTACATTAACATCTTCTATTGGGTCTAGCTCGGGACAGGGTTCACTCTCAGTATTTAGAGAATGAGAGATGGATATAGGCAATTTAAGATTTTTCCCAAGACAAATGTTTAATTTCCCTGTTTGTCCTTCTTGAATAATCCTTTTAATTGGTTGGGCTATCAACAAGTCGAACTCAATGATGTCAAAGATATAAAAGCTCATATGCACCAGAGTTTCTTTTACCTGGATAGGTAGGACATACAATATTTCTAAACTAGGAAGAATGTGTCCTGAGGGGCTTTTTAGAAGTTTTGTTGTTGGGGTTAATGGCATGTATTCTAATAATTCATGAGCAAAAGATGCATACATGATATTAATACCCACAACTGGATTGTAAAGAGCTAAAAAGGGTTCTCTATGAATTTGGCAATGAATAGAAGTAGAAGGGGAATCTAGACGAATTATGTCAGTGGAAAGTTTTGATTCTTCTAACCATTCGTGGCTTATCACAGACACTAGCTCTTTTATAGACTTTTTAAGGAAAGCTCTATCAGTAAAATCTAAATTTTTTTCAGGAGTTCATGATTTTGAACTCTGAGGCTTCCTTATAGTATGATAATTCGAGGTATTACCAAATTCGGTAAAATACCCATCCTCAAATTCAAGGATAAAGTCTGAAACTAGAGTTTCCTCCTTATCAGGAATTAAGACAGTTGAAGGTTGTGATGGATTGGGTATGATTTCATGTTCAGCTATCTGGAATTCTTCCTCTTCTAAAAACTTTGGTTTAGCTTCAAATGTGGGAGTGGCTTATGAAATATTAAGGAGAAGCTCTCTCCCTTTTGCAGCAGAAATATGCAGGAATGATCCTTATGAAGCTAAATTAAGATATTTAGAAGTTTTTCTATCTAGACCCATATAAAAATATTGAAGAAGAATAGGGTTTGGTATGGGTAGGGCTAGACCAGAATGGACAAGATTGTCAAAACATTCTCAAGCAGCAATTAGAGACTCATCTTCTTTTTGCATAAAAGAAAAAATCTCTAAACGAAGACAAATGATCTTGGAAATAGGAAAGAAGTCTACACAAAATCTAGAGCAGAGGGCTTCCTAATTCCCTTCCTTACTTGGGGCGGTTCGTTTATACCAGATTTTAGCTTTCCCCTCCAAAGAGAAAGTTAAAAGCTTCCATTTTAAGGTTTCATTAGACATGCCTTTAATGTGTAGGCATGCACAGGTCTATTAGAACTCGTTTAAGTGATTGTGAGGATTCTCATCTTCATTGCCTAAAAAGGATTATTTTTGGACCATCTCTATCAAACATGGGCGTAGCCCATAGCCATCTGAAAGGATGGGCTTAGCAGATTCTAATGGCTAGGAGTCAACTGCCATAGGGTAATGGTATAGATAGTGTAACACCTCAGGTGTTTAGCTCCATAATTGCATTGCATTTGCATAAGCATAAGCACAAGCATGCATCATTCATGTTATTTTATGTGGTTGCAACAAATGTCATTGTTTTTAGAATTTTGTTTGGCTCACATCATGTGACACTAGGTAGTTGGTGTAACAAAAGGGGAGAGTAGCTAATTATGTCTCACAACACCTTAGTTATACTTAGGGACACTAATGGAGCAAGGTTCATGTTGACCAAAATCACCAAAATGCTCTCCAAGGTGTAGTTGACCACCATTTAGCCCTAGGATGCTCTAGTTTGACCATTTAAAAAGTCTAGCTTAAAGACCTTGCATGGAGGAGCACCCTTAAGCAAAGTTGTAGGGAATTTTATGGGGAACAAAAGTCTCAATATGGCCATCTCATGAAATTGGCCAGAACATGCTCAAAAATGGCCCACAAGTCAGCTAGAGGGGTTGTCTCAACACTTAGAATTTTTCTAAGTCTCAAAAGTGTCCCTCCAGTTTTACTGTGGCCTACTTTAGGAGCTTGTAGTTTGCGAACCAGGCTAAACCGGCTTACACTCATATTGACAAACTTGTAGTCCTTATGTAGCTCTACAACATTGCCAACATCACCCAAGCCTGGTTCTCAATAGTTTAGGAGATATAGTGTCAAGAATTTAGGGTTTCAGTCGACGTTTATCTCTGAAACTGCATTTCAGTTTCAAGGTGCACAACTTTGGAGTTTTATAGTTTCAAATCTGAGCCGAATTGGTTCCGGAGCCAATTAGCAAAGTTGTTGACCTCACAAAGCACTACAATTTTTGTATTATCACCTGCTCCTAACTCGAACCGGTTTGAGAGATAATTAGCACCAAAACTGCCCTGTCAGTCGGTCTTCGGAGGCTAGGTTTCAGTCAACGAGTTCGAACGCCGGCATGTCGTGGTGCGCGGGCAGAAGAACGGCGACGCGTGGCGACCGAGCGCTGCCGTTCCCTCCACGTCGTGAGCCCGGGCGTGAGTTGAACACCGAGCGGCCACCTCCACCCCCTCGCGCGCGCTCATTCTCTTCTCCCTTCCTCTCGCTCTGGCCGGGCTCATCGAGGCGGAAACCGGGACGCCAGTGCCACCGTAGCCATCTCTGAGCTCGCGCACTCACCACCGCTCGCCGAACCACGTCCATCCCTCTGCCTCCCTGTCCTACACCTCCTCGACCCGTCGGTAGGTTGGTTTGAGCCCAAGGTGAGCCGCATTGCCGTTTCCACCCGCTCACCGAAGCTCACCGGAGCTCCGCCATGTGCGGGTCACCGTGGCCAGCACCACACCATAGTTCTCCGTCTACCTTCACCCATGTTTCCCCCTCCCTGTCACGTGTAGATGCTAGGATGAAGATGTTACCGCCAGTATCGGGACAGCCATGATGGAACGAGACCATGCATGACCGCGCCATGGTCGCCGGCCAGGTGCTCACGTGGTCAAGCGGTTCCGCTCCACCCCTGTCTGTGGGAGTGATCTCGTTAGGTCCGCTAGGAGTCCAGGAAGGTGATGCACCCTTCGGTAGGTCATGCGACGGCCGGGACTCGCCGGCGTACTGCCAGGCACCGCGGCCGTCCGCCATTGCTGTCGGTCTGGGTCCACTGGTGCATCAACTTTGGGGAAAAGTGGTAGCCTCGGTGCGGTTGGGTTTGGGCCAGACGCCGGTGCACTTGGATCGGTCGGAGGAGCCACCGGCGGCGAGGAATTGCTCGTCGGAGCTCACTGCCGTCGTGTCCCTCTTCCCTTTCACCGACACGCGGGGGCCACCTGTCTGTGCCGCGCGCGGGCGGGAGCCCGAGCGGGCCGCACGCGCGTGTTTTGGGCCGCGTCGGCTTTGCAGGCCGGCCCTTTAGTGAGGTTTTGATTTTAGTTTTTGTTTTCCTTTTTATTTCTGTCACAGTTTTAGATAAGATTTGGAAAATGTATATCTAGGGTTTTACTTGCTCAACAATTATGAGATAAATTTTGTTAGGATCTACATGGTGTGTAGTATTTTAGAAAAATATGAATTGGTTATGTGATGTTTAGTTTCTGGGAGATTTAAATAGGTTTTTGAAATGTGTTTTAGATTGCATGCAAATTTGTTTAAATCATATCTTGAGTTTCAGTGTTCCCAAAATTATGAAATTTGGTGGGTAGGCTAATTTATACTTGCTCTAGCTCTGGTAAAAATTTGGGCAGTAGTGCTTAAGCGCTTTTCAAGTTATAATGCTATCTTTTCATTTTAGGGAATACTTGAATGAATTTTAGTAATTTTTCTACATGTGCAATGTTCTTATAAATTTTTGGAGAATGTCTTGGTACCATAAAGTGTCTAAGAAAAATATTAAATCTATTGTTTGATAATTTTCAATATGATTTGTTAATTATACAAAAATCAGCCTTTTGGGCTTGTGAATTTTGTTTAGAGAGCTTCTGTAAATAATTTTAGTTCACATTTTTACAGTGGTCTCTTTTTGGTCCCTAGAGTCTCCTGTAATTTTGGTAGAATTTTAGGAGTAGTTTACATATATGTTTAAAATTTCACTTAATTACTTAAGTAAATTAAGAAATGGGTATAAATAAATATTTTAGGTGGGCCAACCTTACTTTCTGGTGTTTTTGTGACCTATGTGAACTTTTGGTAATATTAGTTTGGTCTTATGGGATGTTTGCCACATAAATAAATATTTAATCGTTGCAATTCTAGGTTTTCTGAATAGCTGGTAGTATCTTTGGGTTTGACCCTTAATAAAAGTGTTTGCTGGAAAACTTGTGAATACCAAAGTTGTAGTAAACTTGATAAACTAGCTTGTGTCAATATTTGGGAGCATTTTGCTTAGTAGTTTAGGAGTTATTGCTGTTTTAAGTGATGGTCCAGAATTGGCTGCTCTCTGTTTAGAGAGGACAGATTCTGGAACTTGGGAAATTCGACACGGAAAACTTAGAAATTTAAGGTTGAGGTCTGAAAATGATTTGTAGGGCATTTCATAAGCTTTCCAGATTGTCTTAGATCATATCTTTTTGGGTTAGGAATCTTCAGTTATGTTAGAATTTTTGAGCTGCTGTCCAGAATGTCTTACTGTGGTATTTTGGTGTTGGATGTGGTAACCTAAGTAATGCTACTCTTGTAATTGTTAGGTGCTAGGGCCTTAACCGAAGAAGAACAGCTATATCTTAGGTTGGGTAGATTAGGTAAGTACTTCTCCACCGGAGAAGAGATTTGCACGTATTGATAAAGTGACTTGAATAGAGTACTTTCATTGCTGAAATGCATTTCATTCCGAGCATGTTGCACCCATTGTGCATCCATGATATTTATTGTGCATTCATGCAATAGGTGTACCGGAGGGGGTGACACTCCTCGAGTTCGAAGGAGCAATTCCGGAGGAAGTCCAGGACCAGCTGGAACAGCCAGAGGAACCAACCGGCGACGAAGCTCCTGCCGAAGATCTGCCCAAGTGTCCTGACCACCGGCCCTCGACCTTTCTAAAAGGCAAGCCCCGGTGCATGCTGAACCCATCCTTTTATAAATCTATCTTGAGTACTTTTAATTGTTTAATGCATTAAGTTGTAGGAGTTGTATGAAAACAATTGTTGCATTATACCTATCCTTGCCTAGATATCGTACTTAAATCCTAATTTAGGTTTAGGCACGTATCAATGCTTAGCACTGCTTAGTACGGTAGAAGTCGGGTGATTTCCGGTCATCCGCGAGATGTAGGAAGGAGTCACGAGTGGCCTTATGGCTATCGTGGATGGAACCATGCTTTAAAATGAAATTGAGACCGGGCGGGAGTTCGATAGTACAGCCGCAAGACACTTCACGTCTTGGGTGTGGAGCTATGCCCGTCTGTGTCGTTTAAGGATCGATTCGCTGTACGTCCTTGAGTCATGTTGAACGCAGTCTAACACTTAGTTGGTCGGATAAGTCGTTCCGACCGCGAAGCCGAGTAATGTGATTCGGGCCGGGAATCGAATGGTAGGTTGCTTCTTGGAGGAGAGAAAGGATATGCTTGGGGACATTAGCGTGAGACCAAGGGGGGTTAGAGTCCCTATCACCTGGCAGAGTGTCGCCCTTGTGGTCACGACATTATTCGGACCCGCGATTCCTGAACCATATGAAACAGTGGCCTATGCGACCCTGGCAGGGGTCTACACGGTCAGTGTTAGAAATACCCCTCCAGCTGGATAGGAATTCAATTGGAATCGCCGTCGCTCTCGGTTAGTGAGCACTTGACTTGAGCAGCGGCAACGTAGATCTCATTAAATGAACAAGTGGTTAAGGGAATGATACAATGTTGCCATAATTCATACCTGCTCTGGATATAATAATGATAATTGTTTGATTATAATCAAGTGCATGCTTAGTACAGGTGCTAAGATAGATGACAGGTAAATGCTAAAAATAAATGCTAGTACAGGTTAAAAGAGTTTAAATTACTTATGCTTTTCCGCAAAAGGTAATGTCAGCCAGCTCCAATTTTGAAAGCCTTGCATAATCCTTGGTGTCATCTTATTTCTGGTTTTTGACGGGTAAGTCTAGCTGAGTACATTCCAGTACTCAGGGTTTATTCCCTCTTGTTGCAGATGATATGCTCTACCAAGGCTTCTGCAAAAATTGTCTCCACCCTGCGGGTGACGAAGACTAGATCACTAGGGCGTGATCATCTTTTATGTACTTTCCTAATGCTTTTGTGGGTTGTTGATCAACAAGACTGGCAGTAGTTAAACAACTGGTGTGTGTATGCTTCTGCTACTTTATAAACTTGGTTTGTAATATTTGCGACTCCGTGTGTATAAACTTATTTCGGAACTACTTGTGAAATGTAACGTATGATATTGTATGTTGAATGATGCGATCTTGGTTGTAAGCAAGTTGGTTTGAAATCCTTCGTGGTTTTGATTGACTACCGGGATTATATGGGCTCAAGTTCGAAAATTTGAGTGCTTCGGTGCTTGTTTTTGTACTTATGCTCTTATAATTTGGTCGGTTCTGTTACAGCTGGTACCGGAGCATAATTCAACATTAAACACATCGTATGAGTAATTAAAAATAAAACTATTTGATTATGAAAAGGGTTAAAACTCTAAAAATTATTTTCATAGGTATGCCAGTGATCACATCCCTTAGCCCAAATAAGGACTCTTAGGTGGTTTATTATAAAGACTAACTTGGGGGCCATGTTTGTTTTTGTTTCGTCGTCCATACGGCATGATATTGTATGGATGTCATTCACTTGGGTGGTAATGTATGGATCAATTGCCTCGACGCTCTGGTAAGTGTGAGTTGTGAGAGCATGATCGTCCAATCGGCGATCTAGGGGAGAGTAGTTTTTGGTGACTTGCATACTTACAGGTTTAAACCGTGTAATTATGTAAGCACTTAATTGTGGGAACCTTTATATCGGGTAGCTTTGATACTGAAGTATATACATCAGGGGATGTGTATATGGAAAGTATTTAATTTACTACTTTCTTGCGTGCTTATTTTGGGGAACTGTTGGGCTGAAATGAGATTTTTCTGCAGGTACACTAACAGCGCAAACGAGTAGACCGATAGTTTCGTCTATATGAGAGAACGTATGTATGCCACCGCCTAGCGTTAGAAATTTATGATTCTACTAGGATGAGAGGGCGTACGGAACGTGCATGTATCATATTTAATTATATCATACATATCATTTACTCCCTCCTTAAAAATTTCAATAGTCCCGACTAAATTAAATTTCGTATCCCCTAAATGATCCTCACTGTAAGTCGCATCTTGTTGCTACAGATGGCACGTACCAAGAGGACCGCTCGCAAGTCAACTGGAGGCAGGGCACCTCGTCACCAGCTCGCTCCACGTAAGCCCCGCCCTGAGCCCACTGAGGTGGAAAGACTGAGGGCTGAGTTGGCCGAAGTGACTGCTGCCCGGAATGCAGCGCGTCAGCAACTGGAGCAAGTGATCCGTGATCGTGACCAGGAAACCCTTACAGTCCAGAGATTGACAGTAGCAAACCGCAACTGTCAACGCATGCTGGTCTGTGTCATGAATCAGAGGGATGAAGCCTGGCACGAGGAGAACGTTCTGAGAGCTTGTCAGTTTGAGCTCGAGCAACAGTTGGAGAATGCTGAAGAATACAATGACAATCTTCATGAAGAAGTGCACCGCCTAAACAACCAGCTTAATCCTCTGCTGCCTCAAAACAACAACGCAGATGAGGACATGGGTTCGGGAATCTTCATGGCTAAAGATGATGATGAAGTGGAGGTCAATGGGCCCCAAGATGCCGCACCAGAAGAAGCACCAGAAGAAGAACTAGAAGAAGAAGAAGAAGATGATGAGGAGTTAGAGCCTGTTAGTGATGAGGACGACGGGGAGATCCTTGACACCGACTCTGAGGGCGATGCTTAGAGTAGTCATCGCGTAGCTACAATGTTAGAATCATCTTTTGTGCCCTCCCTGTGTTAGAGAGAGACTTTGTAATAACTTGGTTTTTGGGATGTAAGGTCGAACCCTATGTTTCCTGGATGTTTAGTTGGAACCTGTTAATTCCGATCACAATTGGATGTCTTATTGTGTTGCGTTCGATGATGGTGTCACGATTAGCACCCTTCGGTGCCGCGACGAAACCGAGGGCCTCCTATGGCGCGTGACATAAGGCTGTGCTGCTTGGCACGCGCTGGTATCGAGGTGGCTAGTCATGATCCATCATGGAACTCTACCGTTGAGAAGTCTCTTTGTGGCCAGTTTGAAGTAGCATTTCTTAGATAACTAAAAATGTTGAGATCGAATCCAAGTACCGGGCGAAAGGTCAAAAATCACGTAGATATTAACGTAAACGGTTCAGTAACTGCTATGCTCCTTGTGAGTGAGCCTTTATCAAAGTACATCTTGTTGGATTCCCTCGCATGATTGCGTCAATTGATGCGCTTGAATGGATTGTGCAGTTGTGATGAATGACTGTGCCATGATTATTTTGAGAAGTCCATTCCATGAAGTCAGTTTGACATATTTACAATAATTCATCTACAAATTTCCCACATCGTCAGTGCTCATTGGCTATGCATTTTGCAGATGTCGTATAATCTCCATCGGGGTCGTGGCAATGAGGATGAGGAACAGCCACCCCCTCCGCCACCACCTACCCCCGCTGAGCTGATGCAGACCGTGGTCGAAGGGCAGCGCATGCTGGCAGATGCTATGCGCCAGCTTGCCAACCGGGAGGCTCGTCATGGCCGCCAGGGCCCAGAACCCAATCAGTACAGTCATTTCAAGGACTTTCTTGATACTAAACACCCGCTCTTTAAGGAGACGGAGGAACCACTGCAAGCTGATGAGTGGTTGAATACTATTGAACAAAAGTTTCATCTACTTTGCTTGACTGATGAGCTAAAGACTGAATATGCTTCTCACCAACTACATGGTCCAGCGGGTATTTGGTGGAGCCACTATCGTTCCACACTACCTGCAAATGTCCCGATTGCTTGGGACCAGTTCAAGGCCGCATTCCGTGGGAACTATATTCCTCCAGGTCTTATGGCTATCAAGCACACATAATTCATGAGGCTGTCGTAGGGAAATAAAAGTTTGACTGAATACCTGCAATTTTTCAACAACCTGGCAAGGTATGCCACAGAGTTTGTGGATACCGATGCCAAGAAAATTGCTAGCTTTAAAAGAGGCCTCGGTCCAAAGCTGATGAAGACTATGGGCACTAGCAAGTGTACTACCTTCAATGATTTTTATCAGTGATGCTCTGACTCAAGAGAACAATAACTTTATCTATGCTACTTCTAAGAGCCGCAAGAGGGCACTTGAGGCAGGTGCTTCACAGTCTCGAGCTCCAGCTGCCCCGAGGGCTCCTCCTCGCCCTCCTGCCACAAGTGCTAAGTTCCGTCCTCCGCAAAAGAAGGCGCTAGTGAAGACTGGGTTTTGCAAGGCATATACAGTGGCTCTGCCAAAGGGTAATTCGGGCCAAGGCAGCTCCAGTGTCCCTCCTAGCAACATGCCTTGCTGGAACTGCAACAAGCCAGGCCATGGGTCCAGGAACTATCCTTACCCTAAGAAGAATGTCAACCAAGGTGGCCGTTAAGGGCACGCTCATTATAACAGTATTGAGGAAATCCCATCTGGTGAGGTTATCACTGCTGGTAAGTTCCTAGTTGACCAACATCCTGCAGTGGTACTTTTTGATTCAGGTGCTTCACATTCCTTTATCAGTCCTAAGTTTGCATCAAAGTTTGCACACAAATTGCATACTGTTGAAGGTGGAGGTTATTGCATTAGCGCAGCAAGTTGGAATATTTGCACAAATAAAGTAGTGGGGAATCTTGAGCTTGAGATAGAAGGGCGAAAGTACTTGCTTGCCTTAGTGGTTTTGCTAGGATTAGGCATAGATGTTATTCTGGGCATGAATTGGATGAGTCAGAATGGGGTACTCATTGATACATCCACTCGGGTAGTTATGCTCAGAGATCCTACAGATCAAAAGGGTTTTCTGGTACAACTTCCCAGAAAAGGTTGATTTGTCTAGGGAAGTTCATGTTGTGCAAGCAAAGGCGTTGGCCGAGATTCCCGTAGTGAATGAGTTTCCGGACGTTTTTCCCGATGATTTGCCGGGACTCCCTCTGGATCGGGATGTGCAATTTAAAATTGAGTTGTTGCCTGGCACGACTCCCATCTCTAGGAGACCCTATAGGATGCCTCCGAATGAACTAGCTGAACTTAAGGTGCAATTGAATGAACTTTTGAAGAAGGGGTTGATTTGTCCTAGTTCGTCGCCGTGGGGATGTCCTGCTATATTTGTAAAGAAGAAGGATCAGTCATTGCGAATGTGCGTAGACTATAGACCTCTCAATGCAGTCACTGTCAAAAATAAGTACCCTCTACCGCGCATCAACATCTTATTCGATCAGTTGTCTAAAGCTAAAGTTTTCTCCAAGATCGATCTAAGATCTGGTTACCATCAGATCAAAATCCGTCCCGAAGATATTCCAAAAACGGCTTTCTCGACAAGATACGGCCTTTATGAGTATCTTGTTATGTCTTTCGGCCTGACAAATGCCCCCGCACACTTCATGTGCTTGATGAATTCGGTGTTTATGCCCGAATTGGACAAGTTTGTGGTGGTGTTTATTGATGATATCTTGATATATTCTAAAAATGAGGAAGAACACGCTGAACACCTGCGTATTGTTCTCACCAGACTACGCGAACATCAATTATATGCAAAGTTCAGTAAGTGCGAATTCTGGCTTCGTGAAGTACCTTTCCTTGGGCATGTGTTGTCCGATGGAGGAATTATGGTGGATCCCACCAAGGTACAGGAAGTATTGAATTGGAAGGCTCCTACTTCGGTTCATGAGGTCCGGAGTTTTCTTGGGTTGGCTGGCTATTATCATCGCTTCATCCCGGATTTCTCAAAAATAGCCAAACCCATGACTCGGTTGCTGCAAAAAGACACTAGGTTTGTCTGGACTCCTGAGTGTGATGCGGCTTTTCACCATCTGCGCACCCTCCTAACCTCGGCTCCGGTTTTGGCACAACCGGATATTGAGAAACCATTTGATGTTTATTGTGATGCCTCAGGCATAGGTTTGGGAGGTGTGCTGATGCAGGAAGGCCGAGTGATTGCATATACCTCTCGACAACTTCGGAAACATGAGGTGAATTATCCAACGCATGACTTAGAACTGGCCGCAGTTGTTCATGCTTTGAAAGTATGGCGGCATTATCTGCTGGGCAATGTCTGTAATATCTACACAGACCACAAAAGCCTCAAATACATCTTCACCCAACCCGAGTTAAATATGCATCAAAGAAGATGGCTTGAGTTGATTAAAGATTATAACCTTCAAGTGCACTATTATCCTAGCAAGACAAATGTGGTTGCGGATGCTTTAAGCCGTAAGTCTCATTGCCATTCCCTAGTTGAAACTGATTTTCATCCATCTCGCCTTCTACATCTAGTAGTCTTGTACAACATCACTGTCAGTTGTACTCTCAAAGGCAGAATTATTGAGCTCCAAAAGACTGATCCTGGTGTATTCCACATAAAACGCAAGATGAAAGAGCAAGAAACTACACAATTCAGGGTAGATGAAGACGGTGTACTATGGTTCAAGGATAGGTTAGTTGTGCCTAAGGACCGAGAGCTTAGAAACGATATTATGTCTGAAGCACACTCCTCTAAGTTGTCCATCCATCCTGGTAGCAATAAGATGTATTATGATTTGAAGCCATACTATTGGTGGACCAAGATGCGGAAAGAGATAGCTGCATATATTGCTAGGTGTGACACCTGCTGTAGGGTTAAAGCTGTGCACATGAAAGCTGGGTTGCTTCAACCACTTTCTATCCTAGGTTGGAAATGGGAAGAGATAAGTATGGATTTCATTGTCGGACTTCCTCCTACTGTCAAAAATCATAACTCCATCTGGGTAATTGTGGATCGTTTGACCAAATCAGCTCACTTCATTCCAGTTAGAGTGGACTATCGTCCCACTGACTATGCTGAGTTGTACTTCAATCAGATAGTCTAGCTCCATGGGGTACCTCATACTATCGTTTCTGACCGTGGTCCCTAGTTTACTGCTTGCTTTTGGGAGCACTTGCATCACCTTCTGGGAACCAAGTTAGTGAGAAGTTCTGCTTATCACCCCAGACGTCAGGTCAGACGGAACGAGTTAACCAAATCTTGGAAGATCTATTGCGGGCATGTGTAATATCATCCAAGGGTTCTTGGGAAAAATGGTTACCTCTAGCTGAGTTTTCATATAATAATAGTTACCAAGAGAGTATTAAGATGGCCCCATTCGAAGCTTTGTACAGTCGTAAGTGTAGAACTCCACTAAACTGGGTAGAAGCTGGTGAAAGAAGGTATTATGTTATTGATTTTGTTCAGGAAGCTGAGGAACAAGTCCGTACCATCCAAAAACATATGGCTGCAGCCCAAGCTAGATAGAAAAGTTATGCTGATCGTCGTAGAAAACCGCTCGAGTTTGAAGTTGGAGACTTCGTTTACCTGAAAGTTTCTCCAATGAAGAGTGTCCAACGTTTTGGTGTTAAGCGGAAACTTGCACCAAGATATGTGGGTCCTTTCTAGATCATAGGCAAGAGTGGAGTTGTTGCGTACAAAATCTAGTTACCTCCTGAAATGAGTGCCATATTCAACGTCTTCCATGTATCTCAGCTCAAAAAGTGTCTTCGAGTTCCTGAGAAAAGAGTCCCGTTAGGAGATATCAGGCTTGAGTCTGATTTAACTTACGAAGAAAAGCCAGTCCGGGTGATAGATACTCAGGAACGAGTAACTAGAAGCAAAGTGGTTAAGTGGTATAAAGTAATGTGGAGTAATCAGGGTAGTGAAAGTGACGCTACCTGGGAACGGGAGGACTATTTGCGGGATGGCTATAATGAATTCTATGAAAAATGGTACGCTTTCCAAATCTCGGGACGAGATTTTTATAAGGGGGGAGGGCTGTAACACCTCAGGTGTTTAGCTCCATAATTGCATTGCATTTGCATAAGCATAAGCATGCATCATTCATGTTATTTTATGTGGTTGCAACAAATGTGAATGTTTTTAGAATTTTGTTTGGCTCACATCATGTGACACTAGGTAGTTGGTGTAACAGAAGGGGAGAGTAGCTAATTATGTCTCACAACACCTTAGTTATACTTAGGGTCACTAATGGAGCAAGGTTCATGTTGACCAAAATCACTAAAATGCCCTCCAAGGTGTAGTTGACCACCATTTAGCCCTAGTATGCTCTAGTTTGACCAATTAAAAAGTATAGCTTAAAGACCTTGCATGGAGGAGCACCCTTAAGCAAAGTTGTAGGGAATTTTATGGGGAACAAAGGTCTCAATATGGCCATCTTATAAAATTGGCCAGAACATGCTCAAAAATGGCCCACAAGTCAGCTAGAGGGGTTGTCTCAACACTTAGAATTTTTCTAAGTCTCAAAAGTGTCCCTCCAGTTTTACTGTGGCCTACTTTATGAGCTTGTAGTTTGCGAACTAGGCCAAACCAGCTTCCACTCATATTGACAAACTTGTAGTCCTTATGTAGCTCTACAACATTGCCAACATCACCCATGCTTGGTTCTCAATAGTTTAGGAGATATAGTGTCAAGAAGTTAGGGTTTCAGTCGACGTTTATCTCTGAGACTGCATTTCAGTTTCAAGGGGCACCACTTTGGAGTTTTATAGTTTCAAATCTGAGCCGAATTGGTTCTGGAGCAAATTAGCAAAGTTGTTCACCTCAGAAAGCACTACAATATTTGTATTATCACCTGCTCCTAACTCGAACCGGTTTGAGAGATAATTAGCGCCAAAACTGCCCTGTCAGTCGGTCTTCGGAGGCTCGGTTTCAGTCAACGAGTTCGAACGCCGGCATGTCGTGGCGCGCGGGCAGAAGAACGGCGACGCGTGGTGACCGAGCGCTGCCGTTCCCTCCACGTCGCGAGCCTGGGCATGAGTTGAACACCGAGCGGCCACCTCCACCCCCTCGCGCGTGCTCATTCTCTTCTCCCTTCCTCTCGCTCTGGCCGGGCTCACCGAGGCAGAAACCGGGACGCCAGTGCCACCGTAGCCATCTCCGAGCTCGCGCACTCACCACCGCTCGCCGAACCACGTCCATCCCTCCGCCTCACCGTGGCCAGCACCACACCGTAGTTCTCTGTCTGCCTTCACCCATGTTTCCCCCTCCCTGTCACGTGTAGATGCTAGGATGAAGATGTTACCGCTAGTATCGGGACAGCCATGATGGAACGAGACCATGCACGGCCACGCCATGGCCGCCGGCCAGGTGCTCACGCGGTCAAGCGGTTCGCTCCACCCCCGTCTGTGGGAGTGATCTCGTTAGGTCCGCTAGGAGTCCAGGAAGGTGATGCACCCTTCGGTAGGTCGTGCGACGGCCGGGACTCGCCGGCGTACCGCCAGGCACCGCGCCCGTCCGCCATTGCCGTCGGTCTGGGTGCGGTGGTGCATCAACTTTGGGGAAAAGTGGTAGCCTCGGTGCGGTTGGGTTTGGGCCAGACGCCGGTGCACTTGGATCGGTCGGAGGAGCCACCGGCGGCGAGGAATTGCTCGTCGGAGCTCACTGCCGTCGAGTCCCTATTCCCTTTCACCAACACGCGGGGGCCACCTATCTGTGCCGCGCGTGCGCGTTTTGGGCCGCGTCGGCTTTGCAGGCCGACCCTTTAGTGAGGTTTTGATTTTAGTTTTTGTTTTCCTTTTTATTTCTGTCACAGTTTTAGATAAGATTTGGAAAATGTATATCTAGGGTTTTACTTGCTCAAAAATTATGAGATACATTTTGTTAGGATCTACAAGGTGTGTAGTATTTTAGAAAAATATGAATTGGTTATGTGATGTTTAGTTTCTGGGAGATTTAAATAGGTTTTTGAAATGTGTTTTAGATTGCACGCAAACTTGTTTAAATCATATCTTGAGTTTCAGTGTTCCAAAAATTATGAAATTTGGTGGGTAGGCTAATTTATACTTTCTCTAGCTCTGGTAAAAATTTGGGCAGTAGTGCTTAAGCACTTTTCAAGTTATAATGCTATCTTATCATTTTAGGGAATACTTGAATGAATTTTAGTAATTTTTCTACATGTGCAATGTTCTTAGAAATTTTTGGAGAATGTCTTGGTACCATAAATTGTCTAAGAAAAATATGAAATCTGTTGTTTGATACTTTTCAATATGATTTGTTAATTATACAAAAATCAGCCTTTTGGGCTTGTGAATTTTGTTTAGGGAGTTTCTCTAAATAATTTTAGTTCAAATTTTTACAGTGGTCTCTTTTTGGTTCCTAGAGTCTCCTGTAATTTTAGTAGAATTTTAGAAGCAGTTTACATATATGTTTAAAATTTCACTTAATTACTTAAGTAAATTAAGAAATGGTTATAAATAAATATTTTAGGTGGGCCAACCTTACTTTCTGGTGTTTTTGTGACCTATGTGAACTTTTGGTAATATTAGTTTGGTCTTATGGGATGTTTGCCACATAAATAAATATTTAATCGTTGCAATTCTAGGTTTTCTGGACAGCTGGTAGTATCTTTGGGTTTGACCCTTAATAAAAGTGTTTGCTGGAAAACTTGTGAATACCAAAGTTGTAGTAAACTTGATAAACTAGCTTGTTTCAAAATTTGGGAGCATTTGGCTTAGTAGTTTAGGAGTTATTGCTGTTTTAAGTGACGGTCCAGAATTGGCTGCTCTCTGTTTAGACAGATTCTGGAACTTGGGAAATTCGACATGGAAAACTTAAGAATTTAAGGTTGAGGTCTGAAAATGATTTGTAGGGCATTTCATAAGCTTTCCAGATTGTCTTAGATCATATCTTTTCGGGTTAGGAATCTTCAGTTATGTTAGAATTTTTGAGCTGCTGTCCAGAATGTCTTACTGTGGTATTTTGGTGTTGGATGTGGTAACCTAAGTAATGCTACTCTTGTAATTGTTAGGTGCTAGGGCCTTAACCGAAGAAGAACAGCTATATCTTAGGTTGGGTAGATTAGGTAAGTACTTCTCCACCGGAGAAGAGATTTGCACGTATTGATGAAGTGACTTGAATAGAATACTTTCATTGCTGAAATGCATTTCATTCTGAGCATGTTGCACCCATTGTGCATCCATGATATTTATTGTGCATTCATGCAATAGGTGTACCGGAGGGGGTGACACTCCTCGAGTTCGATGGAGCAATTCCGGAGGAAGTCCAGGACCAGCCGGAACAGCCAGAGGAACCAACCGGCGACGAAGCTCCTGCCGAAGATCTGCCCAAGTGACCTGACCACCAGCCCTCGACCTTTCTAAAAGACAAGCCCGGTGCATGCTGAACCCATCCTTTTATAAATCTATCTTGAGTACTTTAAATTGTTTAATGCATTAAGTTGTAGGAGTTGTATGAACACAATTGTTGCATTATACCTATCCTTGCCCAGATATCGTACTTAAATCCTAATTTAGGTTTAGGCACGTATCAATGCTTAGCCCTGCTTAGTACGGTAGAAGTCGGGTGATTTCCGGTCATCCGCGAGATGTAGGAAGGAGTCACGAGTGGCCTTATGGCTATCATGGATGAAACCATGCTTTAAAATGAAATTGAGACCGGGCGGGAGTTTGATAGTATAGCCGCAAGACACTTCATGTCTTGGGTGTGGAGCTATGCCCGTCTGAGTCATTTAAGGACCGATTCGCTGTACGTCCTTGAGTCATGTTGAACGTAGGCTAACACTTAGTTGGCCGGATAAGTCGTTCCGACCGCGAAGCCGAGTAATATGATTCAGGCCAGGAATCGAATGGTAGGTTGCTTCTTGGAGGAGAGAAAGGATGTGCTTGGGGACATTGGTGTGAGACCAAGGGGGGTTAGAGTCCCTATCACCTGGCAGAGTGTCGCCCTTGGGGTCGCGACATTATTCGGACCCGCGATTCCTGAACCATATGAAACGGTGGCCTGTGCGACCCTGGCAGGGGTCTGCACGGTGAGTGCTAGAAATACCCCTCCAGCTGGATAGGAATTCGATTCGAATCGCCGTCGCTCTCGGTTAGTGAGCACTTGACTTGAGCAGCGGCAACATAGATCTCATTAAATGAACAGGTGGTTAAGGGAATGATACAACGTTGCCACAATTCATACCTGCTCTGGATATAATAATGATAATTGTTTGATTATAATCAAGTGCATGCTTAGTACAGGTGCTAAGATAGATGACAGGTAAATGCTAAAAATAAATGCTAATACAGGTTAAAAGAGTTTAAATTACTTATGCTTTTCCGCAAAAGGTAATGTCAACCAGCTCCAATTATGAAAGCCTTGCATAATCCTTGATGTCATCTTATTTCTAGTTTTTGACGGGTAAGTCTAGCTCACTACATTCTAGTACTCAGGGTTTATTCCCTCCTGTTGCAGATGATATGCTCTACCAAGGCTTCTGCAAAAATTATCTCCACCCTGCGGGTGACGAAGACTAGATCACTAGGGCGTGATCATCTTTTATGTACTTTCCTGATGCTTTTGCGGGTTGTTGATCAAGAAGACTGGCAGTAGTTAAACAACTGGTATGTGTATGCTTCTGCTACTTTATAAACTTGGTTTGTAATATTTGCGACTCCGTGTGTGTAAACTTATTTCGGAACTACTTGTGAAATGTAACGTATGATGTTGTATGTTGAATGATGTGATCTTGGTTGTAAGCAAGTTGGTTTGAAATCCTTCATAATTTCGATTGACTACCGGGATTATATGGGCTCAAGTTCAAAAATTTAAGCGCTTCGGTGTTTGTTTTTGTACTTGTCCTCTTATAATTTGGTCGGTTCTGTTACAGATAGATAGGGGTGGAATCTATAGTGTCTCGAAGAGACTCTAGAAAATCGATGAGGTAAGAGAGAATGAATAGAAAGAAAAGATAAAAGTATAATATAAGATTGAGTTAGACTAAAGATGAATTCAATCGTTTCTTGGCAACGGCTCTAGAAATGCTTGTTGGTATAATTAATGCACACTCTAGTTATCCACAAGCACACAGATAATCTACCAATGTAGCACTTCACCAGAATGACCCATTTTTAATATAGAACCCAAAGGAACGGAATGATGTACTTTAGTCTTAAACCTAATCCCTGAGTAGCAAACAAGGACAGAGAAAATAGAAGATAAAAGGGTATCACTAAGGTTGTCTAGTTCTATTATTGCAATAAGTTATGTTAATTATGATTCAACTAGGGATTACTATAGAAGAGCACAATTAGAGTGTAGTCTCCCAAGTAACTAATCCTGCTCGGCCTATAAACAGGAGATGGACTATAGAAGATTCAACAAGGCTATAAAAGTCACCCCTGCGAGCTACCACCGATCTAGAATATAGGGTACATCATATGAGCAATCAAGTCTAAGCACCATGCTTACACTACTATGGCTACTCTACCCCTAGAGCTACCAGAAATAAAGTACTCAAAAAGAGTCATAGACTAGAAGAATAATAATAACATTAAGACTTACTGACAAATAGAAGTTGATCACTGAATAAATCTCAGACGCAAGCCCTTAAAGAACTTGAATCCGCAGGTACAAGGCATAGAAGCAGCACCGATAGGCTGGTACTCACTCCAAATCTCTTCCCTCTCTCTCTTCTAATTCTAATTCAAGACTAGATTCTAAATCTAAAATAGAGGAGAACTAGTCTTCTTCTTGAAAGCTGGCTCTAGAGAGGTTTTCCTTTCGAGGGACACCTCTCTCTGATCCTATCTAGAGATAATGAATTAGGGTTTCAAGATGCTCGGGGGGTCTAGGGTCTGGTTATATAGTCCGACGGGATGAACCGCGGCCCTCGAATCAAATTGACTTGAAACGACGGTCAAGATGCGATGTAGAGATGTGTTGTAATGCATTGCGTGAAGGAGAAGGCGGTTGGCCTCTGAGGGGGGGGGCGGCCTCCTCTGGAGTCCTCTCGGTCCCGTGCCTTCTTATGTCTTCTAGAGTCTTCTAGTCTCGAGGTCCGATCTGTTTGACACGATTTGGTCAAGTTCCTTAGGCCCAACTCTTATCTAGAATTCATGTATTTCCTATTTAATCCCTAAAAAACCATAATTCACCAAAACTCACGGAATTCTGTTAGTTGAGTCTCTATTCTATGGTGGTGATTGTATTTATACTCTTTTTCATGTTTTATTGATAGTTTATAATAGAAGTTAATTACCATCAACACATGCACAGGTCTGTTCAAACTCTTGTAGGTGTGAGTATGGGTTTTTATTGCCTTCTCTGAGAAGGATTTATCTCAAATTAGTTTTATTAAACATGGACGTAGCTCATTACCAGGTGTTATGATAGGCTCTAAGGATTCCGGTGGCTTTAAGGTTGCGCTCGTGGGTTTAGCATATTGATAGATAGGAGTGGAATCCATGCTAAAAGAAAAAGTAAAACAAAAGAAAGAATTAAAGATAAAAGGTTAAGCTAGGCTTGTAGTTAATTCAGCAACCGTTTCCCTGGCAACAGTGCTAGAAAGCTTGTTGGTATAAATTAACACACATAGATAAATCCGCAAGCGCATGAATATCGTTGTAGCTTTCACCTGGAAGTATTCTAAGTATCGTATCCACAGGGAAACATGTGGGACTAACTACGGTCTAACTTAACTAAGGGTAGCAACAAGGTTAGGATAAACTGGAGCGTAGAGAGGATAACTAAGGTTCTCTAGTTCTTACTTGGGTAAGCTTGTACATGACATAGGGGGTTATTTAGACTTTTTCCTATATATATATATATATATACTGTAATGTTGTTGTTGGGCTAAGATTGGTCGAGATGGATGGGAGTGGGCTCGGCCACATTAACCGAAGCGGGCTTTATAAGAGGCACACCTCCGTAAATGGGGGTATTTTTGGAGGCGAAAGCCTGCCTCTGTTAATATATTTTAGGTTTAACTGCCTCGGTAAATCGATTTTGCAAGGCAGTTGATTGTAACTGCCTCAGTTAATAAAAATGATCGCTTCGGTTAATCTCATGTATTAACCGAGGCGGTTCAAATGTCTGCCCGCCTCCAAGCTCGTTTGCCAAACGCCTCGGCGAAGTTTTATTGTAGTAGTGCTAGCTGACAATGAAAGGCAAGTAAGTCAAAAAAAACCATGACTTATAGCTTTTTGAGCTCCTTGTTGAAGATGAAGGCCTAGAGCACGAGGGCAGTAGAGTGCTGAAGGCCAATAGCCTGGGGAAGGGACCGCCATGCCTCTTTGTGCCGACTTGGTTGAGAGATTCAGCTGCTGCTGCTGCTGGTCTCCATGTATTGGGAAATGCTACGGTACTCTCATTATCTAATCTAAGAGGCAATAACTCAAAGAAATTTGTACTATTAATTTATTGAATTTTATAATAAAATGAATGAATGAATAAATAATAATCTAAGAAAAGGAAAAAAAAAAATCTCCCAAATCCTTTAATCATCGGAGGGAGGTAGCATTCTTGGTGTGCACCAGGCAAGGGAGCGGCGGTGTGGCCGCGTGGGATCCAATGGCACACGTCAGCGTCACGGAAGCAACAAGCGGTCATTGGCATTAATTAAAAATTCCTTTGGATGCATAACGTGTATTTGGAATTTGACCATTGACACGACGGATTTTACTAGCTGACAGTCCGACACATAGATTAAAACAACATGTTATACAATCTTATATTTTTTTTTTGTTAATGTCCGCTTCTGTGGTACTCTCTTCGTTTTAAATTATAAGTCGTTTTGACTTTTATGGTGCATCCATTGCATCCATTTTGCTAAGGATCTAAATATAATAATATGTCTAGATACATAGCAAAGTGGATGAATAAAAAAGTTAAAGTGACTTGTAATTTGGAATGGAGAGAGTATATAAGATCAATGAAGATCTCCAATGGCAATGCAACTATGATGCATAACAAGCAGATGTATTGATGCATAAAAAAGTACATGTTAATTAGATGGATCAAAAAGATTCGTCAGGACAAAGGAAAAGTACACACACTACATGTATGTCACGTCCAAAGTTCCAAACAAAAAGATTTGCCACGCTCAACATATCATGCATGTATCAATTAGATCTAAAACAAATATTTTTAATCTAAAAACTTTCCTTTTTATCTTATTTTACAAAATAAAAAATAAAAAATATATATTTCATGTAGTACTATCTCGTAACAAGTGATTATAACCGTCTGATCTAATTAAATAAACAACCCATAGTTATTTAAGAGTACCACAACAAAGCCCCATGCATTGTTGATCATAGTACTAAGTATTTTAGTGATGTCGTAATGAAATATGAACTAACTTGTTACTTAACTATTGGAGATGCCTAAGGGTGTCCTCAATGATAACATGTAAATAGTTAGCTAGTGAAACTTAGAAATAATAAAAATAACATTGTAATGGAGGGTTATGTGAACCGTGATAGGGTTGTTTCTGAAAGATCGTGCTTGCATGATAGAGTTGTTTCTGGAAGGCCATACTACACTAACTATTTGAAAGTCCTAGTTGTTTGATTTCTCTTTTATAGATAATCAAACTCTTTCTAGACTAGCTATTTGAAAACCACTAGATACACCCTAATAGGACTAGAACCGTGCAGGATGCACGAGCACTGTTGCACAACGGGCTATAGTCCCGGTCCAAAAGGACCTCTAGTCCCGGGCTGCGAGCCGGGACTAAGGTTTTGGGACTAAATGTCCCACCTTTAGTCCCGAGCTGTGAGCCGGGACTAAAGGTGCTGTCAGGCATCGACGTGGCGCAACACCTTTTAGTCCCGGTTGGTTCTTTTTTCTTTTCAATTCATTATTGATTTTGGTTTTCAGTTATATTGTTTTCCAATTTATTCTTCGTTGCTACTATTTGTATACGTTGCACCTATACGAGAGCGTTATTATTGCACACAAATAAAGTATATATATATATATATATATATATATATATATTATAGAGATATACATATACATACATACACATTACATTTATAAATAATATACAAGTAATCAAGTGTTCGGCCGCCGGTTAATGAGTTACACAAATATTTATCCGCCACTCAAAGCTCATACAAGTGTTCGTTCTTGTTTGGACTCTTCAAATTCAACCTAGGGTTGTGGTGGAACTCGCCGTCTTCCGGGATGACATGATCGTTGATGAAACCTGCGATCGTCTCCTGGATTGCGATGAGTATTGTGTGTTTGAACACTTGTTCTTTCAATTCCCACTCCTTCCATTTGCATTAATTAAAGGAAAAGATATTAATATACATAAGATTTTTTTAGTTTCAACAAATAAATAAGATATGAATTTACTATATACATATATTACTTACTTTTAGCATCTCTTTAGCAGGTGTAAATTTGCTACACCACATGTACTCGCAAACGTAGTATCCACATAAATTGGTTTCGTACGGTTATCTGGACACCCACTTATGTAGAATAGGAGGGGGGGAGTGGCACTTTCAGATCCGTACGATATCTTTGTTGTAGCCAAGTCCAAGTCATGCCCAATAAGTCGGTCGTTGATTAGGTATAGCATAGTAAATTAAAGGAGCATGCAACGATAATTAACGAATGATAGAACTTACATCTGGGTCATGTCTATCATGTCTTGGTACATTGCCAACTCTTTTCTCATTGAGTCTCACACATTTATAGTTTGTTCCTTGATCTTAATCTCAATGAGTATCCAGTTATCCCTGCATTTGTTTATAGAGTCAACTTATATATATATATATATATATATATATATATATATATATATATATATATATATATATATATATATATATATATATGTTGGATTGACTAAGACATGATATAACACAACACTTTACCCCATATTGTAAGGGAAGAGTATCAACTCCTTATGCCTTTGGTTATAAAAGAACCTCCGGAGATTTTTCTCCATTTCCTTGATCTTCAGATTGAATGGATCTTTAGTCTTTGTGTCCTTGTACACGACATACGGATCTTTAGTCTTTGTTTCAATCTGAGTTCTCTCATCACGTGTCTACACATCGTGAGCATAGTTATTACGAATACGTACATATGCTAGAGTGGGATTATTGATTAAAAGGAAGAATCACTTACAGACAATAGCAACTTATGAGAGATTTGTCAAGAGCATCCATATAGAGAAGCTGGTGTATTTCACTAAACTGTACCCAGATGACGTCATCTCCACGGAAGTAGTGACGGTCTCTGACTTGGACGCCCAGGTATTGTTCACTTTGATGTTGTGCACAGAATCTCAAGTAGTACTCGTGCAGCTTGTACATTTGTGTACCAAGATTTTTTTACCTTTGCAGGGTCGCATAGACTCCTTCCATATACGTACTTCCTCCGCCATTCATCAACAACTTCGGCCTCTTTAACAGTTGTTAGTTCCTCCCGACCGAGAAGTTGTTCTAATGAAAGCCCAGTCACATTCATTCACTTGGCGAGTTCATCTAAGTCCACATCATCAGTTACCGACATTTACATCAAGTTCATGTTGGAACCATATTAATTCTCAACCACTAGTGGTGGCACTGATTGCTGCACTTGTTGGCCGAGCTGTGCAACATCTTTTCTGGTCGCCTTCTGTTTCCTTTTGTCCTCCTTGATTTTCTTTGTGATAGTACGCTCATAGTCTGATAGTGGCAGCGCTGGTTTTTTACTAGCGGCACGCTTCTCGTCTTGCATAGCCTGCACCACTTGACGTAGCTTTACACGAGGATACATTAGGTATGGCTTCTCTTGCTTTGCTCGTGCATCAGCTTTGGTCTTTTCGAAGAACGCTTTCACTTCTGCCTTGACTGAAGCATTAAGTTCTTCATCAGTCTTCTCGTATGGAAGCTTGGTCATCTTTGGGATCTTCATGACCACAACTTGTTTCTTCGGCGGAGGTGGTGGGACCGATCTCTATGAGCCAGTGGGCCTCTTGTTCCTCGATGGACCAGCCGGTGCCAATGAGGCGGCCGTTGTCGGCATTGGTAGAGGTGCGGTTGGAGCTTGCTGTTGTGGAGGAGATTGAGCCGCTGACGGTGTTGGAGTATTTCATGGAGGAGATACGGCCAGCGGTGGGGATGCAGTCTTGTCTGCTTGTATGAAATCATCGTCGTCATCGTGTCCCACGACACTGTGGTCATGTGGTGAATGGATAGACGGACTTGGGGAGGTCCTGGATTTGAAAAAAAATGAACAAGGTATATACATGAGTGAACCGTAATTAGATATAGTACATAATTATTGAAAAGCAATTGCGTTCTGAGAAGATGTGTCATGATATCAAAGAAGGATGGAGGGAACACCAACTCAAAGCTGACAAGACATTGAACCACATCGTTCTATAAAGTAGCTAGATCAAAAGGATTGATTGCCTTCTGAGAAATTGCATTGAAGAATGCACACAGCTTCACGGTGGCCAAACATACATGTGGAGGTAGAATTCCCCTTAAGGAAACCGGAAGCAGTTGCGTCATAATCATGTGGCAGTCGTGCGATTTTAAGTTGACAAATTTCTTCTCTGGCACATTTATTATACGCTTTATATTGGAGGAGAACCCAGATAGGACTTTGATGCTGCTTAGGCACTCAAACATGCTTTCCTTCTCCTCATTGCTAAGAGTGTAGCTAGCAGGTCTTAAGTAATGACGTCCATCATCTGTCTTCTCTGGATGCAGGTTGTCTCGTTCTTTCATGCGCTTCAAGTCCTCTCGTGCCTCAAGGGTATCCTTAGGCTTTTCAAACACACCCATGAACCCTAGGAGATTGATACAAAGATTCTTTGTTAGGTGCATCACGTCGATCGAGTGGCGGACCTCAAGGTCTTTCCAATATGGTAGGTCCCAAAATATTGACTTCTTTTTCCATATTGGGGCGTGCCCCGAAGCGTCTTTTGGAACAGGTTCACTGTCTTGTCCCTTTCCAAACACTACTTTCAAATCCTTGACCATCTTGAATACCTCTGCCCCATCTCGGTTGCCTGGCTTGGACCGGTGTTCTGTCGTACCTTTAAAATATTTGCCTTTATTTCTCAACTGGTGGTTCTTAGCAAGAAATCGACGATAGCCAAGGTACACGACCTTTTGACATTTTTTAAAATAGACAGCCTCAAGGTCACCAAAACAATGGGTGCATGCATTATATCCCTTATTTGTCTGTCCTGAAAGATTACTTAGAGCTAGCCAATCATTGATTGTCACGAACAACAATGCTCGCAGGTCAAATTCTTCCTATTTGTACTCATCCCACACACGCACACCTGGTTTGCTCTATAGCAGCTAGAGTTCCTTAACTAATGGCCTCAGGTAGACATCGATGTCATTGCCAAGTTGCTTCGGGCCTTGGATGAGCACCGACATCATAATGAACTTCCGCTTCATGCATAACCATGGAGGAAGGTTGTAGATACATAGAGTAACGGGCCAAGTGCTATGACTAGAGCTCTGGTCCCCAAAAGGATTAAATCCAACCGTACTCAATGCGAACCTTAGGTTTCTTGCGTCATCTGTAAAGTCTAAGAATTCTCTATCTATTTCTCTCCACTAGGACCTATCTGCAGGGTGTCTCAACATGTTGTCCACCTTACGGTCTTCTTTGTGCCATCGCAACAACTTTGCGTGCTCCTTGTTTCTGAATAGTCGTTTTAGGCGTGGAATTATTGGAGCATACCACATAACCTTGGCAGGGATTCTCTTCTTCGGACGTTTTTCATCCTCAACATCGCCAGGATCATCTCGCAAGATCTTGTACCGTGACGCATGGCAAATAGGTCACTCATCTAAATTCTATTGAACGCCACGGTACAAGATGCAGTCATTAGGACATGCATGTATCTTCTCGATTTATAATCCTAAAGGGCAGATGATCTTTTTTGCTTTATATGTAGTGGTGGGCAATTCATTAGGCTTCGAAAGCATCTTTTTTTGGATCTTTAGAAATTTCCCAAATGCCTTGTCAGATATATCATTCTCTGCCTTTCACTGTAACAACTCCAGTGTCGTGCCTAGCTTTTTCTGCCCATCTTCGCCCGACAGGTAGAGTAATTTCTTGTGATCCTGTAGCATTTGGTCAAACTTAGCCTTCTCCTTTTCATTTTCACAATCTCTTTGTGCGTCATGAATGATATCACCAAGAGCATCGTCATCTTCAGCGATACTGTTTTCTGCATCCGCCTCTTCTTCAACTTCCTCCATCGCGAAGTCACAGTATTGAGCAAAAACATCGTCAGGGTCCACTTGTTCTTCTTCACCTTCTTCCATCATAACACGGTCTCTCCGTGCTTGGTCCAACAAATGTAGTTTGGCATGAAACCCGACTTGAATAAGTGCAAGTAAATACTTCTTGAGCTACAAAATTCTTTTAAATTCATACACACGGCACATGGACAGCACATAAAACCATCCCGCTTGTTTTCCTCTTCCACTCTGCAGAATTCTCGCACAACCTCAATGAACTCATTGAAGCGGCGATCGGCATTGTACATTCAATGGCGTGTCATTATCTGCATTATATGACATCACATAATTAAAAGCCCAGCATGAGAAAAGAGCGCGGCACAACCTTGTCTAATTGAGTTCAAAATTTTATAAGTGGTTCATCATTTCATAAAATTAATTTATAGACATTAATAAAAAAATAGCAAAATCATAAAATTTGTATTTTTCTATTAAAAGGTGTAATTTTATCTCTAAATAAAATTAATTTGAAGAATTTTTAAAGTTAAAATAAATTTGTTTCAAAATTACAAAGAATCAACATTATTTAATATTTTAAAATGAGAACATTAACAAATTAAAGTAAAAAAGTATCCTAAAAAGTCTATAATAGAACTAAACATTATATGCGTATACTACTTTCTAGGTACTATAATTAGCATCGTTCATAAAAATTCAAACATGAAAAGTGATTGGAGCTAGCAATATGAAATAAAATAGCCCATATATAACATGGATTTACATATGGTGCTGCTAAAACATAGGAGGATGAAGCTAGCAACCTTTCAAACAAATCGACAACGGTATAAAAGCGTTTGAAGTGGATTGATCGCCGGAGATGAGACAAGCAAGAACAATAGAAGAACAAGCAACAAGAACATGAACAAGGAAGGGCTTGAGCAGGAAGCAAGAAGAGGGAGGTTCAATTTATAGGAGGAGGTTTTAATCCCGGTTGGTAACACCAACCGGGACTAAACCTAGTCCTATAGTCCCGGTCGGTGCCACGGACCGGGACAAAAGCTGTAGTCCTGGTCCGTGGAACCGACCGGGACTAAAGGCAGAGCTTTAGTCCCGGTTGGTAACCGTGCTGCTAAAACATAGGAGGATGAAGCTAGTAACCTTTCAAACAAATCGACGACGGCGTAGAAGCATTTGAAGTGGATTGATCGCCGGAGATGAAACAAGCAAGAACAATAGAAGAAGCAACAAGAACATGAACAAGGAAGGGCTCGGGCAGGGAGAAAGAAGAGGGGGGTTCAATTTATAGGGGGAGGTTTTAATCTCGGTTGGTAACACCAATCGGGACTAAACCCAGTCATATAGTCCCGGTCGGTGCCACGGACCGGGACAAAAGCTAGTCCCGGTCCGTGAAACCGACCGGGACTAAAGGTACCTCCCGACAGCGCCTGACAACAGAGCCGTTGGCGAGGGACCTTTAGTTCCGGTTGGTAACACCAACCGGAACTAAAAGTCTATTTAGTCCCGGTCGCTGAAATCGTCGAGACTAAAGACATTTTGAACGATCGACGAAAGGTCAGTTGTGTAGTAATGGAGAAAAAGAAACATAAAACCCACACGGCAAGATGGCGCGGCTCACATCCTCGCCCTTGCTGCCTTGCAGTTGCAGCCTCCACCGCTCACCACGGCGGTCTTGCATGCGTGTTGCCATGGCCAGCACCAAGAAACAAAAAGCCAGCCGCGAGAACACAGTGCGATGCAACACTGTGCTGCATGTATGGGCGGAGACATACGAAAGTGAAAGCATCAAGACTTTATCGGCCGCCGCGCGTAGCGGACCATGACGAGACCGACTGGGCCTAGGCGCCTGGCGTGCCGGAGACCTCCTCCATCCTCACCCACCCAGCACAATGGCACCAAAAGCCAGGTTCAAACCATCAAAAGCGCTAGCCTGCAGCTGACCACAGCATGCCCAATGCTTTGTGGTGGGATGGTAAAAAGTAAAAACTAATAAAAAGGTTAGTGCCATCGTATCATATTGGGTTTGGATCTACCGTCGTACTGCCTGGTTATTGTCCTGGCAGTGGTGGCCGTGGGGTGTGGTGGCTGGGTGACGAGACGATGGGCCTCTGCTGCTGCTGCTGGTGTGCCTGGGGGCTTTCACGCACAACAGATCGACCACACGCTTTTTCTCCCTCGGTGCATGTGCGACGTGCGAGTGTGACCACAGAACACCGGTGGCCTGTGTGGCTGTGTGTGACCACTAATCACTAGTACTAGCTATCTACGAGAGTAGGTGCAACGGTCCACGTGTCCAACTAATCTCAGCGTCATCTGTCTCTGTCTCTTCTCTAACCCTATAATACACCAATTCAAATTATCCTACATCCACCCAACAAACCTCCCCTCCACAGTCATGAACTAAACTACATCCACTCCACAAAATACACACAAAAATAAACCACTCTAAAAACATGTGCACCAGATTAACTCTGACTTATTCTCTCTCCTTGCTCAACCATATCCGACGGTCCTCTTTATTTGGATCTGCAGTACCCCTAACGCTCCCGGCCCCCTCACACTCGCAGCACGGACGCAACTCCCGCGCGGTCTCAGTTCGATTCCCACCTCCCACCCCGTTGTTTTTCCGTTTTTTCGTGGAAACAAAAGCTCACACATCGTCGTCCTCCTCCTTCGCCCCAATCGCACGCTACTCCCTCGACTGACAATGGCCTTGCTCCGCGCGACGATTGTGGAATCTGGCCCTTCACCGGCCACTGCTGCCTGGACGCGGTCACGGCCAGGCCAGGGGATGGTGAGAAGTGGCAGGTAGGGTGGATCCGGCGCGGTCGGCCTGGATCCGGCTCCTGGATGGCGAGAGGTGGCGACTACTGAGTGGACACGAGGAAGAAGGGCGGCCAGATGAGCATTAAACCCGTTCATGCTGGTATGCGGTCTTTCCTTCCCTTTTCTTGCCTCCCCTTCGTTGCCTATGGAATTTGCTGATGATTGTGGGCCTGCTTGGTTTACAACCAAAAATTGCCATGCCAAAGATTTGGCAAGCCAAAACTAGATAAAAAAAGTTGCCATAGATTTGGCAAGCTAAATGTGAGAGGTTGGCAAATTTTGGTAGCCAACCAAACAGTAGCCAAAATCATGGCATACCAAATTTTTGGCATGGCAAATTTTGGAAGCCAACCAATTAGGCTCTGTGTCTGATCCTGTGTCTGATCCTTAATCAACGAAATTGGTACTAGTACCTATTTTGAGTGTTCAACTACTAATCATTGGTCAGATGGTGATGTAGTTCCAATTCAGAATAATGGTCAATGATGCTTTGTAAATTTTGTAGTGGCCCGTACTTGCAGTGGCGAACAACAGTTGGTGGTGGACTTGAATCAGCACACAAGTAGCTCTGTGTAAGTTAAAGGAACTGCTGTTGTTATAAAAAAGTTGTAAAAAATTAGATCGAGCTTGGGGCTACTCCAGTTAAACTTAAGTCCTTTTGCTACTAGATACATTAGAATATCCATATTTTATTGGCCTTGCTAAAATATGTTTGTTCCTGCGGTTCATATTTTGGTAGTCATTTATTTTTATGATACCAATTTTGGTGTAGCTGCACAAAGACTATATTTGTTCCTGCAGTAGATAGTCATCTTGTATTCTTGTTTATCCTGTTAGATGGGCTTGCCTGACCAAAGAATATAATATTTTTTAGATAATTTGATAATGTAGCTATCTACTATATAAATTGCGCAATTCTTCCATATTGCGTGGTGTCCATGAATAATTGCAAATCAATATTTTTATCAGCAGGTGATATCCATGAAAAGAAGTCTCAATTTGGATCCACTCTCACCTGCTGCTTTACTCATGCTTGGCGTTTTGCTGTTTCTACTGTTTTCTACCTAAGTATGATGTTGTGGACCAGACCCCTTAGACTGTATGTATCTCTATGACTGACATTGTCAACCTCGACCATACATTGGTGGGCACATAATTTGCATGCTAATTTTTCCATGAACTATTGCCAATTAGTTGTCCCAAGTGCCACTAGATGCAATCACTCAAGCAAATGCACTAGAAATCATTCCTAATCTCACTTTGATGATGAATCAAAGATGGAGATAACTGGGAGGTGTTTACTTTGGCTCATAAGGATGTCAAGTATATCAAAGTGCCAAGAGAGATAGCTTGGAGCCGGTCAAACACTATTTATAAAGTCTCCAAAAACAAAAGAGCCATTAGGGTCACGAAGGGGCTCTCTTCGCACTGATCGGACGCTCTGGTTAGGATGACCAGACGCGCCCAAGCCAACGTCCGATCGCTCAGATCTCACCACGTGTCCCCATTTTAAATCACTATCGCTCGATCTCAATGGTCATTTCTTAATTACGTGAAACGTTAAGTAGTGACCGGACTCTGAACCACCAAGAGTCAGATCATTTCCAGAGAGGTTCTAGAGCCATTTTCTATTGACTGGATGCATCTAGTCAGGGTTGACCTAAAGCGCCCGGCATCCGGTTAGTACATCGCTACTCAGCTTGTGTGCCACGTTAGCTGGACCTGACGATGAACAGTGATCATGTAATGTCCAATCCACAGTGTCTATTCGACCTCAAAAAGTGACCGGACACACCAAAGCTAGCGTCCAGTCACTCCTTGCCGCTCTCAGCCAGCCGCGCTGCCTCGACTAAAATTGACCGGACACGCTGAGGTGAGTCCGGTCACCTCGCGGCCAACGTCCGGTCATGCATCTTCTCCTCTTTTTCTTTTACTAAGTGCTCAACCACTTCGTCCTTGCTTCCAACTTGCTAACCACAGAGTGTATAACTTGTGTGCATGTGTTAGCATTTTTCAACGCATTTTACAAGGGTCACATGTTAGCACACTAGGTTCCTATATGCAATGCATGAATCAAGTCACCTAGTGGCACTCGATAAACCATTTAGCCAAAGAATTACCTTCTTTATAATACGGTTATCGATCCTAAATGTGATCACACCCTCTATGGTGTCCTGATCACCAAAACTAAAACCCTAAGTAATACAATTGCTTGATCTCCATTGGGTTTTATTTTTCTCTTTCTTCTTTTCTAAGTTGAGCACTTGATCATTTCTTGGTCATCACCATGCACCATGATCATCTTCTTAGCACCATCACTTGGATTGTACCAACCTCATTTAATCCACATACTTAGCATAGACCTTAGTACTAAGGTTTCATTAATTAGCCAAAACCAAACTAGGGCTTTCAATCTTCCCTTTTTGGTAATTGATGACAACCTTTTTCACAAAGATTTTCAATAAAATTCTTTTGGATTCATGTTGCTTGCCCAAGCATTTTACCATTTCTAAAGGATTATGGACAAGTTTTATCAACCTAAATTGTTAGTATTAGCTCTCCCTACATATGTGCTAAGAGTTTGGATTTGAAAGCTTGCACATATGCATGGATTAAAAGTTTGGGAGAGTAATAGCTACCAAATGATGCTAAGATGTAAAGTATGGACCTTTGAAGCGTGATACCAATTAGAGTTTTTGAACACCATCCTCAGGACCATGGTTAGTTAGATAGCACTTGCAAAACATGAACACTAGATACCTCATGAGATCAACATTATAAACAAGGTTCTAGTACTACTTGTAAATCATGCAAGGCATATCTAACTATCATCCTATCAGTCATTTTCTATAATCTAGCATACACTACACAAGCATGGATAAGGAATTTTAAAACTTGTGCCATGCAAGCAAACATATGTAATGCACATATAAATGCAATATATAAGTTTATGAGCTTGCTCCCCCTACTTGTGCGCTTTAAATTTTAATTGATCCCCTTACAATGTTATTTCATTTGTTTGGCTCCCCCTATCACACTATCTTTGTGAATTTTTTCTCCCCCTTTGGCACCAATGACTACAAAAGGTGAGCTCAAATTTTAGATAGGTTAGAGTGAAACCATGATAGGTGAGGATCATTTTTCTAATTTAGTTCAATCTATCACTTGCAAAAGATATTTAACTCGATTTGATCTAAGGACAAGCTTCTTCACACCTCCAAGTGAGGGTTATCATACACCATGTTAAGTTAAATACTTATAGCTCATTTTCTAGATCAAACACTAAGTTCACAAGCCCACAAACATGTCATATGCTACTACTAGGTCCTTTCAAGCATTGAAGTAGTAGTGGTACCATACAAGCATCAAATTTATTTGATTTTCATGAATGAGCCTAAGACAGTGAGGAATGACTAGATGCATTAAAACAAGTCCTTAGAGGTGAATGGATGAATGACTTGTTAATCAACTTTACATTGCTTTGCTCGAAGGATAGACATGTCATATAATGGGGGTGCATCAACACATATTTGAGAAGTTAAGTATGTTCAATTCATTTCTTAGCTTACAAAACCTCTTCGCATCAAGTGGTTTGGTAAAGATATCGTCAAGTTGATCATTGGTGCCCACATTCTCAATTGAAATGTCCCTTTTTTGTTGGTGATCTCTAATAAAATGATGGTGGACATCTATGTGCTTTGTTCTTACATGTTGAACCGGATTGTTTGTGAGCTTCATGGCACTCATTGTCACATAGCAATGACACTTGTTTAAACTTGATTCCAAAATCATTCAAGGTGGCCTTCATTCAAAGAATTTATGCACAACAACTGTCGGCGGCTATGTATTCGGCTTCGACGATTGAAAGTGCAATACTATTTTGCTTCTTTGATGACCAAGAAACAAGTGATCTTCTTAATAGTTGACGTGTGCCTGATCTGCTTCTTCTCTCAACTTTGCATCCCACATAATCTGAATTGGAATATCCTATTAGCTCAAACTTTGCTCATTTGGGATACCACAATCCAATATTTTATGTATGCTTTAAGTATCTCAATATTCTCTTTGTTGCCTTTAAATGTCTTTCTCTTGGTGAGGCTTGAAATCTAACACACATGTATGCACTAAACATCACATCTGGTGTTGATGCGGTTACATAGAGTAGGCTTTCAATCATAGACCGATACATCTTTTAATCCACCATATTACCACTTGCATTACTATCTAAGCTTCTATTTGTCCCCATTGGTGTACTAATTCTCTTTGCATCTTCCATACCAAATTTCTTGAGCATGTCTTTGATGTACTTTCCTTGACTCATAAATGTACCATTCTTCAATTGCTTGATTTGAAGACAAAGGAGGTAACTAAGGTCTCCAATCATAGACATCTCAAACTCACTTGCTATTATCTTTCCAAACTCCTCATATAAATCTTGAGTGGTTGATCCAAATATGATATCATTAATATAGATTTGCAACACAAACAAGTCCTTTCCAATCTTCTTGGTGAAGAGAGTGGTGTCAACCCTACCCACGATGAACCCTTTAGAGAGTAGGAAATCTCTCAATCTCTCATACCATGCTCTTGGTGCTTGCTTCAAGCCATTCAAAGCCTTTCTCAACTTGTCAACATGGTTGGGCTTCTTCTAATCTTCAAAACCGAGAGGTTGCTCAATATACATAAGCTCATTAATGTACCCATTGAGAAATGCACTTTTTACATCCATTTGGTATAACTTGATGTTGTGGGCATAAGCATAGGCTAACAGGATCCTAATTGCTTCCAATCTTGCAACCGGGGCATATGTTTCTCTAAAGTTAAGACCTTCAACTTGAGTGTAACCTTGAGCTACTAATCTTGCTTTGTTCCTTATAACTATCCCATCTTGATCTTGCTTGTTCCAAAAAAACCCATTTGGTTCCAATCACATTATGATCCTTAGGCCTCTCAACTAATTCCCATACTTAATTTCTCTCGAAGTTGTTTAGTTCCTCATGCATAGTATTGACCCAATCAACATCCTTCAAAGCTTCCTCAATCTTCTTAAGTTCAATGGATGATACAAATGAGAAGTGTTCACAAAATGATGCCAACCTTGATCTTGTTTGAACACATTTTGAGATATCACCAATTATGGAGTCCAATGGATGATCTCTTACAATATTTGTTGGTTGGAGCACTTGAACTTGATTGCTTGCACTTGGTTGGTCATTTGGTTGAGATGATGTACTAGCCATTTGTTGATCCTGCACATGAGATGATGAACTAGCTTGATTTTGATCATGAGAACCACTAGCTTCCACATTTGAGTTAGAAAGCACTTGATCTTTGTCATCATCAACTTCAATCACTTCTCTAGGCCTTATGTCACCAACATCCATCTTCTTCATTACATTGGCCAATTGAGTGCCTCTCACATCATCGAGATTCATATCTTCCTCTTGGAAACCATTGGTTTCATCAAATTCCACATCATAAACCTCCTCAAGAGTATCGCTAGCCAAATTCCAAACTCTATATGCCTTCCTTGTAGTAGAGTAACCAAGCAAGACATCTTCATCACATTTCTTCTCAAACTTTCTCAATCTTGTGCCTTTCTTTAATATGTAGCATTTATAACCAAAGACCCAACAGTATGCAATATTTGGCTTTCTTCCATTCAAGAGCTCATAAGATATTTTCTCCATCATAGGATGACAATAGAATCGGTTGTCGTGTTGATTGATTTGGCCTAAAATGAATGACTCACATTGTACTCACTCAATATTGATCTTGCCATGTCAATCCAAGTTCTATTCTTCCTCTCAACTAGGCCATTTGATTAAGGAGTGTACTTGGCTAAAAATTGATGCCTAATCCCAAATTCATCATACAGCTCATCAATTCTTGTACTCTTGAACTTGCTACCATTGTCACTTCTCACTTTCTTTATTGTGGTTTCAAACTCATTGTGAACTCTCTTAATGAATGATTTAAATGTAGCAAACACATCACTTTTATCAACAAGAAAGACCACCCATGTGTATCTAGTGAAATCATCCACAATCACAAATCTATACTTGTTGCCACCAATGCTTGCATATGTAGTTGGCCCAAATAAGTCTATATACAATAACTCAAATGTCTTAGATGTGCTCATGATGCTTTTCTTTGGATGAGTGTTGCCTACTTGCTTTCTGGCTTGACATGCACTACAAAGCTTATCTTTCTCAAATGTGACATTTTTCAAGCCTCTAACTAAGTCATGCTTCACTAACTTGTTCAATTGTTTCATTCCAACATGACCAAGTCTTCTATGCCATAGCCAACCCATGCTAGATTTAATGATAAAACATATTGAGAATTGAGCTTCTCTAGCATTGAAATCAACCAGGTATAGATTCTCATATCTAAATCCTTTGAATATCAAGTTAGAGCCATCTACACTTATGATCTCTACATCAGCAACTCTAATATGCACTTAAAATCAAGATCATAAAGTTAAGCTACCAACAATAGGTTGAGGTTCAAACTCTCTACTAGTAGCACATTGAAAATGCTCAAGTCATTGGATATTGCAATCTTACCAAGCCCCTTGAGCTTGTCTTTGCTATTATCACCAAATGTTATACTATCAATCCTATTGCCATCATTCTCATTGATTGAATTGAACATTCTTGAATCACCGATCATGTGTTGCATGCACCCACTATCAAGCATCCAATACCTTCCTTTGGCTTTGTAATTTACCTACAAAAGAAGATCAATTCTTTTTAGGTATCCAAACTTGCTTGGGTCCTTGAAGATTAGTTACCAAGATCTTTGGTACCCAAATGGCCTTCTTCTTTGGGCCCACAATTAGTGTACTAATGAACTTAGCCTTCCACCATTCACACCCTTAGTAAGCAAATAACAAGAATCAAACTAGATTGGGGATATATTAGTATTCTTGTTCTTGTTCTTGCAATATTGCTCTAAGTGCTCAACTTGCTTGCATCTATTGCAAAACCAACCATTGCTCTTCACAAAACTAGCTTTGGGAGTAGCAAAGGCCGCCTTGCATTTCTTTGGGGTATAGCCTAATCCATCTTTGTTAAGAGAGAACCTTTGACTACCCAAACACTTTAGCAAGCAGGTGAGCTCATCCACCTCTCTTGAGAGTCTCATTCTCAATCATTAGTGAGGCATTACAAGTGAAACCATCACTAGTAGTAGAGGTAGAAATGGTGGTGGTAGTGGATGATGAGCTACATGAAGGGTTAGTGGGAGCAATAACAATTGGTTCATAAAATATTCATCAATTAAGTCACAATTACCCTTTCCTTATCTTGTTCAAGGAGCAAGGAGTGTGCTTTTTCAAGCTTGGTGTGAGCTTTGGTAAGCTTCTCATGGGCTTCCTCTAGCCTCTCATGAGTAGCATTGAGCTCATCAAAAGGATTGCTCAAGCGCATCAAGCTTCTTTTGTAAATCTTTGCACTTCTTGCTCTTCTTGTGAATTATGGAATTAGCTTGTTCTAGCATGTCCATGAGTTATTTATTAGAGAATTCATTGTCATCATCACTATCACTTTCACATTCACTATCATCACTCTCATCATGTTTTATCTTAGAGATCTTGGCCATGAAGAATGATGAAGAGTCAAATAGTGAAGGCTTGTTGTTGATAGCAATACTTGCAAAAGACATCTTCTTTTTAGATGCCTTGTCATCATTACTAGAGTCATCATCATCCAAATAAGCATCACTATCCCATGTCACCACATAGGAGCCACCCTTCTTCTTCTTGAAGGTCATCTTCTTTTCCTTCTTCTCCTTCTTTTCTTTCTTATTCTTCTTCTCATTCTGCTTATTGTCACTATTGTAGGGACAATCTGCTACAATGTGATCAGGACTCTTGTACTTGTAGCACAATCTCATATATTCCTTGTTCTTGGAGTGATATCTTCTCTTTCTTGTATGATAGCCCTTCTTCTTCTTCATCTTGCTAAACTTGCGCACAAAGAGAGCTAGAGCTTCATCATCACTATCATCATTGGATCACTCCTCGTTACTTGAATCTTCCTTCTTTGTTTTGCCCTTACTCTTGTTCTTGGAGGATGAAGTGCTGTCTTTGAATGCCACACTTTTCTTCTTGTCTTGCTCTTTCACAACCTCATTATCATCATCATTGTATTGATCTTCGGTCATGACATCTCCAAGTACCTCATTGGGAGATAATCCTTCAGTCTACCTCTAAAAATAATAGTTCTCAATGTCTTGAATCTCTTAGGCAAACACATCAAGAACTTGTGAGAAAAGTCCTCATCCTTCACTTTCTCATCCAAACTCTTGAGATCATCGATGATTACTTAGAGCCTATAGAACATCTCTAGTATGGACTCATCATCCTTCACCTTGAAGTTGGATAGCTTGTCTTTGAGCATGTAGAGCTTGACACTTTTTACCATTGAAGTGCCCTCATATGTTTTCTCTAGTCTCACCCAAACTTCACTTGTCTTATCAAGATCTTTGATTTGCTCAAACACCTTTGAACCAATGCCATTGTATATGGTGTTGAGTGCTATGGTATTGCAATGATTGTTGATCTTGTCATTTTTGGTGACATTGGTAGGGTTAAGAATCACAAACTCATTCTCTACCACATCCCATACCTTATCATTGATTAAACCAAGGAACATCTTCATTTTTCTCTTCCAATAGTCAAATGATATACCATCAAAGAATGGTGATTTACCCCCAACATGGTTGAACACAATTTGAGCCATCTTTTATGCACCGAGGTTGTTAAGCCTTCATTAAATGGTGATCACGGCTCTGATACCACTTAAAAGGTCCTAATTGGCTAGAGGGGGATGAATAGCCAAATTTAAAATCTACAAAATACTAGGCAAACTTATTAGACAACTAATTGGCTATAAAGCTTTTTATACTAGCTCTAACAAGTGTTGCAAGCCACCTATCCCAACAATTCTAGTTGTTATATTCTCTAAGTTAATCAATAGCTAAATCACTACGAGCTCTCAAAAGCTAGGTACACTAAAGAGCTCAACTAGGTGATAAACTACACTACCAAAGGTAAGACAAGCTCTCAAAACTAATTATACTAAAGAGCTTGCTACAACTAGATTGCAGGAATGTAAATAAGAGGAATGTGATCTTTATACCACCGCGTCAACGAATGAACCAATCACAATAATAAGAAGACCAATCACCGGGAGAAGTCCAATGAATCAATCACAATGGAGACATGATTTTTCTTCTGGGGTTCACTTGCTTGCTAGCACGCTAGTCCCCATTGTGTCAACCAACACTTGGTGGTTTGACGGCTAAGAGGTGTTGCACGAACCTCGTCCACATGTTAGACACCGCAAAAACCAACCCACAAGTGAGGTAACTCAAGGACACGAGCAATTCACTAGAGTTATCTTTCGGCTCTTCACCGAGGAAGGTACAATCCCCTCACAAGATCACCGAAGCCAGCCACGAACAATCACCAACTCATGCCGGACATCTACCGCTGCTCCAAGCCGTCTAGGTGGCGGCAACCACCAAGAGTAACAAGAACTCTGCAGCCACAACGATCCCCAAGTACCACTAGATGCAATCACTCAAGAAAATGCACTAGGAATCACTCCCAATCTCACTTTGATGATGAATCAAGGATGGAGATGAGTGGAAGGTGTTTGCTTAGGCACACAAGGATGTCAAGTATGTCAATGTGCTAAGATAGATAGCTTCGATCCATCCAAACGCTATTTATAGAGCCCGAGCTGTTAGGGTCATGAAGGGGTTCTCTGCGCACTGACCGGACACTCTAGTCGGGATGACCGGATGAGCCCGAGCCAGTGTCCAGTCACTCGGATCTCGCCACGTGTCCTAGTTTTAAATCACCGCCGCTCAATCTCAACGGTCATTTCTTAATTATGTGAAACGTTATGTAGTGACCGGACCTGTCGCTCAAATGACCGGACTCTTAACCACCGAGAGTCAGATCATTTCCATAGAGGTTCCAGAGCCATTTTCTATTGACCGAACATGTTCGGTCAAGGTCGACCTGACGCGCCCGGTGTCCGATCAGTACATCGCTACTCAGCTCGTGCGCCACGTTAGCTGGACCTGACGATCAACTGTGATCACACAACGTCCGGTCCACAGTGTCTGCTCGACCTCAGAAAGTGACCGGATGCGCCGAAGCCAGCGTTCGGTCGCTCCTTGCCGCTCTCGGCCAGCCGCGTTGCCTCGACTAAAATTGACCGGACGCGCAGGGGTGAGTCCGGTCACCCCGTGGCTAGCGTCTGGTCACACATCTTCTCCTCTTTTTCTTTTACTAAGTGCGTAACCGCTTCGCCCTTGCTTCCAACTTGCTACCCACAGAGATGTGGACGTGTGTTACTATTTTTCAAAGTATTTTACAAGGGTCACATGTTAGCACACTAGGTTCCTATATGTAATGCATGAATCAAGTCACCTAGTGGCACTCGATAAACCGTTTAGCCAAAGAATTCCCCTCTTTATATTACGGCTATCTATTCTAAATGTGATCACACCCTCTATGGTGTCTTGATCACCAAACCAAAACCCTAAGCAATACCTTTGCCTTGATCTCCATTGGGTTTTGTTTTTCTCTTTCTTCTTTTCCATGTTGAGCACTTGATCATTTATTGGTCATCACCATGCACCATGATCATCTTCTTAGCTATACCAATCTCATCTAATCCACACACTTAGCATACAAGTTAGTACTAAGGTTTCATCAATTAACCAAAACCAAACTAGGGCTTTCACTACCATGCAATCCCTATCATAAATTGTTGTAATAGTAATCTTCCTCTAATCTATTACACAGAAGCAAAATTAATACATACAAAAGGTTTATCCCAGCGACAGCGAGATTATCTTTGTGGATTGGATGGGTGACTTTGCATTGTCAAATGTTGTATGTGGTTGCATCACCGGGCGTGGTCTTGCAGAGCCAGCCAGCATAATGGAATCCATCACAAGTATTACAAGTTTCAGCACAACACTAGATCGGTGAAGCCATCGATTCTCCATTTCATGTGATTTTGCATTGTAACCTTCCTTTCCGTGCAGGATGCGGTAACTATGTGTAAATTGTTTTTTGAGTGCTGTGAATTAGCTATTTCTTCTTCTTTCTTGGTAGTACTTATACTGATTTTTAGCAAACTTGCAAGCTGCTTGTAGCGAGAAATTTGAGGAAGAAAAATCAATGAGTGGTTAAATATGTGTTTGTGGATGAATGTACAATGGCAGGTATAAATGTGTGTGCGTGGATAAATGTTGTTGTGTACCGTTACCATGGGTTGGTTTCTTGATTACCCAAACATATATCGTACTTTTTTTTATATCCCTGCACTTGGAATGTTATCTATTTCAAGGTTAGGGATGTCAAGCAAGTAAATGACAAAGCAATAGCAAGTGCAGCTGATTGGATGAATGCAAACTTTGTTGCTGATGATGGCACAGATATTATGCATCCTTTGAGTGAAGTGTGGCATTTTGAACAACCTTAGTTGGGATTTTTTTATTTTTTATAATCCGGATTTCTCCTGTTTTATTAGTCATACTTGTCATTTATTCATGTAAGGCAATGTCATTACTATCAAGTGTTCGTCTCAGGTCACCAACAGAGGGTCCTCCAGCGCCTCATCCCGTGTGTGTGTGTGTGTGTCAGCGGCAAGCTGGTGGGAGAGGTCGGGCATAGCGAGGCGCCACGCTACTGCTCGCCGTTCCCCGTGGTGCTGCCGTCCAAGTCCGACGTCCCAACCCGAGACGAACAGGGAGCGGATGACGGTGTCGGGCAACGCCGCTTGAAGCGGCAGTCGAAGCAGAACACCGCCACGACATACGCCGCCTGGTCGGGCTCACCGCTCTTTGCCCTGCGGGTGTCTTCTTGCCGCTATGCGCAACCAGATCTGATGCTGCCTAAGCCCCAAGCGTCGGCACGCAGTCACCGGCCACGGCTTCTCGAGAAGAGTTTTGCTATGGTCTTTGCTTGTTGGTGCTCTCCCTGCTCCGGCCCCGGAGCACTTCACAGAGTGGCGGATTTCTTCCCCTGGAAGAGCGGCCATTGAGGATGCATCTGATCCGAGCTTACTGTTCCTGTTTTTAATGCCCACTGTAATTCCTCTGAAACAGTGAATAAAAAGCATAATTTAATACCAACTATAATTCCTCCTTTATGAATGAGTTTTTTATTGATATCCACGTGCATATCTACTATGATTGTTTAATATGTGTTACGTAGATGTCGCTATAGAGTTAGCACTGGCTTCCTCCTTTATGAATTAGTTTTCTACCGATATTCATGTGCGAGTCGCGTCGTGCATGTCCACTATAGCACGGGTAATATACTAGTAAATATAGTAGGCTGAAAAAAGCTCAAACAGAGTGATGGAAACACGGCAGACACCTTGCTACATTATTATTTTTAGCAATTAATTTCTGTCAAAATATATAGTTTTTTAGACAGAAAATCTTATATGTCATGACAGCACCTTTCGTAAACCCATGAAAACACGAGTGTTTTATTTGAATGTTTTAAAAAATATAAAATTTGCATGCACAGGTTTGTTATTTATTAGGCCGTCGTTCCATTTTAATGCTCGCTCGCTAAGAGACGCTCTTGACCAATTCTCCGATCTGATCCAAAATAATGGCCGATTTTCTAGGTATCTAGAGTATAATAATTATTAGTTCTTTACCTACGACTATTAGTATTTCCATAATAATTCCTCTGGACCAAATTCAATTCTCTAGCGCTCAAATATTTTAAGCTTAACTAAATTTATAGAAAGAACACCAATATTTGTAACGTCAGATTAGTATCTAATGAAATATACTTGACATTTATTTAATATCATAGATGTTGTTACCTTTTTCTATATAAAGATAATTGAATTTAAGATAATTTAACTTCAGGTGATTTTAGAATTGATTTGTTTTGAAACGAAGCAAATATTACTATATATATTGTTGACTATGCTTAGTGGGCGAGGGCTCCATAAAATACTAAAGTTAGGACATGTTAGTATCAGTTCAGAATTGTGAATTGTAGCTTCTGTAATCGCAAAACTGAAAGAAGCAACTCCTCAGCTTCAGTTGTTGGTTTCCCGACCGGTCATTGAGTTGATTTTTTTTTTTTTTGGTGTTAGCTTTTTTTTTTCCCTCAATCCCGCAGATAGCGGCCTCTCAGGGTTTCCTGCTTATGTTTTTCTTGTGTATTATTAGAAACAGGCACTGTCAGTGTCGGTTTTTTTAATAAAAGGAGGATTATTAAAATCCAACAATCTACTCCCAATCTCCCATGTCTAGATCGTAGATTGTACCAGTAATTTGCAACGTTCTTTTCAGAAGCTTTTCACAATCTAACTACAAGCTGAAACAAAACATGGTCTAAACTTTCACTGAGCTAGTATTATTTACCTCTTAGGTTCAAATTTCACTTTCGGGGACTAATTATTATTGTGGACATTGCTGGTGCTACTGCTACACTACTATAGAATGTTCAAATTTTAAGCATTTTCATGTTTAATATAATCTAGGTAAATAGTAGTAAATTTGTGACTACATGTATGTGCACTTGTGAACTACAATTAATTGCTATACGGTGGCAACCATGGCAAAAATATTGATCATAAGTAACACATATATCTTACTGAACATAAAAACAGTAAGATCAGTAATATACCCCGTCAAGGGATTAGAGCCGAAGGCTCTAGTGGCTCTATTCATACTAATCGACATAGTAGGTTGCTGAATCGAAGTCGTGAACCATAGCCGATGCAGTAAGGTGTTCACAGTGTAGTCCTGCAAATCTCAACCAGGAAGAAGACAAAGAAGATTGGCAGCAACCAGTCGCGTTAGACGCTCTCCAAAAATCTAATCACCCAACACATCGGAGCAAGTGTCACAGACACAGGCATGGTTCCGAAGGCCTGCTTTTCTGATCCTCTATGCGCGTAGAAGATCGGAACAGAGGAACTTGCTTGGGAGCAACTCGGTAGAGAGAGTGCGGTGGTGTTTTTGTGTCTCATTCGCACAAGGTTGCGAGGAAGGAGAACGTATGCTAAATGGTCGAGAAACCCAGCGGGTAGAAACTAGAAGGTCGGGAAGACGGTAGTAACCACCGGAGAGTTATGAGAGTGACAGACAGAAACATAAACTCCTAAAACTCCTTCGTTACTCCGTGAAACTAACACCAGAATCAATCTCGATAATACCTCCATCAATCAGCCCAAGTAGCAAAACCAAGCCCAGCCCGTACCACATCATGTCGTCGAGCGGCTCGAGCCCATGCACATCACGTCACACTCAAGGCTTGATGGTGACGGTGCACACGTGTGGCACACCCTTGTCTCGACTTCTCAATAGGAGCACAAGTAATCCATCTATTTAAATTGAGTCAACATATAATCAAAATCTCATACGAGAAAACTATATTGCACCGTAACATTAAATATGGGTCTAATATTTATTTGATTGAATTAAATAAAATATGAGTCAAACCCATGAATTGAATCTTACATAGAATAGGGCATCACTACCGGTTCTGTAACAGTGCTAATTAGTACAAGACTTCTCTTGCTTGTCAGTGCATGCATGTATATACATCATATATCTATTTGTGTATGAGACATGCCCCGAGTACAAATCAAATGTATAGTATGCAGGTGGGTCGAGCGCATTCATGAGCACCAAGAAAGAGTTAAATGCCCAGTTCCCATGAAGGATATCAGCATATCACGAGGTCACCTAAGGGCTTCCCAACGCTACACGGTGGCCTACTGCCCCATCATCCACGTAGACGTGCAGACTACATGTCAGATAGATCGGTGGTCTCGCAGGTGTCCGTGGTGGCCTGCAGAGGAGCCGGTGGCCTCGCTGACAAAAAAAAAACTGAAGCGAACGGTGAAGAATGCGTTGTGAAAAGAAAGTTGCTGCTTGGGGAGCAGGGAGAGGGTAAAAGGCTGCTCCATGCACTGTCCTTTGCTCTGCCAAAACAATTTCACAGGTCTGGGGCTAACATGGTGTAGGTCTACGTTGGGAAAGCCCTAAGACAGCCAGAGCGGCCACATGTGCAGGCGACTTTATCATGAGGTCACATAAAACAGCCAGAGCAGCCACATGTGCAGGCTGACTTTCCCTTCTCTACATGGCTAGAGAGTTGATCCCTTCGTCCTAAAATAAATGACATTTTTTACTTTGAGATTTCTTGTTTGACCGTTCATCTTATTCAAAAAGTTTATATAAATATTATTTATTTTGTTATGACTTATTATATCATTAGAGATACTTTACTACTAACTTATTTATTTTATTACTTACACAAAAAATTGAATAAAATGAATAGTCAAACAAGAAGTCTAAAAGTAAAAAACATCACTTATTTTGGGACGGAGGAAGTAATGGATCTGCAATTCTGAATGGTGGCATAGTCCAAACAAAATGCCCACTAATTAAGATCCCTATCTAACAGTTGAGCTGATGGGTACAGGAGGTGAATGATGTTTGGTCGTGTCGAGCTAACTCTTGACTTAGTGGAGGCTTCACACATGATTTGACTTTCGATCACAAAGATCTGAACCCTGTAATTGCAGCACCATATTTTCTCTTGTTATTAACAGTATATTGTCCGATTAACCTCGTTACAAAGGTTATAATCACTGTTTTGCGAATTGAAGAACACAAGTAAGAATAAGAAAGAACACAATCAAATATTGCTAATATAGATTAAACTCAAAAGTTGGGTTAAATTGTTGATCAGCAAAACTGCTTAATGACACATTATCTTAATTAAAACTACAACCCGAACTTTGATGGTGGCTACTGAATATATTATATTATAAGGCGCAGCAAATGACCTATAAATGCATCCCTAATGCACTTTGATGTTATACACAACCCAACAGCCCAAAGGATGGTATCGCAACGTCATGACAAATGTTGTGTGTCCAATTGTTTTGATGATTCTCATTAACACTGATAGAATTTTAATGTGTGAGTAGCACTATCGGAAAAGGTCATCTCATTAGCTTTAGTGTGGGATACTTTTGGCATCCGACGTGGACTCGAACTTGATATAGATTGTCACACCCGGTTTTCTAAAGAACAAAACCAGGCTAATCATATGTGTGCCCAGAAGTCCACACATATGTCAGAATAAAAAAGTATCAGAAACAATGTTATTATATAACGTATACATAGCTATATTAACACTTACATCAGAGTATCGCGGAACGGTGACTAAACTTCAGGCTCCATTCTTCTCAGGGACGGCTGACTGGTGACTCCGTATGCTAAACACTTCTGAAAGACTTCTAAAAACTACAGTGCCTCTTTATCCTTCTTCTGAATAGCACCTTATTACACACTGAAGTGTGGAGAAATAGCAAGAGTGAGTCAATGTCAAACTCAACAAGTATAACACAGGGTTCATGAGGCACAAAAGGCTAGACACTGTTTGACTGCATTTAGCTTTTAATCATCATATATTTAGCAATTGAGTAGCATAGATATTCCACTTCCCATTAATGAATCAATGATCAATTGTAATAAGGATAACGAATAGCATTAACATGAGCATAATAATAATAACAGTAATTAAGCATGATATAACAATGGTGATAATCTATCTGTAGATGTTCCAAGGTCGCTCGTATCCGTGAGCACGGCTAGTATACCAGTTTTTAACTTTGTGTAGAGGTGTATACTTTCACTATGAGTCATGATTTCCAAATGTGTGGGGAGATCAAACCCAAACACCGGAGAACCATATAAAGCCATTCAAGAGTTCGTATAACAAGTTAGGGCCGCTAGGTTTCATCAGTCAGTCTGTGTGATACAACCAGTCCTAGGGATCCACAATCTGCTTTTCCCCATTTGCGCCACAAGGGTAACCTCTAACAAGCTAGAAAAGGTATCTTAAACAACTAGAGCCAGAGCCATATAGCCCTCACAGCTGTACTGTCAATCCCGGATGATCACGTACAGATAAGTCCTTATGGAGAGAAACCAGAGCAATAATATAACCCCTTGCTCTAGCCCCCTTTCAACGGTAATAAATTCATCTTAATGGTTGGTTGCTTAATCCATTAATCAAATTACAAGATCATTGTTCATAATTAAGCACTAGCAATAGCTACCCAAATACACAACCCATAGGTGACAAGGAAACAAGATGTCGATTGCTAAGTTATAATCTCTATGGTTGTCAAGGAAGACACATGCATATGTATGATAATTTCAGTGAATAGGACAACAAGGATGGTCCCATGTTATACTTGCCTCAAATCAAGATCCTTTTTCTGATCCAAATCTTCAATTAATAGCTTCTTGAATCTCCATGTAAATCTCACCGACTGGACTTGATCAATAAATCACTACACACACATCGAGCAATCATACATGAAGCAAACAATGAATAATAATCAGAACAGTACACCAAACAAGTGAAACAACAAGGAAAAATGTTTTAAAGATGTTCTATATATTCCTACGAACACACAGACGCAGAAAAGCACACTAATCAGAGCTACGGTGAAAGAGAAATAATTACCGAAAGATTTTGTTGTATAAAACAGAAAATTATAGGTCTCGCTTGTTTTAACTACATAAAATCATATATATAGGATAAAATAGTTTTTATAGATATTCAAAAGTGACTTAGGCTAAACTACATTTAAATTTAGAAAACTAAAGGAGAAATCAATAATGTTTTACTTATAAATCTAGTTGCACAGTTATTAATCAAATTAGATCTAAACTATGAAATTCCAGAGATTTTGATAAGAAAAACATTAATACTAATACGTAGTTTATGTCGTTATAAATCTATTGCAATTTGAACGGACTAATTCAGAATTAAAACAAATAAGTTATGAATTAAACGAGATTTTCTTTAGTAAAACAATAGATTAAATCTAACATCGAATCTTAAAGGTAGAAAACCTAACCAATAGTAGAACTAACAGTATAAAAAGTTTGTAAAACTCTTCTACATGTTACTACGATCACATAGACGTAAATATCACAAAATTCGGATTTAAAACATGAAAGTTATGAATTTTCTAAGATTTCCTATCAATAAATAATTACTTTAATATAAACTCAAAAATTAAATTTTCTAAACCTACTGTACAACTACACTAACATGTAGAGCTCGCAAATACGAATCTAACGCAATTTGAACGGATCAAATCGGAGTTAAAACGAAGATTTTACGATCAAAACAAGTTTAGTGGCAAAACTGTAAATATCAGAAAACGTATTTTTGTTTTACCGAGAGGAAATACGTTTTTAAAACAAAGAAACGTAATTTCTGGATTACGCCAAGGACCACGGGTTCTAATAAGTAAAAGTGCAGGGGCTCTTTAACAATTTTACCCGCGAAGGGGTATCTTCTAATCTCGACCCTAGATCTAAGATCGGATGGCTGCCATCAATTTCAGCTGAAAGAGAGAGAGGGCGCGATCATCTTCTCCAGCACCAGCCGGTGGCCGCCGTGGTCGGCCCCCAAAACTCGCCGGAGAGCTTTGGCTTCTCTGTTCCCGACCACTACTCGACCCGGAACCAACATCAATCGGAGCATGGCTTAGCAGGTTACTGTTCACATGGGTATTTAAAACAAAACTATGTTTAAAACCGAGTTTTAAAACTTAAGAGTGTGCCAGTGGTCATATCCTTTATGCCCAGTTAAGGACTCTAGGTGGCTTACTTAAGTACTGACTTGGGGATTTTGCATCATATTTTTAATTCATCGCTCATACGGCGTGCTATTGTATGAGTGTCATTGACTTGAGTGGTAATGTATGGATCCATTACCTCTACGCCTTGGTAAGTGAGAGTTGTGAGAGCATGGTCGGATACACTATCAATCTAGGGAAGTGCTTATATGATGCCGAAACACTTACGTGCCATGCGCATGTTTGTATAAAGGTATCCAATGTGTGGGAATTCCGTCATGTGGTGACGATGCCGTCAATAGGACGATGATTCGGGTAGTTGCTACCGTTATACTCGTATCTGGGGATGCGTGTAGAGCGAGTAGCTTACTTTACTACTTTCTTGCATATTTTTTCATACTGTGAGGGTTTGGGCTGAAGTGATTTTTTCTGCAGGTACATAGCAGCGCTATGGAGTAGTACGTATTAGCTATGTTTACGATAGATCGTTGTGTGCCACCATCTATATCGCTAGTAATTGTTATTTCTAAGTTTGTGATGACGTACGAAACGTGCATGCATCATGTTTGTGCATTTCATTTATGGCATTGTTCCTCCCCTTATAAGTTGATTATCACATTTTGATAAAAATGATAACTTAAAATCTATTCTCACTGGGGTCATAAAATTTTCCTACAGATGGCACTCACCAAGCAGACAACTCACAAGTCCATAGGCAGAGTTCCCTGCCATCAGCTTGCCCCACGCACTCACCAGCGTCACACGTTCCTTGGAGAGTTTGGGATGCCTAAGCTCTTGTGGAGAGTGCTCAGCTACGTAGGCTATCTTGATGGAATGGAGCCCCGCTACTTCTGGGCAAATGAGCAGTTGGGGGAAGGTCTTTTGGTTACTGTGAAAGCAGTTGTTCGTTCCTAGGGTGATGGTTCTGAGTGGAGTGGTTGGTGTTATGAGTCAACTGGCAGGACCGCTGAAGAAGTCGCTGAGAGGGCAGCCTTTGGGATACTGAGGGATATCATGGATCGTTTTCCTCAGGAGTTGGCAGCAGCTATAGTTGGAGTCTTTCCGAGGGGCAACCCCTCCACTGACTCGTGACAGGAGGCAAGAGGAAGGTCCCTAGAGATTAATGTAGCAGAAGCACAGAACAGTGATAACCCCGCCATGAGTGCCATGTTCGCAGTGATGAAGGCCTTTGATGGAGTGGAAGGTAGCCTGCGACGTGTGTCTGATGCTCTTGGTCAGGCTCATGACGACCGACGTCAGCTTCAGAGGGATCACGACACCGAGATTGAGAGGCTCACTACAGAGATGGCTCAGTTGACTAGTTAGAGGGATCAGGCTACCCAAAGGACTGTGGTCTTTGAGGGAGACGTACGTGCACTGAGAGAGCAGGTTGGACGTCTGACCACCGCCAATAGGAATGTCGAGCGCATGTTGACCCATGTGCTCCATCAGAGGAATGAAGCCTGGTCTGCAGAGAATATTCTGAGGGCTCGACAGTTTGAGCTAGAGCAGCAGCTGGCCAATGTCGAGGAGTAAAATGACAACCTACATGAGGAGGTTCATCGGCTGAACAACCAGCTCTACCCCTATGTTCCTCTTGGTGCGGTAGAGATGGATCTGGATGAGGATGAAGATCCCAAAGAGCCTGAGGCACCCGCTGAGGATGATGGCGACAATGCCAACATCTCCGACTTAGACAGCGACCACGAAGAGTAGACTAGTAGTTGTTGCGCTAACTACTAGGGTTTCGTTTGCATAATCTTTTGCTTGATTGGCACGTTGGGCATGTAATAATGAGTAGAAAGACTAAGGCATTGATGTAATGTTGGAAAACTTGGATGTGTTTGTGGTGATATCCGAATGTCAAAAGTCCAGTGTATGTATGCTGGCAATTTGGTTGTAATGGACACGATGTGTGCGCTTTAGTAATCTAATTAGTGATGTTGTGTTAATTGGAATGACTTATTGTGCCCCTATCTTATTGTATGAATTTATTCTCTCTAGTGAATTCAGTACAGCATAATTTTTCATTCACTCGTGATTTCTACAACATAACCTAATAATTATTGTTACTGAAATATGCAGATGCCGAACACTCGCCGTACCGTGTATGATGCCACTGAGGCTGGTGGCAGTGTCGCTAGAAATGAGGACCGTGATCCACCACTGCCTCCTCCTCCACCGTACACCGTGGAACAGTTCTTCGCACAGTTTCTCAGAAGTCAACGCAACATGGAGAACATGCAGCAGAATATGGAAGCTGCATTGCGTAGTATTGCGGATAACACCCGTCGTGGAGTAAACCTAGGTGGGCATGAAGTAAACTAGTATAGCAGTTTCAAGGATTTCATGGACACCCGTCCACCAATTTTCAAGGAAGCTGCTGAATCCTTGGATGCAGAAGAGTGGATTAACACAATGGAAGACAAGTTTCATGTTTTGAGGATGACCAAAGTGTTGAAGACCGAGTATGCAGCTCATCAGCTTCAAGGTCCGGTAGGGATGTGGTGGAAGCACCACCACACCACTTTTCCTCCCTATGCCCACATCACTTGGAGGGAGTTCACTAAAGCATTTCGTGGAGTGTACATCCCACCTGGTCTGACAAAAATAAAGCTCAGAGAATTCCAGGCACTGAATCAAGGCATGAAGACTGTGACCCAATATCTACATGCATTCAACAATCTGAGCCGCTATGCCTCTGACATGGTGAATACTGATGCCAAAAAGATCACCAGCTTCAATAGAGGTCTGAATCCTAAGATGATGAAACACGTGGGTACCAACATGAGAACTGGTTTCAATGACTTTGTTAGTGACTGTTTGAAGCAAGAGAAGAACAACAATATGTATGCTACATCTAAGACTCGTAAGAGAGCTTTTGAGTCAGGTCCATCCTAGCCTAGGGCCTCGATGGCAAATCATCCCGTGTATCGTTCGCCTGCCCCTAGTGCAAGGTTCAGCCCATCCCATTGGAAGGGTCAGAATGCCCAGCAACCTCAGAGGAACCAGAAACCATTCAAGATGGCATTGCCACAAGCAAAGGCAGGACAAGGCAGTTCATATGGAGCTGTGACTCAAGTAAGGGGACCGTGTTACAACTGCAACCAACCTGGGCACTTTGTGAAGTTGTGCCCCTATCCCAAGAAGCAGTAGACGCAGTATCAAGCTCGTGTGCACCACACCACCATTGATAACATCCCAGAAGGAGAACTTATGACAGTTGGTATATTTTCTATCAATAATCATCCTGCAGTAGTTTTGTTTGATTCTGGATCATCTCATTCATTTGTAAGTCAGGCTTTTGTTAAGAGGTATGAGCAAAAGATAGTTGAATTGGAATATTCTTATCGGATTAATTCAGCCGGGGCTGATCTGTTGACTAATCAGATAATCCAGGGAGTAACCCTGAACATAGCAAATAGACAATATAAGCTTAATTTGATAGTCATGCCATGACTAGTTTTGGATGTAATTATGAGAATGAACTGGATGAATAAGATGGGAGTAGTAATTGATGTTGGAGGAAGAAGTATTTCTCTCAAGGAACCTATTGGAGAAGGCACTTTTCAGGTGATCCTACCTCGGAAAATAGATCTAGCCAGTACAACTTGTGCCATCCAAACTACTCTGATAGCCAAGATTCCAGTAGTATGTGAGTTTCCAGACGTGTTCCCAGATGAGTTACCTGGGCTTCCACTAGATCGAGATGTTGAGTTTGCCATTGAGTTAATCCCTAGAACAGCACCGATCTCAAGAATGCCTTATCGGATGTCTCCTAATGAGTTAGCCAAATTGAAGAAACAACTCCAAGATCTGTTAAAGAAGGGTTTGATTCATCCCAGTTCATCTAAATGGGGATGTCCTGCACTGTTCGTGAAGAAGAAAAAGGATTACTCCTTACGTATGTGCATGGACTATCGGTCACTGAATGTTGTGATAATTAAAAACAAGTATCCTCTGCCTCGGATTGATATCTTGTTTGACTAATTGTCTACAGTCAAAGTGTTCTCTAAGATAGATTTGAGATCAGGGTATCATCAGATTAAGATTAGACCACAAGATATACCCAAGACCGCGTTTTCTACCAGATATGGTTTGTACGAGTATCTCATCATGTCCTTCGGATTGACAAATGCTTCTGCATACTTTATGTATCTGATGAATTCTGTCTTTATGCCAGAGTTGGATAAGTTTGTGATTGTGTTCATTGATGACATCCTAATATACTCAGAGAATGAAGAAGATCACGCAGAACATCTTAGGATTGTCTTAACTAGACTTAGAGAGCATCAGCTGTATGCTAAGTTTAGTAAGTGTGAGTTCTGGCTTAAGACAGTTCCTTTTCTCGGTCATGTGTTATCTAAGAATGGAATTTCAGTAGACCCTAGTAAGGTACAAGAGGTCATGGACTGGAAGTCACCATCCACAGTTCATGAGGTTTGAAGTTTTCTTGGTTTAGCCGGGTACTTTCGCCGCTTCATACCAGATTTCTCGAAGATTGCCAAGCCAATGACAAGTCTACTACAGAAGGATCATAAGTTTGCCTGGACAGCGGAGTGTGAGGCAGCTTTCTGCACCTTGTGAAAATTGCTAACCACTGCTCCTGTTCTGGCACAACCAGATATAGAAAAGCCATTTGATGTGTTTTGTGATGCATCTAAGAATGGGTTAGGATGTGTGCTAATGCAAGATGGAAGGGTCATTGCTTATGCCTCACGTTAATTGAGGAAGCATGAGGTTAACTATCCTACACATGACTTGGATCTTGCAGCAGTTGTGCATGCTCTAAAGATTTGGAGACACTACTTGCTGGGGAATGTGTGTAATATCTTTATAGATCATAAGAGTCTCAAGTACATCTTTACTCAATCTGAGTTGAATATGCGTCAATGAAGATGGTTAGAGCTGATAAAGGGTTATAATCTGAATGTGCACTATCATCCCAGGAAGGCTAATGTAGTAGCAGATGCCCTAAGTAGGAAATCACATTCTATTGCTGTGTAGCTGTTGTTTGAAGAGGGGTTCAATTTATTGCATCCTGCTGTGTTGCATAATATTCAGATCAGTTGTACCTTGGAGAGCAAAATCATTGAAGGTCAGAAAACAAATAAGGGAATATTTCATATCAAGGAGAAAATGAAGAGGGAACCGACCAAATACTTTAGAGTGGATGACCAAGGAGTGTTATGATTTAAAGATCGCCTGGTAGTACCCAAGTATCTAGAGCTCAAGAACAAATTGATGGATGAAGCTCATCATTCTAAGCTATCTATCCATCCTAGAAGTAGTAAAATGTACCAAGAGCTAAGACCTCGTTATTGGTGGACTAAGATGAAAAAGGAGATTGCAGCGTATGTTGCCTGTTGCGACATGTGTTGCAGAGTGAAAGCTCTTCACATGAGACCCGTAGGACTATTGCAACCCTTGTCTATACCAGATTGGAAATAGGATGATATAAGTATAGATTTTATCACTGGTCTTCCCACCACACCAAAAGGACATGATTCGATTTGGGTGATTATAGACCGCCTTACCAAATCAACTCACTTTTTGCCAGATAAGACAACTTTTCGACCACCTCAATATGCAGAGAAGTATATTGCTGAGATTGTCCGATTATATGGTATACCGAAGACTATCGTGTCTGACCGTGGTTCACAGTTTACCTCTCATTTTTGGGAGCATCTTCATAAAGGATTGGGTACTAGTTTGATTCGTAGTATAGCTTACCATCCGCAGACAGATGGGCAGACAAAGCGAGTTAATGCTGTTCTTGAAGATATGCTTAGAGCTTGTGTGTTATCATCCAGAGGTTCATGGGAATCATGGTTACCTTTGGCAGAGTTCGCTTACAACAATAGTTATCAAGAGAGTATCAAGATGGCATCTTTTGAAGCCCTGTATGGCTGAAAATGTAGGACACCGTTAAATTGGGTTGAACCTAGAGAAAGAAGGTTTTACGGGATTGATTTTGTAGATGAGGCAGAGAAAAAGGTCCGTATTATCCAACAAAACATGCAAGCTGTAACACCCCTAGGTGTTAAGCATGCATTAACATCACAAAGCATGAGCATTAGCATAACATACATGTTCATTATCACATGCAATATAAGTTGAAATTAAATTGAAGTGTGAAAAACATCTGTTTGAACCATAAATTATTGCATTTGCTTGCTAACAGTGGTAAAACTTGTTGGGCTATAACTTTAAATGACTTAGAATTAATTAGCATGATTTTTGGAGCAACTTTTGTATTCAAAATCTCCTCAAATTTTGCTTTTAAAAATATTCTAGAAAAATGAGCTTTTATTTAAAAATTGGACTTTAAATCATTAATTCAAAATATGTTTAGAATTTTGAAAAGTGCCCTAAATGAAAATTGTAGAGAATTAAATTTTGAACAACTTTTGTTTTGGGGACAACTTGTGAAAATGCCTTTTTCATCTTCAAAATTTGAATTTGAATCAAGTTAGAAAATCTAGAAAATTTATTTAGAAAAGGAAAAGGGTTTTCTTACCTGGCTGGGCCAGCGCCCCATTTCCGGCCCAGCTGGCCAGGCCAGCCTAGCCCGCGTCCGCGCCTGCCTCCACCTTCGCCCCCGCGCGCGCGCGCCACGCCCGACAGCGGCAGCATGCGCTCGCCGTGTGGACGCCGCTCGACGTCGCCGACGTACGGGTGGCACCTCAACGGGTCCCACCTCCTTGTTCGTGCCTTAAGCAGCCATAGTGCCAGCTCCACTTCACCTACCTCGCCTCCATTCACCATTTTCTTTCCTCTCGCCAGCAGTAGCCGCGAGCCATGGTGAACGCTCGCGCCACCGCTCGCTGTCGTCGCTCCGCCACCACTGCACGGCCCCATGAGCGCATCTCCGGTTGATTCCTCCCGGCCTCAGCCCTGCCTCGCCTCCCTCCATCTGGTGCTCATGCCATTTCCGCCGCTCAAGCAAAGGTGAGGCCGAATTTGGTCGTCCGTCCGCCGCGGGCGCCATGGCCGCCGCTCGGCCTATGCTGTGGCCGAGGCCCGTCCGCCATCCCATCTTCCCCAACTTCCACCCTTTCACACCCGCCTTCCTCTTGCGAACCCGGTGCTCACTTCACCGTGCCCCGCAACGCCGTTGGACCGCCACCGCCGCGCGGCCACACCATCGTGAGCGCCAGCGTGGCCGCTCGCCCCCCCTCTGGGCCGTCTTGGTTCTAGGCTGAAGCCTGAGCCAGGCCGCCTCCCCTTTCCCCATGCCTCAGTTGAACAGGCCCGAGAGGCTACGGGCCGGCCCAGTTAGGCAGTGGGTGCGGGATTTCAAAGAAAAATAAAAAAATGAATTGAATTTGTTTATTTTGGAAAATGCTTTGAAAAATCTCTAGCAACTCAAAAATGCTCCAAAAATTGTGAAACAAATTTTGTAGTGTTTCTCTTAAGTAGATCTATGATCTAAAAATATTGCATATCAAGTTTGAAATACTTTTCTGTAGGCTTTTTATTTAATCACTAAAATTGCTATTTTCTTGATAAATATGTAATAAATCATAGAAAGCTCAGAAAAATATGGTTCCACTTGCAATAATTTTATTTTGTGATGTACTTTCTAGGAAAAATATGTGTCATTCATGTTCTATAGAAAAATTTTTATGTGTAGTACAAGTGCTTATTATTATTGATAATTGTTATTTTTTATAGAGAGAAAAATATGAATAAAACATGCATATAATAATTTTTCTATAGTAATTTTTTATTGTGTAGAATGTAGGAAAAATGCTAAATCTGTTGTTTGATACTTTTTATAGTATAAAGTATTTTCATGCTCTTATTTAGGCCCTAGCTTGTTATTTTTGTGTAGGCAGTTCTAGTAATCCAAAAAAAATGAAATTTTTGTGGCATGCTAGATTAGATGAGAGTAAGCTACTATAATTTTGTCAGATTTTTCTGTGCTACCAAAATAGGTGTTGCTGTTCAAACCTAGTTGTAATTAGGGTTTAATTAACCTTGTTAATACATGACTAATTAATAAGATTTGCTTTGATGTATCTTTGAAGCATCTTATATTTCTGTGGTGACTTGGCATGGTAGAGAATGTTTATAGTAATATACGAGTACATGTTCTTGGATGATGTAGACTACCTTGTAGAAGAGTAAGGATCTTCCAGAGTGTCCCAACCACCACCCGAGCTCTTTTAAAAGTGGCAAGCCCCAGAGCATTTCTCTTTCGGTTTGCAAATAATTTATTAATGCTTTACTTTAACTGATGCATTACATTTAGGAGTTATTTGCAACCGTTGCTGCATTATACCTTGTTTACCCTATTCTACCATATCCTTGTTACCTTGGTATTCACAGTCAAGAAATGCTTAGTTTGCTTAGACCGGTAGAAGTCGGGTGATTTCCTGTCACATGTGAGCTATAGGTGGTTACCTGGATCTGCTTGAATAAGTATGTCATCATAGAATAACTAAGTGTTAATGTGAAATTGAGACCGGACGGAGACTTGCAGGGTTTTGAACTATAGTGTTTTCCGTCTGTGTCGATTAATGACCGACCATTGTTGGGCCTCGAGTCATGTTGAACGCATGCCTTACATTTAGCTGGTTGAATAATGTACCTTTCGACCATGAAGCTGGGAGATTATTTGGGCCGAGTGGATTGCCCGCAACGCACTGTACCGAAGTAGGTGTGGTAGGACATGGGGGCGCGATGATAAGGCCAAAGAGCAGTTGGGTGGCCCCGAGTACATGTGGTTCCTGGAAAACTCGAGACTTTACCTGAATGGTTGACTCGGTGACCAATATCTTACTTTAGAGGGTGAGTGAGGTTTGTGTGAGGAATAAATTACTAGCTGGTTAATAATCGATTCGAATCGCCATCATTCACTGGATAGTGAACACTTGACTTGAGTTACTTCATCGTAGTAATATTGATGGAACACTTGGACAGTTATATGGAATATGACATGATGGAAGTTGTTAATGATCATTGGTTATTTTTACCTGTTTAATTATATGTTACCCTAGTACAGGTGCAAATGTAGTTGATAGGTTAATAAAGATTTACTTGATGCAAAGCTTCTGGAAAAGATTCTTGAAATACTAAAAATGCCTTTTTGCAAATGAGTCAGCTACCCTACCATAAAGCCTGTCATGATCCTTGGTGTCAATTTATTTTTGGTTATATCGGATAAGTCTAGCTGAGTACCTTCTCATACTCAGGGCTTTGTTCCCACTTGTTGCAGATGGGCAGATGTATTATGGCTACTGTATCAACTGCCTTTATCCTGCGATGGGTGAAGCTTAGGACCATGGGCAGTGGTCATTCCCTACGTCTCATCTGATGCTTTTGTTGGAGATGATCCGGAGCTAGCACTTTATTTCGAACTCTGTGTGAGTGTGTGTGGTTTGAACTAAATGCTTTTGCTACTTTTATTTGAACTTGGTTTGTGATAACTATGTTTAAACTCTGATGTATTTGCGACGCAAACTTTTATGTAACTTGTGATGGTGACCGCTAAACTTATTATGATCTTGGCTGGTATGTATGTTGGTTTAAAATTCGTTGTGATTTCACGGACTACTGGGTTATACGGGCTTAAGTTTGCTAAATCGTCTACTCGGTGGGTGATTTTCTTACTTAATCTCATATAATTGGTCGGTTCTGCTACAACTGGTATTAGAGCATGGTTTAGCGTGTTTACTGTTCACAAGTGTATTTAAAACAAAAATGTGTTTGAAAAATGTGATTTCCAAACTAAAAGTGTGCCAGTGGTCATATCCTTTATGCCCAGTTATGGACTCTAGGTGGCTTATTTAAGTACTGACTTGGGGTTCTTGCGCCATATTTCTCTTTCGTTGCTCATATGACGTGCTATTGTATGAGTGCCACTTAATTGAGTGGTAATGTGTGGATCCGCTGCCTCTATGCCTCGGTAAGTGTGAGATGTGAGAGCATGATCGGATACACCGCCGATCTAGGGAGAGTGCCTATATGATACTGGAGTAATTACATGTTCTACGCACGTTTTTACAAAAGTGTCGCATGTGTGGTTGTTCCATCCGTTGAGGCGATGCCGTCAATAGAACGATGTTTTGGGTAGTTACTACCGTTGTACGCGTATCTGGGGATTCATGTAGAGCATGTAGATAGATTTATTGCTTTCATGCATTCATGGGGAATTGGGCTGAAATGAATTTTCTGCAGGTACATAACAACGTTTCTCGTGTAGAACGTATTAGTTACGTATATGAGAGATCGCTTGTATGCCATCGAATTCATTGCTAGATATTATTTATTTCATAAGTTTGTGAGAACGTAAGAAACGTACATACATCATATTGCTTATGCATTTTCATTCATGTCATGCATTCCTCCCCTTATAAAGTGATTATCCCCTTTTGATAAACATTGTATCAACTTAAAATATGTTCTCACCGGGTAATCAAAACTTTTGCTACAGATGGCCCGCACGTAGCAGACTTCTCGTAAGTCCACAGGCGGAAGAGCACCTTGACACTAGTTGGCCCCGCGGGAGCGTCGTAGCATGGACACCTTTCTAAGCGAGTTTGGCATGCCAACCTTGCTTTGGAGAGTGCTCCATGATGTGGGGTACTTGCAGGGTAAGGAGCCGGTGTACTATTGGAGTGAGAGCCAGTTAGCCAAGGATGGACTTGCAGTAGTGGAGATCACAGTCCCTGCTCTTGGTGATGCTCCAGAGTGGGATGGTTGGCACTTAGAGTTTGAGGGACGCACTCCGGTTGAGGGTGCAGAGGAAGCAGCTTTCCGTGTCATCAGAGACATAATGAGCAGATTTCCCAACGAGCTGGCAGCAGCCTTGGCTGGCACTTTTTCAAGGGATGATCCTCACGATGCTATTTGGGTGTAGCCGCGAGGAAGTGTCTTGGTCAGAGGTCCAAATGAGGGACAGGCTAGCGACAACCACGCTATGAGTGTGATATATGTAGCTATCAGAGCATACCAGGGTCTTGAGTGTACCTATTGGACGTTGACTGGTTTGCGTGGTGATGATCGACTCAAAGCAAGAAAACAAAAGAAGAAGCAGGCATGTGCTATAGCTAGTTTGCAGGAACAGTTGGCTGACATGAGCTTGCAGCGAGACCAGGCTCTAGAGAGAGGTGATAGTGCTCTCCAGCGGGTGCATACGTTGACTCAGGCTAACAATAATGCAAACCGCATGATTGGACAATTGGTTCAGGAGAGGAATGAAGCCTGGAACGAGAGGGACCTTCTGAGGCAGAGGGTCGAGGAGCTCGAGGAGTACAACATCAACTTGCATGAGGAGTTTCACGCGCTCTACAACGGGATTGGCCCGTATGCTCCTCCAGACATCGCCGGTATGGACGTCGACGCGGACGAGGACGAGCCTATAGTTGCACCTGCTGACGATGACGACGTCGCTACTGATGGTAGGGATGGTGACGTCTCTGACCCTGACGATGGCCCCGAGGAGTAGGCTAGTTGCTTTGCGTTAGCTACTAGGCCCTGTCACGATGACTTTTCTTTTGGTTTCATGTATCTTGATGTATCTCGTTTCGAACCTTAAGACTTGGTAGTATGTTGGAACTTGGTTGGTTATGCGATACCTGAGCGCATAAAAGTCCAGTGTGTGTATGCTGGCAATTTGGTTGTATGGACATGATGTTTGCATTCGAAGTAATTTAATTAGTGGTTTTGTTTTAATTGGAATGCGATTATTGTGCCTCTGTTTTATTGTATGACTTGTTCTCTCCAATGAATTCAGTATGACATAATTTTTCATTCACTCACAATTACTACAACTTCACTTAATTATTACTTGTTGCTGAAATATGCAGATGGCAAACACTCATCGCGCCACGTATGAGGCTGCTAAAACTGGTGGTAATGGTGCCGGGGCAGGTGGGACTGGTGAAAATAACGTCAACCATAACGAGCCACACCCGGAACCACATTTGCCGCCTCCTCCAACGCTCACTACAGAGGTATTCTTTGCACAGTTTCTTGGAAGTCAGTGCAATGCAGAGCAATCATAGAAGAACATGGAAGATTTTCTGTGTACCATTGCCAACAATGTTCAACGTGATGACAACCAAGGTGGTGGCAATGGGGTGAATCAGTACAGCAACTTCAAGGATTTCATGGACACCAGGCCACCAATTTTCAAGGAAGCAATAGAGCCACTTGACGCTGAAGAATGGATCAACACCATGGAAGATAAGTTCCGTGTGTTGAGGCTGACTGAAGTACTGAAGACAGAATATGCTGCACATCAGTTACAAGGACCAGCAGGGATGTGGTGGAAGCATCATCACACCACCTTCCCTCCAAATGCTCAGATCTCGTGGAGAGAGTTCACTGAAGCCTTCCGTGGAGTTTATATTCCACTAGGGCTGGTTGAGATGAAGTTAGGAGAGTTCTTGGCTTTAAACCAGGGCACCAAAACCGTGACACAGTATTTGCATGCCTTCAACAACTTGTGTTGTTATGCTCCCAACATGGTTGACACAAATGCTAAGAGAATTGCTAGTTTCAAGAGAGGGTTAAGTCCGAAGATGATGAAGCATGTGGGTACCAATACCCATGCCAGATTAAATGACTTCATCAGTGATTGTCTGAAACAAGAGAAGAATACCAACGCATACACTACATCCAAGACTCGCAAGAGGGCCTTTGAGTCAGGACCATTACAGCCAAGAGTTCTCACTGCTAATCGTTCTACCTATCGTCCGTCTACACCAGGTGCAAGGTTTAGGCCACCACAGCATAAAACCTAGAACTACAAGGGACCATAGAAGCTGTACAAGATGGCCGTGCCGCCAGCAAAGACAGTCACAGCTGCGGGACAGGGCAACTCTAAGGGAGCTATAGGATCTGCTGGTACAGTGAGGGGACTCTGCTACAATTGTGATCAGCCAGACCACTTTTCAAAGTTCTATCCTTACCTGCCCAGAAAGAAGCAACAGACCTATACTGCTCGGGTACACACCACCGTGGATGAGATTCCTAAGGGAGAGCCCGTAACCGCTAGTAAGTTTCCTGTTAACCAAAACCCTGCAGTTGTTCTATTTGATTCTGGATCATCGCATTCTTTCATGAGTTAAGCATTTGCACGAAAACATGAACAACTATGCACAGATTTGAGTTATGGTTACCATATAAGTTCGGCGGGGGCTGATGTTTTAACCAATCAGATGGTTAGAGTGGCAACCCTTGAATTAGGTAGTCAAAAGTTTCGAGTAAACTTGATAGTTATGCTTGGACTAGTTTTGGATGTCATCATAGGGATGAATTGGATGAAGGATTGGGGAGCAGTTATAGATACAGGAAGTCAGGTACTTACCCTTAAGGATCCCTAGGGTGAGGGTACTTTTCAGGTACCATTGCCTAGAAGAATAAACCTTGTGAGTGTGACATATGCTGTGGAAGTCATTCCTATTCATCATATTTTGGTAGTGTGTGAGTTTCCGGATGTGTTCCTAGATGAGTTACCTGGTCTTCCGCCAGATAGGGATGTTGAGTTTAGAATTGAGTTGACCCCCAGGATAGCTCCAATTTTAAGGAGACCTTATCGGATGCCTCTGGATGAGTTAGCTGAGCTGAAGAAGCAACTAGAAGAATTGTTGAAAAAAGGGTTTATCCGGCTAAGTAAGTCTGAGTGGGGATGTCCTGCCTTGTTTGTGAAGAAAAAGAAAGAGGGTACTTTGAGAATGTGTGTGGATTATAGGCCTCTTAATGCTATAACTATCAAGAATAAGTATCCTTTGCCTCAGATTGATGTTTTGTTCGATCAGTTAGCCAAATCCAGAGTGTTCTCCAAGATAGATTTAAGATCGAGTTACCATCAGATAAAGATTAGGCCACAAGATATACCGAAAACCGCCTTTTCCACCAGATACGGGTTGTACGAGTATCTTGTTATGTCCTTTGGCTTAACAAATGCTCCTGCATACTTTATGTATCTGATGAATACGATTTTCATGCCAGAATTGGATAAGTTTGTGGTAGTGTTTATTGATGATATTCTAGTATACTCCGAGAACGAGAAAGATCATGAAGAGCATCTAAGAATTGTCTTGACCAGACTTAGAGATCATAAGTTGTATGCTAAGTTTAGCAAGTGTGAATTTTGGTTGAAGAAACTTCCTTTCCTTGGTGACATTCTGTCAAAAAATGGAGTTTTAGTAGATCCGAATAAAGTGCAAGAAGTTATGGACTGGAAGACACCAACCACAGTTTCAGAAGTTAGAAGTTTCTTAGGATTAGCTGGTTACTATCATCGTTTTATACCAGATTTCTCGAAGATTGCCAAGCCAATGACAAGTCTGCTACAGAAAGATCACAAGTTTGTGTGGACAGAGGAGTGTGAGACAACTTTCCACACCTTGCGGAAACTGTTGACCACTGCTCCAGTTCTAGCATAACTGGACATTGAGAAACCTTTTGATGTGTTTTGCGACGCATCAAAAATAGGATTAGATTGTGTTCTTATGCAAGATGGAAGAGTCATTGCTTATGCCTCCCGCCAGTTGAGAAAGCATGAGATCAACTATCTGACACATGATCTTGAACTTGCTGCCATAGTGCATGCATTAAAAATTTGGAGACATTACTTACTTGGTAATGTGTGCAATATTTTCATCGATCATAAGAGTCTCAAGTATATTTTCACCCAACCAGAGTTGAACATGAGACAGCGAAGATGGTTAGAGTTGATCAAATATTATAATTTGAATGTGCAGTATCATCCTAGAAAGGGCAATGTAGTGGAAGATGCTTTGAGTAGAAAGTCACATTGCCTGAATGCACAACCTTTGCTCGAAGATGGTTTTGATCTGATGCACCCTGCCGTGTTACATAGTATTCAGATTAGTTGCCCTTTGGAGAGTAAGATAATAGAAGGCCAGAAAACCGATAATGGGATATTCCACATCAAAGGAAAGATTAAAGAAGAACCATCCAAGCACTTTAGAGTGGATGAATAGGACATGTTGTGGTTTGACAACCGTCTTGTTGTTCCCAAGGATCTAGAGCTTAAGAATAAACTTATGGATGAGGCTCACCATTCGATGTTATCTATCCATCCCAGAAATAGCAAGATGTACTAAGAACTGAGACCTTGTTATTGGTGGACAAAAATGAAGAAAGAGATTGCAACATATATGGCCAGATGTGACACATGTTGTAGGGTAAAAGCCATTCATATGAGACCTGCCGGATTGTTGCAACCTTTGTCCATACCTAGTTGGAAGTGGGATAATATAAGTATGGATTTCATCACAGGTATGCCCACTACTCAGAAAGGACATAATTCAATTTGGGTAATCGTGGATCGTCTTACAAAGATAGCTCACTTTTTACCTATCAAGACAGATTATAGACCACCTCAATATGCCGAGAAGTATATTGCTGAGATTGTGAGATTGCATGGCATACCGAAGACTATAGTGTCTGACAGAGGGTCACAATTCACAGCTCATTTTTGCAAACACTTGCACAAAGGATTGGGAACTAGTTTGATCCGTAGTACTGCCTATCATCCTTAGATAGATGGTCAGACCGAAAGAGTTAATGCTGTTCTGGAGGATATGTTGAGAGCCTATGTGTTATCTTCTAGGGGTTCATGGGAGTCATGGTTACCCTTAGCAGAATTTGCTTACAATAATAGTTATCAAGAAAGTATCAAAATGGCACCATTCGAAGCTCTGTATGGAAAAAAGTGTAGAACACCACTAAACTAGATCGAGCCAGGAGAAAGAAGATATTATGGTATTGACTTTGTAGAAGAAGCCGAGAAGAAAGTTAATATCATTCAGCAAAATATGAAAGCCGCTCAATCACGTTAGAAAAGCTATGCGGATAGAAGGAGGAGACCGCTTGTGTTCGAAGTTGGTGACTATGTTTATCTGAAAGTCACACCAATGAAGAAGAAACGGTTTGGAGTACGCAGAAAGCTCGCAGCCAGATTTGTGGGACCATACAAGATCTTGAAAAGAAAAGGTCCAGTAGCTTATAAGTTAGAGTTACCTGAGACAATGGGTGCTATATTCCTAGTTTTTCATGTATCGCATCTCAAGAAGTGTTTGCGCGTTCCAGAGGAAAGAATCGAACCCTGAGGCATAAAGCTCAAGTCAGATTTGGTATATCGTGAGCAACCAGTTCGAATTTTGGACTCTAAAGAGAGGGCTACTCGAAACAGTGTGGTAAAAACATATAAGATATAGTGGAGTCACCATGATGAGGGGGATGCAACTTGGGAAATGGGTGAATATCTACAAAAAGCTTATGAAGATTTTTATAACAAATGGTTCGTAACCCAAATCTCGGGACGAGATTTTTATAAGGGGGAGGGTTGTAACACCCCTGGGTGTTAAGCATGCATTAACATCCCAAAGCATGAGCATTAGCATCACATACATGTGTCATTATCACATGCAATATAAGTTGAAATTAAATTGAAGTGTGAAAAACATATGTTTGAACCCTAAATTATTACATTTGCTTGCTAAGAGTGGTAAAACTTGTTGGGCTATAACTTTAAATGACTTAGAATTAATTAGCATGATTTTTGGAGCAACTTTTGTATTCAAAATCTCCCCAAATTTTGGTTTTAAAAATATTCTAGAAAAATGAGTTTTTATTTAAAAATTAGACTTTAAATCATTAATTCAAAATCTGTTTAGAATTTTGAAAAGTGACCTAAATGAAAGTTGTAGAGAATTAAATTTTGAACAACTTTTGTTTTGGGGATAACTTGTGAAAATGCCTTTTTCATCTTCAAAATTTGAATTTGAATCAAGTTAGAAAATCTAGAAAATTTATTTTGAAAAGGAAAAGGGTTTTCTTACCTGGCTAGGCCAGCGCCCCGTTTCCGGCCTAGCTGGCCAGGCTAGCCTGGCCCGCGTCCGCGCCTGCCTCCACCTTCGCCCCCGTGCGCGCGCCACACCCGACAGCGGTAGCATGCGCTCACCGCGTGGACGCCGCTCGACATCGCCGGCGTACGGGTGGCGCCTCGACGGGTCCCACCTCCTCGTCCTCGCCTTAAGCAGCCACAGCGCTAGCTCCACTTAACCTACCTCGCCTCCATTCACCATTTCCTTCCCTCTCGCCAGTAGTAGCCGCGAGCCGTGGCGGACGCTCACGCCACTGCTCGCCGTCGTCGCTCCAACACCACCACATGCTCCCACGAGCGCATCTCCAGTCGATTCCTCCTAGCCTCAGCCCCGCCTCGCCTCCCTCCATCTGGTGCTCGCCCCAGTTCCACCGCTCGAGCAAAGGTGAGGCCAAATTTGGTTGTCCATCAACCGCGGGCGCCATGGCCGCCGCTCGGCCTACGTTGTGGCCGAGGCCCGTCCGCTATCCCATCTTCCCCAACTTCCACCCTTTCACGCCCGCCTTCATCTTATGAACCCGGTGCTCGCTTCACCGTGCCCCATCATGGCCGGCAATGCCGCCGGACCGCCACCGCCACGCGGCCACACCACCATGAGCACCAGCGTGGCCGCTCGCACCCCCCTCTGGGCCGTCTTGGTTCTAGGCCGAAGCCCGAGCCAGGCCACCTCCCCTTTCCCCCCCTTGCCTTGGTTGAATAGGCCCGAGCGGCTGCGGGCCGGCCCAGTTAGGCAGTGGGTGCGGGATTTCAAAGAAAAAGAAAAAATAAATTGAATTTGTTTATTTTGGAAAATGCTTTGGAAAATCTCTAGTAGCTCAAAAATGCTCCAAAAATTGTGAAACAAAATTTGTAGTGTTTCTCATAAGTAGATCTATGATCTAAAAATGTTGCATGTCAAGTTTGAAATACTTTTCTATAGAGTTTTTATTTAATCACTGAAATTGTTGTTTTCTTGATAAATATGTAATAAATCATAGAAAGCTCAGAAAAATATGGTTCCACTTGTAATAAATTTATTTTGTGATGTACTTTCTAGGAAAAATATGTGTCATGCATGTTCTGTAGAAAAATTTTTATGTGTAGTACAAGTGCTTATTATTATTGATAATTGTTATTTTTGATAGAAATAAAAATATGAATAAAACATGCATATAATAATTTTTCTATAGTAATTGTTTATTGTGTAGAATGTAGGAAAAATACTAAATCTGTTGTTTGATACTTTTTATAGTATAAAGTATTTTCATGCTCTTATTTAGGCACTAGCTTTATTTTTGTGTAGGCAGTTCTAGTAATACAAATGTAATGAAATTTTTGTGGCATGCTAAATTAGTTGAGAGTAAGCTACTGTAATTTTCTTAGATTTTTCTGTGCTACCAAAATAGGTGTTGCTGTTCAAACCTAGTTGCAATTAGGGTTTAATTAACCTTTTTAATATATGACTAATTAATAAGATTTGGTTTGGTGTATCTTTAAAGCATCTTAGATTTCTGTGGTGACTTGGCATGGTAGAGAATGTTGGTAGTAGTATACGAGTACATGTTCTTGGATGATGTAGACTACCTTGTAGAAGAGTTGTATTTCCACATTATGCAATAAAGTAAACCTGTTCATCTACATCTCATTCATCATGATCATTACATGTCATCTCTGCAATGAACCTAGGCATGAGCACTTATACATTTGCATCATACAGGATCGCAGGAAGTAACTCCGGTAGCAGTTCTCGAGGAGCCGGAAGAGTAGCCCGAGGTGCAAGAGCAGGAGGTGCCCGAAGCCGAAGAGGAGGTCGGTAAGGATCTTCCAGAGTGTCCTGACCACCGCCGAGCTCTTTTGAAAGAGGCAAGCCCCGAAGCATTTCTTTCCTGGTTTGCAAATATTTTATTAATGCTTTACTTTAACTGATGCATTACGTTTAGGAGGTGTTTGCAGCCGTTGCTGCATTATACCTTGTTTACCCTGTTCTACCATATCCTTGTTACCTTAGTATTAGCAGTCAAGAAATGCTTAGTTTGCTTAGACCGGTAGAAGTTGGGTGATTTCCTGTCACCTGCGAGGTATAGGTGATTACATGTATTTGCTTGAATAAGTATGTCATCATAGAATAACTAATTGTTAATGTGAAATTGAGACCGGAAGGAGACTTGCAGGGTTTCGGACTGTAGTGTTTTCCATCTGTGTCGATTAAGGACCGACCGTTGTTGGGCCTCGAGTCATGTTGAACGCATGCCTTACATTTAGCTGGCCGAATAATGTACCTTTCGACCGCGAAGCTGGAAGATTATTCGGACCGAGTGGATTGCCCGCAACGCACTGTACCGGAGCAGGTGTGGTAGGACACGGGAGGCGCGATGATAAGGCCAAAGAGCAGTCGGGCGGCCCTGGGTACATGTGGTTCCTGGCAAACTCGAGACTTAGGACCATGGGCAGTGGTCATTCCCTACGTCTCGTCTAATGCTTTTGTTGGAGATGATTCGGAGCTGGCACTTTATTTTGAACTCTGTGTGAGTGTGTGTGGTTTGAACTAAATGCTTTCACTACTTTTATTTGAACTTGGTTTGTAATAACTATGTTTAAACTCCGATGTATTTGCGACGCGAACTTTTATGTAACTTGTGATGGTGACCGCTAAACTTATTACGATCTTGGTTGGTATGTAAGTTGGCTTGAAATCCATCGTGATTTCACGGACTATCGAGTTATACGGGCTTAAGTTTGCTAAATCGTCTGCTCAGTGGGTGATTTTCTTACTTAATCTCGTATAATTGGTCGGTTCTAGTACACAAGCTGCACAGTCCTGTCAGAAGAGTTATGCAGATAAGAGGAGAAGACCGCTAGAATTCTAATTGGGTGACTACGTCTATTTGAAGGTTACCCTAATGAAGAAGAAACGGTTAGGAATCAAGAAGAAACTGGCTGCTAGATTTATAGGACTATACATGATCATAGAGAAAAAGGGTCTCGTGGCTTATAAGCTACAGTTACCAGAAGCGATGAGTTCCATCTTCCCGGTCTTTCATGTATCACAGTTGAAAAAGTGTTTGTGTGTTCCGGAAGAGAGAATAGAACCTCAGGGTATTTGGATCAAGGCAGACTTAGAATACCGTGAGCAACCGGTTCGAGTTTTAGATACTAAGGACCGAGTCACTCAGAATAAAGTGGTGACAACTTACAAGATTCAGTGGAGCCATCATGATGAGAGTGATGCGACGTGGGAAACAGGAGAATATCTACAAACCGCTTATAAAGATTTTTACAATAAGTGTTTCGTAACTCAAAATCTCGGGACGAGATTCTTATAAGGAGGAGGGCTGTAACACCCCTGGGTGTTAAGCATGCATTAACATCCCAAAGCATGAGCATTAGCATCACATACGTGTTCATCATCACATGCAATATAAGTTAAAATTGAATTGAAATGTGAAAAACATCTGTTTGAAACATAATTATTGCATTTGCTTGCTAAGAGTGGTAAAACTTGTTTGGCTCTAACTTTAAATAACTTAGAATTAATTAGCATAATTTTTGGAGCAACTTTTGTATTCAAAATCTCCCCCAAATTTTGCTTTTAAAAATATTCTGGAAAAATGAGTTTTATTTTAAAAATTGGGATTTAAATCATTAATTCAAAATCTGTTTAGAATTTTGAAAAGTACCCTAAATAAAAGTTGTAGAGAATTAAATTTTGAACAACTTTTGTTTTGGGGTCAACTTATGAAAATATCTTTTTCTTCTTCAAAATCTGATTTTGAGACTATTTTAGAAAATCTAGAATTAAATTTGGAAAAGAAAAATCATTTCTCGGCTCAACGGGCCGCCGCCCCAGTTTTGGCCCACGGTCACAACCGGCCTGGCCCGCACCGCACTCTCCGCTCACCCCGCGCTCGCCCCCTCCCGCGCGTGGACGCAGCCGTCCCGACCGCGCTCAGGCCTTTAAATATATGTCATGCATGTCCTGTGGAAATATTTTGATGTGTAGTTCAAGTGCCTTTAATTGGTGATTTTTGTTATTTTTGATAGAGAGCAAAAGTTGTATAACATATGCATGTAATAATTTTTGTGATGTGCTTGTTTACTGTGTATAACATAGAAAAATAATAAATCTGTTGTTTGATACTTTTTCTAGTATAAAGTATTTTCATGCTCATTATTAGGTTATAGCTTGTTTATTTTGTACAGATTGTTTTACTTATCCAAATTTCATGAGATTTCTGTAGTATGCTATTTGGAGTAGGATTGTGCTACTGTAATTTTTGTAGATTTTTACATGCAACAAAAATATGTGTTAATGTGTAACCCTACTTTAAATAGGAAATAAAAGGTTATTCTTTATGAATAATTAAAAGTAATAAAAAGTGTTTGGTGTATCTTTGAAGCACCAAACTACCTTGCTGGTGTTACTTGATAGGTTAAGGTACTAGGGTTTGGCAAAGAGTAGCAACACTTGTGTGAGCATTTTATGCTAACTAGTATAAGAGTAGATGACATATTTTGTGGTACATGTTCTTGGATGATGTGGACTACCTTGTAGAAGATTTTTTTTGTCTGTAATCCATACTATCAGTTCAATGTGCTCATCTGCATATCATGTCATCATAACATTCCACCGCATCCGATGCACCGTCTACATGGTTACTTATGCAATTGCATCATACAGGATCGCAGGAGGAGTCGCACGTAGCAGTGCCGGAAGAGCAGACTTGGACCAATCAGCAAGAGCTCCAGGCACAGGAGGTGCCCGAGGAAGAGGAACAAGGAGAGGAGTTGCCCGAGTGCGTAGATCATCAGCCTAGTTCGTTTGAAAGAGGCAAGCCCCGGAGGATTCTAAGTCTCCTACTTTATGAAAGCAATTCTTTATATATGAGTTATATATATTGTTGCATTAAGTTATAGGAGTTGAGTGAAACCGTTATTGCATTTATTACTATCCTTGCCCACCTGCTTACCTTTTTACCCTATTAGGTCAGGATCGAATAATTGCTTAGCCATGCTTAGACCGATAGAAGTCGGATGATTTCCTGTCATCTGCGAGATATAGGTGGATACCGGGTTATGGTTAGCTATAATTGTTATCATGGAAAGTAACCAAGTGTTGATGGATAAACGGAGATCGGGCGGAGTCTTATAGGGTTTTGGACTATAGTGATTCCGTCTGTGTCGATTAAGGACCGATCGTTGCTCGTCCCTCTTGTCATGTTGAACGCATGCCTCACATTTAGCTAGCCGAATAAAGTATCTTTTTACCGTGAAGCTAGTGACACTATTTTTGAGCCGGGCTAAACTCGGATTGGCAGACTGGTGCTACAAGGGGTATGACGGGGACGCGAAGAGTGAGCCCAAGGTTCGGCCTGGCAGTCAGGCGGTCCCTAGGTAGTGCGGTCCATGATTGTTATCCCGCGGCTACTTGGAAAGTGTCATTGGTGATCTAAGCGACCCTGACGGGCGAAGCGTATTTTGTGTGAGGAATAAATCACCAGCTAGTTAGGAATCAATTCGAATCGCCATCGCTCTTGGATAGTGAGCACTTGACTCGAGCTACAACATCGTAGTAAAAATGATGGAACACGGATGATTATGTGAATGATGTTGGAAAAGCTAAACCTGATATGGTAACTTTTGATGTTAATGGTTAATCAAGTGATTGCTCTAGCATAGGTGCTAACTTAGACTAATCAGGTATAATTAAGTTGATGCTTATAGTTTAAATAGTTCATAACTGATAACTTATGCTTTTCTGCAAAACTAGTCAAGCCAGTCCACTTTATAAAAGCCTGGCATACTCCTTGGTGTGTTTTATTTCTGGTTTATGATGGGTAAGTCTAGTTGAGTACCTTCTCGTACTCAGGATGTTGTTCCCATTGTTGTTGCAGATGGTCAGATGTACTATGGTTATTACATCAACTATCTATATCCGGCGATGGGCGACAACTAGGATCAAGGGCAATGGTCACTCCATTCATCTTATCTCATACTTTTGTAGACTATGATTACCTGCTGGCACTGTATCTAAACTAAGTGTGTGTGCGTGGTTTTAAAACTACTTGCTTCCGCTATGTTAAATTGAATTCATGTTGTAATAACTTTTTATTCTGAACTCTGATGTATTCAACTCTCATTGCGAACCTTGTGTATCATATGACTGTGGCTGCTAAATCAGTACGATCTTAGTTGGATGTTGGTTGGTTTGAAATCCTTCGTGATTTTACAGAATGTCGGGTTGTATGGGCTTAAGTTTGGTAACTTATCTGCCTCGGTGGAAGATTTTCTTACTTAATCTCGTATAATCATGTTGATCTGTTACAACCTGCGCAAAAAAAAGTCCTAGACATCACATAAAGCTGCCTGGACGGGAAGACACAAAGAAATAAAAATGAACAAGGGCTATAGGCAGTCAGTGGATAACCTCAGTGACACTCTATATAGGGGCTTAGGATCTCATAGGCACTATTTATAGGAGGGATTTGTACCGATCGACCAGAAAGGTCCGGTGGTCCCGAGGGACGTGCACTGGAGAAAGCATTGGCCTGAACATATTTCTGCAGAAGAATTTTCCAACCACCAGAAAACTCTAGTGGTACTAGCTAGGGACGAAACACTAGAGGAAGCAAGTGCTCTCGATATAGTTATGTAGAAGGTTTTTGTGCTCACCAGAAAAGTATGGTGGCACCAGAGAAAGGTGTCCCAATGGTCGGCCGAAGATCAATGGCTAGTCTACGTGACAGTCACTGGAAACTCGTCCACTTGTTTAAAAGCATATATTAGTTCCAAAATGTTCTTTATAATCGATCGCTCTATATAATCTTACAAAATTTTCACCACTAGTCATAGGTAAAGTGTAATTTTTCTACCATTGTTTTTGAATGAGTATTTATTATCAATTTTACTATGCAAATTGATTTTCATTTATCTGTGGTTTACTAAAGAACAACAAACATGTTTGCATAGGTACTATGTCAAAATTAGCTCTACCCTTATAAATATTAATTAAAATTCTATGCGTGCAATTTTATTTACCTTTATCTTACCACAAGAATTTATCCACTTGATGTAGTATGGATGTGGGTGTAGTTGTGCGATCAAGCAAAGCTTTTTACTAGCTCAGAGCTTGTAATGTTATTGCCACTTTCGTCATCAAAGGAAAGCTCGAATAAATTGTGAAATTGGTCACTCTGCCTTCTCCATTTGAGAATTTAGCATTTGCTAAGGTAGTCACAAGAGAAAGGACAACAAGGTGCTGCTCTTCTAAATAATGCACATCATTTTTGCAAGTAAATTCTGAGATTGATAATCAAACTTGTCTCTCATAAGCATTTTCATATCACTCCAAGTTTGAGATTTATCATTACATAAACATATTCACACCAAGTTAAAGCATCATTAGTTAAAACATTATAAGCATTTGCAATCTTTCATCTTTCACATACGCATTGTGCAAAAATATCATCAATCTTTACTTCCCACTTAATATACTCAATAGTGCTAAGAACATGATAAGAGGTAGGGATGAAAGGATATAACGACCTGAAGGTGCAGCAGCAATCATATGCCTCGGCTGTCATGCTGAAGAGTGGTGTAACCAATCATTGTTAGTAGCAAACAAAACACACACAAATGTATGTTTCCCTATGTATCAATTACTGAGATGTGTGCAAAGAGTAAAGTCGCACACTCTTAAGCATCTTACCGAGTTTTTACAAGTATTCTTACCAAAGCAAACAGTGGATAGCACAACTGGTGACTAGTTTGTGACACCTGTGAGGGCGTTAAACCCAATATTGCACGGGTAGAATATGTATTGAGCAGAAGTATATATGTAGAGCTTGGGTGACATAATATAGTAGCAAGGAATAGCATAGTTCAATTTAGAAACGGCAAGGTAAATAGTACTAAGTTAGCCTATTTTGCTAGCCTAGACTCGTTCTCGGCCTAATTCAACCAAGCAACAATACAAATCAACATAAGAAAGGATGCAAGTAATTGTGTTTTCTTATTTTCTTTTTTTGTGGTGATATTTCCCTTTTTGCACCTTCCGCTTTTCCTTTATTATTCTTTTTTAAACAAGATACACGACAAGAAAAGTACAATTAAGATTCTACAACTCTGACCTGAACCAAAAGCATGCGAAGCAAACAAATATGCGGGTCAGACTTCTTTTTTCATTCTCTCAACTCTACTAGAACTCATATATGTGCACGTGAACAACAAATAATTTTGGCCAGACTCAACATAAATAGTGGATGCAAATGGAGCATGAAGTGTCGAGACAAATAACAGGGATCAATCTAATGGACGCCAATACAAGGAAACAACAATGGACATTAGAGACCAAGGATAAGACCTAGACATGATGAACACAGTAACATTCAGAGAGTTTGGGGGAGTTTTCTGTGAGTTGGCATGAGTTGATGTGAATGTGTGGGCTTGCCTTTCGGCTATCCTAGGGTGTGTTGTATAGGTTCTTTCCCTTTTTTCACATCTTAATATAATGATGCGCAGCTCTCTTGCGTTTTTTTAGATGAACACAATGACATGTGAGAGATGACTATTCAATAAAGTAAAATGAAATAAAAAATGTAATGGTGCAACCGGTGATGAGACAACATGAAAACAACAATGAACATAAATATTTTTGTGGGACAATATTTGGATTTATAGGGAATCAACTAAACTAGGGTAAAAAGCGAACCTAATGTTGACATTGGATGTTGTCCAAATCACACACCAGAAAGGGCATTGGATGCCTGGGCTGCTATGGACCGAAGAACGCAACAAGGATATCACTCTTTCATGGTAAAGAATGGAGAGGTTTACAAGCAAACCACTAAAGGATAACCAATGTGCTTGTGTGACGAAGAACTGGCTAGTTTTTAGGCAAACTAGCAAAGGAACTGCCGAAGCTCTCGCTCGGGAGGGACCCCGTCAGGGCAAGGACGTCGCCAGATTGCCCTAGATTGGCTGGCAAGCCTAGGTGAAAGTCCCTAGTTTGGTTTTGGCTAATTGATGAAACCTAGGACTAACCTTTGTATCTAAGTGGATGATTTAGATAAAGGTGGTCATTGCATATGAGACATGACATTGACTCATATGACCAAGATGGTGAAGACCAAGATGAGGCTTAGCTCGATTGACCGGTTGTGAAGGTGAAGGGCAAGTCGAGGCTTCGAAGCGAAGGACCATGCGATGGTGAAGCTTGAGCAAGACTTAGCGCCGACGGACCGATGCAACGGTGAAGAGCAAGTGAAGTCAAGGTCGATGGATCGAGATGGTCATGTGATGATATGAAGTGGGTCATATCATTTGGAGAAACAAAATGGGCTCAAGGCAAAGGTATAACCATAGGGCCATTTTGTTTTACACTCAAGACACCATAGAGGGTGTGAGTGGTTTAGGATCGATAGCCGACCTATTAAGAGGGGAAGTCTTATCGGTTATTCGATGCACGGGTGCCACTAGGTGAATTCATGAAGTGCATTGCATGTAGGGCCTAGTGAGCTAATTGGAAAACCTTTGAAAATGATTGAGAAAAAGCTAACACACAAGCACATGGAGATGTACACTTGATGGTGTTGGCACATTTGCAGAGGTGGCGTTGGTCGCGCTGTGGTTTGCGGGTAGAGAGGGGTTTGGGTTCCTCTCTCCCTCCCGCCGAGCATGCGAGCGCGGGATTCAGGCGATTTCGGGGAAATGAAATGCTTATTTTCCACTACGCCGGAAGTCGGAAAAGAAACGGAGGCGAACGGGGTCACTGAGGTGACCGGACGCTGCACCGGACGCGGTCACGGTGTGACCGGACGCGTCCGGTCAGTACAGCGCAGGAGTTGGGCGCACGGGCTAGGGTTTGCAACCAGGGCGTCCGGTCACTCGTGGGACCGGCGCGTCCGGTCAGGCGCCCTAAGGGAACTGCAGTTCGCAAGGTCGATCGGACGCGGTGAGCGTGCGGTCACACACGATCGGACGCGTCCGGTCATCGAGGGAGCTTATTGGACTCCGACCGGACGCTGGCACTGTCGCGTCCGGTCATCTTCTGGAGCGCGTCCGGTCGTTGCTTCGCGGGCGCGGGTGCTGTGCGCATCGGCGCGTCCGGTCATAGCGTTTGACCGTTGGCGCACAGTGACCGTTGGAGGATCTAACGGTCGCGTTTGAATTCGAGGGACACGTGGACGTCGCAGGGCGACCGGACGCGGTGAAGCGTGTCCGGTCAGTTTCGACCGGCGCGTCCGGTCACCCCGAAAAAACAGTCAGTGGAATGGCAACGGCTCTATTTGGATGGGATGCTTATAAATACTCGTTGGCCGGCCCTTGGGGAGGTCTCTTGGCATTTTCTAACACTCTTGTGCATCCTTTGAGCTAGAGCTACTCCTCCCACTCATCTCTCTTGCTTGTTTGCAAATCAAAAGTGAGATTGAGTGATCCCAAAGTGCATTGCATAGCTTGAGGGCATCTAGTGGCACTTGTGGGTGGTTTAGCCGATGGATTTCTTGTTACTCTTGGAGAGTACCGCTCCTAGCCGGCTTGGAGATTGTTGGAGGCATTGGCTAGAGAAGGTGATTGTTCTTAGCCACCTCCGGTTGTTTGTGAGAGGTTCTTGTGCTTTCCTCGGCGAGACGCCAAAAGCAACTCTAGTGGAATGCGCGTATCATTGAGTTACCTCACTTGAGAGTGGCGTCTTGCGGTGCCTTGCGGGGCGTGCCTTGAGGGGCAAGTGACTTGAGGGTCACACCGGGGAACCATCTAAGTGTTGGTCGACACAACCGGTGACGTAGCTTGTCGGTGCACAAGTGAACATCGGGTGAACAAAAATATTATGTCTCTTGTCTCCCGGTGATTGGTCTTCATATTGAGTTGTTGTCAATATTGATTGATTGTATATCATCTTGGTGATTGGCAACATCTTCTCCTCACCGTCGGTATAAGAATCACAATCCTCTCTCTTGCACTTATCTTTACTAGATTATCTTGTGTAGCTCTAGTAGTAGCTTTGCTAGTAGTGTTGTTAGCTTGTTGTCTAGTGTTAAATTAGTGACACAGCTCTTGTGTGAACTAGAGATCATAATCTACTAGACTTGTGGATAGGAGGCTTGCATCACCACCTTTGGCTAAGCAAAACTCGCTTTACGCAGTTTGTTATTTTAACAAGTTTGCTTAGTGGTGCTTGTAGAATTTTTTTTATAGGCTATTCACCCCCCTCTAGCCATCTAGGACCTTACACTAGGACATCATCTTTGGTCATGGATCAAGGGATGAACAACATGGAGATTGAAGGAGAAGAGAAAAGGGGTAAAAGGAGTAGATTGATTTGTTTGTATGACGATTGGGTAGTTGAGAACTCAATCGATCGTGATCCTCGTGTATATGTAGAGGGGGAGGTCTTATCCCAATAGAAAATAGATCCCAAACATAATCTCCAAATTTCCTACGTCCAAAATAGGTCCAAAACTAACTTGGAAGCCAAACCAGCTCGGAAACAGCAGAAAAGTTGGCTTAGCCGACTCCTAGGTCAGCTTAGCCAACTTCTTGGGCCCAGGATGCTATTTCTAGGCCTAAACAGCGAGGGTCAGCTTAGTCGATAGGGGGGACTCGGCTAAGCCAACTTGGCGCAGGAAATTCTAGGAGAAAATCTTCCGAAATTCATAATTAATTCATCCGGACTCCAAATGAGACAATCTATATATGTTTTTTTGATCAATTCGACGAGAGGAACGCAATGGTATAGTCTATTCTTGCTTTTGGGAAACTTGGTCAAGTTAGCTTAGCTGACTTAGGGAGTCAGCTAAGCCGACTCTGGCTGGTTCAGCACCTGAAAAGTCGTTTTCCTCGTCCATGCGCCAAATGTGATGATCTGACTATGCTCTCTGGCCAAATGTCTATTATTCTCTCTGGATAATTTTGGGTGTTAACATATGTCCCCTTGCTTTTTAGTAAAGCTTGCACACTAAAAAGCATCTTCATAACCAAAATTATTCCATTGCTGTAGTCTTGTGTAGAAAAATTCATCAATACCTAAACATGTCTAGAATAACATCCTCAGCTTTTCCATCATCTTCTCATATATTCATAATCATAACACTAAATAGCAACGATACCCAACTCATCGGCTATCTAGCATCTAAAGGTGATGTACACATCGGCCATATTTGTTCTAAGGGCAATACTTGTATTGGCCTTGTCTGGAGAGCACTTTAGGCCTCTTGCCATATACTTAGAAAGTACCTTTTCAAGCACCTCCTATTAATTGCTCTTGGGAGACTATCACCTTGCAACGTCTCCAGCACATAAGAATTATCAAATATCACTTTGATAATTCTATAAGGACCTTCTCAACTTGGTGACCTTTTGCCAAACTTGCTGCTCCTCATTCACTTGGTGGCATGGTTTCAACACCTAGCACCATTTCTAAATATGCAACATGCCCATAGAGCTTCAAACAAAACTTTAGGTCACCTCCTTGGATTATCCCAATTCGATCAAATCCTAAACACCTCAGTGACATGTCTTTGGCAATTCTTCTATTTAACTCATGGTGCAAAACATACTCTACACTTTGTCGAACACTTCATCACTTCGGTATTTGGATCATGTGAATACCATAATATGGGAGTCCTCTAATCATCTAAATTGGCCGTGTCATTGCTGGAAATCAAATTGGGCCAATTTGGTAATTCCTCATCAAGCTAACCCAGCAAGCCAAAGGAGAGTCGGCTTAGCCGACTCAATGAGTCAGCTCAGTCGACTTTGCTGCTCCAACACATAGAATAGCAAAGTTGAAAGGTCTTGATGGCTAGAGGGGGTGAACAGCCTAATAAAACTTTCTACAAAGATCACTCAAATAATTTAATTAGTAACACAAATGGTGAGATGCGAGTTTCGCCTAGCCTAGTGTGGTGATGCAAGCCACCTATCCAATTGACAATTCTAGTTTGGTTCACACAACTGCCATAAGATAAACCGCAAGCTGGCATAGCTACAAAGCTACTACAACTAGAACTACACAAGCTAGCAACTAAACAAGAGCAACAACAAACTAAACAAGAAGATAACAAAGTAAGTGCAAGAGGGGATTTGGAATGTTATACCGAGGGGTGATGATTGAGCCAACCAAAGATAATACCAAGATAGCCAATGAAGTAACCAATCATCAGGATGAAATCCAATTGATCAAACATAGTTGAGGCACATGATTTATCCCCGAGGTTCATGTGCTTGCCAGCACGCTAGTCCCCGTTGTGTCCCCCTACACCACGTGGTTCGGTGGCTAATCGGTATCACACACCAAGCCTCTCAAAAGGCACCACAAGAACCTACCAAATGGTGAGAAGTTTTGACACGAGCAATCCACTAGAGTTGGAATTTGGTGCTCCACCGGGGAACCACAACAACCCCTCATAACAAGCTCACTAGAGCCGGCCATGAACAATCACCAACACGTACCGGATCTCCTCCACTGCTCCAAGCCGTCTAGGTGGTGGCAACCACTAAGAGAAATAAGAATCCTGTAGCAAGAGAATACCCAAGTGCCAACTAGATATAAACTCACAAGCAAATGCATTGAGATCACTCAATCTCACTTTGATTAGGCAATCAAGCAAGGAAGATGAGTGGGAGGGGATGTGCTCAGCTCAAGAGGATGTTAGAGAGTCAAAAAGTCCAAGAGAGTCCTCTAGGAGCCGGCCAACAAGTATTTATAGGAGCCACTAAAAGAATAGAGCTGTTGGCTCACAAAATAGCCACACATAGGGTGACCAGACGAGCTAGTCCAACCTGACCAGACGCGCATAGCGTCCGGTCACTCCACCACGACCTCCCTGATGAACGCCACGTGTCTCACTTTGAATTTCATTCGTTCAATCATAACGGCCACTTAAATATACTCATTCACGCACTAGAGTGACCAAACGCTGTTGACGGTAGATAAGTGTCAATTTTAACCATCAACGAAACATGAAAAAGGACCTAAAACATAATTACCACTTAGAACTAGGGGGTCTACTGATAGAATTCCATGAGTTTTGGCGAATGTCAATTTCTGTAGGGTGTCTGCTGAAAAGAACCAAGGAAGGCCCACATGTTAAGTTTTGGTGAATGTATATTTCTGTAGGGTGTCTGCTGAAAAGAACCAAGGAAGGCCCACATGTTAGGTTTACATAGAGACAAAAGGGCTACGTACAACTTTTCTGTAATCTAGAAGGTACGAGAAGGCTCTAGACCAAATAGAAGGCGAATCCGACTCAGAAGTCGGGCGGCCGCCCAAGGGTGGGGGCGGGCACCCCACCTGCAATGCCAATTAGAGGCGAGCTTGTGGATCCTACCTCCACTGCCTTTAAGGATGAATATTAATCGTAGATAAAGGTCAGTTTGATCCGATGGCTATAGTGCTTCCTAGAGGGCTATATATGCAAGGCCCCTAGCCCCTAGAGGAGGCATCCCATGAAACCCTAATTCATTTGCTCCAGTTGGGATCAGCTGAGAGGGGTCCCTTGAATGGATCTCATCTCCTAGGGCACATAGAAGAGAGATTAGCTTTGTAGTCTCTATGTGAGATTAGAGTTCTTCTAGATTGAGAGGGTTAGAGTGGAGGGATGAGTTGCAGGAAGCCTGGCATGTCGGTGTCTCCTCTCTGGCTTGTACCTACGACATCAAGTCTCCTAACCCGAGGCTTGGTTCTAGGATTCTTTGACAATTCAACTTCTAATACTAAGTAAGTACATTGTTATTATTGTTCTTTGGTTTATGAGTTTACTCTATTCTCTTCCATAGTAGAGGGTAGAGTACTCATCTGTAGCGTAAGAATGGTGCTTGGGCTAGGATACTTGTAGATATCCCCTGTCTAGCCGGATCGGTGTGTAGTAGCATGGGACATGACAATCCCATTGTTACCTTTGGAGCCTCCTCCAGTCAGAAGGTAGGACCCAAGCCTTGGTTAAGCATCCTCTGTGGTGTCTCTTTTCCAACGGTATGTCCCCATAGAATGGTAGTTTCATAGCTTACCATAGGTTGGAACTAGATTGTCGTAGTAGTCTTCTCTAATCGCTTATATCTTCGCTACCTTATAGTGCGGCCTAGGGGTTAAGTATAGGCTTAGGTTAGTCATCGCACGCTTTCTCCTAGCAGATAAAACAAATATAATACTCTAGAAATATCTCCCGAGTGAAGTACTCACCGATATCTGTACGCGTGCGGATTATTTCTCTTAGATTCTTTTGTGTGCGAAACCAATATCAACAAGCATTTCTGGCGTCATTACCGGGAAGAAAGACATTAGTTGAGTTAACTTAAGTCATGCTTAACCTTGTATTATACTTTTATCTTTTTATCTTTTTCTTTTGCCTTTTCTTTTCTATCCTTATGGATAACCCAAATTCCATGCCTATCTGTCTATATGCTACACGCATGAGTGCAAGCTGAAAGCCACCAGAGCCCACAATTCTCGCATCTAGCTATGAGTTGCGCCCATGTTTGGTTACAATAGGTCAAAACCAACCCTTTTCTACAGCCAAGGTCCTATCTAATCGAGAAGATAATGAACCCAAGGTCCTATCTTCTAATCAAGAAGGTAATGAATCAAAGGTCCTATCTTTTGATCAAGAAGATAATGAACTTTTGGCTACACTAAGGGAATCTTTCAATCTTCTTATAAATTCAGGTTTAGACCTAGCCTTACAAGACCTTGTTCTTCTCCAATATTTTTATACGGGTCTTGAAAATATCGCCTTTGGAGGAGTTTTCCTTTCTTTTTCCATTAGTGAAGCAAGGTTTGTCCTTATTAGTAGACACACTCCTTGCACTAGCCTTCATGATGAACTCATAGAGGAAAAGAAGGAATTATCTGTCACACCCAGTTTTAAGGATAAAACCAGATATACACTATATGTGAAATAAAGAGGTCAAATCTCACCTATAGCTGCAGATAAGTGTAATATCAAAAGACAAATGCTTATTAAACATAACGCAATAGTATAAGATATAACCTTAGAGAACAACACAGCGGAAAGACAACTCCGAACACCGGGTGTAACCTTCACTCCAGGATCAAACTGACTGGTTGATCACAAGCCTAAAAATTCCAGAATCTAGCAGTCTGGTACCCTTCCTGAGATGTGGGAAATAGCAAGAGTGAGTCCATGTCGAACTCAACAAGCATAACACGGGGTTCATGAAGCTCAAATAGGGTAGACACTGGTTTTACTGCATGTAGCTTTTAGTTGATCATGTTTTAAGCAATTGAGTAGCAACAAGTAGGTAATGTTCCCAATAATAAACACATGATCATGTAAAGAGAATAATGAATAGCAAGAACAAGTAAATTAATAGTGATCTCTATTCCATAAGGGTCCAAGGCCGCTCGTGACCGTGAGCACGGCTGATATACCAGTTTTACACTCTGCAGAGGTTGTACACTTTCACTATGAGTCGTGATCCCCAAAAGTTCGAGGTCATGACTCCCCATTGGATAGATAAGTTTCACTATGAAGTCTTTCCAAGGTTCGTCTAACAAGTTAGGGCCGCTAGGTTTCCTGGCCTGCAAATGTAGAGCCCCCTTCCGTATGGCACAATAACACGTAGCCTATACATATAGGGACAGAGGCCGCACTACACCCAACCCGGAACACACCCCTCTTGCGCCATAAAGGTAACCACTAACACGCTAGAAAAGGTCCTCTTATATGACTAAAGCCAGAGCCATGTAGCCCTCATAGTTGTACTGTAAGTCCCGGATGTTCGCTTACAGATAAGTCTTTATGGAGAGGAATCTAGAGAAAACTCTAGCCCTCTTGTTCCCTGTTGCTAAAAATCATCTTTTAGTGTTATTGCATATGTCATTAATCAAATTACAAGATCATTGTTTATGTGAGCACTAGCAAACTACCCAATGCTATAACCATAGGATTCAAGGAGTAAGATCAACACTAAGGCATCCTTAACAAGGAGACACATGCAGCATGAATTAAGTGAATTAAAATGAGTAGGTAACAAGGATAGTCCCATGCTATACTTGCCATGATCTAGCTGATCCTGTTGATCCGACTCGTAATAATACTCTTGATCACCAACGAACTGATTACCGTCTATTCTCAATTAACACATCAACAACAATCATCCAAGAGCAATCATGCAAAGCAAACAAAGCTACAATTAGAACAGTACACCAACAGTAGAAAAATAAGATGAAAAGTTTTTAAAACAAATCTACATCGCTCTAGGATCATACAGACGCGAAGTTCATGTAAATCGGAGCTAAAACAGAAAAGTTATGATTTAAACAAGATTTACTTTATTAAAGTAATAGATTAAATCTAACCTCAAAATTTAAAAGTGGAAAATCTACTATGCAGCAGTACTAACAGGTAGAGTATGAAATTATGAACCTAACGCAACTTGAACGGATCAAATCGGAGTTAAAACGGAGATTTTATGACCTAAATAAACCTAGTGGCAAATATGTAAATACCTGAAAACGTATTTTCATCTAAACCGATGAAGTTTACGTTTTCAAAACAACAAAACACATTCGGCTTCTACGCTATGGACTGCGGGTTCAAAAGTAAAGAAACTCAGGGGCTCTTAAGCAAAACAACCAACCGAAAGGGTATCTCGTGATATAAGCCGTCGGATTAGAAACGAACGGCCTAGATCGATTGGAGGGAGAGAAGAAGGGGATTCCGGCCGGCTACAGTGACCGGCGGCGGAAAAACTGGCCGGCGGCGAGCTAGGCTCATCGGCGTTGTCCAAACAAGCAAGATACCACACTATTCTTTGATCCAAAAACATGGGAAGCAAGAGCGGAGGCTCGCGGACTCACCTAGACAGGTTAGAGCGACGGAAATCGAACGAGAGCGTCCCGCGGCTATCAATGGCGGACGAATCTCCTCTGTAGACGATGACAAGATGAAAATGGCGACCAAATTAGAAAAGGAGGGAAGAGAAGTATTCGGCTACTCTAAAATTGATCTAAAAACCCATCATTAGCTTACGGGAACCACGGAACCGATGAATTTGTCAACTCGAGCTAGGCAGCGGCGGCTTAGGTTGCGGCAGCCGGTGCATGAATCGTGGGCGACGGTTTGCAGCGAGATTCGATGAAGGGAGGCGGTGGAGACGGCCGCTATTTATGAGAGCTAGCCAACTTGCCCTTCAAGCAAGGAGGGGGGTCGAGACGGGGACGGACTCCTCCGACCGGTGACCAGCTTGGTCATGAGCAAAGGGAGAAGACAACACCGACAAGCGGGCCAGGGGCGTCAGCGAGACCAGGAGAGGAGGGGCGCGGCGGCTTGATAGGCCTCAGTGAGCTGGGCTCGGCCCACTCACGCTACTGCAGAAAAGAAGGCTGGGCCGGGTGAGAAGGCCGAACGGCCCGGGAGGGAGAGAGGAGAAGCTGGGCCTTCGGGCTGAAACCGAAGAAAGGTTAATTCCTAACTCTTTTCCTTTTCTTTTTCAAATCTTCCAAATACATTTTCAAATAAAGATTTAAATAGAATTTGAATTCTCTTTTGAAATTCTCAAACAACATTCAATACAAAACAAGGTATGCAACAGCATGAATAAGCAAGCATGTGTCTAACCTTATAGTGGATTTTAATTTCATGAAAATTATTATTTCACTAGGTTAAAATGCTCACAAAATTGCGCAAATAAATCAAATTCTCCTATTTTAAAATAATGCAAATTTTAGGGTGTTACAATTCTGCCCCCCTTAAAATGAATCTCGTCCCGAGATTTGGACGATGCTTACTCAAACAACTGTGGGTATGCTTTTCTTAAATCTTCCTCTCTTTCCCACGTAGCCTCTGCTTCTGAATATCGGCTCCACTGAACTTTACACATCTTTATAACTCGGCTCCTGGTAACTCTTTCCGCTATCTCAAAAATTTTCATGGGATACCCCTCATGAGTAAGATTTTCCTTAACAGTGAGTTCTTCCAATGGTATTTGTTCTTCTGGCACACGCAAACATTTTTTTAACTGAGACACATGAAACACATCATGCACACCTGCTAAACTCTCAGGCAATTCCAACTGATATGCCACTTCGCCACGTCTCTCTAAGATCTTAAAAGGACCGACATACCTCGGTGCTAACTTTCCTTTCCGATTAAACCTTTTCACACCTCTCATAGGTGACACCTTCAGGTAAACATAATCTCCCACTTCAAAAGTCAACTCTCTTCGTCGAGTATCGGCATAACTTTTCTATCATGACTGAGCTACTTTCAAATTATTTTGGATCATTCTTACTTGTTTCTCAGCATTCCTAAGCACATCAGGACCAAATACTTGACTTTCTCCTGTCTGATTCCAAAACAACGGAGTTCTACACTTCCTACCATACAAAGCTTCAAAAGGTGCCATCTGTAGACTTTTCTGATAACTATTATTGTAGGAAAACTCTGCATATGGCAAACTCTTATCCCAACTTGTACCATACTGCAAAGCACAAGCTCTCAACATATCTTCCAATATCTGATTAATCCTTTCTGTTTGCCCATCCGTCTGAGGATGATATGCTGTGCTAAAAGTCAGCTTAGTTCCTAATGACTCTTGTACTTTCTGCCAGTAATAGGATGTAAACTGAGTACCTCGATCAGACACTATCTTCTTTGGAACTCCGTGCAAACTTACTATTCTTTCCAAATACAATTCAGCCAACTTTGCACTGGAATACGTCGTTATAACCGGTATAAAATGAGCAACTTTAGTCAAACGATCCACTATAACCCATATTAAATCAAAACCTCTCTGGGTACGTGGTAACCCCACTATGAAGTCCATACCAACTTCTTCCCACTTCCACTCAGGTATCTGCATCGGTTGCAACAATCCTGTAGGTCTCTGATGTTCAGCTTTAACCCTTTGACACGTATCACATAGTGCAACATACTCTGCAACATCTCTTTTCAAACCATGCCACCAATACCTCTCTCTCAAATCCATATATATCTTAGTACTTCTGGGATGAATAGAGTAAGTGGACTCATGACCTTCACGTAGAATTGCTTCTCTTATAGCTTTGTCCTCATGCACACATAAACGTTTCCCAAACCATAGAGTTCCTTTATCATCCAACCAGAATCCAGGTGCTTTACCTTTTGGTATATTCTTCACTATCTCCTTTATTTTGTCATCTATCAATTGACCCTTGCTTATCTGTTGCTCTAGCATAGGCTCTATTACTAATTCCACTGCATTAATAGCAATACTCAAGTTTAAATGCTCTAACTCAGCACATAACTCATTTGACATAGGCATTACTTGCACCTCATTAGCATAGCTCTTTCTGCTAAGAGCATCTGCAACAACATTAGCCTTACCCGGATGATAATATACCTCCAAATCATAATCCTTAATCAACTCTAACCAACGACGTTGTCTCAAGTTCAGATCTGATTGAGTGAAAATGTACTTCAAACTCTTATGATCTGTGTAAATATCACTTTTATGTCCAATCAAATAATGCCTCCATATTTTCAAAGCATGCACCACTACTGCTAACTCCAAGTCATGAGTAGGATAATTTAACTCATGCTTCCTTAGCTGTCGAGATGCATATGCTACTACTTTGCCTTCTTGCATAAGCACACAACCAAGACCCAAACGGGATGCATCACAATAGATAGAGAAGCTCTTACTCAAATCTGGCAAAACTAACACCGGAGCTGTTGTCAATCTTTTCTTCAGCTCCTCAAAATTAACCTGACACTTATCAGACCACACAAATTTGGCATTCTTTTCTAACAACGGTATCATTGGCTTAGCAAGCTTAGAAAACCCTTCAATAAACCTTCTATAATATCCAGCTAATCCCAAGAAACTACGAATTTCTCCCACATCGGTTGGTGGTTTCCAATTCAACACATCTTTTACCTTGCTAGGATCCACTGATATTCCCCCATTAGAGACCACATGACCCAGAAAAGCAACTTCCTTCAACCAAAACTCACACTTACTACGCTTAGCATAGAGCTTATGCTCTCTGAGCTTCTGCAGGACCAACCTCAAATGTTCCACATGTTCTTCCTTAGTCTTAGAGTATACCAGGATATCATCGATGAACACTACTACAAACTTATCAAGATACTCCATAAATACCTTATTCATCAAGTACATAAAGTATGTAGGAGCATTAGTCAAGCCAAAAGACATTACTGTATACTCATACAAACCATATCGGGTGGTGAACGCTGTCTTGGGTATATTGAAGGTTACACTCCCAATTGATGATAGCTCAAAGCGAAGACCAATCCTGATGATTACTCAAGCTCCTTATAGACAATCCAACAATTATCAATCTTGAGTTGAGGATATCTGCGCTTGATGTTGACTTCTCAACCATGGGGTTAACCCATTCTTCCAAGTGAAAAACTAGAATGTATGAAATCTCCATCTTGCATCTTCTTCAACTTGGCTACCCCCCTTAAGAAAAGATAAACTAGGGGAACAACAAAGGATAGCCTGCATCTTCTTTCGAGTGAATTAACCATCATAAAGATCTTCTGATATCCAAGGATACTCATGTCTATAAGCAGGAACAAGTGATCTGAAATTCCTCGCGGGTAGATAAACAGCAGTGCAGAAAAACAGCCATAACTCGAGTTCCGTTAATCCAATTAATTTGAACCTTATACCGTTGGAAAGCTTATCAAATTTTCTACAACTGTTTTATTGATCACCTCCCCAGATTCTGATTTTAAAATATGGTTTCAGAGTGAGACATGAAATCTGTCCAGAAAGTCTGGCAGCGCAGATGCGGCATCTTGCAACAGTTGTATCTAGAGTTCCAAAACTTATATGATGACACGCCTTACTTGGTTGAAAGGCTTATGGAATCCTCAGAAACTTTTGTATAGAACACATTCCCATATTCTATAGTTAAGGTAGTCGAACATAGTGCCCAACAGAAATTGTTCCAGGGTTCAGGCAGCGCAGTTGCATCAACTTGTGATTTTGATATCTCCATACCCAAAATAGCTATCAAGGTGATTCTTGCACTCAGAGAATGATATTGAAGTCTAATGTTGTCCAGAATTTTCTCATGATTTATGATTGTCCAATATCAGAGATATAAAGTGAAGAGTGCAGGCTGCTTTAAAAAGACAGGATGGAGAGAATAGAAGAAAACCATATCCCAACTATTTATTTCACTAATCCTTATACCTTAGGCCTATAAACTAAATGAAATTGTGGGAACACCCAACAAGTTCATTGCAATCAGTATAAAGATCCAAAACAAGCATAGACATAAAGACAATCCAACAAGGCAATATAGGAGCACAACTCAACATTGACTCAACTTGCGATGCTATCGTTTTCTTCATATTAAGGGAAAAGATCCTAATGCTTCTCTTCCGATGTCGCAAGAAGATGGTAAGATGAGGTTCTAAAAGCATACCAAATCAAGGAGTGAAGATGAGAACAAAGATTTTTAAAATAAGCAACAAGGCAGGGATAATATCAAGGGCAAGGATACAGTATGGAAGAAAATACCAAGGTTTATAGAACAAGGATTTTAGTGGCAACTCTTAGACCTTATAATGACCAGTTTCTACTAGGCTTGCGTCCTACAGTTAGCATTGCTCTGATACTACTCTGTCACATCCAGTTTTAAGGACAAAACCAAATATACACTATATGTGAAATAAAGAGGTCAAATCTCACATATAGCTGCAGATAAGTGTAATATCAAAAGACAAATGCTTATTAAACATAACGCAATAGTATAAGATATAACCTTAGAGAACAACACAGCGGAAAGACAACTCTGAACACCAGGTGTAACCTTCACTCTAGGATCAAACTGACTGGTTGATCACAATCCTAAAAATTCCAGAATCTAGCAGTCTGGTACCCTTCCTGAGATGTGGGAAATAGCAAGAGTGAGTCCATGTCGAACTCAACAAGCATAACACGGGGTTCATGAAGCTCAAATAGGGTAGACACTAGTTTAACTGCATGTAGCTTTTAGTTGATCATGTTTTAAGCAATTGAGTAGCAACAAGTAGGTAATGTTCCCAATAATAAACACATGATCATGTAAAGAGAATAATGAATAGCAAGAACAAGTAAATTAATAGTGATCTCTATTCCATAAGGGTCCAAGGCCGCTCGTGACCGTGAGCATGGCTGATATACCAGTTTTACACTCTGCAGAGGTTGTACACTTTCACTATGAGTCGTGATCCCCAAAAGTCCGAGGTCATGACTCCCCATTGGACAGATAAGTTTCACTATGAAGTCTTTTCAAGGTTCGTCTAACAAGTTAGGGCCGCTAGGTTTCGTGGCCTGCAAATGTAGAGCCCCCCTTCCGTATGGCACAATAACACGCAGCCTATACACATAGGGACAGAGGCCGCACTACACCCAACCCAGAACACACCCCTCTTGCGCCATAAAGGTAACCACTAACAAGCTAGAAAAGGTCCTCTTATATGACTAAAGCCAGAGCCATGTAGCCCTTATAGTTGTACTGTAAGTCCCGGATATTCGCTTACAGATAAGTCCTTATGGAGAGGAATCTAGAGAAAACTCTAGCCCTCTTGTTCCCTGTTGCTAAAAATCATCTTTTAGTGTTATTGCATATGTCATTAATCAAATTACAAGATCATTGTTTATGTGAGCACTAGCAAACTACCCAATGCTATAACCACAGGATTCAAGGAGTAAGATCAACACTAAGGCATCCTTAACAAGGAGACACATGCAGCATGAATTAAGTGAATTAAAATGAGTAGGTAACAAGGATAGTCACATGCTATACTTGCCTTAATCTAGCTGATCCTGTTGATCCGACTTGTAATAATACTCTTGATCACCAACGAACTGATCACCGTTTATTCTCAATTAACACATCAACAACAATCATCCAAGAGCAATCATGCAAAGCAAACAAAGCTACAATTAGAACAGTATACCAACAGTAGAAAAATAAGATAAAAAGTTTTTAAAACAAATCTACATCGCTCTAGGATCACACAGACGCAAAGTTCACGTAAATCGGAGCTAAAACGGAAAAGTTATGATTTAAACAAGATTTACTTTATTAAAGTAATAGATTAAATCTAACCTCAAAATTTAAAAGTGGAAAATATACTATACAGCAGTACTAACAGGTAGAGTATGAAATTATGAACCTAACGCAACTTGAATGGATCAAATCGGAGTTAAAACGAAGATTTTATGACCTAAATAAACCTAGTGGCAAATCTGTAAATACCTGAAAACGTATTTTCATCTAAACCGACGAAGTTTACGTTTTCAAAACAACAAAACACATTCGGCTTCTACGCTATGGACTGCGGGTTCAAAAGTAAAGAAACTCAGGGGCTCTTAAGCAAAACAACCAACCGAAAGGGTATCTCGTGATATAAGCCGTCGGATTAGAAACGAACGGCTGAGATCGATTGGAGGGAGAGAAGAAGGGGATTCCGGCCGACTACAGTGACCGGCGGCGGAAAAACTGGCCGGCGGCGAGCTAGGCTCGTCGGCGTTGTCCAAACAAGCAAGATACCGCACTATTCTTTGATCCAAAAACATGGGAAGCAAGAGCGGAGGCTCGCGGACTCACCTAGACAGGTTAGAGCGACGAAAATCGACCGAGAGCGTCCCGCGGCTATCAATGGCGGATGGAGCTCCTCTGTAGATGATGACAAGATGAAAATGGCGACCAAATTAGAAAAGGAGGGAAGAGAAGTATTCGGCTACTCCAAAATTGATCTAAAAACCCATCATTAGCTTACGGGAACCACGGAACCGATGAATTTGTCAACTCGAGCTAGGCAGCGGCGGCTTAGGTTGCAGCAGCCGGTGCATGAATCGTGGGCGACGGTTTGCAGCGAGATTTGATGAAGGGAGGCGGTGGAGACGGCCGCTATTTATGAGAGCTAGCCAACTTGCCCTTCAAGCAAGGAGGGGGTCGAGACGGGGACGGACTCCTCCGACCGGTGACCGGCTCGGTCACGAGCAAAGGGAGAAGACGACACCAACAAGCGGGCCAGGGGCGTCAGCGAGACTAGGAGAGGAGGGGCGCGGCGGCTTGATAGGCCTCGGCGAGCTGGCCTCGGCCCACTCGCGCTACTGCGGAAAAGAAGGCTAGGCCGGGTGAGAAGGCTGAACGGCCCGGGAGGGAGAGAGGAGAAGCTAGGCCTTCGGGCTGAAACCGAAGAAAGGTTAATTCCTAACTCTTTTCCTTTTCTTTTTCAAATCTTCCAAATACATTTTCAAATAAAGATTTAAATAGAATTTGAATTCTCTTTTGAAATTCTCAAACAACATTCAATACAAAACAAGGTATGAAACAGCATAAATAAGCAAGCATGTGTCTAACCTTATAGTGGATTTTAATTTCATGAAAATTATTATTTCACTAGGTTAAAATGCTCACAAAATTGCGCAAATAAATCAAATTCTCCTATTTTAAAATAATGCAAATTTTAGGGTGTTACATTATCCCCCAAATAAGAAGAGGAAGTTTCTATAGCCACATTACAAATATTCCAACCCCATGATTTGGCTATCCATCCCAAACCAGCTACACTCCAAAATCCTCTAAGGGAAAAAGAAATTATACCCTTGGAAATCCTTTCCAATGATGATTTTGGAAGGAGCTTAAACTTCCCGCTTCATAAGAGACCTTTTAGTGCATATAGTTTGAATCTTCTCAAGAAGGGATCTCTTAGAAAGCTTTTCAAATCCAATCCCTTTGAAGGATACTTAGAAATACTCAAGGATGGCATGTTAAGTGATGCCATAGAAGGAGAGCAAAATCATCTAGAATCCACTCTAATCTTTTCCCCTTCTATGCCCTCACCAAATGTAAAATTTGAACCCATCTTTAAACCCATCCTTGACCCCTATGACTCCCCCTATGCTCTTCCTCCTAAGACTCATGGTGATCCTAGAAATCCACCGAGATATCCAACATATAGGAATCATCTAGACCATAAGAAGGATCAAGAAGAGCAACATCAATGGCTTAAGAGCATTAAAAACCTATGTGTTATTGCCATTGAATGGGTGGATGAGGCCTTATATGAGACCAACTTGAGAGGTAATCCAAGGGAAATTTTGGACATTTATGATAAATCGACCTTGGAAGTTGAAAATGATGGAGACTTCAATGAGCAAGGAAGCTACTTTATAAACACCCCATCAAGTCCTTGCTCGTATAAGAAATCTCCTGACTCACTTAGTCTCTCTCTAACATTGCCCCACACAAGATCTTCAACCCCCTCATGCTCCTTGTTCTTAAGAATTTTAAAAGGGTGGCTGTAGACACATATGTTTATCATAGATATTACATATCTTGTTGTGTTGAATCTTGAGATTAGTGCACATGAACTAGTGCTAAAGGGGAAACCACTTCACCATATCACATCTGGAAGGTTTCCCAAGGACAAGCTTAGTGTCCTAAAACATGCACTATTCAAATGAGTGTTCACTTTTCTACCCTTGTGAGATGAGCATAGAGTTATAATTGCAAAAATATACCTTCAGGTATTCTTGTCACTAACTTTCTAGGTTTGGAGAAAAAAGATCGAAGGAATGACAAATGCAAGGTGTGTCCAACCCATCATTATGCATCATTGAATTACATTCATCCAAACTTGATTTTTTGCAAAATTCAAGCTTGGGGGAATATACTTTTATAATACATCTTTGGCCATGTTGCTACATTGTCCTAGTTATCTCTACCTTTAAGACATGCTCAATTTGCTAAACAACAATCATGCTCTTTCATCACTATTTGAGTAAATATCTATAATGCTTTCATGCTACCCTTGTCTACCCTGGTAAGTGTTGGTTTGGAAGTACTGCACATACTTCTATTGGCTTTTAAATTAAGCGTGGTGCTTAGGTTAAATAGCCTTCCTTAATTCGATTAGACATGGAGTCTAGTTTGGTTATTGAACCAAAAACTACTAGTATAGACAAAGGTATATTTTGTTGGACTAACCCCTACAGGAAAACTTCCAAATTCAAATTGGGAAAGTCCAAAGATGAACTCACACTGGAGGGGAAGAGAGACACAATAATCTTGCACAAGGGAGACATAACTTCATCGCCAAGGAAAAAGAATATGAGTGCCACAATCAAAGCACTCCATGGAAGTAGGTGAACAAATTTCCATCATGCCACCTAAAGACAAGAACCGTCGTGGAGGAATTCGAGTTACAGTTTTAGTTGCATTCTCTTGTCAACCACTAATCATCAGGAATCAAGAGAGATTGATAAGAGAAGAGCATGCAACTTTCTGCACCCTCACTTCCTTAGATTGAAAAGCTGACACATGAGGAAGGAAGGCCAACTCCTCAAGATGAACCAATCGAGCTCTTCCTCCTCTTATGCCCCCATCACTCCACATGCTGGTTTGCAATCTCTAAATTCACTATTGCTTTAATTTTATAAGTTTTAGTTATTTCATAATGACTATACATGAGAATCAAGCATAAGATGAAAATATACTAAAATCAATCCTCTAGAAAAGAAGTGATAGTGAATGTTCTATGCTAGTATGTTTAAACAAATTCTTTTGTAGCATAGAAAGTGACCCTTAGCTTTGTGACAACAATGCCCTTGTCATTGCTTGTATATTCCTTCGGGTATGTGTTGTCCACTAATGATCTGTAGGAATGAAATAATAAGAAGAGCTAAAGGTCCAAGCACAAATTAAAGAGAGAACAAAAGATGGCATGACTAAAGACAAGAAAGAAGGAGTGCAACAGAGAAGATAGTCAATGCAAGAACGAAGACACAAGACCAACCAATAAAGGAAAGCATTCACAAGGTGCTACGGAATCAACATGCTCCAATCTTTGAGGTAACATCCCAAGGTAAGTGATGATCACTCTAAAAGCTTTTCCTTGATTTTGGTATGCACATAAATAGAGAACCAAACATGTTTTGAGTTGCAACCTCACTTGATCCAACCTAATTAACTCAACATGTTTAGTTCTTTAATCTTTGTTCCTGCCACCACTTTCTTGATCTCATAGTCTAAATTCAATGAGTTAAAATATTGCACATCTTATATTTGGATGATGCTAGTCATAGTCATGAAAACATTACACAATATGCACAGATAGACTATCCTTCTATAAGGTTAAGTAATCTGATCTGTTAAATGTTAATGTTTTAAATGCTACATCTACATTTATTGTTTGATCCTATCACCCATGTAATGATTGAATAAAATATATAGACATAAGCTTTGTCGTGCACAATATGCCTAAGGCTAGAGAAGAATAAACTTTTGGTTCTGTTGGTGTTTTTCCACCAATAGAACCCATGCACTTGATCTCTGCCTGGTCTCCATGAGCAGGACACACTTTGAGCAAAATATGGAAGAGTTTGTCAACTCCCCAATTTCTACAAGTGAAAGTCCTAGACCTATGAACATGCACACTAAGCATGATGCTCCTAGCTTCCACAACTAGTACTTCACTCCAAACTGCTAGAAGAGCAAGGAACATGGATGACACCATCTCAAGTGATGCAAGCTATTAAGGTCTCTACTATGGGACTAGATGATGCACCTATAAATGAACATGGTAAGAGGTCCTGTTCAGAGGACCTAAAACATTGAACCCTTACCGAAATGTAAAATTGGTAGGTATCCATATTTATCTTTTTAGCATTGCATTAACTAGTTTCCTTTCTTGCACGTTTACTTTCCCGCATTTGCATAATCATTCTCCATTTAGCATGTTTACTTTTCTGCATTAGCATTGCATTAAGAAAACTATAAATATCTGTTTGATTTGCTGTATCATAAATTATAAGCGCTATGTGAATAATTTTGTGGCGTGTAAAAATCTATAGGAATATTCACTGTGGTGGCATAGAATAAAAATAAATATGCATTCATCTTGTTATACTTTCTCTATATTATAAAAATATAAAAAAATATTTGAGAGAAATCATATTGAAACTCTGCTTAAAAATCAAGAACAATCTCAAAAAAGCTCTGGACAATTAAGGCTTGAGTGGCTAACCACTAACGCTTAATCTATTCCACAAGTTTTATTGTCTATTTGAGTTCTATAGGATTTGAATGACCAAGAAGAGCCGACAAGCAAGTGGATGTTCTATCCATTACTGGAGCACTATCTCAACAATCATCAACTTCAATTAATGCTTCAATAGAGAAGGAAGAACACCCCTGCTGTCAGTCTGCTACTTCACAAGATTGAACGACTACGTCAACATCTAGCTTGGGGGAAAGCACCCCCATGTATCCAGCTAAGTATTTTCTTTCCTTAGTTTTACCTTATTCTTTATGAGTTTTCTTATTTAGTAATAATGATGGTCTAAAATAATAGATACAAAATAAAAAGGGTGTGTATAGTTTTCTTGTCTTTGTTCTTAAAAAGTTGATAATAAAAGAGTAGTCTCTCAATAGATGATGAATAGTTGCTCTACCATAATTTCTTTCAAGTATCTAGTTTTTAACCTCGAACTCTTTCGAGTTTTAGACACAACTGTTTTGATCTAAGATTTGCTCTAAACCTAAAACTCGTGGGTAGCGAATGCTTGATCTAAGTCTAGGTAGTTGGTGGGTATGATATGGGAAGGTCTGAGCTATTGTTTATCTTGTTCCTAGAGATACTAGAGTTCTAGAGAATTTATCTTTTGAAAAACATAAAAATGTTGCATGATGTGTTCCTGTATGACGAGAGCTTGAATTCCTACCACAGCCATATATATATGCTTGTTAGACTAGGAAAACCTCCACTTATATTTACTACTTGTGAGCATTGAGTATGGTCAAGTTGTGTCGACCCTTAGGGATTGGTCATGCGATTAAAATCAAGATCGCACACACTCCATCCATATATGCCGCTTCTACCCTAGAAGTATGCATCCACATACTTTCCATTTAGACACATCTCAAAATTGTTCTACACTGGGAGTGGGCATCAAAAATTTCCCTTCATCCATTGCTAGCCCTTTTATTATGCAATAAAGCTCCAAAATATCCCTTTGTCACTACCTCCATCAATATTTCCAAAAGAGACTTGGGTGCTCTAAAAAAAGAAAGAAGAGGAAAAGAAAAATAAAAGAAAGAGGACAAATGTCCCAACATAGAGAGATTTTGAGCATTCCAAGTTCTCCCCAAAGTTCTTCAAAGATCAAGAGAGGAGTGCAATTCTTCAAAGGAGCAAAAGTAGAATTAGGTATTCACCATTATCATCTCTTTACCCCTTCATTCTAACATACATCTACCATCATCACCATTTGCCAATATCACCATATACCTATTCAACCCATATACATAGGACCACACACATGCACATCTTGATTTGACTATATCGCAGGACTCATTCCTCTAGATCCATGGTTTGACTGTGCAATAAATGTTTGCAAGTATGTATTAGCTGTCTTCCCACCAATGAGCTCCACATAAGCCTATTAATTGTAGGGTGAGAGAGAGAAGGCACAATGTTACTTTGCCTTATGCCAAAAATACCACATATCTTGAGAGAAGAGAGAAGGCATACACCATTAATGCCTTGGTAAGGATCCACAAATACCACAAATGAGAGACTTGAGAGGGTCATACAAAGGAATCTCTGAGTTTTATTTGAAAATCCTCTAAAACTCCAGAATAATGGTTGATCAAAGAGCTAGAAACATGGCGCTTGACTTAACCGTTCTATCTTTCAACTGCTTAAGACCCAAGTGATAGCTACAAGCCCCATAGTGAAAGGTAATATGGGTAAGTTTGAAAGTCAGAATAGTTCACTCTAATCTAGAGGAGAGTTCTTGTTTGAACGCATGTGTACTTTTGAGGCATAAAAGCATTGTAGCAACTCCTGATCCATCACTGAGTTTATCTTTGCTCAGGGACGAGCAAAGGGTAAGCTTGGGGAAGTTGTTGATGGTAGATAAGTGTCAATTTTAACCATCAATGAAACATGAAAAATGACCTAAAACATAATTACCACTTAGAAAATAGGGGGTCTACTGAAAGAATTCCATGAGTTTTGGTGAATATTTGTTTCTATAGGGTGTCTGCTGAAAAGAACCAAGGAAGGCCCATATGTCAGGTTTACATAGAGACAAAAGGGCTATGCACAACTTTTCTATAATCTGGAAGGTATGAGAAGGCTTTGGACCAAATGGGAGGCGAATTCGGCTCGGAAGCTGAGCAACCACCCAAGGGTGGGGACGGGCGCCCCACCTATAGAGCCAATCAGAGGTGAGCTCGTGGATCCTGCCTCCACCTTTAATGATGAATATTAATCATAGATCAAGGTCGGTTTGATCCGATGGTTGTGGTGCTTTCTAGAGGGCTATATAAGCAAGGCCCCTAGCCCCTAGAGGAGGCATCCCATGAAACCCTAATTCATTTGCTCCAGTTGGGATCAGCTAAGAGGGGTCCCTTGAATGGACTCCTCTCCTAGGGCACATATAAGAGAGATTAGCTTTGTAGTCTCTATGTGAGATTAGAGTCCTTCTAGATTGAGAGAGTTAGAGTGAATGGATGAGTTGGAGGAAGACCGGCATGTCGGTGTCTCCTCTCCAGCTTGTACTTGCGGGATCAAGTCTTCTAATCCGAGGCTTGGTTCTAGGATTCTTTGGTAATTCAACTTCTAATACTAAGTAATTATGTTGTTATTATTGTTCTTTGGTTTACGAGTTTAGTCTATTCTCTTCCATGGTAGAGGGTAGAGTAATCATCTATAGCGTAAGCATGGTGCTTGAGCTAGGATACTCATAGATATCCCCTGTCTGGCTGGATCGGTGTGTAGTAGCATGGGACGTGACAATCCCATTGTTACCTTTGGAGCCTCCTCCCGTAAGAAGGTTTGGTAGGACCCAAGCCCTAGTTAAGCATCCTCTGTGGTGTCTCTTTTCCAATGGTATTTCCCCATAGAATGGTAGTTTCATAGCTTACCATAGGTTGGAACTAGACTGTCGTAGTAGTCTTCTCTAATCACTTATATCTTCGCTACCTTGTAATGCGGCCCAATGGTTAAGTATAGACTTAGGTTAGTCATCGCACGCTTTCTCCTAGCGGATAAAACAAATACGATACTCTAGAAATATCTCCTGGGTGAAGTACTCACCGATATCCGTGCGCTTGCGGATTATTTCTCTTAGATTCTTTCATGTGTGTAACCAATATCAATAGACACGCCAATCAAACTAATCGAATGCGCCTTGGCGTCTGGTCACCACTGATTCACGTTGCTGACCACGCGACCAGACGCGCTGCTTGAACTTACCGAACGCGTTACACTCGATATCTGGTTTGAGTCTAGAGAGCAACCTTCACAACCGGACATGTCCGATCGCATGTGACCGGACGCGCCGTGGCGTCCGCACAGAACTTCATGTTCGTTGTCTCTCTAGCGCCTGACCAGACACGCTAGTCCCGTGAGTGACTAGACGCGCCGGTTGCAAACCCTAGTCCACGCCATACTGCCACTGTCACTGACCAGACACGTCTGGATACACCAAGACCGCGTCCGGTTCAGCGTCCGGTCACCTCAGTGACCTCCGTTTCTATCCATGATGACTTAGAGAAAATCTCCACCACCAGCATAGTAGAAAATAGACATTTCACTTCCACAAAAAGCGCTGAATCACCAAGTATACATCACCATGTGCATGTGTGTTAGCTTTTTCACAATCATTTTTGAGGCAATAAGTTAGCTCTCCACTAGATCTAAATGCATATGCAAATGAATCTTCATCTAGTGGCACTTAAGTGATCAATAGCTCCAAAAATTCCCCTCTTTATAGTACAGCTATCGATCCTAATCCATCCACACCCTCTATGGTGTCTTGGATGCAAAATGAAAAACCCTATCATATACCTTTGCCTTGAGCTCCATGACTTAGCTTTGCACCTTCATCCAACTCCATCATGGCAAGCACTTGATCACATCACCATTGCTTGATCATTGCTTCACCAGGTCATTACACCAACCACATCATAGCTACACACATGTCTTTGCTATGTGGTTAGTACTAGGTATTGTCACTAATTACCAACACCAAACATAGGACTTTCAAAAGTTTTCTTGCATCGGCCTCTCTTTGATATGAAAATTACACCCACCGACGTCATGACTGGATGCTTGTTGAACCGACATGTTGACCTTAAAATTCTCATTCCTTGGAACATGCCGAATTTGAAATTCGGCAAAAGAAGCAATTATACCAAGGCACATATCAAGATGAGTATTAAGTGATCCTTCTATGCATTGAAACTCACCAGCGACTTGCTGCACCACTAGTAAAGAATCACCACAGTCTTCAACATGTCATACCTCATGGATTGCAATATGGCCAAGCCAAATAGGAAAAATTCACATTTGGCTTGAATTTTGGTGCAAATGTAATTTTAATCGCCTTGATGTCTCAAACGACACCATTGTGAGAAATAATGATCATGCCAACACCTTGGCCTTATTTGCAAGCTGATTAATCATATTGTCACATCCATGAAGTAAATCAAAATGCATAAACCATGCCCCTAGGCCTGAAAACCATCAAAGTGAGTTCCATGGGGGCTTTTCTAATAGCATGATGGTTGCAAGCATTCATCGGCTATATTTTTACACTAAGGGCGATATCAAAATATCGGCCATATGAATTCATCCATAAGAGCATGCATAACCAAAATAAATATTTTGGCTCTGGATCATTGATGAGCAAAATAATTTGGCAACCCTCCATAACATAAAGATTCATTCCAAGGATCAAAATAAGGAGCTGAGGGATAACCATGCATACCAGGGGATAAATTCCACATAAGCATAGGCAGAGAGATGGATGATGCCATGACCACTGGTTTTGATGATTTGGTGCAAATCTCTAACTTAGCAATTGTTTCTTGAATCTTCTTCTCTTCTTTGCCTTTGTTGCACCACTTTCTTGAGCATCATCTTTCTAAGCTTGAATACTTCCTTTACGAACCCATGCCAAACCCTTTTCTTTCAGCTTCTCTATACTAATCTTCTACAACTTTTCTTGCCACTTTGGTAAACCAATTGAGCATATCGATTTTATTTCTATTTTGGACAGCGGCAAATCATTCTTGATTTTGGGCACTCTCACCTTCTTTTGTTCAAATTTGGCACCTAGAATATCAATAGATGATTTCCTCACTTCTTTGTCATCAATAGCCACATTTTTTAGCAATGTAATTAGCTTTTCAATAGTTGAATTTAGATCTGAACTTTTCTTCTTTCGGCCATCATTCTTCACGTGGTAAATTTGCTTTACCACTTTCTTCTTTAGTTGAGCTCCAGACTGATTTTGATCAAAATGGTCTTTACAAGATGATGATCTGTCTGAATGTCTAGGAGTTGCATCCTCTACATATTGTGGCCTAAAATATGATGGAACATGTGCCTCTTGATCAAACTAGCCCTAAGATGAATAAGGATGAAAATATACGGGCTGTGGTCCATATGACATGGGAATTGGCTGCTCAAAAGGAGAATACGTTGCTGCTGTGTGAGATCTATCTCTTTGCCAATTCCACTCTTGAGACTTACACTTTGGAGGCAATTTTGATGATTGGACTTTCTTTGGTCGACTGGTGACATTTGCTTTTGCCATCTTCTCATATTTAGCTAGAAGTTTCTCAAAGCTAAGCTTTGGCCTTCTACTTTTTAGCTTGTCATGGCCTTTACCTCCATCAGCTCTATGAGCATCCTCCTTCTTGTTTTCATCTTGATAGACATGCTCTAGAGGAGGATCTTTAGCCAATTTCCCTTGCTCAACAGGATCAATTGACTTTTGTTCTAGTTGGAGAGATTTCACCTGCCCCCAGTGTCTTCTGAATTTGTGATTACATTGTTGTCCTCTAAAATATTTTTTATTTGTAGTTCATGAACAACAACCTTGTCTTCACTTGAGGGCTCTACGTCTCTCTTTTGTGCATTCAAGTCTTAATCTTTGAGTGAATCGACTAATGCAAGCTGATTCAAAATCTGTTTGCCATCAAGACCAATTGAATCCAACTAGTCTATTTGTTGAGCTTTAGAAAATCTCAATCATCCATTATCAATGGCCGATTGGATCACTCGACAAAACACATTGCAATTAGAAGTATTATGATCAGAAGAATTATGCCACTTGCAATATGTAAGCTCTTCTAAGTTTTGAATAGATGGCAAAGCACTATGATTAATGATTCTAATAAAATTATTTTTTAGCAAGATATCAAAGACATGATCACAAAAAGTAAAGTCAAAGGTGTATTTTGATTTCTTTAGTTGATTCTTTTACAGAGTCGGCTTTAAAGCTAGGTAAATGAATGGATCAGATTTGACATCAATCCATTCAGCCACACCTTTGCAACTGCTTATGGGAAGCTTTAACTTTGATGAACTACTACCATCGGCCTTGCCATATGGCACAATATGCTGGCCGATAGAATCTGAATTTATTTTTTCACCAACAAATAAATTGCTATTCTCAATCGGTCTATTACCACTATTAGCAAGGATATCTCTAATAGATACAGAAATTGAAATAGTATGTCCAGATTGGAATTTGAGCAAAATATTTATGTTTTCTACCTTGTTGATCATGTTAGAGAAGTGCATGTCCTTAATTTGCATGATGTTGCTCTTCTTCTCTAGAAATCAATCAACAAGTTGGTCAAATCATCCGAGATGTATCAGTAGCTACTAGAACCGGGAAAATCGGCTTAGGCCAACTGGGCACAAGCTGGCCCAGCCGACTCAGGGCAGGCGGTAGAGGCAGTCGGCCTAGCTAACTTGGAGCAGGTAGGAGTCAGCTTAGCTGATTCTGAGCAGGCAGACAACCCTCCTTTGTTGCTTGTAGGGGCTTGATCTCCATCAATGATGTAGTAATCACTAGATAAATGTATAACCCCTTTAGCTCCTAAAAAATTAAGTCTAGCTAATTTCTGATGTTTCTCATGCTTTTCTATAGCAAGACTTGTTTTTTGAGATGTGATTGATTCAGAGCAGATATTATGTTGTTCGGCTTTTGTAGCTGAACCTTTGCTTATATTTGAATCAATTCTTTCTTTTATGCCCACTAGCAATTCTCTTTTAGCCGATGACTCAATTGTGATCGGTCTTTTCTCATTAGTCTTTCTAAAATATTCATAGAATTGCTCCTCTAATTGAGACCATAAACTAACAGTGCACCAGGGCAAAGATGTAAACCATGCAAAGACAATACTGGTAAGGGATAAAGGAAAATTTTGCACTCTCATATAGTCTTCTTTACTGGCAAAACCCAGCTATGAGAGATATATGCTAATATGTTCCACAGCGATCTTATCATCTTCACCACTAAATTCATAAAAATTAGGCATCCACCAACCATTAGAAGTTTTCAAGTAATCAACGTGTAATGGATACGGTCTATGATATGCGGCACCTTCCATTTAGAGGAGCCATATGGATTTCTAGTGTGGGCTAAATATTCCTCAATTTGGCTTGATTTGAGAGCATCATATGATGCCGAATCATGATTATTTGCATGTGCACCCATGCTAAATTTTCATTGATTTGGCTATTGTCACACCCGGTTTTAAGGACAAAACTAGACATACACTATATGTGAAATAAAGAAGTCAAATCTCACATATAGCCGCCGATAAGTGTAATATCAAAAGACAAATGCTTAATAAACATAACTCAATAGTATAAAATATACCTTAGAGAGCAACACAGCGGAAAGACAACTCCGAACACCGGGTGTAACCTTCACTCCAGGATCAAACTAACTGGTTGATCACAAGCCTAACAATTCCAGAATCTAGCAATCTGGTACCCTTCCTGAGATGTGGGAAATAGCAAGAGTGAGTCCATGTCGAACTCAGCAAATATATCATAGGGTTCATGAGGCTCAAAAAGGTTTGACACAGGTTTACTGCGATAGCTTTTATTGAGTCATCTTTTAGCAATTGAGTAACATCAAGTTTACCATAAGCCCAAATAACCTCATCATCATGTAAACGAGAATAATGTATAGCAAGAAACAATAATCATTAGTGAGCATCAACATCATCAGTATTAACATTATCATCAGTGTTCATCATTTATTCTGTAAGGGTCCAAGGCCACTCGTGACCGTGAGCACGGCTGTTATAACAGTTTTACACTCTGTAGAGGTTGTACACTTTCATTGTGAGTCGTGATTTACCCTTTCGCCCAAGGTAGCTAATCTCTTGACCCACTTCTAAGGAAGGTCGGCAGGGTTCACTATGAAGTCTTTCAAAGGTTCGTCTAACAAGTTAGGGCCGCTAGGTTTCCAAAGTCAGTCTATGTGATTCACCACGCAGGGATCCACAGTTTGCTCTACCCCATTTGCGCCACAAGGGTAACCTCTAACAAGCTAGAAAAGTTCCTTCTATATGACTAAAGCCAGAGCCATTTTAGCCCTCACAGTTGTACTATAAATCCCGGATTTTCGCTTACAGATGAGTCCTTATGGAGAGAAACTAGAGCATCATAAAAACAACCCAATGCTCTAGCCCTCTTGAGCCATGTTGCTATAAAGCATCTTTTAAACGTTTATTGCATATACCATTAGTCAAGTTATAGATCATGGTTATTTATCTTGAGCACTAGCATAAATACTACCCAATGCATCAATCCCATAGGTGTCAAGGTACAAGACACAAAAGCTAGGATATCCTTAGGGGTAACAAGGTAGACACATGCACATGAATTAAGTGTATTAAAGGTGAATAGAAAACAAGGATGATCCCATGCTATACTTGCCTTAAATTGATATCCTTCTTTCTGTAGATTTGTCACCTCCAAAGAACTGCTTCTTGATTACCACGTAAATCTCACCGACTAGACATGATTGTAAAGCACCACACAAGCATCCATACAATCAAACACAAAGCAAACAATAGATCTATATTAGAATAGTACACCAATCATACAAAAATAAGTAAAAGAGTTTGAAACACGATTCTACGCATCGCTACGAACACAAAGTCGCGAAAAGCACGCTAATCGGAGCTACGGTTGAAAAGATACAACTACCGATAGATTTACCCATAAAACTATTAACTTCATGTATCTTAATGGTATAAAAACATATATAAGATATTTTATAGAGATTATAATTTAAGTCAAATTTAGATTCGAATTATAAAACTAAAGTAAAACAAATCATATTTTTATTTACAAAATCCAGTTGCATAATTGTTATTTAAGATAGGATTCAAACCATAAAATTCCAATATTAGTGACATGATATACACTATTACAAATGTGTAGATCTCGTTGCTATGAATCTAACGCAACTTGAATGGCTCAAAACGGAGTTAAAATATAGAAGATATGAAATAAACAATCTTCTCTATTAAAATAATAGATTAAATGTAATCACGAATTTTAAAAGTTGAAAATCTACTTAACAGTAGTATTAACATGTAGATTATGAAATTACGAACCTAACGCAAGTTGAACGGATCAAATCGGAGTTAAAACGGAGAAATTATGGCTAAAATAAACTTAGTGGCAATTCTGTAAATAGCTGAAAACGTATTTCTGAACTTATCAAAACAGATCTATGTTTTTAGAATGCGTTTTGGACTGTGGGTTCTATTCTTAAAATTTCTAGGGACTCTTTAACAAAAACGCCAGCCAAACTGGTAACTTCTAATCCTGGCGGTAGATGTGAGATCTGACGGCTCACAGCGACTGCTGGCGGCGACGGTGGGAAAAGAATCGCCGGCAGCGAGAGAACATGGCGGCGCCATGGCCAGAGCACGCAATTCCTCGTTTCCGGGCATCATTCATCAAATAGAAAGTACCGGGAGAAAGAGCGAAGCACGGTGAGCTCACCTATGGCCAAATCTAAGCTGAGGATGTACCAAGGAAGACCCGCGGCTCGGAGAGGCGGACGGTGGCGGCGAGATAGGGTTTCTAGCTTGTGGTGGTGTCACGGGAGCGTGACTGATGCTGCAAAAGGGACGGATGAGGGCGGCTATGCGCGACGCTCTTGCTTATATAGCCCGAAGGCGATTCCAAGAAAGGAAGGGAGGATTTGGACGTGAGATTCGACGTCAGTGAATTTGGTAAGCGTCGTTGCCGACGGCTTGAGGAGGAAGGCGCTCCTGTCATGTGGGTCCGCGGTGTCAGTGGCGGAGAGGAAGGCATGCGCGCTTGCTTGCGGCCAGGCGGCTTGCTAGGCTCGGCCCAAGCGGGAAGCGAGGGAGGGGAGAGCGGCCGCGCGCGTGGAAAGGGCGGACGCGGGTGGTGGGCTGCCGGCTGCGGGTGCGCTGCCGCTGAACTGGGCTGGGCCAAGGCTGGGCCGAAAATCCCAAGGAGAAAAATATCCTTTTTCTTTTTCTTTTTACAATATTTCAAAGCATTTTCCAACTATATTTTCAATTCCCTTTTGAATTTAATTCAAAGCACTCAATACAAAATTTCAAATGCATTAGCATGAATGCACAAACATGTTCCTACCCTTATATTTGATTTTAAGTTAATAAAAATTATTATTATTCCAGGTTTAAATGTGCACAAAAATACATAATTAAATCATTTTAGTTCTATTTTCCAAATAAGCAAATTTTAGGGTGTTACAGCTATAATTATTAGTAATAGGTTGAGCTGAATCATGAGTTTTAGTACTCGAATGCCTTGCTAAAATTTCACTAATTCGGCTTTGACCATAAGCGGAATACGAAGCAGAATTGTGGGCATTGATCTTTGCATATGGTGCTGAATTTTCATTGATTTGGCTATAATTACTAGTAACATGTGAAGCCAAATCATAATTATTAGCACTTAAATACCTTGCTGAATTTTCATTAATTTGGCTCGAGTTAAAAGTAACATGTAAAGCTGAATTATGAGTAGGAACATTAGCATATGGTTCTAAATTTTGAGAGCAATTGGCTAAGTAATTAGCATTGTCATAGCCAATTCTCTCATTCATCGGTAGGTCATGTGGTGGAACCACATATTGTGAACTTATAGCTGATGAACAAGGATTTACATGTTGTATGTTGCTAGTAGCATCAAAATTCAAAGAATTCACAGTTGACATCAGCTCTTGACCATGATATCCATAATTATGATGTGTATGATGAGAATCATTATCAAAAGTATTAGCCAATGCAACATATCTAGTATCATTATGACTAGCAACACCAACATGAGAGTTCATAGAACCTATAAAATAATTATTGAAATCAAAAGATGCATTTGCAAGTTGTACCTCAGAGTAATTGTAGTAGTTTTATGATGAACCACCTTGGTACTCCATGATTTAGAACTTGACCGTCTTGCTGAATTTTCCAATACCAAGCACAACATGTTGTAAAATTGCAAGCAAGATCACAAGAGGTCAAAACCATATGTGATTGGCCTTTTGGGCTAGATGCAACAGTAATAGCGAGCTCAAGAAGATAGATCAGTGAGGAGTAGGTCTAGGGGCAAGAAGAATCTGCTACAAAGTAGAGCTGAAGAAAATTCGTCCCCAGCGGAGTCGTCAAAAAGTGTGTTAACGTTAGATATTGTCCAAATCACACACTAGAAAGGGCATTAGACGTCCGGGCTACTATGGATCAAAGAATGCAGCAATGATATCACTCTTTCGTGGTGAAGAACAGAGAGGTTTACAAGCAAACCACTAAAGGATAACCAACGTTCTTGTGTGACAAAGAACCGGCTAGTTTTCAGGCAAACTAGCAAAGAAACCGTTGAAGCTCTAGCCTGGGAGGGACCCCGTCAGGGCAAGGACGTCGCTGGGTTTCCCTAGGTTGGCCGGCAAGCCTAGGATGTCATTCTTGGTCATGGATCAAGGGATGAATAGCATGGAGGTTGAAGGAGAAGAGAAAAGGGGTAAACAGAGTAGATTGATTTGTTTGTATGATGATTGGATAGTTGGAAACTTAATCGGCCATGATCCTCTCGTATATATAGAGGGATGTGGTTCTATCCCAGTAAGAAACAGATTCCAAACATAATCTCCAAATTTTTTACGTCCAAAATAGGTCCAAAACTGACTTGGAAGCCAAACCGGCTCAAAAACAATAGAAAAGTCGGCTAAGCCGATTCCTAGGTCGGTTTAGCCAACTTCCTCGGGTCCAGGACGCTGTTTCTGGGTTGAAAATAGCGAGAGTCAGCTTAGCGGATAGAGGGACTCGGCTAAGAGGATTTGGCACAAGAAATTTTGGGTGAAAATCTTCCAAAATTCATAATTAATTCATCCTATATGTTTTTGGATCAGCTTGACAAGAGAAACACAATGGTGTAGTCTATTCTTGCTTTTGAGAAACTTGGTCAAGTCGGCTTAGCCAACTTAGGGAGTTGGCTAAGCCGACTCTGGCTGGTTCAGCACCCAAAAAGTCGTTTTCCTCATCCATGCGCTAAATGTGATGATCCGACTATGCTCTTTGGTCATCTTGATGATAGAATCATGATGATAATGTCCATTATGCTCTCTAGCAATTTTGGGTGTCAACACCTAATATTAATACCTCAAGCACTCTTTACCACTTTATAGGTAAGTTACCCCCACGTGACAAAAGATTGGACACATCATATACACATCATGAACCCCAAAAGTTTTTCTAACATTCATGCTTAGCAGCACACACTATTGTAGTTAGATTATGTTTGTTTAACATGCGTCATATTAGGTCCTAGGAAACTAGACTTTAAAAATTCCAAAAGATTGCAGATACTTAGTAATAACATGGATTATACATTCTGACCACTTCATCTCTTTCGCTCATTAGGTGGGTAAATATGTGCACCATGATATGGGAAAAATTAGGTATGAGTGGACTGTTGGATTATGGAATCTAGGGAATGTGTCAAAAACCATATGTTTTTTCAGCTATGTAGGTGGGAAGCTCCCGCACTAATATGGTAGGCAACGAATGGCGTTGGGGCAGAGGCGGCCCTATGGCGGTAGGATCTAGCCACCAACCTGGGAGGTGGAGAAGGGAGGGATGCCGATAGGGTGGCCTATCCAAAGGCGTACTCTAGCAATAGGCATGACCTAATGATGGTTTCCTATCACGGGTCAAATCGATCTTGCGTGGCACAGGAGGGAGAGGTCAGGCAGAGACAACATGGGTCCATGATGAGCTCCTAGTGCAGAGCAGCAGGAGAAAGTGGTAGAGTGGGGCTAGATCTGCCCACCAGAAGGCTTGGCGGAGAGGGAGGGGGTCAATAGCGACTCATGCCTAGCCATGGCATCTAGAAGGTCCTAAGCTGAGGTAGTCGAAGAGGGAGCCATCTTGGGGTGCTGCAGGATTGGGATGCGACCTAGCCCGACTGCACTACAATAGTGTGGGACAATTCAAGGGCATGCCTAGCTGCACATGGTAGTGCGGTACAATGAAGATCTCTATGGAGGAGGCTACTAGCACTATGAGATGGATGAAGACAGTCCTGGTCAATGGATCTAGGTGGCAGTGAACAATAAGGATAACATGTGTGGAGGTAGGCAATCGGATGATCTGACCCACGTTAGAATGACAAGGAGAGTGAGGATCTACTGCCTAAACAATGGCGCTACCCCCATTGGAGATCAATCTCTCTGATTGCATACAAGCGATGTTTTGTCACCATCAGATAACAAATTGTTGACATTATATTCATGCTTAGCATAATTGTTTTACACAATTTTTTTCTAACAAACTTCTCAACTTAAAAAAATTGTTCATAGCATATAGAAAAAAACATGGTTACATAGTATAAAAAGGAAAATGTAAAATAAGGAAAGGATGAAAAGAGGAAAAAAGAGTGAGGAAAACGGATGGATCTGTTGAAATGACACCATGTCCCGCTAATTTAGATTTCAGATTTGAAACCGGTGTTCTTTTATAGGAAAATAGGCGCTTAGGGCACGAGGCAAGTGTCACTAGCACATTGTTCCATGTAGTGTGGACCCTAGGTGTGCACATGTGGGCATAGAGCTAGAGCTCACGGGGCTGATCGCATGGCGATGGGCACCTCCTCCATGCAGCCGCCATCGAGCACAACACCCGTCACTAGGGATGACAAGGCCCTGCGTTGTGGCCAGGTGCGACCGATGCCGCAAAGCGTAGTGCCCTTATAGGTGGGGCACACACATGAGCGAGGTCCTCAGTGTAGGCATGGGAGCTCGTGGAGAAGATGTCGATGAAGGGAGCTTGGTGCTGGTGCTAAGGCTACTGGCACGGCCATCAGTGTGAGGTGTGGGCTTGACTACCAGTGATGGGGTGGAGGTACGGCCACCTTGGGCTAGGGGTGGGAGGTCGGCCCGAGCTGACATGTCACAGAGAGAGATTAGAGAAAGGAATGAAGGTTGAATATAGATCTGTGGTTAAAAACGTTGTGTATGGGTCTATAAAATTTTGGAGCCCATGGTAGAGTAAATTATTAGAAGGGGTAATCTATTAGACCAGTATCAGTGGGAGTTTCATGAGAATTTCATGGACACTAAATAAGTTGACGTGGCATAATATAAATGAAGAAAGAGATAATGATAGTTTAATGGGATGAAATGAGTTTCATGGGGATGAAACTTGTCTACACTGTTTCTAACACATGAGAGTCTTGAAAACAGGAACATGAAATTCTCATTTAGACTGGTCAAGAGCAACCACAATGTATCCATAAAGCAGCCTATAGGCATTAAAATATTCTCTACTGGCTACCTGAAACATTGTGGGAGCAGTCTATAAGGTAGTCCATAGCAACATGTATCCATAGCCTTATGGGTACCCATAAGAAATAAACAAATGCTAAATTCTCTCTCCTCCTTGCATTCACGCATCTCTCTCCCTTCTAGCAAAGAAGGTCGGTGTCCTCCACGCAGCCGGCGAGACGTTGTAGCCCAGGCTTCCATGAGCACCGGCGAGGACACATCCCCCTGGTGCCTGCGAGCTCGGCGAGGTCGCTGCCCTGCCCCTCGAGGTTGCTACATCGGACATCCACGTGTCACGCGGCTAGCGAGAGGCCGCAGGCCCAACTATCCTCACACCTTGGGAGCTCGTCGGCCTGGCCGTCCGCGCACTTTGGGAGATAGTCGATGCCCTAGCCTTCCATGACGTTCCGCATGGTCACCGCCTCGACCACTGGTGGAGCCAAGGGGCAGGCAGGGGCCATGCCCCCCAACATCACAGCAAAAAAAAATTAGGTAGTATATAATTCAATAATCTATATTAGAAAGATATAATAAAAGTTTTGTCATATATTTTTTGATGACTTCTGGACAATAAAATCACACAAATTTGTATTTTATCTTTGGATGAGTCCATCCATAGTGCAAAAATCCAAACAAATAAGCTACACTCAGTTATTTTATGGTTGAAACTCTTCGACCGGCCCCCTATCCATAGTTTCTGGCTTCGCCACTGGCCTCGACCACAGAAGAGTATTGATTTCCACCCGATCCAGGAACAAGAGAATTTATCTGCATTTGGGGGAGGGTGATTGGAGTGGAGGCCGTCCAATCCGGACTTGGCAAGGGCGGGTGGTGGCGGTCTCGGTGGCTAACATGGAGGGACGAGTGGCGATGATGGTGGCCGAGGGACATGCGGCGGCGGGACGAGCGAAGTATCGGAGGTTTGGAGGGAGGCCGACAGGGAAGGAACTAGGGGCGGTTGGGAAGATTGGATATTTTATTGGCTAACTAAAGGCCCAACATTGTGGCAATTCCATAGCTATAGCCCACTGACACACAGGGCCCACGAATATGAACTACTTTGTCTATATACATTATGGTTGCTCTTATGTTCTCCATTGATAGCATGGATAAAACTATAGAGAAATCTCTCTCTACCATTGTGGTTCCTTAGTAGTATTATACTCTATCCGTTTTAAACTCTAGGGTGTTTTTATTTTTCTAGATATAACATTTTTATTATATATCTAGCAAAAGGTATGCATCAAAAAACTAAAACGTTTTACAATTTAGAATTTAGAATGAAGAGAATAGTACATAGAGAGAAAAAACGAAACAATGCCAGGCCCAGTGACCGGGGTCAAGCAAGGCCAGGCGAAGGCAGAGGTCCCCTTGCTTTAGCTGAACGCTTAGTTGGCACTGCAGTGTTTTATTGCGACACATCCATAGCACCTAATGCTTTGTATGGGAACTCTGTCCGGTCTCCGCAGTCACCCCCCGCACTTCATTTTGTCTATATTTTTTTTCTTTTGATTTGAAGTGGCATACGGTTGATTTTAAGAAGGCAAACGGCAAACCCTGCATCAGGCAGTCAGAAGCAGAGAGAGAGAGAGAGGGGTAAAACAAGTGTGAGACTCTCACTTCAAAGGAAAGAGATACACATACAAAGGACAGGGAGGAGGAGGCTCACAATCACAAGGGACCAAGAAGCTTGCTCGCAAGTGGCAAGGCACTAGGGAGGAAGAAGACAACGACGCACTACTACTATTGCTTGTGCCTCCCAGTGTGTGCTCGCGGCTAGAAGCAGACAAGCAGCTGCGGGAGCAAAAGGGGGCCAGATGGCTTCTTGCAGTATCTTCTACTTTGTTCCCTTGCTCCTCCTGCTGATGCTCTTGCTGGCCTCTCCTCCCGCCACTGCTGCACTGGCATCTTCCGAGTCTAGCGGCAATGCCACTACTGGAACGCTGAGGCCAGGGAAGGAGCTGCTCAAGCACAAGAGGATCAGGGCTCTGCTCACCAAGCTTAACAAGCCTGCTCTCAAGACCATCCAGGTCACTGCTCGTAACCTGAAACTTAATTTCGATCCATTTTTTTCATGAGCAGGCGCTTTCCGATCTCCCTTTGTGGTTCGCGAATCTGTAGCTTGTTTGTTTCTTTTTGCATGCAGAGCCCGGATGGTGATATCATAGACTGTGTTCCCTCTCACCTCCAGCCTGCATTTGACCACCCAAAGCTCAGAGGCCAAAAGATTATGGTAACACTAACCAACACACAGATTCGTTCTTTTGGCGTTCGCTTAGTATTATTAGTAAGCTGTTCACATGTTATACGTTAAACGACTTTTAATGCTGATTTATTAGGATCCACCGGAGAGGCCCAAGAACTACAACTTCACCCTTGGCAGCAGCAGCGGCGGCAGCAGAGTCGGCGAGGTGGTGGTGCAGGCGTGGCATGCTACCGGCGAGGCGTGTCCGGAGGGGACGGTGCCGATACGGCGGACGACGGAGAAGGATCTCCTCAGGGCCAGCTCCCTCAGGAGGTACGGCAGGAAGCCCGTGCGCCGAGGCGTTCGCCGTGATTCCACAAGCAGCGGCCATGAGGTTTGTCTTATTACGACCAATGTTCTCCAATCTCCATTTTACATACTACTACAAAATAAAGAAATGATATAGAAGTGATGAAAAGAAACTCTGCAGTCCAGAGTTTTCTTTACAGACGGTACATATTCCATACTCCATAGTAATGCAATCAATTGTTTCCTGCTCGATCTTTAAAAAAAATTGATTACTGCTTTTCCTGACATGGTAGATGGCACTAAGCAAGGCAACGTAGGTTTTTTTTTCTTTGCTTTGCAGTGGCATGCACATAACTTTTGCAGTGCCGTAATTTTAAGTACTCCAGAGAGCAAAACAGTTTTAATTGTTTTATTCAGTAGCATATATAATACCAAAAATTGATGCAACACCCTATAGTGCACAAGGAAAGAAAGAAAACAGATGTTTCTACTGCAGGGGTAATTAAATTAGTAACCTGAGAAGACCCAAAGTAGAAAAACTACAAAAGCGAAGCCCGTGCACTTGGACTAAGATAGCACAACAATTACTGCTTGCATGAATCTACAGAAACTTCACTTGGGAAAAATCCATAGGAGAAAATTTACTTTGCTGCTAAGATCCATGCCAAGCTTTGTCCTCTTCTGTAGACCACTGTCATCTTATTTTTACATGACCTCTGCATGCTTGACCACAGAACCTGGCCACTGAAATATATACTCTATTTCAGTCAGTGGCCAGGACTGTTGTTAGACTCCTGTCTACTTATCTATAGCACAGATTTTATTAATAGCATGTGTAATCCTGTCTTGGTTTTGATGTTGCTTAGTATTTGCTGTATTTTGAACACATATTTTATATTGATTGCATTGATTTAAGTAAGATCTCACCTTGTTAGGTTCCGATGCTTGCTGCTAGGTCAATGACAAAGCCCTCAAATTTCAAGGATGAGTTCAAACATGTAGTGATAGTTAATCAGATAGGCCAAATGGTTCCAAAGAACCATGCGTTTACATAACATTAAAAATTCACTTCTCTATGCAGCCAGTGAAGCTTCGATTGGCCTCTTTAGGCAAGGCTAACTATTTGACTTCATTAAATACAGCAGTTTACACTTAATATTCAGACATATATTGTTGATTGATGCAGATCTTAAACTTTGACTGGTGCCTAGGCAAAAATTTGCTGTCCTTAGTTTTAGCTTATTTTAGAAAAACAAAACTATTGTTCAATTTTAACTTCACCAATTACATAGTACTTAACCATATATTTTTTTGACTTTCTCTTGATAAGACCATGAACTTTGACCAGTGTCAGGATCAAGTTTCCCCTGATATTGTTTTTTATTTTTCGTCATAAGTTAGGGAACATCCTATTATGTGATTTTGTAGTGGACCAACTACTTAACTATGGTCTTGATGAAAAAAATATCATGGTCGTTACATCACTGATGTAGTTACCCATTGCATTTTTGCTTTATTGTCCTATAACCTAATCTTTTGCTATAACTGAAGACCTCGACGTGTATCAAGTTAGCAAATGGGATAAGGGAGCCGAAAAAAGTGGAAGCCCAGAGTTATAAAAAAAAATCTCATTTTAGACATCAGATTCAATGTACCTCGATTCAATGTACCTCGATTGAATTCATCGAGAAGCCTAATATCCGGCTAAGACATGGCAAGAGACAAAATCGTTTTCAACATCTGCACAGAAGCTGCATTAAGCTAATCCAGATGAGCAAATCAGAGCTTCTTGAATCATGAGCTCATTTGACCTGGCCATTAAAGTAAATATGGTTGCTCTGTCTTGTCTCCAGAGCGTTTAGTTGGCCGTGTTAGTACTGTACTGCCAACTAAACTAGTCAAATCTCACTGGAACCCTTGCTGGGACTGTATGTTCCTGATATGGGTTTTCACTTGGTTACAGCATGCAGTTGGGTATGTAAACTCTGAACATTATTATGGGGCCAAGGCCAGTGTTAATGTGTGGTCACCAAGGATAGGTGACCCATCTGAGTTCAGCCTGTCACAGATCTGGGTCATCTCTGGCTCTTTCGGCAATGACCTCAACACCATCGAAGCTGGATGGCAGGTACATTTGAACAGATCAGAAAAATGAGCAGATAGTAATGACCTCAACACCATCGAATCCAATAATGTGTTACGCTTTTATAGGTAAGCCCTGAACTATACGGAGACAGTAACCCAAGATTCTTCACCTACTGGACAGTAAGTGTGTTTATTGGATAAGCACAGCGACATTCTGTAGATTCTTCACCTACTGGAGGTCGCATGTTTTGTTTTTTACCATAATATAGGATCCTAATCAAACGATCGAACATTCTGTAGACTGACGCGTACCAAGAAACCGGGTGCTACAACCACAATTGCCGCGGATTCGTGCAGACGACGAACAAGATTGCGGTTGGGGCGGCTATCACCCCGGAATCGGTGTACAATGGCAGGCAGTTTGACATTACTCTCATGTTATGGAAGGTAACTAATTAACCGATTCTCATTTCAAAGCAAACTAGTGTACCTGCCGTGAAGTTTTTCTGACACCAGTGGTCCCTGCATGGTGTCCAGGATCCAAAGCATGGGCACTGGTGGCTGGAGCTGGGCCCGGGCCTCGTAGTCGGATACTGGCCGTCGTACCTCTTCACCCAACTGGCTCGCCACGCCAACATGGTGCAGTTCGGCGGCGAGGTCGTCAACACCCGGCCGTCGGGGTCGCACACTTCCCCAGAGAGGGCTTCGACCGCGCCGCCTACTTCCGGAACCTGCAGGTGGTGGACTGGGACAACAACCTCATCCCGGCGGCCAACCTGAAACTCCTCGCCGATCACCCCGGATGCTATGATATCCAGGGAGGATCCAACAGCTACTGGGGAAGCTACTTCTACTACGGAGGGCCAGGGAGGAACGTGAAATGTCCCTGAGATAAATTCTGATCGGATCGAATCTTGTTTTCCTTTTGCAATTTTTTCTTTCTTGTTTGCTTGTTTGATGTTGTTTTCTCGTCTTTTTTTCTGATAGCAAGGTTTAGCCCTTTCTAGGATTTTGTAGGTCTTATACATCTTTAACGGAAGAATGCATCAACAGTTGAGACTTGAGAGGAATTCGTAAATTTGAGAAGTACCTGCCAGATCATGCATTCAATTCGCAGAATACACACTTTGTTCCCTGATTCATATTCACACACAAAAAAAAAAACTAATCTGCTGCAGTTTTACCTATCATCGGCATGTTTCAAAGTTAAAGAGACCTCGTCGGCGGTTTCAAGTTAAAGATCTCGTCGGCAGTTTCAAGTCAAAGACCTCATCGCCATGTTTTACATATGCTTATATCCATATCTCGTATATCACACTTATCGCTGAAGGCACCGGTGAATTGTTTATACACAAATGCATTATTAGACATGACCAACCTAAAAATTGCTAGGCAGATCTTTAGCCTGCCTCTACCGGAATAGCTAGGCAGATTCTTAGCCCACCTCTACCGAACAATCTAGCTCCCTGCCCGCCTCTACTGAATAATCTATCTCCTTGCTAGTACGTGACGTAATTAGCGTTAACATCATCCTAAAATTGGTATTTGAAAAACTCGTATGAGACCATTGGTAGCAACGGCAAGAATATCCACCGTCTCCATGTTGGTGCCGTACGAGAGGACGCGCTTTGCTGCATCAAGAGCCGCTTGTTGGTGCGTCTTACTCACTCCGTCAAAAAAAAAACTCACTGTCAAAAAAAAACTTCGATGTAATAAGATTTTATTTTTTAAGAATAAATGACGCATTAAAGTTCTAAGATTTTTATTTTTTTAGAATAAATCTCGTATTAAAAAGAATATACAAAGACATACACACTACAATCTAATACTGATATAGCCTCATCTATTGTCTATATAAGAGGTAAAACATCTTCATAGGATATTTATTAAATCCTAGAATATAAAAAATTAGGATGGAGAGAGTTTCAATTTTCCCATAAACGTTATTATTACAAGTAACACGAATCTGTTTTATTCCAGCTGTAAATTAAACACAACCTCCGCAACATCGTGTGATCCATCCAAGCTAAAATCCATACCATGCGTCACACACCTGCGTACTAGAAAAAGTTGCACACGTCGCCAAACCATCATGCACTAGCAACATCGATGTCCCAGGGCAGGGGCCGCCGGTGCCCCACGAACGCAGCGGTGCCTTCCCGTTCCACGCCATGCCGCTTCAATCCCTGGTCCAGCGGCTGCACCACCATCCCTGTCACCCCGCCGCCGCCTTCGCCTTGCATCGCCAGACGTACCCGACAGCCCACGTGAGCGCCGAGACGCCCGCGATGCTGAGCGCGCCTGACGCGAAGAGCCCCGACGCGATGAGCACGGCGGCCAGCGCGAAGGGTATGAGCACCGGGCTGAAGATCACGAGGAGCGGTGTTGCCGCCAGCGCGAGCCCCGAGGCACCCAGCAGCGCGGCACCTAGCGGGACGAGGAGGGCGGCCGCGGCCACCGTGGCCGTGCGCGGGCTGGCCCGGAGCGCCGACTTGGCGTCCAAGCCCCGCATGCGTCGCAGCGGGTTCTGCCGCAGCCCGTATGGGGTGCGGCTGCTGGTCGCCGTGCGTCCGCGCTGACGTCGTCGTGGCCATGGCAACTTTGCAAGGGCTGTGGCGGCCACGAGGACGAAGGGGCTTATCACTTTATATCCTGCCGGAGCTGGATGCCTGGATCAGTGTGACGCGACGCGTGGGGTGGGTGCATGGAGAGACACCTGACACGTGCACGCGTGAGTCTGATCACTGGGGGTGTCACCGCTCAAGGCTTTGTTCTCGTCGGCTTGCTGCTACGTGAGCAGCACACGTACCATAAAAAAAAACTAATTGCCTTGATACGTGAAGGTTTCATCAAGCATGGTATAATTAGCCTGTGTTGTGCAGTAACGATTTTCAACAGTGTTGCATCAATTACAGACAAAATGGAGTTACAGGAATCACTGTGAAAATATTCATTTGGAGTGTGTCAGTGCATAACACTGCACTGAAGAACAGACTCGGTTAATAACTCTGAAAATTGCAGCACACTGATGTGTTAATGCTGATTTTACAAGGTGCAGGGGAAATGATCATGGGCGTTTTGAAGAAGTTTTGTGCAACTTATGTAAAATTAATACTCCCTCCGTTCCAAATTATAAGTGACTTTGACTTTTTGGTACATCCAATTTTCTACGTATTTAGATATAATAATATGTCTAGATACCTAACAAAATAGATGAACCAAATGTTAGTGTAATTTGGCTAGAGAGTATGATTGGCCAAATTATATAGGTTATTGATAATTAGTCTAAATTAGTTGGCATGCTATCAAGAATATGCACAACATGGAGGTCGGATGCCAATTTATTTGGTGCCTGCTGGAGTGCACGTGTGAAGAAAAGAAAGCAATATAGAAACTAGAAAAGGAGATCATACAAAGGCTTCTCACGGATTTAATCGTTTGGCTAAAGGATGCAGTTTTTTATTCATGTCGTATGTCCCAGGTGCGACCATGCAGTGCCGAACGGATCGGGGTTGATTAAAATCTCCTGCCTCCTGCTTGCACGAGAGTGTTCGAGGCATTGGTGGCTCCTCGGTGTGGCGACACGTGTCTTTATACCTTTTGCAAAAAGACTCTTTGGCTTTTAGATAACCAACCCGCCGTCCCTCGAAGAAGAGAAAATTCGGTAGGCTCACCGTTTTGCAAACCACCCACTAAAAAGCATTGCGGAGAGCTCCCTGCAGCTAAACCCTACCGCAGCCCTCCATCCCTCATCTGTTTCTCGGTCTCTCTTTCTTCTCTCCCTCCTTTCCGCCACCACCGCCTCCATGCCCTCTCCTTGGCGCGTCGCCTCCATGCCGCGTGCGGAGGACCGGAGGAGGGTTCCCGCTCCCGAAGGCCCCTGCGCACTTTCCGGATTCGGGCGCCCACCGAACAAGTCCGACCTCGACTACCGTCGATCTGGCCGGCCTCCAGAAGCCTGTGGTGCACACGCCGCAAGCTCCAGCAAGCAGGTGAGTGGGGGACTGAGCTCGAGCTCCTGGATTCAGCTTGCTTCTATCTCACGTTCTTTTTTTCCTTGTCTCCTTCCTCCAGATCCCGTTGGAACCTCCTCCTCCTCTAGATCTGGTGCGGAGCGCAGCGCCAGCCAAGGCAGCACGAGTGCTCTCCGGCGGTACCAGCCCAAGCAACTGTCTTTGCTGGCCTTCATCCTTGGTGAGCCTAAACTCAATCCTTCTTTCCCTTGTCTTCCTCGCTACCTCTACCTCCCGCTTGACTAAATCATGGCCAAACCTGTGCCCATACAGGATATGTCGTTGCCACCATCTGCTGTGTCTCCAGCCGGCACCGCTCCAATCAGATGCGTGCTAGGCTATGAGTAGGTTTTCTATCTAATATAATCCAAACCAAAAAATACCAACCACTACCATACTAAAATTAATTTCAAGCCCCATATTAGGTAGTGTGATTTAATTATTTACTATTGAAATGATTAGACAGCTAGATATGATGATTCAACAATGGGGGTTCGATGTCTTTCTGGTGGACATTTCTAATGCTTCACATGTTTGGACCAAGTGCCACATTCAAGGTGTCTGATGCCATGCCTTTGAGGAATAAAGTATCTTAGAATGGCTCCAATTGGTACAAAAAATTAGGTTAAGTATCTTAGAATGAGACATTTTCCTAATCTGTTAATATTTGACATGGACTAGAACGTTTTGAGGTGCCTATGTGCTTCCTCTAGATGATATCCTTCTCGCACTAGAAGACCGTCGCCAACCTGGGGCCTGGCTGCCTCGCCGTCAACTGCCTTGGCCTGATAGAGGCCTTGCTCAATTTGTGCCTTCACATATCTGGGGCTTCAGCTCCTTGCCCTCGAGTGCAAGAAGCTCAGTATCATGTATCTTCTACACCAAGGTGAGCACAAGTTTCATAAATTTCTCATTTCTGCTTGTGCCAAAGTGACGGCAAATTTCAAGGCACTAGGTCTCTGAATCACATGTTTGACTGTCCTCCTCTGATCTGTGCAGAATAATCTGAGGGTTGGCTCCGCAAGGCCATATTGCTAGCACATGGGTAAATATCTCATCTCTTTTTGAATCTTACCGTGCCCAGTAGACTGAATCTCAGTTCAGCCTTTTTACATACTGGGTCAAATTATTTGTAAGCTCTCACAATGAAACAGCCAAACCATGGTGATTGGTAATGGCCTTCTCAAATGCATGTTTAGCTAGCATGTGTCACATTCTTGTGTAAATTTATTTATTTGCTCAGAATTTATTTTTTGGCATTCTATTGGTCTAGAAATCATTATGTAAATATTTTTAGTACTTTTATTCTCTTTTGTGTTTGCTGGCATTTTTGAAGTCTGAGCCATTCTAAAATTACAATTATAATGAATTGACTTATTTCTTTGCACCTGCTCAGAAGCATACAATAGATTGATCATTGACCTGGACATAATCCCACATTACTGTTGATTGAAGGAAATAGCGCACATATTTATTCCTTAATCGATGGTTGTCACTTTAGTTGAGCCAATGCTAGCTTACAGCAGAATAGGTACGTCTTTGGTGGAGTATATATCATAGTGTTATAAGATTTGCTATTTTTTTGCGCAATATTTGAGTGACTGTTACCATGTATTTGGCCCACTGCTTCTATTTCTAATTTTACAATTAGTGATTAAATGCTCACTACAATTATACCCCTGATTATTAGCATTCATTATGTTGGCAAAACGAGCTACTCAGCCTGTAACTCTGTATAACATGTATAGCATTTCAGTGGCCTTATTACCCTGATTTTGGGCTACCTAGCAGAAAAGCTAATTTTGCTAGACAGCTTTGTAAGATGTTTCTTTTCAAATTTGGCTATAAGTTAAATTTTCTTTAGTAATCTTGCTCATGAGTTGTGAAGCAGGTACACAAAGATGTGGTAAGACCTGCTGTCATCACCGTTGCCATCAACAACTCCACCCTACCGGCGTTGAGGGGTTTAGCTAGGAGTATAAATTGATGTTAAGTGCACATCAATTAGAGATTCTAGGAGGACTTTTCTGTTTTGGACTAATTTTAAGACTTAACTCCTATGAAGTTCATTGTGGTTGCATGTATAATTCCTACTAAAATATATATTTCATTTTTCAAATCTCACCCCCAAAATTCATCTGAGATTGTACAATGTCCCTTCAAAGAGTTATCTGATGTAGGAGTCTTCGGAGATGTCAGATGACATTCATGCTTTAATTTATCTTTTATTTGTGCAGAAATCTTAGTGTTTACATGTAAAAGGTGTTCCTTTGAGTTTTAGGCATGTTCGCTTGGCTGAAAAGCCATGGTTGAAAGTACTGTTCGTTGATTTGTTATGAAAGCAAAACATTGTTCGTTGGCTGAAAAAGTATGGTTTATAAGAGGCCTTAGTCTTTATGAAACAAGGAAGTTATTGTTATGAATTTGGCAAAATACTTTAGCATCTATAAATTTGACCAAATGATCGAGGTAGGGTTCGGGCGCCTAATGTTCTAGACAAGGAAACAAACCAGGCAGGTTTACAAGAGATTATTTTGTTTTTATTTGATGCATATGCACTAGTAGTACTCGTATCTGTTTAAGAGTCCTAATAATCTGCGGCAAAGACCAGCCGCCTATTTAAAGGTGATGGCCGATTGGAAAAGTTACAACACAATCGACACAAGACAAATATATTATTATCATTCTTTTACTTTTCTTCTACTTTTTCGCATCAAGGTCAATACCATGCTTTACTAGTTTCCCGCAAACAAGCCGCATGCTCCGGTGTCATCGGAGTATCATCCGTTGCTGTTCTTGCTCGTAAAGCAGCGGTGATTCTTCGCCGTAATCGAAGAACTTATCTGTTTACTAGTTTGCTCAAAAATTAGTCGTGTGCACTTCTATGAAAGTGAGGCAATCTATATATCCGCGACTCCTGTGTTGATTTTCGGCGTCAACACAATTGGCGACTTCGCTGAGAACTCGATCGATTCAGCTATCTACATGCCGAATTATTTTTCCTAGCCAAATCTTAAATTGATCTACTGTTTTTTCACGCCGTAGCATATGGCCTCAAGGCCGATTGCATCTATTTCTCCCAACGTCTATCGACGAATTAGGAAGGCCGGCCGTGTTTTCGTGTCTACCATCGCCTCCACGAATTGCTAGGGAATTCAGCCGGCAAAATAAAATTGGCGCCGTTCCATCCTCCTGATTGATCGGTGGCTTGCATACGTGGTTTGGCAAAAGGCTGTATTGATTCGCTTGGTTCCTGTGCTAATCCAACTCGGAAGCCGCGCCAGAGTGAATCTACGCCTACGACTTTACGGCCCGACGTGAAGAGAAGCGGCGTGAAAGATTGATTTTGGTAAAAGTGCTACGCGACTGCACCAGAAGAAACATCACCTAGTACGTACATCATCAATTTTCCTAGGTTGCTTTAAGATGGATCTATTTAACGATGCTAGGCCTATTTTTAATGAACGTACTGTATTGGCTGGTATCTATTCAGATAATTGTTCTAGATATGCAAATTATGGATCCGAAAATTGTCACGGAACCGTCCAAATTATAAGAACACAAGTCCAAAAATAATCGCCGAAGCGATCAAATTCTCAAACTTGAGCCCATATAACTCCGGTAGTCCACGAAATCACGAGGGATTTCAAACCAAACCATAACGAGACAAGATCGTAGTGATTCAACATAACACAGCACTTGTTACAACAGTTCAAAAGTAAACTCATACATCGGAGTACGAATAATTTTATTACAAAACCAAAATAAAGATTAGCGGAAGCAACATAATTTCTGAAATCATTTGACGTCAAATACTGCCAGTACATAGCCATCTCCTGCAAAAACATACCAGAAGAGATACTACAGAGACCATGCCCATATGGTCTAGTCTTCAAGCCCACAAGGCGAAGACAATACCTGCAGCAACAAGTATGAATCTGCTACCTGCAACAGGTGGGAATAAACTCTGAGTACGAGAAGGTACTCAGCTAGACTTACCCGTCAAAAACCAGAAATAAATGTGACACCAAGGATTATGCAAGGCTTTATAAAAGTGGGCTAGCTTGACTCTTTTGCAGAAAAACTTAATACAGATAAGTAACCAATATATGCTCAGGACTTTTAACTACAGCAACAAGTATCAAGTTGATCATCATTAACCTGATAACTAGATTAGCACCTGTACTAAAGCACTCACTTTATTAGGATCAAACAATACTAACCATAGCAGGTATAATAAGGCTATCATCATCATTATCATCAATTTCGAACTATCATTAATAATTAGTGTATCTACGCTGGAGATAACCAGTCAAGTTTCTCACTATTCGGGAGAGACGGCGACTCGAATCGATTCCAACTCAGTTGAGGGGGTATTCCTGACACTTACGCGGCAAACCCCGCTAAAGGCAGCCGTAGATAATGATGAGTACTGGCCCGATCTTCCGAGAGGTAACCGGTAAGTTCAATTTGTGGAGATCTCGATGTTAGCGAACCGGCTTCAAATCAGACACGATTCGAACCCTGCAACCGTTACACCACTGCTCCGTTGGTTATCAACCAAGCACAACTTGATTGACCTCGCCAAGAAGGCTTTTCCTGCAAGCGAATTGAAGAGCACAAGCAAGAAGGTAAAAACACGCAATCTGCAATTGCAAATATGAATTATGCGAATATCAATAGATGGTTCAAGAACTCGGTTCCAAAGGACTAATCGACACAGTGGAGGAGATCAAGAACAGGGGCCCTGGATCACTGTAAAAGGATTTGTCACCACAGTTACAATGAACGATTCAGTTTCTCGATGGAAAACTAAACTCTAAACAAAACCAAATTGTCTAACAGCGGTGGCGGTTGTGTTTATAATCTAAGACTCGACCTAGGGTTGGGAACGACCAGGGGTTGGGCGCCCATAACTTGGGCTTAAGGCCCGACACGATACATGACCAAGTTGGCCCAAATAGGTGACGCAGCACCTTGACGTGGTCACACAGAATGATCCACGGACCTTCTGGAGTTGGGACCAGATCCAAAACGACGGCGTCGTCGTCCCCTTTTTGATGCCCCGTTTTGATGTCGTATGAGAGAGTTATGACCAAAACAGTGATGACGTGTCTGCTGAATTCGAGGGTGACGTGATAGCTGAGTTGGGGACGAATTGCAACTTAGGAAAAGACCATAATGTCGGTGTGTCTAACGTGGCGATGTCCTCATCAGATAACCTTTGGTACAACTCAGGGTGGGCCCGAACAGCGACGCGTTCTCAGGCATACCAGTGCCCAGGATGCTCAGGACTTTTAACTCACCTGCCCTTGGACCCTCTGGCTCCCTTTCGAGGTGACTTTCACTTTTCGACTTCGCAGCTTGAGTTGAGCTACTAGGCTTCGCGGTCGGCAACCTCATGCCGGCCAACTAAATGTCAGGCATGTGTTAAAAATGACATAGAAGGCTCCAAGTCTCGGTCCTTAATCGACACAGACGGGGATAGATCCACACCCCAGACCTCCATGCATTGCTGCTTCACTATCGTCATCCCGCCCGGTCTCATTTCATTTCATTAACACATGGTTCATTTCCACGATAGCAAATATAGCCAACCGTGACCTGATAAATCCCTATATCTCGCAGGTGACAGGAAATTACCCGACTTCTACCGGTCTAATTTAGCAGGGCTAAGCATAGATATGATCATGTCTACTTAGGATTCAAGGTTTGAATTGCTGACAAGGAGTGTTATCAATGCAGCAAGGGTTTTCAATCAATTCCTATAACGTACTGCAATAATACATATAACATATATAGATAGATAATTGCTTTGAAAGTAGGAGGCTTATAATGCTCCGGGGCTTGCCTTAACCGAAAGAAGATAGATCAAGGGTCGGCTTTAAGAATGGTTCCCACGTCTTCTCCGGCTTCGTCGGACTGGACCTCCGGCCCCCAAACGGACTTCAACTTCGGGTTCCACGCGCCAGCGGAACTTCTCCTGTAACACGATTCTTGGCACACCTATTGCATGTATATGCACCCAAAGAATTTCATGTATGCATCAAGGATGACACGATGATTTATGACATGCATGAATGATGCGAAGATGAATATAATGACATGGCAACATCATAAGCACAAACCAAGTCATATGGTGCTCTATTCAAATCACTTCAAGCTTAGGTGCAAATTTTCTCTCCGGTATTAATATGTTTGAACATCTCTAAGAAACCACTAAGTGCCACAAGGTTAAGACTAAACACACACATAATAAGATTCCAGCAATTTAATATTTCTAACGAGTTATCAGCAGTAGCTAAGAACATTCATAACTGGAGTTCTACAAATCCAAAGAACTTGCAAAAAGACATTCTGGAAAGCTTATGAAATTGTCTATATTTCATTTATAAACCTCTAAGCATGATTTCATCATTTGCTAAGTCAAAATAGCACATGTACAGAATCTATTCTAAAAGACAGAGAACACTTCCAAAACTAAACCCAGCTTGGGACAGCTGCCATTTCTAAACTATATGTCCAAATATCACCAAATTTTACCAGTAACTAGTTCATGAGGTTATTAACAACTTTGTTATAGTTCCCCAAGTATGAAAGCATCATTATCATAGGTTAATTCTCTTAAATAGCAAATCTGTCTAGAAATGGCAGAATAACTAAATTAAATATGTAGTGACGACTCAAAAGCACAATTTGACCAAACCAAGTTTACCAACTTGTTGTGCACATCAAAGGAACATCATAAAGTATAGTGCCAACTTCTAAATAAATTATTTAATATTCTTTTATAATTTATTTACTTAATTAGGTGATTAAAGCAACATACAGTAAAACTATATATAAAAATCTATAAAAATTATAGAAGCCACCTCATGCTTCACATAGGTTACCATAAAAATTTCCAATCAATTGGATTGGCAGAACTTGATATATCAAAAATAACAGATGACATGTCTATCTCTATCATAAAATAGGAAACCCTATTGAAAAGTATCAAACAACAAATTTCATATTTTTCCTAGCATCTTTCTAACATAAGAACAACACTCACCAAGTTTCACCCTTACTGGATCTATAGAAAAATTATGAATATTCACACAAGATCCATCCAAGCAAACAAGATTATTACATAACTCCACCAAACCACATCCAAATTGCATGAAAATTTAACCATAAGCTATTCATGATATGAGCAGCTCAGTGTAAAAATTTCATGTCATTTGGAGCTTCACAGAAAAAGATATCATTTTCTCCTTTTTCCACATGAATAAAAGAGATAAATAATAAATATTTATTTCAACATAAAACATGGCACACATTATATTTTTATAATAAACTAGACATTATTTAGAGAACACCAAAATTTCAAGAACCCCATTTGGAACTCTAGAACCAGAGATACACATTTTTGAAGTTTGTACATGAATCAAATAAATGAATAAAATTAAAAACAAAAACCCTACTCTACTGAGCCGGCCCAACCACGCCAGCTTGGCCCAGGAAGTGGCTCGGCTCGCTTAAGCCACACGTGGCCCACGGCCATCTCCCGCCCGCCTGTGCCGATAGCAGGACCTGTTGGCCAGCCTCACCGAGGCAGAGGGGGAAGAAGGCAGCGGCGAAACTCGTCGCCGGTGGACCGACGGCCAACGGAGAGGTCACCAACGTACCCAGCTCCCCGAGCCACACCGATTGATACCACAAACATGACCTATTTCTACCCCTAACCATGCCGGCGGCGAGAGCAGCGGCGGCGCGCAAGGCACGGCGGCGCTCCGGCGACCGCGAACCCACCGTTGTCCCGCTTGAGCTTGGTACGAGCTCCATGAGACCATGGCGAAGCTCCCTAGGAGGAATAGAAGAGCAGAAAGAGGCCCTAGCTAGGCTAACCACGGTGAGGCCGAGCTCTAGTGAGGTGGCCTCCATGGCGGTGACGGCGAAAACGCCTAATGCGGCCTTACCAAAGCTCGCTCGACTCCGCAAGAGGGTGGAGGCGATAAAGGAGGGTGCTGCGGTGCACTAGGGAAGACGAATCGAGGAGTAGCTCGACAATGGTGGCGCACTAGCTCACCAATCTTGCGGTCCTTGGTGCTTAGCTCCTGCGTGCACAAAGGAAGGGGAAAGGAGAGAATGGAGAGGGAGCGACCAGCTGAGGGCGTCGTGGCCGTCTTGAGGGGTGTCGTGGCCTGACAGGTGGACCCCAAGCTGGCGTACGGCTGCCACGACCCGCCCACATGGCATTGATGGCCTGAGGCCGATCGGCCATGACCGAGTTCAGTTACTAAATTGAAGACGCTGATACAGTCAAGAAGCCGACTGACAGACAAACTTCACTACCCTAGAGCTCCCAATCTAAGCCGATTTGATGAGAACCGTCATTAGCAAACTTGTAGATCTATGTCAGTGCTTCAACTTTGTCAATAGGGTCTTGGACTGATTCAGCTTAGTTAGTGAGATACAGTGCCCTAAAGTGAGGCACATGAAAACTGAAATGGAGTTTCAGTTACACCCTGACTGAAACCTAATTTTCTAAGCACTCTTTCTCCTAAACCCTTGAGAATTAGGTGATGGTGTTATTGACAATATTGTAGAGCTAAGTGAGTGCTACAAAAGTGTCAATATGGGTTAGAGCTGGTTTGGTCTGGTTTTCAAACTACAAGCTCCCAAAGTAGGCCACCATGAAACTGAATTTGCAGTTTAGACTTAGAATAATTTATAAGTGTTGGACAGCACTGCAACTGACTTGTGGGCCCTGTTTGAGCATGTTCAAGGCATTTTCATGAGATGTCTATATTACAACTTTTGTTCCTTATCAAGTTTGCTACAACTTTGGTAAAGGGTGCACATCCATGCAAGGTCTCTAGGTTAGACTTTTAAATTGGTCAAAGCAGATCAGTGTTATGGTCAAACTGGGGTTAAACCTAGTCAAATTGGATTTTGGCCAAAACATGAATATAGACCCTAGCTTATTTTGCTCCACTAACATGTCAAAGAGGTTTTCAAGCCACAAGTCACACAATAGCATCACTTATGAGCAAAAGTCACATCAAGGTGTATTGAAACAACTCTAAAGCACTATTGAACATTGTGTTGCAAGCATGTGTTGCATGATCATGTTTCAAGGTGTGGTGTCACACATCACACTACTACAAGTCTAGTACACACATACCATCACTTGCAAACAACACATGTATGTATAGCACATGCACTCAACATGAATGTTGCAGATGTTTCAATGCTATGTTTCAATGACAATGCACATGAAATGATGGTGCACATGTTCATGTCATGCTCATATGATGCATAGATGCAAGGCAAACACCTGGGGTGTTACAGCCTTCCCCCCTTATAAAAATCTCATCCTGAGATTTGAAAGTCATACCATTTTTCATAGAAAGCGTAATAGTTGTCCTTTAAATAATCCTCTCTTTCCCAAGTTGCATCACATTCATCGTGATTACTCCAAACCACCTTGTATAATTTAACTACTCGATTTCGAGTCACCCTTTCCAGAGTATCCAGAACATATACCGGTTTCTCCTCATAAGAAATATCAGATTTCAACTTGATGCGTCTCACTTCTACTCTTCCCTCAGGAAGACGGAGGCATTTCTTCAATTGAGAAACATGGAAGACTAGAAAGATAGCTCCCAACTCACGAGGTAGACTAAGCTTATAAGCTACTCTTCCACTTTTCTCGATGATTCGATAAGGTCCAACATATCGAGGCTCAAGCTTCCTTTTGATCCCAAAACGCTTTACACCTGTCATAGGGGACACCTTCAGATAGACATGGTCACCTACTTCAAACTCAATAGGTTTCCTCCTCTTATCTGCGTAGCTCTTTTGTCTAGCCTGAGCAGCTGCTATATTTTTCTGTATAGCACGAACTTGCTCCTTGGCTTCTTTTACAAAGTCAATACCATAGAGTCTTCTTTCTCCTAGTTCCACCCAGTTCAAAGGAGTTCTACACTTGCGACCATATAAAGCTTCAAAAAGAGCCATTTTGATGCTCTCTTAATAACTGTTGTTGTAAGAGAATTCAGCGAGAGGCAACCATTTATCCCAGGAGCCATTACAAGAGATGATGCAAGCTCTAAGCATGTCTTCAAGAATCTGATTCACACGCTCAGTCTGCCCCGACGTCTGTGGATGATAAGCAGAACTACGGACCAAATTAGTTCCAAGATTCTGATGTAGGCGCTCCTAGAAACGAGCAGTAAATTGTGTCCCTCTATCAGAGACAATAGACTTAGGCACTCCATGAAGACGTATAACTTCTTATAAGTAAATATCAGCATATTGGTGTGGGTGGTAGTTACTCTTCATAGGAATAAAGTGAGCAGACTTTGTCAAACGATCAACTATAACCCAAATAGAGTCAAAACCTCTTTGGGTGGTTGGTAATCCGACGATAAAGTCCATAACAATGTCATCCCACTTCCACCCTAGGATAGATATAGGCTGAAGTAGACCAGGCTTCATGTGAATGGCCTTAACTCTACAACAATTATCACACCTAGCGACATAGGCTACAATTTCCTTCTTCATTTTGGTCCACGAATAATACGGCTTGAGGTCCTAATATATCTTACTGCTGCCAGGATGGATCGATAATTTAGAATAATGGGCTTCAGCCATGATTTGATTTCTAAGCTCTCTATCTTTTGGCACAACGAGTCTATCCTTGAACCAGAGAATTCCCTTCTCATCGATTCGAAAATGCTTAGTTTCTTGCTCTTTCATCTTTCTCTTGATGTGAAATACACCAGTATCAGTCTTTTGTAACTCAATGATTCTACTTCTCAAAGAACAAGCTATCGTGATATGTTGGAGTACAATAGGATGTAAGAGATGAGATAAATGAAAATCTTCTTCTATCAGAGAGTTGCAATAAGATTTTCTACTCAAGGCATCAGCAACCACATTCGCTTTACCAGGATGGTAATGGACCTAGAGGTTATAATCCTTGATTAACTCTAACCACCTTCTCTAGCGCATATTTAACTCCGATTGAGTAAATATGTACTTAAGACTCTTATGATCTGTATAAATATTGCATATATTTCCAAGCAAATAGTGTCTCCAGATTTTTAGAGCATGGACAACAGCAGCCAACTGCAAGTCATGAGTCGGATAGTTAACTTCATGTTTTCTTAGCTGACGTGAAGCATACGTAATAACTTGGCCTTCTTGCATAAGTATGCCACCTAAACCAGTACCCGATGCATCACAATACACATCAAATGGTTTCTCAATGTCAGGTTGCGCTAATACAGGAGCTGATGTCAACAAAGTCCATAGAGTGTGGAAAGCTTGCTCATACTCCGGAGTCCAATCAAACTTCCTATCCTTCTCAAGTAGTCGAGTCATAGACTTAGCTATCTTAGAGAAATCTGGAATAAAATGATGATAGTAGCCAGCCAATCCAAGAAAACTTCAAACTTCATGGACTGTAGTTGGTGCCTTCCAATCCAAAACTTCCTGTACCTTAGTCAGGTCTACTAAAATCCCCTCACCAGACAATACATGACCGAGGAAAGGTACCTTCTTTAACTAGAATTCACATTTGCTGAACTTGGCGTAGAGCTTATGTTCACGTAATCTGGATAAAATAATTCTTAGATGCTCGGCATGTTCTTCTTCATTTTTAGAATAGATGAGGATATCATCAATGAATATCACCACAAACTTGTCCCGCTCTCGCATGAATACTGAATTCATCAGGTACATAAAATGTGTAGGAGCATTGGTCAGACCAAAAGACATGACAAGATATTCATATAACCGATATCTGGTAGAGAAAGTTGTCTTTGGTATGTCTTTAGGATGGATTTTAATTTGGTGATAACCAGATCTCAGATCAATCTTCGAGAATACCTTTGCTTTAGATAACTGATCAAACAAGATATCAATACGAGACAACGGATACTTGTTCTTGATAGTGACTGCATTGAGTGGTTGATAGTCTACACACATACGTAGAGACTGGCCCTTCTTCTTCACAAAGATAGCAGGACAACCCCACGGAGAAGAACTAGGATGGATCAGCCCTTTCTGTAAAAGTTCGCTAAGTTGGGTCTTGAGTTCAGCTAACTCATTCGGCGGCATTCTATACGGTCTTTTGGAAATTGGTGCGGTACCCGAAATTAACTCAATCTTAAACTCTACATCATGATCTGGAGGTAATCCTGCCAATTCATCGGGAAAAACATCTAGAAATTCACACACTACCAGAACTTCTGCAATCTCTTTTGCTTTTGCTATCATAGCGTTAACTGTAGTATGAGGACTAACGTCTCTAGGAAGTTGCACTAGAAAAGCTTGTTGATCTTTTGGATCCCTCAACATAACCACTCTCGTAGAGATATCGATCAGAACATTGTTTCCACTCATCCACTTCATACCTAAGATTACATCTAGGCCCAATCCTAGTAATACCACGAGATCTAGATCATACAGATGTCCTTCTATCTCGATGTTTGCTCCTAAGACCAACTGGTTAGTTGAAATATTATTTTTGGCAGCACTAATATTATAACCACTATTATCTAAAGTAACGACCTTCATACCATGCTTGGCTGCAAACGTTGAACTGATAAAAGAGTGGGAAGCACCCAAATCAAACAACACAATTGTAGGATGTTGGTTCACTAAAAATGCACCAGTAGTGATAATCTCACCCGTAGGAATGGATTCCACCATGGTGTATCGAACCCATCCTTTACACACATCTGCCTTATTATCATTTGATTTCTTCTGTGGAAGAGGACAATCTTTGGCCCAATGACCTGACATCTTGCAATTCCAACATGGCTAGTTACTTGGAGGTGCCTTAGGCTTTCCTTTCTTAATACTACTCCTCTTAACCGGATCCTGTTTCTGATATGGGTGATATTTGGTAGATATGCTAGGCGAATAATACTGAGGTGTAATCACCACAAGAGTATTGGTCATAGGTTCATTAGATTCATGAGATTTCTCGTGGCTCTTAGAAGCAGCATATACAACATTACAGTTCTCTTGAAGGATAGTATCACTGACAAACTCGTTGAAAGTTGCACACTTGCTATTGCACATGGCCTTCATCAATTTGGGACACAGCCCTCTTTTAAAACTTGCGATCTTCTTAACCTTTGTATTAACAAATTCTGGAGCATATCTTGACAAGTTGATGAAAGCATGCAGATATTCTATTACGCTTTTGTCTCCTTGGGTGAGCATCATAAACTCAGTGTGCTTAATTGCCATGAGGCCAGCATGAACGTAATGTCCCCGAAATGCTTCCTTGATCTGATCCCAAACTACTTCCATATTCTCAGGCAGGGTATTCCAATGGTGACACCACCAAACACCTACAGGTCCTTGCAACTGTTGCGAAGCATATTCTATTTTCATATCATCTGCCACCTTGAGCACACAAAACTTCTATTCGATAGTGTTCAACCATTCGTCTGCTTGAAGTGGTTCTTCTGCTTCTCGAAAAATAGGAGGCTCAGTATCCAAGAAATCCTTATAGTTGTTGTACTAGGCAAGCTCAGGTTCCTGATGGACATGGTTTCTGACACTCTTGTCCAAGGCTCGCTGACTTTCAGCAAGCATTTGCAGCAACTCAGCAGAGGTAGGTTGCGGAGGAGACGATGATGGTTCTGTATTGCCATGACTCCGACTACTAGAGCAAAACTAACGAGACATCTGCAAGTAGGTGAAACTAGTAAGCATTGATGACGTCGGAAGGCTGCTAACGTATTATATAAGCATGAGGAAAAGATTGTATCCAACTATCCAAATTCCAATCTCAAAAGAGAGAAATTTCATGGTTTGAGGTACGGATCTTCTAACAAGATAGGGAATGACATCCAAGGAAAAGGTTCACGAGAAGATAACACATTGGTGTAGCTCCATAATGGATCATGACTAGCAATCCTTGATACCTGCGCGTGCCGAGCAGCACAACCTTGTGTCGCGCGCCATAGGAGGCTCCCAGTTTCGTCGCGGCACCATGGAGTACTAATCGCAACACCATTACCAAACACACACCCATGAGGAATCCTCACGTGTCAAGAATTAGGCGTGTAGAAACAGTATCATCCAAAGAGGGGGTAGCAAATAAGGATGGATACAAGGGTAGAAGCAATGGAGAGGCGAATTGCAGATCAAAACACATCCCAACTAGAGGAGATACATCTTGAAATTATGTATTTCTTTCCTTCACGGGCCAGGTATGAATTGGGTTTCAAGGCTGACACTACTGACCACTCCACTAGGTTGGTTCACTACCACAATTCTTCACAAAAGAAATGCAACTATTTATGGGACAACTATTTGGAGGAAAGAAAATTTTTAAAGAATGGAATAAGCAATTTATAAAGGAGGGAGTAATGCAGAATGCAATGTATGATATGAACATGGTGCATGCACGAATCGTACGTCCTCACAAACCTAGGAAGAATTTGAAATTTCTAGCGTATAGTTCGGTGACATACACATGTTCTCTCAATAACGATAACTAGTTGCTCTACAGGAAATATTGTTAGTGTACCTGCAAAAAGTTGTATTTTAGTCCAACAATTCCCAATATAGCACACAAGAAAGCAGTAAACTAAATACTTTTCATACATACATCCCCCGATGTATATACTTCAGTATCAAAGCTACCCGACAGATATACCCACAATTAAGTACTTTCATAATCACATGATTAAACATGTAAGTATGCTAGTAACCACAACTACTCTCCCCTAGACCGATGGTTGAACGGTCATGCTCTCACAACTCCCACTTACTAGGGCGTAGAGGTATTTTGATCCATACATTACCACCCAAATGGATGGCATCTATACAATAGCACGCCGTATGGACAACAAAACAGAAAACAAGCAAGAACCCCTAAGTTAGTACCTTAGTAAGCCACCTAATAGTCCTTATTTGGGCATATAGGATATGACCACTGACACTCTTTAGTTTAGAATAAAGATTTTTCACAAAAGCTTTTGTTTAAAAACACAAATGACGTGTTTACTGTTGAATCTTGCTCCGATACCAGCTGTCACGGAACCGTCCAAATTATAAGAGCAGAAGTCCAAAAACAATCGCCGAAGCGATCAAATTCTCAAACTTGAGCCCATATAACTCCGGTAGTCCACGAAATCATGAGGGATTTCAAACCAAACCATAACGATCCAAGATCATAGTGATTTAACATAACACAGCACTTGTTACAACAGTTCATAAGTAAACTGATACATTGGAGTACGAATAATTTTATTACAAAACCAAAGTAAAGATTAGCGGAAGCAACATAATTTCTGAAACCATTTGAAGTCAAATACTGCCAGTACATAGTCACCTCCTGCAAAAGCATACCAGAAGAGGTACTACAGAGACCATGCCCATATGGTCTAGTCTTCACGCCCATAAGGCGAAGACAATACTTGCAGCAACAAGTACAAATCTGCTACCTGCAACAGGTGGGAATAAACCCTGAGTACGAGAAGGTACTCAGCTAGACTTACCCGTCAAAAACCAGAAATAAAGATGACACCAAGGATTATGCAAGGCTTTATAAAGTGGGCTAGCTTGACTCTTTAGTAGAAAAGCTTAATACAGATAAGTAACCAATATATGCTCATGACTTTTAACTGCAGCAACAAGTATCAAGTTGATCATCATTAACCTAATAACTAGTTTAGCACCTGTACTAAAGCACTCACTTTATTAGGATCAAACAATATTAACCATAGCAGGTATAATAAGGCTATCATCATCATTATCATAAATTTCGAACCATCATTAATAATTAGTGTATCTACGCTGGAGGTAACCAGTCAAGTTTCTCACTATTCAGGAGAGACGGTGACTCGAATCGATTCCAACTCAGCTGAGGGGGGTATTCCTGACACTCACCCAGCAAACCTCGCTAAAGGCAGCCGTAGATAACCTTTGGTACAACTCAGGGTGGGCTCGAACAGCGACGCGTTCTCGGGGATACCAGTGGCCAGGATGCTCAGGACTTTTAACTCACCTGCCCTTGGACCCTCTAGCTCCCTTCTAAGGCGACTTTCACTTTTTGACTTCACAGCCTGAGTTGAGCTACTAGGCTTCGCAGTTGGCAACCTCAGGCCAGCCAACTAAATATCAGGCATGTGTTCAAAATGACATAGAAGGCTCCAGGTCTCGGTCCTTAATTGAAACAGACAGGGATAGATCCACACACAAGACCTCCATGCCTTGCTGCTTCACTATCGTCATCCTGCCCGGTCTCATTTCATTTCATTTCATAAACACATGGTTCATTTCCACGATAGCAAATATAGCCAACCGTGACCTGATAAATCCCTATATCTCACAGGTGACAGGAAATCACCTGACTTCTACCGGTCTAATTTAGCAGGGCTAAGCATAGATATAATCCTGTCTACTTAGGATTCAAGGTTCGAATTGCTAGATAAGGAGTGTTATCAATGCAGCAAGGGTTTTCAATCAATTCCTATAACGTAATGCAACAATACATATAACATGTATAGATAGATAATTGCTTTGAAAGTAGAAGACTTATAATGCTGTGGGGCTTGCCTTAACCGAAAGAAGATAGATCAAGGGTCGGCTTCAAGAACGGTTCCCACGTCTTCTCCGGCTTCGTCGGACTGGACCTCCGGCCCCCGAACAGACTTCAACTTTGGGTTCCACGCCCAGCAGAACTTCGCTTATAACATGATTCTTGGCACACCTATTGCATTTATATACACCCAATGAATTTCATGTATGCATCAAGGATGACACGATGATTTATGACATGCATGAATGATGCGAAGATGAATGTAATGACATGGCAACATCATAAGCACAAACCAAGTCATATGGTGCTCTATTCAAATCACTTCAAGCTTAGGTGCAAATTTCCTCTCCAGTATTAACATGTTTGAACATCTCTAAAAAACCACTAAGTGCCACAAGGTTAAGACTAAACACACACATAACAAGATTCCAGCAATTTAACATTTCCAACAAGTTATCAGCAGTAGCTAAGAACATTTACAACTCGAGTTCTACAAATCCAAATGACTTGCAAGAAGACATTCTGGAAAGCTTATGAAATTGTCTATATTTCTTTTATAAACCTCTAAGCATTATTTCATCACTTACCTGGTCAACGTAGCACATGTACAAAATCTATTCTAAAAGACAGAGAGCACTTCCAAAACTAAACCCAGCTTGGGACAACTGACATTTCTAAACTATATGTCCAAATGTCACCAAATTTTACCAGCAACTAGTTCATGAGGTTATTAACAACTTTTTTTATAGTTCACCAAGCATGAAAGCATCATTATCATAGGTTAATTCTCTTAACTAGCAAATCTATCCAGAAATGGCAGAATCACTAAATTAAATATTTAGTGACGATTCAAAAGCACAATTGGACCAAACTAAGTTTACCATCTTGTTGTGCATATCAAAGGAACATCAGAAAGTATAGTGCCAACTTCTAAATAAATTATTTATTATTCTTTTATAATTTATTTAGTTAATTAGGTGATTAAAGCAATATATAGTAAAACTATATATAAAAATCTATAAAAATTACAGTAGCCACCTCATGCTTCAGATAGACAACCAGAAAAATTTCCAATCAATTGGATGGACAGAACTTGATATATCAAAAATAACAGATGACATGTCTATTTCTACCATAAATAGGAAACCCTATTGAAAAGTATCAAACAACAGATTTCATATTTTTCCTCGCATCTTTCTAACATAAAAACAACACTCACCAAGTTTCACCCTTACTGGATCTATAGAAAAATTATGAATATTCACACAAGATCCATCCAAACAAACAAGATAATTACATAACTCCACCAAACCACATACAAATTACATGAAAATTTAATCATAAGCTATTCATGATATGAGCAGTTCACTATAAAAATTTCATGTCATTTGGAGCTTCAAAGAAAAAGATATCATTTTCTCCTTTTTCCACATGAATAAAAGAGATAAATAATAACTATTTATTTCATCATAAAACATGCACACATTATATTTTTATAATAAACTAGACATTATTTAGAGCACACCAAAATTTAAATCACCCCATTTGGACCTCTAGAACCGGAGATACACATTTTTGAAGTTTGTGCATGAATCAAATAAATGAATAAAATTGAAAACAAAAACCCTACTCTATTGAGCTCGGTCCAGCACGTGGCTCAGCCTGCTTAAGCCACGCGCGGCCCACGGTCATCTCCTGCCCGCCTGTGCCGACAGCGGGACCCACTGGCCAGCCTCACCGAGGCAGAGGGGGAAGAAGGCGGTGGCGGAACTCGTCACCGGTGGACCGACGGCCGACGGTCCCCAAGCCACACCGATTGATACCACAAACATGACCTATTTCTACCCCTAATCATGCCGGTGGCGAGAGCAGCGGCGGCACGCAAGGCACTGCGGCGCTCCGGCGACCGCGAACCCGCCACTGTCCCGCTTGAGCTCGGTATGAGCTCCATGAGACCATGGTGAAGCTCCCTAGGAGGAATAGAAGAGCAGAAAGAGGCCCTAGCTAGGTTGACCATGGTGCGGCCAAGCTCCGGTGAGGTGGCCTCCATGGCAGTGACGGCGGAAACGCCCAATGCGGCCTTACCACAGCTCACTCGACTCCGCAAGAGGGTGGAGGCGATAAAGGAGGGTGCTGCGGTGGACTAGGGAAGACAAATCGAGCAGTAGCTCGATGATGGCGGCACACTGGCTCACCAATCTTGCGGTGCTTGGTGCTTAGCTCCCGCGCGCACAAAGGAAGGGGAAAGGAGAGAATGGAGAGGGAGCGACCAGCTGAGGGCATCATGGCTGTCTTGAGGGGTGCCGTGGCCTGATAGGTGGACCCCAAGCCGGCGTACAACTGCCACAACCCGCCCACGCGGCATCGATGGCCTGAGGCCGGTCGGCCATGACCGAGTTCAGTTACTGAACTGAAGATGCTGATACAGTCAAGAAGCTGACTGACAGACGAACTTCACTGCCCTAGAGCTCCCAATCTAAGCCGATTTGATGAGAACCGTCATTAGCAAACTTGTAGATTTATGTGAGGACTTCAACTTTGTCAATAGGGTCTTGGATAGATTCGGCTTAGTTAGTGAGATACAGTGCCCTAAAGTGAGGCACATGAAAACTGAAATGGAGTTTCAGTTACACCCCGACTGAAACCTAATTTTCTAAGGACTCTTTCTCCTAAACCCTTGAGAATTAGGTGATGGTGTTATTGTCAATATTGTAGAGCTAAGTGAGTGCTACAAAAGTGTCAATATGGGTTAGAGCTGGTTTGGTCGGGTTTTCAAACTACAAGCTCCCAAAGTAGGCCACCATGAAACTGAATTTGCAGTTTAGACTTAGAATAATTTATAAGTGTTGGACAGCACTGCAACTGACTTGTGGGACCTATTTGAGCATGTTCAAGGCATTTTCATGAGATGTCTATATTACAACTTTTGTTCCTTATCAAGTTTGCTACAAGGTCTCTAGGTTAGACTTTTAAATTGGTCAAAGTAGATTAGTGCTATGGTCAAACTGGGGTTAAACCTAGTCAAATTGGATTTTGGCCAAAACATGAATATAGACCCTAGCTTATTTTGCTCCACTAACATGTCAAAGAGGTTTTCAAGCCACAAGTCACACAATAGCATCAATTATGAGCAAAAGTCACATCAAGGTGTATTGAAACAACTCTAAAGCACTATTGAACATTGTGTTGCAAGCATGTGTTGCATGATCATGTTTCAAGGTGTGGTGTCACACATCACACTACTACAAGTCTAGTACACACATACCATCACTTGCAAAAAACACATGTATGTATAGCACTTGCACTCAACATGAATGTTGCAGATGTTTCAATGCTATGTTTCAATGACAATGCACATGAAATGATGGTGCACATGTTCATGTCATGCTCATATGGTGCACAGATGCAAGGCAAACACCTGGGGTGATACAAAAATTATATGCAAAATCCTATATCAAATCAGATGTATGCTTTTAATATTAATAATGCCCCTAGTGATACAAATCATGCACATATGTTTTCTCATATATCGGTTCTGCCGCAATCCCAAATGCCGATGTATAATCAGCAAGGCCAAAATAACATGATGAATTCAGCCAATTTCTTTGAAGCATCATGTCATAATAATTTTTCTAATTTGCAACAAGATGTTTCACATCTTAGTTCATCGGTAACAAATTATCAATATAGCTTACCACAAATTAGCATGCCGATGACTAACCAACATGGCCAAATTAGTGGGATGGGTTCGGTTAATGATTTTAGGCATTCATGTACTAATAATTTTAGCCATCCACAGCAAGAAGTACCACAGTCCATCGGCAACATTTTCATTGCATTTAGTTACTCAACAAATCCTGCCGATGGGTAATACGTATGATCGAAATAATAGCGTTTCATTCAATTATTTTGAGCCATCAGTTGGTATACCAAATGCTAATAGACCGGAGGGAGTACCATTTGGATTTTTGTTCTCATATGCAACACCCAATGCAAATGATTCGGCCACATTTGCAGAACATGGCCGGGTCAATGAATTTTCAGCAAGCATAAGTACACCTCCATATAATACTATAGCACATAGTGTGTTTCCTACACCACCCCAAATTGCCAAAATTCCCTATGGTTCATATTCGGAAACTCATGTTAATGACCAGCGGGTGTTACAAGTAAGTTCCACATCTAGTCAGTCTACGGCAGAGCAACATTTAGAGCCTAACAGCAGTAGGCAACTTGATGAAAAGGTAAGATCTGCCGTGGAAACTATTATAGCTCAAGTACGTAAGGATGTTAGGAAAAAATTTGATGCTTGCCTTGTAAGTATGGGAAGAAAACCTGTTTTTTCATAAGAACTAAGACCTGCTGTTATTAAATTGTCAACTAATAGTGAGAAAGAGGAAGAAGCTCTGCCAGTTAATGAAATTAGCTAAGGCAAAATAATAGCGACAGATGTGGATAATAGTTCGGTTGTTACTAAAGCTGAACAAATCATACTTGTTCTGAATCCATTATATCAAAAGAGTCAAGCTTAGCTTTGCAAAAGCGCTCCAAGCGCAACAAGGTGGCTGTGCTTGATTTCATTGGAATCAAATTTCATTGGAATCAATGGACCTTTTATTTTGTCATATGAGTTCCGTGCCCCAGTTGATGATTTTCATGAAGCACAACATAAAGCCGAACAAAATTTGGTTGACAAGATGCATCCAGATGATAGAGCACGGGATCTTAAAGTCGAGGAGATAGTGTTGGGTAGTCATCAAAAGGCAAGGAAAGATATCATTCAAGTAGAGCAACCACTGCGCTTCTCCAACTTATCCCAGAAGATACTATCTAGAAGTAATTAACCTATTTTTCAATCGGATCATAAATTTGCAATTACTGCATGCATTAGTGATTTTGTTAAGAATAATTATAAGAGATCGATTGAGAATGGTAATTTACTTACTAGCAATATTTCAAAACATATCGGCCAATATATTGAGCAACCTAGAGAGGCCGATAGTAGCAATTTATTAGAGCTAAAGCTTTGCCCATTGTTTTCTCCAAATTTAATATTTACATGGGTAACTTTACTTGTTTTACACTCGGTTTACACTCAGTCTCAAATGAGATACATATGCTGTAATTATTTTGGATTCAAAGATGCAAAGCGAGGTTGAAAAATGTTGAGGAAGCCGATGCTAGTACTATGGTCAATTTTAAAACATCGGATAAAATTAAATATATAGCCGAATGGATAGACAAGAAATCTAAACCACTCATTTGCTTAACATTAAAGCCATCTCCACAAAAGAATCGGCTGAAGAAAATGAAGTACACTTTTGATATGACTTTGTGTGATCACATATTTGATATTTTGTTAGAAAATCAGTATATTAGAATAACTGTTCACCAAGTCATACCACCGGTTAAATGTTTAGAAGAGCGGGTATATTGTGAACGGCATAATTCATTTGATCATAGCACCAACGCTTGTAATATATTTTGTCAAAAAATGCAATTGGCTATTCATAAAGGCCAATTGAATTTCCCAAGCTCTCAAGATTGCTCTAATAATCCTGTTATCAATTTTGAGAAGTCGACCAATATAAATAGTGAAAGTAGGAAATCTGGTTTTGTTTTGGGAGAAGTAACAGTAGCTGCTGCTGCACCAATGAGTCAATTAGATACTAAAGTTATTCCTTACATTAGTATCAATAGTAGTCCTATGCTAAAAGCCTAAAAGATAGTACAGCCGAAGGCAATAATGCTTCGGCTAGTGTACATGTTGATGATGAGAAAGAAACAAATTGTACAGTAAATGAGAAAGCCGAACAAGTGTTGTCTTGTTCGGATTCAAGTACTGGCTCGCTCGCTCGTGCGTCAGTTGAACAAAGCCTTATTTCAGATATTAATGCTTCAAAAATAGTAGCTACAGATAACCACAATGACAGTTCAGTTATTTATTTGACCAAGGCAAAAACAGTACTTATGGCCAAACTGAATGGTTCAGACATGTCTAAAATGAGAGAGAATTTAGTTACTGCAAATTGTAAACATTCAGCTACTATTGATGAGCACCCAAAGATTATTGTGGAGAGCACCAAGATTGCATCAAGCACTGGGGGCATACTGAAGTTAAACCAAAGACGCTTAAAAAGCCGAAGCTTACCTTTAAAGAGTTTCTGGCTAAGTACCAAAGAGAAGCAGATGCAAAATGTGCTAGTCAGTCCAAAAATTTCAGGCAAGCAAGTTCATATTCAAAACAGAAGGTTGATGGTCTGAATCGGCAACATGAGAATTTTCATACATCGATGCCGTTTCAACCTGGACCAGCGATGCATATGCCATGGGAGTGTCCGTCGGGTATGTCTTATTCTTATCCATCTTGGAGTTATTATAATACATGGATGTCATATCCTCCTATGCACGGTGATTATTTTTATCCGGAATGGGCTACTCCAAGAAGGCCCACACGTGAAACATATTCTAATAATGACCGTTTTAATCAAACAAATCAGTCTGGAGCTCGTGGAGGGAAGAAAATGATAATCAAGCAAGTTTACAGTGTCAAAAAGGATGGTCACAAAGGTGCTAGTTCAGATCTAATTTCCAATGATAAAAAGCTGATTAAGGTGTTGGAGACATCGGCTATTAAAGGCAAAAAGGAGAAGTAGATCTTGATTGATAATCAAGTGGCCAAATTTCAACGAAGGAATCCAAAAATGCCTGAGATGAAAAAAGAATTGCCACTACTCAAATTGAAATCACAGCTGAGCTAATCACTTGGCTTGTCAAGTTAGCAAGAGAAGAAACTGCAGAGAGGATCAATGCCTAGCCTGTACTCAAATTGAAATCACAGTTGAGCTAATCGCTTGGCTTGTCAAGTTAGCAAGAGAAGAAACTATAGAGAGGACCGATGCCTAGCCCACTCGTCCTCGCTCGGGGCGGCCACTAAGGTTGCCGCCCCGCCACCCCCTCCGGTGAGGTTTCCCTTGCTTCATCCCCCCTGCTCCGACGACCCTCAAGGAGCCCCTCAAGTCCTTGGCGGATGGGGACAAGTTCTCGGCTTACATCTCCACCACGTTTGGCAAGCCGGTTCCCCCTCCTTAGCTGTTGCTGGCTCTTTCTCCTTGCTGGTTGCTTTTGGGAGATGTCGTCTTCGTCTTGAAGACTCTTTTGTTGCCGCTGTTCTTAGCTCTCTCTTTGGGGACTCTGCTGACCGTTTTCAAGTTTGTCTAGTTGATGACTGAGTCTTCCTCTTCCTAGTTTCTTGCATGAAAGTTGGTTTTGAAATCTACAAGCTCAGAAAGTTCTCTTGTCTTAAGTTTGAGCTCAGCTTCTATCTTTTCAATGATGCTGGTTTGGCTATGGCGCGCTCGCTTTCTTGCGGAAAGCTAGTTTTTCCTTGGGTTGAAGTTGGAAAGAAGCTCTCCTTTGCTGACCTGATCAAGCAACCTGCAAAATCTTCTTCAGGGATCAATCCTGCTGCTGTTCTTACTGGTGCCAACTCCATCCCTGGTTGTCAGACTGTCTCTGGAAATCAGGGCAAGCAAGCTCCTTCCAACCATACCTCTATTTTTTATCGCATTATTTTCCCAAGGACATCAACATTTAATCATCTTTCTTAGCCCAGTCACTCCTCTCAGAAAGGTCAACTCAAGAAATCTCATCGTCAGTCAACTGATGCGAAGCAGCTTTAGCACCCTGACACCAATGTTAGACAGCTTCAGTATGAACCTGAATGTTAAGTTCAACAACAGCAATCAGGGTCTGAATCTCTGAATTTGGATTTGAATTTGGGTTTTTCGAAAGTTGTTGATGTGAATTCAATGAGGAGTATGCAGAATGGCTCAATCCCTTCGACTCTAGTGCACTGTCGGCAGTGTTACTCCTCGGCGCACTCGAGGTCTGCATGCAACTTTCCAATTAAATGCGATGTCTACAATGGGTGGGGTCATGTTGCAGTCTCTTGCCGTGAGAATTGGGAGAACCAACAGGATATTGTGAAAGGGAAAATGTTAGATAATTTTTCAAAGGATTTTGGCCCTTGTCTTGATTGCACACGCTGGTTCAAGAGAATTAGTATGACACTAGGTTCGTCTTCACCGCCATAGTTCTTGGGCTCTGCAAACGTCCCGAGTGGCCCTTCGACTTCCCAGACTATACATTGGAGCTCTTCACTGAATGCTGAGGTCCGCGACACTGTTATAGAAAACCCCAATCCTCATTCCAACTCTCAATCTCCTCAAGCTAGCATGCCTCAAGCTAGCGTGCTGACCCAGAGTCGTTCATTCCTCGGGGACTAAATCATAAGGAGGTTGTTGCTCGGAAGTTAATGGAGAGGGTGGTACTGATGTGCCCTTGAGCTAAGAATCAAGACCTGGCCATCGTCTCCATCCACCGGATGCCGGTGCATTAGGTAACTTTCCAGGCCATCCGTGGGGTTATGACAGAGTTTTTTACCAACGAGCAGAATGTGGTGTTCACAAACATGTAGCCAACCCACCTTGGTCAAGAATATGTTAGGTTCAAAAATGCTTTTGATAGGGATCGGCTCATTCGCCATTGTCCTTTCATCTTTGGAGATGTCATGATCACCTTTGTTGAGCATAACAAGGGTAGAATTGGCACGCAATCAACTTCAACAGAGAATGTTGGTTGCTACTGTTGGGATACCCACCTAATTTTAGGGAAGATGAGTTTGTGGCCAATATGATTAGTACCTTTGGTGGAGTGCTCTAGTGGATTGATGATGGTAGACATTTGTCAAGGATCCTGGTGAGAGCAAGGGTCATCGACCTTGAATCAATTCCTCAGTTTCTTGTTCTTATAGAGGGGAGGGCTTCCTGGGGGAGTCATGACTGTGCAGTGTGAAGTATTGTAGTCAATCTTCTAGGGGGGCTACCCAATAATGAAGATCTAGCCCCTGGGCCTGATGATTTCTCGCCTGGTGGTCTTTTCGATTTGTTTAGTTTTGGTCAGAATGGGCCTAGTCTTGCTACCCAATTCAATCAGCAGTTAGGCCCCAATCCTTTTCCTTGGGGACTTGGTGGACAGAACAATCAAGTGAATGATGATGCAATAGCTAGAAATTGGGGTGCTTGGCCAGATAATGTTTAGAACATCTCTGTTTTCAACCTGAATGATGAGGCTGACAGACCCCATCAGATTGACCTTAATCTGCAACCTGATATGTAGGAGATGATTGTGGACCCAGTGTTTCTAGGTCCTCAGCATCTTGAAATGCTACTTGACCTCAATGAGCTGCTGAATCAGGTAAATGAGGAGGATAAAGATAATGAAGAGGAATAGGAAGCTCCTGCTGTAATGCAAGAAAATGTTGGTCAAGCTCTAGAATCCCCCCAGTGGTGGAAGTAAACATCCCTGTGGTTAATGAGCTAAAGAATTTTCTCCCACTAGAAATTCAAGAAGATGACCTCATGGCATATGAGAAAATTCAGTAGCAACTAAATGAAGAAGCAGCCCAGGGTGACGTTTTTGGACCTTAGAACATACATGTGGGCTATGTCTTCACCAGCCCACAACCCAATTTGGCTGTACCAGGCCCTTTTATGCCAACCTCTATGTCAGGGTTTGATGACAGCTCTGAAATGTGGAAGAATTTCTTTGCTCCTCAGCCAGGGGTAGCACATCAGTTCTCTATTCTTGCTGAATGGGTAGGCTTCTTTATTGCTCTTTTGATGTCCCCTTGTCACTTTGAGAAAGCTAATGAAATCATGTAGTCTGCTGCTTTCCTCTCACTCATTGGTGAAGGGCAGAGCATCAACTTCTCTCTGCCTAATAGCTGCCCAAGCATGACTCCCCTCACCTGCAAGCTGCTCCCTTTAACTGAAGCTGAAGATGCAATGGTGGTTTTAGAGGAGGCGTCACCTGTTGACAGTGATAGCTCTGTCCCCTCTGTAAAGGATGACCTCACTGCCTAGAGTACCACCAAAAGGGGCAGGAAGAATACCACTATCCTGGTGGAGACCTAAGTTAGAAGGAGCCCTAGAGTGTAGAAGAACAAGAAAGGTTTCAAGGACCCATCTGCAAGGACAAGAGTTGTCTTGGCTGCAACTCGGTGCCACCGTCAATTCCCAAGAGGACCATCAAAAAGTTGAGTGCATCACTTTGTAATATTGAAGCTTCGCAAGTGACAGATGTGGTGCTCAACAAGAAGGGTGCAGCACCTGTTGGTATTGTGCCTCCCAAGGAAGACAACAAGGAAGCTGGTGAAGTTGAAGACAGAAGACAGACCCATCGGTGGGAAGAAGCACTTGAAGATTGTTAGAGGTCGGCCCCTCAGGCTCCACTTTTTTCTTTGTTTTTCTGTCTTTGTTTTGTTATTTTGCAAGTTATCTTGTCCTAAAACCTCCCGGTACCTTTATGTTGCTATGTTAATAGCGTCTGTAATGACTCTAGGAACCCCTTTAAGTCACACTACTTATGTACACTTGCTGTGCATGCTAGTACTAGAGTGTCTTTTACTTCATTTATTTTATGGATAATAGGCAAACCACCAGATCTTGGAAGATCCTCTACTGGAATACCAGAGGGATCAATACAGAAAACAAATGGGAATCCCTCAGAAACAAAATTATAGAAAGCAACTGTGACATCATCAGTATACAAGAAACCAAAAGGAGCAGCTTTGATCTCTGTTACATAAGAAAATTTTGTCCAAGATCTTTTGATGCTTGCTGTTTTCTTCCCTCAGTCAACTGGCGGTATCTTAGTAGTTTTGAAGAGCTGTTTCTTCACTGGCTCTGAAATCTTTCAGAATGAGTTTGCCCTCTCAGTTGAATTCTCCTCTCAATTTAATAAATATTCCTGGATTCTAACTTTTGTCTATGGCCCTATGATGCTAAGGGTAAAAGTGCCTTCTTGGATTAGTTTGAAAATATACAGATGCCTAATGATATCAATTGGTTAGTAGTGGGGGATTTCAACCTCATCAAAAAGCTAGAAGATAGAAATAGGCCTAGAGGAAATGTTGGAGAAATGTTGATGTTCAACAATGCCATCAGCTCTCTAGGGGTTGTTGAAATCCCTTTACATGGCAGAAAAGAAAATATACATGGACTAATAAGCAGCAGCCTCCACTCCTTGAGAGACTTGATTGGTTCTTTTCTTCTCATGCTTGGACCCTCAGGCACCCCTTTACCTTTGGGCCACTCCTTGGTTATGGAAACTTTTGACCATTTGCCCTATGTAGTTGAGGTTGGACAGTTCCAAAGGGAAAAATTTTTAGATTTGAAAATTATTGGATGTCACATGCAGATTTCTTACCTCTGGTTGCCAACTCTTGGAATGCCCCCTTTCCCCAACAAGATGCAGCAAAGCTCTTGACTACTAAGTTTAATGCCCTCAGGAACAACTTGAAAGGATGGTAGGCTTAGTTGTCTAACCTCAAAAAGACAATTGCCAATGTAAAGTTGATCATTTCTTTTCTAGATTCAATTGAGCAATGGAGGGACTTGGAATTACATGAGTGGAATTTTAGGGAGATCCTAAACCAAAAGCTGGCAGTCTCCTTCATTAGTAGATGGTGTACTGGAAGCAAAGGAGGAATATTAAGTGGGTTCAGTTGGGGGATGAGAATTTAAAGCTCTTCTATACTAATGCAACTCTAAGACAGAAGAAATTTGATTACCTCACTCACTGACCACACAGGAACCCTGTTGTATGATCATAACCTAAAGGCTGATCTGATCTAGAATGACTTTAAGGAGAGATCAGGAACATCAGATTTTGAGCTGATGCTTTTTTATTTGGACTCACTTTTTACTCGAGATGTTGACCTCAGTCCACTTGAAGAACCTTTTAGTCACCAGAGATTGATGAAATCATAAAACACTTATCCTTGGACAAGTCACCTAAGCCTGATGGGTTTAATAATGAATTCCTAAAAAAATGTTGGCCCATAATAAAGCAAGACTTCTACAGCTTATGTTATGCTTTTCATCAAAAATAGATCTACCTCCAGAGCATTAATGGGTCTTATATTACCCTTGTCCCAAAGGTTGATGGGCCAACTAGAATAAATGAGTTCAGACCCATCTCACTGCTTAACTCTTCTGTCAAGGTCATTATGAAGCTTCTTGCCAACAGGCTATAGCCCCTCATCACAAAGTTGGTTTATCTCAACCAATATGGATTTATCAGGACAAGAACCATCCAGGATTGCTTAGCTTGGTCTTTTGAGTACCTACATCTATGTCATACATCAAGGAAGGAGCTTATTATCCTTAAACTTGACTTTGAGAAGGCCTTTGATAGAATTGAGCATGGTGCTATGCTTGAAATCATGAGAAGAAAAGGTTTTGGGGATAAATGGCTATCATGGATGAAGCTAATTTTTAACTCAGGGACATCTTTTGTCTTGTTGAATGGCTCCCCTAGAAAGGTGTTCCACTGTAGAAGAGTGAGGCAAGGTGATCCTCTCTCTCCCTTGCTCTTTGTGCTAGCAGCCGACCTCCTTCAGTCCATTCTAAATAGAGCCAAAGAGCAGGGTCTCATCAACCTCCCAATTCCACTACAGTACACCAGGGATTTCTCAATCCTCCAATATGCCAGTGATACTTTGATCATCATGGAGGGGTGTGGTAGACAGTTAGTCTTTCTGAAAGCCCTCCTAAATTCTTTTGCCACCTCGACTAGTTTAATAGTTAACTTTTCCAAATCCATGATGGTGCCCATTAATATGTCTGTTGAGAAGCTCCAACACCTAGCAGCTACTTTTGGTTGTTCCACTGGATCCCTCCCCTTTACTTACTTAGGCCTGCCACTTGGGCTAACTAAGCCAAAGGTTGAGGATTTTTTGCCTTTAGTAACTAGATGTGAAAGAAGGCTTATCAACACTTTAATGTTGCTCTCTCAAGCTGGGAAGCTAAAGATCATTAACTCTGTCTTCACCTCCCTGCCAACCTTCTTCATGAGTACTTTCAGCTTGCATGTGACCATAAGAGAACAAGTGGATAAATTTAAAAACATTATCTGTGGAAGGGATCTGATGAAAATAGCAGGATTAATGTAAAAGCAACCTGGAAGATGGTCACCAGGCCAAATGATAAAGGGGATTAGGAGTCTTGGACCTCAAATCTCAGAATGAGGCTCTGCTGCTGAGGAATCTTCATAAATTCTTTAACAAGGCTGATATACCTTGGGTGCACCTTGTTTGGGAAAAATACTACATAAATGGCAGGCTTCCAAACCACACAAAAAGGAGTCCTTTTGGTGGAAGGACATGTTAAAATTGCTGGACAAATTCAAAGGAATGACCTCAGTGGCGTGAATATCCCTACTGTAAATATTGATGTTAGTGAGTCTGCAGTTAACTGCGCAGAGCCAATTAAACCAGTAATTCAGTTTGGTTCTATCTCTGACAATATTGAGAAGAATGGTACATCTGTTTTAGCTCTGATACCAACTGATAAGGACACACCTACGATGTCCAATATTGCCCAATCTTTCAAGGTACACAGGAATTAAAATATAGCTTTCTCTGTAATTTTATCAACTACTGAGATGCAAACCAAACCCTAAATAACTCCTTCCACCCGCAGCCTTGACGACCACGATCAGAAGATGGGGAACTGCGAGAATTCCAAGCGACGTACCCAAGCTGTAGCAGCTCGATCACGCACTCCACGCAAATCCGTGAGGATCCGGATCAACACCCGCTAGGGTTTTACGAGCGGCGGCTCGATGAGGAATAACTCCTAAATAAAATCCAATCTCCCAAAAAAAACTCAAATTACAAGGAGTGAACAACTCCCTAATATATGCACGCAGACATAGGCTAATTAAACGAACTCGGCCACAAGGCCACCAACTTGGTTCGGCCCAGCATGTGCACGCTGCACCATGACCAAAACTAATTGAGCTCAGAAAATAGTAAACTAATACGGCCACAATGCTAATCATGTTATTTGGAAACTACTTTAATTAAGCAAATAAATCCATGACGTACTTAGATTGGACAGCCCAAAACCATAGCGCGCTCAGGTTGGACTGCCCTTCATCTCCTCCAGCGTAGAGCCTATATAGACATATCTCCTTGATGGCATATTATCTTTTCTCTCAAACAATGTTGCATCTCCAACATATATCTTTGATAACAATCCGGTAGCTATAAATAAATCATCCTTCTTTCTATATTTGCCATCACATACAAAAGCACCAAATTGAGTTGGACTTATGTAAGAGATACTAGTTGCCATATTAGAACCAATGACAGAATTTTCTGCATGAATATTTTAGATAGTCATGGGCTCATCACTCAGTGTCCGTAATTGATGGGTCCTCTTGTCTTCTTTGGGATGACTGTTGGAATGGGCAGCCACTCAACTTGACATACCCTGAACTTTACTCCTTTGCTAAGAAACTAGATATTTCTCTCAGAAATGCAGCCTCAGTCAGTTCAGTTACCAGTTTGTTTAATCTTTCTTTCTTAGTTGAAGCTTATGAACAGTTCTAAGAGATTGAAAATATTTTCCAGAATATTCAGATGGCTGAAGAAAATGACATTTGGTCCTACATTTGGGGCAATACTACTTTCACCTCGAGAAGGGCATACAGGCAGCTCATTGGAACACCTAGGGCTCATCCAATCTTCAAGTGGGTTTGGAAATCTTCCTGTCAGCACAAACACAAGGTCTTTTTCTGGCTTCTCATCAAAGATAGAGTCAGTACTCGCATATTCTTAAGAGAAAGAATTTCCAGCTGCCATCTTATAATTGTGTCCTCTGTGCCACCAATTCTGAAGAAACAATAGAACATCTTTTCCTGGACTGTGATCTACCCAAGGCCTGCTAGAGTTTAATTAGGATCACGATCAACATCTCCAATAATCCCTATCAAATTTTTGAGGATTTCAGAAGACAGTTAAGTGTGCCTTTCTTTATGGAGGTCATAATCATCATGAGTTGGAGCATCTGGACACTGAGAAATGATGTAATCTTCTGGGGAATTCCGGCAAGCAGCTTGAGGGGCTTGGAGATTTTCAAAGCCACCTTTGGACAGCTCCTTTGGAGGGCTAAGAAAAAAAATACTTTCCTCACATTGTTTCATGGCTAGAGCAGCTTGTGTAATCTGCTTAATTTTCCATGTTTCTTTCTTTGTCTCCTGAACCCTCCTCTCCCCTTTTCTCCTTTTTTTCCTTGTGTGACTCTGCTGTAACTTTCCTGGTTACCCTTTAATAAATTCTTAGTAGGGGCCCCTAAGCCCCTCCTGTTTCCTCCAAAAAGAAACTGCAGAGGCTTTGATAAGGACACACCTACGATGTCCAATATTGGCCTAATCTTTCACGGTACACAGGAATTAAAATATAGCTTTTTCTAAAATTTTATCAACTACTGAGATGCAAACCAAACCCTAAATAACTCCTTCCACCCGCAGCCTTGACGACCACGATCAGAAGATGGGGAACTCCGAGAATTCCAAGCGATGTACCCAAGCTGTAGCAGCTCGATCACGCACTCCACGCAAATCCGTGAGGATCCGGATCAACACCCACTAGGGTTTCACGAGCGGCGGCTCGATGAGGAATAACTCCTAAATAAAATCCAATCTCCCAAAAAAACTCAAATTACAAGGAGTGAACAACTCCCTAATATATGCACGCAGACATAGGCTAATTAAACGGACTCGGCCACAAGGCCACCAACTTGGTTCGGCCCAGCATGTGCACGCTGCACCATGACCAAAATTAATTGAGCCCAGAAAATAGTAAACTAATGCGGCTACAATGCTAATCATGTTATTTGGAAACTACTTTAATTAACCAAATAAATCCATGACATACTTAGATTGGACAGCCCAAAACCATAGCACGCTCAGGTTGGACTGCCCTTCATCTCCTCCAGCGTAGAGCCTGTATAGACATATCTCCTTGATGGCATATTATCTTTTCTCTTAAACAATGTTGCATCTCCAACATATATCTTTGATAACAATCCGGTAGCTGTAAATAAATCATCCTTCTTTCTATATTTGCTATCATATACAAAAGCACCAAATTGAATTGGACTTACGTAAGAGATACTAGTTGCCATATTAGAACCAATGACAAAATTTTCTGCATGAATATTTTGGATAGTCATGGGCTCATCAGGCTTAATGCGCAAGAGCTTGAAAATAAGAATATGGCATGGGTTCCTAAGAAAAGCTTTCAAGTTCAAGATAAGGATAATGTGCTGGTATCTAATTCTAGGGGTACAATAGAAGGGAAGAAGAAGCAATCACATAGTATTGGATCTGTTATCTTTGTTCATGGAAGAGAAGAAATTCTTCTTAATGCCCAGCTGAGTTTCAGAAGAAGGTTTCCAATGACGTGAATGTCGGCAACATTGTTGGTCGAGACAATAAAAATAGAATGGCAGAGTTATTAAGCAACTCAGGTCTTGACTCCAGTGGTGCAGAAACATTAGTCCCTGCCAGATATGCACACAATTCGGCTATCAATAAGAATAGCAGGTTAAGGCCGATATGTGCAGTTAAACATGTGCTGGGTGTTCCCAACGTTCCTGCTGATGATGATCAACATAATAAATCATTTTTTGGGCGTGCTCATCAAGATTACAGGGAGCAATAACTCTGAATTCGGCAGAGACATATTCAAACAAGGACATCAACAAGACTCTGCAGCAAGGAAATTCTTCGGCCAGAAGAGCGTTCATTTTGTGGCTGAAGGTGCCTAATTGCTACGGAATGTCGATGTTGCCGAAAACAGAGTCCTAGCCGAGAGATCCGCATTCATAGAAAATATCACGATGTCAAAAGATTGCATATATATGCCTCAGCACTATTGGCGATTGTCTCAGTGGACATTATCTTTTACGCCGCCAATGCGTGTGTTATGACATGCTTCTCAAGGTATGTATAATTATAATAATCAATGGTTTGGGTATTGTCCTTGGAAGCCATTTCATGGGTTTCAATATTCTAGTTGGCCTTTACCTGAAAGATACGATATTGATGCTCAGTCATTATGGCCATCCTAAGAGTATTTTATTGAGTATATGCTTGCACACTAAAAACCAAAATAGTTAGTTCATAGTCATACATTGTTTATATTTGTTAGAAATTTTTATTTCGGTTAAAATAGCAAACTCAAATGAAATACTAAAACCATACATGGCCGATGTTAATTTGTTTATCATCGTCCTTAGAAAAATATATGATTAATGTTGCTTATTATCACTATTTGCAAAAGATAGGTGGCCGATGTTTTGTTTGCCATCGCCCTAAGATGCAAATTGCCGAGCACTTTGGTGCTGTTTATTTGTTGGGCTCGGCATTTTTATATTTGAATTATCATGCACACAGTTGGTGTGGCCGAGTAATTAGTGTTGGTTTGTTTATTAGGTTATTCAACTGTATAGTTTCTTTTCGGCTGTTTACAAAATAAATGGTTTGGCCGATATTTTAACTATCATCCTTAGAAAAATACTTAAGATTGATATTCTATTTATCATCATTAAAAAAATATGAGCTTGGCCAATATATTGTTATCGCCCTTAGAACAAACATATGGCTGGTAAATTGTTATCATACTTAGAACAATTATAAGTATGGCCGATATTTTGTGATCATCCTTAGTACAAAAATATGAATATGGTAGATGAATGTGTTGACATCGTCCTTAGAATGAAGGATGCTTATTTTTTGGCACTCAAATTCGGCTCAGGTTGTATTTTATTTTCAATTGTTAATAGCCAAATTTGACAGTGTTGTTAGGCTAATCCTTTGTGCATTATTTTGATTAATTCGGCTGCTATATAAATGTGTTCATAGCCCTTTTCCGATTAATTATTCAACTGCTGAACAATGGACTGATCAGTTAACAAAAGCACGAGACGAAGGGTAAAATAGTCATAAAGAAGTTCAGTATTGGATTATTACGTCAAGTGCTCGTGCTTGCATCAGGTGCATGCATGCATGCAGCTTTCAGCGGATCTTATTGTCTGCCACGAAGAGAGAGACATGTATCCAGGTGAATAAGTGCTATCCTAGTGTCTGGCAAGCTGCTTGAAAGTACTATGGCCGATGTGTTGATTAAATATCGGGCTGAGGAATATATTTGACTGATTGTAGTTCAGACATCGCCCTAAGCAAAATATTTGGCCGATGCATTATGGAGACACTGCCCTAAGATATGGTGGTGCCGGTGAAACGATGGACATCGTCTTGAGGTACAATACTGATTGCTACAGTGTTTTCAGTAAATACAATTGTACCGAAAACATGGGGCCATGTGTTGATAGTGTAATTTGGCTGGAGAGTATGATTGGCCAAATTATATAGGTTATTGATAATTAGCCTAAATTAGTTGGCATGCTATCAAGAATATGCACAACATGGAGGTCGGATGCCAGTTTATTTGGTGCCTGCTGGAGTGCACGTGTGAAGAAAAGAAAGCAATATAGAAACCAGAAAAGGAGATCATGCAAAGGCTTTTCACGGATTAATCGTTTGGCTAAAGGATGCAGTTTTTATTCGTATCGTATGTCCCAGGTGCAACCATGCAGTGCCGAACGGATAAAGGAAACGAACTAGGCAGGTTTACAAGAGATTTTATTTTATTTTATTTGATGTATATGCACTAGTAGTACTAGTATCTGTTTAAGAGTCCTAATAATCTAGGGCAAAGACCGGCCGCCCATTTAAAGGTGATGGCTGATTGGAAAAGTTACAACACAATCAACACACAAATCTATAATTACCGTTCTTTTACTTTTCTTCTAACTTTTCGCATCTAGGTCAATAGCCATGCTTTGCTAGTTTTCCGCAAACAAGCTGCGTACTCCGGTGTCATCAGAGTATCATCCTTTACTATTATTGCTCGTAAAGCAGTCGGTGATTCTTCGCTGTAATCGAAGAAGTTATCTCTTTACTAGTTTGCTAAAAAATTAGCCGTGTGCACTTCTATGAAAAGTGAAGCAATCTATACATCGGGGACTCCTATGTTGATTTTCGGCGTCAACACTAAAAAAGTCAAAGCGACTTATAATTTGGAATGGAGGGAGTATGTGTTGGACTTCAAACTTTACCAAACCCAGATATTTGGCCATGTATGGTGTAGTATCAGATTAGGATACACATGTTGCAGGTTTTGGCAATCTGACCATTTCTGTAAAAAATACATTCATGGCTCTTTTCCGGTGTATAACATGGGTTAAGTATGTTGTTGTCTCTATACCGGAATCGATCTGTATCTTTATATGAGGTGTTGCTGCCTGAATCTGTATTGCTCTGAAGCTTGTGTCTTATTGACTATTGAGTAATGCCGTTTACATAATTTTTTAAGGCAATGTAACACACTTGTCTCTACAGCTTGTTTGCTGCAATGGTTGTGTATTTCTGTTAAATATGAGCCTATGATCGTATAGCTACGAAATATATACACCAAATAGCTCTAAATCTCTATTTGTCTTCAATAACAATAATAATTTGTCCAATAAATATGTTCACCGGAAGAATGGTAGAAGTTACCTTAAAGGCAAATTTTGGTGGAAACGTGTAATGGGACGGCACACTGTCAGACTGAGAATTTGTCCAGTATTATTACAAATACGTGGTTCTTTGCCAAAAGACACCGCACTAATTATTTCATTCATTTCTTAGTTTTAGGAGAGATGTGGAGGAAATGTCTTCTTTGCCGTCGTCATCAACCTCCTGTTCACTTATTTTGTCATTCCACACCGCTGCCACATTCTTATCTTCGTCCTCAACATTGGTCCAAGACCGTAGTGGCCGGTGCCGGATCAGAGCACAACTGGGCGAGCGCGCGGCGGCACGCATGGCCAAGGGCTCTACCAGGCACAGCACGCGAGGGGCAGGCTGGGCCGCGGCGGTTGCTCCGCTCGGCCTTGGCTGGCGGCCAGGGTGGATGCACGCCGCAGTGCCGACAGCAGTGCGCTTGCTCTGCTGCGCGTGTAGCGAGGGGGCGCAGGGCCTAGGCGAACGGGCCAGAACGACCGGCGGCGTGCATGGCCAATGGCCAGGACGGGGCCTAGGCAGCTTGGCCACCCAGCCGGCAAAGGCGCGGCGGGGCTAAGCACCAGCGACACCAGGAGAGGAGGAGGAGCCGGCCAATGAAGGATAGAGAAGGTGGAGCTAGGAGTGGAAGATGACTGTAGTGGCAGTGTGATCTATTCACACGTTCTCTCTCCTAGACCATATGAATATTATTTTAATACGTGCAATATTTAATGGCAAAGAATCACAAATTTATAATGGTACTAGGCAAATCATCTGTTGGCGGTGTGTGCTGGCCAATATACTACATTATCCTCCAGCAAAATTTGCCTACCTTAAAACATCTTTTTTGAGTCCATACTCTACTCCTCTTCTCTCGGTCAGTCAAAACTCCATTCTCGCCTCTCCTCATGGTCGCTGTGATGGAGAGCACCATTTTTTTTCGCGAACTTGAAATTTTGCCCGTATGGAGGGAGAGCACCATCTCAGCGGCTCATGCAAAGGTCGAGCGTGCCCTGGTGACGCACGCAGTGAGAGTGAGCTGTGTGTCCATCCCGGCGGCCTGCTCTGGCAGACCGTCGAGGGCTGGGGCACTCCAGTCGTCGTGTGGCGAGGGTGGGTGGCACTTCATCGGGCGGCGTAGCGTGGTGCTGCGGTAGTAGGGATGAGGGTAGTCAGTACGCCGGCACTCTGACTAAGACTGAAAACAACACGGATATGTTTCGATATCCGTCTTTCCCAAAAAAAAAATTAAAACATTAGATGGACCTACTCCCATCATGTCTCTAAAGGAAGTCATTTTAGATATTGACATGGTCTCCAAAAACAACTTTGTCTGCTGCTTTCTGCTATAAAATATTTACAAAATATAGTTAATATATACTTTTACACTTTTCCTAAAAAGCAGGTGCCTGAAATTTGCTTTTCGTTCAGGCGACAAGTGATCCTTTGATCTGTCTTTTCTTTGTGTGAATTTAGATCTGTATCTTCATCTAATGGTTTAGAGTTGTTGCCTGAACAAATGTTATTTTTCAGGCACCTGAAAAATAGCAAATCCCATACTTTTATATAAAGCTACATTTCGAGATGAATCTCTTCCATCACTTTCGTATTTTAAAACCCATTCTAAAAGAGTTTATTTATAGTCAAAGTTTAAAATGTTTGACTTAAGACAACCTCAAAATGATTTTCTTTAGGAACATGGAGGGAGTAGTTCGTATATGGATCCGGACATATAATATCAATACCGTATTCAATTCGAATGCTCAAAATCAGATTTTTGCTATGTACTCTCTCTCTTTATTAGATGTCACATTAGCTTTATCGCAAGTCAAATATTTGTATCTTGGACCATCTATTTTAAAAAATATATAAATTCATGACAAAAGATTTATGTTTTTAGATTCTCACTACGAGAAATACTTTCATAACTTATAATTCATATGTTATGAAACTATAAGATTTTTTTGAAATAGGTGGTTAAAGATACAAATATTTAACTAAGGACAAATCTAATGTGACATCTAGTAAAAGACTGATGGAGTATATGGGATAGATATCAATATCCTACATACTCGGCATCATCCATATCCGAAATATGAGATAAAATGTATGATCATTGATATCCGTTTGTATTCTATCTGGTTTCGTCCCTAGCTCGGACAACAAGCATTTGAGATCAGGTGACCCTTCAACTGCTTGAGTCACGAGGGTGGATGGTGGGGCAGTTTCCTTTGCCTAGGAAGTGTTGAAACATTGATTGGGAGGGGATTCCCATGCGAATTAAAGAGTGTCTTAGAGAGTTTCCAAACCCCACTTCCAATCTTGATATTTTGGCAAGATTGAAAAAACTAGTCCCCAACAACTCATTATCTCAACTCATAATCTTTCTACACTTGAAAAAATAGACCTAATGGTGCAGAAATGTACGCATGCATATCGATCGACCAATCTGGAGGTGAAAGGATATGGAGAATAATAAGGAGTATGACAAGGTTCCCAATGCAAATGTGTAAGAGAAAGAATGTATAAAAGTGAAGTGGTTTGCAAATAGTCTACGATTCCTGATGCAAAATTATCTTCTATATTTAGGAGTTAAATTTTATAAATTGTTTGAAGCAGCCAACAAATGTGCTCCCAACTTTTAAAAATTCATTGATTTACCAATTATTTTTTCGAAACTATTGGAGATGCTAATTAGGAGCACAGCCAACGATGTAGCCTTGGATGCGGGGAAGAATTGGGAGGCAGTTTAATGGAGTTTGTTTTTTATGTTTCTGCCAAAACTAAATTTTAGGAGTGCTTATAAACATCTTAGTGGAAGATTTTGTCTCGGTTTCTAAGAGGCGATAGTCTTGGAAAATAAAAACACCTTCTTTTAATGTATTGTTTCATATGCTAGCCACAAAATTAAATAGTTATGTCACGTGATGTTAGGATCAAATGTGCCATATAAACAATATAGCCACTTACAATGCTCTACAAAGTACATACTAGCATAAAAATGTAACGTTAACAAAGATAGTTTAATATACTTCAACATTCTTGTGATATAAAATTATATAATAAATTCGTATATAAAATAAATAACATGAAATTTGATAAACATAAAACGCATGGTGCACACGAAGATGCGAGCTACACGACATCGGCAAATCATGTGAGGGTGGAAATGTAGGCTCTCAATGCATGTTTCATTAACTAGGAAACTGTATCAATTAAATGAGTTTTATGGGGGATGAAACACATATCATCTTTCTCCTCTTTAATGTCACACCACCTCATTAGTTTTATTCATTTGGCACTGTAATAAAGGAGTATGAAATCTCTATAAAACTCGCACTGAACTGGTCAAGTACAATTGGAGATGCTCTAAATGATAGAAAATTTGTTAGAAATAACATTGTTGGCTTTTCGTACTTTTGTGAGTTCGTTAATTACTCCCTCCATTTCAAAGTATAAGGCATTTCAACTTTCTTGAAGAGTCAAAACATCTTAAGTTGGCCAAAATCATTGAGAGAATTACAAAGATTTATGACATCAAATAGATATACTGTGAAAGCATAATTAATGAAGAATCTAATGATACTTATTTGATATCATAAATTTTATTATTTTAGTATATAAATTTAGTCAAACTTGAGATAGTTTGACTCTCTAAGAAAGTTGGAGTTACTTATAATTTGGAACGGAGGGAGTTGAAGTATATTAATACAACATGTATGATTTAATCATATTTGTATCCTTAGATTAGAGTAACAATACTACCCTGACCATTTGTAGTTTTATTTAAGACAACATGTTTACTTGCAAGTAAAGGCAATACTCCCTGAGTCCCCGAATAGGTAGATTTCGAGCATAAAAATTTGCTATAAACAAATCAATCTCTAGAAGACTCAACGGTCCACTAGCCTATTTATTTTTCTCGATGTCCCCTCGTATTTACTGCACCCTCTCCCTTCTTCCTCTTTTCCACTATCTAGGCTTGAGTTTCTGCAATTGGATGGATGTAGTACATATTATAATTACTATGCAACTCGAACAAATGTGCAACAACTCTAATTAATGAATGGTAGCATGGTAGTTTCTCTGCCATACTAATCCATCATAAATTTGCTAGGAATCCATTTACTTAGGTAGTGTTTGGTTAGAGGGATAAGGTGGGATGGGATGGGATGGGATGAGCCCTGTTTTGTGGGTGTTTGGTTCAAAGTCAGCTAGAACTAGGACATCCTACACAGGGTATATTCCTAAAATATTCCATGAAAGTGAGGGCGAGCTTGTCCCAGCAAAAAGGCTGGGCAGAGTCATCCCACCTTTACCGCTCGATGCCGTTTGCTACCGATGCCATTCTTCTTCCACTTCTCCCATGGCAGAAGGGGCCACCTCCGGCTGGACGAGCTCGGGAAGGCGAGACCTCAGGACGGTGGGGCAGTGCTCTAGCTCTAGGCGGGCACACTCCGGCTCCAAACGGGGGAAGCGGACGAGGCATGGGCGGCGGTAGTGCCTTCCCCATCGAGCTCGCGGTGTCAGTGTCTTCTCCCATGCCAAGCTCCCCTCGTGCTGCGCGATTTGGGGCCGTGGCGGCGACGCTATTTGGGGCCACGGCACCGAGCTCCCACATGCTGGGCTTGGGGCACGGCAGCAACCTCCCCTGCTGAGCTATCGCATGGGTGTGGTGGCGCTCGCGAAGCGAAGGAGACGACGAGCTCATGTGCCTAGCGGGGTTCGCGGGTGCCGATGCTACTGGGCCCGTACGGGAGTTGGAGGATTTTATATATATATAAATTAAGAAATTAACAGTAACTAACGGCATCAAATCCACCATCCATCTCATTCATATTTATCCCTCAACCAAACATAAAATGGGTCCATCCCGTCCCTTATCAACCAAACAGAAAATAGAGTCCTCTCGTCCCAGAAACCAGAAACGGACCGTCCCACTCCACCTTGACTCTCAATCAAACGCCACCTGGGAGAGAGGGAGTACTACCAAAAGGCAAGGGATGTACAACTACATGTATAAAGGGAGAGGGCATTAATTAATGTATATAATATTAGATGCAAATTTGACCTTATTTGTTGCCTATTATTAGCACGGTCTCTACAAAAGTGAAGAGGCTAAATAATGTGAGGCCATGGTCGCTCTTCCCTGCAATCAAGCTCGTCGTTAAGCTTGCCTTTCCTCTCCCACAACGTCATGCGAGCTAATAAACACGAAGTTAGCTCGTTGCTGGAGGCGGGATCCCGACCATGCGAGACATGTCGCGGCACACGTTGCTGTTCCTTTTTGCCTTGTTGGCGTCGGCGACCCAACTGAAGGCCGTCGATGCGCTGATCGTCGACGGCCTGCAAGTGGGGTTCTATGGCAAGACGTGCCCGGAGGCCGAGGGCGTCATCAGCGACATCGTCAACAACGAAATCGCAATGGACCGGGGCATCTCCCCTGGCCTCATTCGCCTCTTCTTCCACGACTGTTTCATCACGGTAACTTCCCTAATGAACACTCACATTTACTCACGCTTATGCTGCACCCCATGCATGCACACCATATCGTCGTGGGTTGGTGACTGTTGGCGTACACCCATATGCCTGTGCCGCCGGCCGGTTCTGTGCGTGCAGGGTTGCGACGCTTCTATTCTCCTGGACGAGTCGCCCGCTGGCGATGTCCCAGAGAAGGAGTCGTCCGCCAACGGCTTCACCCTCGTCGGCCTCAGAACCATCGACATCGCCAAGTCCACTCTAGAGGGCATGTGTCCCGGCACGGTCTCCTGCGCAGATATCCTCGCCTTCGCGGCGCGGGACGCCGCCGTGGCCGCGGGCCTCCCAAGATACGACGTCGTGGCGGGATGCCGCGACGGCATGCGCTCAAACATGGACGACCTCCCGGGCAACTTCCCCGTGCCGGGCCACCACGTCCCGCGCCTCACCGAGCTCTTCAACCAGCGAGGCCTCTCCCAGGAGGACCTTGTCTTGCTCTCCGGCGCACACTCCATCGGCGGCGCGCACTGCTTTATGTTCTCCAACCGCATCTACAACTTCTCCCAAAACGCCGACATCGACCCAACGCTGGACCCGGAGTATGCCAAGTGGCTACGCCAGATATGCCCGCCGCGGAAGCCCGACGACGACCCCGAGCAAGCGCCCAAGGTGAAGTTCGACGCGCAAACGGGGGAGAAGCTCGACGTCGCGTACTACTCCGAGCTGCTCGCCCGGCGCGGCCTGCTCACTTCGGACAACGCTCTCATCGAGGACCCACAGACGAAGGCGATGGTGGAGGCCTTCGCCCGGAACGAAGCACTGTGGCAGCAGAAGTTCGCCCAGGCGATGCAGAAGGTCGGAATGCTTGACGTGCTCATCGGCGAGGGCAAGGGCCAGGTAAGGAAGCAGTGCCGCCTGGTGAATGGGCAGGAGAAGGATATTGAGCAGCAGCAGCCACAGCAGGAGGAGCAGCAGCCGCCACAGGAGGAGGAGGAGGAGCAGCAGCAGCAGCCACAGCCACAGCTTCCGTGGTTCCTGCAGAGGCGCCGGCCGCCCCTTCCATGGCGCCGGCCGCATCATCGGCCGCGTGTACCGTTTCGCCACCATCCGGTGGCCGACCTGGTCAACGGATTTTTCCGTGGTTTTCACTGAGGCCAGCATTATCCCCGCCTTCGGGACGTACATTTGCTCCATGTTCGTTCCTTAGCTAGATGCTCAGGGACGTAGACCTCCAGAATATGTTCCAAAATATGCATCACCTTAATTAGCAGGAACACGCCTGCTTTGCTTACTCTTTTTTCAAGAAAAAAAATTGTGTCTTCGTATTTGGCATACAACATATGCTACATCATATATATATGCAAGTTTTAATTTTCTTTAGCAAGGTACAGTATACCACCTTTGGATTGCTCAAATCAATGAAAATGTACGAAAGTAGCAATTTTGCACATCCGGTTGCCATCCAAACATAACCACCAGTGTGTTCTTCGTTCTGAGTTGTGACGGCACGGCCCTCTCGTACTTCGTGCCGCTTCGGGTCGTGCCCTCTAGGCACGGGAGGCATGTCGGGCCGTGCAGATATGGCACGGTGAATCTTTTCTTCGGCCAAGCACGGCCCGTGGCACGCTGGCACGCCTTCGGGTCGTGCCGGCCCAAGCACGGCCCTCAAAATATCTTTGCTAGTTTTCTTTTTCCACTCGTGATATGAAATATATATATTTTGTGTGTACTATTTTAATAAAAATTTAATGATTTTCATAATCTATTCAAGAATTAGATAAGAGGTAGTATAGTAAATACTAGAAAATTATATTGTATAGTTGTAAAAGTGTCTACGTGCCATTTTCGTGCCGTGCCGGCCCAAGCACGGCCCAAGATGCGGGCCGGGCCATGTAGCCCGCCGTGCCGAGATTCTAGGCACGGCACGGCCCTCGTGTTCGTGTCGTGCCGGCACGGTCCAAAATATTTCGTGCCGTGCCGTGCTTCGGGTCGTGCCAAAAGACCGTGCCATGACCCGCCCTCGAATGGCACGGCCTAAGTCCTAGCTCTAGTTGTGACCCTTAATTAACATGCAGTTGCATACTGGTTTTCATAGTATTAAATTCTATATCATCTCAGTAGAAAATTTGGTGTGGCCGTTAATGACGAAACGGAAGAAAACATGATGAAACCGTTTCTCATGCGCCCGTGCCGCACTGTCGCGCACCTCGTTATCCTGGGAGCGCCCGCGCTACAGAAGTAACAGCACCAAGCCACTGTAGGCACGAGGCTGAGTCTGGTGCTCACTGGTCGCATCTTGCCCTCGTGCTGAGCTGCTAACTCGCTATCCGCTGCGTCCATGCGTGCTCTTGCCCGTGGCCCGTGGGACACCGCTCCTGCTCGTGTCGGCCCGTACACTGCTCTTGCATGATGGCTACGCTCGCCGCCAAAGCGCCAGCGCCTACGCCACCACCTACATCGTGTGCCCAGCCACCCAAGTAGCCGAATTTTTTGTTTTCTTGCACGTTTTTGTTAAAGTTTTTCACAAATACGCCCCTGATCATTTCAAAAAATAGACCCAGACCTCGGCGCCATGATAATTGGTGTCATGCTAACACGTCTCGGCGCCAATTACTCTAACGCCTAGGTCTTGGACGGGTGTCGGCGTGCCCGAAGATGTGGCGGTGATCTGGCAGCCGACTCGGCGCCACAGATCTTGGCACCGAGCTTGGCGCAGTAGTCCATGGCGCCGAGCTCAGCACCAAGATCTGTGGCGCCATGGTATCATTCAAAATCGACGCCCACCCTTTTCTAGCCGAGCCTTCTTCCTTTTCTTTCTCATCTCTCTCGAGTTTTTGCTCTCCCCACTTTGCCCAACCTCAGAAATTGGCATATTAGACCTTAGAAAGTTGGATTTGATCAATAGATCTTCGAGAGCAAGGTATCGTCCCTCCCCTTCTCCTTTTTCGTATTGATTCGGTATATATTATCTGTATTTTGCAACCAAAGAAACATCATTACTTAGAGTTTTAAGAAATTATTAATATTTGTATTATACAACTGTAGGATGCTAAGGCATGGTAAATCTAGTAAACAAAGGTAACCTCTGTCCAGCTTGTTCTATTATGGGTTCATTGATGTGCAAGAAAAGAAAAAGCCTAGGTTTAGGGTTTATTGTTGATTGCTTTCGGTAATTAGAAAGAAATTGGTTCAATTGTAGGAAGGGCCTGTTGACTGGAAATGCATTCAACCCAAAGCCTCTGCCTAGTGGTGTTCTAGTTTTCATGTGCTTTTGCGGTGATTCTTGTAAGGTAGACATTTATGAGGAAGAGGAAACCTATAGGCAGGGGTATTGAATGTGTGCTAATTTTGCGTTTGAGCCTACACTTCGTCAGTGCCGTATTAACTTGATGGTGAGAAATTTATATTGTGTAGTAATTATTTTGTGTCATATGAAATAATGCTTGATTTATTTGGTGCCCACCATTTGCATGTATTGTAGACCCCTCCACCACTTTGTGACTTTGAGCAGTGGATCGACACTGAGATCAAGGAGTCAGACAAGTGGTTCTGCAAGGTCTGAAGGAGTAGGATGCAGAGTGCCTGGAGATATTGGAGAAGAGACGCAAAGAGGAGACAACAGAAAAGGAGCACAAGGAAGAGGAGGAAAGGGGGCGTGTTGCTGCGTATAGGAAGGAGAGGGAGAAGAAGCTTGAGCGTGCGCACTGGGCAAAAGCAGCGATGGAGGAGAATCCTGATGCCCTGAGGAAGGGAAATTGGCCTCGTTGCACTCAGTAGTCTCCGTGACTTGCTAGTTCTATGGTTTATTCATGAACCATGTTGTCTAGTCTTGGATTTTTTTATTGTGTTGTCATGTACTGCACTTTAAACATGGACGTACTTAGGCCATGTTTTGCGTTATTTAGCTTGTCAGCATGTACTTCTATTATCATTGTGTTGTTTACTGTGCATAGTATTGGACTTTTATTGTGTTGTTGTTTTCATCCATTGTGGTCATAATATTCATTTCAATATTGCAGAGGTACTGAAATGAGTTCACGTACTAGAAATAAAAGCTAACGAAGTAGTGCAATACATAGTTGAACACGCACAACACATAAAATGGCATGTGAGAACATGTACCAAACAAGGGTAAGGAGGTCCTGGCCTAAACCTAACATGCCTTAGGTAATTAAACCAAACAACAAACACATGAAATGGCATGTGAGAACATGTACCAAACAAGGGTACAAAGGTCCTAGACTAAACCTAACATGCCTTAGGTAATTAAACCAAACAACAAATACATGGATATAGCTAGGGATGAAAACGGAACAGAAATATTCCGAATTGACCGTTTTCGTTTTCTATATTATGAACCGTTTTTTAACATGAAAAATTGTCAGTTTTAATCGGTTTCACAACCATTTTCAACCATTTTTTGTACTCTTTAATTGCTAAATGTAGAAATATTTCGAACCGACTGTTTTCGTTTTTCTATATCGTAAGTTCGTTTTCGACCGTTTCCGACCGTTCTCATCCTTAGATATAGCATGTGAATAAGATAGGTTCCTCCTAGTAGTGTGGCCACATAGCAAATTGTGTTGCACCTTCTCCACAGTATCCTCCTAGTGTTGGTGGTGGTGGTGGTGGGGGGGTGGTGGCAGAGGCCCCTTGTTCTTATGATTAGGGTAGGTGCAATATGGATCATTGCAGAGTTGCTCTTGTGAACTAGCACCATCATTGTTGTCATCCTCTTCATCGTCCTTGTAACCATGGCTAACTTCCCTTTCTTGATCGAAGATATGGTCCTACAGGTAGTAGATGTACTGCTGATGCAGATAAATTGGACGAGGATCGACCCACCTAGTAAACCCATAGTTTTCTTTGGACTCGGAAGACTGCAATGAGTATCTCATGTAAGTTGTAGTTCCAAACGAATACTAATAGCAAATACCCATGCCCGTGGGCATTTAAAGAAACGACGACCTTCATCCATCCCTTCGATGAACATCTGCACTAAGTAGTCCTCACCATGCATGCATTTTGACCAATCTTCTTTCTGGTTATCGTATCCTATAAGAGTGTTCTCTTTGGTGAAATCACTCTTGCTCTTGGGTGGAAAATGACACACTGGTTCCTCAAAGAAATCAGGACCAAAAGACCCCTCCCACACAATGAGAGGTCCCTTTGTCCCCCTTTCCTTGCCCAGTGCCAAAACCCTTCCCTCTAGATGACCCTCCAGACATTGCTACTCCAACAAAAGCAAATACTCATTTGGTTTTGGTTAGCAATGTGTCGGTACCAACAGTACGGGGGTACCCACAGCTATCGCCAAAACACTAACATAACCGAAACCGCAATGAAAGATAGCCCACCTCGGCCGAGTATCACGCGGCCCGCTCGACGGGGCGCCTCGACTGCGCCCCGGCTCCGACTCGTACGAGGCCCGCTCGACGGGGCGCCTCGACCGTGCCCCGGCTCCGACTCGTACGAGGCCCGCTCGATGGGGCGCCTCGACCGCGCCCTGGCTCCGACTCGTACGAGGCCCACTCGACGGGGCGCCTCGACCGCGCCCCGGCTCCGACTCGTACGAGGCCCGCTCGACGGGGCGCCTCGACCGCGCCCCGGCTCCGACTCGTACGAGGCCCGCTCGACGGGGCGCCTCGACCGCGCCCTGGCTCTGACTCGTACGAGGCCCGCTCGATGGGGCGCCTCGACCGCGCCCTGGCTCCTCGACGCGTTTTCTTTACCTACCCCAGGACGAAAGCCATAGCATTCAATGCGGGTACCTACTACCACCTACCGGCATGGCTGCGGCATGGACCAACGTGGGAACAATACCCACGTCGAGTCTCACTGTTTTACCGCGCCATCCCGTGATGGGAGGTGAAACCCGTCACTGTACCCACCTTACCGCACACTGTTCACCATCAATCACCCTCGAGGGAGGATAAGACAAGGTCCGTTCCCCGCGATATCAGGGATTCGGCCTTATCCATCCAACCTCGACCCGGCCTCGACCCAGCTTCGACGCTCGGCTTAGTTCGAAGGACGGTATGGCATGGCGCTCTGGGTCATTTCGCCATCTTGTCTCCCACAACGTCAGGGTACCCAGGGATGGCCGGCCATTCCGAAGGCACGTCGCTATAGTCAACTCAATAGGAATCGACAAAGCATCACCTCAAGGCTCCCCTTGGCTTGGCCTCCTCTCGCCTTATAAAAGGGTAGGCCAGGGTTCGACAGAGGGGGGCGGATGAACGAACCAACCAACGAACAGACGAACAAAAAGAAGACGAAACAACCAACCACCCGACCGAACAACGAAAAGCAAGAGATCAACATCTCAAGCAACCGCCTTTCTCCTTTTTTCTCTTTGAGACTTGGGCTCGACACCCTCTCTCGCCTGCTTGTAACCCCTACACGAGCACCTCGGTGCAAGGAAATACAAACCTCTCCCCCCCGCTGGACGTAGGGCCTTCTTTTGCCCGAACCAGGATAAACCCCCGTGTGTTCTCCTTGCATCACCATCCAGGAAAGAGTCACGCAGCATTTACTCGTTGGTTTAGGACCCCCCTCGGTCTGAACACCGACAGTTGGCGCGCCAGGTAGGGGAGCGCTGCGTGCAAACCTCGCTTTGTCGCCGTTCTTCCTGGATGGCTAACCCCGAACGCCCGATCCCGTTGGCTACGGTGATCTGGTTTGGGAGTTTGGAGTTCATGTCGCTCGGCTCTGGCTACGACATGATCCTACTTCCACCCAGGCACCCAACCGACGAGGATTACGAGCTCTCCCAGCCTGGGGGAGCAGTCAACCGGCACCGTCGCTCCAGGCGGGCGTGGGCCACCCGGCGACGGCGAGCCCGGTACAACCACCGTCTCCACCTGGCGGAGGGCGATGGGATCCCCCGGTCAGGCACCCCCCAGACAGGCGCCAGCCTAGATCTCCTTTTGGAAGATTTGGGAAGGACGAGCCTGGCTGAGGGTGGCGTGCCGACGAAGAATCCCGCCGCTCCCCCGTCCGGTGAGACACCACTGTCCGTAGCATCTATTTCGCCACGGGCAGCGACGTCCCCATCACCATTCCCGTTTGGGCTGGACTCGGTTGCCCGGGTGTATGCATCCTCCGTGAGCACTTGCATGAGCGCTTATGAGGAACTCCCCGGACACCATCCACGCTCCACTCTGGACCTCGTTGCGTCCACGCCGGCTTCTGATTATCGGGACTCTACCGAGACACCGGAAACAGAGCCTCGTGTGACTGTTTCTTCATATCGTCACCGCGGTGACGGTTGGCAACGGCCACACATTCCCCCGTCATATTACTACTTTGGCGCTCCTGACTCCAACTCGGCTGACGACACCTATGATCCGACTCGCGAGTGCTTCAACATCGACGTTGAAAGCACCTCGGAATCAGAGGACGAAGAGCCGGTCGAAGGAAGGCACACGCCCCCTCATGTCGAACTTCCTGCCGAGCGAAATGAGCCCCAGTTCCTTGCGGATCAAGGAGCGCAGCTCGAACAGATTCGCGAGTTGCAGGACCAGCTTGACGAGGAACGGGAAAACTTGGATCTTCTCTAGCAAACCCTCGAGCGTGAGCGTGCGGAACACGTATTTGGCGGGAGAGCTCGTGAGAGAGCTCGCGACGTCAACTGTCGCATCGACGAGGACCGGGCGGTCCACCCTCCGGTTTTCGCTCGAGCCAACCAAAACGTTGTCGCCGCCGCCATGCTCCTGCGCAACATGCCCGAGCCGTCAAACCCTGACGCCCGTCGGGCTCAAGACGAAATCCGAGGACTCCTCGAGACTACCGCCATGCAGCAGGCCGAGAGCTCTGCCTCGAGGCGGCGCGAAGCAGCCTCGGAGCGGACCCTCGAGCCTTCCCGACAGGAGAGAGAAGCCTCGGCTCATCCCGAGCCTGCCCGGCGAAACCGGGTAGCACCGGCCCCTGAGCCCATCGCCAACGACCGCGAGCCTCGAGACACCCGTGGCAACATCGTCGAGCGTCGCACGCGCAAACACGGTGATGGTGTAGCTCGAGGCTACCACATCCACAGGAGCGGACGCTACGACAGCTCGGAAGACCGTAGCCCTTCACCCGAACCCCCAGGTCCTCGGGTGTTCAGTAAGGCTATCCGTGAGACGGTGCCCCCGGCTCGGTTCCGTCCCCCCACGACTCTCACCAAGTATAACGGCGAGACCAAACCCGAACTTTGGCTCGCTGATTTCCGCTTGGCGTGTCAGTTGGGCGGGGCCACCGACGACCGGGTCATCATTCGGCAACTCCCCCTGTTCCTCTCCGACACCGCCCGAGCCTGGCTCGAGGATCTCCCACCTTGGCAGATCCATGACTGGGACGATCTCGTGAGGGTGTTCGAGGGAAATTTCAAGGGAACCTACATGCGCCCCGGCAACTCGTGGGACCTCCGGGGTTGTAAGCAGAAACCAGATGAGTCCCTCCGGGACTACATCCGGCGCTTCTCCCGGCAGCGCACCGAGCTCCCCAACATCACCGACTCCGACGTGATTACGGCCTTCCTCTCCGGTACCACCTGTAAGGAGTTGGTCCGGGAGTTGGGCCGTAACACCCCGCTCACTGCCAACGGATTGATGGACATCGTCACCAACTTCACCACCGGCGAGGAGGCGATTGGTGCAATCTTTGGCGGCGAGCCGGCGAGGGGGGAGCAGAAGGTCGACGACCCTACGAGTTCCACCCGAGGCCCCAAGAGAAACAACCGCAAGAAGAAGAAAGGCCAGCAGGGCAAGCTCGAGGCCCCGGCCGACGAGCTCGTCGCTGCTACCGAGCGCAAGAAACCTCGAGGCCCCCCCGGCGGGGGCGTCTTCGACAAAATGCTCAAAGAGCCGTGTCCCTACCACAAGGGACTCACTAACCATAACCTCGAGGATTGTCACATGCTGCGCAGGTACTTCGGGGGTGCCGGCGCCAAGAAGGACGACAAGGAGGAGGACCCTAAGGGTGACGACAAGGACGGGGAATTTCCCGAGATCCGCGACTGCTACATGATCTACGGAGGGCCCTCGACCTGCCTCTCTACGCGCCAGCGCAAGCGAGAACGGCGCGAGGTCTTCTCCGTACAATCGGCAGTACCCCATTTCCTTGATTGGTCTACGGTGGCCATCACTTTCGACCGTGATGACCACCCAGACTATGTCCCCAACCCGGGGGTCTATCCACTCGTCGTTGACCCCGTCATCACCAACACACGCCTCACCAAAGTGCTCATGGACGGCGGAAGCAACCTCAACATTATCTACTCTCAGACCCTCGACCTCTTGGGGGTCGACAGAGCGCACCTCCAGCCTAGCGTCGGGGGCTTCCACGGAGTCGTGCCAGGGAAACGGGCGGAACCCCTCGGGCGGGTCGATCTGCCTGTTTGCTTTGGCACACCGGCCAACTTTCGAAAGGAAACTCTCACTTTCAAAGTGGTCGGATTCCGTGGAACGTACCACGCTATCCTGGGACGCCCATGCTACGCCAAGTTCATGGCGATCCTGAACTACACCTACCTTAAGCTCAAAATGCCTGGCCCAAACGGTGTCATCACTGTAGGGCCCTCGTATGAACATGCCTATGAGTGCGACGTCGAGTGCGTCGAGCACGGCGAGGCTGTTTTTGAGTCGGCAAGCTTGGCTGCAGACCTTGACGGTCTCGCCAAAACGATTCCCGACCCAAAACGCCATGCCGGCAGCTTCGAGCCCGCCGAAGACGTCAAACTCGTACCCCTCGACCCCGCTGATCCTAGAGGCCGGTCTATTTCGTTAGCAAGGTGCTCTCTGAAACAAAGTGTCGATATCCACAGATCTAGAAACTGCTATATGCTGTCATCTTGACACGACGCAAGCTCCAACACTACTTCGAGGGTCACCCGATTACTGTGGTTTCTTCTTTCCCCTTGGGAGAGATAGCCCAGAACCGGGAAGCCTCGGGTAGGGTTGCCAAATGGGCGGTCGAGCTCATGGGCGAGGCATTGTCCTATGCGCCGCGAAAAGCTATCAAGTCACAGGCGTTAGCAGATTTTCTGGCCGAGTGGACTGACACACAACTCCCTCCTACACAGCTCCAAGCGGAGCTGTGGACCATGTACTTCGATGGGTCATTGACGAAAATGGGAGCAGGCGCGGGCTTGCTCTTCGTCTCACCCCTCGGGGTTCACATGCGCTACGTCGTCCGACTTCATTTCCCTGCGTCTAACAACGTCGCCGAATACGAGGCACTCGTCATGGGGTTGAGAATCGCCATCGAGCTCGGGGTCCGACACCTCGACGTCCGAGGCGACTCCCAACTCGTGATCGATCAGGTGATGAAGAGCTCGAGCTGCCGTGACCCCAAGATGGAGGCCTACTGCCAAGAAGTACGACGCCTCGAGGACAAGTTTCACGGCCTCGAGCTCAACCACATCGCACGCAGGTATAATGAGGCCACTGATGAACTGGCAAAAATCGCGTCCGGTCGAGCCATGGTTCCACCGGACGTCTTCGCGAAAGACCTTCAGCATCCATCCGTCGACCTCAGGCCAGACGGGGGGGTCGACGGGGCGTCGCTCGACCCTCCACCTGAGGCAGAAGCCCCCTCGACCGGGGCTCAAGCCATGCAGGTGGGAGATTTGATGCCACCGTCTGACCTCCAACCTGATTGGCGCGTCCCATACCTCGACTACCTCATCCAAGGGGACCTCCCCTCGGATAGGACTGAGGCTCGACGGATCGCACGCCGGGCCAAAACTTTTGTGATCATGGGCGACAGCAGGGAGCTCTACCGTCGTAGCCTACCGGTATCCTCCAACATTGCATCACGAAAGAGCAAGGCAGAGATCTGCTCGGCGATCTTCACTCGGGGGCTTGCGGTCACCACGCTGCGCCTCGAACCCTCGTCGGAAACGCCTTTCAACAAGGATTCTATTAGCCGACCGCGGTCTCCGACGCTGTCAAGCTAGTACGCTCCTGCGAGGGTTGTCAGTACTATGCGAGACAGACTCATCTTCCGGCACATGCCCTACAAACTATCCCCATCACATGGCCGTTCGCCGTTTGGGGGCTCGACCTTGTCAGACCACTGAAAAGGACGACCGGCGGCTTCACCCACTTGCTCGTCGCAATCGACAAATTCTCCAAGTGGATCGAGGCCCGCCCTATCACCAGCATCAGGTCCGAACAAGCTGTACTCTTCTTCACTAACATTGTTCATCGCTTCGGGGTCCCCAACTGTATCATCACAGACAATGGCACCCAGTTCACTGGCAAAAAGTTTTTAGATTTCTGTGACAACCACCACATCCGTGTGCTCTGGTCGGCCGTGGCTCATCCAAAAACAAACGGGCAAGTGGAACGTGCCAACGGCATGGTTCTACAAGGCCTGAAGCCCAGAATCTTTAACAAACTAAACAAACATGGAAAAAAATGGGCTGCCGAGCTACCCTCGGTCCTGTGGAGCCTAAGAACAACGCCGAGTCGAGCCACGGGGTTCACTCCGTTCTTCTTAGTCTACGGGTCTGAGGCTATGCTACCAACCGATATAGAATACGGATCCCCGAGGTTGAAGGCATACAATGAAGGACACAACGACGCCACAAGACAGGATGCCCTCGACCAGCTCGAGGAAGCCCGAGATGTGGCTCTGTTGCATTCTGCCAGGTACCAGCAGGGTCTCCGACGCTACCACGACAGATACGTCCGCAAGCGTGACCTCAACGTTGGTGACTTGGTGCTACGGCGGAACCAGAACACCAAGGGACGGCACAAGCTCACACCACCATGGGAAGGGCCGTACATCATCGCAGAAGTACTAAAGCCGGGCACCTACAAGCTATCCAACGAGAAGGGCGAAATCCTCACCAACGCTTGGAACATTGAACAGCTACGTCGCTTCTTTCCTTAAAAAGCCTCGAGGCTCTATATTTCCTTTTTCGTCAATAAAGAATACAGCGATGTTCAAAATTTTTTGTTTCGTAATGAGGAAGGATCGACCCTGCACTCCCAGAGTCGACCCTCCCTCGGGGGCTGCAAGGGGGGAACCCCCGGTCCCCGAAAAAACTTATGCTCTTTTTTAAATTTAAGAACCGCTTCTTAGATCGACTTCGCTGAAAGAGCACCCTAAGGTTCGAAAGGGCTCTCGAGTCTGGAGCATCACCTATGCCTCCGAGGCTACGGTACCTCCACTCAACCCTTACGCCTTTTAGAGGTACGCCTTCACGCTGAGAAGATCTAAACAACGGTTCCTAAAATTTAAAAAGAACATACCCCCTGTCGCTTAGATCAGGCTCTCACACGATTTACTAGGCCGCAACATCACCCTGAAGCTCGAGGGCAGTCGAGCCGCGAGATCACTTACGCCTCCGAGGCTACGGTACCTCCACTCGCTCCCTTACGCCAAAGGATGTAGCTGCGCGCTAAGTAAATCACGCGAGAACACGATCCGTGCGATAAAGGGAAGAAAAGCTCGAGTAAAACTGAATCAACCACGAACCGGTTTATGTTTCGAGTCTTTTAGGCCTCCGCGGCCACCACGATCAAAATTCGAAATACTAACTTATTACATGGGCCTTCATGCCCAGATTTGGCTGACAGGCCTTCGTCGTCGGCAGGCGGAACCACCTCGGCTTCAAAAAGCGAGGCCAGACGACTTCCAGGTTCTTCGGCGGCTTCGATCAGCTCCACGCAGGCATCCTCGTTCTCCTCATCTGTCCGATCGGGGTCTGTGAGCAACGAGCCTCATGTCAAACACAAACCCCAAACGGACGACGGCCAGCGCCCTCTTCACGCCGTGATGGAGGCCGTTCTGTATCTTCTCTCGGGCAAGGCGGCCCAGCGCCACCATCCGTCGGACGAAGGAGTTCCCCGGAACATCTTCCCTGGTGTCGGCGTCGGGCTCGACCCCTAGGCCATCACACACCGTGGTGATTGCGCCCTGGAGAAGTTGGGTCCTCCGGACCTCGGCTTCGAAGAGGCTCTGGAAGGAGTTGGCACATGATTGGGCCTCTCGGTTCTCTCTCTCCAGCTCTAAAACACGACAAACAAATTAGTGCCCAACGCGGGGCCTTCAACGTCGTGACTATAACAACCACACTTACCCTCGATGTGGGTCTGCAGGCCCACGACCTCGTCGCGGAGCCCCCCACACGTTCGCTCGAGCCCCAGGAAGGCGCTGTCCTTGTCACGGATGGCCGCCTTTAGCGCCTCGACCTCCTGCCGAGCAGACTCGAGAGCTGCGTCCTTCTCTTGGACGGCTCCCTGCAGCGTCGTGATCTCGGCGTGGAAGGCGTCGCGCTGAAGGCCAACCTGGGAGACATCCTCCTCGAGCTCCCTCACCCGCGCAGACAAGGGCTCGAGGTCCCTGCGCGCCTGGGCAGCCTCCTCCCGAGCCTTGTCCAGGCTAGTGCGCATCACGGCCTCGGCCGCCCATGCCTGCGTCGCCTCTTCTTTCACCACGGCGTATGCGACGCGCAGCTCAGCCATCTCGGCGTTCCGATTGGATAGCTGTTTCTGGGCCTCCTCGACCAGGACCCGTTGCTGGGACAGCGCGCCCCACACGCCACTCTCGTCCCGGATGAAGAGCGACTTGTGGCAGGAGTACTCGTTCAGCTCCTGAACACAATTCGAAAAGGTCACAAATCCGAGAAAAAAACACATCAAGAAAGCCGATGGGTCGATCATACCTCGGTGGCATCCCCCATACTCCGCACGGCACCGGATGCCACACGGAGCAACCGGTCAAGGTGCTGGCGGACGCCCTCGAGGTAATCCCATCGGTGCACTTCGTCTTTGTCGCTCAAGACAAAGATGGGCTCGGCGTCGGGGTTCGTAGCGTCCCTGAACTGAAGGGACGGCCCCCCCCACCTCGGCAGCTCCGTCTCTGCCCGCGCTATCGCCAGCGCGGCGATGTCGGGCCACGACGAAGATGACCCGGCCGGGGCGTCTCCCGGTCCCGCGGAAGGACCAGCCTCGCCCGCGGTATCCACCTCTCCAACGGCCGTCGCGACACCGGCCTGGTCCGCGACCTCACCCCCCTCGACCCCCATCGCTTGTTTTCCCTTGTCTAGGGGGATGTTGTCGAGGGGAACGTGAGGGCGGGCACTTACGACCGCCGGCGCTTCTGGAGCCGGCGCCTCGACCGACGACGGCGCCGGTGCCCGCGCCTCGACCGTTGGCACCTCCGGAACCGGCGCTTCTTCTTCCAGTGCTCCGGATAGGGGCTCGACTGCCCCGACCTCCACCATGCCCGCTGGCTCCGCCAACGGGCCTTGTTGCGGCCGCGACCCCCTCGCCCGGGCCGTCTCTTGCCCTGACGCCGACACGACCTCCTCCATGGTCACGTCAGCACCCGCCCACTCCGCGTCGTGGATGGGTGCCTCGCCCATCGCGACCGCGACGGCAGCCTCGGCCGTCCCTGACGACCTGGGTCCCGCCTCGACTACGTCAAGCGCCGCCGCCTTTACCGGTTCAGACCCCTCGACGGCAGGCTCCGGGCCGGCAACCGCCGCGGCGTCGGCTGACCCCTACCGTTGTCGCAGGCGCCCTTTCGCGGCCTCGACCTGACGGACCCAGGCCGCGTCCTGCTCCGCCGTCCGGTTGAGGACAACGGCGCCGGCTCGCAACGACTTCACAGGGGTAGGCCCCATCAGCTCCGCCTTCCGCTTCAGCCTACGAAGTGAGAAGAATTGTCGACCAACGAACTTTGGGAAAGGCAGGACAACCAAGCTGAGATACTTACCCGGAAATCGGCACCAAGTACGTTCGACCCCGCGCGGCTCGAGCCTCCCGGGACGGCCGCTGGTGGCCTCGCGGCGGCCTCACCAGCAGGTCGAGCGCTACTGGGAGCCCCGGCCGGTACACCGCCCTGCGCCCTCTGTGCTTCCGAGGCCAGCTGGCCTCGGGTCCTTACGCCCGCCGGCGCCGCCACCGATGACGACGCCGGTACCGCCGCTTCCGCCCCTGCCGGAGCTTGCGAGGCCTCGGCTGGTGCGGGCGTCCCCGTCGACCCCTCTCACCGGGACTGGGGTAAAACGGCCCCTCCCGTCGAGGGCCCAGCTTCCTTCCCCACCTTCTTCCCCTTGACCTCCTCGACCACGACGACCGAGGAGGACGCCCCCCCGATGGGCTCCAGCAGGGGGCGAATGTCGGGAAGGTCGCCCAGCCTGGTCGCAATCTCATACCGCGACAGGGCATCATCATCTTCGTCGCTGCTGCCGTCGTCCTCCCCCGAGACCGTCTCGGAAGGCGACAGCGACAGGGACACTCCGTCCATGGTCTGCTGGCGCCGGCGCTTCTTCAACACCTCCGCCTCTTTGACCTTGCGGACCACCCGCTTCTTGGCCGTCTCCTTGGTCTGCTTCTTCTGGGAGGCATGCAGGCGTCGAGCCTCCCGGGCGGGCCGGTCCTCCGGGACTGGTGGGCGCGTTTCCCGCAATGCCGACAAATCCTACACGCCGGCCTCGACCACATCAGCAAAATCCACAGAAAAACAAGAATAGCAATACCTCAGCCCCGAGATACGTACCACGGATTCGCACCCTTCGATAGGCCTCATGGGAACCTGATTGGCCTCCTCCGCCTTGAAGTTCCCGACCATCCGGCGAGCCCGCCGGAGGACCTCCTCAAGGGTGAGGGATTCGTGGGACATCCGGGTACCCTCCAGGTTCGCCTCTGGAGTCATCTGGTCCAGGCGGAGACGACGCCAGCACAACGGCATCACTCTGCGGCGATGGAAGGCCGCAGCCACCGCTGCAGCCGTTAGGCCCTGAAGGCGAAGCTGCTGCAGCGCCGCCAGCAGCAGGTCCAAGCGCGTCTTCTCGGCCTCGGGCACTCCGTACGACCAATGCTCCTCTCGAGCAGTCAGCACGTAGCCGGTGTACCTCGGCAACTGATTTTCATCATTGCGGAGGTAGAACCAACCCTCGTGTCACCCACTATTCGAGGAGATGAGGCGGGCCGGGATGTATAGATCCGTCCGACCCGATCTCACCTGTAGCACGCAGCTCCCAACTCGGGCCGCGCACAGGACGCCTTTCTCCCCCGCCCTCTTGGCGAAGAGCTCGGCCTTGAAAAGGTGAAGCCACAGGTTCTACTGCGGCTCCACCCCGAGGTAGCCCTCGCAGACCGCCGCGAAGATGGCGGCCTGCATGACGGCGTTGGGAGAAAGGTGATGAAGTTCCACCCGGTAGTGGTGGAGGAGCGCGCGCATGAAGACCGACGCCGGCACGCCGAACCCCCGCTCATGAAAGCTGACGAAGCTCACCACGTACCCTTCAGGAGGCGCTGGCTCCCGATGGGCAGGGGGCGGCGCCATCCACTCTGGCTGCAACAAGTTCGTCCTCGGCCGCAGCAGCCCGTCCTCGACCAACTCCTCCAACCTCCTCTCCGTCACCGAGGAGGCGGCCCAGTCGTCGGCGGGGAGGATCTGGCTCTTTCCTGCCATCGATGTCGTCGGAAGGGGGGATGGAAGGAAAGGATGCGGTGGCTGCGGCGATACGGGCGGAGAACGCGATGTGGCAGGGGACGTCTAAGGCAAAGGATTGCAGGGACGCAAGCGATCGGTGGGGAACGTAGACCCCTAGGCCTTAGCTTTATATGCCCAGACGGAAGCCCAACGGCCGCGCGAGAAGGTAGGAACAGTTTCCCGCATTAAATGCGCTCACCTAACCGTTTCCTTATATCTTGCAGGAACTGGGCACGTGGCCGCTCCCCACGTCATAACCATATGCCGCTACCGCGCCGATCTCGTCTCCCGAAAAAACGCGCTCGGCCAACGGAATATCCCCAGGTACGTGGTAAATGGGTGCGAAGCCCGCAATAAGTCTCGAGGGAGCGAAAGCTGGCCCTCAAAAGGGGTTCGACAGCTGCCCTCGAGCAACAGAGTTAGGGATGACCCGGGGTGCGCCCGTACATGGCCAAGGGCTCGAGCCGCGCTCTCGAGGCACCCCAGGACGTATTCGAGGCCGAAGGAGAAGGTTGTGGTAGGAATCCCTCCGGGGGAGGCATCGAGCCCTCGAATCTTGTCGAAGGGAATCGAGATCCACACGACCACTTCTTGGCATTTTTGAGGGCGCCTCCGGGCCACTAGCCGACCCCTAACGAACGGGGCACGGGTTCTCACTCGAATTCTCCCGTTAGCAGCTCACCGGAGATCGTCGGAACTCGGGCCCAAACGAGGGTAGTACGACGTTCTTCACCCCTCCTCCTTTTCTCAAAAAAGGAGCGTGAGGGTCGCGAAAGACGGTCGGGACTCTGATCGACCTCGTGCGTGCGAGGCTCGGGGTCCCGACCGCAAAAATGGGTGCGAAGCCCGCAATAAGTCTCGAGGGAGTGAAAGCTGGCCCTCGAACGGGGTTCGACAGCTGCCCTCGAGCAACGGAGTTAGGGACGACCCAGGGTGCGCCCGTACATGGCCAAGGGCTCGAGCCGCGCTCTCGAGGCACCCCAGGACGTATTCGAGGCCGAAGGAGAAGGTTGTGGTAGGAATCCCTCCGGGGGAGGCATCGAGCCCTTGAATCCTATCGAAGGGAATCGAGATCCACACGACCACTTCTTGGCATTTTTTAGGGCACCTCCGGGCCACTAGCCGACCCCTAATGAACGGGGCACGGGTTCTGACTCGAATTCTCCCGTTAGCAGCTCACCAGAGATCGTCGGAACTCGGGCCCAAACGAGGGTAGTACGACGTTCTCCACCCCTCCTCCTTTTCTCGAAAAAGGAGCATGAGGGTCGCGAAAGACGGCCGGGACTCTGATCGACCTCGTGCGTGCGAGGCTCGGGGTCCTGACCGCAAAAATGGGTGCGAAGCCTACAATAAGTCTCGACGGAGCGAAAGCTGGCCCTCGAACGGGGTTCGACAGCTGCCCTCGAGCAACAGAGTTAGGGACGACCCAGGGTGCGCCCGTACATGGCCAAGGGCTCGAGCCGCGCTCTCGAGGCACCCCAGGACGTATTCGAGGCCGAAGGAGAAGGTTGTGGTAGGAATCCCTCCGGGGGAGGCATCGAGCCCTCGAATCCTGTCGAAGGGAATCGAGATCCACACGACCACTTCTTGGCATTTTTGCGGGCGCCTCCGGGCCACTAGCCGACCCCTAACGAACGGGGCACGGGTTCTCACTCGAATTCCCCCGCTAGCAGCTCACCGGAGATCGTCGTAACTCGGGCCCAAACGAGGGTAGTACGACATTCTCCACCCCTCCTCCTTTTTTTGAAAAAGGAGCGCGAGGGTCGCACAGCGAAAGACGGCCGGGACGCTGATCGACCTCGCGCGCGCGAGGCTCGGGGGCATGACCGCAACGAAACGTTCCCCAATCAAACGCGTACCGAGGCCTCAGGGGCTACACCCGGCGGGTGCGCTCGCCCGCCCCCACCGGAAAAAATCATGACGCCACGACTCCAGTTCTGACCAACCTCTGGGAGAGTGATCACACACTCACCCAAAGGCTCGGGGGCTACTGTCGGTACCAACAGTACGGGGGTACCCACAGCTATCGCCAAAACACTAACATAACCGAAACCGCAATGAAAGATAGCCCACCTCGGCCGAGTATCACGCGGCCCGCTCGACGGGGTGCCTCGACCGCGCCTCGGCTCCGACTCGTACGAGGCCCGCTCGACGGGGCGCCTCGACCGTGCCCCGGCTCCGACTCGTACGAGGCCCGCTCGATGGGGCGCCTCGACCGCGCCCCGGCTCCAACTCGTACGAGGCCCGCTCGACGGGGCGCCTCGACCGCGCCCCGGCTCCGACTCGTACGAGGCCCGCTCGACGGGGCGCCTCGACCGCGCCCCGGCTCCGACTCGTACGAGGCCCGCTCGACGGGGCGCCTCGACCACGCCCCGGCTCCGACTCGTACGAGGCCCGCTCGACGGGGCGCCTCGACCACGCCCCGGCTCCTCGACGCATTTTCTTTACCTACCCCAGGACGAAAGCCATAGCATTCAATGCGGGTACCTACTACCACCTACCGGCATGGCTGCGGCATGGACCAACGTGGGAACAATACCCACGTCGAGTCTCACTGTTTTACCGCCCATCCCGTGATGGGAGGTAAAACCCGTCACTGTACCCACCTTACCGCACACTGTTCACCATCAATCACCCTCGAGGGAGGATAAGACAAGGTCCGTTCCCCGCGATATCAGGGATTCGGCCTTATCCATCCAACCTCGACCCGGCCTCGACCCAGCTTCGACGCTCGGCTTAGTTCGAAGGACGGTATGGCATGGCGCTCTGGGTCATTTTGCCATCTTGTCTCCCACAACGTCAGGGTACCCAGGGATGGCCGGCCATTCCGAAGGCACGTCGCTACAGTCAACTCAATAGGAATCGACAAAGCATCACCTCAAGGCTCCCCTTGGCTTGGCCTCCTCTCGCCTTATAAAAGGGTAGGCCAGGGTTCGACAGAGGGGGGCGGACGAACGAACCAACCAACGAACAGACGAACAAAAAGAAGACGAAACAACCAACCACCCGACCGAACAACGAAAAGCAAGAGATCAACATATCAAGCAACCGCCTTTCTCCTTTTTTCTCTTTGAGACTTGGGCTCGACACCCTCTCTCGCCTGCTTGTAACCCCTACACGAGCACCTCGGTGCAAGGAAATACAAACCTCTCCCCCCCGCTGGACGTAGGGCCTTCTTTTGCCCGAACCAGGATAAACCCCCGTGTGTTCTCCTTGCATCACCATCCAGGAAAGAGTCACGCAGCATTTACTCGTTGGTTTAGGACCCCCCTCGGTCCAAACACCGACACAATGCATCCTGCAATGCGTATATATACGGCGAAGGTTGGTTTAATAGACATTGTATTATGTTGTAAATGCTCCTGGAAAGCCTGCTTAGAATCACTAAAAGGCCTACATCGAAGAACACTAGAAAGCCTAGATTCTTCAACAAAAAAGCCTATTCGAGGTCAGACTGCAATCACTATTTCAAGTCAGACTGAAAAGCCTATTTGAAAACTCAACTAAAAAGGCTAGATTCGTACGCACAATCAATTAATCTGTCAAAGTCTGTGTATGATACAATGGTGATATGATAAATCACTGAAAACGCTAGATGCTATAGGTGTACTACACAGATGTACTTTAGCCAGAAAATTTCGGTAGAGTTTCCCCTATTTTTGTATGAAATCCATACACAAATATGACATGAATATATGACCACAATACAACATGTACAGGTATACAAATATCTACCACATTCATCTCAAACCATATCCATGAGCATATTAATAGTGCACATAGTCCGTAATTAAAGTCTATAATAGTCCATACAGTCCATAATAATAGTGCATACAGTCCATAATAATAGTGCATACAGTCCATAATTGTCCATAATAAAAGTCCACAGATTCCATACTAGTCCATAATAACATCTACAACAAGTCCATAGGTGAAATACCATGCTCTAAAAGAACTAGTCTCCTTCAATGCCACCTAGTCTTACCCATGCCCTTACCAAGAGCGTCAGTGCTTAGAGTGTAACAGGTAGACGAGCACCGTCTATGTGCTGGTGGCTGCAAAGGCTGTGTCAAAGGAGCGTCAATGAGCTGAGATGGCCCAATCTCCTTATGCCTCTAGTCCACCTCCTCGTTGTCCTCGTCCTCGTACGTAACGTCGTGGCCTATGGACCCTATAGGTGCGTGGCTAGATGAACCCAAGCTTCCTAGGCCTGTGAAAGGAACATGCACGTCTAGCGTCATGGTTGTCCTAAAACCACAACAAGCAGCCACACGGCGTAGCCGACGTGCCAATCTTTGTTGTACAAAATCATGTTAACCAAAAGCATTTCACGTATTAATTTTTTACTGACTTTTTAGAAGCTTATGTCTAGGAAGTTACGCATGTTGTTGTCGCTGACTCTCAAACAGAAACGCTCAGGGTCATGTACATGAATATTGAAATAGCAGGACACTTGTGTAAGTCAACTGAAGTCGAGAACGGCTTTGGTGGCCAAAACTATTGTATACCAAATTAGCGTGCAACTCTATGTGGTAGGTGGAACTTGACAGCATAGAAGCAGATTAGAGGGCACCACATCCTATAGAGGTCCTCTTCCCACCCACACATGTCGCTCAACTAAAAAGGAATTGCCCCTCTTCATCGTACGACTCCCACGTAACCTGTAACAGTTTGAAACCACATATAAGATGTTATGCTAACACCATATGAAAACCAACATTTGAAATAATATTTACTTACACTAGAGGCTGTGAGTGTGTCTGGCTCGTTCATGAACTCTACGTATGCCCGGCATACCCTGGCATGCAAAACTCTAACCTGTCCCAAAGGTACGCAACTATGGGACGTCGACATGGAGGAACACCTGGGAACCAGTCATAATGAGGCAAAACCTTGGGATGGCCAACTGGTAGATGAGACCACATCCACAGCTATAGCAGGTAGATGCATCCACCAAGTAAGGTTGAGGAAGAAGTCCGACGACACACCTCTCAAAGATGCCGGTAAAGAAAAGCCAACACTGTAGAACCCCAACTGTACTTACCCACTTTGTCCTAGTCAGTGAGGCAGTGGATGTACATCCACGATGCACTGTCCCCCTTTGCATCAGGGAAGAGAACGTAGGCAAACAGGCGAAGGATCCACACCCCTATAGTACTACCCAACTATCTCGTCGTCTGCCCTATCAGGGCACTGTGCGAACTCTTGCCAGAGCTAGGAGATTAGAACTCTAGAAGTGTGACCTCCTTGTTCACTGCCAGGAACCTCTTGTCCAAGGAAGGCCTCTACTCATGCTCTCCAACCTTCTAACCTACACGGCCCAATCACTACAGAACATGAATCCTCAGACCTAGCATCTTCTGACTGTCCTGGAGCGTAACTGTCATCTCTCCGAAAGACAAGTGAAATCTATGAGTCTCCAGCCGCCACCTACATTTTAGGCAGAGCAAGATTACATGTTAGAAAGGCAATCACATGAAGTAGTCGGTATTTGAATGCAGGACCTTGTAAGGTCTTTTGCATATCACTAAAAACTACTGCAACCACCTCATCAATGCAGGGAGTCCTTGATAACCCTCCCCTTCTCAATTACCATGCTAGGCCCGGCCTTAGGACCTTCTAGCAACTTATCATCCCATCCTTCTGCACATGCCTGATTAGAATGAGCAAGATCACTAAACTCGTGAACTCTTGGATCACGGCGGCCGGGGAAAATACATCTCAGCATCTCAACGTCATTCTTCGTCAGCTCTCCAACAGGGCGATCATCATCAGAATCAACGGCTCTTGCGATCTCATAAGGTTCCGCATCATTCATAATTTCCACACTATTGGAGGCACGAAATCCATCTTCATAGTGCACTTGTGCATCAACAGGAGGTACGTCCACAATGTCAGGAATGTCTCCTGCAACATAAGAAGAAATACAAGGAAAGAATGAGACAAATGGAAGAAACGAAGGCGGTAAGCTCCAAAGAAGGATGCAGATAAGACATTTACTTGGATGATTCTGTATCAAAGGGATCTCCTGAGGAGGATCTGCCACAACATCATGGGTTCGACAATCATCTCCAACTAACTGAGAAATATGGACCTCATTGGGGGTAGATTGAGCATTGGGAACCGTAGGCGTAGCATCCACATCCATATCAAGTTCTCGGACGGGAGGGTCAATATGTGCCTACTAACCCATTGACGAAGAAAACCCATGAAGGGTGGGATCAAGTAACACCTGATGCACAACCATGTCCAAACTTTGCAACTGGCTCTTCGTCGCCGATCTCATAGAGTTATCCCACTGAACTGCACACCCAATTGGGATCATCCACCTTAGGATGTTGGGAGGGCAACCTAGGTGAAGTACACCCTCAACTGCAATGCCATCATCATCATCTCCATGGCAATGTAGCTTCTCCTGAGCCCTTGCAACCAACTCACTAAATAAAGGTCTGTCATTGAATAACATAGGCATGCTTTCAAATCAACAAACTCAATATATCCATAGCGATCGCTTTCAACGGTGCCTTCATAATATATGGTCACTAGGTTGTCCATCTAGTTTAGACAAAAATCCAAACACAATTATATATACTAAATACTAAGGAGAAGGTCTCTAGTAATTAACTAAGTAAATGTATATTATGTATTAGCTACTACATATATATACTAAGTACTAAATATATAGTAACTATGTATGTTGGTAGTCTTTAACGATCAAATCCGACCGCCAACTAAGGTACAAAAAGAGGAGAAATTGGCAATCTTAAACACATATGTATTTACTATTAACAAGTTCCACATGTATTTGGAGAATATTATTTTTTGCAGGTCACAAACACAAATACATAAAGAAATTCACTGAAAGGCACTTTCCGACGCTGATTTGTGGAAAGGAATAACAAAGACACCCATCAACTTGACTCAACCAAGGCAAAGCACCACTGAGGAGTGATCCATGTTCAGCCCATAGCCCACCACGCGAAGGCAGTGGTGGGGGGACACGGTCACGGGGTGGGCGACCCCTGGGGGTGGGCGACCCCGTATTGGTGCCTCCTTTTTTCTCTGTTGTCATTTCTTAGCGCAATCACCAAGTGTGGAGGTTTTAAGTCCATCCTCGGCAACGGCACCAGAAATGCCTATTGGTATTTCTTAACATTGTCACTAAGATTGAATTAACCTTAGTGACGTCGTCAAGAAACACCAACTACGATAGTCTTAATGATTACATAAAATTTTTGCAAGCGCATGGATCTATCGTTGTAGCATTTGACCCGAAAGTATTTAGGGTATCGTTATTTATATTTTCCCAAAGGTGCAAGGTATAAGAGTCTAGCATGAGCATGAACAAGATTACATACTTGCATAGTGGACCATAGTTCATGATAGGGGCAAAAATGGTAATTTAAGGATAGTGGACACACATCTGAGCCAACCTCAAGGATAAAAGAAAAACAAAGAATAAAAGAATGTTCCTAAGTGGAGCCGGCATGTTCTAATATAGTCACGCAAAGAACAAGTGATGATCATACAAATTACATGGTTAGAGCTAGATCAAAGTGCAAGATAGGTCAAGAGGTCACCGAGTACTGGTTTGCCAACAATCTCATGTGACAATTTAGACTCCTACACCCTACCCGAATGTGGGATTACATGGGACGAACAGGGTTATCACCACCTGCCGCCTACCCCTCAACTGAAGAGTAGGAAATGTATTAACCTATTTCTCCATACCCAAGCACCTTGCTTGCGTACATAGAAACTACCCAAATTCCCCCAGTCCCTGACCCTATGGATCGACAGGTAAAGAACTTGGACACACCTGAAGGCACGATGAACCGCCACCTCAACTTAGCTCTAATTCTACTCATATAAATTATATGAATGATTAAGCATAAATTTCTACATGTCAAGGTCACAACATACAAACTATATACTAGTTCATATATCATGATTATAACATGAGAACTAGTCTAGTTCATATGCATTGCTATATTGTAAGTAAGAAAGCATGACTATGGAAGAATTCTTTAAAGTAATCATACCAAGTTGTCACTCTTCTTCCAAGGAGCCAAGCCCTCCTTGATAGCTTTGCTAGCTCACAAAACTACTACTAAAAGCTAAAATATTACAAGAGTAGGGTAGTGAGGTAGAGGCTCCAAATGATGTGTCTTTGAGAATGAGCACTACCCCTCTCTTTATACTAGTGAGGTGGTCAGTTTGGCGCTAAAAAATGAGAGAACCACCCTAAGCTACCTCTGCATGCCACCATGCAACCGCCAAAGCAAGGTGGGCCCAAGAGGTGGTGTTGGGGGTGTGGGCACACCTAGTGCGGTCGTACTAGGACTAGCCCTGCTGGCCACCACCTTGCTTTGGTGGGTTGCTAGCTGGGCCTAGGTTGCTTCCTCGGTGGTGCCCGACCTAGTCTTGGCATGTAGGTGGGCTTCTCTATTTATTTGCTTTGTGCATTTCTACATTACACTTTTTGAATTGCTTTTTAGTAGCTTTAGAGTAAGGAAAAGCTACCTTGCAGAGCTTGGCTCCTTGTAAGAAGAAACCTTTGGGTATGAATAGAATATGAGTTCTTCCAAAGTCATGCTCTCACCTTACATTTATAGTCATACTTATGAACTAGAGTATAGTTATTGTGTTATGATCTTGATACATGAAAGTCTATAGTTTGTGTGTCATGAGACATGCATATAACTTATATAATCAGAATTAGAGCTAAGTTGAAGTGGTAGTTCATCTTGCTATCAGGTGTGCCCAAGTCCTTTACCTGTCGATGCATAGGGTCGAGGACCTGGGGGGATTTGGGTAGTTTCTGTATACACAAGCGTGGTGCTTAGGTATGGAGAGATAGGTGAATGCATTGTCCCTATGCATGGTTGAGGTGGTAGGTGGTAGGTGGTGATAGCCCTATCCGTCCCTTGTAATCCTCCATGTTCGACTGGGGTGTAGGAGTCTAAATTGTCACATGAGGTTGCTGGCAGACTAGTACTCGGTGGCCTCCCGATCTGCTTCATACTTAGCCCTAATACTAATTATGTAATTTGTATGATCATTAACTAATATTTTTATGACTATACTAGATCAATGCTTGCTCGACTTAGTATTATTTTTTATTCTTTCTCTTTACTTTATCATTTGAGGAATGCCAAGTTTGTGTCTACTATCATGAAATCACTGTTTTACCCCTACTATAAACACTGGTGTAATTGCAAGCATTATTATTCATGTTCATATCCATACTAGACTCTTAATCAAATGCCTTCCTTTGAAAAAATATAAATAACGATACCTTGAATACTTTCGGGTGAAATGCTACAATGATAGCTCCATGCTCTTGTAGATAAATATCTAAAATTGTTAAGGAACTATTAAGGCTATTACTTAGTGACATTGCTTATCACTACTGATGTTGCTAAGTAATACCAACAAGGCAGTTCTGACACCATTGCTGGGGATACAAACCTAATAACGATGCTCGAATTTGCTAATCAGTATTTATGGTGCCATTGCCAGGGATGGATTCTAACTCCATTCTTAGTGGTGACGCTAAGAAACGCCAACAAGCATTTCTGGCACCGTTGCTAGAGAAGGCATAATTGATTAAAGAATCTAGGACATGTTCATGATAATATGCATGTAAGGTAGCCATTGTTAATGCATGCTAACTTTGCTTGTTAATGCATGTAAGGTAGCCATTGTTAATGCATGTAAGGTAGCCTATTATGGATGAAAACAGGATAGTGTATGACCGGTTACAACCTACCAGAAAACTACATTGAAAATCCAAAGGCACTCCTAAGGAAGAAATGGTCTCTTGCCACTTCTTCTTCTGCCACTCCACCGACAGATGAACTAGTCACCCCGCACCATCCGCTACTCCAAGCATGGCCAAGGCGCTCCGCAACTACTCCATCCCCACTGTTGCTAATGTGCCCATTGGGCTAGCTGTCAACACGGGCAATGGGAACTTTGAGCTCTGCACTGGCCTCATCACGATGGTGTAGGCAAACCAGTTCTCTGGTTTGCCAAGTGAGGATGCGAACATGCATCTCCAACACTTCCTTGAGCTTTGTGACACTATTATTATCAAGGACATTGAGCCTGCAAGCATCAGGCTCCGCTTGTTTCCCTTCTCCCTCTCGGGGAAGATGAAACAGTGGTTGTACAAGGAATGGGAAGTTGTCAACTCGTGGGACAAATGTTCCATGGCGTTTCTCGCCCAGGTTCTTCTCCATGGGCAAAACCAATGCCCTAAGAGGATGAATCTCCAACTTCCAACAGAATGCCAAGGAATCCATTCTCGAGGCGTGGGAAAGCCTGTAGGACTACATCCAAGCATGCCCGTACCATGAGATTGAAAAGTGGTTAGTGCTTCAATATTTTTATGATGGGTTAACAAACATGTCTAGGGGGCACATTGATGCGGTAGATGGAGGTGCCTTCCTTTCCTCATCATTGATGGATCCATGACTCTCATCAATAAAATGGTGTCTAATCAAAGCTGGGGGAAGAAAGAAAATCACAAAAAGGTATGCATACCGTAAAGGAGACGGATATGCTTGACGCAAAATAGATCTTTTGATGAAAAGACTGGAGGAACGGGCCTAAGACAAAGAAGCAATGAAGGGCACCGCCTAGGCCTTCGACTCACACATGATGTGTGAGGTCTTGGAAACGTTGAACATTCGGGGAATGATTGCCCAAAAACCCACGAAGAAGCTGCCTTCATCAACACTAGGTTTCGCCAACCACAAGGTAATAATGGGTGGAACAACCAGTCCCGCTCGCAAGGTCATTCGAACTACAATTCAAATCAACCTTCTCTAAAAGATTTGGTACTTGGCCAAGTCAAAATAAATGAAAGTTTAACTAAAAAGCTCACAACTAATGATAAAATTCTTGAAAATATAAATTCTCAGATTGAAGGTTTATCTTCTACTATTAAAAATCAATTAAATTTTAATAAAATGGTAGAATCACAACTAGCTAAAATCGTTGCTACCATTCCTATTTATAACGATGGAAAAATTCCTGCTCAACCTAAAAATTCTTGTGAGAAGGTAAATGCAGTGGTCATGAGGGGTGGTAAGTCTGCTCGTGACGCACCAAATCCTAACCATTCTGCAGGAAAAGCAAAATAGCGCCCAGAGGCTGAACCCTCAGCAACACAAGAAGAAAAAGAAAAAGAACAAGAAGTGGAGACGGCACCAAAAGACTTTGTCGACACTAGCTACCTACCGTTTCCCACAAGAAACTGCAAACAGGCCGTGAATGAGCAATTCACTCGTTTCATTGAGATGATAAAGAAGATACATGTAAGCGTCCCCTTGATGGACGTCTTACATGTACCTTCCTACACCACCTACATCAAGGACATCATCAACAACAAGCGACCACTACCATCCACAGATGTCGTCAAGCTGACGGAAGAGTGTAGCGCTGCTCTACTCGACTTTCCTAAAAAGAAGAATGATATTGGGTGCCCCACAATCTCGTGTTCCATTAGGATCCAGTATTTTGACCAAGCTTTGTGTGACCTTGGGGCTAGCATAAGCAAGGCCATCTTTGACAAGCTGAACCTCACGCAACTAACACCAACACCGATGATTCTCTAGCTGGCCGATTCGACAGTCTACTACCTGGCAGGGATAGCTGAAGATATTCTGGTGAAAATTTAGGATTGCTACATCCTGTTGACTGCGTGGTGCTCGACATGGAGGTCATAAAAGAATAAACCCTTATCCTTGGGCGACCCTTCTTGAGCACTACAGGAGCCCAAATTGATGTTGGAGCTAAAGAAATCCGCTTCAATATCCATGGTAATGAAGAAAAATTCGCCTTCAGGCCTAGAAAGGAGCAATGCTCCATGATTCGCATGAAGTATGGGCCAAACCCACAAGGCCTAAGGGAGGTTCATATCCAACCTCAATTGGTGGACAACACGGTGAAAAAGAACAAAGAAATAAAAAAGAAGCTGAAGCAAAAGGAGGTTACACAAATGACAAAATAAAAAGACCTCAAAAGCTATTGCCACACCACCAAAGAAGGACAAACCAGTGTGGAAACCAAAAAAAGCTTTGAAGTCCACCACTACACCACCAAGAACAGACAAGATGGTGTGGAGGCTGAAGAAACAACAGCGCTCTATGTCCACTTCTCTGGGACCGTACGCCCCATCAAGCAGGAACAGAATGGGGAAAGGTCCTACTCATTGGACCTTAAAAGGTGAGTCCTTACCAAAGGTAAATTGGTAGTTATCTTTATAATTATGCTAAATCTTTGAATTCCTAGTTGATGTGCTAATAAAGGACAATGCAATAATACTAATAAAAGGGTTTGCCTAAAAATTGTCTCTTCCCATGTTTTGTACAAAGTATGCTTTGGTTTGGGTATGATTTTTTCTAGCAATTATACCTTCATTGTCTTTTTAAATTAAGCATGGTGCTTAGGTTAATTACCCTACCTTGATCAAATGTTCAATTTGATCATTGTACCAAACTGCTATGTATAGACACTAGTTGAATAAACAACAATTCTGGCAAACTATATATATGCACACCTCAAAGTTTACCCTTCATCTTGTTAAATATATCTTAGCTATCCTCTAATGTTGTAGAAAAAGTGTATTTTGGTTTGGGTGTGGTTGATCCCTAGCAATCATACCGTCATAGACTTTTTAAATTAAGCATGGGGCTTGGGTTAATTAGTCTACCTTGATCAAATGAAATATAGTGTCAAGTTTGATCATTGTACCAAAATTACTGAGTATGAACATTAGTCGATACACTAAACAAATAACGTACCTCGGAGTCTTCACCTGGCAACAAGCTAGCTTGGGGTAGGACCCCCCATAAAGGTAAGTACTATCTTTTTATTTTTCACATTTTAATTTTAACATTATTTACTTCCTGCATTTATTGAATTATTAGAATTAAAAAAAAAGAGAAATAAAAAATAAAAAATATAAAATAAAATATGATAAAAACAACAAAAATATTTATTCTACTCTCATATGTGATTTAAGAATGTGTAGTTTTTCCTTTGTTGAAATGATAAATAGTTGCTCTGTCTATAATTCATTTGTGCCTAGGTTGTAACTTAGTATTCCCTAAGATTTAAGTTTGTTGGCTAAAATGTCTCATTCTAAAACTTGAAACTTATGGGTTGCAAAAGCATGATCCTTTTCTAAGTTGTTATGAGTTATGATATGGTAAATAGAATATGCTATGACTTTATTTTAAGAAAAACTTGACATCCAGAATTTTCATTTAAAAATGCTAAAATCAAAAGTTTCTCAATGATTATGAATTCCTACCATGGCCATATGACATCATTCTAATTTAAAACCTTAGTCATATACTAATATTCACATTGAGTTTTGTTAAATTGTTGTGACCCTTGTTGAGATTCTCGTCATGCACCCATGATCAAGATTCACAAACACCCACAAATGAAATGCTAACTCTTACATTAAGAGTTACGCAAAAACATGTTTTCCATCCACCTAAAATAAAAACTCCATTCATTTGTTATGAGTCTTTCTCTCCAAAGTTTTCACATGCTAAAAAAGAAGTATGGGGCTATGCTAAAAAAAGAGACACATGAAGCTCTCAAAATAGCAAAAGAAAAAAATGGAACACATGAAGGTTCCAAGTGTTGAAAAGAAAGAAATAAAGATAGCCCATAATTCTAAGACAATTATCAAAAGAGAGAAAGTCATGATCATAGGAGTACAAAAATATTAGGATTAGGAAAATATTTCACACACTTGCACATCTTGATCAAAGTTATGACTTGCATCTCCTTAGATCTAGTTTTTGACTTAACAATATATGTGATGTAAGTATGCCTCTCATTCATACCTATCTAAAACTCCACTTAAAGCCTTTTGAGATAGGATGAAAAGAAGGCAAAATAATCAAATGCCTTGGTGAGGATCATACACATTGAGCGATCGAGTGAATCATTTGAGGAACTTATATTTCATTTTACAAATTTCATAAAACCTCCGGATAGAAGGTTGATTAAAGAATGATTGATAGGTAATTTTGTTAAAACTGTTCTATCTTGCAACCACCTAAGACATGGAAAAGCAATAAGCCCCACAGGGATTAAGTTAAAAGGGTGGATAGAATGCTAAACTTATTTAAATTGAGGAAGAATACTTTGTTATAGGCATGGCACTTGTAAATTATATTCGGCATAGTAGCAACTCCTGATCAACAACCAATAAGTTAGCTATTTGCTCAGGATGAGCAAAGGTTAAGCTTGGGGGATCTTGTTGGCGGTCTTTAACGATCAAATCCGACTACCAACTATGGTACAAATAGAGGAGAAATTGGCAATCTTAAACACTTATGCATTTACTGTTAACCAATTTCCACATGTATTTGGAGAATATTATTTTTTACAAGTCACAAACACAAATACATAGAGAAATTCATAGAAAGACGCTTTTCGATGCATATTTGCGCAAAGGAATAACAAAGACGCCCACCAACTCGACTCAACCGGGGCAAAGCACCACCGAGGAGTGATCCATGTCCAACCCATAGCCTACCATGCGAAGGTAGTGGTAGATGGACATGATCAGGGGTCAACCGACCCCTAGGGGTAGGCGACCCCCTATCGATGCCTCCCTGCCTCTCCTTGTTCAGGCGGTGGCATGTGTCCATGTAGAGGCGATGCAGCTCGGTCCTCGTGCCTGGAATAGCCTCTAGCACCGCCTAGCTCCTTATATAATTAGAGGGGTACCTAAAAGTCCCTAGTTTGGTTTTGGCTAATTGATGAAACCTAGGACTAACCTTTGTATCTAAGTGGATGATTTAGATAAAGGTGGTCATTGAATATGAGACATGACATTGACTCATGTGACCAAGATGATGAAGATCAAGATGATGCTTGGCTCGATGGACCGGTTGTGAAGGTGAAGTGCAAGTCGAGGCTTCGAAGCGAAGGACCATGCGATGGTGAAGCTTGAGCAAGTCTTGGCGCCGATGGACCTATGCAACGGTGAAGAGCAAGTGAAGTCAAGGTCGATGGATCGAGACGGTCATGTGATGATATAAAGTGGATCATATCTTTTGGAAAAACAAAATGGGCTCAAGGCAAAGGTATAACAATAAGGCCATTTTGTTTTGCACTCAAGACACCATAGAGGGTGTGAGTGGTTTAGGATCGATAACCGAACTAGTAAGAGGGGAAGTCTTTTCGGTTATTCGACGCACGGGTGCCACTAGGTGAATTCATGAAGTGCATTGCATGTAGGGCCTAGTGAGCTAACTGAAAAACCTTCGAAAATGAGTATGAAAATGCTAACACATGTGCACAAGGTGGTGATCACTCGTTGGTGTTGGCACATTTGCGATGGTGTCAGAGTTTGTGCGGTAGAGAAGGGTTTGGGTCGCTCTCTCCCTCCCACCGAGCTTGTGAGCGCCTATTCAGGCGTTTTTGAGGACTTAAAATGCCTATTTTCCACTACGCCGGAAGTCAGAAAAGAAACGGAGGTGAACGGTGGTCACAGAGGTGACTGGACGTTGCACCAGACGTGGTCATGGTTTGACCGGACGTGTCCGGTCAGTTCAACGCAGCAGTCAGGCGTGCGGGTGTAAGGGTTTCGCACCAGCGCGTCCGGTCACTCGTGGGACCGACGCGTCCGGTCGGGCACCTATAAGTGTAGTGCGTGGCGTAAAGGTGTTCAGACGCGCGGCGCGTCCGGTCACATGCGATCGGACGCGTTCGGTCGTTGAGGGAGCTTACTGGACTCCAACCGGACGCTAGCACTGTCGCGTCCGGTCGTTGTCTGGAGCGCGTCCGGTCGATGCTTCGCAGGCGCGCGGTGCTATGCGATCAGCGCATCCGGTTGGTTGAGCAGCGCGTCCGGGCGTTGTGTTTGACCATTGGCGCACAGTGACTGTTGGAGGATTGGGCGGCCACGTTTGAATCTAAAGAACACGTGGATGGTGCAGGGGGATCGGACGCGGTTGAGCGTGTCCGGTCAGTTTCGACCGACACGTCCGGTCGTCCCGAAAAATGCCCAGTGAAGGGGTACAACGGCTCTATTTGTTTGGGATGCTTATAAATACTTGTTAGCTAGCCCTTGGGGAGGTCTCTTGTGATTTCTAACACTCTTGTGCATCCTTTGAACTAGAGCTTCTCCCTCCCACTCATCTCTCTTGCTTGATTGCAAATCAAAAGTGAGATTGAGTGATCCCAAAGTGCATTGCATAGCTTGAGTGCATCTAGTGGCACTTGTGGGTGGTTTAGCCAGTGGATTTCTTATTACTCTTGGAGAGTACCGCTCCTAGCCGGCTTGGAGATTGTTGGAGGCGTTGGCAAGATAAGGAGATTGTTCTTGGCCACCTCCAGTTGATTGTAAGAGGTTTTTGTGCTTTCCTCGGTGGAGCGCCAAAAGCAACTCTAGTGGATTGCGCGTGTCATTGAGTTACCTCACTTGAGAGTGGTGTCTTGTAGTGCCTTGCGGGGCGTGCCTTGAGGGGCAAGTGACTTGAGGGTCACACCGAGAAACCATCTAAGTGTTGGTCGACACAACCGGTGACGTAGCTTGTCGGTGCACAAGTGAACACCAGGTGAACAAAAATATTGTATCTCTTGTCTCCTGGTGATTGGTCTTCATATTGTGTTGTTGTCAATATTGATTGATTGTATATCATCTTGGTGATTGGCAACATCTTCACTCCACTGTCGGTATAAGATTCACAATCCTCTCTCTTGATTTACATTTACTAGATTATCTTGTGTAGCCCTAGTGGTAGCCTTTGCTAGTAGTTATTAGCTTGTTCACTAGTGTAAGTTTAGTGACTTAGCCCTTGTGTGAACTAGAGATCATAATCTACTAGACTTGTGGATAAGAGGCTTGCATCACAACCGTAGGCTAAGCAAACCTCACTTTACGCCGTTTGTTTTTCTAACAAGTTTGCTTAGTGGCTTGTGCAAGTTTTTTTTATAGGCTATTCACCCCCCTCTAGCCATCTAGCACCTTATAGTACCCCACCTCTACAACACACCACATTGAGCAACACCTCTCACAGCTCACTCTCTAGTTGTTGTAGTTTTTACTTTTTAGTAGCTTTAGAGCAAGGCAAAGCTATCTTGGAGAGCTTGGCTCCTTGGAAGAAGAGACCTTCGGGTATGAATAGAAATATGGGTTCTTCCAAATTCACGCTCTCATCTTACATTTATAGTCATACTTATGCTAGAGTATAGTTATTGTGTTATGATCTTGATATATAAACTATTCTATAGTTTGTGTGTCATGAGAGTAGCATGCTTAACTTTATGCTTATACACGCATTTAACTTATATGATCAGAATTAGAGCTAAGTTGAGGTGGCGGTTCATCGTGCCATTAGGTGTGCCCAAGTCCTTTACCTGTCGATCCATAGGGTCAGGGACCCGGGGGATTTGGATAGTTTCTGTATATGCAAGCATGGTGCTTGGGTATTGTAACACCCTAGGTGTCAGCAACAACCTAAAACTTGGCATGTCATCATAATGCACTTTTTCATCATGTTTTAGTAGTTCACCTGGATGCATTCACTAAAAGAAAGTTTACTTTATAAATGTTATGCATTGTTGATGTTCGTGTTGAAACCAAAAACCAGATAAGGTTCACTTTTGGGACCTCATAATTTTTAATGGAACCTAAAGGTACTTGGTATTATGTCCTAACTAAGATGAAGTGAGAATTGTATACCTCACACTTGTGATTGTTGGTGGGACGTGAAAACAAGTTAAAAATAAAAAGATGGAGCTTCAAGTTTGAATTTGAAACTTGCATTTCAATGGTTGACCATGAGGTCAACTAGTGAGGTCAAGAGTCAAACTCGACTTGAAGGTTCAAATGAAAAATGTTTTGAAATAATTTGATTCAAATTGGTGCCATGTTTGTAACCCAAAATGTGGTCAACATAGTGGTGTCATGTTTTGGATGAGTGTGCTTGCTAATCAAACTCACGAATTACTCATCAATTTACTAATACAAAGTAAATAAGCTAATTACTTTTGAAACCTACTAGTGAAACATGCATGTTTCAACTTTGAAACAGGAGTGTTTCATTTGTAACCCTAGTCTACCCTTTCCTTTTTCTCTTGATCTATCGAGTTTCTGGGTTTGGTCTCTTAAGCAAAGTTGCAGTGTAGGGCATGAGCAACAATTTTCCTAATTGGAGCATCTTCTAATTCTATCTCTATCTTGCTCTATTGGATGCAACAAGTGTTGTTGGTCTATGCAACAAACATGTTTCATCTATTTGTTTCAAACTCTACCTCCTTCATGTCTCTTTGGTTCCACCGTGCGGCCACCTCCTCCTTGCCGCTTACCGCTCGCCATCACTGTTCATGTGCGTGAAGCCACATAGCAGCTGGCCACCGCCTTCGCAAGCAAGTGCTGGCCATCTCGAAGCCACCCATCATCCCTTCCTCTCCTACTTGAGTCACAGAGCATCCCTCTGTTCTTCTCCTTCCGCCCGACGCCATCGCCACTGTGAGCCACTTGAGCTCCAATTCGCCCTCCACACCCTACCATTACCAAATTCAATTTGCCACCGTGTTCACATCATCAGAACGCATCGTTCAAGGCCGCTAGCACTGTTTCTCACCTGCCATATCATTCCCGCGCTGCTGTCTTCTCCAGGGCCGACCGGAGACGCCGCCGTGAGCACCCTCTCATGGCCAGGCCACCTCGGCTCCCCACCGCAACACCTGTCTCATGTTCTCTGCTCCTTTTAGCGCCTTGATGCTCATTGTCCCTTTGGTTTCCATAGATAGGGACCCAACGTGCTGAAACGGAGCCTTGCCACCGGAGAGCATCACCATAGCCGCCATCTCTGACAACATCTGCTCTACACCGTTGCTCGGGGTCAATCAACCATTGTTTCCTAACCAAGGTGAGCTAGTGAGTGCGATGGTGTAGCTAGTTTAGACGCTACCGCGCCCTATAGGCCGAAACGCCTTGTCGCCATTGTGCACCGCTTGACCATGCCGCCATGGCCGCGGTGAGTGACCTTCGCGCTTGAATTCATTCGATTTACCCCTCAGACAAGTATGCGAGGTAGAGAAGAACGTTCTAATGCTCTTAGCAGCATTAGAGGCATGCTGTGGAGCAGAACCGACCTTGTCGGAGTTTCGCTAGGCCGCCATGCTTGCCAGAAAGGAGCTATGATGTTCTAGGTTGTTTGGTTCGCTGGGAGAGGGCATGGTGGAGCAGAAGGGAAAGGAATAGGGAGATAGCACGACCGGAGGAGCCACCATTCGGTGGAGCTGTCATTGCTGTCGTTGCCACGTCGCGGGAGCTGCGGGTGTGCTCACCACCGATCATCGAGGAAGGAAGTAGGGTACCAGGGAGTGAGGAAGGGAGAGGCGATGACCGCTGCATCCTTGGCTTTGTTGGATTGTTCACCGACGGTGAACTCTACCCGGTCGGAGTGCCCTCGCCATCGGAGGCGGGAGCAGAGGAAGGGGGGAAGAAGAGAACGAGCTGGGCTGGCTTGGTATGGGCCTTGGCTTTGGCCTGGGCCGGCTCGGGCCAGCAGAAGAGGAAAGGGAGAGGGAGAGGGAGTAGCTGGGCCGAGGCCGCAGCTAGGCCACCAGCGTTGCTAGATCAGGCCGAGAGAGAGGGAGAGAGAGTAAAGAAGTTTTCTCCTTTTCTATTTTCTAAAAAGTAATTAAATGCTGAATCTTGTAAATTCCATAACTAAATAAATAATGGTGCTAAAATTGTGAAACTTTATGAGTAAGCTATTATTGATATGTTTAACATGGGAAAAATATAAATCTAGGAAAAATAGTAAGTTTTGAATGACTAAAAATTCCATACTTTAATTAAGAAATGCAACTTCCATGATTTTTATAGTTTAAAATATAACTCCAAAATTCATGAAAATTTAGGAGCAACTTTAATCTACTGTTGTGGAGCTACATAAAAAGTTTGGTACTGTTTTGAATTAAAATAATTGTTTCACTTAAGAAGGCTTGATTTATGAATTAATAAAATATTGAAAATGATTTCAAAGATATTATTAAGATGATGATGTGTATTTTGGATTGATTGTGGACCTTGGAATACTTTACCCTACTGTTCCAAGGCAATGGAAATTGAGTGATTAGATGTATGTTTCTTCAGGATAGTCTCTACTTGCTTAAGATAATAACTACCTTTTAATTTTGAGATGTTATTATTTATTTTAAAAGGAGTAATTAACTTGCTCATGATAATTGGAGGATAGATGTCGATGAACCTGTTTGACTCTTAGATGCAACCTCTTGGGTAAATAGGAAAATGTTTTATGATAACTGCTTGCAACTATACCATGAAGGAAAGTTGTACTCAAGTAGATAACTAATGTTTATCCTTTCTAAATGTCCCTTTTGTGTTATGCCATGTTAGCATCATCCTTAAGCATGCATCCTTTTAACGTATAGTGAACGAAAGCGAAGACCCGTTAGTTGTGCAGACCTCTGAGGTGGTTGTTCACTCAGAGGGTGTTGAGTTGGAGAGTGGGGTTAATCTTAAAACCGCTGACAACCCCAACACTGCAAGCAAGCTCCAGAACATAAACCATTCCTTGAGTTTTATAAAATGTTTATCACATAAGTCTTATGAATGTCCATTTAAGTATCAGGAGTTATATGATAAACTTTGCTGCATGACTACCTTGTTTGTCCTTACTTACCCATGGTACCTATGTTTAAGTAATATTTGTTAAAATGCTTAGCATTGTTTAGATATAAATGCTAGAGATAGGTTTTGCTAAAGTTAAAGATGAACCTAAAGTATGAGGATGATCTTGTTTTATAAATCTAGACCGGGCAGAATCTTAGCTTGTGCCCAGTATGGATCTAGACGTAGTGACCTCGCCAATGTCGATCAAGGACCGATCGTTGTAGAGCTGTCTGTGATCGTGACTTGCAGTACTGGCCACATACTCTAGTAAGCCCAACATCTAGGCTATTCTTGTGTGGGAAATGATAACCACACACTAGGAGTGTAGAGATGGCAAGAGTATTTGTGTACCCATGTTTGTGAATGTGTCAGGCTTGAACGATTCCAAGAGGTGGGATACTGGCTCTCAGGTAGCGCTAGACCGATTCCTGTATAGGAGGATCCGAGTGAGGGTTGATGTATGTAGGCACGGGTCCAGACCCAAGCCTACATATGTCGTGTGGTAAGGAAAGCCCAGCTGGGCCAAACTAATTCGAATCACCATTGCTTCTTGATGAAGAAGACTCGATCAATTGTGCTACATCGTAGTTAATCAATGGGAAGTTTAGTGATGAGATCATATTGTGATGGTTTATAAGAAGTGATTGTACTTTAGAATAGATGCTAATAGTAGTTCTTAATATTAATTGGAAGTATAAAATTTGGAAAGTAAGGATCCACTTTAGTGCAGTTTTCTACAAAAGTGTTCTTGATCTTGCTACAAACTCACCTTGATTCCTCTTATCTTGCATATCCTTGAAATCTTTCCTATTCGTCAGTTAAGTCTTGTTGAGTACCCTCAAGTACTCAGGGTTTATTAAACCCTTGTTGTAGGTAAACAACATGAGCAGGCTAGCACTAGCCTCTGCTATATGTTGGTTCCTAAGGAAGAGTCCTAGCAGTGAGAGTGTTGAAGTGCACCCTTGGGCAGGGTGAAGTTCTTTTGGTGATGTAATATAAGTACCTCTTTTGCTACCCACTGCCTGTATGGCAAAACTATGGTTTGTAAAAATAATGGTTTGTAAGAACTTAATGCTGGCTTGTAAACTTATATTATTGTAAGACTTCCACTATACTTTGATGTAATAAAATGGTATATTATGTATCACTATTGTAATCCTGCAATGCTATTGTAATGGATCCTGCTCAAAAGACGAAACGTGGATGATTCGGGTTTCCCGAGGAAACCCGACAGACTTTCAGAGTTGTAGGGCACTCATGTGCGGCTATCAAAAGTCTAAAATACAATGGTAGGCTCAAGTGGGCAACATGACTCAGGAGGTTCTGCCACAACTGGTATCGGAGCATGATATTACAGAAGTATTGTGGTGTTACCTAACTAACCTTCAAAATAAACCAAACAAATTAATTTTAAGACTATTTGGAGTCCAAATTTCTATCTAACTTAACCTTATTCTTTCTTAGGATGCTATCATGCGATCTACTTTTTCTCATGACTCGAGCTGAAGGAACATAAGGTTTTCTCGCCTTACTACGAGAGATGATGTGGCGTGCCAACTTCTCTTATGAGCCAGAATATTTCCTCTACTCTGTGGAGATAGGTCACCGTCTAGTAGAAACTCATGCTTATGTTCTTCTTCATCCCTATATTATGGAAGGTCCCACAAAAAGATCCCATCATTTTTCTGGTGTTGGAAGTTCTCTTGAAAGTGCCATCCAAATTTGCGCTTACAATGCTATCACTTGTCTTCGTAGCAGATATTCTGAGCTTAACAGTTCTTATTCCTTTGCTTATTTCCCGTTCCATGTTCAACCTGGTACAAATGCAATGCTTTATCCACATCCTGATTATGAGGATGATCTTCATAGCATTAGAATGTCTGAGCTTACCCGAGCTTTAGATATTGCCTTCCTTTATTATGCCTCTGAGTTGAACTCATCCCGTAGACGCTTAGGAATCTTGATGGCTCGCTTAGAAAATCTACATATGCGCCACCCCATTCCATAAATAGAAACTAGAGCTCTCCAGCATGTTCGTCCTTCTGATCTTCTGCGTGCCAAACATCTACATACTACTATCAGAGGAGTTCAATACGCACCTCTTCCCCATTTTAACAGTCATATGCCTTTCGTTGAGTTAAGGCAGGTCATGGGAGAATTGTCAAGCCTTACTCATCTAGAAGCACCAAGAGACAATGGACATCCTACCTTCTATTGGGGTCATACTGCTTTTCCTTATCGTCATTTTGCATGTGTCCCGTACCACCATGAGGGTGGCGGGTATACTTAGACTATAGGAGTGTAGAGTTATGTATCAGTGGGATCAACATGTATTATATTGCCCTATGTTGTAAAAAACTTTAAGTGTGTTTTGTTTTGTTACTCCTTATGTAAAAAGGTTGTTTTAATAAAGGTTGTATAATTAGGATTATGTATCGTAAGATCGTTCATGCATCATGTCATTACAACTTTTTAATATCTTCGAGCTTACTTTTAATGTTTGGGGTTGAGTAAGTTGTCCATCCTGTTCTTGCTACCTGTTTTACATGTATTTTATCTTGTTATGGAATCCGGTTGTAAGAAGTCGCTAATTCCCCACAGCATGAGGACCCGTTCTAGAGCCACTAAGGATACCCCTAGCTCTTCCTGTGGTCATCAACCCACGCCACCACCACCTAACCCACCACCAGCACCTACTTTAGCGGATGTTATCGCTAGCTTGATCAACATCAGTGCTGACAATGCCCATCTTCTGCAAGCCATAGCACAAGATCGTATTCCTGCCCAGCAGGATAACCGCAATCCACCAGGGAATAACAACTATGTTGATTTTCTGAAAACCTAACCTCTAGTTTTTTTGAAAGCTGATGAGCCACTTGAGGCAGATGACTGGATCCAGACTATAGAGCAAAATCTTGACTTGATTCGCTGCATAGATGCCTAGAAAACCCAGTATGCTACACAACAACTCTAGGGCCCTGTCGGCGCTTGGTGGTCCAACTTTCATGCAACTCAGCTAGTCAGAGATCAAATCCCATGGGTTGTGTTCCGTGAGGCCTTTCGTGCACATAACATTCCCAAGGGGCTAATGAAAATAAAACTTGAACAATTCATCAAACTACAACAGAAGGGTTGTCTATACAGGAGTATCTTGCTCAATTCAACCATCGATCTCAGTATGCCTCAGAGCAGGTCAGAATGGATGAGCTGAAAAAGAGTTGGTATGTGCGTGGTCTTGATAACAAGTTCGTAAAGATGTTAGCTACTATCCCAGATGCAACCTTTCATGAGATAGTCAATGCCACCATCACTTTTGAGGAAGCTTAGCACCTATCGGATTCTCTGGTGGTAGTAATCAATGGCAGAGGTTCATGTTCCGACCTATTTATCGTCCTCCTTATCGTCCACCTCAGCAACAAGGCCAACAATAGTCGTATGTCTGACCTGTTGAAAACCCCATCAATCCACATCAGCCGAATGCTACTGGTGTTCGTCCTAATAACCCACCCAACCAGGCTAAACTTCCATGTTACAATTGTGGAAAAATGGGACATTTCTCTCATGAATGTCAACTTCCAAAGCAGAACAAGAGTCCAAGAACCCTAGTGAATCAATAGTATAATGTTCAACAGCAGTCTGGTCAATAGGGTGCTCAGAAGAAAGGAACTGGACCTAGAATGGCTAGAGTGCATTTTATTCAAGGTGAAACTTTTCTAGATGGAGAACCTGTCGTCTTGGGTACGTATTTTAATCGCATCAACTACAATTACCATATTGATATCAAGTGCATGACATGAGATCAACCAAGGGTACAAAGGTTATGAAGGAAAAGTTTGGGAAAAACATGGAAAAATAGCTAGATTATTTTGAATTCTCGCTAAGTTATTACTTTTCGATAGTAGTAACTTTTCTATGGAGAAATGGTTTAAATAAAATCCACTCTGTCTTATTATTTTATGGAAACAATCTAGTAATGATTAGCTTGGCACATTTCCTTTTCCATTACTAAACCCCAGGCTTTAGGAGTTTTATAATCTCGGGATGAGATTTCTGTAAGTGGGGAAGAGCTGTAACACCCTAGGTGTTAAGCAACAACCTAAAACTTGGCATGTCATCATAATGCACTTTTCCATCATGTTTTAGTAGTTCACCTGGATGCATTCACTAAAAGAAAGTTTACTTTATAAATGTTATGCATGGTTGATGTTCGTGTTGAAACCAAAAACCCGATAAGGTTCACTTTTGGGACCTCATAATTTTTAATGGAACCTAAAGGTACTTGGTATTATGTCCTAACTAAGATGAAGTGAGAATTGTATACCTCACACTTGTGATTGTTGGTGGGACGTGAAAACAAGTTAAAAATAAAAAGATGGAGCTTCAAGTTTGAATTTGAAACTTGCATTTCAATGGTTGACCATGAGGTCAACTAGTGAGGTCAAGAGTCAAACTCAACTTGAAGGTTCAAATGAAAAATGTTTTGAAATAATTTGATTCAAATTGGTGCCATGTTTGTAACCCAAAATGTGGTCAACATAGTGGTGTCATGTGTTTGGATGAGTGTGCTTACTAATCAAACTCACTAATTACTCATCAATTTACTAATACAAAGTAAATAAGCTAATTACTTTTGAAACCTACTAGTGAAACATGCATGTTTCAACTTTGAAACATGAGTGTTTCATTTGTAACCCTAGTATGCCCTTTCCTTTTTCTCTTGATTTGTCTAGTTTTTGGGTTTGGTCTCTTAAGCAAAGTTGTAGTGTAGGGCATGAGCAACAATTTTCTTAATTGGAGCATCTTCTAATTCTATCTCTATCTTGCTCTATTGGATGCAACAAGTGATGTTGGTCTATGCAACATATATGTTTCATCTATTTGTTTTAAACTCCACCTCCTTCGTGTCTCTCTGGTTTGACCGCGTGACCACCTCCTCCTTGCCACTCACCGCTCGGTCGTCACCGTCCAGGCACGTGAAGCCATGCAGTAGCTGGCCACCGCCTTTGCAAGCAAGTGCTGGCCATCTCGAAGCCGCCTGTCATCCCTTCCTCTACTACTTGAGTCACATAGCATCCCTCTATTCTTCTCCTTCCGCCCGGCGCCATCACCACCGTGAGCCACTCGAGCTCCAATTCGCCCTCCACACCCCACCATTACCAAATTCAATTTGCCACCACGTTCACATCATCACAACGCATCATTCAAGGCCGCTAGCTCTGTTTCTCATTGGCCATATCACTCCCGCGCTGCTGTCTTCTCTAGGGCCGACCGGAGACGCCGCCGTGAGCGCCCTCTCATGGCTAGGCAACCTCGGCTCCCCTCGGTGCCACCTGTCTCATGTTCTCTGCTCCTTTTAGCGCCTTGATGCTCATCGTCCCTTTAGTTTCCGCAGAGAGGGACCTGACGTGCCAGAACGGAGCCTTGCCACCGGAGAGCATCACCGTAGCCACCATCTCCGACGACATCTGCTCTGCACCGCCGCTCAGGGTCAATCAACCATCATTTCCTAACCAAGGTGAGCTAGTGGGTGTGATGGTGTAGCTAGTTTAGACGCTACCACGCCCTATAGGCCGGAACGCCTTGTCGCCGTCGTGCACCGCTCGGCCATGACGCCATGGCCGCAGTGAGTGACCTTCACGCTTGAATTCATCCGATTTACCCCTCAAACGGGTACACGAGGTAGAGAAGAATGTTCTGATGCTCTTAGCAGCATCGGAGGCATGCTCTGGAGCGGAATCGACCTCGTCGGAGTTCCACTAGGCCACCAAGCTCACTAGTAAGGAGTTGGGATGTTCTAGGTTGTTTGGTTCGCTGGGATAGGGCATGGTGCAGCAGAAGGGAAAGGAATAGGGAGATAGCACGACCGGAGCAGCCACCGTTTGGTGGAGCTGTCATCACCGTCATTGCCACGCCACAGGAGCTGCGGTTGCGCACACCACCGGTCATCGAATGAATTCAAGAAATACAAATTCCATGATTTTTATAGTTTAAAATATAACTCCAAAATTCATGAAAATTTAGGAGCAACTTTAATCTACTGTTGTGGAGCTACAAAAAAAGTTTGGTACTGTTTGAGTTAAAATAATGGTTTCACTTAAGAAGGCTTGATTTATGAATTAATAAAATATTGAAAATGATTTCAAAGATATTATTAAGATGATGATGTGTATTTTGGATTGATTGTGGACCTTGGAATACTTTGCCCTACTGTTCCAAGGCAATGGAAATTGAGTGATTAGATATATGTTTCTTCATGATAGTCTCTACTTGCTTAAGATAATAACTACCTTTTAATTTTGAGATGTTATTAGTTATTTTAAAAGGAGTAATTAACTTGCTCATGATAATTGGAGGATAGATGTTGATGAATCTGTTTGACTCTTAGATGCAACCTCTTGGGATACTGGCTCTTGGGTAGCGCTGGACCGATTCCTGTATAGGAGGATCTGAGTGAGGGTTGATGTATGTAGGCACGGGGCTAGACCCAAGCCTACATATGTCATGTGGTAAGGAAACCCTAGCTGGGCCAAACCAATTCGAATCGCCGTTGCTTCTTAGTGAAGAAGACTCGATCAACTATGCTACATCAGAGTTAATCAACGGGAACTTTAGTGATGAGATCATATTGTGATGGTTTATAAGAAGTGATTGGACTTTAGAATAGATGTTAATAATAGTTCTTCATATTAATTGGAAGTATAAAATTTGGAAAGTAAGGATCCACTTTAGTGCAGTTTTCTGCAAAAGTATTCTTGATCTTGCTACAGACTCACCTTAATTCCCCTTACCTTGCATATCCTTGGAATCTTTCCTATTCATCGGTTAAGTCTTGTTGAGTACCCTCAAGTACTCAGGGTTTGTTAAACCCTTGTTGCAGGTGAACAACATGAGCAGGCTAGCACTAGCCTCTGCTATATGTTGGTTCCTAAGGAAGAGTCCCAACAGTGAGAGTGTTGAAGTGCACGCTTGGGCAGGGTGAAGTTCTTTTGGTGATGTAATATAAGTACCTCTTTTGCTATCCACTGCCTGTATGGCAAAACTATAGTTTGTAATAATAATGGTTTGTAAGAACTTAATGCTGGCTTGTAAACTTATGTTATTGTAAGACTTCCGCTATACTCTGATGTAATAAAATTGTATATTATGTATCACTGTTGTAATCCTCCAATGCTACTATAATGGATCCTGCTCGAAAGACGAAACATGGATGATTCGGGTTTCCCGAGGACACCCGACAGACTTTTAGAGTTGTAGGGCACTCATGTGTGGCTATCAAAAGTCTGAAAGACAATGGTAGGAACAAGTGGGCCATATAACTTAGGAGGTTCTGCCACAGGTATGGACAGATAGGTGAATTCATTGTCCCTTTCCACCGTTGAGGTGGTAGGCAGCAGGTGGTGACAGCCCTATCCATCTCTTGTAATCCCTCACGTTCGACTAGGGTATAGGAGTCTAAATTATCACATGAGGTTGCTAGCAGACTAGTACTCGGTGGCCTGCTAACCTGTTCATACTTAGCCCTAATACTAATTATGTAATTTGTATGATCATTAACTAATATTTGTATGACTATACTAGACCAATGCATGGTCAACTTAGGATTATTCTTTTTATTCTTTCTCTTTACTTTATCCTTTGAGGAATACCAAATGTGTGTCCACTATCTTGAAATCATCGTTTTACCCCTGCTATAAACATTGGTGTACTTGCAAGCATATTATTCATGTTCATATCTATACTAGACTCTTAATTAAATGCCTTCCTTTGGGAAAATATAAATAATGATATCCTAAATACTTCTAGGAGAAATGCTACAATGATAGCTCCATGCGCTTGTGGATAAATATCTAAAATTGTTAATGAATTATCAAGGCTATTACTTAGTGACATTGCTGATCATTAGTGATGTTGCTAAGTAATACCAACAAGGTACTTCTTACACCGTTGTGGGGATACAAACCTAGTAACGATGCTCAGACATGCTAATCAGTATTTCTAGCGCCATTGCCGGGGATGGATTATAACCCCATTCTTAGTGATGACGCTAAGAAATGACAACAATGTATCTAACTATGTAATAACTATCTATGTAATAACTAGATACAAAAAAATAATTAACTAACTACTTAAGTTTCCATCTATGTATCTAAACATCTTTGTAAATATCTGTCTATAAAAATCACTAACAAACACACTAACTAACTATTGTTAACTATGAACTTATTTACCAATTTAAATGAACAAAGTAACTTACATTAATGTGCAATCGTTGGCGTAGAAGTGCAGCCGGTGAAGTGGCACAGCAGGCCGCCAGGGGCCTTTGGCGTGCCTCGGCCAGAGCTTTCAAGTGTGGCAGCGGCGCTGGAACCATGGGCAGGGGCAGGGGCAGGAGGCTGCCATCAGCCAAAAGACGCAAGCAGCCAGCCCCTAGCCAACGGCGGGGGGGGGGGCACAACGGGACAGTGGGCGATGGCATCCCGTAGCAAATCAAGGTTCGGAGTCAGATGATTGTGAGAGAATGAATGCCTATGCGTTCGATGCCATGGAATCTGCTGCAAAGTCAGTCTGACTAGGATAGGATTTGTTGACCTGAGACTGGCCTTTTTCCTAGGGATTAGACAAAGTCAGAAAAGGGATTGTGCTTTCACAGTGCATCAATAAGAAGGAATAGCTGGTTCACGGTAAAGAACTCATGCTATAGGGATCGACCCTAAACCAAACGATTTTGAAGCATTTCTTTGTACAACACCAAATCATTCCACCTCGACTATTTCATCCACAGAAGCGCGTATCTGACAACTATGCTATGTCATCATCGTTTTTTCTTCCGAAAGCTAGAAAGGGCCTACCTAGTGCTTGCATTTCGGGGTAAAGTAGCTTTCTCCGGCTCAATAAGAGCTGCCTGCAAACATGGAATGCCAATGCAATGATCAGAACTTCCTTGCCAAGGGAACAAAAGACAATCATAAAAGAAAGGAAGAAGTCGACATCCTGATTTATTATCATGCTTTGACCTTTATTTTATGACAGGCGAGTAATAAGTGTACGTGCCTTTCCCTTTCCATATCCTAAATCAGGTTTGATTTGATCCTGTGAGTGACGTTACGAGCAGAAGCCTCAGTTGAGAAGTTGAATCCGGTACCGAAACAAGGATGACATTATTGAATATATTCTGCTTTCCTGTGCTTTGCCTTTCCCATTTTCCGTACCTTTCATAGTAGTTACTCGCCACTAGAAACAGGATTCATGAATTCAAACTAAAAGCAAAGGTATCGCTAATTCCATTTCAGTGGAAATATAGGGATTCAAGTTTCCTTCTTTCCATGATGGATCTGTGGCCACGAAGCCACTAATTGCCGAGCAACGTTTGAGTCATTTTTGTTTTTTAACTCGACTACTCTTTATTGAATAGACGAAACAAGTTCTGCCTGCAATTCAATCCATAAGTCATGCTGGTCAATCAATGACAATGATAAGCTCTAAAAAGAAAAGAGTCTATAGCTCTTCGACACGTTTTATATCTACTTCAGTCATACTTTATTGGAGGACGCAAAGGAGGAAGGAATAGAGATTAGGATCCTAGCCTTGTTCCGTTTGAAGTTCCTAAGAAAGGTTCCAAAATAAAGGGATGCTAAAAACAAGGATTTAGAGTCTTATTAGTCCATCAATCTACAGAAAGGTAGGTGGGTGAGGTAGAGCACGGCCGACGTGCCTGGGCAGGGCACAGCGTGGTGCGATGGGCACGGCAGGGTGGGTGGGCCGGGCCATGACGCAGTGGGGCATGGCGAGCACGTTGGAGCAGCGTTGGTGTCGAGTAGGCTCGAGACGGGTGAGAAAGAGGGAGAACAGGAGAGAAAGGGAAGGGAGCCCACATGTAAGGCAAGAATGGCGCCAAAGATCTAGGCACCGAGCTTGGCGCCAAGATCCTTGACACCAAGCTTAGTGCCAAGATCTATGGCTCCGAGATGGCCGCCAGGTCACCGCCACATCGCTAGCCACACCAATGCCATCGGGTGACCAAGGCGCCAGAGTAATTGGCATCGACACGTGTTAGCATGGTGCCAGTTATCATGGCGCCGAGGCCAGGAGCGTAGTTGTGAAAATCTTTCAAAAAAGGGACAAAAACAAAAAAATTGGCCCTTAGTAGCACCCTCACCCACTCGCGGACACAAGTGCGCTTTTCTTGGCCCTCGCATTCTAAGCTACCACAGTGGGCCATGGGCAAGCCATGGTAAGGACCGAATGGAGAGGAGAGAGGTTATAAAACTAAACAGATAGAGAATTCAATTATTTTCGGTGCATGTAGAAAATAACTTTTTTGACCCCCACAAAGTATGCAAACTCACTCTTATGAAGGTACGCATGCAACCCTACACCTATGAGCTCCTTCGAATACAGGGCTCACAAATCCTCAAGATTGATGAAACCATAGGCACCTTGCTAGGTGATACATTTTTGACATGCAGTTTCTACTACTATGCAAATTGTACCATAGTTTTAGGGTTGAGACTACCCTTAGAGGATCTTCAATAGTCTTAAACTCACTCTCTAAATGAGAATTTGGAAGAGCCATTTGGATAACAATCGTTCTCTATATCTTTTTCACCCTGTAATGATTTCTCAATATCTTGTGCACACTTTAAAGAGCCAGCTGCACTTTCTATTTTTGGCTAGCGAAAAACCAAGAATAAAGGATGACAATCTTTAAACATCTAATTGAAGAAGCTATTGGAGAGCTTTTATTCACCAACATTCCTATCAATACGAAAGGATATGAGAGACTCTTTGAGTTACTTTTAGTGTTTGTTTGGTTTGGGGACTAGCTAGGTTGGGATGATCTTGTCCTTCTTTTTAGGCGTGGAGCCATTGCTTAATGGGATGAGATTATTATAGTGTTTTGTTTGGTAGGACCAACAACAAAGCATTGATTGGATGGACAAGCTAGATGTTGTTTGATGTCGTCAAACCAGAACCCACTTATCTCCTTGTCTTCTTCCTTTCTTCTCTTCTCATGCAATCCCACATCACCGTGCCAACTTGGTTGACTCACCAATGGAGTTGCGCTCCATCCCACAACTGCCTGCCCTGCAATGCATATAAACAAAGTTTTCCACACTGGCCTGCGTGGCCTCATAGGCATCTTCCCACCCACTAGCACCCGCATCATTGACCCTCGCGGCCTCAAAGACGCCACACAAACACTGTCAATTAGGGACTCGTCCATCCCCCCAATTTCTAGGGATAGTAGCAACTGGCATTTATAGGGTATATTACCCTTAGGACAATCAAGTCCCCTATCGCCCCTAAACCAAACACTACAAAAAAGATAGGCTAGCCCCATCCCATCTCCTGTTGTACCTTCAACCAAACACACCCTAAAATAGTAGTCACCACCAACTAATGGTCTAACTCCATCACCAGTGAGCGAGCCATCCCTTCATCACAAGAAGCAAGGGCATATCTTGCTAGGTTCTCTATTAGTTCATTCTATGGCCCTCTAAGGCCATTGAGCAGTTGGGTTCTCTCCCGATTGAGGACCTTGTTGACCAACATCCCATGTTATTTCTACCATAGTACTGAAAGAACTTTGGCTAGTAGTAGAAATATAACCACAATTTAGATACTACTTTACAGACCATGTGGGTGTCCCGAGTTGTGGCTCTGCATTACATCTAGGCAAAATGCAGGTAGTCTTTTTCTGGAGGGGACAAAATGTAGGTAGTCAATGAGGAAATACTATGATTGCTTACTAAGGTCTTGTTTGGTTACATCATTGTAAATGTAAACATAAAGGGTAATATAAAGCATCATAAATGGGAACAAATCAAACAAACGTAAAGGGTAATATAAAGCATCATAAATGGGAACAAATCAAACACATATTGAATTTTCTTGTTTTCAGTCTATAAATGAATGGGATAAATATCGATATGGGTAGAACTTGTCTTATGGCCATTGTGTTGGTAGCACCACGCCATGCTACTCCACTAGAACTCGCAACATGGTGTAATTGATGCAGTACAGGGTGACACCGCGTCTAGCTGCATGTGTTAGATAGGGCTAATGATCAAAATGCCATCCATAAGATGTTGTAAGGAAAATGGACCCGATGGGCCATTAAGTTTGATTTTGGTGTTCAATGAGCAATATGACCATTTAGACTAATGTTGTTTACTAGTACACAAGGTATAGTTCAAATGGATGCAAGTTGGACTTGGACTTAGGCAAAGTGGTGATCCGGATGATCAACATCTAAAGCAAGACATTTGTCACACCCTAAAATTTTTAATTTTGGGTTATGCTTAGAAAACACTAAATAAAATAAATGATTTCAATATCTGAATAAATTTATTAGATAAGCTAAGTGGCTGCTAATTTAAATATAGAAAATTGTGGTTTTAAACTTTTTCATATTAATTTGATAATGTGGTGTTTGTGTGATGCTTGTCTTTGGTGTTAGTGAGTGCTATTATTTTTAAAATACCATATGACGATGTTTACTTCTCATCGGAAAACTTTTTGGTATTTTCTGGATTTAAAATTTCAATTTCCATGAGCTTAATCTTTTTCCTTGATCTCTTCATCAATCTTTTCATGAGCCCAAACCTATTTAGTTGAGTTCCTTATCTTTCCAAGAGTCTCTAGGATTTTTCCCGTGATTTTTCTGAGCTCCGGGCTATTTTTCATGGCGAAAAGGGTAATTTTAGATTTTCTAGAATTATTTTATTCGTGGAATTAAAATAATCCCGAAATTAAGAAATTCTGAAAAGTTTCCAAACCCTGCAACTATATATATGTCGGTGTAGCCCTCGACGCCCTGGTTTCGGAAGTACAACCCTTATCACGAGCCGCCGCTCGTAGCTCCCTCCACCCCTCGTCGAAGTTCTTCATCTACAGCTTGCGTTCCGGCGAACTTCCGACGAAAGTTCGGTGAGCTTTTTCGGTCACCTCGGACATCTCCGGCGAATTTGGCTTCCACTCTGAGGTTTGTCTCGTCGTCCTCTTCACCGGCACATCTTTATTTTCACGAATCCATCGTCCGTTCGTCGTTTCCCTAAAGCATCTCTCTTTTTTCCGGCAAGGTGCTCCCATGGCCAGTCCTTCCTCCTACACACGTACAGCAGCAGGCCATGGGCGCCGAGCCAGCCCAGCCCTGCGCCGCGCGGATCCGCACCTCCGCGCCGTGCCTCCAGCTGGCCGGCCGACCGAGACCCCTCCCTTCCCCATGACGAGCAGTAGTCTTTCATCTCCATGCGTACGTGAACAAGATGGCAAGGTAGAAGATGACATATTTATAGTTTTGTCATCCATCATTTTTCCTTTGCCGTTTATTAGTTTTACGTCCGATTTGAGTAGTTCTTGTCGCGTTAGGTTCATGTAGTCGCGCACTACGTGATAGTACGAACGTTGGTCATGTCTCACAATTATAAATTTATTGATTTAGAAACTTTTTGATTAATAATTATTTAATCGCTGTTAATTAGAAAATAACTAAGGGTTGCAATTCTATTCGCGTCGTGTCGTGTTTGTGTCAACATAAACTATGTATTAGTAACGATGTTTATCATGTCACTTAATTATGAATTTATTAATTTAAATAGTAATTAGATTAATATATTTATTTAATAGCTTTCCAATTAAAAGAAATCCCGGTTTAAATTCGTTCTTGTTGTTTTGCAATAGTGCCGATCGAAGTTATGTGTTAGCAAAGCTGTTTTTCATGTCCCACGTTTATGAATATAATTAATTTGATTAATGTTTAGTTAGTGAGTGCTCTCTTTAATTAATTAAAAAGCAATTTAGGTTTAACTCGATTAATATTAGATGGTTCTTGATTATAATTTGTTTAGTTTAAATATAAAACATAAGATGGTTCGGTTAGTGCTTGTATATGTGTCAGGTTATATAAATTATAAATATTTGATTAGAATAATTAATGTTTATTCCATGCTCCTTTAAATTTAAAATGACATAGGTTCATGTGTCGACACTTTCTTAAAATGTTAACTCGATTAATATTCACATTAATGTGTTTTTTATAAATTGTTTAGTAGATGCAAATCATGGCTACCCAGTTTGTACGTACAATAGCAGAGCAGCCATGTGTGTCTATTGAACTCTTGTTAGCATGATGACATCATCTCGACATCACCCACACTTTATTGCAGTTTTCCTTTAGAAAAACAAATCCCAAAATACAATAGAAATACGTATACACATACAATCTTGTTTAGACCATATCTTCCACGTGTCCGATCAGTTCACTTGCATGCAGAAAAGAGCATGCGACCGACGCATCCGGTCCCTCACAGAACCGAAGCGTCTCGTCAGACGTCCAGAGGGGCAGAGAGCAGCGGAGTGCTGATCGGACGCGTCCGGTCGCGGTGGGAGCTTACTGGACTCCGATCGGACGCCAGGTGCAGCGCGTCCAGTCATTCGCTAGAGCGCGTCCGGTCACGTCAACGGCTACTTCTGACGCGCACTGTTCACGCTTGTCCTATAGTGACCGGATGCGTCCGGTCACCCTGACCGGTGCGTCCGGTCAACGCGTTTTGAACTGTGTCATCCGGTAATGGCTAGCTGCGTACCCCTTCGCTATAAATAGAAGATTTCCAGGGTTTGAGGGTAAATCTTGCACATTTTGAGACCTAGAGACATCCTTTGAGCTAGAGAAAAACCCCTCTACTCATCTCTTTGCTTAGTTGCACATCTTGATTGAGATTGAGTAAGATTCAAGTGCATTGCTTGAGAGTTGCATTCTAGAGGCACTTGATCTTTGAGTTGCTGCGGATTTCTTGTTACTCTTCCGTGTTTCCCGACACGGTAGACGGCTTGGAGCAGCGGAGGTGATTGAGCTCAAAATTGAAGATTGTTGGAGCCCTCACCAAGTGTTGTAAGGGGTTATTGATCCTTCCCCGCGAGAGTTCGTGAATTGGATACTCTAGTGGAGCTCATGGCTTGGAGGATTCCCATCTTGTGTGCGGTTGTGCGGCGCCCGCCGAGGGCTTGACTCTTGATAGTCGATTAGCTTGCGAACCGATAAGTGGGTGTATCGCCACAATAGGAAGTAGCTTGCCAGGAAGCAAGTGAACCTCGGGATAAATTCTTGTGTTATTCTCTTTCCGAGGATTTCTCTTGTGTGATTGATTGATTGGTACTTCTCATCTCTACACGGCGGTAAAATCACTCGAAGCTCTTCTCTCGTATTACTTCTTGTTTCTAGCTTATAGTTGTTGTTGTGTTTAGTGGATAGCCTTGTACTAGACTTGTTTAGGTGGCTTGCTTATTTAGTTAGAGCTAGTGCTTTTGCTTTGCCACCTTTCGTACTAACTTGTGGTTAAGTAATTCTTGTAGAAGTTTTAATTAGGCTATTCACCCCCCTCTAGACTATTTGGACCTTACAAGGGGCCTCTACTTCTTCTACATGGATGGAGGGGTGAAACCCTAGCTTTTGCTCTAGAGGTAGCTAATGCGAAGGAGATGGCATGAGGGAGGGGGTCTGCCCCTGCTTATATAGCCCGGTGGGGTGAACCGCAGTCCTCGGATCAAACCGACTTGAAATAATGATTGAGATGTGCCGTAGAGGTCGATTGGAGGCCATCATGCGAAGCTAGTCTCACTTGGAGGAGGCCCTAGGATGGCCGGCCCCACATGTCAGGCCGGCCAGCCCCACTTGTCAGCCTCCGGGCTTCCACTTCATTCCCATGTCTTCTCGTGTCCTCTAGAACCTTCCCGTCAATTTTCATGGAATTTTGACTTGATTTGGTTCGGTCTCTTGACTCCTACTCCATCTCGGCTTATTCTGTTTTTATCCCTGAAAATTCATAATTCACAAAAGCTGTGGAAATTGTTATGTTAGTCCCAAAAACTCTTGCTTGGTGATGGTTCTAGAGTCTTCTTGAATCTTCCGAGTCGTATCCATCGGGGACTTTCTCTCTAGAACTCCAAATAGAGCAAATGATATGTCCATTTCGATTGTCTCGATGAGCTCTTCGCAATGGTGTGCTCTGTTTCATCACTTGAAGTACTATTATGTGGTAAAATATTAATAATCTACAAAACAAGTGAGAAAAACACAACTCGTGGAACTTATTAGAATAAAGTCCTACAACCATGCACTAATAACGCTTTTGCTATTATATTGTGCATTAATTAAAGGTATAATGTTGGCGTTAAGGACCATCAACACCCACACCGGGCACGTCTGGTGAAGAATTTGAACTTCCCATGCTCTATTAGGACACCATTATAGCTGCTCGGTGGTTAGGCATCCGGTGCATGCCAAACACCAAGGTTCTCGACTAAAACTGGCTGAGTCAAAATCTAAGGTCGATGCATCTAGTACACCGATCTGATGATGCACTGGATACGTCCGGTGCATGCAAAAATGTTGCACCAAGAGCATAGCTACGTCTCTTCAAGTGTGCCAACTCTCAAATGTTTTGCTAAACATCTAAGCACTGAGTTAGCATTTTTCAAAGTGTTTTCTAAACCTTTCACTTGCTTAATGTTGTGTCACTAGGCTTAAATGCACAAGCATGTAGATCAACACCTAGTGACACTAGATGACAGAGATTGCTAATTGGAGCTCCCTTCCTAATCGTATGGGCATCTATCCTTATGGGTTCAACTAATGAACCATCTTGATACTATGTTAATCTTTGACCTGTATTTACAAACCATGATGTAACTTGTTAATCATGTTTTGAATGTGTGGTGATCGAGTTATCTTGATGATTGGTTAGCGGAATATAACTCTACTTATAGATCCTTGTTTTGGAGGAGCGGATGATAGTCTCTTAGGGATCACCATTGTTAGTTTAGTGTAAAGCGGGTCGGTCAAGTGGAAGACACTTAGTTTAGGTAAATTAATATGGTGGACCCCACAAGCAACCTCTATTTGCTCTGTTTCTTCACATTTCTTCATCCAGATTTCTTCTATCTTGTGTCTTAGACTTTTAGAACACTTTTAGTTCATCAACATGTCTTCTAATGTTGTTACACCTGGTTTTAAAGAACTAAACTAGGTCAGCCATATGTGTGCCCAGGAAGTCCACACATATGTCAAGATAAAAAAGTATCAGAAATAATGTTATTTATTTAACATACACATAGCTATAATAATACTTACATCAGAGTATCACGAAATGATGACTAAACTTCAGGGTCCATTCCTCTCAGGGACGGCTGACTAGTGGCTCCGTATGCCAAACACTTCTGAAAGACTTCTGGAAACTCCACTACATCTTTATCCTTCTTCTGAGCAGCACCTCACTACACACTGAGGTGTGGGGGAAGTAACAAGAGTGAGTCCATGTCGAACTCAACAAGTATAACACAGGGTTCATGAGGCATGAAAGGCTAGACACTATTTGATTGTGTTTAGCTTTTAATCATCATATAATTAGCAATTGAGTAGCATTAAGATAATCCACTTCCCATTAATGAACCAATGATCAATTGTAATAAGGATAATGAATAGCATTAACATGAGCATAATAATAACAACAATAATTAAGCATGATATAACAATGGTGATCAACTATTCTGTAAGAATCCCCAAGGCCGCTCGTATCCGTGAGCACGGCTAGTATACCAGTTTTTAACTCTGCGTAGAGGTGTACACTTTCACTGTGAGTCATAATTTCCAAATGTCTGGGATAGCTAGTCCCAAAACACCAAAAATCATATAAAGCCATTCAAAAGTTCATCTAACAAGTTAGGGCCATTAGATTCACTTGACAGGCAGATGTAGGAACCCATCTTTTCAAATGGCACAATTCCTTCTCGGCTATACTCATAGACTAGAGGTTATCCTACACCCAACGTGTCAAGCCATTCTTACACCATTTAAGGTAACCACTAACAAGCTACAAAAGGTCCCTTGAACAACTAGAGCCAGAGCCATATAGCCCTCACAGTTGTACTGTATGTCCCGGTTATCACTTACAGGTAAGTCCTTACGGAGAGTAACTAGAGCAACAATATAACCCTTGCTCTAGCCCCCTTTCAACGGTAATAAAATCATCTTCATGGTTGGTCGCTTAATCCATTAATCAAATTATAAGATCATTGTTCATAATTAAGCACTAGCAATAGCTACCCAAATGTACAACTCATAGGTAACAAGGAATCAAGATATCAATAGCTAAGTTATAATCTCTATGGTTGTCAAGGATGACACATGCATATGTATGATAATTTCAGTAAATAGGACAACAAGGATGGTCCCATGTTATACTTGCCTTGATCAAAGCTTTCCTAATGATACTGCGAGTGTGGCTCAAAATAATACTCCTGATCGTCAAGAAACTGCTCACCTTCTATACTCGATCACCAAGCATCAACACACAATCATCCGAGCAATCATACACGAAGCAAACAAAGAGACATAATTAAAACAATACACCAATAGTAGCAAAATAGTATAAAAAGTTTGTAAACCACTTCTACACATTACTACGATCACACAGACGTAAAGATCATGAAATTTAGATTTAAAACGTGAAAGTTATGAATTTTCTAAGAATTCCTATAGATAAATAATTACTTTAATATAAACTCGAAAATTAAATTTTCCAAACCTACTGTATAATAACACTAACATGTAGAGCTCGCAAATACAAACCTAACGCAACTTGAACGGGTCAAATCTGAGTTAAAACGTGGAAAATATGGCCTAAACAAGATTGTATGTGTATTCGTATTTCTATTGTATTTCAGGATTTGTTTTTCTAAAGGAAAACGGCAATAAAGTGTGGGAGATGTCGGGATGATGTCATCATGCTAACAAGAGTTCAATGGAGAAGGATGGCAGCTCTGCTGTTGTACAAACTGGATAGCCATGATTTGCATCTACTAAACAATTTATAAATAAAAACACATTAATGTGAATATTAATCGAGTTAACATTTTAAGAAAGTGCCGATGCATGAACCTATTTCATTTTAAATTTAAAGAAGCATGGCATAAACATTAATTATTCTAATCAAATATTTATAATTTATATAACCTGACACATATACAAGCACTAACCGAACCATCTCATGTTTTATATTTAAACGAAACAAATTATAATCAAGAACCATCTAATATTATTCGAGTTAAACCTAAATTGCTTTTTAATTAATTAAAGAGAGCACTCGCTAACTAAACATTAATCAAATTAATTATATTCATATACGCGGGACATGAAAAACAGCGTTGCTAACACATAACTTCGATCGACACTATTGCAAAACAACAGGAACAGATTTAAATCGGGATTTCTTTTAATTGAAAAGCTATTAAATAAATATATTAATCTAATTACTGTTTAAATTAATAAATTCATAATCAAGTGACATGATAAACATCGTTACTAATACATAGTTTACGTCGACACAAACACGACACGACGCGAATGGAATTGCTACCCTTAGTTATTTTCTAATTAACAATGATTAAATAATTATTAATAAAAAAGTTTCTAAATCAATAAATTTATAATTATGAGACATGACCAACATTGGTACTATCCTGTAGAGCGCGACTACACGAACCTAACGTGACAAGAACTACTCAAATCGAATGTAAAACGAATAAACGGCAGAGGAAAAATGATGGATGACAAAACTGTAAATATGTCATCATCTATCTTGCCATCTTGTTCACGTACACATGGAGATGAAAGGCAACTGCTCGTCATGGGGAAGGGAGGGGTCTCGGTCGGCCGGCCAGCCGGAGGCACGGCGCGGAGGTGCAGAGCCGCGTGGCGCAGGGCTGGGCTAGATCGGCGCCCATGGCCTGCTGCTGTACGTGTGTAGGAGGAAGGCCTGGCTATGGGAGCTCCTCGCCAGAAAAGAGAGATGCATTAGGGAAACGACGAACGTATGGTGGATTCGTAAAAATAAAGATTTGCTGGTGAAGAGGACGACAAGACAAACCTCAGAGTGGAAGCGGAATTTGCCGGAGATGTCCGAGGTGGCCGGAAAAGCTCGCCGAACCTTCGTTGGAAGTTCGCCGGAACGCAAGCTGTAGATGAAGAACTTCGGCGAGGGGTGGAGGGAGCTACGAGCGGCGGCTCGCGATAAGGGTTGTACTTCTGAAACAAGGACGTCGAGGGCTACGCCGGTATATATATAGTTGTAGGTTTTGAAAACTTTTCGGAATTTCTTAATTTCGGGATTATTTTAATTCCGCGAATAAAATAATTCTAGAAAATCTAAAATTACCTTTTTGGCCGTGAAAAATAGCTCGGGGCTCGGAAAAATCATGAAAAAAATCCTAAACACTCTTGGAAAGATAAGGAACTCAACTAAATAGGTCTGGGCTCATGAAAAGATTGATGAAGAGATCAAGAAAAAAGATTAAGCTCATGAAAATTGAAATTTTAAATCCAGAAAATACCAAAAAGTTTTCCGGTGAGAAGTAAACGTCGTCCTATGGTATTTTGAAAACAATAGTACTCACCAATACCAAAGACAAGCATCACAGAAACACCACATTATCAAATTAATATGAAAAAGTTTAAAACCATAATTTTCTATATTTAAATTAGCAGCAACTTAACTTATCTAATAAATTTATTCAGATATTAAAATCATTTATTTTGTTTAGTGTTTTCTAAGAATAACCCAAAATTAAAATTTTTGGGGTGTGACAATTCTACCCCACTTAACAGGAATCTCGACCCGAGATTCGGAGACTAGGGAGAAAGATAAAGTTGATTCTGCAAGTCTTCGGTCTTCCTTCATCAACTCTTATTCAATGATGATGCTACAAGCTCAAAACTAACTTTGTAAACGTCTCCTTTAGACCCTTACGATCCTTGTAGATGGTTCCAACATGTTACCCACCCTGAGAAGAGATACCTACGCTCGATAGTGACTTTGCAACCATGTAGATAGCTGATGCTTCCAGATGATGAAACAGAACATATAAACCTCCATCTTGTATCGTCTTTTAGTTCGGCAAACCCCCCTTAAGAAGAGATCAACTAGAGAACACCATAGGATAGATTGCATTTGTTTTTGAGTGATAACTACCATCATGTCCTTCTGGCATCCCAAAGAGATTCATGAGCATATGCAAGAACAAGTAACCTGCACTTCCTCACGAGCAGAAAAACAGCAGTGCAGAAATACAGTTATAACTTGAGTTCTGTGAATCGATGATGCTATAGCTTATACCGTTGGAAAGCTTATCAAATTTACTACAACTTTCTTATAGAACACTTCTCTAGATTCTGCAGATAAGGTGGTTGAAAACTATGCACAACAGAAACTATTATAGGTTGTTGACAACACCAATGCGTCACCTTGTGATTTTCATAACTCCCAAACCATAATAGTTATCAGGGTGGTTCTTACCGTCAGAGAAAGATAATGAAGTCTACTGTTGTCTAGAATTTATCCATGATTTTTGGGCATCCAAAAATAGAGATATAAACTAAGAAAGACAGATTGTTCTAAAAAGACAGGATAAGGTAAAAACAAGATTAAGAGAGACTAGAGAGATAGATAACACTAATCTTCAAATCTTCATGCTTCTTTGCTTTGTGTTGATGAGATATAAGACATGGATCGAGGATAGCCAAAAGATGATAAGAAAGATAAAGTTTGATCATCAGTTCTTCGTACCTCATCGCTTGAGATTGATGATGATTGTAGTGAATGCTACCCCACTTTAACAAAGTGTTTGATTATCTTTAAAATCATGTATGAGAACTTCATCTAGTAATTGTCTTTGGAGGTTTCTTTTGGAGATTACCACTTTAACAACACACTATTTCCTCCCTTCTTATCAAGAATTCTCATTCCACTTGGTATTATCATTGAAGGCAACACTTTCTCTAAGGCTTGATGCTATTGATAAGTCCTTCATGTGTTGATCCTCCATTAAGATGCGATAAAGAAGGTAGCATGACAACCAAGGGTAAACAGGAACGGTGTAAGAGAAAATGACAAGAATTTGGATCGATTGAAAGATAAATACGATAGAAGATGACACTACCCCACTTAACTTGGATCGAGCTACTCCTCAAGACTTATACCTTCCAAGCCACCTTTGAAATACGAGAACAAGGACAACACACAAGCAACACATCAAGCACAACAAAGCACAAATCACATCATCGGTACTACACGTGCTTCTTCAACAATGGTGGTCATCCTAAGGAAAGAGTATGGATGATGAAAAGCCATTGAATCTTTGAACCAGGTGGGATTAGAAAACTTTTAGTAAAAACAACATAAAACAAAAACCAAGGGAGTAAGAAATAATAGCTCAAAGGAAGCTATATCAAGGAGGGGATACTACAGGACAAGGAAGAGTAAATAGTCAAAATCAATGAGTCAGAGGATGACAAAATAGTTTTATAGCAAAATGAGTTTTAGAATATGTCCGGTGCTATGTGGCATACGTCCTATAGTCAACACCGCTCTGATACCACTCTGTCACACCCAATTTTAAAGAACTAAACCAGTGTAAGGTCCAAATAGGCTAGAGGGGGGTGAATAGCCTAATTAAAACTTCTACAAGAATTACTTAACCACAAGTTAGTATGAAAGGTGGTGAAGCAAAAGCACTAGCTCTAACTAATTAAGCAAGCCACCTACACAAGTCTAGTACAAGGCTATCCACTAAACACAACAACAACTACAAGCTAGAAACAAGAAGTAATACGAGAGAAGAGCTTTGAGTGTTTATACCACCGTGTAGAGATGAGAAGTACCAATCAATCAATCACACAAGAGAAATCCTTGGGAAGAGAATGACACAAGAATTTATCCTGAGGTTCACTTGCTTCCCGGCAAGCTACTTCCTATTGTGGCGATACACCCACTTGTCGGTTCACGAGCTAATCGACTATCAAGAGTCAAGCCCTCGGCGGGCGCCGCACAACCGCACACAAGATGGGGATCCTCCAAGACACTAGCTCCACTAGAGTATCCAATTCGCGAACTCCCGTGGGAAAGGATCAAGAACCCCTTACAACACTTGGTGAGGGCTCCAACAATCTTCAACTGTGAGCTCAATCACCTCCGCTGCTCCAAGCCATCTACCGTGTCGGGAAACATGGAAGAATAACAAGAAATCCACAGCAACTCGAAGATCAAGTGTCTCTAGAATGCAACTCTCAAGCAATGCACTTGAATCTCACTCAATCTCACTCAAGATGTGCAACTAAGCAAAGAGATGAGTGGAGGGGTTGTTCTCTAGCTCAAAGGATGTCTCTAGGTCTCAAAATGTGCAAGAGTTACCCTCAAACCCTGGACATCTTCTATTTATAGCGAAGGGGTACGTAGCTAGCCATTACCGGATGACACAGTTCAAAACGCGTTGACCGGACGCACCGGTTAGGGTGACCGGACGCGTCCGGTCACTACAGGACAAGCGTGAACAGTGCGCGTCAGAAGTAGCCGTTGACGTGACCGGACGTGCTCTAGCAAATGACTGGACGCGCTGCACCTGGCGTCCAGTTGGAGTCCAGTAAGCTCCCACCATGACCGGACGTGTCCGATCGCACGTGACCGGACGCGCCGCGCATCCGATCAGCACTCCGCTGCTCTCTGTCCCTCTGGACGTCTGACCGGATGCTCCGGTTCCGTGAGGGACCGAACGCACCGGTCACGCGCTCTTTTCTGCACGCAGGTGAACTGACCGGACGCGCTGGTCAGGCCAGACCAGAGTCCGGTCAGAAACCCTAACACCCGCGTGCCTGACAACTGCTGAGAACTGACCGGACGCATCCGGTCAAACCGCGACCGCGTCCGGTGCAGCGTCCAGTCACCACAGTGACCGCCGTTCGCCTCTGTTTCTTTTTCGACTTCCGATGCAGTAGAAAATAGGCATTTCACTTCCCCAAAAAGCACCCAAACCACTCTTTACCGCTTAAACTCCACCGCCTTCGCAAAAGTGCTAACACCACCAAGTGTACACCACCATGTGCATGTGTGTTAGCATTTCACAAACATTGTTCAAGACGTTATGTTAGCTCTTTACCAGATCCTAATGCATATGCTCAAGACAATGATCTAGTGGCACTTGATTCCCAAGCTAACCGTGATTGCCCCTCTTGATAGTCGGCTATGTATCCTAAACCCGGTTAATCACTTCTCTACTCATCTTAGACCGGCAAAAGGAAAACCCTATGGTTATACCTTTGCCTTGGGCTCTTAGATCCTTCTCCTCCACTTGATCATCATGTCCTTTATTTTATGTGCATCTCCACCATGATCATCATTTCATGTCCATGCACCATCTCTTTGTGATCTTGTGGCCACCACTCCTTACCACATACACCTTCATCACATGTGTTGCTTATGCCTAACTCAAAACACTTAACACATGGCATTAGCAACTTGGTGTCATTAATTACCAAAACCAAACTTGGGCTTTCAATCTCCCCCTTTTTGGTAATATATGACAACCATCACAAAGATATGAAATAAAATCTGTAACACCCCTGGTGTTAGTTAGCCTCATAATGCATTCATAATGCATGATCATGGCATCCTAGTCTCTTATCATGAGCATAGCATCATGTTTGATTAGTAAAAGTATTGAAACATTCATTTGCAACATTTGAGACAATTGCAACATTTGTGGTTTCTATGTGTTTCCTTTATGTGTTGCTAGGGTTTTTGCGTAGATGACACTTGTGATGCTCTTACATGATCTCTAGTAGCTTAACTATGCATAGGACACCTAGTGGAGCACTGTTCATGTGGACCAAAATGACTAAATTGCCCTCTAAAGGGAGGTTTGACTTGGGGTGACCTACAAAGTGACTCTGTTTGAGTGATGAGAAAGTCCAACCTAGATACCTTGCATGGATGTGTACCCTTTACCAAAGTTGTAGCCAATTCATCATGGAACAAAAGTCTCAATATGGCCATCTCATGAAAATGGCTAGAAGATGCTCAAACAGGGCCCAAAAGTCAGTAAAAGTGCTGTTTTCTAACCTAGTTAGTGCAGTGCTGCTAACTGAACCCTCTAAATCTCCAACTTAGAAGTCAAATCAGTTCGTGTCCATATTAACGAAGTTTTAGTAGATTTTATAAGCTTCCACTTTGTCAATTGGCTCATTTCCTGATTCAGCCTCTAAGCCTGTCAAAATTCCACTTTTCTGTTGCTCTGAATTTCTGTTGTTTCACAGAAACAGATTCTGCTTTTGACCTTTAACTCCCAAACCATGCTGTTCTAGGTTTAGCTCCTATTGACAAAGTTGTATAGAATTTTATGAGCTACAATTTTGTCAATTGGCTCATCTCATGTTTCGGCCTAGTTTGTGAACTACAGGGCTGGCAAGTTGCTGCTGTCCTGGAAGGGCCGTGTTGCAGATGTTGCAGGTCAATGTTGCAGTTGTTTCACGATTTTGAAATTTTCAGACCGGGTGGCCGACCACAGCAGGCCGTCAACGCCGCGTGGAGGCATCGTGGCAGCCGTATGCCAGTGTGGGTCCCACCCAACCGGGCCGAGCGCCTTGCCTAGACGCCACACCACCCCTCCTGCTGCTCCCTCCCTCCATTTCCCTCCCTCGCCCTTGCCGCGCTCGCCAAGGCAGAGACCGTGGCGCCACTGCCGCCGCGAGCTTGGTGAGCTAGTGCGCCGCCATCGTCGAGCTACTGCTCTATTCATCCTCCCTAGTGCACCGCAGCACCCCTCTTTATCGCCTCCACCCTCTTGCGGAGTCGAGCGAGCTGTGGTAAGGCTGCATTGGGTGTTCCGTCGTCACCGCCATGGAGGCCACCTCGCCGGAGCTCGGCCTCACCGTGGTCAGCCTAGCTAGGGCTCTTTCCGCTCTTCTATTCTTCCTAGAGAGCTTCGCCATGGTCTCATGGAGCTCGTACCGAGCTCAAGTGGGACAATGGCGGGTTCGTGGTCGCCGGTGCGCCACCACCGAGCGCCACCGCCCACCATTGCCGGCGGTAACCTACCTCGGGCTAACCCCAGCCGCCCCTAGGGACCTCAATCGACTCGCCTTCTTGTGAGGATCGCAACGGGGTACTTGGATTCGCCGGTTTTTTCACCGCCGGCGAGGTTCCGGCCGACGACCACCATCCCCTGCCTCTGTGCCCATGACGGGCGGACCCCGCCTGCCAGCGCGGGATTCCCCCCCCCCTCTGTTCCATTTTCGGGCCGAGGTGGGCCGGCCACAGTCGTGGCCCAACTAGCCTGTTTAGGTTTCAAAATTTTATTTGTTTTTCTGATTTGTGACAAATATTTGTTGAACTTTGTAAAATCGTAGAAAATAGTAGAAAAATCATAAAAAGGAAAATGAGGACTTTTTGGAATCCTCACGTAGTGTACTATGCAGTAGTGTATTAAAATGTTACATGTTAGTTTATGTTTTCTAGAGATAATAATTACTTTTACTAAGTTCTTTATTTAATTGTATGAATTTGTTAAATCAATATCTCCCTGTGTGTTAATCCTTTGGCCATGAAAATTTTGTGAGATGTTAATCATGGTATAATGATGCTCTAGTTAAATTTTTAGCCTTGTTAAAGGTCATTTGCTCCAATTATGAAATTCATTTGTTATAGGTTTATTTAGCACTTATCTTTTTGTTATTTTGATATCTCCTAATCTACTAGTCAAATTGAGGTGAAATTTTTATGGTAGCCTCTTGTTAGCATATAATTGCCTCTGTAATTTTATTAGAATTTTCTAGTAAAATTTTATATGTGATGCCATCTATGCTTATGCACTATAAATAAATAGAAAAGGGGGATTAGATAAATGATTATGCTAGTGCCATGACTTGATTTGGTGTTACTTAAACATGATCTAACTATTAGTGAAGTTGGATAGGTCATTTGTGATGTTCTCAACATCACTTAATATTTAATTGTACAAATCTATCTTTTCTGGACAGATTTGGTGGTTAAGTAAGTTAGGCTATGTTAATGAGGTTTTCGTGCTTGGTGATATATAGCAAAGTTGTTGAGGATTTCATAAAGTAGTTGCTGGTAAATTTTTGTAGCATTTGGACTTATAGTTTAGAAATGGCAGCTGTCCCAAGCTGAGGTCAGTTTTGGGAAGTGCTCTCTGTCTTTTAGAACAGATTTGGTACATGTGCTATTTCAACTTGGTAAATGATGAAATCATGCTTAGATGTTTATAAATGAAATGTAGACAATTTCATAAGCTTTCCAGAATGTCCTCTTTCAAGTCATTTGGATTCGTAGAACTCCAGTTATGAGTTTTCTTAGCTACTGTTGATAATATGTTGGAAATACTAAATTTCTGGAATCTTGTTATGTGTGTGTTTAGTCTTAACTTTGTGATACTTAGTGGTTTCTTAGGGATGTCAAACATGTAATACCGGAGAGGAAATTTGCACCTAAGCTTGAAGTGATTTGATTAGAGCGCCACATGACTTGGTTTTGTACTCATGTTGTTGCAATGCCATTACACCCATCTTCACATCATTCATGCATGTTCATAAATTATCATGTCATCCTTGGTGCATACATGAAATTCATTGGATGCATATACATGCAATAGGTGTGCCAAGAATCGTGTCTCGAGCGAAGTCTCGCTAGGCGTGGAACCCGAAGTTGAAGTCCGTTCGGGAGCCGGAGGTCCAGTCCGACGAAGCCAGAGAAGATGTGGGAACCGTTCTTAAAGCCGAACCTTGGTCTATCTTCTCTCGGTTAAGGCAAGCCCCGGAGCATTATAAGCCTCCTACTTTCAAAGCAATTATCTATATATACAGGTTATATGTATTGTTGCATTACGTGATAGGAGTTGGTTGAAAAACCTTGCTGCATTGATAACACTCCTTGTCCAGAAATTCGAACCTTGAATCCTATGTAGACAGGATCATACCTATGCTTGGCCCTGCTAAATTAGACCGGTAGAAGTTGGGTGATTTCCTGTCACCTACGAGATATAGGGCTTTGTCAGGTCACGATTAGCTATATTTGCTATCGTGGAAGTGAGCCATGTGTAATAAAATGAAATGAGACCGGGCGGAATGAGGATAGTGAAACAGCAAGGCATGGAGGTCTTGGGTGTGGATCTATCCCCGTCTGTGTTGATTAAGGACCGAGACCTGGAGCCTTCTATGTCATTTTGAACGCATGCCTGACATTTAGTTGGCTGGCCTGAGGTTGCCGACCGCGAAGCCTAGTAGCTCAACTCAGGCTGTGAAGTCGAAAAGTGAAAGTCGCCTCGGAAGGGAGCCAGAGGGTCCAAGGGCAGGTGAGTTAAAAGTCCTAAGCATCCTGGCCACTGGTATCCCCGAGAACGCGGCGCTGTTCGGGCCTACCCTGAGTTGTACCAAAGGTTATCTATGGCTGCCTTTAGCGGGGTTTGCCGGGTGAGTGTCAGGAATACCCTCCTTAGTTGAGTTGGAATCGATTCGAGTCGCCGTCTCTCCCGGATAGTGAGAAACTTGACTGGTTATCTCCAGCGTAGATACACTAATTATTAATGATGGGTTGGAATTGATGATAATGATGATGATGGCCTTATTATACCGGCTATGGTTAATATTGTTTGCTCCTAATGAAGTGATTGCTCTAGTATAGGTGCTAATCTAGATGACAGGTTAATGATTATTAACTCGATGCTTAAGCATTAATGATTACTTATCTATAATAAGCTTTTCTGCAAATGAGTCAAGCTAGCCCACCTTATAAAGTCTTGCATAATCCTTGGTGTCACCATTGTTTCTGGTTTTTGTCGGGTAAGTCTAGCTAAGTACTCGTACTCAGGGTTTATTCCCCCCTGTTGCAGGTAGCAGATTCATACTTGTTGCTGCAAGTATTGTCTTCGCCATGTGGGTGTGAAGACTAGACCATATGGGCATGGTCTCTGTAGTATCTCTTCTGGTATGCTTTTGCAGGATGTGACTATGTACTGGCAGTATTTGAATTTCAATGGTTTCAAAAATTATGTTGCTTCCGCTAATCTTTACTTTGGTTTTGTAATAAAATTATTTGTACTCCGATGTATGAGAGCTACTTACGAACTGTTGTAACAAGTGTTGTGTTATGTTGAATCACTACGATCTTGGTTGCTCTTGGTTTGTTTTGAAATCCCTCGTGATTTCGTGGACTACCAGAGTTATATGGGCTCAAGTTTGAGAATTTGATCGTTTCAGCGATTGTTTTTGGACTTGTGCTCTTATAATTTGGACGGTTCTGTTACAACTGGTATCGGAGCAAGATTCAACAGTTAAACACGTCATTTGTGTATTTAAACAAAAGCTTTTTGTGAAAAATCTTAATTCTAATCTAAAGAGTGCCAGTGGTCATATCCTATATGCCCAAATAAGGAATATTAGGTGGCTTACTAAGGTACTAACTTGGGGGTTCTTGCTTGTTTTCTGTTTCGTTGACCATACTGCGTGCTATTGTATGGATGTCGTCCATTTGGGTGGTAATGTATGGATCAAAATACCTCTACACCCTGGTAAGTGGGAGTTGTGAGAGCATGACCGTCCAACCGTCGGTCTAGGGGAGAGTAGTTGTGGATACTTGCATACTTACATGTCCAACCATGTATCTATGAGGGTACTTAATTGTGGGTAAACCTGTCGGTTAGCCTTGATACTGAAGTATATACATCGGGGGATGTATGTATGGAAAGTATTTAGTTTACTGTTTTCTTGTGTGCTATATTGGGTTTGGTTGGGCTGAAATGCAAATTTCTGCAAGTACACTAACAACGATCCCTGTAGAGCGACTAGTTATCGTTATTGAGAGAACGTGTGTATGCCACCGAACTATACGCTAGAAATTTCAAATTCTTCCTAGGTTTGTGAGGACGTACGATTCGTGCATGCACCATGTTCGCATCATACATTGCATTTTGCATTACTCCCTCCCTTATAAATTGCTTATTCCGTTCTTTAAAAAAAATTTCTTTCCTCCAAATAGTTGTCCCAAAAATAGTTGCATTTCTTTCATGAAGAATTGTGGTAGTCAACCAACATAGTGGAGTGGTCAGTAGTGTCAGTCTTGAAACCAAATTCATACCTGGCCCAGGAAGGAAAGCAAGATACAATTTCAAGATGTATCTCCTCGAGTTGGGATGTGTTTTGATCTGCAACTCGCCTCTCCATTGCTTCTACCTTTGTATCCATCCTTGTTTGCTACCCCTTCTTTGGATGATACTGTTTCTACACGCCTAATTCCTGACACATGAGGATTCCTCATGGGTGTGTGTTCGGTAATGGTGTTGCGATTAGTACTCCATGGTGCCGCGACGAAACCGGGAGCCTCCTGTGGCGCGCGACACAAGGTTGTGCTGCTCGGCACGCGCAAGTATCAAGGATTGCTAGTCATAATCCATTATGGAGCTACACCAATGTGTTATCTTCTCGTGAACCTTTTTCCTTGGATATTGTTCCCTATCTTATCAGAAGATCCATACCTCAAACTAAGAAATTTCCCTCTTTTGAGAATGGAATTTGGATAGTTGGATACAATCTCTTCCTCATGCTTATGTAATTCGTTAGTAGCCTTCCGACGTCATCAATGCTTACTCGTTTCACCTACTTGCAGATGTCTCATCAGTTTTGCTCTAGCAGTCAGAGTCATGGCAATACAGGACCGCCATCGTATCCTCCGCAACCTACCTCTGCTGAGTTGCTGCAAATGCTTGCCAAAAGTCAGCAAGCCTTGGACGAGAGTGTCAGAAACCATGTCTATTAGGAACCTGAGCCTGCCTAGTATAGCAACTATAAGGATTTCTTGGATACTGAGCCTCCTATTTTTTGAGAAGCAGAAGAACCACTTCAAGCAGATGAATGGTTAAACACTATCGAACAGAAATTCCATGTGCTTAAGGTGGCAGATTGATACGCTCAGGGGGGTCCCGATCTTCACGACGTAGGATGATCACCGATAACTAGCTGAAGAACAGCCAGATAACTTGCTGCAGGCAGCGATAACTAGTGCAACCTGGCAAATAAAACTCGAAGCCAACCACCGTCTTTAACCGGCAACCTGAATCGAGGATTCGCCCAACCACACTCTCAAAGAACCAACCAACACAGCCTACAATCAATCGAGGAAACCTCGAAGGGAGTAGGAGCACCAATTGGGAGCGGATGAAGCCACCGCTTCTGTAAATCTCGCAAAGGAAATCACAAGAGCAAAGGGGTAGAGATCTCTCTCAATATTTGTTAGCACACAGCTGAACAAAAGGGGGGTTTGTATTCTATTATCAAAAGTCTGAGATTGCAATGAGTCTAGGAGGTATTTATACTAGCAACAGCCCTGCTAGATAGGTGAAAACTCGAAAAGAAAAAATATAAGACGCACTATGTGAACGGGCCTCCTCGAGATGCCTTCGTGGAGAGTTTTCGCGTGGCTGCTGGTCTTCAGCGCAGTCTTCAGTGTTTTGGCAATAACTCTATCTTGGAAACTCCAAATGACATGCGGTTTGTTGGGTTGGAAAGTTAACTTGATAACCTTTCACACCATATGCAGCATGTACCACGAAATATTATAGATTGGTATAGTTTTGCATGGGAACTTGGACATCAGGCTGACTGCTGACTAGCTGACCAGTCTGTACTAAATCAGTCGAATCTCAACATTGGAGAATCCAAATCAAGTGAGAGAACTTGGGCTTGAAACTAGACTTGATAAGCTTTCCAACAAGTCCTCATGGGCCTTCATAGCTTTTGTGAGCAAAAAGTTGTGACTGATTCTTTCTAATGGTTCTGTCACACTGGACTGGCTCGAACGTGATCCTCCTCTTTGTTTCACCCTTGATGTCTTCTTGTCATCCTCCGTGGTGCACCTAAGCAATAGCAACGTGCACAACTTAGGTAGTATATAATTCTCATTAACATTAAAATGATTTTCAGAAAGTAGCGCGTGCACCTCTTGTTGTAGCTTCTTGGCTCGACTACGTGTAATTGGTCCATCAAAGACTTGGACTGGTGTTGGTGTAGCTTGACTTGGAGGTTGTAACATGTTGTTGGTTGTCGTGGTCATATCATCCTCCCCCCCTTAAAAAAGAGTCGTCCTCGACTCTAATCCGTCGAAGTCCAAAAATTGTGCTAGGCCAACAGGGGTAGATGCTATGTTTCTGTTGCAATCTCCTTCTTCCATCACAACAATGTGTTTGAATCTGTAATCATATAAACCAAGTAGTAGTCTTATAGGTGGAAACCAAAAGGATTTAGAATCAAGTTTAGCTTTCACCTTGAATGGATCCTTAGAATTAAGAGTGAATGTTGATGTCCTTGGTATGATCCTATCATCCTTCCTCTCTTCAAAAAAACTTGTCCTCTGCTTTTGCTTTCCTGAAAACAGTCTAAAGAAAATAGAGAGTGGATGCATATGCCAATTGCTATGATTACTTGTTGAAGATTGTTCATTATCTTCTTTATAATTCATATGCACATTATTTCCTTTTCGATGAGATGAATAGTTTCTCAGATTTTGTGAACCTGAAATTAACTTTGAAAATGGAAGCACAAAAATTTCTTTTAAACCACTCATTTGATTCAGGTTATCATGTTTTATCTTTGCAAAATTAAACATTTCAATAGATGTGAACGAAGCATGTCTGGTATTCCAATAATTCTTGATGCTCAACTCATGCAAAGGTTTAGTAATGTACCTTTCATACTCAATGGTTCCACATGTATATGGAAAGACTTTGGGTGAATGAACCAAACACATTTGCACAAGATTTCTTTGTTTCAGTGGAGAATATGAACAAGAAAATAACACTGATTGTTCTGAATAGCAAGCTCTAAACAACCTTTTTATCTCAAATAAAGAAAAGTATGGTTCACAAGATGTACAACTCATTTTATTCAACTTCAATTCAGTAATGTTGTGACATGTTATGCAAAGAGCACAAACATAAAATTTATTTATAATGTAGTGTCCGATGATGTTAAATGTAAACTTGCAGCAATAGGCATTATTCAAAGATTTCAAAGATGATATATCAAGAACGCTTTCAACCATTTTATTAATATCAACAAATTCATCAAGCTTGACATAGAACATACATTCAGCAAGAGATATTCTTCTAAAGAATTCAGCATGACTAATCAATTTCACATGGCCCACATTATCGACATGTAAATTATCATATATTTCAGTCAAAGTATAGCAATGGTCATGCATGATTGAACAATGTTTGTCAACTTTCAAAATTTCAGCACTTGTATCAACATGTGGATCAATCAAATCAGCACAAAGATTTTGTGTATACTCAATTTCAGTTGAAGCAAATTTGTCATCACAATTACTGGTCAATATATGTTGCAGATTCAGTTCTAAATTGTTTGCATTACCTTTCAGATTTTGTGATGGTACATGAATGATGCATTGTATCTCTGAACTTTTACCTTTTTCCTTGTCATGGTTCAGGTTTTGCACAGCATAGAGTTGGTTCTCAATAGTGGCAACCCTCGCATTTCTCTGGCCAAGTTTGGGGGTCTTTTGAGCAGCCATCTCCTCTGAATCTTCTTTATAGACCTGCATGTTGGGAGAAACAACACTAAGAGTAGACATTAGTGGGTTAGTGTTAAAATCATCCGTGCATGCCTTGCAATAAAGCTCTCTCTTTTTGTGTGGTGTATCTCTCACACTCATATTGTGGATACTCTCAATCTCACATTTGGTGGAATCACACAACTCACTTTTGTTTTCACTCTCACTCAATTTGGCTATGTGGCACTCATTCTCACAAGGGATTTGATGCATAATATTTTCAATGTCTTCTAGAGCAACATATGGATATCTTCCATCATTCATGATGTAATCGATTGCCATTGGGGTAGTAATGGTGGCAGCAACACCATCAGGTCTATCCTCTTCAAACAATGATGATCTCTCAATTGCTGATGTGGATTCATCCCCACTAATATTGCCTTCAATCTGAACTTTCTATGGCATTGGAACAGCAATAGATGCAACCAAATAATCATCTTTGACCTCTTCCAAAGATGCCGGACTAGCATTAGTATAAGTGGAATCATGTGCACTAATCTTTCCTTCAATAATCTCAACACTCTGTGACATGGGGGAGCACAAAATTTCAGCACCACTGTCCAATAATTCATCACATAATGCAGCTGATGGTACAACACATCTTGACACCACATTTGTGCTTGGAACCATGTTGGTTCGAAACTTCAGATCCATTAGATCATGATGAACTTCATCTTGGATAGATTTATTACTTGCAATATATGGCACAATGGCATCATCTTTGTGCGCACATTCAGCTCTCAAACTGAAACATTGATTGGCCTTCAAATTCAGATTAGATTCACCTTCAAAAATCAGAGTGTTGTCAACCTCTTGGTCATAATTGGGTACTGATTTTTCATCAGATGACATAGAAAATTTCTGGACAGATTTGGAGCATATAACTTCTCCACTTTTAGCACTAGAATAAGACTCAGAACTTTTAAGATCTGCAGCACTTGTGTTCAAACATGGTGGCAGTGCTTCTTGATGAAATTTTTTTAGATTTCCATGGCGTGGGACTGTAGCATGTTCCCTCAACTCAACACACAAAGGATCAGCCTTGATCAGAGAAGTATCTTCTCTAGTTTTACAACTCAACTGATGATCTTCTACAACTTGCATAGTGGCTTCTGCTACCTCACTTTGTGTGTCATGTGCAGCAGAATTTTCTTCTTGATCTTGCTCAAAACTGAGACAAACATTGATGGGAACATTTGCAACTTGATTCTCATCAACCTCAGATTGTAAATGGCACTTTGGAATAGCAACAACATCAAGAGATGGTGTAACACTATGATCAATTGTAATGTCACACACCTCACCATTTTCCATATCAATTTGGGACATAGAGCCTTCTTCTTGCTGCACAACAAAGTTCTTCTTGGAGTTGAATTGTTGATGTTCACTTCTCTTGGTACTAGAATCAACTAAAGAAACTTTTGGGACAACATGTCCTCTCTTCTTGCATGGACTTGATGATTGCTTCTTTCCAACAATGGAGGACATATTGGGCTGCAACTTAACACTTTTATCTTGGCACAAACTAATGTTCTGGGTGACCTTGCCTTGCTGCACCTTTATAACTTTCTTTTCCTCTCTAATTGCACAACTTAGAAGATCTTGCATACTTCTAAAATATTTGCCCTCAAGTGCAGCAGCAATGTTATCATTAAGACCTCTCTCGAAATATTCCATTGCGTTCATGTCATCAACAACATTTGCACGATGCAAGGAAGAATTTAGCTTATCATAATATGCTTGGACAGATTTACTACCTTGCTTCACACGCTGCAAACGACGAAGCAAAATCAGCCGATATTCCCTTGGAACAAATTCTTTTCTCATGGCCTTCTTCAAATCTTCCCAATTCTTGATGAGATGCTTATGTGGATATTGTTTCCACCAATCATGAGCATAATCTTCAAATTCAAGCACAACTCGTGATATCTCCTTGGCTTCTAAAAAATCTTGAACCTCAAGTTCAATCTCCATTTCTTCTGCCCAAACGAGAAATTCCTCCGGATCATTACTTCCATAGAATGGAAGATTGGTATATCTTCGGCCTGTCATGGTTATTGCATATGCAAAATAGCAAGCTTATATGTGGTATAGGAAAATATGTAGAACTCTCACAACCTCACCTCTCTTACCAACCAAAGCTCTTATGAATTTCCTGCCGCGGATTACAGAGAAACAAATGTGTGGTGGTAACTGAAAGTGATGGCGAGGCGAATACAAGACTAGAGAGTACAGATTACGGTGGTTTTTATGTGGAGCTTGGTGGAGAAAAAAACAAGGAATGCAATCTAAATTCTAGTTATTGTAATATTAAGTAACAATCCAAACTAGAAGTTCTGTGCCTAGTGCTGATCACAGAATATGAATGAGATGTAAATCGATCACACACACACGCAAGGAAATTTCAGATTTGATGCAAACAAGGAGTATGATTGGGATGCAAGTGTTGCAATCAAACCCAACCAAAATTTTGCACCTAAACAAGGATAGCACACTGGTTGCACTACTTGATATGAAAACTTTCAGCACTTGTGCACATAAACCTACTGATCTTTCAACCTTTCTTTCTCAGTTTTTCTCTATTCTTTTTTTTTATTTTTCTTTCTTATCTTTTTTTTTTACACACTTTTTTTTATAACTAAACACAAAGACCAGATTAAGACACTTGCACAATTAAGATAAGAACAAAACACAACCGGTAGCTATAATAGGATCAAAGTTTACGCGAAGGACATGATATGAGTTTTCAGATTTTTTTGTAGGGATTTTCAGATATATAAAGAGGCTCAAAGGACACGCAAAGGATAATGATCAGCAACTAAAACAAAGACTCTAATGAACTGAAACTTAACAAAACTCACTAAAATAACAGATTGAAACAAAGGGCTAAAGCAATGTATTTTTTAGGCTTTTTGGTGGATAGGACGAAACAAAAATATATAAGTAGCTAAGGGAAAAAAATCCTACCGTGGTAACGAAAGCTTTGATACCAGATGATACGCTCAGGGGGGTCCCGATCTTCACGACGTAGGATGATCACCGATAACTAGCTGAAGAACAGTTGGATAACTTGCTGCAGGCAGCGATAACTAGTGCAACCTGGCAAATAAAACTCGAAGCCAACCACCGTCTTTAACCGGCAACCTGAATCGAGGATTCGCCCAACCACACTCTCAAAGAACCAACCAACACAGCCTACAATCAATCGAGGAAACCTCGAAGGGAGTAGGAGCACCAATTGGGAGCGGATGAAGCCGCCGCTTCTGTAAATCTCGCAAAGGAAATCACAAGAGCAAAGGGGTAGAGATCTCTCTCAATATTTGTTAGCACACAGCTCAACAAAAGGGGGGTTTGTATTCTATTATCAAAAGTCTGAGATTGTAATGAGTCTATGAGGTATTTATACTAGCAACAGCCCTGCTAGATAGGTGAAAACTCGAAAAGAAAAAATATAAGACGCACTATGTGAACGGGCCTCCTCGAGATGCCTTCCTGGAGAGTTTTCGCATGGCTGCTGGTCTTCAGCGCAGTCTTCAGTGTTTTGGCAATAACTCTATCTTGGAAACTCCAAATGACATGCGGTTTGTTGGGTTGGAAAGTTAACTTGATAACCTTTCACACCATATGCAGCATGTACCACGAAATATTGTAGATTGGTATAGTTTTGCATGGGAACTTGGACATCAGGCTGACTGCTGACTAGCTGACCAGTCTGTACTAAATCAGTCGAATCTCAACATTGGAGAATCCAAATCAAGTGAGAGAACTTGGGCTTGAAACTAGACTTGATAAGCTTTCCAACAAGTCCTCATGGGCCTTCATAGCTTTTGTGAGCAAAAAGTTGTGACTGATTCTTTCTAATGGTTCTGTCACACTGGACTGGCTCGAACGTGATCCTCCTCTTTGTTTCACCCTTGGTGTCTTCTTGTCATCCTCCGTGGTGCACCTAAGCAATAGCAACATGCACGACTTAGGTAGTATATAATTCTCATTAACATTAAAATGATTTTCAGAAAGTAGCGCGTGCACCTCTTGTTGTAGCTTCTTGGCTCGACTACGTGTAATTGGTCCATCAAAGACTTGGACTAGTGTTGGTGTAGCTTGACTTGGAGGTTGTAACATGTTGTTGGTTGTCGTGGTCATATCACAGATGATATGAAAACAGAATATGCTTCGCAACAGTTGCAAGGACCTATAGGTGTTTGGTGGTGTCACCATCGGAATACCCTGCCTGAGAATATGGAAATAGTTTGGGATCAGTTCAAGGAAGCATTTTGGGGACATTACGTTCCTGCTGGTCTCATGGAAATTAAGCACACCAATTTATGAAGCTCACCCAAGGAGACAAAGGCGTAACAGAATATCTACATGCTTTCATCAGTTTATCGAGATATGCTCCAGAATTTGTTAATACGGAGGTTAAGAAAATCGCAAGTTTGAAAAGAGGGATGTGTCCCAAATTGATGAAGGGCATGTGCAATAGCAAATGTGCAACTTTCATCGAGTTTGTCAGTGATACTATCCTTCAAGAGAACTATAATGCTGTGTATGCTGCTTCTAAGAACCATGAGAAATCTCATGAATCCAATGCACCAACGACCAATACTCTGGTGGTGATTACACCTCAGTATTATTCGCCTAACATATCTACCAGATATCAACCATATCAGAAACAAGATCCGATCAAGAGGAGCAGTATTAAGAAAGGAAAGCCTAAGGCACCGCCAAGTAACCGGCCATGTTGGAATTGCAAGATGTCAGGTCACTGGGCCAAAGATTGTCCCCTTCCACAGGAGAAATCAAATCATAATAAGGCAGATGTGTGTAAAGGATGGGTTCGATACACCACGGTGGAATCCATTCCTACGGGTGAGAGTACCACTGCCGGTGTATTTTTAGTGAACCAATATCCTTCAATTGTGTTGTTCGATTCAGGTGCTTCCCACTCTTTTATCAGTTCAATGTTTGCAGCCAAGCATGGTATGAAGGTCGTTACTTTAGATAATAGTGGTTATAATATTAGTGCTGCTGGAAATAATATTTCAACCAACCAGTTGGTCTTAGGAGCAAAGATCGGGATAGAAGGATGTCTGTATGATCTAGATCTCGTGGTATTACCAGGATTGGGCCTAGATGTAATCTTAGGTATAAAGTGGATGAGTGGAAACGGTGTTCTGATCGATACCTCTACAAGAGTGGTTATGTTGAGGGATCCAAAAGATCAACAAGCTTTTCTAGTGCAACTTTCTCGAGATGTTAGTCCTTAGACTACAGTTAATGCTATGATAGCAAAAGAAAAAGAGATTACAGAAGTTCATGTAGTGTGTGAATTTCCAGATGTTTTTCCCAATGATTTGCCAGGATTACCTCCAGATCGTGATGTAGAATTCAAGATTGAGTTAATTCCAGGTACCGCACCAATTTCCAAAAGACTGTATAGAATGCCGCCGAATGAGTTAGCTGAACTCAAGACACAACTTAGTGAACTTTTATAGAAAGGGCTGATCCGTCCTAGTTCTTCTTCGTGGGGTTGTCCTGCTATCTTTGTGAAGAAGAAGGACCAGTCTCTGCGTATGTGTGTAGACTATCGACCACTCAATGCAGTCACTATCAAGAACAAGTATCCGTTGCCTCGTATTGATATCTTGTTTGATCAGTTGTCTAAAGCAAAGGTATTCTCAAAGATTGATCTGAGATCTGGTTATCACCAAATTAAAATCCGTCCGGAAGACATACCAAAGACCGCTTTCTCTACCAGATACTTGTTATATGAATATCTTGTCATGTCTTTTGGTCTAACCAATGCTCCTGCACATTTTATGTACCTAATGAATTCAGTATTCATGCGAGAGCTGGACAAGTTTGTGGTGATATTCATTGATGACATCCTCATCTATTCTGAAAATGAAGAAGAACATGCCGAGCATCTGAGAATTGTTTTATCCAGATTACGTGAACATAAGCTCTACGCCAAGTTCAGCAAATGTGAATTCTGGTTAAAGAAGGTACCTTTCCTCGGTCATGTATTGTCTGGTGTGGGAATTTCAGTAGACCTGACTAAGGTACAGGAAGTTTTGGATTGGAAGGCACCAACTACAGTGCATGAAGTTCGGAGTTTTCTTGGATTGGCTGGCTACTATCGTCGTTTTATCCAGGATTTCTCTAAGATAGCTAAGCCTATGACTCGACTACTTGAGAAGGATAGTGTAACACCCCAGGTGTTTATCACCAATTAAGTAGTGGGTTTGAGCTCAAACATGATAGATTAGTGGAGATGACGATGCCAAAGTCAAACCTAGGAAATAAACCCTAACCTAAACTTGGACATTGCACCCTTGCTTACATATAGGCTCAATTAAAAATATATGCTTGGGTGTTGCTATCAAAGTATCTTCACATGTCTCACCTCAATAACTATCTATAGTGACCCCTGGGAAAGTTTCATGAAGTTTGGAATCAAAAAGTCACATGAAATGATAAGTTATATGCTTGTTTGGATTATAACTAAAACCTGCCTTACATCCCATGGGAACTAGTGTTTATGCAACATACAAATGTAACATGTGCAAAAAACCTTTGCAACATGAGGAACAACCTAGTAAAACATATGTAGCATGTACCTTGAAGCAAACACATGAAACATGTGAAATATGGCCTTGAAACAAGCACTACAATTATAGTGATTTCTATGTTTCAATACTTGTGAGGCCTACACTTTTGTGCAACCTATGCATGGTGGGTATGTTTGGCCTCTACAACACCTTAACTACACTTAGGACACTTAATGGAACAATGTTCATGTTGATCATTTTGCCTAAATGTGCTCCTAAGTAATGGTTGACCATGTATGGACCCTAGAACACATTTGTTTGACCATTTCAAAAGTGTGACCTAGAAGCTTTGCATGACTGTGCACCCTTTTACAAAGTTGTAGAGAATTTTATAAGGAACAAACTTTGTTTAAGAGTCAAGTCATGAAAATGTGTGGAACATGCTCAAACAGGGACCACAAGTTAGTTTTAGGGCTGATTTCAGCACTTAGCCATTTTAAGCCCTAATTCCAGTAACATCGACGTTGGCATCCCGCGTTCTCGTGATTTTGCTAACCAACATGATTTGACCCCTTAACAAAAGTTGTAGTTTATGTTATGGAGAACAACATGTAAAAAGTTGGGATCAATTTGACCAAGTTTGGCATTGCAAAATCCCAAAACCGAGCCCTAGCTTAACATGTTGACACTGGTAATTTTGGGACTAATTATCTCCTAATCTACAGCTCTAATGACTATGACCCCTAATAGGAAATGTAGAGCATGGTATGGGCTACAACTTTGCCTATAGGTCCAAGACCCAGATCGGCCTAGATCAGGCCCAAATTGGAGCTCCAACCGGTCCTTTCGGACGCATGCTAGCTGTTCGCGTTTTTGCTCCAAAGGCGACGCGTGGACAAGGGCGTGGTGGCCATGCACTGCGCGCCTCTAGCATGGACGCCGCGCGTCCGCTTCCCTGCCGTGTGCCAGTGCCTCGCTCGGCTTGGTGGAGCACCAGAGCGACCAGCCCGAGCCCCTCCCTTCTCACCCACTCGCCCCCTTCCTCGTTGCTGCACACGCGCACACGAGCACAGACGCCGCCGCGGACGCCATGGCCGATCGGTCAAGCTCCGGAGCTCACGGCCATGCCATCGTTCTCGCCAATTTGTCATGTCACAGGCCAATTGAAGTACACCACCATCTCCGCATCTCACTGGTCGACCTTTTCCTTGGTGTGGCGCGCCCTTCGTCGGACGGCCGAGCCACTCGCCGTTGTTCCGCTCGGTCCCAGACCACCAGCGTATGTGGCTAGACCACCTCGAGCCACCACGGCCACCCCGTGAGCTCCACCACCTTCACCTTGTTACTCTCCACCCCGCTCGCGCAACCACGGCGGGCCAGCGCCGCCGGAAAGCCAACGCCGCCAGCGCGGCCACCAACGACCGCCTGCTCGTGTGGCCAGGGGGCTGTGGTTCGTTTCCGGTTATGATTCGGCCACCTGGGGATGCGGGCTGGCACGGTGGTGCCCGCGCTGCCCATCCCCGCCGTCGACACCGTCCTCTGTTTCTCAGAGAAGAAGACGACCAATGCTTTCCTCCCTCTCTGTCTCTCCTTGTGTTGATGACAGGCGGGCCCAGCTGGGTAACAGGTCCCACATGTCGGGTTCAAGTGTAGCTAATTCGGGTGTACAACCGGGTGTGTCTAGCAAAATGGTAGGGTGTGTTATTCTGGATTTTGAATTTCAAGTTCATGTTAAAACTTCAAAAATCCATATCTCATGTTAGGTAATTCCAAAAATAGTGATTGGGAACTTTTTGGAAACCTTGAGAAGAGATCTATGCAGTAGAGTCATAAAATTCTATATGTTTATAGATGTTTTCTAGTGTGTTTATTTAAGTTGAAAAAGAGCTCTAGAAATGCCTTTAAACCTAACCAGAGCAAGATCTGGAGTTTTAGGACTCCAAAAATAGTGATTCTTGTTTTGTTAATTTTGTGATGACATGTACTTGCTAAGAAAAATATTAAACACACTAGTTGTTCACTGTTTTCTTAGGGTTTTGATTTGACCTTGTTAAATAAGGAAAATTACATTTTTATTACTTGTCATTTTATATCTTGAGTTGTGATGCTCCAAATGATGTGAAATTTTTATGATAGTCTTGTAATGATATGTATGTATTGTGGTATAAATTTCTTGGTCACTACTTATTGGATGATCTAGTTATTGATTTAACTTGTTTAGGGCTTGATAAATAGCTTATAAATAATATATAAATGATAAAATAGAAAATGTTGTCCCATCACCTTATTATGATGTTGCTCTTTGATGTTGGTTCATTTTATGGTCATGTGTTCATAGAAAATGTTGAGTTATTGATTCATCTTGCTCTCACATGATTTATTGCAATATACATTTGTCTTTTTCATAGAGGTTGATATACATGTCCAAATGGTTTCAAATTTGGATAGTAGACTTTTGGGAGCATGTGTAGGCCTCTGCAATTTTGGTAGAATTTATTATGTGCTTTTGACATTTGTTCATAATTCCACCTAATGATCTAAATAAATTAAGAAAATGTATTAAAAGAATTTATTTAGTAATTGACACTATGTTTTCTGATGTTCATTAGTCATGTATGAAATGTTGGTAAAGTTGGTTTTGCCCAATTATATGTTTGCAATGGAAGTTAATAATTATTTCTTGCAAATGAGGTTTCTGGACAGATCTGGGAACTTAGCAAAGTTCTTCATGATAATGTGCTTTGTTGTGAAACTTATTTATACAAAAGTTGTAGATAATTTATGTATCTAGCTTCTGTTAAAATTTGGTGGCATTTGGCCATGTGGTTTAGGAGTTATAGCTGTTTAAAGTTGGGGTACAGAATTGCTTGCTCTCTATCTTATTAGACCAGTTTCTGTATTTGTGTAAATTCGACATGTTAAACTTTGGAATCATGCTGTGATGGTATTAAATGAAATGTAGAGAATTTCATAAGCTTTCTGTAATGTCTTATTTCATATCATTTGGATTTGTATATCTCTAGATATGATTGATTTGTGAAGCTATTGTTTGCTGTCCAGAAATTGATAAATTCCAATTATAGTTGTTTGCTTGTATATTGTTAAGTGTGACTTATTCCTTTGAGGGTAGTTAAGTTAATTAGCTCTAGGTGTTTATTAGAACTTGGGTATGCTTACATGATTGCTATAGTTATTGCACTTCTATGCATTCACACATGTGCATGATTGCATCTCATATAGGTACGCTAGCAGAAACGTGTGAAGGATATGGCATTGGAGCCAAACCCGAAGACGATGTTTGGTGGATCCATCCCGAAGATAGAAGAACCGAACATGTGTTAAATGAGAGAAATGCTCGCCAAGCGAGTTTCATCTGACAAACTCTTACTTGAGTCGGATCCCAGGCAAGCCCTGGAGCATTATAAGCCTCCTACCTTCAAAGCAATTAATTCTATATATGTTATAAGTATTGTTGCATTAAGTGGTAGGAGTCGGTTGGAAACCCTTGCTGCATTATATCATTCCTTGTCCAGATATATGAATCCTTGAATCCTATATAGACTAGGATCCAGTAGATGCTTAGCCCTGCTTTAAGCGGTAGAAGTCAGGTGATTTCCTGTCACCTGTGAGATATAGGGATATTCATATATGGCACGGTTGGCTATATTTGCTATCGTGGAATGGAACCATGTGTTAATAAAATGAAATGAGACCGGGCGGGATGACGATAGTGAAGCAACAAGGCATGGAGGTCTTGGGTGTGGATCTATCCCCGTCTGAGTCGTTTAAGGACCGATTCACTGTATGTCCTTGAGTCATGTTGAACGCAGTCTAACACTTAGTTGGCTGGATAAGCCATTCCGACCGCGAAGCCGAGTAATATGGTTTAGACCGGGAATCGAATGGTAGGTTGCTTCTTGGAGGAGAGAAAGGATGTGCTTGGGGACATTGGCGTGAGACCAAGGGGGGGTTAGAGTCCCTATCACCTAGCAGAGTGTCGCCCTTGGGGTCGCGACATCATTCGGACCCGCGATTCCTAAATCATATGAAAAGGTGGCCTATGCGACCCTGGCAGGGGTCTGCACGGTGAGTGTTAGAAATACCCCTCCAGCTGGATAGGAATTCGATTCGAATCGCCGTTGCTCCAGGTTAGTGAGCACTTGACTTGAGCAGCGGCAACGTAGATTCCATTAAACTGAACGGATGGTTAATTGGATCACGATGGAAAGGTTGCCTCAATTTATACCTGCTATGGTTAATATTGTTTGCTCCTAATAAAGTGAGTGCTCTAGTACAGGTTCTAATATAGATGGTAGGTTAATGATAATTAACTTGATGCTTAAGCATTAATGATTACTCATATATATTAAGCTTTTATGCAAAATGTTGTCAAGCTAGCCCCACTTTATATCAGCCTTGCATGATCCTTGGTGTCACCTTATTTCTGGTTTCTGACGGGTAAGTCTAGCTGAGTACCTTCTCGTACTCATGGTTTTATCCCCACTTGTTGCAGGTTGTGATGTATCATGGCGGTTGCAAGAGTTGGTTGACTCCTACCGTAGTGGCGGAGTGTGATCACGGGCATGATCCTTCTTATTTACCTTATCTCTAATGCTTTTGTTGGAAGTCGACCGTGGTACTGGCATGTATTTGAAATAAGAATAATGTTAGTTTCAAATTACTTTGCTTCTGCTACTTTTCAATGTAAATTAATAACTATGTTGAACTCCGATGTATATTGAATTACTTGTGAAATGGTTGTAACATGTGACTTGTTATGTTGAATCACTACGATCTTGGCTTGTATGTTGGTTGGTTTGAAATCCCTCGTGATTTCATTGGACTACCAGAGTTATATGGGCTCAAGTGTGAGAATTTGATCACTTTGGTGATTGTTTTTATACTTGTGCTCTTATAATTTGGACGGTTCCGTTACAGATAGAAAGTTTGATTGGACTCCAGAGTGTGAGCAAGCTTTCCACACTCTACGGACTTTGTTGACATCAGCTCCTGTATTAGTGCAACCTGATATTGAGAAACCGTTTGATGTGTATTGTGATGCATCGGGTACTGGTTTAGGTGGTGTACTTATGCAAGAAGGCCGAGTTATTGCGTATGCTTCATGTCAGTTAAGAAAACATGAAGTTAACTATCCGACTCATGACTTAGAGTTAGCTGCTGTCGTCCATGCTCTGAAAATCTAGAGACACTATTTGCATGGAAATATATGCAATATTTACACAGATCATTAGAGTCTTAAGTACATATTTACTCAACCTAAGTTAAATATGCGCCAAAGGAGATGGTTAGAGTTGATCAAGGATTATAACCTTCAAGTGCACTATCATCCTGGTAAGACAAATGTGGTTGCCGATGCCTTGAGTATAAAATTTCATTGCGACTCTCGGATAGAAGAAGATTTTCATTTGTCTCATCTCTTACATCCTGTTGTACTCTATCATATCACTGTAGATTGTTCTTTGAGAAGTAGAATCATTGAGTTACAAAAGACTGATATTGGTGTAATTTCACATCAAGAGAAAAGATGAAAGAGCAAGAAACTAAGCAGTTTCGAATCGATGAGAAAGGAATTCTCTGGTTCAAGGATAGACTCGTTGTGCCAAAAGATAGAGAGCTTAGAAATCAAATTTTATCTGAAGCCCATTCTTCTAAGTTGTCCACCCATCCTGGCAGCAGTAAGATGTATCTAGGTCTCAAGTTGTATTATTGGTGGACCAAGATGAAGAAGGAAATTGCAGCCTACGTTGCTAGGTGTGATAATTATTGTAGAGTTAAGGTCATTCACATGAAGCCTGGGTTACTCCAGCCTTTGTCTGTTCCAGGTTTGAAATGGGATGACATTGTTATGGACTTTATCGTCGGATTACCAACCACCCAAAGAGGTTTTGATTCTATTTGGGTTATAGTAGATCATTTGACAAAGTTTGCTCACTTTATCCCCATGAAGAGTAACTATCACCCACACCAATATGCTGATATCTACTTCCAAGAAGTTATACGTCTTCATGGAGTGCCTAAGTCTATTGTCTCTGACAGAGGGCCACAATTTACTGCTCGTTTCTGGGAGCGCCTACATCAGAATCTTGGAACTAATTTGGTCTGTAGTTCTGCTTATCATCCACAAACGTCGGGACAGACTGAGCATGTGAATCAGATTCTTGAAGATATGCTTAGAGCTTGCATCATCTCTTGTAATGGCTCCTGGGAGAAATGGTTGCCTCTCGCTGAATTCTCTTACAACAACAGTTATCAAGAGAGCATCAAGATGGCTCCATTTGAAGCTTTATATGGTCGCAAGTGTAGAACTCCTTTGAACTTGGTGGAACCAGGAGAAAGAAGGCTCTATGGTATTGACTTTGTAAAAGAAGCCGAGGAGCAAGTTCGTGCTATACAGAAAAATATAGCAGCCGCTCAGGCTAGACAAAAGAGCTATGCAGATAAGAGAAGAAAACCTATTGAGTTTGAAGTAGGTGACCATGTCTATCTGAAGGTGTCCCCTATGAGAGGAGTAAAACATTTTGGGATCAAAAGAAAGCTTGAGCCTCGATATGTTGGACCTTATCAGATCATCGAGAAAAGTGGAAGAGTAGCTTATAAGCTTAGTCTACCTCATGAGTTGGGAGCTATCTTTCCAGCCTTCCATGTTTCTCAACTGAAGAAATGTCTCCATCTTCCTGAGGAAAGAGGAGAAGTGAGACGCATCAAATTGAAATCTGATCTTTCGTATGAGGAGAAACTGATATATGTTCTGGGTACTCTGGAAAGGGTAACTTGAAATCGAGTAGTCAAATTATACAAGGTGGTTTGGAGTAATCACGGTGAACGTGATGCAAGTTGGGAAAGAGAGGATTATTTAAAGGACAACTATTCTGCTTTCTTTGAAAAATGGTACAACTTTCAAATCTCGGGACGATATTTTTATAAGGGGGGAGGGCTGTAACACCCCTGGTGTTAGTTAGCCTCATAATGCATTCATAATGCATGATCATGGCATCCTAGTCTCTTATCATGAGCATAGCATCATGTTTGATTAGTAAAAGTATTAAAACATTCATTTGCAACATTTGAGACAATTGCAACATTTGTGGTTTCTATGTGTTTCCTTTATGTGTTGCTAGGGTTTTTGCGTAGATGACACTTGTGATGCTCTTACATGATCTCTAGTAGCTTAACTATGCATAGGACACCTAGTGGAGCACTGTTCATGTGGACCAAAATGACTAAATTGCCCTCTAAAGGGAGGTTTGACTTGGGGTGACCTACAAAGTGACTATGTTTGACTGATTAGAAAGTCCAACCTAGAGACCTTGCATGGATGTGTACCCTTTACAAAAGTTTTAGCCAATTCATCAAGGAACAAAAGTCTCAATATGGCCATCTCATGAAAATGGCTAGAAGATGCTCAAACAGGGCCCACAAGTCAGTAAAAGTGCTGTTTTCTAACCTAGTTAGTGCAGTCCTGCTAACTGAACCCTCTAAATCTCCAACTTAGAAGTAAAATCAGTTGATGTCCATATTAACGAAGTTTTAGTAGATTTTATAAGCTTCCACTTTGTCAATTGGCTCATTTCCTGGTTCAGCCTCTAAGCCTGTCAAAATTCAACTTTTCTGTTGCTCTGAATTTCTGTTGTTTTACAGAAACAGATTCTGCTTTTGACCTTTAACTCCCAAACCATGCTGTTCTAGGTTTAGCTCCTATTGACAAAGTTGTAGAGAAATTTATGAGCTACAATTTTGTCAATTGGCTCATCTCATGTTTCGGCCTAGTTTGTGAACTACAGGGCTGGCAAGTTGCTGCTGTCCTAGAAGGGCCGTGTTGCAGATGTTGCAGGTCAATGTTGCAGTTGTTTCACGATTTTGAAATTTTCCGACCGGGTGGCCGACCACAGCAGGCCGTCGACGCCGCGTGGAGGCATTGTGGCAGCCGTACGCCGGTGTGGGTCCCACCCGACCGGGCCGAGCGCCTCGCCTAGACTCCACGGCACCCCTCCTGCTGCTCCCTCCCTCCATTTCCCTCCCTCGCCCTTGCCGCGCTCGCCAAGGCGGAGACTGTGGCGCCACCGCCGCCGCGAGCTTGGTGAGCTAGTGCGCCACCATCGTCGAGCTACTGCTCGATTCGTCCTCCCTAGTGCACCGCGGCACCCCTCTTTATCGCCTCCACCCTCTTGCGGAGTCGAGCGTGCTGTGGTAAGGCCGCATTGGGTGTTCCGTCGTCACCGCCATGGAGGCCACCTCGCGCGGAGCTCGGTCTCACCGTGGTCAGCCTAGCTAGGGCTCTTTCCGCTCTTCTATTCTTCCTAGAGAGCTTCGTCGTGGTCTCATGGAGCTCGTACCGAGCTCAAGTGGGACAATGGCAGGTTCGTGGTCGCCGGTGCGCCACCACCGAGCGCCGCCACCCACCATTGCCGGCGGTAACCTACCTCGGGCTAACCCCAGCCGCCCCTAGGGACCTCAATCGACTCGCCTTCTTGTGAGGATCGCAACGGGGTACTTGGATTCGCCGGATTTTTCACCGCCGGCGAGGTTCCGGCCGACGACCACCATCCCCTGCCTCTGTGCCCATGACGGGCGGACCCCGCCTGCCAGCGTGGGATTTCCCCCCCCCCCTCTGTTCCGTTTTCGGGACGAGGTGGGCCGGCCACAGTCGTGGCCCAACTGGCCTGTTTAGGTTTCAATTTTTTTCCTGATTTGTGACAAATATGTGTTGAACTTTGTAAAATCATAGAAAATAGTAGAAAAATCATAAAAAGGAAAATGAGGACTTTTTAGAATCCTCATGTAGTGTACTATGTAGTAGTGTATTAAAATGTTACATGTTAGTTTATGTTTTCTGGAGATAATAATTACTTTTACTAAGTTCTTTATTTAATTGTATGAATTTGTTAAATCAATATCTCCCTGTGTGTTAATCCTTTGGCCATGAAAATTTTGTGAGATGTTAATCATGGTATAATGATGCTCTAGTTAAATTTTTAGCCTTGTTAAAGGTCATTTGCTCCAATTATGAAATTCATTTGTTATAGGTTTATTTAGCACTTATCTTTTTGTTATTTTGATATCTCCTAATCTACTAGTCAAATTGAGGTGAAATTTTTATGGTAGCCTCTTGTTAGCATGTAATTGGCTCTGTAATTTTATTAGAATTTTCTAGTAACATTTTATATGTGATGCCATCTATGCTTATGCACTCTAAATAAATAGAAAAGGGGGATTAGATAAATGATTATGCTAGTGCCATGACTTGATTTGGTGTTACTTAAACATGATCTAACTATTAGTGAAGTTGGATAGGTCATTTGTGATGTTCTCAACATCACTTAATATTTAATTGTACAAATCTATCTTTTCTGGACAGATTTGGTGGTTAAGTAAGTTAGGCTATGTTATTGAGGTTTTCATGCTTGGTGATATATAGCAAAGTTGTTGAGGATTTCATAAAGTAGTTGCTGGTAAATTTTTGTAGCATTTGGACTTATATTTTAGAAATGGCAGCTGTCCCAAGCTGAGTTCAGTTTTGGGAAGTGCTCTCTGTCTTTTAGAACAGATTTGGTACATGTGCTATTTCAACTTGGTAAATGATGAAATCATGCTTAGATGTTTATAAATGAAATGTAGACAATTTCATAAGCTTTCCAGAATGTCCTCTTTCAAGTCATTTGGATTTGTAGAACTCCAGTTATGAGTTTTCTTAGCTACTGTTGATAATATGTTGGAAATACTAAATTTCTGGAATCTTGTTATGTGTGTGTTTAGTCTTAACTTTGTGATACTTAGTGGTTTCTTAGGGATGTCAAACATGTAATACCAGAGAGGAAATTTGCACCTAAGCTTGAAGTGATTTGATTAGAGCGCCACATGACTTGGTTTTGTGCTCATGTTGTTGCAATGCCATTACACCCATCTTCACATCATTCATGCATGTTCATAAATCAGCATGTCATCCTTGGTGCATACATGAAATTCATTGGATGCATATACATGCAATAGGTGTGCCGAGAATCGTGTCTCGAGCGAAGTCTCGCTAGGCGTGGAACCCGAAGTTGAAGTCCGTTCGGGAGCCGGAGGTCCAGTCCGACGAAGCCGGAGAAGACGTGGGAACCGTTCTTGAAGCTGAACCTTGGTCTATCTTCTCTCGGTTAAGGCAAGCCCCAGAGCATTATAAGCCTACTACTTTTAAAGCAATTATCTATATATACAGGTTATATGTATTGTTGCATTATGTGATAGGAGTTGGTTGGAAAACCTTGCTGCATTGATAACACTCCTTGTCCAGAAATTCGAACCTTGAATCCTATGAAGACAGGATCATATCTATGCTTAGCCCTGCTAAATTAGACCGGTAGAAGTCGGGTGATTTCCTGTCACCTGCGAGATATAGGGCTTTGTCAGGTCACGGTTGGCTATATTTGCTATCGTGGAAGTGAACCATGTGTAATAAAATAAAATGAGACCGGGCGGGATGATGATAGTGAAACAGCAAGGCATGGAGGTCTTGGGTGTGGATCTATCCCCGTCTGTGTCGATTAAGGACCGAGACCTGGAGCTTTCTATGTCATTTTGAACGCATGCCTAACATTTAGTTGGTCGGCCGGAGGTTGCCGACCGCGAAGCCTAGTAGCTCAACTCAGGCTGCGAAGTCAAAAAGTGAAAGTCGCCTCGGAAGGGAGCCAGAGGGTCCAAGGGCAGGTGAGTTAAAAGTCCTGAGCATCCTGGACACTGGTATCCCCGAGAACACGACGCTGTTCGGGCCCACCCTGAGTTGTACCAAAGGTTATCTACGACTGCCTTTAGCGGGGTTTGCTGGGTGAGTGTCAGGAATACCCCCCTCAGTTGAGTTGGAATCGATTCGAGTCGCCGTCTCTCCCGGATAGTGAGAAACTTGACTGGTTATCTCCAGCGTTGATACACTAATTATTAATGATGGTTCGGAATTGATGATAATGATGATGATGGCCTTATTATACCTGCTATGGTTAATATTGTTTGCTCCTAATGAAGTGATTGCTCTAGTATAGGTGCTAATCTAGATGACAGGTTAATGATTATTAACTCGATGCTTAAGCATTAATGATTACTTATATATAATAAGCTTTTCTGCAAATGAGTCAAGCTAGCCCACCTTATAAAGCCTTGCATAATCCTTGGTGTCACCGTTGTTTCTGGTTTTTGTCGGGTAAGTCTAGCTGAGTACCTTCTCGTACTCAGAGTTTATTCCCCCCTGTTGCAGGTAGCAGATTCATACTTGTTGCTGCAAGTATTGTCTTCGCCATGTGGGTGTGAAGACTAGACCATATGGGCATGGTCTCTGTAGTATCTCTTCTGGTATGCTTTTGCAGGATGTGACTATGTACTGGCAGTATTTGAATTTAAATGGTTTCAGAAATTATGTTGCTTCCGCTAATCTTTACTTTGGTTTTGTAATAAAATTATTTGTACTCCGATGTATGAGAGCTACTTACGAACTATTGTAACAAGTGTTGTGTTATGTTGAATCACTACGATCTTGGTTGCTCTTGGTTTGTTTTGAAATCCCTCGTGATTTCGTGGACTACCAGAGTTATATGGGCTCAAGTTTGAGAATTTGATCGTTTCGGCGATTGTTTTTGGACTTGTGCTCTTATAATTTGGACAGTTCTGTTACAAAATCAATTTTAAATTTCAATAGTATTAGCTCCCCCTACATATGTGCTTCCATGAGTTTGGTTCAATTGTGCACATATGTATCGATTTGAATTTTGGGAGAGTTACTACTATCGAATTGATGCTAAGGTATATAGAATGGACCTTTGAAGCGTGATACCAATCGAAGTTGCCTTTATATACCATCCTTAGCATCGATGTAGCTAGACACCACTTGTAATACATCACTTGTAAAGATCACAAACACTAAAGTACCCCATGAGATCAACATTATAAGCAAAAGGAGTCTAGATACCACTTGTAAAGCTACTCTTAACAAATCATCATTCAAATTCTATTTTTAGCAATCACCATTCAATCATGAATATGAATTTGAGCTTTGCAATGCAACAATTCATCATGTTAATGCACATACAAATGCAACAAATAATTCATGAGCTTGGTCCCCCTAATTGTGTGCTTAATTTTAATTTCTCTCCCCCTTTGCAACTTAATTTTTTTTATCTTTGTGACTTTTCTATCTTTGTGACTTTTCTCTCCCCCTTTGTCAACAATCACCAAAAAAAGTGCCAATTTTAGTGAGAGATAAGTCAATCAATATGAGGGAGTCCAAATTATGGTTCAATCTAGATCATTTGCCTAGAATATGTAATTCGGTTTGATCCAAGGACAAGCTTCTTCACACCTCATAAAGTATAAGGGTTATCTTGACCATGTTGAATTACACACCATGAGCTCATTTTCTAGATTCAACACTAGGTTTGCAAGCCCACAAACATGTCATATGCTACCACTAGATCAATCAAACATAGAAGCAATAGTGGTACCATATATACATCTAAACTCATTTGATTTTCATGAAAGAGCCTATTTGTCATGCAAATATGTCTATATGTTCTAAAACATGTCCTTAGCAAAGTATGAATAATATGCCAAACAACTTTACCTTGCATTGTCGAAGGGGAGGCATGTCGTATAAGAATGTGGGGCTGCACTCATTTCAAGTTGGAGAAGTCAAGTATGTTCAATTCATTCTTCAACTTGTAAAATCTCTTTTCATCAAGTGGTTTTGTGAATATGTTGGCTAGTTGATCTTCGGTGCCAATGCTCTCAATGCTAATATCACCCTTTTGTTGATGGTCTCTTATGAAGTGATGCCCTATGTCAATGTGCTTGGTTCTTGAATGTTGAACCGGATTTTGAGTCATCTTGATAGCACTTTCATTGTCACAAAACAATGGCACATTCTTGAATTTGATTCCAAAGTCATTCAAGGTTGCTTTCATCCAAAGCAATTGTGCGCAATAACTACCTGCACTAATGTATTCGGCCTCGGCGGTAGATAGTGCAACACTATTTTGTTTCTTTGATGACCATGAAACAAGAGACCTTCCAAGCAATTGACAAGTGCCACTTGTGCTCATTCTATCAATCTTGCATCCACCATAGTCAGAATCCTAATATCCAATCAACTCAAAATTAGATCCCTTGGGATACCATAATCCAACATCATGAGTGCCCTTAAGATATCTCAATATCCTCTTGGTTGCTTTCAAATGACTTTCTCTAGGTGAAGCTTGATATCTTGCACACTTGCACACACTAAACATCACATCCGGCCTAGAAGCGGTGACATAGAGCAAACTTCCAATCATAGACCAGTATAGCTTTTGATCTACTATGTTTCCACTATCATTAATACCCAATTGATCATTTGTGCCCATTGGTGTACTCATTTGCTTAGCATCTTGCAATCCAAACTTCTTGATCATGTCCTTGATGTACTTGCCTTGACTTACAAAAGTGCCATTCTTCATTTGCTTGATTTGAAGTCCAAGGAAGTAACTAAGCTCTCCAATCATAGACATCTCAAACTCATTAGACATCATATTTCGAAACTCTTCACAAAAGTCTTGGTTAGTTGATCCAAAGATAATGTCATCCACATAGATTTGCAACACAAACAAGTCATTTCCAAGCTTCTTGGTGAAGAGAGTGGTGTCAACCTTTCCCATCTTGAACCCTTTAGAGAGGAGAAAGTCCCTCAACCTCTCATACCATGCTCTAGGTGCTTGCTTCAAACCATACAATGCCTTCTTTAGCTTGTAAACATGGTCGAGCTTCTTGTCATCTTCAAAACCGGGAGGTTGCTCAACATAGACTTCTTCATTGATGTAGCCATTGAGAAATGAACTCTTGACATCCATTTGATAGAGCTTGATGTTGTGTGCACAAGCATATGCTAATAAGATTCTAATAGCCTCCAATCTTACAACGGGTGCATATATCTCTCCAAAGTCAAGACCCTCAACCTGAGTGTATCCTTGTGCTACTAATCTTGCTTTGTTCCTCACAACCATGCCATCTTGATCTTGCTTGTTTCTAAAGACCCACTTAGTACCAATCACATTGTAGTTCTTTGGCCTCTCAACAAGTTTCCAAACTTGATTTCTAGCAAAGTTGTTTAGTTCTTCATGCATGGCATTTACCCAATCGAAATCCTTCAAAGCATCTTCTAATTTCTTAGGTTCTTCAAGTGACACAAATGAGTAATGCTCACAAAAGGATGCTAGCCTTGATCGAGTTTGAACACCACTTTGAATTCCACCAATGATTTGATCCAATGAATGATCTCTTGCAATGCTAGTAGGTTGGCGTATTGGGAGTTGATTGCTTCCACTTGTTTGACCTTGAACTTGAGCTTCATCATGAGTACCACTAGAGCTTGCTTGTTTTGTATCAATTTGCACACTTTGGTTGATCACATGAATATCATCATCAACTTGCCTTGGCCTAACATCACCAATGTCCATGTTCTTCATTGCATTTGACAATTGATCTCCTCTCACATCATCAAGGTTTTGAGATTCATTTTGAGATCCTTAGGTTTCATCAAGCTCAACATCATGAACTTCTTCCAAGGTGCCATTTGTGAGATTCCAAACTCTATATGCTTTGCTTGTGGTAGAATAACCAAGTAAGAACCCTTCATCACATTTCTTATCAAACTTGCTCAATCTAGTGCCTTTCTTGAGAATATAGCGTTTGCAACCAAACACTCTAAAGTATGCAATGTTGGGCTTTCTTCTATTCAATAGCTCATATGGTGTCTTTCCAAGCTTCCCGTGGCAATAGAGACGATTGCTACAATAGCAAGCCGTGTTGATGGCTTCACTCCAAAATGAATGACTCACATTGTATTCACTAAGCATTGATCTTGCCATATCAATCAAGGTTCTATTCTTCCTTTCAACTACACCATTGGATTGAGGAGTGTATGTTGGAGAGAATTGATGTCCAATACCAAGATCATCACACAAATCCTTAATTCTTGTGTTCTTGAACTCACTACCATTGTCACTTCTAATCTTCTTGATAGTTGTCTCAAACTCATTTTGCACTCTCTTGACAAAAGACTTGAATAGATCATAAACATCACTCTTGTCATAGAGAAAGAATACCCAAGTGTATCTAGTGTAATCATCCACTATCACAAAACCATACTTGTTCCCACCAATGCTAGTGTATGTTGTTGGCCCAAACAAGTCCATGTGCAATAGCTCAAATGCCTTTGATGTGCTCATTTCACTCTTAGTAGGATGTGCATTTCCAACTTGTTTGCCAGCTTGACAAGCACTACAAGGTTTATCCTTCTCAAAGGTGACATCTTTCAAGCCTCTAACTAAGTCATGCTTCAAAAGTTTGTTCAATTGTTTCATTCCAACATGACCAAGCCTTCTATGCCACAACCAACCCATACTAGATTTGCTAAGCAAGCATGAAGTCAATTGAGTCTCACTATCATTGAAGTCAACCAAGTATAAGCTACCATGTCTAAATCCTTTGAATATCAAGGTTGATCCATCAACACTTATGACTTCAACATCATCACTACCAAATATGCATTTGAAACCGAGATCACAAAGTTGTGCTATTGACAATAAGTTGAAGTCCAAGCTCTCAACTAGCAACACATTGGATATGCTCATGTCATTGGAGATTGCAATTTTACCAAGCCCCTTGACTTTGCCTTTCTTATTGTTGCTGAAAGTGATAGCATCAAAACCACCATTTTGACTTGTATCAATTGATTTGAACATACAAGAATCCCTGGTCATATGTTGAGTGCACCCACTATCAAGCACCCAATGCCTTCCTCTGGCTTTGTAATTGACCTACAAGACAAGATCAATTATTTTTAGGTACCCAAACTTGTTTGGGTCCTCCAAGGTTAGTGACCAAGCTCTTTGGTACCCAAATGGCTTTCTTCTTTGAGCCCATCCATGGTGTACCAATGAACTTAGCATGAACACCATTTGTACCCTTGGTAAGCATATAGAAAGAATCAAACTTAATTGAGGATACATTAGCATTGGTTTTCTTGTTCATGCAATGTTGCTCTATGTGACCAACTTGCTTGCAACTTTTGCAATAGCTACCATTGTTCTTCACAAAACGAGTCTTGTGAGGATCAAAAGCGACCTTGCCTTTCTTGGGGTTATAGCCCAATCCCTCTTTGTAGAGAGACACTCTTTGGCTACCCAAGCACATAAGCAAGCGGTCCTCACCACCATAAGCCTTAGTTAATGTGTGATTGAGCTCTTTTACCTCCTTGAGATTTTCATTCTCAACTATTAGTGTGGAGTCACAAGTGAAACCATCACTACTAGATGAGGATGATGTAGATGAGCTACATGAAGGGTTAGTGGGAGCAACAATAATAGGCTTATGACAAGATTCATCAATTATATCACATGATATACCTATGTTGCAAGTTTTATCCTTTTCAACATTAGTTGGCATGTTTTCACATTTTTCAATTAGAGAGGAATGAGCTTCTTCAAGCTTAGTGTGAGACTTTTGAAGCTTCTTATGGTCTACCTTTAGACTCTCATAAGACGCTCTAAGCTCATCAAGTTCTTGCATAAGGTTTTTCTTTTCCTTAAGCAAGCCCTTGCACTCCTTTCTAGATTCTTTAAAATGTTGAGTGCAATCTTCTAGCATGGTGATTAGTTCATCTTTAGTGAATTCTTCTTCATCACTATCACTATCACTATCACTAGCATTATCATGATCACTCTCTTCATCGGATGATACCTTAGCAGCCTTAGCCATGAAGCACGATGGAGTGTCGAAGAGGAAGACCTTCTCTTGGATGGCAATGCTAGCATGTCCCTTCTTCTTGCTCTTGTTGTCATCCTCATCATCACTTGAGGAATCATCACTATCCCATGTAGCAACATGAGAGTCATTCTTCTTTTTATGAGAACTCTCCTTTTCTTGCTTCTTCTTTTGCTTCTTCCTCTCCTTCTTGATAGCATCTTCATCATCACTATCATAAGGACACTTTGCAATGAGATGGTCCTTGCTATGGCATCTAAAACATCTCATGGTATGCTCATTCTTCTTGGAAGAGTTCTTCCTCCTTCTTACATGAAAGCCCTTCTTCTTCATGAATTTCCTAAATTGCTTGACAAAAGAGCCATCTTCTCATCAATGTCATCACTATCACATGAGCTTGAGTCTTCATCACTTGATGATTCAATCTTGGATTTGCCCTTGGATGTGGTGTCTTTGAATTCCACACTCTTCTTCTTCTCATCATCCTTCTTCTCACTTTCCTTCTTTTTCTTTTTGACCAACTCCTCTTTCTCAACATCTTCTCTATATGAATCATCGGTCATCACTTCTTGGAATACTTGTTGAGGAGTTGAATCCTTCAATGTGGTCCTCACTAGCACGGTGATCAATGTATCAAACCTCTTGGGCAAGCTTCTCAAGAACTTCATAGAGAATTGGTTGTCCTTGACCTCCTCACCAAGTGCCTTGAGCTCATTGACAATGACTTGCAACCAATGAAACATTTCTGGTACACTCTCATCATCTTGCATCTTAAAGCTTGAAAATTTTTCTTGCAAGATATATGCTTTAGCGGTCTTTGTGCCTTCGGTGCCCTCAAATGTTTCTTCTAGCTTGGGCCAAGCATCATGAGCAATCTCAATGTTCTTCACTTGCTCAAAGGTCTTGTCATCTAGTGCCTCATGAAGAGCACTAATGGCAATGTCATTGTATTGGAGCTTCTTCTCTTCCACTGGTGTTGGTGCTTCCGGATTAGCAACCTCAGATTTGGTTTCGGTGAGCTTCCACACTTCTCTATTGATTGACTTGAGGTGTGCGGTCATCTTAACCTTCTAATATGCATAATTTATGCCATCAAAGTGAGGTGCCTTCTTGGTGTTGTTGATGTGCAAGCTTAATTGAGCCATTTCTTTTTCACCGTAGGTTGTTAAGCCTCAAATAAACAGTGCCTCGGCTCCGATACCACTTGTAAGGTCCAAATAGTCTAGAGGGGGGTGAATAGCCTAATTAAAACTTCTACAAGAATTACTTAACCACAAGTTAGTACGAAAGGTGGCAAAGCAAAAGCACTAGCTCTAACTAAATAAGCAAGCCACCTAAACAAGTCTAGTACAAGGCTATCCACTAAACACAACAACAACTATAAGCTAGAAACAAGAAGTAATACGAGAGAAGAGCTTCGAGTGATTTTACCGCCGTGTAGAGATGAGAAGTACCAATCAATCAATCACACAAAGAAATCCTCGGGAAGAGAATGACACAAGAATTTATCCCGAGGTTCACTTGCTTCCTGGCAAGCTACTCCCCATTGTGGTGATACACCCACTTGTCGGTTCGCAAGCTAATCGACTATCAAGAGTCAAGCCCTCGGCGGGTGCCGCACAACCGCACACAAGATGGGGATCCTCCAAGCCACGAGCTCCACTAGAGTATCCAATTCGCGAACTCCCACGGGGAAGGATCAAGAACCCCTTGCAATACTTGGTGAGGGCTCTAACAATATTCAATTGTGAGCTTAATCACCTCCGCTGCTCCAAGCCGTCTACCGTGTCAGAAAACACAGAAGAGTAACAAGAAATCCACAGCAACTCGAAGATCAAGTGCCTCTAGAATGCAACTCTCAAGCAATGCACTTGAATCTCACTCAATCTCGCTCAAGATGTGCAACTAAGCAAAGAGATGAGTGGAGGGGTTGTTCTCTAGCTCAAAGGATGTCTCTAGGTCTCAAAAAATGCAAGAGTCACCCTCAAACCCCGGACATCTTCTATTTATAGCGAAGGGGTACGCAGCTGGCCATTACCGGATGACACAGTTCAAAACGTGTTGACCGGACGCACCGGTTAGGTGACCGGACGCGTCTGGTCACTACAGGACAAGCATGAACAGTGCACGTCAGAAGTAGCAGTTGACGTGACCAGACGCGCTCTAGTGAATGACCGGACGCGCTGCACCTGGCGTCCAGTCGGAGTCCAGTAAGCTCCCACCGTGACCGGAGGCGTTCGATCGCACGTGACCGAACGCGCCGCGCGTTCGATCAGCACTCCGCTGCTCTCTGCCCCTCTAGACATCTGACTGGACGCTCCGGTTCCGTGAGGGACCGGACGTGACGGTCGCACACTCTTTCTGTGTGCAGGTGAACTGATCGAACGCGCTGGTCAGGCCAGACCAGCGTCTGGTCAGAAACCCTAACACCCACGTGCCTGACAACTGCTGAGAACTGACCGGACGCGTCTGGTCAAACTGTGACCGCGTTCGGTGCAGCGTCCGGTCACCTCAGTGACGGCCGTTCGCCTCCATTTCTTTTCCGACTTCCGGCGCAGTAGAAAATAGGCATTTCACTTCCCCAAAAGCGCCGACCAAGTGTACACCTCTCTACCGCTTAAACTCCACCGCCTTCGCAAATGTGCTAACACCACCAAGTGTACACCACCATGTGCATGTGTGTTAGCATTTCACAAACATTTTCCAAGGCGTTACATTAGCTCTCTACTAGATCCTAATGCATATGCTCAAGACATTGATCTAGTGGCACTTGAGTTTCGAGCTAACAGTGATTGCCCCTCTTGATAGTCGGCTATGTATCCTAAACCCGGTCAACCACTTCTCTACTCAACTTAGACCGGCAAAAGGAAAACCCTATGGTTATACCTTTGCCTTGCGCTCTTAGATCCTTCTCATCCACTTGATCATCATGTCTCTCATATTATGTGCATCTCTACCATGATCATCATTTCATGTCCTTGCACCATCTCTTTGTGATCTTGTGGCCACCACTCCTTGCCACATACACCTTCATCACATGTGTTGCTTATGCCTAACTCAAAACACTTAACACATGGCATTAGCAACTTGGTGTCATTAATTACCAAAACCAAACTTGGGCTTTCACCCCTCTAGATGATCGTCTAGTTCTAGTTCTTCTAGTTCATCTTCTAGTTCTAGTTCTAGTTCATCGAGTTATAAACTAGAGAAGAGGGAGAGAGAAGAGGAGAAAGCTGAGGAGGAGCTGGATCTGTCAGATCTTCCTCAACATTGTACTTTTTTGTAGCAGCTGGTTCATCTTTGAGCAATCTCCAGGTTCTTTAATTTTATAATTCTTGAGTTCTTCGTTTATTTTCTATATTTACTTTTAAGTTATTTATTGGATTCCTGCTTGCATCAAGTGCTCTAGTCTTTGCAACGCTAGAGTAGTAATTAATAGATTAGGGGTGGCGCTTAGTCTCATGATTACCTGGAATTGCACCCAATCTAGCGGATTGTTGTGGTAGCCCTAGGATCGTGACAGTCCTAACGGCCGACGTATTCCACCATGTTTGGATCAGTGTTTGTTGGACTATAGTCAAAGCTTCCTAGCCCCCTTCTCATCCCTTTCTGTGGTTAGTGTTCTGATGTCCCAAAATAAGTAACCCTAAAGTAAACCCTGATTCCTAGATTTATCTATATAACTCTTAGGAAAATTCCTCTCTCCCCACAAAAATATATAGTTATCCCTAGGCGATCTAAACCTCAACTAGTACACTTCGCGTTCCCCATGGAAAATCAATACCTTAGAATACTCCCGGGTGAAAGCTACATTGATATACGTGCGCTTGTGGATTTTTCTGTTTGCGTTTAAAATACCCAACAAGCTTTCTAGTGCTGTTGCCGGGGAACAGTAGCTGTGCTAGTTTCGAGCCAAAGTTCATCCTTTTCTTTTTCCTTTTACAACCTTTTTATCACCACCATCATACCACATGGATTTCACACCTATTTATAAATTCTTTGCTCCAAAGGGTGACTTGTTGGAGCCTCCACCATCATCACACCCCATTCTTATAGATGGCTATGAGCTTCACCCTGCTTTCGTAGTCTTGGTTCAGGAGAAATCCTTCTCTAGGTTAGCAGACGAAGATCCATACACCCACCTTAGGGAATTTGAGTAGTTTTGTTCTTGTTGGTCTATAGCTAGCTTGACACAAGAGACCCTTGAATGGAAATTTTTTTTGTTCTTCCTATTGGGAAGAGGGAAAAAGTGGTATGCTCATTCCGTAAGAGACGTAAATGGAAATTGGGATGAACTCTGAGACAAATTTTGTCTTGTGTTCTTCTCTCTTTTTCAAATCGCTGATCTTAGAATAGAAGTTCTTACATTTAAACAAAAAGAGGAGACTCTAGGAGCAGCTTAGGCTAGGTTCACAAGCCTTATCAATTCTAGTCCAAACATTGCCTTGCCTGACCATGTCCTACACTATCACTTTTATCGTGGTCTTAGCAAGGAAGCTACTCTACATCTCGACATCACTTCAGGAGGTTCATTCTCACATAAACTCATTAGTGAAGGGAAAGCCATTCTAGAGAAAATCCTTGAAAACACCCCTTACACTAGCATTTTTTATGAGTTTCCCAAAGAAGAGAAAGAAATCAAGCCCAGCCCTAAACCAAAAGATAAGGAATCAATTCCTGGACAAGAAAAGGAAGTTTTGACAGCCAAATCACAACCACTCCAATTCCAAGATTTAGCTATCAATTCTAAACCATCACCCCAAAATCCTCCAAGGGAAGAAGAAATTCCACCTTTGGAAAGCTCTGATCTTTTTGATATTGATGGTTTAGACTTCCAGTTTCATAAGAGACCTTCAAGCGAATATAATTCAAATCCTCTCCAGAAGGGATCTCTTATAAAATGTCCTTATTCCCAATGAGAAGAATTCGAGGATGGCATGTCGAATGATGCCATAGAAGGACAACCTTGCCATACGGAAAATCCTATCTGTTGTCCTATTATGTTCATAGACGACACAAATTCTGGACCTATCTCTAAACCCATCCTTGTCTTCGAAGATCCCCCTTATGCTCATCCTTTTCAGTCTCATGATGATCCTAGAAATCAACTAAGACAACCAAACCATAGGAGTCATGAAGACCACAAGGATGACCAAGAGAGGCTACGATAGTGGCTAGAATGTATAACATGGATAGACAAGGAAGAAGCCTCAATGGAATCCAACCTTGACTTAGCTTCAAATGGTGAGGTTTCAACTCCATTTGAAGACGAGACTCATCCATCTATGGAAGAGGCCCTTGACAAGACCAATTCAAGAGTTACTAATCCAAGCGAAATTCTAAACATTTAGATTGGAGACGAAGATGACATCAATGAGCATGAAACATATTCCATAACGACCACATTAAATCCATGCTCATATGAGACATCTCCCAATTCAATTGGTCTCTCCAACCCCATCACATTCGAGATCTCCAACCCCCTTATCCTCTCTGTTTGCAAAAACTTTAAAAGGGTGGTTGTCGATGCATATGTTTATCATAAATATTGCAAATCTCATTATGTTGAATCTTGAGATAGATACACTTAAGTTGGTGTTGGAGGGGAAACCACTTCACCAAATCGCATTTTGAAGGTTTCCCAAGGACAAGCTTAGTGTCCTAAAACAAGCACTTTTTAGATCCTAACATGAGTGTTCACCTTTCTGCTATGCTACCCTTGTGAAATGAGCTTAGGGATTTAATTATGAAAATATTCCTTTGAGTATTCTTATCACTAACATCTCTAGGATTAGAGCAAAAAGATCAAAGAAATAACAAGCATAAGGTATGTCCAACCAATCATCATGCAACATTGAATTAAATTCATTCAATCTCGATTTTACAAAAATTCAAGCTTGGGGGATAACTTTCTAAGAACATCTCCTGCCATGTTGCTATTCTGGTTGTCCCTACCTTTAAGACATGCTCAATTTGCTATACACCAATCATGTTCTCTTCCATCACCATTTGAGTAAATCTCTATAATGCCTTCATGCTACCTTTGTCCATCATAAGTAAGTGTTGGTTTAGAAGTACTAGACATACTTCTATTGACTTTTTAACATAAGCATGGTGCTTAGGTTAAACAACCTTTCTTAATCCAACTAGACATGGAGTCTAGTTTAGTTATTGAACTAAAAACTGCTTGTGTGCACATTGTATATTTTTGTTGGACTAACTCCTGTAGGAAAGACTTTCAAAAGTCAAACTAGGAAGTCCTAAGATGAACTCACATGGAGAGAAAAGAGATACATGAACTTCATCAACCTTGCACAAGGGAAACATAGCTCATGCATCATGGAGAGATCCATGGAACAAGAAGATGAGTGCCACAAAACAAGATCTACACTCACTCCATGAAAGAGGGTGAACAAATCTCCATGAAGCCCCTTCAAGACAAAGGCCATCATGGGGAAATTCTCAAGACAATGAAGGGAGCACAAGGACTATCAAGAATATCAAGATCAGGAGAATAAAAAGATGCTCCCATCACTAAAGCACACTGTGAGATAAGCAAGAGAAGACAAGCCATTCACAAGCACAACCAGCTGAGCAAGAGAAGCTTTCACAAGGTGGTTCGATACCATCACCCTTCAAATTATAAGGATACACTTTGAGCAAAACATGGAGTTGGTCAACTCCTAAATTCTACAAGTGAAGGTCCTGAATCTACAAGAACATGCACACTAAGCAAGATGCAGCCAACTTTCACTATTAATGCTTCACTTCAAATGGCTGCTAGACGAACGAAGAACATGGGTGACACCATATCAAGAAGTGCACATATCATGGTCTCCACCTTGGGGTCAAATGAGTCACCTAAGGAATAAACATGGTGAAAAGTCTTGTTCAGAGGACTTCAAACATTGAACCCTCGCCGAGAGGTAAAATCGGTAGTTATCCATATTTATCTTTTCTGCATAATCATTTTTTAGCATATTTACTTTTCTGCTTTAGCATTGCATTATAAAAAGAAAGTAAAAATATTTATCTGATGCATCATAAATCTTAAAGCCCCATGTGAATAAATTTGTGGTGTGTAAAAACCCATGGAGATATTCACCGTGGTGGCATAAAAATAAAATAAATATGTATGCATTCATCTTGTTAAACTTTCTTTGCATCATAGAAAATATAAAAATACAAAAATATTGAGAAAGAGATCCTACTGAAAATCTACTTAAACAATCTCAAGAGCTTTGGACAACTGAGGCTTAAGTGTTCAACCACTAACGCTTAATCCGTTCCACAAGTTTTGTTGTCTATTTGAGTTTCACAGTATTCGAAGAACCAAAAAGAGCTCACAAGCAAGTGGATGTTCCATCCACTGTTAGAGCACTATCTCATCCGTCATCAATACCAATCAATGCTTCAATAGAGGAAGTATAACTCCACTGCCAGTCTGCTACATCACAAGATCGAATGACTACGTCAACATTCAACTTGGGGGAGGGCATCCCCATGTATCCAGGTAAGTATCCTTATCCTCTTATATTTTCTTTTTACATAAATTAATCCAAAAATAAAAAAATATGAGCACATGAAGGTTCACTTTATATATCTATGGAGTTTTCACTGTCTACTTTATCTAGTCGAGTATTTGTTCTATATTGTGTTATTTCATAATAATGTGTGTTGGTTAGAGTGTGTCAAGTTTGCTTGAATTAGTTTGTAAATAAAAAGAACCTGGTCAAATCTCTATGCATGGAAATGATGAATAGTTGCTCTACCGTAATTCCTTTCAAGTGCCTAGTTTTCAACCTGGAACTCTCCTAAGTTTTGGAAATAATTATTTTGACCTAGGATTTACTCTAAACTTGAAACTTGTGGGTTGTAAATGCTTGATCTAAGTCAAGGTGATTGACAGATATGATATGAGAAGGTCTGAGCTACTGTTTATCTTGTTCCTAGAGAAACTTGAGTTCTGGAGATTTATCTTTTGAAAAACATAAAATTGCCACATGATGAGTTCCCATATGACGAGAGCTTTAATTCCTACCATAGCCATATACATGCTTGGTAGACTAGGAAAACCAGCTCATAAGCTGCTTGCTTTGTATTGAGTTTGGTCAACCCATGTGAGACCCTTGTCGAGAGGATGGTCATGCTCCCAAGATCAAGATCACTTACACCCACATATATCATGCTGCTCCTATCCTTGGAGTATGCAAAAACATGCATTTTTCCACCCAAAAATCTATCTCCTACACTGGGAGAGGATTCAAAAAGATTATTAGGTTTTCAAATAAATGCTCCAAGATTGTGATTTATCTCTTCTACTAGTTCATTTAAGAGGCAGGGGATCCTTTGTAAAAAAGAAGAGAAAAAAAGAAAAAAAAAGAGAGCGAAAAAGAGAAGTCTATGATCTCTATGCCTAGAAGTTCATCATTGTCATCAAAGAAAGGAGAAAGAACATATCCCAAGACCTCCACAACAAAGTTCTTTATAAATTCTTTAGTTGGAGGCAGTCTCTTCAGGAGCAAAGTAGAATTGGTTAATCACCAAATATTCCCACACACATGCACATCTTGATCTAGGGGTATGACACTCCCCTCCTCAGATCCCGTTTTAACTGGGCAACACATGCAAGGTAAGTATACTACATTCTTGAAATACCCTTAGCTCCAGATGAGCCTATTAGTTATATTGTAAGAGAGAGGAGGCATGATGCTACTCTGCCTTTTTCCAAAAATACCACATACTCTGAGTGAAAGAGAGAAGGCAAAACATCATCAATGCCTTCAAAAGGATCTAGAAATACCACATATGAGAGACTAGAAAGGGTCATACAAAAGGAATCTTTGAGTTTTATTTTGAAAATCTACAAAAACTACAGAATGAAGGTTGGTCGAAGAACTCGAGATGCAGTGCTTGACTTGATTGTTTTGTCTTTCAACTACTCAAGACCCAAGTGAAGGCTAAAACCTCCATGGTAGAAGGTAATACAGGTAAGTTTGAAAGTCAGAATGGTTTGCTCTAATCCGGAGGGGAATTCTTGTTTGAACGCATGTGTACTTTTGATGCGTGAAAGCATAGTAGCAACTCCTGATCCATTATTGAGATTAGCTTTGCTAAGGGACTAGCAAAGGTTAAGCTTGGGGGAGCTTGTTGATGGTCCTTAATGCCAACATTATACCTTCAATTAATGCACAATATAATGGCAAAAGTGTTATTAGTGCATGGTTGTAGGACATTATTCTAATGAGTTCCATGAGTTGTGTTGTTCTCACTTGTTTTGTAGATTATTAATATTTTACCACATAAAAGTACCTCAGGTGATGAAATAGAGCACACCATTATGAAGAGCTCGTCAAGACGATGAAAATGGACATATCATTTGCTCTATTTGGAGTTCCGGAGAGAAAGTCCCCGATGGATACGACTCGGAAGATTCAAGAAAACTCCGGAACCATCACCAAGCAAGAGTTTTAGGGACTAACATAACAATTTCCATAACTTTTGTGAATTGTAAATTTTCTAGGATAAAAATAGAATAAGCTGAGAAGGAGTAGGAGTCAAGATACCAAACCAAATCAAGTCGGAATTCTACGAAAATTGACGGGAAGGTTCTAGAGGACACGAGAATACATGGGAACAAAGTGGAAGCCCGAAGGCTGACAAGTGGGGCTAGCCGGCCCCACATGTTAGCCTGGCCAGCTTGGGCCCACCTCCAAGTGAGACCAGCTTCGTGTGACGGCCTCCAACTGACCTCTACGATGCATCACAATCATTGTTTCAAGTCGGTTTGATCCGAGGGCTACGGTTCACCCCACTAGGCTATATAAGCAGGGGCAGACCCCCTCCCTCAGGCCATCTCCTTCGCATTAGCTACCTCCAGAGCAAAAGCTAGGGTTTCACCCCTCCATGCATGTAGAAGAAGTAGAGGTCCCCCTAGATGATTGTCTATTTCTAGTTCTTCTAGTTCATCTTCTAGTTCTAGTTCTAGTTCTAGTTCTAGTTCTAGTTCTAGTTCTAGTTCTAGTTCATCGAGTTGTATGCTAGAGAAGAGGGAGAGAGAAGAGGAGAAAGCTAAGGAGGAGCCGGATCTGTTAGATCTTCCTCAACATTGTACTTTTGCAATAGCCGGTTCATCTTTGTGCAATCTCCAGGTTCTTTAATTTTATAATTCCTGAGTTCTTCATTTAATTTTCATATTTACTTTTAAGTTATTTATTGGATTCCTGCTTGCATCAAGTGCTATAGTCTTTGCAACGCTAGAGTAGTAATTAATAGATTAGGCGTGGCGCTTAGTCTCGTGATTACCTAGAATTGCACCCAATCCAGCGGATTGTTGTGGTAGCCCCATGATCGTGATAGTCCTGATGGCCAATGTATTCCACCACGTTCGGATCGGTGTTTGTAGCACCATAGTCAAAGCTTACTAGCCCCCATCTTATCCCTTTCTATGGTTAGTGTTCTGATGTCCTGAAATAAGTAACCCTAAAGTAAACCCTGATTCCTAGATCTATCTATAGAACTCTTAGGAAAATTCCTCTCTCCCCACAAAAACATATAGTTATCCCTAGGTGATCTAAACCTCAACTAGTGCACTTCGCGTTCCCCATGGAAAAACGATACCTTGGAATACTCCTAGGTGAAAGCTACATCGGTATCCATGCACTTACAAAATTTTCTGTTTGCATTTAAAATACCCAACAGTGGGCACCGGACGACTGGGGTCCAGTGAGCATGTTTGGGGACATCGAGCACGTACACGCACTGGATGTATTCGGTGTGCACTGAAGGTACGCATTGCACATCTGACAAGCCAAACGGCTAGTTTTCTAGCTGTTGGAAACTAGCTATTGGTGGCATCCAGTGTTGGTGTGCACCAGATAGGTTTGGTGTGCCCGCAGACTGCGTCTCAAGTGGGTAACAATTGGATCTTTTGTTAGAGATATAAATAGACCTTGTGGCTGGTCTTTGCCACTCTCTTGGCACCCCTAACACTTATGCAAATCCTTTGACAGCTCGGATACACACTCCACTCACTTACATCCATTGATTTCACATTTGGGTGAGATTTGAGAGCTTCTAGTGCATTTCCATTGTCGATTTGCATCTCGCGGCACTAGTTGAGCATGGCAGGTGGGCAGGTGGTTGTTGCCTTGCTACTCTTTGTGATTGTCATCACCTAGCCCACTTGGAGTTGAAGGGATCGTTTAGTAGCTATCGGTCATTATTGCTAGCTTCGATAAAGCAATTATAAAGGGCTCTTGTGGTCGTCTTTGTGAGAGATCACGAAGAGGAACGCTAATGGAATGCTTGTGGCTAGCTAGAGTGGACCACTTGATTGATTCTTGCTGCACCCAAGTTGCGGGTCTAGTTTTTCACGCTAGTTAGTGCATGAATCATCATTTGGAATTTGCCACAACTATGATGTAGGTTGCCTGCAAGCAACCAAACCTCAAGATAACTCTAGTGTCAATCACTTGCCCTCATTGGTTTGCAAACTACACCCTTGCTCTTTACTTTCATATCTTGCGCTTGGTTGTGTAGTTGTTGCTTGTGTAGCTCTCTAGAGTAGTGTTGCCTTGTTAGTTTAGCTTCTAGTTGTTAGTTGCTCTCTAGTGTAGTTAGTGTTCTTGTAGCTTATGTGGTGTTGTGCTCTAGTGGAGAACTAAAGCTACTAGACTTGTGTAGGGGCTTGCATTGTGTGAAAATAGAGCTAGTGCAAAGTAGTTGCTATTAAGGCTTCATTTTGTACTAATCAACCTTTGCTCTAGTCCTGTGTTTTATAGAGAAACTTTTATAGGCTATTGACCCCTTTAGCCATCTAGATCCTATCAGTGCTTCAATTTAGTTTGGAACTAATTATATCCACTTTGTGTTGCAGACACTACTAGCACATACCAGGGAGTTGTATGATGAAGCACATGTACCTCTTGTTGTTTATGTAAGTCTATGTAGAGATCGGTGCCTTATTATGTATCAAGAGATAGCTTCTATAGTAGTACATCAGATCACACACTTGATATGTTAGTTTGAAGTGTTATTGTAAAAAGTACACTTGTTTGTGGACATCAAGTATGGACTAGATGATTATATCTATCCGCTAGTGATCATCGATGCCAGCTGTAACTACCGGCAATGATCAGTAGTGATCACCAAGGGTAGGTATTGAACCACTGGTGACTAATTGCTTAGCACTGCTGCATTGGACAATTGACCGAGGTTGATGAAACGCAAGTCACCACTATACTAAACCACTAACCAATGGTGAAGCAACCGTCAACACCGTCGGTGTTAACGTCTACATCAGCGACGATCAGAAGACCATTGTTGGCATTTCTTAGCATCACTTAAGCTAGGTTGTCATCCCCAGCATGGCGCCAGAAATGTGGTATTAAACAAATGCAAATGCTCCTCTAGAAATAAATATGAAATCCGCAAGCGCACAGATAATACCGATGTAGCATTTTAACCAGGAGTAAACTAGGTATCGTTATTTATATTTTTACCCATGGGAACGGATAGCTAAGGATATGAGCAATAAGCATCACTACATGTGATAATGGAGAGTATAACAATGTCTTTGTCTATCTCTCATACAGGGTAAGTGTCACATGATATATATATATATATATAATGAATAGTAAATGATAAATGATAAGCACATCTCAATAGATTACTCTAAGTCTATATCACTAGCATGGAACTAGGACGAACTACAAGAATAAATCCTAAGTTATTCTAACTATAAGCCATAGCATACAATGATTAGTGTAATTACACTTGGCAATCATGGCAAGACAAGGTTATATCTATGCATAGGGATATTATGAAGGAAGATGAAGAACATAGCAATCACTTCCCTGTAATAATTGTGTTCTACCTATCCTATACTTGGGAGGAGGACTACAAAGGATTCAATAGGACTGTCACTCCCGTGATCTACCTCATGATCCGAAATATAGGGTGCAATCACAGGAAAATACGGTATAGGCACCACGCCTAAACAATATTTACCACTCACCCATGATATCAATGAGCAAGCGCTATATGATCCTATACTTGAATATAATTCTATCCAACTATGCCAAGCATATAACCAAAGTAGACTAAGAACATTATAATTGAGAATATAAGCAAAGCAAAGTCATATCCAATATAATAGAATAGAGCAAAGTCATATTCATAGTAGCAGATGAACAATATGAATAACACATGAAATATAGAAGTAGGCGAGAATTACCAAGAACTCTCTTGACAGATCTAGAAACCAAGCGAAGCTTGACTCCTTCTAGTTCTAATCCTATGTAGCTATGCTATGACTATGGAGATCTAATTGAGATGGTGGCTCTAGGGCTTGATCAGGGGCTTTTCTCTTGATGAAAAATGAATTGAATGATAATTAGGGTTTCTCCCAAGGCCAGGGGCCTTGCTTATATAGCCTCCTCAAATGCACCATGGCCATCAGATCAAACTGACCTTGATACACGATGTAGATTTATCCTCAAAGGCGGTGGGGGCAGGATCCGCAAGACTGGACCTGATTAGTCCACGTAGGTGGGCGGGCGCCCACATGGACAGGGCTAGCGCCCTGCCAAAGTGTCCATCCGGCCTCTGGTCTTGTCTAGTGTCTTCTGGAGTCTTCTAGAGTATTCTTGTGTGTGAGGTCTTTCTCTCTATGTAAATCTTACATGTGGGCCTTCTTTGGTCATTTTCTGATAACCCCCTACAAAAATAGATATTCACCAAAACTCATAGAACTCTATCAGTGTAACCCCTATAGCTAGATGATATTTATATTTAGGTCCTTTTTCATTCTATGTTGATGGTTAAAAATGATACTTATCTACCGTTAACAACTCCCCCAAGCTTACCTTTTGCTCGTCCCTGAGCAAAGATGGACTTAGTGATGGATCAGGAGTTGCTATAATGCTTTCACGCCTCAAAAGTACACATGGGTTCAAACAAGATCTCTCCTCTAGATTAGAATGATATATTCTGATTATAGACTTACTCATATTGCCTTCTACCATGGGGCTTATAGCCGTCACTTGGGTCTTGAGCAGTTGAAAGACAGAACGGTCAAGTCAAGTGCCATGTTTCAAGCTCTTTGATCTACTATTATTCTAGAGTTTTTGCAAGATTTTCAAATAAAACTCAGAGATTCCTATGTATGACCCTCTCAAGTCTCTCCTTTGTGATATTTCTGGATTCTCACCAAGGCATTAATGGTATATGCCTTCTCTCCTCTCAAGATATGTGGTATTTTTGGTATTTAGGCATAGTAACATTATGCCTTCTCTCTCTCACCCTATATCTAATAAGAAAAACATACTTGCAAACATTTATTGCATAGTCAAACCATGGATCCAGAGAAACAAGTTATACAGTCAAATCAAGATATGCATGTGTATGGGATATATGGTATGTAGTGGATAAGTGGTAGATAGAATAGTAATGATGGTAAGGGGTGAAGGAATGGTAATGGTGGATACCTAATTCTACTAAGACTCCTTAGAATGGAATTCATACCTCTCTTGAACTTTAAAAACTTTAAAGGAGGACATGGGCTGCTCATATATATTTTTTAAATAGGGGTATAAATATTTTTCTTTCCCCTCCCTCTTCTCTTCTTTCCCCTTCTTTTTTAATAGAGCAAACAACACCCAAGCCTCTTTTGAACTAGATAAATTAAAAAGAGGTAGCAACAGAAATATTTGGAGCTTTATAGGCTAGCTAGAAAATGGAAGGGATAAATATGATGGAATATCTTTTTGGATAGTTTACTCCCAGGATAGGAGTAGAACTAGTTTTGGGTGGATCTGAGTGGAATGTATGAATACGTACTTTAATGATAGAAGTGGCATGAATGAGTGGAAAAATGCAGGTGCGTACTTCTAGGTTAGAAGCAGCACATATGTAGGTGGAGTGTATGTGGATCTTGATTTTAACCACATGACCAGCTCCTAAGGGTCTACACAGCTTGACCATGCTCAATGCTCACAAGCAGTAACAAAATGAGTGTAGAGGTTTTTTCTAATCTAGAAAGCATGTATCTGGCTATGGTAGGAATTTAAACTCTCATCATATAGGAACTCATCATGTAGCAATTTTAATTTTTTTTCAAAAGATAAATTCTTCAGAATTCTAGTATCTCTAGGAACAAGATAAACAACATCTCAAAACCTTCCCTTATCATATCTGTCAACTACCTAGACTTAGATCAAGCATTCGCTACCCACAAGTTTGGGTTTAGAGCAAATCTTAAATCAAAACCATTGTATCCAAAACTCGAGAGAGTTCAAGGCTAAACACTAGGTACTTGAAAGGAATTACGGTAGAGCAACTATTCATCATTTCCATGCAAGAGTTTATTTTAGGTATTTATTTTAGCAAGGTTAAACTCTCCTATATTTTATTTAGCAAACTTAATATCTCACAGAAAAACATATATATGTATATTTATAGAAAAGGAAAATATTTATTTGGTTCCTAAAGGTTATGCATCTTTTTATGTGTTTTGTATTTTAACAGAGCTGAAATATATAAATAGATAAATAAATAGGACCGGTAGTGGAGCTAGCGGTTGGACCGTTGGGTGTCTCGCTAACGCTTGGAGTCGCTTGGCTATTAGTATTCGTTGGAAGTTTAGCTCGACTATTGGCTGCCTAGCGATGGACTGCAAGAGCGCACAGAGCTGCTGTGTGGGGCAAAATAGGTAGTTTTTGCCTCTACCTCTATAAATAGTTGGTTAGCCGGCTTTTGGGGTCTCTTGGCCTTTTGTTGAGTTTCATACAACCCTCTAAAGCTAAGAACACTCTCCCATCTCCTCTCTTGACTTTAGTAATCACATTTGTGAGAGATTGAGTCTCTAGTGCATTGCATTTGAAGAGTTGCATTTGGTGGCACTAGTTGATCTTTGTGGCTCAGGATTTCTTCTTGCTCTTGGAGATTGTCGCTACCTAGCCAGCTTGGTGCTTGAGGAGGATCATTGAGGGGCTATTGGTGATTGTAGCCGCCTTGATCATTGGCCATTGTGAGGGGCTTTGTGCTCACCTTGCAGGAGATTTGTAAAGAGTAAATCTAGTGAAATCAATCGAGGTTTGGAGAGGTCCTTAGTGATCGACTGGCTTCTAGTGGTGCCCTATGTCATAGGGGCTGAGCTTGTGTGCTTGCTAGACCAAGTGAAGCGATGATCTTAGGATCCACCTCAATGGGGATTAAGTTGCCAGCAAGCAACCAAACCTCGAGATAAATGAATATTGTATCACTTGCCTTCGGTAGTTTGCACTCTCTCAACACTTGCATTTAATTTCATTATCTTATGCTTGTGCTATTGCTTGGTAGCTCTAGCTAATTTGTGTAGCTCTCTAGTGAGTAGTATAGTTTAGTTGCTCTTTTCCTAAGCTCACTAGTGTAGTTGTACAGCTCTAGTTATTTGGGTACTTGAGTGATTAGTTAATTAGACTTGCAACTAGAATTGAGTAGGGGGCTTGCATTGCTTTGTGTAGGCTAGGCAAACTAGTGGCTATTAGGATTGTCCTTTATACTAATCAACTTTTCCTAGTGTCTTTGTGTTTGTAGAATTTTAATAGGCTATTCACCCGCCCCCTCTAGACGTCCATAGATCCTTTCGCAAGTTGATGTGGAACCCCTAGAATAGTCTGGTGACAAGCACTAGATCATCCTATGCCATGCAAAAGCTGCAGATTCACCACCACTGGCTAGTTTTCATGTCGGGGGCTATAAATACCTCCTTGGCTGGGCATTTGAGGTGCATAGGAGTTGAGGAAGATACCGAGGGAATTAAGGCATCACTCTAGTGCTCTTGTCAGCATAGTGCTTACTAAAATCACTCAGTGTATAGGTGCTTTTGCGAAGTGCTTAGGCTAGTTACACCATTGCAAAAGCGCTTGCTCTAGGTTTAGGCCTAGTGTTGGTGAGGTTTGCATACCTCTTGCTCACTCAATGCTTGAGTGTACCATTGTTGTACAACGGGAGGGTTTGTAGTCTTGTGAGTGGCCACCACCGTATAATAGTATAATAGAGGGAACAAAGCCCATGGGGATTTGGCTAGAAGCTCAATAGTGAAGACAATGGTAGGAGTTTTGGAGGGGCCATCTCAAAGACCCACATATGTATGAGGAAGGCCCAAAGGCTATCCATGCATTTACCCGACCAATAGCTTGGCCCTTGTGAGGGGCTCCAACAAGGACTAGGGGGATGAGAGAAGCTTCTTGATACATCGGTATAAATACCAAAATCATCGATGGGAGCTTGCGTCTCTACCGCTCTTTAGCTTTGGCATTTATATTATGTACTTTGCTTATGTGCTCTATATTGCTAGCTTAGTTTGATAGGTTTGGAACCTAGGTTGTATAACTATTTTACAATAGAGATAGCAACACACCTAGTAAAACCTTAGTTGCACATAGCAATGCACCTAGTAAAACCTTAGTTGCACATCTAGATAGTTTATTTATTGCATAGGCTTTGACTAGGTGAAAAATGGATGCCATAGTTTTAGAAATAGATTTTAAGTTGCCTAATCCTCCCTCTTAAGCATCATGGTCCGTTCACCTCTTCCTTCTCATGTCCGTCCCATCACATGCAAGTCAGTTTATAAGATTAAGACTCGCTCTGATGGCTCTCTCGAGCGTTGTAAGACTCGTCTTGTTGCTTGTGGTTTTTAGGAGGAGCATGGTCATGACTATGATGAGACTTTTTCTCATGTGGCTCACATAACCACTGTTTGCACTCTTTTTATTATGGCCTCTATTTGTGCTAGGTCCATCTCTCTACTTGATGTGAAAAATGCCTTCTTTAATGGTAAACTCCATGAGAAGGTATACAAGAGACCACCTCCTAGGTATCTTGTTCCTGATGGCAATGGTTTGTCGTCTTCGTTGTTCTCTTTTTGGCCTCAAACAAAGATCCTTGTGGTTGGTTTCAGTGATTTGCCTCTGCTATCACTGCAACTAGTTTCTCTTTGAGTGCTCATGATACCACCTTGTTTATTCGTGCTTCATCCCGTGGTCGAAGTCTTCTTCTTTTATGTTGGTGATATGATCATCATTGGTGACAATTCTGAGTACATTGCCTTTGTAAAGGCACATCCTAGTGAGCAATTCTCATGCATGGTCTTGGGCCTCTTTGTTACTTTTCTTAGGACTAAGGTCTCTTCCACCTCTGATGGCCTTTATATGTCCCATGGAAAGTACATTCAAGATCTTGTCGATCGTTTCTTCACTATTCCAAACATTCTTGAGCTCTATCGGTGAAGAACGAGCTTGAAATCAGTTCTATTAACCAACTGATCAGTACATATTGATTTCAGAGTTACTTGCTACATGATTAGGTCATTCGTGACCTCGGGCGTGCTAGACTTTGTTGGTGTATGATTCGAGATTCAATTCGGTGTGAAGACATCGGTAGGGACTCTCATTATTTGGAAGAATGAAAAATGTTACATGATCTTAATGCACACATTAAAAGATGTACTAACTATAAGGCTTGAGGAAAAACATGCAAATCTAATCAAAATTTTATAAATTTGGACTCTACCAATGAGCTTCATTTTTCATTGCTGAATCTACATTAACACTATAGCAAAGGAATTTATCTAGTTTTTTATTTTCCATCCACGGTAGTCCATAGTTGATAAGGATCATACTTTTCCTTTTATATACAGGTGCATCAACAAGGGCACTTGCAGCAACATGGATATAATCATGAATACTCTTTGAGGCAATTCTTTTGCATATATGTGTGATCACCTATTACGAAGCATTTGGCTATGAAAGAATATGCTACTATTTAATCAACTAGATATCTAGATAAACATGAACATGGTAGCAAATTGTGTATTTTGAACTCTTATGCTTTGGATGGAATTTTTGTGCATGCATTGTAAATTGTTTGCAAAAAATGGTTGGTAGTACCGAACATTTATCTTGGCATGTAATCTATATAGATGCTATCTACTATGTATAGCCATATGTAATATGCTAAAAAAAGAAGAAAATATCCATGCCAAAAGGCATGAGAGAAAAAAATGCATGCCAAAGAGCTTGAAGAAAAGAAAAGAAAACAAAAGAAAGAAAAAAAAGATAGCCCATACTTTCAAATAAAGGCACTCATCTAAATAGAGAGAGAGTCAAGATACAAGGAGTACAAAAATATTTAGAATAGGAACAATATGAAAAATTCCACACACTTGCACATCTTGATCAGAGTGTATGACTTGCATCTCCTTGTGGTATGGTTTTTGACTTAGCAAAAATATGTGATGCAAGTATGCTTGACTTTCATACCTACCCAAAACTCCATCAAAGCCTTTAGTGGTAGGATATGAAAAGAAGGCAAAATTCAAATGCCTTTGGTGAGGTATCATACACATTGAGCGATTGAATCATTCGAGGAACTTATATTTCTTTTCAAAACTAATAAAACCTCTAGATAGATGGCTAATCAAAGAATGAATGATTAATAGTTCTATTATAACCGTTTTGTCTTGCAACCACCCAAGAACTTGGAAAAGCTATATGCCACACAGGTACCAAGGTAAAGGGTGGATAATATGCCAACTTATTTAAATTGCAATGGAATACTTTGTTATAGACATGGCACTTGTGAATTGTAATGGCATAGTAGCAACTCATGATAAACAACCAAGTACTTAGCTATTTGCTCAGGATGAGCAAAGGTTAAGCTTGGGGGATTTGTTGGCGGTCACTATTGCACATTTATAACCATCAATTATAGTCCAAAACAGGAGAAATAAACAAACTTTGACACATATGCATATATTATTAACCTAGTTCCACATGTATTCTGAGAAAATGTGTTTTGCAAGACAATCACTGGAATCAAGTGGAAATGCACAAAAATAGAAGAGAAAGCACAAAGCAGAAAACACATTTTCAGAAATGCGCAAACAAGGGAGATAGAGGAAAGCCCACCTAAACAAATACTTCGACCGAAGCATCGACATGGAAGAGATCTAGGCCTAGCCTAGAGCCCACTAGAGCAAGGCAGTGGCGAGTGGGGTCGGCCAGGGTGCGGCCACACCTGGGTGCACCTACACCCCAGTGTCGCCTCTTAGGCCCACCTCGCTCTAGTAGTTGCATGCCTCCGTGCTTGGTCGGTTTCAGGCAGTTTCCAAATTTACCTATGCCAAACCGTCCTACACTCACTATATAACCATGTGTGGTGCTCTCCTCCAAGACACACCTCATTTGGAGCCAAGCACACCTCACCTCTCTTGTACTCTTTAGTTCTTAGTCTTAGTAGTTTGTGAGCAAGGTTAGAAGCTACAAGGAGAGCTTGTCTCCTTGGAAGAAGAGATACATCTTGGTATGAATACAATGAGTTTTTCCAAGTTCAAGCTTTCATCTTATTCATATAGTAGTGCATATGAACTAGAGTATAGTTTTGGACATGTTATAATCAGATATATGATCTAGTCTATAGTTTGTATGTTATAATCTTGACATGTTCATCTTCGTTGTTCAACATTCATATAACTTATATGATTACAATTAGAGCTAAGTTGAGGCAATAGTTCATCATGCCTTTGAGTGTGCCCAAGTCCTGTACTTGTCGATCAGTAGGGTTGGGGTCCTAGGGGGACTTGAGTAGTTTCTACATATGCAAACATGGTGCTTGGGTATGGAGAAATGGGTGAATACATTTTCCTTTCCACGGTTGAGGGGTAGGCGGCAGGTGGTCACAGCCCTGTCTATCCCTTGTAATCCCCCACGTTCGTTTGGGGTGTAGGAGTCTAAATCATCATATGAGGTTGTTGGTAGACCAGTACTCAGTGGCCTCCTGACCTATCTTAAACTTAGCCCTAGCTCTAATCATGAAACTTGTATGATTATTAACTTGTTTTTTGCACGGCTATATTAGAGCATGCCTGCTCCACTTAGGAATATTCTTTTATTCTTTATTTTCCTTTTATCCTTGAGGTTGGCCTAGATGTGTGTGCACTATCCATGATATACCATTTTTACCCCTGTCATAAGCTATGGTCCATCATGCAATTATGTAATCATATTTATGCCAATGCTAGAGCATATACCTTGCCCTCCTTTGGGAAAATATAAATAACGATACCTTGGAATACTTCTAGGTGAAATGCTACTATGATAGTTCCATACGCTTGTGGATTTTGGTCTATAAACATATTAGGACTATCATGATTGGTGTTTCTAAGTACCATTACCTAGTGACTGTAACTCCCAACATGCATACACGCCAGTGCTGAGGGAATACTATCGGTGTTCTAGAACTGGGGGTGCCTAGAATGGGACAAGTGAACGATGCTGCGTGTCGGAGCCTCCGATGGCTATGCAAGGCAGACACAAGATGTATACTGGTTTGGGCCGAACGTCCCTACGTCCAGTGCTCGCTGCTGCTTGTGTTGCCCTACACCGGAGTGCTTGTAGTAGGGGGTTACAAGCTGGTCGAGAGATTGATGGCTCCCAAGTCTTTGTGAGTGGGTGCGTTTGAGTGTTTTTGGGTGTGTGCTTAGTACATTGCCATTACTGGGTGTTGCTTTTCTCTCATCTCTCTCCTCTGTTGAAGGTCCCTTCCTCCCCTTTTATAGTATGCAAAGGGAGGGGTCGGGTTATAGTATTTGGATGTACGAAAATAGAAAGAAAAGGCCCTAAGGTGCTCCCTATTGCTAGCTTTCCTCTCTATCCATGCGTTCACATAGTCATTTGTCATGGTGGCAGCATGCCGTAGCTATAGATGACGCAGTGGAGCCATACCCTAACACGGTGTCATGATAAAGAAGATTTCATGGCCCTAAAGTTGTGCCAACGAAAAGGTGGGGGCCTAGATGGCCGTTGCTCCCAGCCCCATTGAGGTGGACATGGTAGGGTGTAGTGCAGTGTAGCTTCTCCCTGTTACTGCCATGGTGGGGGAGGAAGATCCATGGAAGCCTTGACCGGATCGTGAATCAGGCATTGCAAGTTCCTAGGTGATCCTGCACGACGCGGCAAGCTCCTGTTCCTCAGCAGGAAAAGGTAGGGCTTGTATGTACCTATGGCAGTGTGTTACAATGGAGGAGGTCGAGCAAAGCAGTAGCTGTGCAAAGGGGTCGATCGCCTCGATGACGTCACAGGGTTCGAGCGCCTGGATGATGTCATAGGGGTTGAGCGAGACGGATGGAGGTCGGACAAAGCGAAGGAGCATTAGGGGGCTCGGGTGCTTGTCCTCTATGTCTTGTTTTGAGTAGAGTAAGGCCTAGGGCGGCTGCAATGAGCCGTGGGCCGTAATATTTGCCTTGGTGGATGATTTTGCGGTGAAATGGGGTATCCCGTTTTATTGGTACCTGACAGTAGCCCCCGAGCCTTTGGAGGAATAAGTTTTTATTCCTCCAGAGGCTTAGAGATGAGCGAATTATTTGGTGTTCTCAAGGATTTTTCTGGTGGGTGCACATGAGCGCACCCGGCGGGTGTAGCCCCCGAGGCCTTGGAGGGGTAGTGTACCCCTTCAAGGGCTGAGATATGAGTGCACGATCGTAGAGTCATGGGTAACCTTGGTTGTTCGTTAGGCTGACAAGGTGGGGTCAGCCCCCGAGCCCTTACTCTACGAAAGCTAAAATGCTTCAGAGAATGGCGTCCTTGACCAGCCGTTGGTTGGTCATGGTGGGGTTCATTCCCAAGCCCCTCATCCTCGCATTAGTTCTTCATGCCAAGCCCTTCGATTTCCTCTGCGGGCCTCTAAAACTTGGCATGAAGTATGTGGGTCGTCCCAATCGCTGTCTGCTGGCTCTTGGTATAGTTTGCATGTTCTACTGTGCCCAAGGAAGGCCTTTCTTGGTCAGTCTTGGTGAAGGGTGTTTTCCCTTTTCCACAGCCCATAGTCAGCCCATGGGCGTACTAGTGATCAGTTGTGTGGAAAGGAAGGTGAAAGGGTGCAGTTGCGGTTTTTGTTAGAGGTAATTGAGTGCGGTTCTGACGCATCGTAGCTCGATTGGTGGAAGAAGTGGGCGATGGTTCATGATATGGAACATTGCGGTTCTAGTGAGAGGAGAGGGTGGTAGTTCATGAATCGAGACCACATTGATGCCCCGGGAGGTTGTGGAACCAAACAGTTGCTTAGGGTCTATTTATACCTATCCTAGAGCCTGACCCTTTCACTGTCCCTACCTTTCCTTTCCTATTCACTTAGTCTAGTCTTAATGGAGCGTGGCGACTCGATGAAGGGGTCTCGAGAATTCGAGGAGGTGGACGGCCCTCTGGCGGTGCAGCGCCACCGCATTAAGGACAGGGCCTTCACTGGGTATGGCCATGTGCTGAACATCGGTGGCCTATCTATCGGTGGCCTTCTTCCAATTGCTGCTCGGGCTGGCCTGTCGGAGCTGGTGGTGAAGGAGGTGGAGGAGTAGGCGCTGGCAGATGCCATGGCCGTAGACATCGAGCAAAGGGCAGATGCCCTTATCAAGCAGCTTGAGGATGTTGATCGTCATGACATTTGTATGTATTATCCCTCTTGGTTTTAGCTTTCTTTTGTGCTTTTGTCTGATAGAAATGGGGTTTTTTCCTTAGAGGCGACGATGGCGGTAGAGCGTCTCCACGTGGCAGTGGATGCTTTCCTCAACTTCCTAGGAGTCACGCTGGGCACCCAGAAGGAGCGCCTCTAGAACGCACGCCGCTGCGTCCTCGATGCCATCGAGAGTGGCGTTCGTCGTGGCGCCGGGGTTGCCCTGGCCATGGCGGAGGTGATAGTGGAGGCGGACCTCACTGGAGTCAATGGCTTCCCTACGGGGGAGAAGCTACGCCACCACGAGGACCAGGTGGTGCGCTACAGCCCGGTGAAGGAGGCAGTGGTTGTCCATGTTCCCGCCACGGAGTTGCTGACGAGGCTCCCCCTGGTTAGGGTTTTCTTTTTTCTTTATGCTTTGCTTTGTCTATGGTGCATCGGTGCCTTCTGTATCGGACCTTTCTTGAATCAATCGGCGTTTGGGTTAATATTTTGTTTGTTTTTTTAAGTTAGCATGCAATTAGTATAAAACATCACCGGAGCATCGCCGGTGGCGAGTTGAGCGGAGTTCTCTGCGAGGAAAGAACCGCTCCCGGGTGCGCGTAGCATGTTAAAGTTGATGTGACTACTGCCACTGCCACGTCCCAAGATAGGGTCGGTGTCCCTTAATGGAATGGACAGCTGTCAGCCGGACATTTTTGCCCTTGGGCGCTTCCTGATTCTGGGCGGTGGCCTAGGTAGACGTTGTACCTATGTGTGGGCCTCGATGGGCCTTTGAAATAAGAAAGTAGTTATGCGTATGAATCTAGACCTCCAAAAATCTTCACCCGTGTGTCGATTCGGTCAGGAGGCCCAATGCATTCTCCTCGCGCTTCTTTTCCACAAAGAAGGAGGCGCTAGACAGTGGCACGTCATCCCTCTTGCCTAGGGTCAAAATGTGGTGCCCGTTTGAGTTGCTAATAGGTTTCTCAGTTCGAGCGGGACCCTGGTTCCCATTCGTTAGGGATTCGATGGAGGTAGCTAGTGATCGACCCTGGCTCTTGATGACTGGTTCAATAGGATAACCAGGGCCATTTGATCGTCTCTAGTGTCTTGTTGCCTTTTTTTGATAAAATACCCTAGACTAGTGTTCATCAAGACTCGAACATGGATCGAAGAGTCCCATATGGTGCTTAGTGCAACCGAGTACTGGGCGCTAGTGTGCCACTCCTCATTCCATCCCTCACTCTATTGGCTTGGAGAGACTATCAAAATCCCTTCGCAGGGCTAGCCTGCGAACTCTAGAGCCGGATTCAGACCGTGTGCAAATGATGCAGCATGATGCATGTATGTTCATGATGCGTATGATGACTTTATATATATAGCATTACAAGGGATATGAAGAGCGACTTAAAGGAAGATTGCAAGAGTAGCTTAATAGCAGTATTAATAATGAAAATAATGAGAGATGGGCTCGGCGATTGTTTTACCAACTTCTGTCTAGGGACCTTGTTGTTCCCTTTATGGCCATGAAAGCTCGTAGCCGTCAAAGCGATCAACGAAGTCATCCTTGCATGGCTCGTCATCAAGGAGGTAGTCGCTGATGCGCAAAAAGCGTTGCATCTCTCGAAGCCTGGTGAAGCTGGTGCTGCCTTCTTTATCATTGTTGTTGTTGTCGAAGTCAAGGAAGTTGGAGTTGGAGCTCGTCTCGGCCGATGCCAGGATGTCGGTGATGGAGTGCATGAGTTATTGGGGTAGATCCTCCAGTACCCCTCTTGCCTCTAGATTGAGATGATAGATGTTTGTTAATGATTTATGAACCTTCTTGTCGTGATAGGGCTGGCCAACTCGTGGTATGCTGGGGTAGATGAACTTGTCCGGCCATGTGGCCTTCAACTCGTCGGAGTGGATTCGTAAGTTGGCCACCGACTCAGAGAAGCTGGAGGGCTTGCTAGTCGGTGGAAGGAGGTCGAGGTCGTAGCCTTCCCCGACAACGATGAACTCAAGGCTCCCAAACCAGATGTGGGATCCCAGAGCAAAGTCGATGTCATTTTTGGCCATCGGAGACTTGGTGGAGTAGAACATGACGTGCAGAGGCCCCTACCTAGCGCGCAACTGTCGGTGTTCTAGAACCAGGGGGTGCCTAGACTAGGACAAGTGAACAATGCTGCACGTCGGAGCCTTCGATGGCTATGCAAGGTAGACACAAGATGTATACAGGTTTGGCCCGAACATCTCTACATCCAGTGCTCGTTGCTGCTTGTGTTGCCCTGCACCAGAGTGCTTGTAGTAGGGGGTTACAAGCTGGTCGAGAGAGGGATGACTCCCAAGTCTCTGTGAATGGGTGTGTTTGAGTGTTTTCGGGTGTGTGCTTAGTACATTACCATTGCTGGACGTTGTTTTTCTCTTGTCTCTCCCCTCTATTGAGGGTGCCTTCCTCCCCTTTTATAGTATTCAAAGGGAGGGGTCAGGTTACAGTATTTGGATGTACAAAAATAGAAAGAAAAGGCCCTAAGGTGCTCTCTATTGCTAGCTTTCCTCTCTATCCATGCGTTCGTGTAGTCGTTTGTTGTGGTGGCGGCATGTCATAGCTATAGATGATGCGGTAAAGCCATACCCTGACACGGTGTCATGATGAAGAAGATTTCATGGCCCTAAAGTTGTGCTGGCAAAAAGGTGGGGGCCTAGATGGTTGTTGCTCCTAGTCCCATTGAGGAAGATATGGTAGGGTGTGGCGTAGCGTAGCTTCTCCCAATTACTGCCGTGGGGGCAAGGAAGATCAATGGAAGCCTTGACTGGATCGTGAATTAGGCGTTGCAAGTTCCCAGGTGATCCTGTGCGAAGCGGCGAGCTCCTTTTCCTTAGTAGGAAAAGGTAGAGGCTCATATGTACCTGCGGCAGTGTGTTATAGTGGAGGGGGTCGAGCGAAGCAGTAGCTGTGCAAACAGGTCGAGCGTCTCGATGATGTCATAGGGTTCGGGTGCCTAGATGACCTCATGGGGGTCGGGCGAGATGGAGGGAGGTCAGACAAAGCGAAGGAGTGCTAGGGGGCTTGGGCGCCTATCCTCTATCTCTGGTTTTGTGTAGAGTAAGGCCTAGGCTGGCTGCAATGGGCCGTGGGCCATAATATTTGCCTTGGTGGATGATTTTGCGGTGAAATGGGGTACCCTGTTTTATTGGTACCCGACAAATACATTCCTGAGTAGTGACATTTAGGAATGCCAACTAGGTATTTCTAAAATGTCATTACCTTGCAAATGTAAATCCCAATCTAGTATGGGTTCCAATGTTAGGGAACTACATTCCTGGGTGATGATATTTAGAAATGCCAGTTAGATATTTCTGCCGCCGTTACCGGTGATGGACTTAAAACCTCCTCACTTGGTAATTGCATTAAGAAATGCCAACACCCAGTTTTGCCACCAGGCATTTAACACTATCATCCAAGTTGCAAGGTTATTAGTACCATAGTGCATCTATGAGATTTGCAATATTTATGATAAACATATGCATCCACAGCCATCCTTCCAAAAAGTTTGTAAATGAGGAGTGATAAGTGTTTGTGTTCCTTGTAGGAGCGCGAGGTACTAAGCAACATGTCTATGGCACAAGTCTTTCTATTCCAAAGGGATTTATCATGTAGGATTAACATTGAATTTTGACCATAATCGAGAACAAAGTTTGGATGGCTAGAGGGACATGACTTGGGTTCGAGCGAGGATGATGGCGAAATTAATGGGGTTGTAAACTCTACCTCTTCGCACAAGTCATTGTTGGGATGATGCTCTACCATTAGGATATCTAAGTGAGTGGCAGAAGCAGTTTTCCCAAACTCTTCACTAAGGCTCCTATGGGAAGGTTTTTCTTGAAAAAGATTGTCCAAGGGGTGTAACATCCCGGATTTTCAGGAAGCCAAAAATATGAACTTTTTAAAATTTTTCCTATAATTGTGTGAAGCATGTAGCTTCTAGGGCTAACCCGAAACTAACCCGCTACAAAGCGTTGCATACATATAGAATTGTGTAGGAGTGTGTTGGGGTTCTTTTGGTTGGTTTAGTGTTTTGTGTCGGAGTGGGCAATCCGTAGCAACTCCACTTTTTATTCTCTCAACTCTTCCGAGTTCCTTCCAATCTCCTTCGGAGCCTCTCCCAAACATTCCCTTAATTGTTTCTGAAGTCATCTCATCCCCTCAATATCTTCCTCGAATCCCATGATCCAGATTCGTAAAATTAACGAAATGAGGAATCCTTTATTTCCTTTTCCTCTCAAATCCTTCTTTATCCTTCTTAAAATCCTAGAGCTTAATTAATTAGGAAACCCTTCTCCTTAACTGTCCCTTAGCTACATGTGCATGCCCTGTGTCCCCTTGTTTGGTCACGAGATGCACGTAGAGGCTAATCGAGTAGCAGCAGGTACCCATCCTGTAACTCACCCATAGCGATGCTCCTGACCCAGCTATCATCACAATTTTGCGTGCTACTGCACTTGTTTCTTTAATCACGTTAGTAAGCAGCTATCTTTTGTGTCTGCCGCCCTCAAGAACAGGAGCATGCACAAACACACGGACTCGAGCTAGGGCTTGTGGACAGCAGCCGCACGGCCATGCAAGGACTCCATCAAACGTGTATACACGTATATACGTGCTAGTGCCCAATAGCAAGTACCGGAGCCCAGTTTCCCTTCCAGCCCATCACCATCGCAGCCCAGCCCAAGAACCAGCACGCAGCCCAGCTCTCTCTCCTACGCTTCCTTTCCTGGCCTCACGAGCGCTGCACGTGCAGAAGCAAAGCCTCTGTCGCCTCCGTTCTCATCGGATGCCCCCGTACGAACGCCATCAGCGGGACCCAACCGTCGACCGGAGAACTGCTCCTCCCATTTCCCTCCATTCCCCATCCATCATCAGCGCTGTTTTCTTCTCTCTCACTGTACCACCCTTCCTCTTCTTTCTGTCAGTCCAAGCGAAGCAGCCGATCGCCCTTCTGTCGCGTTGCATGTGCACGTCATCACGGGCCTACCCCACGGCCGCGCCCCGTGCCGTGAATTGCGTGCGAGCACCCAGACCATGCGAGCCAGCATCGTGACCTGCTCATAACCGCGCGTCCGCGCCCAGCCCCACGCCCTTCTGGGCTGTTCCGAAGCCGGCCACCTACCCGCACCCCTGGATGCACGCCGTGTGTAGCGGCAGTCCCATCCACGGCCCGGACGCCGGCGCATCCCGCAAACCCTAGCCATCCGTGCCATTAAATAGTGCCGCAGATGCAGCCCATAGCCTCTCCCCATAGCGGCCGCCGCTCGTGTCTTCCTCCCCTGTCTCTCCGCGTCGCCTTGGCACCTCGCCATAATAGCCGAATGGAGCCACGACCTCGACGCGCCCCTGCTCACCACGAGCCCAGCGCCGAGCTGCATGACGACGCCCTGCTGAAGCCCTCAATGGCACCAAGCCAAGGGCCTCGCCGGCGTTCTCATTCCCCCCCGACTCGGCTGCGCTCGGGCCACACTGCCTCGTCCTCGCCTCGTCAAGCCCGCGACGCCGACCTATGACTCTGTAAGGCCAAGGACGCAACCCATCAGAGCTCTGCCACGCTGTGCCATCTTCCCCACGCGCCACTGGACGACGCCCTCCCCTCGGCCACAACCTTCACTGCCTGGACTCATGCCGTGTCGAGCACCTGCACCAGTGTCGCAACCTTCCTCGAACTCGAGCGACCTCGCCATGATGTCGAGTGCTTGGAACGCCGCAGCTAGCCATGATGACCGCGAGCACGACATCGAGCCCCGGCCATGTCCGCATCATCGCCTCAACCCCGAGCCTACCACCTCAACATGAGCCGCTCGCCTCGGCCAGGAGCAGCACCGAGCCCTAGATGCCTCGTCGCTTCATCCTGGACCACCTCCGAGCGACTGCTGCACCTCGCTCCTAACTCGTTGCCAAAACATGGGTAAGCCTCTTCCCTAGCCAAAACTCCCACCTCTGGATGTCGGATGATGTTCCTAACCCCTTGCCTATGTTGCGAGGTCAACCTATGACCACCGTGATGCCAACACCGTAGAAGTCGGAGCCGATGAACGATTCACAAACTTGACCAACCCCTACTTCGCATGCAACAAGCCTTGAACCGAACCCCCCTACACTGCCGGCAATAATGAACCCTACCCGCATCAATCGACCTGCCGTCTGCAAGCCCTCCGGTGAGGAACCAAAAGCCGAACCTTTCCAACCTATACCTGCTGCCCCTCCATGTGTCCGGCCTTCGCGCCGTGTTTTGCTGCAGGGACCTCACCAACCACATGCTATCGGCACTCCTGGACACACCGTACATGCACCTTGCACTTGCCGTGTCCATCCTTGGCACTCATGCCTCGAACGACATCGGCTTCAGCATGTTCTTACCGCACTACCGAGCATCTGGCTTGACCCTCGTGGCACAACCACTAGGCACTTACGCCACCGCTACCGCTTGCGCGAGTCATAGCCCACACAGTTGCAGACGCTAAGAACTCAAGTGCGCCGAGGACGCCACGGCCTAGCCATGGTTGTGACCAGACTCTCGGAGGCCATCCATGCCACCTAGGCTACTCCTGCAAAACCTGTGCCAAGGGCCGCTGCACGGCGACACAGGGTCACCGTCGCTAGTCGCCTATGACCGCGGCAGCGTGGTCCTGCACAAGCCCGGCCTGCCCCGGTGTCTGTTTGCGTGCACTTACTAACACGCGCAGACACACGCCCCTAGCTCCTTCGAGCTCTCGACTGAGCCACCGGCATAGCACCTACTTCTGAGTACTCAGGAACATGTCATCCACGCCACGCACGCAAGTAGCCGAGCACCGTCACAGTGCTCGCCTCGCCACCCTCATGGCCCAGGCACCAACTGGAACATAGTCCATGACCCGGCGTCACCACACTCGCGCTCCGTAATCTCCGCCCCGTCGTGCTAGTGCCGAACATAGCCCAGCCATGAAGTTTTTGCCCTCGTGCGTCCCCTTGCTGCCATCTCTATTTGCTGGTTGCCAAGCTGCTGTTGCCGGTCGACCACGGTGGACTGCGAGGCTATGTCACGCCACCGGACTACTCCCTTTGCCACTGCATAGGCACCACCACGCCACCACAGCTTGGCGTTCGCGGTAGCGTCTCTCACCCATGCACTCTAGGAGCAGACGAATGTGCCCTTGCACAAGGGCAATGCAAGCTCACAGCCTTGTTGTCCTTGCCGCTGCTTAGCCAGACCCTGCCGCAGCCTTGCCACCGACCTCGGCGTTCGCAGCTCCTAGTTGCCGTCTCGATGCCACTGCACCACATCGAGCCCGCGTTGTCTCCACGCCCTGCTGCAGCTCGACGCTCGCGGCCTGCACGCACGCACGCACAGCATGGCGGCCACCGTGGCCTTGTTGCCGCCGCCCAAACACGACCTCACGGAACCGCCGGTGAACGTGCGGTGCCGCGGTCCATTCCTAGTCGCGGTTGTGTGCATGGCCACCACGGAGCCTATGTGCGCACTCTCATAGCTCGCCACCGTCGGTCACCCACGACCACGGCAGAGCACCCCTTCGCCGAGCCCATGAAGACACGGCACATCACGACAATGCCATGCCAGTGGCCACCCATGACCACCGTGCGACAAGAGCCGCCAGCGCACTCGCGCTCCACACTAGGCCATGACTACTGCACGCACGCACGCCGCGCTCGCGTGGCAGACACGCTGGGCATGCACACGCACCAGCAAGGCTCGCCTTGCTCGTGACCACACCACCAGTGGCTGCCGTGACCTCGCAGCCGCCACTGTGCTACCTAGGCCTTCCTACACAAGCACGACACCATGGACCATGTCCTTGACACGTATCGCTACATGCGTACTTGAGCACGAACCTGCACCGTTGTGTCACCCGCAGCCGGGGACAGGAGCGCAGAGCAAAGCGTGCTGCTGGCCATGCCTGCTGGCTTCCATCGGGCACCTGGCCACCCAGTACAAAAGCCAAAGTTAGGCACAGGCCCTCCTTCCCTCTCCCCGTAATGGCCACTGACCAGCCCAGTTGGCCTAGGCCCAGCTTGGACCTCCCCCTCAGTTTTCTCCCTTGGGCCGGCTTGCTTTGCCAAGCCCAACTCGGTTTCTGGCCCATGCACGAGCCCTCTCTCTTCCTTGCTGTTGGGCCAGCAGCAGCTTTGAGCGCAAGTCTACTCCTAAGGCCTTTTCTCTCTATCTAATTTTTAGCATACCTTGCCACCTTCAAAAATTCACAGAATATTCGTCCTTGCTCCAAAAATTATGAAACCACTTTCATATTTTTTTCTAAAAACCTACTCTACCTCCTAGTACAGTTTTTGAGTCTATCGAGTTAGGTTTCCGTCGTGTTTTTATTTGGCTCTTATCGCAGTCTTTTTGTCTTTTTTTCACGTAGTGACGACTTGAGTTCGTTGTTCGACGATGCACCCTGATGCGATGGACCCTGTTGGTGGACGACCCCGACATCTGGAGACTCGTACCACTACTACCTCGACATCGCAGGTGTCATGGTAGAACCTTACTTTAGAAGAATCCTATTAGGCATGCAATAATGTAGATGCTAGTGCTTTACTTTTATGCAAATAAACTATGATAGGTTGCATGGTAGTTTGCTTGTGAGCCATTACCTTGTCGCAACCTATTCCCCTCCACACCCGCTGTTAGGCTAGACGCTCGCATTATACTTATTGCTTTACTTGCACTATGCATTATATCTATGATGTGATGCTTGGTGAAGGGATGACGTGAGATAATAAGGCACGTGGTGCCGATAACTTGGTAAAACTGGATAATAAACTTAGGGAGATCTTGGTGTGCGTCTCGGGTGTGTGGTGAGGGTTGAGTCGATCGGACAGGATCCTACGACGAGTCTTTCGGGCAAGTCTTGCCCGAGGGGTGCGACCTAGGCATCCCTCACGAGAGTTACGTGTGGCGGGTAAATGTTTGAGGAGGACCGGGGTGTTGTTTATCCCTGGAGGAGGTGCCATCGAGGCACGGGGTGTTGGTTATCCCCTTGAGAAGATATCCTGTCCGGTCCCCCTAAGGACTGGTATGTCTTGAGAACCGGAACCATGGGACCTTCGTGCACACCACTCGCTCCCGATGGGTGGGGGACGATTACCCGACTGACTAGGGCGGTGCCACTACTACTAGGTTGGAAGGTGATAGTGTAGGGAGGTACAAGCACGAGGGCCCACACCCTCCTAAGACAGTGTAGTGACCTTGGGGGCCCGGTACTATGTCTCACAGTCTCAGCGTTTTGGTGGACGCCGAGGTGGCCTAGGGCTAAGTGGTAGGGTGGTACCGTACCGGTCGGGAGGCAGTCGACATCAGCCTAGGCGGGGCACTGCCGATGATAGTGATCTTGTGGATTTCTAGGTGTACACGCTCTGTAGAGTTGATCGATCTATACGTATAGCCGCATCCGCGGATATGGACATTCCCATGACCTACGCTTCACTTGATTAGTGAGAGGAGTCCTTTCTACCTTCCCCCTGGGTTTTGGTGTTGGATCCAGCTTTGGCCGTTGAGGCAAGGTATGAGCGGGAGTCGGCCTTGCCATCTAGAGAGTGAGAGTGTGGTGAGATCTGTGTGATGGGATAGGTGAACGTGTGGTTGAGATGGGTTAAAACTTGATGAACTATTATTATATAATTATTGATGAACATGCATTATAGGAAACCCAAAGCTAAATTATTAGGATCGCCAGATCCCTTTTCTCTTTTCCACTAAAGCTCATCGGTGCTGACCATGGCCTGCACACATCTGGCAGTGTGCAGATTTTCTTGACTTGCCATAATAGCGAAGTTAGAAGGATTAGGTGGTCTCGTTCCTACGCTCAAGTTTGGTTCAGAAGATGAAGTCCATGCCGCTGACATTCTACGCCAACTCTGATGGTTGCCCATGAAGGAGGAGCCTTCACCTGCTGATGCGCTACGATGACTCTGATGAAGACGCGTGTGTTTCCGCTAGAATATGATGTAATAGGTGTGTTAATCAGTGTTGTAAAGCTTTGTAACTTGTAATTTCTATGATGTATGACTGTGATATCATCTGATAAATGATAATGTGATGGTTTGCTCTTGTGGACTATCATATTATATTCCGTATCTGTGAATTTTCCCTTCGAGGAAAATCGAGGTCGTTTCAAGGGGTGGCCTATGAGAAGCTCTAACTCAAGGATGGCAAAGATGTGGAAATCTATGAAAACCTCGATATCGTCTATTTTGATGGTCATGGCCCTAGCAATCCCACAACACTCGAAGATGAGTCTATTTTGAAAAGTATGTTGGTTGGGACTAGTGGCATATTACTCAAGAGGTTTCTTGCTAGGAATTCTAATATGATACTAGTCCTAACTATGGGTTGTGCAGAGCTTCTACAACAATTCCCCTTAACGAACAAGGCATGGCCATGGAAGGTGAAATAATCCAAATTGCTTTGGAAGAATGTTTCACTTCCATTAACTATTCCTTTGATGGTTCTACCTTGGGGGAAACTTCTTTTGTGCACTTTTCATGTCGTGATATCTTTGAGGTATTGCCATAATCCTCAAATTTGATAGGGAACTTCGAAGGATGAATTAATCTTTTCTTCGGTGTTCATGGTTCAGGTGAGGGCTCACGAGTTGAATCTAAGGATGGTATAGGTTTAGATTCGACTAGTGAGGACTCCTTGACACTCGACATAACCTTTGCTTGGAGAGATTTAGTTCTTGTGATGGAAGAAGAGTGTTTGTCTATGAAATACTCAAGGAATTCTACTTGTTCCATCATAGCCTTGTATGTAAAATGACCTCCAGCAGTCACGTCTAGGCATAGGTTAGCACCCATAGCAATACCCAAACAAAAGACTCACAATAGTATGCTATCAGGTAAGGACAAGTCTAGGTCGGTGTGTATTAATGTTGAAAATCTAGCCCAAGTTGCACATATAGACTCCTTCTCGTACTGCCCAAAGTCGAGGATCGCCCTTGGTAGAGGGTCAATATGAGACATAGGGAAGAATACAAGGTGAAACTTGTCTTTAAGTTCATCCCAGTCCCCATTCATACTTTCTATGGCATGTGTGTACCATTGCTTCATCTTCCCCATGAGAGAGAAGGGAAATAATTCCACTTTAGAGTTTCCTGTGTCATGCCTGACATGCTTAGGCATGAACACATTTCCTCGAACTCTAGCAGGTGATTGCAAGGGTTTTCATCTTTGAGCCCAGAGAAGGGTTGTGCCTGAACTACGGCTACAAAACTAGGGTGGAGTCCACTGCTAGATGAACGGTTTGGTTTTGGTGGTGGCTCAACGAACTCGCCCTTTGAAGCGGACCGGTATTGGATAGGAGTGGATTTCATGGTGATAAAAAGGAAATAAAATATTTTTTGTTTTTATAAAAAGAAAGGATACAAATATGAGGATGATCTAGGTTCGAAGGAGATACAACAATCGCTCCCTAGCAACGACGCTAGAAATGCTTGTTGGTATTTCTTAATGCATACAGAAATAATTCACAAGCACACAGAATTACTGTTGTAGGATTTCACCTAGAAGTATTCAGGGTATCATTTCAATAGGGAATGGGTGTATTCTTCTAGCTAGTTCGCCCAAGGATAATACAAGGGTAGAGTTGGAAAGGGTAGAGAAGGATTCCTATGGTAATAGGGTCTAAAGACACATAAACTCTACTTCTACTTGCTTACTTCGGGCACCGACTTATACTAGGTCTACCAAGTACCTCCGGCCTGTAGCTCTACGTCGTACCCAGACGTAGGGGATTATGACGGACAGATAGGGCTATCACCACCTGCCGCCTACCCCTCAACCATGCAGTATGAGGCAAATGAAGGTAGCTTCTAGCCTAGACACCACGTCTATGCTATTGATTATGTGACAGAACCGACCAAATTATAAGAATGTAAGTACAAAAACAATCACCGGAGTGATCAAATCCATGTACTTATGCTCTCATAACCCTAGTAGTCCATGAAGTCACGAAGGATTTCAAACAACTTACAACAAGCTAAGATCATACATGATTCAACACAACATACCATCTGTTACAACAGTTCACAAGTAGCTTACAACTTACATCCATCGGAGCTCAAAATAAAATATTACAACCCAGGTTTTGAGTAGCGGAAGCAACATAGTTTAAAAAACATAACTTCAGTAGTTCAAATACATTGCCAGTTCATAGTCACATCCCACAAAAGCATATCAGATGAGAACTCTAGCAGAAGCCGCGCCCAACAGTCTAGTCTTCATCCCCGGTAGGGAGAAGGCAGTACTTGCAACAACCGTGATAGAAAAGGTCATCTGCAACAGGTGGGAAATAAACCCTGAGTATGAGAAGGTAGTCAGCTAGACTTACCCAACAAAAACCAAAAAAACAAGACACCAAGGAGTATGCAAGGCTAATGTGAAGTGGAGCTTGCTTGACGACATTTTGCATTAAAAGCTCAAGTAACATAAGTAATCATTTAATGCTTAGCATCAACTTAATCATCATTAACCTACCATCTAGATTAATATTTGTACTATAGCATTCACTTGATTAGTAGCAAACAATATTAACCATAGCAGGTATAATAATGCCATCATCATATTCATCATTCCTGAACCTTCCATCATTTAGTGTATCTACTATGGAGATAGACCCATCAAGTTCTCACTAACCGGGAGAGATGGCGATTCGAATTGAATTACAACTCAGCTGAGAGGGCATTCCCAACACTCACCCGACAAACCCGTACCAAGGCTGCCGTAGATCACCTTTCGTACAACTCAAAAATCATGGGCTCGATCAGCACCACACTCTCAGGGATACCATGCCACCAGGATGTTCAGGACCTCCAGGTACCTACCCTTCGACACTAGAAATTTGCAATGATTCCCTTCCGAGGCACACTCCAACAGACCGGCTTCCGCCCTGAGCCGAGCTACTTGGCTTTGCGGTCAGACACTCAGGTTCGGCCAACTAAGTGAAAGGCATGCATTCAACATGACTAAGGAAAGGCTCCAAGAATTAGTCCTTAATCGACACATATGGAGTCATTGTAAGTCTAACAACCCTACAAGCCTCCGCTCAATCTTCATTCGGTTTAATCCAGGTTCTATTCCACGATAGCAAATATAGCCAACCATACCAGATATATCCCTAAAGCTCGTAGGAGACAGGGAATCATCCGACTTCTACTGTTTAGAGCAGGGCTAAGCATCTACTCGATCCTGATCTACATCGGTTTTGAGGTATGCTTTTTGGAAAAGGATAGGATATCAATGCAGCAAGTGTTTTCAATCAACACCTAAACTTAATGCATCAATACATATAACATATATACTCAAGTGTATTTTAGAAATTAGGAGGCTCATAATGCTCCGAGGCTTGCCTTTCATGAAGTTGCAAGGCAAGTGATCTAGACAGTCATCCTCGATGTCTTCTGGCACTTCTCCTAATGCCTGCACCTATGGCTCTTGTGCCGGGGGTTGCTGATCCTCCTGACCTGTTCCCTCGAATTCTAGTAGGGTCACACCCTCTGGCACACCTATTGCATGCATGTGCATAGAATCAATATCATGTATGCATAAGGGATGAGATGACATGATAAACATGTTTGAGAATGATAGCAAGATAACTCCACGTGATTATCATTCGCTGACTAACTACGTGTGGTGCTCTATTCAAATCACTTTAAAGAGTAGGTGCAAATCTCCTCTCTATAGAGCAAGAGTGCACACTCACCGAGTTTACACAATCTATGGTATAATTGCTCATCCTCAGTTAGAGGCCTAGTACCTGCATCTATCAACTTATTTCAATTAGCCTAAGCATCTAAAATATTCCAATCATGCTTAAGCAAAGCAAACGAGCCATCGGGCAATTTCAGCAACTTTGAGCATACAATAGCAGTCAAGTAATTTACTCATAAATAGAGATTTATAAATCTAAATGACTTGGAAAAAGACAATCTGGAAAGCTTATGAAATTTTCTATAATTTATCTTTAATCATCAAAGCATGATTCCTAAGTTTGGCCGGTCAAAAACATGCATTTACAGAAACTGGTCTAAACAAGACAGAGAGCAAAGAAAACTGTGACCTGACTTTAAACAGCTGTAACTCCTAAATTACCGGACCAAATGCCACCAAATTTTAATATCAACTAGATACATGAGTTATCTACAACTTTTGTATTTACAAGTTTCCCAGCAAACCAACTTATCATAAAGAACTTTGCCAAGTTCCCAGAACTGCCTAGAATTGCCAGATTCAAGAAATAATTATTTAATGATGTGGCAAACTCACTTTTGGACCAAACCAACTTTACCAACACATCACACAAGACCCATGAACATCAGAAAACATAATGTCCACCACCAAATAAAGGTGTAATTATGAACATACATCAAAAGTGTACAACAAGATCTACAAAAATTACAGCAGCTAGCATATGCTCCCAGTAGGCTACCATAAAATTTTCATAGCATTTGAACAAGCATATTTTTCTGCATCAAAAATAGCAGACAACAGGGCTGATTTTGGCATAAATAAGAAATCCTATTGAAAAGTATCAAACAACAGATTTTATATTTTTCTTAACTTCTTACTAACATAATAGCATTGTTCACCAAGTTTCACCTTTATTGGACTTATAGATAATTTATGAAAATTAGCACAAGATCCACCTAATTAAATAAGTTAAATGCATAACTCAAGCATACAATATCAAAAATTGCTGAAACTTAAACTATAAGCTACTCATGGCATACACAATACCTCATAAATGTTTTAGGTCATTTGGAGCTACATAGCAACAGATATGAATTTCCCCTTTTTACCATGAATAAAAGAGATAATTTATAACTCCATATTTTATAACAGAACAAGGCATGTTTCATATTTTTAATAAAAACTATACATTGCATGGGACATAGAAAAATTGGAACCACTCAATTTGGAGCTACCAAACTCGAGATATGGATTTTACAAGTTTGCATCAAAAACTAGATTTAAATCTAAACCAAAATCTACTGGAGCTGTTGACAGGCGGGGCCAGTGGGGTCAACGGTCCCACCTAGCAGAGAGAGGAGAGCAGAGGAGTGGGCTTTGACCAGTGCTTGCTCACCGACGGTGGCATCTTTGGCGAAGCTGAGGGCACCGTCATGCTCACCACGACGAGCCACAGTCGTGGATGCCTAGGGTTTGGTCTCTACCGGCCTCTACCTACGGCAGCGACGTGCACGGCGGACGACGGTGAGGACATGGCGGAACACCAGTGATGGTGAGCCCCATTATCCCACCCAAGCTTGGTATGAGCTTCACAGGTTCACGGTGAAGCTAACCGAGAAGAAAAGGGAGGAAGATTGAGCCCCTAAATACTCCAGGCATGATAAGCTCGATCTCCGGTGAGGTCGAGTCATGGCAGCGGTGGTGAATTCGGTGAATGCACCATTACCTTAGCTTGATAGGCTCGATTAGAGGGTGGACAAGGTAGAGGAGATGGTGGTGAAGCTGTGGGTGAGCTTTGGCGGGCTGCGGTGCGGTGGCGCGCGCGTGCGACGGCGGCAGAGCGGCTTGGTTTCTCTGCTTCGGCGAGAGCGAGAAGGGCAAGGAAGTGACTGAGAGCGAGCGAGGGTGCCATGGAGGTCATGCAGGCCACGATGGCTTGACCAGTGGGCCTAACACTAGCATACGATCGCCACTTGGTGAGCCTGGCCTGACGCCGGTCAGCCACCACGCTGCTCCCCATTCTCCATTCAGTGCTTGAAGGATAGACTAAAACTCGATTTTTGACGCTCACAAACTAACTTGAGTTAGGCCGAGGTGTAAATGAAAAAGTTGTAGAGCTATAGGTGGACTACAATGTTGTCAATTGGAGCTTGAGCTAGTTCTACCTAGATTAGAAGTTACAGGACTCCAAAGTGGTGCACAAGAAAACTAGAATGCAGTTTATACTTAGAAAAATTCTAAGTGCTGAAACAGCACCCCAAACCTGCCTTGTGGGCCCTGTTTGAGGGTTTTCTGGGCATTTCATAAGATGACCATTAAACAACTTTTGTTCCCTAACAAATCTACTACAACTTTGTTTAAGGGTGCACCAACATGCATTGACTTCTAGCTGCACTTTTTAAATAGTCAAACAAAAGAGCTCTAGGGGTCAACACAAGTCAAACTAATATTTAGAAGCATATTTAGGAGTAATGACCTTCATGAACATTGTTCCTAATGACATTCTAAGTGTAGTTAAGTTGTTTAAGAAGACAACTGACACCCACTTGCATGGATCACACATGAGACACATACAAGCATATAACCAAGCAAAGCATATAGAAACAAGCATGAAATGATAACAGTTATCAAGGTATGATGCTTATGAATGAGATGATGGTGCACATGCTCATGTGATGCAAGTGTTTTAGTGTAACCATAACACTAGGGTGTTATAGATTACTACTCTAGTGCAATAACAATGGTTATTCATCTTTATTAGGGCCCTTCTACTAGAGCATTCGTCGCAAGGGCAAACGATGATCCCACAAACAAGTAAGGATAAAGATTAACTAATCAATAGACTTTATACCAAAAGAGGTATAAACTCGGGGAGACACCGACAAGTCTAGGTCTTCCCCATATTCTCCCTTACATCTCTCCTGACTAACTCTACTAGCTATATAGGGTGTAAGCCATGAAACTAAAGTGTGGTGCTCTTGATCCTTGGTGTGGTGTGTAATGAGGAGGCGGTGGCCTCCCTTTTATAGGTGGAGGAGAGGGAATGTCCCATGGTATATTCCCTTGATTCCTTCCTATCTTAGGCAAACTGCCCTTCTCTGGACCAATTCCTCTATGAATACCTATTCCACAGACATTGGAGAGGCTTTAGGAGACCATCGACCAATGTTTGGCCCAAGTAGAGCCAATGGGGGGTTAAACACCCCTAGGGGTCGTTCACCCCAAATGAACTCTGATTGAGCCCAATTTTGGTGGGTGTATTCTTGTGGGCATCTTGATTGGGCCTATGAAGTTTGACATGATTTGGAGGTCTTTGCTTTGGTTTTGGCCTTTTTACTCCATGTGACTGGCCCTGATTTGCCTGGTAAGTGTGTAACACCCTAGGTGTTAGACTTGCATTTGGCACTTGCATTACATGAGCCTAAGCATAATTTGTTCATATATGAGCATGGAACATATGTGATGCACTAGTGCTACATGTGAAGCATGCCTATATGGAATGTGCTTTGAAACATCTACAACATCTCCTTGAAACATATGCAACATATCCTTGTTAATTATGTTTCAATGTATGTTAGGTGCTCATGCCTGGTAATGTAAGTGAGTGTTGATGTCACTTCTTTCATGTGTCTCACATCACTCTCTATCGATAGTGAACTCTGGAAAAGTTTCATAGAGTTTGGAATAAAAAAAGTCACATGAAATGATAAGTTATGTGCTTGTTTGGATTATAACTGAAACATACTTCTGAAACTAGGAAAAATGTTTTACATTCCATGTGAACTAGTGTTTATGCAACATACAAATGCAACATGTGCAACACATCTAGGACACATGTGGAACAACCAAGTGAAACATGTGTAGCATGTACCTTGCAACAACACTATGAAACAAGTGAAACAGAGCTTTGAAACAATCATTTCAAATGTAGTGATTTCTATGTTTCAATGCATATGAGACCTAGATCCCTATGTAACATATGCATGGTGGACCTAGTTAGACTCTACAACACCTTAACTACACTTATGACACATAATGGAACAATGTTCATGTTGATCATTTTGCCTAATTGTGCTTATAAGTGATGGTTGACCATGTATGGACCTTGGAATGCTTTTGTTTGACCATTTCGAAAGTGTGACCTAGAAGCTTTGCATGACTGTGCACACTTTTAAAAAGTTGTAGAGAATTTAATAAGGAACAAACTTTGTTTAAGAGTCAAGTCATTAAAATATGTGGAACATGGTAAAAAAAGGGCCCACAAGTCAGATTGAGGGCTGTTTCCAACACTTTAGCTTCCAAGTTCATGTGGTAGCTCAATTAGATTCCTTAATATGAGTTGGAGTACTATTCATGGGGGAAACAATGAATCAAGTGTCATCACATTTGGAGTATATTTGGATCTCCAAAATTAGTTGCTAAAACAACATGTTTGCAATTTTGTTGCATAAACGACCTCGACATTGGCGTTCCGCGTTCTCCAAATTTTGTTAAGTAACTTGAGTAGATCCAAATTTAAATTGGAGCTTACATGATGGGGAAGAACATACAACAAGATGGCAACAGTTGCATTTTGTTTGGATCATCAATTTGGATAGTTGCTTATTGTTATCAAATCACTGACATTGGCAACCTTGGAGCCAATTATCTGCTAAACTAGAACCCTAATTACTGAAGTGTCTTAATAAAAATCATAGAGGATTGTCACGGAACCGTCCAAATTATAAGAGCACAAGTACAAAAACAATCACCGAAGTGATCAAATTCTCGCACTTGAGCCCATATAACTTTGGTAGCCCAATGAAATCACGAGGGATTTCAAACCAACCAACATACAAGCCAAGATCGTAGTGATTCAACATAACCAGTCACATGTTACAACCATTTCACAAGTAATTCAATATACATCGGAGTTTAATATAGTTATTACAACTTAAGTTCAAAAGTAGTGGAAGCAAAGTAATTTAAAACTAACAACACTCTTATTTCAAATACATGCCAATACCAAGGTCGACTTCCAACAAAAGCATTAGAGACAAGATAACTTAGATGGATCATGCCCGTGATCACACTCCGCCACTACGGCAGGAGCCAACCCACTCTTGCAGTCGCCATGATACATCACAACCTGCAACAAGTGGGGATAAAACCCTGAGTACGAGAAGGTACTCAGCTAGACTTACCCGTCAAAAACCAGAAATAAAGTGACACCAAGGATCATGCAAGGCTGATGTAAGTGGGCTAGCTTGACAACATTTGCATAAAAGCTTAATATAGGTAAGTAATCATTAATGCTTAAGCATTAAGTTAATTATCATTAACATGTCATCTATATTAGCACTTGTACTAGAGCACTCACTTGATTAGGAGCAAACAATATTAACCATAGCAGGTATAAATTGAGGCAACCTTTCCATCATCATCCAATTAACCATCCGTTCAATTTAATGGAATCTACGTTGCCGCTGATCAAGTCAAGTGCTCACTAACCGAGAGCGACGACGATTCGAATCGAATTTCTATCTAGCTGGAGGGGTATTTCTAACACTCACCGCGTAGGCCCCTGTCAGGGTCGCACAAGCCACCTTTCGTATAATTCAGGAGTCGTAGGTTTGACTGATGCCACATCCCCAAGGGCAACACCCTGTCAGGTGATAGGGACTCTAACCCCCTTGGTATCACGCCAATGTCCCCAAGCACATCCTTACTACCTCCAAGATGCAACCTACCATTCGATTTCCGGCCTGAACTGTATTACTCGACTTCGCGGTTGGAACGACTTATCTGGCCAACTAAGTGTTAGACTACGTTCAACATGACTCAAGGATGTACAGTGAATCGATCCTTAAACGACTCAGATGGGGATAGATCTACACCCAAGACCTCCATGCCTTGTTGCTTCACTATCGTCATCCCGCCCGGTCTCATTTCATTTTATTAACACATGGTTCCTTTCCACGATAGCAAATATAGCCAACTGTGCCATATATGAATATCCCTACATCTCACAGGTAATAGGAAATCACCTGACTTCTACCGCTTAAAGCAAGGCTAAGCATCTACTCGATCCTAGTCTATGTATGAATCAAGGATTCATATATCTGGACAAGGAATGATATAATGCAGTAAGGGTTTCCAACCAACTCCTATCACTTAATGCAACAATACTTATAACATATATAGAATTAATTGCTTTGAAGGTAGGAGGCTTATAATGCTCCAGGGCTTTCCTAGGATCCGACTCAAGTTAGAGTATGTCAGATGAAACCCGCTTGGCGAGCATCCTCCAATCTAGCACTTGTCCGATCCTTTGTATAATAGAAGAAGTGTAGTAATTTTACAACAAAGCACATTATCATGAAGAACTTTGTTGAGTTTCTAGATCTGTCCAGAAACCTCGTTTGCAAGAAATAATTATTAACTTATGTTCCAAACATATAATTGGACAAAACCAACTTTACTAACATGTCACACATGACTAATGAACACTAGAAAACATAGTGTCCAATCCTAAATAAATTATTTTAATGCATTTTCTTAATTTATTTAGATAATTAGGTGGAATTATGAACACCTACCAAAAGTGCACCATAAATTCTACCAACATTACAGTGGCCCATATATGGTCTTAATAGTCTATTGTCCAAATTTAAAGCCGATTGGACATGTATATCAACCTCTATGAAAAAGACAAATGGATATTGCAATAAATCATTTGAGAGCAAGATACACTAATAACTCACTCATACGGCAATCAAAATTCATGAAATTATTACCACACATCCAAAATCACATGGGTAGCATGCCACAAAAATTTCACTTAATTTGGGGCCCTACATTTTCAGTTATGAAAATGACAAATATAACTAGCATTTAAAACCTAGAAGCATAGATCTATTTTTATAGTCAAGACTTTAAACTAAAATATGATATATTATGGATCCACTGCATATATAATTTTACAAGGATTCCAAAAAGTCCTCATTTGCTATTTTACGTTTTTCCTATGAATTACTATGAATTATGCAAGATTCAGCCATAATTGTGCATAAAGGAAAAGGAAAAAGAAAAAAAACTGCACTATGTGGCACTATTCATCAGAGTCATGGCTTTACAGTTACACCCCTGAAAGAAACTTTAATTGAACCAAGCAAACAAGTCCTAGCAATACTATTCATATGAGTCTAGGATTCGCATTAGGACCCTTCCCTTTCTTTCAATTTGATTCCGACGTCCTTTTCTTCATCTTCAGTACAGAGAACAGGGGAGCGCCAGGGAATGGCAAACTCCGGCCGGCCCACAGCTCACCGGCGGCAAGGAGGAGGGGCGGCGGAGTGCTAGGGCCTGCTCGCGCACTCGCGGGGCTATTCGGCTTGGCCCGCGACCGGCCGAGGCGGCCTAGACACATGGCACCGCGGTGAGCTGCAGCGGCAACGACGCAGCAGCAGTAGCAGCGACACAGGAGCAGCGGCAGTAACGTAGTAGCAGCAGCGGCACAGCGACGCAGCAGAAGCAGCGGCGGCCATGGAGCTCAAGCTCGGCCAAGGCGAGCGCGCTCTGCAGAGAGCGAGAGAGAGCAAGGCGAGGCAAAGGGAGAGGTGATTGAGGGAGCTAGGAGCTCGGGCGCGGCTCAACGGAGGGCAAGGTGATGCTAGTGGCTGCATGAGCGTGGCTTGCATTGGGAGGAGCGAGCAGTGGCGATGCTCTGCTCGGCTGCTCGAGCGTTCATGGCAAGAGTGAGGGAGATGGATAGAGAGCGAGCGAGGGGGGACCAAGGGAAAGAAGCAGGGCAAACACTCGGTGTTCACAGTTCGGGTCGACGACGCATGGGCACGAGGTGGCTACCATGCAGCGAGCGAGGATGACATGCGGCGAGCACAGCCCGAGGCCTATCGGCCAAGACATGGCTTCGACTCAAATTCAGAAACTGAAGACCAACCAAATACTACTGCAAAATTACGACTGAAAAGCCATACTTCCTCACTCTGTAATTCCAAAACCATTTGATGATTCGATTGATAAATTTCTCCTTGTGGTAGTGCTACATGAGTACTACACTTTTGCTTAAAGGATCAAACTCTGATTCGACCTAGATTGGGAGATATGGAGCTGCAAAGGAGGGAACCTTAAACTGAAATCTGCAGCCCAATTGCAAGCCGACTGAAACTACTTTCTTCTCCACTCTCTATCTCATAATCCATTTGATTATTGATCTAACCGATTGCACCGTTGTGTAGAGCTATATGGGCACGACAACTTTGCTTAAAGGAGTTTGGCCAAATTCTACATGGTTTGCAAACTAACAATCAGCAAAGATAGGTACATTGAAACAAAAATCACGAAATTCAGACATTCCTAACTTAGCCAATTTTTCGAAGCTTCCAAGCAGCACTGAGTTGATTCTTGTGAGCTCTGTTTGACTAGGTTAGGCACTAAACTAGCTCTTGTCCATTAAACAAAGTTTATTCCTCATGATATGTACTACAACTTTTATTTAAGGCCCATCATCAAAACATGCACAGAACCTATAGTTCTACTTTGACCAAAGTAAGAACCCGATAAAGCTTAAATTATCCTTTTTGATCCATTGGAGTATTTTCTTGGCATTTGCTCAACAGGAACCCTTCATGACTTTTGTTATAGAGTTCATCTAGAGCCATTTGGGCAAAGTTGCAAGGTTTGGTTGATGATCTATAATTCCATCCACTTAATGGTGCAATCCAAACACTTAGTAAAGTCATAGAAGCAAAGACATGACTTAGCATTTCATGTGACTTTTTGATTCCAAACTCCACGAAACTTTTCCAATGATTACTATAGATAGAGAGTGATGTGAGACATATGAGAGAACATGTTTAGCATTACTGATGAGGACATCCTCTACTATTACCCGCTGGCAAAGACACAACAAAAAAGGCCAAGTGACCTAGTTGTAGTCGGGCGGCGATCGTGTGAGCCTCAGAATAATCCCACCTAGCTTAGCTTGGGAGGAGGAAGCCACCTTAAAAGAGAGAGCCACCCTTCCCCTATCAGACTAGTCTTAAACTAGTCTTTTAGGGACATTGGGCCTTTCCCCGAGTGGGTGTGCATAAGAAATGTTGGGGTCCGGGCAACCTTAATTTATTGGGCCTCGGCCAACCCTACCTAGGACAGATGTATCATTTGGTATTAGAGCTAGGCCCTTGTTTAAGGGGGTGAGAATGATGAGGACATCCTCCGATATTACCCGCTGGCAAAGATGCAACAAAAAAGGGCCAAGTGGCCTAGTTGTAGTCGGGCGGCGACCGTGTGAGCCTCTGAATAATCCCACCTTGCTTAGCTTGGGAGGAGGAAGCCACCTTAAAAGAGAGAGCCACCCTTCCCCTATCGGACTAGTCTTTTAGGGACATTGGGTCTTTCCCCAAGTGGGTGTGCATAAGAACTGTTGGGGTCCGGGCAACCTTAATTTATTGGGCCTCGGCCAACCCTACCTGGGCCGGATGTATAAATTACTTAAGTATGCCCTTTATAAAGGGTCCCATACTAAGCACAATTATTTTACTTTAATTACAATATTGCCAACTCGAGCTCATGATCATCGCTTAACATACCCGTTTTAGTCCACATCTGGTGCCTAGCTGGTGACTAACACTTAGGGTGTTACAAGGATCATGTGGTCTTCGAACTTCATTTTGGGCCATGACCCAGTTCGGCCCAGAACAAGCCCAAACAGGCACCCACCTTGCTCCCTTCGTTGCTCGCCATGTGTTCGGAGAATTGCCCCATTGGTGACACATGCTCTCAATGTGGCCACCATGCGTGAGCTAGCGCCTAGCCCTGCTCCCGCGCATCCCGGTGCCCTAGCCTCTTCGAGCATGGATGCTTGAGCTCCTCCCCATCCTCCTCCACTTCCTCTCACTCTCCCTCTCCCTCTCGCACTGTGGCTGCTCGTGGTCGCGGCCGCCATGGACAAGCGAACAGAGCTCGCGCCGCCGCTGCCACACCCAATGCTTCAAGCCACCACGGTCGCAGCTGCATGCACCAACATCTTTGCCAACCCCTTCTCCCTCCCGCGCGCGTGCCTTGGACGTCTTGCTCGCAGCCAGAGCGCCACTACCCTGAGCCAGGTCACCCTGGCCACCATGGCCAAGCTCCGAGCCACCACCGATTCCTGGCCTCTGGCCTCCCTCCGCCCGAACGAACCACTGCACCACCTCCCTCACCTCACGCCGCACCTCCCGTGCTCCCCGCCTTAAGCCGCTCGTCACCGGAGCACCGCCACCGCCTGCTGCTGTCGTCCCGTGCCGCTAGCGCTTGTGGCCAGGGCTCCATAGGTCCTCTCTAGGGGAGCTACCACCTCCCTTGGATGCGCGCAGACCAGGGCATCACCATGGCCCCGCCGCTCACCGTCGGTGCCGCCCCTGCCGGCTGGAGCCGCAAGTCCGGCCACCTCCCCTGCTCTACCGTCCGGAGGAAGGGGAAGACCGGCTCCCTCTCTCTCTCTGATTCTCCCTCTACTTGGATGATAGGTGGGACCAGGAGGACAGTGGGTCCTGCAAGTCAGTATTATGAGGGGTGCAGTTGGGTAAACATTCGGGTGCACCTAGCAAGTTAGGCTAGGGTTGTTTTATTCTGAATTTGAATTTCAGATTTCATGTTAATTTTTGAAAATCCATATCTCCTACTACGATAGTCAAAAAAAATGGCAAATGTGGACTTTTTGGAAACCTTGAGAAAATATCTATGCAGTAGAATAATAAAATGCTACATGTTTGTAGAAGTTTTCTGGTGTTTTGATTTAAGTTGGAAAAGAGCTCTAAAAATGCCTCTAAACTTGACCAGAGCAAGATCTAGAGTTTTAGATATCCAAAAATAGTGATTCTTGTTCTGTTAATCTTGTGATAACATGTAATGACTAATAAAAATATTAAACCTATTAGTTGTTCACTGTTTTCTTAGGGTTTTGATTTAATCTTGCTAAATGAGTGAATCTACATTTTTTGCTTGACAATTTCATATCTTGAGTTGTGTTGTTCAAATTGAGGTGAAATTTTTATGGTAGTCTACTTATGATATGTGCGAACTTTGGTTAAAATTTCATGAGCCTTGGTTGCTGGATGAGTGAGATATAGGTTTAACTTGCTCTCACATGATTCATTGCATTAGCCATTTGTCCTTTTCATAAAGGTTGATATACATGTCCCAATGGCTTGAAATTTGGAAGTTATACTTTTGGGACCATATGTAGGTTTCTGTAATTTTGGTAGAATTGATGGTGCACCTTGGATATGTGTTCATAATTCCACCTAATTATGTAAATAAATTAAGAAAATGCATTAAAAGAATTTATTTAGGAGTGGACACTATGTTTTCTGGTGTTCATTAGTCATGTGTGACATGTTGGTAAAGTTGGTTTTGTCCAATTATAGGTTTGCAATGTAAGTTAATAATTATTCCTTGCAAACGAAGTTTTTGGACAGTTCTGGGGGCAATGTAAATTACCCCATGTTAATGCTATTTTCTGAGCATCTTGTCTATAGCAAAGTTGTATATAATTCATATATATAGCTTGTGTTAAAATTTTGTGGCATTTGGCTAAGGATTTTTTGAGTTATAGATGTTTAAATTCAGGTTCCAGATTTGGTTGCTCTCTGTTTGGAGCAGACCAGATTCTGTAGTTTTATCTTTTTGACCTACTAAACTTGGGAATCCAGCTTAGGTGATATTAAATGAATTGTTGACAATTTAATAAGCTTTCCATAATGTCTTGTTGCTCATCATTTGGAGTTGTAGATCTCCAGTTATAATTTAATTACTCAGCTGTTGTTCTGATGTCCAGAAAGTGGCAGATTTTAGTCTTAGTGCTTTGATTCACTTTGCCATGCTCGTGTGTTGAAGTGTGACTCATATCTTTGATGGTACTTGGGTTGGTACCCGATGATCTTATGAGACTTGTGTCTTGATTGATGTGCTTGCCATCTTCTATGTTATGCCTTAAGTGAGGATCAAGTTAATTAGCTCTAGGTGCTTATGAGAACTTTGGTATGCTTGCATGATTGCTTTGTTTATTGTACTTCTATGCTTTCACACATATGCATTGTTGCACCTCATATAGGTACGCTAGCAAAAACGTGTGAAGGATGTGGAATTGGAGCCAAACCCGAAGACGGTGTTTGGTGGATCCATCCCATAGATGGAAGAACTAGAAAGTGCTAGGTGGAGAGGTGTTCGCCAAGCAGGTTTCATCTGACAAACGCTGACTTGAGTCAGATCCCAGGTAATCCCTAGAGCATTATAAGCCTTCTACCTTTAAAGCAATTAATTCTATATATGTTATAAGTATTGTTGCATTAAATGGTAGGAGTTGGTTGGAAACCCTTGCTGCATTATATCATTCCTTGTCCAAATATATGAATCCTTAAATCCTACATAGACTAGGATCGAGTAGATGCTTAGCCCTGCTTTAAGTGGTAGAAGTCAGGTGATTTCTTGTCACCTATGAGATGTAGGGATATTCATATATGACACGATTGGCTATATTTGCTATCGTGGAAAGGAACCATGTGTTAATAAAATGAAATGAGACCGAGCGGGATGACGATAGTGAAGCAACAAGGCATGAAGGTCTTGGGTGTGGATCTATCCCTGTCTGAGTCATTTAAAGACCGATTTCCTGTACATCCTTGAGTCATGTTGAACGCAGTCTAATACTTAGTTGGCCGGATAAGCCGTTCCGGCCGTGAAGCTGAGTAATACAGTTCAGGCCGGGAATCGAAGGGCAGGTTGCATCTTGGAGGAAGTAAGGATGCACTTGGGAACATTGGCATAAAACCAAGGGGGGGTTAAAGTCCCTATCATCGTGACAGAGTGTTTTCCTAGGTGATGCGGCATCAGTCGAACCCGTGCTTTCCTGAACTGTACCTAAGGTGACTTGTGCGACCCTGGCATGGGCCTAGGCGGTTTGTGTTAGAAATACCCTTATAGTTGGATAGGAACTCGATTCAAACCGCCATCACTCTCGGTTAGTGAGCACTTGACTTGAGCAGCGGCAACGTAGATTCAATTAAATTGAACGGATGGTTAATTGGATGATGATGGAAATGTTGCCTCAATTTATACCTGCTATGGTCAATATTGTTTGCTCCTAATCAAGTGAGTACTCTAGTACAGGTTCTAATATAGATGATAGGTTAATGATAATTAACTTGATGCTTAAGCATTAATGATTAGTTATCTATATTAAGCTTTTATGCAAAATGTTGTCAAGCTATCCCACTTTATATCAGCCTTGCATGATCCTCGGTGTCACTTTATTTCTGGTTTTTTATAGGTAAGTCTAGCTGAGTACCTTCTCGTACTCAGGGTTTATTCTCACTTGTTGCAGGTTATGATGTATCATGGTGACTGCAAGAGTTGGTTGGCTCCTGCCATAGTGGCGGAGTGCAATCATGGGCATGATCCTTCTTATTTATCTTGTCTCTAATGCTTTTGTTGGAAGTCAACCTTGGTACTGGCATGTATTTGAAATAAGATTAATGTTAGATTCAATTTACTTTGCTTCCGCTACTTTTTAATGTAAGTTATAATAACTTTGTCGAACTCCGATGTATATTGGACTACTTGTGAAATGGATGTAACATGTGACTTGTTATATTGAATCACTACAATCTTGGCTTGTATGATTGGTTGGTTTGAAATCCCTCATGATTTCATTGGACTACCAGAGTTATATGGGCTCAAGTGTGAGAATTTGATCACTTCGGTGATTGTTTTTGTACTTGTGCTCTTATAATTTGGATGGTTCCGTGATAGCTGGCATCGGAGCAAGATTCATCATTAAACATGTCATATGTGTATTTAAAACAAAGATTTTGTTTTATAAAAATTAGCTTTATCAACTTATAGCTATATATATATAGGTTTGTCAAATCTGAATTTTAAATCTAAGTATGTCAGTGGTCAATTTCCTTATTGCCCATATAAGGATTATTATGTGGCTTATATAAGTACTAACTTGGGGTTTTTTTCATTTATGCATCTATGCCTAGGCCAAGGTATGTATGTGTGATGACTCTCCCACACTATGCTACCGGTGTGTTAGATTAGAGGTAGCCTTCATATATGAAATAGTCATATATGTCGCTAGTTTACTTTTATGCAACATGACACCTACGCTCAGGTAAGTGTGAGTTGTGAGAGCATGACCGAACATCCATCGGTCTAGGGGAGAGCTAGTTTTGGTTACTGGATTATTTACATGTTACACATATGTATATATGAAGGTACTTAATTGTGGGAGATTGATGATTCGGGTAGTTTTGGTGCTACATGTACGTATACGGGGGTATATGTATATGGAAGTACTTAGAATTTTACTTTCCGCTTTCATTGTGTGCCATATATTGGGGAATTGTTGGGCTACAATGAAACTTTTCTACAGGTACGCTAACCATGAATGTGTAAGCCGAATGTAGCTGACGACTAGCTTTATATCGAGAGAGTGCGTGTTATGCCACCAACATAGAACGTGATTGCCACCTTAGGTTGGCAATCTTGTGAGGATGAATGGGATGAAGCATGCATCATCCTAATTGTTGCTTTATGCATAGCTATGCTCCTCTCACCCTTGTTCTATATTATGTAACTTGTGATTGATGTGGTACACTATTTTCCTTATATGGAGTCAAACAAGAATGTCTTGTTCTATGTTGCTTGAAGAGGAAGTGTTTGAGAAAAGTGTGTACTTAGCCTTGCTAGAAATACTTGTGGTTACATGCTTGAACCTATAAATGTCCTCTAGTTTAGCCAAGTGGTGGATATGTTAAGCGTTTGCAAATGCTTTAGGCCTCACTTAAGTAATTGTGGATTCTCATGAATAAATTAAATTGGTGTTGGTCTAAGGTAACAATGTTTAGAGCTACTAGAATAATCCGTTGTGTGCTCTTTTGTTAAGTAGAACAAAGGCAAGCTTTGTTTTGCTTGTTGAACATTGGCTGCTAGAACGGTTTCTGTTGTAGTGATGCTTTTGTGGTCATAATGGTGTTTTCTGTAGTTATAGAGAATACCAAAGTGGTAGCTAACTCATTTATCTAGCTTGTCCTAAAATTTCATGACACTAGGACTTATAGTTTGGGAGTTATGAATTTTAGGAGTTTACCGTCAGGTTTTGCTTATGCTCTGAATAGATTTGAATGATTTGTTTGTTTGACATGTGTGCATATGGAATCATGTCTTGGAGATAATAGAAGAAGTGTAGTACTTTTTCTAAACTTTCTAAAATGTCCTATAGCACTAATTTAGTGGTCTAAATCTCTAGTTATGAGATTGCAAAATGGAATGACAGAATCTGTCTAAATCGGGCAGAGATGTCTTATTTGTCATGTTTGGCCTTGTTAGCTGTAGAATCATCTTAATATGATAATAAGAAAGTTATAGACAACTTAATAAGATTTACATAAAGTTAAGGCTCAGCCTTGTTGTGTCCCTAGAACTCCAGTTGTGCATTTTTGAAGTTCTTGTCAGTTTTCGGTTCATGTTGGTACAGATCTGAAACATTAGCATGTTTGGTCATGTTAATCTATGAATTAGCTTTTGGTATGAGTAACTAAAGTGTATCCATCTTCCTAAGCTTTCTAGAAAGTCTAGGATCACCTTTGTGGGATGTCTACAACCTCTGTTATGGTTGAAACAAGTAACTACTATGCTGCTGTCCAGATTATGTGCCCATGCTAAGTTAGTCACCTTAGCTAGCGTTTGTTTTTGGCTAAACTTGTAGTTAGTTATTGCTTTAGATAAAGCCTATTATGGGTGAGCTTGGTAATTAGTAATGACTGCTGTGTGTGATCTTTTTGGCTTGGTAATAGTTACTTGTGTTTGTTTGTTTAAGCTTCTTCATGTATTGCGTGAAGTTATGATGCATGTATGTATGTTTGTTATCTAATTAGTGCCATAGTTGTCACCTTATTGTCCTCGGTGAGTATACGAGTGTCGAATAGATTTATCTTAGAGCAATACTCGAGTTACGCAAAACGATCTCTTGGTGTCGTCTCCAATTAGGTTCTTTTCCTTATGAGCTTAAGCTTGTAGCCGTGGTTGCTTGCTTTGAATGTTTGTGCACAATGCCATTGCTTGATATCTAAGCCTGAGCCTGGACCCTTAAATATTCGCATATACCGTGGTTGTCCTGCACCCGCACATGAATACCCTTGTTTGATCAACCAACCAAGATAGATCCTCGCAATCGCTTCCTTTCAGCCATAGTTGTTCTTTGCCAAGTGTGGAGACCATACCTAAATCACTGTTGGACCTCCTGGTTGCCTCTCCCAAAGGTTAGCTAGTATGACACAATGTCTCTTTGTTGCGGTCTCAAAATCATTTGCTTGCAAATTGTGTAGTATCTTATCAACTCAATCTTTGATTGGTACATCGATTTTGTCCTTCAAATTTGCTTAATCTATTTCCAACCTTCCCAAGTCTCAAGATATTTATCAGTCTTGATCTCATGTTGTTGCTCAACATGATCGAATCTCCTATTAATCTTTTATTTGGTACTCACCTCAGTGGATGCAAGTCATGCGTAGAAATTAAGCAAGAGTCCCTTGCTCAGTTGTCTTTGGGAGTTGAGCTATGTTCTCTTGTGTTGTGTGTTAATTTTTGGATTGCCTCCTTGTTGATTCTAAACCTTGTGACTACCTTTGCTTGCTATCCCTCCTTTGCATAGTGCTTGTTTTTACAACTCAAATTGCATCACTTAGAATTTCACCTTGGTGGTGTGATCGGTAATGGTATTATGAGTAGTAATTAACGGTGCCGTGATGAAACTGAGAGCCTCCTGTGGGCAGCCGACACAAGGTTGTGCTACTTGGCACACGCTGGTATCATGGTTTTTTAATCATAATCCATTACAAAACAACACTGATGTGATTTTCACGTGACCTTCTTCCTTGGTTATCTTTCCATATCTTATCATAAGATCAATATCCCTAACCGAATGTAGTAGAGCTTTCATCCGAAGATACATAAAGGATAACCTTTGAAGAACAGGTCACCGACATAAACATTAACGGATTGCCAGAGGTGGTCGACAAGTGACTCTACTTGGTTGTCCCAAGTATTGATGACCATCATCTAGGGAGCAACGTATCTTAGCTCTATTGGATAAAAAGGACACACAACACTTAATGTTGGACAAGTTATCTGTTGGATGAGAATCGATTGTCGCATTGTGCATAGGACCAGAGCTATCCAAGTCTCAATCTTGTGTGCATAATGACCATACAATCGAAATCAACCATCTCTAGTGTGACTCCTTATCTGTTGACCTCGATGGCAACCATCTGTTCTACACCAACCACAATTGTTGTGATCAAGAGTGAAGATTTAGAAATTTTTAGTATTGAGAGACAACTGATTAGTTACCAATAGGAACGTTGATCTCCAACTAGGTAATGACTCCTTGGTAGCTACGAAGGCTATGTATTACAGAGCAATAACCAACAAGAAGTTAATCAACTAGCCAACAACTTGAGTGATACTCTATCTTCTAGAGCCATTGTGATCAAGTCAATTCAATCTTGGACAATCACATAGAGAGTGAAAGGTGTTCTATCAACTAAAGTGAAGAATTAGAGAAAGCATGCCCTAGTTTCAATTAGCATCCTTGTGCCCTTAGGTGCCACAAACGTTTCGTTTATAACTCTATTGGATGAAGTATTGAGGACTATTTAGAAATAGTTCCTTATTCTTGTAGGAAGATCCTCCAGGCGGAGTATGCATTTTTCCTTGCAAAAGTAACCCGCAAGTTCAAAGCGTGTGCATCATCGGATTGGTATATAAATTAATGGTCGAGATCTGCTGTTGGATGGCCCTTTTGAGGTCCCATAGATACAAGTTTACACTATTTCGTTGCTTTTGCTTTCTCGTATCAACAATGTATGAGCAACCTTGGTTTCTGCAAATCAATTTATACCATCGTGAATCAAAAGCAATTTAAAAAGTGTCAAACAACAGATTTCCCATCTTAGAGCTGCTGTTTGATCCTAAAGAGGAAGCCTCAAGGTGAAAAGTTGTCCTGACAAAGTTGTTATGCTGCAAGTCAACTAAACTTATGGTGCAAATAAGTCACGAAGGAAAATTTTACTCAACCGCTTGGTGGTAGAGTACTCCCTACGGTTCAGTGAATATCTACAACTTTTGTTGTCCTTAAGGCCTCGCTACATCTTTCTTTGGTAATGAGTTTCCAATGATGACATACTTTGGTACCTTATAAATGTTTTTACCAAATAGGTTGCATCTGATTCAACCCAGATAACTGTTACCTTTGGATAAGAGAATCTTCTTAGGTCACATTTGGCAAAAATACGAAGCCAACAGAGTCAGCTATCACATTCACTAACCCCTCGATAGACTCAGATAATACAGTGTTATCATTAGAGAAAGAGAACTGCACGCATGAAATAGGAAGTAGCTTTCCATTAGTTGATATCTAAAGGATTGAACATTTACGACCAGCATAGACCTTGTCTATTGGTTACTCAGTATCATATAACCTCTAAGAGTTGTTTGTCGTCCATGATCTCACCCTTTGGAAGGTTGTACTCAAGCCATTTTGGTAGAGGACTGCTTTTCAAACTTTGTGAACATAGGGTCATTTCAATGAGTATACTTCTGAAATTTTTGGTCTAGTGTAAAGTTCATATAGACTATGCTGTGTTCACTAAAGAATCAGATACTTGTGAGTGGTTAGCTCATCGACCAAATGACCTCTGTACACTGAGAACGAAGTACTGTGTCGTCTTGGATTCCTCTAAAAGTAACAATGCTTCATGGAAGTCAATGAAGGAAATTCTTCAAAGTTCACCATCAAGAGCAAATATTAGAAAATGTCGTGACCAAAATAGCTTCTCTGATGCTTGAAGTTTAGTAGCCTAATGCTATAGCAGATGTTGGAAACTAGATAACATGTCTCTCTTCCTTAAAGATCTTACGTTCTGAATCTTGGGACGTGATTCCTTTAAGGGGGGAGGGTTGTAACACCCCAGGTGTTAGACTTGCATTTGGCACCTGCATTGCATGAGCCTAAGCATCATTTGTTCATATATGAGCATGGAACATATTTGATGCACTAGTGGAACATGTGAAACATGCCTATATGGAATGTGCTTTGAAACATCTGCAACATCTCCTTGAAACACATGCAACATATCCTTGTTAATTATGTTTTAATGTATGTTAGGTGCTCATGCCTGGTAATGCAAGTGAGTGTTGATGTCACTTCTTTCATCTGTCTCACATCACTCTCTATCGATAGTGAACTCTGGAAAAGTTTCATGGAGTTTGGAATCAAAAAGTCACATGAAATGATAAGTTATATGCTTGTTTGGATTATAACTGAAACATACTTCTGAAACCAAGAAACATGTTTTACATTCCATGTGAACTAGTGTTTATGCAACATACAAATGCAACATGTGCAACACATCTAGGACATATGTGGAACAACCTAGTGAAACATGTGTAGCATGTACCTTGCAACAACACTATGAAACAAGTGAAACAGAGCTTTGAAACAAGCATTTCAATTGTAGTGATTTCTATGTTTCAATGCATATGAGACCTAGATCCCTATGTAACCTATGCATGGTGGACCTGGTTAGACTCTACAACACCTTAACTACACTTAGGACACATAATGTAACAATGTTCATGTTGATCATTTTGCCTAATTGTGCTTATAAGTGATGGTTGACCATGTATGGACCTTGGAATGCTTTTGTTTGACCATTTCAAAAGTGTGACCTAGAAGCTTTGTGTGACTATGAACCCCTTTACAAAGTTGTAGAGAATTTTATAAGGAACAAACTTTGTTTAAGAGTCAAGTCATGAAAATATGTGGAAGATGCCCAAAAATGGCCCACAAGTCAGATTGAGGGTTGTTTCCAGCACTTTGCATATTCTAAGTCCCTAATCGGCAGCATCAAGTCAACATGTTCGTGACATTTTAGCTTCCAAGTTCATGTGGTAGCTCAATTAGATTCCTTAATATGAGTTGGAGTACTGTTCATGGGGGAAACAATGAATCAAGTGTCATCACATTTGGAGTATATTTGGATCTCCAAAATTAGTTGCTAAAACAGCATGTTTGCAATTTTGTTGAGTAAATGACCTCGACATTGGCATTCCGTGTTCTCCAAATTTTGTTAAGTAACTTGAGTAGATCCAAATGTAAAGGTTGGAGCTTACATGATGGGGAAGAACATACAACAAGATGGCAATGGTTGCATTTTGTTTGGACCATCAATTTGGATAGTTGCTCATTGTTATCAAATCACTGACATTGGCAACTTTGGAGCCGATTATCTCCTAAACCAAAACCCTAATGACTGAAGTGTCTTAATAAAAATCAAAGAGCATCATGTGGTCTTCAAACTTCATTTTGGCCCAAGACCTAATTTGACCCAGAACAAGCCCAAACAGGCGCCCACCTTGCCACCTTCGTCGCTCGCCATGTGTTCGGAGAATTGCCCCATCGGCGACACGTGCTCCAGACGTGGCCACCATGCGTGAGCCAGTGCTTGGCCCTGCTGCCGTGCGTCCCGATGCCCTAGCCTCTTCCAGCACAGATGCCCGAGCTCCTCCCCATCCTCCTCCACTTCCTCTCACTCTCCCTCTCGCGTTGTGGCTGCTCGTGGTCGCGGCCGCCTTGGACGAGAGAGCAGAGCTCCCGCCGCCGTTGTTGCTCCTAACGCTTCAAGCCACCGCGGCCGTAGCTGCATGCACCACCATCTTTGCCAACCCCTTCTCCCTCCCGCGCGCGCCTTGGATGTCTTGCTCACAGCCAGAGCGCCGCTGCCCTAAGTCGGGTCGCCATGGCCGCGATGGCCAAACTCTGAGCCACCACCGATTCCTAGCCTCTGGCCTCCCTCCGCCTAAACGAACCACTGCACCACCTCCGTCACCTCACGCCACACCTCCCGCGCTCCTCGCCTTAGGTCGCTCGTCACTGGAGCACCGCCACCGCCTGCTGTCGTCGTCCCGTGCCGCCAGCGCTCGTGGGCAGGGCACCATAGGTGGTCTCCGGGGGAACCACCACCTCCCTTGGATGCGCGTAGACTAGGGCATTTCCATAGCCCCGCCGCTCGCTGCCGGCGCCGCCCCTAGCGGCCGGAGCCGCAAGTTCGGCCACCTCCCCTACTCTGCTGTCCGGAGGAAGGGGAAGACCGGCTCCCTCTCTCTTTGATTCTCCCTCTGCTTGGATGATAGGTGGGGCCAGGAGGACAGGGGGTCCCGCAAGTCAGCATTATGAGGGGCACAGTTGGGTAAACATTCGGGTGCACCTAGCAAGTTAGGCTAGGGTTGTTTTGTTCTGAATTTAAATTTCAGATTTCATGTTCATTTTTGAAAATACATATCTCCTACTAGGAAAGTCCAAAAATGGCAAATGTGGACTTTTTGGAAACCTTGAGAAAATATATATGCAGTAGAATCATAAAATGTTACATGTTTGTGGAAGTTTTCTAGTGTTTTGATTTAAGTTAGAAAAGAGCTCTAAAAATGCCTTTAAACTTGACTAGAGCAAGATCTAGAGTTTATATATCCAAAAATAGTGATTCTTGTTCTATTAATCTTGTGATAACATGTAATAACTAATAAAAATATTAAACCTATTAGTTGTTCACTGTTTTCTTAGGGTTTTGATTTAATCTTGCTAAATGAGTGAATCTACATTGTTTTGCTTGACAATTTCATATCTTGAGTTGTGTTGTTCCAATTGAGGTGAAATTTCTATGGTTGTCTACTTATGATATGTGTGAACTTTGGTTAAAATTTCATGAGCCTTGGTTGCTGGATGAGTGAAATATAGGTTTAACTTGCTCTCACATGATTCATTGCATTAGCCATTTGTCCTTTTCATAGAGGTTGATATACATGTCCAAATAGCTTGAAATGTGGCAGGTAGACTTTTGGCTGCATATGTAGGTCACTGAAATTTTGGTAGAATTTACTGTGCATCTTCGATATGTGTTCATAATTCCACCTAATTATGTAAATAAATTAAGAAAATGCATTAAAAGAATTTATTTAGGAGTGGACACTATGTTTTCTGCTGTTCATTAGTCATGTGTGATATGTTGGTAAAGTTGGTTTTTTCCAATTATAGTTTTGCAATGTAAGTTAATAATTATTCCTTGCAAACGAAGTTTCTGGACAGTTCTGGGGGCAATGTAAATTACCCCATGTCAATGATGTTTTCTGAGCATCTTGTCTATATCAAAGTTGTATATAATTCATATATCTAGCTTGTGTTCAAATTTGGTGGAATTTGGATAAGGAGTTTTTGTGTTATAGATGTTTAAATTCAGGTCCCAGATTTGGTTGCTCTATGTTTGGAGCAGACCAGATTCTGTAGTTTCATCTTTTCAACCTATTAAACTTGGGAATCAGGCTTAGGTGATATTAAATGAACTGTTGAAAATTTCATAAGATTTGTAGAATGTCTTGTTGCATATCATTTGGAGTTGTAGATCTCTAGTTATGATTAAATTACTCAGCTGTTGTTCTGATGTCCAAAAAGTGGCAGATTCTAGTCTTAGTGCTTTGATTCACTTTACAATGCTCGTGTGTTGAAGTGTGACTCATATCTTTGATGGTACTTGGGTTGGTACTCTATGATCTTATGAAACTTGTGTCTTGATTTATGTTCTTTCCATCTTCTATGGTATGCCTTAAGTGAGGATCAAGTTAATTAGCTCTAGGTGCTTATGAGAACTTCGGTATGCTTGCATGATTGCTTTGTTTATTGCACTTCTATGCTTTCACACATATGCATTGTTGCACCTCATATAGGTATGCTAGTATAAATGTGTGAAGGATGTGGCGTTGGAGCTAAACCCGAAGATGGTGTTTGGTGGATCCATCCCGAAGATGGAAGAACTAGAAAGTTCTAGGAGGAGAGGTGCTCGCCAAGCGGGTTTCATCTGACAAACGCTGACTTGAGTCGGATCCCAGTCAAGCCCTAGAGCATTATAAGCCTCCTACCTTCAAAGCAATTAATTCTATATATGTTATAAGTATTGTTGCATTAAGTGATAGGAGTTGGTTGGAAACCCTTGCTGCATTATATCATTCCTTGTCTAGATATATGAATCCTTGAATCCTAATAGACTAGGATCGAGTAGATGCTTAGCCCTGCTTTAAGCGGTAGAAGTCAGGTGATTTCCTGTCACCTACGAGATGTAGGGATATTCATATATGACACAGTTGGCTATATTTGCTATCGTGGAAAGGAACCATGTGTTAATAAAATGAAATGAGATCGGGCGGGATGACGATAGTGAAGCAACAAGGCATGGAGGTCTTGGGTGTGGATCTATCCCCGTCTGAGTCGTTTAAGGACCGATTCGCTATACGTCCTTGAGTCATTTTGAACGCAGTTTAACACTTAGTTGGCCAGATAAGCCGTTCCGACCGCGAAGCCGAGTAATACAGTTCAGGCTAGGTATCGAATGGTAGGTCGCATCTTGGAGGAAGTAAGGATGTGCTTGGGAACATTAGCATAAGACCAAGGGGGTTAAAGTCCCTATCATCCTGGCAGAGTGTTGCCCTTGGGGATGTAGCATCAGTCGAACCTGCGCTTTCTTGAACTATACCAAAGGTAACTTGTGCAACCCTGGCACAGGCCTACGCGATTTGTGTTAGAAATACCCCTCTAGCTGGATAGGAACTCGATTTGAATCGCTATCGCTCCCGGTTAGTGAGCACTTGATTTGGGCAGCGGCAATGTAGATTTAATTAAATTGAACAGATGGTTAATTGGATGATGATGGAAATGTTGCCTCAATTTATACATGCTATGGTTAATATTGTTTGCTCCTAATCAAGTGAGTGCTCTAGTATAGGTTCTAATATAGATGATAGGTTAATGATAATTAACTTGGTCCTTAAGCATTAATGATTACTTATCTATATTAAGCTTTTTATTCAAAATGTTGTCAAGCTATCCCACTTTATATCAGCCTTGCATGATCCTTGGTGTCACTTTATTTCTGGTTTTTTATGGGTAAGTCTAGCGAGTGCCTTCTCGTACTCAGGGTTTATTCCCACTTGTTGCAGATTGTGATGTATTATGGCGACTACAAGAGTTGGTTAGCTCCTGCAATAGTGGTGGAGTGCGATCATGGGCATGATCCTTCTTATTTATCTTGTCTCTAATGCTTTTGTTGGAAGTCGACCTTGGTACTAGCATGTATTTAAAATAAGATTAATGTTAGTTTCAATTTACTTTGCTTCCGCTACTTTTCAATGTAAGCTGTAATAACTTTGCCAAACTCCGATGTATATTGGACTACTTGTGAAATGGATGTAACATGTGACTTGTTATGTTGAATCACTACAATCTTGGCTTGTATGATTGGTTGGTTTGAAATCCCTCGTGATTTCATTGGACTACCAGAGTTATATGGGCTCAAGTGCGAGAATTTGATCACTTCGGTAATTGTTTTTGTACTTGTGCTCTTATAATTTAGACGGTTCCGTGACAAAGTGGGCCTTCTCCCCTTGGGCTCATGTAGGGTGATGTTATGCCTTGTCTTATTGCACCTTTTGAATGTCTATTCTATGTATTCCATGAATGTCCTCCAGCAAATGGTTAAACACCAAAACTTGTGGAAATTATTAGTTCCAAAGCCCTATATCTAAGCTTGGTGTTATTTTACCAGTTTTTGTATGAAAGTTGGTGGTTAGAAATGTGAGTTAAGCACCGCCAACAACCTCTTAGGGCTGGGGGTGTGATAAGAAGTGATCGACAAGGGTGGCAGAGATTTTGGAGATTCTAGAGGGCTGGGTGTTGTAGGGTCAGAACTGTGGCAAGCATAGTTGTTCGAGTCAGTGTTAGAGTATGGGTCTCTGGTGGCTTAGGTGGACTCCAGAACACAAGAATCACAAAGAGGAAGCAACGGTTTATCCTGGTTTAGGCCAATCGATGCCCTATGTCTAGTAGTTGATGATCTTTATACTCAAGAGCACCTGTTGCAGAGTCAAAACTGTGGCAAGCATAGTTGTTTGAATCAGTGTTAGAGTATGGGTCTCTGGTGGCTCGGGTGGACTCAAGAACACAAGAATCACAAAGAAGATGCAACGGTTTATCCTAGTTTGGGCCAATTAATACCCTATGTGATTACCGCCCAATTTATACAAATTCAAGTACTACTGTCCCCGTTTAACACGTTGACATGCACATACTTTCACTTATATAAACCTAGTAGTCCGCTGAGTGTCACGAAGGACCTCGGTAAATTAACAGTACAACCAAGACCATAATAGATTAAGCAAATACACATCACATACATGGAGTTGCAGCAGAAATAATATTACAAAAGAGTTCACAAGTAATAATACAAGTTTTGGTTTCAAAAACAGTTAGGGAAAATAACATAGCTTTCAAATGATTACAATAATATATCTTCTAAATACATTGCTAGCATAAGTGACATCCTCTAACAAAAGAATAAGATGAGAGTGCTATACAGAATCACCGAGCCCACTGGTGGTTAGCCACCATCTTTAGCAGGGCGAGAGCCATGCCTGTAACATGGTGGGATAAACCCTGAGTACGAGGGGTACTCAACTAGACTTACCCATCATAAACCAGAAATAATATGACACCAAGGAGTATGCAAGGCTTTATAGGTGGATTTAGCTTGACAACATTTTGCATAAAAAGCTTAAGTAATAGAACTTGGATATTTAATATCTTTAGCATGAAGTTGATACCTATTCAATTAAGCATCTCTAGGTTAGCACCTATACTAGAGCAATCACTTGATTAAGCTAAACAAGCATTAGTAACCATATCTGATGTAGTAATTTGAGTATCATCATAACGAACATGTTCTATCAAGCATTACTATGTTGTCGCTGCTCAGTTAAGTTCTCACTATCCGGGAGAGATGACGATTCGAATCGATTCTAACCAGCTAGGGAGTTATTCCTAACACAAATCCATACTTCCCTTGTCGGGGTCGCGTCAGGTCACCTTTGGTTCAACTTAGGAACCAACTTCGTGGGTCCAATTAGCACCACACCCTCAAAGATTCTACCAATATGCTAGGAAGATCAAGCCTGGCCTACCCTTGGACTAACGCCATTGGCTCTCCACACATCCTTACTTCCTCCAGAGTGCGCGCTTTCACTTAACGGGTCCCGCCCTGAGTTGAGCTACTCGGCTTTGTGATCAGAACGACTTATCCGGCCAACTAAGTGCTAGACATGCATTCAACATGACATGAGGACGTACAACAAATAGGTCCTTAACCGACACAGATGGGGATAAATAGGCACCTAAGACCTCCATGGATTGTTGCTTCTCTATCACAATCCCGCCCGGTCTCCTTTTATTCACTAACACATGGTTATTTTCCACGATATCACATATATCCAACCCTGATCAGATATTCACCTATATCTCGCAGGTAACAGGAAATCACCTGACTTCTACCGACTAAGCATGGCTAAGCATATATATTCAATCCTAGACCTACATAGGGTTCAAGGTATATATATATATATATATATATATATATATATATATATATATATATATATATGGACAAGGAAGATATATGCATCTAGTGTTTTCATCCAACTCCTGCAACCTAATGCATCAAACATATACAACTCAATTTGATATTTATAAAAACATAGGAGGCTTAGAATGCTCTAGGGCTTGCCTAGGTTCCAACACTAGGTTAGTGTTTGTTAGATGACACTCGCTTGGCGAGCATCTCCTATCCTAGCACTTGCTTAGTCCTTCCATCTTCAAGATAGATCCATCAAACACCGTCTTCGGGTTTAGCTCCAACATCCCATCCTTCACGTGGTTCATCTAACATACCTAGATGAGATGCAAGATGCAAGTGCATGACTATGAAGAATGGTAACAAGAGATGCATCATAGGCACCTAGACAAGCACAAGATTATGCAAGACAAGAGATGCATCATAGCTTTCAAGACAAGCACAAGATTATGCATCATAGGCACCTAGACAAGCACAAGATTATACCTAGACAAGTGCACCTAGACAAGAGATGCATCATAGCATTCAAGACAAGCACAAGATTATGCAAGACATAGGCACCTAGGTTTATCCAACAAAACATCATGCAACCTATTATAAAGAGGTAGCAAGCATATAAGACATGGCACACAAGTGAATTTAAGTTTAGATATTGCACACATGCTTTTATCAAGAACTAACCAAACATGTTTAGCCAAAACAAGAGCAAGCTAAAGCAATTACCCAGCACATGTATGGAAATCTGGACAGCAGCACAGCAGTCACTTGTTCGACCCATAAGTGGAGTAATGAGTATTCAACAAAGGTGATCTTAGACTTTCTGGAAAGATAATGAAATTATCTAAAACTTTGTTATTATCATCTCAAGATGATCCCACAGCTAACAAGGTCAAACAACACAATAAAGACATCTCTGTCCAGACTTGGGACAGAATCTGCCATCCTACTTGGAACAGCTATCACTGGAGATTTAGACCACCATAAAGTGTGATCTTTAATAATTTAAAAGCTTATGAAAATCTCTACAACTCTTCTAACATCACCAAAAGGTGATTCAAAGCTTAGCTAAGCCAAACAACACAATCATTCAGATTTGCATAGAGAGCATGCAAATCTGACAATGAAATTGCCGGGAGCATAACTCCAAAACTATCAGGCCTATGGTCATGAAATTCTAGGACAAGAAAGACATGGAAGTTAGCTACAACTTTGGTATCCATCACATTCCTAGAAAACAATATTTGCATCATGAAAATAATTGCATAACCAAAACTGTACATGCAGCCATTTTAGAATATAACAATTTGATGTTTCACTTGTTTTGCTAATCAAAGAGCATACACGTATTGTCACTCAAGGCTCAAACCAACACCAACATAGCTCAGTCACATTCCACTCAAGTTAATGAAATCAAAGGAGCATCACATGACTTAATTATATGCATCTACTAGCAAGCTTTCATTACCAATTGTATAATACCACATATATTAATTATAGGTGATGTTGATAAACATGGAATTTGGAGCTGAGATTTTTATGAGAGAAAGATGATGACCAAACATGATTACTGTACAAATTTCACATGCTCAGGTTTTATAATTTAATTACTATGAAAAAGATAAATTGCTATTGCAAGAAAACAAGTGAGAGCAAGATAAATCTAAAGATCAGCATTTTCCATAAACACATGGCCATATTATATGTTATTATGGTAGCACAACATTATACAAAGGTAGAGGAACAACATTTTCCATTTTTACACCTTTATAAAAATTATAACTGATTTAAATCCATTTATTAAGCACCAAACAAGTTAAATCAATAACTCACCCATATTGCATGTAATAAGCCTGAAGTTTATTACCACAGTACACACATAGCATCAGTAGCCTACCATAAAAATTTCATAGCAATTAGAGCACCACAACTTTAGATATGAAAATAACAAGCAAAACAAGCCAAAATTGCCTATTTAACAAGATTAAATCAAAACATTATAAAAACAGTACACAACTGGTATGTTCAATATTATTTTTAGCTATATCATGTCATCACAAGATTAACACAACTAGAATTACAATTTTTGGACTTCTATAACTCAAGATATGCATCTCTCAAACATAAAAGGATTTCTAGAAGCACTTTAGAAGAATAAATAAAAACAGTAGAAACTTTCTATTAACACACATTATATTATGAATCTACTATGCAGATCTACTCACAAGGATTCCAAAAAGTCATTATTTTCTATTTTACGTTTTTTCTATGATTTACTATGTATTTTGAAAGTTTTAGCCAAAATAAAAGCATAAAGAAAAAACAACTTTGCATCGAGGACCCATAACTTTTCATAAAATAGATCCTAGTGAATAGGTCCCTATAGGCAATATTCATATGAGTCACAACTTCGTAGATCGACCCTCCCCTTTCTTCAAATTGCTGCGCAAGATCCTTGACGGGATTTTGGAGTAGAGGAAATCGGGGGCTTGCCGTTTCTGGAGGAGGAAGGTCACGTCGGCAACGGCTGAGGGGCGGGGAAACCTGAAAGTCCTATGTTTGGTGTTGGTAATTAGTGACAATACCTAAGTACTAATCCTATGCCTAAGTTGTATGTAGCATATGAGGATTAGTACATTCCAAGGTTGGTGGCAAGATGGACATGGTGATCATGATGGCCACACTTGGATTTGGACGCAACCCTATGTGATCAAGGCAAAGGTATATGCTTAAGGGTTGTGTTTTAGTAACCAAGACACTTAGTGGGTGTGGTTACCTTATAGGATAGATAGCCGTACTATAAAGAGGGGAATGACGCGGCTATTGAACTCCTAAGTGCCTCTAGGTGTGCATTTCATGTCATATGCATTTGGATAGAACTAATATCGCCTCGAAAAATGATTGTGAAAATGCTAACACACTCACACATGACGAGATCACTTGGTGATGTTAGCACGTTTGCGACGGCGGTGGAGTTTGAGCGGTAGAGAGGGTTTGGTTCCTCTCTCCCTCCCGCCGAGCGTACGAGCGCGGGATTCAGGCGATTTCGGGGATATGAAATGCCTATTTTCCACTACGCCGGAAGTCAGAAAAAGAAACGGAAGCGAACGGAGGTCACAATGGTGACCGGACGCTGCACCGGACGCGGTCACGGTGTGACCGGATGCGTCCGGTCAGTGTCCAGTGACTGCGCGTTTTTCAGTTGTTTGATCGGACGCGAGGCGCGTCCGGTCACAGGCGACCGGACGCGTCCGGTCGTCCAGGGAGCTTACTGGACTCCGATCGGACGCGGGCACTGTGGCGTCCGGTCAGTTCTTCAGCGCGTCCGGTCGCTGGTTCGTTGTGCGCGGCTCAGGGTTGACCAGCGCGTCCGGTCAGTCACGGGACCGGCGCGTCCGGTCGTGACCAGCGCGTCCGGTCGTTGCGACCGGCGCGTCCGGTCAGTGTTTCAAAAAGTACCGTTGCGCGACCGGCGCGTCCGGTCGTTGCGACCGGCGCGTCCGGTCAGTGTCGCGAAACTAGCCGTTGCGCGACCGGCGCGTCCGGTCAGTTGGACCAGCGCGTCCGGTCAACGCGACTTCGGCTGTTTCAAGTTTCTAACGGCTATATTCGAAGGGGTACGTCTATAAATACTCGTTGGCCGGCTCAAGGCTCTAACTCTCGAACATTTGACATACTTGTGAGCACTTTGAGCTAAGCAACTCCCCTCCCACTCATCTCTCTTGCTTCTTTGCATATTCGAAGTGAGATTGAGTGATCCAAGTGCATTTGCATTGTGAGATTGCATCTAGTTGGCACTTGGTGGTTGATTTGCTGCGGGATTCTTGTTTCTCTTGGTGGTTGCCGCCACCTAGACGGCTTGGAGCAGCTTGGAGGCGTTGGCAAGAGTTGGTGATTGTTCTTGGCCACCTCCGGTAATTGTGAGGGGTTTGTGCCTACCTCGGCGAAGCGCCAAAGGCAACTTTAGTGAATTGCTCGTGTCATTGCAACCTTTTGCCATTTGGTAGGTTCTTGTGGTGCCTTTTGAGAGGCTCGGTGTGTGACCGATTAGCCACCGAACCACGTGGTGAAGAGGGACACAACGGGGACTAGCGTGCCGGCAAGCACGTGAACCTCGGGATAAATCTTTGTGTCATCACTTTCATATTGTGATTGATTGATCCCGGTGTTCGGTTATATTGGTATTCATCTATTGATCATATTGATTGGTTGGCTCAATACTTCGTCCCTCGGTGATACCCTCCTAACTCTCTCTTGTATTTATTTCTTAGTTACCTTGCTAGCTTGTTAGTGTAACTCTTAGCTTGTGTAGCTAGCTAGCTTTAGTTGTGCGGTTTGACTTGTGCGGTTGTGTGCAAATAAACTAGAATTGTGAATTGGTTAGGTGGCTTGCAAACACCCCGTAGGCTAAGCAAAACTCGCATCTCGCTATTTGTTATATTGATAAACTTGTTTAGCTTGTCTTTGTAGAAATTTTTATAAGGCTATTCACCCCCCTCTAGCCATCAAGACCTTTCAAGTGGTATCGGAGCCGTGGTCACCGTTTGTAAGGCTTAACAACCTCGGTGTAAGATGGCTCAAGTTATGTTCAATCATGTTAATGGCAAGCCTCCATTCTTTGATGGCGTCTCTTCCTTTGATCATTGGAAAAGGAAGATGAAGCAATATCTAGGCAATATACATGAGAAGGTTTGGGATGTGACCAAAGAAGGATACGTCATTCTTGATGAGGAAAACCTCACTCCCAATGACCGCATCAACAAACAATGCAATACGGCGGCACTTGACACAATCTATCGTGCCATTGATGATAAAGTATTTGAGCAAATCAAAGATCTTGAAAAGGCAAATGAGCTTTGGATAAGGCTTGAAGAAACATATGAAGGCACTTCAACGGTAAAAAGTGCCAAACTATATATGCTCAAGGACAAGTTCTCCACATTCAAGATGAAGGATGATGAATCCATCCCGGAGATGTTCTATAGGCTCCAAGTCATTGTCAATGATCTCAAGGGGCTTGGGGAAAAGGTTGAGGACAAGGACTTCTCACACAAGTTCTTGATGTGCTTACCCAAGAAGTTTGCCACCTTGAGAAGAATGATCTTTAGAGAGGGATTGGACAAGGTCAAACCAACCAATGTGCTTGGAGATATAATGACTGATGCCCAATACAATGATGATGAAGATGAGGTAGAAGAGAAGAAGGAGACCAAGGTCAAGCAAGAGAAGCCCATTGCATTCAAGGCTTCATCCTCTAAGGGCAAGAGCAAGGTAGAAAGTGATGATGATGATCCATTCGATGATGAGACCATGGCCCTCCTTGTGCACAAGATGGGAAGGTTCATGAAGAAGAAAGGATATGGGGCAAGGAAGAGGAGAGACACTATAAAAGCAAAGACCCTTTGCTACAATTGCAATAGCCCCGATCACATAGTGGCGGATTGCCCCTATGAAGATAAGAGATTTCATAATGGGGACTTGAAGCTCAAGAAGAACAAGAAGGATAAGAAAGAGAATGAGAAGAAAGCAAAGAAGAGCTTCACTTTCAACAAGAAGAAGAAGGGTGGTGGTTATGTAGTCACTTGGGATAGTGACAACTCCGATAGTAATGATGATGAAAGCTCTAGTGATGATGAGAGGATCACTCGGCGAGCCATTGCAAATATCGCCCTCTCCAACAAGCCATCCATCTTCGACACTTCATCAACATGCCTTATGGCCAAGCCTACAAAGGTAAAATATGATGATAGTGATGATGATTCTTGTGCTAGTGATGATTGTAGGAGTGATGATGAGGAGGATGAGGACTACTCCAAGGATGATCTATTAGGCATAATAGATCAAATGAGCAAGGGCTACAAGAGGACAACCAAGAAATATAAAATCTTGGAACAAGAGCTCATTGCCAAGAGCAATGAAAATGATGCCTTGATGGAGGAGCTTGTTGCTCTCAAAAAAAGTAAGGAGTGCAAAGGAATTGAACAAGAGCTCAAAGCTCTTAGGAAATCCTTTGATGAGCTAGAGGCTTCTCGTGAGTGTCTAAAGGAAGACCACGAGGATCTTGAAATTGCTCACACTAGGCTTAAGGAAGCCCACTCCACTCTACTTGAGCTCATCAAGGAAAAGGATCTCAAGTTGGAGAAGCTCATGAAGGAAGCTAAGGAGGAGCAAGTGATTGCCACTTGTGATATTGGACTAACATGTGATATTATTGATGATTCCTTATTTGTTAGTCCTACTAATGCTTCATGTAGCTCATCATCATCCACCACAACCAACTCTACCTCTACTACTAGTGATTCATCACTTGTGGTTGAGACTCTCAAGAGAGAGGTGGATGATCTCACCCGCGCATTAGGCAACGCCTATGGTGGGGATGCCCGCTTGCTAAAATGCTTGGGTAGCCAAAGGTTCTCCCTTAACAAAGAGGGATTGGGCTATACTCCCAAGAAGGGCAAGGCGGCCTTTGCTACTCCAAAGCCTCGCTTTGTGAAGGGCAATGGTCGTTATTGCAATAGATGCAAGCAAATTGGGCATCTAGAGATTAATTGCAATAAAATGAACAAGAACAAGAAAAATGCTAATGTACCTTACATTCCTTTTGATTCTTGTTATGTACTTACCAAGGGTGAGAAAGGTGTGCATGCTAGGTTTGTTGGTACACCAATTGTGGGCCCAAAGAAGAAGGCCATTTGGGTACCAAAGAGCTTAGTGACTAACCTCCAAGGACCCAAGCAAGTATGGGTACCTAAGAAACATTAAATTGTTTTGTAGGTTAATTACAAGGCCGGAGGAAGGCATTGGGTGCTTGATAGTGGGTGCTCTCAACATATGACCGGTGATTCAAGAATGTTCAACTCTCTCAAATCAAATGATAGTGGCATTGATAGCATCACATTTGGTGACAATAGCAAGGGTGATGTAAAGGCTCTTGGAAGGATTGCAATCTCAAATGATCATAGCATCTCCAATGTGCTACTAGTTGAAAAGCTCAATTTCAACTTGTTGTCGGTTGCTCAATTGTGTGATCTCGGTTTCAAGTGCATATTTGGTGTTGATGATGTGGAGATAGTTAGTGTTGATGGCTCTAACTTGATCTTCAAAGGCTTTAGATATGAGAATCTATACTTGGTTGATTTCAATGCCAGTGACACTCAACTTTCAACATGCTTGCTCACCAAATCAAGTATGGGTTGGTTATGGCATAGAAGACTTGGTCATGTTGGCATGAAGCAATTGAACAAGTTAGTGAAGCATGACTTAGTTAGAGGCTTGAAGGATGTCACATTTGAGAAGGATAAGCTATGTAGTGCATGTCAAGCCGGAAAGCAAGTAGGCAACACTCATCCATTGAAGAGCATTATGAGTACTTCCAAGGCATTTGAGTTGTTGCACATGGATCTATTTGGGCCAACTACATACACAAGCATTGGTGGCAACAAGTATGGTTTTGTGATTGTGGATGATTTCACTAGATACACATGGGTATTCTTTCTTGTGGACAAGAGTGATGTATTTGACATATTCAAGAAGTTCATCAAGAGAGTGCAAAATGAGTTTGAGACCACAATCAAGAAAGTAAGAAGTGACAATGGAAGTGAGTTTAGAAACACAAGAGTTGATGAGCTTTGTGAGGAGCTTGGAATCAAGCATCAATTCTCGGCCAAGTATACACCTCAATCAAATGGCCTAGTTGAAAGGAAGAATAGAACCTTAATTGATATGGCAAGATCAATGTTGAATGAGTATAATGTGAGTCATTCATTTTGGGCCGAAGCAATCAACACGGCTTGCTTCTATAGCAACCGCCTCTATTGCCACAAGTTTCTAGAGAAGACACCATATGAGATCTTAAATGGAAGAAAGCCCAACATTGCATACTTTCGGGTATTTGGTTGCAAATGCTACATCTTGAAGAAGGGCACTAGATTAAGCAAGTTTGAGAAGAAATGTGATGAAGGATTCCTACTTGGTTACTCAACTACTAGCAAAGCTTATAGAGTATGGAACCTATCTAGTGGTTTACTTGAAGAAGTGCATGATGTTGAGTTTGATGAAACAAATGGTTCTCAAGATGAGGAAGATAACTTGGATGATGTGAGAGGAACTCAATTGACTAATGCTATGAAAGAAATGGATATTGGTGATATTAGGCCAAAGCAAGTGATTGATGTGGATGACAACAAAGATCAAGTGCTCCAAAGTCCAATTACACAAGCTAGTGGTTCTCTAATGCAAAATCAAGCTAGTACATCATCTCAAGTACAACAAAATCAACAAGTGGCTAGTTCATCATCTCCAACTCATGATCAACATCAACATTCAAGCAATCAAGTCCAAGTGCTTCAACCAACTAACATTGCAAGAGACCATCCATTGGATTCCATCATTGGTGACATACAAAGAGGAGTTCAAACTAGATCAAGATTGGCATCTTTTTGTGCTCACTCATCTTTTGTGTCAATGGAAGAACCCAAGGACATTGATAGAGCATTGAGAGATCCGGATTGGGTAAATGCAATGCATGAAGAGCTCAACAACTTCAAGAGAAATGAAGTATGGGAACTAGTTGAAAGGCCTAAGGATCACAATGTCATTGGAACAAGATGGGTCTTTCGCAACAAGCAAGATCAAGATGGGATAGTAGTAAGGAACAAAGCAAGACTAGTGGCTCAAGGTTACACACAAATAGAGGGTCTTGACTTTGGTGAAACTTATGCCCCGGTTGCAAGATTGGAAGCAATTAGGATCTTACTTGCCTATGCTTGTGCTCACAATATCAAGCTATATCAAATGGATGTAAAGAGTGCATTTCTCAATGGGTACATTCAAGAGGAGGTGTATGTGGAGCAACCTCCCGGTTTTGAAGATGACAAGAAACTCAATCATGTATACAAGTTAAGGAAGGCTTTGTATGGATTAAAGCAAGCACCTAGAGCATGGTATGAAAGATTGAGGGACTTCTTGCTATCTAAAGGATTTGTCATGGGCAAAGTTGATACAACACTATTCACCAAGAAGATTGGGAAAGACTTGTTTGTGTTGCAAATATATGTTGATGATATCATATTCGGTTCAACCAATCAAGATTATTGTGATGAGTTTGGGAAAATGATGGCAAAGGAATTTGAAATGTCAATGATTGGTGAACTTAGTTTCTTTCTTGGACTTCAAATCAAACAAATGAAGGAAGGAACATTTGTAAGCCAAACCAAGTACATCAAAGATATGCTCAAGAAGTTTGGCATGGAAGATGCAAAGAGTATTACAACTCCAATGGGCACTAGTGGAAGCTTGGATAGTGACAAGAGTGGCAACATGGTGGATCAAAAGCTATATAGATCGATGATTGGTAGCCTACTCTATGTGACGGCATCAAGGCCCGATGTGATGTTTAGTGTATGCATGTGTGCAAGATTTCAAGCCTCGCCAAGAGAAAGTCATTTGAAGGCAACAAAGAGAATATTGAGGTACTTAAAGCATACACAAGATGTTGGATTGTGGTATCCCAAAGGTGCAAGTTTTGAGCTAGTTGGATATTCGGATTCCGACTATGCCGGTGATAAAGTGGAGAGAAAGAGCACTTCCGGGACATGTCAATTGTTGGGAAGATCACTTGTCTCATGGTCATACAAGAAGCAAAATAGTATTGCACTATCTACCGCCGAAGCCGAATACATTGCCGCAGGTAGTTGTTGTGCACAAATCTTGTGGATGAAGGCAACATTGAAGGATTTTGGAATTAATTTCAAGAATGTGCCATTGCTATGTGACAATGAAAGTGCCGTGAAGCTAACTAACAATCCGATTCAACATCAAAGAACAAAGCATATTGATGTTCGCCATCATTTTATTAGAGATCATCAACAAAAGGGTGACATTGCTATTGAGAGTGTGGGCACCGAAGATCAATTAGCCGATCTATTCACCAAGCCACTTGATGAGAAGAGATTTCACAAGCTAAAGAATGAGTTGAACATAATTGACTTCTCCAACATGAGTTGATGCACCCCATATATGACATGCCTCTCCTTCGAGCCCCAAGGTATAATTGGTTGACATATCATACATTCTATACTAAGGACTTGTTTAGTGCATCTAGTCATGATTTCTTATGTTCTAGGATCATTCATGAAAATTAAATAAATTTGAAGTTTATATGGTGCCACTATTGTTTCCATGACTTGTATGATCTAGTGGTAGCATATAACTTGTTTAAGTAGCTTGTGATCCTAAGTATTTAATCTAGAAAACTTGTCTAAATATTTGCTTCAACATGGTTCATGATAACCCTTCTAGTGAGGTGTGAAGAAGCTTGCCCTTGGATCAAACCGAAGTATTTTATTTATGCAAGCAATCTAGGTTGAATCATAAACTTGATCCTCACCCCATATTTCAACATGATAATCTATCTAAAGTTTGCTCCTTGTGGTCAATTGGTGCCAAAGGGGGAGAAAATATTGTTCACAAAGATAGAACTCAAAGGGGAAGACAATGTTGTGGGGGAGAAAAATGTTGTTCACAAGATAGATTCTAAAAGGGGAGAATTGATAAAAGAAGGGGATCAACTAAAATTTTGAGCACACAAGTAGGGGGAGCAAGCTCTTTAAACATGAATGTTGCATTTCTATGTGCACTTCATATGTATGATGCATAGTTATGCATTTCGTTTTCTCCGATACATTGCTTGTGTGGTGACTTGCTAGTATAATTTGAATGATGCATTGTGGTACTAGCATGAATAGGAAGTAGTTAGATTTTCGTTGCTTCATGTTTTTCAAAGTGGTACTAGAGCCTTGCTTATAATGTTGATCTCACGAGGTTTCTAGTTATGTTTGTGCTTTTCCAAGTGGAATCTAACTACACAAGGTGCTAAGATGGTGTTTAATCGCTACTCCGATGGTATCACGCTTCAAAGGTCTATAATCTAAAACACTTAGCACCTATTGGTAGACAATGCTCCTAATCTTTCCTATCTAACATGTATGCTTCCAAAATCCAAACATATAGCATACATGTAGGGGGAGCCATTGCTATCAATTTGAATTCATGATCACATGTCCATAATTCTTACATATGGTAATATACTTGGACAATGTGACATGGGTTCAATCAAAATTTTATCATAATATCTTTGTGAAAGGTTTGTCACCAATTACCAACAAGGGGGAGATTGAAAGTCCTATGTTTGGTGTTGGTAATTAGTGACAATACCTAAGTACTAATCCTATGCCTAAGTTGTATGTAGCATATGAGGATTAGTACATTCCAAGGTTGGTGGCAAGATGGACATGGTGATCATGATGGCCACACTTGGATTTGGACGCAACCCTATGTGATCAAGGCAAAGGTATATGCTTAAGGGTTGTGTTTTAGTAACCAAGACACTTAGTGGGTGTGGTTACATTATAGGATAGATAGCCGTACTATAAAGAGGGGAATGACGCGGCTATTGAACTCCTAAGTGCCTCTAGGTGTGCATTTCATGTCATATGCATTTGGATAGAACTAATATCGCCTCGAAAAATGATTGTGAAAATGCTAACACACTCACACATGACGAGATCACTTGGTGATGTTAGCACGTTTGCGACGGCGGTGGAGTTTGAGCGGTAGAGAGGGTTTGGTTCCTCTCTCCCTCCCGCCGAGCGTACGAGCGCGGGATTCAGGCGATTTCGGGGATATGAAATGCCTATTTTCCACTACGCCGGAAGTCAGAAAAAGAAACGGAAGCGAACGGAGGTCACAATGGTGACCGGACGCTGCACCGGACGCGGTCACGGTGTGACCGGACGCGTCCGGTCAGTGTCCAGTGACTGCGCGTTTTTCAGTTGTTTGATCGGACGCGAGGCGCGTCCGGTCACAGGCGACCGGACGCGTCCGGTCGTCCAGGGAGCTTACTGGACTCCGATCGGACGCGGGCACTGTGGCGTCCGGTCAGTTCTTCAGCGCGTCCGGTCGCTGGTTCGTTGTGCGCGGCTCAGGGTTGACCAGCGCGTCCGGTCAGTCACGGGACCGGCGCGTCCGGTCGTGACCAGCGCGTCCGGTCGTTGCGACCGGCGCGTCCGGTCAGTGTTTCAAAAAGTACCGTTGCGCGACCGGCGCGTCCGGTCGTTGCGACCGGCGCGTCCGGTCAGTGTCGCGAAACTAGCCGTTGCGCGACCGGCGCGTCCGGTCAGTTGGACCAGCGCGTCCGGTCAACGCGACTTCGGCTGTTTCAAGTTTCTAACGGCTATATTCGAAGGGGTACGTCTATAAATACTCGTTGGCCGGCTCAAGGCTCTAACTCTCGAACATTTGACATACTTGTGAGCACTTTGAGCTAAGCAACTCCCCTCCCACTCATCTCTCTTGCTTCTTTGCATATTCGAAGTGAGATTGAGTGATCCAAGTGCATTTGCATTGTGAGATTGCATCTAGTTGGCACTTGGTGGTTGATTTGCTACGGGATTCTTGTTTCTCTTGGTGGTTGCCGCCACCTAGACGGCTTGGAGCAGCTTGGAGGCGTTGGCAAGAGTTGGTGATTGTTCTTGGCCACCTCCGGTAATTGTGAGGGGTTTGTGCCTACCTCGGCGAAGCGCCAAAGGCAACTTTAGTGAATTGCTCGTGTCATTGCAACCTTTTGCCATTTGGTAGGTTCTTGTGGTGCCTTTTGAGAGGCTCGGTGTGTGACCGATTAGCCACCGAACCACGTGGTGAAGAGGGACACAACGGGGACTAGCGTGCCGGCAAGCACGTGAACCTCGGGATAAATCTTTGTGTCATCACTTTCATATTGTGATTGATTGATCCCGGTGTTCGGTTATATTGGTATTCATCTATTGATCATATTGATTGGTTGGCTCAATACTTCGTCCCTCGGTGATACCCTCCTAACTCTCTCTTGTATTTATTTCTTAGTTACCTTGCTAGCTTGTTAGTGTAACTCTTAGCTTGTGTAGCTAGCTAGCTTTAGTTGTGCGGTTTGACTTGTGCGGTTGTGTGCAAATAAACTAGAATTGTGAATTGGTTAGGTGGCTTGCAAACACCCCGTAGGCTAAGCAAAACTCGCATCTCGCTATTTGTTATATTGATAAACTTGTTTAGCTTGTCTTTGTAGAAATTTTTATAAGGCTATTCACCCCCCTCTAGCCATCAAGACCTTTCAAAACCTCGAGGGCCTCACGCGCACCCACTGGTGGTCATGGATGGCTGGGAGATGGGCCATGGTGCCTTGGCCACGAGCATAGGAGCTCGCGACAGAGGCGGCTCTGGTGACGACAAACTACGACGACGGAGGGGCGGCCAGCAGTGGAGCTCTGGCTAGGGTTTGCGGAGGAGGTGGCGGTGGTGCATGCAGTGGGATGCGAGGAAGGTCAGAGTGGTAGGAACATGGTGGCAGTGACTTGGAGCTCTGTTCGGCCATGGCGGCCATGGAAAGCGCGGTCATGTTTAGCGCGAGCAGGCGCTAAAGAGCGAGTGAGGGAGTGGAGGGGCCAGTGGAGGGGCTCAGGCTTCCGCTTTTGAGGGCACAAGGTCACGGGGGCACGTGGTAGTAGCACTCAATGATGGTGGAGGCATGGCTCATGCATGGTCACCATGTCTAGGACACACATCACTCATTGTGGCATAAACGTGAATAGCTGGCGAGCGACAGTGTGGTCAGCGTGGGGCGCTATATGGGCCAGATACAGGCCAAATTTGTACATGGGCCCTAAATGAAGTTTGTTGCACACTTGATGCTCTACAAATTCCATTAAGGGTCCATGGCCATTAGAGTTCTTAATCAGTGGTTAATTAACACCTAAGACAGCAGTGTCAACACATTGATAATGATCATGGAAACTCATACTTGATGATCGAAACGAGGTCAAACTCAGGCCAACTTTTTCCTAGACCTTCTCCATGGAATTAGCCTCAACTTTTATTTTTGGATCAACTCAAGTTGCTTATTGAAATTAGGAGAACGTCGCATGTCAACCTAATGATGTTTTAATCTCAGACTTAGAATATTTTCTAGGTTGAAAAACAGTAGCAGATTCAAACTTTGAGCCTCGGTTTGACTTGTTTCCAAGCTAGGGTATGATCTAAAAACATAGTTTGTTGTATTTAAACTAAACTACAACTTTTATTTAAGGTCCAACCTCAGGACTGGTACAGAAGTTGTTCTTTCATCGTGGTCAAAGCAGCAACATGAATATGCTTAAAACTTAGACCGATTGAGACATTTTCTTGGCATTTGCTCAACATGAACCCTTCATAACTTTTGTTGTAGAGCTCAATTAGAGTCATTTGGGCAAGGTTACAAGGTTTGGTTGACTTCACATGTTCTCATTCACGTGCTAGAGCTATTTAAGCAAGGATATAACTTATCATTTCATGTGACTTTTTGATTCGAAACTTCACAAAACTTTTCCAGTGATCAATATAGATAAAGATTGATGTGAGACACATAAAACAAGCACCTTCAACATCACTCAAGCATACATTTGAAAAGGGTCAACATATAAGCAAAGGTGTGTTGTCCAAGTTTAAAGTTGGGGCTCATTTTCATAGGTTTGACCTTAACACCTTCTTCACCACTTAACCTGTCATGTTTGAGCTCAAACCCATAGCTTAACTAGTGAAAAACACCTGGGGTGTTACAGCTCTCCCCCTTAAGAAAATCTCATCATGAGTTTCAGGGCAAAAGACTTTCAAGGGGAGAGGAGCATGTTATCCATTTTCCAACATCTGCGATAGCATTAGGCTACTTAGCTTCAACCATCAAAGAGGCTAATTTGGTCAAGACAACTTTCTGATACTCGCTTTTCATAGTAAATCTTTGTCTAAAGAATTTCCTTCATTCACTTCCATGATGCATTGTTACTTTGGGAGGAATCCAAGACAACGTTGTATTTTGTTCTCGGATACAGGGAGTGCTACTAAGCATAGACTAACTAGTCGCAATGTTTGCTTCTCTAGTGGTCATAGCATTTACAACTTCCTATAAGGGATGGGGTCATAATGGGGTAAACATTGTTCTGAGGCTGTGGGAAACCGACTAACAACAGGCAAAGTCTATGCTGGTCGTAACTGCCCAATCACCCAAATGCCATCTTAGGAAAGCTACATATTGTTCCATGTGTGCAATTCTCTTTCTCTAATAACAACACTGTATTATTTGAGTCTATCGAGTGAGTGGTGAATGTGATAGCTAACTTTATCGGTTCAACGTTTTTTATGATCATTATTTAGGGGAACCTTCATATCCAAGTGGCAACAGTTATCTGGATTGAATCTGATGCAACCTCTTGGGTAAAAACACATGGAAGGTACCAAAGGACATGTCAGCATTGGAATCACTGTGGAAGAAGGATGATAGCGAGGTCCGGAGGACAACAAAGGTTGCAAGTATTCACTGACATAGAGAAATTGTACACTACCGAGCAGGTTGAGTACAATTTTTCCTTCATGGTGTAGTTGCACAGCATGTCGGGTTGACTTGTACTGTAGCAAAACTAGCCTTGTTGAACTACTTTTGACATTGATGTTTCCTTTCTAATGTTCATCAACCACTCAAAATCATAACCTAAATCTGTTGTTTGACACCTTTCAAATTGTTTTCAACTCGCAATGGCACAATTTGACTTGTAGAACACCTTGACTGCTCAACCATTATTGATAAGAGAGGGCAAAAGCAAGGCACATAGTAGTCAAGTAGAGAAATCATAGATTATGTTCCTCTTGTTAATCAGTTCATATCTCACAAACTATAGCTCCATTATGCATGAATTTTGGTAGGCACATAGATCCACGAGTCCCCTAACTATTGACCAAAATTCAGCTCAAACGGACACAATTCACCACAAGAGATGAGGCCTTCTATGACAATTTGACATTTATCTCTTATCATAGAATCCCTGACATTAAAGACCTTCTGTGACAATTTTGTGACAATTTTTGATCTATGGCAATTTTTGTGACAGTTACAATTGTCATAGATCACAAATTGTCACAAATTTAGCTTGTAATTGTCACAGAAGGTCTTTAATGACAGGGATTCTATGACAAGAGATAAATGTCAAATTGTCATAGAAGGCCTCATCTCTTGTAGTGATTTGACTATTCAAACAATTCATCTACCAAAACTGCTCTGTTCTGAAATTACAGCGAACCAAACTGACAAAACATTTCTCAAATTCGATGCTTTACTCCACTAATCCTTAAACCAACTTAATACATCAAAGTGTCTTAAGCAAGGAATGAGATCACCAAGTTTGGTGCCAATCCAACCACGTTTGATTCACTAATCACCTGTTTGGAGAGGACCAGTTCAGTGCCATGAAATCTCGATGGATTTCTTGTTCTCCCTTTTTTTGACTTCACACATTGTGGTGTGTGTTTTGCACTTTCTAACTTTTCTTATAGCAGTGGTAGCTTTTCTCTCTTTTCTCTCTAAGGATGGAGCTAGGGCTTTCCTTACATGTTTCTTAGGAAATAACTTCAACCGTTGATTTAGACACCAACTCGATGATGCACGAGCATTGAACTTGTGGGCTATTTTTGTAGGGCACAATGCATAATCCATGTGGAGGGATAGTCCTACATGATAAGTGACTGGTTTTTGACTATCCTTCGGCACTTCGTCTAATAGAGTTCTGAACAAATCCTTTTACAGCACCTAGATGCATAGTGATGCGGTCCTCGACTAAGGATGTGATTTCTCTAGCTCTTTACTTAGCTGATACAACATCTTGTACTATTTACGTGATTGTCTAAGATGGAATTGACTTGAAAATGTAGGGTCTAGAGAAGAAAATAGTACTTGCATCGCTGACCGGCTTTGCTATTTCCTTGCTTAGCATTGCTTTGTGAGACATAGCCTTCGTAGCTACCAAAGAATCGTTACCTAGTTGGAAAATTAACCTTCTTACTGGTGACAAATCAGTTGTCTCTCAATACTAAAAGTTCTAAAGCTTTCTTCTGGGTGACAACAAATATAGTTGATGCGTAAACAGACAGTCAACATTACAGTTAGTAGAAAAGGAGTCATACTAGAGATGGTTGATTTTGACTATATGATCATCCTTCATATAAGGAGAGATGGTTAATTTTGACTATATGATCATCCTTCATATGTGGCTCGTGGCCAGTACCAAACGAAAGAGGGGCTCAGCGCGAACTCACCTAGGGCCTCATATCGACCGGTCACAAGACAAAGATGACGGGCATCTCGACGAAGCGGACGGTGGTGCGGCTGCTCACAAAGACAACGCGTTAAACACCTAACGAATCAAATTGAGGACACCCTCGTGCTCGCAAGACCATGACAAAGCTACTAGAAGAACTTAGGGTGGCGGAGGAGTGACGTACTCACCGAATCGAAGCCGACGGCGGCATCCTAGGGTTCACCGATCTTACGGCCGTGAACTAGGGCAACTACGCTGCAAATTGGTGAAAAGAACGGAGGGCGGTGGCTTAGGTGAACCTATATAAGGGGGATGAACTGATTACGTGAAGAAATCCCGAGGTTTTTGGGATTCGATGGCGCCGGCAGCGTCCGGCTCGGTTACGAACATGGAGAAGGTACGGCTGACAAGCGGGTCCTACCCATCAGCGACACTGGAGAGAGGGGCGCGCGACCACGGCTGCTCCCTGGGCCGGCCCACACGGGCGCGAGAAGAAGAGGAAAGTCAGACTCGGCTCAGGCGGCCCAACAGCGAGAGAGGGGAGGAGCAGGCCAGCTCAGGCGGGCTTCCAGGCCGCCGACTACACAGGTAAGAAGGTAAGTTTATATTTTTTTTTCTTTTCTTTTCTTATATGAATTTGTTTTACAAAGCCATTTTAAAATAGATTTTGAACCCAAATCAAATAAAACCAAAACCACACCACTCAATAAAACAAATGCAACAGCATGAATGCATCATCAAACATTCCACCTAATATTTTAAATTTTAATCCCCATTAAATATTCTCTAAATTATTTAAACTCAAAACTAAATCTCTTCTAACTCAAATTTTATCTAATTCAAAATTTTAGATTTTGAACCCAAATCAAATAAAACCAAAACCACACCACTCAATAAAACAAATGCAACAGCATGAATGCATCATCAAATATCCCACCTAATATTTTAAATTTTAATCCCTATTAAATATTCTCTAAATTATTTAAACTCAAAACTAAATCTCTTCTAACTCAAATTTTATCTAATTCAAAATTTTAAAATTTCTGGACAAATCCCCCTATATACAAATATTCACCAAAACTCGTGGAATTTATTAGTTTAAACCGCTATACCTATGTTTGGTGATGAAATTAAATATATATGCATGTTATGTTGACGGTTTATAATTATCGTTAGTGACCGGCGTGGACACGCGCATGGAGGCAGGCTCGATTGAGCTCGACAACTTTTTTATTTTTTAAATTGATTAACAGAGGTGGTCACTTTAAGGCAAAGCAACTGGCTTCATAGGTCTGCATTAATTCAAACTTTGGACGAAGATGATTGTGTTGCCCGCCTTTCACTCGCCTCTAGTAAGTTTTTCGTAGTAGTGGGAAATGGGGAAAGGGGTGAGAGAGTGAGAGAGATGGACCTGAGCTAGCTAGTCTTCAATTCCATTTTGTGCTAACATGTGGGTCCCAAGAGTAAGAGAGATGGACAGCTCATCCAAGTCTGATTCTGCTGAATAAATGGATTGACGGACGATCTGCCAATTCATCAGGACGTTCCATCAAAACACACAACTTTTGAGAAATTGATTTAGAGAGAGGGGTTTTGGCATTGGGGCCAATAGTCTTGTCCTATGAGTTGATAATCACTTAGAGAGAGATTAGAGATGTTGATTAACATCCTTCTCAAGGTATCTTCTCGAAGTTGACTTTAGGTTGACCATAGTTGACTCCTGGTTGACTTCGATTGACTTGAGAAAATTGATAAGGTTGATTAGCGAATTTGGAGTCTTTGTCCTAGTAGAGAGCACAAGGAATCCTTCAATGAGAATGATAAGGTGATTCTTAGGCGTTTGAGGGACTATGCAAGGTAATCGAGGAGGTTCTCGAGAAAGTTTTAGTTGGAGTGATTTTGGGTCACGACAGTGATGTCTCCATCGTGCCACCGCGCCGCTACATCTCCCCATGCCATCCATGCACCAGAACCGCATCAAGTCAAAAACAAAGGAGATCTGCCAATCTCTACACGTCATCAATCACTGAGGCCACCTAGGCTCCCACGGATGAGAGGCCATGGCGATGATGGACGCAACTGTGGAAGCAGCTGACCCCACATGGCTCGACCCGCCTCACTACTCCATTTCCTCCATGATGGGGGATATTTTTTTGTGAGACCCAGTTACAGACACAAATGCTCATATACACGAGCACACCCTCACCCCTATGAACGCATGCACGCGCACCCTACCCCTATGAGCACCTACGAAGAACTGAGTCGGACCGGCAAATCTTGAGATTGACAAAGTCACCACAGGCACCTCGCTGGCAATGGGCACATCACCTACCACTAAAAGAATAGTGCCGTTAAATCCTGAAATAAATCTAGGAAAATGCAAGCACCTATATCAAGTCGGGGACTTGAACCCGGGTGGGTAGGTTCCACCACAAGGAACCCAACCAGCTGAGCTACGCTCAATTTGCCATGGCATGGGGGAAATGACGCTGCCTTTCCTTACGTGATAGCAGCCGTAGCCACAAGATGAGGATGCAAGGGGGTGAAAGCCCTATGTTTGGTTTCGGTAATTTAGACAACTAGTGGACTAACCTTTACTCTAGTGTTGAGATATGAGACAGGTTCAGTCCACACTAAGGTTAAGTAAGGTGGCACTCCATGGAGGTGATAAGAGGCGGCCACAAGTGGTAATCAAGTGCTTAACATGGAAAAGAAGAGAGAGAAAAACAAAATGCAAGGGCTTAAGGCAAAGGTATAAGCTAGGGCATTTTGTTTTGCTGGTCAAGACACAATAGAGTGTGTGATCGAATTTAGGATAGAAGGTTGTACTATTAAGAGGGAAGCTCTAATTAGACAATTCGGTCATCTAGCGCAACTAGGTGTTAGAACTCTATACATGTGCATTTAGGCCAAGTGACACATCGGAGAGCAAGCAAAAATGTTTTTGGAAACACTTTGAAAATACTAACTAGGCTCTAATATGTTTTGTCAAACCATTTGAGAGTTGGCACGCTTGCGAGGAGACAAACATGTGCTTTCAGTGCTGCTGTCGAGCATGCACCGTATGTGTCCGATGGGGCACTGGATGGGTGCACCAGACATGATGGCAGGGGTCCGAACACTTGCACAGTTTCAGCCGAGCACATGAGTCCGGTGTGCACTAGACATGCACACACGTACAGGAATAGTGCCCATTTCGAAGAGCGCTAAGTTTGAAAATGCTCATCGGACATGTGTCGTGCTGGCACCGGATGCCGTCCAGAGAGCATGTCAATTGCGAGTTTGAGAGCCTACATTCACCAGACGTGTCTGGTGCTCCATCGGACGTGGCACTGGACGTCTGATAAGGTAAAATGGCTAGTTTTCCAGCCGTTAGAAAATAGCCATTGGGGCTTCCAGTGCGGTGTCCGGTGTGCCACCGGACACGTCCGGTGCCCCCGCAGCAGCTGCATCAAGAGGTAACAATTAGTTTTCTTGTGTGGGCTATAAATAGATGGTGTGGCCGGACTTGACCACCCTCGTGGCACCCCACACTTGTGCACACCTCTCGAGGGCTGAGAAACACACTCCACTCACTTGAATCCTTTGATTCTTCATTTTGGAGAGCATCTAGTGCATTTCCTTAGTGGTCTTGCATCTTGTGGCAATAGTTGGGCGAGTTGGATTGGTGGATCTCTTGTTACTCTTGGTGATTGTCGTCATCTAGCTAGCCCGAAGATTGGTGTGATCGTTGAGCAACTTTGGTGGTTGTTGTCGGCTCCGATCAAGTGATTTGTAAAGGGCTCTTGTGCTCATTCCCACGGGAGATCGTAAAGAGAAACTCTAGTGAAATCGTGGCTAGTTAGAGTGCACTTCTTGAGTAATTCTTGAGGCATCCAAGCTGTGGATTTGGCTTGTAAGGCCAATTAACGCGCGAATCATCAAGTTGGGACTTGCCACAATGAGGACATAGGTTTTCGTCAACCAACCAAACCTCGGGGATATATCTTGTGTTCACTTGTCCCGTTGGGTTGCTTCCTACTCACTTGCTCATCGATTTCATATCCATTCTTGTGAGTAGTTGTTGATTGCATTAGTTGCTTGTGTAGCCTAGTGATAATTAGAGCTAGTTGTAGTTGTTCATAATAGTAGCTCTTGCAATTCTTGATAGTTTTGATTAGAATCTTTAATGATAGCTTGTGTGATTGTGTGACATAATCTAAAGACCAAGCTACTAGTATTGATCAAGGGCTTTCATTGGGTGGGTGGGTGGGTGGGTGTGATAGAGCTAGTGCAAATTAGAAGTTAGTTAGGGTCATTTTTTTGCGGAAAAAGTTAGTTAGGGTCATTTGTTGTACTAATCTCTTTGTACTAGTAATTGTGATTTTATAGGAAAATTTTTATAGGCTATTCACCCTCCCTCTAGCCGTTTAGATAATATCAGGGGCTCTGAGCCAGAGGCGGCCGTTCCTCCTTCTGATGTTGACGAGCTGGCTACCACGACACCACCATGTTATCGCCGACCCTTTCGCTCCCCACCCCATATCAAGTTCTATTCGGCATCCCGTGATACATGGTGTTCATAGGGTGTTTGGAAAATTGCTTAATCAGTGCCCAGTGCCATTCTGGCCATTCTCAGCTCAAGTGGTTGCCAAGGCGCCATGGGTGCCATTTATGTTGTTTTAGATCAAGGGTGATGCATTCCATTTCAGGCCAATCCCTTTGACATTTTTATGTGGTTATGCAGCCCCTGTGCACGGGAAGACATCACTCAGTGAATACTATGCTTGGGGCCTCAACAGAGCTTTGTTTTGGTTTCTGGTCGCCATTCTATTTAGGTTGGGTTGTTGTGTAGTACAAGCCTTCATGGCCTTGTCCAGTTGTGTCCAGGCAGAGTAGCGGAAGCATGGTGCAAATCTTCGTGTGGCAAATCCTTATGCATGAGATTTCAGCTGCTTATATGGATCATTTTCTAGTTTTAATTCAGGATAAGGGCCAATTGTTCAGTCTTGATGCAATTTTTCCCCAGCTTTTCAGTGGCCTTTTTGTTTTCCTAAATTTCAATGGATGCAGCAAGAAGCATATGCTATCTGTTATGCTGATAATGCCCAATCATATTCTATCCTGCATAGTCCTAAATGAGCTAGGGCTGGGTGTTTATGTATCTATCTTTGAATCTGGTGGCATGTCCTTGTGGCCATCATGGGTGCAGGGACTCAAATAACACCAACCATGGCCGCCACCTGACGAACTAAGGTCGAAGAGTTGTGATGCTGAGTTACAGCCTACACCATGGCCGTCTTTCAACTTGGTTGAGAGGTGCTCTGTCAGGTGTTACTGAGGTCGCCTTTGGAAGCCCCCATGGCCATCCTTCACCACAGTCGTTCATGAGCTTGATATTGGGAAGTGTCACAGTTTGCCCAGGAAGCCTCCATGGCCACCCCCAGCTCATCAATATTTCAGACCTATGCAGGCTGAAACTGTGGAAGGTTGGACACACAAGACGGTGATAACTGATAACAGAGTGGAGTCTCCATGTGCTCATTCCGGAAGAAAGGCAGCGAGAGTGTAGTGGGAATTGTGGGCAGTGTGTGCAAGGTATAGGTTTCCTAAAGCAATGTTGTGCTGCCCATGTTCTGGGGATGACAACAGTTAATAACAGTCAAAGTTGCTGCAACTTCTTTGATGGAGTGTCAACTTCTTTGATGGTGTCATTATTTCAGCTCCAGACATTATTAGTTGATGTATTACTTGTGCAGCTGAAAGTATTATCCATGATATCCATGATCCATTGTTGCTTGGTGCCACTAGAAGCTGGCAGTCTGATAAACTGTTTCAGTTTGTGAGAGATACTACACTTGCAATAGCCATAAGCAGATATACACATTTGCATGAGTGGCAACAGTCAGAAGCTATGATCTGGTGCCGGGACATTGTGCCTACAGGTGAGGGGGTCATTTTTGTGTTCCACCTCTTAGCTGATACTCGAAAGAACTTGCTGCAATCAGAAGTTGTCTGTTCACAAGGTAATCAGCTGTTGCTCAGTACTTGTTCACCCTGGTCAGTTGCGCACTATTTTGGAGAGAGCAGTATTGTTACAGACAATGCACTGGGATTCAGTAATAGGCCATGGAATGCTTCATCTCAATCAAATTACCACAATAGTAACGGGTGGCCATTCTTAGAAGAATCTTCTACACATGCTTCACACAGTTTCAGTTCAGTGACTGCTTTCCAGGAGTTGGTCCCTCATGGTCACTATTTATATCTAGTTTGTCACATAAGCCAGTGCAATACATGGGTTCCACAGGCTACAACTCATGGAGTACCACAGTTGGGATATAGTAATGCAGTGGTCAATCCTTCACGAACAGCAGACATGCCGAATGGAAATATTCAGGATTATCAAGCTGGTCAATTGAAGAAACACGCCATCGTCCAGTTTCCCTGGGATTCCAGAGGTTTCATCCATCTCCATCAGCTTGGGGGCAAGCTGAATCTTAAGGAGAGGGGAATGTTTGGAACTAGCCATGGTTGGGTTGTCACATGGGCCATAGGCCTTGATCCTAGTCCAGATATTGGATGGGAGACTATAAATGCCAAAGGCTAGGAGGAAGAGGGGTATCGAACAACAAACAGAATGTCCAAGGTCATCCCCTTTCTCTGAAACTCTTCTCTTCTACTGTTCATCTCCTACCTCTAGAATCCTCTCTGATTTCCTCCTCTCTCTACCATCTTGTATCAGGTTGCTAACAGCTGTACCCGGCGAAATTGTAGCATGTGTCCAGGATCCCGTTCGACAGCGCGGACGTGTAGCCATACGAGACCATGTCGCTGCGAAACGTGGACTGTAACACCGCGTACACGGTCGGGGGCAGGCGGGTGATGACCGTGCCGGCAGGGATGAAAACGAAAATGATAATTTTCGATTTTCGGAAGTCGTTTTCAAGTTTTTTCTGATTTTCAAGCCTAAACGAAAATGGTAGCGATAATCGAAAAAATGAAAATGAAAACGATAAAATTAGTCGGAAACGAAAGCAAAAACGATTTTGTTCTCTTCCGACCGTTTTTGAAGATTACCACATTTAGCCGGTAATTTACCGCTAGTAGTTACCGATTCAAAGTATTTTAGGTCTAGTTGGCCCACATCTAAGCATTCCATCTGCACACGCAAGCATATAAAGCAAATATCTTTTTGAAAAGGAACTATACGGCAAGTATTTCATCTGTATAGGAACAAGAAGGCAATTAGTCAATCACGTACTGCATCTTAATTCTAGCTGGTCACCACGAACACAAATGAAATTTAGGTTTTAGCTTGTGTTCAGACCAAAGATGGTGTGAACCGTGGTTTTTCACTGTGGTCTTGTCAATTGTGGTTTTATTTATTAGTATTGTCACGTGAGATAGGTCGAGTTTTACGACTCTTCTCATGTTCTACAGTTTGACGTGTTTATCGTTTTTTAGATATTGTTCTTATGAATTCCGATTATTATCGATATATTTTTCGATCGACTACTATCATTTTTAAAATTACCGGAATATTGATGTCATATTCGTTTCCGACAATATCGTATCGATTTCGTTTTCGAGAAAAAAATATAAAAATAAAACTAATTTGGTCTCTTATCGATCGTTTCTGACCGTTTTCTTCCCTACGTGCCGGTGTCCACCACTGTCCCGCCCTCGAACGCCGACGTGGGCAGGCTCAGCTGCTGCCCTCCGACGCTGATGCCCGTCAGCATCACGAAGTAGTAAGTCGGCGTGTGCTGTGACGACAGCAGCTGCATCGTGGAGAAGCCCGGCGCCGCCGCGCCGGATGGCCCGCCCAACGTCAGGTACCCGGTGGTGGACGGCTTCGCCGGGAGGCAGTACGAGAAGACCCCGCCGTACGTGTCCACCGTCTGCTCTACGAGTGACGGCTGCTCGGAGCCCGTCGATGCCGGTGAACAGCACGCTCTACGCGTGCCCGCATCGACGAAGAAGCCCTGCACCGCGTCGTTCCACGCCAGAGTCAGCGTGTCGGAGCTGTACACGCTCGTGGTGTTGGACAACCCGTCGCTGTACGTAGCTGACCACGTACCCACACAGCGCCGCCGAGCAGGCCGACACGTAGATGCCAAACGGCGCGCTGACGAATTACCCTTGCCATGAGACAGAGCTCACATATGGGTCATACCCGTTTTGATGAATATGATACTTAGACAGAGTTTTAAGTATCAAAATGACACACTTTCTGAGTTCGGGGACCGGAATGATACACCTCCACAAGTTTAAGAATCGGCTATGAACTCTACTTTAAAAATCAACTTCTCTCTAGCATGACAAATTGGTTACGTCAATGCATATGCACACCAACGTTATATTTTGTTTGAAACACACCCCAACGTTATATATTATTATTATAACATCACATGGTCTAGCACGACCAGAAAGATTAGGATAGATTATTCTTAAAACATTAATTTTAAAGTTGGAAGTGTCTAGGTGACGTTCGGTTGTTTTGGCCCCACCTGTCAACTGAATTTTTCTCATATACTTATACTGTCATTTAGCTACATTTACACTGTCTTATCATTATATTTACAATGACTTCTTCAGTGTAATTTATTTGACAGAGTAATGTAATTTAGGACTAACACAATATCTTAGACAAATATATATCAAATTTTCAAAAAAAAATTACAATTTTTTTATGGATTCCAGATACCAGAGAAATATATGTCAAATTGTTCATAAATATCATCAAATTGTACACAAATTTACAAATGGAAGAGAACAGAGCTTCCAGCAACAGAACAAGAGAGAAGGAAGCAGAGGACGGCGGCGCCGGCGCCGAGGACGCCTGCCGGGGAGGCCCACGCCCACTCCAGGGACGACCGCGCCCGAGCCAGGGCGGCGGCAGCAGCAACCTGGGTGCGGCGGTGCAGCAGGCCACGCGGTGAAGCAGGGTCACGGGGAGGGAGATCCACCGGGAGGGAGCACGCGGGGGAGGATCTTCCGGACGGAGGGGAGGGGCCATCGGGGAGGCAGAGGCAGACTACCAGGCGCGGGGACCATCGAATGGCCACAGCCATCGGGCGGACGCCAACAGACGGCCCCAAAAGTGGTTGATACTTGATACAATTGATTGAATCAACCAGTTGACATATAGCATTTCTGATTTTAAAAGGTATAAAAAAAGATCCCAAGTGGGATGGACCCTCGATGCCAACAAAGTCTATCGCACCTGGTTCATATCACCTCGAGGGTAGCAGAGGAAGCAAACTGCCACACAACTATAACGCGGATAGTCAAATACTACGTCTGAAAAGCAGCCCAAAGACCTTCAGAACCAGATTATATATGAAACTAGAATTCAAATAAGATGTCCAAAGACTAAAGATCCAGTCTATTTTTTTTTTTTTGCAATCTTTCTTTTGTAATTTTTAAACTCCGCCTATGTTGACTGGAAGACTTTCTTAAGTCGTCTCAACATAGCCGGTCCCAAGCCCGGGTAAAGGAGGAGGGTGTGTTAAGGTCTGGCAAACCAACAGTAAAAAAACAGCCACTCTCATGGATTTGAAACCCACAAGAGATTCGTTGGGGCGTAACCCTCTTAGCGACGCGCTACATCGGAACCCGGGTGTGGTGTTAAATGGGCAAGGGCCGGGTCGTCATCCCCTTAGTGGCGCGTCGTATCGTGACCCGGGTACGATGAAAAATGAGCAAGGGTCGGGCCGTCGCAACCTTAGTGGCGCGCTACATCTACACCCGGGTGTAGTGAAAAATGAGCAAGGGTCTTCGCACTTCCCTCGACGGGTGCGAAGGGTAAGGAAGCTAGCCGAGCCAACTAGGATTCGTCTAGGTAGCTGGAATGTAGGGTCCCTAACGGGTAAGCTAAGAGAGCTAGTCGATGCAACTATTAGAAGGCGTGTAAATATTCTATGCGTTCAGGAGACTAAATGGAAGGGCCAGAAGGCGAAAGAGGTGGAGGATACTGGCTTCAAACTTTGGTACACGGGGACAACATCGGGCAGGAATGGTGTAGGCATCTTGATCGATAGGAGCCTTAAGGATGGAGTCGTTGATGTTAGGAGGCAAGGCGACCGGATTATCTTGGTCAAGCTGCTAGTTGGAGATTCGGCTCTGAATGTGATCAGTGCCTATGCCCCTCAGGTAGGTCTTAGCGAGGGCACCAAGAGGCAGTTTTGGGAAGATCTTGATAGCATGGTTAGTACCGTGCCTATCAGCGAGAAACTCTTTATAGGAGGAGACCTCAACGGCCATGTTGGTGCGACTAATGTAGGTTTCGAGCGGGTGCACGGGGGGTTCGGGTATGGTAGTAGGAATCAAGAGGGGGAGGATGTTTTGAACTTCGCGCTGGCCTATGACTTGTTGATAGCGAACACCCTCTTTAGGAAGAGGGAATCTCATCTAGTAACCTTTCGTAGTGGACAACACTCGAGCCAGATCGACTTTATCCTTGCAAGGAGGGAGGATAGACGTGCTTGCTTTGATTGTAAGGTGTTACCTGGGGAGTGTGTTGTCCCTCAACATAAGCTTGTGGTGGCGGACTTTCGTTTTTGGGTACGTGTCCACCGGGACAAACGGGCCAAGATTGCGAGAACGAAGTGGTGGAAGCTTAGAGGGGAAGCAGCGCAGACGTTTAAGGAGAGGATGCTAGACGAGGGACCTTGGGAAGAAGGAGAAGATGCCGACGACATGTGGCTAAAGATGGCAACATGTGTCCGGAAGGTGGCTTCGGAAGTGTTTGGCGTGAGTAGGGGAGGCAAACGGGAAGCGAAAGACACATGGTGGTGGAATGACGAGGTGCAAAGGGCTATTAGGGAGAAGAAGAAGTGTTTCAAGCGTCTCCACCATGACAAGAGTGTAGCCAACATCGAGGGCTATAAAATAGCGAAGAGGGTTGCAAAGCGAGCTGTGAGTGTAGCAAAAGGTCAGGCGTATGATGGCCTTTATCAGCGGCTAGGCACGAAGGAAGGGGAGAAGGACATTTATAGGATGGCTAGAATCCGCGAGAGGAAGACAAGGGACATCAACCAAATAAAATGCATCAAGGATGGGACAGATCGACTTCTGGTGAAGGATGAGGAGATCAAGGACAGATGGAGAGAGTACTTCGACAAGCTGTTTAATGGGGAGAATGAGGGTCCTGCCCTTGAGTTGGACGACTCATTTGACGATACCAACAGACGCTTTGTGAGGAGAATTCAGGAGGCAGAGATCGGAGAGGCTTTGAAGAGGATGAAGGGAGGTAAAGCGATGGGCCCTGATGGTATCCCCATTGAGGTGTGGAGATACCTAGGCGCCAGAGCGATAGTATGGTTAACTAAGCTTTTTAACTTTATTTTTCGGTCAAACAAGATGCCTGAAGAATGGAGGAGAAGTATATTAGTACCTATCTTCAAGAACAAGGGAGATGTTCAAAGTTGTACTAACTACCGTGGGATTAAGTTGATGAGTCATACGATGAAGCTCTGGGAGAGGGTTATCGAGCATCGCCTAAGGAGAGTGACACATGTGACCCAAAATCAGTTTGGGTTCATGCCTGGTAGGTCGACCATGGAGGCGATTTTCTTATTACGACAATTGATGGAGAGATATAGGGAGCAGAAGAAGGACTTGCACATGGTCTTTATTGACCTCGAGAAGGCATATGACAAAGTACCGAGAAATGTCATGTGGTGGGCCTTAGAAAAGCACAAAGTCCCAACTAAGTACGTTACCCTCAAGGATATGTACAGGGATGTGGTGACGTTTGTCCGAACATGTGATGGCGACACCAGTGACTTTCCAATTAAAATAGGACTGCATCAGGGGTCAACTTTGAGCCCTTATTTATTTGCTTTGGTGATGGATGAGGTCACAAGGGACATACAAGGTGATATCCCTTGGTGTATGCTCTTTGCTGATGATGTGGTGCTAGTTGACGACAGTAGGGCGGGAGTTAATAGGAAGTTAGAACTATGGAGGCGCACGTTAGAGTCGAAAGGGTTCAGACTTAGTAGGACTAAGACCGAGTATATGAGGTGCGATTTCAGCGCGACTAGGCACGAGGAGGGAGACGTTAGCCTCGATGGGCAAGTGGTGGCCAAGAAGGATACTTTTCGGTATTTAGGGTCGATGCTACAAAAAGATGGAGACATTGATGAAGATGTTAGGCATAGAATTTCAGCCGGCTGGTTGAAATGGCGTCAAGCTTCAGGCGTTCTCTGTGACAAAAGGGTGCCTCAGAAGCTGAAAGGTAAGTTCTATAGGACGGCGATTCGTCCGGCGATGTTATATGGTGCTGAGTGTTGGCCTACAAAAAGGCGACATGTCCAGCAATTGAGTGTAGCGGAGATGCGTATGTTGCGTTGGTGTTGTGGGCACACAAGGAGGGATAGAGTACGGAACGACGATATTCGGGATAGGGTTGGGGTGGCACCAATTGAGGAGAAATTGATTCAACATCGGTTGAGATGGTTTGGACATGTCCAACGGAGGCCCCCTGAGGCGCCGGTGCGTAGTGGAGTTCTAAAGCGGGCCGATAATGTAAAGAGCGGTAGAGGTCGACCTAAATTAACTTGGGACGAGTCCGTTAAGAGAGATCTTAAGGAGTGGAATATCACCAAGGATTTAGCTATGGACAGGAGCGCTTGGAGATTAGCAATCAACGTGCCTGAACCGTGACATCTTTTGTCTTGTGCCCTTTATGTCCCTTTATGTGTCTCCCTGTTTCTCGTCTCTTTTGGGTTTCATCTCTAGCCTACCCCAACTTGCTTGGGACAAAAGGCTATGTTGTTGTTGTTGTTGCTGCTGCTTTCTTTTGTAATTTTTATTTACATGTATCCTCATAAAAAGGACAGTAATAATGAAGACATACGCAGCCTCGACAAAGAATATATTTATTATTCTTCCATGATTATATCCCAACAAGAAAGGTACATTGGTAAGAAAATGTATATGATTAATAAAGAGCCGAGCTTCCAGATAATCTAACATTGCAAGCCAGACATCATAGAAATCAGCGAAGAGTATCGAAAGAACAGCAGGCTGTAAATCACACCTGTCAACAATGATTCTCATTTTAAGGAAATTCTTTTGTACTCTCTCACGGTGTTCGTGATAGCTTGCTCTACTGGTAATCTTTCCATGCTTGATGCACCATAAAATCCATGAACCCTTTTAGTATTCTTCAAGATGAACTCAGCCTCTTGGGGTCCAGATATGGGGCCTATGAAATCGTGCATGCAAGTTAGATTATTTGCACAATGAAAATCATTGCAAAAGAGCATTAAGAACAATATATTACAAGACTCTTTCAAAGAATTGGAAATGTACCTCCGTGACAGAGAACAATAATATCAGGATTAACCCCAAGTGCCACATCTGCAATGGCCTGAACACGTAAAACACTATCATCTAAAGTGGCAGCTGTCATTGCCCCAATAGACCCTGCAGTTGTCAGACCCATATGTGCAACTATGATATGAGCTCCTGCCTTGGCCATGGCAGCAGCTTCATCCGGATTGAAAGCATATGGAGTAGTAAGGAAACCCATGCGATGAGCCACTGAAATCATCTCCACTTCCAAGCTAACAAAAAATATAATCAAGTTAACGCAACTTCTAGCATGAGTGTTCTTCCCGTTCAGAAAAACTTATAGCTATAATCATTATGCAATGCTTCATGATAACAACAGTAAGGCATGGAGAATTTGCACTTCCAAAAGTTTGGAATGTATAGAATGTATACCTGTAACCCATTCCAGTTTCCTCCAAATTCTGTCTAAAATTCCCATCAAACAGACCTACTGTTGGGAAGTTTTGCACACCACAAAATCCAATGGTTTCTAGTTGTCTGAGAAAGTATTCCATTCTACGGAATGGATCTGTAGCACATACCCCAGCAAGAACAGGAACTCCTTTAACCACCTAAAGTTAAATCTATATCAATAGTTGTGCACAATAAAGTTGACAGACATCAGAGTGATGTTGGATTCTGAGATACTTACGGGCAACACTTCATTGGCCATCTCAAGTACAATGGCATTTGCATCAGCAAAGGGCAGGAGCCCAGCTAGTGAGCCCCTTCCAGCCATTTGAAACCGTCCAGAGTTGTATAGCACTATAAGATCAACCCCACCAGCTTCTTCAAACTTTGCAGATATGCCAGTACCAGCACCAGCTCCAATAACTGGAGTACCTTCACTGACTTGTTCCTTTAGTTTATGTAATATTGATCGCGTCTTCCGCAATGTTTCTGTCAACATAGAAGAGCAGTCAATTAGGACACACAAGTTTTGCTGAAGCCAGTTAAGAACAGGAACATGGCATTAACAAAAGCTGAAGCAAGCTGCTTGAACTAGTACATAAATGGTCTGCCTGGTATGTACGAATTCGCTTTCTGGTTAACTGCGGTGGCTTTTCCGACTTGTAATAGGAAAGTTTTAGTTACCTGACACAGGTATATTAGGTCCTTAACACCTGTCGGGTATCAAAATACCTAGGATACCCAACAGGGGTTAAACTACGGCACCCTGAACGGGTGTTAAAGAACCCTGTCATAGGGGACTGAAAGCGCACTGACAGCATGTCAGCCGCTCAAGGCACGAACGGCAAATTCTATCTCACCCGAGCCTTGCGGAGAGGCCTCGGGCGTGATAAGGCGTCTCGGGTGACATCTCTCCGCCTCGCCCGAGCCCCCCGGCATCATCAAAAGCGCCCGACCCCCCACGGTGCGTTTCCGCTTCGCCCGAGGGCCACGTGGAACCCTTAGGCAAGGCGGGGAGCCACGAGGGCCCCCAACACAGTGCTCACTCCATCGACATGATGGACGTGACCGTGCAGCGTGCACAGTCAACAGGAACTCAGAAACCACGCCCTGACTCGATATGACCCCGGTCATTTTACTACGATGACATCCATACCTCTACAGCAACGGGAGTGACGGCAACTATGCCAACTAACCTCCTCACTACGAAAATCCGGGCGCACACACCGCCCATCCTCACGGCGCAGGAATGTACAGGTCAAAGCATGGTCACGGCACGTCGCACCAGCGGATGGAGAGGCTAAAAGATCAACGCCCTGCACGTCTTCATGCTACAGGGGAACTATTCCCACCGGATAAGGAGGACGGCAACGCCCGAGGCCACCTTTTCTGTTTTCCTCTTTCATTCTCCTCGTTTTTTACCTTTTTACCATGATTGTAACCCGACCCCTCCCCTTAGAAGCTATAAAAGGGGAGGCAGGGGCCACATCTAGGGAGAGATCAAAACACGGGAAAAAATCACGACAACAACAGCCAGAACCACACTTCACGCACCACCACCCACAAGAGACCTAGGATCCGCTCCCTCTCTCGAAAAAAGCTTGTAACCCCTACTACGAGCACCTCAGTGCAAGGCAACACGAACCACAACGAAACCCACTGGATGTAGGGTTGTTCATGCCCGAACCAGTATACATCCTTGTGTCCGCTTTGCACACCATCAAGGCCTAGACGCACAGATATAAATTCACTAGTCGCTCTGTTTAGACACCCGGTCCTATAGACACCGACAACACCCTAACTTCATTCAAACTTAGATCTTCCTCTGTTCTAGTTCTGTAACACAAGTACTTTTCCATGTTAATAGGAGTAGAAAATAGGGCTACACCTGTTCGAAAAGGACATGCAAGTATTGGTAATAAGTGACAAGGCCAATAAAAGAACCTAGCACACCATTCAACATGTGTTACATTTCTGGACAAATAAAGTGGAGTCAAAATGAGTATAATTGCATCATAAGGAAGCTGAGCTAGCTCAGTTGGTCGAGCGTGTGGATGTATACCCAGACTACCCAAGTTCAAGTCCTTGTCAAGGTGAATTTGGGTGGCTATTTTCTTCTTAGGCCCCGTTTAGATCCTTGGAATTGAATTCATTCTAATAAAATATAATTTAGATACATATTAATTAAGCTAATATGTATGTATATAGAATATATTTCTATACTAATGTTAGTCATGCAAGGGAGATGCTTATATGTTGCATTTCTACTATAAGAAAGCGAGTTGAAGAGCATGCTATAAGTTGAAGAATAGGAACATAGCATGGTGATCTATAAAATCAATTTCCATCTCACACCCTATGAATTTAAGATAGGCTTATATATGAACTTTAGAAAGTTGTGGAATCTCAAATTCCAAGTCAAATAGCCTAATCTATTAAATAGATTCCAATTCCACCAAATGAAAGGATCCAAACGGCCCCTCCGTAAAATGTCACCTAGTTCCTCTTAGGTTGGTCTAGTACTATAGTTTTTAGTATAGTTGTGTCATAGGTGCAGTGACTGATTATTCATTCTGCCATGGTTGGTTACTGGTACAACTGTGTGGTTTCTGACTTTTGCTAGTGATTTCATTGGTTCAAACCAATTGATGTGTTGCATACTTTTCCATTCACTTGACAATATCCTATTTTCATCCTGAAACAAGTTTGAATCAACAGTCATATTCCTTGACAATGAGAAATGCGAATAGAATCAGAACTAAAATGGTCTTTTTTTTTAGTGAAATGCACTGTGGGTCATCAAACTTTTCCCTTATTCTGATATGGGTCCATGAACTCTCAAAGTGATCATCTGCTTCAACTTTTCAAGTGATTCATTCGAAGTGTGAATTCAAGTCCATGATTGACATAGAGTGAACTTAAAATGAACCACTTAAAAAGTTGATGGACCTAGATGATCATTTTTGGGAATTCATGGAACCAAATGAGAATGCGAAAAAAGTTTAAGGGCCTATGCTGCATTTCACTCTTTTTTTCTAGAGTCTGGGGGTTAAATCATAACTAACCTGGTTTTGCATCCGGAAAATCGACAGGAGGTCTCCATATAACAGAACTATCTGAAATTTTCTGTCCTGAACAGGACCTTTTTATATTAAGATCTTGCTTAGGTTGGGCTGAACTAGAGGCCTTTATATCCATACTCAAGAATGCATCTACCAATGCATTTGCGAACTCAGGGTCATTGATATGGTAAGGAAGCAGCTTCACCTGTCCAGAGCCAAAAACTCGTTCATCTAAAGACACCCTAAAGATGCAGAAGCATTGATAATTATTAAACATGGAGTAACCTCTCGGATGTCGGTGCTCTTTATAAGGGCGTTTAATTCACCCAATAGTGTAGATGTAGCTTCTGGGTCATAGAATGGCATTCCTGGAGCATCTATTGCAGATATGCCCTTCTGGGGAAGGCAAATAGTAACTTTGGATGAAGATTTGTTTATTTTATCAGCAATGAACCTAGCAAATTTCTTGTTCTCTTCCACAGTCGTCCGCATCAATGAAACCTTCAATAGTTACACGGTTGTTACTAATGGTACAAGAAATAGAAAACACACAAAGTACTTGAAATAATATAAAACTCAAGCAACCTAGGAGGAACTAAGTGGCTTTGCTTTTTAATTAAGAAGAAATAGGCACTAAAATTCTCCTCGACGAGGACTTGAACATGAGAAATTGAACTAGACTCAGCTCCTAAGTTCTTGGATAATTGAACTAAAAATGCACAGAAAGGTTCATGTACATACAGTCTTGCAATTTTTGCATTTTAACAGTCAATGTTTGTACAAATTTTCATCAAATTCTTTAAGAAATTGTACATAGCTAAGAGAGCCATTAAGACAACTGATAAGTTGAAAGATACTCAGACTTATTAGCTGGAAGTCGAGACCACCTTTTTCATTCTTCTTAATATAATGATACGCAGCTCTCCTGCGTGTTCGAAAAAAAAAAGTTGAAAGATACTTCCCTGTTGGCAAAGCACTAATGAAGCTGGGCTAGCTTAGTTGGTCAAGGGTGTGGATGCATGTCCAGACCACTCAGGTATAAGTCCTCGCCGAGGCAAATTTGGGTGTCTATTCTCTTCTAAATAAAATGCCACCTAGTTCCTCCTAGGTTGGTGTAGTTTTTTTGTGGCAAAGCACTATCTTGACATCCTTATGATCTGTGTAACATCATTCTGCACAACCAAATCCCTAAAGATACTCCTGTGGCGGCAAAGCACTATATTGACATACATACATGGAAATTTTGGGAAAAAGTAGAAGGATTTACTTCCTCTTGTCCCAAATATATGTTTATATGACATTAACACAGTCTGCAATACCCCAAATAGAAATAATTGTAAATATGAAAATATTTTTCATGATAAATCTAGTAATGTCAACCTTATGTTGTCAATCTATATGATTGTTTAGCTTTGGAGTAAGCAACCCAAGTTCGAATCCCCGTGGGTGCGCTCTCACTAGAGTTGGAGCGTGGCCTGGCCGAGGTCCTGGGTGCCTAGCGTCCTACGACGCGGGGGGCTAATCTAGCCTCTGGCCCCTATAGTCAAAGTTCAAAAAAATTGACCTAGGAGTTAAGACACCTAAGATGGACCTATATTTGGGATCGAAGATAGTAAAAAAAATTGACTGATAATATCAATTAAAAACTGTTGATATGCTAACCTGCTCATTATGAACATGGATATTTCTCTCTGCAAAAGTAAGGGGAATTGTATCTCGAGCTCCAAAGTTTACCATATCCAAGGCTCCAACACTAAGAACAAGAGGGATCCTATTCTCTATAATTGCATCAAACCTGGTCTCATCACAAGCCATGATGCCACCTACAATATGATCTGCAACTTCTGTTGTCGTTACATCCAATACACCCTATATGCATTCAAATAGAAGTAATATGAGAAACTCTACAAACATGAGAAAATAAAAGGAACCCCTATGCTCACTAGGAAAGTTCAAACATTACAATACACAGGGGAGATGAACTAAAATAAATCCTATCCTAACTAGATTGATCTGAGTACCAGGCAGAATATAAAGAGTCAAGGACGCGATGCATTACCTGTATGAAACCACCCCTAACTAGGTCTTCCATTGCTTTGCCTCCTACACCAGTGGCATGGAATACAAGGGTCTCATACCCTTCTTTGTTCAGTCTATCCTTGACCGCATTTACACATGGTGTTGTAACACCAAACATAGTAATACCAATAGTTGGCTTTGTTGAAGTTTCATCAGACTCATTGGATGCCAACAAGATTCCATGTACCATTCCAGCAAAAGCTGTTGCAGCATTAGATAATATGACACGGCTGACACTGTTTATTCCACATATGTCAACAACCGAAGGAAACAAGACCAAATCAGATGTTTCAACATAAGGCTTAGTGTGACCACTAGCAACAGTAGATACAATAAGCTTAGGCACTCCAAGTGGCAACAATCTCAGAGCAGGAGCAATTAGTGCAGTTCCTCCACTGCCTCCTAAACCAACAGCTCCCACCAGAATACCACTGTCATATCTTTTTTTCAGAAAGCTCTGAAGAGCCTTTGACATGAGTGCAATTGCTTCACCTCTGTCATCTGGAAGATTATGTTGGTCAACACCCAAATGGCATGAAAGAATTGTATTTCTCGGGATAAATGTGATATCTTTGAAATCATTTGCCGTTGTCTTTTCAGTTGTGGAGACATCCACTATGCTCACTTGAACCTGCAAAACCATCCCAAATTCCCGACACATGTTAGCCAAATTTCATTAGATAATTCCTGACCTGTAATACTGCAGTCTGCAGCTGTAAGCCTGTAACTGAAAAGTAAATGCCAAAGGTGCCAACAATATTGCATCTCTTGATGGGAGATAGCTGAAGGGCGGGCCTGGTGCAAGCGGTAGAATCTTACCGCATGTGACCAGAAGGTCCCGGGTTCGAGTCGCGGTCTCCTTGCATTTGCACAGGAGAGGATAAGGCTTGCCACTGACACTCTTCCCCAGACCCCGCACAGAGCGGGAGCTCTCTGCACTGGGTATGCCCTTTTGATGGGAGATAGCTCAATTGGCCCTATTTTGTTGGGTGCCATATCGCCCTTTCACACTAAAACTCACAAACCTGTCTTTAGCCCTTAACCTTACTGCCTAACAACTATACCTTGCCAATTAGAATCATAAGTGGAAGAACACGCAAATTTGTTGCAACCTTACTATTCGACCAAATTCCATTCCTGAATCCCAGCAAATGGGATACTCGATGGAGGACCTACTCAAAACAATGTATACCATTCCGTTTAATTTACTACTATGGCCTCCGAGAATTAGAAAACATTATTCCTGTCTCCAGAGACAAATGAGGCCAAAGAATGAAGATTCCGAACCAATTCTGGCATCTAGCATAGGACTAGGAGCAACACCGCCCCCAGGAGTAGTTGTAGCTCTCTCCTACTCCACGGGTGCTACTGGGGGGTACCGGGGGACGACAAGACGATGCGAAGACTGCGGATAGGGTATACCTTAGAGTCGGAGCCAGTGGCGGCGAGGGCGGAGCGGAGTTGCGCCGCGAGGAAGAGCAGCTCCTCCAACTTGGTGTCCGCTGTTCCGATGCAGAGTACCTCCATTTCTTCGCAACTACGGAGTAGAGCGGAGCCGACGAGATCTCTCCAGGCGGAGCAAGAGTGCGTTCGTGCGTTAGTTGAGAAAACTCCAGAGTCCAGATGGCTATGTAGGAACGACGAGTGATCGGTGATTTGGTGAAGGGGACTCGGCGACTCAGCACCAGCCGCAACGATTTCATTGAAATCTCTCTCTCTCTCTCTATATATATATATATATATATATATATATATATATATCATTGACTTTTGACAAGGCGGGGATCGAAAACGATCTGTTTTTTGATTCGGCGGGGATCCAAAACGATCTGCTTTTGATTCGGCGGGGATCCGAAACGATCTGCTTTTTGATTCGGCGGGGATCCAAAACGATCTGCTTTTGATTCGGCGGGGATCCGAAACGATCTGTCTCCGTTTTAAATTGCAACTTGCAAGTCATTGTAAGCTCTAAATCAAACTTATTTAACTTTTAGAAAATATTAGTAATAAATACATTAAATCTACATTTTCAAATAAAGACACTATCAAATATAATTTATAATATATCTAGTGATTTAATGTTGTAAACGTGTGTCTTTCTATAGATATAACTAAAGTTAGACAAGTTTCATTTAATACTACCTCCGTCTCAAAAAAAAATGCAATCATGGGTTGCGTGTTATATAGAGTGATTCATGTTTGACCAAGTTTCTGTGAAAAATATTCACATTTATAGCTCTAAATTAACTTATTATGAAAATACATTTCGTAATTAATGTAATGTATCAAATAAAGGCACTATCAAATATATTTTATAATATATCTAGTGATTTAAGGTTATAAATGTTTGTCTTTCTATAGATATAACTAAAGTTAGAGAAGTTTCTTTAATACTACCTTTGTCCTAAAAAAAATACAACTATGGATTGTGCCATGTAGAGTGATTCATGTTTGACTAAGTTTCTAGTGAAAAATATTCCCAATTATGACTTCAAATTAATTTATTATGAAAATAAATTTCATAATTAATCTAATGGTATCAAATAAAGACAATATTTGTATTTTATAATATATATTGATTTAATGTTATAAATGTTTGTGCTTCTATAGATATAACTAAAGTTAAAGAAGTTTCATTTAATACTACCTTCGTCAAAAAAATACAACTATGAGTTGCGTGCCATGTCTTGTTCATGTTTGACCAAGTTTCTAGCATAAAATATTCACATTTATGGCTCTGAATTAATTTATTATGAAAATATATTTTATAATTAATCTAATGGTATCAAATAAAGACACTATCAAATATATTTTATAATGTATATTGTGATTTAATGTTATATATGTTTGTCTTTCTATAGATATAAGTAAGAGATGTTTCATTTAATACTACCTCCGTCCCAAAAAAAATTACAACTATGGGTTGCGTGTCATGTAGAGTGATTCACATGTGACCAAGTTTCTAGTGAAAAATATTCACGTTTATGGCTCTAAATTAATTTATTATAAAAAATATATTTCGTAATTAATCTAATGGTATTTATTTAGTATCATAAATATTGATACTTTTTTATCTATAATTGATCAAACTTAATGTACTAAAATGTGACACTGTGCTAGAATTGTATTTTTTTGGAACGGAGGGAGTACAAAGCTAATAGTTAAAAAATTTAACAAAAAAGTAACAATTTTATATACATTCAAAATTCATAGCTTATTAATGGAGTAAAAAAACACCAACACCAACAACAACAAATTAATTTCAATAAAATTTTTACAAAGAATACTTTGATAGTGCATTAACATAAAAATTTAGTGCTAGATTAGGCCTAGAAAATAAGGCCAAGTTTGGCACGGCTTCTCCACCGACTACTACTGAAGCCGTTTTGTGCCAAACAGCTTCACCCAAGAAGCCCCTTAAATCGTACTCTCACAAAGAAAATGTGAAGAGTGGAGCCAAAAATAGTGGTTTCATCCGACTTCACCTTGTCCCGGTGGGTGTGGGGTTATGTGAAAGCATGTTTTAGGCCCTGCTTGGTTGAGGTTTACCACTGTAAAAAGTGAATCCAGATCTGGGATTTACCATGGATCAGCTCCACCATGATGTGAGATCCACCATTAATCTAATCTATCAGAAAATTGTTTGGCAAAAACAACAACTCCAGATCCACACAAGGGCATTTCATTGGAATGGCCAAATTTGCCCTTGGGCTTAGTGTCCTCTCTGTCTCACTGCCACCTGGACCCACGTGTCAGAAGGGGAAAAAAGAGCATGGGCTTCTTCCACGAGCGCGTAAGGGCCAACTAGGGGGAGCGCGTGCATGGCCGATGGGGGGGTGGCATGCGGCCAGCGGTGCGTGACTCCGCGAGGCCGGTGCAGGGCTGACCGGCATGGGCGAGGTGCGGTCGGGGCGGCGTGGCCAGGTGCGACAAGCGCGGGCATAGCCAGAGACGGAGCTTGCGGGCGAGGCCAGTGGTGCATGGTGCACAATGGCCATGGCGGGTAGAGCTCGTTGCCATGGATCCGCTCGCGAGGGGGCTTGGCAATGGTGGGCAGAGCTCGAGCGGGCACTCGGCTGGCCGGAGAGGCGACGAGAGAGGGCTCCGACGAGCGCTCGGCTGGCCAGAGAGGTAGAGGCAAGGCGTGCAGTGGCCATGGCAAGCAGAGCTCGCGGCAATGGGAGGGACTATGGGAGATGCGAAGCTCGTTACCAAGCGCCACCAATGGCAGAGGGGAAGGGCGGGCGCCACCGGTGGTGGAGAGGAAGGAGCGGATGCGGCCGAACAATGTCGGTGCTAGTGGTGAAGAAGAAGAAAATGCCCGATGGAGAAGAAGAGAAAAATAGAAATGAATCGGTATTTGTGTAATAAGTGGCAGTGGTGGGTAATTTTCCCCAACTGCACCAAACCTGAGTTGGTGGAGCACCCTTGAGGAGCTCCACCAAAATGGTGAATCTGGCCTCTAGATCCACCAATTTGGTGAATCTAGATTTGGTGGATCCGAACGGTTTAGCAAATTTTTGGTATAGTGGAGCTGAAAATGGTGAATCTAGAGCTGGTGAATCCCTGCCAAACAGGCCCTTAAGGAGCTCTGTATGTGGAGCTATTTTGGCAAACATCAAAATGGCTTTAGCTCTACCAATAGAGCTGTTCATGGAGCTAAAGCCAAAAAAATGGCTTCACTAGTAAAGTGGAGCCGTGCCAAACAAGGTCTAATTGTGCAAGCGAGTATTTGTTACCATGTTGCTAGTTCAAGGAGTGAACTATATTATACTGTTGTATACTAGTGCCTTTGGAGCCTTAAGAGGCTCCTGAGGAAACCTGTCATTACTATAGCTTATTGTGAGTGGCAGCAAAAACATTATCGTAGTGATGTACAGATTGTTGCCTCTTATAGTTCAAGCTTCGAAGTGAAGACAACATCAAATGATCAAAAGGCATGCTAGTGGTGAGATTAGCCTTGGTGGAAAATGGCTTGGCTTGGGGCTAGCTAAAAGGAACCTCAGGCCAAAAAGAGGTGGATACCCAAGAGACGGAGTGGGTGAATTGGGTCTCTACAAACAGAATCCAAGACCTCCATTTGAACTTTGCTAGAATATTTAGAGCTAGATAAATAGCAAGTGCTAGACATGATTAAGCCAGGTGAACTAGTCTTATCCAAAGATCATTGCAAACACCCACATATGAATCAAAGACTTGTTTTTTAAGTCAACTTCTTACAGCCAATTGTTCATTTCTTTGGAAAATAATATGAAGTAAGTAAGTATTGGATATAACTAGAAGCATAAATTCACAACAGTTCTTGAATTTATCATAGTTGACATCTGAACTTGAGTGATCATATAGGTTCATCAAAATTAATTAAAAATAGTCACAAGTTATGTCTTTATGACACAAAAAGAACTTATGTTAAGGGTTGATCATGGGCTAAAAATTTGTAGTGACAAATGGCCTTTGGCCCAAAGCATGAACTCTAGCATTCCTAGCATAAACAAGCCAACACATATTATCAATCAAGCGTACATATGCTAGGAGTTAACCTCAAGGTGAACAAGTTTATGATTACATAATTTAAACCTCATGTTCACATTGTAAAAATAATCTTATCTAAACAAAGTTGTTGTATATTATCAAGAAGTGCCTAATCTTTGCTCACTAGTAACATCAACACATTCTAAAGATATACAAACAAAAGTCAAAGATGATCTAATACACATGATGACATGAGATGCAAATTATAATACAATAGCAAAGCAAGAGCTATCTTATACAAACAAAATGTAACTAGTCTGCAAAATATTACAAGAACCAAAGCTTCCTTAAACTAAAATGGGAAGCAAACACCCAAGTCCCCCCAATAAATGAGCAAATGTGGCTTTGTCTAAATGTTTGGTTGGGATATTTGCAAGCTGGTGAAAGGTCCTAAATGGCTAAAGGGGGTGAATAGCCTAATTAAAATTCTACAAAAACACTAGAGCAAGTGGCTAGACAATAACAAAGCGATAATGTGGTTTTGCTCTAGCTGTATTGAAAAGGCAAGCCACCTACCAATTTCTAGTTTGCTATAATCTCTATGTATGTCACACAAACAATTTATCTATGTCACTACTTCTACAACTAGAGAGCTAGCTATGAAATTAATTACAACTAAGTACAACTAGCTATTCAACTATTTGCTACACTATTCAACTAGCAAGACTAGCAAGAAGTTCTACACAAGAGATGTATATCAATGAAAGTAATACAAATGAAGGTAGAGAGCAATATACCAAACCAGGCAAGAGATAAATCAATCAAATGAATTACAAGATGACACAATGATTTTTCTCGTGGTTCGATTGCTTGCTGACAACTTAGTCCATGTTGTGACGACACACTTACTTAGTGGTTCATGTGCTAATAGGCATCACATGCCTAGCCCAACACTTAGGCACCGTAAGAACTGCAACAATATGAGGTTACACAAGTCACGAGCAATCCACTAGAGTTGCATTTTGTTATCTCCCGCGGGGAATAGGCTCAAGAACCCCTCCCAATCAATCGGTCAAAGCCGGAAACAATCACCACTTCTGCTCAATGATCCTCCAAGCTCCGGGCCAGCTAGGCGACAGCAATCACCAAGAGTAACAAGAGCACCACTAGCCCAACTCGCCCTTCCTAGTGCCACAAGATGCAAGAACTCATTGCAATGCACTACAGGCTCTCCTCTTAATAATACGACCATCTATCCTAAATCCAAACATGCACTCTATTGCATCTTGATACATTTGCCTTGATCTCCATAGGGTTTTGTTTTTCTCTTTCTTATTTTCTAAGTTGGAGCACATGGTCACCATCTTTTTGCTATCTCCATCACTTGACTGCCATCTAGCTCCATCACTTGGACTTGGACCTACCTATCTCATTTACACACTTAGACATAGGGTTAGTCCAACAAGTTTCATCAATTAGCAAAAACCAAACTAGGGCTTTTAGCTGGTTATGGGTCTCAACATGGCAAAGGTCGATGTTGCCTTTCTCATATTGATCGGTTAGGAAATGAAAGCGAACATCTATGCACTTGGTTTTGGAATGAAGTACAAGGTTTTTGGCTACACTAGTCACAAAGTAGAGGCACTTTCTCAAAGTTCAAGTCAAAATCCTTAAGTGTGGAATCATCCAAAGTTGTTGGGGGCAACAATGTATTCTACTTCAGTGGAGGATTGCGCTATGCTAGGTTGTTTGCAGGGAGACCAAGAAACAAGTGAAGATCCAAGAACTGATAGGTGCCAAAAATTGACTTGTAATCCAATGGATACACGATAAAGTCAACACCTGAATAGCTGCACAAAGAAAGTGTCAAAGAAGAAGAGAACCACAAACTAAACTTTAGAGTGAAATGAAGGTACCTCATGATCCTCTTCACTGCTTAGCGATGAGAGATGCACAATGAAGCCTAAAAATGACCGCACGGACACACGACCAAGTGTATGTTTGACCTCATTACCATCATGTACAAGAGTGACTAGATCATGTTTCTGTACTCCTAGCCCACTAACTTCTCTTTTTTCATCCGTGTCTAGGGCCGTCATGGTTGACATGGGCGTCAAAAGAGGCTTGGCCTCACACATGTCAAACTTCTTTAAAATGTCCTTGGTGTACTTCCTTGGTGCACAAACGTCCCATCCTTTGTTTGATTGACTATCAATGTAGCTTCCACCTGGGAGTATTCCAAGGTATTGATTCCCATAGGGAAGATAAGTGTACTTAATGAAGAAACAAGATCTTCCTATGATAGCAAAAAGATAGGTTATAGAGCAGGTAGAGAGGATCTACATGGTTATGATAGAAGATAGAGCTAGGATGCACTTTAGTTATTTACTTCGGAACATTGACCCAGCTAGCAACAAATCAGGGATGAGAAGGGTGCTAAGCTATTCCAACATGGGGCCCTCGATTTAAGAACTTGCCAAAATGTGGACTACATAGGCTAGATAGGGCTAACACCACCTGCTAACTACAACAATCATCCGTGGGGCAAGACGCAAACATAGGTAAACGCCTAAGAACCACACTTACACTATATATTACTACTCTAATCGAGGTCCTTATAGTCGACTAAAGCACCCAATACAAGTAGTGAACCCATACATAACAGAACATAATACTTACTCAACTACTATTACCAAATACCATAAAAGAATCATGAATGGTCACTCGAACAGAGATAGCATCAGTCGAGGTGCGAGTTATAGAGAGTGCTGACAAACCTAGCACTTCTTCAGACATCCCCTCACTCTCTCTGTATTCTCTATGCACTGCTACTGAGGAAGGGCTTCGCCTAGATATTAAAGTGGGAACTTCTCTATGCTATTCTTTCAAGTGAGGGGCACCTACCTATTTAATAGCATTGAGAGAGTGAGGTTGTTGGCCGTTCAATCCATGGGATAACTCTTGGGAACCCTTGACTCACAACCAACATCAAAGCAATGGGCCATAGTGCTCCTCATTGTGCTTTCTTGTATACCATAAAAGATGAGGTGGTTCAAAGCCATAGGGAGGAGGGGTCAATTGACCCCTCCCCCTCACTGTGCCCTAGGCCCTCCATCTTTTTGCATGGTGTAGGTCCACTGCCCAGAGGGACATGATTGTGGGTTGTGTCAGTGGATTTACACATTTGGTCTTCGGTAAATGGGCCATTTGATCCATGTGACTCATTTTGTGAACTATTTGATCAAACTGGCATAGAATAACCAATGATATATGATTACTGGGAGTGTGTTTCCTTGTTCTAGACCTAAGTGGGGGAAGGATCGATGACGTGTCAAGGTTGATCAATGACCTATGGGGAACAGGCAACCCTCTCCTGAGCCCAATTTGGCTCACTTTTGATAGGTGGGTCCATGCAGGTCATTATTCTCCAAAATATACATGTATACCTTATTTTGAGCAATATGTATGAGATATGTTGTCATCTTTCTCTAATATTAAAATATTTGACAATCAGATTGATCATGTAATGACCGTCAACAAGCTCCCTAACACTTATCTCTATACTCATTCTTGAGTAAAGGTAAAAGCAACTTTGAAACAATTTTACTCTTAATCCTTTCTTAGACCCCTTTTCCTCATTGCCTAGGGTTTCTATGGTTGATGGATTTTTGCTTCTTTTCTACCTTTTTTAGTTGTATGCCTCTTATTTTTCTTCTTTTCTACCTTTAATCTCCCTTGTGTCCTCCATATTTAGTGCCTAGGGTTCCGACATCTTCTAGATTTGGGTTTGTTTATGTTGTCTTTGTTGTGTGGTTCTTTTTTTCCTCTCCAGCTTACTTGGTTTTGGTCGTCGTTCCAACTCTTCTGCGCTGTCCTCTGGCTTTTCGATGCCATTCGCATTCCTATATGTCCAGATCTGGTTCTTTTTCTGTTTGGATCTCAAGTTCTTGCATGTTTTCTACTGTGAGTACAAACTAGTATGTACAACATTTCTTTTTTTTGCACGTGGCCTATGTTGCAATGCTTATGTTCTTTCTTGATGTTTTTCGTCGCTCATTGTTGCCTGTTGTAGTCTACACATTATTTTTTGTTTAGGTTTTCTTTGCTCCTTCAACTTGTGAAAAGAAGAAATTCGTTGTGAGATTCAGAAGTCTAGCTTCAGTGCAAGGATGCCAAGTTGGTCATACTGCACAAATCGGTGAGATGCTTTCCTGACAACGCTTCTTGACTATCTGTTAGTTTGGCTGTAAATACGTGGACCTATTGATTATATATTTCATAAAATTATTTTACTTTTACCATGATTTGCCAGTTTCATCAAACAGAGTACTTCCTGTGCTCCCTGGTTTATTACACTCCTGAATACCTGCTCATATACATATGTTTATTCTAGTGTCCATGAAAAGTCTGTCGTTACTATGGTTTTTATATGTATACATAATAGTAGGTGCACTTTCCTGTGCTACCTGATTTATTAAACTCTTGCATTCCTAGTCATGTATGTTTACCTCAGTGTCCATGAAAATACATTCAATACTGTGATTTTTGTGTATATAATAGTAGGTATGCTTCTAGCTTGCCAGGTTTTGTGCGCTCCCTAATTTATTAGACTCCTAATGCTACTCAAGTGTGTTTATTTCTGTGTCCATGAAAATTCATTCATTATTGTGACCTATATATATATAGTAGCTATGCTTCTACCTTGTTTAGTTTTTTTATATTTACAGCTAAAATTCAGTTCCATATGGTTATTCATACCTATATGATCTGTATTGGTACAATCACACCTTCCAAAAGTATTTGCCTTGCGTATTATTGTGCTCGGTAGGAAATAGTATTCGAGTTTTTCATGTCTTATGTTTTGTTGACTCCTTTTCTTTTTCCCTTTCTCTTCACACTTCACTCAACACTGGGGATGAGTATTACCACTTATTATTCACTAAGAGGGCAGTCAATTTACTTAAAATGGTTTATGGTTCTGTTTATTCTCACTATTCTCACACAGGAATGCACACATGTCATATTAAGTTTCTTGGTTTGTCATGGGTGTTGCCAGCAAAATAATTTCCACTCTACCTAGCCAGGTGAGTTGTAACAGTTTTATCTATATGCTTAATTAAGCAAGAATGTATTGGTTCATTTGTATCAGTTTTTACAATATGTGTGACTGTTCTAGTATTGCTGACGTGAATATCAGTCCCACAACCGAAGCGCTAGAATGTGCAGATCGCACATGGACTGAAGCAGTGGTGGAGGACAAATACAAATTAAGGTGTGGCACAACTATATCAATGAAGCACCATGGCTCAATTTACGGTGAAGACATAGGAAAAATACTAGAAAGAAATTAAAATATGAAAGAGGAGAGAAAATGATGCACTAAAATCAAGGTGTGGCGAAGGCCCTACCTAGCCATGTTGATCGAGCCCTCCACCACTGAACTGAAGAACACAATAGATTACCAACACACTTTCATGGTGAAGAGCGGAAATGTTTACAAGCAAAGTAGCAAATAATAGTTATCATACTTACGTAAAGACGAATGTCTAGTTTCCAGACAAACTAGTGAAGGAGCTATTGAAGCTGTCATCCGAAAGGGACCCCGTCAGGGTGAGGACGTAAGTGGTTACCATAGGTTGGCTAGCAAGCCTAGAGCGTCATCCTTAGTCATCGAATCAAAATAGGAGAAGCATAAGGGCAAGTCAATGTGAACCAGCCATACACACATTAACATGAGGCCTAATTAAATGGAAGTATGGAACATGATTATTGTACAGAGAACAATAGTTATGGTGCATTTTAACCTTTCGTGGGTCTCACATTTACAAATAAAAAATCAACAGCCAGCACCATTTGTGCTGGTCCCCTCCTGCTTCCTCAACTTCTGTGTGTTATGTCTCTGCTCTTCTCTCTTTCTCTCTTTGTTTGCTTGAGATTTTTTATTCTCCTAAGGTGCACCTTAAGCTAAGAGGCATTATTCATAAATCCAACGGTTTGCATCATATTTATTTTATGTATCCACATAGAATTATACAATCAGGAGATATAATTTGAGAAAAACACAATAGGGAGATGTATTTTATTTCTAATTAGACTTTTGTTACCTTGGTTGAGGAGGCTTTTTTACATGTAATCTCTAGGATTAGTAGAAATAATGAGTACTAGTACATGCTATGCAACCTTAGGGGGTGGGTGGGGCAAGCCTCTACCCAACCCCCCTTCTCTCCATCCATGGCTACTGACCGCCTAGTTTGTATTTTGGTAGATTTATGTTATTAAAGGTGCTCTTTTATACTCAGTCGCAAAAAGGTGCCCTTTATACTCTAAGATATGTGAGTGTTTATTTGATGGTGATCTTGTGGATATTCCATTATTATTAATGATAGTCGTGATGTGTTTCTTTGTAGGTAATAGTCACTATGGAGAAATATGGTGTAAAAATGAGACCCAACCTAGTTGGAATTAGACAACTTTTAAATAAGAAAAAATTGGCACACAAATTCAAAAATTCTCAGTACCCAAGGCTTACAAACATCTGAATGGTCAAGGTACAGTACATCCTAGCTTCAATTGGATGTGGAACAGTTCCTATCAAACAAGCATAAAGTCTTTTGTTGGTTAATTCTTAAGGATAGATAGCACAAGGAAATTGCTTCGCAGGAAAAATATGGAACTTCCAGATTACAGTTGTGTTCTATGCAACAACCTAGTGGAAGAATCTCTGGACATCTTATGTTTCAGTGTCCTTTTGCTTCAGAGTGCTGGCACTGGCTAAGCTTTGAGATCCCGCATCAGTCTAACTTATACCAGAACTTAGAAAGTTTCAAAATGAAGCAAAGGACCCCATTCTTCATGGAGATTTTCATCTTAGTGTGTTGGGTAATCTAGAAGGTTAGGAATGGCTTAATATTTAACAAAAATGAGCCGTCCTTGGAAGATGCAAAAAGAACGTTCAAGATAGAATTTGAACTGCTCCTCTAGTGTGCAAAGAGAAGATACTTTCCTTTAATTGAGCAATGGTTAAACAATCTTGTTTAATCATCCTAGTTTTTCTAATGTCACACCCGGTTTCAAGGACAAAACCAGATATACACTATATGTGAAATAAAGAGGTCAAATCTCACATATAGCTGCAGATAAGTGTAATATCAAAAGACAAATGCTTATTAAACATAATGCAATAGTATAAGATATAACCTTAGAGAGCAACACAGCGGCAAGACAACTCCGAACACTGGGTGTAACCTTCACTCCAGGATAAAACTGACTGGTTGATCACAAGCCTAACAATTCTAGAATCTAGCAGTCTGGTACCCTTCCTAAGATGTGGGGAAAATAGCAAGGATGAGTCCATGTCGAACTCAACAAGCATAACATAGGGTTCATGAGGCTCAAGAGGCATGACACGGGTTTAACTGCATGTAGCTTTTAGTTGGCAAAGTTTTAGCATATGAGTAGCATCAAGTTGTCTTTAATCCCAGAATCAACATATGATCATGTAAAGAGAATAATGAATAGCAAGAACAAGTAGCATATTATAGTTTAATAGTGATCATCTATTCCGTAAGGGTCCAAGGCCGCTCGTGACCGTGAGCACGGCTGATATACCAGTTTTACACTCTACAGTGCTGTACACTTTCACTATGAGTCGTGATCCCCAAAAGTCCGAGATCATGACTCCCCATTGGACAGTTAAGTTTCACTATGAAGTCTTTCCAAGGTTCGTCTAACAAGTTAGGGCCGCTAGGTTTCTGTGCCCTACAAATGTAGAGCTCCCCTTTCGTATGGCACAATGACACGCAACCTATACTCATAAGGATAGAAGCCGCACTACACCCGACCCAGAACACACCCCTCTTGCGCCATAAAGGTAACCACTAACAAGCTAGAAAAGGTCCTCTTATATGACTAAAGCCAGAGTCATGTAGCCCTCAGCTGTACTGTAAGTCCAGATGTTCACTTACAGATAAGTCCTTATGGAGAGGAATCTAGAGAAAACTCTAGCCCTCTTGTTCCTTGTTGCTAAAAATCATGTTTTAGTGTTATTGCATATATCATTAGTCAAATTACAAGATCATTGTTTATGTGAGCACTAGCAAACTACCCAATGCTATAACCATAGGATTCAAGGAACAAGATCAATAATAAGACATCCTTAACAAGGAGACACATGCATAATGAATTAGGTGAATTAAAGTGAATAGGTAACAAGGATAATCCCATGTTATACTTGCCTTGATCTAGCTAATCCTATTGACCTGGTTCATAATAGTACTCTTGATCACCAACGAACTGCTCACCGTCTATTCTCGATTAACACACCAACAACAATCATCCAAGAGCAATCATACAAAGCAAACAAAGCTACAATTAGAACAGTACACCAATAGTAGCAAAATAAGATGAAAATTTTGTAAAACGAATCTACATCTCACTAGGATCACACATACGCGAATTGCATGCAAATCGGAGCTAAAACGAAAAAGTTATGATTTAAACCAGCTTTTCTTTATTAAAGTAATAGATTAAATCTAATCTCAAAATTTAAAAGTGGAGAACCTACCAAACAGTAGCACTAACATGTAGATTATGAAATTATGAACCTAACGCAACTTGAACGGGTCAAATCGGAGTTAAAATGGAGATTTTATAAGCGAAATAAGATTGAAATAAATCCTATAAATATTGAAAACGTATTTTCAATTAAACCGATGGGATTTACGTTTTCAAACGAAATAAGCATAATCGGGTTTTACGCTTATGGACTGCGGGTTAGATTATAGAAAAGTAGAGGGGCTCTTTAGCAAAACCGACAGCCGAAAGGGTATCAGGCTTTCCTGGCCGTTGGATTTAAAACTAGCGGCCGAGATTAGACGGGGGAATAAGGAGGCGGCCAGCGGCGAGCTAGATGGAGGCGCCATGGCCGGAATAGCCTAACCTCACCGGAGTTCGCCGTTTTCAGCGTTCCGGGCACCATTGATGACGGGACAAGCACGGGAAGCAAGAGGGAAACATGGCGAACTCACCTAGATGGATCGAGGTGGCTGGAATCGATCGAGGAGGGCGTGCGGCTTCCAATGGCGGCGGCGGACCTCCTATGCACGGCAGCAAGGCCAAATAAGCAACTAGATTGAAAATTGAGAGAGGATAAAGCTTAATGAGTTCGTGTGGATGACTCGAAACTCCACGACAGCTTATGGAGATGACCAAGTCGATGACTTCATCGGATTAGCTCGGGCGGCGGCGGATTAGGGTTGCGGTGGCTTGCTAGGTTGACTGGAGGGCGGTGGCTTCGCAGTTAAGGTTGGGGAGAGAGGCGGCAACACCCGCGGCTAGTTATGAGGAGGCTAGGCGTGCGGATCAAGCCAAGAAGAAAGTCGGGGCGGAGGCGGACTCCTCCGACGGTGTCCAGCTCGGTAACGAGCAAGGGGAGGAAGACAACGCTTACACACGGGCCCGGGTTGGCAGTGAAATGGAGAAAGAGAGAAGGGCGAGGCGGCTTTAGCTTCGGCCGGTTGGGCCGGCCCACTACGCAACGCGCGAGCGAGGGAAGGCAGCTGGGCTGCGGGATTGGGAAACGGGACGGGCCAGGAGAGCTAGGCCTTCGGGCCGAAAGTTGAGAAGGGAGAAGATTTCTATTTTCTTTTCCTTTTCCAATATTTCAAATGCATTTTCAAATTGTTTTTGAAATCATTTCCTTCTTGAAATAAAAACTAATCAATCACAAATAAAATATGCAGCGGCATTGTATGCACAAACATGTATCTAACCTTATAGTTGATTTTATTTATCGAAAATTATTATTTCTCTAGATTAAAATGTTCACAAAATTGCATAAATAAATCCAATTCTCCTATTTTTAAAATGATGCAAATTTTTGGGTGTTACATCTAATTTTCTTTCTTTCTTTGTCTATTGAATTCTTCTCCTGTATTAAGCCCTTGTTTTAAACTCATGTTTTAATAAATCTCACAGTAGGGGTGCGCCCCTTCTGTTTTGCCTAAAAAATTGAGATAGGCTCACTTCCTTAGAGCAAAAAATGGTACCTTGAGCTATCATTACAACTACAACTATATTACTAACTAGTAGGAACCCACGCGCTTCGCGCGGTCTATTTGAACAAATAACTATCATATATGGATCAAGCTACAATTCCTTGGTCTACAAAATCAAACTAAGATTGCCTCCTAAACTCCTTTAGAGTGAGGAGAGTATGTGTTAATTCTGGTAACCAACTTTTAAAAACACTGGTTGCAATAGAAAGTTAATGGAAAGAATTTGAATAGCCTAACAGAAGGAAACTAATAGCCATATTGGTCTCTTGCCGTCTAGGATGGAACATTGTAGCCATGTCTATGAGCATGGTAGGCATCAAGTAGCTTGGGTGATGATCAGACAACGAAACATGGTGCACTTTAATGGGCCTGAGTCATAAATAGAGAAAACACTAAGTTTGTAGAATAGTATAATGTTGACACAATGATCATGTAGAAGAATGTTCATGATATATCCAAGTACATATGATGAAATCATCATGAGGCGCAAATAAGCATAAATGCATCAAAGTGGTCATTGGAAAATACTAATAGCAATGATAAGACAGTTTAAGACACCTAGGATTCTAGAGAATGAACATTGTTGTAGCTATGACAACATGGAACACGTACTGTTGTAAATTCAATCAGCACCAGTTTTTCCTCTACCCAATAGAAACATCTAAAGCAATTTTTTCTTGCCCAGCAGAAACATATGAACCTATGGATAAGTAAAGGACGGTAACTGATGATGTAGTGTTGCAGAAATCTGTTGTCGAACAAAACAAAGGATATATGTGGAAAATCTGTTTTGTCAATGTAAAATATGTAGTAGTAAGGAACCAAATGATTAGATGTAGCAGCAAATGCACAGTTAATTAACTGACCGTCATTTTTTAGTATGGCGTACATTTGCGATCCGTTGTAGAAGTAACAGATGGTTCGGATGTTGGGAACTCTGTAGAAAGGACAAAAAGGCAATGGGTCGATTGAAGAAGTGTAAGGTCCTAGATGGCTAGAGGGGGGGTGAATAGCCTATAAAAAATCCTACACAAGCCACTAAGCAAACTTGTTAGAATAACAAACGGCGCAAAGCGAGATTTGCTTAGCCTATGGTTGTGATGCAAGCCTCCTATCCACAAGTCTAGTAGATTATGATCTTTTAGTTCACACAAGGGCTAGGTCACTAATTTTACACTAGTGAGCAAGCTAACAACACTACTAGCAAAGCTACTACTAGAGCTACACAAGATAAACTAGTAAAGTAAATGCAAGAGAGAGGATTGTGAATCTTATACCAATGGTGGAGTGAAGATATTGCCAATCACCAATAAGATATACAATCAATCAATATTGACAACAACACAATATGAAGACCAATCACCGGGAGACAAATGACACAATATTTTTGTTCACCCGGTGTTCACTTGTGCACCGACAAGCTACGTCACCGGTTGTGTCGACCAACACTTAGATGGTTCCTCGGTGTGACCCTTAAGTCACTTGCCCCTCAAGGCACGCCCCGCAAGGCACCACAAGACACCACTCTCAAGTGAGGTAACTCAATGACATGCGCAATCCACTAGAGTTGCTTTTGGCGCTCCATCGAGGAAAGCACAAGAACCTCTTACAATCAACCGGAGGTGGCCAAGAACAATCTCCTTCTCTTGCCAATGCCTCCAACAATCTCCAAGCCGGCTAGGAGTGGTACTCCCCAAGAGTAAACCACCCACAAGTGCCACTAGATGCCCTCAAGCTATGCAATGCACTTTGGGATCACTCAATCTCACTTTTGATTTGCAATCAAGCAAGAGAGATGAGTGGGAGAAGATGCTCTAGCTCAAAGGATGCACAAGTATGTTAGAAATCACGAGAGACCTCCCCAAGGGCCGGCCAACAAGTATTTATAAGCATCCCATCCGAATAGAGCCGTTATACCCCTTCACTGGGTCTTTTTCGGGATGACCGGACGCGCCGGTCATAACTGACCAGACGCGCTCAACCGCGTCCGATCCTCCAACGGTCACTGACCCCAACGGTCAAACCAACGACCGGACACGCCTAGGGCAATGACCGGACGCGCTTGTCAAACGATCAGACGTGCCCGTCAAACGATCGGACGCGCCAATCGCGCTGTTCCGTGTGTCCGCGAAGCAACGACCGGACACGCCCCTCGCAACGATTGGACACGACAGTGCTCGCGTCCGGTTAGAGTCCAGTAAGCTCCCTCAATGATCGGACGCGTCCGATCATGTGTGACCGGACGCGCCTCGCGTACGATCATCCTTGCGTTCTGCAGTTCCTTCTGGGCGACTGACCGGACGCGCCGGTCCCGTGAGTGACCGGACGCGCCGGTTGCAACCCTAGCAACCGCGCGCCTGACTGCTGACCGAACGCGTCCGGTCATACCATGACCATGTCCGGTGCAGCGTTCGGTCACCTCTGTGACCTCCGTTCGCCTCTGTTTCTTTTTCGACTTCCGGCGTAGTGGAAAATAGGCATTTCAAGTTCCCAAAAACACCTGAATCTCGCGCTCGCAAGCTCGGTGGGAGGGAGAGAGAGACCCAAACCCTCTCTACCGTTTAAACTCCAACGCCTTCATAAATGTGCCAACACCAACAAGTGATCACCACCTTGTGCATGTGTGTTAGCATTTTCATAATCATTTTCGAAGGTTTTCCAGTTAGCTCACTAGGCCCTACATGCAATGCACTTCATGAATTCACCTAGTGGCACCCGTGCATCGAATAACCGATAAGACTTCCCCTCTTAATAGTTTGGCTATCGATCCTAAACCACTCACACCCTCTATGGTGTCTTGAGTGCAAAACAAAATGGCCCTATGGTTATACCTTTGCCTTGAGCCCATTTTGTTTTTCCAAAAGATATGATCCACTTCATATCATCACATGACCATCTCGATCCATCGACCTTGTCTTCACTTGCTCTTCACCGTTGCATTGGTCCGTCAGCGCCAAGTCTTGCTCAAGCTTCACCATCGCATGGTCCTTCGCTTCGGAGCCTCGACTTGCCCTTCACCTACACACCCGGTCCATCGAGCCAAGCATCACCTCGGTCTTCATCATCTTGGTCACATGAGTCAATGTCATGTCTCATATTCAATGACCACCTTTATCTAAATCATCCACTTAGATACAAAGGTTAGTCCTAGGTTTCATCAATTAGCCAAAGCCAAAATAGGGACTTTCAAGAAGTCTATAAGATAATGCAGTTGAACATGCATCACATGGCATAAACACGTATGTGACAGGAAAAAGAGATGTGAATACCATGAGAGGCGGTATCACGAAAGCCGCACCATACAATGACACCTCAATGCTAGAAGCACCATACAATGACACCTCAATGCTCAAGTATGTGTTTGCAATGATTCATAAATCTCTATGCAGTTGAAGCATTCTTGTGTTAAGATGAATCCTTCTACTATCCTTGTTTGGAATGTGCGAGGCCTAAATCAAAGGGATCGCCGGAATTCTGTCAGAGATGTTGTGCTTTCCAGTAATGCTGACATTGTCTGTTTGCAAGAGACTAACATTGCAAATATGTCCCAGAATCTGTTCCTTTCGGTTTTTGGTTCTGCGTACGATAATTTCGTTACTCTCCCGGCCAATGGGACTAGAGGAGGGGTACTGATTGCTTGGAAGGGATGTTCTTGCTAGGCAGTTGCTTCAAGGGTAGACACTTACTTTGTTTCTATTTTGTTTTCGGAACAAGATGGTCGTAATTGGTGGCTCACTAGAGTCTATGGGCCACAAAGAGATGAGGAGAAGGTGTTGTTTTTGCAAGAGCTAAGGAACATCAGGGCGCTGTGCAATGGGCCTTGGCTTTTGGCTAGAGATTTTAATTTGATTTATCAGGCTGCTGACAAGAACAATAATAATCTAGATAGAGCAATGATGGGTAGATTTAGGCATTTTCTGGATGACAATAATCTCAAGGAGATTCCGCTCTTAGGTCGAAAATATACTTGGTCCAATGAGAGGAGATTGCCTACTCTTGTAAGGCTGGATCGGGCTTTCTGTTGTGATGACTGGGAAGGTATTTTCCCTGATGCTGTTTTGCAAAGCACAGCAGCTAGGGTCTCGGATCACTGCCCACTCATCCTTGGTCTGAAGGTGAGCACTAGCGGCAAGCGTCGATTTCATTTTGAGAGTTTATGGACCAAGATCCCTGGTTTTCTAGAAGCTGTCAATCAAAATTGGGAGGCTCCGGTACAATCTAACTGTGCCGTAGAGTGCCTGTTCATCAAGCTACAGCGGCTTAGTAAGGGACTACAAAAATGGGGACAATGGAAGGTAGGGAATATTAAAGCCTAGTTAGAGTTGGCCAAAGAACTTCTTCACCACCTTGAGATTGAGAGAGATTCAAGGGCACTCTCTGAAGGCGAGGAATGGATGAGAAGGAAGCTTAAACTTCATTGTCTTGGTTTGGCTTCGCTGGAGCGAACAATTGCTCGGCTGCGGTCTAGGATTCTTTATCTTCAGGAAGGTGACGCCAATACAACGTTCTTTCATCAACAAGCTAGATTTAGAAAAAGAAGAACTTCATCCCAAAATTACAAGTTGGTGATCAGGTGGTCGTCTCACAAGATGGGAAGGAGAAGGCAGTGTTTGATTTTTATGAGAATATTCTTGGCAAGCCTGATGAAAGGAATTTTACTCTTGATTTGGATGAGCTTGCTATCCAGCACCATGATTTATCTGTTCTAGACGCCACATTCTCTGAGGAGGAAGTGTGGGCAACTATTAAAGATATGCATCTGGACAAGGCCCCAGGGCCAGATGGTTTCACGGGCAGGTTTTATAAATCTTGCTGGAGCATTATTAAAGGTGATGTGCTGATGGCCTTGGATGCCATCCTGAGAGGCCATGTTTTCAAATTCTGTCTTCTAAACATGACCTTTATTACCCTGCTGCCTAAGAAAGTGGGTGCGCTCGAAGTGAAGGATTTCCGGCCTATAAGCTTGATCCATAGCTTTGCCAAATTGGTGACTAAGATCCTGGCTAATCGGCTGGCCCCTCTTTTACCTTCCTTGATCTCAGTCAATCAAAGTGCTTTTGTGCAGGGAAGAAAGATCCATGACAATTTTATGATGGTTCAGCAGTTGGTTAAAGCCTTGCATCAAAAGAAAGAGGCGCATGTCCTGCTCAAGCTAGATATCTCCAAGGCATTTGACTCTGTTTCTTGGTCATTTTTGCTGGAAGTCATGAGCAAAGTGGGGTTTGGTCAGTGGTGGCGGGACCTCATATGCTTGATCCTGTCCACTTCTTCGACACAAGTCCTAGTTAATGGAGAGCCAGGGGACATCATTTATCACCATCGTGGTCTTAGACAGGGTGATCCCCTATCACCCATGTTGTTTATTCTAGTTATGGATGTGTTGAATTCCTTGGTCACATATGCCACTTTGAAGGGTTTGATGCAGCCTCTTGCTATTTAGCAAGCTCGACACCGGGTATCTTTCTATGCTGATGATGCGGTCTTATTCTTGAGACCCAACAATTTGGATCTGGTCACTGTAAGACACTTACTTGATCTGTTTGGACATGCCTCCAGTCTTAGAACCAATCTGTCCAAGATTTCTATTTCCCCTATTCATTGTTCTAATGAGGAATTGGCACTCACTGCAAATATCCTCTCCTGTTCCATAAAGGGTTTTCCTTGTACATATCTCGGCCTCCCTCTAACAATTGGGAAACCATCTAAAGCGGTGCTGCTACCTCTAGTCGATAAGGTGGCAGATTATCTCCCTGGTTGGAAGGCTTCTCTACTGAATAGGGCAGGCCGACTAGTATTGGTGAAGGTGGTGCTGACTACTATCCCTATATATCTTTTAATAGCCATGGATCTCTCGAAATGGGTTCTAAAAGCTATTGATAAAAGGAGGCGAGGTTTTCTTTGGAAGGGTCATCAACAAGCCAATGGTGGCAATTGCCTGGTGGCATGGGAAAAGTGCAGAGACCACTTTGAATATGGTGGCCTTGGGATTCATAACCTTGAACTTCTTGGCTAGGCACTTAGGATTCGATGGCTGTGGGCATAGAAGACAGAAGCCGATAGGCCTTGGGCTGGTCTCCCAATCACTGTTCCTCATAAAGCCAGGGCCCTCTTTAATGTTGCAGTTGACGCCATAGTCGAAAATGGGGAGGAAATCTTGTTATGGATAGATAGATGGTTGGGTGGGCATACCTTGGTAGAAATAGCGCCTAACTTGTTCAAAACTGTCCAGAAACGAACAGCCAAAAGAAGGACTGTGGCTCAAGCACTACATAATAGAAGCTAGGTTCGAGATATTAAGGGAGCTCGTACAGTAGAGGTCTTGCTTGAATTTCTCCAAATTTGGGATATGGTGGATGGCTTTATTTTGCAACCAAAGATTCCAGATCGATATAAATGGAAGTTAACGCAGGATGGTTCTTATAGCAGCAAGTCTGCCTATAAGGCCTTCTTTGTGGGCTCCATCAAGTTCGGTCCGTGGAGAAGGATCTAGAAAACCTGGGCTCCCCCACACTGCAAGTTTTTCATCTGGTTAGTGGTTCATAACCGGGTTTGGACAGCCGATCGCCTAGCAAGGAGGAATATGCCCCATCTAGAGTCCTATCCCCTATGTGATCAAGTGGACGAAACTATAAATCATTTGCTTGTGGGTTGTGTCTTTGCTCGACAAGTTTGGTCCCTGATTTTGCAACAATTGGGGCTGCTGCAGTTGGCACCATAGCCTACTGTGTCTTGTTTCTCGGGGTGGTGGAAGAGATCGATTGCTACTATCCCGAAGGAAGTGCGTAAAGGACTCAATTCCTTGATAATTTTGGTCGCATGGGAGATCTGGAAGCATCGCAACTCTTGTGTCTTTGATAACAAGAGGCCAAGTGTTCAGGAAGTCATTAGGGTTGTTAGCTTGGAGGGAGGGCTCTGGTGTTCGGTTGGAGCCCTCAAGCTCCATGAGCTTGTTCTAAGGTCGCTGCCTGCTGGAGTTTAGAGCTAGGAGGCTTTTGGATGCTTCTACATTTTGTGTGGCAAGTCTATAACTTAGTGTCTAGGGTGTGGTGTGTGTGGGTTGGGTCTCTTGACCCGTGTAACTTTTCTTCTACCTTAATGATATGACGCGCAGTTCTCTTGCGTTGTTCGAGAAAAAAAAGAGATTATGCACCTGAATCATAGAAATGGTAAGCAGATCTGTTAAACAGAAAATTTAGAGGGCTATATATAGTCGACATTGACATCCAATTGCACATACAGTCACCTGTACATTAACATTTGAGGGGAAAAAAGAAGAAATATAAAATATATGTGTACATCAGTTAATCCTTTACTCAGGAATTCAAAATACTCATTATGTAAAGAACTTATGTCAAACCTTGCACAAATACTAATAGGGAAAATAAGACTCACCATAGTTATTAATGGTCAGCATAATCTGACAATTTTGCAATGGCACTCGACAGTTCAATACCATTTTTATCAGGAACTTAGCGAGCAAAATGGCATGTTGTCCCAAATTAGATGTGGTAGAGTGAGATTATGCACCATAGACCATCGAGGTGTCTTGGAGCTGAAGAAGCCTAGGCGTCGTCCGACTGCTCTGTTCTGACACTCTACGTGTCAGATAGTGTCGGCTTAGACCAGCCTCCTCCCGGGTGAGACCTTCTAGAGTCTTCTTGGTGGCGAAGGAGGTCGGCTCCGGGGGCTGACAAGCGAGCTCAGAAGCCCCCGAGCCCCCGGAGGCCGCGGGAAGCTTTGTCTTCTTGTGTCATGCCCCGGATGTGACCCTGTCAGAGGAGTAGTTAGCAGAGGCACACCTTGGGAGCGACGCTAGGGGGGCGGTCCTTATCGACCAAATTTGACCACCAAATAAATCACAAAAAGAGGAGAACTAGCATAACTTACACACATATGTTATTCATATTGACATATTTCCATATGTTTTGGAAGATTATTATTTTACAAGACATATACACGAATACAGTGGAAAAAGGTGACAAAAATATGCTTTCTGACAAAGTGTAGAAGAGAAACAAGAAGAGAAGCGCACCTACCTTGCAAATCTGGGCCAAGCACTGACATGGCAAGGACCCAGGCCTAGCCAGGAGCCCACCTATGCAAGGCGGTGGCGAGAGAGCCCAGCAGGGGTGCGGCTGCACTGCCCCAAGCCCGTTTGGCCCCTCTCTTCTCTAGCAGTTGCATGGTGGCATGCAATGACGGTGCAAGGCGGTTTCCTATTTTATTAGCCTCCAAACCGACCATCCTAGGCTATAAAGAGATGATGAGAGCTCCATTCCCAAGACACACCACACAAGAGCCTCTCTCCCACACTTGTATTTTTTTACTATTCTTAGTAGTTCTATTTAGAGCAAGGCAAGAAGCTTCATTGGAGAGCTTATACTTTGGAGAATTCTTGGTATGAATAATATGAAGATTTATCACACCCATTTAATGACCAAATGGAGTGCATACCCTTATGTGTGCCCAGAGATCAATCACACATAAGTTAACAAATTATAAAGGATGTATCATCACCAATGTTATTACATCATGATTAATAACACATAGTCTTTACAATAATGTAGCGTAAGTAAAATGTAAACTCTCATGGAAGCTCCATGCACAGGCACATTGACTGGTTGACTGCAAGTCTAGTAATCTTCCGGAAAGTAGAAGTAGTCACTACTTGCACCATCTGTTACCCATCTGGGATTTTTTTATCCAAGTAAGAGAAATAAACAAGCGTAAGTACATCTCGTACTCAACAAGTGTAACATGGGGTTCATGATGCTCAAAGGCATAACATAGGTTTATCAACATGTAGCTTTTAATTAGCATTATTTCAGTATATCAATAATATCAAAGTGTCTCAATGTAATACATATGATCCATGTGAAATGATTAACGAATAGCAAAAACATATTCATTATTAATAATCCACTATTCCATAAGGGTCCAAGGCCACTCGTGACCGTGAGCACGACTGTTATAACAATTTTACACTCGGAAGAGGTTGTACACTTTCACTGTGAGTCATGTTGCCCATATGCCCGGGTTAATTACTCCCAAAACACTTCCAAGGTGAGCAGGCAGGGAAACACTATGAAGTCTTTCGAAGGTTCGTCTAATAAGTTAGGACCATTAGATTTCACTCGGCAAATAGATGTAGAGCCCCCCTTCTAAATGGCACAATAACACGCAGCCTATACTCATGAGGACAGAGGCCGCACTATATCCGATTCGTCAAGCCATTCTTATGCCATAAAGTAATACCACTAACAAGCTAGAAAAGGTCCTTCTATATGACTAAAGCCAGAGCCATTTTAGCCCTCACAGTTGTATTGTAAATCCTGGATTTTCGCTTATAGATAAGTCCTTATGGAGAGTAACGAGAGCACCAAATAACCCCATGCTCTAGTACCCTTTAACATTAATAAAATTCATCTTTTAATGTTTATTGCATATTCCATTAGTCAAATTACATGATCATAGTTCATGTTGAGCACTAGCAATACTAATCCATGCAATACAATAGGTATCAAGGAATAAGATCAACACTAAGTCATCCTTAATAAGGAATATATGCATAATGATATTATTTGCTTAATGTGAATAGGACAACAAGGATAATCCCATGCTATACTTGCCTTTCTCAAACTGATCTTGGTGATCTTGTTCGTAGAAAAACTCCTGATCCCCAATGAATTGCTCACCGTCTATACTCGATCAACAATAGCAACAACATTCATCCAGAACAATCATGCATAAACAAACAAGACTATAATTAGAACAATACACCAACAGTAATAAAATAAGATAAAAAGTTTTTAAAACGAATCTACAACTCGCTAGGATCACACAGACGAAAAGATCATGAAAAACGGAGCTAAAACGACGAAGTTATGAATTTACGAAGATTTCCTATAGAAAAGTAATTACTTTAATTCAAGCTCAAAAATAAAATATCATAAACCTACTGAACAGTTCTACTAACATGTAGCGTTCTCAATTATGAACCTAACGCAATTTGAACGGGTCAATTCGGAGTTAAAACGGATAAATTATGACTAAAACAAACTCAATGGCATAACTGTAAATAACTGAAAACGTATTTTGACTTAACTGAGATCAAACTACGCTTTCAAAAGGATAATACGCGATTCTGAAATACGCTTTGGATTACGTGTTAGACAATTGAAAAACACAGGGTCTCTTTAGCAAAATGTACAGCCGAAACGGTATCCTTCATCTACGGCCGATGGATATCAGATGAACGGATCAGATCGATTCGGGGTGAGCGTGGCGGCGCTCCGGCCGGGAAAACACTCCGGCGGCCATGTCCGTGGCGGCGCGATCGCCGGAGTTCACTAAAGCTCAAAACCGAGCACCATTCGATGATTAGAAGGTACCGGGATGGAGTAGGGAACATGGCGAGCTCACCTCGCGCAAGAACGGAGCCGAGGACGGACCAAAAGGAGGCGCGCGGCTCGGAATGGCGGGCGGTCACGGCGGTGATCCGAGCGGAGCTTCCTCGGGACGATGTTGGTCTTCCGCTTCGGTGCAATATGGAGCGGAGGGGTACGACATCCCGTTTTTATAACCTAGAGATGCTCTAAACAAGGAAAGAAAGGATTGGGGGGAGGGATTCGATCGGGAGAACGATGGAAGGAAATCGGCTCGCGTCGTGGAGAAGAAGAAGACGCCTGACACGCGGGGCCACATCGTCAGCGACGGAAACTGAGAGGGAAGGTGTGGCATCGCGTGAGCTGGGCCAACGACGCTCGCTAGGCTCGGCCCAGGCGGGATGCGAGGAACGGCGCACGCGCTGAGACGGCCCACGCGGAAGCGGGAGACGAGCGGGCCGCGGTGAAAGAATTGGGCTTCCGGGCCGAAAGCGAGGAGAGAGGTAAATTCCTTTTTCTTTTTCCTTTTCAAATATTTCAAAGCATTTTCAAATGATTTTGAATCCTAATTTGAATTTGAATCAAACCACTCCAACCAAAAATTCAAATGCAACAACATGAGTGCACAAACATGTTTCTACCCTTATATTTGATTTTAAAAATTATTATTACTCTAAATTTGTATGGTCACAAAATTGTATAAAAATCATATTTACCTACTTTTTAATATCCCAAAATTTTAGGGTGTTACAATTCTACCCCCTTAAGATGAATCTTGTCCCGAGATTCGGTTGATGCTTACTCGAACAGTTGCGGGTAGGTTTTCCTCAGATCCTCTTCTCTTTCCCAGGTAGCCTCACCCTCTGTGTACCGATTCCACTGAACCTTACACATCTTAATAGTTCAACTTCTCGTGACTTTTCAGCAGTCTCTAGAATTTTAACTGGAAACTCTTCATATGTGAGGTCCTCTTTAACAGTGAGCTATTCTAACGGAATCTGCTCCTCTGGTACTCGCAAACATTTCTTAAGTTGAGACACGTGAAACACATCATGTACACCTGCCAAACTCTTAGGTAATTCCAACTGATATGCCACCTCACCACGTCTCTCTATAATCTTGAAAGGTCCAATATACCTTGGTGCCAATTTCCCTTCCATGTTGAACCTTTTCACACTCCTCATTGGCGATACTTTCAAGTATACATAATCCCCTACTTCAAAAGTCAACTCTCTTCTCCGAGTATCAGCATAACTCTTCTATCTGGACTGAGCTATTTTCAGATTATCTCTAATCATTCTTACTTTCTTTTCAGCATCCTTGAGTACATCATACACAAACACTTGACTTTCCCCTGTCTGATTCTAGAACAACGGGGTTCTACACTTTCGTCCATACAGATCCTCAAACGGTGCCATCTGAAGACTCTTTTGATAACTATTGTTATATGAGAACTTTGCATAAGGCAAACTCTTATCCCAACTAGTACCATATTGTAAAGCACAAGCTCTCAACATATATTCCAATATCTGATTAATTCTCTCCATCTGTCCATCTGTCTGTGGATGGTAGACTGTACTAAAGTTCAGCTTGGTTCTTAGTGATTCATGTATCTTTTGCCAATAATGAGATGTAAACTGGGTACCCCGATTAGACACAATTTTCTTAGGAACTCCATGTAGACTCACTATTCTTTCCATATACAATTCTGCCAACCTTGCACTGCTATACGTAGTCCTAACTGGTAGAAAATGAGCAACCTTTGTTAGGCGATCTACTATTACCCAAATCGAATCATACCCTTTCTAAGTACGTGGCAATCCAACTATAAAATCCATACCAACTTCTTCCCATTTCCATTCAGGTATCCGCATAGGTTGTAACAATCCTGCAGGTCTCTGGTGTTCAGCTTTCACCCTTTGACATGTGTCACACAAAGCAACATACTCAGCAACATCTCTTTTCAAACCATACCACCAATATTTCTCTCTCAGATCCAGATACATCTTAGTACTCCCAGGATGTATGGAATAGGCTGACTCATGCGCTTCACTCAAAATTGCCTCTCTGATAGTCTTATCCTCTGGCACACATAGTCTTTTTCCAAACCATAGCGTACCCTTATCATCCTTATGGAATCTTGGTGATTTGCCCTTTACTATATTCTCCGCTATCTCTCTCAATTTTGCATCTTTCATCTGACTCTTGCGTATCTCTTGCTCCAGAGTAGGTTCTAGTACCAATTCTACTGCATTGGTGGTAAACCCCAAGTTCAGATGCTCACATTTAGCACACAACTCTCTTGACAAAGGCATTACTTGCATTTTATTAGCGTAGCTTTTCCTACTAAGAGCATCAACAACGACGTTAGCCTTTCCTGGGTGATAAAGCACCTCTAGATCATAATCCTTTATCAACTCCAACCATCTATGCTGCCTCAAGTTCAAATCTGATTGAGTGAAGATATACTTCAGACTCTTGTGATCAGTGTATATATCACTCTTATGTCCAATCAAATAGTGTCTCCATATCTTTAGTGCATGAACCACTGCAGCTAATTCCAAGTCATGAGTAGGATAATTTAATTCATGCTTTCTCAACTATCTCGATGCATATGCCACAACTCTAACTTCTTGCATAAGAACACATCCTAAACCCAAACGAGATGCATCACAATAGATAGAAAAGGGTTTACTCAGATCTGGCAAAACTAATACTGGTGGAGTGGTCAATCTTTTCTTTAATTTCTCAAAATTAGCCTGACACTTCTTAGACCACACAAACTTGACATTCTTCTCTAATAGTGCAGTCATTGGCTTCGCAAGCTTAGAAAATCCCTCTATAAATCTTCTATAATAGCCTGCTAATCTCAAGAAACTACGGATCTCACTTGCATTGGTTGGTGGCTTCTAGTCCAATACATCTTTCACTTTGCTAGGATCTACTGATATTCCTCCATTTGAGACAACATGACCAAGAAAGGAAACTTTCTTCAACCAAAACTCACATTTACTCCGCTTAGCATATAACTGATGTTCACTGAGCTTTTGCAAGACCAACCTCAAATGTTCAGCATGTTCCTCCTCAGTCTTGGAGAATACTAGAATATCATCAATGAATGCCACTACAAACTTGTCTAGATATTCCATGAATACCTTATTCATCAAATACATAAAGTATGCAGGAGCATTAGTCAGACCAAAAGACATCAATGTATACTCATATAACCCATACCGTGTGGTAAAAGTTGTCTTTGGTACATCACTAGCATGAATCTTCAACTAATGATATCCAAAACGAAGATCAATCTTGGAGAATACACAAGCACCTCTTAACTAATCAAACAAGTCATCAATCCTGGGCAACGGGTACTTATTCTTAATGGTAACCTCATTGAGAGACCGATAATCTACACACATCCTCTGAGTACCATCTTTCTTATCCACAAAATCACTGGTGCTCCCCAATGTGAAGAACTAGGACGAATGAAACCCTTATCCTGCAATTCCTTAATTTGTTTCTTAAGTTCTTCTAATTCATCTACTCCCATTCTATATGGACGCTTAGCTATGGGTGCAGTTCTAGGTAATAATTCAATAATAAATTCAATGTCACAGTCTGGTGGCATACCTGGCAATTCCTCAGGAAACACATCGGAGAACTCTTCCACAATCTGGTCCTCCTTGTTGGCACCATTATTAAGCTGATTCACTATAGCGGTCTCCTACTTTTGCACTTTCACATCAACTCTGATCCTATCTCCCTTTGGTGTTGTCAGCACTACTGATTTCCCCTTGCACTGAATCTCTGCTTGTTGTTGCATCATCCAATCCATTCCCAAGATAAGATCAATCCTAGCTGTTCTCAATACTATAGGACTCACCTTAAACTCTACCTCCCTTAGAATGAGACTAATCGGGAGACAACGATAAGATGCTGGCATGCTTCCACTAGGTGAGTTTACTAATATAGGATTCTTTATGGCACACAAATGAATTCTATGTATTCTAACAAATGATTGTGATATGAAAGAATGTGATGCTCTAGAATCAAAAAGAACAGTGGCGGGAGTGGAATGGACATCGAACGTACCAAGCATAACTTCTAGTTCCTCCACTGTTGTTTCCTGGGACAAGTGGTTCACCCTTCTAGTATTAGATGCAAGCTTCTGGTGACTACCCTGCCTCTGTGGAGTCTGCTGGTTGATCTTCTCAGGACAATTGTAGGACAAGTGACCTTCTTTCCCACATTGAAAACACTTGTTGGGGGTATTGGGAGCACTGGTCTTCATTGGAGTATTATTAGAAGGACCCTGACGCTGAGGTTGATTCCCACTCTGTTGCAGAGGGCGTTGGTTACCAATCTGCGGCTGGAATGGGGGACGTTGCGGGAACTGATTGCGGAAAGGGACCTGACCACGATTCCACTATCCAGAAGGAGGCCTCTGTTGATTACCCTACTAGAAACCAGTACACGGATGAGTGTTACTACCAGAAGTCTGTCCCTAAAGCCTTTTCCTCTTGGCATCCATCTCCTTGCGCTTGTTGTCCACCACGATAGCGCGGTTCACAAGCGTCTGAAAATTGGGATAAGTATTGGACATCAGCTGCAATTGTAGTCCATCATACAATCCCTTCAAAAAGCGGCGTTGCTTATCATTGTCATTGGCCAACTCATGTGGAGCATATCATGACAACTGGGCAAACCTGTCATGTACTCAGCTACAAACAATGACCCTTGGGTCAAATTCTGGAATTCCTCTGCCTTCAGTTCTATTATCCCTTCTGGTATATGATAAGCTCTGAAGTTCTCTCTAAACTCCTGCCAAGTGACTGCGGGAGCATTGGCAGGACGACCATACTCATACGATTCCCACCAGTCCTAAGCTTCTTCCTGGAGTTGTCCAGAAGCAAACAACACCTTCTACCGGTCATCACATTGTGCAATGTTGAGTTGCTTTTCTACGGCATGAAGCCAATCATCTACTTCTAAGGGATCAGCAGCGTGTGTGAACACTGGGGGATGACCCTTCAAAAACTCACCACGCTTATCACGTGGTGGTGCCCCAGCAACTGGATGACTATGTTGGTTCTGCACCAATTGTTGCATAAGTTGGGTCTGCACTGCCAGAAGTTGCTCAATAGTTGGTGGCGGTGGTGGTGGTGGATTCGGGGGAACACCTCCACGACCCCTGCCTCTTCCTCTTCCGGCCATCTGCCATCCATAAGAATGCAAACTTTGAGATTTCCATGTTATCAACCACTTATAAGATAAAGAATAAGATCTGAAAGTTTTCTGGACGAATATCAATGTTAACAGTTCAGTAAATCAATCATATCTCGAACTACAGAAGTCCAATAGAGGCGTGCTTTATATGGTTGGAAATCTTATGAAGTTCCCCACAACTTCTGTTTAGACCATAAGACCAGATTCTGTCGTTAAGTTAATGAAAAATAAGGCATAACAGAAACTATTCCAGATTCCAGACAGTGCTGAAACTTTAACTTGTGACAGTTATATCTCTCGAACCAGATCAGATAAAAAGGTGATTCTAGTGGCATTTGAAAGGTTCTTAAGCCTAGTTTCTCTCATAAAAAATTCATAAATTTTGCATGAACCGTTTTTGAACCATATCAGAAACATTGTAGACTGCTCCAGAAAACAAGGACAGAAACGTGACAATACCAAACCCAACTATTATTCCCTTGACTAATAGACTTTTTATTCTTAAAAATAGAACTTGTAGACATGCCTACAAGCCCTCGCACTCGTAAAAAAAATCCAACTCACACATAAGCATAATGATAAATCAACTATCACACCAAAATTCAAACCACACGACAGACTCGAAGACTCAACTGACGTTACTACGAACGTTCTTATTACATAAAGGACTCCTATTTTCTACTGGCATGGCTCATGCTCTAATGTCTCATAAATCTTGGCCATGCCTTGGTTTGCTCGGAGTTCATCAATCATTGCTTGGCACCTCTTGATGGTCTTCCCCTGTGCCTTCACCATCTCCTCTAACTGCAGCTTTCTCTCCATCATATCATAGACAAAGTTCACCATCACCCGAGAAAGTGGTTCCAACTACACTGGATCCATCATGTCCCATCCAAGGTCGGGGTGTGCACGAGGGAGGTAGCGGTGAATATCATGCTTCATGCTGTCAAAGCGAAGGTAGCGAAGGCCCATACATGCTTCAAAAGCAGCATCTTCAATACTATCCTCCATGGTAGCTCAACGACCCATGTGAGCATACATCCCGTCCAGCTGGTATGCCCCTTTTTCCTCATCCTTAGGAAAAATGCTCGCTCTTGCCTTCCAGTAAGTGTCCTCCAGCGGATGGGTGTACTCCCAACAGACGTACTCCACAGCTGGGTGCCAATCAGCGAAGTAGGCAGAGAGCATTCCCACAAGTCGATGGTGAGAGACAGCATCTCCTCCAGCCTTGTGGTAGGTCTTCACAGTCCAACCCATTGGAGGTGGTGGCACATCCTCAGCAGCTGCATCAGGTGGTGGAGACGGGGGTTGCTCTCCTCCATTGGCTTCCTCCTCTTCATCATCTTCAATCTCGATGATCTCAGGGTCTTCTTTAGGCTCGGGTTCTTCCTGAGGAGGTGCTGGCACTTGGATTGGTGCTTCAGGGGTTTGCTCATTCTCTTAGGGTACTTCCTCTTGTGGCTCTTCAGGTGCAAGCAAAGCACGAGGTGGGTAGTGTCCTCCAGTGGTGATGCGAGCAGTCTTGCGGCCACGAACCATCTATAGAGTTTTTAGATGTAATTAGAATAGAGGCAAAATTTCATAATAGAATGAGACATAAGAAGCATATAAATTTATCAAATAACAAGAGCAAGATAATGAGCATAAAAATAGTGAAAAGAAGATACTAAATCGACCATTTCTAGCTAGACTTGCGTCCTACAGTCAACAATAGCTCTGATACCAATTTGTCACACCCATTTAATGATCAAATGGAGTGCATACCCTTATGTGTGCCTAGAGATCAATCACACATAAGTTAACAAATTATAAAGGATGTATCATCACCAATGTTATTACATCATGATTAATAACACATAGTCTTTACAATAATGTAGCGGAAGTAAAATGTAAACTCTCGTGGAAGCTCCATGCACAAGCACATTGACTGGTTGACTGCAAGTCTAGTAATCTTCTGAAAAGTAGAAGTAGTCACTACTTGCACCATCTGTTACCCATCTAGGATTTTTATCCAAGTAAGAGAAATAAACAAGTGTAAGTACATCTCGTACTCAACAAGTGTAACATGGGGTTCATGAGGCTCAAAGGCATAACATAGGTTTATCAGCATGTAGCTTTTAATTAGCATTATTTCAGTATATCAATAATATCAAAGTGTCTCAATGTAAACAATAAACATATGATCCATGTGAAATGATTAACGAATAGCAAAAACATATTCATTATTAATGATCCACTATTCCATAAGGGTCCAAGGCCACTCGTCACCGTGAGCACGGCTGTTATAACAGTTTTACACTCTGCAGAGGTTGTACACTTTCACTATGAGTCATGTTGCCCATATGCCTGGGTTAATTACTCCTAAAACACTTCCAAGGTGAGCAGGCAGGGAAACACTATGAAGTCTTTCGAAGGTTCGTCTAACAAGTTAGGGCCATTAGATTTCACTCGACAAACAGATGTAGAGCCCCCCTTCCAAATGGCACAATAACACGCAGCCTATACTCATGAGGACAGAGGCCGCACTATATCCGATTCGTCAAGCCATTCTTACGCCATAAAGGAATACCACTAACAAGCTAGAAAAGGTCCTTCTATATGACTAAAGCCAGAGCTATTTTAGCCCTCACAGTTGTATTGTAAATCCTGGATTTTCGCTTACAGATAAGTCCTTATGGCGAGTAACGAGAGCACCAAATAACCCCATGCTCTAGTACCCTTTAACATTAATAAAATTCATCTTTTAATGTTTATTGCATATTCCATTAGTCAAATTACATTATCATAGTTCATGTTGAGCACTAGCAATACTAATCCATGCAATATAATAGGTATCAAGGAATAAGATCAACACTAAGTCATCCTTAACAAGGAATATATGCATAATGATATTATTTGCTTAATGTGAATAGGACAATAAGGATAATCCCATGCTATACTTGCCTTGCTCAAACTGATCTTGGTGATCTTGTTCGTAGAAAAACTCCTGATCCCCAACGAATTGCTCACCGTCTATACTCGATCAACAATAGCAACAACATTCATCCAGAACAATCATGCATAAACAAACAAGACTATAATTAGAACAGTACACCAATAGTAAGAAAATAAGATAAAAAGTTTTTAAAACGAATCTACAACTCGCTAGGATCACACAGACTCAAAGATCACGAAAAATGGAGCTAAAATGACGAAGTTATGAATTTACGAAGATTTCCTATAGAAAAGTAATTACTTTAATTCAAGCTTGAAAATAAAATATCATAAACCTACTGAACAGTTCTACTAACATGTAGAGCTCTCAATTACGAACCTAACGCAATTTAAACGGGTCAATTTGGAGTTAAAACGGATAAATTATGACTAAAACAAACTCAATGGCATAACTGTAAATAACTGAAAACGTATTTTGACTTAACTAAGATCAAACTACGCTTTCAAAAGGATAATACACGATTCTGAAATACGCTTTGGACTGCGGGTTAGACAATTGAAAAACACAGGGTCTCTTTAGCAAAATGTACAGCCGAAACGGTATCCTTCATCTACGGCCATTGGATATCAGATGAACGGATCAGATCGATTCGGGGTGAGCGTGGCGGCGCTCCGGCCGGGAAAACACTCCGGCGGCCATGTCCGCGGCGGCGCCATCGCCGAAGTTCGCCAAAGCTCGAAACCGAGCACCATTCGACGATTAGAAGGTACCGGGATGGAGTAGGGAACATGGCGAGCTCACCTCGCGCAAGAACGGAGCCGAGGACGGACCAAAAGGAGGCGCACGGCTAGGAATGGCGGGCGGTCACGACAGTGATCCGAGCGGAGCTTCCTCAGGACGATGTTGGTCTTCCGCTTCGGTGCAATATGGAGTGGAGGGGTACGACATCCCGTTTTTATAACCTAGAGATGCTCTAAACAAGGAAAGAAAGGATTAGGGGGGAGGGATTCGATCGAGAGAACGATGGAAGGAAATTGGCTCGCGTCGTGGAGAAGAAGAAGACGCCTGACACGCGGTGCCACGTCGTCAGCGACGGAAACTGTGAGGGAACGCGCGGCATCGCGCGAGCTGGGCCAACGGCGCTCGCTGGGCTCGGCCCAGGCGGGATGCGGGGAACGGCGCGCGCGCTGAGACGGCCCACGCGGAAGCGGGAGACAAGCGGGCCGCGGTGAAAGAATTGGGCTTCGGGGCCAAAAGCGAGGAGAGAGGTAAATTCCTTTTTCTTTTTTCCTTTTCAAATATTTCAAAGCATTTTCAAATGATATTGAATCCTAATTTGAATTTGAATCAAACCACTCCAACCAAAAATTCAAATGCAACAGCATGAGTGCACAAACATGTTTCTACCCTTATATTTGATTTTAAAAATTATTATTACTCTAAATTTGTATGGTCACAAAATTGTATAAAAATCATATTTACCTACTTTTTAATATCCCAAAATTTTAGGGTGTTACAAGATTTCTCTTATGTTCTTTCTCTCATATTATCAATATAGCTATGTTATGAAACTAGAGCTAAGTTCTTATGTTATTCATTTAGCATATAGAACTTTATGCTTAATCTTTCATACATACATGTTTAGACCAAGACCTAAATTGAGGTAGTTGGTTCTACTTTAAGATTAGTTTTGGTCATTATTTTCTTATGGGTTCGTCATTTGTCCCCGAGACGGATGCTCTAGTAAGAAGACTCCTGATAAAGACAAAAGTTCCTGGCCACCGCTAGAGTAGTAACTGATAGCGTAGACGTGGTGTTTATGTTAGAAGTTACCTTTGTTTGCCTCGTATCCCACGGTTAAGGGGTAGGTGGCAGGTGGTGATAGCCCTGTCCGTCCTTTGTAATCCCCCACATTCGGATACGGCGTAGAGCTATAGGCTAGCCTCGCCTGGCAGACCAGGTGTGATCCGGTGCTCGAAGTAAGTTTATAGTGACCAAAACTGTCTTAGCTTAGGATCTCTACCCTTAGAAATTCATGTATTGGTATGATCTGCTTAACCTAACATAGTTATAGAAGATGAGCCTGCTCTAGTTTAGGTTTATTATTTTATTCTTTATTCTTTCTTTTGTCTTTATCCTTGAGTTTGGCTTGAGTGTGTGTCACACTATCCAACATTTATCATGGCTTACCCCTGTTATGAACTTTGGTCTATTATACAGTCATGTTATCTTGACTATGTCTCTACTAGAGACTTTATACCATGCCTTCCTTTGGGAAAATATAAATGAACAATACCCAAATACTTCTGGGTGAAATGCTACAACGATATATCCATGCGCTTGTGGAATATTTCTGCATGTGTTCAGAAATATCGTCATGACATTTCTAGTGCCAATGCTAGGAAACACAAATCCTAGTAGTGACGCTAAGAAACGCCAACAAGCATTTCTGGTGTCATTGCTAGGAAACACAAATCCTAGTAGTGAGCTAAGAAACGCCAACAAGCATTTCTAGTGCCGTTGTCGGGGATGGACTTAAAACCTCCACACTTGGTGATTGCGCTAAGAAGCACCCGAGCATTAGTAGCCTAGGGCTTGTCTTCTTGTGCCTGGGCCTTGGCTGGCATCGTTAGCCGGGCAGGAGCCAAGGACCGGGCTTGGTCGTGCTGTAGTTTAGGAGCCCAAGGCTTGGGGAAGCCCCGAGCCCTAGGCAGAAACTGCGATCGAGTCAGGCTCGACCGGGTCTCTTTGACAAAGGGTGTGCGTGAGCGTGCCCAATGGGTATAGCCCCAGAGTGATCCTGAAGGGGTCGGTTGGGGGGTCTTCTTCATTTGAGAACCATAGGACTCGAGACTTAACATACCTATATGTTAGGATATCGTTAGGAGCCCTTGAGCCCTTTGTGGCCTCACCTAGCGTGATGGCAATGAAGGGTTGAATTCGATCTTCTAGTGACCGAACCCTCCTTGGCGGGGACGACTTCCACTGGTGAGAGTGTTGTGCCCTGCTGGGGCCTTCTTCTCCAGTGTGATGGATGGTGCTCGGCTATCGAGGCTAAGTAAAGATGATGCTGATCCCTTCATGAGTCCATGTCGCATGGGTCTTCGACTTGAGAGAGAGCTTAGTGGACTCTTCTAGGAGTCACCAACTATAGGTCCGACGATGCCCTCCTTTCTAGTCGGAGCCTACTGTGGGTCGAGTGATCAAGAGCGCTGGACTTTGGCTCGGGGCCATCTAATCATCCGAAGCTCCATGCCATTCTGAGGGCTGCGATAACAGGTCCCGATCCTCTTAAGCTGGCCTTCTGGGGCCAAACCTCTGCAATCATAGATCGAGGAAGTGGGAGCGCACCGAGGCTTGGGTGGAGGCCCTCGTTGGGCCAACTACATAGTGCTCCCGACCCAACTCTGGGAGTTGGTTGGTTTTTAGGGGATGCGCCACCTAAGTGCTCATTGATCGGGGGGTTGGGCTGCTCCATTTGGGAAGCTAGTGCAGCCCTTGAGGCCATTGTGGGGCCTCCTTACCAGCGAAGGGGGTGGCTTTTGGGCGCGTCCCATCCGCTGATGCCTTCTGACGGCGGTTGATGGCGTCTAGGCCTGTCATGCCTGGTGGAGCGCGCACACCCCCACGCCGTCCTATCTTGTCTAGGAGATGGGACATCGGGGCCACGTGGAGTAGATCTAGTGGAGGAGGAGTTACGGCAGTTGGTGCACATGGATCCGAGCCGTCGCTGATAGCTGGTGGGCCCGACGGGAGTTAGATCCCCCAAGTCTAGTGAGGAGGCGTTTGTGGAGTGGGTGGCATGCATGGGGAAAAGTGGAGTGGGGACTTGACTCGTTGCTAGTGGTTTCCTGACTCCGCCTTTACTACATGGTTGTCATCACGCAACTGCCTAGAGGCGTGCTGTGGGGATTGAAGGGACACCTAGCCAATTCCTCAGCGTCCTTTGTAGCTGCTGATGGCTGATCGGAGGGCCCAGAGCTGCTCATAGTGCATCACCTTTGGCTATAAAGGGAGGCCCCCAGGGGACGTGGTGTCTTCAATCCCTTCCTCCAGCCTCCTCTCTTCTTCCTCAGATCCATCTTCTTCGATGGCGATGGCGATGGCTATGAAGTGCGATGCTTCCCTCCGAGTGAGCTTGATGTTGTCTACCGGTCAGCTATGTCTTAGAGGGTGGAAGGACTCCAGCGAACCACAGGGCATAGGACAAGGCGACTGGGCCCATGATCCGATGGCTCACTACTGGTGCGACATTGTACCCGTGTCAGCACGGGGTTACAGGCTGCCAGGCCCACGGTCCTGCATCACCTCTATAGCTTTGTCACCGAAGGTGGCATTGTCGAGGGCGAGGTGGCCCCGCGCCGACACCCATAGGCTTCTAGCTGCCTGCGAGGCTCAGGGACGCCCAGGTTTTTAGCTGTGGCGTCCTGGTCCTATGGTTGGGTCGGACATGGTGCTCTCCAGAGGGCTCAAGGTGCTATGGATGGCGCCAATCTCCAAGCAGCGGCTGGGTGATCTCTGCCTCTTCTTGCTGCGCTTTGCCCCTCCTGCGAGCAGCTTGCTGAGCTTCTGGGCTCGGGGCCCTGACTCCCTTTGGTCTCAATGAAGACCGACCTTCAGGGGAGGTTGGGTCACTTGCGTGGCCAGTCGCCGGTGGGCTTTCCCTGGTGCCCAGCTGCGGCGCTGGTACTCTACATCCTGTAGCGGTTTTTGCCACTGTATATTGTAATCGGGTCGTTCCCAATTAATGAAATGAAATTATTTTTTGTGTAATCCCATTTTGCTCTTGAGTCATGCTCAGAGACTTGATCCCTCATTGGGCTAGGCTATTATGATGATGGCCTCGTTGGCCAAGATCGTTATGCCCGTGCTGCTAGCAGGTAAGTCCATGAGAACCCTGGGTTTACGGTCATTTCGTGCCCCGGTCATGTCCCCTAGATGGGAGATCCTCAGCTTCCCGACTGAGCCACTCTTATAGTTCCCAAGCCCTTCTATCGGTACTTGGGGGCTCGCTGCCTCCCTCGTTGGGTCACCACGAGGGGCTCAAGTCAGTACTCGAACATCGTTCCTCACAACGGTTAGAGCACGTATAGGCGCCCGAACTATAGCTGTGTGGGCTCACCTCCCGAACGTCCCTCTCACTTTTAGTTGCTTCGAGCGGCCTTGAAGCCTAGTGAGCTAGCCTTGAACCCTCGGTGATGCCCCCTCTAGGGGGCCTCGGACCAGGATGCTGTGGGGTAGAACGATCCGATGAAGGATCAGGAGATAAGAAGAAATCTATAAAGAAAATGGAATGGACACAAGAGATGGGAAAGAGGACATAGCTGGTAACACGATGGCTAGGGCTGCTCTGTTAGTGCCTTGCCAATCCTTCACCTGCTCCTCCTGCTTCATTTGTCCCATCCTTGCCTCGCTCGAGGGCCTTCTATAGCAGTCCTCCGTCAGAAAAGGTCAGCAAGTAGTTAGCTTAGTCGATCCTCCGATGGGGCCAAGCCATCACTGGGATGGCTTAGGTCAAGGAAGGTAACGAATAGAGTAGACAGAGGTAAGTGAGGCAAGAGGGTCGAGGGGACGAGACTTATCTTGGTTTTTGTTGTTGGAGAGGTAGGCCAACGAAGGAGGTCGGCACGCGAGCCATGGCTCGGGAGGCGTCACTTCTAGGCGGATGGCTTGGCATTGGCCTTCCCTCATGGGGAAAGGTCAGAACTCACCTCAATCAAGTCAGCCCTTCTAGGGAGCTGAGCGCCTGGATGGAGGGGCAAGCAAGCCACCACTGCCGCCAGTGGGCTTGACTGCCTTGCTAATGCTTGGTCGGTCGAGCACCACCGTCGTCTTGGTTGCTTCCTCCACTAGTGTCCTTCCTGCATCATGGCTAGGGCCATTAGGAGCATAGGGGGTGATGAGCGTGGTCGCTTGGGCGATGTAGTCTTGCTCGCAGTAGTAGGCTTGCTCGAAGTTGCCCTCGATGGTGATGACCCTCTTCGGGCCAGGCATCTTGAGCTTAAGGTAGGTGTAGTTGGGGATGGCCTTGAACTTGGCGAAGCACGATTGACCAAGGAGGGCTTGGTAGACATCAGGGAAGTTGATGACCTCGAAGGTGAGTGGCTCCTTGCGGAAGTTGTCCGGCTGGTCGAAGGTGCCATTGAGCCGAAAGCGCCCGAGGGGTTTGTCTTCCTTCCTCAGCACAATCCCATAGAATGACACCTTGCTGGGCGCAGGCTGCTCTGATGGATGCCCATCTTGTCAAGGGTCTGGCATAAAGTATGTTGAGGCCGCTGCCCCTGTCCATCAGCAACTTGGTGAGGCACGTGGTGCCCACGATTAGGCTGACCATGAGCGGGAAGCACCCTAGATGTGGGACATGATCGGGATGGTCTTCTTGGTTGAAGGTGATGGCCGTCTAGGACCACCAGAGCCACGTTAGGGCGGTGAGAGTGTGGATGATGTTCACCTCCTGCTCGGTGATGCGGCACTGCCGGCGGGATTCATACGCCTAGGAGCCCCCGAAGATCATGAGGCAACACTTAGCCTTGGGGAACTTGTTGTCTTCCTCCTGGGCACCGTCGCCGGGTTACCGGCCTTCGAGGCAGCCTTCTAGGCCTTGCCCTGTTGGCTGAGGGTGCTACAGATGTAGCCCTTCATGGTAGCGTAGTCCTTGAGAAGATGCTTTGCCTACCCCTCATGGAACGGGCAGGGGGACTTGAGCACCTTCTTGAAGTGTTTCGGGGCATGCAGTGCACCCGTGGGGCTGAGGTCTGGCAGCACGGTCGGTCGCGGCGACCATCTCCTCCCTATGGTGCTTCCGGTCCTTGTTTCGCCTGTCGCGATGTCACTGGGATGAGGCAGGATCATTGACGCCGTCACCACCACTGAGGTGGCCAATGGACTTGGCTTTCCCGCTGAAGTTGGCCTAGATGGCCTCCTCGCTGGTGCTGTACAGGGTGGTGATGTTCAGGAGCTCCCGCGTTGTGCACGGGGTCTCACGACCGAGCACATGGATGAGTGCCTCGTAGGTCATGCCACAGATGAAGGTGTTGACACATCAGCGTTGGTGATGTTTGGGAGCTCATTGCGCTTCTTGGAGAAGCACTAAATGTACTCCTAAAGAGTCTCATCAGCCCTCTGCTCATAGTTGCAGAGATCCTAGGAGTTCCCCGGGCGGGTGTAGGTACCCTGGAAGTGGCTGATGAAGACCGCACGGAGATCACACCAGCAGCGGATGCTGCCGGGCTCGAGCTACTTGAGCCAAGCTCTGGTTGAGCTTGATAGAAGTAGAGGAAGGTACTAGATGACAAAGTCATCGTCTGACCCCCCGACCTTCATGGTGAGGCGGTAGTCCTCTAGCTAATGGTCTGGGTTGGTCTCATCATCATACTTGGAGATGTGCGTCGACGACCGAAAATGCATGGGGTAGGGGCCCGCCTAGATCGCTGCCCTAAACACCATGGGGCCAAAGTGATTCGGGATAGGGCCCCCGCCCTGTCGCTCAGGGGTACGGTACTGCGCCTGAGCATGGCGCTTGGCCTCGATGATGTCACGGATGTCATGGTCATCGCCAATCTAGTGCCGTGCAGGGGGACACTGAGGAGAAAGGTCACACCTTTGCTCCTACTGAGGCATGGCACCTTGGGTCCACGTCCTTTCAGAGCCGTTGCCGGAGGAGTCACTGCTGCTCCTGGTCACCTACGTGGTGTGAGCATCGAAGCACCCCCACGTTGGCAGTGATAGTTGTCTAGGATGGTTGGGAGAGCGCGGTGTGGCGCCGAGAGGTTGAACTCTCAGCCTACTGTTTGAGGGAGACGTGGAGGAGCTGCTTTGCCTTGTTTAGCCGCTCATTGGTCTTCGGGTCTGGCATGTCGAAGATGTCTTCTAGGTGGCAAGCGATGACCACCATGTTGTATGCCACGCGAGGAAAGCAGAGGCCGTTGGGAGCTCCTGTGCGGGCGTCATCGTTGTCACCGAGAGGGTGCGCAGTTTGCTACCACGCGAAGTCCTGCCTTTGGCGCTCGAGCTCTGCCTAGGTGGCCTCTAAGTCCACCTGCCGAGCGTACAAGCAGTCTGCCTTTCCTAAAGGTAGGCCACACGGCTGCGGGGACTCTAGTCTGACGGCATGGGCTCGGGCACCTCCTCAGCAAGATCGTCACCATCGATGTGGTAGCACATGCGAGGCGGGGCGTCATAGTCGATGTTGTTGGAGTCGTACTCCGGTTCGTTCCCCAAGAGGACCTCAAGGAAGGCACAGAGCGAGGGGACATCAGTCCTTGCTGTGCCAGAGAGGATGATGCTCTGCGGCGCCTCACGACTAATGAGGTGCTCTAGCTCTAGCTAGAAGGACGTCGCTACGTTCTGTATCCCAAAGGGCAGGTCCGGGAGGTAGTACCAGAAATGATTAGGTGGTGGGAACACCTCACCGGTGGTGATCTAGTGGTGGACGTTGCCTAGCATGTAGAACGAACCCAGATCATGCCAGATCTAATGAGCCAGAACCTCAAGATCTGCTCCCAAGAGTTCTGGTGGAGGAGGCATCGCTAGGGGGCTCATTGCCCACTGGTGCAACCCCATGGAGTGGATGAAGCTCGCCGTAGCAGTCGAAGATTAAGGCCAAGCTCCCAAAGTTGAGGACCTGGCCTAGAGTGAAGGCATCGGCCGCAACGGAGAACTTGCTAGGGAAGCGGACACCACTGTCTAGGGCGGTGCTGCTTGCTCTAGCGATGAGGCGGGTGGCTCCAGCCATCGTAAAGCCAAAATCGCACTTGACGCTGCCTGCTACCTGGCACGCCAGCTGTCGTGGGGTCAAAACCAAGGCAAGCATGTTGTTCGAGTTGATGTCAGAGTACTGGGTCTCTGGTAGCTTGGGACTCAGGATCACAAGAATCACGCAGAGAAGATGTAATGGTTTATCCTGGTTTGGGCCAATTCGGTCCCTACGTCAAGCAGTTGATAATCCTTATACTCAAGAGCACCCAAAATCTAGGGGGGTTACAACAGAGTGTAAGGGAAGAAGATTTGGTAGGGGGTTAGCTTGGTGCTAATCCTGAGGTTGCCTCACCGCCGGTGGAATCTCCCCCTCGTTGGAGAGGAAGGAGAAGGCGGGATGCGGTGGAGAAGGGGCTCTCAGTGCCTCTCTCTTGGTTGCCTTGCTCTCGGTGCAGAGTGGAGACAGATAGAATGGAATGAAGTGTCTGGTGATCGAATCGGGATCCTCTACCCTCTAGGTCTGATATTCTCCCTTATATAATGAGATAGGTTGGCTACAAGGCAATTTTAGGGTTCTAGTTTGTGGTCTACGTGCACCGGAGTCCAAGAGGGGCTTACAGCGGTGCACCATGGACCATCGAGGTGTCTTGGAGCCGAAGAAGCCTAGTCGTCATCCGGCTGCTCTATTCTGAGACTCTGTGTGTTAGACGGTGTCGGCTTGGACCGGTCTACCCCGAGTGAGACCTTCTAGAGTCTTCTTGGTGGCGAATGAGGTTGGCTCCGGAGGCTGACACGTGGGCTCGGAAGCCCTTGAGCCCTCGGAGGCCGTAGAAAGCTTTGTCTTCTTGTGTCACACCCTGGATGTGACCCTGTCAGAGGAGTAGTTGATAGGGGCACACCTTGGGAGCAATGCCAAGGAGCCCTCGGGCATCGATAGCCTAGGGCTTGTATTCTTGTGCCTGGGCCTTGGCTAGCATCGTTAGCCAGGCAGGAGACAAGGACCAGGCTTGGTCGTGCCGTAGATCAGGAGCCTAAGGCTCGGGGAAGCCCCCGAGCCCTAGGCGGAAGCTGCAGTCGAGTCAGATTCGGCCGAGTCTCTATGCCAGAGGGTGTGCGCGAGCATGCCCAATGGGCATAGCCCCTGAGCCCCTAGGTGATCCTGAAGGGGTCGGTCGGGGGTCTTCTTCGTTCGGAAACCATTGGACCCGAGGCTTAACATACCTGTATGTTAGGACCTCGTCACTCGTTCTTCAAGATTGGGTGCTTTATATTCCATCTTGTAGCTCTCACGGTCAAGAAGCAGATCACATCCCTTGACTGTGAGGGTTGCAAGATGGATGGTAGAGAACCTCACTAAGAGTGAAGTTTTGCGATATGCTGTGTCATTCTTTAGATTCCATAATCTTTATACCTCGGAGGATTTGTGGCTTTGTTTGTGCAAACCGCCGTATGAGATCTGTTATCGCATAGACCTCAATGGAAAATACGTAAAGAAGTACTACCGAAGTATTTAATTTGGGTTGATGTTTGATAGCCGAGTCTCATCGGCTCAAAATAGCTGACATCTAGAGTATCACCTTTAGAGCAAAAGAATAACAATAAAAGACATAGGATCAAAAGTGACATTTAAACAGTAGATTGTTTATTTATAACTTATAAGACCCTAGATATAATCTACGGTCCTAAGAACACATTGTTTACAACATCTTGTGCATGGATGGTCAATGCGATAGCCTCAGCAGCATCAGTGAAGTCTCCAATCAGGTCCTCTTGATCTTCCAGCTGATCAGTGTCCGAAAAAACAGGTTACAGGTGACGGAGCTCGTGCCCTAAACGTAGTTGCGCTGCAGCAAGAGCAACACTGGCACCATAGCGGACGCCATGAGTTGCCACTTCTGTGGCACGAACCGGGATATCCTGTAGCGATTTTCAAGAGAAACACCACTGGCATTGACTGCTACAACTGCGCCAAGTGCTGCACGTTGGAGGATCTCGTGGTGATTCTCTAGGTCGATCTCTCGGCGACGAGCCTCCTCGATCTCACGACGAGAAGCAGCCAATTATTCCTCAAGATCTAATGAAAATGAAGAGTTATCGGCTAAAGTCGCGAATATAAAAGCAAAGACTCTTTCTATTCTATCGGAGGGAGGTAGGTGGATAAGGCTGAGGCCGTGACACAGTTTGGGGAAGGGTGCATCGGTGGTTGTAGAAATTTATTTGCATGGGCGACATCTAATGGAAACGTTGCCAAAGGCACGAAGGATCGAACGGCTCGGATTTAACATGGATCTACAGTATTATGAGCCTTGCATGCGTTTAGAACACTGTTGAACTAAGTACATTCACCTAGTTTAAAGATCTTTATAGATATACAGAACTACAGGAACGGTACGCATGATATCCAGCTGGCATAGAGATATCAATGCTTCTCTTCACCGGAAGATGTCCTGCTGTTCTAACTGCACGTGGAGCACGCGGAGACAACATATGCTCCGTCCGTCCTACGTATATATTGTTTTCGTAACTTTGACTATATATATATATATATATATATATAATATTAATATTTATGGTATATAATTAATATTATTAGATAGATATTTGAATCTAGTTTTTTTAATAAATTTGTTTAGAGATATAAATGTTGCATATTTTTTTCTACTAATCGAGTCAAACTTTAGGCACGGGACCAACGACCACAGTTAATTGAGGTCAGAGGGAGTACATTCTTAAGTCTAAAGTCTACGTCCTGGCACAAATATATAATCATTTGTTTGTCCGTTACTGTCTCAAGTTGGTTGAAACTAATAGCACATTATTTAAGAGTTTCCAGACAAGCAGTTCGTTTTTCTCATCGAGTTCTGGCCAAAAAAAAAAAGAATCTTATTGACTCAAAATTATTACATCGAGTTAATACAATAATTATAAACCCACGTCTGGTCTCTGCAAAAGCACAACCTAAAAAAGGAGAGCCTGACACTCTAATGACTATCAAGCCTGAGGCAATGGATAGCCGAGTGTAACCTGTACAGGAGAATAATATTATCTTTTTTTAAAACCCAAGTCATTTCTGCATGGCCAAAGCGACCAACAAGTATATGTCTCGCCTGGTAGAACTAAATGTTTTAAATCCCTCCCAAACCCCGGAACCAACTCCCAAACCTATGAGAAATATTATGAAGTTGAGAAAGGTCTAAATTAAAGCAACATGTATGCATAAACTGTACTCCCTCTATCCTAAATTATTTGTCGCTTTTGATTTTCGTGCTGCAAGTTTGACTCGATTTGTAGAAAATATATGCAACATTTGTATCTCTAAATAAATTTATTAAAAAACTAGATTCAAAGATCTTTCTAATAATATCAATTATATACCATAAATATTAATATTTTTTAATATATATTTTATTAAAGTTGTTTCTTGGGAAACGAAAACGACAGATATTTTGAGACGGAGAGAGTACATGCAAAACGGCACTCAAAGACAAGCAGCAGGTGGCGATGTGCGGGCAATCAACAATAATTAAGACTGAGAGTTGTGGACTTAGGTTTTATGGATAATTATCCCTCCATTTCAAATTATAAGATATTCTGACTTGTAAAACACATTGATTTTACTATGCATCTAAACACATTATATATCTAAATGCATAGAAAAACTTATATATCTAAATAACAAAGCTAAAATATTTTATAATTTAAAGGGAATTTGGTGTTGTGCCCCTACTCCAGACTTCAATAGTGATTTTACCCCTACTTTGTTAACTTTGTGATTTTACCCTCATCATTTTGAACGAAGCAACAGCTTACCCCTACTTTGTAACATCGTTTAGCCTGGCTGGATTAAATGGAAAAAAGAGAAAAGACACCCACACGAAAACACAACGATACCCTCAGAAGCCTTTCTCCTTTCTCACTACGGCATGGCTCCTGATTGAGGGAGATACTAGTGAGAGAGCCACAAATGAGAAAGCCACCAACAAATATTGCTTCTCAATACTATATATTTTGGCAATCCCCTTTCACATATGCTAACTTTACTAAAATAATTATGCTCTTTTCATATAAAGTGCAAGTACTCCTGGAAGGGAACAAGAAGGGGAGGAGGAACTTCGAGGCCTGCTACTTTATTAGGTTTCAATTCTTGATATGTAGCTCACTACTAGTTGTCTAGTGAACTCACAATTAGTTTCTTAGGCTTGCTAATTAGTTTGTACTTTTGTTTGACATGTCATTTGGAAATGTAAGTTGGACATGTCATTTGGAGCTCTATGTTGGCATGTAGCTGGTTCTGTACGCTGGCATTTTGCACTGATATGGTATGCCATCTAGACATACTAAAGTGACCCAGTGTGTAATTTCCATAATGCGATATGTGTGATATTAATTTGTATGGATTATTAGCTGAAATAGGGGTACAAACATAAGTATCAAAATAAAACAAAGGTAAAAACGCATGGGCAAACTTGTCCTTTTATCCACATCATTAAGTAGACTTCACAGAATAGGGACACAGTCTCCATTGTTTTGAAATTGCAAGGGCATAAACGCTTAAGTCCCTAATTTAAAATAGAGTGAGTAATAAATCCACGAAAGATCATAACTCTAATGAGTCTGAGACGTAAAGGCGCATAGCATAATAGTTGTATTATTATGACATTTAGTTTAACAGTTTCAATCATGCTAGTCCGCTTACATTTCCAGCGCTTCATGCCAACATACTCAGGGAATTGGAGCTACATGCCATTTATACTACATGCCAACATGTAGGGGATCCCTCGGCCTCTACAGCACGCCTTATACTAGCTTTGACAGCAAAGACTGATTTTGCAGGTTCAACCGCGTGTACACGATCTACATCATTCCCAAACTCCGATGGAAAGAATCTCTGGAAAATACTGCAACATTACGCACACTAGCATATACAAAAGCAAACCTTCAACATTTACACAATATATAGCATATACAAAAGCAAACCTTCAACATTTACACAATATATTTGGATTTAAATCAGTGAAGCTTGTGAAGCCAAAAGGCAAGGACTGCCAGGTGTTCAAAAGAAACAAATAGGAATGCTCAACACGATCCCAGCGAAACAAACAAAAAAAAAATCAATTATCTTGCATTTCAGAGCTTTTATTTTTCCCACGTGGAGTTGGAACACGATGAAAGAGACAAATATATTAAAATGTCCACAACAAACTAAAAGATATACACAAATGACATTTTCCATTGAGGTACAGTAAGTTACATTTATGTTTCCAGCATCTTTTATTGCTGAGATAATGCGGGTTTGATCTGGCAGCTGTGCATAACCCACCGCCGAGATCACAACATCTGCAGATTCCATTGCCACCACCAAGCTCTCATGGTTGTACAGATCCCCTGATGATGTGGCATAAATTTATCAATTACAACTCTATAGAATCAAATCGTATCATTATAGTGATGATAACACATAGAATGATTATTGTACTTATTAGCATTACATTGATTGATTTTAATACATGCAGCAAAGATAGCTGCATCCCAGAAAAATATAAACCAGTGGCAGTTCAAAAATCAGCATATAGATACGTGTACCTCCGACCTTTACCAGAGCTATGGCCCACACAAGTTACCAAATCTCATGTTTTGTGCCATTACAAATTAGATACTTAATACTAAGAATTATTCAGTAGCATTAATGGTCTGAATCTCAGCTAAGGTAAGTATAGTATGCAAAGGGACTAATATATGATGGTGATTGGATCAGGAATGCTAATGCAAACGCGAACGTAAATAGAACACTGTGGTAACGTTAACAAAGCATCTTAGCTTTGTTTGTTTCACTTGCTGTAACGGTAATGGGAAAGCTGGAAGCAATCTCTAGAGAGAACGCTGTGATGGGGGTAGTCAACGCTGTCAATTATCTGATGGTCTAAGATTCTAGACCACATCGATGGCTTCCCATGGGCACAGATGTCGCAGGGCGCAGAGTCAAGGCAACCAGCGAAGGCGCGTAGAGCCGATGGGAGATGATTACGATCTGATCGATTACGCTGGGGAGAAAGCGGTAATTGCTTTGTATAGGCTGGTATCTGATAACTGTGGCACTTAATTACGGGAGGGCTGAAACAAACAAGTAGTAAAGGAATCTGTTACCGTCCGTAATCAAATCATATTACAGTTTCGTGAACCAAACACTTTGGTACAATTTTGACCAAACACAGTAAAGATTCGTACCATTTTGACCAAAGATTGCATCATCATGGACAGAGACAAGCACTAAGATCAAGAGAAAGGGGAAAGTAATGGAAACACGAGCAGCAAACCTTGACGAGGGTGACGCCGGATCCCGGAACCCCTGGAGGACGGCGGCCTTGGCAGGGTCGGCGGGCGCAGGGTCGCGGACGAGGTTGTACGTGGGATGGCCCTCGCGGGCGCTGGCGGCGACGATGAACCGGCCGATGTAGCCCGTGCCGCCAGTAACAGCACCCGGCTCCGCTCCTTATGCCCCGCCGCTGACGACATGTCCGGTATAGGAGTGCAAAAGCGCGGTAGAACTGAAGAGCTTATCGCGCACTGCTCCGACGAGGATTGGGGCTTGGATAAGGATCGTGACGCCAGGCAGCCAGCACTCCGGCGGGAAGACGGTGAGGGCACTCCAATGCACCGCCGTAGTTTACGTGGCCATTAATTATACTGCTGCCTAAGTTTTTTTTTTCCTGAGAGAGTAAAAATCATAGAAACTAGGGCTAAGTTAAAAACTATGTCTACACGAGAACCAAAATATGAAGGGTTGTGATTGGTAAAGAATGGAGAGACAATTTATGTGATTGATAAAAAATTGTCTTGTAGAAACTATCCATTGTAGCTATGGTTTCTATGATGAGGACATCCTCCACTGTTACCCGCTGACAAAGACGCAACAAAAAAGATCTAGTTGTAGTCGGGCGACGACCATGTGAGCCTCTGAATAATCCCACCTTGCTTAGCTTGGGAGGAGGAAGCCACCATAAAAGAAAGAGCCACCCTTCCCCTATCGGACTAGTCTTTTAGGGACATTGGACCTTTCCCCGAGTGGGTGTGCATAAGAACTGTTGGGGTTCGGACAACCTTAATTTATTGGGTCTCGGCCAACCCCACCTGGACGAGAATGATGATGACATCCTCCACTATTACCCGCTGACAAAGACACAACAAAAAAGGCCAAGTGGCCTAGTTGTAGTCGGGCGGCGACCGTGTGAGCCTCCCTAGTTGTAGTCGGGCGGCGACCGTGTGAGCCTCCCTAGTTGTAGTCGGGCGGCGACCGTGTGAGCCTCTGAATAATCCCACCTTAGTTAGCTTGGGAGGAGGAAGCCACCTTAAAAGAGAGAGCCACCCTTCTTTTATCAGACTAGTCTTTTAGGGACATTGGACCTTTCCCCGAATGAGTGTGCATAAGAACTGTTGGAGTCATTTCCCCGAATGAGTGTGCAATAAGAACTGTTGGAGTCCGGACAACCTTAATTTATTAGGCCTTGGTCAACCCCACCTGAGCCAGATGTATCATTATATATGTAGTGTCTATAAAAATTAATAGGTATAGAATCTAGCGTTGAGACTGTCCTGAGAAGCTTCTGAATTCTACCGAAGAACCGGGAATATACACGCGCTGAATCTAGACTCATCTTTCACAAATCTTTCATTAATTAACCATAATAAAGGTGGGCCTTTGTTTAGGGATGTCTAAAAAATGACGAGGCTGGTCCATCATAAATGCCATCGTGCATTATTTATTCATACTAGCAATAAGCCTGTGCATTGCTACAGGTGAATGCCAGATTATTTTGTTCAATATGTATATTTTTGTATAACAATTAAAACCGTAATAGTTTGTTGTGCGGTTAACTAGACGATTTGTGTTTTGGAAGATTTATCCAATGAACGCATCATCTGTTCCGATATGTCTTGGACATGCATTGATCTAGGTCATGTGGGCACATGTCGTAAGTCCAAGTTATATACGGGACATGAAGATGCGTAAGGGCATTGCCGGAATTAAAAAAAGATACTTAAAAAATACCATTTTTATTTTAATATTAAAAGCAAAATATGGTCGTGTGTTGCAACAGAAATATACCTTATGACATAAGGCCGTGCCCCTTGATTTATTTTGCTCCATCTTATGACGTGTGTGGCCACCGGCCTGCTACCACATCTGTTACTTTAATTTAAATATAAAGAATTAAAGATGTAATATTTTTTGAAACGAGAAAATGCAATGAAACCCAAGTGGTAAACAATTTATTTAAATATATTATTATTATTATTATTATTATTATTATTATTATTATTATTATTATTATTATTATTATTATTATTATTATTATTATTATTATTATTATTATCTAATTTCAGATTATTTGTTCTCTATATAATATATTATTATTTAATTTGGGCAAGTATATTATTATTTAATTTAATGTTGGGCAAGCCGGCTACCGAGGCTCTGGTTCTTTGCTACTTTGATGGAGCGTATTATAATTTTTATATTATTCACTACTTTGACGCTTTGCTACTTTGAAGGAGTGTGTCTGTGCGGATTGGTTGTCGGTTATCCGTCGATCGGTTTGAGTCGACCAGGTTTGGGCCAGATTTGTCGTAGTAAGGGAGGTGGATGGGCGGAACGTAGACTCGAAGCAGATATGGCTATCGTGGCGGCGGATTGGAACGGAAAAAGAATATGAATAGAACACCCGGACTAGAACACGTGAAAAAATATACAAGAATATTGGAGCAGAGGAAGAGGCGGAAAAGAAAAGTACGTACAAATTTTGGTTCTCTGTTAATATGGATAGACTAAAACCAAGAACTTAGTAACAGAAATATTTGTTTATTATAAATAAGGGTCAACATATAAAATATGAGTAATATTTTTTTTATTATTTATCTTATTTTTATAATAAAAACATAGATACTTCACCAGGAAATTAAAAAACAAAAAATAAAACTGAAAAGTGACAGAAACGTCACGGACATTACCATACAGACCAAGAGAAGTGGGGGCGGCACTTTGCTAGGACCCGACGCAAACACGCTCGGGAGAAGGGAAAAAAAAAGAAACAAGCAGACAAGAAACGGAAACGGAAACAAAAACAAAAAAGACCCAAATCAAACACTACTCGTAACTAGGCTGGATGCGGATAAAACAATGGTGATTAGGTTGAACGAAAATTCATGGGTGACAGAAATTTTGCCTCTTTATTATTACGTAGACTTAAGTTTGTAGATTTTGAATTTTTCAAAGCATCTTAAATATTGATATGGTCGTCAAGAAAAGATAAAATTATAAGATCCCTTCCGGTCAAACATTTATATACTTAAGTTCGTAGATTTTGAAAATTTTCAAAGCATCTTAAATATTGATATGGTCGTAAAAAAGTACAATTATAAGATCTCTTCCAGTCAAACTAACTCAAGTTTGACGATGTTTAAGATAATAGTATTACTTATATCTCTATAAACAATTTTTTATGAAAAATATATTCTATAACCAATCTAATGGTTCTTATTATGTATCGTGAATGTTAGTAACTTTTTATATAATAATTAACTTTAGTCAAAGTTCAGATTATTTGACTTCTCAAAAAGCGGGAACTGCATTCTTTTATGAACATACGGAGTAGTGGTCAACTCTATCTACAACTTTTTAGTTGACAATATATTTTATTTAAAACCATTTAGAGTCTCGAATATTCATTTTAAGTTCTGAAATCTAAATTTTTGAAACTTTAGACGATATAGGATGGACAATGCCATATACCAAATTTACAGTGCTCGACTAGATCTTTTTTTTTTGCATTTGATATCATTTAGTAGACAAAAATATATTAAATAAAAGATTAAAAAATGCTAGCAACTTCGAGTGAAAACGTACGCAGGCTGGTTTCTACGTACGACTGAAAGCTCTAATTTGGTTTTGGTGAATTAATGAAACCATAGCTACTAACATATGTGCTCTAAGTGTATGTGAGATAGGTTGGTAGATATTCCAAGTGGTGGAGCAAATGGATGAAGATCATGGTGGTGATGGCCATGGTAATCAAGTGCTCTGCTCGGAAAAGAAGAAAGAGAAAAACAAAAAGTTCAAGGCAAAGATATAAATAGTATGAGCTTTTTGGTTTGGTGATCGAGACACTTAACGAGTGCGATCACATTTAGAATTGATAGCCATACTATTAAGAGGGGTAAAACTCGTATCGAAATACGGTTATCAAAGTGCCACTAGATGTTTTAACACATTGCATATGTATTTAGGATCTAGTGGAGTGCTAACACCCTTGAAAATGTATGTGAAAATATGCTAACACACATGTATAAGGTAATACACTTGGTGGTTGACACATTTGAGCAAGGGTGGAGAAGTCGGTGAAGTGAAGGAGGTGATTGTCATTGGAAAACAGTGAGTAGACGCAGCTCTCAGTGTTACCAGACTCGAGGTCCCTGCGTCCGGTCATTACGACAGAGAAGGGGCAGCTCGGTCATCGGGACCGGACGCTGCACAATAAAAGTGACCAGACGCGCATGGCCTGTGTCCAATCAGTGGCTGACGTACTCTGACGCGAGCATCAGAGCGAGGCAGAGGTGACCGGACTCACCAGCGCGTTTGGTCATGCATGACCTGACGTGTCCGGTCTAGTTTTATCGGCTCTAGATGCTTACTAGAGTCTACCTGACGCTGCACAGTGGTGGTGAACTGTGTGTCCGGTCGCAGGGTGAAAGCTTGGGCATGCACGGGCTGAAGTGAGCACCGACGCGTTCGGTCTCAAACTGTGGCGTGTCCGGTCATAATCTAACTGTGCGAGAACTCGACCATTGGAATCGTACGCGCGAGGTTAAATGCCGGGGGACTCGTGGATGGCTGGCAGTGACCGGACGCTAGGGCTATGCGTCTGGTTAGGGCAACCAGCGCGTCCGGTCACCCCGTAACTAGTGCAGTGAGGAGCCCAACGACTCTATTTCGTGGGGCTTCTATTTAAGCCCCTTGGCCAGCTCTACCTCACTCTCTTGGCCATTTGCATTGACATAACAACCTTGTGACCTTAGCCAAAGCCCTCCAACTCATCTCGATCATTGATTTATCATCTTTGTGAGATTAGGAGATAATCCAAGTGCATTGCTTAAGTGTTTGCATCTAGAGGCACTTGGTGATTATGTTTCGCTGTGAGATTGGCTTGTTACTCTTGGTGGTTGTTGCCACCTGACAGCTTGGAGCAGCGCGGATCATCGAGCGAAGGTTGGTGATTGTCTCTGGCTCTAATGGTGGTGATTGTGAGGGGTTCTTGACCTTTTTTGATGGAGAGCCAAAAGATACTCTAGTGGATTACTTATGGCTTGTGTGATCCTCATCTTATGTTAGTTGTGCGGCACCCTGTTAAGAGTTTGACGTGTGATGCCAATTAGCACATGAACCTCTAAGTGAGTGAATCACCACAATGATGACTAGCTTGCCGGCAAGCAAGTGAACCTCGATAAAAAATCTTGTGTCATCTTGTCTCCGAGGTTTTCATTGGATTTCATTGTGATTGATTGGCTCCATATTGTGATTGGCACTCATCTCGACACATCGGTATAAACTTAATCACCTCTCTTGTATTTACATTTTTAGTGTAGCTAAGCTCTTTAGTATAATTAGTTTTGAGAGCTAGCTTGTATCAAGTCTAGTGGTTAGTGAGGCTCTTTAGTTAGTCTTTGAGAGCTCACTAACTTAGTGTAGTGACATAGCCATTGTGTGATTAGAGACTATAGCAACTAGAAATGTGGTATGTGGCTTGCATTTGTAATAGGCTAGCATGACACTCGCTTCGCCTCATATTTATCTAACCACTTTGTTTAGTGTTGTTGTAGAAATTTTTATAGGCTATTCACCCCCTCTAGCCATTAGAACCTTTCAAGTGGTATCAGAGCCATGATCACAATGATTTGAGGCTTAACAACCTTCGGTGTCAAAATGGCTCAAATTAACAACACCAAGAAGCCACCCTAGTTTGATGGCACAAATTATCCATATTGGAAGTCAAAGATGACCACACAAATCAAGTCAATCAATAGAAAGGTGTGGAAGGTGGTCGAGACCAAAATTGAGATAGATGATCTAGAGAATCCCACCACGAACAAAGAAGTGTTTCTCTAAAACAATGACATTGTTCTTAGTGTCATTCATAGTGCTATTGATGAGAGAAATTTTGAGCAAATTAAGAACATTGAGATGGATCATGAAGCTTGGAAGAAGTTGGAAGAATCATTTGAGGGCACTAAGGCAATAAAAGGAGCAAAGGCATACATCCTCAAGGACAAGTTTGCTAGCTTTAAGATGAAGGAAGATGAGAGTGTGCCAGGCATGTTTGATTTGATGAAAGTGCTTGTCAATGATCTCAAAGCACTTGGTGAGAATGTGGAGGACAATTATTTCTCACATAAGTTCTTGAGATGCTTACCCGCAAGATTTGGCATGTTGGTCACCTTGCTAATGAGGACCGGTTTGGACACAATGACACCAAACCAAATCTTGGGAGATATCATGACCGATGATGCATATACATATGATGATGAGAAGGAAGAAAATAAGGTAAAGAAAGATGAAAAGAAGGATAAGAAGAAGAAGAGTGTGGCATTTAAAGCCACATCATCATCAAAGGGCAAAGCCAAGCAAGACACATCAAGTGAAGATGATGATTCAAGCTTTGATGATATGGATAATGAGAAGATGACTCTCTATGTCAAGAGATTTGGCAAGTTCATGGTGAAGAAGGGCTACCGTGCTAGAAGAAAGAAGTCTTCATCCAAGAACAAGGAGTTAAGAAGGTGCTTCAATTGTGGAAGCAAGGATCATCTTGTTGCTCAATATCTATACAATAGCGACAATAATGATGATAACACGACCACCAAGAAGAAGGGTCATGCAAGCATTGCCATATAAAAGAAGCCTTTTCTCTTCGACACTCCATCATGCTTCATGGCTAAGGCCAGCAAGTTAAAAACTTGTGATGATGGATGTGATCCTGAGGAACATGATAATGAAAGTGAAAGTGAAAGTGATGATGATGAACCAACTAAAGATAAACTAATTGACATGATAGAAGATGCTCAATAACATTTTGACATTAAGATAAGGGAATGCAAAGACTTGCGCAAGGAACTAAAAGCTCTTAAGCAAGCCTTTGATGAGCTCAATGCGTCTCATGAGAGGCTAGAGGAAGCCCATGAGAAGCTTGGCAAGGCTCACAAGAAGCTTGAAAAAAGCTTATTCCTCTTTGCTTAATGAGCAAAATGTGAAGAAGCATGTTGTAACATGTGACAAAGGCTTAATATGTGATATAATTGATGAATCATTTTATAAGCCTATCATTGTTGCTTCCACTAAACCTTCTTGTAGAACTTCCACATCCACCTCATCTAGTAGTGATAGCTTCATTTGTGATGCCTCACTAATAGTTGAGAATGAGACACTCAAGGAGGTAAAAGAGCTCAATCAGACCTTGGCTAAGGCCTATGGTGGTGAGGACCGCTTGCTTATGTGCTTGGGTAGCCAAAGGACATCTCTCTACAAACGGGGATTAGGCTATATCCCCAAGAAAGGCAAGGCTGCCTTTGCTAATCACAAAACTACTTTTGTGAGGAACAATGGCCGGTATTGTAAAAGTTGCAAGCAAGTTGGTCACATAGAGCAACAATGCATGAACAAGAAATCACAAGTTAAAGTATCCTCAATTAAGCTTGATTCTTTCTATGTGCTTACTAAGGGTACAAATGGTGTTCATGCTAAGATCATTGGTGCGCCATGGATAGGCTCAAAGAAGAAAGCCATATGGGTGCCAAAGAGCTTGGTTACTAACCTTTAAGGACCCAAGCAAGTGTGGGTACCTAAAAAGAATTGATCTTATTTTGTAGATCAATTACAAAGCCGGAGGAAGACATTGAGTTCTTGATAGTGGGTGCACTCAACACATGACTGGTGATGCAAGAATGTTCAACTCAATCAACACAAATGATAGTAATGGCTATGATAGTATCACATTTGGTGACAATGGCAAAGGCAAGGTCAAAAGGCTTGGTAATATTGTAATATCCAATGACTTGAGCATATCCAATATGTTGCTAGTTGAGAGCTTGAACTTTAATTTGCTATCCATGACTCAATTGTATGATCTTGGATTTAAATACATATTTGGAGTAGATGATGTAGAGATCATAAGTGTAGATGATTTTCAAAGGCTTTAGATATGAGAATCTATACTTTGTTGATTTTAACGCTAGTGATGCTCAATTGTCAACATGCTTATTCACTAAGTTAGTATGGGTTGGTTATGGCATAGAAGGCTTGGTCATGTTAGAATGAAACAATTGAATAGATTGGTTAAGCATGACTTGGTTAGATGCTTGAAAGATGTTGTGTTTGAGAAGGATAAACTTTGTAACTCTTGTTAAGCCAGTAAACAAGTTGAAAACACCCAACCTAAGAAAAGCATGATGAGCACTAGTAAAGCATTTGAGTTATTACACATGAATTTATTTGGGCCAACACAATATACTAGCATCAGTAGAAACAAATATGGCTTTGTGATAGTGGATGACTATACAAGATACACTTAGGTATTCTTTCTTATAGACAAGAGTGATGTGTTTGTAACTTTCAAATCATTTATCAAGGGTATTCACAATGAGTTTAAAACAACCATCAAGAGAATTAGAAGTGACAATGGTAGTGAGTTCAAGAACACAAAAATTGATGAGTTGTGTGATGAATTTGGAATTAGACATCAATTCTCGGCCAAGTACACTCCACAGTCAAATGGCCCTGTTGAGAGGAAGAATAGAACACTCATTGATATGGCAAGGTCTATGTTTAGTGAGTACAATGTGAGTCAATCCTTTTGGGCTGAAGCAATTAACACCAGTTGCTACTACATCAACCGATTGTATTATCACCCATTGAAAAAGAAGACACCATATGAGCTCTTGAACGGTAGAAAGCCCAACATTGCATACTTTAGGGTCTTTGGCTGTAAATGCTATATCTTGAAGAAAGACACTAGATTAGGCAAGTTTGAGAAGAAGTGTGTGATGAAGGATTCTTACTAGGATACTTAACTACAAGCAAAACATATATAGATTGGAATTTGGCAAGTGGCACTCTTGAGGAGGTTTATGATGTTGAATTTGATGAAACCAAGGGTTCCCAATATGAGAATGAGAACTTAAAGATGATAGAGGCATTCAACTTTCTAATGCCATGAAGAACATGGATGTTGGTGAATTGTGGCCTAGGCAAGTGAATGATGATGAAGATGATCAAGTGCAAGTGCTCTCTAACTTAAATGTGCAAGATGACACAAGTCAAGCAAGTTCAAGTGACTCTCATGATAATATGCAAGATCAACAAGTGGCTAGTACATCATCTCAACCTAATGCTCAAGCAAGTGCAAGCAATCAAGTTTCAATACTCCAACCAACCAATATAGCAAGAGATCATCCATTAGACACTATAATTGGAGATATTTCTAGAGGTGTACAAACAAGATCAAGATTGGCTTTATTTTGTGAGCATTTCTCATTTGTATCATTCATTAAATCAAAGAAGATTGAAGAAGCATTGAGAGATGTTGATTGGGTGAATGCTATGCATGAAGAATTGAACAACTTCACAAGAAATCAATTATGAGAGTTAGTTGAAAGACCAAAGAACCACAATGTGATTGGAATCAAATGGGTCTTTAGAAATAAGCAAGATCAAGATGTGATAGTAGTAAGGAACAAAGCAAGATTGGTAGCACAAGGTTACACTCAAGTCGAAGGTCTTGACTTTGGAGAAACATATGCCCCGGTTGCTAGATTGGAAGCAATTAAAATCTTGCTAGCCTATGCTTGTGCCCATAACATCAAGCTCTATCAAATGGATATCAAGAGTGAATTTCTCAATGGCTACATCAATGAAGAAGTATATATTGAGCAACCTCCTGGTTTTGAAGATGACAAGAAGCCCAATCATGTGTACAAGTTAAAAAAGCATTGTATGGCTTGAAACAAGCACCTAGAGCATGGTATGAGAGGTTAAGGGACTTTCTACTCTCAAAAGGGTTTAAGATGGGTAATGTTGACAAAACTCTTTTCACTAAGAAGATTGGCCAAGACTTATTTGTGTTGCAAATCTATGTTGATGATATCATATTTAGATCAAGCAATCAAGACTATTGTGAAGAGTTTGGAAAGATGATGGCTAATGAGTTTGAGATGTCCATGATTGGAGAGTTAAGTTACTTTCTTGGACTTCAAATCAAGCAATTGAAGAATGGTATATTTATGAGTCAAGGCAAGTACGTCAAAGACATGCTCAAGAAGTTTGGCATGATTGATAGTAAAGCCATTAGTACACCAATAGGAACAAATGATAATTTGGATAGTGATGCAAGTGGCAACATGGTGGATTAAAAGTTGTATTGGTCTATGATTGAAGCCTACTCTATGTGACCGCATCAAGGCCGGATGTCATGTTTAGTGTGTGCATGTATGCAAGATTTCAAGCCTCACCAAGAGAGTCATTTGAAGGCTACAAAGAGAATATTAAGGTACTTGAAGCATACATAAAATGTTGGTTTGTGATATCCCAAAGGAGCAAAGTTTGAGCTAATTGGATATTCCAATTCGGATTATGTGGGATGCAAAGTTGAGAGAAGAAGCACATCGGGCACATGTCAACTATTAGGAAGATCATTTGTTTTATGGTCATCAAAGAAGCAAAATAGTGTTGCATTATCAACCGCCGAAGCCGAATACATAGCCACTGGTAGTTGTTGTGCACAAATTCTTTGGATGAAGGCCACATTTAATGACTTTGGAATCAAGTTCAAGAATGTGCCATTGCTGTGTGACAATGAGAGTGCTATCAAGCTCACCAACAATCTGGTTCAACATGCAAGAACAAAGCACATTGATGTCTGCCACCATTTCATTAGAGATCATCAACAAAAATGGAACATTTGCATTGAGAGTGTGGGCACCAAAGATCAACTTATCGATATATTCACCAAAAATGATCCTCACCCCATTGATTGACATTGATAATCTTAACCCCATCTAAAATTGAACATTTGTGGTCATTGATGACAAAGGGAGAGAGAAACAAAGGTATAAGTGGTAAAGGGAGAATTATGACATAGGGAGAGAGATATGACAAAGTAAGGGGATCAATTAAAATTTTGAGCATACAAGTAGGGGGAGCAAGCTCATGAACTTGAATGATGCATTTGAATGTGCATTCTCATATGCCTGCTTGCATTTGTCAAGTTTTAAATTAAAATTCCATGCTTATGTGGTGTATGCTAGTTATAGGCTTGAATGATGAAATGAAGAACTAGCATGCATAGGTTGAGTAACTAGGCTCGTGTTTACATTGTGAAAACTAGACCCTTGCTTCTAATGTTGATCTCATGGGGTATTCTAGTTTTATGCTTGTCTAGTTACTAATGGTGCTAAGGATGGTATATTTGGTTCATTCCGATTGATATCACACTTCAAAGGTCCATTTCTTACACCTTAGCATCATTTGGTAGATATTGACTCATATATTTTTTATCCAAGCATATGTGCAAGCTTCAATCTAAACTCTTAGCACATATGTAGGGAGAGCAATGCTATCAATTTGGATTCATGAAACTTGTCCAGATCCTTTTACAAATGGTAAATATGCTTGGGCAAGCAACATGGATTCAAATTGATTTCAATTCATATCTTTTTGGAAGGGTTTTCATCAATTACCAAAAAGGGAGAGATTGAAAGCTCTAGTTTGGTTTTGGTAAATTGATGAAACCCTAGCTACTAACCTATGTGCTCTAAGTGTATGTGAGATAGGTTGGTAGATATTCCAAGTGGTGGAGCAAATGGATGAAGATCCTGGTGGTGATGGCCATGGTGATCAAGTGCTCGGCTTGGAAAAGAAGAAAGAGAAAAAAACTCAAGACAAAGGTATAAGTGGTAGGAGCTTTTTGGTTTAGTGATCGAGATACTTAATGAGTGTGATCACATTAAGGATTGATAGCTGTACTATTAAGAGGGGTGAAACTCGTATCAAAATACGGTTATGAAAGTGCCACTAGATGCTCTAACCCGTTGCATATGCATTTAGGATCTAGTGGAGTGCTAACACCCTTGAAAATGTATGTGAAAATATATTAACACACGTACACAAGGTGATACACTTGGTGGTTGGCACATTTGAGCAAGGAAGGAAAAGTCGGTGAAATGAAGGAGGTGATTGTCATTGGAAAACAGTGAACAAACGCATCTTTCGGTGTGATCGGACTTGGGGGTCCCTACGTCCAGTCATTGCGACAGAGAAGGGGCAGCTCGGTCATCACGATCGAACACTACATAGTAAAAGTGACCGGACGAGCAGGGCCTACGTGTGGTCAGTGGCTGACGTACGCTAACGCGAGCATCAGAGCGAGGCAGAGGTGACCGAACTCATCGACGCGTCTGGTCAACCATGACCTGACGTGTCCGGTTGAGTTTTATCAGCTCTGGATGCTTACTGGAGTTGACCTGACGCTGCACAGTGGCGGTGAACTGCGCGTCTGGTCGCATGGTGAAAGCTTGGGTGCTCGCGGGCTGAAGTGAGCACCGACGCGTCCAGTCGTAATCTAACTGCACGGGAACTCGACTGTTAGAATCGTACGCATGAGGTTGAATGCCGGGGACATGTGGACGGCTGGCAGCGACTAGACGCTGGGGCTGTGCATCCGGTCAGCGCAACCGCGTGTTCAATCACCCCGTAACCAGTGCAGTGAGGAGCCCAACGGCTCTATTTCCTGGGGGGGATTCTATTTAAGCTTCTTGGCCAACTCTAGCTCACTCTCTTGGCCATTTGCATTGACATAACATCCTTGTGAGCTTAGCCAAAGCCCTCCCACTCATCTCCATTATTGATTCATCATTTTTGTGAGATTGGGAGAGAATCTAAGTGCATTACTTGAGTGTTTGCATCTAGAGACACTTCGTGATTGTGTTTCGTTGTAGAATTTGCTTGTTACTCTTTGTGGTTGTTGCCATCTAGATGGCTTGAAGCAGCGAGGATCGTTGAGCGGAGGTTGGTGATTGTCTCCGACTCCGATCATGGTGATTGAGAGGGGTTCTTGACCTTTCCTCAGCGGAGAGCCAAAATGTATTCTAGTGGATTGCTCATGGCTTGTGTGATCCTCATCTTATGTTGGTTGTACGGCACCCTATTGAGGGTTTGGCGTGTGATGCCAATTAGCTCGTGAACATCCAAGTGAGTGAATCTCCACAATAAGGACTAGCTTGCTGGCAAGCAAGTGAACCTCTGTAAAAAATCTTATGTCATCTTGTCTCTGAGGTTTTCATTGGATTTCATTGTGATTGATTGGCTCTATGTTTTGATTGGCACACACCTCGACACGTCGGTATAAACTTCATCACCTCTCTTGTATTTACATTTTTAGTGTAGCTAAGCTCTTTAGTGTAATTAATTTTGAGAGCTAGTTTGTATCGAGTCTAGTTGTTAGTGAGACTCTTTAGTTAGTCTTCGAGAGTTCACTAACTTAGTGCAGTTACATAGCCATTGTGTGATTAGAGACTATAGCAACTAGAATTGTGGTAGGTGACTTATATTCGTAGTAGGCTAGCGCAACACTTGCTTCGCCTCATATTTGTCTAACCACTTTGTTTAGTGTTGTTGTAGAAATTTTTATAGGCTATTTACCCCCCTCTAACCATTAGGACCTTTCAACGACCCAATCAAGCTAGAAAAATCATCATCCTATGCGCATTGCCATGTACAAATAGGCCTGAGTCGGTTTTGTCTATCCGTGTCTTATTCAACCTAAATTTGGTGCAAACCCCTCCTATCTCGTAGGGAGCTTATAGATTTTGTTTTAGGAGGTTTTGTATTGGGATAAGATAAACCCCTCTCTATATAGTAAAGGATTCTTGCTGATTAAGGTTTACCACACTCAATGACCATTTTTCTCGTACTTTTAGCTTCTCTAACCTCAACTATCCGATGCCTCTCTTGATGAGATTCATTGGCTTTTTAGGTGGTCATACTGATTCTAGAGCAACCCTATTGTGTACCTTGGTAACGGGTCTTCCTATGAGGTGTTCATAGCTCTTCGGGTAAAGAACGAGTGTCTACACCGCACGGTTGGCTTACTAGTGGACCTTGTTATTTTTGTGCGACCACAGTATCTATGCTACTATCTCTGTTCTAAATTATAAGACGTTTTGACTGTATTCATGGCTTTTTCCATGCACTTAGATATTCATTATATATCTAGATGTATAGCATATACAAAAGCAACGTATGTAGAAAAGTCAAAATTTCTTATAATTTGAAACTGAAGGGAGTAGCTTTTGTTAGTGTGATTTGAATCCACGTTAACATGAAGTTGTTAGCAGCCGTCTGTGGGCTATGGCATATGTCGCTTCGTCTTTGGTTGTTGGCTATAGAAAGAAATGCAGGGCGTCATGCCAATCAGGGAAACCAGTGTGGACTCTAACATCAATGAAGCTGCGAAGATCTGCACGGATATTTTTCAACATTGACGCCGCCGGCAGTTGTGTCTTGCGTGGCAGGAGGCTGAAAGTTGCGCGGCTCGACGCTGAAAATTCTGAGAGAAGGTCCGAAGGGAATGCGCTACAAAGGCACGCTAATCAGCGACGGCGACGGTCCAGGCAAGTCCCGCTCGTGCGGCGGGCCACAAGTCCAGCAGCCCTTTCTACACTGATTGGTGATTGCTAATTACCTGTATATGGTGCAATGCTGATCGTTCTACCACTTGCAATCAGACAAGATTGTTGAGAGAGAGAATTCCATGTCCATACCTAAGTTGCTTGTATTCTGTCTCGCCCCCCCCCCCCACCCCAATTTGTAAGTTAATACTTTGTGATCCCCGTAAAATTTGACCAGTTTGCGACATTGGAGCAATATTACGATAGTGCTAATGTGGCATCAAATATGGGCCAATATTTGTTAATTATTTCACTATTATTGCTTTGTTTTTTTCATTGAGCAAACACGGCACTAACCTAAGGCTACATGGGAACCTCTAACGGTAAAAGACCAGGTGTCATTCCACATCATCGATAGCCAGTGTAGAAATATTTTTTTTCTTCAACAGTTCTGTCACCGGCAACATTTAACTTAGCGCACAAAGAGGCCATTTGGTAGAGCTCCCTGGGCAGCTCCAGGAGCCATTTTTGTGCTTCTCCAACCAAACGGCCTCCGAGGAAACTGCTCCGGAGGAGGAGCCCTAGAAAACCCGGTGTCCGAAGCATCTATGCACAACTGAAGCCAGAAATTACAGCTTCATCACACGGCTCCTGATGCACGCGTGGCCCTTGTGCTGGTTGCACGTGGGTGCCCTTCTTTCCTGGCATCGATGGATGTTGAGGAGGCCGGGGGCGGCGGCGCCCATTGCAGACAGCAGCCAGGGAGGTCCGCACACACGCCTATGTAGGGCGGAGGCGGTTGCCGACGCAGGGCGGGGGCCGGTGCATGCCGGCATGGGGAGGAGCAGGCAAAGGCGGTTGCCGGCGCGAGGAGGAGCAGGCGGAGACGGCCGCCGGCGCGGATTCAATGCAGTGCAGAGATAACGTGTGGAGAGAGAAAGAAGAACAATGCGCTGGAGATAATGATGCGGTGGATAACGAGCGGACATAACGATGCAGTGGGAAAATAAGAAATAAGAAAAAAAAGAAAAAAAGAAAGAGTAGGAGGGTATTATAGACATTTCATCCTCCTTATCTGCCAAGAGAAGCTAATTTACCAAACGCTTTACCAAAACAGCAACAACTCTATTCTTGAAGTTGCTCTCCTTCAGAGGATATAGAGCCATAGCTGTTTTTGTTGGAGCCGGAGCCCTACCAAACGGTCCTAAAGTCTTCACTTTGTAGCCTGGTTTTAAATAGCGGGCTATAGCAGCGCTATAGCGGCTAGAGAGAGGTCGCGCTAAGCTATTGTTGTTTTTGGCGCTATGACAGCTATGGCCAAAATAGCGGGCTATAGTGCCGCTAATCCACTTAGCGGTTACGCCAAAATAGCAGCGCTATTTCGATTTTATGTTACAGGCCCCAATGTGATAGTGAACCCACTAATTTAGTATTTTGGACAATTAAACACTAGAGTTTCATGAACCATGTTGTAATGTCATATTAGTAATGTTACTTAGACTCGTGGAACCTAAGAAACATATTTGTGTTCATAGAATTTCATATTTGCCATGTTTTTGTGTGTTAATTACTGGTGTTTTTCATGTTTTCTTTAAACGCTATCTATTATAGCGCCGCTATAGCTTCGTAGCTGCTGAAAAAAGTTGCCGCTATTTTTAATAGCTCACTATTTTTAAATCATGCTTTGTAGTCTGGGAATGTTTTAGTAGGCGAAGTTCGTTATTTCACCTGTCCTATATTTGGCTCATGCTCCATTTCTATTTTCACGTGAATTGTGGCGAAGCATGTTATTTTGGGGCTGAGATCACTTAGCAAGCCAAGAATCCTCAAACGAATACATAAGTACCTATGGGAGATTTGTTTTTCTTTCATTTTTTTGTTACATAAGATTTATCTGATGTCATGGCTATAGACCTTTTGTAATAATTGTGGTATGATCCATAATGTTCCATTCTTCGATTGCCGCTAAGTACTATAGCTTGCTTAGGCTCCTTCACTTTAAATTCGTTTCCACATAGCCAGTCAATACTTTGAATCTGACTTGATAACGCATCTTCATAGTTCGTGAAGCCCCGCAATAGTGCATATTTGACTATGTTGTTATTGCTAAAAAAACTATAATCTCGTGGCATATCAGAGCTTTACGTCAAATGGAGAGGTGATCACTGCAGCCTCTTGCCTCCCGAAGTACCCCCCAGGCTCTGTCACATGACTATCCATAATTATCCCTTGAACTCTAATATCGTGTCATATGCAGTTGGTGTCCAGTCGGCAATGAAGTGTGGGAGGGCTTGACATTGCTAACAGGTGCTTGAAGTTAACTATGTACTCATTTAATTCTGCTGCCCACCTCCCGATACGTCCCAAAACATCCTTGTTTCAAATACCTCTTCCAATGGTTGAGCATATAGCACCTTTATGTGTTGTGCTTGAAAATAATGCTTCAACTTCGTGGATGTCATAGCTCTAGTGTATGCAGTTTTCTCCATCTCAAAATTATGCAACTTCTTTATAAAAAAATGCAACTTGCTCCCGATAAGGCTTAAAAATGTAGTAAATTAGTAATTAATGCGACCTGTTGTTATATTTCTTTTTCTTCAACTACTACTGCACTTATAGGTGATGGTGCGAGGTAGAGAACCAAGATTGCTTTTGGAATCGGGCTTGTTATTGTGGCCAGTTTCATGAGGTATTTCTTTCGAGTCCTCAAATACGGTTTGCTGCTCTAGAGCACACTGAATATGTATGACTTACGAATTATTTGAAAAAACAGTAGACTTTTGCTCTACTAACATTGATATGAATCTGTCTGGTAGCCTCTGAACATGCTTGTTGAGGTGGTTGCATATCGATGATTGCCTTGTTCTTTTTTCTAGATTGGCTTCGATGCCTCTTGCAAAAGAAAAGACATTCGAGTAGTTTTCCCTTTCTAACTTCGAAAATATATTTGTCAGGATTAGTTTGAGTCCCCTTTCCGAAATTAAAGAATGTCTTGAGCAAATACATGATATGATCATCTTCCTTTATACTTTTGTCCGTAATGTCATTGATGAATGCCAAGATATATTTCTTCCAATTTGTGGCTCAAATAATTTTCTTGTCATTCTTGAAAATGTTGGACCAGCATTTTGCAATCCTTTAGCCATTTGGGCAGAGCAATATATTTTGAAGGGTGTGATAAAATTTGTTTTTCCTCAACTATGGGTGGCATCTAGATTTGGTGGTATCTTGAGCAGCAATCTAATATATTCAACATTCCACATCATGCAATGAAGCCCACCTGACAGACCAGGATCCTAAGGTTTCCCCATAGGATTGACTACTCGGTATGGGCCTAGGCCGGCCCCTGCCCTACTTGAAGACAAGAGACAAGGTGGTGTCTACTCCAAGCTATGAAGGAATAACCTAGTTGGATTACTAAGAAAGTTAGTCTTTGTAATAGAACTAGAACTGTCGGGGTTATGAGACCCCAGGTATCTCAAGACACCGATTAGATAGCCTCTTGGACGGCCCAACTAGCCGAGGCCCAGCAATCGCAACATGCCAAAGCCATGGAGGCCTCGGGCCGGACACCGAAGCAAATGATCCATCACGACTTCTCTCCTTCTGTTGCACGCTACGCAACACGGCACGACCTCTCCTCTGTCTCAACCCGTGGGAAGGACGAAGAGGGGTCACGCCCCATCAAGCACGCCAACCCTGACAAGGAAGGGCATGCTTCGCTCACTCTGCCAGGATTGAGGGGACATCTGTCTCAGGGACAAGCGCCATCCCTGCACGCCCCTACATAGACAAGACAACACCGCCAGGCGGTGATGACCGGTATGACATCCCACCATCCAAATATGGCCCGACAAGACGTTCATACGGGCCCACCCACTATGGGATGGGGCACATGACCTTGGCCTTGACTTTTAAGGCTGGCCAAGCCACAGGGGACCTCAACCTTGCAGATCAGGGTCGAGGCCACCGGTACTATGACTGGCAAAGGCGACCGACGACCCGAGAGTGGCTACCTAGTCCTGTACTATCACCACGATGCCACTAGGAGAATAGAAGATGATGATAGAGGCCACGACAAGCTCCTGTCACGCAGGACAGTTGGTGAACCACCACCGTGCCAACAATGCCATCACGACTGGCACTGTAGCATCATGCCATGCCATGCCACGACGTGGGAACAAGACTATGACGACAACCACGCCGGGACGTGCACTGACACTAAGAAAAGACGACCTTTCTTGCAAGCCAAGCTTACTATTTCCCCCCTTCCTTAGGCTCACGACCACTCGATCGAGAGAACCTCTCTTTCTATATTGGCCTAGCACCCGGACTATATATAAGGGCCGCCAGGCCTCCCAACCAAGGGGACAGACTCTCGAGACTTCATTCGGGCATCCCTCTCCTCACTCCTCCTACCTCTTTCCCTTAGCTTACACACCCTATTATAAGAAATTCAGAGCATTCAACCGAGGAACATGTGCTCAAACTCTCTCTGAGACTAGACGTAAGGCTCCGGCCTGAACCGGTATAATTGCTTGTGTCTTTGGATACTACCATTTTCTTTCTAGAGCAGCGTGACATGTATAAATTCACTCGTCTGTTCACAAAACACCGACAGTTGGCACGCCAGGTTGGGGGACAGTCGCACACTCTCCTTGTTGAGAAGGAAGCGATGGATCCTCGCACCCTTGATGGACTCACCCATGGAACAGCCTCCGATGGCCACATCTGCCTTGGGAACCCCGAGTTCGTCAACGTCGATGGGCCAACGCCCATGTTCGCCTTTGGCCCTGACCAGATCCTCCACCCTAGAGGCCTTACTTCATGGTTTATGACGGACATGCTCTCAGAACGGCCCCCAGTGGTCGTTTCCCAAAGCTCACCCACATAAGTGTGCCAGTACCCTCTTATGGCTCTGGCCATGGCTAGGTTTTCTGCCCTAGAAACCTAAGACCTATGGCCTATGCGAACTCGCCATGGAATGGCCTTCAACAGCCACCTCTTCCTAGGGAGCCACGAGTTCACCCACCTCAATGGGCTAACGCCCGCCTTCAACTTTTGCCCTAGCCAGACCTTCTGTCCTAGAAGCTTGGATCCCATGGCAGCATCACACCTTGGGCAGCGTCCTCACCATCGGCGATGCGCGGCCACCCAGGATGCACATGGGCGATGGAACCTTCCACCGCCACGCGGTGCCATCACAAGCAATAACACAGTTGTCTGGCACCCCGTCCCATGGGGTTAAGGTCGGAGTCAAGGCCAAACCACTCGAGCAAGACCAGCTACCCACCACACCCACGGATGTGCCAGCTTCCCCGTGGAAGCACACGCCTTCAAGGGTGCGGGCCCCTAGAACACGCACCATACCACATCAGGCAGACCATGCAACATCATGTTCAGAGCCTGCACTCACAGCTTCAGGTCCCACCAACTTACCAGCACAAGCAACAACTTTAGCCTGACGAACGTCAACAAGCAAAGAAGCCATGGCCACAACATGGCCACAAGATGAGATCTCGAATGTCTAAGTGCTCAAGCCATCGACAAGGTCGCTTCTAGTCCAAACACAAAGAAATAGACCCCGGGGGCTCAAGAGCCTGCCGAGGATGTCAAGGCGGCAAGGGTCGATCTGAGAAACTCTAGGAAGACGACCCGAGCCGGTTACGACCCCTCTGAATGATACAGAAGCATCCTTATCACCCTGTAGCTTGGAAACCGCAATGACCCCACCAAGAACGTGCGCTCGGGGGCTCGCCACGCCTCGAGCGACAACATAAGGATCTATAATGGCTCCCCAAATGCCGATCAGTTACATCAACTCTATCCTTAACCTCTCTACCCAAGCATGTTCACATACACATGTAGACTCACCAATAGTGTCAAAAACTTTGGGCTGACCTGTTGTAACAGAACCGACCAAATTATAAGAGCACAAGTACAAAAACAAGCGCCGAGACCCTCAAATTTTCGAACTTGAGCCCATATAATCCCGGTAGTCAATCGAAACCATGAAGGATTTCAAACTAGCTCGCTTACAACCAAGATTGCATCATTCAACATAACACATCACACGTTACATTTCACAAGTAGTTCAGAAATTAACTTACAACACCACGGAGTCGCAATTATTACAAACCGAGTTTATAAAGTAGCGGAAGCATAACACACACACACACACACTTAGTTCAAATACCACTGCCAGTCTTACAGATCAACATCCCACAAAAGCATTAAGGAAAGTACACTAACAGATGATCATGCCCGAGTGATCTAGTCCTCATCACCTGCGGGGTGGAGGCAAGTCTTGCAGAAGCCCTGATAAAGCATGTCATCTGCAACAGGAGAGAATAAACCCTCAGTACTGGAATGTACTCAGCTAGACTTACCCGTCGAAATGGAAAATAAAAGACACCAAGGATCATGCAAGGCTTTCTTAAGTGGAGCTGGCTGACATCATATTTTGCGGAAAAGCATAAGTAATTGAAACTCTTTTAACCTATACTAGCAATTATTTTTAGCATTAACATGTCATCTATCTTAGCACCTGTACTAAACATTCACTTGATTATAAGCAACAATAATAACCATAGCAGGTATAAATTGAGGCATTATTTTATCATCATCCACTTAACCATCTGTTCAATTTAATGAGATCTACATTGCCGTTGCTCAAGTCAAGTGCTCACTAACCGGGAGCGACGGCGATTCGAATCGAATTCCTATCTAGCTGGAGGGGTAGTTCTAACACTCACCGAGACACGCCTGGCGAGGGCTGCTCAGGTCACCTTTGGTACAATTCAAGAGTCACGGGTTCGACTGATGCCGCATCCCCAAGGGCAACACTCTACCAGGTGATAGGGACTCTAACCCCCCTTGGTCTTATGCCAATGTCCCCAAGCACATCCTTACTTCCGCCAAGATGTGACCTACCCTTCGATTCCCAGCCTAAACTATATTACTCGGATTCACGGTCAGAACGACTTATCCGACCAACTAAGTGTTAGACTGCGTTCAACATGAGTCAAGGATGTACAGGGAATCAGTCCTTAAACGACTTAGACGGGCATAGCTTCGCACCCAAGACGTGAAGTGTCTTGCGGCTGCACTATCGAACTCTCGCCCGGTCTCAAATTCATTTTAAGGCATGGTTCCATCCACGATAGCCAACATAGCTACTCGTGACCCACTGCACCTACATCTCGCAGATGACCGGAAATCATCCGACTTCTACCGCACTAAGCAGGGCTAAGCATTGACACGTGCCTAATCTTAAATTGGGATTTGAAGTTCTATATCTGAACAAGGATAGATATAATACAACAAGTCTTTTCACCCAACTCCTACAACTTAATGCAGTAAACAAGTAAAAGTACTCAAGATTGATATATATAAAGATCGGGTCAGCATGCACCGAGGCTTGCCTTTCAAGAAAGAGGAAGGGCGATGGTCCGGGCACTCCGGTAGCTCGTCAACGGCATTTCCTTCACTGGCTGCCTCTTCGGGTTCTCCCGGCTGCTCCTGATTCTCCTCCGGAATTGCTCCCTCGAACTGTAGGAATGTCACTCCCTCCGGTACACCTATTGCATGAATGCACAATAAATCTCATGGATGCATAAGAAGAAATGCAACATGCTCGGAATGAAATGCACTACAGCAATCCTAGTGCTCTATTCAAATCACTTCACAAAAGTGCATATTTCTTATCCGGTAGAGAAGTACTTACCTAATCTACACAACCTAATGTATAATTGTTCCTCAGTTAAGGGTCTAACACCTAACAATCAACAAGAACAATATTACTTAAGGTCACCACCAACCTAAGCACAAAATAGCACAACGACAAATCCTGGACAGCAGCTAAGTATTTCTATCATAACTGTAGGTTCAAAAATCCAAATGGCATGCTACAAGACAATGTAGAAAGCTTATAAAATGCTCCACAATTCACTTTCAGACCTCAACGCTTAATTCCAAAGTTTACCTAGTCGAAATTCTAAGGTTCCATAAATCTGTCCTCTCCAACAGAGAGCAGACATTTCTGGATAGCCACTTTAAACAGCCACTACTCCTAAACTAATGGACCAAATGGCACTAAATTTTTACACAAGCTAATTCAACAAGTTTACTACCACTTTGGTACTCACAAGTTCTCCAGCAAGCACCTTTATCAAGGCCCAAACCCAAAAATGCTACCAGCTGTCCAGAGAACCTAGAAATGTGAAAATTAAATATTTATTCATGTGTCAAACTACCCTTATGACCAAACTAATGACACTACTAGGTCACATATGACATGAAACCACCAGAAAGTAAGGTATGATCACCCAAGTCATTTATTTTAACCCCTTTCTTAATTTACTTAATTAATTAAGTGGGAAAATAAACTTATATGCAAACTGCTCCGAAAATTCTACAAAAATTACAGGAGACTCTATACCCTACAAGGAGGCTACTGTAAAAATTTGAACTAACGTTATTCAAAGAAACTCCCTACACAAACTTCACAAGCGAAAAAGGCTGATTTTTGCATAATTAATAAATCACATTGAAAAGTATCAAACAACATAAACCATATTTTTCTTAGCAACCTTAGGGTGCCAGGACACTCTCCATACAATTTCATGAGCATTGCACATACCAAAAAAGTATTAAAATTCATTCAAGTATCTTCTAATATAACATGACAACATCATAACTTGAAAAGTACTCAAGCACTAGTACCTAAATTTTTACCAGAGCTAGTATAGGCACGAAATAACATACCCACCAAATTTCATAATTTTTGGAACAATACAACTTAAGTTATCCATTTAACAAGTTTGCATTCAATTTAAAACATATTTCAAAGGCCTAATTAAATCTTCCAGAAAAAAGCAGCACATATACGGTTGATATTTTTCCTAAATACTACACTTTATCTAGAACTAACCATAACTAGAATCATCTCATTTGGATCTATAAAATGGGAGATATGAAATTTGCAACATAGCATGTAGATCTGTGAAATTAATAAAAGAAAAACACAAAAATGAACCCTAAACCCGCTACTGGGCCGGCTTGCCTAATGCGCGGCCCACTAACTCACGCGCGGCCCACGACCGTGGCCTGCTTTGGCTCCCGCCCACGCACGTGGCCTGACAGGAAGGCCTGGCTTGCCAGCGATAGCACACAGGGGAGGGAGCTCCGGTCGGCGTATCTCGCCGCCAACGACCCACCCAACGGAGATGAACGCACCTACGTACTCCCCATGCCAACCCGCATCTAGGCATCCCACTTTCCCTAACTCTACTGCACCAGAGCTACCTTGCCGTCGTTCATGGCGGACGGCGGAGGTAGGCTGCCGTGCTTCGGTCATCTCCGGTGACCCAGAACGACAAGACCACGAGGGGAAAGGATCAGCGAGCGATGGCGGAGAAGATGAAGTGCTCAAGTGGGATGGTGGCACGATAGAGAGGCCAGACCACGTGCACCGAGCAGCAGCGGTGCAGAGAGCGCTTCGGCGAGGCTAGCGTTCTGGACAAGCTACGGAGAGATACGGGGCTACATGATCCAAAGGTGTACTATGGCTCAAGGTGATCCCCATGCGTGCACTAGGGAGGGTAGAGAAGGTCAAGACGAGGCTAGCCGTGGAGGTTTGCCCTCGGCGGCCATGGCGGGCGCGACCCGCGCACGACGCACCCACAGGCCATTCCGGTTCGCCTGGACGGTTTCCAGCGGTAACATATAACTAGAAGCATCCACACGGGTTGAGGAAGTGGGGACAGAGGTCAGAGAAGGAATAGAATGGCAGAGGTGAGCTGGCCACGGTGGACCGTGACGGCGGTGACGTGCCGGTGAACTCCAAGCGGAAACAAGCCAGTAATGCGCCCTTACCTCCACGCAATGGGCTCAAGCAAGAGGTGGAGGAGGTAGAGGGACCCAAGGCGGAGCTATGGCCGAGGTTTAGTGGGCTACGTTGCGACGGTGAGCTCGCACGACCACGGGGAAGCGCGCGGCGGCGAGGGTGGCTCGGGTCCTCCGCTTTGGCGAGAATAGAGGGACGAAGGAGGACAAAATGGATGGAGAGGCGAGTGGTGGATGGCGTGGCAGCTTGAGGACCTCGTGGCCTGATCGGTGGGACCGTGGCCGGCATACGGGTGCCACGGCATGCCTGGCGGCAACGGCCTGAGGCTGGTCGGCCATGGTTGACTGACGAAACTGAATCAAAGCCATCATCAGCGACTGATAGGGATACTTTAGCGCCGATTATCTCCTAATCTACCTCGAGTCAGCAAACGATGGTAACAAGAATTTTGTAGAGCTACGTGAGGACTACAACTTTATCAATTGGAGCATGGACTGGTTCGGCCTGGTTTGTGAGTTACATGGCTTCGAAGTGGGGTACTTTGAAACTGTAAATTCCAAATTTCAGACTTGGAAATTTTCTAAGTGTTGGGCAGCCCCTTAAACTGACTTGTGGGCCACTTTTGAGCATGTTCAGGTCATTTTCATGAGATGGCCATATTAGAACTTTTGTTCCTTATGAAATTATCTACAAGTTTGATTAAGGTTGCTTCTCCATGCAAGATCTCTAAGCTAGACTTTTTAAATAGTCAAACTAGAGCACTTTAGGGATAATGGCTTGGTCAACATCACATAGGAGGGCATTTTGGTCAATTTGGCCAACATGAACATTGTTCCACTAATGATCCTAAGTGTGATTAGGGTACTATAGGACATAATTGACCACAGTATACTTTGGTTACACACAAAATCAAGCATCACATGCATTGAAACAAGGAAAAACAAGTGAATTGCTACTTTTGTTTCCAAGCCATGTTTCATATGTTTCATGAGTGTGTTGCATAGCACTGGCTAGTCATGTTTCACTAAAGTGGGTGACATGTCTCAAAAAGAAGTTGCACATGTTGCACTTGGGTGTTGCACACTACTCATTTCATAAACACACATGAAATATAAGCATATGTTGTAATGTTTCAAAGCATGTTTCAAACATTATAAGCTCATGCATGAATGAATGATGCTCATGCTGATGAAATGCAAGTGCAAACATGGAAGCCAAACACCTGAGGTGTTACAGCCCTCCCCCCTTATAAAAATCTCATCCCAGGATTTGGAAAGTGTACCATTGTTGATAGAATTCCTTATAACCCTCTCGTAAATAGTCTTCTCGCTCCCACGTAGCATCACTCTCACTACCCTGATTACTCCACATTACTTTATACCACTTAACCACTCAACTCCTAGTTACCCGCTCCCCAGTGTCAATCACACGAACTGTCTTTTCTTCTTAAGTTAGATCAGACTCTAGCTCGATATCCCCTAATGGAACTCTTTCTTCAGGAACCCGAAGACACTTCTTTAACTGAGATACATGGAAAACATTGAAAATGGTGCTCATTTCAGGAGGTAACTGGATCTTATATGATACAACTCCACTCTTTCCTATGATCCAGAAAGGACCCACATATCTCAGTGCAAGCTTTCGCTTCACACCAAAATGTTGTACACTCTTCATAGGTGAAACTTTTAGATAGACGAAGTCTCCAACTTCAAACTCGATCGATTTACTACGGCGATCAGCGTAACTTTTCTGTCTAGATTGAGCTGCACACATATGTATTTTGATGATACGGACTTGTTCTTCCGCTTCCTTGACAAAATCAATACCATAATACCTTCTCTCATCGGCTTCTACCCAATTCAGTGGGGTTCTACACTTACGACCGTACAAAGCTTTGAATGGGCCCATCTTAATACTCTCTTGATAACTATTATTGTACGAAAACTCAGCTAGAGTCAACCATTTCTCCCATGAACCCTTGGATGAAATAACACACGCTCGTAACATATCCTCTAAGATTTGGTTAACTCGTTTAGTCTGACCTGCCATCTGTGGGTGATACGCAGAGCTTCTTACTAGATTGGTTCCCAGAAGATGATGCAGGTGCTCCCAAAAACGAGCAGTGAACTACGGACCACAGTCAGAAACGATAGTGCGAGGGATCCCATGAAGTCAGACTATTTGATTGAAGTACAACTCAGTATAGTCAGTAGGACGATAGTCTGCTTGAACAGGAATGAAGTGAGCCGACTTGGTTAAATGATCTACAATTACCTAGATAGAGTTGTGATTCTTGACAGTAGGAGGAAGTCCCATAATGAAATCCATACTTATCTCCTCCCATTTCCAACCTGGGATAGAAAGTGGTTGAAGCAATCCAGCTTTCATGTGCACGGCTTAAACCCTACTGTAGGTATCACACCTAGGAACATATGCAGCTATCTCTTTCCGTATTTTGGTCCACCAATAGTATGGCTTCAAATCGTAATACATCTTATTGCTACCAGGATGGATAGACAACTTAGAGGAATGTGCTTCAGACATAATGTGATTCCTAAGCTCTCGGTCCTTAGGCACAACTAATCTATCCTTAAACCACAGCACACCGTCTTCATGTACCCTGAAATGTTTAGTTTCTTGCTCTTTCATCTTACGCTTGATGTGGAATATACCAGTGTCAGCCTTTTGGAGCTCAATAATTCTACTCTTGAGAGTGCAACCGACAGTGATATGGTGCAGAACTGCTGGGTGTAGAAGGTGAGATAGATGAAAATCACTTTCAACTAAGGAGTGGCAATGAGACTTATAGCTTAAAGCATCGGCAACCACATTTGCCTTGCCAGGATGATAGTGCACTTGGAGATTATAATCTTTAATCAACTCAAGCCATCTTCTTTGACACATATTCAAGTCAGGTTGGGTGAAGATATATTTGAGGCTTTTATGGTCAGTATAGATATTGCAAACATTGCCCAACAGATAATGTCTCTAGACTTTCAAAGCATGAACAACTACAGCGAGTTCTAAGTCATGCGTTGGATAATTCACCTCATGCCTCCACAGTTGCCAAGAGGTGTATGCAATCACTCGGCCTTTGTGCATCAGAACACCTCCCAAGCCTATGCCTGAGGCATCACAATACACATCAAATGGTTTCTCGATATCCGGTTGTGCCAACACCAGAGCCAAGGTTAGGAGGGTTCGCAGTTTGTGAAAAGCTGCATCACACTCAGGAGTCCAGACAAACCTGGTGTCTTTTTGCAGCAACCGAGTCATTGGCTTGGCTATTTTAGAGAAATCCGAGATGAAGCGACGATAATAGCCAACCAATCCTAGAAAACTCCGGACCTCGTGAACCGAGATAGGAGCCTTTTAGTCTAGTACTTCTTGTACCTTGGTGGGATCTACCATAATTCCCCCATCAGACAACACATGCTCAAGGAAAGGTACTTCCCGAATCTAGAATTCACACTTACTGAATTTTGCATAAAGTTGATGTTCACGCAGTCTTGTGAGGACTATACGCAGATGTTCAGGGTGATCTTCCTCATTTTCAGAATACACCAAGAAGTCATCGATAAATACCACCACGAACTTGTCCAATTCGGGCATAAACACCGAATTCATCAAGTACATGAAGTGTGCAGGGGCGTTGGTCAAGCCGAAGGACATAACAAGATACTCATAGAGACCATATCTTGTAGAGAAAGAAGTTTTTGGAACATCTTCAGGACGGATTTTAATTTGATGATAACCAGACCTCAGATCAATCTTGGAAAAGACTTTAGCTTTAGACAACTGATCAAACAAGATGTCGATGCGAGACAAAGGATACTTATTCTTTATAGTAACTGCATTTAGAGGCCTGTAATCTACACACATCCGCAACGACTGGTCCTTCTTTACAAAGATAGCAGGACATCCCCACGGAGATGAACTAGGATGAATCAACTGCTTCTTCAAAAGTTCATTCAACTGTACCTTAAGTTCGGCTAGTTCATTCGGAGGCATCCTATAGGGTCTTCTAGAGATGGGTGCCGTGCCAGGCAACAACTCTATTTTAAACTCCACATCCCAATCCGGAGGCAATCCCGACAAATCATCGGGAAAAACGTCAGGAAACTCGCATACTACGGGAATATCAGCTAATGACTTCGCTTGCACCGCATGAACTTCACCAGAAAGATCAATTTTTCAGGGAAGTTGCACTAGAAAACCTTTTTGATCAGTAGGATCTCTGAGCATAATTACCCGGGTTGATGTATCAATGAGTACCCCATTCTGACTCATCCAATTCATGCCCAGAATAACATCTATGCCTAGTCCAGGCAAAACCACTAAGGTAAGCAAGTACTTTTGCCCTTCTATTTCAAATTCTACATCTTTCACTACTTGACTTGTGGAAATATTACCACTTGCCGCTCTAATGCAATAACCCCCATCTTCCACAGTATGTAATTTGTGTGCAAACTTCGATGCAAACATAGAACTGATAAAGGAATGCGAAGCACCTAAATCAAATAGGACCACTGCGGAATGTTGGTCAACTAGGAACTTACCAGCAGTCACTACCTCACTAGATGGAATTTCTTCAATACTATTATAATGAACATGCCCCTGATGGCCACCTTGATTTGCATTCTTCTTAGGATATGGGCAATTCCTAGCCCAATGACCTAGTTTGTTGCAGTTCCAGCAAGGCATGTTGCTTGGAGGAACACTGGAGTTGCCTTGGCCAGAGCTACCCTTCGGTAGAGACACTGTATACGCTTTGCGAAACCTAGTCTTAGCTGGAGCCTTCTTCTGTGGGGGACAAAACTTAGCATCCGTTATAGGATGATGAGAAGGAGCCCTCGGTGCAGCTAGAGCTCGGGACTGTGAAGCACCCACCTCAAAGGCCCTCTTGCGGCTCTTAGAAGCAGCATAGATAGAATTATTGTTCTCTTGGGTCAGGGTATCACTGATAAATTCATTGAAAGTGGCACATTTGCTAGTGCCCATGGTCTTCATCAACTTTGGACTGAGGCCATGCTTGAAGCTAGTAATCTTCTTTGCGTCAGTATCCACAAACTCAGTTGCATACCTTGCAAGGTTGTTAAAGGCTTGCAGGTATTCCGTCAAACTCTTATTGCCTTGAGTTAATCTCATGAACTCAGTGTGCTTCATTGCCATTAAACCTAGAGGAATGTAATTCCCACGGAAAGCCGCCTTGAACTGGTCCCAAGTGATCAGGACATTAGGAGGCAATGTGGAGCGATAGTGACTCCACCAAATACAAGTCGGACCATGCAATTGGTGGGAAGCATACTCGGTCTTCAACTCATCAGTCAGACGGAGCAGGCAGAACTTTTGCTCAATGGTATTCAACCACTCATCAGCTTGCAGAGGTTCCTCTGCCTCCTTGAAGAGCGGGGGCTTGGTGTCAAGAAAATCCTTGAAATCACTATTATAATTTGGTTCTGATCCCTAACGACCCTGCTGAGCATCCCAGTTGATTAACTGGCGCACAATGTTTGCTAACAGGCGTTTCCCTTCAACCACCGTCTGCATCAATTCTGTTGGGGTAGGGGGTGGCGGAGGTGGTGGCAGTTGTTCCTCATCCTCAACACCACGACCACGACGGAGGTTATACGCCATCTGCAAAATGCATAGCCAATGAGCACTGACGATGTGGGAAATTTGTAGATGAATTGTATAAATATGCCAAACTGATTTCATTGGGAAAATGAATTCACACAACAACCGAGGAACAATAATTCGTCACAACCACACAACCTCATCAAGCGCATCAATTGACGTAATTATGCGATGTACTTAGCAAACAAGATATCCTCCGATGAAAAGGTGGAATTTAGTAAAGGCTCACATACAAGGAGCACCAACGTGACTGAACAGGTTACATCCATGTCAACGGGGTTTCAACCTTACATAATAGGGGTGTCTGGATTCGATCTAAACTTCTAGCCAAATAGGAAAGGCTACCCAAAGAAATGACCACGAGGAGACAACCTATTGGTAGAGTTCCATGATGGATCATGACTAGCCACCTCGATACCCACGCGTGCCAAGCAGCACAGCCTTATGTCGCGCGCCATAGGAGCCCTCGGTTTCATCGCGGTACCGGAGGTTGCTAATCGTGACACCACCACCGAACACAACACAATGAGACATCCTTTATGACCAAAATTTAACATGTTCAAACTAACATCCAGGATAACATAGGGTTCGATATTACATCCCAAAAGCTAAGTTATTACAAAGCTCCACTCCCACACAGGGAGGGCACAAAAGATAACACTAGCGCAGTAGCTAGGCGATGACTACTCTAAGCATCATCCTCTGAGTTGGTGTCAAAGACCTCCCCACTGTCCTCGTCACTAGCATGCTCTAGCTCCTCATCTTCTTCTTCCTCTTCTTCTAGTGGAACATCCTCTGGCCCATTGACCTCCATGTCGTCATCACCTTCAGCCATGAAGACTCCAGAGCCCAGACTTCATCCCACTGGTTCATCACGTGGACCAGCATGCGCTGACAGTTACGATGAGCCACAGTAAACCTTTGTACCACAAGTGTCTCCTGATCTCTGTCACGTATCACTTGCTCCAGCTGTTGCTGAGCCGCATCTCTAGCAGCAGTCACCTCAGCCAACTCGGCCCTCAACCTTTCTGCCTCCGTGGGCTTAGGGCGGGGCTCACGTGGAACGAGCTGGTGTCGAGGAGCCTGGCCTCTAGTGGACTTACGAGCGGTCCTCTTGGTGCAAGCCATCTGTAGCATCAAGGTATAACTTAAAGTGAGGATAATTTGGGGGATACGAAATTTAATTTAGTCAGGACAATCGAAATTTAAAGGAGGGAGTAAAATAAAATGTATGACATGAATTAAACATGATGCATGCACGTTCCATACGCCCTCTCACCCTAGTAGAATCATAAACTTCTAATGCTAGGCGGCGGCATACATACGCTCTCTCATATAGGCGAAACTATCGGTCTACTCGTTTGCGCTGTTAGTGTACCTGCAGAAAATCTCATTTTAGCCCAACAGTTTCCCAATATAAGCACGCAAGTAAGCAGTAAACTAAATACTTTCCATATACACATCCCCGATGTATATACTTTAGTATCACAACTACTCAACAGATATACCCACAATTAAGTACTTTCATAATTACATGATTGAACATGTAAGTATGCAAGTAACCACAACTACTCTCCCCTAGACCGTCGGTTGGACGATAATGCTCTCAACTCACACTTACCAGAGCATCGAGGTGCTTGATCCATACATTACCACCCAAGCGGATGACATCCATACAATATCACGCCGTATGGACGATGAAACAGAAACAAACAAGACCCCCCAAGTTAGCACTTTACTAAGCCACCTAAGAGTCCTTATTTGGGCTAAGGGATGTGATCACTAGCATACTTATAGAAATAAAATTTAGATATTTAACACCTTTTGCAAACAAAAACTTTTGTTTTCAAATACTCGTACGATGTGTTTAATGTTGAATTCTACTCCGGTACCAGCTGTAACAGAACCGACCAAATTATAAGAGCACAAGTATAAAAACAAGCACCGAGACGCTCAAATTTTCGAACTTGAGCCCATATAATCCTGGTAGTCAATCGAAACCACGAAGGATTTCAAACCAGCTCGCTTACAACCAAGATCGCATCATTCCACATAACACATCACACATTACATTTCACAAGTAGTTTGGAAATTAACTTACAACATCACGGAGTCACAATTATTACAAACCGAGTTTATAAAGTAGCGGAAGCATAACACACACACACACACACACTTAGTTCAAATACCACTGCCCGTCTTACAGATCAACATCCCACAAAAGCATTAAGGAAAGTACACTAACAGATGATCACGGCCGAGTGATCTAGTCCTCATCACCCGTGGGGTGGAGGCAAGTCTTGCAGCAGCCCTGATAAAGCATGTCATCTACAACAGGAGGGAATAAACCCTGAGTACTGAAATGTACTCAGCTAGACTTACCCATCGAAACATAAAATAAAAGACACCAAGGATCATGCAAGGCTTTCTTAAGTGGAGCTGGCTGACATCATATTTTGCGGAAAAGCATAAGTAATTGGAACTCTTTTAACCTATACTAGCAGTTATTTTTAGCGTTATCCTATCATCTATCTTAGCACATGTACTAAACATTCACTTGATTATAAGGAATAGTAATAACCATAGCAGGTATAAATTGAGGCATTATTATATCATCATCCACTTAACCATCTATTCATTTTAATAAGATCTACATTGCCGCTGCTCAAGTCAAGTGCTCACTAACCGGGAGCGACGGCGATTCGAATTGAATTCCTATCTAGCTAGAGGGGTATTTCTAACACTCACCGAGACATGCCTGGCGAGGGCTGCTCAGGTCACCTTCGGTATAATTCAGGAGTCATGGGTTCAACTGATGCCGCATCCCCAAGGGCAACACTCTACCAGGGGATAGGGACTCTAACCCCCCTTGGTCTTATGCTAATGTCCCAAAGCACATCCTTACTTCCGCCAAGATGCGACCTACCCTTCGATTCCTGGCCTGAACTGTATTACTCAGATTCGCGGTTAGAATGATTAATCCGGCCAACTAAGTGTTAGACTGCGTTGAACATGACTCAAGGATGTACAGTGAATCGGTCCTTAAACGACTCAGACGGGCATAGCTTCGCACCCAAGACGTGAAGTGTCTTGCGGCTGCACTATCGAACTCCCGCCCGGTCTCAAATTCATTTTAAGGCATGGTTCCATCCACGATAGCCAACATAGCTGCTCATGACCCACTGCACCTACATCTCACGGATGATCGGAAATCATCCGACTTCTACCACACTAAGCAGGGCTAAACATTGACACGTGCCTAAACTTAAATTGGGATTTGAAGTTCTATATCTGGACAAGGATATATATAATGCAACAATTGTTTTCACCCAACTCCTACAACTTAATACAGTAAACAAGTAAAAGTACTCAAGATTGATATATATAAAGATCGGGTCAGCATGCACTGGGGCTTGCCTTTCAAGAAAGAGGAAGGGCGATGGTCCGGGCACTCTGATAGCTCGTCAACGGCGTTTCCTTCGTTGGCTGCCTCTTCAGGTTCTCCTGGCTGCTCCTGATTCTCCTCTGGAATTGCTCCCTCGAACTCTAGGAGTGTCACTCCCTCTGGTACACCTATTGCATGAATGCACAATAAATCTCATGAATGCATAAGAAGGAATGCAACATGCTCGGAATAAAATGCACTACAACAATCCTAGTGATCTATTCAAATCACTTCACAAAAGTGCATATTTCTTCTCCGGTAGAGAAGTACTTACCTAATCTACACAACCTAATGTATGATTGTTCCTCCTCAGTTAAGGGTCTAACACCTAACAATCAACAAGAACAACATTACTTAAGGCCACCACCAACCTAAGCACAAAATAGCACAACGACAAATCCTGGATAGCAGCTAAGTATTTCTATCATAACTGTAGATTGAAAAATCCAAATGGCATGATACAATACAATCTGGAAAGCTTATAAAATGCTCCACAATTCACTTTCAGACCTCAACACTTAATTCCGAAGTTTACCTAGTCGAAATTCTAAGGTTCCAGAAATTTGTCCTCTCTAATAGAGAGCAGACATTTCTGGACAGCCACTTTAAACAGCCACTACTCCTAAACTACTGGGCCAAATGCCACCAAATTTTAACACAAGCTAATTTAACAAGTTTACTACCACTTTGGTATTCACAAGTTCCCCAGCAAGCACTTTATCAAGGCCCAAACCCAAAAATGCTACCAGCTGTCCAGAGAACCTAGAAATATAAAAATTAAATATTTATTCATGTATCAAACTACCCTTACGACCAAACTATTGACACTACTAGGTCACATATGACATGAAACCACCAGAAAGTAAGGTATGGTCACCCAAGTCATTTATTTTAACTCCTTTCTTAATTTACTTAATTAATTAAGTGGGAAAATAAACTTATATGCAAATTGCTCTATGCCCTACTAGGAGGCTACTGTAAAAATTTGAACTAAAGTTATTCAAAGAAACTCCCTACACAAAATTCACAAGCGAAAAAGGTTGATTTTTGCATAATTAATAAATCACATTGAAATGTATCAAACAACAGAAACCATATTTTTCTTAGCAACCTTAGGGGTACTTGGACACTCTCCATACAATTTCATGAGCATTGCACATACAAAAAAATTATTAAAATTCATTCAAATATCTTGTAATATAACATGACAACATCATAATTTGAAAAGTACTCAAGCACTAGTATCCAAATTTTTACTGGAGCTAGTATAGACATGAAACAACATACCCACCAAATTTCATAATTTTTGGAACACTACAACTTAAGTTATCCATTTAACAAGTTTGCATTCAATTTAAAACACATTTCAATGGCCTAATAAAATCTTCCAGAAAATAAATAGCACATATACAATTGATATTTTTCCTAAACACTACACTTTATCTAGAACTAACCACAACTAGAATCATCTCATTTGGATCTATAAAATGGGAGATATGAAATTTACAACATAGCATGTGGATCAGTGAAATTAATAAAAGAAAAACACAAAAATGAACCCTAAACCCACTACTAGGCTGGCTCGCCTAATGCACGGCCCACTAACTCGTGCGTCGCCCACGCCCGTGGCCCGCTTTGGCTCCCGCCCACCCACGCGGCCTGACAGGAAGGCCCCACTTGCCAGCGACAGCACACATGGGAGAGAGCTCCGGCCGGCGTATCTCGCCGCCGGAGACCCGCCCGACAGAGATGAACACACCTACGTACTCCCCGTGCCAACCCGCATCTAGGCATCCCACTTTCCCTAACTCTACTGCATCGGAGCTACCTCGTCGTCGTTCATGGCGGACAACAGAGGTAGGCTGCCGTGCTCCGGTCATCTCCGGTGACCCAGAATGACAAGACCGCGAGGGGAAAGGATCAGCAAGCGATGGCAGAGAAGATGAAGTGCTCAAGAGGGATGGTGGCGCGATAGAGAGGCCAGACCACGTGCACCGAGCAACAGTGGCGCACAGAGCGCTCTGGCGAGGCTAGCGTTCTGGACAAGCTACGAAGAGATACGGGGCTACATGAACCAAAGGCGTACTATGGCTCAAGGCGATCCCCATGCATGCACTAGGGAGGGTAGAGACGGTTAAGACAAGGCTAGACATGGAGGTTTGCCCTCGGCGGCCATGGCGGACGTGGCCAGCGCACGACGCACCCGCGGGCCGTTCCAGTTTGCCCGGACGGTTTCTGGCGGTAACATCTAACCACAAGCATCCACACGGGTTGAGGAAGTGGGGACAGAGGTCAGAGAAGGAAGAGAACAACAAAGGTGAGCTAGCCATAGTGGACCATGACGGCGACGACGTGCCGGTGAACTCCGAGCGGAAACAAGCCAGTAATGCGCCCTTACCTCCATGCGATGGGCTCAAGCAAGAGGTGGAGGAGGTAGAGGGACCCAAGGCGGAGCTGTGGCCGAGGTTTGGTGGGCTGCCATGCGACGGTGAGCTCACATGACCACGGGGAAGCACGCGGTGGTGAGGGTGGCTTGGGTCCTCCGCTTTGGCGAGAACAGAGGGACAGAGGGGGAGGATATGGATGGAGACGCGAGCGGTGGACGGCATGGCAGTTTGAGGACCTTGCGGCCTAACCGGTGGGACCATGGCCGGCGTACGGGTGCCACAGCGTGCCCACGTGGCGGCAACGGCCTAAGGCCAGTCGGCCACAGTCGACTAACGAAACTGAATCGAAGCCGTCATCAACGATTGATAGGGATACTTTGGCGCCGATTATCTCCTAATCTAGCTCGAGTCATCATAAGATGGTAACATCAATTTTGTAGAGCTATGTGAGGACTAAAACTTTATCAATTGGAGCATGGACTGGTTTGGCCTGGTTTGTGAGTCACATGGCGTCGAAGTGGGGTACTTTGAAACTGTAAATTCCAAATTTCAGACTTAGAAAATTTCTAAGTGTTGGGCAGCCCCTCAAACTGACTTGTGGGCCACTTTTGAGCATGTTCAGGTCATTTTCATGAGATGACCATATTAAAACTTTTATTCCTTATGAAATTCTCTACAACTTTGATTAAGGTTGCTTCTCCATGCAAGATCTCTAAGATGGACTTTTTAAACAGTCAAACTAGAGCACTTTAGGGCTAAGGGCTTGGTCAACATCACATAGGAGGGAATTTTGGTCAATTTGAACAACATGAACATTTTTCCACTAATGATCCTAAGTGTGATTAGGGTACTATAGGACATAATTGACCACAATATACTTTGGTTACACACAAAATCAAGCATCACATGCATTGAAACAAGGAAAAACAAGTGAATTGCTACTTTTGTTTTCAAGCCATGTTTCATATGTTTCATGAGTGTGTTGCATAGCACTGGCTAGTCATGTTTCACTAAAGTGGGTGACATGTCTCAAAAAGAAGTTGCACATGTTGCACTTGGGTGTTGCACACTACTCATTTCATAAACACACATGAAATATAAGCATATGTTGCAATGTTTCAAAGCATGTTTCACACATTATAAGCTCATGCATGAATGAATGATGCTCATGCTGATGAAATGCAAGTGAAAACATGGAAGCCAAACACCTGAGGTGTTACAGAGCAAACCTAAGAACATGAAACATGCACAACTTCTTTTTGCCTCATTTGCCTTCTGAGTGACCCATCCTGACTTGTACTAGTAGTTGGGCATGACTCACTCGCGGGGCTACACATATAGGCACATGTACAAATGCTTTAAGGTGTAGTACTATTTGTCATCATACGTGAGACCTGTTTCAAATTTTTTCATTTGCACCCTACGCTATAATGAACCAGTAACAATTTCCTAACTTCTTGATCACACCAAGAGGCCGCTCAGACCAAACCCCATGAACCAGCTCCAGGGCAAGGTCAAGCACCCATGTACGAGTATAGAGGGGAACGGAATGCTGTTTTGTCATAAGCAAAAGGGACGAGGGTAAACGGGACTCTTGCCCTCTACTCTCTTTCCTCTTGCATCGCAATGGATTATTGACCTGGCTCTGACGTCTTGACCATGCCAGTGGGTCGCACAATGTTTAGCCCCGTGGGTGAGCCCCGAAGCTAAAACACGCACCTACGTGCACAAGGCTAAAGGGAACGGAGCACATTCCTAACCCTAACAAGAGGAATGAGAAAACATCAAAACAAATAGACAAAATACGCTGATTAAACACCATATACGTGCAACATGTTCATCACAACTGTACAACCCAAAGAACATAAACACCTAAACTAACAATCTTCATACTTTGGGGCTCTGATGTTGAGCGCGAATGGTGGCAGCAAAAACCTTGCGCGCAAGGGCTCCCACTCCATGAATGGTGGCATTGCTGATGGCTAGGATGTCATCGTCAAACTTCTTTGACGAGTATCCTCGCCCAACAGCTTCAAAATCGACGCTATCATAGTGCAAGACAACCGATGTCAAGGCAGCGAGCACTCCATAGTGGATCCCCTCGGAGATCAGGGGGTCTATTGGTATTTATTAATGTACATAGATAAATCCACAAGCGCACGGATACCGCTGTAGCTTTCACCCGAAAGTATTCCAAGTATCATATCCACAGGGAAACATATGAGATTAACAATGTCTAACTTAACCCGGAGTAGCAAAAATACCTAAGATAACAGGAGTATAAAGGAGATCACTAAGGTCTTCTAGTTCTAACTTCGATAAGCTATGTCTTCTATTGTTCAATTCTGGGGATATTACTAAGGGAAACACAGGCATAGTATGTTTCCTATAGTAACTAAATCCTGCTAGGCCTACAAATGGGAGGTGGACTACAGAGGATTCAATGAGGCTATAAGAGTCACCCTCATGAGCTACCACTAATTTGGAGTGTAGGGTACATCTACGAGTAACCGAGTCTAAGCACCACGCTTACACTACGAATACTAATTTAACCTAGGAATGACAATGATTAAAGTGCTCAAAAAGAGTTGCAAACCTGAAGAACAATATAAACACATTACTTACTTAAATTAGAAGTTGATTACCAGGGAAATCTCAGAAAGCAAGGCCATGGAGAACTTGATTCTGCCAGGGTACAAGCCGTAGAGAGAGCACTGACAGACTGGTACTTCTTTCAAACTCTTTCCTCACACTATATCTCTCTATTTCTAATATAAGACTAGATCCTATGGCAGACTAATCTTCTCTTGATAGCTGGCTTTGATCCTGATGAGGAGAATATGAATTAGGGTTTTAGGATAGCTCTGCTAGAGGGGGTACAAGGCTGTATATATAGGGGATAGCGTCAATTTTGAGCCCTTGGATCAAACCAACTTAAAAGGATGGCATAGATGCAATGAAGGGAGGCTGACATGTGGGGCCACTGGGCTGGCCGCCTAGGTGGGGCTGGCCAGTCCCACATGTCATGGTCTTAAGCTCTTCTTTCGTGGTTTGCCTTCTTGAGTCTTTTGGAATCTTCTTGAGTTATTTTCGTCATGGATAAATGTGATTTACTTTGACGAATAGGTCCACCTTGATGGTTTTCTGATTAAACCCTACTGAAAACACAGATTCATCAAAACTCGTGGAATTTATTAGTTTAAACCCCTAGACCTATGTTTGGTGATGAAATTAAGTATATATGCAGGTTATGTTGATGATTTATAATTGATCTTAACGACCATCAACAATTCCCCCAAGCTTAACATTTGCCAGCCCTTGAGCAAAGCTAAACTCTGCAATGGATCAGGAGTTGCTATAATGTTTTCACACCTCAAAAGTACACATGCATTCAATAATAAATTCTCCTCCAGATTAGAATAAACTGATCTGACTTTCAAACTTACCTATATTACCTTCAACCATGGGGCTTCTTAGCCTTCACTTGGGTCTCGAGCAATTGAAAGACAGAACGATTAAGTCAAGCATTATGTCTCATGTTCTTTGTTCTACCATTGTTTTAGAGTTTTTATAACTTTTTAAAATAAAACTCAGAGATTCCATTGTATGACACTCTCAAGTATCTCAATATATGTGGTATTTGTGGATCCTCACTAAGGCAATAAAAATGTTATGCCTTTTTCTCTTCCTACCACTAAGGCTTATGTGTAGTTCATAGGTAGAGAGAAAGCTAGAGCATACTTGCAATACATATATTATAAATTCAAACAACAGATTCAAAGAGAGTTGAGTCATACAATCAAATCAAGATGCGCATGTGTGTGGATATATGGTCGATATATATAGTGGCTAACCTAATTCTACTTTGTTCCTTGAAAACTTATCTCTCACTTTTGAAAACTTGAAAATATTTCCTAGAGAGCAGGTGCTGTCTTATTCATCTCTTCTTCTTTTTTCAGGCAGACATCTAAGTACCCATTGTTTTAAATATCTTAGACACTTGTCCATTTTTTCTCAACTCTTTCTTTTTTGTTTCTTTCTTTTTTATGAATAACTCTTGTATAGCCCATGCCTCTTTTCTACAACAAAACTTTTGAGAGATGACAACAAGAACTTGGAGCATTTATTTGGTGAATGGAAAACCTATCAAGCATGTTTTTGTGTTCATTCCCAGTGTAGGAGTAAAATATTTTTGAGTGGATCAAAATGAAAAGCATGTTTTTGCGCCTACCCCTAGTGTAGGAGTAGTGCATATTTGGGTGGTGTGTACGTGATCTTGATTTTAAGAGCATGACAAACCTCTCATAAGGGTCAACAAAGCTTGACAAAACTCAATGCTATTACAAGCAACATATATGTGGAAGTTTTCCTAGCATAAATAGCAGGTATGGCTCTGGTGGGAATTCAAGCTTTGTCATACAGGAGCTCATCATGTAGCATTTTTGTGTTTTTTAGAAGATAAATCTCTAGAACTTTAGTGACACTCGGAACAAGATAAACAACAGCTCAGACCTTCTCATATCATATTCGTCAATTACCTAGTCTTAGATCAAGCGTATGCTACCTACGAGTTTCAAGTTCAGTGTAAATATTTATATCAAATCAGTTTTATCCAAAACATGGGAGAATTTAAGGCTAAAAAGTAGGTACTTGAAAGGAATTACAATAGAGCAACTATTTATCATTTCCATTTGAAAGATTATTCAAAGTCCTCTTTATTTTATTCAGCTCTTAAAAATAAATTAAAGCAAACTAGACACACTTTTTTTTATTTTGCTTTCATTTTTTTAGATCACACATTACTACTAATTATAACTATTTATTTTGTTTTCATTCATCATTTTTTAACTATTTAAAAGAAACTAAAAATAAAAGGGGAAAGAATACTTACTAAGATACACGGGAGTGCTTCTCCCCCAAGCAAGCTCTTTCGGCGAGGGTTTGGTGTTTTAAGTCCTTCGAATCAAACTTCTCCTTATAAAGTTCATTGATCAAGTACCTTAGTTTGCTCCGAATACGAGGATTCTTATGATGACGCCTCTAATGGTGATGTCACCTTCTTTCGCCAAACCCTTCTTGGTTTTGAGTTTGATTTTGGTTTGACAGGTTTAGAACCTTCACTTGTAGAAATTAGGGAATCGACTTTTCCCACACTTGCTTGAAGTGTGTCCTGCTCATAAGACAAGGTAGAGATCAAGTGCATGGGCTCTGTTGGTGGGAAAACACTAACATAACCAAAAATTTATTCATTCTTCTCTAACCTTTGGCACATTGAACAAGATAAAGTTAATGTTCATATGCTTTGTTTATTTATAACATGGGTGATAAGATCAAAAGACTGAGCATGAATGTTGCATTTAAATACATTTGGCAAAAAAAGGTTAAATTGCTTAACCCATGGAAGGATTGTCTATCTCTACATAATGTATCAATCTTTATATAATTATGACTATCATTTTTCCAGAGATAGGATGTGCACTTTTAGCTTATTTGGTTAAGACTATGGGCTCAAGAAAGTGGTGCTAGGAACAAGCTTAAAGAACTAAACATGCTGAGTTAATCAGGTGGAATCAAGCAAGTTGTGACTCAAACATGTTTGTTTCTTACTTATGTGCATACCCAAATCAAGGAAAAACTTTTTTAAATAACAACCATTTACCTTCGGATGTTACCTTTGTCATTGGAGCGCGATGACACCATACGACGAAGGGTAGATGACTTGTGATGGTCCTTCTCCTTTTGCTTGAAATTTTCCTTGTTTGGCTAGCCTGACATCTTGAACTGTTCATAAGCTTCTTGTCACCTAGATTGCACCCTTTCTTTCTTATTCTTTTGTTATGTCTTTTTTGCTCTTTGATCTTTGATATTTTGTTGGACCTGTTGATTTGTTCGTCCACTTCCTATGAGTGCGTGCTTTTGTTGTAGATCATGTTTTATGACACTCATCTTCTTCCTCTTTGTTCCATGGAGTTCTTCCATCCATATTGAATGAGTTGTGTCTTCTTTGCGTAAAGTTATTGGAGTTCATCATGTGCCTTGCTTCATCTCTGATTTGAATTCATTGTGTGACTTACCCAAATTGAATTGAGAGTTTTCTGCAGGGGTTAGTCCAACAAAATATCCAATATCTACTAAAGCACACTCTTGGTCTAAAAACTAAACTAGACACTGTGTCTAATTTAATCTAAGAAAGCATTTTAACCTAACCACCATGCTTAATTTAAAAAGCCTTTGGAAGTAAGATTAGCACCCCTAAACTAAGCACCATGCTTAATTTAAAATATGTATGAATATACTCCAAACCTTAAGCAAAGTATAGCAAACAAAGGTAGCATGAAAGCATTCTAGAAATTTATTTAAATAGAGATGGAAGAGCATGGTTGTTATTTAGCAAACTAAGCATGGCTTGAAGATAGACACAACCAAAATAAATTAGCAATATGGCAAGAGATGTTTTAGGGAAGTCTATCTGTGTTGGTATTTATTAACGTATATAGAATATGAAGGATTCCGCAAGCGCAAATAATACCATTGTAGCATTTTACCGGGAGTATTCCAGGTATCGTTATTTATATTTTACCATAGGAAAACAATGGAGTAAAGATTTAATGGGTATTGACAAAAGAATAACTGTTAACATACCAACATAGCTAGAGTAGAGAATAAATGTAATGATAGGAGTTGTCACACCCGGTTTTCTAAAGAACAAAACCAGGCTAATCATATGTGTGCCCAGGAAGTCCACACATATGCCAGAATGAAAAAGTATCAGAAACAATGTTATTATATAACGTATACATAGCTATATTAACACTTACATCAGAGTATCGCGGAACGGTGACTAAACTTCGGCTCCATTCTTCTCAGGGACGGCTGACTGGGGGTAACATATGCCTAGCACTTCTACTATTCTTCTGGAAACTCCACTACACCTTTGTCCTTTTTCCGAGTAGCATCTTATTACACACTGGAGTGTGGGGGAAATAGCAAGAATGAGTCCATGTCGAACTCAACAAGTATAACACAGGGTTCATGAGGCTCAAAAAGGCTAGACACTGTTTGACTGCATTTAGCTTTTAATCATCATATAATTAGCAATTGAGTAGCATCAAGGTAATCCAAATCCCATTAATGAATCAATGATCAATTGTAATAAGGATAATGAATAGCATTAACATGAGCATAATAATAATCAACAATAATTAAGCATGATATAACAATGGTGATCAACTATTCTGTAAGAATCTCCAAGGCCGCTCGTATCCGTGAGCACGGCTAGTATACCAGTTTTTAACTCTGCGCAGAGGTGTACACTTTCGCTGTGAGTCATGATTTCCAAATGCATGGGTTTGCAAAGCCCAAAACATCAGAGACCATATAAAGCCATTCAAAAGTTCGTCTAACAAGTTAGGGCCATTAGATTCACTCGGCAGGCAGATGTAGAACCCCCCTTCTCGATGGCACAACAACCGCAGCCTATACACACTAGGCCAGGGGCTCGCACTACACCCAACGTGGCAAGCCATTCTTACGCCATTTAAGGTAACCTCTAACAAGCTAGAAAAGGTCTCTTGAACAACTAGAGCCATATAGCCCTCACAGCTATACTGTATGTCCCGGTTATCACTTACAGGTAAGTCCTTACGGAGAGTAACTATAGCATCAAAATAACCCACATGCTCTAGCCCCCTTTCAACAGAAATAACATCATCTTAATTGGTTGATTTCATAATTCATTAGTTAAATTACAAGATCATTGTTCATAATTAAGCGCTAGCAGTAGCTACCCAAATGCATAACCCATAGGTGACAAGGAAACAAGATATCAATAGCTAAGTTATAATCTCTATGGTTGTCAAGGAGGACACATGCATATGTATGATAATTTCAGTGAATAGGACAACAAGGATGGTCCCATGTTATACTTGCCTTAATCAAAGCTTTCCTGATGATACTGCTGGTCTGGCTCAAAATAATACTCCTGATCGTCAAGAAACTGCTCACCGTCTATACTCGATCATCAAGCACCAACACACAATCATCCGAGCAACCATACACTAAGCAAACAAATAGACATAATTAAAACAGTACACCAACAGTAGCAAAACAATATAAAAAAGTTTGTAAAACTCTTCTACACGTTACTACGATCACACAGATGTAAAGATCACGAAATTCGGATTTAAAACGTGAAAGTTATGAATTTTCTAAGATTTCCTATATAAAAATAATTACTTTAATATAAACTCGAAAATAAAATTTTCCAAACCTACTGTACAGCTAGACTAACATATAGAGCTCGCAAATACGAACATAACGCAACTTGAACGGGTCAAATCGGAGTCAAAACGGAGAAGATATGGCCTAATCAAGATTGTATGTATATACGTATTTCTATCGTATTTCGGGATTTGTTTTACTAAAGAAAAACGGCCACAAATCATACCCATGACATCATGTGATGTCATCAAGCTAGCTAACCACTATGGTCACGATAACGTAAAAGAAGTTGTTAACAAAACTATCGTTATAGAAAAACAACTATTGGAGAATTTATTTATATAAAAGAAACAACTACACCCTTCGTTATTTTAATTAAATAAAACCATAAGAATGACATTAATTCAGATTAGTCACATCATACTTTAATTGAAAATCAAGTTCGAACTAGTCATATTTTTTTTATTTATAAATGAACATGTCTCATATTATTTAATTCATTTAAACTTTATTTGACAAAAATAAATAAACATGTGAGAGCATCTACTCTAATTATATGGGACACGTGTTTAAGCTAAGCATATTATAAATTCAAAACTACTTCTGTTGCGGTTAATCAAGTTAACAGTGGATATAGTAAAGGCGAATCGTTAAACCATGTGTTGCTTTTAGTTAGAAAATATTTATATGCACATTAATCAAGTTATCAGTGGTGCATAAAAGGACGAATGTTAATCTCTATGTTGTTTTTAATTTGGAAAGCAGTTGTGTGAACAGAGATTAGTCAAAATTAATAATTCAAAAATTTAGAAAACATAAAGCTTGTTAAACATTGTTGCCATATAGTAGACGACATCGATCAGATGCAACCCAGAAAGAATAGATTAAAGTGGGGCTAAAGCAATTAATATACGATGGAAATAAGATTACGACAACGATAAGCATATATAACTATGGAGACTCGCTGGCAGCCAGAGCAGGTCCACTATGTATATGAGAGATGCAATTTCTTAATTGAGGAATAAATAAAGAATGATGATTTATTATGCATGAACCACGTACACCTGACATCAGCATAAGGTTTAATCAATAGAATAATCTAACAAGGACTAATCTGGCCGCTAACCTTTAGTTAAGCATGGTGCACGTTTGCATGCTGCACAAGATAGCTTGTTGGAGTAGCAAGGACAGGTTGATCAACACGCAGTTGCAACAGTTGAGATAACTTCGTGCATGCAAACATGGTAGCAGCGAGAAACTACAGCATGTCCGGCTTCATGGTTGGACGTGCAGCAACTGCAGATGGTGGCAAAACGTGACAACGACGCACGGACAAAGCAGAGAGGAGATAGGGCACGAGAGTATACCGATGGTTTCCTTGCCCTTGTGTGATGCTCGGAGCGAGGGGTCATTGCGGCGTGGAAGAGACAGCAGCGGCAGAGGTGCACGGCGGCTTCCTGTGTTGATCGGCAACAACATGAGCAAAACAGAGAGCAAGCAGCCTCGACGTCTTCGACGGACGACGACTTACGGCTCGACGGAGCGGGTGTCAGCTTGACGGGGAAATCGACAGTGGATCGCGAATACCGGTGGGGCTTCAGATGGCGTACATGACTGCGGCGGCAGCTTGCAGCTCAGCGAGATCGGTCAAGTGCGGCGGCGGCGGCGGTGATTGTTAGGGCTTGAACGGTGGCATGGAATACCTTGATTGCTAGGAACAGGGACTCGATCGGATGCAGCCACGTTGGAAATCAGCAGGAACAAGGTAGGCGCTCGAATCCGCAGCTTCAGCGAGCGTGGCTCAAGGGAAGAAGCAACTTGCAGATCGGCATGGCAGATGGAGATGACGTGAGTAGTAGAGCTGCGCCTTATTTTTTTTATGGATTGAATTCATATTCCCAAGGGTTTTGAAAAGAAATATATAAACCAAGATTGATATTTATGGACGGCATGACGTGAGGGTATAGAGTCCTATGCTTGCACAACGTACAGATAGAGTCGGCTACGATCCAGGAAAAAACAACTTAGACGTACAGCAGCGGCGGTGGACATCAACAGCGGCGACGGACGCGGCAGGGTTGCACAGTACGTGGCTTAAGAAAAAGGATTAGATTTTATTATTTTTGGAATTTCTTAATTTTGGGATTATTTTAATTCCGCGAATAAAATAATTCCAGAAAATCTAGAATTACCTTTGGCCGCGAAAAATAGCCCGGAGTTTAGAAAAATCACCGGAAACATCCTGGAGACTCTTGGAAAGATAAGTAACTCAACTAAATGAGTTTGAGCTCATGAAAAGATGGATGAAGAGATCAAGGAAAAAGATTAAGCTCACGGAAATTGAAAATTTTAAATCCAGAAAATGCTAAAAAGTTTTCCGATAAAAAGTAAACGTCATCCTATGATATTTTGAAAATAATAGCACTCACCAACACCAAAGACAAGCATCACACAAACACCACATTATCAATTTAATATGAAAAAGTTTAAAACCAAAATTTTCTATATTTAAATTAGCAGCAACTTAACTTATCTAATAAATTTATTCAAATATTGAAATCATCTATTTTATTTAGTGTTTTTCATGCACAATCCAAAATAGGAAATTTTGGGTGTGACAATTCTACCCCACTTAACAGAAATCTCGTCCCGAGATTTAGAGAGACTAGGGAGAAAGATAAAGTTGATTTGCAAGTCTTCACTCTTCCTTCATCAACTCTTATCCAATGATGATGCCACAAGCTCAAAACCAACTTTGTAAAGGTGTCCTTTAGACCCTTACGATCCTTGTCAATGGTTCCAACAGGTTACCAACCCTAAGAAAAAATACTTGCGCTCGATAGTGACTTTACAACCATGTAGCTAGCTGATGCTTCCAGGTGACGAAATAGAACATATAAACCTCCATCTTGTATCGTCTTTTAGTTCGACAAACCCTCTTAAGAAGAGATCAACTAGAGTACACCAAAGGATAGCTTGCATTTGTTTCTGAGTGATAACTACTATCGTGTCCTTCTATCATGTCAAAGAGACTCATGAGCATATGCAAGAACAAGTAACCTGCACTTCCTCGCGAGCAGAAAAATAGCAGTGCAGAAATACAGTTATATCTCGAGTTCTACGAATCCAATGATATTGTAGCTTATACCGTTGGAAAGCTTATCAAATTTACTACAACTTCATTATAGAATTCTTCTCCAGATTCTGCAGTTAAGGTAGTCGAAAACTGTGCACAACAGAAACTATTCCAGATTGCTGACAGCACAGATGCGTCGCCTTGTGATTTTCATAAATCCCAAACCATAATAGATATCAGGGTGGTTCTTACGGTCAGAGAAAGATATTAAAATCTACTATTGTCCAGAATTTATCCATGATTTTTGGTTATCCAAAAATAGAGATATAAGCTATGGTAGACAGACTGATATAAAAAAACAGGATAAGGTAGAAACGAGATTCAAAGACACTAGAGAGATAGATAACACTAATCTTCAAGTCTTCATGCTTCTTTGCTTTGTGTTGATGAGATATAAGACATGGATCGAGGGTAGCCAAAAGATGACAAGAAATATAAGGTTTGATCTTGAGTTCTTTGTACCTCCTCATGCCTCGTCGCTTGAGATATTCAGGACTTGCTGTTGTTGATAGCAGATGCTACCCCACTTAACAAAGATCTTGTTTCACCTGACGATGTCATTGAAGGCAACACTTTCTCTAAAGCTTGCTGCTAATGATAAGTCCTTCATGTTTTGATCATCCATTAAGATGAGATTAATTAGGTAGCATGACAACCAAGGGTAGACAGGAACGGTGTAAGAGAAAATGGCATGAATTAGGATCGATTGAAAGATAAGTAAGATACAAGATGTCACTGCCCCACTTAACATAGATCGAGCTACTTCTCAAGACTTATACCTTCCGGGCCTACCTTTGAAACACGAGAACAAGAACAACACACAAGCAACACATCAAGCAAAACAAGCACACATCACATCATCGGTACTACACGTGCTTCTTCAATAATGGTGGTCATCCTATTGGCACATTGGAGATGATGAAAGGCCATCAAACTTTTGAACAAGGTAAGATCAGAAAACTTTTAGTAAAAACAACATAAAATAAAATCTAAGGGAGTAAGAAATATTAGCTCAAAAGAAAGCTATCAAGGAGAGGATACAACAGGACAAGGAAGAGGAATAGTCAAAATCAATGAGTCAAGGGATGACAAAATAGTTTTATCGTAAAATAAGTTTTAGAATACGTCCAGTGCTACTTGGCATACGTCCAACAGTCAACACCGCTCTGATACCACTCTGTCACACCCGGTTTTCTAAAGAACAAAACCAGGCTAATCATATGTGTGCCCAGGAAGTCCACACATATGCCAGTATGAAAAAGTATCAGAAACAATGTTACTATATAACGTATACATAGCTATATTAACACTTACATCAGAGTATCGCGGAACGGTGACTAAACTTCGGCTCCATTCTTCTCAGGGACGGCTGACTGGGGGTAACATATGCCTAGCACTTCTACTATTCTTCTGGAAACTCCACTACACCTTTGTCCTTTTTCCGAGTAGCATCTTATTACACACTGGAGTGTGGGGAAAATAGCAAGAATGAGTCCATGTCGAACTCAACAAGTATAACACAGGGTTCATGAGGCTCAAAAAGGCTAGACACTGTTTGACTGCGTTTAGCTTTTAATCATCATATAATTAGCAATTGAGTAGCATCAAGGTAATCCAAATCCCATTAATGAATCAATGATCAATTGTAATAAGGATAATGAATAGCATTAACATGAGCATAATAATAATCAACAATAATTAAGCATGATATAACAATGGTGATCAACTATTCTGTAAGAATCTCCAAGGCCGCTCTATCCGTGAGCACGGCTAGTATACCAGTTTTTAACTCTGCGCAGAGGTGTACACTTTCACTGTGAGTCATGATTTCCAAATGCATGGGTTTGCAAAGCCCAAAACATCAGAGACCATATAAAGCCATTCAAAAGTTCGTCTAACAAGTTAGGGCCATTAGATTCACTCAGCAGGCAGATGTAGAACCCCCCTTCTCGATGGCACAACAACCGCAGCCTATACACACTAGGCCAGGGGCTCGCACTACACCCAACGTGGCAAGCCATTCTTACGCCATTTAAGGTAACCTCTAACAAGCTAGAAAAGGTCTCTTGAACAACTAGAGCCATATAGCCCTCACAGCTGTACTGTATGTCCCGGTTATCACTTACAGGTAAGTCCTTACGGAGAGTAACTAGAGCATCAAAATAACCCACATGCTCTAGCCCCCTTTCAACAGAAATAACATCATCTTAATTGGTTGATTTCATAATCCATTAGTTAAATTACAAGATCATTGTTCATAATTAAGCGCTAGCAGTAGCTACCCAAATGCATAACCCATAGGTGACAAGGAAACAAGATATCAATAGCTAAGTTATAATCTCTATGGTTGTCAAGGAGGACACATGCATATGTATGATAATTTCAGTGAATAGGACAACAAGGATGGTCCCATGTTATACTTGCCTTAATCAAAGCTTTCCTGATGATACTGCTGGTCTGGCTCAAAATAATACTCCTGATCGTCAAGAAACTGCTCACCGTCTATACTCGATCATCAAGCACCAACACACAATCATCCGAGCAACCATACACTAAGCAAACAAATAGACATAATTAAAACAGTACACCAACAGTAGCAAAACAATATAAAAAAAGTTTGAAAAACTCTTCTACACGTTACTACGATCACACAGATGTAAAGATCACGAAATTCGGATTTAAAACGTGAAAGTTATGAATTTTCTAAGATTTCCTATATAAAAATAATTACTTTAATATAAACTCAAAAATAAAATTTTCCAAACCTACTGTACAGCTACACTAACATATAGAGCTCGCAAATACGAACCTAACGCAACTTGAACGGGTCAAATCGGAGTCAAAACGGAGAAGATATGGCCTAATCAAGATTGTATGTATATACGTATTTCTATCGTATTTCGGGATTTGTTTTACTAAAGAAAAACGGCCACAAATCATACCCATGACATCATGTGATGTCATCAAGCTAGCTAACCACTATGGTCACGATAACGTAAAAGAAGCTGTTAACAAAACTATCGTTATAGAAAAACAACTATTGGAGAATTTATTTATATAAAAGAAACAACTACACCCTTGGTTATTTTAATTAAATAAAACCATAAGAATGACATTAATTCAGATTAGTCACATCATACTTTAATTGAAAATCAAGTTCGAACTAGTCATATTTTTTTTATTTATAAATGAACATGTCTCATATTATTTAATTCATTTAAACTTTATTTGACAAAAATAAATAAACATGTGAGAGCATCTACTCTAATTATATGGGACACGTGTTTAAGCTAAGCATATTATAAATTCAAAACTACTTCTGTTGCGGTTAATCAAGTTAACAGTGGATATAGTAAAGGCGAATCGTTAAACCATGTGTTGCTTTTAGTTAGAAAATATTTATATGCACATTAATCAAGTTATCAGTGGTGCATAAAAGGACGAATGTTAATCTCTATGTTGTTTTTAATTTGGAAAGCAGTTGTGTGAACAGAGATTAGTCAAAATTAATAATTCAAAAATTTAGAAAACATAAAGCTTGTTAAACATTGTTGCCATATAGTAGACGACATCGATCAGATGCAACCCAGAAAGAATAGATTAAAGTGGGGCTAAAGCGATTAATATACGATGGAAATAAGATTACGGCAACGATAAGCATATATAACTATGGAGACTCGCTGGCAGCCAGAGCAGGTCCACTATGTATATGAGAGATGCAATTTCTTAATTGAGGAATAAATAAAGAATGATGATTTATTATGCATGAACCACGTACACCTGACATCAGCATAAGGTTTAATCAATAGAATAATCTAACAAGGACTAATCTGACCGCTAATCTTTAGTTAATCATGGTGCATGTTTGCATGCTGCACAAGATAGCTTGTTGGAGTAGCAAGGACAGGTTGATCAACACGCAGTTGCAACAGTTGAGATAACTTCGTGCATGCAAACATGGTAGCAGCGAGAAACTACAGCATGTCCGGCTTCATGGTTGGACGTGCAGCAACTGCAGATGGTGGCAAAACGTGACAACGACGCACGGACAAAGCAGAGAGGAGATAGGGCACGAGAGTATACCGATGGTTTCCTTGCCCTTGTGTGATGCTCGGAGCGAGGGGTCATTGCGGCGTGGAAGAGACAGCAACGGTAGAGGTGCACGGCGGCTTCCTGTGTTGATCGACAACAACATGAGCAAAACAGAGAGCAAGCAGCCTCGACGTCTTCGGCGGACGACGACGTACGGCTCGACGGAGCGGGTGTCAGCTTGACGGGGAAATCGGCAGTGGATCGCGAACACCGGTGGGGCTTCAGATGGCGTACATGACTGCGGCGGCAGCTTGCAGCTCAGCGAGATCGGTCAAGTGCGGCGGCGGCGGCGGTGATTGTTAGGGCTTGAACGGTGGCATGGAATACCTTGATTGCTAGGAACAGGGACTCGATCGGATGCAGCCACGTTGGAAATCGGCAGGAACAAGGTAGGCGCTCGAATCCGCAGCTTCAGCGAGCGTGGCTCAAGGGAAGAAGCAACTTGCAGATCGGCATGGCAGATGGAGATGACGTGAGTAGTAGAGTTGCGCCTTATTTTTTTTTATGGATTGAATTCATATTCCCAAGGGTCTTGAAAAGAAATATATAAACCAAGATTGATATTTATGGACGGCATGACGTGAGGGTATAGAGTCCTATGCTTGCACAACGTACAGATAGAGTCGGCTACGATCCAGGAAAAAACAACTTAGACGTACAGCAGCGGCGACGGACGTCAATAGCGGCGGCGGACGCGGCAGGGTTGCGCAGTACGTGGCTTAAGAAAAAGGATTAGATTTTTTTTATTTTCGGAATTTCTTAATTTTGGGATTATTTTAATTCCGCGAATAAAATAATTCCACAAAATCTAGAATTACCTTTGGCCGCGAAAAATAGCCCGGAGCTCAGAAAAATCACCAGAAACATCCTGGAGACTCTTGGAAAGATAAGTAACTCAACTAAATGAGTTTGAGCTCATGAAAAGATGGATGAAGAGATCAAGGAAAAAGATTAAGCTCACGGAAATTGAAAATTTTAAATCCAGAAAATGCTAAAAAGTTTTCCGATGAAAAGTAAACGTCATCCTATGATATTTTGAAAATAATAGCACTCACCAACACCAAAGACAAGCATCACACAAACACCACATTATCAATTTAATATGAAAAAGTTTAAAACCAAAATTTTCTATATTTAAATTAGCAGCAACTTAACTTATCTAATAAATTTATTCAAATATTGAAATCATCTATTTTATTTAGTGTTTTTCATGCACAATCCAAAATAGGAATTTTTGGGTGTGACAGGAGTTAAGTATAATAGCACACACATAAGAGGATTCCATAATAAATGAGTAGTCTAACTAAGTTGAGAGGACAACGAGTGAGTTCAAGGTTCCTATATACTTCTCTATTACTTTGGTTCTATGATAATTGAAGCATAGGTAGATATAGTGATCACACACAATAGCACTTTGGGACATCAGAACACTAACCTCAGAAAGGGATGAGAAAGCGGCTAGGAAGCTCTGACTATAGTCCTACAAACACCAACACGAACGTGGTGGACTACGTCGGCCATCAGGGCTGTCACCACTTGGGGCTACCACAACTATCCGTGAGGTTGGGTGCAATCTCAAGTAACCTATAGGCTAGACACCATGTCTAATCTACCGATTAATACTCTAGTCACAATCTATAACTAGAGCACTCGATGCGAATGTAGATCCCATGACAAGATATGATAACTATGCTAATCATACATATGAAATGCATAAAAGTAAATAGAGAAGATAAATATATTAAAGCATAAATCTTGCAAAGATAAGATACAAAGATATACCACAATTCTAAATATTTCTCTAAAACCATAGCGTAGCTCAACTCTCCCTAACTCTCAACATAACTAATCTACTACATTGGAGAGTCTAACCCTAATCCTCCTGGTGTTGATCTGGATAAGAGTTTGATCCATTCATGAGACGTCTCTTAATCCATGTCCTGACACTAGGGGGTCTCGGTTTCTTTTATGAGGGGCGGCTAGCCTCCCTCCACCTTTAGCAAGCCATGTGGTACTAAACTTTCCACCATATCTCATTAAAATGCACATATGCCTTAATGGGCCAAATTTTGATTTGGGGCTCATTAATCCCGCAACTCTATGATGTGGAGCTTTTCTTTTATTTGCGAAATTAATATCTTTTTATTCTGAGCTTTAAATATAGCAAGTGATATATCTGTTTCAATCGGCTCGACGAGCTCTTTGCAATGGTGTATTTCAATTTATCATTTGAGATAGTTTTGTTCTATGAAAAATTAAATATCCTACAAGACAAGTGAAAACACCAAAACGCGTGGAATTTGTTAGTTTAAACCCCTACACCTATGTTTGGTGATGGAATTAAGTATATATGCAGCTTATGTTGATGGTTTATAATTGACATTAACGACCGTCAACAAGCTCCGCCAGGCTTAACCTTTGCCAGACCCTGAGCAAAGCTAAACTCAATAATGGATCCGGAGTTGCTACAATGCTTTCACGCCTCAAAAGTACACAGGCGTTCAATCAAAAATTCTCCTCCGGATTAGAATAAACTGATCTGACTTTTAACTTACCCATATTACCTTTAACCATGGAGCTTTTTAGCCTTCTCTTGGGTCTTGAGCAATTGAAAGATAGAACATTCAAGTCAAGCACTATGTCTCAAGTTCTTTGTTCAACAATTGTTTTGGAGTTTTTATAAGTTTTTAAAATAAAATTCAGAGATTCCATTGTATGACACTCTCACGTCTCTATATATGTGGTATTTATGGATCCTCACCATGGCAATAATGATGTTCTACCTTTTTCTCTTCCTACCATTAATGCTTATGTGGAGTTATTAGGTAGGGAGAAAGTTAGGGCAAACTTGCGATGCATATATTGTAAAGTCAAACAATGGATCCAAAGAGAGTTGAGCCATACAATAAAATCAAGATGTGCATGTGTGTGGATATATGGTGGATATATATATGGTGACTAACCTAATTCTACGTTGCTCCTTGAAAACATATCTCTCTTTTGAATTTTGGAAATATTTGCTAGAGAACAGTGGCTATCTTATTCATTTTTTTTTCTCTTTTTTCTCAGGTGGGCATCTAAGTACCTATTGTTTTAGATATCTCAAACACTTTTCCATTTTTTTAATTCTTCTTTTTTCTTTTTTTTTATGAATAACTTTTGCATAGCCCCATGCATCTTTTCTACAACAAAACTTTTGAGAAATAGTAACAAGAACTTGGAGCATTTATTTGGTGGATGGAAAACCTATGAAGTATGTTTCTGTGTTCACCCCTAGTCTAGGAGTCAAATATTTTTGGATGGATCTAGATGGAAAGCATGTTATTGCGTCTATCCCCCAGTGTAGGAGTAGTGCATATGTGGGTGGTGTATACGTGATCTTGATTTTAAGAGCATGACAAACCTCTCAAAAGGGTCAACAAAGCTTGATAAAACTCAATGCAAAAGTAAGGAGCATATATGTGGAAGTTTTTTTCTAGCCTAAATAACATGTATAGCTCTAGTGGAAATTCAAGCTTTGTCATAGAGGAACTCATCATGTAGCATTTTTGTGTTTTTTCAAAAAGTAAATATCCAGAACTTTAGTTTTACTTGGAATAAGATAAACAACAACTCAGACCTTCTCATATCATATCCATCAATTACCTAGACTTAGATCAAGTATATGCTACTCATGGTTTCAAGTTCAGAGTAAATCTTTAGGTCAAAATAATTTTATCCAAAACTCGAAAGAATTCAAGGCTGAAAACTAGGTACTTGAAAGGAATTACGACAGAGCAACTATTCATCATTTCCATGTTTAGAGATTATTTAGAGACTCCTCTTTAGTCAGCTTTTGAACACACCTTTTTTATTTTATTTTCAAAATTTAAGATTACACCTTACTAATATATATATATATATATATATGTATATATATATATATATAAACTTTTATTTTTGTTTTAATTGTTATACATTTTTTTATTTCTTTAGCAAATACATAGCACACTCTAAAAATAGTAAAACCAAAAGAGAAAAGAGTACTTAGCTACATACATGGGGGATGCCCCTCCCCCAAGCTGGATGTTGTCGTGGTTGATTGTTGAGTGACCCTTCTTAGAGCATGTTTGCTAGTGGATGCCCTTCTCGTCCATGGGTGGAGCGAGATGACTTAGCCGAGTGAACTCTCTCTTGATCATATGTACCATCATGCAAAATACTCCAACAAGAACATCAAAAACTCGTGGCACGGATTAAAATAAGGTGTTAGCGATCAGCCATACGGAGAGTGGTTGTTCTTGTGGGGTTAACATATTTTCTAGTTGACAAAGTTCTAGTACGATGTCTATCTCATCTTTTTTTTTGAATTTTCTATTTTTCATATGCAGAAAAAGAAATATGTACGAATGGTATTTTTATTTGTATGCTACCACGGTGAATATTTCCATAGATGTTTACACACCGCAGATTTATTCACATGGGGCTTTAAGATTATGATGCAATAGTAAAATTTTTATTTTCTTTTCTTACACAATATAGTGCTAATGCAGAAATGTAAATATGTTAAAGTAAAAAATAATTTATGCAATGCTAAAAAGTGAATATGGATAACTACCGATGTTACCTCACCGTGAGGGTTCAGATTTTTAAGTCCTCCAGACAGGACTCTTTCTCCAATCTTTTCTATTCTTCGGGTGCATCATTCTAGTCGTCTTCACTTGGTTTACTCTTGAAGATGGGGATTCTTGTGGTGGCGCCTCCATTAGTGGCACTTCCAATGGTGGTGTCACCTTCTTCTGCCAAACCTGTCTTGGTTTTGAATTCGATTTTGGTTTGACAGGTCCTTCCTTCTTGACTTGTTCTTCCTCATTGTTCAGCGTTTCGAGCTCACCCATTAGTAGTAGAAACTGGCGATATCTTGTGTGCATCATTTTTGCCGGTTCAGAACTTCCACTTGTAGAATTTGTGGGATCGATTCCCCCACACTTTTCTCAAAGTGTGTTCTACTCATAAAGACAAGGTAGAGATCAAGTGCATGGGCTCTGTTGGTGAAAAAACACTGACAGAACCAAAACTTTATTTACTCTTCTCTAACCTTAGGCACATTGAATCATGATAGAGATAATGTTATGTGCATTATTTATTCTTATAAATGGGTGATAAGATCAAAAAGATGTAGCATTTTGACTGTAACAAAAAGAGTGGAGTTGCTTAACCTATGGAAGGATTGTCCATCTTTATAATATATCAAACTTTACATGATTATGACTGTCATCCTCCAAGAGAAAGATATGCAACATTTTAACTCATTTGGTTAAGACTATGAGATCAAGAAAATGGTGCTATGAACAACTTAAGGAACAAGACATGTTGAGTTATTCAGGTTGGATCAAGTAACGGAGTTATAACCCAAACATGTTTGTTTCTTAATTTATGTGCATACCAAGATCAAGAGGAAAATGATGACTACTTATCTTAAGATGTTACCTTCATTATTAGAGCGTGATGACCCCTATGATGAAAGGTAGATGACTTGTGGTCTTCTCTTCCTGCTTGAAACTTTCCTTGTTTGAGCTATTCATAAGCATCTTGTCTCCCATGTCACACTCCTTCTTTCTCATTCTTTTATCATGCCATCTTTTTGTTCTTCTTTGATCTTGACATCTTGATCGGTCCGTTCGCTCTTCTCATTATTTCTTCTCTGTTGGTGAGTGCTCGTGGTCCGTGGAGTAGCACCTTTCCTTTAATTAAGCTATCTTTACACCATCCGATGAGGATACAGACAATTGCATGCTCTTCTTCCATCAACCTTTCTTGATTTTCATTGATTCTTGATTGATGAGTTGGGGTCCATTAGAGATGTAAACTCAAGTTTCTCCTTGGTTGTCTTTGTCCTCTAATGGTGTGGCAGAGAGTTCTTCTTCTTTGTTTTGTTAGTGATATGCCAGCTATCTTGATGGTCGAACAAGGAACCTCATTGGTACTTGCATGGAACTTTATCTCCAATGGCTTAGGGGTGTCTTTTGTGTGATCATGGTCGTTCATGACCTTACGAGGCACCATAGGCAGACCATTAATCGAGAATGTACGCCATGATGTGGTGGCATCCCATCATCTTGTTTCTTGTTGCCGATGTGCGAGATAGTGTCTTCGAAGGTATGAAAAGTGGCATTAGGTTAGCTGATATGAGGTGAGTTGCTCCCTGCTTCTCATTAGCCTCCTAGCTTGAGTCCTAGAAAGGCACAATGCTAGTTGCCTTCGACATTACTCATGACCAGTTGATTGTTTGTCCACTTCCTATGATTAAGTGCTTATACTATAGATCCTTTTTGTGGCACTCGTCTCATTTCCTCTTTATTCCCTTGCTGAAGTGATGGTTCGGCTTGAGTTCACAGGTTCATACCAAACCATGTACAGGCACAACTTATATTCATTCTTCCTGCAAAATGTTAGTGGACACATACCCGAGGGAATATAACAAATTCAAAAAACAGGTTATTGTCTATATATTTTTTTTATTTTTCTCTATGCTAATGGAAGGATGGTTTTAGAGATGTTTAGCATAGATTTTGTATATGTGTTTTCTGTATTCTAGCATGGTTCAAGGCAAAGGTAACTTGCAATAAAAGATAAATAAATGAACCTTGATACTCATGGTTCTTCCTTCTATGATGAATGAGCTAGGCCTTCTTTGTGCAAAGTTATTGGAGTTCATTACTTGCCTTGATTCATCTCCGATGTGAATTCATCTCTTGACTTATCCATATTGAATTTGAAAGTTTCTTGTAGGGGATAGTCCAACAAAATATCTAGTATCTACTAAAGCAAACTATCAACTCAAAAATCAACCTAGACACCATGTCTAATTTGATTTAGAAAGGTATTTTAACCTAAGCACCATGCTTAATTTTAAAAAACCTTTGGAAGTAAGATCAACACACCTCTTGGTTCAAAAATAAAACTAAACACCTCGGATAATTTGATTTAAGAAAATAGTTTAAACTAAGCACCATGCCTAATTTAAAAGGTATATGAGGATACTGCAAAACCTTAAGCATGCTATAGCAAACAAAGGTAGCATGAAATCATTATAGAGATTTATTTAAATAGAGATGAAAGAGCATGATCATGGTGAGAGATTTTTTTACCAAGCATGAGCCTTCATGTGCTCACATTTTTTCTTTTTTAGATACTTGGATGTTCATGTGTCCATAATTTTTTTTCTTTATTTAATTAAACATGCAAGTGGGATGGATATATGAATGGAACTAAACATGTTGTGGATGAGAAAATTTAACTAAATGAGTTGGATGCATGGATTATTTAAACTAAACATGCAGTGAATGCAAAAATTAAAAGGAAACTACTCATTAAGTCCATGAGCAAGACTATCTCACCTCTCTTGATCATACTTTCCATGACTCACAAGATGGAATTTGTGAGTAGTGTAGCGTCTGATTCTATCACTTGAGATGTGATTTGAATTCTTGTGACGATGACCTTTTTCTCCATTCTAGACAAGGTTAGGGAATATATATGGCTATACAAACCTATGAGATGTCAGGGTTCCAGTGTTGATGGATCATGAATGTTCAAGCACCCTGAGGTTCTTCAATGTGTCTTATTTTCTTATGGAAGTTCACTGAAAGGTCGAAACTGCATCGATTGTCCTATTTTATTCCACAATTCAATAGAACAGGGGTAATCCTACAAAAGCTAGTGGTATGTTAATGATCTAAATCTTTACGCCAAATGTCTGCCCAGCAACGACGCTAAAAATGCTTGTTGGTATTTATTAATGCATATAGAATATGAAGGATTTCGCAAGCGCACATAATTCCATTGTAGCATTTTACTGGGAGTATTCCAGGTAACGTTATTTATATTTTACCACAGGGAAACAATGGAGTAAAAATTTAATGGGCATTGGTAAAAGAATAACTGTTAACATACCAACATAGCTAGAGCATGGAATAAATGTAATGATAGGAGTTAAGTATAATAGCACACACATAAGAGGATTCCATAATAAATGAGTAGTCTAACTAAGTTGAGAGGACAACGGGTGAGTTTAAGGTTCCTATATACTTCTCTATTACTTTGGTTCTATGATAACTGAAGCATAGGTAGATATAGTGATCACACACAATAGCACTTTGGGACATCAGAACACTAACCACAGAAAGGGATGAGAAAGGGTCTAGGAAGCTCTGACTATAGTCCTACAAACACCAACCGAATGTGGTGGACTACGTCAGCCATCAGGGCTGTCACCACTTGGGGCTACCACAACTATCCGTGAGGTTGGGTGCAATCTCAAGTAACTTATAGGCTAGATACCATGTCTAATCTACCGATTACTACTCTTGTCATGATCTATAACTAGAGCACTCGATGCGAGCGTAGATCCTATGCCAAGATATGATAACTATGCTAATCATACATATGAAAGGCATAAAAGTAAATAGAGAAATATATTAAAGCATAAGTCTTGCGAAGATAAGATACAAAGATATACTAGAAGAATTCTCTAAAACCTGAGCGTAGCTCAACTCTCCCTACCTCTCAACATTAATAATCATGGGATGCCCTAATCCTCCTCGTGTTGATCTGGATAAGAGTTTGATCCATTCATGGGATGCCTCTTAATCCATGCCCTGGCTCTAGGGGAGTCTGGGTTTCTTTTATGAGGGGTGTCTGGCCTCCCTCCACCTTTAGCAAGCGATGTGGTACTAAACTTTCCACCGTATCTCATTAAAATGCACATAGTCCTTAATAGGCTAAATTCTGATTTAGGCCCAATTAATCCCGCAGCTCTATGATGTGGAGCTTTTCTTTTATTTGTGAAATTAATATCTTTTTATTCCAAGCTTCAAATATAGAAAGTGATATATCCATTTCAATCAGCTCGACGAGCTCTTTGCAATGGTATACTCCAATTCATCATTTGAGATAGTTTTGTTCTATGAAAAATTAAATATCCTGCAAGACAATTGAAAACACCAAAACTCGTGGAATTTGTTAGTTTAAACCGCTATACCTATGTTTGGTGATGGAATTAAGTATATATGTAGGTTATATTGATGGTTTATAATTGACATTAATGACCGTCAACACCCAGCTTGAATTTTGCAGCAAAATCAAGTTTGGATGATAGAACTCTCATGTGTGGATATAATTCAATGTTGCATGATGATTGGTTGGACATACCTTACGTTGTTATCCTTCGTTCTTTTGCTTCAAACCTAGATTTGGTTAGTGACAAAAATACTCGAAGGAATATTATCATAGTTATATTTCTACGCTCATTTCACAAGAGCATTATAGCAAAAGATAAAAACTCATGTTATCTCCTAAAAGTGCTTGTTTTAGGACATAAAGCTCGTCCTTGGGAAACATTCGAATTGCGCTTCAAGTTAGTGAAGTGGTTTTCCCTCCAACACTAACCTTTGTGTACCTATCTTAAGATTCACACAGTGAGATCTGCAATAATTATGATAAACAAATGCATCTACAACCATCCTTTCAAAATTTTTATGAATGGGAAGTGTGAGGGGGTTGAAGATCTCATGTGTGGCAATGTTAGAGAGGCACGTTGATTCAGGAGTTTTCTCACGTGAGCATGGATTTGATGAGGTGTTCATGAAGTAGCTTCCATGCTCATTGATGTCATCTTGATTTTCAAGCTCCAAGGTTGATTCTTCATGAATGTCCAAAATTTCTCTTGCATTGGTGACTCTCGGGTTGATCGTGTCTAAGGCCTTCACCAAACTCAAATGAGTCATGTTTATTAAGGAAATTGACTTAAGCTCACCCTTTGGATCTAAATCTAGTTTGGGTTCTACCCTTAAGGCTTTGTCCTTGTCCATCCATTCAACGACATATGAATTCTTAACATCCTATAGCCATTGTTGTTGCTCTTCTTGGTCTTCCATGGATCCTTCATGATTCCTATGCTTTGGTTGTCTTAGTGGATTTCTAGGATCATCATCAGACTTAGAAAAAATAGCATAAAGGGAATCATCAGGGTCAAGGATGGGTTTAGAGATGGGTTCATATGAGACATCTAGCGTGGGCATAGAAGGGGAAAAGATAGGATTGGCTTCTAGATGGCTTGGCTCTCCTTCTGTGGGTTTACTAGACATGCCATGCTTGAGTTCTTCCTAATGTCCTTCATGGGGACAAGGACGCTTTCTAAGAGATCTCTTCTTGAGAGGATTTGAATTATATTCACTCAAAGGTCTCTTATGTAGCAAAAATTTTAAGCTTTTCCCAAAATCAGCATCAAAAAGATCATTCTTAATTTCAAAAGGGATTTTCAAAGGTGAAATTTCATCTTCCCTTGGAGGATTTAGATTTTGGGGAATTGATGGTTTGGGATTGATAGCTAAGTCTTGGGATTGGAATGGTTGTGATTTGGCTATCAAAACTTTCTCTTCTTGATCGGGAGATGATATCTTCTCTTCCTTGGGGAGTTCATCATGAATGCTAGTGTAAGGAATCTTTCCAATAATTTTATCAAGGATAGTCCTTGCCTTACTAGCAAACAAATGAAGAAAAGCTCCTCTAGAGGCTACATCAAGGGATTTCATGGGATCCTTGCTAAGACCCATATAAAAATGTGGAAGAAGTATAGGGTCTTGAATGGCAAGATCATGGCCAGCGGTGATAAGGTCATTAAAATGAGCCCATGTTGTGCCAAGAGATTCTTGTTATTTTTATTTAAAAGATAGAACTTTTTTTCGAAGGCTAACAACCCTAGAGATGGGAAAGAAAGATAGGCAAAATTTAGAGCATAACATTTCCCAATCTCCTTTCATACTTCTTTCGGTTTGACTATACCATTGTTCAGCTCTTCCCGTCAAAGAGAACGGAAACAACTTCAATCTTAAGGTCTCATCAGATATGTCAGTGATATGCAAGCATGCACAGGTCTGTCCAAATTCCCATAGGTGTGAGTATGGGTTTTCATCGTCTTCTCCCGAGAAGGATTGTTCCCGAATTAATTTTATTAAACCTGGGCGCAGCTCATAGCCACAAGATAGACTTTGATGATTTTAGTGGCTCTAGGCATGTGCTCAGAGGTGCAGTGTAGTGATGGATAAATCCATAGTGAAAAGGAAAATAATAAAATAAAAGAAAAAATATAAAAGATACAAGGTTAAGCTAGGTTCGTAGTTAATTCAGCAACCGTTTCCTCAGCAACAGCGCTAAAAAGCTTGTCGGTATTTATTAACGCACATAGATAAATCGGCAAGCCCACGGATATCGCTGTAGCTTTCACTTGGAAGTATTCCATGTATCGTATCCACAGGAAAACGTGTGAGATTAACTACATTTAACTTAACCCGGAGTAGCAAAAAGACTTAAGATAACAGGAGTATAAAGGAGATCACTAAGGTCTTCTAGTTCTAACTTCGGTAAGCTATGTCTTCTATTGTTTCATTCTGGGGATATTACTAAGGGAAACACAGGCAGAGTATGTTTCCTATAGTAACTAAATCCTACTAGGGGTACAAACAAGAGGTAAACTACATAGGATTCAATGAGGCTATAAGAGTCAACCTTGCGAGCTACCACCGATCCGAATGTAGGGTACATCTATGAGTAACTGAGTATAAGAACCATGCTTAGACTATGACTACTACTTTAACCCAGGAATGACAAGGATTAAAGTACTCAAAAAGAGTCGCAAACCTAAAGAACAATATAAACACGTTACTTACTTGAATTATAAATTGATTACCAGAGAAATCTCAGAAGCAAGCTCATGAAGAACTTGATTCCACCAGGGTACAAGCCGTAGAGAGAGCACCGATAGGCTAGTACTTCCTCCAAACTCTTCCCTCACACTCTATCTCTCTATTTCTAATATAAGACTAGATCCTTTGGAGGACTAATCTTCTCTTGATAGCTGGCTCTAATCCTAATGAGGAGGATATGAATTAGGGTTTCACAATGGCTTCAGAGAGGGGGTAGGGGCTGCTATATATACGAGGTAGCATCAATTCTGGACCCTCAGATCAAACTAACTTAAAAGGATAGTGTAGATGCAATCTTTAAGGTGGTAGGAAACCAATGTAGAAAGGAGAGATCGACACGTGGGCCCCATAGGCCGGCCGGCCTATAGGTGGGGCTGGCTGTAACACCGTAAAATTTGCTTCTTCGAAAATAGAGCTAAAACGATTTAATTATGAATGTTTTTTCTCATGAAATATAGTAAAACAAAATTTTCATTGAATTAAAATTCATCTTAGGATGTAGAAACATTGTTGTGCATACATGTTGATGCATTTGTGTTTTTGTATTGCTTGGTTTTGACCAAAGATCAAAATAAATTCAAGTTGTTCTTTCAAAATGCGTGTAGGTCAATTTTCCTTCTCCGGTATACATATATCATTTTTCTACAATCAAATTCCGTGTTTCTCATTCGTCAATCAACCTCTACAAACTTCTCAGGATTTTTCCGGCTTTTTATATAGCTTGTTTCCACTTATCTGTGAGCATAATCTAATTTTTAGATGCTCTAAAATATCTTATTATGAGCTCCAAATACTTTATTTGGATTCCTCATGTTTCCTAATGTCCCTGGAAAAATTTCCCGAATTTTCAAAGCTTTCGGAGTAATTTTCGCGGCTTAAATAATAATTCTGGAGTTTTCTAGAATTATTTTATCCACAAAATTAATTAATTCCGAAAATAGGAAATATGTCATTTTCCACCAAAGACCGTGTGCAATAATTTTAAATGCCCATACATTTATTTACTAATGGGCTTTGATGATTAATTAGACCCGTTAGTAGAGGTGGAGGATGCAACTTCAATTAGTACCATATTGCTATTTGATGTGAAGGTGAAGAGTTTTCCTCCCTATAAGTATGTACCTACCCCATGGGCAAAGCACACCAAAACTACCGTTAGGGGAGCCCCTCATTTGGGAAATCCCTCGTGTAGTAAATTATAGAATTTTCTCTCTTCTTCTCACCTCGCACCAAGCTCGCAGTGCCGCCCTCGTCTCGAGCCGCAAGAGCAGCCACAAACCCTAAGTGCAGCCACCAAGCTCGTGCAACCCTGATTGGCCGCCTCTGATTCACTTCTACCCGTCGCTGCGGTGCCCTAGCTTTTCCCAACACCGTGTGCGGCTACCAGCCGAAGGAAGCCATGTTCAGGAGCCATCGCTTTCGGCCGTGCCCCATCCTTACTCTGACATGCTCATCATCTTCTTGAGATCAGCCGGTAAGATCCATCGTCGTTGTCTAAGAATAGTCCAGCCTTTTCTATGGCACACTCCATATTTATCTCTCATTTACCCGGTTGCTTCTTCTCCTTGTTTCTATCGCAGCAGGCCAACAAATTGAATTGCATCCTGTCCGTGATCTGAGCAGCGATGTATGCCCGTCTGCATGCAACCTTCATCCTCCAGCGACCAAGCAAAGGCCTAGGGCATCCGTGCATGCCTACGTACGTGAGCTGCATGTCCACCTGGTACATCTTTGTGTATATCAAGCTCTTGTAGACTTCCAGTCATCTATCTTTTATTCTCTATATATTATCTACTCTAGCAATCATGAAGTAGCACTGCGAGATTCGTCTTGCCTCGGCTCGATCGAGTGCATGTGTCAAGCAAGCTGCTCATCACGTTGCTCTGCAAAGCACACCTGCATGAACCTAACTCAAGCGCCATGCATGCATATATACACACACACGAGCAATCCAGCCATGCATTACGACAAAACAGTTGGCCAATGGTAGGACATCTTTCCACAACTTAACTTTCTTATGTAGGCCCTTGTATCTATCTACCTTATTCTGACCAGTGGCCGTGTTCTCATATTAGCTTTGTTTTAGGCCTTCCCTGCTGGTCACCATGGCCATGCTCGTACCTCAAGCCGGTGAAGGAGCCGAGCACGTCCGCTGCTAGCCCTAGTTTCGCCTCGCGCGGCCGCGTTTGGTTGGCAGAGCGCATTCGTCCGCCGCTGCTGTTGACGCCGTCCTCCGCTCCACCGCCGTTCGTGACCCTTTGCCAAGTTCCACGTAGAGGTGAACAAGCTGCATGCCGGTTCCTTTTTCCATATCTATTTGGCTTTCCGTTGTTCAACCGTTGCTGCCGAACGTTGCAGGAGGCACCGACCGCTCCGAAGAGGAGAGCTCCGTTCCGTCTCCGTCTGTCCCCCTGCTAGAGCCTTCACGGTGAGTTATGCTTTTTCTCCCTGTGTCTTCTCTGTGCCGAACCGAGGCCCGTAGGTCCTTCCCCATGCATGCTGGCAAGATGCTTACTGCTCTTCATGGCATCACCGTGCTGGAGATCCTGTGTCGGCCGTGCACCTTGTCCTGCTCTACGCTGCTCCAGTTACCAGTTGTTTCCATTGCTAGCTTACATTAGCTTGATGACATCATATGACGTCACGTATATGTTTTGTGGCCGATTTTCTTCACAAAAATAAATCCATAAATACAATAGAAATACACATATACAACCCATCACCGTGAGTGCATGATTTTCTTTCTGTGCACTTCTTCCTTTCTAATCAATCACTGTTCCTTCTGTTAAAAAAATGTAAGCACCTCTGTTAGGCCTACATATGTGTAAGCACAGTGCAGGGTTTGTTCCTTCTCTGTAAGCTCAATTAAGCATCGTGCCTCTATACATCATTCCAACACCTTCCTATGTATAGCTTTAATGTTGTGCCATATCGCTGTCTTATCTCTGTTTAAGCCCGTTCAAGTTGCATTAAATTCATAGTGATGTGATCTACGCGATAGAAACATTGTTTAACATGTTCCATGTTTTTAATAAAATATTCATGTGATGATTTATACACAATGAGTTTTCTAATTAAAGTTAACTTAGGATTTCCACTTTGATCTTTTCTAAATAAAATAAGATTAGTTTTACCCTGTTTTCTAATTTATAAATAAATGGTTTAACTCAATTTAGATAATTCTCTAAAATATTTTATACCTCATTTAGTATAATTAACATAGATAAAGCCTATAGTTTTCTTTTTTTCCTATAAAACAAATTTTACGGTAGTTGCTCCTTTTTCACCATAGCTCCGATTAGCGTGCTTTTCACGACTTTGTGTTCGTAGCGATGCGTAGAATCGTGTTTCAAACTCTTACTTATTTTTGTATGATTGGAGTACTGTTCTAATATAGATCTATTGTTTGCTTCGTGTATGATTGTATGGATGCTTGTGTGGTGCTATATGGTTCAGTCAATCGGTGAGGTTTACGTGGTGATTAAGAAGCTATTCTCTGAAGACTAGAAGCTGAGAATTGGAAGCAGAAGATTGAAAGTTGAATACTAAAGGCTTTCGAGCGTATTGCTATGGGGGAAAAGCAAGTTAAGGCAAGTATAGCATGGGATCATCCTTGTTTCCTATTCACCTTTAATATACTTAATTCATGTGCATGTGTCTACCTTGTTACCACTAAGGATATCCTAGCTTTTGTATTTTGTACCTTGACACCTATGGGATTGTTGCATTGGGTAGTGATGCTAGTACTCTTTTTGAATAACCATGGTCTTGTAACTTGACTAATGGAATATGCAATAAACATTAAAAAGATGACTTTTTAGTAACGTACTTAAAGGGGGCTAGAGCATTGGGCTATCTTATGGTGCTCTAGTTTCTCTCTATAAGGACTCATCTGTAAGCGAACATCTGGGACTTACAGTATAACTGTGAGGGCTACATGGCTTTGGCTTTAGTCATATAGAAGGACCTTTTCTAAATTGTTAGAGGTTACCCTTGTGGCGCAAATGGGAAAAAGCAGACTGTGGATCCCTGCGTGGTTGTATCACACAGACTGACTGATGAAACCTAGCGGCCCTAACTTGTTAGACAAACCTTTGAAAGACTTCATAGTGAACCCTGTCGACCTTCCTTGGAAGTGGGTCAAGAGATTAGCTACCTCGAACGAAATGGTAAATCACGACTCACAGTGAAAGTGTACAACCTCTGTAGAGTGTAAAACTGTTATAACAGCCGTGCTCACGGTCACGAGTGGCCTTGGACCCTTACAGAATAAATGATGAATACTGATGATATTGATGCTCACTAATGATTATTGTTTCTTGCTATACGTTATTCACGTTTACATGATCATGAGGTTATTTGGGCTTATGGTAAACTTGTTGCTACTCAATTGCTAAAAGATGACTCACTAAAAGCTAATCGCAGTAAACCAGTGTCAACCTTTTGAGCCTCATGAACCCCATGATATATTTGTTGAGTTCGACATGGACTCACTCTTGCTATTTCCACACCCTAGGATAGTCTCTGGAGTTAATAGGCTTGTGATCAACCAGTTAGTTTGATCCTGGAGTGAAGGTTACACTCGGTGTTCGAAGTTGTCTTTCCATTGTGTTATTCTCTAAGGTTATATCTTATACTATTGCGTTATGTTTAATAAGCATTTGTATTTTGATATTACACTTATCTGCAGCTATATATAAGATTTGACCTCTTTATTTCACATATAGTGTATGTCTGGTTTTGTCCTTAAAACTGGGTGTGACACTGGCCGGCCTGTCTCGGTGACAGGTGGGCCCCATCTTCAGTGGATAGTCTTCTCGTGTCATCTCGAATCATCCCAAGTTGGTTTCATCGTGGATAAACATGATTTACTTTGATGAATAGTTCCACCTTGATGATTTTCCGATTAAACCCTGCTACAAACACAGATTCACCAAAACTCATAGAATTTATTAGTTTAAACCCCTAGACCTATGTTTGGTAATGGAATTAAGTATATATGCAGGTTATATTGATAGTTTATAATTGATCTTAACAACCGTCAACAGGGTCCACTTGTAGGCGAGCCTTGTGTTGACATTTCTTAGTATCACTACCAAGAATATAATTTAAATTATATCCTCAGCAATGGCGCCAAAAATGCTTATTGGTATTTATTAACTTGATACTTCTTCTAGTAGTCACCTCTTAATTACCTACACCTCTAGCTTAATTGTACCAGGTTGTCATCCCCAGTGATGGAGCTAAAAGTGACTATAGGCACTACCTAGTATTACTACTAAGTAGTTATCTTATTATTTCATGTGACTAGGAAGAATATAAAGATAAGAATAGAAAGTATATGCAAGCGCATAGATAATTATACCATTGTAGCATTTTACCTAGGAGTATTCTAGGGATCATTATTTATATTTTACCACTAGGAAGGGATGGCTATAGGAATATGATAATCACTTGTACATGCAATGGAGAGTTAACCATGTCTAATCCATCTACTCATAATAGGGATAAGTCATAAGATAAATGATAATGAATGATAAATGTCAAATCATAAATAGTGTAATTTACTCAGAGCACTCCCTTTTATAGCAATATCATGGTTTAGGTAGAAATAAAGGAATATTCCTAAGTCATTCTTAATCACATGTCAGAGAATACTATGATTAGTGCAATTACACTTAGCAATCATGGCAAGAATACTTTATATCTACACACATGGGACATTACTAAGGAAGATCAAGAACAGAGCAAGTCTTCCTTCGCAACTGGTTCCTACTTGTCCTATATTTGGGGAGTGAACTACAAAGGACTCAATAGGAGTGTCACTTCCACGATCTACCACATGGCCCGAAATATAGGGTGCATTCACAAGTAAATAACATATAGGCACCACGCTTACACATTGTTGACCACTCACCCATGAAATCAAAGAGTGAGAGCTATACAATCTTATGCTTGAATATGAAGACATTATAACTATACTAAGTATATAATCAAAGTAGACAATGAACAATATAACCGAGAACATAGATAATATATAGAGTAATGTCATATCTATTGTAACTAGTAAGTAAATATAGAAAGATACGAAAGAGAAATACAGAAGGCTTTACCAAGCTGCGCTCTTGACACGATCCAGAATCCAAGCAAAGCTTGCCTTCCTCTACTTCTAACTTATGTAGCTATGCTGCTAGAATATGGTGGAGCTCTAAGGAAACTAGGGTTTCTGGCTCTGATGACTTGATCAAATGACTTGAATGCTTTGAACCCATGGGGTAGGGGCTGGCTTATATAGGCCAGTGGGATGAATCAGAGCCCTCAGATCAAACTGACCTTGATCAACGGCGAAGATGCAAACCCTAAGGCGGTAGAGAACCGACTTGCGAAGGAGGCTGGTAGGTGGGACCCACTTGGGTCAGCCGACCTAGGTGGCTTCTAGGTGGGTCACCTTCTCATGTCTTCTAGATCCTTCTGAACTTGGTTCCACGATAGAATATGCTTTTTACCCCGACATCCTTAATATTTTGCCTCCTTTTCCTGATAAACCCCTGCAGAAACATAGATTCACCAAAACCTATGGAATTCTATCAGTTTAAACCCTAATTCTATGTTTGGAGGTTGATATATGCCCTTTTTCATGTTTCGTTGATGGTTTATAATAGTAGTTAGTGACTGTCAACAACTCCCCCAAGCTTAACCTTTGCTAGTTCCTTAGCAAAGCTAAACTCAGCAATGGATCAGGAGTTGCTGCAATGCTTTCATGCCTCAAAAGTACACATGCATTCAAACAATAATTCTTGTCTGGATTAAAGTAAACTATTCTGACTTTCAAACTTACCCATATTACCTTCAACTATGGAGCTTGTAGCCTTCACTTGGGTCTTGAGCAATTGAAAGACAGAATGGTTGAGTCAAGCACTATGTCTCAAGCTATTTGTTCAACCATTATTCTAGAGTTTTTGCAAGTTTTCAAAATAAAACTCAGAGATTTCTTCGTATGACCCTCTCAAGTCTCAATATGTGGTATTTTGTAGATCCTTACTAAGGCAATAGTGATATGACTCGTATGACCCTCTCAAGTCTCAATATGTGGTATTTTGTGGATCCTTACCAAGGCAATAGTGATATTTTGATTTGATTGTATGACTCGTTTCAACCATTATTCTAGAGTTTTTGCAAGTTTTCAAAATAAAACTCAGAGATTTCTTCGTATGACCCTCTCAAGTGTCAATATGTGGTATTTTGTGGTATGACCCTCTCAAGTCTCTCTCATCCTATAACTAAGGCTTATGTGAAGCTCATAGGTAGGGAGACAGCGCATACATACTTGCAAAGCATATATTGTAAAGTCAAACAATAGATCTAGAGAAACGAGTCATACAATCAAATCAAGATGTGCATATGTGTGGATATGAGGAGTGGAGTGGATATATGGTGGATGAATGGTATCAATGGTGACAATGATGTAAACCTAATTCTACTTTTGCTCCTTGAAAACATATCTCTCTCTTGAAACTTGGAAACACTTGCTAGAGAACATAGTCTATCTTATTCATCTCTCTTCTCTTTTTTTAGGCGGGCATCGAAGTACCCATTGTTTTAATATCTCGGACACTTGTCCATTTTTTTTCAATACTCTCTTTCTCTCTTTTTTTAGAGTAACTATTGCATAGCCACAAGCCTCTTTCTACAACAAAACTTTTGAGGGATAGTAACAAGAACTTGGAGCATTTATTTGGTGGTATTGGGGTGATTGGGTGGATGAATAAAAACATGTTGTTGCATACTTCCAGTGTAGATGTAGCATATTTGGGTGGAGTGTGCGTGATCTTGATTTTAAAAGCATGACAAGTCTCTAAGGTATCAACAAAGCTTGACAACACTCAATGCAAAGCAAGTAGCATGTATATGTGGATTTCCTAGTCTAGCATTTATGTATGGCTGTGGTAGGAATTCAAGCTCTATCATACAAGAACTCATCATGTAGCATTTAAGAGTTTTCAAAAGATAAATCTTCAGAACTTTAGTGTCACTAGGAACAAGATAAATAGTAGCTCAGACCTTCTCATATCATATCTGTCAATTACCTAGACTTATATCAAACATTCGCTACCCACAAGTTTTAGGCTCAGAGTAATTGTATTTAAAACTCGGGAGAATTCGAGGCTGAAAACTAGGTACTTGAAAAGAATTACGGCAGAGCAACTATTCATCATTTTCATATAGAGATTATCTTCAGAGTCCATTTTATTTGAGCAGAAAAGCAAACTTCTATACACACTCTCTTTTTATTTTATTTCAAACTTAAAGATCATACCAATCTACATAGAACTTAAAAGGAATTCTTTATTTTGTTTTATGGTTATGCATCTTTTTATAATTTTTAATAGCACACTTAAAAGTAGTAAAGTAAAAATAGCAAAGAAATACTTAGCTAGATACATGGAGGATGCTTTTCCCCCAAGCTGGATAATGATGTAGTCGTTCATTCTTGCAGTGTAGCAAACTGGCAGCGTAGATATACTCCCTCTATTGGAGCATTGATTGATGTTGATGATGATTGAAGCAGTGCTCCAGTAGTGGATAGAACATCCACTCGCTTGTCAGCTCTTCTTAATCCTTCAAATCCTGTGAAACTCAAATACACAACAAAACTTATGGAACAGATTAAGCGTTAGTGGTGAACCACCTAAGCTTCAGTTGCCTAGAGCTCTTCCATGTTTGATATAATGTTTCTTTTAAGCATAATTGCAACATGATTTCTTTTTCAATATTTTTGGATTTTATGATGCAATAAAAAATGTAATAAGATGATAATTATTTAATTTTATTTTTATTTTTATACCACCACGATGAATATTCCTGTAGGTTTTATGCCACAAAATTATTCACATGGGGCTTAAGATTATTGATGCAATGCAGTAAGCAAATATTTATTTTATTTCTCTAATGCAGATGTAGCAAAGTAAATATGCAACAGAAATTAATTGTGCTAATGTGAAAGAATAAATATGCTAAAAGAAAATTATGTAATGCTAAAAAGGGAAATATGGATAACTACCAAGTTTACCTCCTGGCAAGGGTTCAGTGACTTAAGTCTTCCGAACATGTCTTGCTCAGTCTTCCCACGGTGCATCACTAGGCTGGAAATGTGACCCTGGTTGCACCTCTTGTGACGGTGAACTGGACGATGATCCCTTCTCCTTCCATACCTATTTAGTTGATGAAGTTGACTTTGATGTTGGGGACATGTCCTTCATAGGTTCTTCTTCTTCATCATTCAGAAGCTAATTCTTGCGGTGTTGGGCTGAACGACATCTCCTCCTTGATCTGTTCTTCTTTGGCTGTCCATAAGTTGTATAATTATTGAAATAACAGCATACCTTCTCAGAAGGGAACTGGAAGTGGACCTCTCCTGATCACATGTAGATGATTGCTCGAGTTGTGTTGAGGAATGGTCTTCCAAGCACAATCGGTGGATCGTATTCTTCTTCTCCCATGTCCAGGACCATGAAGTCAGTGGGGACATAGTGATCATGAATTTGCACCATGACATCCTTTGTTATACCCTCCAGGAATCAGAATGTTTGGTCCACCATCTGCAGCTGTACATAGGTGGGGTACAAAGGTTCTTTACCGAATAAATACTCATTTGTTACCTTGGCCATTATGTTGACTCCCAACTCAGTGTCACAGAAGGTCTTGTGGAAGATTCTTTGATTGATCGTATGCTCGATTGTTGGTATGCCTAGATCATCTTGTTTAAGGAGGTACGGTGATATAAGGAGGTGATCATACTCCACGTGAACTGTGTTGATCATCTTCACTGATTTTGTAGGTGATTGCTTAGTCTTATTCCTCTTCCTCTTTGTCTTCTTTTCTGCTGTCTTGTCCTCGTATATGTACGCCTTTTATGGATGAGAAGGAGATTGCAGTGTTTTGTTCTTGAAAGTGAACCTCTCCTTTCTACCCTTGATAGTGAAACAGATTTTAGCATCATTTGTGTAGATGATGGCTTTTGCGGTCCTTAGGAATGGTCAACCCAAAATGATAGGTGCCTTCTCATCACCACCTATTTCTACTAACACAAAGTCTATAGGCACATACGAGTGTCCAACTCGCACACAGACATCTTCAAGGATGCCCTTTGGGTAGCAGAGTGACTGATCTTCAAGCTGTAAACACGTGGTTGTGTACAACAATTGATCTCCATGAATTTTCTCATAAATTACCTTTGGCATGATGTTTACGCTTGCACCAAATTCATAGACAACTTCTTCAAAAGTGTTTGGCCCAATGGCTATTGGGATGATAGGTCTTCCTGGGTCACCCTTCTTTTCTGGCATGGAGTCATCTTTCCATCCTCCTAATGGTCGATCTTTGTAGTACCATCCTGCATTGAATATGTAGACAAAATTTGTAGTTTCTAATTCTTCTAGTTGCCCTAGAATCTTACCTTTGTGGGCCAGAGGGATGGAAGAAGCCAGCTGAGCTATTTGAGATTCTATCATTTTATTAAAGCTATGCTGGTTCTTAATGGCAGAAGCAAAGCTATCCATTCTATTATTGATAGTTTCTAGCAGTTTATCATTGGAAGCTATCTTCTTAGACACTTGATCCAATAATCTAGATTGACCAGCAACTAGATCTCTCAAAGGTGTATTGAAATTATTGAAATTATTACCTTGGTAATTACCTGAGTAGCTAGGCCTTTGTTGCTGATTCCAACCTTGATTCTAAGGACGGTAGTTGGTGTTATTGTTGATATAGTTCACATCCTCTTGGATCTCTGGAAAGTTATGGCCTGAGTGCCTCCACACTCTTCACATGTCATACGGGAATCATGAATGTGCATGACTTCTTTCTTTTCACTGGCTCGGTCATCAAGCCTCTTTATTAGCAGGTCCATCTTGGCAGACAGCATGTCTACCTCCTTGAGCTGGTGCATTCCACCTCTCTTGCGGGTCTGAGTTTGTTCTTCATTCCAACCTTGGTTGGAAGCCATCTTCTGCACAAGAGCTATTGCATCTCTAATAGTAAGTGACAGAAAAGCACCTCCTGCGGTAGCATCCATTGTCATCACGGGTGCTAGTGGTCAACCCATGGTAGAAGGTTTGCATGAGTAGCCAATTCTCCATCCCATGATGAGGACACTCTGAGATATAGTCTTGAAAGCATTCCCATGCCTCAAGGACAGATTCATCATGTTGCTATTAAAAACTTGAGACTCTCCCACGTAGAGCATTTGTTTTGCCCATGGGGAAGAACTTTGCTAGGAAGGCAGTGGAGCAGATATCCCATGTAGTATTCTAGTCTTTATTGGCGTAGAACCACTATTTTGCCTTTCCCAACAGTAAGAATGGAAAAAGGCGAAGTAAAATAGCATCTCTAGTTACTCCTTTGATAGTGAAAGTGCTGTAGATCTCCAAAAAGTGTTGGATATCTGCACTCGCATCTTCATGTGCCTTTTCCACAAAATGACTAGCTTGCACCATGTTGATAAGAGTTGGCTTGAGCTCGAATCCATTCTCTCCAACATTGGTTTGTGGTCTGGTATGGATGTTGGCAGTGGTTTTAGTATAGTGGTGAATATTCCCGCATGTCACGCGGGTGACCCGGGTTTGATCCCCGGCAACGGCACCAAAAAATGCTTATTGACATTTCTTAGCGTCAGTACCAAGAATAGAATTTGAATTCTATCCCCAGCAATGGTGCCAAAAATTCTTTTTAGTATTAATTGACTTGACACTTATTCTAGTAGTCACCTCTTAATTACCTACGCCTCTAGCTTAATTGTACCAGGTTGTCATCCCTAGTGATGGAGCTAAAAGTGACTATAGACACTACCTAGTCTTACTAATAAGTAGTTATCTTATTATTTCATGTGACTAGGAAGAATATAAAGATAAGAATAGAAAGTATCCAAAAGCGCACAGATAATTATACCATTGTAGAATTTTACCCAGGAGTATTCCAGGGATCGTTATTTATATTTACCACTAGGAAGGGATGGCTATAGGAATATGATAATCACTTGTACATGCAATGGAGAGTTAACCATGTCTAATCCATCTACTCATAATAGGGATAAGTCATAAGATAAATGATAATGAATGATAAATGTCAAGTCATAAATAGTGTAATTTACTCAAATCACTCTCTTCTATAGCAATAGCATGGTTTAGGTAGAAATAAAGGAATATTCCTAAGTTATTCTTAATCATAGGTCAGAGTATACTATGATTAGTGCAATTACACTTAGCAATCATGGAAAGAATACTTTATATCTATACACAAGGGACATTACTAAGGAAGATCAAGAACAGAGCAAGTCTTCGTTCACAACTGGGTCCTACTTGTCCTATATTAAAGGATTGGACTACAAAAGACTCAATGGGAGTGTCACTTCCACGATCTACCACATGGCCCAGAATATAGGGTGCATTCACAAGTAAACAACATATAAGCACCAGGATTACACAATGTCGACCACTCACCCATGATATCAAAAGAGTGAGCGCTATACGATCTTATGCTTGAATATAAAGACATTCTAGCCGTTACACCCTAGGTGTTAGGCTTGCATTTGGCACTTGCATTACATGAGCCTAAGTATCATCTGTTTATATATGAGCATGAAACATGCATATATGGAATGTGCTTGAAACATCTGCAACATCTCCTTAAAACATATGCAACATACTCTTGTTAATTATGTTTCAATGTGTGTATGTTAGATGCTCATGCTTGGTAATGCAAGTGAATGTGGATGTCACTTCTTTCATGTGTCTCACATCACTCTCTATCGATAGTGAACCCTAGAAAAGTTTCATGAAGTTTGGAATAAAAAAGTCACATGAAATGATAAGTTATATGCTTGTTTGGATTATAACTAAAACATGCTTCTGAAACATGGAAACATGCTTTACATTCCATGTGAACTAGTGTTTATGCAACATACAAATGCAACATGTGCAACACATCTAGGACACATGTGGAACAACCTAGGGAAACATTGGTAACTTGTACCTAGCAACAACACTATGAAACAAGTGAAACAGAGCTTTGAAACAAACATTTCAAATATAGTGATTTCTATGTTTCAGTGCATGTGAGGCCTACACTTTTGTGCAATCTATGCATGGTGGGTATGTTTGGCCTCTACAACACCTTAACTACACTTAGGACACTTAATGGAACAATGTTCATGTTGATCATTTTGCCTAAATGTGCTTCTAAGTGATGGTTGACCATGTATGGACCTTGGAACGCTTTTGTTTGACCATTTCAAAAGTGTGACCTAGAGGCTTTGTGTGATTGTGCACCCTTTTACAAAGTTGTAGATAATTTTATAAGGAACAAACTTTGTTTAAGAGTAAAGTCATGAAAATGTGTGTAACATACTCAAAAAGTGCCCACAAGCCAAATTTAGGGTTGTTTCCCAACACTTAGCATATTCTAAGTCCCTAATCGGTAGTATCAAGTCAACATGTTCGTGAAATTTTATCTTCCAATTTCATATGGTAGCTCAATTAGGTTCCTTACTATGAGTTGTAGTACTTTTCACGATGGGAACAATGAATCAAGTGTCACTCAAAATGGAGCTTGGTTGGACCTTCAATAATTGTTTCCAAAATAGCAAGATGGTACTTTGTCACTCAAATGACCTTGACATTGGCATGTCACCTTCTCCAAATTTTACTAAATAACTTTAGTTGACCCAAAATTAAAAGTTGGAGAATACACGATGAAGAAGAGCATAGGAAGAGATGGCATCAGTTGGACTTTGTTTTGACCAGCAAATTTTGAAGGTTGTTAATCGCTGCCAATGCATTGACAATGCTAGTTTGAAGCTTTATTATCCACTAATCCATGGCCCAAATAATGATACACCTTATATAGAAAATGTAGAGCATGTTGTGGTCAACAACTTTGGTTTAAGGCCATTGGCCCAAATCTGGACTGAATCGGCCCAAAACGGCCTCCAAGACGGGCATAGAGACGCCTGCCACGTGCTCGGCGTATTGCCCTCGTGGCGACCGTGCAGCAGAGCACCCCCACCATGGCTGGACATGCACCACTTGACTCTCCACGCGTCCTGTGCCTTGTTGCCGAGGTGGAAGAGCACCAAGACGCGCGCCCGAGCTCCACTCAATGCCCCCTCTCGCCCTGGAGCTTCCCATTGCCTCCCTGCCTTTTCCCCATCGTACCAAAGCGCGTCCGCCATGGCCGCCCATGGACCTCCGAGCCGCTGCCATCATTCCTCCACCTCCAAGCTCCCTCGTGCTCCACCGCGTGCACGACCACCTCCACCGCCATCTCCTTGTCTTTCGGCACCCATACGCTAACCCTAACCATCACCGGAGGCTGCTGCCACTGGGCTGCTATCGTCGCCGCCGCCTCTTGCCATGGTTGTGCCACCACAGGCCACCTCGCGCTGAGCTGGGTCATCTCGCGAATCCACACGGGCGCCCTGAGGCTTCCCTACTACTCCATCGCCGCTGGCATGGCCGTCCTCCACCATCACAGTTCGCCGCCACCATTGCCGGCTAACCGACCTCCGGCCACCACGGCCATTGCCATCTCCACACCACCACATCCTGGGCCAAGTGCACCACCGCCTTCACCGCCACCCACTGCCCCGATGCACCCCTCCACGGGCTCTTCTCGCTGCCGTGGAGCTTGGCCACCAGTGCTATGGCCGCTGCGAGCTCCGGTGCTCGTGGCCAGGGCACTACGATCTGTCTCTCGGCCCTCCGTGACCACCCATGTGTGCGCATCGACCTCCCGACCCTCGTGTCGCTCTTCCCCGCCGCCGGAATCGACCTCACCGGCCGAGCCGGCCCCGCCTCCATCTCCTCTGCTTTCTAGCGACCGGAAGAAGATGATTGGTGCCCTCTCTTTGTCTCTCTGTCTCTCTGTGTTTGACAAGCAGGCCCGACTGGATAGTAGGTCCCACGCGTCAGCGCCTCTGGGAACTGGTTTGGGGTGCAAAATCGGGTGTGCATAGCAGATCTAGGGGTAAGAGGTAATTCTGTTTTTTGAATTTCAGAGTTTATGTTAAATCTTCTAAAATCCATATCTCATGCTAGGTAATTCCAAAAATAGCAAATATAGACTTTTTGGAAACCTTGAGAAAATATCTATGCAGTAGAATCATAAAATGTTACATGTTTGTAGATGTTTTCTGACGTCTTTATTTAAGCTTTAAAAATGCTCTAAAAATGCTTTTAAACTTGACTAGAGCAAGATCTGGAGTTTTAGATATCCAAAAATAGTGATTCTTGTTCTGTTAATCTTGTGATAATATGTAATAACTAATAAAAATATTAAACCTATTAGTTGTTCACTGTTTTCTTAGGGTTTTGATTTAATCTTGCTAATTAGGCATTTCTTGCATATGTTGTTTGGGAATTTCATAACTGATGTTGTGATGCTCTAAATGATGTCAAATTTTTATGGTAGCCTTTTCATGCTAGGTATGTACTGTGGTATAAAAGTCATGGTCATTGCTTACTGTATGATCAAGTTATTGATTTAACTTGTTTACAGCTTTATAAATATCGTATAAATAATATATAAATGATAAAATGGAAAATGTTGTTCCATTACCTTAGTATGATTTTTCTCTATCAAGTTGATTCATACTATGGCCATGTGTTCATAGAAAATATTGAGTTTTAGGTTTAACTTGCTCTCACATGATTTATTGCTATAGTTATTTGTCTTTTTCATAGAGGTTGATATACTTGTCCAAATGGCTTAAAATTTGGATAGTAGACTATTAGGAGCATGTTTAGGCCACTGTAATTTTGGTAGAATTTATTGTGCATTTTGATATGTGTTCATAATTCCACCTTATTATCTAGGTAAATTAAGAAATGTATTACAAAATTTATTTAGCAATGGACATTATGTTTTCTGGTGTTCATGAGTCATGTGTGAAATGTTGGAAAAGTTGGTTTTGCATAATTATATGTTTGCAACATATGTTAATAATTATTTCTTGCACTTATTAGTTTCTGGACAGTTCTGGGGGCAATGTAGATTACCCCATGTTAGTGATGTTTTTTGAGCCCCTTGTCTATAGCAAAGTTGTATATAATTCATGTATCTAGCTTGTGTTAAAATTTGGTGTCATTTGGTCAAGTAGTTTTTGAGTTATAGATGTTTAAAGTCAGGTCCTAAATTTGGTTGCTCTTTGTTTGGAGCAGACCAGATTCTGTAGTTTCATCTTTTCGACCTATTAAACTTGAGAATTAGGCTTAGGTGATTATAAATTAATTGTAGAAAATTTTATAAGCTTTCCAGAATGTCTTGTTGCACAACGTTTGGAGTTGTGGATCTCCTGTTGTGGTTAAATTACTCAGCTGTTGTTCTGATGTCCAAGAGGTGGCAAATTCTAGTTCTAGTGCTTTGATTAACTTTGCCATGCTAGTGTGTTGAAGTGTGACTCATGTCTTTGATGGTACTTGGTTTAGTACCCTATGATCTTGTGAGACTTGTTTCTTGATTGATGTGCTTGCCCTCTTCTATGTTATGCCTTAATGAGGATTAAGTTAATTTGCTCTAGGTGCTTATGTGAACTTTGGTATGCTTACTTGATTACTTTGTTTATTGCCAAGCGAGTTTCTTGTGACAAACTATGACTTGAGTCAGATCCAGGCAAGCCCCAGAGCATTATAAGCCTCCTACCTTCAAAGTAATTAATTCTATATATGTTATAAGTATTGTTGCATTAAGTGGTAGAAGTTGGTTGAAAACCTTGCTGCATCAATATCACTCCTTGTCTAGATATATGAATCCTGAATCCTTCATAGACCAGAGTCGAGTAGATGCTTCGCCCTGCTTTAAGTGGTAGAAGTCAGGTGATTTCCTATCACCTGCGAGATGTAGGGATATTCATATATGGCATGGTTGGCTATATTTGCTATCGTGGAAAAGAACCATGTGCTAATAATATGAAAGGAGACCGGACGGGATGACGATAGTGAAGCAACAAGGCATGGAGGTCTTGGGTGTGGATCTATTCCCATCTGAGTCGTTTAAGGACCGATTTGTTGTACGTCCTCGAGTCATATTGAACGCAGTCTAACACTTAGTTGGCCGGATAAGTTGTTCTGACCACGAAGCTGAGTAATACGGTTCAGGCCGGGAATCGAAGGGTAGGTCGCATCTTTGAGGAAGTAAGGATGTGCTAGGGAACATTGGCATAAGACCAAGGGGGGTTAAAGTCCCTATCATCCTGGCAGAGTGTTGCCCTTGGGGATGCGGGCATCAGTCGAACCCATGCTTTCCTAAAGTGTACCAAAGGTGACCTGAGCAGCCCTCGCTAGGCATGTCTCGGTGAGTGTTAGAAATACCCCTCCAGCTGCATAGGAACTCGATTTGAATCACCGTCGCTCCCGGTTAGTGAGCACTTGACTTGAACAGTGGCAATGTAGATTCAATTAAATTGAATGGATGGTTAATTGGATGACGATGGAATTGTTGCCTCAATTTATACCTGCTATGGTTAATATTGTTTGCTCCTAATCAAGTGAGTGCTCTAGTATAAGTTCTAATATAGATGCCAGGTTAATGATAATTAACTTGATGCTTAAGCATTAATGATTACTTATCTACAATAAGCTTTTATGCAAAATGTTGTCAAGCTATCCCACTTTATATCAGCCTTGCATGATCCTTGGTGTCACTTTATTTCTGGTTTTTGACGGGTAAGTCTAGCTGAGTACCTTCTTTTACTCAGGGTTTTATCCTCACTTGTTGCAGGTTGTGATGTATCATGGCGGCTACAAGAGTTGGTTGGCTCCTGCCTTAGTGGCGGAGTGTGATCATGGGCATGATCCTTCTTATTTACCTTATCTCTAATGCTTTTGTTGGAAATCGACCTTGGTACTGGCATGTATTTGAAATAAGATTAATGTTAGTTTCAAATTACTTTGCTTCTGCTACTTTTCAAATTTAAGTTGTAATAACTATGTTAAACTATGATGTATACTGGATTACTTATGAAATTGATGTAACATGTGACTTGTTATGTTGAATCACTACGATCTTGGCTTGTATGTTGGTTGGTTTGAAATCCCTCGTGATTTCATTAGACTACCGGAGTTATATGGGCTCAAGTGCGAGAATTTGATCACTTTGGTGATTGTTTTTGTACTTGTGCTCTTATAAGTTGGATGGTTCTATGACAGCTGGCATCGGAGCAAGATTCAACATTAAACGTGTCATATGTGTATTTAAAATAAAAGTTTTTGTTTGTAAAAATTAGTTTCATCAACTTATAGCTATATATAGGTTTGCTAAATCTGAATTTTTATACCTAAGTATGCCAGTGGTCAATTTCCTTATTGCCCATATGTGGATTATTAGGTGGCTTATAGAAGTACTAACTTGGGGGTTTTTCATTTATGTATCTACACCCAGGCCAAGGTATGTATGTGTGATGACTCTCCCACACTATGCTACTCGGTGTGTTAGATTAGAGGTAGCCTTCATATATGAAATAGCCATATATGTTGCTAGTTTACTTTTATGCAACGTCGCACCTACGCTCAAGTAAGTGTGAGTTGTGAGAGCTTGACTTTCCAACCCTCGGTCTAGGGGAGAGCTAGTTTTAGTTACTGGATTATTTACATGTTACACACATGTATATATGAAGGTACTTAATTGTGGGTGATCGAATGATTCGGGTAGTTTTGGTGCTACATGTATATATACAGGGGTATATGTATATGGGAGTACTTAGACTTTTACTTTCCTGCTTTCATGGTGTGCCATATATTGGGGAATTGTTGGGTACACTAACCACAAATGCGTAAGTCGAATGTAGCTGACGACTAGCTATATATCGAGAGAGTGCGTGTTATGCCACCGACATAGAACGTGATCGCCACCTTAGGTTGGCAGTCTTGTGAGGACGAATAGGACGAAGCATGCATCTTCATGATTGTTGCCTTATGCATAGCTATACTCCTCTCACCCTTGTTCTATAGTAAGTAATTTGCGATTGATGTGGTACACTATCTTCCTTGTGTGGAGTAAAACAAGAATGCCTTGCTCCATGTTGCTTGAGAAGGATTGCTGTGTGTGAGCTTTTTGCTTGGTAATAGTTGCTTGAGTTCGTTTGTGTAAGCTTCTTCATGTGTGCTTGAAGTTATGGTGCGTGTATGTATTCTTGTTATCTAGGTAGTACCCTAGTTGGCACCTCGTTTGTCCTCGGTGAGCATACGAGGGTCGCATAGCTTTATCCTAGAACAACGTTCATGTTACGTAATTGTGTGGTTGTTGTCTTCAATTAGGTTCTTTCTCTTAGGGGTCTGAGCCTGTAGACGTGGTTGTTAGCCATTGAATGTTTGTGTATCCATGCCTTTGCTGGACCGAAAGCCAAGATATTTCCCTTATATGCTTGCATAAGCTGTGGATGTTCTGCACCCTTTTTGTCAAGACCTTTGTCGACCGACCAACCAAGTTAAGTTCTAGCGAATGCCAACTTTGACCATGGTGTGTACGTTGCCAGTTGTGGAGGCCGTACCCAAATCCATGTTGGACCTTCTGGTTACCTCTCCCAAAGGTTAGCTAGTGTGATGCAACGTCTCTCTGCTATGGCCTCTAAATCGTGTGCTTGCAAATTCATGCATCTACCTTATCAACTCAATCTATGACTCCATATCGGTTTTTGCATTGAAATTTGCTTAATCTGTCCCCAACCTTCCCAAGTCTCGAGATGTTTATCAGTCTTGGTCTCATATTGTTGCTCAACATGATCAAATCTCCTATTAATCTTTTATCTGGTACTCCCCTCGGTGTACGCAAGTCATGCGTAGAATTTAAGCAAGAGTCTCTTGCTCAGTTATCCTTGGCAATTGCGCGATGTTCTTTTGTGCTATATTTTGATCTTTGGATCATTTTTGTGTTGCTTCTAAACCTTGTGAGTACCTCTACTTACTATCCCTCCTTGGTATGGTACTTGTTCAGACCAGCAATCTATGCCATTTGAAATTCCTCATCGGGCGTCTGTTCGGTAATGGTGTTACAATTAGTATTCTGCAGTGCCGTGATGAAACCTAGGGCCTCCTTGTGACCGACCGACACATGGTTTTGCTACTAGGCATGCGCTGGTATTGAGGTTGCTAGTCATAGCCCATTATGGAACTACATCGATGTGGGCTTTCTTGTGAGATGTTCCTTGGTTATCTTCCCATATCATATCGTAAGATCCATATCTTAGACCGAAAGTAGTGGAGTTTCCTTCTAAAGTTGCTAAGAGGATAACCTTTGAAGAATAGGTCACTGACATAAACATTAACAGACTGCAATAGGTGGTAGACAACTGACTCTACTTAGTTGTTCTAGTATTGACGAACGTCATCTAGTGAGCAAAGTATCTCATCTCTGTTGGATAAAAAGGACACACAACACTTAATGTAGGACAAGTTATCTGTTGGATGGGAATCGATTATCGCATTGTGCATATGACTGGAGCTATCCAAGTCTCAATATTGAGTGCATAATGACCATACAATCGAAATCAACCATCTCTGGTGTGACTCCTTATCTGCTGACTTCGATGGCAACCATTCATTCTGCGTCAACCATGATTATTGTGGTCAAGAGTGAAGATTGGGAATTTTTAGTGTTGAGAGACAACTGATTAGTTACTAATAGGAATGTTAATCTCCAACTAGGTAACGGCTCCTTGGTAGCTACAAAGGCTATGTCTTACAGAACAATAACCAACAAGAAATTAATCAACTAGCCAACAACTTGAGTGATACTCTATCTTCCAAAGACATTATGACCAGATAGTGCAAGGTGTTCTATCAGCTAAGGTGAAGAATTAAAGTATGCCCTAGTTCCGATCAGCATTCTTGTGACCTAGGTGCCCCAAACGGCGTTGTTCCGAACAATATTAGATGAAGTGTTGAGGAATAGTCATCAAAAGCGGTTCCCTATCCTTGTAGGAAGATCCTCCAGGTGGAGTATGTGTTTTGCCTTGCAAAAGTAACCCACAAGTTCAAAGCGTGTGCATCATCGGATTGGTATGTAAATTAATGGTCGAGATCTGCTATTGGATGGCCCTTTTGAGGTCTCACAGATACTAGTTTACACTCTTTCGTTTGCTTTTGCTTTCTCGTATCAACAATGTACGAGCAGCTTTGGTGTTCTACAAATCAATGTATACCATCGCGAATTGAAAGCAATTTGAAAAGTGTCAAACAATAGATTTCCCATCTTAGAGCTACTGTTTGATCCAAAAGAGGAAGCCTCACGGTGAAAAGTTAGCCTGACAAGGCTAGTTTCACTATGTTGCAAGTCAAACTCAACTTACTGTGCAATTGCCTCATGAAGGGGATTGTACTCAACTTGCTCGGTAGTGAGCTATTTACCGAAGTTGGTAAATACTTGCAATTTTTGCTATCTGCCAGACCTCGCTATATCCTTTTTTGGCAATAATTGCTAATACTCACTGATCTTTGGTATCTTAAAGTGTTCTTACCCAAGAGGTTGCATCTGATTCAACCCAGATAACTGTTGCCTTTGGATAAGAGAATCTTCTTAGGTAACATTTAGTAGAAATACGAAGCCGATAGAGTCAGCTATCACATTCACTAATCCCTTGATCGACTCGGATAATACAGTGTTGTCATCAGAGAAAGAAAATTGCACACATGAAACCTTAAGTAGTGTTCCATTAGTTGATATCTGAAGGATTGAACATTTACGACCAGCATAGACCTTGTCTATTGGTTAGTCAGTATCCTATAGCCTTAGAGGATGTTTGTTGTCTATGATCTCACCCCTTTTTGGAAGGTTGTGCTCAAGCCACTTTGGTAGAGGGCTGCTTCTAAACTTTGGAAACATAGAGTCATTTCGACAAGTATATTTCTGAAGATTTCAGTCTACTGTAAAGTTCATACGAACTATGTTGTGTTCATTAAAGAATCAGATACTTGTGAGTGGTTAGATCATGGACCATATGACCTCCGTACACTGAGAATGAAGTACTGTGCTATCTTGGATTACTCCCAAAGTAACAATGCTTTATGGAAGTCAATGAAGGAAATTCTACAGACAAAGTTTACCACGAAGAGCAAGTATCCAAAAGCATCTTAACCAGATTAACACTTCTAATGTTTGAAGCTTAGGAGCCTAATGCTATTGCAAATGTTGAAAACTAAATAACATGGTTCTCTTCCTTAAGAGTCTTCCATTCTGAATCTCGGGACGCGATTCCTTTAAGGGGGGAGGGCTGTAACACCCCAGGTGTTAGGCTTGCATTTGGCACTTGCATTGCAAGAGCCTAAGTATCATCTGTTCATATATGAGCATGAAACATGCATATATGGAATGTGCTTGAAACATCTGCAACATCTCCTTGAAACATATGCAACATACTCTTGTTAATTATGTTTCAATGTGTGTATGTTAGATGCTCATGCTTGGTAATGCAACTGAGTGTGGATGTCACTTCTTTCATGTGTCTCACATCACTCTCTATCGATAGTGAACCCTAGAAAAGTTTCATGAAGTTTGGAATCAAAAAGTCATATCAAATGATAAGTTATATGCTTGTTTGGATTATAACTGAAACATGCTTCTGAAACATGGAAACATGCTTTACATTCCATGTGAACTAGTGTTTATGCAACATACAAATGCAACATGTGCAACACATCTAGGACACATGTGGAACAACCTAGGGAAACATTGGTAACTTGTACCTAGCAACAACACTATGAAACAAGTGAAATAGAGCTTTGAAACAAACATTTCAAATATAGTGATTCATATGTTTCAGTGCATGTGAGGCCTACACTTTTGTGCAATCTATGCATGGTGGGTATGTTTGGCCTCTACAACACCTTAACTACACTTAGGACACTTAATGGAACAATGTTCATGTTGATCATTTTGCCTAAATGTGCTTCTAAGTGATGGTTGACCATGTATGGACCTTGGAACGCTTTTGTTTGACCATTTCAAAAGTGTGACCTAGAAGCTTTGTCTGATTGTGCACCCTTTTACAAAGTTGTAGAGAATTTTATAAGGAACAAACTTTGTTTAAGAGTCAAGTCATGAAAGTGTGTGTAACATACTCAAAAAGTGCCCACAAGCCAAATTTAGGGTTGTTTCCCAACACTTAGCATATTCTAAGTCCCTAATCGGCAGCATCAAGTCAACATGTTCGTGAAATTTTATCTTCCAATTTCATATGGTAGCTCAATTAGGTTCCTTACTATGAGTTGTAGTACTTTTCACGATGGGAACAATGAATCAAGTGTCACTCAAAATGGAGCTTGGTTGGACCTTCAATAATTGTTTCCAAAACAACAAGATGGTACTTTGTCGCTCAAATGACCATGACATTGGCATGTCACGTTCTCCAAATTTTACTAAATAACTTTAGTTGACCCAAAAGTAAAAGTTGGAGAATACATGATGAAGAAGAGCATAGGAAGAGATGGCATCAGTTGGACTTTGTTTTGACCAGCAATTTTTGAAGATTGTTAATCGTTGTCAATGCATTGACAATGCTAGTTTGAAGCTTAATTATCCACTAATCCGTGGCCCAAATAAGGATACACCTTAAATAGAAAATGTAGAGCATGCTGTGGTCAACAACTTTGGTTTAAGGCCCTTGGCCCAAATCTAGACTGAACCAGCCGAAAACGGCCTCCAAGACGGGCACAAAGACGCCTGCCACGTGCTCGGCATATTGCCCTCGTGGCGACCGTGCAGCAGAGCACCCCCACCATGGCTAGACACGCACCACTTGACTCTCCACGCGTCCTTTGCCTTGTTGCCGAGGTGGAAGAGCACCACGACGCACGCCCGAGCTCCACTCCATGCCCCTCTCGCCCTGGAGCTTCCCATTGCCTCTCTGCCTTTTCCCCGTCGTACCAGAGCGCGTCTGCCATGGCCGGCCACGGACCTTCGAGCCACTGTCGTCGTTCCTCCACCTCCAAGCTCCCTCATCCTCCACCACACGCTCCACCACCTCCGCCGCTGTCTCCTTATCTTTCGGCGCCCATTCCCTGACCCAGACCATCACCGGAGGCCGCTGCCACCTGGCTGCTATCGTCGCCGCCGCCTATTGCCATGGCTGTGCTGCGACAGGCCACCTCGTGCTAAGCTGGGTCATCCCACGGGTCTAGACGGGCGCCCTAAGGCTTCCCTACTACTCCATCGCCGCCGGCATGGCCGTCCTCCGCCGTCACAGTTCGCCGCCACCATTGCCAGCCAATCGAGCTCCGGCCGCCACAGCCATTCCCATCTCCACACCACCACATCCTGGGCCAAGTGCACCACCGCCTTCACCACCACCTGGCGCCCCGATGCGCCCCTCCCCGGGCTCTTCTCATTGCCTTGGAGCTTGGCCACTGGTGCCATGGCCGCCGTGAGCTCCAGTGCTCGTGGCCAGGGCACCACGGTCCGTCTCCCGGCCCTCCGCGACCACCCACGTCTGCGCATCGACTTCCCGACCCTCGCGCTGCTCTTCCCCGCCACCGAAATTGACCTCACTGGCCGAGCCGGCCCCGCCTCCGTTTCCTCTGCTTTCCGGCGATTGGAAGAAGACGATCGGTGCCCTCTCTTTGTCTCTCTGTCTCTCTGTGTTTGACAAGTAGGCCCGACTGGACAGTAGGTCCCACGCGTCAGCGCCTCTGGGAATTGGTTTGGGGTGCAAAACTAGGTGTGCATAGTAGATCTAGGGGTAAGAGGTAATTCTATTTTTGAATTTTAGAGTTTATGTTAAATCTTCTAAAATCCATATCTCATGCTAGGTAATTCCAAAAATAGCAAATATAGACTTTTTGGAAACCTTGAGAAAATATCTATAAAATAGAATCATAAAATGTTATATGTTTGTAGATATTTTCTGATGTCTTTATTTAAGCTTTAAAAATGCTCTAAAATGCCTTTAAATTTGACCAGAGCAAGATCTGGAGTTTTAGATATCCAAAAATAGTGATTCTTATTCTGTTAATCTTGTGATAATATGTAATAACTAATAAAAATATTAAACCTATTTGTTGTTCACTGTTTTCTTAGGGTTTTGATTTAATCTTGCTAATTAGGCATTTCTTGCATATGTTGTTTGGGAAATTCATAACTGATGCTGTGGTGCTCCAAATGATGTGAAATTTTTGTGGTAGCCTTGTCATGCTAGGTATGTACTGTGGTATGAAATTCATGGTTGTTCCTTACTGTATGGTCAATTTATTGATTTAACTTTTTTACGGCTTGATAAATAGCGTATAAATAATATATAAATGACAAAATGGAAAATGTTGTTCCATTACCTTAGTATGATGTTGCTCGATCATGTTGATTCATACTATGGCCATGTGTCCATAGAAAATATTGAGTTTTAGGTTTAACTTTTTCTCACATGATTTATTGAAATAGTTATTTGTATTTTTCATAGAGGTTGATATACTTGTCCAAATAGCTTGAAATTTTGATAGTAGACTATTGGGGGAATATTTAGGCCACTGTAATGTTGGTAGAATTTATTGTGCAATTTTGATATGTGTTCACAATTCCACCTAATTATCTAGGTAAATTAAGAAATGTATTAAAATGATTTATTAAGAAATGGACATTATGTTTTCTGGTGTTCATTAGTCATGTGTGAAATTTTGGTAAAGTTGGTTTTGCACAATTATATGTTTGCAACATATGTTAATAATTATTTCTTGCAATTATTGGTTTCTGGACAGTTCTGGGGGCAATGTAGATTACCCCATGTTAATTATTTTTTTGAGCACCTTGTCTATAGAAAAGTTGTATATAATTAATGTATCTAGCTTGTGATAAAATTTGGTGGCATTTGGTTAAGTAGTTTTTGAGTTATAGATGTTTAAAGTCAGGTCCCATATTTGGTTGCTCTCTGTTTGGAGCAGACCAGATTCTGTAGTTTCATCTTTTTGACCTATTAAACTTGAGAATTAGGCTTAGGTGATTATAAATGAATTATAGATAATTTCATAAGCTTTCCAGAATGTATTGTTGCACATTGTTTGGAGTTTTAGATCTCCTGTTGTGGTTAAATTACTCAACTGTTGTTCTGATGTCCAGGGGGTGGCAAATTCTAGTTCTAGTGCTTTGATTAACTTTGCCATGCTAGTGTGTTGAAGTGTGACTCATATCTTTGATGGTACTTGGTTTAGTACCCTGTGATCTTGTGAGACTTGTTTTTTGATTGATGTGCTTGCCCTCTTCTATGTTATGCCTTAATGAGGATTAAGTTAATTAGCTTTAGGTGCTTATGTGAACTTTGGTATGCTTACTTGATTACTTTGTTTATTGCACTTCTATGCATTCATACATATGCATTGTTGCACCTCATTTAGGTATGCTATCTGAAACACGTGAAGGACCTGATGTGGAGCTAACCAGAAGATGGTGTTGGTGGACCTATCTTAGAGATGGAAGGATCGGACAAGTGCTAGAATGAGGGAATGCTCGCCAAGCGAGTTTCTTCTCACAAACTCTGACTAGAGTCGGATCCTAGGCAAGCCCTGGAGCATTATAAGCCTCCTACCTTCAAAAGCAATTAATTCTATATATGTTATAAGTATTGTTGCATTAAGTGGTAGGAGTTGGTTGAAAACCTTGCTGCATCAATATCACTCCTTGTCCAGATGTATGAATCCTGAATCCTACATAGACCAGGGCCGAGTAGATGCTTAGCCCTGCTTTAAGCAGTAGAAGTCAGGTGATTTCCTGTCACCTATGAGATGTAGGGATATTCATATATGGCACGGTTGGCTATATTTGCTATCATGGAAAAGAACCATGTGCTAATAATATGAAAGGAGACCGAGCGGGATAACGATAGTGAAGCAACAAGGCATGGAGGTCTTGGGTGTGGATTTATCCCCGTCTGAGTCATTTAAGGACCAATTCATTGTATGTCCTTGAGTCATGTTGAATGCAGTCTAACACTTAGTTGGCCGGATAAGTCGTTCTGACCACAAAGCCGAGTAATACGGTTCAGGCCAGGAATCGAAGGGTAGGTCGCATCTTGGAGGAAGTAAGGATGTGCTAGGGAACATTAGCATAAGACCAAGAGGGGGTTAAAGTCCCTATCATCCTGGCAGAGTGTTGCCCTTGGGGATGCGGCATCAGTCGAACTCGTGCTTTCCTAAAGTGTATCAAAGGTGACCTGAGCAGCCCTCGCCCGGCATGTCTCGGTGAGTGTTAGAAATACCCCTCCAGCTGCATAGGAACTCGATTCGAATCGCCATCGCTCCCGGTTAGTGAGCACTTGACTTGAGCAGCGGCAACGTAGATTCAATTAAATTGAATGGATGGTTAATTGGATGATGATGGAATTGTTGCCTCAATTTATACCTGCTATGGTTAATATTGTTTGCTCCTAATCAAGTGAGTGCTCTAGTACAAGTTCTAATATAGATGCCAGGTTAATGATAATTAACTTGATGCTTACGCATTAATGATTACTTATCTATAATAAGCTTTTATGCAAAATGTTGTCAAGCTATCCCACCTTATATCAGCCTTGCATGATCCTTGGTGTCACTTTATTTTTGGTTTTTGACAGGTAAGTCTGGCTGAGTACCTTCTTGTACTCAGGGTTTTATCCCCACTTATTGCAGGTTATGATGTATCATAGCGACTGCAAGAGTTGGTTGGCTCCTGCCTTAGTGGTGGAGTGTGATCATGGGCATGGTCCTTCTTATTTACCTTATCTCTAATGCTTTTGTTGGAAATCGACCTTAGTACTGGCATGTATTTGAAATAAGATTAATGTTAGTTTCAAATTACTTTGCTTCCGCTACTTTTCAAATTTAAGTTGTAATAACTATGTTAAACTCTGATGTATACTGGATTACTTGTGAAATGGATGTAACATGTGACTTGTTATGTTGAATCACTACGATCTTGGCTTGTATGTTGGTTGGTTTGAAATACCTCATGATTTCATTGGACTACCAGAGTTATATGGGCTGAAGTGCGAGAATTTGATCACTTTGGTGATTGTTTTTGTACTTGTGCTCTTATAATTTGGACAATTCTGTGACACTAACTATACAAAGTATATAATCAAAGTAGACAATGAACAATATAACTAAGAACATAGATAATATATAGAGTAATGTCTTATCTATTATAACTAGTAAGTAAATACAGAAAGATACAAAAGAGAAGTACAAAAGGCTTTACCAAGCCGCGCTCTTGACATGATCCGAAATCCAAGCGAAGCTTGCCTTCCTCTACTTCTAACCTAAGTAGCTATGCTCTAAAATATGGTGGAGCTCTAGGGAAACTAGGGTTTCTTCCTCTGATGACTTGATCAAATGACTTGAATGCTTTGTACCCAGGGCATAGGGGCTAGCTTAAATAGGCTGGTGGGATGAACTAGAGCCCACAGATCAAACCGACCTTGATCAACGGCAATTATGCAAACCCTAAGGTGGTAGAGAACCAACTTGCAAAGGTGGCTGATAGGTGGGACCCACTTGGGTCACCAACCTGGGTGGCTTCCAGGTGGGCCCCTCCCTCGGTGGGTCACCTTCTCGTGTCTTCTAGATCCTTCTCAACTTGGTTCCACGATGGAATATGCTTTTTACCCTGACATCATTAATATCTTGCCTCCTTTTCCTGATAAACCCCTGCAGAAACACAGATTCACCAAAACCTATAGAATTATTTTAGTTTAAACCCTAATTCTATGTTTGGAGGTTGATATATGCCCTTTTTCATGTTTCATTGATGGTTTATAATAGTAGTTAGTGACCGTCAACACCTTGTCAAGATGGAGCACCAGTTGGGTGTTCCCCCGACCGATGCCGAGCATGGTGTCATAGAAAGCCTTCGCGGAGGCAGTTAATGTCACTAGGTAGGTGGCCACCTCCTGGGTCCTCTAGCCCGCGACTTGTTGGCAGTCCTTATCGACACATTTATATCACCAATATAAGTCCAAAAAGGAAAGAACTACATGTTTCTACACACATATACCTTTGCTACTGATCGAATTCCACTTGTATTGGAAGAATTGTCACTCTGTAGGAATCTACACCAAGTACAAGGAATTCGTACCAAAAAGGCGCCAAATCAGGAAAGCGTAAAAGGCAAAAGAAGGGAAGAAGCCCAACCAGATAATCAAACCTAGGCCAACCCACATCAGTACTGAGGCCCAAACCCAGAGAGCAGCCAACTGTATGATCATCATCTGTTCTTTGCACTGCTATATTAGATATGCCTGCTCCATTTAGGAACATTCTTTTATTCTTTGTTTTCCCTTCTATCCTTGAGGTTGGGCCAAGTGTGTGTCACATTATCTTAAACTTGTCTTGATTTACCCCTGTACTGAGTACTGGTCTATTATGCAACCATGTTATCTTATCCATGTCCCTACTAGAGACTATTACACCATGTCTTCCTTTGGGAAAATATAAATGAACGATACCTAAATACTTTCGGGTGAAATGCTACAATGATAGATCTATGCGCTTGCGGATAACCTCTGTAAACGTTATGATCTATCGGTTAACATTCCTTAGTACTATTGCTAGGATACAACAATTCTAGTAGTGATGCTAGGGAATGCCAATAGACATTTCTAACACTGTTACCGTGGGTGGACCTAAACCTCCATTTTTGTTGATCATGTTAACAAATGCCAACAAGCATTTCTGGCGCCGTTGCTGGGGAAGGCATTAGTTAATAAGACTCTAGTAGGACATGTTCAGGATGATGTGTATGTATGGTAGCCATTGCTCATACAGGCTAATCTTTCATGTTTTCTCCTGTTGGGGTGAAAACAAGATAGTGTATGAGTGGTTTCGACCTGCCGGACAACTTCATTCCTGGTCTAGAGGCACTCCTAAGGAAGAACAGGTCTCGTACCTCTTCTTATTCTGCCACTCCACCGGCAACCAAACCACTCGCTCTTGTACCAGCTGCTACTATTGCTATGGCCTAAAAGTCACTCCGTGAGTTCTCCGTCCTGGATGTTGACAACGTGCCCACCGGGCCCGCTGTCAACATTGGTGACAAGAACTTTGAACTTAGGACTGGGTTGATCACCATGGTGCATGCCAGTCCATTTTGTGGACTGCCTAGTGAGGCTGCCAACACACACCTATAGACCTTCCTTGAACTGTGCGACACAATCGTCATCAAAGACGTCACACCTGATTCTATAAGGCTTTGTTTGTTTCCTTTCTCCCTCGAGGGGAAGGCAAAATGGTGTTCTACAAGGACAAGGAAGTTGTTGATACCTAGAGCAAATGCTCCATGGCGTTCCTATAGGGTCGAGATGGCGAACTAGAGGAGGGGTGAATAGTCCTTTCTAAAACTTAATTGCGTTGGCTAAGTGAAACAAGTGAGGAATTAAATCTATCGGTCTAGCCAAGACTACACCCCTCTATCTATAACTTCTAGCACCTTACAAAAGATCCTAATCAAGCAAATAAGGTGCCTTCCTAGCAAGAGCTCACCTAAACAATTCTAGAGCAAAGTCACACAAACCTAGGCACTGGTACTTTGCCAACTAGGGGAGCTCCTACACAACTAGTGAAGCAAAAGCACTAAGCTCCTAAGCTCACTAGCGATGCTCAATAACAAGGCAACCATTGCCAAATTAGAGAGCGCAAATTACTTAGCTACACAAACTAAGCAATGTGACTGACGAGGTTACACAAACCAAATTAGCCACGCAAGGGGAAACTTCTAGCTACACGAGCAAGAAGGTAACTAGCTAGCTACACAAGCAAAACTAGATACAAGAGCAACTACACAAGCAACATACATATGAAAGTAAATACAACCTTGTGTTGCACGAAGGCAAACCACCGAGAATAGTAGACAATGTTGACATGATGATTTTCTCCCGAGGTTCACTTGGTTGCCACCAAGCTACGTCCCCGTTGTGTCGACCAACACTTCATGGTTCGGTGGCTAATCAGTATCCACAACCGAGCTCTCCCAAAGAGTGCCGCAAGAACCCACCATCAAGTGTGGTAGCTCAATGACATGATCTACTAGAGTTGCTCTTCTCAATCCCCGCGGGGTCAGCACAATCCCCCTCACAAAGCTTCTCCGGAGCCTCACACAATCTTCTTGCGAGCTTTGATGGAGCCACAAGACACCAAGCCATCTAGGAGGTGACAACCTCCAAGAGTAACAAGCACCACCGTCTTGCAACTCGAACACCTAGTGCCACTCGATGCAATCTCATGATGCAACACACTAGAATCACACTCACTCGCAATCGATTCGCACTCTTGCAAGCACGAGTTAGAGGCTCTCCTAGCACTCCCAAAGCATGGACACTAAGTTCCAAGGGTGCCAAAACACCATCCAAGGCCAGTCAAGGGGCTATTTATAAGCCCCTCCATGAAATAGAGCCATTGCCCATTCACTGGGATAAAAACGGGGGCACCAGACGCGTCTATCGCGCTTGCAACAGACGCGGCACAACGCGTCCGATGCTCACGAAGCTGCCACGTGTCCTGCATAGTCAACTTTCCATCAGTCGTCTTTGCCTTCATCTGACGCGTCTGATGCTAAAAGGTTCACGCGTCTGACGCTCACTAGACGTGGTCTAGTAAAGTCCAAACATTGGTTTTCCGCCACCTGACGCGTCCATCGTGAAAGCAACAGACATGCACCGCGTCTATCGTCGCTGAGGCTAGCAGAGCTACTGATGTCGCTTGCAATAGATGTTGACATCCAGCATCTGTTGCCTGACCAGGGCCACGTCCGATGCAAGCTCACCTGCGCGCGCCTCAGCGAAGAGTACACAGATGCTGATGTCAGCATCTGATGCTCACGGTGACAGCGTCAGACGCTTGTTTCTCAGCGAGAAACACTTTCGCGACTTCGCCTCCGGTTCCATCCTTCGGCGCAATGGAAAATAAGTGTTTCATCTTCGCGAAAATGCCTGAATCCAGCTGAGCAAGCTCGGTAGGAAGGAGAGAGGACCCCAAACCCCTCTCTACCACTCAAACTCCACCGCCTTCACAAATGTGCCAACACCACCAAGTGAACATCACAATGTGCATGTGTGTTAGCATTTTCACAAACATTTTCTTCGAAGGCATTAGGCACTCAACTTGCCACGCCTCTCGATCCTAACACGTATGAAAAGTTAGATCGCTCAAGTGGAACTAGATGACCAATATGCAAACAAGTTTGCCCCTCTTAATAGTACGGCCATCTATCCTAAACCCGGTCATGCACTTCTCTACACAACCTTTGACCGGTGAAATGAAATGCCCTAGGATTATACCTTTGTCTTGCGCATTCCATTCCAACTCCTCCGATGTTGATGCAACACATGCACCAACCAATCACCAAATGATATGATCCACTTCATATCATCACGTGACGTATTGGTTCATTGATCTTGACCTTACTTGCTCTTCACCATTGTGTCGGTCCATCGGCACCAAGTCTTGCTCAAGCTTCACTGTCACATGCGGTCCCTCGCTTCAAAGCCTCTGCCTTGCCCTTCACACTCGCAACCATTCCATCGAGCCAAGTCATGTCTTGATCTTCTCCACCTTGATCACATGACTCCATGTCATGTCTCATATGCAATGAGCTCCTACATCATCACATGTGCAAGCTTTGCAACATCTCCAAGCCATTTCCACCTTCATGGCATATGTTACTCACACACATGTACATGTGGACTAATCACCTATGTATCTCACATAAACATAATTAGTCCACCTAAGGTTGTCACTCAATTACCAAAATCAAACAAGGACCTTTCAGTTCCTCACTAAATTCTTCCCCATAGGCAAAACCAATGCCCTGAGGGGAAGAATTACCAATTTATAGCAAAATTCCATAGAACCCATCCTCGAGGCATGGGAGAGGTTGCAAGAGTACATCCAAGCATGCCCACACCATGGGATGGAAAATTGGCTCGTGCTCCATAACTTCTATGATGGGTTAACACCCATGTCGAAGGGGCACATCAATGCCACTACTGGAGGGGCATTCCTCTCACTTACCATCAATGGAGCCATGGCCCTAATCGACAAGATAGTAGCCAATCATGGGTGGGGCGAAGAGCGAATCCAGCCCAAACAACAAGAAGACATGCATACCGTGAAGGAGACGGATGTGCTTGCCACAAGAATGGACCTCCTATTAAAGAGGCTTGATGAGTGTGCCACTGAAAAGGAAGTAATGTATGGCATCGTCAAGGCCATGGACTCGCATATGATATGCGAAGTCTGTGGTGATGTTGGCCATTCGGGGAATGACAACACTGAGATCCATGGAGACACTGCCTACATCAGCAATGGATTTCACCAACATGGAGGCCTAAACGGGTGGAATAACCAGTCGCACCCACAATATCAAGGAGGTAATTCGAACTTCAACTCAAATTACAATTTGAATGAACTTTCCTTGAAAGATTTAGTCCTAAGCCAAGAAAAAATAATTGAAAATCTTATAGAAAAGTTGATAATTAATGATAAAATGCTTGAAATTATGAATTCTAAAATAGAAGGTTTAACTTCTTCTATCAAAAACCAACTGAGCTTTAATAAAAGGGTAGAAATACAGTTAGCTCAATTTGCTGCTGCTATACCTGTTGCTGGTTTGGGAAAAATTTTGGGGCAACCTAAAACTTCTTTTGAATCTGTTAAAATGGTCTCAACGAGGTTTGGTAAGCCTCTATGTCGGGAAAGCCACGATCATCTCATAAATCCATCATTCATCACCAAGAAAGAAGATCCTGGCTGCCCGACAATCACATGCTCAATTGGCCCACATGTCTTCCACAACGCCTTCTGCGACCTTGGAGTAAGCATCAACATCATTTCCAAGGTAACATATAATAAAATACTAGGTGGACCTTTGTCAACTGCACATTTTTCAACTATAGATGGCGGATCAATCACTACGAAAGTCGGAAGGAGTAGCCAAGGGCATTTTGGTGAAAATTCAAGACATATATCCCTAGGGATTTTGTTGTTCTAGACATGGGCCACAACAAGAAAGTTCCCCCAATCCTAGGGAGACCATTTCTTAACACTACAAATGCAGTCTTACATGTGGGATTAGGGCATGTTAGCTTTCACATGCAAGGACAAACAATGAGATGCCCAGTCAATGGGTTCAACATGCATAGATATACTAAAAATCAAAAGTTGTGGGTTGAAAATGCTTACTCTAGTCTAAGTAGTTGCTTGACATGATATAGTGCAACAGATTCTGCTATGACTTTGTTCTAAGAAAGACTTGACATCTGGAGTTTTCTTTTCAAAATGCTAAAATCAAAAGTTCCTCAATGATCCAAAATTCCTACCAAAGCCATATGACACATTATTTGCAAACCCTTAGTCATATGCTGCTTGTATTCTTGTTGAGCTTTGTCAAATTGGTGTGACCAATGTTGAGATTCTTTTCATGCACCCATGATCAAGATTCATGTACACCCACAAATAAAATGCTAACTCTTACATTGAGAGTTACGCAAAAACATGCCTTTCTATCCGCCAAAATAAAACTCCTTCACTTGTGTTATGGACCTCTCTCTCCAAATTCCACTACAAAGACTAGTATGGGCTATGCAAAAATATGAGAGAAATAAAAGAAGCCATGCCAAAGAAGCATGAGCCAAAAAAGAGAAATAAAATATGCCATGCCAAAGAAGCATGAGCCAAAAAAGAGAGAAAGAAAAGAATAAAGATAGCCCATACTTTCAAAAGCTCCAAAGAGAGATAGGCATGACAATGGAGTACAAAAACTTAGAAAAAAAATATATTCCACACGCTTGCATAATCTTGATCAAAGTGTATGACTAGTCTCTCCATATGGTCCGGTTTTTGACTTAGCAACATGACATGATACAAGTATGCCACTTTCATACCTACCCAAGCTCCACATAAGCCCTATTAGATGGTAGGATGAAAGAAAGGCAAAGTCAAAAGCCTTTGGTGAGGAATTCATACACAATTGTGTGGTCAAGTGTATCATTTGTGGAACTACACTTTATTTTGCAAAACTTTCAAAACCTCTGGATAGATGGTCAATCAAAGAACGAATGATGAGCAGGTCTATTAATCTGTTCTATTCTGCAACCAACCAAGACTTGGAGAAGGCTAAAAAGCCCTACAGGTAACAAGAAAATAATGGGTGTACAAAATGCCAATTTATTCAAATTGCGAAAGAAAACTTCGTTATAAACATGGCATCTTTGAAATGTAATCGGCATAGTAGCAACTCCTGATCAACAACCAATGTCTTAGCTTTTGCTCGAGGATGAGCAAAGGGTAAGCTTAGGGGATTTTGTTGGCGGTCCTTATCGACACATTTATACCATCAATATAAGTCCAAAAAGGAAAGAACTACATGTTTCTACACACATATACCTTTGCTACTGACTGAATTCCACTTGTACTAGAAGAATTGTCACTCTGCAGGAATCTACACCATGTACAAGGAATTCATACCAAAAAGGCACCAAATCGGGAAAGCGTAAAAGGCAAAAGAAGGGAAGAAGCCCAACCAGATAATCAAACCTAGGCCAACCCACATCAGTATCGAGGCCCAAACCTAGAGAGCAGCCCACCGTGTGAAGGAGAGGTCGGACCAGGCCACCCCAAGCACGGGCGCGCTAGGGGCGCGGCTGCCCCCTCCTACCACTTGGCCCTACTTCATGTTGGTGGTTTGGCATTGAATAGGGGCTAGTGATGCGGGGTTATATTCAGGGAATATTCCCCCCCAAACCAACCAGGCAGCCCCTATATAAGAGGATGGAGACCCCCTCACTCACACACACCATTTGAGTTCACCTCCACCTCTCCACTCCTCACTCTCTAGCTTAGTAGTAGTAGTGTAGTATTTCGGAGCTAGGCAAAGCTATCAAGGAGGGCTTGGCTCCTTGGAAGAAAGGATCATTGGTATGAATACAAATATGGTTTCTTCCAAAGTCATGCTCTCATTTAATATATATAGTTGTGCCATAGAACTAGAGTATAGTATTCATGTTATAATCTTAACATATGAACAAGCATATAGCTTGTGTGTTATGATCTAAACATGTTCTTTTGACATGATCATATCATATGAACTAGACTATAGTTTCTATGCTATGATTTTGTCATATAGAACCTTATCTTAAACTTTCATGCTATATATATGCTGAGGATTAGAGCTAAGTTGAGGTGGCAGTTCGTCGTGCCTTCGGGTATGCCCATGTCCTATGCTTGTTGATCTGTAGGGTTAGAGTCCTAGGGGGATGCGGGTAGCTTTCTTGTAAGTGGGCGTGGTGCTCGGGTACAAGGGAACAGCGGATGCATTTCCCTTTCTCTGGTTGAGGGGTAGGCGGCAGGTGGTGACAGCCCTATCCATCCCTTGCAATCCCCCCACATTTGTCTAGGGTGTAGGAGTCCAAATTGTCACATGAGGTTGCTGGCAGACCAATACTCGGTAGCCTCCCGACCTATCTCATGCCTAGTTCTAACTCTTAACCATGTATATGTATGGTCATCATCTATTCTTTGCATGGCTATATTAGATATGTGTGCTCCATTTAGGAACATTCTTTTATTCTTTGTTTTCCCTTTTATCCTTGAGGTTGGCCCAAGTGCGTGTCACACTATCTTAAACTTATCATGACTTACCCCTGTATTGTGTGCTGGTCTATTATGTAGTCATGTTATCTTGTCCATGTCCCTACTAGAGACTATTACACAATGCCATCCTTTGGGAAAATATAAATGAACGATACCCGAATACTTCCTGGTGAAATGCTACAACGATAGATCCGTGTGCTTGCGGATAACCTCTATAAATGTTATGACCTATTGGTTGACATTCCTTAGTACTATTGTTAGGATACACCAATTCTAGTAGCGATGCTAGGGATTGTGTTAAGAAATGCCAACATGGCCTCCTTCTCCTCCTGATCTGAGAGCGCCTTCATGCGCAACCCTAAAAGAAACAACAAAATCATGACCAAGCACTATGACCGAGCGAAAGCAAGATACAAGCAAAAGAAGACTCACTAGTGCAAGTAGAGCAGAGGTTTTGGCAGTCAACCTCGAGGCGCTAACGTTGTTGTTCGGCTTTGTTCTGAGCAGCGTCCACCGTGGTGTGCTCTATCTCCTAAACGGCCATCGTCTCCTTAAGACTGGCCACCTAGGACATTAGTAAATCGATCTGTGACTGAGCCCACACCTCTCACTCTGTGGACTGCATCTAGGTCAAATCAATCACCTAGGTGCCATTGATTAGGCCCCGACGTAGTTGCTCTAATGCCATCTAGGAAGCCTCTAGCTCCCCACACAAGTGCCACACCTCGCCCTCCGCCTCATCTAGGCAGCCACGGTCCGCGGCACCCCTGACCCACATTTGGTGGGCCAAGGGAAACCAGGACTTCTCCATTGAAGTCTTCATCAGCTCCAATAGGAAAGGAAAACATGATCAAACGATCCAATCAAGGACACGACCCACACAACGAGCTCAAAGAAAAAGCAAGACAAGATGGCTCACCTGCCCTCGGGCCACCACCTCATCGACCATCATCCACCGGGCATCCATGCTCAGCTTGGCGACCATGATGAGTGTGTCATCCAGCTCGGACAAGGTCACCTAGACCCTCTCATAGCTCTAGGACACATCGGCCCACATGACCAGCTTAGTCGTGTCATTCACCATGAATATAGCCTTGCAGGGGTCCCAATGATGCGGCTAGACAAAGGAATCCTTGCCTAGCTCAACCCATTCCTCGTGGAGAACAAGGGCCATCCCGTATGGGCCACCGACGGTCACCCCCTCGAGAGGAGGATCGACAGTGGACAACAAGTTTGCTCCCCCTCTGAGGCGGTAGCCACACCAAGCTCACCCACGTCCGGAGTTCCCTCTCAGCCACACTTGCTATCGCCCCAACGAGAGCGGCCCTCTACCGTAGCGGAGCACTTCACATCAGGCGAGTGTAGGATCATGAGAGGGAGGAGCCAGGCCACCATCACTATGCCCCCCCCCCCGTCGCTCGATGATGGTCCCAACAGCATGGGTGGGTTCATGAAGCCCATCGATGGCCTCAAAATCTCAAACCCTAGAAGGGGTTCCCTGCATCGAGAAACCATCAAGGTGAATCAGCTAGATTCTATCGACCATGACCACAAAGGAAGATTGAAAGACAATGTACCTGCTAGAATGACCCACAGATCGGGGGATGGCGTGCCTCATCACGCCTCTCCCTAGGAATGGAATCACAATGGGAGTCGTTGCAAATGACACCGCTTGGTCAAGAACCAACAAGGCATCTCTAGCCACACCGGCATTGTCGGCCTCCTTCGCACGGTGGCCTCTAACAACCCCCGCTCCCTCTGCCCTAGATAATTTCGAACAAGGCATCGAGGGCACATGACACTCGACTTCCACACCAATAAGAGGGAGCTAGAAGAGGTCTCGACCCTCCCCATCAAGCACCTCCATAACAAGATGGTGGTGTGGGGGTATAGACCTGTATACCCTCATGGATACACATGGCCACACTGGAGGAAGTGGCCCAACTCATCAGAACAGGCTGCGCAGATCACCCAACTAATTGGCGTACCACGTGGGATAGACAGAGACCAGCTTGACGATCAAGGGAACCTAGTTAGTTAGGATAAATTTTGTATCCCATGTGGATACGGTTGTTGTAATCGATTGGAACTAGATTCCTTAGATCTGTAACCTTGCCCCTCGTACTATATAAGGCAGGCAAGGACCCCTCTCAAATCATCTGATACAAAATCAATACAATCCATAGAGACGCAGGACGTAGGGTGTTATGCTGTTTCTGCGGTCGGAACCTGGATAAACCCTTGTGTTCACCTTGCGTCTATCGCGCACCTTCACCGATTAATCTACTACCATGGGCATATCCCTCGATAGACTGTCGATCACATCTAGTCGACAGTGGCGCACTAGGTAGGGGGTGTGCGTGCAGACCTCATGGCCGGCCAAACATTCACCATCAGGACATTCACATGGACCACTAGCATGGATGACGCCGTTGAAGTCATGGAGGTGGTGCAGGCTCCTCGTGCACCAACCGAATCTACACCAGCACCAGTGAATCTGATCCCAAGATTACTCTCAGGGTCGACTTCTCTGGCAACTCATCGACCGCTTCCCCGCTACCAAGGAAGGCGGCTCGACAACTCTGATCTGATCAAATCTGTCGATCGGGTCACCGCGGTCTTGGTCGAAACCCTCACCTCGGTAGAATCGATCAGAGATCAATCTGTCGAGGATGGTTGTGGCCCTATCTATCATCACCGGACCGAGCGACCTGCTCGGGATAGCCGCCAGAGGTGTCTAGATTCTGATCTGGTGATCACAGCGACTCCTGAAGGGCAAACGGTCCGTTACCGACCAGCTCCTGCCACCGGCCTAAGGTCGGTGGACTATGAGATCCTGATGGAGCATCCATCTAGCATTTACCCATACGGGCTGGTGAACGTGGCATCTGAGTACATGGTCCGCATCCCACATCTATTCATGGATCCCGCTGAGCGTGACCACATTTTGGATCTATCCTTGTTAGAATTGCCTGAGATCGGCCACCCTGCCCCTGTCATCAACATGGTGGACATCAGGCATATTGGTGGGGATTCGCTCTCTACCATCCGGGAGGAAAGCACCGGATCTATCGGTTCTACCCGTGCCATTACCATCCCATATGAATAGGAGTTCCTAGCGTTTTTCATCAGCTTTGGAGGCGCAATCTTCGCCATCAGCGCCGATGAACCATCCTGTGAAGGGGAGACGAACCAAGAGAGAGCTGCTCGGGTAGAAAGAAATGCCAATCGCATGGCTTGCAGTGTAACACCTCAGGTGTTTAGCTCCTTAATTGCATTGCATTTGCATAAGCATAAGCAAGCATCATTCATTTCATGCATAAGCTTAATATGTTATATTTCATGTGAAGTAAAAGTGAGTAAGGTGCAAAACATAAGTACCTTATGTGCAATTTCCTTTGTGAGACATGTCAACCACTTTAGTGTAACATATTAGCAAATGTTATGCAACACACTCATGCAACATGTGCAACATGAGCTTGCAACATTTGGGTGAAAGTATGGAATTACTTGTTCCGAAGTATGTGACACTAGGAACTTTGTGCAACCAATATGTAGAGTGGCTAATTAGGTCTTATAACACCTTAATTACATTTAGGGTAAGTAGTGGAGCAATGTTCATGTTGACCAAAATTACCAAATTGCCCTTCCAAATGTTGTTGACTAAATTGGACCCCTAGAGTGATCTGGTTTGAACAATTAAAAAGTCTAGTTTAGAGATCTTGCATGGAGAAGCAACCTTAAGCAAAGTTGTAGAGAAGTTCATAAGGAACAAAAGTTCTAATATGGCCATCTCATGAAAATGACAGAACATGCTCAAAAATGGCCCACAAGTTAGTATTAGAGGCTGTTTTGGGACTTAGCCATTTTTGCTAAGTGTGGAGCTGAAAACGCTTCACAGTACCTCACTTTAGCAACTTGTAACTCACAAACTAGGCCAAACCAGTCCTGGAGCCAATTGACAAAGTTGTTGTCCACACATAGCTCTACAACATTGTCAATATCACCATCACCTAGTTATAAATGGTTTAGGAGATATGGTGTCTAGAAAATCGGGTTTCAGTCGGCTTAGTGACTGAAACTAAGTTTCAGTTTCAAGGGTCACCACTTTGGAGCCTTGTAGTTTCTAATCTAGGCTGAACCAGCCCAAACTCCAATTGACAAACTTGTTGCCCTCACATAGCTCTAAATAATTGATGTAATCATCTTCGACTAAATCAAGCTGGTTTGGGAGATAATCAACGACAAAATAACGCTGTCAGACCACCACGTCGGGCTCCATTCAGTCGGACAGACAGCTACGCTGTCGTGGCGGCCGTGCAGAGCAAGGGGGCCGCGTGGCGCTCGCGCCCTGCCATCGCCTCCACGTCGCAAGCTCGCGCGCGTGAGTGAAGTGGGAGTCGACACCTCAGTCCCCATCACTCTCGCTCACTCTCCTTCCTCCTCCCTCTCGCTCTGGCCGGGTTCACCGAGGCGGAAAAACGGAGGCGCCATTGCCGCCGCAGCCCGCTCCGTACTCGTGCAAGCTCACCGTCGCACCCCCGTCCTCCAAATCCCGTCCACCGCTCCACCTGAATCCCCTCCACCTCCTCCACCCATGGCTTGACCGGATTGTGTCGAGGTGAGGGCGAATTTCGGTTTCCGCCATCGTGAGTCCTCGCCGACGCACTGTCCGCGCGGCGGCTCACCGTGGCCAGCTCCCTACGATCACCCTCCAGTCTTCCCGCTAAGTGTTCTAGGTTCCGGGGTGGGTAGAGCAGCCTAGGTGATGACGCTACCGGTTGGGATGGCCGGTACACGCCGGAACACCGTCGTGCGCTGCCGCGCCATGGCCGCCGGTGCGGTGCTCACGCGGCCAGCAACACTCACTCCACCTCTGTCCTCTTCCTTGGCATGGAGAGGTCCGCCATGTCCTCAGCAAGCCGTAGTACACCTCACTTAGGTCCCTGGCCCCCGGAGCTCGCCGGACCGCCACTGGGTGCCGCCTCCGAGCCGCGGTCGCCATGGCCGTCGTAGTTAGGTTGGGATAGGGTCAGCCAAGCTAGGTTTGGTCGATGCGGAGGGTCACGGGGAAGCCGTTGGTGCTCTTCCCGTCGCCGGAGGCGCCGTCGTCGGCGAGCTTGAGCTCGCCGGAGTCGCGGCCGTCTTCCCCCTTCGCTCTTCTCCCTCTGGCCTGCGGGCCCGCGTTGTCAGCGCCACACGCGCGCGGGCGGGAGTCCGGGGCAGGCCGCGCGCTGGCTGGGCCACGCTAGCAAGCCGGGCCGGCCCAGTAGAGAGTTGGGTTCGGTTTTTTGTTTTTTTTTCTTTTCATTTTTGTCACAGATTTTTGTGGTGGTTTAGAAAATGTAGATCTAGGGTTTTACTTGCTCAAAAATCATGAGATAAATTTTGTTAGGATCTACATGATGTGTAGTATTTTAGAAAAATATAAATCTGGAATGTGATGTTTAATTTCTAGGAGAATTAAATAGATCTTTCAAATGTGTTTTGAAATGAATGCAAATTTGTTAAATATATAACTTGAGCTGTAGTATTCCAAAAATTATGAAATTTGGTGAGTAGGCTAATTTATACTTGCTCTAGCTCTGGTAAAAATTTGGGCAGTATTGCATAAGTACTTTTCAAGTTATAATGCTATCTTGTTATTTTAGGAAATACTTAAATGCATTTTTGTAACTTTTCTACATGTGCAATGTTCATATAAATTTTTGGAGAATGTCTTGGTACCCTAGAGTGTCCAAGAAAATTAAGAAATCTGTTGTTTGACACTTTTGACTATGCTTTGTTATTTATACAAAAATCAGCCTTTTGGGCTTGTGAATTTTGTTCAGAGAGTTCCTGTGAATAAATTGAGTTTAAATTTTTACAGTAGTCTCTTTTTGGGTCAGAGAGTCCCCTGTAATTTTTGTAGAATTTTAGGAGCAGTTTACATATATGTTTGAAATTCCACTTAATTACTTAAGTAAATTAAGAAATGAGTTTAAATAAATATTCTAGGTGGGCACACCTAACTTTCTGGTGTTTTTGTGACATTGTGAACTTGTAGTAGTATTAGTTTGGTCTTAGAGAATGTTTGCCACATCAATAAATATTTAATCTTTGCAATTTTAGGTTTTCTAGACAGCTGATAGTATTTCTAGGTTTGACCTTGGATAAAGGTGGTTGCTGGAAAACTTGTAAATACCAAAGTTGTAGTAAAATTTGTAAATGAGCTTGTGTCAAAATTTGGGAGCATTTGGCTTAGTAGTTTGGGAGTTATTGCTGTTTAAAGTGCCAGTCCAGAATTGACTGCTCTCTGTTTAGGGAGAACAGATTCTGGAACTTTGGAATTTCGATTAGGTAAACTTTGGAATTTAGTGTTGTGATCTGAAAACATTTTGTGGTACATTTCTTAAGCTTTCCAGATTGTCTTAGATCATATCTTTTGGAGTTGGGATTCTCCAGTTATGTTAGAATCTTTGAGCTGCTGTCCAGAATGTCTTACTATGGTAACCTAAGTAATACTACTCTTGTATTGTTAGGTGTTAGGGCCTTAACCGAAGAGGAACAACTATATCTTAGGTTGGGTAGATTAGGTAAGTACTTCTCCACCGGAGAAGAGATTTACACGTACTAATAAAGTAACTTGATTAGATTATTGTTTTTATTTCTGAAATGCATTTTATTCCGAGCATGTTGCACCCATTTATGCATCCATTATATTTATTGTGCATTCATGCAATAGGTGTACCGGAGGGGGTAACTCTCCTTGAATTCGAGCCTGTAATTCCGGAGGAGGACCAGGAGCAGCAGGAGCCCGAGGATCCAGCAGGCGAAGGAGTGCCCGCAGACGACCTTCCTGAGTGCCCAGACCACCGGCCTTCGACCTTTCTGAAAGGCAAGCCCCGGTGCATGCTGAACCTACTGATTTATAAATTAATCTTGAGTATTTTAATTATTTACTGCATTAAGTTGTAGGAGTTATATGAAAACACTTGTGGCATTATACCTGTCCTTGTCTAGATATCGTACTTAATCCTATATTAGGTTTAGGCACGTGTCAATGCTTAGCCCTGCTTAGTACGGTAGAAGTCGGGTGATTTCCGGTCATCCGCGAGATGTAGGAAGGAGTCATGAGTGGCTTTATGGCTATCATGGATGGAACCATGCTTAAAAATGAAATTGAGACCGAGCGGGAGTTCGATAGTACAGCCGCAAGACACTTCACGTCTTGGGTGTGGAGCTATGCCCGTCTGAGTCATTTAAGGACCGATTCGCTGTACGTCCTTGAGTCATGTTGAACGCAGTCTAACACTTAGTTGGCCGGATAAGTCGTTCTGACCGCGAAGCCGAGTAATGTGGTTCAGGCCGGGAATTGAATGGTAGGTTGCTTCTTGGAGGAGAGAAAGGATGTGCTTGGGGACATTGGCATGAGACCAAGGGGGGGGTTAGAGTCCCTATCACCTGGCAGAGTGTCGCCCTTGGGATCGCGACATCATTCGGACCCGCGATTCCTGAATCATATGAAAAGGTGGCTTGTGCGACCCTGGCAGGGGCCTGCGTGGTGAGTGTTAGAAATACCCCTCCAGCTAGATAGGAATTCGATTCGAATTGCCGTCGCTCCCGGTTAGTGAGCACTTGACTTGAGCAGCGGCAATGTAGATCTCATTAAATGAACCGGTGGTTAAAGGAATGATACAATGTTGCCACAATTCATACCTGCTCTGGATATAATGATGATAATTGTTTGATTATAATCAAGTGCATGTTTAGTACAGGTGCTAAGATAGATGACAGGTAAATGCTAAAAATAACTGCTAGTACAGGCTATAAGAGTTTAAATTACTTATGCCTTTATGCAAAATGTTATGTCAGCTAGCCTCTTGTGTAAGCCTTGCATAATCCTTGGTGTCATCTTATTTCTGGTTTTCGACGGGTAAGTCTAGCTGAGTACATTCCAGTACTCAGGGTTTATTCCCTCCTGTTGCAGATGATATGCTCTATCAAGGCTTCTGCAAAACTTGTCTCCACCCTGTGGGTGAAGAAGACTAGATCACTTGGGCGTGATCATCTTTTATGTACTTTCCTCATGCTTTTGTGGGTTGTTGATCATCAAGACTGGCAGTAGTTAAACAACTGGTGTGCGTTTGCTTCCGCTACTTTTATAAACTTGGTTTGTAATAATTGCGACTCCGTTTGTGTAAACTTATTTCAGAACTACTTGTGAAATGTAACGTATGATGTTGTATGTTGAATGATGCGATCCTGGTTGTAAGTGAGTTGGTTTGAAATCGTTCACGGTTTCGATTGACTACCGGGATTATATGGGCTTAAGTTCGAAAATTTGAGCGCTTCAGTGCTTGTTTTTGTACTTGTGCTCTTATAATTTGGTCGGTTCTGTTACAGCTGGTATCAGAGCATAATTCAACATTAAAAACATCATACGAGTATTTAAAAACAAAAATATTTGATTATGAAAAAGGGTTAAAATACTAAAAATTATTTTTTAGGTATGCTAGTGATCACATCCCTTAGCCCAAATAAGGACTCTTAGGTGGCTTATTATAAAGACTAACTTGGGGGCCTTGTTTGTTTTTGTTTCGTCGTCTATACGGCGTGATATTGTATGGATGCCATCCACTTGGGTGGTAATGTATGGATCAATTGCCTCGACGCTCTGGTAAGTGTGAGTTGTGAGAGCATGATCGTCCAACCGGCGATCTAGGGGAGAGTAGTTTTGGTGACTTGCATACTTACATGTTTAAACCATGTAATTACGTAAGCACTTAATTGTGGGAACCTTTATATTGGGTAGCTTTGATACTGAAGTATATACATCAGGGGATGTGTATATGGAAAGTATTTAAATTACTGCTTTCTTGTGTGCTTATATTGGGGAACTGTTGGGCTGAAATGAGGTTTTCTGCAGGTACACTAACAGCGTAACGAGTAGACCGATAGTTTCGCTTATATGAGAGAACGTATGTATGCCACCGCCTAGCGTTAGAACTTTAGGTTTCTACTAAGGTAAGAGGGCGTACGGAACGTGCATGCATCATGTTTAATTATATCATACATATCATTTACTCCCTCCTTAAAAATTTCAGTACTCCCGACTAAATTAAATTTCGTATCCCCTAAATGATCCTCACTTTAAGTCGTATCTTATCTTGTTGCTACAGATGGCACGTACCAAGAGGACCGCTCGTAAGTTCACTGGGGGCAGGGCACTGCGTCACCAGCTCGCTCCACGTGAGCCTCGCCCTGAGCCTACTGAGGTGGAAAGGCTGAGGGCAGAGTTGGCTGAAGTGACTGCTGCCAGGAATGCAGCGCGTCAGCAACTGGAGCAAGTGATTCGTGATCATGACCAGGAAACCCTTGCAGTCCAGAGGTTGACAGTAGCAAACCGCAACTGTCAACACATGTTGGTCCGTGTCATGAACCAGAGGGATGAAGCCTGGCACGAGGAGAACGTTCTGAGAGCTCGTCAGTTTGAGCTCGAATAGCAATTGGAGAATGCTGAAGAATACAATGACAATCTTCATGAAGAAGTGCACCGCCTGAACAACGAGCTTAATCCCCTGCTGCCTCGAAACAACAACGTCGATGAGGACATGGGTTCTGAAATCGTTATGGCTGAAAATGATGATGAAGTGGAGGTCAACGGACCCCAAGATGCCGAACCAGAAGAAGAAGAAGAAGAAGATGAGGAGTTAGAGCCTGTTAGTGATGAGGACGGCGGGGAGATCCATGACACCGACTCTGAGGACGATGCTTAGAGTAGTTATCACGTAGCTATGATGTTAGGATCGTCCTTTGTGCCCTCCCTGTGATGGAGTGAGGCTTTGTAATAACTTGACTTTTGGGATGTAAGGTCGAACTCTATGTTTCCTGGATGTTTAGTTGGAGCCTGTTAATTTCGATCGCAATTGGATGTCTTATTGTGGGGCGTTCGATGATGGTGTCACAATTAGCACCCTTCGGTGCTGCGACGAAACCGAGGGCCTCCTATGGCGCGCGACATAAGGTTGTGCTGCTTGGCACGCGCTGGTATCGAGGTGGTTAGTCATGATCCACCATGGAGCTCTACCGTTGAGAGTCTCTTTGTGATCAGTTTGAAGTAGCCTTTCTTAGTCAACTAAACACTTTGAAATTGAATCTAAGTACCGGGCAAAAGATCAAAAATCACGTAGATTTTAACGTAAACGGTTCAGTAACTGCTGTGCTCCTCGTGTGTGAGCCTTTATCAAAGTACATCTTGTTGGATTCTATCGCATGATTGCGCCATTTGATCCGCTTGAATGGGTTGTGCGGTTGTGATGAATTATTGTGCCAAGAGTATTTTGAGAAGTCTATTTCATAAAGTCAGTTTGACATAGTTACAATAATTCATCTACAAATTTCCCACATCGTCAGTGCTCATTGGCTATGCATTTTGCAGATGTCATACAATCTTCGTCGGGGTCGTGGCAATGAGGATGAGGAACAGCCACCCCCTCCACCACCACCTACCCCGGCTGAGTTAATGCAGACCGTGGTCGAAGGGCAGCGCATGCTGGCTGATGCTATGCGCCAGCTTGCCAACCGGGAGGCTCGTCCTGGCCGCCAGGGCCCAGAACCCAATCAATATAGTGATTTCAAGGACTTTCTTGATACTAAGCCCCCGCTCTTTAAGGTGGCGGAGGAACCACTGCAAGCTGATGAGTGGTAGAATACTATTGAGCAAAAGTTTCGTCTGCTTCGCCTGACTGATGAGCTAAAGACTGAATATGCTTCTCATCAATTGCATGGTCCAGCGGGTATTTGGTGGAGCCACTATCGTTCCACACTGCCTGCAAATTTCCCGATTGCTTGGGACCAGTTCAAGGCTGCATTCCGTGGGAACTATATTCCTCCAGGTCTTATGGCAATCAAGCACACAGAATTCATGAGGCTGTCACAGGGAAATAAAAGCTTGACCGAATATCTACAATCTTTCAACAACCTGGCAAGGTATGCCACTGAGTTTGTGGATACCGATTCCAAGAAAATTGCTAGCTTTAAAAGAGGCCTCGGCCCAAAGCTGATGAAGACTATGGGCACTAGCAAGTGCACTACTTTCAATGAATTTATCAGTGATGCTCTGACTCAAGAGAACAACAATGCTATCTATTCTGCCTCTAAGAGCCGTAAAAGGGCCATTGAGGCGAGTGCTTCACAGTCTCGAGCTCCAGCTGCCCCGAGGGCTCCTCCTCGCCCTCCTGCCACAAATGCTAAGTTCCGTCCCCCACAAAAGAAGGCGCCAGTGAAGACTGGGTTTCGCAAGGCATATACAGTGGCTCTGCCAAAAAGTAGTTCGAGCCAAGGCAGCTCCAGCGTTCCTCCTAGCAACATGCCTTGCTGGAACTGCAACAAGCCAGGCCATTGGTCCAGAAACTGCCCTTACCCCAAGAAGAATGTCAACCAAGGTGGCCGTCAAGGGCACGCCCATTATAACAGTATTGAGGAAATCCCATCTGGTGAGGTTGTCACTGCTGGTAAGTTCCTAGTTGACCAACATCCTGCAGTGGTACTTTTTGATTCGGGTGCTTCGCATTCCTTTATCAGTCCTAAGTTTGCATCAGAGTTTGCACACAAATTGCATACTGTTGAAGGTGGGGGTTATTGTATTAGCGCAGCAAGTGGGAATATTTCCACAAATAAAGAAGTGGGGAATCTTGAGCTTGAGATAGAAGGGCGAAAGTACTCGCTTGCCTTAGTGGTTTTGCCGGGCTTAGGCATCGATGTTATTTTGGGCATGAACTGGATGAGTCAGAATGGGGTACTCATTGATACATCCACTCGGGTAGTTATGCTCAGAGACCCTACAGATCAAAAGGGTTTTCTAGTACAACTTCCCAGAAAAGTTGATTTGTCTGGGGAAGTTCATGCTGTGCAAGCAAAAGCGTTGACCGAAATTCCAGTAGTAAATGAGTTTCCAGACGTTTTTCCCGATGATTTGCCGGGGCTCCCTCCGGATCAGGATGTGGAGTTTAAAATTGAGTTGTTGCCTGGCACGGCTCCCATCTCTAGGAGACCCTATAGGATGCCTCCAAATGAACTCGCTGAACTTAAGGTGCAATTGAATGAACTTTTGAAGAAGGGGTTGATTCGTCCTAGTTCGTCGCCGTGGGGATGTCCTGCCATCTTTGTAAAGAAGAAGGATCAGTCGTTGCGGATGTGCATAGATTATAGACCTCTCAATGCAGTCACTGTCAAAAATAAGTACCCTCTACCACGTATCGACATCTTGTTCGATCAGTTGTCTAAAGCTAAAGTTTTCTCCAAGATCGATCTAAGATCTGGCTACCATCAAATTAAAATTCGTCTGAAAGATGTTCCAAAGACAGCCTTTTCTACCAGATACGGTCTTTATGAGTATCTTGTTATGTCCTTCGGCTTGACAAATGCCCCCGCACACTTCATGTACTTGATGAATTCGGTGTTTATGCCTGAATTGGACAAGTTTGTGGTGGTATTTATTGATGATATCCTGGTATATTCTGTGAATGAGGAGGATCACGCTGAACATCTGTGTATAGTCCTCACAAGACTGCGTGAACATCAACTATATGCAAAGTTCAGTAAGTGCGAATTCTGGCTTCGTGAAGTACCTTTCCTTGGGCATGTGTTGTCCGATGGAGGAATTATGGTGGACCCCGCCAAGGTACAGGAAGTACTGAACTGGAAGGCTCCTATCTCGGTTCACGAGGTCCGAAGTTTTCTTGGTTTGGCTGGCTATTATCGTCGCTTCATCCCGGATTTTTCCAAAATAGCCAAGCCAATGACTCGGTTGCTGCAGAAAGACACCATGTTTGTCTGGACTCCTGAGTGTGATGCGGCTTTTCACCAACTGCGAACCCTCCTAACCTCAGCTCCGGTTTTGGCACAACCGGATATCGAGAAACCATTTGATGTTTATTGTGATGCCTCAGGCATAGGTTTGGGAGGTGTGTTGATGCAGGAAGGCCGAGTAATTGCATATACCTCTCGACAACTTCGGAAGCATGAGGCGAATTATCCAACGCATGACTTAGAACTCGCCGCAGTTGTTCATGCTTTGAAAGCCTGGCGACACTATCTGTTGGGCAATGTTTGCAACATCTACACATACCAGAAAAGCCTCAAATACATCTTCACCCAACTCGAGTTGAATATGCATCAACGAAGATAGCTCGAGTTGATTAAAGATTATAACCTTCAAGTGCACTATCATCCTGGCAAGGCAAATGTGGTTGCGGATGCTTTAAGCCGTAAGTCTCATTGCCATTCCTTAGTTGAAACTGATTTTCATCGATCTCGCCTTCTACATCCAGCAGTCTTGTACAACATCACTGTCAGTTGTACTCTCAAAAATAGAATTATTGAACTCCAAAAGACTGACACTGGTATATTCCACATCAAGCGTAAGATGAAAGAACAAGAAACTACACAGTTCAGGATAGATGAAGATGGTGTACTATGGTTCAAGGATAGGTTAGTTGTGCCTAAGGACCGAGAACTTAGAAATGATATTATGTCTGAAGCACACTCCTCTAAGTTGTCCATCCATCCTGGTAGCAATAAGATGTATTATGATTTGAAGCCATACTATTGGTGGACCAAGATGCGGAAAGAGATAGCTGCATATGTGGCTAGGTGTGACACCTGCTGTAGAGTTAAGGCTATGCATATGAAAGCTGGGTTGCTTCAACCACTTTCTATCCCAGGTTGGAAATGGGAAGAGATAAGTATGGATTTCATTGTCGGTCTTCCTCCTACTGTCAAAAATCATAACTCCATCTGGGTAATTGTGGATCGTTTGACCAAATCAGCTCATTTCATTCCAGTTAGAGTGGACTATCGTCCCACTAACTATGCTGAGTTGTACTTCAATCAGATAGTCCGGCTCCATGGGATACCTCGTACTATCATATCTGACCGTGGTCCCCAGTTCACTGCTCGCTTTTGGGAGCACTTGCATCACCTCCTGGGAACCAAGTTAGTGAGAAGCTCTGCTTATCACACCCCAAACATCAGGACAGACGGAACGGGTTAACCAAATCTTGGAAGATCTGTTGCGGGCATGTGTCATTTCATCCAAGGGTTCTTGGGAAAAATGGTTACCTCTAGCCGAGTTTTCGTACAATAATAGTTATCAAGAAAGTATTAAGATGGCTCCATTCGAAGCTTTGTACGGTCGTAAGTGTAGAACTCCACTAAACTGGGTAGAAGCTAGTGAAAGGAGGTATTATGGTATTGATTTTGTTTAGAAAGCTGAGGAACAAGTCCGTACCATCCAAAAACATATGGCTGCAGCCCAAGCTAGACAGAAAAGTTATGCTGATCGTCGTAGAAAACCACTCGAGTTTGAAGTTGGAGACTTCGTGTATCTGAAAGTTTCTCCAATGAAAAGTGTCCAACGTTTTGGTGTTAAGCGGAAACTTGCGCCGAGATACGTGGGTCCTTTCCAGATCATAGGCAAGAGTGGAGCTGTTGCGTATAAAATCTAGTTACCTCCAGAAATGAGTGCCATATTCAACGTCTTCCATGTATCTCAGCTCAAAAAGTGTCTTCGAGTTCCAGAGGAAAGAGTCCCTTTAGGAGATATCAGGCTGGAATCCGATCTAACTTACGAAGAAAAGCCAGTCCGAGTGATCGATACTCAGGAACGAGTGACTAGAAGCAAAGTGGTTAAGTGGTATAAAGTAATGTGGAGTAATCAGGGTAGTGAAAGTGACGCTACATGGGAACGGGAGGACTATTTGCGGGATGGTTATAAGGAATTCTATGAAAAATGGTACGCTTTCCAAATCTCGGGACGAGATTTTTATAAGGGGGGAGGGCTGTAACACCTCAAGTGTTTAGCTCCTTAATTGCATTGCATTTGCATAAGCATAAGCAAGCATCATTCATTTCATGCATAAGCTTAATATGTTATATTTCATGTGAAGTAAAAGTGAGTAAGGTGCAAAACATAAGTACCTTATGTGCAATTTCCTTTGTGAGACATGTCAACCACTTTAGTGTAACATATTAGCAAATGTTATGCAACACACTCATGCAACATGTGCAACATGAGCTTGCAACATTTGGGTGAAAGTATGGAATTACTTGTTCCGAAGTATGTGACACTAGGAACTTTGTGCAACCAATATGTAGAGTGGCTAATTAGGTCTTATAACACCTTAATTACATTTAGGGTAAGTAGTGGAGCAATGTTCATGTTGACCAAAATTACCAAATTGCCCTTCCAAATGTTGTTGACTAAATTGGACCCCTAGAGTGATCTGGTTTGACCAATTAAAAAGTCTAGTTTAGAGATCTTGCATGGAGAATCAACCTTAAGCAAAGTTGTAGAGAATTTCATAAAGAACAAAAGTTCTAATATGGCCATCTCATGAAAATTATCAGAACATGCTCAAAAATGGCCCACAAGTCAGTATTAGAGGCTGTTTTGGGACTTAGCCATTTTTGCTAAGTGTGGAGCTGAAAACCGTTTCACAGTACCTCACTTTAGCAACTTGTAACTCACAAACTAGGCCAAACCAGTCCTGGAGCCAATTGACAAAGTTGTTGTCCACACATAGCTCTACAACATTGTCAATATCATCATCACCTAGTTCTAAATGGTTTAGGAGATATGGTGTCTAGAAAACCGGGTTTCAGTCGGCTTAGTGACTGAAACTAAGTTTCAGTTTCAAGGGTCACCACTTTGGAGCCTTGTAGTTTATAATCTAGGCTAAACCAGCCCAAACTCCAATTGACAAACTTGTTGCCCTCACATAGCTCTAAATAATTGATGTAATCATCTTTGACTAAATCAAGCTGGTTTGGGAGATAATCAACGACAAAATACCGTTGTCAGACCACCACGTCGGGCTCCATTCAGTCGGACAGACAGCTACGCTGTCGTGGCGGCCGTGCAGAGCAAGGGGGCCGCGTGGCGCTCGCGCCCTGCCATCGCCTCCACGTCGCAAGCTCACGCGCGTGAGTGAAGTGGGAGTCGACACCTCAGTCCCCATCACTCGCGCTCACTCTCCTTCCTCCTCCCTCTCGCTCTGGCCGGGTTCACCGAGGCGGAAAAACGGAGGCGCCATTGCCGCCGCAGCCCGCTCCGTACTCGTGCAAGCTCACCATCGCACCCCCGTCCTCCAAATCCCGTCCACCGCTCCACCTGAATCCCCTCCATCTCCTCCACCCGTGGCTTGACCGGATTGTGTCGAGGTGAGGGCGAATTTTAGTTTCCACCACCGTGAGTCCTCGCCGACGCACTGTCCGCGCGGCGGCTCACCGTGGCCAGCTCCCTACGATCACCCTCTAGTCTTCCCGCTAAGTGTTCTGGGTTCCGGGGTGGGTAGAGCAGCCTAGGTGATGACGCTACCGGTTGGGATGGCCGGTACACGCCGGAACACCGTCGTGCGCTGCCGCGCCATGGCCGCCGGTGCGGTGCTCACGCGACCAGCGACACTCACTCCACCTCTGTCCTCTTCCTTGGCATGGAGAGGTCCGCCATGTCCTCAGCAAGCCGTAGTACACCTCACTTAGGTCCCTGGCCCCCGGAGCTCGCCGGACCGCCACCGGGTGCCGCCTCCGAGCCGCGGTCGCCATGGCCGTCGTAGTTAGGTTGGGATAGGGTCAGCCAAGCTAGGTTTGGTCGATGCGGAGGGTCACGGGGAAGCCGTTGGTGCTCTTCCCGTCGCCGGAGGCGCCGTCATCGGCGAGCTTGAGCTCGCCGGAGTCGCGGCTGTCTTCCCCCTTCGCTCTTCTCCCTCTGGCCTGCGGGCCCGCGTTGTCAGCGCCACGCGCGCGCGAGCGGGAGTCCGGGGCAGGCCGCGCGCAGGCTGGGCCACGCTAGCAAGCCGGGCCGGCCCAGTAGAGAGTTGGGTTCGGTTTTTTGTTTTTTTTTCTTTTCATTTTTGTCACAGATTTTTGTGGTGGTTTAGAAAATGTAGATCTAGGGTTTTACTTGCTCAAAAATCATGAGATAAATTTTGTTAGGATCTACATGATGTGTAGTATTTTAGAAAAATATAAATCTAGAATGTGATGTTTAATTTCTAGGAGAATTAAAGAGATCTTTCAAATGTGTTTTGAAATGAATGCAAATTTGTTAAATATATAACTTGAGCTGTAGTATTCCAAAAATTATGAAATTTGGTGAGTAGGCTAATTTATACTTGCTCTAGCTCTGGTAAAAATTTGGGCAGTATTGCTTAAGTACTTTTCAAGTTATAATGCTATCTTGTTATTTTAGGAAATAATTAAATGAATTTTTGTAACTTTTCTACATGTGCAATGTTCATATAAATTTTTGGAGAATGTCTTGGTACCCTAGACTGTCCAAGAAAATTAAGAAATCTGTTGTTTGACACTTTTGACTATGCTTTGTTATTTATACAAAAATCAGCCTTTTGGGCTTGTGAATTTTGTTCAGAGAGTTCCTATGAATAAATTGAGTTTAAATTTTTACAGTAGTCTCTTTTTGGGTCAGAGAGTCCCCTGTAATTTTTGTAGAATTTTAGGAGCAGTTTACATATATGTTTGAAATTCCACTTAATTACTTAAGTAAATTAAGAAATGAGTTTAAATAAATATTCTAGGTGGGCACACCTTACTTTCTGGTGTTTTTGTGATATTGTGAACTTGTAGTAGTATTAGTTTCGTCTTAGAGAATGTTTGCCACATCAATAAATATTTAATCTTTGCAATTTTAGGTTTTCTGGACAGCTGATAGTATTTCTAGGTTTGACCTTGGATAAAGGTGGTTGCTGGAAAACTTGTAAATACCAAAGTTGTAGTAAAATTTGTAAATGAGCTTTTGTCAAAATTTGGGAGCATTTGGCTTAGTAGTTTGGGAGTTATTGCTGTTTAAAGTGCCAGTCCAGAATTGACTGCTCTCTGTTTAGAGAGAACAGATTCTGGAACTTTGGAATTTCGATTAGGTAAACTTTGGAATTTAGTGTTGTGATCTGAAAACATTTTGTGGTACATTTCTTAAGCTTTCCAGATTGTCTTAGATCATATCTTTTGGAGTTGGGATTCTCCAGTTATATTAGAATCTTTGAGCTGCTGTCCAAAATGTCTTACTATGGTAACCTAAGTAATACTACTCTTGTATTGTTAGGTGTTAGGGCCTTAACCGAAGAGGAACAACTATATCTTAGGTTGGGTAGATTAGGTAAGTACTTCTCCACCGGAGAAGAGATTTGCACGTACTAATAAAGTAACTTGATTAGATTATTGTTTTTATTTCTGAAATGCATTTCATTCCGAGCATGTTGCACCCATTTATGCATCCATTATATTTATTGTGCATTCATGCAATAGGTGTACCGGAGGGGGTAACTCTCCTCGAATTCGAGCCTGTAATTCCGGAGGAGGACCAGGAGCAGCAGGACCCTGAGGATCCAGCAGGCGAAGGAGTGCCCGCAGACGACCTTCCTGAGTGCCCAGACCACCGGCCTTCGACCTTTCTGAAAGGCAAGCCCCGGTGCATGCTGAACCTACTGATTTATAAATTAATCTTGAGTATTTTAATTGTTTACTGCATTAAGTTGTAGGAGTTATATGAAAACACTTGTTGCATTATACCTGTCCTTGTCCAGATATCGTACTTAATCCTATATTAGGTTTAGGCACATGTCAATGCTTAGCCCTGCTTAGTACGGTAGAAGTCGGGTGATTTCCGGTCATCCGCGAGATGTAGGAAGGAGTCACGAGTGGCTTTATGGCTAACGTGGATGGAACCATGCTTAAAAATGAAATTGAGACCGGGCGGGAGTTCGATAGTACAGCCGCAAGACACTTCACGTCTTGGGTGTGGAGCTATGCCCGTCTGAGTCGTTTAAGGACCGATTCGCTGTACGTCCTTGAGTCATGTTGAACGCAGTCTAACACTTAGTTGGCCGGATAAGTCGTTCCGACCGCGAAGCCGAGTAATGTGGTTCAGGCCGGGAATCGAATGGTAGGTTGCTTCTTGGAGGAGAGAAAGGATGTGCTTGGGGACATTGGCGTGAGACCAAGGGGGGGTTAGAGTCCCTATCACCTGGCAGAGTGTCGCGCTTGGGGTCGCGACATCATTCGGACCCGCGATTCCTGAATCATATGAAAAGGTGGCTTGTGCGACCCTAGCAGGGGCCTGCGCGGTGAGTGTTAGAAATACCCCTCCAGCTGGATAGGAATTCGATTCGAATCACCGTCGCTCCCGGTTAGTGAGCACTTGACTTGAGCAGCGGCAACGTAGATCTCATTAAATGAACCGGTGGTTAAGGGAATGATACAATGTTGCCACAATTCATACCTGCTCTGGATATAATGATGATAATTGTTTGATTATAATCAAGTGCATGTTTAGTACAGGTGCTAAGATAGATGACAGGTAAATGCTAAAAATAACTGCTAGTACAGGCTATAAGAGTTTAAATTACTTATGCCTTTATGCAAAATGTTATGTCAGCTAGCCTCTTGTGTAAGCCTTGCATAATCCTTGGTGTCATCTTATTTCTAGTTTTCGACGGGTAAGTCTAGCTGAGTACATTCCAGTACTCAGAGTTTATTCCCTCCTGTTGCAGATGATATGCTCTATCAAGGCTTCTGCAAAACTTGTCTCCACCCTGCGGGTGAAGAAGACTAGATCACTTGGGCGTGATCATCTTTTATGTACTTTCCTCATGCTTTTGTGGGTTGTTGATCATCAAGACTAGCAGTAGTTAAACAACTGGTGTGCGTTTGCTTCCGCTACTTTTATAAACTTGGTTTGTAATAATTACGACTCCGTTTGTGTAAACTTATTTCAGAACTACTTGTGAAATGTAACGTATGATGTTGTATGTTGAATGATGCGATCCTGGTTGTAAGCGAGTTGGTTTGAAATCCTTCGCGGTTTTGATTGACTACCGGGATTATATGGGCTCAAGTTCGAAAATTTGAGCGCTTCGGTGCTTGTTTTTGTACTTGTGCTCTTATAATTTGGTCGGTTCTGTTACATGCAGGGTGGAGTGAGAGAATGCTAAACACACAGAGGGACAGTGCCCCATTCAATGTGATCTAGCCGATGCTTTTGATATGTGCGGCAACCAACAAGTCCACAAGACACCAAGCACCAACATTGTTGTCGCTATGAATGAGCTCGCAAAGCTCCCCTAGTCCCCGGCGCTTGATGCCATCACGGCCTATTTGAAGGCCACCATGGTCTAGGTCAACGAGAACTGGCTGGGGGACACACACCGGCTCCTTCCATAGCTTCCAGTCACAGACGTCGTTCCCATGCCTCCCGACGAGATCAAAGTCAGCGCCTGGCGTCGGGAGTCCACTAGAGTTGGCAATAGGGAGGTCCCTACCTCTATTAGGGGACAGACGGAAACTATGAGACTCATCCACGTGAAGACAGACAACCTCCTCACCCTTGTGACCAGGGCAGGGGGCGTGACGTAGACCAACATGGTCGACGTGGCTCTCACCATGGGGGAACAAGGAGAAAATTGTGGCGGTGGTCACGGCGGCCACCGCGGAGCCAACTAGGAAGTGGAGCAACAAGTCAGAGGTGACCTCTGTGACCATCTCAGCGCCAATATGAACCTGAGGGATCGCATTGAGAATAGCAGAGACACACAACATGCATCTGAGATGCGACGCAGGCGCGAATATGATCAAGAACACGAAGCACCCCAGCGTGATCGCGCACTACCCGGGGGCAATATCCTAGGCCTCCGACCTTTCACTCACTGGCTCCATGCTATCGTCTAGCCAAAAAACTTCAAGCTGCACGACTTGGATACTTATGACGGAAAGGCCAACCTCGAGCAGTGGGTAACATTGTACGAGATCGTTGTTCGAGTAGCGGGAGGTGACGAAGATGTTATGGCCAACTACCTTCCTGTGGTCATCAATCAATCTGCAAACCAATGGCTCCTAAGCCTGCAGAAAGGCTCCATCAACACCTAGGCTCAGCTCAGGAAGGCTTTTGTTGATAACTACATGGCTAGTTGTCAGTAACCCAGCAACAAATACGATTTGGAGAAAGTTAGGGACTATCCAAATGAGACGCTGTGTGACTACATCTACCGCTTCTCAGAGACACGGATATCTATCCCCAACATCAACAATGATGAGGCCATCTCTGCATTTATCAGGGGCCTCCGCTATCATGACACCCTTAGGACTAAGCTGCTCCATAAGAGGCCTGAATCGGTCCAAAATCTCATGGTGGCAAAAAAGTGGGCAGATGCTAACGAGGCCAACCAGTAGATCAAGGAGGATGTCGAGCGAGCCCCTCATTCTGACCAGCAAAATCGCCGCTACGACGACCGGCGTGATGAGCGGCGCCACGATGATCGGCACAACGATAACCGCAATCGCCGCAATGACAACCGCGACCGGTGTCGTGATTAGCAAGATGACACCAGGGGGTGGCAGAGCTACAACCACCCAGTCGACAACACCATCAATGCCATCAAGCCAGGGGCAAGCGTGACTATGAAGATGCCTACTCCAAGGTCCTCTAGGGTCCCTATCTAGCTCACCTAGATTCTGGCCACACGATGGGAGACTACAGGGGCCTGAAGTCTATTTACCGCTCAGATCCTCATAAGAGGATGTGCGGTGGTGGCAAGGATGGTGAGCGCGATGACCAGCAGGATGACAAGAAGGGTGACGAGGAAGAGAAGGATGAAGAGGGGCCTAAATCCTAAGAAGTGCATATTTGGTGTTCCATCTGGTATACTGCTCGGCAATATAGTCAGTCGTGATGGTATAAGGCCTAACCCAAAAAAAGTCTAGGCCGTCCTGAGGATGAAGTCGCCCAAGTGTGTCAAGGACATCCAAAAGCTTACCGGGTGCATGGCTGCTCTGAGTCATTTTATATCATGGCTCAGAGAGAAGGGTCTGCCATTTTTCAAGCTCCTCAAGGCGAAGGAGAAGTTTGAGTGGTTGGAGGAGGCTGACGCTACTTTTGCAGAGCTCAAGCCACTTCTCACATCCCCCTAGTCCTAACGGTGCCCAAGGAAGGCGAAACCTTGTTGTTTTACATCGCGACAACTAATTGGGTGGTCAGTATAGCCATTGTCGTGGAGCGTGAGGAGGTCAGGAATGTGTACAAGGTCCAACGACTAGTGTACTTCATTAGCTGGGTCCTCAATGAGTTCAAAACCCGCTATCCGTAGGTCCAGAAGCTGTTGTACACTATCTTGATCACCTCTCGCAAATTGCGCTATTATTTTGACACCTACCCCATAGAAGTGGTTACGGAGTTTCCGCTGGGGGACATCTTGCGTAACAAGGATGCCAACGGGTGCATCATCAAGTGGGCATTGGAGCTTAGCCCGTACACATTGGAATTTCGAAGCCGCCAGACCATCAAATCACAGGCGCTGGTCGATTTCATAGTTGAATGGATAGACATAAACACGCCTGTCTCAGAGAGCTGCCCCGAGCACTGTAAGATGTACTTTGATGGCTCCCTCAAATTGATGGTGCTAGGGCAGGCGTGTATTTATCTCGCCATCCAGGGACAAGCTGAGCTATGTTCTCCGGATCCACTTCAAGGCCTCCAATAACATCACTGAATACGAGGCGGCACTACATGGCCTCCGTATTGCTGTTAAGCTCGGCATCAAACAGCTCCATATTGCTCGTGTCATCCAGCAGGTTAACAAAGACTGGGACTACACCAGCGAGAAGATGGATGCTTATTGCACTCAAATCAGGAAGTTAGAGAACAAATTCTATGGTCTGGAGTTTCATCACGTGCTCCAGGCTGACAATCAAGCATCAGATGAGTTGTCAAAGTTAGTGTCAACCCGAGCAGAGATTCCCCATGGAGTTTTTGTCTAAGACCTTGTGAAGTCATCCATTAAGGAGGAAGAAAAGCCTATGGCTAAAAAGCCACCCCTAGACTAGCTGGTTGTCACGGTTCCGACCAGCGGTGGCGACTAGAGAGAACCGTTCATACGGTATCTCACATTTGTAGATGTTCCCCATGAAAAAATTGAGATGGAGCGCCTTGTCCGGCATAGCAAGCACTATGTACTCATCGAGGGGAAGCTTATGCGTAAGAACGCGAAGGAGGAATTGCTTCAGAAGTGCATCTCTTAGGATGAAGGGGTGAATATTTTGGAGGAGATCCATGCTGCACCTGTGGCAACCATGCTGCTTCACAGACTCTGGTCGGCAAGGCTTTCTGAGCAGGTTTTTATTGGCCCTCGACTGTCGCTGATGCAGAGAAGCTGGTCCACCATTGTGAGGGGTGTACATTTTTCACAAAGCAGATTCATGTTCTGGCCCATGAGCTCTAGACCATTCTAGCTTCCTGGCCTTTCGCATGCTGGAGATTAGACATGATCAAGCCATTCAAGTCGGCTTTAGGAGGTTTTCGTTGGGTTTACATAATTATTGACAAGTTTTCCAAGTGGATTGAGTATAAACCTTTAGTCAAGAGAACTGCAAAGAAGGCAGTCGGGCTGCTCAATGAAGTCATTCACTGCTTCGGCCTGCCCAAGAGCATCATTACCGACCTAGGATCCACGTTCATCAGTAATGATTTCTGGAACTTCTGTGATGACAGAGGCATAGTGGTCAAGTATGTTTCGGTGACGCATCCTAGGGCTAACGGATAGGTCGAACGGGCGAACGGTATGGTTCTAGATGCATTGAAGAAGAGGTTATATAAGGAAAACGACAAGCACCATGGGAGATGGTTGAAGGAGCTACCGTTCGTGGTCTGGGGACGGAGAACCCAACCCAGTTGCAATACTGGCATCTCCCCGTACTTCATGGTTTTTGGTTCTGAAGTTGTGCTACCAGCTGATATCGCTTTTCAATCGCCTAGAGTTGAGAATCATGATGAGAAGTCATATGAAACCAGAGAGCTTGAGGTTAATTGCGCTGAAGAACAGCGCCTTAACACTTGCACATGCATGGCAAAGTACTTAGAGGGCTTGCGTAGGTACTACAACCGCAATGTCAAGGATATGTTTTTCGTGGTCGGCGATTTGGTTTTGCAGAGGAAACAGAAGACAGAAGGCCTCCACAAGTTATCATTGCATTGGGAGGGCCCCTATATGGTCAAGGCGGTCACTAAGCCTACATCTTATAGGCTGTGTGATCTTGATGGAGTTGATGTTCCTAATTCATGGCACATCGACCTCCTTAGGCATTTCTACGCTTGATGCGCTCCTAAACAAAGATATGTACTCTTTTTGTATTCTAAGCATTCAATAAAAGTACTCATCATGTGTTTTGCCACAACCTTACTGTGTTTCTAGAATCCTCCTATATTTTTCTAAATGGTTTGCCAACCAGTTCTTTCTCCTACTTGAGTTTCTCAGAGCCAGCGCTGTCTCCGACTCCTCCGCACACGTGCACGAGATCCGCTCTCTACATCTCGGGTGGTCAGCAGTAGCTCTCTGGCTAGGCTGGCAGTCTTACGTGTGTCTGGGCTCCACGCCTCATGCTCCGGATTATTGGTCAGACCAGAGCTAGTGGAACTCTAGGATAGATTAACTATTCGCGCTAACCTTAACATGACCAAATGGCTAAAAAATAGAGTTTTTTTGCTTAACACCATGGCTGCATATTATACTAAGTATAATACATGGTCTGAGCTAGCACCGAGTGTTCCAACACAACTTACTTAATGATTTACAAAAGCACCAAGTGCTTCATCTCAACTTAACTACAAAAAGTACTTCATTACACTAATTCACTAACTGGTCTGCCCAGTCTCACCATATAGGTCTACATCGGCGATCATCTCCGCAGCCATCGCTTAGGATGTAGCTCTGAGCTGCTCTACCTTCTCCTGGTCGGTGTTGCTCGACACGCCAGCCTCAAGCCTTCTTAGGTCCACTCCAAGGTAATGTGACTGCACCACGGCTAGGACATGGGCGGCCACATACTCGTCGGCGTCTCGGATGTATTGTTTGAACCACGACTAGGAGTTCTTGCACTTATTAATGATGGCGCCTGGTCGGGGTATTCGGCTGGCTGCTAGCTCTTCGGGCTCCATCCCGATTAGGTTCAGAACTGGTGTGATGCCATCCTCCATCGCATGGCACCTGTCTTGGTATCGTTTGACCTCCTGAGTGAGGACATCAAACTATGCTTTACTGTTTTGGTGAATTGTTGCATTTAAAACAAGAAGGCCATGCTGAGCATTATAACTTAAGGATTAGTTTACAATCAATTTGTTGGACTCTTACTCTGGAGCTCCTTGTCGAGCAGGTCCACCCGTTTCACCAGCTCCTTATTTTCATTGGACAAGCAGGCCACCTCCTTGCGCAGCAGGATTTTCTCTGCTTCCATCTCTGCCGAGCAAGGCATGGTTCATTAAGAAGTTAAAAGATAGACATGGTCAAAATTTTTACTACGCGCCTCTTTTCTCTTGGTTGAGGCGGTTGTGCTGCTCAGCCATTGCAACCCTCTCCACGTCTAGCACAGCTTGCTCATCCTAGGCCTCATGCAACCCCTCCTGGAGACGCGCTACGTCAGCCTTGAGCCCTTTCATTTTCCTCCACCGTCAGGACAATGGTGTCAAAGCATCGTTTGCGATACTCCAATGTTTTCTCAATACTCTATGATATAGCAATGGGTTACTCCTATAATACTATAAAGGACACATCCACACAAGATAGGGCCCATGGCATTTTTACCTCGATCTAGCTCATTAGGTCATCCACGGTGCGCTACAGCTTGCGCACAGCTCTGTCCAAATGCTCTTCCTCATGGAACACCCACTCACCGTGACGCTTACTAGCCACGCGGATGCACTGTGGTTGCACTGTTTCCTTTGGAGCCCGACTGATCTCCTTGATCTCCGGCTCCTCTTCGATCGTTGCTGCTTCTGGTACATCTCTTTTTGCAGCAGGATCATCGTTGTCGGTCCCAACGCCGAGCACGACACCCATAGTTTGGCTAGAGCTAGCATTGGGTGTGTCAGCATTAGGCACTGAGCCCTCAGTGTGCTGGTCGGCGCCGTGCTAGTCGGTGCCGTGCTCGTCGACGCTACCAGCGTGCTCGGCGCGCTCCACTGCACGGCTGCTTTCTGTAGCCGCTGGCTCTGGTCGCCAGTAGGATGTTCCACATTTTCTGTAGACTCCGGCCTGCAGCACTGTGAATAAAAACACTCAAAGATAATTGCACATGACTATAGAGTTACTTACATGTTAGAGCGTCTAAATGCAGCTCTGAATGGACGACCGCTGCGGCTACCACTCCCCATGACACAGGCACTGACCAGTTGACTCCTGCCTACCTATCCCATCGTGGTCTGTGCGTACTCAGGGATTGTTGAGCTTGTCTCGTGGGTGCTCGTTGATGGTGTTCGGGGTGGCGTTGGTGCTCGGGGTGGTGTTGGCGCCCTCGGCGATGTCGCTGCTCGGGGTAGTGTCGGTGCCCTTGGCAGCGTTGGTGCTCACGGTGGTGTTGCTGCTCGGGGAGGTGTGGGCGCTCTTGGTGGCATTGACACGCGGGGTGGTGTCTGCGCCCTCTGCCGGCGCATCAGCAGCGTCTCCTCCTCCTCGTCGTCATCTGTCAAGCCGGCCATGACCTTACGTCATTTTTGGCTGCTCTCCTCATCATCAATATTCAGGCGGCCCCCCGTGCTTATGGGGCTAGCGGATTTATTCTTCTAGGAAGGCCTCTCTAATGCAGGGCGCTTCTCGGCCACCTTCCTCATCACACGAGGCTCGATGTCTTTTGCCCCCTCTTCGCTGCTATCAGTCACCCTCTGTCGGCATTGCAAATGGGTCTCCCGGGCATCCATGCTGACTAGCGAGTCATCGGTGGGCACGTCGGAGATGTATACCGCTGCCCGGTCCTAGCCATGAATCTTGCAAAGATCAGAATTAGCGTTATGGTTGCAAACCAGCAACTATCAGGTATGGAGTCAAAATTATGGACGCGCTTTGCACATAACTATGGTGGAGGTGATGTCAATTTGTACGCCCTCATCGCATTTGGCAATAGGCGGTATCCCGCCAAGTCGAACAGTTATGCCAGCTGCCTATCTATCTCCTCACTCGGGAGCCCCTCTCTAGATTCCCGGGTCGCGTCGTTGGACCTGGTGTACTCGTACATCGGATGCACCCTATCCTTACCGGGTTGCACCCGTCTAAAAATGAAGTTGGTCACGACAATTGGCCCATCGATCTAGGTCTTGTCAAACAACCCGAGTAGCTCCTGCATTTGAACCATCTCGGTGCTGGTCGGTCTTGCTGACTAGCTCTCCTGTGGCTTGGGGATCTAGCTGATGTCACATGCCGTAAGTGGGATTATTTCTTTTTGGACCCTGGCACCACGTGACTGAGTCACCTACTCTCAGGCTTAGGGACTAAGTGGGCACACTTCACCTAGCGGTGAATGTGCTTACTGTTTTATAATAGAGTTATCAGACAGTGCCAAAGGCATGACCCCTACCTGGATATACTAATCCTGAGGATCATCTCTTGTCCATTTTGGCAGAGCCAATGGTGTAGAGCATCATTAACTTTCCACAATGAAACTCAAAGTGGGCACACTTCACCAAAGGTGAATTGTTTTCTTTTTTTTGGAGCACCATGTATTTTTTTGGACAAATCGCTTTTCTGACCAAGACAGAGGTTGGTGTTCAGTTAAACTGGTTAGGGATAAATGCTCTTCTGTTATGGATACCTCTGGTCAGAAGCCTCAAGACTTTAAGCCTCGCTAGTCGGAGACGGTCAAGACGGTGTGTCACATCAAAATACATAGTGCTTGGGGACTAGTTGTGGGGGTATAGACCCATATACACTCATGGCTGCACATGGGCTGCACCAGAGGAAATGGCCCAACTCGTCGGAATAGGTCGCGCGGATCACCCAACTGATCGACGTACCGCACGAGATAGATGGAGACCAACTTGACGATCAAGTGAACCTGGTATCCCATACGGATACGGTTATTGTAACCAATTGGAACTAGATTCCTTAGATCTATAACCTTGCCCCCCATACTATATAAGGTGGGCAAGGACCCCCCTAAAATCATCTGATACACAATCAATACAATCCACAAAGACGTAGGACGTAGGGTGTTACGCTGTTTCTGCGGCCCGAACCTGGATAAACCCTTGTGTTCGCCTTGCGTCACCATCTAGTTCGTTGTCTCATGCACCTCCACCGATTAATCTACTACCGTGGGCATACCCCTCGGTAGACTACCGACCACATCTCATTGACAGGCCACCCTTGCCACCCATCTCAAGCTCGGTATCCGTTGCAGCCGCATCTTCTGCACCCTTCCCATGGTCGGGCACCTAAACCCCACGAGGAAGAGCTCGGACCGTGTTGACGGTAGTTATCATCCATCATAAACCGCCAACATTGTGTATAGAAATGGTCACCAATAGAAACTTAGGGGTTATTACTAACAATTTCCATGAGTTTTGGTAAATTATTATTTTTAGCAGGGATATTCTAGAAAGAATAAAAATAAGAATTAAATTGTCAAAAAAGGCACGAAAGTTAACTGCGACGAAATATACACCAGAAGACTCTAGAAGACACCAAAAGGCACGGGACCAAAGTGGAGGACCAGCAGCTACTAGGTGGGGCCAGCCAGCCCACCACCATGCCGCTCGACCCCTATGTGGGATTCTTCCACGCCCTTTTGGAGTATTCCTCCATCGCCTCTTAGGATGCATCTCCACCGTACGTGAAGTCAGTTTGATCCAAGGGCTGACGGTTCTTCCTCAGGACTATAAGTACAGGCCCTGGCCCCCCATGAAGCTCCTGATCATAAGTCAAGAGTAGTCCAAATATTAGGGTTTCCAGAGATTAGATAGAGAGAGCTCTAGTTCTTCAATTTTTTTAGTATAGGCTTTCTAGCAAGGTTCAAGTAGAGTTGGGCGCTTGCTTAGGATTCCAGATCTATTCGTCTAGAGATTGGTAATTTGCCTTTGTATCTCATTTAAGACTTTGTTCTACTTCAATAATATGTTCCTCTTTATTATGTTCTTAGTTTGCTCTAGTTATATATTACATATAGTATTATTTGATGATTTGCATTTGCATATGTTCGTAGAGTACCTAATTTAGTTCGTGCGAGAGTTAGGTAGCTTTGATTATATTAGTGTGGTGCTTAGATATGAAATTCCCTGCGAATGTCGACTATGTGCCAAGACGTGTGGTAGATCGCTAAGGTGATAGCTTGGTTGAGTCCTTTGTAGTCCATCCCCCGTATATAGATGCCACGGTAGAGCCCGGTCTCGAAGGAGAAGAAGACTCTATTTCCAATTCTCCCTAGTAGATGTTCCTTATAATTTTGCTTTGATTCGGTTTTACTAATAGATGAAGATATATATACTAGAGTGAGCAGCAAGACTTAGTGTTTAGGAATAACTTAGGAATTCTTTACTCTAACTGAATCTCGAGATTAGTCATACTATTTTTAGTGAGTCTCTATTTTCTATCTCTGGAATACCATTATCATGCTACATTCATTTATCATTTATTTATCTTTTACTTGACTTACCCCTGCTAAAGCATAAGCGTGATCGGTTTATCATAGGTCTGCACATTTATTTAGTCATATAAATATTTTTGTCCTTTAGGATTAAAATAAATAATGATACTCAGAATACTCTGGGTAGAATGCTACAATAGGTGATTTATCTGTGCGCTTGCAGATACTTATGTTTAATATTATTTAGGGTTTTCAAGTGTAGTTATAATTACCAGCGTTTTGAGCATCATGGTAGGGATGACAACTTAGTACATAGTGATGTAAGAAATGTCAACAGACCGCTATCACCAATGGTGCAGGAGCATTTTAGACTCGGCCCCTGTGGCAGCGATAGAGCCGAGCACTTTCGCGTGGCGCCATCCCCGTCCACGGCGCCGACCGTGCGACCGTCACCACTTGACCCTGCCCTATCGTCAGGCTTCTAGATCACATTGGGGATGCGCTAGAGAACAGATGCGCTAGAGAACCTCTGGGTCCTCTTCATCATCCTCGGTATCCTCGTCTTCATCATCGTCCAGCAATGAGGCCCCGCGCCTCTGATGCTCTACTTTCTCCCATGACCTCCTCAACCAGAGGCGCTTCCTCTCATTGGCGGCTGCCTTTTCCTAGGCGGTGCGCTCAGCACCTCTAGGACGGGGGACATGGAAGCGGTAGTGGAATGATGGTACGGTCTATGAAGATGAATCATAGCAAGACCCATTGTTGGCGGTCCTTAACTCCAATTTCTAATCGCCAATTAAGATATAAAAAGAGGAGAAATTAATAATCTTAATCCCATATGCATTTACTATTGACCAAGTTCCACATATATTTGGAGAACATTATTTTTGCAGGTCACAAACACAAATACATGGAAGATTTCACCGAAAGGCGCTTTCCAACGCTGATTTGCGCAAAGAAACAAGGGAGACACCTATCACATCAATGCAAATGGGGAAAGAACCACGGGAAAGCCATCCTGGTCTAGCCCACGGCCTGCCACGCAAAGGCGGTGGCTAGAGGCGGTGGTCAAGGGTTGGCCGCTCCTAGGGGGTGGTCGCTCCTCTCTAGGCGCCTCCCTGCCTCTCCTTGCTATGGCAGTAGCATGGAAGCATGCTAAGGCAGTGGGAAACAACTTCTACCAAAGGTTTTCTTTTGTCATGCCTGAGATTGTCAAGCATACACAGAGCTACTCAAACTCTCGTAGATGATGGCAAAAGTTTTTGTAAACTTAACCTAAAAAGATTTTATTCCCGAACCATGGCTATAAAGCCAGGATGGAGTTCATAGCTAGAAGTTGTAATTGGCTTCGATGGTGGTGGCTCTAAGAACTCATCCTTAGGAGCAAAAAGATTTTTTTTGAATGGTTGGTTTCTCCATTGGAGAAGGAATTTTTTTGAAAGGTAAAACACAAGGATACACGGGTGAACTAGGTTCGAAGATATTACGGCAACCATTCCCCTACAATGGTGCTAGAAATGCTTATTGGTATTTCTTAACGCATACAGAAATAATCTGCAAGCGCACGGAATTACCATTGTAGCATTTCACCTAGAAGTATTCAGGGTATCGTATTTCCATGTGAAACGGATGTGTAAGAGTCTCTTAGCTAGTTCACATAAGGTAACAAGAAGGATAGCTTGGGTAGCGAGGTTTTCTAGGGATAGAGATCCTAAGATAAGATAGATTTGCCACTACAGACTTGCTTTGGGCACCGGATAACACTTGGTCTGCCAAGTGTTGCCGGCTACAGCTCTATGCCGAACCCGAACGTGGGGGATTACAAGGGACGGACAGGGCTGTCACCACCTGCCGCCTACCCCTCAACTATGGGGAATAAGGCAAACGAATGTAGCCTCTAGCCTAGACACCACATCTATGCTATCGACTACTACTCTAGCGCTGTACAATATGATCCTTCTTAATTGGGAGCCCTCTACTAGAGTATCTACTACAAGAGCGGATGATGAACCCACAAGTAAATAGTAAACAAGACTAACTTAAAGTAGAACTCACCAGCGAAGATCAACACTAACCTTTGCACTCCAAGTAGTACTAGGTCTGTCGAGGTATAAGTGAAGAGGGAGCTGACATTCCTGGCATTCCTTCCGCTACAAATGGAGGTAGCCAACAATTCTGGTACTTCTCTATCTCTTTCTCTTCCTCAGTCACTCCCTAAACTAGACTAGCTAGAGAGCTAAAATATGAGTGTGGCTCTACTCCTTGCTACATTGTGCATCACTTATGTTGTTGCCCAAGTGTTTTATGAATGACGAATGGAGGAGGGGATGGCCACCTTTTATAGGTGGAGGAGAGGGGGGTCCTTGGAAAATGCCTCCTCTCCTCATAGAAAGCACCAAACCACCATCTAGGTGCACTGAACCTAGCTGACACCCTAGGAACCGATGTGGGTAAGGCGTCATCTGACAACACGTTAAAGATGGCCCTAAGACGAGCCAGTGGTGGTGCGGCCGCACCCCAAATGAGCCCAAACAGCCCCATCTTCAGTGGGATGCTTCCTTTGGGTCTCTAGGTGGGTCTTGTAAAGTTTTGCGCCATTTGGAGTTGATTTGATATGGGTTTTGGCCTTTTTTATCCACCTAACTAGGCCCTAATTTGCATGGTAAGTGGGCCTTCTCCCCTTGTGTACTTTTGACACGTTTCTTGTGTTATCCCAACATGTGCTCCTGCAATAGATGAATCACTAAAACTCATGGAACTTTGTTAGTTATGAGCCCTATTTCTAAGTTTGGTATTCATTTGGATGGATTTTATATAAATGTTGGTGATTAAAAGTGTGAGTTAAGGACCGCCAACAACGGTTTTCTGATTAAATCCTGTTGAAAACACAAATTTACCAAAACTCATGAAAATTGTCAGTTTAAACCCTTAAGTCTATGTTGGTGATCCATTTTAGTCATTTATGCAAGGTATATCGACGGTTTATGACGAATGTTAACTACCGTCAACAAACTCCCTCACACTTAGGCTTTTACTCATCCTCGATAAAAGGATGGATTACTTAAGACATAACCTTAGGACAACTCATCAACATAAAACTATTCGTAGTCATTCATGCTCTACAGGATTTGAAGTGTCTACCATGAAACTTTAGGCGGTTGAAGAATGGAACAGCTTGAAACAGATCACTATCTTCCTTCAGTCAAGTCAATTGAAGAAACATTTTAAGATTTAAACAAAACAGAGCTTACCTTCTCTTCTCTATGGTACTCTCAAATCACTCAATATATGTGGTATTTTTGGATCCTTACTAAGGCATAGACAACTTTACCTTCTTTTTACCTATTTCTAAAGGCTTATGTGGAGCTCAGGTAGGGATGAATATGAAATCATACTCGCATTGCATATATTGTAAAGTCAAAACAAGGATCCAAGGAGAAAAATATCATACTCTTAGATCAAGATGTGCATGTGTGTGGATATGTATATGGTGGCTAACCTAATTCTACTATGCTCCTTGAAACATGTCTCTCTTGTTTGAAATTTGAAAAACTTTTGCAAGAAAACATGGGATATCTTATTCATTTTTCTTTCTCTTTTTTTTCAGGTGGGCATCTAAGTACCCATTATTTTCAATATCTTGGACACTTGTCCATTTTTTCAATACTTTCTCTGTTTTTTATGAATAACTTTTGCATAGCCCATGCCTCTTTTTCTGCAATTGAAACAACCTTAAGCCAGCCTAGAATCTCACAAACCTTCAGAGGTTAATGACCCCTGCGGAAGAGATCGACTAGGTAAATGGCTAAGGATCCGCAGCGGTGCCTTCCTCGTGAAGCGATGCTGAATCCTAGAATGCACGACCATGACCCAGTTGCACACAGTCAGGACCGTTTTTGGCCCAAGTGGTGATCCTTGGTTAAAGAGGGTGTCCTAGACCATGCTACCGCCCGGGAACATGGTGTTAACCCAACAATGGCCAGGAAAACATGACCTAACGAGCTGAGGCGTGATCGAGGGTCAACCTCCCCATCTTGCGTGGTGGAAAGTCGATGACCCGCTCGAAGGTCGCAACCTTGAACTAACATGCCCAACCCTGACCTAATGGCACGGGGGCTCATCATGACCTCGAAAGAAGTCCCAACGCTCAAAGAAGAAACTCTTCTTTGTTTATAGCCGACAATTACAGGATAAGTGCGACCAAGCTGCACACAAGGTATAAAAACCCGGCACCACCACGAGGGTGGAATCACCAATAGCTCTAGAAGCCCATGCCACAAACATAGAAGGACAAGGTAGAAAAGAACACCTTGCGAACCTTTTTGTGGCATTTTGGCTCCTGGAGCATAGTAGGAAGCAAGCGAGGGTATAAAGGATGGATCGGCTCTGAAGACACCTCAATGGGCACCCGAGGGCTTTCAAGCATACCATCGGGGCATGCACAAAGGGTCGTGTGGGCAGGAGAGAACCATCATATCCATGACGGGGCTGCCTAACCTCTAGAGCATGAGTGCACCACCATCGTATCCCCCACGATGAGGATAACATGGTGAAACCGTCCTCAGCCAATGGCCACATCATGCACCCGAGCCCACAAGGTTTGGTAAGGCCGAAGCCATATGGATGTAGGTTTGGCGGCCGCACCATCTCAGCAAGCGTCCTCCTAGCACCAGTTGCTAGATGAAGCAACACCGACCTCCGACTAACTATTGGTATTTAATAATGACACTTGTAATTTAGAAAGAATATATATATATATATATATATATTTGATGAATTCTACAAGTGCACAAATATATCATTATAGCACTTCACTCGGGAGTATTCCAGGCATCGTTATTTATATTTTACCTTAGGGAAGGACTGGCAAAGGAAATATATTGATAACTTATACTTATGATGTTGAACCAACCAACCTTCTACTCTAAATAGGGGTAAATCAAGAGATAGGATAATATATATATGATAAATGTAACACTCAGAGTACTCCATAAGATAGTAATAGCAAGACTAAGTAGATACAATAGAGAAACTAATTCCTAAGTTATTCTAGTTACAAGTCAAAGCATACATTGATGTGCATATATACTTAATAATCATGGCTAAAGATTAACTTCATATCTACACATAAGGGACATTACAAAGGAAGATCAAGAACAAAGCCTAACTTCCTTCGCAACCGGTCCTACTTGGCCAACAAACAGGAGGTGGACTACAAAGGACTTAACGAGTATGTCACTCTCACGATCTACCACATGATCCGGAATGTAGGGTGCATCCGCAGGTAAACAACGTATAAGCACCATGCTTACACAATGTCGACCACTCACCCTGTACGTACATAAAGAGTGAGCGCTTTGTGAACTTATGCATAAACATAATGATAACTCTAGATATACCAAGCATATAATCAAAGTAAACTATGAACATAATAACTAAGAATGTGAATAATATTAAGAACAATGACATAGCATATATAGCAAAATAAGGATACAAGAGGCTTTACCAAGCCAAGCTCTTGACAAGATCAGGAATCCAAGCAAACAGCTTGCCTCTCTCTAGATCTAACTTAGCTAGCTATGCCTATGAATATTTATGGAGCTCTGAGGTTCTTCTTCTTCTTTATCTCTCAAAATGATGGACGATTGCAGGAGGATGCATGAAAGGTCCTTGTTTGGTTTTGGTAATTGAGTGACAACCTTGATGGACTAATATGTGGTTATGTGAGAATACACTGGAGATTAGTCCACAGGTGAATATGTAATGAAGGAGCTCATTACATATGAGACATGACATGGAGTCATGTGACTAAGGTGGAGAAGATCAAGATGAGGCTTGGCTTGATGGACCAGTTGCAAGAGTGAAGGGCAAGTCGGAGGCTTTGAAGCACTGGACCGCGTGGCAGGATGCTTGAGCAAAAACTTGGTGCTAATGGACCAATGCAATGGTGAAGAGCAAGTGAGGTCAAGATCGATGAACCAATATGGTCACGTGATGGTATGAAGTGAATCATATCATTATTGATCATGTTGGTGCATGTGTTACATAAACATTGGAGGAGATGGAATGGAATGCGCAAGGCAAAGGTGTAACCTATAGGGCATTTCATTTCACCGGCCATAGGTATGTAGAGAAGTTGATGACCGGGTTTAGGATAGATGGCCGTACTGTGCCACTCTAGTGATCTAACTTTGCATTGTTGCTAGGATCGAGTGGGGTGGTAAGTTGAGTGGCTAATCCTTTGAAAAATAATTGTGAAAATGCTAACACACATGCACATGGTGGTGTACACTTGGTGGTGTTGGCACATTTGCTAAGGAGAAGTTGTTGGAGTTGAATTGGATCAACTTGGAGAAGAGAGAAATGTTTTTTAGTGTGCTTCAGACTATGCGATGGCTATTGGATTGTAATTCTATGTTTACCCATTTTGCTTTGGATCAAATTTACTAGTGGGTTGTGTAGCCCTCTAAGTAAGCTTTCCAAAACGTCTAAGATCATCAAATTCAGAGTTCGAAGCTTGGAGTTATAGGCATTTTAGTGTTGAAAGGTTTGTGACCGGACTCTGTGACCTGCGCGTCTGATCAGTACTTGCGAGTCCAGTCAGAGAGTCCGATCAGTGTTTCTTTCATGTGCAGAAGTGACCAAACACTAGGGGAGTCCGGTCAGTGATGACCTGACACGTCCGGTCATCAAAAGAGCTCTCTAGAACATCTCTACAAATGACCGGACTCTGGGAGAGTCGAGTCTGGTCATGGGAGAAAGCAGAGTCTAGTTAGTTGTGCAGAGATGCGTTAGTAACTAGACTCGGCCTTGGCGCGTCCGGTCGTTGGACCTAGGCGCGTCTAGTCAGGAGTATGTGCACATGGGAGCTAGCCATTGGAGCCCAACGGTTGGCTTCAAAAGGAGGAGACGTGTGGCATCATCCTAGCGACTGGACTCTATGACCTATGCATCCGGTCATTATGACCTGCGAGTCTGGTCAGTGCGTGTTTTGCCCATTGAAGGGGCAACGGCTCTTTTAGCCCTTGGGGCTATGAATAGAAGTGGTGGCTGGCCTTGGCTGGTTGCTGAGCACCCTCACGCCTATGTGGCTTGTGTAGGAGTGCTTGGATGCCCTCTAACTCAGTTGTGCTTACAAGAGTGTGAATCGATTGCGAGTGAGTGTGATTCTAGTGCATTGCATTGTGAGATTGCATCGAGTGGCACTAGGTGTTTGAGTTGCAAGCCAGTGGTGCTTGTTACTCTTAGAGGTTGCCACCTCCTAGACGACTTGGTGGTGGTCTTCGTCAAAGCATATAAAGAAGATTGTGCGGTGCTCTGGAGAAGTGCTTGTGAGGGGTGTTGTGCTCGTTCCGTAGGAGCCACGAAGAGCAACTCTAGTTGAACGTGTGGGCTTGGCGGGTGATGCTAATTAGCCACTGAACTACCAAGTGAGCAGTCGACACACTAGGTACTAGCTTGGTGGCATCCAAGTGAACCCTAGGATAAAAATCATCGTGTCATCCTTGTCTTCCCGTTGGTTTGCATCCCCTTTATACAAGCTTGTATTTATTTTCATATACATTGTGCTTGTGTAGTTGCTCTTGTAATTAGTTAGCATGTGTAGCTTGCTAGTTACCTTCTTGCTTATGTAGCATAGAAGTAGCTCTTGCCTGACTAATTTGGTTTGAGTAACCTTGTTAGTCATATTACTTAGTTTGTGTAGCTAAGTAATTTGTGCTCTCTAATTTGGTTTGTGTAGCCTTGTTATTGACCATTGCTACTAAGCTTAGGTGGCTTTGTGCTTTTGCTTACTAGATTGTGTAGGTGCTTCCCGGTTTGTTTGAAGTACTAGTTGCATAGGTTTGTGTGGTCTTGCAAGCTAGAATTGGATTGGTGAGCACTAGCTAGCCTGGCACCTTTGTTGCCTCTTTAGGATCTTTATAAGGTGCTTGCGAACTTAGATAGAGGAGTGTAGTCTTGGATAGACCGATAGTTTTAATTCTGTATTTATTTTGGTTAGCCGGCGCGATTAAGTTTTAGAAATGACTATTCACCACCTCTAGTCTGTCATCTTGACCCTACAATACCCTTAGGGAAGAGGTATGGGGGCCTTATATAGGGGGCACCAGGAGTCCTATGGGCCCATGAATCCATGGCAACGTCAAAATCTGAGCCCTCGATGCGAACCGGCCTTGAGCAACAACGTAGATTGAACCTAGGAGGCGATGGAGAACTGACATTCGAAGCGGAGGCTAACAGGTGGGCAAGGGAGGCCGACCAGCCTACAGGTGGGTCTGGCTAGCCCCACCTAGTCACCTCTTGGGTCGGGTCGCAGTGCATTTGTCTTCTGGATGATTCTAGACTCTTCTAAGTTAGTTTTCTCACGAAGAAATGTGATTTCCTCTGACGATTGGGTCCACCTTGCTTGTTTTCTGAATAAATCCTCCTAAAAACATAGATTCACCAAAACTTGTGGAATTTGTTAGTTTAAAACCCTAGACCTATGTTAGTGATCATTTTCATGCAATTATACAAGTTGTATTGACAGTTTATGATGAGTGTTAACTACTGTCAACACCAACACAACCGACCCTTAGCGGGCCGCATTCTCAAAAGATTCCCACTGAACACTACTTCTCTTGGGCTCAGTAGCTCAAGAAATCTAAAGGTAACCTAGATGCGTCGTAGTTCAAACAGAAGGGAAGTCCCTATTTATAGGCCCAAGGGCGCTCCGTGCAACCCATGACTCCCAAGCCGCGTGGCGAATAACGGGAGGCTATGACTATCGTCAGGAGCCCGCGTGGGATCAGGGAAATTGAGAACCTCTAAAAGACGGAGCCGATACAAAGTCAATGAGATCGAACGGCTCAGTCTGGATCTCGAACCCCTCACGTGCGGTACCCTGACACAGCAGGGCTCAATGGGACAGACGTGTACCTAGCCATCAAGGTGACTTGACAGGACGACACGCAATAGCCACCTACCGCATTGAATGTTCGAACCAACACGGAGTCAAGCTTCGAGCTTAGGACTACCATGACCTTAGTTACACGCGCACCACGCACTAAATACTCAGCATCTCCACGATCACTCCAAGATCATGAAGACACTAGGGGGCTACTGTCGGGGTTATGATACCCCGGGTATCTTGAGACACCGATTAGATAGCCTCATGGATGGCCCAACTACCCGAGGCCTAGCAATCGCAACACGCCAAAGCCACCGAGGCTCTTGGGCTGAACATCGAAGCAACTGATCCATCACGACCTCTCTCCTTCCATCACACGCTACGCAGCACCGCATGACATCTCCGTATCAACCCCTAGGAAGGATGAAGAGGGGTCATGCCCCATCAAGCATGCCAACCCTGACAAGGATGGGCACGCTCCACTCACTTTGCCAAGACTAAGGGGACATCATTCTTGGGACAGGCGCCATCCCTGCATGTTCCTGCATGAACAAGACAACACCGCCAGGTGGTGAAGATTGGTATGACATCCCGTTGTCCAAATACGGCCAGACGAGATGGGCGTACGGCCCCACCCACTATGGGATGGGGCACATGACTGTGACCTTGACTTTTGAGGCCGACCAAGCCACTGGGGACCTCGACCTCATAGATCAGGGTCGAGGCCACCGGTACTATGACCAGGAAAGGCAACCGACGACCCGGGAGCAGCTACCTACTTCCGTACTATCGCCACGACGCCATCGGGAGAACATGAGATGATGATGGAGGCCACAACAAGCTCCTGTCGTGCAAGACAGTTGGCGAACCACCACCATGCTAACAGTGCTGTCATGACTGGCAATGTAGCATCATGCCACGCTATGCTGCAACGTGGGAACAAGACCATGAAGACAACCACGCCGAGACGTGCACTGACGCCAAGACAAGACGGCCTTTCTTGCAAGCCAAGCTTACTAGTTTCTCCCTCCCTCAGGCTTACGACAACTCGGTCAAGAGAACCCATCTCTCTCTGTATTGGCCTAGCCCCCGGACTCTATATATGGGCGGTCAGGCCTCCCAACCAAGGGGACGGACTCTCGAGACTTCATTCGGGCATCCCTCTCCTCACCCCTCCTACGTCTTTTCCTTAGCTTACACACCCCATTGTAAGAACTTCAGAGCATTCAACTAAGGAACATGCACTCGAACTCTCTCTAAGACTGGACGTAGAGCTTCGGCCTGAACTAGTATAATTCCTTGTGTCTTTGGATATTACCATCGTCTTCCTAAAGCAGTGCGATACACGTATAAATTCACTTGTCGGTTCACAAAACAACGATAAGAACTCTTCTGTCGTAACCGACTAGGACCAGATCAATGTGCCTGTCATCTGGACTATATAAAGAAAGGCATGAGCACCCCCTTGTACAATCAATCATATGCAACGATCTTATATATTCAACATTCCACATGATGCAGTGAAGTCCACCGATGTGTCAATTTTTGGTATTGGGAAGTCATTTTTCGGATGACATTTGTTGAGATTAGTGAAGTTAGTGCACATTTTGCATTTCCATTTTTCTTTTTGACCTAGACAACATTCAGTAGCCATTCTAGGCATTGTACTAGTCTGATCACATTGTGAGAATATTTGGAAAAAATAGTAGTTATAGACAATGCCACCTCTGTAATTACATGTTTCTCTTATAAGAATCCAGATCCAAAAACTAAAGTCCATCACAAGTCGTTTGGCGATTATATCAGTCAATGAAAAAAAAAATTAAGGTTTGCATCGCATACTAAGAACAATTAAATGTTCTGCTCTGGTAGATAGAATGGGCGAATATTGAAATATGCGGTGAGTCATTGGATTGCAAAAATCTATATGCTTGAATCAAAATAAACCGCAACAAATAAAAATATATCATACCAAATATCAAGAAGTTATTTTTTTAGGGGAAGTTCGACTTCCATTAAATAGACAAAGCTCAATATCGAGCAAGAATACAATGGATAGCGCTGACGGACGTGTTTTACGACTTACCACCATGCCTATACCAGTCGAGAAGCTGGTGCCCCCGACCGCCAACCCATATCGTGGGCCCTGCAGCCGCCTACCACGGTCCACGGAGACGACACGAGTCAGGCAGGGGGAGCTCGAGAGTGATCATCAAGGCGCCGGCGCGGTGGTGGCATCTTTTCTCAAATTGCGGGGGACGAGAGAGCGACTTCCACGGGAACTTTTCTGAATGATTAATGAGCAGATTAGCATGGGCGGCCCGGCATCTGCACTTGCGCACTTGAGATTAGGTTCCGAGAGCGTTTGCAGCTTCCACTCCCTTTCTCTGTTTCTCAGCGCTTTAACTCCACTCCATTCCATTACCCCACTGACCCTGTCTGTCGTCTAACCAAGTGAGAGAGAGAAGCTTCCAGTTTTCGTCTACGCAGTGCAGCAGCTGGACTGCAGGAGTAGCCATCGTTAGTGACCTTTGCACTTCCCCATGCGTGCTGCTCTCGCCTCCCATCTTGCTGTTTCCTTTCTGAAATCCAGAGAAAAAGAGGACCGAACGAGGAATCTGCAAGCTTCTTCCTTTCTCCAGAGGTGGGCTTCTTGTTTTTATTTGTTTCTTTTTGAAAAATACTGTTGGTGTGTGCTTGGAGTGACACGAGCTTTAAGTTCTTCCTTCTTCCTCTTTTTTCCTTTTTAGTTCTTTGTCCCCAATTTCGTTAGTTCATCGGACAGTCGCATGCTTAGGATTGTTTACGGTTCTCTTGAAACACGGTAACAGAGCTTCCGCCTTGGGTTTTTCGTCCTGTGCTCCAGTAATCTTCGCCCAATAATAACAATTAACTTGGAGGGTGTGCTTTGTTAGAAATCAGAAAGATTTCCCGTGGAAAATGGATCAATCACCCTACTGTTTTTCTCGCCAATTATTCAGTCATGGCAAGGAAATTGGAGTGCTCCAAAAAAGGTTTAAGAAATATTGATAGAGAAATTTTATTTGCGTGTGGGGTACTAGCCTACTAGGATATGGTTTTCAGAAGACAAATTTTAGTATATATCTATTAAAAAGAGCATTACTTCGTGATAGTTTTAGCATCAGTCGCACTTTCATGAAAATTTGATTTTGAGCAAAGTTCAGCGGACTTTTGGAATGTGTTTGAGATCCACCTCATTCCACATGTTTTGGGTGGATTTTGGTGATTTTTTTGAAAGTTTGATTGAGGTGAACATTAGTTCTACTCATATGGATTCAGATGGATATGGGTCCTACTTTGGCATCCTCACTTGACTTCTATGTTCTAACTATGCACAGTTATTTGCAAATTAATCCTTGCACACTTTTTTTTTGAGGAAAGCTTTTATCTGGCAATAAACATTGAATAAAACTTGAAGGAGTTCAGTTAACTCTATCTTTTTCATTTGTTCACTGATACCATTGTTTATCCTATGGCTTCTTGACAGTTTGAGAATCCTGTGGTTGCTTCTTCCCTTTGTGAATGGAGAAAAATAATGATGAAGCAATGGGTACAACTTGGCACAACTCTAATCCAAAGGTATAAATTGGATTTCAATCGCCTAGATTTACATAATATATAAGCTTAAAACAATTTTCTTGTTGTGTTCCATAGACACAACATTACAGCCCATATGATTATAGTTCTTTTTCCTACGGACATAGGAAAGTAGCCATAAGTTGTTTGACATCTGGTGCAAAATTAAAACTACTGGCTCGGTAAGGAAACATTTGGTTTTGTGCCATGGTGTGGTCCACAACATCCAATCCGAAATCAATCCTATGTCGCTGTTTGGTTTGAGTTCTCAGACTGCATCGTCCTTCATTGTATGTTTAGCTTATCATTAGAACCAGGTCCGGCCCATCCAGGGAAAAAAAATCAGCAGATGACACAACCCTGGACCCATCCATGCTGTTCAGGCTTCAAGGCATCTCCTGAAACCAACTATGCTGTAAAATTACTCACTACAGGAAAATAACAAAGATGAAAGACTCTCAATAATAAATTAATAAAAGAGTGAAATGTGTTGGAGACAAATCACAGGTTTGGGGCTAGATTCAGATGTCATTAGCCTTGCCACAAACCATGGCATGTTGGGGATACATATAAGGCTGCATACTTTGGTCTTTAAGAAAGGATTACAGTATATTTTAGAGATGCTAAAGCAAGATAAAATAAAGATAAGGTGCTGACATAGCAGCCACCAACTACTCTAGATAAGTATCATAAGTAGATAAGCACAAGACTTATACTTTCATTCTCCCCCTAAGTCTTGTGTGGCGCCTTCTGGGGAATTTGAGTCATCCCAATCCTGGCGCGAAGCTCCAGGAACTTGACCCACCCAAGGGACTTGGTGAGAAGGTCGGCGAGCTGGTCCTGGGTGTTGATGTAGCCGGCCTTGATGCTCCCCTCGTCCAAGCAGCTCCTGATGAAGTGGTACTTGATGTGGATATGTTTGCTGCGCTCATGGAAGACGGGGTTCTTCGCCAAGGCCAAGGTGGATTTGTTGTTCACCCTGAGCTCCACTGCTTCTACGTATCTGCCTAGGAGATCGCCTAGCAGCCGAGCCAACTAGAGAGCCTGAGTCGAAGCAGTAGTGGCAACGATGTACTCCACCTCGCAACTGGACAGAGCCACCACTTGCTTCTTGACCGACTGACAGCTGATCAAACACTTGCCAAGGAAGAACAGCGTCCCGCTGGTGCTCTTGCTCGTGTCTATATCACCGGCGAGGTCGTTGTCGCTGTACCCGATGAAGTGCTCCGCACCAGGACACCTCAGGTAGTGCAAGCCGTAGTCGGAGGTGCCCGTAACGTAGTGGAGGATCCTCTTGACGGCCTGCTCGTGCTCCGTCATCAGTCGCCGCATGAACCGACCGACGTAGCTAACAGCGAACGCCAGGTCCGGCCGTGTATGGATAAGGTAGCGAAGGTTGCCCACAATGCGCCTGTACCACGTGGTGTCGACGTCCTTCGTTGTGCTATCGTGGCTTAGCTTCAGCCTTTTCTCCATGGGAGTGTGGGCTGGGTTGCAGCCGGTGAGCCCGCCCAACTTGACGATGCGCTTGGCGTAGGTGGCCTGGCGAAGGGAGATGCCAGAGCTGTCCTGGTGGACGACCTCGATCCCCTAGGTAGAAGGAGAGAAGGCCCAAGTCGCTCATCTGGAAGGTTGCCTTCATCTCCTCCTTGAATGCCTCCACCTCGGCCTTCTTGGTGCCGATGATCACCAAGTCATCGACGTAGACGCCTACCAATGGGCATTGTCTCCCTTGTCCCGTCGGTAGACTGCAGCCTCGCGAGAACTTTGCTGGAACCCCATTTGCTTGAAGGTGGAGTCCAGCTTGGTGTTTTAAGCTCGTGGCACCTGCCGCAAGCCGTAGAGGGCCTTGCGCAGGGATGATGAATCTTTGACGGCTGGTGGACGTAGACCTCCTCCTTCAAGTTACCATTGAGGAAGGCAGACTTGACGTCCATGTGGTGCACACGCCAACCCTCCTGGGCCGCTAGCGCAGGATGCTCGAGCGGACTAGCACGGCTTCCGTAGACGGGACATGGGCCACCTGGACGGGCTTGGAGAACGTGAGGCAGCCAAAGACGCGGAGGTTGCTGACCGTCTGTTTGCACCCGTGCTAGGCCTCGTACAGCGTCTTGCTGTCAAGGGCCTTGGTGGGCGAGCGGTTGAGGAGATGGATGGTAGTCATCACCGCCTCTCCCTAGTAGATTGCCAGCATCCCTCTCTGCTTGAGGAGGGCGCGGGCGGTGGTCACCACCGTCTAGTTGCGGCGCTCAATGACACCATTCTGCTACGGGTGTACAGGGCGGAGAAGTGGCATTGGATCCTCTCGTCGGCGCAGTACGCCGCAAATTCAGCCACCGTGAACTCACCGCCGTTGTCGGTGCGCAACACCCGAAGCTTTTGGCCGCACTCCTCCACAGCAGCTTGATGGCGTCCGCAGCTGCCGCCTTAGTGTCGAGTAGGACCGCCCATGTGTAGCGGGACACGTCGTCGATGAGGAGCAGGAAGAAGTGCTTGCCTCTAGGTGTGGTCGGTGCCACGGGGCCACAGAAGTTGACGTGCACAAGCTCCAGCTTCTCCTTGGCGCGGAAGCTCGCCTGGCGGGGAAAGGGTAGCCGCTGCTGCTTGGTGAGGATGCAAGTGCCACAGAACTGCTCCACGTGCTCGACTCGTGGCATGCCTACACATCTCCTTGTTGCTGAGCTGCTTTAGGGCCTCGAAGTTGAGGTGCCCAAAGTGCTCGTGCCACCGCTAGGCATCATCTTCATGGCAGGCTACAAGATACATTGGCTGCGCCACCTGCACGAGAAGAACGTAGAGGCGGTTGGTGCCTCTGTTCACCTTGGCGAGAAGGCGAAGATGGCGATCCCAGATGCGCCGGACCCCGTGCTCGATCTCCATGCGCGAGCCGTTCTCATCCAGCGGTCTCAAGCTGATGATGAAGTTCCTCAGCGCAAGGATGTAGTGGACACCAGTGAGCAGTCAATGCTTGCCGGTCTTGACGGTGAAGACGACAGAGCTGACGCCCTTGATCTCCACGGCGGAGGCGTCCCCAAACTTGACAGAGCCTCGAACGCCGGAGTCGAGATCGAAGAAGAACTCCTGTCGTCCGGCCATGTGGTGGGTAGTGCTGGTGTCGAGGTACCACCCGTCGATCTTGTCGCCGCCGGACCCGTTGCCGAGGTGGAGGAGCGCGGCGGCAGCCGACACGGGAGAGGAATGCGGCTCCTCCCGTGTACGAAGAACAGAGTCGGCTCGTCACCCTCCGCGCTTGTGCGACGTGTGCCTGACCGCCGTGGTTCGCCTGCCGGTAGTACTTGGCCCAGTGGCCGGTCCTCCCGCAGTTCTTGCAGTTGTCATCGTGGGTAGCCTTGCGCTCGCCGTCGGTGCCGTCAGATGCGCCACCACGTGCTTGGGGAGCCTTGTCCCGCTTGCGTGGCCGACGCTTGCGGCTGCTCGTCGAACCCGAAGCCGAAGAACCCGAGGCCTCCCCCTTCTTCCGCTTCCGCTGGTGGGCCAGCCACTGCTCCTCGGTGAAGTGAAGCTTGCCACCGATGGTGACCGGCTCTGAGGGAGGTTGCTACTCGCGGTTGTCGGCAGCCTTGAGGTGACCCATCACCTCCTCGATCGACAGCTCGGAGAAGTCTAGCAACATCTCAATCGCGATGGCGACCTGCAAGTACTTCTTGGGGATGACGCGGAGGAGCTTCTCGACGGCTCTCTCCTCGTCAATGTCATCGTCGCCGTACCGCGTCAACTATTGCATCAGGGTGTTGAGACGGAGAGCGAAGTCGTCGACGTCCTCACCCGGCTTGAAAGTCAGGTTCTCCCACTCTTGACGAAGCTTCTGTAGTGTGGATCTGCGGAAGCGGTCGCTATTGATACGTGCCGTAGCAATGGCGTCCCAGGCATCCTTGGCGTTCTCCTTGTTTGTGAGGGAGGAGTGCATCTCTGTCGGAACAGCAGCAAGAAGCACCTCGAACGCCCATCGATCCTTGTCGAAGTCGGCGTCGTCGTACCGTACCGCATCCCATAAACGCCGCGCCTGCATCTTCACCTTCATCACCATGGAGCACTCGGCGTAGTTGGTCTTGGTGAGCATGGACCATCCGCCGTCAGCGCCGGTGTCCTTGATGACGGTCTGCACGATGAGAGGGGAGCCAGGCTGGCCCGACCACACCGGTCTGCTCCGTCGAAGCCGTGCGCTCGGTCCGTGCGCCCGTGTCCGCCTCCTCGTGAAGGGCGGCATTGGCGGCCGCCGCAGCCGCTGCCTGGCGAGCCGTCTCCGCCGCACGCTCGGCTGACAACTCCGTTGCTGCAAGGCGCTCCGCCCGAACAGCTGCGGCCTACAGCGCCGCCGCCTCTCTCTCCCTCCGCTCTGCCTCCTCCAGCCACGTTGCTCATGCGTCCGCCACCCAAGCGTCCTCTGCATCCTGCACCGCACGCGCTGCTCCGCGCTCACGCTCGATACGTGCTGCTGCCTGCCGACGTCGCCCTGTAGAGGTCGCAGACTCCACGAAGGAGTGGGATCGGGAGTGGCTGGCCATGGCGGTAGATTTGTTATGGGAAGAAGAACCCAGGAAGAACTAGGCTTTGATTCCATTTGTTGGAGACAAATCACAAGTTTGGGGCTAGATTCAGATTTCATTAGCCTTGCCACAAATCATGGCACGTTAGGGATACATGTAGAGCTGCATACTTAGTCCTTAAGAAAGAATTACAGCATATTCTAGAGATGCTAAAGTAGATGCTAAAGCAAGATAAGATAAAGATAAGGTGCTGACATAGCAGCCACCAACTACTCTAGACAAGTATCCTAAGTAGATAAGCACCAGACTTATGTTTTCAAAATGAACCATGGGTTCTTAAACTTTTCCCTCATTTTCATCTAGGTGCATGAACTCTCAAATTGATCATCTGGGTCTTTCAACTCTTTTCATGTGGTTCATTCTAAGTTCATTCCAAATCGAATCATTGACTTGGGCTCACATTGACCTTTGAGAGTTCATGGACCCACTTAGGGTGCCTTTCACTCTTAATAAAAGATATGTTGTAGAAAAACTAGGAATAGTAGAGTGAACTTTGTTCAATATTTTGGAAGAGAGTTCAAAATTGAAATGTTTTAGTGAAGATGTAGCTAATAGTATTTAGTCATTTTCTGGTAAATTTATGCTACGATCTTTTTGCTACTCCCATTACAAGTTCACTTTCTTGGAAGTTTCATTTTTAAATCAAGTCCCATTCAAAATTTGAAATCTTTGTTATTGCAATATCCAGCCATGCTTTATAATGTTAAATATTTGTAGCATGACATTTAGTAATTAGTACTTGTATTTTATGCATGAATTCCATTAACTTTTGGTCCAGTTTGGTGCTTTATTGTTTCGGGCACATGTTGAACTTGGACTTTATATTTCGAAACAAAGATAACTTATTAATGTCTTAATTAATTTTCATTGGCTTCTTGTGCAAAATAGGATTCCTGATTTGTTCTCTATATATTATCACATTGATTATGTTAATACATTATTACTTTCCTACTCTGTTAGGTTCACAGAAAAATGTGCAATGAGTTGACTTTGATGCTGGATAAGGTTTCCTCTATTCTTCCATCAATAGAAGCTGCTCAACCAGGATGCAAAGCAGGTGTAGAGGAACTATGCAACCTATACAACATAGTTGGCAAAGGGAAACTCATAATCCAGAATTGCATTGAATGTAGCAGTCTTTACTTGGTATGATATTCCATTTCCTTGATACAGATGATCTGTTATGAGTTGCTTTCTGATGCTAATATCTCATTAGTACAAATTCAGGTACCTTTGAGAGACTGTAAAAAGGCTCTTCTAATTTTTTAATATGCTTATATTTCAGGCTATTACTAGTGAAGCGACTGCAATGCGGTGTGAAAGGATAAGGAACTCGTTGAGGCGGAGCTTGTTCCTAATACAGAACATGGTTGAACAATTGTTAGCTAATGAGGTTAGTTTTGTATATCAAATTATAGTACATGAGCTGAAACAACAATTCTAGGTGAACAAATCTTTTGCAATTCTTTGTGAAAAGGTTTACAGTGTCAACCTTTATTTAACTGAAAGCAAAGTCTCTGTGAGTAGCCATTTGTTAGAAAAGCAATCAAGCATCCTTAATCTAATTGGTTATAGGTGAACCTCCTAGCCTAGCACTGCATGTATACGAAGATGTTCGATAAAAGTTGTCACATGATCATAATTGTATTTTGTAAACATAGAGAACCTGTGTTTTAATAATTTATCATATTTTTCAGCTTTAGACAATCTCAACTAAAGATGCATCAGACCAAACTAATAGAAGACTTACACCACACAACAAAGGAAGGCATATGTCCAAAGGGACATATAGCCAAGACATCAGACAAGTCTGATGTACCGAAAAACAACAAACAAGACAAAACTAAATCTCCAACAAGCAACTCATATAGTCATCCTGCAGCAATCCATCTTGTTAAGTGACGTTGACTGCAAAAGAACTAGCTTCCCCACATATTGGATGAAAATAGATCCATAGCTTGGGCGCTGGGCCAAATCCAGTAAAGTTGAAAGAGAATTTCAACCACTGGACAAGGGGCAACTTCCAAGCCAAGAAACTGTTGCCACAACAGGCCCCACCATCTTCCAAAAGGCAACGTGAGTATGTAAGACATAGAGCCCCATTGAGCATTCTGGACACTACAACATAGCAACAACACCAAACCATCTTGTAAAAGTCAACCATTGTTGGAAGACATCTGTCCTCACACAACCGGCAACCCTGGGAATCCTCCCAAAGTAACGTATTTAAGAAGAAAACGACATCTGAAGACGCCCTAGCCCCTATCATAGATGCACCAACAAGGGGTTAGGGGCACAGAAATGTCTCTAGTGAGGGAAGTGGCATCCATGGGCGTCACCATTGTTAAAGGTGAGTAATGGGCAACAATGGTCGATGTCGTTTCTTACCATCACCGCCCTCTGACCATCGAATGGACATTATAGATGCACCAAAGGCAATGGCCCAACAACAGATCAATCCTTGAAGGCCACTAAAAGCATATCCGGGGTGAACAGCGTGGTGGTAGAGCCTCTCATCGTGGAGCTCTGCCGCCTAAGTTCCTGCATGCTGAGGATTTTCGGACTTAGCATGTGTGAGTACTGTGCATATGTATGTGGTTCGTTAGATGTATTTTGAGATTACTCAAACCATCACATCTCTATTTAAGTGTGCAAACAGTTTAGTACATTTGATTTGAGTCATTACATAATGCATGCCCTCCTAGCTAAGTTAAACAAAAACAGATCTAGGAGGGCCACATACGTGTGCACTGGTGAGGCACACGCACACACATCCCTGCTAGGCACCTTATGCCGCAAGCGCCCCTAGATAGGCATCGCTCGGGACGTCCCCGCCGCCAGGGGCGCTGGGCTGCCACGAACGTAGGCCCTCACCCCATTCAATGAATGGGAACGTGAGCGAACCACGCCACATGCGGCCGACAAAGGAGATCTGAAAACTGTGGCAGATCTGAGCAGCCCGAGGGAGGAAAGGAGGGGGTGAAAGGAAAATCCGTGGTGCAGACGCGGAGAGCGGTGACAGTGCCGCGTCGCCAGAGTTGAGGGAAGGTGGTGGGCTAGTCAGTGCTAGGGTAGGTTACCGCTTGCGTATGGGATGGTGGCCTGCTTACAGTCTTATCATGTAACATTATGGTACCTGATCATAATTCTATTTTTCTTACTAACACATTTGATGAATTCATATTATAGCTTGCAGAGAGCATATTTACATTTATTTGACTATTTATCACAGGTGGCTGATGTCCATAACGATCTTCGAGATCTGAAATTCATTGTTGATCCAGCAGAAGAGGATGCTGGAAAAGTAATTCTGGAGATGCTTCGGCATTCTGAAGTAACCCAAGAATTGGAGCTTCAGACTTTCCTTTTAGCAGCTTCGAAATTGAACATTACATCACCTACAGCTGTCCTAATTGAAAGAAGAGCAATCAAGAAATTACTTGCCAAGATCAATGGCACTGATCAAAAAAAGGAAGGAATCCTTAAGTACCTCCTATATCTAGTTAGGAAATACGGGAAGAATACCAATCCAGGGATTAATGAAAAGAATCCAAATCTGAATGTTGCAACTGAAGTTGTGAGTTTAGACTCAATTGTTAATGGCATCAATACTACGGAAAGATGCAATTCAGCTGCAGAGTCAACAAATATGAGATATGATGATCAGAATAGTTTGTCTGGAGCAGCCACACCACCTCCAGAGTTCTGCTGCCCATTGTCTTTGAAGCTGATGCGAGATCCTGTGATAATAACATCTGGACAAACATATGAAAGAGAAAATATCGAGAGATGGTTCAATGAGGGGTATGATACTTGTCCTAGGACACATATGAAGTTAAAAAACTTCACAGTAACGCCAAATACATGCATGAAGGCTGTTATTCATAACTGGTGCAAAGATCATGAACTTGAATCTACTTATTTGCCTGAGAAATTTCAGAATTGCTATTCTGTATCGAGTTTGCACAATGTCTCCGCACCTCTAATTATAGAAAAGAATAGAGATTACACAGTTGATTATAGCAGTTCATCTTTTGGACTATCAGGTGATAGTTATATATCATCCCCCATGAGGGAAACAGAGCAGTCAAAGACTAGTTTTGATCAGTTTTATTCTAATGCCAATTACCAATTGTATTTGTCCTTCTGCAACTTTGACAAGGCAATGTTCTTGGGTTTCTTCCATGAGCTGTCAGAGCTTCCCTTTGAACTGCAAAAAAAAGCTGTCAGAGATTTGAAGACTGTTCTGAGAGGTGAAAATCAAATTTGGCATTCTATGGTCTGCAATGGGTTTTTTGAAGCATTCCATGAATTCCTTAAGAATGATAGTGGAATTCACACACTGCAATCTCGAAGGGCTGGGATTCAGTTTTTTCTTGCTTTCCTTTCTAGTGGCAGGTATGAATACTGATGTCCATATTCTGCATGGCACTTCTTATTTGGGTTCTGGCACTTTTTTTTTCCCATTTTGTTATCAACAATAGGAAGTCATAAACTGGTTTACCTGCTCCAGTTATGAACTTGTATATGGGTTTCCTTCTCTTTACCTAAAATTTCTTTTATGATATTCTCTTATTTTTATTATGGAAGATAAAGAAATGGATGCTAAGTATAAGACTCTGGTTAGTTCTTATGTTTTCACTCCAATGGATACTCATAAAACCTGTGCTTTCCTTTTGATCTAGGGCTCGAATTGCTTCAGTTTGTGAAGATGTGATACTTCTGATTGCATCACTACTTGATTCAGAGTTCAAACAAGAAGCTCTTCAGATTGTACATGAACTGCTTCAGGAACCAAGTTGTCGAAAATCTAGTCTCATGGCCTCCGTTTTTTCTCCTTTAGTGTTTGGAGCTTTGGACAGTGGAGAAACCAAGTTCCTGGACCTCGCTCTGCAGATCATCTGCAAGATTTCATCTGATAATGATATGAAATCATACCTTGTTTCCTCTGGAATAGTCTCGAGGCTATCTCCGCTCCTCGGTGAAGGCAAGATGACACAATGCTCTTTGAAGATTTTACGGAACTTGAGTGAAGTGAAAGAGACGGCAGGGTTTATAATTAGAACAGGCAATTGCCTCAGCTCCATTTCAGATCATCTGGACACTGGAAGCCACAGCGAACGTGAACATGCAGTGGTCATCCTTCTAGCAGTATGTTCCCACAGTTCTGAGGTTTGTTCACTTGCTATGAAGGAAGGCGTCATCCCAGCCCTTGTAGACTTATCAGTGAGTGGAACCAAGGTGGCAAGAGATTGCTCAGTCAAGTTGCTTCAGCTTCTGAGGAACTTCAGGCGATGCGACCAGTTCAGCAGTTCATGTTCAAGCGAGGTAGCTGCTGATCATGTTTCAGAGAAGCCTCCCAATGATTCAGTTTGCAGACAGCCGATATCAAAGTCAGCCCGGTATATTTCAAGAAAGCTCAACGTTTTCTCGAAACCTCGGTCGCTGACCCTGGCTTGAGAAATGGAAGGGGACGGTTGGATCGAATCCAGCCCTATTCCGCAGCACTAACTGCCTGATGTACAGACAGTAGCAGGTAGCGTTTGCCCAGATGAAATGCTTGAGGGAGGCTTTTAAAAACTCACCATGTATTTCAAAAGAGTTTTTATTAGCTTTTTTTTTATTTTCTTCGCTAGGCGTTAGAAGAAAGTAGATGTATGCTCTAGACTGTTCGAGCTGGAAACCTGTGCGCCCTTTTATAATGGCATTGTCTTGTTTACTTTCTCAGTGTAGGAATTATACCTGCATCATCAATTTTTGTTATTCTTATTGGTCTTTTTGCTATCACTCCATTTATTTTACAAGTAACACGCTAAGTTAAAAGTTCTAACAGACCATAACAACTGAAAGTTGCAACCACAATGTTGTCAGCATCGTTGACCTTTCAGCAAACCTGAAAGGTCACAGGATCTTAATTGCAATGATGTGCAGCTATGCTATGTATCGGAGGAAAAAAAAAACTTATTTGAGAAAGAAGAAAAAAAAAACAGGTGGCAGGAAACAAAGCTATTTCCTAACAGAAAACCTATACATACAACAGGTATGGGCGATATGTTCAACATTCGGACATGTTGCTATGATCATAAAGAAGCTATCCTTATCAGATAGGCCAGTTTAACAATAATATCTGATTATGTACAGTTTCCGGGAAGCATAAATGTGAACAAGTGTATTTGTCATGCCAGTCCTTGTACTCATAAAGTGTATTATTTTAGTCCTTAAACTTGTCAACGTATGCCATACCGGTTTTGGTTTTCGTACTCACAAAGTGCATCATTTGATAGCTAAACTTGTCGATGTGTGTCATGCCGGTCCTCATAATTTCAAACTGCATCATTTCAGCTCTTAATCTCTGTTTGGGTCTTAGTACTTTAGTAGACATGATGTGTCATCCTAAATTTGTGCAGATATAAAACCAACATGTGGTCATCTAAATTTGAAATTAATTTTGAAACTTATCATGTTTTTTTTAAAAAATAGAGTAGAAAATCTACCCGTGGATTAAATGGATTTTTAAATTTGTTTTTCACATAGAATTAATCCAACTAGGATAAAAGCAACACCTCTAGAAAAAATAATTTGAAATCAATTAAATTGCAGACAACTTAACAAAATGTAAGAAAAAACTTAGGTAAGATATGAAAATCACTCATTTTTATTTAGTTAAGTTGTTGTCAATTTAACTAAATAAAAAATTTGCTTTATAATATTTTTTAAACTTAATTCTCCTAGGCTTTGCTTTCATCCTGATTGGATTAATTTTTATGGTGTGGAAAAATGAATTTAAAAATTTGTTTAAGCTATGAATAGATTTTCTAATTAGTTTTTTTAAAAAAATATGTTTCAAAAATAAATTTGAAGTTTGGAAGACCACACGTTAGCTCCATGTGAGCACGCATTAGCACACCACATCAATGCCCGGGCACGAATCCAGGCCTGTTTGGATGACCGCTAAGACCCAAACAAAGATTAAGAGCTAAAACGGACTAGCATGACACAACTTGACAAGTTTAACGACCAAAATGATATATTTTGAAGACCAAAATGATACACTTTCAGAATACGAGAGCCGGTATGACACACATTGACATGTTTAAGGACCAAAATAACACACTTTGAGACTAAAATGACGCGCTTGGAGAGTACGAGGACCGGTATGACACACATTGACAAGTTTAAGGATCAAAATAATGCACTTTGTGAGTTCGAGAACCTGTGTGACACACCCACACAAGTTTTAGGATCGGTCATGTACTTTATTCTATGAACATACAGTATATGGTTGCTAGTTGCTACTACAGACAGTCATTCACAAACCGGCTTGTTGCCAAAGCTTCTTAATTTAACATAATTCTATGTCTAATGTCTCGGTCCACCCTACCTTCTATTGAAGGATTGCATTCTATTCGCCTTTTTTTTTCCTAATCCCACTTGTCTTTGGCCGTGTGCGTTCTTTCATACTTTGTAAATGTGCTTTTATGTTCACGATTTGTACAATAATTTCCAAAAAATCACTGTCTAGCTTTTTTAGGTTGTGTTGATTTTCCCGCTAAAAGAAAAGGTTCTTGTGAACATGTCAGATACTTATACTTTTACACTTCTCCTATATTTCAGGCGCCTGAATTTTAAGATAATTTCAGGCAACACTCTTATTCCACCAACTAGTACAAGTAAATTATTACTTTGTGATTTGTTACTTGTCTTTGTGTCATAACGTATCAATTTTTTTGTCCTTGTCTGACTATAAAAATAATTTTAACTTGTTAATTGTCTTTGTGCCAACACAAATCATATTTTGTCGGATCCGTGGTTTTGTCTAATGGGTTTTTTATTCTCGGAACCGAAAATTACATATTGTGGCTACAAAAATTGCAATGAACCAAAAGTGCAATTTTAGTGCAAAACATATGCAATAACCGTCACCTGAAAGGAAGTTAAAATTCAGTCTGAATTTTAGCAAATCCCATACTTTTATGTACTTATTACTAGCAAATATGTCCTTGTGTTGCAACGAGAAAAAATAAATTAGAACATAAAGTTACATATCTATTTATGTTCTATCCTTCTATTAAATTGAGAGCTATGATTTATTTTAGGATGACCATATTATCCATAATATAAGTTAACATTGATAATAATATAATAATTTCCTATTAAATCTATATCAAATTAAAATACAAATTTGATAGTTTTTTAATTAATCTTGTATATATACTTGTAAATATATATCATCACTTCAATTTTCATACTATTCATGTGTTGTTTAGGGTTAAATATCGAGTTTCTTGACTTCCTTTGAGGACCCATAAAAATCTATAATTCTAATATTTAATTAGCTGACAAGGAGTCACGACGAGAGACCTCTCTCTATGTGACCGTCCTCATCACCAATGGCTTCCCCTGAACACCGGAGCCAAAGTGTCGTCATTAATGCTGAATCCAACGACCAACCTCAAAACATTGGATATGTCGCAAGATCCAATGCTTTGGAACTAGTCTAAAACGCATCTAAATTGCTGAAAGAATATCGGCAGTTGCATCGTCGGGTATGACATAGGATACAGAATCATCACTTTGATACCTTGATTTCCTCTCCGCGACCATTGACGATGAGATCGTCAACTAGGAGTCACTGTCTTCGTTGATGGCTCCCAGAAGCACTCCTCCCTCTTGCAAATAAAGGCCACAAATTGGTCATCTACAGATGAAATCGACGCTGCAACAGTGATCTCGTCATTACAATCACCGAAATAATCGCAGGACACACGATCCCGATTGAAAATCATTGATTTCGCCTGAAGATTTATTTAGAATAAACCCCAAGCCAATGGAAAAAAAACTACGGGGAATTAAAGAGATGGGTCCCCTCTCCTTCTTATCCCTGGCAGACGTGTCGGAGAGGAAGAAGAGGCGCTCCAGGCCCAGCCGCGGCGGCAATGAGGAGCCAGAGATGCGGTAGGTGGATGGTGGCGGCGGCTTGTGACTTAGCGAGCGGAAAGCGTCGGAAACACAAACAACCGAAACAGATCCTAAAGGCACATTTATTTAGACCAGACTCGACGTAGATTAACATTTTAGTTCAAAATTTGATTAGTAGAATCAAGTTCTTATAAGGTAAATTTTGTTCTTAATCAAAATTAGGTCAATGACTTGGTAATGAAATATTTTTTGTTGAGAAGAGTCAAGAATTTTAAGGCCATGATAGTTATTTATATAGAAAAACACAAACAAATGGAAACCGAACCTCGAATAGCAGAGGGCAAAAAATCAGGAAAAAATACTCACGGGGGACAAACACCAAAAGAAAAGACGCTTGCACAAATCTTTACTCCTAAAAAGATCGAACAAGACCCGTTCACTACGCCCTCGGTGAAGCCGCTCGATTTATGTGCCGTACCCACGAGTAGGCCCTACTCTGCATGGCCTCGCTCCATGCTCCAATCTCTGCTCCTCCTGCATCCAGCAGCCTCCCACACCAACCTCCGTCCTCCCACTCGCTCCATTCTGCTGGCTCGCCGCCTGTAACACCTAGGAATTTTAAAACTTTGAATTAGATAAAATTTGAGTTAAAAGAGATTTAGTTTTGAGCTTAAATAATTTAGAGAATATTTAATGAGGATTAAAATTTAAAATATTAGGTGAGATGTTTGATGATGCATTCATGCTGTTGTATTTGTTTTATTGAGTGGTGTGGTTTTGGTTTTATTTAATTTGAATTCAAAATCCATTTTTAAAATGGCTTTAGAAAACAAATTTATATAAGAAAAGAAAGAAAAAAATTATAAAACTTACCTTCTTACCTGTGCAGCCGGCGGCCTGGATGACCGCCCGAGCTGGCCTGCTCCCTCCTCTTCTTCTCACTGTTGGGCCGAGCCGAACCGAGCCCGCTTTTCCCCTTTCCTCTCGCGCCCGCGTGGGCCGGCCCAGGAGCTGCAGCAGCTGCGCGCCCTCCCTTCCTTTGCTTCGCTGACGAGCGGACCCCGCATGTTAGCCGAATCTTCCACCTCCGGTTCGTAGTCGGGATGGACTCTAACCCGATGGAATCCGCCTCCGCCGATCTTCTATAACTTGAACCGCAAGCCGTGTGCCCCTATAAGAGAGGTACGATCCAACACATCCCGTTTTTCCTTCCACGCGCCGCCCTAGGTCATCGTCTCGTCGTGACGTTGATTTTAGATCTCGCCGAGTTGGAGCTAAGGCTGCCGCTACTGTGCTCGACGGTAGCTACTTCTCTGTCATCGAAAATCCCTTCGTCGCCCTTCGTCTTGAGGTCAAGAAGCTGTAGGTGCCATATTCCTCTTCGTCTCGGTCTTTGTTGCTCACCCATTGACGCCGTGATTCACAGGAGGTGGCCCTCCACCTTTCCAAGACAAGCACCATCGACGAGTCCTCTTGGCCGAAGAAAAGACCCTAGGTGAGTTCGCGTTGAGCCCCTCTTTCATTTGGTACCGGCCGCGAGCCGATTGATGGTCAAAATCGCGAAAACCGTGATCTCTGGCGACGTTGCTCGCATCGGCCATGGTGGCCACCGGCCAAAGTTGAGGAAGATGGCCGGCGACCTCTCTCTCTTCGCCTGGAACCGTTTCCAGCCGTCTGTTCGTTGATCGACGGCTTAGATTAGAAGATACCCCTTCGCGGGGTAAAATTCATAAAGAGCCCCTGCGTTTTTATGAAATAGAACCCGCGGTCCATGGCGTAATCTAGGAAGTATATTTCTTTGTTTTTAAGACGTATTTCTTCTCGGTAATTCAAAAATATTTTTTCTGATAATTATAATTTTGCCACTAAACTTGTTTTGAACATAAAATCTCTGTTTTAACTCCGATTTGAACGTTCAAGTTGCGTTAGGTTCGTATTTGCGAGCTCTACATGTTAGTGTAGCTATACAGTAGGTTTAGAAAATTTAATTTTCGAGTTTATATTAAAATAATTATTTATCTATAGGAAATCTTAGAAAATTCATAACTTTCACGTTTTAAATCCGAATTTTGTGATCTTTACGTCTATGTGATCGTAGTAACGTGTAGAAGAGTTTCTCAAATTTTTTATATTATTTTGCTACTGTTGGTGTACTGTTCTAACTATATTTCTTTGTTTGCTTCGTGTATGATTGCTCGGATGATTGTGTGTTGATGCTTGGTGATCGAGTATAGACGGTGAGCTGTTTCTTGACGATCAGGAGTATTATTTTGAGCCAGACCAGTAGTATCATCAGGAAATCTTTGATCAAGACAAGTATAACATGGGACCATCTTTGTTGTCCTATTCACTGAAATTATCATACATATGCATGTGTCTTCCTTGACAACCATAGAGATTATAACTTAGCTATTGATATCATATTTACTTGTCACCTATGGTTGTGCATTTGGGTAGCTATTGCTAGTGCTTAATTATGAACAATGATCTTGTAATTTGACTAATGGATTAAGCAACCAACCATTAATGATGATTTTATTACTGTTGAAAAGGGGGCTAGAGCATGTGGGTTATTTTGATGTTCTGGTTTCTCTCCATAAGGACTTATCTGTACATGATCATCCGGGACATACAGTATAACTATGAGGGCTATATGGCTCTGGCTCTAGTTGTTTAAATGACATTTTCTAACTTGTTAGTGGTTACCATAAATGGTGTAAGAATGGCTTGACACGTTAGGTGTAGGACAATCTCTAGTCTATGAGTATAGCTGAAAAGAAATTATGCCATTTAAAAAGGGGGTTCCTACATCTGCCTGCCGAGTGAATCTAATGGCCCTAACTTGTTAGACGAACCTTTAAGTTGCTTTATATGGTTCTCCGGTGTTTGGGTTTGATTTCCCCACACATTTGGAAATCATGACTCATAGTAAAAGTGTACACCTCTGCACAGAGTTAAAAATTGGTATACTAGTCGTGACCACGGATACGGGCGGCCTTGGAACATTTACAGATAGATGATCACCATTGTTATATCATGCTTAATTACTGTTGATTATTATTATACTCATGTTAATGTATTCATTATCCTCATTACAATTGATCATTGATTCATTAATGGAAAGTGGAATATCTTGATGCTACTCAATTGCTAATTATATTAGGATTAAAAGATAAATGCAGTCAAACAGTATCTAGCCTTTTGAGCCTCATGAACCCTGTGTTATACTTGTTGAGTTCGACATGGACTCACTTTTGCTATTTCCAAGTGTGTAGTAAGGTGCTACTTAGAAGAAGGATAATGTATAGTAGAGTTTTCAGAAGTCTTTCAGAAGTGTTTGGCATACGGAGCCACCAGTCAGCTGTCCCTAAAAAGAATGGAGCCTAAAGTTTAGTCACCGTTCCGCGATACTCTGATGTAAGTGTTAATATAGCTATATATACGTTATATAATAACATTGTTTCTGATACTTTTTCATTTTGACATATGTGTGGACTTCCTGGGCACACATATGATTAGCCTGGTTTTGTTCTTTAGAAAACCGGGTGTGACAGAGTGATATCAGAGCGGTGTTGACTGTAGGACGTATGCCAAGTAGTACCGGACGTATTCTAAAACTCATTTTACTATAAAAACTATTTTGTCATCCCTTGACTCATTGATTTTGACTATTTTCTCTTCCTTGTCCTGTTGTATCCTCTCCTTGACAGTTTCCTTTGAGCTATTATTTCTTACTCCCTTGGATTTTGTTTATGTTGTTTTTACCAAAAGTTTTTTGATCTCACCTTGTTCAAAAGTTCGATGGCCTTTCGTCATCTCCAATGTGCCATTAGGATGACCACCAATATTGAAGAGGTACATGTAGTACCGATGATGTGATGTGTGCTTATTTTGCTTGATGTGTTGCTTGTGTGTTGTCCTTGTTCTCGTGTTTTGAAAGTGGCCCAAAAGGTTTTGTCTTGAGAATTAGCTCAATCTATGTTAAAGTGGGGTAGTATCCTCTCTTGACCTACCTAACCTTAGATCAATCCTAATTCTTATTGTCTTTTCTCTATATCATCCTTGCTTACTCTTAGTTTCTATGCTTTCTCCTTTATCTTAACTCAATGGAGGATCAACACATGAAGGACTCATAAATAGCAGCAAGCCTTAAATAAAGTGTTGCCTTCAATGACGTCGCCAGGTGAAACAAGATTTTTGTTAAGTGGGGTAGCATTTGTTGTCAACAACAGCAAGTCCTGAATATCTCAAGCGACGAGGTACGAAGAACTGAAGATTAAACTTTATCTTTCTTGTTATCTTTTGGCTATCCTCGATTCATGTCTTATATCTCATCAACACAAATCAAAGAAGCATGAAGACTTGAAGATTAGCGTTATCTATCTCTCTAGTCTCTCTGAATCTCGTTCCTACGTTATCCAGTCTTTACAGAGCAGTATGTCTTCCTTAGCTTATATCTCTATTTTTGGACGCCCAAAAATTATGAATAAATTCTGAATAATAGTAGACTTCAATATATTTCTCTGACCATAAGAACCACTCTAATAGCTATTATGGTTTGGGATTTATTAAAATCACAAGATGATGCATCTATGATGTCAGCAACCTAGAATAGTTTCTATTGTGCACAGTTTTTGACTGCCTTAACTGTAGAAACTGGAGAAGTGTTCTATAAGAAAGTTGTAGTAAATTTGATAAGATTTCTAATGGTATAAGCTACAATATCATCGGATTCGTAGAACTTGAGTTATAACTGTATTTCTACACTGCCATTTTCTGCTCGTGAGGAAGTGCAGGTTACTTGTTCTTGCATATGCTCATGAATTTCTTTGGGATGCTAGAAGGACATGATGATAGTTATCACTCAGAAACAAATGTAATCTATCCATTGGTGTTCTCTAGTTGATCTCTTCCTAAGGGGGTTTGCCGAACTAAAAGACGATACAAGATGGAGGTTTATATGTTCTGTTTCGTCATCTAGAAGCATCAGCTATCTACATGATTGCAAAGTCACTATCGAGCGTAGGTATCATTTCTCAGAGCGGTAACCTGTTAGAACCATCTACAAGGATCGTAAGGGCCTAAGGGACACCTTTACAAAGTGGGTTTTGAGCTTGTGGCATCATTGGATAAGAGATGATGAAGGAAAAGTGAAGAATTGCAAATCAACTTTATCGTTCTCCCTAGTGTCTCCGAATCTTGGGGCGAGATTCCTGTTAAGTGGGGTAGAATTTGTAAAACCCAAGAATTTTAAAACTTTGAATTAGATAAAATTTAAGTTAAAAGAGATTTATTTTTGAGCTTAAATAATTTAGAGAATATTTAATGGGGATTAAAATTTAAAATATTAGGTGGGATGTTTGATGATGCATTCATGCTGTTGCATTTGTTTTATTGAGTGGTGTGGTTTTGGTTTTATTTGATTTGGATTCAAAATACATTTTTAAAATGGCTTTGGAAAACAAATTTATATAAGAAAAGAAAGAAAAAAAAGTATAAAACTTACCTTCTTACCTGTGCAGCCGGCGGCCTGGATGACCGCCCGAGCTAGCCTACTCCCTCCTCTTCTTCTCGCTGTTGGGCCGAGCCGAACCGAGCCCACTTTTCCCCTTTCCTCTCGCGCCCGCGTGGGCCGGCCCAGGATCTGCAGCGGCCGCGCGCCCTCCCTTCCTTTGCTTCGCTGACGAGCGGACCCCGCATGTCAGTCGAATCTTCCACCTCCGGTTCGTAGTCGGGATGGACTCCAACCCGATGGAATCCGCCTCTGCCAATCTTTTATGACTTGAACCGCAAGTCGTGTGCCCCTATAAGAGAGGTACGATCCAACGCATCCTGTTTTTCCTTCCACGCGCCACCCTAGGTCATCGTCTCGTCATCACTTTGATTTTAGATCTCACCGAGTTGGAGCTAAGGCTGCCACTGCTGTGCTCGACGGTAGCTACTTCTCTGTCATCGAAAATCCCTTCGTCGCCCTTCATCTTGAGGTGAAGAAGCCATAGGTGCCATATTCCTCTTCTCTCGGTCTCTGTTGCTCACCCATTGTCACCGTGATTCATAGGAGGCGGCCCTCCGTCTTTCCGAGCCAAGCACCACCGACGAGTCCTCTTGGCCAAAGAAAAGACCCTAGGTGAGTTCGTGCTGAGCCCCTCTTTCGTTTGGTACCGGCCGCGGGCCGATTGATGGTCAAAATCGCGAAAACCATGATCTCCGGCGACGTTGCTCACGTCGGCCATGGTAGCCACCGGCCAGAGTTGAGGAAGATGGCCGGCGCCCTCTCTCTCTTTGCCCGGAACCATTTCTAGCCGTCCATTCGCTGATCGACGGCTTAGATTAGAAGATACCCCTTCGCGGGGTAAAATTCATAAAGAGCCCCTGCGTTTTTATGAAATAGAACCTGCGGTCCTTGGCATAATCTAGGAAGTACGTTTCTTTGTTTTTAAGACGTATTTCTTCTCGGTAATTCAAAAATATGTTTTCTGATGTTTATAGTTTTACCACTAAACTTGTTTTGAGCATAAAATCTTCATTTTAACTCCGATTTGACCCGTTCAAGTTGCGTTAGGTTCGTATTTGCGAGCTCTACATGTTAGTGTAGCTGTACAGTAGGTATGGAAAATTTAATTTTCGAGTTTATATTAAAATAATTATTTATATATAGGAAATCTTAGAAAATTCATAACTTTCACGTTTTAAATCTAAATTTTGTGATCTTTACGTCTGTGTGATCGTAGTAACATGTGGAAGAGTTTCTCAAATTTTTTATACTGTTTTGCTACTGTTGGTGTACTGTTCTAACTATGTTTCTTTGTTTGCTTCGTGTATGATTGCTTGGATGATTGTGTGTTGATGCTTGGTGATCGAGTGTAGACGGTGAGCAGTTTCTTGACGATCACGAGTATTATTTTGAGCCAGACCAGCAGTATCATCAGGAAAGCTTTGATCAAGGCAAGCATAACATGGGACCATCCTTGTTGTCCTATTCACTGAAATTATCATACATATGCATGTGTCCTCCTTGATAACCAAAGAGATTATAACTTAGCTATTGATATCTTGTTTCCTTGTCACCTATGGGTTGTGCATTTGGGTAGCTATTGCTAGTGCTTAAATATGAACAATGATCTTATAATTTGACTAATGGATTAAGCAACCAACTATTAATGATGATTTTATTACTATTGAAAAGGGGGCTAGAGCATGTGGGTTATTTTGATGCTCTGGTTTTTCTCCATAAGGACTTATTTGTATGTGATCATCCGGGACATACAGTACAACTGTGAGGGCCATATGGCTCTAGCTCTAGTTGTTTAAAGAACTTTTTCTAACTTGTTAGTGGTTACCTTAAATAACGTAAGAATGGCTTGACACATTGGGTGTAGGACAACCTCTAGTCTATGAGTATAGCCGAGAAGGAATTATGCCATTTGAAGAAGGGGTTCCTACATCTACCTGTCGTGTGAATCTAATGGTTGTAACTTGTTAGACGAACCTTTAAGTGGCTTTATATGGTTCTCTGGTGTTTGGGTTTGATCTCCCCACATATTTGGAAATCATGACTCACTGTAACACCCTAAAAATTGCTTATTTTGAAATAGAGAGAAATTGATTTAATTTTGTATTCTAGTGCTCATGAAAACATAGGAAAAATGATATTTTTAAGTTAAAATTCAATATAGGGGTAGCAACATTGTTTGTGCATACATGCCATTGCATTGGTTTTATTTGAGTGAGTGATTTTTATCAAAACTAAAAAATGGATTCATTGAGTAATTGTTGTGCATATGTATTATAGAGAAATAATATTTTAATTGAAACTAAAACCCAATATATGGTTAGCAACATGTTTTGCATTCATGCTGGAGCATAAGCTTTATTGTAATGTGTGGTTTTGACTGGATTTTAAAACTGATTCAAAACTCTATTGGAAATATGCTTTGGATAATATAGAAAAATAAATAAAAAGGGAAAACTCTTACCTTTGCTATTTCGGCCTGGTGGCCTGGTAGTCTAGCAGTCAGCCTGTTTTCCTCTGGGCCGAACTCGCGCTCGCTCGGCCCGACGGCCTGGCCGCCCCTCCTTCCTTTGTTTTGGGCCGGCCCATCAGAGCGCAGTGAGCACTGGCAGCCTTTTTCTTCCTTGTGCCGCTGACACCGTGGCTCCACTCGTCGGTCACCTCGTCCCTTTCCTCGTGGCCGAACTAGAGACGAACACCGACTCTGATCCAAATCCGCGAACCAAGGGATCGTTTTCCCAAATTGATCACGCCAACACCCTATATAAGCTAAACTGAGTCATCTCTTTCCATTTTTACGCTCGATTTGTCATCCCGCCACCCTCGTTTCGAGTAAAGCATCGCTAAACCCTAAAGTGCCGCCACCGAGCTTAATTTGCCGAGTTCGTGGGTTCATTCGTCTCCGTAAGTTGATACCGGGCTTCGTCTCGTGTTCGTGAGGTTTCCAGGGCTATTTTTCCTGCTTTCTCTTGATTAGTCTTGATCTCACATTGCAGCTGAACTCTCACAGCATGGTACAGTCCGCCAACTCGAGCAATACACCGTCCTCGTCTTGTCTCTGCCTTCATCTTCTACTTAGGTGAGTCCGCGTGGAGTTTCTTGTTTGTTTGGATCAAATTGCACGTGATTTGGAGCGCTGTAGCGTCGAAACGGAATCTCCTACGAAGTCCGGCCATGGCGCCGTCGCGTTTCTTTCTTCTCCGGTAGAAGCGTCGCTGGCATCCCTCCATCTTCTTTTTCCAGCCGTCCATCCTCAGATCAACGCTCAAGGTTAGAACATACCTCTTTGGCTTGTCATTTTGCTAAAGAAACCCTAGAATTCTTTAAAGCTTAACCCGCAGTCCCTTGGCGTAATTCCCAAAGTACGTTTCTCTGTTTTGAAGACGTATTTCTTCTCGGTAAATCAAAAATATGTTTTCTGATATTTACAGTTTTGCCACTAAACTCATTTTGAGTATAAAATCTTTGTTTTAACTCCGATTTGACCCGTTCAAATTGCGTTAGGTTTGTATTTTAGAGCTATACATGTTAGTACTACTATTAAGTAGGTTTTCAACTTTGAAAATTTATGATTAGATTTAATCCATTATTTTAATAGAGGAAATCTTGTTTATTTCATATCTTCTACGTTTCAACTCTGTTTTGAGTCATTCAAGTTGTGTTAGATTCATAGCAACGAGATCTACGCATTTGTAACAGTGTTTATCATGTCACTAATATTGGAATTTCATGGTTTGAATCATATCTTAAATAATAATTATGCAACTGGGTTTTATAAATAAAATATGATTTGTTTTACTTTAGTTTTATAATTTGAATCTAAATTTGACTTAAATTATAATCTCTATAAAATATCTTATATATGTTTTTATACCATAAAGATACATGAAGCTAATAGTTTTATGGGTAAATCTATCGGTAGTTGTATCTTTTCAATCGTAGCTCTGATTAGCGTGTTTTTTGCGTTTGTGTGTTCATAGCAATGCGAAGATTAGTTTTCAAACCATTTTAATTGTTTGGTGTACTGTTCTAATTATTATTCATTGTTTGCTTCATGTATGATTGCTCGATGCGTGTGTGGTGATTTATTGATCAAGTCCAGTCGGTGAGATTTACATTGAGATTCAAGAAGCTATTAATTGAAGATTTGGATCAGAGAAAGGATCTTGATTTAAGGCAAGTATAGCATAGGATCATCCTTGTTTCCTATTCACCTTTAATATACTTAATTCATGTGCATGTGTCTTTCTTGTTACCCCTAAGGATATCCTAGCTTTTGTATATTGTACCTTGACATCCATGGGACATTGCATTGGGTAGTATTTATGCTAGTGCTCAAGATAAATAACCATGATCTGTGACTTGACTAAGGGTATATGCAATAAATGTTTAAAAGATGTTTTAAAGCAATATGGCTCAAGAGGGCTAGAGCATATTAGGTTGTTTTTATGGTGCTCTAGTTTCTCTCCTTAAGGACTTATCTGTAAGCGAACATCCGGGACTTACATTACAACTGTGAGGGCTATATGGCTCTGGCTTTAGTCATATAGAAGGACCTTTTCTAGCTTGTTAGAGGTTACCCTTGTGGCGCAAATGGGGAAAAGCATATTGTGGATCCCTGGGACTGGTTGTATCACACAGACTGACTTTGGAAACCTAGCGGCCCTAACTTGTTAGACGAACCTTTGAAAGGCTTCATAGTGAACCCTGCCTGCTCACCTTGGGAGTGTTTTGGGGATTGGCCGCCCCGGGCATATGGGTAATCATGACTCACAGTGAAAAGTGTACAATCTCTGCAGAGTGTAAAACTGTTATAACAGTCGTGCTCCCAGTCACGAGTGGCCTTGGACCCTTATAGAATAAATGATAAACACTGATGATAGTGTTAATACTAATGATATTAATGCTCATTAATAATTATTGTTTCTTGCTATACATTATTCTCGTTTACATGATCATGAGGTTATTTGGCTTATGGTAAACTTGTTGGTACTCAATTGCTAAAAGATGACTTAATAAAAGCTAATCACGGTAAACCAGTGTCAACTTTTGAGCCTCATGAACCCTATAATATATTTGTTGAGTTCGACATGGACTCACTTTTGCTATTCTCACATCTCAGGATAGTCTCTGGAGTTTTTTTGGTTTGTGATCAACCAGTCAGTTTGTTCCTAGAGTGAAGTATACACCCGGTAATCGGAGTTGTCTTTCCACTATGTTGTTCTCTAAGGTATATTTTATACTATTATGTTATGTATATTAAGCATTTATCTCTTGATATTACACTTATTTGTGGCTATATGTGAGATTTGACTCCTTTATTTCACATATAGTGTTTGTCTGATTTTGTCCTTAAAACCGGGTGTGACAGAGTGGTATCAGAGCAATGCTGACTGTAGGACGCAAGCCTAGTTAGAAATTGGTCATGTTAAGGTTTTAAAACTGCTATAACAATCCTTGTTCTATAAACCTTGGTATTTTCTTCCATACTATATCCTTGCCCTTGATATTATCCCCGCCTTGTTGTTTATTTTAAAAGTCTTTGTTCTCATCTTCACTCCTTGATTTGGTATGCTTTTATAACCTCATCTTATCATCTTCTTGCGACATCGGAAGAGAAACATTAGGATCTTTGCCCTATATGAAGATAATGATAGCAATCGTAAGTTGAGTCAATGCGTGAAGTGTGAACCAATGTGTTAGTTGGATTGTCATTATGTTTATGCTTGATTTGGAGTTTTGTAATGATTGTTAAGAAGTTGTGTGTTTAACAATTTCATCTTTAGGCACTCTTAAGGCATAAGGATTAATGAATAAATAGTCAGGTTGGTTTTCTTGTTTCTGTCTTATTGTATCCTTTTAGAGCAGTCTGTCTCATTTGGCTTATACATCTGTCTTTGAATGACCTTAAATCATGAGAAAATTCTAGACAATATTAGGCTTTGATATCTTTACCTAGTCGCAAGAACCATCCTCATAGCTATTTTGGATTGAGAGATACAAAAATCACAAGACGATGCAACTGTGCTGTCTGAAAATTGGAACAAAATCTGTTATGTGCTGTTTTCGACCAAGTCATCTACAGAATTTGGAAAAGTGTTCTATAAGAAAGTTTCAGGAAATTTGATAAGCTTTCCAACGGTATAAGGTAGAACTTCATTGGAATTACAAAACGAGAGTTGTATCAGTTTTATCGCGTTGCTGGTTTTCTGCTCGCGAGAAACTTCAGATTTCTTGTTTCTACCTATGCACAAAAGAATCATTAGGATATTAGAATGTATGGATGCTAGTTAGCTCATCTAGAAAAAGGTTCAAGCTACCTTATTTGGTGTCCCTTATTTTAAGGAGGGTAGCCAATGTAAAGAAGGTTTATTAAGTTTTAATTCTCTATTTGAAAGTATTGGTTAGTTTTCATGATTGAGTTGCCACTCTCAAGCAAAAATGTCCTATGTACAAGGTTGATAATTTTGGATCCATGGAGGCGAGAGTTGTCCCTTTAGGTAGCTAATGATTATGATCATCTATACTTGCTCGTGTTGCTGACGTTGGTCACTTGATAACAGGAACTGTAGTATCCCATGACTCAGGAACCCCATATGATGTCTCGCACTGATATGTGGGAAAAGGCTGATGTTTCTGCCATTGAAGGATGTTATGGGTATGATGAAGCTGAGCACTATCAAAACAACAATGTTGAAGAGCAAGTTGGGAGTGAACTAAGTCATAATCCACAACGACGAAAGCGAAAAAGGAAAGCCCATAAGAAGCCTGCTCAAGGAAGCAAAGCGCAGCGAAACTATATCAATGGAAGACTGAGCAATGTGGATATGGATAAAATTCATGGAGTTACCAAAGTGGTGGGTGGTTATATTCAAGTAAGCACAGTACAAGTTTTTGCTCTGTTTGACCCTAGTGCTTCACATTCTTTCATTTCCGCCGACATAGTAGTGACATGCAAGATGGTGAAGTGTCCAACGAGGAGGCCTTTGCTAGTTCAAACTCTAGTGGGAGTAATACAGGTAGATCAGATATGCTCGAATGTCAGTCTTGTCATAAACAAGGAAAACTTCACCGCAACACTCATTGTGTTGGAGTCACTTAAAATTTGCATGGTTCTTGGTAATGGATGGCTCTGTGCGCACAAAGGAGTGATTCATGGTACTCGGTGCACAATGCTCTTAACAACACCGTCAGGGAAAAGAATTGAGTATCAAGGTGGTCGACTCTTACCTGAGGAAGTCGAGAATGACCAATTATAAGATAGGTACACTGAGGATAGCAAAGTGGACCATGAGTTTACAAAAGTTATAGCAGAGGAACAAACAACTTTGGAGGAGCTCAATAGGAGAGATGATCATACTTAGGCACATTAGTCAGTCAGGATATGAGAAACTGCCTCATGACTCTGAACGAAAGAAGTAATTTGGAAAATGAGGATCGAATAAAGACAAAGTATCAATATCTCTTTTATCACCATCTTTCGAATATCGAGGACGAGATTCATCTTAAGGGGTAGAATTGTAACACCCTAAAAATTTGCTTGTTTTGAAATAGAGAGAAATTGATTTAATTTTGTATTCTAGTGCTCATGAAAACATAGAAAAAATGATATTTTTAAGTTAAAATTCATTATAGGGGTAGCAACATTGTTTGTGCATACATGCCATTGCATTGGTTTTATTTGAGTGAGTGATTTTTTATCAAAACTAAAAAAATGGATTCATTGAGTAATTGTTTGTGCATATGTATTATAGAGAAATAATATTTTATTTGAAATTAAAACCCAATATATGGTTAGCAACATGTTTTGCATTCATGCTGGAGCATAAGCTTTATTGTAATGTGTGGTTTTGACTGGATTTCAAAACTGATTCAAAACTCTATTGGAAATATGCTTTGGAAAATATAGAAAAATAAATAAAAAGGGAAAACTCTTACCTTTGCTATTTCAGCCTGGTGGCCTGGTAGTCCAGCAGTTGGCCTGTTTTCCTCTGGGCCGAACTCGCGCTCGCTCGGGCCGACGACCTGGCCGCCCTCCTTCCTTTGTTTTGGGCTGGCCCATCAGAGCGCAGTGAGCACCGGCAGCCTTTTTCTTCCTTGTGCCGCTGACACCGTGGCTCCACTCGCCGGTCACCTCGTCCCTTTCCTCGTGGCCGAACCGGAGATGAACACCGACCCCGATCCAAATCCGTGAACCAAGGGTTCGTTTTCCCAAATTGATCACGCCAACACCCTATATAAGCTAAACCGAGTCATCTCCTTCCGTTTTTACGCTCGATTTGTCATCCCGCCGCCCTCGTTTCGAGTAAAGTGTCGCTAAACCCTAAAGTGCCGCACCGAGCTTAATTTGCCGAGTTTGTGGGTTCATTCGTCTCCGTAAGTTGATACCGGGCTTCGTCTCGTGTTCGTGAGGTTTCCAGGGCTATTTTTCCTTGTTTCTCTTGTTTAGTCTTGATCTCACATTGCCGCTGAACTTTCACAGCACGCTGCAGTTCACCAACTCGAGCAATACACCGTCCTCGTCTTGTCTCCGCCTTCATCTTCTACTCAGGTGAGTCCGCGTGGAGTTTCTTGTTTGTTTGGATCAAATTGCACGTGATTTGGAGCGCTGTAGCGTCGAAATGGAATCTCCGACGAAGTCCGGCCATGGTGCCACCGCGTTTCTTTCTTCTCCGGTAGAAGCGCCGCCGGCATCCCTCCATCTTCTTTTTCCAGCCGTCCATCTTCCGATCAACGCTCAAGATTAGAACGTACCTCTTCGGCTTGTCATTTTGCTAAATAAACCCTGGAATTCTTGAAAAGCTTAACCCGCAGTCCCTTGGCGTAATTCCCGAAGTACGTTTCTCTGTTTTGAAGACGTATTTCTTATCGGTAAATCAAAAATACGTTTTCTGATATTTACAGTTTTGCCACTAAACTCATTTTGAGCATAAAATCTTTGTTTTAACTCCGATTTGACCCGTTCAAATTGCTTTAGGTTCGTATTTGTGAGCTCTATATGTTAGTACTACTGTTAAGTAGGTTTTCAACTTTTAAAATTCGTGATTAGATTTAATCCATTATTTTAATAGAGGAAATCTTGTTTATTTCATATCTTCTACGTTTCAACTCCGTTTTGAGCCATTCAAGTTGCGTTAAATTCATAGCAACGAGATCTACGCATTTGTAATAGTGTTTATCATGTCACTAATATTGGAATTTCATGATTTGAATTATATCTTAAATAACAATTATGCAACTGGGTTTTGTAAATAAAATATGATTTGTTTTACTTTAGTATTATAATTTGAATCTAAATTTGACTTAAATTATAATCTCTATAAAATATCTTATATATGTTTTTATACCATTAAGATACATGAAGCTAATAGTTTTATGGGTAAATCTATCGGTAGTTGTATCTTTTCAACCGTAGCTCCGGTTAGCGTGTTTTTCGCGTTTGTGTGTTCATAGCAATACGAAGATTAGTTTTCAAACCATTTTAATTGTTTGGTGTACTATTCTAATTATTATTTATTGTTTATTTCATGTATGATTGCTCGATGCGTGTGTGGTGATTTATTGATCAAGTCCAGTCGGTGAGATTTACGTGGAGATTCAAGAAGCTATTAATTGAAGATTTGGATCAGAGAAAGGATCTTGATTTAAGGCAAGTATAGCATGGGATCATCCTTGTTTCCTATTCATCTTTAATATACTTAATTTATGTGCATGCGTCTTTCTTGTTACCCCTAAGGATATCATAGCTTTTGTATCTTGTACCTTGATATCCATGGGACATTGCATTGGGTAGTATTTATGCTAGTGCTCAAGATAAATAACCATGATCTGTAACTTGACTAAGGGTATATGCAATAAACGTTTAAAAGATGTTTTAAAGCAACATGGCTCAAGAGGGCAAGAGCATATTGGGTTGTTTTTATGGTGCTTTAGTTTATCTTCTTAAGGACTTATCTGTAAGCGTCTGGGACTTACAGCACAACTGTAAGGGCTACATGACTCTGGCTTTAGTCATATAGAAGGACCTTTTCTAGCTTGTTAGAAGTTACTCTTGTGGCGCAAATGGAGAAAAGCAGATTATAGATCCTTAGGACTGGTTGTATCATACAGACTGACTTTTGAAACCTAGCGGCTCTAACTTGTTAGACGAACCTTTGAAAGGCTTCATAGTGAACCCTGCCTGCTCACCTTGGGAGTGTTTTGAGGATTGACCGTCCTGGGTATATGGGTAATCACGACTCACTGTGAAAGTGCACAATCTCTGCAGAGTGTAAAACTGTTATAACAGCCGTGCTCACGGTCACGAGTGGCCTTGGACCTTACAGAATAAATGATGAACACCGATGATAGTGTTAATACTGATGATATTGATGCTTATTAATGATTATTGTTTCTTGCTATACATTATTCTCGTTTACATAATAATGAGGTTATTTGGGCTTATGGTAAACTTGTTGCTACTCAATTGTTAAAAGATAACTTAATAAAAGCTAATCACGGTAAACTAGTGTCAACTTTTGAGCCTCATGAACCCTATGATATATTTGTTGAGTTCGACATGGACTCACTCTTGCTATTCCCACATCTCAGGATAGCCTCTAGAGTTTTTTAGGTTTGTGATCAACCAGTCAGTTTGTTTCTAGAGTGAAGTATACACCCGGTGTTTGGAGTTGTCTTTTCGCTGTGTTGTTCTCTAAGGTATATTTTATACTATTATGTTATGTATATTAAGCATTTATCTCTTGATATTACACTTATCTGTGGCTATATGTGAGATTTGACTCCTTTATTTCACATATAGTGTATGTCTGGTTTTGTCCTTAAAACCCGGTGTGACACTCACAGTGAAAGTGTATACCTCTGCGCTGAGTTAAAAACTAGTATACTAGCCGTGCCCATGGATACGGGCGGCCTTGGAATATTTACAGATAGATGACCACCATTTTTATATCATGATTAATTACTATTGATTATTATTATGCTCATGTTAATGCTATTCATTATCCTTATTACAATTGATCATTGATTCATTAATAGGAAGTGGAATATCTTGATGCTACTCAATTGCTAATTATATGATGATTAAAAGTTAAACGCAGTCAAACAGTGTCTAGCCTTTTTGAGCCTCATGAACCCTGTGTTATACTTATTGAGTTCGATATGAACTCACTCTTGCTATTTCCACCACACTCCAGTGTGTAGTAAGGTCCTACTTAGAAGAAGTATAATGTGTAGTGGAGTTTCCAGAAGTCTTTCAGAAGTGTTTGGCATACGGAGCCACCAGTCAGCCATCCCTGAGAAGAATGGAGCCTGAAGTTTAGTCACCGTTCCGCGATACTCTGATGTAAGTGTTAATATAGCTATGTATACGTTATATAATAACATTATTTCTGATACCTTTTTCATTCTGACATATGTGTAGACTTCCTGAGCACACATATGATTAGCCTGATTTTGTTCTTTAAAAAACCGGGTGTGACACCGCCACAAGAGCTTCTACGATCCACTCCACCGCCTCAACGCCTCAAGGGCCCCTGCGCTCCACTCCGCCACCGTGCCGCCGCCTCGAAGCCGTAAGGGCCCCTTCGCCCAACTCCGCCGCTGCGGTGCAGCAAGGACGCGCCGCTTTTGCCTGGCCCCATCCAGCGACGCCTTCGCCCGCCATATCCTTCCCTGCTCAAGTGCTCCGAGGACCAAAGAGACCGAGCGTTGAGAGCGCGGCCCAATAGGAGGACCGACCAAGTTGAGAAGCCTAAGAAGCGCGCCCTTCCCTCTCCCCGCGGCTGTGACCTTCAGCATCTAGGTTTAGGGTTCGATCCCCTGGCCGGTAAGGTGCGTCTCACCCCTCCCCTAACCTCACCCAATTAGTCAGCCTCTCAGGTCCATGCCCAAATTATCTGTTGATTAGGCCGAGTAGTCAACACAATCATGAGCTTGCTTGTCAAAAAAATTGTCAGCCAAAACTGGAGTGCACTGCTTGAATGAACCACTTGTGCTGATTGCCACATTAATTATTCCCCTTCATTCACAACCATACAAGTATACAACTAAATCAATACGTAGTGCAGGACAGAAGAAGAGCCAAAAGAAAACTGAAATAGTGCAGGATATTCTTAGCTATTTGAAAGAGAAATTACTATTTTCATGTTTTGAACGTGGGGAAGTATTTTCGCTTTGTGAATCTAGCATGGTTAGTGAAGCACGGCTGTGACCAAGCATGTTGAGCTCTGAATTTTATTTTCAACACTGAAAACACTGAAATATTCGGCAGTCACCTGAACTCAGTAGAAGACAATTGTGATGTATGACCTGTCAGTAGCATGTTTATTTGATAAACTCTTGCAGCCTCCAGAAGCTAAATCAAAGTTGTTACCTGTTATGGTGAGTCAAAGGATCACAAATATATGTGCAAAGATGCACAATTTGCATGCAAATAGTTTGGGCTGTGTATTTTAAAAAAGCATTTGTTTTTCTTGATGATCACCTCACACCAGCTATAGCCACGCTGCTGTCCACCGGCTATAATTTTAGGGCTCAATCTTGGTCGCACCTTCTGTTGCCAACAACAAAATATTGTGTCCACCGCCACTTTCCCTTGCAAGGTGGTATGTGTTTGATTTATTTCACGTAGTACTCAATCTTTAAGTAGTCTTTAAAGTATTTTTAGCCTTCAGAACGAGCCTATTTGAGAGTTTTTGAGCTAAAAAATATTTGGCCTTGAAATGATGGGATTAGAATTACTATACTCTAAAATGCCTTATATTGTTGATAGTACCTGATCTGAGTTTTGAGTTTTCTGTGCATTTTGTCTTAATTTTTCATCTTTGGCTTTGTCAAATTTTGACATAATATGCATGTCTATTGGTTGAAATGAAAGATAGATGCGAGAAGGGTGCCTTCCTCTACTTTGATTTTGTTTAATTATCAATGAAACTTTTAGACACTACTTTGCGAGGGGACTGGAACAACACATCAACCATTAAGATCATTGGGTGAGCCATTTGCAGGACCATAGCATCAGCAACTCCACACATTTATGTTTTTTTTTCGACAACAACTCCACACATTTATGTTGGTGCCCAGTAATTCAACTACAGCATAGCTAACAGTACAAAGTGGTGTCATTCTTCTAAATCTGTCACCTTGACAGGACCAACAAGTTTAGCTCAACAACATTCCATGGCAAACAGGATTTCATTTTCACAACACCAACTGATTGTGTGTTCTCATTTAATTTTGTACAGGTTTGAGCTTTGAGTATCGACAAAGATTGTGTTTAAAAGTTTGGCTGCTCAGGTTTGTTGAAAACAATAAAATTTGCAGGTATATCACCTTTTTTATGCCTTTTGTGTTCTTAGAGGCAAATAGAAATAATTGAAACTTTTGTTTAAGCCTTTTGTGTTCTTAGAGGCAAATAGAAATAACTGGTACCATGGAATGAGTAAGCTAACAGTTGGTTTTTGCAACTATGGAACATAATGTAAGCAGACGATGTATATACAATATCATATATATACCTGCTGAATTTCGATGGGGCTAATATGCCTGACGTGTGCTGCTGAGCCTCAGCCAACTTAGTTAACCATTGTTATAATATCATCTATTCTGTGTCAGGTTTATATAATTTTGTTTTATCTAAGTGACATGTAAGAGTTAATGAATCAGCGAGGTTATGTTTGAATCAGCTTAGTTAGACATTGTTAGAAAAAATGAAGTGGCTTTAACAATGACTACTAATAACCATCAGTATAAAAATTACTGCCTTTTGGAGGGGGTATTGCAGTCAGCTCTTTTGGACAAGAACAGAGTTACTTTTTTGTGCTTAATACACCTTATGTAGTTTGGGTGATTATTGTTTAATTATCCGGTCGAGTATAATCTATGTGTTTTTTATAATCAAATAGGTTGTGAGTTCAGATTGGTCATCGGCTTGTGCAGGGTGTAGACATCATCATTTTGGTTGGAAAACTTAAAATAATCTCGTGAAAAATTGTTTTGGGCTATTGTGTATTGAAGTAAGCATTTTCAGAAACCAGTTACACAGAAAATGACACACCATGCTAAATAAAATCTATCTGGACACGCCCCCTGTGCCCTGATTTCCCATCACAATTTGAGTTTATGTTGTAGTAGAGTACAGACAAGTTACTCAATCAGACTATTAGACTATAGAGTACCACAAGTTTATCCATTGTCCTTAGATAGTTGATCAGATATAGAGGTGATAATCCATGACCAAATAATTAATTGATTTCAATATTATTGTCTTTTTGCGTTTTTATATGGCAACAGTTCAGCCTTGTTGTTTGCTAGCATTATTTTGCTTCAAAAATTATTTGTTTTAGTTATTTGGGAAAAACAAGTGTTTGCCTAACCCTGTGGTATTTGTTGTGTCAACTGTTTCTTGCAGCACTAAAAGTCAATTGGAGAAAATTTTGAGAAGATATCTGCAATTTCATATTTCTGCAGCACCAAAACTCGGTTGGAGACATTTTTGAGATGAAGTATGCCAACGATCTTCATTCTGCTGCAATTGACTTGCTCCCATATGCAGCTTCTGCCACCAAACAGGCCTTAACTTTGACCATCGCTATTCTGTTTGAAATTTCTGATACTGAAAATTGCAGCTTCTTCTGCCACTACGATTAAAATATAAATGGTAGTGGTTGACATTTTGATAAGTTAAAGCCAGTGTGCACTCACACTGTGCAGAGACCTGATTGTGACGATTCTTATTTAGGTAATACACACAGATGCTATGGATGTATTGTGTATAGATGGTTGAATACTGGACCTTTGTAAAATATTCATTTGGTCCTTTTTAAACAAAGAAATTCAAGTCCTATGACATTGTTGGTTGATATAGAGTTGCTTAACCAAAGTTCTATCAATAGTATTGCCATACATGGATCCTACTAAAAACAATGGTGCTTGTGCAATCCATTCAGAGACCTATAAAACAGTCTATTCAAAAGCACAAGTCGTTGATTCTAAAACACATAAAATTGAAATGCAAATTGCTCGATCCAAAGCAATTTCTAAAGAAAAAATAATTTTCCCCTTTACTGTTACTACGTTGAAAAATATTTAAGGATCCCATAGCAACGCACGAGCATATGCAAGTAGGAAAAATAAAAGGGACGCCAGGACGGACATGCTCACGTACGCTTGGACGGATGAAATGAAAAAGATAAAAAAACTGGAACGCATTTTAAAAATTCAAACCGTGTCGCGGTCTTTGCAAAAGAGCCCTCCACGTCATCTATCGCTTGATATCCGTCGGATCTCCCGATAGAGAACCGCAAACCGTCGGATTGGCTTATGGAGACGTTTCTGTCTAGATCCTTCGAGAAAATTTCAATCGCAAATTTTTCCAACACAGTCCTTTTCCAATTTCTTTCCGGCCCTTCTCTTCCCTGTGCCCCCGAGGCCCCTGCCACCGCCCTCCGAACGCACACCACCACCCAGTCCACGCCAGCGGCGTCGCCCCGCGCCGAGGAGGCCATCAGCTCCTCCTCTTCCTCGAGGCCCCTGCCTGTGCGCCTAGCAGGGCGCCTTCCTCTTCCTCGACGCGGACGCGCCGGATGGCGTCTCGGACCTGTCCCTCGGCCAGTTGGCCTCCGCCTCCACATCTCCGCTGGCGCCTCCGGCTTCCCCTACAGCCACCTGCGCTTGCTCTCCTCGGCCCTCCACGTCCCGTGCATCGCTAAGGAGCTCCCCTGATCTCCAACCAATCCCCACCGCCGCCGGCGTGAGTGCCGCCAGCACAGACCACGCTGGGCCATTCCCAGGCCATCGCCAAAGACCTCGCATCCTCTCCTACCCACCAGTGCGCACTCCAAATCCTGCACCAGCCTGCCACCACTGGATGCAGACCATCCGTTTGTCATCAGGCTTCAAATTTAACAACAGCACCAAGCTGTCGGAGAATGGCAATGTAAGGCTCCACACCTCAACTCGTGTGTAATTAAGAATGCAATAGATCCATCTCACTCATTCACAGCAGCAGTACGAAATCTCTTGCCCATTCCCAATTAATCTCAGTAATGGATATCATGAGCCAAGCTTTCTCAAACATTGCGGTAGATTTCTGTTTTAATTTGTGCTACCGCACTGTACTTCTACGGCACCGTCATTGTCACCATTGCCTGTAAGAAACCAACCATGGCGCAAACTCTAATTAGTTAAGTTCAGTTTTCCTCTTACCAATCCTCTAATTTATACACTAATGTTAAATTGTAATGGAATCCCGATGTGCTGCGGTATATAGTGTACATATTTCTTTACCATCTTCCTCCTATCTTATGCTCATAGACTGTTTCAATAATTTACAACTCAGATTGATTTAGCAACCACAATTCAGGGTTATATCTATCCACAGCTCTCTATTCAGCACGTCATGTTTTCACTAGATAGTTATTATGCATTTTAATGTGTATATTAAGAGAATTGGTACTAATGCACTTATTGCATTTCACAATGAGTACAGAACTAAATTATTCATATTTGCTTTGGCTGTCAGGAATTATCTGTTGATTCCAGATTGTGTCCGTATCATGAGACCACATCTGAGTATAAATAAATGGGTGTGCAATGCTTTCTGAATGTTTATGCCTAGCACCTGCAAGGCAAGGAGCACTGTTTTTTTGTCCAATCACATGACATGGCATTGTGTGTTGGTCAGATTTCTTAAGGAGGGTTTGAAGGTTACTTCACGGCTAAATAGATTTGCAGGGCTCTTGATCTTTTTAGTGTTACATCATTGTTAGGTTTTTTTTGGGATAAATCAATGTTATTGTTATCACAACATAATGTCTCTACTCCGTATTATTAACATTGCTCATATAAGTATTGCTTCTAAAAATCAGTTCAATCTTATCCGCTGTATATATAATGATAAAATCATAGTAGTGCTCAGTTTGTGCTAATTCTATAGGATATATGCTTGATTACAAATTTATAGCATGATTGCAGGCAAAGCTACTGATCGCTCAATTGGAGTTCCTCAACAAGGAAGGAAAGCAACCTGAGCTATGAGCATTGTCAAAGATTTTCCTCAGTACGCTTGTGCAACAGAAAAGGTCGGTCTGGATACAAGGTTGTTTCAGCAATAGATATGGTTTTCATTTTTTAGCAGTTAGAAAAATGTAGGTCTGGATACTTGCATATTGGTCATGATTTCCCAATTCTAAAATTACTAATTTACTGAAGATTAGCCTGTCCCATGATGATATGAAATAGTTGTGAGATAGCTGTAGGCTTAATTTCAGAACGAGTATTTGATTGTCATACACCTAAAGTAATACCTATTATGGTCACATATGAGCAATTTAGTATACAGCACAACCAATCTTTGAGATAATGCACAACTAACCTAATTTGCCCGATAGTAAGATACAAAAATGTAATGACAATTGGAAAAATGTGTCTGGCAAAATTAGCTCTATAAGATACTTTTAGTTTTAGTTTCCTAATCATCATTTTAAGGGTAAAATTTCATATTAACACAGGTGCACTATCTGTTGCAGCTACGAGATACCCACTGGCTTAATTTGAAAACAGCAAACATTTGATTATAGTGTAGCTGAAGCAATATCATGGTGACATATAGGCATTTGAAACACAAAGTTATATTTATCTGCCAGAGACAATCCTTACTTGACAGTAGAATTACATTCTTTCTTATACATCCTAATCAAACTTATAGTTTGTAAAAGTTGTTATTTAAATTTACAATACAAATTTCTGTGTTTCTTCTATTTTGATACCCATCCTTCATACATATTTTTTGTTTCACCTTCAGGTCAAATGGCTTGACAAAAAAGAGGTAATATAACTCCTTTGGATCCTTCAGAAGACTTTATGGGGCAACAAAGAATTTAGAATGAAGTTACTTCCATGTTAAGAAACATATAGATGTGCTGACCGATTATCGACCATCAGGGATATTCTCACTTAAGTTTTGCAGTCTCTCCCTTTGGACTCTACCACCGAAAATAAAAGGTTGCTGATATACAGACAAATTGGTGTTAATTTCACAGTTACATGTTATCCTAAAATCTTGACATAATAACGTATGGTATTCGGTGTCCAGGTATTTGAATTCAGAGTTTTAAGAAAGAGCAGATTGCAATGAACATTTTGCCTCCTTATTAAATGGCAAACTGAGGCCACCCCATGTTCCTATCCCATTTGAGGAAGCCAGTAGCAATCCAATAATTTCTGGAAGCAGCGACTGCGATGCTCACTTTCTTTTGCCATTCCTATAGGTTAATCAATTAGTGCTAAACATGGATATACACCACATTTACCCATAACTGCATATTTTTCTGTCAATATTTCTTCATTATGCAAACAATACACACCGCGCTAAAGTATTTCTAGCAATGTACCCAATAGGTTTCACTGCTACCATTATTACATATTAACTGACAAATGTACTAATGGATCATCTCTTGACTGTTAAGTAGTGCTTCCCCTCCCTGCCATCGTTTGATGTCACACAGACAATTTCTGTCTTTAGCTATGTTCCATGTATCTGGTATAAAGACAAATAAAATTCATAAAGTTGTTTACCTTTAAAAATTGATAATAATTTAATTTCCTTCTGTATTTATACTTTCATATTCAATAAACTGATGGTATTTGATAATTAATGTATGCAGGGTACTCTAAAGTCACATCTACGTAGGAAAGTTACGTACACAAGAAAGATTAGTATTGACAGAGCCAAGGTTGGATACACTCTCTCATTAAACAAAGCGTGGCATCACCTTCACTACCTGCAATGTCTTAAAAATATCCAGCACATAAACACGGTAAACTCTAATGCTCCACAAAAAACATTCTCATATAGCAAGCTTCCTGAATAGCGTGGTCAACAAAGCCTTTCATTCGCAGGTAAATAGGCGTCAAATTGCGGTTAATCAAGCTCTGATGATATGTTACGGCTCAGGCTACGTAGAGCGTAGGAGTGTGAGGTGGGTGGCCAAGGCTTGAATCCTCGACGGCGTACGGGCGGCGCCGTGGCCGGCGCCTGTGAACGGGATCGACAATAGACTGACGATGACAGGGGCTGGGTGCCCAAGGGAGACAATGCGTCTCAATCCCAGACTTATTCTTTCATTCCTCGATCATGTCATCTTATAGACTTATTATAGACATCGACTCAAAGTACGGAACATGCATCCCTGCATTTAAGGCTAGCTACTAGAATTATTCAAACAAGCAACTCATTCAAACAGCCTTGCATGCTGCTGCTAATTCTGGCATGCTGTGACTTGAGCTCAGCCACTAGCTTTGTTCGGGCGCTGCGAACCATAACCTCACTCCTCCCCTCGAGGAACAGCTCGTCCTGGAGCTGAAAGGAGGAAAACTCAGCCAACTCCCATGTTGCCTCGGGCATGTGCCTCCGTGTTGAAAGGCGCCATTGCTGGTGGCGGATTGGCATCGGCCTCGTCCGGCTCCTCGACAATGTAGTCGGACGCCTCGAGGAAGAAGAGGCGGGCACACTTGTGGCCCTAGACATAGGGCTCGTCACAGTTATAACAGAGCCCCTGCTTTCGGTGTTCCACCATCCCGTCAGGCGTTAGGCATTTGAAAGGTCGAGACGGGGTTGATGACGATGAGGTGGCCAAGGATGCCGTCCCTGTGGCGGTTGCCGTGATGGTGGGCGCGGGCAGTGCGCCGGCATGGCAACGAGCTGGTTGAGGTGGTGCCGGCAGGGCGAGCAGAGCGGGCGCATTACACCGCTCGTATGCGCGCGCCAACTGCATGGCGTGTTGCAGGTTTTGCGGCTCGTGGAGCTTGACATCGACGTGGATGTGATCTGGGAGGCCCCCAGTGAAGAGCTATGCCTTCTGCAGCGGGGAGAGGGTGCTCGCGTGCACCGTGCGGGCCTGGAACGCCTCCATGTACTTGTCGACCATGGACATGAACGGTAGCCGTGCCAAATCGGTCAGGTGATTGGTATCGAGGGGCGGTCTGAACCGTTGTTGGCATAGGCTCCGGAACTCCACCCAAGGTGGACGACCTAGGTCGCTTTCAAGGATGAGGTACCACTGCTGCGCCGTGCTGGTGAGGTGATACGAGGCTAGCCACACTTGGTCGACGGGGCGTGTTTGTTGTCCACGGAAGAACTATTCACACTTGTTTAGCCAGCCGAGCGGGTCGTCCTTGCCGTCTAACGTCGAGAATGAGAGCTTGTGGTACTGCAGCACCGTCAAACACTCTGGCTCTGGTGGTAGATGAGGGAGCGGCGGTGAACTTGCCATGGGCGCCGATGGCATGTGCATGCCCATCTGCATGATGGACGACAAGGATGGCACTAGCGATGGTGAGTGGGGAAAGCAAATCTACGTAATGGGTACTCCCTGGCTTGGTGGCGGCTAGGTTGGCATTGTGATCGACGCAGAGGCCGATGGCACCGGGGCGGTTGACGACGGCGCCGGAAGTGATGGCATGACTGGCGACGCAGTCAAGAGGTCGGAGATCACCGGCGCCAAGGCCGCTGGGAGGGCAAGAAGGCCCCCGTAACCGGCCAGGTCGTATTGAGGAAACAACGAGGAAGAGGGCGACGACCGGCCCTCGATCGCCGTGAGGCGGGTGTAACGGATCAACATAATTATACGAGATTAAGTAAGAAAATCTTCCACCGAGGCGGTTAATTTATCGAACTTAAACCCATATAACCCGAGATTCCGTGAAATCACGAGGGATTTCAAACCAATCAACATACAACCAAGATCGTACTGATTTAGCAGCCACAGTTCACATGATACATAGAGTTCACAATAAAAGTAGAGTACATCGGAGTTCAGAATAAAAGTTATTACAACATAGTTCAAAATAACATAGCGGAAGCAAGTAGTTTTACACACACTTAATTCAATTACAGTGCCAGTAGATAGTCATGGTCCACAAAAGCAGTAGATAAGACGAACAGAGTGACCCTTGGCCAAGGTCCTAGTTGTCGCCCATCGCCGGATATAGACAGTTGGAGCAGTACCCATAGTACATCTGACCATCTGCAACAACAATGGGAACAACGCTCTGAGTACGAGAATGTACTCAGCTAGACTTACCCATCATAAACCAGAAATAAAGGACACCAAGGATCATGCAAGGCTTTATAGATTGGACTGGCTTTACTTATTTGCGAAAAACATAAGTTGTTATGAAAACTATACTAGTGCTTTTTGCATCACTTTTAGTATAACCTGTTCAAGCTAGGTAAGCATCTATTGCTAGAACAATCACTTGATTCATCATTAACAATCTAGATTACCATATCAGGTTTAGCATTTCCAACATCATTCACTTAACCATCAGTGTTCCATTAATGTTACTACGATGCCATAGCTCGAGTCAAGTGCTCACTAACCGGGAGCGACGGCGATTCGAATCGAATTCCTATCCAGCTGGAGATTTATTCCTCACATAAACCCTGCTTCCCCGTCAGGGTCGCGTAAATCACCAATGACACTTTCCAAGAAGCCGCGGGATAACAATCATGGATCGCACTACCCAGGGACCGCCCGACTGCCAGGACGCACCTTGGGCTCACTCTTCGCGTCCCCGTTACACCCACTTCAACACCAGTCTGCCAACCCGAGTTTATCCCGGCTCAAAAAGTGTCACTAGCTTCGCGGTCGAAAGATACTTTATTCGACCAGCTAAATGTGAGGCATGCGTTCAACATGACAAGAGGGACGAGCAACGATCGGTCCTTAATCGACAAAGACGGAATCACTATAGTCCAAAACCCTATAAGACTCCGCCCGGTCTTCATTTATCCATCAACACTTGGTTACTTTTTATGATCATAATTACAGCTAACCATAACCCGGTATCCACCTATAACTCACAGGTGACAGGAAATCACCCGACTTCTACCGGTCTAAGCATGGCTAAGCAATTCACTCGATCCTGACCTAACAGGGTGAAAGATAATCCGGTGGCCAAGGTAATAATGCAACAACGGTTTCACATCAACTCCTATAATTTAATGCAACTATATATATAACTATAGTTCATGTAGTAAGGAACAACTTTTATAAAATAGGAGACTTAAAATGCTCCGGGGCTTGCCTTTTTCGAACGAGCTAGGATGGTGGTCAACGCACTCTGGCAGTTCCTCGCCTGACTCTTCTTCCTCGGGCACCTCCTGTGCCTGGGGTTCCTGCTGATCCGTCCAATCTTGCTCCTCCGGTACTGCTACCTGCGACTCCTCCTGCGATCCTGTATGATGCAAGTGCATAAGCAAACATGCGAAGAATGCATCGGATTGTGGTGGAGTGCTTTGATGACATGAGATGCAGATGAGCACATGGTATGAGCAGTTTGAATATAACTATTTCTTCTACAAGGTAGTCAACGTCATCCAAGAACATGTACCCTAAAACATGCACCTTATCCTTCTATTAGTTAGCCTATCATCTACACATACAAGTGAACCTAAGCTACCAAAGCTTACCAACCTAACTCATCCATAACATCAGCAAGGCATAATGATGCTTCAAAGATACACCAAACATATTTTATTTTTCTTAATTTCTCATAAGGAATAATCTTTTATTCCCTATTTAACTAGGGTTACACAGCAACACCTATTTTTGGTGTAGATAAAAATCTACAAAAATTACAGTAGATTACTTTTACCCTAACTAACCTACTACTAAATTTTCATGAGAATTGCATATGTAAAACTGCCTGTACAAAATAAACAAGTTATAGCCTAAATATGACCATGAAATTATTTTATACTAGAAAAAGTATCAAACAACAGATTTCACATTTTTTCTATGTTACTAACAGTAAACTAACATACTATAAAAATTATCACATGTATGTTCTATACAAATTTAGCTCTCTACTAAAAATAACAAAGATTATCAATTAAAAGCATTTGAACTACACTTCAAAAATTTCTCAAAGAACATGCTTCACTAATATTTTTCCTAGAAAGTACATCACTAATAAAGATTAAAGCAACAAGAATCACATTTTTCCCTTTATTGTTTTATTTACTACACATTTTCTAAGATATTGGCATTTATAGCAATTAAATAAATTTGCACAGTAAAGTGTTACAAAAATAATGTGAGATATTTTTAAACTGTAGATCTATTCAAGAGGAACATTTCAAACTTTGTTTCATGATTTTTGGAGCTACAAATTGTACACAAACATTTTTCCAAGTATTTTCTTTTCCCAAAACAAAATAGAAAATCAAAAACGAAATTTAGAAATCGTTAACGGGCCAGCCCACTTGAAACCACCGGCCCACGGCCGTTTTCAGCCGGAGCGCCGCGCGGGAAAAAGAGAGGCAGCCCGGCTCGGTGGTTCGGCCCAAGGCCGCTTGGCCCAGAGAGCAGAGAGGGGGGGGGGGGCGAAGCGCGGGGCGCGGGGAGCGGCCGCGCGACTGCGACGTCGCGGCGGCGGTGAAGCCCGCCGGCGGCTAGTGGCCGGCTCCGGTCGTGCGGGCACCGATGGAGGGGCACACGGAAACCCTGTGGGGGTGGCGAACACCGCGGGGCGGTGCGCGAGCGGCCAGGCGGGGAGAAAACGCCGGAACGGCGGGGGCGAGCGCGTGGTGGCCGGAATGGCGCCGCGGCGGGGCGCGCGAGACGGTGCCTTACCGCGGGGCAGAGACGGAGCGTGGAGGCGCGTTCGGAGAAGAGAAGAAAGTGGTGGAGCCGGTGGCGAGACGAATCGGGAGGTGGCGCGGCCGTTGAGTGGGAACGGCGGTGTTCGTCTCGGGCGGAGCGGCGGCGGCACGAGGAGGCGGGAGCGGCGGCTGCTGCTGCTCGCGCGAAGCCGAGAAGGGCGAAATAGAGGGAGTGCGGAGGAGGGAGGAGCGGGCGCGGGTTCAAAGCGCGTGGCGCGGCCGGTGGAGCCCACGACTCGCCACCCGTACGCCGGAGGCGGCGAGCGGCAGCCACGCGGCGGCCATGGCCTGAGCGCGGCGTGCGCTGGCGCAGGCGCGGACGCGGGCGCGCGGGAGAAGGCGGGGGTGAGCGGGCCAGGCCGGCATCCGTTCGCGGGCCGAAAGGGAAGCCGCGGCCCGTTAAAGAAGGAAAAGCATTTTTCTTTTTCTAAATAATTTGCAATTTTTTTTCTAATTGTTTCAAATTCGAATTTGAAGATGAAAAAGAGGTTTTTAGAACTTTTGCCCAAAATAAAAGTTGTTCAAAATTTAATTCTCTACAACTTTCATGTAGGGCACTTTTCAAAATTCTAAATAGATTTTGAATTTGGGATTTAAAGCTAAATTTTTAAGTAAAAATTCATTTTTCTAGAATATTTTTAAAAGCAAAATTTGAATTCAAGAGTTGCTCCAAAATCATGTTTATTTATTCTAGATTATTTAAAATTGTAGCCACACAAAATTTCACCACTCTTTAGCACTTAAATGTAGAATTTGGGGTTTTAAGTAATTGTTTTTCAACTTTAAATTTAAAAAGGGTCTATATTGCATGCAATGATAACCATGTATGAGATGATTATGACTAATGATTTGGATGCTAATGCATGCTTAACACCCAGGGGTGTTACAGCCCTCCCCCTTTATAAGAATCTTGTCCCGAGATTTTTGAGTTACGAACCAGTTATCGTAAAAATCTTTATACGCGGTTTGAAGATATTCTCCCGTTTCCCATGAAACATCACTCTCATCATGATGGCTCCACTGAATCTTGTAGGTTGTTACCACTTTATTTCGAGTGACTCGGTCCTTTGTATCCAGAACTCGAACTGGTTGTTCACGATATTCCAAGTCTGCCTTGATCCGTATACCCTGAGGTTCTATTCTCTCCTCCGGAACACGCAGACATTTCTTCAACTGGGATACGTGAAAGACGGGAAAGATCGAACTCATCCCTTCTGGCAATTGCAATTTGTACGCCACGGGACCCTTTTTCTCTATGATCCGGTATGGTCCGATATATCTAGCAGACAGTTTCTGCTTGATTCCAAACCGTTTCTTTTTCATTGGGGTAACCTTCAAATAGACATAGTCACCCACTTGGAAATCCAATGGTCTCCTTCTCTTATCTGCATAACTCTTCTGACGAGACTGTGCAGCTTGCATGTTTTGTTGGATAATACGGACCTTCTTCTCTGCCTCATTTACAAAATCAATTCCATAAAACCATCTTTCTCTAGGCTCTACCCAATTTAACGGTGTCCTGCACTTCCTGCCATATAAAGCTTCAAAAGGTGCCATCTTGATACTCTCTTGGTCACTGTTGTTGTAAGCAAATTCTGCCAATGGTAACCAGGATTCCCATGAGCCTCTGGATGATAGTACACAAGCTCTAAGCATATCTTCAAGTACAGCATTAACTCGTTCTGTCTGCCCATCTGTCTGTGGATGATAAGCCGTACTACGAATCAAACTAGTACCCAAACCTTTGTGAAGATGTTCCCAAAAATGAGAGGTAAACTGTGAACCACGATCAGACACGATCGTTTTTGGTATACCATGTAATCGGACAATCTTAGCAATATACTTTTCTGCATATTGAGGTGGTCGGAATGTTGTCTTAACTGGCAGAAAGTGAGCTGTCTTGGTGAGACGATCTACTATTACCCAAATAGAATCATATCCCTTCTGTGTGGTGGGAAGACCAGTGATGAAATCCATACTTATATCATCCCATTTCCAATCGGGTACAGACAAGGGTTGTAGAAGTCCTGCGGGTCTCATGTGAAGAGCTTTAACTCTACAACACATGTCGCAACGAGCAACGTATGCTGCAATTTCTTTTTTCATCTTAGTCCATCAATAACGGGGTCACAAATCTTGGTACATCTTACTACTTCCGGGGTGAATAGATAGCTTGGAATGATGGGTCTCATTCATCAACTTGTTCTTAAGCTCTCTATCCTTAGGTACCACTAGGCGATCCTTAAACCATAACACTCCTTGGTCATCCAATCGAAAGTGTTTGGTGGGTTCCCTCTTCATCTTCTCTTTGATATGAAAGATTCCCTTATCTGTCTTCTAACCTTCAATGATCTGGTTTTCCAGAGTACAACTGATCTGAATATTATGCAACACAGCAGGATGTAATAATTTGAACTCTTCTTCAAACAACGGTTGCACATCAATAGCATGTGATTTTCTGCTCAGTGCATCTGCTACTACATTAGCCTTCCCGGGATGATAATGCACGTTTAGATTATAGTCCTTTATCAGCTCTAACCATCTTCTCTGTCGCATGTTCAACTCAGATTGGGTAAAAATGTATTTGAGACTCTTATGATCTGTAAAGAGATTACACACATTACCCAGTAGGTAGTGTCTCCAAATCTTTAGAGCATGCACTACTGCTGCAAAGCTCCAAATCATGTGTAGGATAGTTAACTTTATGCTTCCTCAATTGACGTGAGGCATAGGCAATGACTCTTTCATTTTGCATTAGTACACATCCTAACCCATTCTTAGATGCGTCACAGAACACATCAAACGACTTTTCTATATCCGGTTGGGCCAGAACAGGAGCAGTGGTCAACAACTTTCGCAAGGTGCAGAAAGCTGCCTCGCACTCCTCTGTCCATACAAACTTATGATCCTTCTGTAACAGGCTTGTCATTGGTTTGTCAATCTTCGAGAAATCCGGTATGAAGCGACGATAGTAACCGGCTAAACCAAGAAAGCTACGAACTTCATGCACTGAGGTTGGTGACTTCCAGTCCATAACCTCTTGCACCTTACTAGGGTCTACGGAAATGCCATCTTCAGACAACACGTGGCCGAGAAAAGGAACTGTCTTAAGCCAGAACTCACACTTACTGAACTTCGCATACAGTTGATGTTCCCTGAGTCTAGTCAAGACAATCCTGAGGTGCTCTGTGTGATCTTCTTCATTCTCTGAATATATTAGAATATCATCAATGAACACAATCACAAACTTGTCCAACTCTAGCATGAATACAGAATTCATCAGATATATAAAATATGCAGGAGCGTTTGTCAATCCGAAGGACATGACAAGATACTCGTACAAGCCATATCTGGTAGAGAACACAGTCTTAGGCACATCTTGTGGCCTAATCTTTATCTGATGGTATCCTGATCTCAAATCTATCTTAGAGAACACTTTGGCCTTAGACAATTGGTCAAACAAGATATCAATCCGAGGAAGAGGATACTTGTTTTTAATTGTTACTACATTCAGTGGTCGATAATCCACGCACATGCGTAAGGAGTTATCCTTCCTCTTTTTCACAAATAGAGCGGGGCATCCCCATTCAGACGAGCTGGGACGAATCAAACCTTTCTTTAGTAAGTCCTGGAGTTGCTTCTTCAATTTGGCTAACTCATTGGGAGGCATCCGATAGGGCCTTCTCGAGATCGGTGCTGTTCCCGGAATTAACTCAATGGCAAACTCAACATCTCGGTCTGGTGGAAGTCCAGGTAACTCATCTAGAAACACATCTGGAAACTCACAGACCACTGGAATCTGGGCTAGCAGAGTAGTTTGGACCGCACAAGTCGTGCTAGCTAGGTCTACTTTCCGAGGTAGGACCACTCGAAAGGTGCTTTCTCCACTTGGTTCCTTAAGAGAGATACTCCTTCCTCCAACATCGATTACTACCCCCATCTTATTCATCCAGTTCATACCCATGATCACATCCAAAACTAATCCTGGCATGACTATCAGATTAAGCTTATATTGTCGGTTGGATATGTTTAGGGTTACTCCCTGAACTATCTGATTAGTCAACAGATCAGCCCCAGCTGAACTAATTTTATAAGCACATTCCAATTCAACTATCTTTTGCTCATGCCTCTTAACAAAAGCTTGACTTACAAAGGAATGAGATGATCTGGAATCAAACAAGACTACTGCAGGATGATTGTTGATAGAAAACATACCAGCTGTTACCGGTTCTCCTTCAGGGATGTCATCCACGGTGGTGTGATGCACACGAGCTTGATACTGCGTCTGCTGTTTCTTTGGGTAGGGACAAAACTTTGCAAAGTGTCCGGGTTGGTTGCAGTTGAAGCACGGTCCCTTTACTTGAGCCACAGTTCCAGATGAACTGCCTTGTCCTGTCTTCGCCTGAGGCAATGCCATCTTGAATGGTTTCTGGTTCCTCTGGGGTTGCTGAGCATTCTGATTCTTCCTTTGCGGTGGCCTAAACCTTGCACCTGGGGCAGGCGATCGATAAGCTAGACGGTTGGCCACGGGGGCTCGGGACTGGGACGAACCCGACTCAAAAGCTCTCTTACGGATCTTGGAAGCAGCATAAACATTGTTGTTCTTCTCTTGCTTTAGACAGTCACTAATGAAATCATTGAAACCAGTCCTCATATTTGTACCCACATGTTTCATCATCTTGGGATTCAGGCCTCTCTTGAAGCTAGCGATCTTCTTGGCCTCAGTATTCACCATATCAGGAGCATAACGGCTCAGGTTATTGAATGCATGTAGATATTGAGTTACAGTCTTCATGCCTTGATTCAGTGCTAGGAATTCCCCAAGCTTGATCTCGGTCAAACCAGGTGGAATGTACGTTCCACGGAAGGCTTCGGTGAACTCCCTCCAAGTGATGTGAGTGTGGGGAGGAAAAGTGGTGCGGTGATGTTTCCACCACATTCCTGCCGGACCTTGAAGCTGATGAGCTGCATACTCAGTCTTCAACACTTCAGTCATTCTCAAGACACAGAACTTGTCTTCCATAGTATTAATCCACTCTTCTGCATCCAAGGGTTCTGTGGCTTCCTTGAAGATCGGTGGACGAGTATCCATGAAGTCCTTGAAACTGCTGTACTGATTTGCTTCGTGTCCACCCGAGTTTATTCCCCGACGGGTGTTGTCTGCGATACTGCGCAACGCAGCTTCCATATTCTGTTGCATGCCCTCCATATTACGTTGGCTTCCAAGAAATTGTGTGAAAACTTTTCCGCAGTGTAGGGTGGAGGAGGCGGTGGTGGATCACGGTCATCACTAGCAGCTGCACTGCCACCAGCCTCAGCGGCACCATACACGGTACGACGAGTGTTCGGCATCTGCATGTTTCAGCAACAGTAATTATTAGGTGATGTTGTTGGAATTGCGACCGAATGAAAAATCATGCTGACTGAATTTACTGGAGAGAATAAATTCATACAATAAAACAGGGGCACAATAAGTCATTCCAATTAACACAACATCACTAATTAGATTACTTAAAGCGCACACATCGCGTCCATTACAACCAAGTTGCCAGCATACATACACTGGACTTTTTGACGTTCGGATACCGCCACAAACACATCCAAGCTTTCCAACATTACATCAAAGCCTTAGTCTTTCTACTCATTATTACATGTCTAATGTGCCAACAAAGCAAAAGATCATGTAGATGGAACCTAGTAGCTAGCGTAACAACTACTAGTCTACTCATCGTGGTCGCTGTCTAAGTCTGAGACGTTGGCGTCGTCGCCATTAGCAGCGTCGCGATGCTCCCCAACTGGTGCTTCAGGCTCTTCAGGATCTTCGTCTTCATTCAAATCCATCTCTGCCGCACCAGGAGGAACATAGGGGTTGAGTTGATTGTTCAGCCGATGAACCTCCTCATGCAGAATGTCATTATATTCCTCTGCATATGCCAGCTATTGCTCTAGCTCAAACTGTCTAGCCCTCAACACATTCTCTGCGGACCAGGCCTCATTCCTCTGATGGAGCACATGAGTCAACATGTGCTCAGCATTCCTGTTGGCGGTGGTCAGTCGCCCAACCTGCTCTCTCAGGGCACGCACATCTCCTTCGAAAGCCACAGTCCTCTGGGTAGCCTGATCTCTCTAGCGAGTCAACTGTGCCATCTCTGTGTTGAGCCTCTCAATCTCGGCGTCGTGATCTCTCTGAAGCTGACGGCGGTCATCACGAGCCTGACCAAGAGCACTAGACACACGTCTCAGGCTACCTTCCACTCCATCAAAGGCCATCATCACTGCGAACATGGCACTCATAGCGGGGTTGTCACTGTTCTGTGCTTCTGCGGCGCTAATCTCCAGAGATCTTCCTCTTGCCTGCTGCCACGAGTCAGTGGAGGGGTTGCCCCTCGGAAAGACTCCAACTATAGCTGCTGCCAACTCCTGAGGAAAGCGATCCATGATATCCCTCAGGATCCCAAAGGCTGCCCTCTCAGCGGCTTCTTCAGGGGTCCTGCCAGTTGACTCAAAATGCCAACCGGTCCACTCAGAACCATCACCTCGGGGACGAACTACCACTACCACAGTCACCAAAAGTCCTTCCCCCAACCGCTCATTCGACCAAAAGTAGCGGGGCTCCATCCCATCAGGATAGCCTACATAGCTGAGTACTCTCCACAAGAGCGTAGGCATCCCAAACTCTCCAAGAAAAGTGTGCGCGCTAACGAGTGCGTGGAGCAAGCTGATGACGGGGGGCTCTGCCGGTGGACTTGCGGGCTGTCTGCTTGGTACGTGCCATCTGTAGCAAAATTTTATTACCGTGGTGAGAACAGATTTTTAAGTTGGCATTTTTATCGAAATGAGATAATCAACTTATAAGGGGAGGAATAATGCCATGAATGAAATGCACAACATGATACATGCACGTTTCGTACGTCCTCACAAACTTAGAGAACTAATAACTACTAACGGAATAAACGGTGGCATACAACGATCTCTTGTAACGTAACTAATACGTACTACTCGAAAGTGTTGTTATGTACCTGCAGAAAGTCACTTCAGCCCAACCCTCACAGTATGAAAATATGCAAGAAAGCAGTAAAGTAAGTTACTCGCTCTACACACATCCCCAGATATGAGTATAACAGTAACAACTACCCGAATCATCGTCCTATTGACGGCATTGTCACCGCATGACGGAAGTCCCCACCATTTGAATACCCTCATATGAACATGCGCATGGCACGTAAGTATTTTGGTATCACATAAGCACTCCCCTAGATCGGCAGTGTATCCGACTATGCTCTCACAACTCTTACTTACCAGGACGTAGAGGGAATTGATCCATACATTACCACTCAATTGAATGGCACTCATACAATAGCACGCCGTATGAGCGACGAAATTTCAAATATGATGCAAACCCCCAAGTTAGTACTTAGTTAAGCCACCTAGAGTCCTTATTGGGCATAAAGGATATGACTACTAGCACACTCTTAAATTTGAAAGCTTAGTTGAAAACACAGTTTTGTTTTTAAATACCCATGTGAACAGTAACATGCTAAACCATGCTCCGATGCCAGCTGTAACGGATCAACGTAATTATACAAGATTAAGTAAGAAAATCTTCCACCGAGGCGGTTAATTTATCGAACTTAAACCCATATAACCCGAGATTCCGTGAAATCACAAGGGATTTCAAACCAATCAACATACAACCAAGATCGTACTGATTTAGCAGCCACAGTTCACATGATACATAGAGTTCACAATAAAAGTAGAGTACATCGGAGTTCGGAATAAAAGTTATTACAACATAGTTCAAAATAACATAGCGGAAGCAAGTAGTTTTACACACACACTTAGTTCAATTACAGTGCCAGTAGATAGTCATGGTCCACAAAAGCAGTAGATAAGACGAACAGAGTGACCCTTTCCCAAGGTCCTAGTTGTTGCCCATCGCCGGATACAGACAGTTGGAGCAGTACCCATAGTATATCTGACCATCTGCAACAACAATGAGAACAATGCCCTGAGTACGAGAATGTACTCAGCCAGACTTACCCGTCATAAACCAGAAATAAAGGACACCAAGGATCATGCAAGGCTTTATAGATTGGACTGGCTTGACTCATTTGCGAAAAGCATAAGTTGTTATGAAAACTATACTAGTGCTTTTTGCATCACTTTTAGTATAACCTGTTCAAGCTAGGTAAGCATCTATTGCTAGAACAATCAATTGATTCATCATTAACAATCTAGATTACATATCAGGTTTAGCATTTCCAACATCATTCACTTAACCATCAGTGTTCCATTAATGTTACTACGATGCCATAGCTCAAGTCAAGTGCTCACTAACCGGGAGCGACGGCGATTCGAATCGAATTCCTATCCAGCTGGAGATTTATTCCTCACACAAACCCTGCTTCCCCCGTCAGGGTCGCGTAGATCACCAATGACACTTTCCAAGAAGCCGCGGGATAACAATCATGGATCGCACTACCCAGGGACCGCCTGACTGCCAGGACGCACCTTGGGCTCACTCTTCGCGTCCCCGTTACACCCACTTCAACACCAGTCTGCCAACCCGAGTTTATCCCGGCTCGAAAAGTGTCACTAGCTTCGCGGTCGAAAGGTACTTTATTCGGCCAGCTAAATGTGAGGCATGCGTTCAACATGACAAGAGGGACGAGCAACGATCGGTCCTTAATCGACACAGACGGAATCACTATAGTCCAAAACCCTATAAGACTCCGCCCGGTCTTCATTTATCCATCAACACTTGGTTACTTTTTATGATCATAATTACAGCTAACCATAACCCGATATCCACCTATAACTCGCAGGTGACAGGAAATCACCCGACTTCTACCGGTCTAAGCATGGCTAAGCAATTCACTCGATCCTGACCTAACAGGGTAAAAGATAATTCGGTGGCCAAGGTAATAATGCAACAACGGTTTCACATCAACTCCTATAACTTAATGCAACTATATATATAACTATAGTTCATGTAGTAAGGAACAACTTTTATAAAATAGGAGACTTAAAATGCTCCGGGGCTTGCCTTTTTCGAACGAGCTAGGATGGTGGTCAACGCACTCTGGCAGTTTCTCGCCTGACTCTTCTTCCTCGAGCACCTCCTGTGCCTGGGGTTCCTGCTGATCCGTCCAATCTTGCTCCTCCGGTACTGTTACCTGCGACTCCTCCTACGATCCTATATGATGCAAGTGCATAAGCAAACATGCGAAGAATGCATCGGATTGTGGTGGAGTGCTTTGATGACATGAGATGCAGATGAGCACATGGAATGAGCAGTTTGAATATAACTATTTCTTCTACAAGGTAGTCAACGTCATCCAAGAACATATACCCTAAAACATGCACCTTATCCTTCTATTAGTTAGCCTATCATCTACACATACAAGTGAACCTAAGCTACCAAAGCTTACCAACCTAACTCATCAATAACATCAGCAAGGCATAATGATGCTTCAAAGATACACCAAACATATTTTATTTCTCTTAATTTCTCATAAGGAATAATCTTTTATTCCCTATTTAACTAGGGTTACACAGCAACACCTATTTCTGGTGTAGATCAAAATCTACAAAAATTACAGTAGATTACTCTTACCCTAACTAACCTACTACTAAATTTTCATTAGAATTGCATATGTAAAACTGCCTGTACAAAATAAATAAGTTATAGCCTAAATATGACCATGAAATTATTTTATACTAGAAAAAGTATCAAACAACAGATTTCACATTTTTTCTATGTTACTAACAGTAAACTAACATACTACAAATATTATCACATGTATGTTCTATACAAATTTAGCTCTCTACTAAAAATAACAAAGATTATCAATTAAAAGCATTTGAACTACACTTCAAAAATTTCTCACAGAACATGCTTCACTAATATTTTTCCTAGAAAGTACATCACTAATAAAGATTAAAGCAACAAGAATCACATTTTTCCCTTCATTATTTTATTTACTACACATTTTCTAAGATATCAGCATTTATAGCAATTAAATAAATTTGCACAGTAAAGTGTTACAAAAATAATGTAAGATATTTTTAAACTGTAGATCTATTCAAGAGGAACATTTCAAACTTTGTTTCATGATTTTTGGAGCTACAAATTGTACACAAACATTTTTCCAAGTATTTTCTTTTCCCAAAACAAAATAGAAAATCAAAAATGAAATTTGGAAATCGTTAACGGGCCAGCCCACTTGAAACCACCGGCCCACGGCCGTTTTCAGCCGGAGCGCCGCGCGGGAAAAAAGAGAGGCGGCCCGGCTCGGTGGTTCGGCCCAAGGCCGCTTGGCCCAGAGAGCAGAGAGGGGGGGCAAAGCGCGGGGCGCGGGGAGCGGCCGCGCGACTGCGACGTCGCGACGGCGGTGAAGCCCGCCGGCGGCTAGCGGCCGGCTCCGGTCGTGCGGGCACCGATGGAGGGGCACACGGAAACCCTGTGGGGGTGGCGAACACCGCGGGGCGGTGCGCGAGTGGCCAGGCGGGGAGAAAACGCCGGAACGGCGGGGGCGAGCGCGCGGTGGCCGGAATGGCGCCGCGGCGGGGCGCGCGAGACGGTGCCTTACCGCGGGGCAGAGACGGAGCGTGGAGGCGCGTTCGGAGAAGAGAAGAAAGTGGCGGAGCCGATGGCGAGACGAATCGGGAGGTGGCGCGGCCGTTTAGCGGGAACGACGGTGTTCGTCTCGGGCGGAGCGGCGGCGGCGCGAGGAGGCGGGAGCGGCGGCTGCTGCTGCTCGCGCGAAGCCGAGAAGGGCGAAATGGAGGGCGTGCGGAGGAGGGAGGAGCGGGCGCGGGTTCAAAGCGCGTGGCGCGGCCGGTGGAGCCCAGGGCTCGCCACCCGTACGCCGGAGGCGGTGAGCGGCAGCCACGCGGCGGCCACGGCCTGAGCGCGGCGTGTGCTGGTGCGGGCGCGGACGCGGGCGCGCGGGAGAAGGCGGGGGCGAGCGGGCCAGGCCGGCATCCGTTCGCGGGCCGAAAGGGAAGCCGCGGTCCGTTAAAGAAGGAAAAGCATTTTTCTTTTTCTAAATAATTTGCAATTTTTTTTCTAATTGTTTCAAATTCGAATTTGAAGATGAAAAAGAGGTTTTCAGAACTTTTGCCCAAAATAAAAGTTGTTCAAAATTTAATTCTCTACAACTTTCATGTAGGGCACTTTTCAAAATTCTAAATAGATTTTGAATTTGGGATTTAAAGCTAAATTTTTAAGTAAAAATTCATTTTTCTAGAATATTTTTAAAAGCAAAATTTGAATTCAAGAGTTGCTCCAAAAATCATGTTTATTTATTCTAGATTATTTAAAATTGTAGCCACACAAAATTTCACCACTCTTTAGCACTTAAATGTAGAATTTGGGGTTTTAAGTAATTGTTTTTCAACTTTAAATTTAAAAAGGGTCTATATTGCATGCAATGATAACCATGTATGAGATGATTATGACTAATGATTTGGATGCTAATGCATGCTTAACACCCAGGGGTGTTATAGCGGGAGGCCATGTCGCCCATCTGCAGTCGCATGTCGCCCATCTGGGATTGGAGGCCTTGAATGGCAGCGGTGAAGGTGTTGAGTCCCGCGACTGGAACGACCGCCATGGGAGGCAGTGGTGGTGCAGCAGGCGGAGCGGTTGGAATGATGGTAGGGGAGGTGGTCACCGGGGCCGAGGGCACACCGGTGGTGGGCGTGGCGAGGGCAGCGGAGGATCCCAAGGAAGCCATGAACTTCCGATGCTAGGTTGTTACGACTCAGGCTGCGTAGAACGTAGGAGTGTGAGGTGGGTGGCCGAGGCTTGAATCCTCGATGGTGTATGGGTGGCGCCGTGGCCCGCGCCTGTGAACGGGATCGACAATAGACTGACGATGACAGGGGCTGGGTGCCCAAGGGAGACAATGCGTCTCAATCGCAGGCTTATTCTTCCATTCCTTGATCATGTCGTCCTATAGACTTATTACAGACATCGACTCAAAGTATGGAACATGCATCCTACACTTAAGGCTAGCTACTAGAATTATTCAAACAAGCAACTCATTCAAACAGCCTTGTATGCTGCTGCTAATTCTGGCGTGCTGTGACTTGAGCTCAGTCACTAGCTTTGTTCGGGCGCTGCCAACCATAACATGATACCTGCTGAAAGTTAATTTTTTTCCACAATATACAATGACATCAGCTGTACAAATAGAAGAGATTCGGAAGACTTCAACGTTGATCAAGAGGTGATTCAGATAAACTCCTTTTTTTTCCTTTATGCCACAAGCAACGAATTTCAAAATATAATAACCATGATTAAAACACATGACAGATTTGAAGAGAACTAAGGCATCCCACGCACAGATGAAAGGCAAATAACAAAAGTACTCAAAATTACTGTTTTATGAGTACCCTCAAGTCTTCAAGGCGCTATGGCAGCCATCTCTTTTTCTATTTTTTCTCCTTTCCAGTTGCTAGGAGTATTAGTGTATTACAACATCAACAATCATTTCGTAAATACCCCTACATAGATAGCATGACAAAAGCTATTACAACAATTTATGATTGCTCTACAAATTCTCAATTTTTGTACCATTCAGCTTTAGTGTAATTTCGACTATGACAGAACTTTATATATGCGTGCGACCATATATCTTATGTACAATAACATCCAGAATTATGACTATTCATATCTAGTTGGAGGGCCATTTGGCGCGGCAACGCCGTGCAGTGTTCTAGTGCATCGTAGGCTCAGGCGGACACGAAAAAACAAAGAAAACAACCTGAGTTTAATCGAGAAAATCCTGAAAAGAAAAAAAGTAAAAAAACTAAGAATTATTTGTAGTTTAATATTAGGGCAAGATAAGATTTGCCTAACTTCTACTCTTATCCTTTTCTATTTGATTAGGATTCCTAGTCATCCTACTTATGATCGGAGAGATCTATTTGAATTAGGATTTGTAACTATCTAGTTAGGTTACGATCCTGTTTGGTAGGGCTCCTCTTCGGTTGTGGATCCGGCTCCGGCTTCTCTGGAGGAGCCCTACAAAACATTGTGTAGGAGGAGCCGTTTATTTTTCAGTGAAAAATAGATGAGCCAGAGCCGTTTTAGAGGAACAACGTGGCTTCTCCAAAACGGCTGCGGCTCCTCCGGAGAAGCCCTTCCAAACACCCCATACACGTATTCAAGCTGTGGAGTTTGTAGACAGAAGATATAAGAGAAGAGACAACTTTCACATTCATGGAGTTTGTTAGAGAAGAGTTGGACAAAAAAAATGGAGAAATTTTGGTTTTTTAGTATTAGATATATATTAATTGATATGCATTTTTCATTATTGATACATATTACACATAGCTCATTACCAAAGAACGAAGCTAAGCAGGTTCAAACTCTTTGTCAAGCAGATGTTCTGTGGTCTGGGATTGTTATCAGACTCTTGTTATGAATCTACATGCCAATTGTATGTCCTCACAAATTAGAATACATTCTGCATGCAGGAGCATCACATATGTTAAGTCTTGGTTTTTTTTATCATATCTTTTCCAATCTTCATGCTATCGCGCTTAAGGCACATATTCACATGATCACTCATCTTTCCTGTGGGATTCCTTACTTTTGTGCAAGTGCACAACCAAGGCAAGCACCAAACATTATAATGCTAGATTTTATATTCTCCACGTCCATCTAATGCCTTCATGCTTGCAGGACATTGTGCTTACTTATTAGTTATTAATATGCATTGCTTAAGGGACAGCAAAATCAGATTGGGAGGGGGAGGGAGAGGAAGAGGACAAGAGGAAAGGGATGGAGAGGGCGGTGAGCGCATCAAAGTAATAGCAAAATCAGCATCTAGTGTTCTCCACAAAAGGGATTCATGTATAACTCTTTCTTTTTCTGCTTCCTATCTGTTAGATATGTGTCAAATATTGGATACAAGTTTGGTTATGTTAAGATTCTAATTTGTATTTGGCACTCTAGGATAGAGTTGGAGTCGGACAAAACCCAGCCTCCTCATAAATATGAGATGAAGGCTATTGTTATAACCATGACAACATAGCGACACACTCGCGGGAGCCTGGGCGGCACATTGCTGGGACTGTGGAGCGGCCGGTATTGCTGGTACTGGGGAGGAGCACCTGTAGTCTGCCCAGGGACGTAGACTTCAGCTAAACCTCGTTAACAAATATCGTGCCTCTAGTGTCGTCTGTGATCTTGCATGTTCGTATTGGTAGATTCAGTCAACACTTTCATGCGTGGAGATTAGTAGACAACTTGTCACCGTGGGGGCTAATTTCTAATACTATTTGGTTTAGGGCATAGATTCCATGTCAAACTTCTAATTCAAAATCACTGTGTTCTCCTAGTGTTTTGTTTGGTGTGGTTGACAACTAGGTTCACTTGAATCTAAGTTTTGACCATTCAAATAAAAATAGTCAGTACTGTACGTTTTTGTTATTAAGCTATCACATATCAGTGCAGACTGGTGGTGTTGTCTACCTTTCTATTCATCGGTGAACAAGAAATTTCTTTTTGATAGATAGATTCAAAGGGTGTCATAACTTTGTCCAACTTGTACTAAAAGGGAAAATAACTCAAAGCATAAAAACATTGGAAAATCCAGGATCAGGCCCTTGCTTGAGTTGGATGAGATCCACGGATGGATTTTGCCAAAGGATTTACATTTTGAATTTATTCTCACGTCGGGCTTTTTTCTGTGACGAATCTCTTCCAAGTTGGATGAAAAATCTATTCAAATGTGCAACAATTGGCCTATTAAAATTCCTCTCACCTCAGGAGGGAACCACTTTGGGTGTGCTACATACGAGATTCGCAGTAGCATGGTATATGTCCCTTTTGATGATGTTGTTATCATAAAGCCACTGTCCACTGATGTACTCCGTACATTTTTTCTTGAAAACGCAGGAGAGCTACGCTTTATTATATTAAAAAGAAAATACGGGACAAGAACCCAAACACCCACGCACACTCTGCACACACTTCATGTGGCAAAATCTATCTCTGAGCTCTGCTGGTCGTTATATCTACAGAATCCTTTGTTGTTGCAAGGCGTTGTTATCAGAAGCTTCCAATTGTGTAGAGTCCATACTGTGGATCCAGGCCATGATGTGTAAGTTCCGTGGTCTTAGTTAGAAACGTGTGGCTTAGCTACAGAATCTATATTGGTCTGAGGATATCAGCACAGGACATAGGCAAGAGTGTGATTAAAAAGCAGAGTAGCATATTGATCAGATATTCCAAAATAATTACCAGTAGGTTGACTTCTGAACTTGATCTGGCTATTGAAGCTCTTTCGTTTTGTTTCATCTCCTTTGGCTATTTATCTTTGGTTAAAACGATTACCTGCACTATAAGGTACAAATCCTTGTTACAATTTACATCAGTCGAGCGGTTCCAACTGCAAATAGAAAGGCAGCGTTTTTATAATCCTGCAACTGAATTTTATTTGCAACCAGAAGTGCAGTTGTTCCAATTTACATCAGTCAAACTGTTTCAATTGCCAATGAGTTTTATAGTACTGACAAAAATGGCCATCATCTCTCCCTTGATTATAATTTTTTTATAGTTGTGACTGGTGGGCTATGTTTACAGTTTTTTTTGTGATCCTCGTTCTGTATTATTGGTCACTATAATTTTGTCCAAAATCAAACTTCAACAAATTTGGTCAAGTTTACAAAAAAAATGCACCAATATTTATGACATCAAATTAGTTTCATTAATTTTATTATGAAATGTACTGTAGTATATTTATTTGAACTTTCAAATGTTAATATTCTTTTTGTTGTGAAATCAAAGTAAAAAATAATAGAAAACCATGACTTTAAATGGTGGCCAAATTAAATAAGAGGGAAGATAAGTCAAGGAACAAATGTGAAAAGAAGACTTTGGATAGTGTTCATCAGCTTCCCTCCTCTCTATAAAAGGGGATGGAAAGAAAACTGAAGAGACATCTGAGAACACCTCCGTATACTAGTTCAAGTAGTGAAAAAGCATCTAGAAATAAAAAAAAGCTTATTCCCTCTCTCAGTTCTAGTATTTGTGTGTGCAAATAATTTGATTTCTAAGGGCATCTCCAACGTATATTCACGAGCAGGTGCAAACATACGACACGTCAACAGTAGCTTTCTTACCCCCCAAAAAAAATCCGCAATGTAAATATAGAACATACTAAGGTGGGACCAACGTCAGTCAAAATATTGTTTACCCTAAACTTTTCTCAATACACGTATGTCCTTCCCTTCTTTCCCGTTTGACACATCTCCTTTTTTATGTTTGCACAGGGTGTCTAAATACAACAGGAGGGTGTCTAATACAACAGGTGCTTTGCCGGTTCTTGCTTGGCAGTTGGCACCGCGTATACAAGTATTGCATCTATGCTTTGCCACTTACCAGTTCTTGCTTGGCACCGCGTCTACAAGTATTGCACATGTGCTTCTTATTCTTCTCTCCTGCTAGCACCTTCTTAGCAAGCACGTTTGAGCTGCTGTAATGTTATCAACACGAACTTTGCTGAGATAAAAGGTAATAGGTAAGAAATCAGTTCTTCCTCACCGAACTAATGAAATCCATATGCCAAGATGTTTGTTCATCTTCATACATTCTGTTGCTCTGTCACACAAGTACAAACGCACTAACACATACACACATTGCTTACTATGTCGTCGGCGTATCGGCAGCACCCGGTGGCATAAAGGCGGTTCGGCCGCCGACACCGTCCATCACAAGAAACAGCTGACGATGGCCACCAAGAAACGACCCTAAAGAACCGCCGTCGCCATGCGGCGTAGGCCCGCGGGCGTAGGCATAGGCGCATGGCTAGCTCCGTCGGCGCTAGCCCGGCCGCCTGGGCACCGCAAGTGTGGGCGCCACCGCCGGCACAGCTGCATCCGCACAGGAGACAGGAGCACGAGCAACTGCCGCCGAGCTGCGCAAGCATGCATGCACGCAAGGCGCCGCCACCGCCACTGCAGTCCAAGCCACGCGAGCGCGATGCTCAGCAGGCTTGCTGGCTTCCTTCCATTTACCTTGGATGCTCCTGTCTACATACGGAGGGAGAAGGAAAAATCTTTTGAGAAAGAATGAATGTGGAGGCCAGATAAAAATTTTGTCAAAAATTTTGTCTCTTTAATATCTTTTGAGAGAAAAAACTACTGCTTTTCATCTGGAAGAATTCAAATCTCGCTTTTCGAGAATCCAAACAATTTAAACATTGACTAAGTTTGTATAAAAAATAATAACATTCGTGATACAAACCATTAGAATTAATATATTTTTATAATAAATTTATTTAGAGACATAAATGCTAATAATATTTACTATAAATTTGGTTAAACTTAAGCTAATTTGAATGACATGTATACCATAAAATACATTTTTGGACTGAGGGCAGGCTTGCTTCCTGCTACCTACCGTGCTCTTGACATGTAAAAATTTACTTTTACTTTTCATGAGCCGTTGGCAGTTGTCTCTTTAATTGTGCGAGATCCACTTAACCAAGCTAAGGCCATCCCAATGCTCCACCGTGGCTGTATGCCCCGGCCTATGCAGCATCCACGTCAGCTTGAGTGTTAGCTTCCTAGGATGTCAGAAGCGTTCGCATAAGATGTGGTTACTTGGGCCTTGTTCAGTTGTAAAAAATTTTACAAAATGATCCTGTAGCACGTTTCGTTGTTATTTGACAATTAATGTCTAATCATAGTCTAATTAGACTTAAAAGATTCGTCTCGTCCATTTCATCTAAACTGCGTAATTAGTTTTATTTTTTATCTATATTTAATGCTTTATACATGTATCTAAAGATTCGATGTAACGAGAAATCTGAAAAATTTTATAAAATTTTCTGGGAACTAAACCGGCCCTTGGTATGATAAAAGGCTAGAGCTATCATTCCAACGCGTGCTGCGGGCTTGTGGCCAAAATAACTTTGTCACACTCACACGCAACACGAAGTTGCAATACATATAGTAGTGAAGCATTGACTGCGTTGGCCCCCACATAGGCAAAATAATATATGTCTGCGTTGTAGTATTTGGGCCCTGTCTAGGTGTAAGAAATTTTGTAAAATTTTTTAACGTTTCCCGTCAAATCAAATCTTTGAACACATACATGAAGCACTAAATATAGATAAAAAAATAAAATTAATTACACAATTTAGATGAAATGGACGAGACAAATCTTTTAAGCCTAATGAGACCATGATTGGACACTATTTGTCAAATAACAATGAAATTTGCTACAGTGTCATTTTGCAAAAAAAAATTGCATCTATACCGGCCCTTGATGCTCTGTTAGTGCTTGGCTTTTGTGAATCTTTCTTTTCTTGTACGTGAGACTACTAGCTACTATTAGCTTGCATTGCTGCCCTAATGGCTAGCAACATGAATGGAGGAGGGGTGATCTGAAGTCACTTGCACATGCAGGGTCAGAGCATATTGTATGCTTTAAGCTACCCATCTGCATAGGTACATAATAATGGCCAGAAGCCATTTAGTCTATGCATCAGCGACTAAAAGTCAAATAAACCATGCAGTCAGTTTTCAAAACAAAAATGCAGTCGCACAACACGAAGTTCATGAAAATAATAGTGGCTAGAAGTCCATTACCTAAAATGCATGGCACAATAATTTTATTCTATTGCAAATTATTACATTTTATTTACTACAATTTGTTTATTACATCTATTTAAATCCTGCAGCATTATTTTATTACAAAATTTGTATTTCTTGACATAAGTCCCAAAGTAATCCTGAAGATTTCACCTGGGAAATTGTTGTGTAGTTCTTAATACTAAACATAGTTGTAATTCTAAGATTACGCATAGCTTTCATATACTAATTGAGTACAGGCATGTCAAATATTAAAAGGAGTTCGCTGAACTTGTAGTGGATGGCAAGAACTACCTCGCTTGGGCAAAAGATGTCAAGATTAAACTCGATGACATGAGTCTCGATCCCACTATTGCAAAGCCTAAGCTGGCAAGGAGGAGCCTTCAAAGGCTAACAAGGCAAAGGTGTTCCAATTTCTGCGACACCATCTCCACCCAGACATGAAGTCTGAGTATATAACTAAGAGGGATCCACTAGTTTTATGCGAGTCCCTGAAGGGTAGCTTTCAACCAGCAGCAATAAATTGTGCTCCCTAGAGCACAACATGATTGGATCACCCAACACTTCCAAGACTATGAGTATGTGGCAGCATACAACTACAGGACTGTATCTCGGTTGTGTCTATGTCATCATAAGATCACTAACCCTGATATGATTGAGAAGACTCTATCTAGCTTCTACCCTGACAAATTAGTATTGTAACAGCAATACAGGAACTCAAAGTGCTTCAAGTACTCTGAGTTGATATCGATACTATTAGTTGTAGGGCAACAAATATCGGTCGGGTAACTCCATAGATAGCCTATAGGCCTTCTTCACGCGTAAGTGAGTCTCTAAAATGGTCTCTTCTGGCACTCCCTGTCATCTTCACTATCAAGCTTCCGGCTAAAATGTTGCGGGCCACGCTCCATCCAATACACCGGTGGTGGCTACACCATAAACATGGTCAGTGTGATCTCGCAAGACTACAAGCCCTCCGAGTATAACAATGGTATGCGCAAGCACCGAATGAACAAGAGGTATGCAAACCTCACTAACACTGGGCCTAAATCTAGAGCAAGCGCTTTTGGCATTGGTCTAACTATTCTAAGCACTTCTCTAAGCACCTACACTAATCACTGAGTGATTTCACTAAGCACTAAGGTGGCAAGAGCACTAGAGTGGAGCCTCAGTGATCCCTTAGTATGTTCCTAGCTTGACTCCCACACCCTTCAAATGGCCGGCCAAGGGGGCATTTATAGCCCCAACACCAAAACTAGTCATTGGTGGTGAATCTGCAGCTTTTTGTAGAGCACCAGATTAGTCCGTGCCTACCACTTGACTATTCCGGTGGTGCCACATGGATTAGCCATTTGAAAACTAGCTGTTACACACTTTTCTATGAGCCGGATTGATCTAGTGGTCCTAGAGAAGAAGCACTCGACTAATAGGTATGAATGTTCTTCTTAGCACCAAAGTAATTCAATGAGCACCAGACTAGTAGGTGCGTAGCACCGGACCAATCCGCTGCTCTCTTTTCAGCACGACACACTTTCGTATTTTGGGCATAACTTTTAGCTCCGGATTGATCTAGTGGTCCTAGAGGAGAAGCACCAATCTAATAGGTATGAATGTTCTTCTTAGCACCAAAGTAATTCAATGAGCACCGGACCAATCCACTGCTCTGTTTTCAGCATGACACACTTTCGTATTTTGGGCATAACTTTTAGCTCCAAACTTCGATTTTGATGATCGTTGACTATTTAGAAAGATAATGAAGAGCTCTACAGCTTTGTACTGATATCATATTAATTTGAGATGATCCAAAATCATGTGACAAGACTAATTCATCCATCTCTTTTGTGTCGGCTTCAATTTTGTTTGTGTCTTTGCTTCTAGGCTTGTACTTCTTGCTGTCTTAGACTTCTAGCATATCTTGAAGGTCTTCAGCATGGCTTCTAATGTTTTGTTTGAGCGGTTGATCACTTCATTTTCCATGTTGCCTAAGTCCAAGCCAACCTTGCATCCATTTGAACTTCCCTATATACTAGCAAACATTGTTAGTCCAAATGGTCATGCATCAAACGCTACTATAGAAAGTTTAATCACCACCGTGGCTTTCACCAACTGTTCTGAGACAACCGGCGGTGGTGCTTATCACCGCTAGCCCATGGGCTGAGAGGTCCTTTCTGGCTGAATAACTGGCGGTGATGTACGTTTTCGCTGCTAGCTCAGTGTATGATCCGGCGGTGAACAAATTGCCGGGCTTCGCCATCGTATTGTACGCCAAACCATAGGTAGAACACTGATCACCGCCGGCCGTTGATGGGATGCGCGACGCGTGGAGGAAGCGTCATAGATAATAAGCCTTTACCGCCGGTGCCAAGATGGATGGGCGCTCCATCGTAAGATTCGGTGGTGACCTCTATGTACCACCGTGGGTTGATCGTATGATCCAGTGGTGGAAATCGCAATAAATGAAGACGTCTTGCTACTCTTTCATGCCGGCGATGATAAGAAAGTTTTACCGCCATTTTGTTTGAACACTGAATACCATAGTCTACGATCCGGCGGTAATAATGGGTATCACCACCGGCTTTCCAGTTAACCCGGTGGTGATAGACGGCTACAAGAGCAATGAAAACCCCATTTCCCTCCTTTTCTTCTTCACTCGGTTAACTTTTCTTTAGCCGTGGCTCCCCCCACCATTTTTGGCGACCGCCACGCTAGTGAAGGCTGTTGATTTTTGAAGGATGTTCTATATTGGGTGGTAAGTAATTAACAATCCTTTTTGTGTAGCTACCTTAGTTTGATCCTGTGGTTAAATTGTGACCGAAAGTCATCCTTCTTCGTTGTAGAGTGCTTCTTGATTTTGGAGGTGGCTTCTCTGACTCTTTGATTGTTGCGCACGCACCAAATTATCCTACAGTCAGTATGTATCCTATAGTTTTGATTGCATTAAATTGAATGACACATTAGTTAGTTCACCTATGTCGATCACTAAAGTTGCATTGTGTTAATCACAGATGGATTTGTGTGGATAGATGTACTTGCTGCCCTGTTCATGGAAGGCATTGACTCTTTTATGAATGCAGCTCCTATGGTTTAATTGTGACCAAAAATCATCCTTCTTCCTAAGGGAGTGGTTATTGATTTCTTCTGATTGTTGATTGTTGTGTGCACTCCAAATTACCCTACGGTACTATGACAGATGCATCCAATTTATACAAGATCAAGTACGATTGTTCCCGCTAAACACGTTGACACGTGCATACTCTCACTTATATAAACTCGGTAGTCCACCGAGTGTCACGAAGGACCTCGGTAAATCAACTTCACAACCAAGATTGCATGATTAAGCAAATACACATCACATACACGGAGTTGCAACAGAAATAATATTACAAATTAGTTCACAAATAATAGTACAAGTTTGGGTTTCAAAACCGATTAGTGAAAACAACATAGCTTTCAAATGATTACAATAATATAAGTTCCAAATATATTGCTAGCATAAGTGACATCCTATGACAAAAGCATATAGATTAGAACATGATATAGAGTCGCCGAGCCCACCGGCGATTAGCCACCATCTTTAGTAGGCTGAGAACTTCACCTGCAACATGGTAGGATAAACCTGAGTACTCAAATGTACTCAGCTAGACTTACTTGTCAGGAGAGAAGTAAAAAGACTCTCAAGGATATGCAAGGCTTATTTCGTGGAGCTGGTTGGATAGCATAACTTTGCAAAAAGAGCACTATTATCATGAGTCCTTACTTTCAATCTTTTAGTCAATATTTTAGCATTAAGTTTAGTGAAGCTTATTATAGTTAGATTTGCACCTATTCTATAGTAATCACTTGATTTATAAGCATCACATTAGTAACCATATCTGGTTTATCATACAATCATCATAACCATTTCACTTTCATTTACTCACTACTGTAGAAGGAAGCCCAGTCAAGTTTCTCACTATCTGTCGATAAAACCTGGTCGGCAGTCTACCGAGGGGTATGCCCAAGGTAGTGATTTATCGGTAGACAGGTGCTCAAGCTACGAACTAGATGGTGACGCAAGACACAACAGGGTTTTTATCTAGGTTTGGCCGCCGTGAGGGCGTAATACCTACGTCCTACGTCTGATTTGTATTGCTGTGTATAATGAGATATCTTTTGAGGGGGTCTCCTGCCCGCCTTATATAGTTTGGGGGCAGGGTTACAAATTTGGAAATTAATCCTGCTCGGTTACAATTGCCATAGTTGGAAGTAACACCCCTGGGTGTTAAGCATGCATTAGCATTTCAAAACATAAAACATTCAGTATCATTTCATGACTAGCATTGCATGAAATATAGCTCTTTTAAATTTAAACTTGAAAAGCAAATAATTAGAACCCTAACTATGATGTAAGTGCCAAAAAGGTAGTATACTTTTGGGTATTAACAATTTTAAATAATCTAGAATAAATTAACATGATTTTTGAAGCAAATCTTGAATTCAAGTTTTTCTCAAATTTTGTTTTAAAAATATTCTAAACAAATAAATTTTTGATTAACAATTTAGCTTTAAATCCTAAATTCAAAATCTATTGACAATTTTGAAAAATGCCCTACATGAAAGTTGTAGAGAATAAAATTTTGAACAACTTTTATTTTGGGCCAGAATTCTAAAAACCTCTTTTTCATCTTCAAATTCACTTTTGAAACAATGAAATAAATCTGAACATATTTATTATAAAAGAAAAATGAGTTTCCACTTGGCTGGGCCGCCGCCTCACTTCTCGGCCCACGGCCGAAGCCGGCCTGGCCCGTCTCACGCGCCCGCCCGCGCCAGCGCGCGCGCCCCGCGCCAGCGCACGCCGCGCTCAGGCCGTGGCCGCCACGTGGCCGCCGCTCGCCGCCTCCGGCGTATGGGTGGCGAGTCGTGGGCTCCAACGGCCGCGCCACGCGCCTTGAAGCCGCGCCCGCTCCTCTCTCGCCAGCACACCCCCGTTTTTGCCTCTCTCGGCCTCGCGCAAGCAGCAGCCGTAGCCGCTCTCACCTCCACGCGCTCGTCGCCGCCGCCGCGTGCTTCCGCCCCTCGTTCCGCCGCCGGCCGGCCACCTCCGAGCGATTGCTCGCGCGAACAACTCTGCCTCGCCTTTCTCTTCCCCGAACGCGCCTCCACGCTTCGTCTCGGCCCCGTGGTAAGACGCCACCTCGCGCGCCCCGCCGCAGCGCCATTCCGGCCACCGCGCGCTCGCCCCCGCCGTTCCGGCGTGTTCTCCCCGCCGAGCCGCTCACGCACCGCCCCTAGGTGTTCGTCACCCCCACCATATCCCCGTGCGTCCCTCCACCGGTGCCCGCACGACTGGAGCCGGCCGCTAGCCGTCGGCAGGCTTCACCGCCGCCACGACGTCGCAGCCGTGCGGCCGCTCCCGGCGCCCCGCGTTCCGCCCTCTCCTCCTTGGTTGTTGGGCCACCGGCTTTGGGCCGAGCCGCCAAGCCGGGCCACCACCCTCGTTTTTTCCCGCGCGGCGCCCCAGCAGTTATCGGCCGTGGGCCAGTATTGCCGAGTGGGCCGGCCCGTTCAGCGATTTCCAAATTTCGTTTTTAAATTTCTATTTATATTTTGGAAAAAGAAAGTACTTTATAAAATGTTTGTGTACAATTTATAGCTTCAAAAATCATGAAACAAAGTTTGAAATGTTCCTCTTGAATAGATCTATAGTTTAAAAATAGCTCATGTTAATTTTGTGACACTTTGCTGTGCAAATTTATTTAATTGCTATAAATGCTGACATCTTAGAAAATATGTAGTAAATAAAATAATGAAGGGAAAAATGCGATTCTTATTGCTTTAATCTTTATTAGTGATGTACTTTCTAGGAAAAATATTAGTGAAGCATGTTCTGTGAGAAATTTTTGAAGTGTAGTTCAAATGCTTTTAATTGATAATCTTTGTTATTTTTAGTAGAGGGCTAAATTTGTATAGAACATACATGTGATAATTTTTATAGTATGTTAGTTTACTGTTAGTAACATAGGAAAAATGTGAAATCTATTGTTTGATACTTTTTCTAGTACAAAATAATTTCATGCTCATATTTAGGCTATAACTTGTTTATTTTGTACAGGCAGTTTTACATAGGCAATTCTCATGAAAATTTAGTAGTAGGTTAGTTAGGGTAAGAGTAATCTACTGTAATTTTTGTAGATTTTTATCTACACTAGAAATAGGTGTTGCTGTGTAACCCTAGTTAAATAGGGAATAAAAGATTATTCTTTATGAGAAATTAAGAGAAATAAAATATGTTTGGTGTATCTTTGAAGCATCATTATGCCTTGCTGATGTTGTGGTTGAGTTAGGTTGGTAAGCTTTGGTAGCTTAGGTTCACTTGTATGTGTAGATGATAGGCTAACTAATAGAAGAATAAGGTGCATGTTTTAGGGTATATGTTCTTGGATGACGTGGACTACCTTGTAGAAGAAATAGTTATATTCAAACTGCTCATTCCATGTGCTCATCTGCATCTTATGTCATCAAAGAACTCCACCACAATCCGATGCATCATTCACATATTTACTTATGCAACTGCATCATACAAGATCGCAGGAAGAGTCGCAGGTAGCAGTACAGGAGGAGCAGGCTTGGACGGATCAGCAGGAGCCCCAGGCACAGGTGGTGCCCGAGGAGGAAGAGTCAGGCGAGGAGCTACCAGAGTGCGTCGACCACCATTCTAGCTCGTTCGAAAGAGGTAAGCCCCGGAGCATTTTAAGTCTCCTATTTTATAAAAGTTGTTCCTTACTACATGAACTATAATTATATATATAGTTGCATTAAGTTATAGGAGTTGAGTGAAACCGTTGTTGCATTATTACCTTGGCCACCGGATTATCTTTCACCCTGTTAGGTCAGGATCGAGTAACTTGCTTAGCCATACTTAGACCGGTAGAAGTCAGGTGATTTCCTGTCACCTGCGAGTTATAGGTGGATACCGGGTTATGGTTAGCTGTAATTGTGATCATAAAAAGTAACCAAGTGTTGATGGATAAACGAAGACCGGGAGGAGTCTTATAGGGTTTTGGACTATAGTGATTCCGTCTGTGTCGATTAAGGACCGATCGTTGCTCGTCCCTCTTGTCATGTTGAACGCATGCCTCACATTTAGCTGCCCGAATAAAGTACCTTTCGACCGCGAAGCTAGTGACACTTTTCGAGCCGGGATAAACTCGGGTTGGCAGACTGGTGTTGAAGGGGGTGTAACGGGGACGCGAAGAGTGAGCCCAAGGTGCGTCCTGGCAGCCGGGCGGTCCCTGGGTAGTGCGATCCATGATTGTTATCCCGCGGCTTCTTGGAAAGTGTCATTGGTGATCTATGCGACCCTGACGGGGGAAGCAGGGTTTGTGTGAGGAATAAATCTCCAGCTGGATAGGAATTCGATTCGAATCGCCGTCGCTCTTGGTTAGTGAGCACTTGACTCGAGCTATGGCATCGTAGTAACATTAATGGAACACTGATGGTTAAGTGAATGATGTTAGAAATGCTAAACCTGATATGGTAATCTAGATTGTTAATGATGAATCAAGTGATTGTTTTAGCAATAGGTGCTTACCTAGCTTGAATAGGTTATACTAAAAGTGATGCAAAAAGTACTGGTATAGTTTTTCATAACAACTTATGCTTTTCGCAAATGAGTCAAGCCAGTCCAATCTATAAAGCCTTGCATGATCCTTGGTGTCCTTTATTTCTGGTTTATGACGGGTAAGTCTAGCTGAGTACATTCTCGTACTCAGGGCGTTGTTCCCATTGTTGTTGCAGATGGTCAGATGTACTATGGGTACTGCTCCAACTGTCTGTATCCGGCGATGGGCGACAACTAGGACCTTGGGCAAGGGTCACTTTGTTCGTCTTATCTAATGCTTTTGTGGACCATGACTATCTACTGACACTGTATTTAAACTAAGTGTGTGTAAAACTACTTGCTTCCGCTATGTTATTTTGAACTATGTTGTAATAACTTTTATTCCGAACTCTGATGTACTCCACTTTTATTGTGAACTCTATGAATCATGTGAACTGTGACTGCTAAATCAGTACGATCTTGGTTGTATGTTGGTTGGTTTGAAATCCCTCGTGATTTCATGGAATCTCAGGTTATACGGGTTTAAGTTTGATAAATTAACCGCCTCGGTGGAAGATTTTCTTACTTAATCTCGTATAATTATGTTGATCCGTTACAGCTGGCATCGAAGCATGGTTTAGCATGTTACTGTTCACATGGGTATTTAAAAACAAAACTGTGTTTTCAACTAAGCTTTTAAATTTAAGAGTGTGCCAGTGGTCATATCTTTTATGCCCAATAAGGACTCTAGGTGGCTTAATTAAGTACTAACTTGGGGGTTTGCATCATATTTTAAATTTTGTTGCTCATACGGCGTGCTATTGTATGAGTGCCATTCAATTGAGTGGTAATGTATGGATCAATTCCCTCTACGCCCTGGTAAGTGAGAGTTGTGAGAGCATGGTCGGATACACTGCCGATCTAGGGGAGTGCTTATGTGATACCGAAATACTTACGTGCCATGCGCATGTTCGTATGAGGGTATTCAAATGGTGGGGACTTCCGTCATGCGGTGACGATGCCGTCAATAGGACGATGATTCGAGTAGTTGTTACCGTTATACTCGTATCTGGGGATGCGTGTAGAGCGAGTAACTTACTTTACTGCTTTCTTGCATATTTTCATACTGTGAGGTTTGGGCTGAAGTGACTTTCTGCAGGTACATAACAACGCTTTCGAGTAGTACGTATTAGTTACGTTACAAGAGATCGTTGTATGCCACCGTTTATTCCGTTAGTAGTTATTAGTTTTCTAAGTTTGTGAGGACGTACGGAACGTGCATGTATCATGTTGTGCATTTCATTCATGGCATTGTTCCTCCCCTTATAAGTTGATTATCTCATTTCGATAAAAATGCCAACTTAAAAATCTGTTCTCACCACGGTAATAAAATTTTGCTACAGATGGCATGTACCAAGCAGACAGCCCACAAGTCCACCGGCAGAGCTCCCCGTCATCAGCTTGCTCCACGCACTCGTCAGCACCACACTTTTCTTGGAGAGTTTGGGATGCCTACGCTCTTATGGAGAGTAATCAGCTATGTAGGCTATCCTGATAGGATGGAGCCCCGCTACTTTTGGTCGAATGAGCGGTTGGGGGAAGGACTTTTGGTGACTGTGGAAGCAGTAGTTTGTCCCCGAGGTGATGGTTCTGAGTGGACCGGTTGGCATTTTGAGTCAACTGGCAGGACCCCTGAAGAAGCCGCTGAGAGGGCAGCCTTTGGGATCCTGAGGGATATCATGGATCGCTTTCCTCAAGAGTTGGCAGCAACTATAGTTGGAGTCTTTCCGAGGGGCAACCCCTTCACTGACTCGTGGCAGCAAGCAAGAGGAAGATCTCTAGAGATTAGCGCCGCAGAAGCATAGAACAGTGACAACCCCGCTATGAGTGCCATGTTCACAGTGATGAGGGCCTTTGAGTGAGTGGAAGGTAGCCTGAGACGTGTGTCTAGTGCTCTTGGTCAGGCTCGTGATGACCGCCGTCAGCTTTAGAGAGATCACGACGCCGAGATTGAGAGGCTCAACACAGAGATGGCTCAGTTGACTCGTCAAAGAGATTAGGCTACCCAGAGGACTGTGGCTTTCGAGGGAGATGTACGTGCCCTGAGAGAGCAGGTTGGGCGACTGACCACCGTCAATAGGAACGCTGAGCGCATGTTGACTCATGTGCTCTATCAGAGGAATGAAGCCTGGTCCACAGAGAATGTGTTGAGGGCTAGACAGTTTGAGCTAGAGCAACAGCTGGCATATGCAGAGGAATATAATGACAATCTGCATGAGGAGGTTCATCGGCTGAACAATCAACTCAACCCCTATGTTCCTCCTGGTGCGGCAGAGATGGATTTGGATGAAGACGAAGATCCTGAAGAGCCCGAAGCACCAGTTGGGGAGCACCACGACGCTGCTAATGGCGACAACGCCAATGTCTCGGACTTAGACAGTGACCACGATGAGTAGGCTAGTAGTTGTTGCGCTAGCTACTAGGTTCCATCTACATGATCTTTTGCTTTGTTGGCACGTTGGGCATGTAATAATGAGTAGAAAGACTAAGGCTTTGATGTAATGTTGGAAAGCTTGGATGTGTTTGTGGCGGTATCCGAACGTCAAAAAGTCCAGTGTATGTATGCTGGTAACCTGGTTGTAATGGACACGATGTGTGCGCTTTAAGTAATCTAATTAGTGATGTCGTGTTAATTGGAATGACTTATTGTGCCCCTGTTTTATGTATGAATTTATTCTCTCCAGTAAATTCAGTTCGGCATGATTTTTCATTCAGTCGCAATTCCTACAACATCACCTAATAATTACTGTTGCTGAAACATGCAGATGCCAAACACTCGTCGTACCGTGTATGGTGCCGCTGAGGCTGGTGCCAGTGTAGCTGCTAATGATGACCGTGATCCACCACCGCCTCCTCCACCCTACACTGCGGAACAGTTTTTCGCACAATTTCTTAGAAGCCAACATAATATGGAGAGCATGCAACAGAATATGGAAGCTGCGTTGCGCAGTATTGCAGATAACACCCGTCGGGGGATAAACCCGGGTGGGCACGAAGCAAATCAATACAGCAGTTTCAAGGACTTCATGGATACTCGTCCACCGATCTTCAAGGAAGCCGCAGAACCCTTGGATGCAGAAGAGTGGATTAATACTATGGAAGAAAAGTTCTGTGTCTTGAGAATGACTGAAGTGTTAAAGACTGAGTATGCAGCTCATCAGCTTCAAGGTCCGGCAGGAATGTGGTGGAAACATCACCGCACCACTTTTCCTCCCCATGCTCACATCACTTGGAGGGAGTTCACCGAAGCCTTCCGTGGAACGTACATTCCACCTGGTCTGACCGAGATGAAGCTTGGGGAATTCCTGGCACTGAATCAAGGCATGAAGACGGCAACTCAATATCTACATGCATTCAATAACCTGAGCCATTATGCTCCTGATATGGTGAATACTGAGGCCAAGAAGATCGCTAGCTTCAAGAGAGGCCTGAATCCCAAGATGATGAAACATGTGGGTACAAATATGAGGACTAGTTTTAATGATTTCGTTAGTGACTGTCTGAAGCAAGAGAAGAACAACAATGTTTATGCTGCTTCCAAGATCCATAAGAGAACTTTTGAGTCGGGTCCGTCCCAGTCCAGAGCCCCAGTGGCCAACCGTCTAGCTTATCGGTCGCCTGCCCCAGGTGCAAGGTTTAGGCCACCACAAAGGAAGAATCAGAATGCTCAGCAACCCCAGAGGAACCAGAAACCGTTCAAGATGGCATTGCCTCAGGCGAAGACAGGACAAGGCAGTTCATCTGGAACTGTGGCTCAAGTGAAGGGACCGTGCTTCAACTGCAACCAACCCGGACACTTTGCAAAGTTTTGTCCCTACCCTAAGAAACAACAGACGTAGTATCAAGCTCGTGTGCATCACACCACCATGGATGACATCCCTGAAGGAGAACTGGTAACAGCTGGTATGTTTTCTATCAACAATCATCCTGCAGTAGTCTTGTTTGATTCTGGATCATCTCATTCCTTTGTAAGTCAAGCATTTGTTAAGAGGCATGAGCAAAGGATAGTCGAATTGGAATGTGCATATAAAATCAGTTTAGCTGGGGCTGATCTGTTGACTAATCAGATAGTTCAGAGAGTAACACTAAACATATCAAACCGACAATATAAGCTTAATCTGATAGTCATGCCAAGGTTAGTTTTGGATGTGATCATGGGTATGAACTGGATGAATAAGATGGGGATAGTAATCGATATTGGAGGAAGGAGTATCTCTCTTAAGGAACCAAGTGGGGAAGGCACCTTTCGGGTGGTCCTACCTCGGAAAGTAGACCTAGCTAGCATGACTTGTGTGGTCCAAACTACTCTGCTAGCCCAGATTCCAGTGGTCTATGAGTTTCCAGATGTATTTCCGGATGAGTTACCTGGACTTCCACCAGACCAAGATGTTGAGTTTGCCATTGAGTTAATTCCTGGAACAGCACCGATCTCGAGAAGGCCCTATCGGATGCCTCCCAATGAGTTAGCCGAATTGAAGAAGCAACTCTAGGACTTACTAAAGAAAGGTTTGATTCATCCTAGCTCGTCTGAATGGGGATGCCCTGCTCTATTTGTGAAAAAGAAGAAGGATAACTCCTTACGCATGTGCGTGGATTATCGACCACTGAATGCAGTGACAATTAAAAACAAGTATCCTCTTCCTCGGATTGATATCTTGTTTGACCAATTGTCTAAAGCCAAAGTGTTCTCTAAGATAGATTTGAGATCAGGATACCATCAGATAAAGATTAGGCCGCAAGATGTGCCTAAGACTGCGTTCTCTACCAGATATGGCTTGTACGAGTATCTTGTCATGTCCTTCGGATTGACAAACGCTCCTGCATACTTTATGTATCTGATGAATTCTGTTTTCATGACAGAGTTGGACAAGTTTGTGATTGTGTTCATTGATGATATTCTAATATATTCAGAGAATGAAGAAGATCACGCAGAGCACCTCAGGATTGTCTTGACTAGACTCAGAGAACATCGACTGTATGCGAAGTTCAGCAAGTGTGAGTTCTGGCTTAAGACAGTTCCTTTTCTCGGCCACGTGTTGTCTGAAAATGGCATTTCCGTAGACCCTAGTAAGGTGCAAGAGGTTATGGACTGGAAGTCACCAACCTCAGTGCGTGATGTTCGCAGTTTTCTTGGTTTAGCCGGTTACTATCGTCGCTTCATACTGGATTTCTTGAAGATTGCCAAACCAATGACAAGCCTATTACAGAAGGATCATAAGTTTGTATGGACAGAGGAGTGCGAGGCAGCTTTCTGCACCTTGCAAAAGTTGTTGACCACTGCTCCTGTTCTGGCCCAACCGGATATAGAAAAGTCATTTGATGTGTTCTGTGATGCATCTAAGAATGGATTAGGATGTGTACTAATGCAAAATGGAAGGGTCATTGCCTATGCCTCACGTCAATTGAGGAAGCATGAAGTTAACTATCCTACACATGATTTGGAGCTTGCAGCAGTAGTGCATGCTCTAAACATTTGGAGACACTACCTGCTGGGTAATGTGTGTAATCTCTTTATAGATCATAAGAGTCTCAAATATATTTTTACCCAATCTGAGTTGAACATGCGATAGAGAAGATGGTTAGAGCTGATAAAGGACTATAATCTAAACGTGCATTATCATCCCGGGAAGGCTAATGTAGTAGCAGATGCACTGAGCAGAAAATCACATGCTATTGATGTGCAACCGTTGTTTGAAGAAGGGTTTAAATTGTTACATCCTGATGTGTTGCATAATATTCAGATCAGTTGTACTCTGGAAAACCAGATCATTGAAGGTCAGAAGATAGATAAGGGAATCTTTCATATCAAGGAGAAGATGAAGAGGGAACCCACCAAACATTTTCGATTGGACGACCAAGGAGTGTTATGGTTTAAGGATCGCCTGGTGGTACCTAAGGATAGAGAGCTTAAGAACAAGTTGATGAATGAGGCCCATCATTCCAAGCTATCTATTCACCCCGGAAGTAGTAAGATGTACCAAGATTTGCGACCCCGTTATTGGTGGACTAAGATGAAAAAAAAATTGTAGCATACGTTGCTCGTTGCGACATGTGTTGTAGAGTTAAAGCTCTTCACATGAGACCTGCAGGACTTCTGGAACCCTTGTCTGTACCCGATTGGAAATGGGATGATATAAGTATGGATTTCATCACTGGTCTTCCCACCACACAGAAGGGACATGATTCTATTTGGGTAATAGTAGATCGTCTCACCAAGACTGCTCACTTTCTGCCAGTTAAGACAACATTCTGACCACCTCAATATGCAGAAAAGTACATTGCTGAGATTGTCCGATTACATGGTATACCAAAAACGATCGTGTCTGATCGTGGTTCATAGTTTACCTCTCATTTTTGGGAACATCTTCATAAAGGTTTGGGTACTAGTTTGATTCATAGTACGGCTTACCATCCACAGACAGACGGGCAGACAGAACGAGTTAATGCTGTACTTGAAGATATGCTTAGAGCTTGTGTACTATCATCCAGAGGCTCATGGGAATCCTGGTTACCGTTGGCAGAATTCGCTTACAACAACAGTTACCAAGAGAGTATCAAGATGGCACCTTTTAAAGCTTTATATGGCAGGAAGTGCAGGACACCGTTAAATTGGGTAGAGCCTGGAGAAAGAAGGTTTTATAGAATTGATTTTGTAGATGAGGTAGAGAAGAAGGTCCGTATTATCCGGCAAAACATGCAAGCTGCACAGTCCCGTCAGAAGAGTTATGCAGACAAGAGAAGGAGACCATTGGATTTCCATGTGGGTGACTATGTCTATTTGAAGGTTACCCCCATGAAGAAGAAACGGTTTGGAATCAAGCAGAAACTGTCTACTAGATATATCGGACCATACCAGATCATAGAGAAAAAGGGTCCCATGGCGTACAAGTTGCGATTGCCAGAAGGGATGAGTTTGATCTTTCCCGTCTTTCACGTATCCCAGTTGAAGAAATGTCTGCGTGTTCTGGAAGAGAGAATAGAACCGCAGGGTATTCGGATCAAGGCGGACTTGGAATATCGTGAACAACCGGTTCGAGTTCTAGATACTAAGGACCGAGTCACTCGGAATAGAGTGGTAACAACCTACAAGATTCAGTGGAGCCATCATGATGAGAGTGATGCTTCATGGGAAACGGGAGAATATCTTCAAACCGCGTATAAAGATTTTTACGATAAATGGTTCGTAACTCGAAATCTCGGGACGAGATTCTTATAAGGGGGAGGGCTGTAACACCCCTGGGTGTTAAGCATGCATTAGCATTTCAAAGCATAAAGCATTAAGCATCATTTCATGACTAGCATTGCATGAAATATAGCTCTTTTAAATTTAAACTTGCAAAGCAAATAATTAGAACACTAACTTTGATGTAAGTGCCAAAAAGGTAGTATACTTTTAGGTATTAGCAATTTTAAATAATCTAGAATAAATTAACATGATTTTTGGAGCAATTCTTGAATTCAAGTTTTTCTTAAATTTTGTTTTAAAATATTCTAAACAAATAAATTTTTGATTAACAATTTAGCTTTAAATCCTAAATTCAAAATCTATTGAGAATTTTGAAAAATGCCCTACATGAAAGTTGTAAAGAATAAAATTTTGAACAACTTTTATTTTGGGCCAGAATTCTGAAAACCTCTTTTTCATCTTCAAATTCATTTTTGAAACAATGAAATAAATCTGAAAATATTTATTATAAAAGAAAAATGGGTTTTCACTTGCTAGGCCGCCGCCTCACTTCTCGGCCCACGGCCGAAGCCGGCCTGGCCCGTCTCACGCGCTCGCCCGCGCCAGCACGCGCGCCCCACGCCAGCGCACGCCGCGCTCAGGTCGTGGCCGCCGCGTGGTAGCCGCTCGTCACCTCCGGCGTATGGGTGGCGAGCCGTGGGCTCCACCGGCCACGCCACGCGCCTTGAAGCCGCGCCCGCTCCTCCCTCGCCAGCACACCCCCGTTTTCGCCTCTCTCGGCCTCGCGCGAGCAGCAGCCGTAGCCGCTCTCACCTCCGCGCGCTCGTCGCCGCCGCCGCGTGCTTCCGCCCCTTGTTCCGCCGCCGGCCGACCACCTCCGAGCGATTGCTCGCGCGAACAACTCCGCCTCGCCCTTCTCTTCCCCGAACGCGCCTCCACGCTTCGTCTCGGCCCCATGGTAAGACGCCACCTTGCGCGCCCCGCCGCGGCGCCATTCCGGCCACCGTGCGCTTGCCCCCGCCGTTCCGGCGTGTTCTCCCCGCCGAGCCGCTCGCGCACCGCCACTAGGTGTTCGTCACCCCACCGTATCCCCATGCGTCCCTCCACCGGTGCCCGCACGACCGGAGCCGGCCGCTAGCCGCCGGCGGGCTTCACCGCCGCCACGACGTCGCAGCCGCGCGGCCGCGACCGGCGCCCCGCGTTGCGCCCTCTCCTCCTTGGCTGTTGGGCCACCGGCTTTGGGCCGAGCCGCCAAGCCGGGCCGCCACCCCCGTTTTTCTCCGCGCGGCGCCCCAGCAGTTATCGGCCACGGGCCAGTATTGCCGAGTGGGCCGGCCCGTTCAGCGATTTCCAAATTTTGTTTTTAAATTTCTATTTATATTTTGGGAAAAGAAAGTACTTTATAAATTGTTTGTGTACAATTTATAGCTCCAAAAATCATGAAACAAAGTTTGAAATGTTCCTCTTGAATAGATCTACAGTTTAAAAATAGCTCATGTTAATTTTGTGACACTTTGCTGTGCAAATTTATTTAATTGCTATAAATGCTGATATCTTAGAAAATATGTAGTAAATAAAATAATGAAGGGAAAAATGTGATTCTTGTTGCTTTAATCTTTATTAGTGATGTACTTTCTAGGAAAAATATTAGTGAAGCATGTTCTGTGAGAAATTTTTGAAGTGTAGTTCAAATGCTTTTAATTGATAATCTTTGTTATTTTTAGTAGAGGGCTAAATTTGTATAGAACATATATGTGATAATTTTTGTAGTATGTTAGTTTACTGTTAGTAACATAGAAAAAATGTGAAATCTGTTGTTTGATACTTTTTCTAGTACAAAATAATTTCATGCTCATATTTAGGCTATAACTTGTTTATTTTGTACAGGCAGTTTTACATAGGCAATTCTCATGAAAATTTAGTAGTAGGTTAGTTAGGGTAAGAGTAATCTACTGTAATTGTTGTAGATTTTTATCTACACCAGAAATAGGTGTTGCTATGTAACCCTAGTTAAATAGGGAATAAAAGATTATTCTTTATGAGAAATTAAGAGAAATAAAATATGTTTGGTGTATCTTTGAAGCATCATTATGCCTTGCTGATGTTGTGGTTGAGTTAGGTTGGTAAGCTTTGGTAGCTTAGGTTCGCTTGTATGTGTAGATGATAGGCTAACTAATAGAAGAATAAGGTGCATGTTTTAGGGTATATGTTCTTGGATGACGTGGACTACCTTGTAGAAGAAATAGTTATATTCAAACTGCTCATTCCATGTGCTCATCTGCATCTCATGTCATCAAAGCACTCCACCACAATTCGATGCATCATTCACATATTTACTTATGCAATTGCATCATACAGGGTCGCAGGAAGAGTCACAGGTAGCAGTACAGGAGGAGCAGGCTTGGACGGATCAGCAGGAGCCCTAGGCACAGGAGGTGCCCGAGGAGGAAGAGTCAGGCGAGAAGCTGCCAGAGTGCGTCGACCACCATCCTAGATGATGAGGACATGGCCCGATCTTCCGATAGGTATGATAGCGTCGATTGGTGGAGACTCGACGTTCACGATCTAGGCTTCGAACCAAGACTGATTCGGGTCCCCGCAACCGTTACACCACAGCTCCGTTGGTTATCAACCACGCGAACGCGATTGACCTCGCCGAGAAGGCTTTCTTGCAAGCGAATCGAGAACACGAGCAAGAACAGGTAAAACGCAATCTGAAATTGCAAATAAATATGAGGCTCACGAAGTTGGGGTCTCACAAACCGACGACGGCGGCGAAACTGTTGTCAACAGAATAATCTAAGCAAAACCCAACCCTAATGTAGGCGGCGACTACTGATTATATAGCCTAAGGGGCATCCAAGGGCCCCTATTCGCGTCCCTAGGGAGCGCCGACACGTTACAAGGCCCAAACAGCCCAAAAGACGGCGACACAGCTCTCTGACAGATTCTGGACGCTGACTTGTTTTGACGATTCCTGTTGATTCTGAACAGATTTTGACATGTGACCACTTGGGTTAGCTTCCTTATCAAATAAGCTTTCCATCCATATGTGGATCATCGAAAACGGAGTTCATATGCGGCCTGAACGTCCATTTTACTACGCACTGCTCCTGGAGCCCGAGATGGACTCGAACTTGATTTGGGCCTCCACTTTGGCGACTCGAACCGGATAATCTTTGGGCCTCCTTCTCGATTTGGAAGCCCTTGTTGATCTCTTTGGCCTTCATGTGATTCTCCAAGCATGGTCATATGCATGGAGGCCATGTCCTCATCATCCTCTCCTTCTTGATGAAAAGCCGTCCTCGGCGTCGATGTTGCTTGAAGTCCATTCTGCAGAACATGAAGACAAACGAGGTTGCCAAAATATTGGGAATTGACATTGTTGGAAGAAATAATATGACCACATGTTTCGGTTTGCAGCATGCCTTCTCCTACAAACATGTAGTCTCCTCGATTAAAATGCACACGATCTTTGTCAATACTATCCTGCAAAAGATTAGTACTAACAAGAAACATATGCTCCCCTTCTTTGGATTCCACTTGGGATTGTAAAGCAAAACTAGAGGAATATGGCATGACAACATTGTTGATTTTATAGTAATCTAATTGATCATTATTTTGCACAACAAAAGAAGAATTCAGATTTGTACAAATGTAAACTCGTTGTACCATATATTGTCCTTGGTTGCTATATTTGCCAAAAACATGATACGTATGTCTAGACAACCATGGTAAATCAGCATATGCATAAAGTTTCTCCTCTATAAAATTAAGATTGCAAAGAACATCAAATTCAATGTATCCCAAAGTATTTAAAGAAGACATCAATTTTAGCTCATCAACATTACTAGCATTATGAATAACATGTCTATTTTCAGCAGTAGTGTTTGATTCCAACATACATATAGCATGATCATTCATTAATGATTGCATTGGAATAATATAAATATCATCATTCAAGTCATCTTTATCACAAGGAACATCAAGCAAATCATCTTGTGACAAAGGTAAATCAAGCGAAGGTTCCACTAATATTTGCTCTATCATAACATGATTGGTGAAAAAATTCAGCACATCAAGAGAACTCTCATCTTCTGTGAGATTAGCATCATTGACATTACCTTTGCTCTCACTGTTAGTGGAAGTAACACGTGTTGAATTTTCACATGAGATTGGGAGCACCTCATTTTCTGTTATGTCATCCCCACTTTTTTGTGCATTGTCCTGCAAAAGGTTAGGCACAGCAGGAGGAATAATAGGAGATTGGTCTAGTTGATGTTCCTCATCATATGAATTATTTACAAGAGATGGATTAACAAAAGTTTCTCTCATAAGAATTTTCATATCATTCCATGTATGAGGTTTATCTGAAGAATTTAAAGACTCCCACCAAATTGATGCTAAATGTCTCAAAACACTAGATACATTCTTAATCTTCCTCCGTTCACACATATGACATTGTGCAAAAATGTTATCTATTTTACTTTCCCACTCAATGTACTCATCAGCACCAATACCATCATAAATAGGTGGAGAAGAAAGAATAGAATGACCTGCTGGGAGGAGGTGTAGCAGCAATAGTGCGTGTCTCATGCATCGTTGATGTTTCATATCGGTGAGTGTGGTAACCTGTCATTGTTAGCATCAAACAAGAAAACACACAAAGTATGTATTTTTCCTATGAGCTACTAGGATGTGGTCAAGGAATAAAGTCTCACACTCTCAAGCGTCTTACCACGGTCTTACAAGTGTTCTTACCAAATGCAGCAGGCGGTGCAATCGGCCGGTGATTGTGATACCGTTGTAGCTTGAGTGTAACAGTCGCAAGGCGAACCTGTACTTGGCTAGAAGAAAGTAGGGCTTGGAAAGGCACAATATAGTAGCAAGGAATAGCAATAAATTAATTCAGAAATTGCAAGATTGAAAAGTAGTCCCAAGCTAGTCTATGTCGTCGGCCTAAACTCGTCCTGGACCTAGTTCAAGCAAGCAACATAATACAACTCAGCATGAGGACTCAAAAGATGCAAGCACTTCTGATTTTTTTACTATCTTCCTTTTTTTTTGGTGCGGCTCTTTTTTTAGCACCTCTGTCTTTTGTGTTTCTTTTTTTTTTATTTGGTGCGGCCTTTTTTTAGCACCTATTGCCTTTTTCTATTTTTTACTTTTTTTAAATCCAAGGAGTGTGGCACAAAATTAAGTCACTCAACAAGTGCACCACGGCACAAAAGTTCTAATGCCAGTGAACTTAACTATCAAAATTTCTAGCCACTTGCTGTATATAGATAGCATGTAGCGTCTGAAAAGTGAGCAAACTGTCTAAACCAATCAGCACATATGGTTCAGAGTATGGACAGGCGAGATATTTGGAAACAGAGCCAACTGAAAGATTTGGATAGTCACGACAACTCCTGGGATGGAAAAAAATCTAAACAAAATACAATATGCCCACTGCCCACGTAGATGTATGTCTCCTTATTTTTTCTCACGTCTCCTCTGTAGAACACACGACCAAGTAAAAAATAATAATAATCTAGAACAAAGATGGTCTTGTCTAATAGATGAAACTTCTTGGATGGGTTGCAAAGTGGGGACCAAAATACCAACACAGTGATGGGACGAACACGGTGACCAGAACTTAAAAGATAGACACGACAGACACAGTGACACGGTGAGGGATGACCGTTCAAGAAAGCAAACTGAAATTAAAAATATTGCAACGGCACAAATGGCTGTAGGTCAGGGAATATGTGGTGGTGTATTTTTTTTAGCTTTTTGTGGACTCTAGGTAATGCAAAAACAGTAACAACTAAAGGGGAAAACAAAGGTATACCTAACGGGCAACAAGGTCTTTGATACCAATTGATGTAAACAAGGCCCGATCTTCCGATAGGTATGATAGCGTCGATTGGTGGAGACTCGACGTTCACGATCTAGGCTTCGAACCAAGACTGATTCGGACCCCCGCAACCGTTACACCACAGCTCCGTTGGTTATCAACCACGCAAACGCGATTGACCTCGCTGAGAAGGCTTTCTTGCAAGCGAATCGAGAACACGAGCAAGAACAGGTAAAACGCAATCTGAAATTGCAAATAAATATGAGGCTCACGAAGTTGGGGTCTCACAAACCGACGACGGCGGCGAAACTGTTGTCAACAGAATAATCTAAGCAAAACCCAACCCTATTGTAGGCGGCGACTACTGATTATATAGCCTAAGGGGCGTCCAAGGACCCCTATTCGTGTCCCTGGGGAGTGCCGACACGTTACAAGGCCCAAACAGCGCAAAAGACGGCGACACAGCTCCCTGACAGATTCTGGACGCTGACTTGTTTTGACGATTCCTGTTGATTCTGAACAGATTTTGATGTGGGACCACTTGGGTTAGCTTCCTTATCAAATAAGCTTTCCATCCATATGTGGATCATCGAAAACGGAGTTCATATGCGGCCTGAACGTCCGTTTTACTACACACTGCTCCTGGAGCCCGAGATGGACTCGAACTTGATTTGGGCCTCCACTTTGGCGACTCGAACCGGATAAGGTTTGGGCCTCCTTCTCGATTTGGAAGCCCTTGTTGATCTCGTTGGCCTTCATGTGATTCTCCAAGCATGGTCATATGCATGGAGGCCATGTCCTCATCACTAGCTCGTTCAAAATAGGTAAGCCCCGGAGCATTTTAAGTCTCCTATTTTATAAAAGTTGTTCCTTACCACATGAACTATAGTTATATATATAGTTGCATTAAGTTATAGGAGTTGAGTGAAACCGTTGTTGCATTATTACCTTGGCCACCGGATTATCTTTCACACTGTTAGGTCAGGATCGAGTAAATTGCTTAGCCATGCTTAGACCGGTAGAAGTCAGGTGATTTCCTGTCACCTGCGAGTTATAGGTGGATACCGGGTTATGGTTAGCTGTAATTGTGATCATAAAAAGTAACCAAGTGTTGATGGATAAACGAAGACCGGGCAGAGTCTTATAGGGTTTTGGACTATAGTGATTCCGTCTATGTCGATTAAGGACCGATCATTGCTTGTCCCTCTTGTCATGTTGAACGCATGCCTCACATTTAGCTGGCCGAATAAAGTACCTTTCGATCGTGAAGCTAGTGATACTTTTCGAGCCAGGATAAACTCGGGTTGGCAGACTGGTGTTGAAGGGGGTGTAACGGGGACGCGACGAGTGAGCCCAAGGTGCGTCCTGGCAGTCGGGCGGTCCCTGGGTAGTGCGATCCATGATTGTTATCCCGCGGCTTCTTGGAAAGTGTCATTGGTGATCTACGCGACCCTAACGGGGGAAGCAGGGTTTGTGTGAGGAATAAATCTCCAGCTGGATAGGAATTCAATTCGAATCGCCGTCGCTCCCGGTTAGTGAGCACTTGACTCGAGCTATGGCATCATAGTAACATTAATGGAACACTGATGGTTAAGTGAATGATGTTGGAAATGCTAAACCTAATATGGTAATCTAGATTGTTAATGATGAATCAAGTGATTGTTTTAGCAATAGGTGCTTACCTAGCTTGAATAGGTTATACTAAAAGTGATGCAAAAAGTACTGGTATAGTTTTTCATAACAACTTATGCTTTTCGCAAATGAGTCAAGTCAGTCCAATCTATAAAGCCTTGCATGATCCTTGGTGTCCTTTATTTATGGTTTATGACGGGTAAGTCTAGCTGAGTACATTCTCGTACTCAGGCGTTGTTCCCATTGTTGTTGCAGATGGTCAGATGTACTATAGGTACTGCTCCAACTGTCTGTATCCGGTGATGGGCGACAACTAGGACCTTGGGCAAGGGTCACTCTGTTCGTCTTATCTAATGCTTTTGTGGACCATGACTATCTACTAGCACTGTATTTGAACTAAGTGTGTGTGTAAAACTACTTGCTTCCGCTATGTTATTTTGAACTATGTTGTAATAACTTTTATTCTGAACTCCGATGTACTCCACTTTTATTGTGAACTCTATGTATCATGTGAACTGTGGCTGCTAAATCAGTTCGATCTTGGTTGTATGTTGGTTGGTTTGAAATCCCTCATGATTTCACGGAATCTCGGGTTATACGGGTTTAAGTTTGATAAATTAACCGCCTCGGTGGAAGATTTTCTTACTTAATCTCGTATAATTACGTTGATCCATTACACTGGACGGATAAGGATTCCTATTCTAACCGACCAGGATCTTGCTTGATCTCTAAGTTTGCTTTCCTTCCTTGCGTGGGACGCCGAGCAGATCGACTGGGTCACGTGTCGTTTTCTGATGGGCCGGGCCCACTACTCTGAGCTAGCCCAAGTCTAGCCATGGGGGTATAGGGGTTAATACCCCCACAGCTAGTCCTCGAGGACTATGCATTGTGATGCGACATGCCATCTTGACCTTCTCCGAACAGTGAGGCTTGAGTTCTTGAAGTCTCCGACCAGTCAAAACACCATCCGAGCAGCTGTTGCAGGCTTCCAACCAGCTTATAATATAGCCGACCACCGTTGTTGCCGGAGAAAGTAGGTTGTTCGAAGAATGTATGGTGCTCTTGAGAAAAAGAAAAAGATTTCCTTCCTGGTGAAGTGTGCCCACTTGTATTTCTGAAAAGAAATGTAAGCAGGGTAAACAAAGCGTAGGGGTCAAAAAATAAACACATTCACCCCTAGGTGAAGTGTGCCCACTTAGTCCCAGAGCCTGGTAGCAGGTAACGTAGGCACGTGGTGCCAGGGTCTAAAATGAAACTCCATGGAAATTTGAATTTGAGATGCACTGGCAGGTGCATCATACCGATGTAGTCCCTGAGCTTGCTAGAAGGCGAAGTATAAGCCTTGTAGCAAGGTCTAAGAAATAATGATCTCTTAACTGTATGTGAGTCCAATTTCACATGTAGCCGAGGAAATTAGGCGTCGAGCTATGGTCAGATAGCAGTCGAAGTAGTCCTCGAGCACAGCGTGAGGTGTGGATGACGAGTCCCCGAGCAGGAGACGTGGTCAATGAGTCCCCGAGCCTGATCGAGGAGTATAACGTGCTCGGTGGTCTGTGTGTAGCCAGACTAGTCCCTGAGGACCTCTTACTGTATTCCCGTCTGATATGGAGTATACAATTTATATTTTTCTTCCTTCTTTGCTCTATCATGATATCACAAAAAGGTTGACTGATGTGACGTTACCTATCACGCTCAACTGCTTTATCAGTGTTGTAATGAAACGTCCATTTGATATTTACTGGCGCAGTAACCGGGAAAAAGTGGAAAACGAAGAGATCATGCCACATTTCTCACGCACATCTCCCGAGAATCTCAGAGAGATGGAACGGCACAGTCGATGAGATAAATAGCCGTAAGACAGCCATCTCCTATTTACACCCAACAATCACATTTGCAAACCGAATATCGTCTTCCTCTAGCCCGCGTGCCCTAATCTGACTCCGCCACCACCATTAGCACACCTCACCGCCGTTAGGAGCGACGTGCTCTCTGTACACCAGCAAAGCCAAAGCAGAGGGGCGAAAGAGGTAGAAGATGGCCAAGATGGAGGCAACGAAAAGGGCCGAAATGATGAGGAAGGAATGGTGGAAGTCGAAGTCCACCGAAGCGACCATCAATGACCTCGTCGGGTTGGGCATGCTTCACAACCAGGAGCTTGCAGGATGGCGGCCAGTAGGCGGTGACAGCTGCCCCAATCCCTAGCCTAGTGAGATAGTCATCTTTGAAGATTTCTTCAAGCGGGGTTTTGGGGTTCCTGTCCATCCTTTTCTGCAAGGTCTTTGCCTGTATTACGAGATTGGGATCTGCAATCTGCATCCCAACTCGATCTTCCTTATTTATGTTTTCATCCATCTTTATGAGGCGTATGGGGGAATCCAACCCCATTTTGACCTTTTAGATATCTATTCTGCTTGAGGAAGAAGGGGTCCCAAGGTGGATCAAAAATCACCAATGGAGTATATCTGACTCTCCGAGATGGGATGAAACAAGAGTATCTCAACTGCCCCTAGAACACATCTCTCACCGATTGGTATAAGAAATGGTTTTACATCCACAAAGAGCCCGACAGTACCATGTTGTGCGACGTCGGGTACATTCCAGAGAAGGGAGTAGCCTGGAACGAGCGACTAGAGCTGACTGGGCAAGTGGAGGAGCTGATGGCGCTACTCCTATGGAATCGGCTTGATGGACCGGCTGTGGCTGGGAACTTCATCAGCCGTCAGGTGCAGCCATGCTAGAAGAGGGTGCACGCCGGGTACGAGTACCAAGGCTCAGCCAACCAGACGAGGATATGGTCGGAGGATCTAGACCACGATGAAGTCGTACGCTGGCTTGGGGAGTTATTCAATCTAGCAGACCAGAGCTACTCCTGCCTGAGCAAGATCTAGCACGCATATAAGCTTATCCGACCAGCCCCGAAGGTAAACAATTGAACTCCTCTGCTCCAAAAAATGTTGTCGACCACCATAGAGTAAAAATGCCTGATTTGTCTTGTCTTTTGCATGTGTACAGGTGCACAACATGGTGAGGCACAACTTGTACGTGTTGTTGGTGCCTAGAGTGGAGCAACCATAGAGCATGGAGCCTCCCCCACTAAATGTGCAGTGGTGCTACGTGGACGTCGAGGACGACCATGAAGCTGGGGCCCGAGCAGATGCTAGGAAAAGTACAGTCGTCGCTGGCCAGTCGAAGAAGAGGGCCAGAAGCTCTCTGGCCGACAAGGCCCCAGAAGACTCGACCAGGAAGCGCCGTCGCATTGTGCGAGACTAGTCGGAGGACAAAGAGGACGAGGATGCGAGTGCCTACATGCTCAACCCTCGGAAGAGGAGGAGTGAGCAGACAATGCAGGGGGGTCGACCCCATCGACTAATGGGGCACAGGAGGGCTAGACGCCGCCAGCGGGGCCAACACTCGGCGTGAGGACAACTGAAGAGCAAGCCAGGCCACCACCATAGGATGGAGGCTAGGGTTCCTCCGCCTAGCACACAAGCTAGGGGAAGCCGTGGCGGCGTGCCTTCACAACCATCCACCGGAGCTCGGATCTGTAAGTTCCTAAAAACTCATTCAATACTGCATCATTAGTAGTAGCGAGCGTACAAGTAGTAAAGGTAATTGTTCTGATGTCACATGCTAGCTCAGCATCAATGGAGAGGCCCGAGCAGCTGGGCACCGCTAGGGGAAACGCGTCGATCACCACTACGACAATGAGCAAAGATGTGGCGGACGTGGTGAACACGAAAGTGCCCAAACAAGTGTTCGACCAGGTGCCCGTACAGGAGGCGCCAGAGGAGGTGGCGCCCGAGCAAAGCCTTCTGAGGACACCGAGTGAAAAGAAAGTCCCTGGGACTAATCAGAGCATGCCCAAGCAGACCACAGCCACCACGTGTTCGATGCAAGGTGTTCTACCTAACTCTGTGACCAGGGGAAAATCAGCGGCGACGTCATCACTCACCGGGCTACACCAAGAGCGAAAGCAAACTGATGCCGAGTAGGCGGCAGAGTCTGATGACAATGTCATCAAGGAAATCCAAGGGCACCCACAAGATGGGCGACAACACGTATATGTCTGCCGTGAGCGTGGAGACCACTATGTCTGTCATGAAGAGATCTCCATCGATGAGGAGACAGAGAGAGTGGAGCGAGCAGCAAGATGGCTCATCGGAGAAGTACAGGTAAGTGTACTCCATAAACACTATTGTAGACCAATTCAAATCTGTAGTTTGGCTTGTATGGTATAGTATTTGGTTTGTAGGGCCTCGTGAAGACTACCAAGTACCATAAATGGTGCTTTGACCAGATTCAAGGCATCTCCGAAGACAACAAAGAGCTGACAGCTGAAGTGGATCGGCTGCACAAGCTGCTCGAGACTACTGAAAAGGACCAGGCAAAAATCGAGTCACAAAGGCTCAATGCTATCCTCTAGCTTGGTCAGAAAGAGCAGAAAAGAACAAGTAACTTATCTTAGCCGTGCACCCTGAAACACTAAAAAATAATATTGGTATGTACTTATGTGTTTTCCGGAGCTTGTTGTAGACCTGGTGGAGGAAGTCACCAGGCTTCAAGGGGCAAACACATGCCTGGCCGAGGAGAGTGCCTGATTATCAGTGGAGAATGCTCAGCTGGTAGAGGACCACGCACAGCTCTGAGACTAATCAATGAAGATGACCAAGGAGGTGAAGACCAAAAACCAGGAGATAACCAATAAGTGGCATCATTTTGACCAGAATGCCCTTGCGCAGCATTGAAGATCAATGCCAAGAAGCACATTATGGAGCTGCAAAAGGATCGTGACCTCTGGAAGGATTGCTGCACGCTGATGGTGCGGGGGATCAGGCTAGTGCTCGACTTGCTCGATCCAGGACTGCCACCAGATGAGCCTCGGGTACAACAGCGAGGAGTAATAGACAAGTGTCAGCTCGTCTGGAGCAGGCTTCAATAATTTGTGAAGGAGGCTAGAGAGTTTGCGGGTGCCCATGTGCTAAGCATGGTGCGCGCGCATTATCCTCTGATCAACTTCACTCGCTTTGCCAAGGGCTACCCCAAAGAAGTTGGCGTGCAGGAAGCAGGAGAGCTGCGGGGCCAGTTGACCGAGCTGGCGATGACAATTATCGGCGACATAAATCTATGCGGAACGCCAACACCCACGTCGCAAGGAACGCCGACGATGTCTGCTCCGGGGTCTTCAAGCCGACCACTTGGGACTACGGTCTCAACAAGCCAGTCCTAGGCTGGGCAGTCTGTAAGTAAGGAGTAGCTAGAGCCTGCGGTCACGACCATCCAGACTCCTGTGACTCAAGCTCAACCAGCGGAGGCTACGCCGCAGCCATAGAGTAGCTGGTTACCTATAGCTGTAGAGCAGGCAATAGTTTAGTTTATTGTAAACTTGTGCCTCGTCCGGCAAGCTTGTAATAAAGTACTATTGCAGCAATGTAAGCTTATGTTGTTTTTGTGGAAAAAACATATTAAGCTTGTATATTGTTGTTTGATAACTAAGTTAGAACATATAAGTGTTCTAGTTTAGTTGTATCAGTTGGGAGACATGTCATCCTGTGGAATCCGTATGGCCCTAGCCAGATCTATGGTCGGAGTGCAAGGCGCGGAGCCTGTTCACACTAAGAGCACACAGGTTCAGACCAGCAAGCACCCGCCGACCACCCGGAGTGCACAGAGCGGGTCTCGTGCACGCGTAGGGAAAAGCCAGAGATAGGGCTGGCTCCGAGGACTCGAGAAAGAATGGTGGGTTTGTCAACTGGTCATTTATAAAAGTATTGAAAGAAAGGAGACTCCAGATAAACACGTTAGAGTGATCAAAGGACAAAATATATGCTTGATTGAAACAATCAAAGTAAAAGAAGGGTACATATCTTTAATGCTGCGTTGTACGAGTAGAAACGCCTAAGCTTGTCAATATGCCAGGAGTTGGGTACCTCAGTACCATCGAGGTGAGCCAACTTGTATGACGTAGGCTGAGTAACTTCGATGACCTCAAACGGTCCTTCTCAAGGGGATGACAGCTTGTGTATGCCTTCTTGGTGTATTTTCCACTTCAAGACCAGGTCCCCGACCACAAAGAGCCGCTCTTTGACATTCCTATTGTAGTATCTACGTAGTACATCGAGGTACTTGGCTGCACACACACAAGAGTAAAGCCATCGTTCTTTAGAGCAGTTGACCTCAAGTTCCCGTGCTTCGTCGGATTTGCCATCGTCGAAGTTCTCAATACGCGGTGATCGGAAAGCGATATCTGTAGGGAGTACTACTTCTGCGCCATAGACCATAAAATATGGTGAAGCACCAGTGTTGCAACTGGGCTGGGTTCGCAGCCCCCAGACCACAGCTAGCAATTCTTTAAGCCATCTTCCAGGGGCTTTGTCGTTTTCCCTGTACAACCTCTTTTTTAGCACATCGAGAATCATGCCGTTGGCCCTTTCGACCTGCCCGTTAGCTCTAGGATGCGCCACTGACACGTATTTCTTGACTATGCTTCTTTTATCGTAGAAGTCCTAGAACGCGCTACCAGTGAACTGAGTCCCCAGGTCTGTAATTATGCTATTAGGGAGGCCAAAACGGTGTATAATCTGATCAAGGAATTCCACCGCCTTTTCTGAGGATGCCTTGGTTAAAGGCATGTACTCTATCCATTTGGAAAACTTGTCAATCAACACAAAGACACATTTGAAATTGCCGGGGGCCGGCTTGAACGGACCAATCATATCTAGTTTCCAGCATGCAAAGGGCCAGGAGGCTGGTATGGTCTGGATCTCATGCACTAGTACGTGAATTCGTTTGGCAAAAAACTGACATCCGTCACAGTGGTGGACCAGCTTCTCTGCATCGGCCATGGCAGACGGCCAGTAGAAACATGCTCGGAAAGCTTTGCCGACCAGGGTCTGAGAGACGGTGTGATTGCCACAAGTACCACTATGAATTTCATGGAGTAGTGGAATACCTGCTTCTCGAGTGATACACTTCATTAGAACTTCCTCCTTTGCATTTTTGCACATCAGGACACCATCAACTAGTACGTACTGCTTACTACGACGCATGAGCCACTCGTTCTCTGTTCGATCAGTATATCCGGTCCCATCCTGCAAAAACTTGATAAAAGTTACTCTCCAATCTTCAGTGTTAGTGGTCGGGGGCACTGCAGGTGAGGTCAGAAATGATTCTGTAATGCTCGAGGGGGGGAGGGGGGGAACCGTAGCCACCAGTAGTTGGTCTGGAGACTTCTTGACCACCTGATCTGCTTCTTCCTTGATGGACGATTTAACAAGGTTTTGGATGAACACGCCATGTGAGACTTGAGCTCTGGATGACCCTAACTTGGATAGCTCATCAGCTGCCTGATTTTTGTCCCAGACCACATGTGTATACTCAATGCCATAAAATTGGCCTTCCAACTTTTTGATTTACTTGGAATAAGCATCCATCTTCTCGCTAGTCGTGTCCTAGTCTTTGTTAAGCTGGTTAATGACTAAGGCTAAATCACTGTAAACGTAGAGACGTTTTACACCAAGTTCGACCACAATCTGCATGCCATGGAGACATGCCTCATATTCTGTAGCATTGTTAGATGTAGGGAAATAGATCCTGAGGACATAGAGGAGTTGTTCAATGGTTGGTGAAATGAAAAGCACCCCTGCTCCTACGCCATCGATGTTCAAGGAGCCATCGAAATACATTTTCTAGTATTCGACTGGCCCCTGATCGGGAGGTGCGCTAAGGTCTGTCCATTCAGCAATAAAGTCGACCATAGCCTAGGACTTAATAGTTGTATGACTCTGGAACTCTAGGGAGTAGGGGCATAATTCCACCACCCATTTGATGATGCATTCGTAAGCGTCCTTATTTCGGATGATGTCCCCAAGCGGAAAACTGGTCTTGACCACCACCCGATATCCGTCGAAGTAATGTTTCAACTTGTCGGATGTAATTAGGATGGCGTAGATCAGTTTCTGAATTTGAGGGTACCTAGATTTGGACTTGTTGAGCACCTCACTGATGAATTAAACAAGGCGCTAGACTTTATACACATGGCCGGGTTCCTCACGCTTGACCACGATGACCGTTGAGACCACGCGGTCGGTGGCCGCAATGTAGAGAAGAAGAACGTCATCTTTCTGAGGAGCTGTAAGGACTGGAGGAGAGGTTAAGAATTCCTTGAGCTATGTGAAGGCTGCATTAGCCTCCTTCGACTAGACAAACTTCTCTGAAGCCTTGAGTAGCTTAAAGAAAGGCAGGCCCTTTTCGCCAAGTCACGAGATGAAATGGCTAAGGGCAGCCATACATCTAGTGAGCTTTTGGATATCCTTGATGTTTCTAGGAGGCTACATATCTAGAATGGCCTTTCCCTTTGTCGGATTGGGGCGTATGCCATCGTGGCTGACGATGTTGTCCAATAATATACCAGATGGGACTCCAAAGATACACTTCTTTGGATTAAGCTTCCATTGGTACTTGTTGAGAGCCATGAAGGTATGCTGGAGATTGTCGACCAGGGTTTGAGCTTCCCTGGTCTTCACGACCACATCATCAACATAGGCTTCAACCAGATAATCCTTGATTTCATCATCAAGGCATTGCTGGATAGCGTGCTAGTATGTGGCCCCTACGTTTTAAAGCCCAAACGACATAGTCATGTAAAAGTAGGCGCAGAACGGTGTAATGAAGGACGTCTTGATCTGATCATCCTTGTTGAGAGTGATCTGGTGATAACCAGAGTAGAAATCAAGAAAAGACAGGAGCTCACAATCGGCCGTGGAATCAACGACCTTGTCTATGCGAGGTAAGCCGAAGGGGTCTTTAGGGCAGTGTTTGTTGAGATCAGTATAATCAACACACATTCTCTATTCATTATTCTTTTTGCATACAAGTACCGGGTTGGCTAACCAATCCGAATGATACAATTCCTTGATAAATCCAGCTGCTAAAAGTCGGGTAACTTCTGCCCTAATAGCCTCCTTTTTGTCATGAGCGAACCATCATAGCTTTTGCTTGATAGGTCTTGCGGTCTTCGAGACGTTTAAGGAGTGCTCGATCAGGTGCCGAGGAAACACCGGGCATGTTAGCAGGTTTCCATGCGAACACGCTCACGTTGTCCCTTAGGAACATGATGAGCGCATCTTCCTATTTAGAAGCCAGGTTGGCCCCGATAAGGGGCATCTTGCTGGAATCATCATCGACCAGCTGGATCTCCTTGTGCTCGTTGAACTTAATGTGCTTCCGTGATATTTGGCGCTCTGGGATCTCCTGCTGGCGGCAGGAATCTTGGAGGCGTCGACCAAGGTTTGCTCCATGCAGACTGAGAGGTTGGTGGCCTCTACTACCTTAAATCTTTCCTCTTCATAGGTATAGGAAGTGTAAACATTGCCTCTGTGGGTAAGGACACCTTGCTCAGTAGGCATTTTGAGCACCAAGTAAGAGTAGTGTGGCACGGCCATGAACTTGGTAAGTGCTGGTTGTTGGTATAAATTAAGTGTAACTAAAATATGAAGGATTCTGCAAGCGCACAGAATATACCATTATAGCATTTTACCGGGAGTATTCCAGGTATCGTTATTTATATTTTACCATAGGGAAGCAAGGGTTAAAGAATCTAATAATTTACCATCATGTATCTACTAACTTAGTAAACCAACTGGACTATAGCAGGGGTAAATGATACATGAATGATAGGATTTATGCAATATAACACACATGGGATAAGTCACTAAAGATACACAACTAGTTAACTTGGGAGGTCAACGGGTGAGGTAGATTCCTATGATATTCTTATCACATGGTAAAGGTATACCCAACTATGCTAAGACTTACTATACTCTTGTGCACTTCGGGACACCACTAGACAGGAGAGAGCACCACAAAGGATACCTCTACTGATGTGACTACGGTCCTACAATTTAAGAACCTACTCGATAGATATGGATGGGGCTGTCACCTCCCGTAACTACCATACAGCTAGGGAGCAGGGTGTACTCATAGGCAGAGCATCGTGTAAGAACCACTGTTACACGAGGCTCAGCTACCTAGCCCAACCGGTAAAGCCTAGACTAAGCGCTCTATGAACTAGCACACAAAAGCAATGATAAACTCAACTAGAAAGATATATTCAAAGTAAGCATATGCATGTAAATAAGAGAATAAGTATAAGTCTTATAGAATGTTGAAGTGAAGATACAAGGCTTTACCAAGCCTCCATGACTAGATCTAGAACCTTGAGCAAGATCTCAACTCGACCCTCTCTCCCAAGATACTAATCTACTACATCGAAGAAGCTAGACCTAATCCCCTAGAGAGGTCATCCTTTCATGGGACACCTCTCCCCTGATCTCGGCTAGGAGATAATAAATTAGGGTTTAAGGAATGCCTCCTCTAGGGGCCAGGGCCTTGCTTCTATAGCCCTCTAGGAAGCACCATGACCCTCGGATCAAACCGACCTTGATCTACGATTTTTATTCATCCTTAAAGGCGGTGGAAGCAGGATCCGTGAGGTGGAGCCTGATTGGATGAGCCACAAGGGCGGGCGCCCAAGGAGGGGAGCGGGTGCCCCACTTCCGGGCCAGTTTCGCCTCCTATTTGTTTCTAGAGTCTTCTCGTACCTTCTACATTCCAAAAAAGTTATGTGTAGCCCCATTGTCTCTATGTAAACCTAACATGTGGGACCTCCTTGGTTCTTTTCAGCTAACACCCTACAGAAACAAACATTCACCAAAACTCGTGGAATTCTGTCGGTATAACCCCTATATCTAGATAGTATTTATATTTAGATCATTTCTCATGCTATGTTGACGGTTAAAAATGATACTTATCTACCGTCAATAAACTCCCCCAAGCTTACCCTTTGCTCGTCCCTGAGCAAAGATAAACTCAGTGATGGATCAAGAGTTGCTACAATGCTTTCATGCCTCAAAAGTACACATGCGGTCAAATAAGAACTCTCCTCCGGATTAAAACAAACTATCCTGACTTCAAACTTACCCATATTACCTTTTACCATGGGGCTTGTAGCCGTCACTTGGGTCTTGAGCAGCCGAAAGACAGAACGGACAAGTCAAGCGCTATGTCTCAACCTCTTTGATCAACTATTATTCCAGAGTTTTGCAAGATTTTCAAATAAAACTTAGACATTCCTGTGTATGACTCTCTCAAGTCTCTCATTTATAGTATTTGTGGATCCTTACCAAGGCATTTATGGTGTATGCCTTCTCTCTTCTCTTCAAGATATGTGATATTTTTGGCATAAGGCATAGTAGCATTATGCCTTCTCTCTCACCCTACTTTTAATAGGCTTATATGGAGCTCATAGGTGGGGAGACAAGGAATCCTTACTTGCAAACATTTATTGCATAGTCAGACCATGGATCTAGAGGGACAAGTCCGGCCATACAGTCAAATCAAGATGTGCATGTGTGTGATCCTAAATATGGGCTGAGTGGACATGTAGTGGAAATGATGGAGGATGTAAGATGTAAGTGGAAATAAGGGGGTAGAAGAATAATGGTGAACATCTAATTCTACTTTTGCTCCTTGAAGGAATTTTATACCTCTCTTAAACTTTGAAGATCCTTGCTGAGAACTTGGGTTGCTGAAAATCTCTCTATGTTGGGACATTTGTCCTCTTTATTTTCTCTTTATTTTTTTCTTTCTCACTTTTTTTAAACAACTGAATATGGTGGAATAATTCCCAAGTATCTTTTTGGAAACATAGATAAGAGGTAGCAATGGAAATACTAGAGCTTAAAATAAAAGGGGCTAGCAATGGATGAAAGGTTTTGTTCACTCCCAGTGTAGGAGCAGAACAACTTGTTGGGTTGTGTCTAATGGAAAATATTTAGATGCGTACTTCTAGGGTAGAAGCAGCATAAGTAGGTGGAGTGCACATGAATCTTGATTTTAACCGCATGACTAATCCCCTAGGGTCAACACAGACTGACCACACACAATGCTTACAAGCAGCTAAGCTAACAAATGAAAGTCTTTCCTAATCTAGTAAGCATGTATATATGGCTGTGGTAGGAATTAAACTCTCGTCATACAGGAACTCATCAAGAAAGATTTTTAATTTTCAAAGATAAATTCTCCAGAACTCTAGTATCTCTAGGAGCATGATAAATAGCAGCTCAAAACCTTCCCATATCATATCCGCCAACTACCTAGACTTAGATCAAGCATTCGCTACCCACAAGTTTTAGGTTCAGAGCAAAATCTTAGATCAAAACAATCATGTTCCAAAACTTGGGAGAGTTCGAGGTTGAAAACTAGGTACTTGAGAGGAATTACGATAGAGCAACTATTCATTATTTCCATATAAGAGTTTATTCTAGGGGTTCATTTTAGCAAGATGAAACTTAGCACACTCTCCTATATTTATTTAGCAAGCTTAAAGATCATACAAAAATATATAGAAAGGGAAACATTTATTTGGCTTTCTAAAGGTTATGCATCTTTTTATTTGTTTCATATATCAAAGAATAAATATATAAGTAAATAGAAAGGTAAGAAAACACTTTGCTGGATACATGGGGGATGCTCTCCCCCAAGCTGGATGTTGATATAGTCTTGTTTGATGAAGCTGGTAGACAGTGAAGATGTACTTCCCTCATCAGAGTGCTCATAATGATGATTGTTGAGACAGCACTCCGATAGGGGACAGATTGTCCTTCTATCTGTTTGCTTTCCTTGATTCTTCAAATTCTGTGACGCTCAAATAGACAACAAAGCTTGTGGAACTTGATTAAGTGTTAGTGATAAACCTCTAAGCCATGAACATCTAGAACCTCTTAACATATGCGTCTTTTTCTTCAGTAGGATCTTTCTATTTTTGTACTTTTAGTTATATACTATGCGAAAGAATCAAAACTATGATGAAAGCATATTTATCTTATTTTTATGCCACCACAGCAAATAGACTTATGGGTTTTATGGCACAAATTTATTCACATGGGGCGTAGCAGTTTTGAGATGCAATGCAAGACATATTTATTTTCTTTTCTAATGGAGATGTAACAAAGTAAAATATACAACAAGAATTGATTATGCTAATGTGGGAAAGTAGATATGCTTAATGAGAATGCAATGCCAAAAAGAGAAATATGGATAACTACCAAGTTCACCTCCCTGGCGAGGGTTCGGTGACTTAGGTCCTCTGAACAGGACTTCTCAACATGTTCACTCCTTAGGTGCACCACCTGATCCCAAAGGTAGAGACCTTGATAACTGCACCTCTTGAGATGGTAATTTTGTAGGGTTTGGGAAATCAACTAATTCCCCTTCATTTTTCTTGAAGTGTGTCCTGCTTGCAAAGACAAGGTAGAGATCAAGTGCATAGGTCCTGTTGGTGGAAAAACACCAACAGAACCATAACCCTATTTATTCTTCTTTAACCTTAGGCACATTGAACATGATGAGATTGATGTGTCTTGTTCATTTTATGGGTGGCAAGATCAGAAGGATGAGCATGAATGTAGCAATTAAACACTTTTATCAAAAAGAGTGGAATTGCTTAAACAATGGAAGAATTGTCAACCTTGTATCAAATATTTTCATGATTAAGACAATCATCTCCCAAAGATGCAACATTCAGCTCATTGAATTAAATATCCTACAGATCATTGTCAGCCTCCACGGGATCATTGTCAATCTCCTTGTCATCCCGAGCCTTGACCACTACAACCCTATCCACATCCATTGGTACACTTTCATTTAGCTCATCAACTTTATTCATAAAGCACTGATTTGGTGAACCAATACTGAGGACAATAAGGCTCACAAGCTACACTCCATGGATATACAAGGCCACAAACTCTAGAACGAGAAGATGCATTTTCATCTATAGATCCAACAAAATTACTGTAGCTAGGTTGGAGGTGAAGGAGCAGAGAGCACGAGAGAGCAATACAAAGGAATATTGAATCTAGTGAAGGAGGAGCAGATCTAGTGCAGTTACCTTTGATCCAGATGGAGCAGAGAAGTAGGGACAGCGCGCTGAAGATTTGTGCGCCGACGAGGTTGGAGGTGAAGGAGCAGTGAGCACACAAGAGGCTACCTTTCGTCCGATGCTAGTAGGGTGAAGCAGAGTAAGGGAGCAGAGTGGGGAATGGATGGGAGGAAGGTGTGGTAGGACCATAGGAGTGTATATATAGTTTAATAATTTGGTTGCCCATGTACCAGGGCTCAGTGTCCAGGGAAGTAGGATGACTCCAACACATCAATTGATACTTGGATCTACTATCATTTACAGTTCAATAAATTGAACACTTGGTTAATCACCTTGCATTTAGTTCAACAATAGTTGTACAATAGTGATAGATTTTAGTCCGACACATCAATTGATACTTGGGATGTACTAGCATTTACATTTCCATAAATTGAACTCCTGGATAATCACCTTGCATTTAGTTTAACAATAGTTGTACAAAAGTGACAAATTTCAGTGCGATACATCATAAATTGGTACTTGAATCTATTGCGGTGAACTAAGCAACTTGCCAATGAACATGCCAAGAACTAAGGTAAGTATAAAATAGGTGAAAGAAGAACATGAAGCTCATTTCTTTCTCAAAGGTACAAAATCTTCCATCATCTTCATTGGAACCCTAGCCATTTCTTCAATCTATGGCATAATGTCTTCCTCCTCCTGTAGATGTTCTTCATTTGTTGTAACATTGGCCTCCGCCTTAAGCTCCCAAATCTTGTTACATAAATCCAAAATCAAAGTCCTTAGAAATTTCCATATGAGGGATTGTGCCACTTAAAGAACCTGCAATCTAAGTCGGGCTATCAAAAAACCAAATTACCATAAGTACAGTGGGATTTTAGCATTTGCATTGCGAAAATAGAATGAACAAGAAAGAAATCAAGTTACATTATTTTCTCTGCAGCATTTGTGGTACTGATGTCCTAGGTTTCCATCACTCCATGAATCCACCAAGGCGTCTTCAAGCCGTTGCGACACAAAAGTGGTGGCTGGTATGCGTAGGGGTGATTCTTGACAAGGCACAGGATGGGCAGGCCCCTCCCATTGTAGCCTCCTCCACTGGAAGCCGGTGTTTTTCTCGCAACGGCGCCCTAGGATGGCACCGACCACTAGGAGGAGTTGGAGCTAGATGCAGCCATGGAGCAGTCAGGGTTCAAAGTGTTGCACACTCTGAGTGAAGGGGTTGGCCCGGGTCTTTTATTGTCTAAGCTTTTGCCTCCCGCCAAGGTGCCAAAATGTCTTGGAAAACCCTCACACTCCCGCCAAGATGAAATGCTATGTCACCGGTGGTTCAGGGTACTATCCGCCTATAGAAGAAGGCCTATTTTGGATCCTCTATGCTTACATAGAGGTATACTCGTGGACCACAATCGAGACCAACTAATTCAATTAATAGTTCAACTGAAGTAATAGTTCAACAATTATGCAGTACTCATGCATACTAATCTAGAGGATTCATCAGTACATATGAACTTCATTAACATAAAAGTTTCATAAATTCTAAGACTTAATGTTAGATGAGTAGACAGTTGCTAAGGTACTCAATTGGTTGATGCGGCCCCGAAAGCCAGAGGTAGTGAACCATAGCGAAGATGAAAGCATCGCCATCCATGGACACATTGTATGTATAAAGTATGTCTACTTCCTGTCTAGTCCTGCAAAGTACAAAAATCTCTCCACAAACAGGGTCTTGAACAATTCTTGTCAAATTTTGTGGTTCGAGAAGGTGACAAAGAGCAGCTTCAACAATCAACAGTCGGTCCAGGTGAATGTTCCATCCCCAAGTAGCAAACAACATCATCTAGGGTCCTAGCGCCACTCCTAGCTGCCAAAATGCAAGGTTGCTCGCATTGAAATGGCTTCTTTCGAAGTAAGACATCTGTTGCAATGAATAAATTCCTAATATGAACAAAACTGATACCAAACCCAAAACCAATTGGAACCAAATTCAAACAGTGGGGGTGACTGAATCCATCTAACCTTCATGGGGTGTTGTCCACGATGACAATGCATGGTGCTTGAGGCAGGGCAAGTATAGGCGACATGTCAAAATGAAGATGAAGCAATGGGTGGGAAGAATGAAGATGAAGGAATAGCGGGTGGTGAGAACTAATGGTTTTGTATTGGGGTTTTTTAGTTGGTCGAATCGCCGCCAACGCACCGATAGGACCCGAGGGGAGTTGGGAATGGGTCGGGAGCTTCTAGGTTTGTTGCCAAACGGATGGTCCAGATTGATCGGCAGCGAGAACGGATGACACAGGATAAGTTGAACAGTGTCCGTATTAAGCCATCGTGGGTAGTTGGGAAATAACTCACGCTGACTTTACCACCGGAAAACCAAACAGTTGTGGAGGGCCGGTGGCCATAACACATATCCCAGTCGGCTCGGCTTTTCAAACGACTGAGAAAATACCACTGCCGCATCAATTGTTAACATGTTGGTGCTAGAAGTTTCAACTATCGGTTTCCTTCCTCAAGATGCCTCGCTATCGGTCCAACCAGCGGTGGAAGCATAACATAGTCGCTTCTATCGCTACGGCAGTGAAAGTGGCGATAGTGATATGTCAATCTATAGTAGTCTTGATGCCTATATGGAAAGTGCCAAACTGACCTCTGGGTACATTGAACCAAAGATGAAACCTCAGCAACCGACCTTGGGAACGCAGTATGAGGTAGCCCACGTGAAATGGGGCTGGTTGGGCTAGCTTGGGGTGCGCCCACACCCTGGTTGGGCTCAACTGCCTCCATCTTCGGTGGGTCATCTCTAGGGAGGCTTGTGACTTGGCCCAAGATAGTTTTGCACGAAGTTGATGTGATTTTGCCTCAGTTATGGGCTTGTCTTCCTCTCGTCTAGGCCCTGATTTGGTCCTGTAGTGGGCCTTCTCCCCCTTGGGCTCTCCTGCTTGGCGCAATATGGTGGTATGTTTTGTTTCTTTTGCGCTCTTTGAATGTATTTTCCATACATTTCATAGATGCCCTCCTGTGATAGGCCAAACACCAAAACTTGTGGAATCCATTAGTTATAAGACCTAATTCTAAGTTTGATGTCTTGTTTGGATGAATTTTATATAAATGTTGGCGATTAAAAGTGTGAGTTAATGAACGCCAACAAACTCCCCCATACTTAGCCCTTTGCTCTTCCTTGAGTAAAGTTAAGGACTAAGATGGGTCATCTCCTTGATATGACATCTGCATACAACTTATTCCAAACTTCACCTACACTTGTGAACTTTGGAATGTCTACCACATTATCTTGGGTAATTGAATAATGGAACAGCATGGATTCAAATCCCCTTGAATCACTTAGTTCAGAAACATGGGTTTTCATTTGATTTTGAAAACGTAAAGGATTCTCTCAGATCACTCAGGTTTGTGGTTTGTTCCTTACTAAGGCTTGCCATAATGTTGCCTTCTTTTTTCCTACTTCTAAAAAGCTTATATGGATCTTTGGGTAGGGAAAGATATGAAGGCATACTTACTCTGCATATTCTGTTAAGTCAAAGCTCGAATCGAAGGAGAAAGATGTCATACCCTTAGATCAAGAAGTGCTTGTGTGTGGATAAAATATTTCTAAATCTATATTATACTCCTTTTGTAGATATGATCTCTCTCTAGCCTTTTATTTTGAGACATGGCTATCGTTATTTTCTTCTTCTTATGAGCCTTCATGTGCTCATTTTTTTCAATACTTTGAGACCTTCATGTGTCCCTATATTTTTTTATACTTTGGGGCCTGCATGTGCCCCTATATATTTTTTAGTACTTTTGCATAACATTTATGTCTCTTCTTTTAAAGCACATTTAGAGAGATCACTGTCTTGTAGAACTTGGAGTATTTGCCTATCAAACATTTTTTTGTCTACCCCCAGTGTAGGAGCAGAGTTTTTGTTGGATGGAAGCATGTTTTTGCGTACTCCTAGTGTAAGAGCAACATGTACAGGTGGGTGTACGTGCTCTTGATCATGGGGGCATGATAACTTTCTCATCACGGGTCAACAAGACTTGACAAAACTCAAAACATGAGTAAGTAGCATAATTGTGGAGGTTTTAAGCTCTAATCACTAGATATGGCTTTGGCAGGAATTTGCATATCATTGAGGAGCATGCTATTTGGATTTTGATTTTGTAAAATAAATCCCAAGTCCTTCACATGACAGAGCAAGGTTCATTTTCATCCTACTATATCACATATTCCAATTACTTAGATAACATGGGGTCCCTATCATGAATCATCCACAAGTTTAGGAATGTTAGCAAGGAATAAAGAGTATGCAAATTTAATCAAAGGATAACATAGAGATTGAGTGACATTTGTTTTGTATTTTTAATTTGTTCAATGTTTTAAACTTCAAAATTTTGGCAGAGTTGAGGGATTTGTTGCACAAACCATCATTGTAGAGGAAGGAGTTTAAAGGATGTCAGAGATGGTTTGGCTAAATAGAGGTTCAGCCAATCCATCTCTGGAGTCATCTGTTTCGTCCATCTGCAAGTTGGATCATTTGATGTTGTGCAACGTGTTGAGGGGGGTAGATCTCGAGTGTGTGGTTGTTATGCTTGAGAGATCTCCCCACACTTATTCTTATACTTGATTTTATTTATGGAAAACAAAAGTGGAAACAAACAGGGGCTCTACAGCTAAAGCATTGGGGAGCCTAAATCTTATTATTTTTTATTGTATATTTTATTCAAAACTATTCACCCAACTTTATATCATTAAGCATGACTCAAGCAAGGCTACAGTAAGGTTTTATAGTGTATTTCTAGCCTTGGTTTGTCTCCATCATAAATTACTTCCAATGTTTATGAAAATAATTACTCAAAGTTCATTAACTAGAATCCAACACCATGTCAAATTTTGATTAAAGAAGGCTATTTTAACCTAAGCACCATGCTTAATTTAAAAAGCCTATGGATGTACCATATATGAATACACCCAAACTAGAGCATATGACATAAACAGCGAAAGCATGAATTTGAATGAACAAGTTATATTCTTTATGGAGACAAAACACGAGTACAAGAGTTGGTGAACTTTTATTTACCTTTGCATACCTGAGTGTTTTTACTAGCAGCATTTGTAGATGGAAGCTTTGAAGTTGCTACTGCGGTGGCTTTGTATATGGTCCATCTCAGGTTATCACTAAGGCTAGGCCACACACACAATTAGTGTGTATGGACCATGAGCCATAGTGATAGCAGCAAAGTTCTAGAGGTGGAGCACTAGTCTTGCGGCTCCTTCTCTCTTTTTTATATCATTATTTATATATATATTTTTCTATTATTTATTTTTTCTTCATATATCCTTTTTTATTCTCTTTTTTTAGCTCTCTTTTTTTGAGCAAGGAAGAGCTGACATCATTTTTTTAATGACCTTTGGTTTATATGTAATCTTGTAATGAGGCTCTTTCCCCCACACTTGGTGATACGCTCAGGGGGTCCCGATCTTCACGACGTAGGATGATCACCGATAACTAGCTGAAGAACAGCCGGATAACTGCTGTAGGCAGCGATAACTAGTGCAACCTGGCAAATAAAACTCGAAGCCAACCACCGTCTTTAACCGGCAACCTGAATCGAGGATTCGCCCAACCACACTCTCAAAGAACCAACCAACACAGCCTACAATCAATTTAGGAAACCTCGAAGGGAGTAGGAGCACCAATTGGGAGCGGATGAAGCCGCCGCTTCTGTAAATCTCGCAAAGGAAATCACAAGAGCAAAGGGGTAGAGATCTCTCTCAATATTTGTTAGCACACAGCTGAACAAAAGGGGGGTTTGTATTCTATTATCAAAAGTCTGAGATTACAATGAGTCTAGGAGGTATTTATACTAGCAACAGCCCTGCTAGATAGGTGGAAACTCGAAAAGAAAAATATAAGACGCACTATGTGAACGGGCCTCCTCGAGATGCCTTCCTGGAGAATTTTCGCGTGGCTGTTGGTCTTCAGCGCAGTCTTCAGTGTTTTGGCAATAACTCTATCTTGGAAACTCCAAATGACATGCGGTTTGTTGGGTTGGAAAGTTAACTTGATATCCTTTCACACCATGTGCAGCATGTACCACGAAATATTGTAGATTGGTATAGTTTTGCATGGGAACTTGGACATCAGGCTGACTGCTGACTAGCTGACCAGTCTGTACTAAATCAGTCGAATCTCAACATTGGAGAATCCAAATCAAGTGAGAGAACTTGGGCTTGAAACTAGACTTGATAAGCTTTCCAACAAGTCCTCATGGGCCTTCATAGCTTTTGTGAGCAAAAAGTTGTGACTGATTCTTTCTAATGGTTCTGTCACACTGGACTGGCTCGAACGTGATCCTCCTCTTTGTTTCACCCTTGGTGTCTTCTTGTCATCCTCCGTGGTGCACCTAAGCAATAGCAACGTGCACGACTTAGGTAGTATATAATTCTCATTAACATTAAAATGATTTTCAGAAAGTAGCGCGTGCACCTCTTGTTGTAGCTTCTTGGCTCGACTACGTGTAATTGGTCCATCAAAGACTTGGACTGGTATTGGTGTAACTTGACTTGGAGGTTGTAACATGTTGTTGGTTGTCGTGGTCATATCATCCTCCCCCCCTTGAAAAAGAGTCGTCCTCGACTCTAATCCGTCGAAGTCCAAAAATTGTGCTAGGCCAACAGGGGTAGATGCTATGTTTCTGTTGCAATCTCCTTCTTCCATCACAGCAATGTGTTTGAATCTGTAATCATATAAACCAAGTAGTAGTCTTATAGGTGGAAACCAAAAGGATTTAGAATCAAGTTTAGCTTTCACCTTGAATGGATCCTTAGAATTAAAAGTGAATGTTGATGTCCTTGGTATGATCCTATCATCCTTCCTCTCTTCAAAAAAACATGTCCTCTGCTTTTGCTCTCCTGAAAACAGTCTAAAGAAAATAGAGAGTGGATGCATATGCCAATTGCTATGATGTCACACCCGGTTTTAAGGACAAAACCAGACATACACCATATGTGAAATAAAGAAGACAAATCTCACATATAGCCACAGATAAGTGTAATATCAAAAGACAAATGCTTAATATACATTACACAATAGTATAAAATATACCTTAATGAGCAACACAGCGGAAAGACAACTCCGAACACCGGGTGTAGACCTCACTCCAGGATCAAACTAACTGGTTGATCACAAGCCTAACAATTTCAGAATCTAACAATCTGGTACCCTTCCTGAGATGTGGGAAATAGCAAGAGTGAGTCCATGTCGAACTCAACAAATATAACATGGGGTTCATGAGGCTCAAAAGTTTGACACGGTTTACTGCAAAAGCTTTTAGTGAGTCATCTTTTAGCAATTGAGTAGCAACAAGTTTACCAAAATCCCAAATAACCTCATGATCATGTAAACGAGAATAATGTATAGCAAGAAACAATAATCATTAGTGAGCATCAATATCATCAGTATTATCATTATCATCAGTGTTCATCATTTATTCTGTAAGGGTCCAAGGCCACTCGTGACCGTGAGCACGGCTGTTATAACAGTTTTACACTCTGCAGAGGTTGTACACTTTCATTGTGAGTCATGATTACCCATATGCCCGGGATCGCGACTCCCAAAACACTTCCAAGGTGAGCAGGCAAGGAATCACTATGAAGCCTTTCAAAGGTTCGTCTAACAAGTTAGGGCCGCTAGGTTTCCGGAGTCAGTCCGTGTGATACACCACGCAGGGATCCACAGTCTGCTCTACCCCATTTGCGCCACAAGGGTAACCTCTAACAAGCTAGAAAAAGTCCTCATACTGAGCTAAAGCCAGAGCCATATAGCCCTCACAGTTGTACTGTAAGTCCCGGATGTTCGCTTACAGATAAGTCCTTAAGGAGAGAAACTAGAGCACCATAAAAATAACCAAATATGCTCTAGCCCTCTTGAGCCATATTGCTTTAGAGCATCATTTAAACGTTTATTGCATATACCATTAGTCAAGTTACAGATCATGATTATTCAAAAAGAGCACTAGCATAAATACTACCCAATGCAATATCCCATGGGTGTCAAGGTACAAGATACAAAAACTAGGATATCCTTAATGGTAACAAGGTAGACACATGCACATGAATTAAGTATATTAAAGATGAATAGGAAACAAGGATGATCCCATGCTATACTTGCCTTAAACACCGATCCTTCGGTAAGCTTTAATCTTCAACGTTCTTCTTCTTCTTCTTGATAACCACGTATATCTCACCGACTGGACTTGATCAATAAATCATCACACACACATCGAGCAATCATACACGAAGCAAACAATAGATCTATATTAGAACAGTACACCAATCATACAAAAATAAATAAAAGAGTTTGAAACACGATTCTACGCATCACTACGAACACACAGACGCAAAAAGCACACTAATCAGAGCTACGGTTGAAAAGATACATCTACCGAAAGATTTGCTCATAGAAGAAAATATAAAACTATTAGTTTCATGAATTTTAATTATATAATAACATATATAAAATATTTAATAAATACTATATACGGAATTAAATCAAATTTAGATTCAAATTATAAAACTAAAGTAAAACAAATCATATTTTATTTACAAAACCCAATTGCATAATTATTAATCAGGATATGATTTAAACAATAAAATTTCAGAATTAATAATATGGTAAATACTGTCACTAACGCGTAGATCTCGTTGCTATGAATCTAACGCAACTCGAATGAGCTAAAACGGATCTAAAACGTAGAAGATATGATTTAAACAAGATTTACTTTATTAAAGTAATAGATTAAATCTCACATCGGAACTTAAAGATAGAAAACCTAACCAACAGTAACACTAACAGTATAACAAGTTTGTAAAACTCTTCTACACGTTACTACGATCACATAGACATAAAGATCACGAAATTTGGATTTAAAACGTAAAAATTATGAATTTTCTAAGATTTCCTATAGATAAATAATTACTTTAATATAAACTCGAAAATAAATTATCTCAAACCTACTGTACAGTTCTATAATCATGTAGAGCTCTCAAATACGAATCTAACGCAATTTGAACGGATCAAATCGGAGTTAAAACGGTGGAACGATGGAAATCGATTGATAATTATAGGTTATGTATTTCTATAGTATTTTTAGATTTATTTTTCTAAAGAAAAACGGTCATAATGTGTGGGTGATGTCATGACGACGTCATCAAGCTAACAAGATGAAAACTGTGCACGCATGGCTGCTCTGGCTTGCATTCGCGGTGTGATGCATTTTGCGCGTGTGCTTTACATTTAGAAAACTAGTAGCATGCACACCGATCAAATTAGTATTTTATTTATAAAACTCAGAAACATATGACATGATTATCGCTACTGGATTACATCTAAATGGCGCAGACATGACGTTGATAGTATTTACGGCCAATAAAATAATGGGGCAAGGAAACTGGGCTGACCACTGATCATAGACGTCCTGTCATTTAGTTGCAGCCTGCAGTGTTCTGCACGCCAGACACAACACCAGTTGCAAAGAACTACAGCAGACGATTAGCGGTGGCCTGCATGTGCCCGAGGTGAATATATGAACATGATGCCCGGGCTGGAAAGATTTGCAGGGCATCTGCATGACGGCTTGCTAGCTAGTTGGAACACGTACCTTAGAGCTCGGCAAGCAGCAAACGCTTGGCTTCCTCACCTGCTCGGGCAGGGAGAGCATAGCGAGCTATGGTGACCAGGAAAGACGTGTACCGTACGTCGCGGCAACGAAGCACGGAGCGAACAACGTACGTCGGATATGGCGACACCAGGTCTTCCTGCAAAGCTAGACGCGAGGAGCAGCAAAAGATTCTCTACGACGGCGTGGCAGCAGCGCGGACAGCAACAGCGGAGGCGCGGCAGCCGGACGGAGCTAGGGCAAGGATGCAGCAGTTGCGAAACGTGAGCCAGGGTCCTCGGTTTATAAAGAAACGTACGGCCAGCGGAGATACACCGTATCCCATGAGAATCAGGACGGCCAGGATCTCAACAAGTAGAGGCCAGGTCCTTCACGAGGCAGCAGAAAAGGAAAATTAAAGGCCCTCGGCCCAAAAACAGACAGAGGAAGCCTAGAGTTTTCCTTTTTATTTTATTTCCTTTTATTTCAAAGTCTTTTCAAAACATCTCAAAAGCAGTTAAAAACATTTTGAATGTTGGTCAAAACCACTCATCCCAATAAATCCAATGCACCGGCATGAATGCAAGAAAAATGTTGCTAACCCTTATGGTGAATTTTAATTTAATGAAAAATATTATTTTTCTTATGTTTCATGAGCACCAAATTTCATAATTGAATTAATTTGGCCCTATTTCCAAAGAAGCAAATTTTTGGGTGTTACAATTCTACCCCCCTTAAGATGAATCTCGTCCCGAGATTCGGAAGATGATGATAAAAGAGATAATGACACTTTGTCTTTATTCGATCCTCATTTTACCAATTACATCTTTCGTTGAGAGTCATGAGGCAGTTTCTCAAATCCTAACTGACTAATCTACCTAAACATAATCATCTCTCCTATTGAGCTCCTCCAAAGTTGTTTGTTCCTCTGCTATGACTTCCGTAAACTCATGGTCCACTTTGCTATCCTTGGTGTACCTATCTTCTAATTGATCATTCTCGTCTCCCTCAGGTAAAAATCGACCACCTTGATACTCAATTATTTTCCCTGACGGTGTTGTTAAGAGCATTGTGCACCGAGTACCATGAATCACTCCTTTGTGTGCACAGAGCCATCCATTACCAAGAACCACGCGAATTTTAAGTGACTCCAACACAATGAGTGTCGCGGTGAATTTTTCCTTGTTTATGACAAGACTGACATTCGGGCATATCTGATCTGCCTGCATTTCTCCCACTGGGGTTTGAACTAGCAAAGGCCTCCTCATTGGACACTTCACCATCTTGCACGTCTCTATCATGTCGGCGGAAATGAAAGAATGCGAAGCACTAGGGTCAAATAAAGCAAAAACTTGTACTGAGCTTACTTGAATATATCCTCCCACTGCTTTGGTAACTCCATGAATTTTATCCATATCCACATTGCTCAGTCTTCCATTGACATAGTTTTGCTGCGCTTTGCTTCCTTGAGCAGGCTTCTTATGGGCTTTCCTTTTTCGCTTTCGTTGTTGTGGATTCTGACTTAGTTCACTCCTAACTTGCTCTTCAACATTGTTGTTTTGATAGTGCTCGGCTTCATCATACCCATAACATCCTTCAATAGCAGAAACATCAATCTTTTTCCACATATTAGTGCGAGACGTCATATAGGGCTCCTGAGTCATGAGACACTACACTTCCTGTCATCAAGTGACCAACATCAGCAACACGAGCAAGTATAGATGATCATAATCATGAACTATCCAAAAGAACAACTCTCGTCTCCATGGGTCCAAAATTATCAACCTTGTTCACAGAACATTTTTGCTCAAGAGTGGCAACTCAATCATGGAGACTAACCAATACTTCCAACTAAAGAGTTCAATCTTAATAATCCTTCTTTACATTGGCTACCCCCTTAAAATAAGAGACACTAAATAGGGTAGCTTTGAACCTTTTTCTTCTAGATGAGCTACTTAGCATAAAAGTGTTCTGACATCCCAATAATACTCTTGTGTATGGGTAAAAACAAGAAATCTGAAATTTCTCACGAGCAGAAAATCAGCAGTGCAGTAAAACAGTTGTAACTCTCATTTTGTTAATCCAATGAAGTTCCACCTTATACCGTTGGAAAGCTTATGAAATTTCCTGAAACTTTCTTATAGAACACTTTTCCAAATTCTGTAGATAACTTGGTCGAAAACAGCACATAACAGATTCTGTTCCAGGTTTCAGACAGCACATATACATTGCCTTATGCTTTTTGTATCTCCCAAACCAAAACAACTATGAGGGTGGTTCTTGCATTTAGAGAGAGATGTTGAAGTCCACTCTTTGTCCAGAATTTTTTTTTCGTGATTTTTGGTCTTTCAAGAACAGATATATAAGTTGATAAAGACAGGCTGCTCCGAAAGACAAGATATAGAAAGCAGAAGATAACCAAAACCCAGCTATTTATTTCATTAATCCTTATACCTTATACATATAAACTAAATGAAATCATGGTCAGAACCCATGAGATCATTCCACTCATTACAAAATTCCAACTCAAGCATAAACATAAGCACAAAGCAACTAAACACTTAAATGTTCATTAGCCACACATTAAGACGACTCAACTTGGCTACTAACGGTTTTATTACACGGGACATAACTCCTATTCCTTAAACATGGTGTGATTGTAGCAGCATCCAGAGTAGATAACGTCTCTTACATTCCTTATTGCTTCATATGGACATCTGAATCTCTGCATCCCTCTTTACCATTCTTATAACTCATACCTTAAGATGGGTCAACCTGGTATCCCTCAGGTATAGATTTAATACCCTCATACTTAATCCTTTCTCCTGAAAGTGTAGTTAGAAACACTGAACATTGGGCATACTCAATCACTCCTTTACAGGTAGATAACCAGTCTATTCCAAGGATAACATCAATGCCCATTAATTCCAAAACAATGAGGTTTACCTTAAAATTTACCCCCTTTATGTCCAGACTAACTTTTGGGCATACGCGGTCTGCCTTTATTTCACCTCTTGGAGTTTCAACCAAAACTGTTTTTCCCTTTGGAAGCATAAGTATGTTATGATCTTTTGCATATTGTCTAGATATGAACGAATGTGAGGCACTGGGGTCAAACAAAACCTTGGCATTTCCTGAACTTACTGGAATTGATCCAAACACGACCTCCTTAGCTCCAGGAATGGTGGAAATATCCACATGTTTCAACCTTCCATGGATGTAATTTCTCTTTAATTTATTTCCCTGCACATGCTCCTTTTGGACATCCTGTCCTGGGTCTCGCTGTTGTTGATTCTTCTGTGGGCAAGATTTGATATAATGTCCTTCCTGCTGGCAATGATAACACTTTCCCTTAGCTGGATCTTTTATGATGTCATACTCCAAGAAACTGTTGTTTGGTATGTTGCTATCTTGCTGGCCATGAAAGTTCACCTTCGTCCCTTTGGCTTGTTTCCTAGCTTGTTTGGCCTTTCGGGGTTGATACTCCTTATAGGTAATTGTCCATCCATCTATGACTACTTCATGGGGAGTAGTTTTAGCGGGAGGGGCTTCTAACTCTTCAGGATTTGGATTTGTTTGACAGGGGATCAGGGCTGCATGTGACAATATAGTAGAACTCGCTTGCTCATTGCTTTCCACTAGTGGTTCTAATGAGATTGCCTTTCTCTTCTTGTCCATGTTGATCGCAAAATTTGGATCCACCTTGACTTTCCCCTTATTAGACTCGTTTCGAAGACAGGGAAAACCATAATGCTTACAGCAGTGACATTGTTCCTGCTCTCCAAATGCCTTATTATCAACATCTTTATTGGATTTCATATTCTTCCAAACTTCTGCTACTTGTATCTTCTCTGACCCCTTGGATATGTTGGCTTGACCTTGAGATAAGCATCGTTGAGAATTCCCATGTTGAGCCATTTCTTCTAGTAATTGGTTTTGCATCGCTAATGGTTTCTTGTCAAAAGTGAGCAAGAGCGACACAATTCAGTCCTCTTAACCTCTGAAATCCACAGTCTTCTCGTCACGAGCCGTCTAATAGACAAGGAGAAAAGGTTCAAAATAGAGACAAGGTTTTTATAACAGAACGGGGATAGAATTAAGCATAACTTTGAGAAAATAATAAAGTTAAAGAGAAGCAAGAAATAGGCAACAATGAGAACATGCTAAACGTCCAGTTCTAACTAGGCTTGCGTCCTACAGTCAGCATTGCTCCGATACCAATCTGTCACACCCGGTTTTAAGGACAAAACCAGACATACACCATATGTGAAATAAAGAAGACAAATCTCACATATAGCCACAGATAAGTGTAATATCAAAAGACAAATGCTTAATATACATTACACAATAGTATAAAATATACCTTAATGAGCAACACAGCGGAAAGACAACTCCGAACACCGGGTGTAGACCTCACTCCAGGATCAAACTAACTGGTTGATCACAAGCCTAACAATTTCAGAATCTAACAATCTGGTACCCTTCCTGAGATGTGGGAAATAGCAAGAGTGAGTCCATGTCGAACTCAACAAATATAACATGGGGTTCATGAGGCTCAAAAGTTTGACACGGTTTACTGCAAAAGCTTTTAGTGAGTCATCTTTTAGCAATTGAGTAGCAACAAGTTTACCAAAATCCCAAATAACCTCATGATCATGTAAACGAGAATAATGTATAGCAAGAAACAATAATCATTAGTGAGCATCAATATCATCAGTATTATCATTATCATCAGTGTTCATCATTTATTCTGTAAGGGTCCAAGGCCACTCGTGACCGTGAGCACGGCTGTTATAACAGTTTTACACTCTGCAGAGGTTGTACACTTTCACTGTGAGTCATGATTACCCATATGCCCGGGATCGCGACTCCCAAAACACTTCCAAGGTGAGCAGGCAAGGAATCACTATGAAGCCTTTCAAATGTTCGTCTAACAAGTTAGGGCCGCTAGGTTTCCGGAGTCAGTCCGTGTGATACACCACGCAGGGATCCACAGTCTGCTCTACCCCATTTGCGCCACAAGGGTAACCTCTAACAAGCTAGAAAAAGTCCTCATACTGAGCTAAAGCCAGAGCCATATAGCCCTCACAGTTGTACTGTAAGTCCCGGATGTTCGCTTACAGATAAGTCCTTAAGGAGAGAAACTAGAGCACCATAAAAATAACCAAATATGCTCTAGCCCTCTTGAGCCATATTGCTTTAGAGCATCATTTAAACGTTTATTGCATATACCATTAGTCAAGTTACAGATCATGATTATTCAAAAAGAGCACTAGCATAAATACTACCCAATGCAATATCCCATGGGTGTCAAGGTACAAGATACAAAAACTAGGATATCCTTAATGGTAACAAGGTAGACACATGCACATGAATTAAGTATATTAAAGATGAATAGGAAACAAGGATGATCCCATGCTATACTTGCCTTAAACACCGATCCTTCGGTAAGCTTTAATCTTCAACGTTCTTCTTCTTCTTCTTGATAACCACATATATCTCACCGACTGGACTTGATCAATAAATCATCACACACACATCGAGCAATCATACACGAAGCAAACAATAGATCTATATTAGAACAGTACACCAATCATACAAAAATAAATAAAAGAGTTTGAAACACGATTCTACGCATCACTACGAACACACAGACGCAAAAAGCACACTAATCAGAGCTACGGTTGAAAAGATACATCTACCGAAAGATTTGCTCATAGAAGAAAATATAAAACTATTAGTTTCATGAATTTTAATTATATAATAACATATATAAAATATTTTATAAATACTATATACGGAATTAAATCAAATTTAGATTCAAATTATAAAACTAAAGTAAAACAAATCATATTTTATTTACAAAACCCAATTGCATAATTATTAATCAGGATATGATTTAAACAATAAAATTTCAGAATTAATAATATGGTAAATACTGTCACTAACGCGTAGATCTCGTTGCTATGAATCTAACGCAACTCGAATGAGCTAAAACGGATCTAAAACGTAGAAGATATGATTTAAACAAGATTTACTTTATTAAAGTAATAGATTAAATCTCACATCGGAACTTAAAGATAGAAAACCTAACCAACAGTAACACTAACAGTATAACAAGTTTGTAAAACTCTTCTACACGTTACTACGATCACATAGACATAAAGATCACGAAATTTGGATTTAAAACGTAAAAATTATGAATTTTCTAAGATTTCCTATAGATAAATAATTACTTTAATATAAACTCGAAAATAAATTATCTCAAACCTACTGTACAGTTCTATAATCATGTAGAGCTCTCAAATACGAATCTAACGCAATTTGAACGGATCAAATCGGAGTTAAAACGGTGGAACGATGGAAATCGATTGATAATTATAGGTTATGTATTTCTATAGTATTTTTAGATTTATTTTTCTAAAGAAAAACGGTCATAATGTGTGGGTGATGTCATGACGACGTCATCAAGCTAACAAGATGAAAACTGTGCACGCATGGCTGCTCTGGCTTGCATTCGCGGTGTGATGCATTTTGCGCGTGTGCTTTACATTTAGAAAACTAGTAGCATGCACACCGATCAAATTAGTATTTTATTTATAAAACTCAGAAACATATGACATGATTATCGCTACTGGATTACATCTAAATGGCGCAGACATGACGTTGATAGTATTTACAGCCAATAAAATAATGGGGCAAGGAAACTGGGCTGACCACTGATCATAGACGTCCTGTCATTTAGTTGCAGCCTGCAGTGTTCTGCACGCCAGACACAACACCAGTTGCAAAGAACTACAGCAGACGATTAGCGGTGGCCTGCATGTGCCCGAGGTGAATATATGAACATGATGCCCGGGCTGGAAAGATTTGCAGGGCATCTGCATGACGGCTTGCTAGCTAGTTGGAACACGTACCTTAGAGCTCGGCAAGCAGCAAACGCTTGGCTTCCTCACCTGCTCGGGCAGGGAGAGCATAGCGAGCTATGGTGACCAGGAAAGACGTGTACCGTACGTCGCGGCAACGAAGCACGGAGCGAACAACGTACGTCGGATATGGCGACACCAGGTCTTCCTGCAAAGCTAGACGCGAGGAGCAGCAAAAGATTCTCTACGACGGCGTGGCAGCAGCGCGGACAGCAACAGCGGAGGCACGGCAGCCGGACGGAGCTAGGGCAAGGATGCAGCAGTTGTGAAACGTGAGCCAGGGTCCTCGGTTTATAAAGAAACGTACGGCCAGCGGAGATACACCGTATCCCATGAGAATCAGGACGGCCAGGATCTCAACAAGTAGAGGCCAGGTCCTTCACGAGGCAGCAGAAAAGGAAAATTAAAGGCCCTCGGCCCAAAAACAGACACAGGAAGCCTAGAGTTTTCCTTTTTATTTTATTTCCTTTTATTTCAAAGTCTTTTCAAAACATCTCAAAAGCAGTTAAAAACATTTTGAATGTTGGTCAAAACCACTCATCCCAATAAATCCAATGCACCGGCATGAATGCAAGAAAAATGTTGCTAACCCTTATGGTGAATTTTAATTTAATGAAAAATATTATTTTTCTTATGTTTCATGAGCACCAAATTTCATAATTGAATTAATTTGGCCCTATTTCCAAAGAAGCAAATTTTTGGGTGTTACATATGAGTACTTGTTGAAGATTGTTCATTATCTTCTTTATAATTCATATGCACATTATTTCCTTTTCGATGAGATGAATAGTTTCTCAGATTTTGTGAACCTGAAATTAACTTTGAAAATGGAAGCACAAAAATTTCTTTTAAACCACTCATTTGATTCAGGTTATCATGTTTTATCTTTGCAAAATCAAACATTTCAATAGATGTGAACGAAGCATGTCTGGTATTCCAATAATTCTTGATGCTCAACTCATGCAAAGGTTTAGTAATGTACCTTTCATACTCAATGGTTTCACATGTATATGGAAAGACTTTGGGTGAATGAACCAAACACATTTGCACAAGATTTCTTTGTTTCAGTGGAGAATATGAACAAGAAAATAACACTGATTGTTCTGAATAGCAAGCTCTAAACAACCTTTTTATCTCAAATAAAGAAAAGTATGGTTCACAAGATGTACAACTCATTTTATTCAACTTCAATTCAGCAATGTTGTGACATGTTATGCAAAGAGCACAAACATAAAATTTATTTATAATGTAGTGTCCGATGATGTTAAATGTAAACTTGCAGCAATAGGCATTATTCAAAGATTTCATAGATGATATATCAAGAACGCTTTCAACCATTTTATTAATATCAACAAATTCATCAAGCTTGACATAGAACATACATTCAGCAAGAGATATTCTTCTAAAGAATTCAGCATGACTAATCAATTTCACATGGCCCACATTATCAACATGTAAATTATCATATATTTCAGTCAAAGTATAGCAATGGTCATGCATGATTGAACAATGTTTGTCAACTTTCAAAATTTCAGCACTTGTATCAACATGTGGATCAATCAAATCAGCACAAAGATTTTGTGTATACTCAATTTCAGTTGAAACAAATTTGTCATTACAATTACTGGTCAATATATGTTGTAGATTCAGTTCTAAATTGTTTGCATTACCTTTTAGATTTTGTGATGGTACATGAATGATGCATTGTATCTCTGAACTTTTACCTTTTTCCTTGTCATGGTTCAGGTTTTGCACAGCATAGAGTTGGTTCTCAATAGTGACAACCCTCACATTTCTCTGGCCAAGTTTGGGGGTCTTTTGAGCAGCCATCTCCTTTGAATCTTCTTTATAGACCTGCATGTTGGGAGAAACAACACTAAGAGTAGACATTAGTGGGTTAGTGTTAAAATCATCCGTGCATGCCTTGCAATAAAGCTCTCTCTTTTTGTGTGGTGTATCTCTCACACTCATATTGTGGATACTCTCAATCTCACATTTGGTGGAATCACACAACTCACTTTTGTTTTCACTCTCACTCAATTTGGCTATGTGGCACTCATTCTCACAAGGGATTTGATGCATAATATTTTCAATGTCTTCTAGAGCAACATATGAATATCTTCCATCATTCATGATGTAATCGATTGCCATTGGGGTAGTAATGGTGGCAGCAACACCATCAGGTCTATCCTCTTCAAACAATGATGATCTCTCAATTGCTGATGTGGATTCATCCCCACTAATATTGCCTTCAATCTGAACTTTCTGTGGCATTGGAACAACAATAGATGCAACCAAATAATCATCTTTGACCTCTTCCAAAGATGCCGGACTAGCATTAGTATAAGTGGAATCATGTGCACTAATCTTTCCTTCAATAATCTCAACACTCTGTGACATGGGGGAGCACAAAATTTCAGCACCACTGTCCAATAATTCATCACATAATGCAGCTGATGGTACAACACATCTTGACACCACATTTGTGCTTGGAACCATGTTGGTTCGAAACTTTAGATCCATTAGATCATGATGAACTTCACCTTGGATAGATTTATTACTTGCAATATATGGCACAATGGCATCATCTTTGTGCGCACATTCAGCTCTCAAACTGAAACATTGATTGGCCTTCAAATTTAGTTTAGATTCACCTTCAAAAATCAGAGTGTTGTCAACCTCTTGGTCATAATTGGGTACTGATTTTTCATCAGATGACATAGAAAATTTCTGGACAGATTTGGAGCATATAACTTCTCCACTTTTAGCACTAGAATAAGACTCAGAACTTTTAAGATCTGCAGCACTTGTGTTCAAACATGGTGGCAGTGCTTCTTGATGAAAATTTTTTAGATTTCCATGGCGTGGAACTGTAGCATGTTCCCTCAACTCAACACACAAAGGATCAGCCTCGATCAGAGAAGTATCTTCTCTAGTTTTACAACTCAACTGATGATCTTCTACAACTTGCATAGTGGCTTCTGCTACCTCACTTTGTGTGTCATGTGCAGCAGAATTTTCTTCTTGATCTTGCTCAAAACTGAGACAAACATTGATGGGAACATTTGCAACTTGATTCTCATCAACCTCAGATTGTAAATGGCACTTTGGAATAGCAACAACATCAAGAGATGGTGTAACACTATGATCCATTGTAATGTCACACACCTCACCATTTTCCATATCAATTTGGGACATAGAGCCTTCTTCTTGCTGCACAACAAAGTTCTTCTTGGAGTTGAATTGTTGATGTTCACTTCTCTTGGTACTAGAATCAACTAAAGAAACTTTTGGGACAACATGTCCTCTCTTCTTGCATGGACTTGATGATTGCTTCTTTCCAACAATGGAGGACATATTGGGCTGCAACTTAACACTTTTATCTTGGCACAAACTAATGTTCTGGGTGACCTTGCCTTGCTGCACCTTTATAACTTTCTTTTCCTCTCTAATTGCACAACTTAGAACTTGCATACTTCTAAAATATTTGCCCTCAAGTGCAGTAGCAATGTTATCATTAAGACCTCTCTCGAAATATTCCATTGCATTCATGTCATCAACAACATTTGCACGATGCAAGGAAGAATTCAGCTTATCATAATATGCTTGGACAGATTTACTACCTTGCTTCACACGTTGCAAACGATGAAGAAAAATCAGCCGATATTCCCTTGGAACAAATTCTTTTCTCATGGCCTTCTTCAAATCTTCCCAATTCTTGATGAGATGCTTATGTGGATATTGTTTCCACCAATCATGAGCATAATCTTCAAATTCAAGCACAACTCGTGATATCTCCTTGGCTTCTAAAAAATCTTGAACCTCAAGTTCAATCTCCATTTCTTCTGCCCAAACGAGAAATTCTTCCGGATCATTACTTCCATAGAATGGAAGATTGGTATATCTTCGGCCTGTCATGGTTATTGCATATGCAAAATAGCAAGCTTATATGTGGTATAGGAAAATATGTAGAACTCTCACAACCTCACCTCTCTTACCAACCAAAGCTCTTATGAATTCCCTGCCGCGGATTATAGAGAAACAAATGTGTGGTGGTAACTGAAAGTGATGGCGTGGCGAATACAAGACTAGAGAGTACAGATTACGGTGGTTTTTATGTGGAGCTTGGTGGAGAATAAAACAAGGAAAGCAATCTAAATTCTAGTTATTGTAATATTAAGTAACAATCCAAACTAGAAGTTCTCTGCCTAGTGCTGATCATAGAATTTGAATGAGATTGAAATCGATCACACACACACACGCAAGGAAATTTCAGATTTGATGCAAACAAGGAGTATGATTGGGATGCAAGTGTTGCGATCAAACCTAACCAAAATTTTGCACCAAACAAGGATAGCACACTAGTTGCACTACTTGATATGAAAACTTTTAGCACTTGTGCACATAAACCTACTGATCTTTCAACCTTTCTTTCTCAGTTTTTCTCTATTCTTTTTTTTTACTTTTCTTTCTTCTCTTTTTTTTGACACACTTTTTTTTATAACTAAACACAAAGACCAGATTAAGACACTTGCCCAATTAAGATAAGAACAAAACACAACCGGTAGCTATAATAGGATCAAAGTTTACGCGAAGGACATGATATGCGTTTTCAGATTTTTTTTGTAGGGATTTTCAGATATATAAAGAGGCTCAAAGGACACGCAAAGGATAATGATCAGCAACTAAAACAAAGACTCTAATGAACTGAAACTTAACAAAACTCACTAAAATAACAGATTGAAACAAAGGGCTAAAGCAATGTATTTTTTAGGCTTTTTGGTGGATAGGACGAAACAAAATATATAAGTAGCTAAGGGAAAAAAAAATCCTACCGTGGTAACGAAAGCTTTGATACCAGATGATACGCTCAGGGGGTCCCGATCTTCACGACGTAGGATGATCACCGATAACTAGCTGAAGAACAGCCGGATAACTTGCTGCAGGCAGCGATAACTAGTGCAACCTGGCAAATAAAACTCGAAGCCAACCACCGTCTTTAACCGGCAACCTGAATCGAGGATTCGCCCAACCACACTCTCAAAGAACCAACCAACACAGCCTACAATCAATCGAGGAAACCTCGAAGGGAGTAGGAGCACCAATTGGGAGCGGATGAAGCCGCCGCTTCTGTAAATCTCGCAAAGGAAATCACAAGAGCAAAGGGGTAGAGATCTCTCTCAATATTTGTTAGCACACAGCTGGACAAAAGGGGGGTTTGTATTCTATTATCAAAAGTCTGAGATTACAATGAGTCTAGGAGGTATTTATACTAGCAACAGCCCTGCTAGATAGGTGGAAACTCGAAAAGAAAAATATAAGACGCACTATGTGAACGGGCCTCCTCGAGATGCCTTCCTGGAGAATTTTCGCGTGGCTGTTGGTCTTCAGCGCAGTCTTCAGTGTTTTGGCAATAACTCTATCTTGGAAACTCCAAATGACATGCGGTTTGTTGGGTTGGAAAGTTAACTTGATAACCTTTCACACCATGTGCAGCATGTACCACGAAATATTGTAGATTGGTATAGTTTTGCATGGGAACTTGGACATCAGGCTGACTGCTGACTAGCTGACCAGTCTGTACTAAATCAGTCGAATCTCAACATTGGAGAATCCAAATCAAGTGAGAGAACTTGGGCTTGAAACTAGACTTGATAAGCTTTCCAACAAGTCCTCATGGGCCTTCATAGCTTTTGTGAGCAAAAAGTTGTGACTGATTCTTTCTAATGGTTCTGTCACACTGGACTGGCTCGAACGTGATCCTCCTCTTTGTTTCACCCTTGGTGTCTTCTTGTCATCCTCCGTGGTGCACCTAAGCAATAGCAACGTGCACGACTTAGGTAGTATATAATTCTCATTAACATTAAAATGATTTTCAGAAAGTAGCGCGTGCACCTCTTGTTGTAGCTTCTTGGCTCGACTACGTGTAATTGGTCCATCAAAGACTTGGACTGGTATTGGTGTAACTTGACTTGGAGGTTGTAACATGTTGTTGGTTGTCGTGGTCATATCACTTGGACTTTTGTGTAAAAGTCAAGTGTGTAGTGTCGGGGTCTCTTCTTCAGTGTGTTCCATCACCAAAGGGCATCACAGCTTTAAGTTGATGTAGCTCTCATGTTTTCTAGCATCGTATGCCCCTTGTTCTTCTTAGTCTCAACTTGAAATGGTTAGTGACAAGAATACCCGAAGGTGCATACTAACTTGACAACATGTTCTTGCTTTTATTGTAAAGGAAAATTTCATCATTTTTTATGATAATCTAGGGTATCTCCAAGTAGTGCTTTGTTTTGTGGTCGCAAGCTTGACCATGGGAACTTTCTGCTGCAACTATTGATAGTGGTGTAGTTCCTAGTTTCACCACCAAACATTTAGCAAAATAATGTTCAAGCTATAAGGTTAGTACCACAATGCATCCACGAGATCTGCAATACTTCTGATAGACATATGCATCCACAACCATACTCCTAAAAAGTTTTGAAACAAGGATATAAATATGGTTATGGTCCTCGTGCAAGCATGTAGAACTAAGCGAGATCAACACTAGGGACATCAAAAATGAGCATGAAACTTGAGGGGTTTTGAAAGTGAAATTTCCATGCTCGTATGTGGAATCCCTCCTCTTGGTCTCTAGAGTCAGTTCAGAAATTTCCATGGCATAGAAGTTTTCTTTCTCAAGAATGGTGTTTGGGAAGCTAGAGGGATATGGTTTGGGTTCGAGCGAGGGTGATGATGCATGTTCAATTTCATAAGCAAGCTTAGGTGAAATGAACAGAGATATAAACTTCATCTCCTTGAACGAGTTATGGTTGGGTTGTTGCTTCGCATTTGGTCTTTCGGGACAAGGGATAGGAGTGGCAGAAGTAGTTGTTCCCAACTTTTCATCAAGACCCCCATGGGAAGGTTTTTCTTGAATAAGATTTTCGAGAGGGTGGCCTATGAGAATATCAAACTCAAGGATGGCATAGATATGGAAGTCCAAGCAAACCTCAGTTTCATTAATTTTTATTGGCATGGCCCTGGCAATCCCACAACATTCAAAGAAGAGTGCTGATGGACTTTTGAAGAGTTTATTGGTCCAGATTAGTGGCATGTTACCTAAAAGGTTTTTTGCTAGGAATTCCGATATGATACTAGTCCCAATTGTGGGGTTGTGTAGGGCTTCTATGTTCATTTCCCTTAACGAACAAGGCTTGGCCATGGAAGGTGAAAAAATCCAAATTGCTTTAGAAGAATGTTTCACTTCCATTAACCATTCCTTTGACGGTTCCACTTTAGGGGAAACATCCTTGGTGTGCTTTTCGTGTCGTGATATCTTCAAGGTATTGCCATAATCCTCGAATTTGATAGGGAACTTTGAAGGATGAAGCACTCTTTCCTTCGGTATTCGTGGTCTAGGTGAGGGTTCATGAGTCAAATCTAAAGATGCAACTAGTTTGTATTTGACTGATGAGGACTCCTCAACACTCGACATGAGTCTTGCCTGGAGGGTTCTACTTTTCATTATGGAGGAAGTGTGTCTTTCTAAGAAGTTTTTGAGGAATTTCACGTGCTCCATCATAGGTTTATGTGTAAACCTACCTCTAGCAGTCACATCTAGGCATAGGTCAACATCAATGTCGAGACCCAAACAAAAGAGACATAAAATCACGCCATCGGGTAAAGACAAATCTGGGCCGGCTTGTATTAATGTTGAAAACCGGTCCCAGGCTACACCTATAGACTCCTTCTCACGCTGCTCAAAGTCGAGGATCGCCCTTGGTAGAGAGACGATACGGGACATAGGGAAGAATGCAAGAGAAAACTTGCCTTTGAGTCCTTCCCAGTCCCCATTCATACTTGCTATGGCTAGAGTGTACCTTTGCTTCGCCTTCCCCTTGAGAGACAAGGGAAACAATGTCCACTTTAGATTTTCTTGTGTCATGCTCAAGATGCTTAGGCATGAACATATTTTCTCAAACTCTAGCAGGTGATTGCATGGGTTTTAATTTTCATGCCCCAAGAAGGGTTGTGCCCAAACCATAGGTTTTAAACTAGGGTGGAGTTCATAGCCAGATGAAAAATTTGGTTTTGAAGGTGGCTTAGGGAACTGCCCCTTTGAAGCAAAATAGTTTTTGATAGGAGTTGAGTTCATGGTGAAAAAGATAAAAGAAAAGATTTTTGTTTTTATAAAAAGATAGGATACAAATACGAGGATGAACTAGGTTCAAAGAAAATAGCAATCGTTCCTCGATAATAGTGCTAGAAATGCTTGTTGGTATTTTTAATGCAAACAAAAATAATCCACAAGTGCATGGAATTACCATTGTAGCATTTCACCCAGAAGTATTTAGGGTATCATATTTTCCACAGGGAACGATGGTACTCTCCTAGCTAGTTCATCCAAGGACAACACAAGGGTAGAGTTGGTAGAGGGTAGAGAGGATTCCTACGGTTTTAGAGTCTAAGGATAGGTAAACTCTACTATTACTCGCTTACTTCGAGCACCGGATTGCACCTGGTTTGCCAAGTGATGCTGGCCTCTAGCTCTACGCCGTACTCGGACTTGGGGGATTACAAGGGACAGATAGGGCTATCACCACCTGCTGCCTACCCCTCAACCATAGGATACGAGGCAAACAAAGGTAGCCTCTTGCCTAGACACCACGTCTACGCTATCGACTACTACTCTAGCACTGTATAGGGTGACCCATCTTTATCGGGAACCCTCTACTAGAGTATCCCCTACGAGAGCGGATGATGAACCCACAAACAAGTAAGAGTAAAGCTTAACTAATCAAAGACTTTGTAACCAAAAGAACCATGGACACTCACTTAGCGGAAGATTTGGTTGAGGTACAGGTGTTCGTCGACGTACAGGTGGGGGAAGACCGACAAGTCTAACACTTCCCCAAACTCTCCCTACTACACAACTCTAGATAGCTATGGCCTAAGCCTTGGAGTGTTGCTCTTGCTTCTTGCTCTCTTCCTTGTGGTGTTGCTTGAAATGAGGAGGAGGGCCCCTCCTTTTATAGGTAGTGAGGAGGGGTTGATCCCATGGAATATTCTTGATCCCTACATGGAAAGTGCCAAACCGACCTCTGGGTCCATTGAATCTGGATGAAAACCTCAGCAACTGACCTTGGGAAGGCGGTATGAGGCAGCCCACGCGAAATGGGGCTAGTTGGGCTAGATTGGGGTCTGGCCGCACTGGGGGTGCGCCTGCACCCTGGCTAGGCTCAACTGCCTCCATCTTCGGTGGGTGATCTCTAGGGAGGCTTCTGACTTGGCCAAAGATGGTTTTGCACGAAGTTGATGTGATTTTTCCTTAGTTATGGGCTTGTCTTCCACTCGTTTGGGCCCTGATTTGGTCCTGTAGTGGGCCTTCTCCTCCTTGGGCTCTTCTGCTTGGTGCAATATGGTGGTATGTTTCGTTTCTTTTGTGCTCTTTGAATGTATTTTTGTTGCATTTCATAGATGCCCTCCTATGATAGGTCAAACACCAAAACTTGTGGAATTTGTTAGTTATATGACCTAATTCTAAGTTTGGTGTCTTGTTTGGATGGATTTTATCTAAATGTTGGTTGTTAAAAGTGTGAGTTAAGGACCGCCAACTACACCCTGCTCCCTGGCCGTGTGGTAGCAACAGGAGGTGACAACCTCATCTTTCCTCTGTAGTCCAACCTAGGTTGGGTAGGTTCTTAAATTGTAGGACCATAGTCGCGTCAGTAGAGTTATCTTTTGCAATCCTCTACCGTCTAGCGGCGTCCCGAAGTGCACAAGAGTAGAGTTAGTCTTAGTTATAATTGGTTATACTTTGACCAAGTAATAAGAACATCATAGGAATCTACCTCATCCATTATTCTCCTGAGTTAACTAGTTATTTATCTTTAATGATCAACCCCTTGAGCGTCCTTATACATAATTTCTTATCATTACATTAACCCCTACTCTAGCTATGCAGGTATGTTGATTAGTAATTACCCCTTTGTTATTCAATAACCTTTACTCCATTGTTTCCCTGTGGTAAAAATATAAATAATGATACTTGAAATATTCCTGGTAAAATGCTACAATGGTATTCTATGTGCTTGCGGAATCCTTCATATTCTATTTGCATTAATAAATACCAACAAACATTTTTGGTGCCGTTGCCAGAGAAGCAATTGGCGTAAAGATTTAGATCATTAACATATCACTAGCTTTAGTTGAATTACCCCTGTTCTGTTATATTGTGGAATAGATAGGACAGTAGATGCTATTTTGACCTTCTAGCAAGCTTCTGCAAGAAAAGAAGAAATAACATTGAAGAAACCAGGGTGCCTGAAGATTCAAGATCCATCAACACTAGAGCCCTGTCATCTCATAGGTTTGTATAAACATACATATATATTCTAACCATGTGTAGATTTGGGAAAAAGGTTGACGTCACAAGAATTCAAATCACATCTCAAGTGACAGAAACAAATGCTGCACTACTCACAAATTCCATGTGAGTCATGGTAAGCATGATCAAGAAAGGTGGGATAGTCTTGCTCATGGACTTTAAACTTGATGAGTAGTTATCTTTTAAATTTCTTGCATTCCACTACACATTTACTTTAAATAATCCATGCATCCATTTCCTTTAGTTTGAATTCTCCCATATCAAATCCATAGCATGTTTAGTTGCATGCATATATCCATGCCACTTGCATCCTTTACCTTAAAAAATCACTCACCATGATCATGCTCTTTCATCTCTATTTGAGTAAATCTCTAAAATGCTATCATGCTACTTTTGTCTGCCATAGTATGCTTTGGTTTGGAAGTACTGTACATACTTTCATTGGCTTTTAAATTAAGCATGGTGCTTAGGTTAAAATGCCTTCGTTAATCAAAATTAGACATGGAGTCTAGTTTGGTTATTAAACTAAAAATTGCTTGTGTAGACACTAGATATTTTGTAGGACTAACCCCTACAGAAAACTCTCAAATTCAATATGGGTAAGTCAAGAGATGAATTCACATTGGAGATGAATCAAGGCATACGATGAACTCCAACAACTCTGCGCAAAAGAAGACAACTCATTTTTCATCAAAGGGAGAACTATGAGTATCAAGGTTAATTCACTTATCTCTTGTTGCAAGTTATCTTTTCCTTGAACCATGCTAGAATGCAACAAACACATGAAAATTGCTATAAGAACATGATAAATAAAATCTATGCTAAAGTAATTCAAAAACCACCTATTCATTAGCATAGATAAAAATCACACAAATTATGGACAATGACCCGTATTTCAAATTTGTTGTACTCCTTCGGGTATGTGTCCATTAACATTTTGCAGGAAAAAATAAATATAAGTTGTACCTATCCATGGTTTGGTATGAACCTGCGAATCCAAACCAAACCACCACTTCAATCATGGAACAAAGAGAAATGAGACGAGTGCCACAAAAAGGATCTACAATAGAAGTACTCACTCATAGGAAGCGGACGAACAAGTCAACAGGCCACAAGTAACGTCGAAGTCAACCTAGCATTGAGCCTTTCTAGGACTCAAGCTAGGAGGCTGATGAGAAGCATGGTGCAACTCACCTCATATCAGCCAATCTGATACTTGCTTTCATCACCTTCGAAGACACCATCTTGCATGTCGTCAACAAGGACAAGACATCGAGATGACACTACATCATGGCGTACATTCTCGTGCTAATAGACATCATCAATCAATGGTTCATTGTCGACTATGTCTCATGAGACCATGAACAATCATGGTTGCAAGATGACGTCCTTAAGTCACTGGAGATGAAGCTTTCATGCAACTACCAATGAGGTTCCATCCTCGACCATCAAGATGGCTAGCAAACAAAGAAGAACAACTCTTCGCCATGCCACTAGAAGACAAAGACCATCAAGGAGAAACTTGAATTTGCATCTCCAATGAACACCAATTCGTCAATCAAGAACCAATGAAAATCAAGAATGGTTGACGAGAGAAGAACAAGTAACTGTCCAAATGGTACAAAGAAAAGGAAAGATCCTTCTCAACAGACTACAAGCCTTCACTAATAGGAATGAAACAATGAGAGGAGCAGAAGGTCCAAACAAAGTACTGAGATCCAAAAAAGAAAGGACAAAAGAATGGCATGACAAGAGGATGAGAAAGGAGTACAACATATGAGACAAAATGCTCATGAACAGTTCAATATGCGAAGTTACTCAAGCAAGGGAGGCTTCTAGCAGAAAGAAAAGATCACCACGAGTCATCTACCCTTCATCACATGGTGCCATCATACTCCAATGATAAAGGCAACATCTTAAGGTAAGTGGTCATTATTTAAAAAGCTTTCCTTTAATCTTGCTATTCACATAAATAAAGAAACAAACATGTTTGAGTACAACTCTGCTTGATCCAACTTGATTAACTCAACATGTTTTGTTCCTTAAGTTTGTTCATAGCACCACTTTATTGATCTCATAGTCTTAACCAAATGAGCTAAAATGTTACATATTTTATCCTTGGAAGATAGTCATAATCATGTAAGGTTTGATACATTAGAGACAGTCCTTCCAAAGGTTAAGCAACTCCACTCGTTTTGACAAATGTATTCAACTGCCACATTCATACTCATCCTTCTGATCTTATCAACCATGTTGTAAGAATGAATGCACATAACATCAACTATAACATGATTTGATGTGCCTAAGGCTAGAGAAAAAATAAAGTTTTGGTTCTGTTGGTATTTTCCCACCAATAGAGCCCATGCACTTGATCTCTACCTTGTCTTTATGAGCAGAACACACTTCAAGCAAAGTGTCAAGGAGATGATCACCCAAATTCTACAAGTGAAAGTTCTGAACCAGCAATAATGATGCACACAAGATGTCGCTAGTTTCTACTACTGATGGTTGACTTTGAAATGCTATCAAGGAGGAACAAGTAAATAAAGGATGCGCCTGTCAAACCTAAATCAAATTCAAAACCAATACGGGTTTGGCAGAAGAAGGTGGCACCACCATTGGAAGTGCCACTCTTGGAGGTACCACCACAAGAATTCTCATCTTCAAGAGCGAACCGAGGTACTCGATCAATGAACTTGCACAACTATCAGGGGCAAGATTATGAAGCAACCTCAAGTGTGCATCAAGGAGGACGCATGTTTTTCTCTGACCGAAGGTAAGCATGGGACACGAGATGGCCAGCCTCTAGCAACAATAGCAACATGGGACACGAGATGGCCAGCCTCTAGCAACAATAGCAACAGCAAAAATCAAAATTGGGAGGCTTTGTTCCAGCACCTCCACATCTGCCCACCTCGTTGAGCAACCATGACAACAACCAGCTTGGGGGAGAAGGCATCCCCCATGTATCTAGATAAGTATTTTTTTTCTTTTATTATTCTTAGTTTGTTTTATATATATATTAGAAAAAAGATGAATAACTAAAAAATGAAATAAAAAGTTATCTTTATAGAAATATATATAGTTATAATGTGTAATCTAAAAATGAAAACAAAATAAAGAGAGTGTGTCCAGTTTGCTTTAATTTGTTTTTAAGAGTTGAATAAAATAAAAAGGACTCTGAAGATAATCTTTTAAAATGAAAATGATGAATAGTTGCTCTGTTGTAATTCCTTTCAAGTACCTAGTTTTTGGCCTTGAATTTTCCTGAGTTTTGGATAAGATTGTTTTCATATAAGGATTTACTTTGAACTTGAAACTCATGGGTAGCATATGCTTGATCTAAGTCTAGGTAATTGACAGATATGATATGAGAAGGCCTGAGCTGTTGTTTATCTTATTCTAAGTGATACTAGAATTATGGAGATTTATCTTTTAAAAAACCCAAAAAATGCTATGATGAGTTCCTGTATGACAAAGCTTGAATTCCTACAAGAGCCATACATGATATTTAGGCTAGGAAAACTTCTACTTATATGCTGCTTGTTTTGCATTGAGTTTTGTCAAGCATTGTTGACCCTTATGAGAGATTTGTCATGCTCTTAAAATCAAGATCATGTATGTTGACACCTATGGAGGCACACAGAGACAAAATCCGCAAGCGCACGAGTATCGAAGTAGTTTTCACCTAGAGTATTATCGAGTATCGTATCCATGGGGAAATGTGTGTGTTGTCTAACAACTAGTTTGTCTAGGGATAGCAATCAAGGTTTAAGGTATGAGTAGAGAGGATTCCTATGGTTATGACCCTATGCAAAGCAAGGCTTATGATTCTAGTGTTCACTTCGAGACGCCACTTAGACGGTAAAGCACTACTAATAGATAACTCTGCCGACATGACTACAGTCCTACTAATTTAAGAACCTACACAATTCGGTGTGGACTACAAAGGATATACGGGGTTATCACCTCCCGCTGCTACCACACAACCAAGAAGCAGGGAGCAAACACATGTAGCCGATAGCCTAAGCACCACGCTTAAGCTAACGATTACTACTCTAATCTAGAGATCTAGCAAGGACTAGAGCACTCAAAAGAACCATGAACCCATGAACAAAGGAGCACAAAACTTACTTTAAATAGAAATCAATTATTGAAGGTATCTCAGATGTAGACTTGGAGAAGCCTAGATCTACCAAAGTACAAGCCGTAGAGGTAGCATCGACAGGCCGGTACCTCCTCCCAACTCCTCCCTCACTCTCTAACTCACTATTTTCTAGGTACAAGACTAGATCTTATAGAGGACTAATCTTCTCTTGAGAGCTGGCTCTGATCCTGACATGGAGGATATGAATTAGGGTTTTAAGATGGTCACCAAGAGGGGGGTACAGGGCCGTATATATAGGGGATATCATCAATTCTAGACCCTCAGATCAAACAGACTTGAATAAATGGCGTAGATGTGATCTTTAAGGCGGTGGGGAACTGACATTCAAAGGGGACGCTGACTCGTAGGTCCCAAAGGCTGGCCAGTTTGTAGGTGGGGCTGACCAGCGCCCCTATCAGCGTCTTGGCCTGATCTTCGTTGGAGAGTATTCTAGTGTCTTCTAGAGTCTTCCCAAGTAGGTACCATCGTGGAAAAATGTGATTTACTTTAACAAATAGGTCCACCTTGACAGTTTTTTGGATAAACCTTGCTCAAAACACAGATTCACCAAAACTCATGGAATTTGTCAATTTAAACCCCTAAACCTATATTGATGATCATTTTTATGCATTTATATAAGTTATGTTGACGGTTTATGATGAACAATATCAACCATCAACAAGCTCCCCCACACTTCACCTTTCTAGACCCTGAGCAAAGTTAAACTTGAACAATGGATCAGGAGTTGCTACAATGCTTTCACTCCTCAATAGCACACATGCGTTCAATCAAAAATTCTCCTCCGGATTAGAATAAACTGATCTGACTTTCAAACTTACCCATATTACCTTTAACCATGGGCTTCTTAGCCTTCACTTGGGTCTTGAGTAATTGAAAGATAGAACGATCAAGTCAAGCACTATGTCTCAAGTTCTTTGTTCCACCATTATTTTGGAGTTTTTGTAAGTTTTCAAAATAAAACTCAGAGATTTCATTGTATGACACTCTCAAGTCTCTCAGTATATGTGGTACTTGTGAATCCTCACCAAAGCAATAATGATGTTATGCCTTTTTTCTTCCTACCAGTAAGGTTTATGTGGAGTTCATAGGTAGGGAGAAAGCTAGAGCATACTTGTAATGCATATATTGTAAAGTCACACAACGGATCCAAAGAGAGTTGGATCATACAATCAAATCAAGATATGCATGTGTGTGGATATATGAGGTGAATATATATACGGTAGCTAACCTAATTCTACTATGCTCCTTGAAAACATATCTCTCTCTTGAAACTTGAAAATAGTTTTGCGAGAGAACAGGGGCTATCTTATTCATTTTTCTTCTTCTTTTACGTGGGCATCTAAGTACCCATTATTTTAGATATCTCGGATACTTGTCTATTTTTTCAACTTTTTTTCTTTTTTTATGAATAACTCCTGCATAACCCATGCCTCTTTCTGTAACAAAACTTTTGAGAGATAGCAACAAGAACTTGCAACATTTATTTGGTGGATGGAAAACCTAACAAGCATATTTTTGTGTTCAACTCTAGTATAGGAGTAGAACATTTTTGGGTGGATCTAGATGGAAGGCATGTTTTTGCGCCTACTCCCAGTGTAGGAGTAATGCATATGTGGGTGGTGTGTACATGATCTTGATTTTAAGAGCATGACAAATCTCTCATAACGGTCAACAAAGCTTGACAAAACTCAATGCAAAACAAGTAGCATATATGTGAAAGTTTTCCTAGCCTAAATAACATGTATGGCTCTGGTGGGAATTCAAGCTTTGTCATATAGGAACTCATCATGTAGCATTTTTGTGTTTTTCAAAAGATAAATCTCTAGAACTTTAGTGTCACTTGGAATAAAATTAACAGCAGCTTAGACCTTCTCATACCATATCCGTCAATTACCTAGACTTAGATCAAGCATATGCTACCCACAAGTTTCAAGTTCAGAGTAAATCCTTATATCAAATTAATTTTATCCAAAACTCGGGAGAATTCAAGGCTGAAAACTAGGTACTTGAAATGAATTATAATAGAGCAACTATTCATCATTTCCATTTTAAGTGATTATCCTCAGAGCCCCTTTTTTTATTTAGCTCTTAAAAGAAATTAAAGCAAACTAGACACACTTTTTTTATTTTTAGTTATTCATTTTTAACATATATATATATAATAAAATAAACAGGGAAGAGATACTTACCTGGATACACAGGGGTGCATCTCCCCCTAGCTGGTTGATGGTAAACCTGGCCAAGGATGAAGTGCAAGGCTAGCAGACCCAAGACCGGTCAGCCTTCCTTTCTCGTGGTTTTTTCATCGTTTGTCGATGTCGTGCTTTGCTTGGGAGGCTTGCCTCCCCCACACTTGAATTTTGTTACCTTGCATATACAATATGTGGAGACAAGCACCAACAAAAGACTAGAGAAATCCTAGCAATATACTTTAGCAGTTAAACATGGGTTTTTAAGTTTTTTCACATAGTAAAGAAGAAGAGTTGAATTGAAAATGTTATTTAAATTCTATAAACTTAATTATATCTAATTCTTCTTTTGAACTCCACCTATGTTGACTGGAAGACTTTCTTAAGTCATCTCAACATAGCCGGTCCCAAGCCCGGGTAAAGGAGGAGGGTGTGTTAAGGTCTGGCAAACCAACAGTAAAAAAACAGCCACTCTCATGGATTTGAAACCCACAAGAGATTCGTTGGGGTGTAACCCTCTTAGCGACGCGCTACATCAGAACCCGGGTGTGGTGTTAAATGGGCAAGGGCCGGGTCGTCATCCCCTTAGTGGCGCGTCGTATCATGATCCGGGTACGATGAAAAATGAGCAAGGGTCGGGCCGTCGCAACCTTAGTGGTGCGCTACATCTACGCCCGGGTGTAGTGAAAAATGAGCAAGGGTCTTCACACTTCCCTCGACGGGTGCGAAGGGTAAGGAAGCTAGCCGAGCCAACTAGGATTTGTCTAGGTACCTGGAACATAGGGTCCCTAACGGGTAAGCTAAGAGAGCTAGTCGATGCAGCAATTAGAAGGCGTGTAAATATTCTATGCGTTCGGGAGACTAAATGAAAGGGCCAGAAGGCGAAGGAGGTGGAGGATACTGGCTTCAAACTTTGGTACATGGGGACAACATCGGGTAGGAATGGTGTAGGAATCTTGATCGATAGGAGCCTTAAGGATGGAGTCGTTGATGTTAGGAGGCAAGGCGACCGGATTATCTTGGTCAAGCTGGTAGTTGGAGATTCAGCTCTGAATGTGATCAGTGTCTATGCCCCTTAGGTAGGTCTTAGCGAGGGCACCAAGAGGCAGTTTTGGGAAGATCTTGATAGCATGGTTAGTACCATGCCTATCAGCGAGAAACTCTTTATAGGAGGAGACCTCAACAGCCATGTTGGTGCGACTAATGTAGGTTTCGAGCGGGTGCACGGGGGGTTCGGGTATGGTAGTAGGAATCAAGAGGGGGAGGATGTTTTGAACTTCGCACTGGCCTATGACTTGTTGATAGCGAACACCCTCTTTAGAAAGAGGGAATCTCATCTAGTAACCTTTCGTAGTGGACAACACTCGAGCCAGATCGACTTTATCCTTGCAAGGAGGGAGGATAGACGTGCTTGCTTTGATTGTAAGGTGTTACCTGGAGAGTGTGTTGTCCCTCAACATAAGCTTGTGGTGGCGGACTTTTGCTTTCGGGTACGTGTCCACTAGGACAAACGAGCCAAGATTGTGAGAATGAAGTGGTGGAAGCTTAGAGGGGAAGCAGCGCAAACGTTTAAGGAGAGGATGCTAGACGAGGGGCCTTGGGAAGAAGGAGACGATGCCGACGACATGTTGCTAAAGATGGCAACATGTGTCTAGAAGGTGGCTTCAGAAGTGTTTGGCGTGAGTAGGGGAGGCAAACGGGAAGTGAAAGACACATGGTGGTGGAATGACGAGGTGCAAAGGGCTATTAGGGAGAAGAAGGAGTGTTTCAAGCGTCTCCACCATGACAAGAGTGTAGCTAACATCGAGGGCTATAAAATAGCGAAGAGGGTTGCAAAGCGAGCAGTGAGTGTAGTAAAAGGTCAGGCGTACGGTGACCTTTATCAGCGGCTAGGCATGAAGGAAGGGGAGAAGGACATTTATAGGATGGCTAGAATCCGCGAGAGGAATACAAGGGACATCAACCAAATAAAATGCATCAAGGATGTGACAGATTGACTTCTGGTGAAGGATGAGGAGATCAAGGATAGATGGAGAAAGTACTTTAACAAGTTGTTTAATGGGGAGAATGAGGGTCCTGCCTTGGACGACTCATTTGACGATACCAACAGACGCTTTGTGAGGAGAATTCAGGAGGCAGAGATTAGAGAGGCTTTGAAGAGGATGAAGGGAGGTAAAGCGATGGGCCCTGATGGTATCCCCATTGAGGTGTGGAGATACCTAGGCGCTAGAGCGATAGTATGGTTAACTAAGCTTTTTAGCCTTATTTTTCGGTCTAACAAGATGCCTGAAGAATGGAGGAGAAGTATATTAGTACCTATCTTCAAGAACAAGGGAGATGTTCAAAGTTGTACTAACTACCGTGGGATTAAGTTGATGAGCCATATGATGAAGCTCTGGGAGAGGGTTATCAAGCATCGCCTAAGGAGAGTGACACATGTGACCCAAAATCAGTTTGGGTTCATGCCTGGTAGGTCGACCATGGAGGCAATTTTCTTATTATGACAATTGATGGAGAGATATAGGGAGCAGAAGAAGGACTTGCACATGGTCTTTATTGACCTCGAGAAGGCATATGACAAAGTACCGAGAAATGTCATGTGGTGGGCCTTGGAAAAGCACAAAGTCCCAACTAAGTACGTTACCCTCATCAAGGATATGTACAGGGATGTGGTGACATTTGTCCGAACATGTGATGGCGACACCAGTGACTTTTCAATTAAAATAGGACTGCATCAGGGGTCAGCTTTGAGCCCTTATTTATTTGCTTTGGTGATGGATGAGGTCACAAGGGACATACAAGGTGATATCCCTTGGTGTATGCTCTTTGCTGATGATGTGGTGTTAGTTGACGACAGTAGGGCAGGGGTTAATAGGAAGTTAGAACTATGGAGGCACACGTTAGAGTCGAAAGGGTTCAGACTTAGTAGGACTAAGACCGAGTACATGAGGTGCGATTTCAGCATGACTAGGCACGAGGAGGGAGACGTTAGCCTCGATGGGCAAGTGGTGGCCAAGAAGGATACTTTTTGGTATTTAGGGTCGATGCTACAAAAGGATGGAGACATTGATGAAGATGTTAGGCATAGAATTTCAGTCGGCTGGTTGAAATGGCGTCAAGCTTCTGGCGTTCTCTATGACAAAAGGGTGCCTCAGAAGCTGAAAGGTAAGTTCTATAGGACGGCGATTCGTCCGACGATGTTATACGGTGCTGAGTGTTGGCCTACAAAAAGGCGACATGTCCAGCAATTGAGTGTAGCAGAGATGCGTATGTTGCGTTGGTGTTGTGGGCACACAAGGAGGGATAGAGTCCGGAACGATGATATTCGGGATAGGGTTGGGGTGGCACCAATTGAGGAGAAATTGATTCAACATCGGTTGAGATGTTTTGGACATGTCCAATGGAGGCCTCCTGAGGCGCCGGTGCGTAGTGGAGTTCTAAAGCGGACCGATAATGTAAAGAGCAGTAGAGGTCGACCTAAACTAACTTGGGACGAGTCCGTTAAGAGAGATCTTAAGGAGTGAATATCTCCAAGGATTTAGCTATGGACAGGAGCGCTTGGAGATTGGCAATCAACGTGCCTAAACCATGACCTCTTTTTTTCTTGTGCCCTTTATGTCCCTTTATGTGTCTCCCTGTTTCTCGTCTCTTTTGGGTTTCATCTCTAGCCTACCCCAACTTGCTTGGGACAAAAGGCTATGTTGTTGTTGTTGTTATTGTTGTCTTCTTTTGGCAATTGTGTGTCATGGAAAACTTTTAAATGCTGACCATTTACCTTGAAAAAGCGTACCTTCATCATTTTGAAACATGACAACTCTATGAGACGATGTGCTAATTACCTTGTAAGGTCCTTCCCATTTGCTTCATAGTTTTCCATGTCCAAAGAACTTCACTCTAGAGTTGAAAAGCAACACCTTGTTGTCTGGTTTGAATTCCTTCTTTTTCAATCTTTTGTTATGCCATCTTTTTGTCCTCTCCTTGTAGAGTTTTGCATTATGATATGCCTTTTCTAGCCATTCCTCTAGCTTAGAGAGTTGCATTTTTCTCTTCTTTCCAACTACTTCAAAGTCCATGTTCCATGTTTTTATGGCCCAATGAGCTTTGCATTTCAACTCGATAGGTAGGTGACATGTCTTCTCATAGACAAGTTGGTATGGTGACAATCCAAGAGGTGTTTTGTAAGCTATTTTGTAAACCCATAGTGCTCCGTGTAACTTATCTTTCCATGTTGTTCCCATCTCATTGACAGTCTTCTAAAGAATGTTCTTGATTTGCATGTTTGACGTTTCTGCTTGTCCGCTAGTTTGAGGATGATATGGTGCCACGATGTTATGACAGACCCCATGATTGGATAAGAAGCGTTAGAACTTTCTATCAATGCAGTGAGGACCTCCGTCGCTAATTACCATGCGTGGAACTTCAAAGCGTGGAAAGATAGTCTCAGAAAACATCCACTTGGCATTATTGGAATCTGTAGCTCAACATGGTAAAGCTTCAACCCATTTTGAGACATAGTCGACCGCCACCAAGATGTATTTGCACCGTCAGGATTTTGGAAAGAGTCCCATGTAGTTGATGCCCTAGACATCAAAGAGTTCTAACTAGAGGTTGGTGGTGAGTGGCATGGTGGCCCTACCGTTGTACGACTGAGGGTGTGGATTAGACGAGGGGTATAGGGGTTCAAGGCAGAGCTGGTGGCCAAATTGGAGACACGGTGGTGCGATAGAGAGTGCGTGCGAGCTCACCGGAACAAGGGCGGCAATGACGGCTTGGTTCATCCGCCCTGGGCGTGGAGAGAGCGAGAGAGAGTCAGAAGTGGAAGTGAGGGTGGATGTAGCATCGTGGTGCTCAAGAGACCTGCTCGGACCTTACCAGTGGGGCCATGGCCAGTGTACGGACACCATGGTGCTCCCACGCGGTAGACGTTGTCTGAACCCGATCGGCTACGGTCGATTGAATCGACCTCCATTTAGGTGACTGACAACGCCATTTGGAGTCCTCATTACTCCTAATCTAGCTCGAATTAGCAAAAGGTGATAACAACAATTTTGTAGAGCTATGTGTGTACAACAATGTTGTCAATTGGATCTTGGACTGATTCGGTCTAGATTATGAGTTATGTGGCTCCAAAGTAGGGTACAGTGAAACTGTATTTCAGTTTCAGACTTAGCCAAAACACTAAGTCCTAAAATGGCCCCAATGACTGACTTGTGGGCCAGTTTTGAGCATGTTTTATCCATTTTCATGAGATGGCCATATTGAGACTTTTGTTCCTTATGAAATTCTCTACAACTTTGGTTAAGTTTGCTCCTCCATGCAAGATTTCTAAGCTAGACTTTTTAAATAGTCAAACAAAGGCATTCTAGGGCTAAGGGCTTGGTCAACATCACATAGGAGGGCATTTTGGTCAATTTGGTCAACATGAACATTGTTCCACTAATGATCCTAAGTGTAATTAAGATATTGTAGGGAATAATTACCCACACCACACATTGATCACACCAAAATCAAGCATCACATGCATTGAAACAAGGAAAAACAAGTGAATTGCTACTTTTGTTTCCAAGCCATGTTTCATGAGTGTGTTGCATAGCACTTGCTAATCATGTTTCACTAATGTGGGTGACATGTCTCAAAAATAAGTTGCACATGTTGCCGTTGGGTGTTGCACACTACTAATTTCATAAACACACTTGAAATATAAGCACATGTTGCAATGTTTCAAAAGCATGTTTCACACATTATAAGCTCATGCATGAATGAATGATGCTCAAGTTTATGAAATGCAAGTGCAAATATGGAAGCCAAACACCTAGGGTGTTACAGCGCTCGTAAGAGGGGCGCTCCCCCAACAATATGGGTTGTCATCTTTTTCCCCCGAAAAGGATTGTTCCTGAACTATAGTTATGAACCAAGGGCGAATTTCATAACTATTGGTCAGGATAGGTTTTGGTGATGGAGGTGGCTCCAAACTAGTACCCTTTGGAGGTGTGAATTAAATGATAGGAATGTGATTCATGGTATAAAACATAAAGGATAAAATATACTTGGATGACTCGGTTCTAAATTAGAACAGCTATTGTTCCTCGGCAATGGCACTAGAAAGCTGGTTGACACTAGATATGGCAAACAGATAAATCCATAAGCGCACAGATGTTAATGTAGCTTTCACCCGAGAGTTTTCCAAGGTATCATATTTCTACGGGGAACGCTGTGGGGGATATGACCCCCGGTATCCATAGGACCAGTCATGGGCTGCACCATTAGAGGTGGCCCAGCCCACATGATCAAGGCATGCAATGCAAGGCTACAAGAAGATGTGATTTATTAGATATTGTAATACCAAATAAGATATTTTCCTTGTAACCCTACCCCTCCAGAGTATATAAGGAGGGGCAGAGGTCCCCCAGTCGATAGCTACATGGTTATCGAAATCAATACAAACCAACAGAGCACAAGACGTAGGGTTTTACGTCACCTTGACAGTCTGAACCTGTATAAATCTTGTGTCTTATATCTCTGTTACCATCCGGTTCCGGATCACGCGCACCTCTACCAATCAATCTATACCAACGCAGGTAGCCCCCTTGGTGGACTGCCAAGCATCTTTTGTCAACAGTTGGTGCACCAGGTAGGGGTGTGCGCTTGATCCATGGTGAGCTAGATGGCATACCTCAAGATCAGCATCGTGTTCTTTGGTTTTGCATGTGAATTTCTTCATCGCCGTCATCTATGGTGAGATCGTTCTTTGGTCTCGGCAAGATCGTTCTTTGGTTTTGCACGGGAATTTCTTCATCGCCATCATCTATGGCAATTCTCTTTCTGGCATACCTTGATCTACAGAGTGCCAGGGGCCGGTGCAACCACCTTGACCTACTCGTAAGGCACTTAGTTGAATCGTCCAGTTAGATTCCAACGTCCAGCTTCTCCTAAGTCCACGCTGATGACATGTGGGCAATCTGCTCCGACCAGCTCTGACTCTTCGAGAGGCCTACGAGCACCATGCGAGACTTGGGCATGATGAGTAGCCTGTCTGCGACACACAATCAAATCCCTATCTCCACGAAACCCCTACCGTTCAGATCCGATCTCATCATCATGCCTAGGCACTTGCACGTGATCCATTCAAGCTCATGCATGATTGATGGGCAAGCAAGCAAATAAGGAAGGTGTAACGTGTACATCTAAATGGAAGCCAACTATAGATTGCTAAGGCATTTGCATGTGTGCATGCACGTACGCATCGTCTCCCAACGCATGCAAGGGCCGACTTCATGCATACACGAGACCAAAACACCTCGTTCGACCACATCAAGCTACTATGCCCATCCGACTACGACTCCGTCCATCTGACTATGTCAAGCCACCAGCAAGCCGCTAAGCGAGCCGTCCGAGTCCAATATCATTGACCTAAAATTATGACTAAAGATAAGTACCTTTCATATATCTGCATTTAATACAACTTTCTCCTCGTCATGTTTCTCCAATTATTATTTTTATAGTTAATCTCCATGTTTAATATCTCCATGTTTTAGATGCTTCATTTATTCTCCATGCTTAAGATGCTCCATTCGTTCTCCATAATGCAATATCTTTAAGATATTCTCCACTTGAATCGCCGACTAGCCACGTTCTTACTTGCGGCATCCAGAAATGGCTCTGACCTCAACTTCGCTCCTACACATGCACGAGCCACGCTCTGCATTATGGATAGTCAGCAGCGGCTCCTTGGCGATGCTCTCTCTCTTATGCGTACACGGGTGCCGGCCACTCTGCGCTATAGAGCTTGAGCTAGTCGGGGCTGGTGACACGATATAGAACCAACTGGAAGGAAGTTACTCATATTTAAAATATGAAAACTTCAAACAAACATAATGTTTATCTACAACAGATCGCTGACCTGCATATTTGTATTTCATCACCACTGATTTTTCTTTGGAGTTCGTATATTTTTATATCATGTACTACCCATTCTACGTATTTGTTTTACAGGGGCCTGGTTTAGTAAACAAGCTTATTTTTTATGCTCAGGGACTGGATCATACGAGAAGGACAAAAGGATCATCGTCCGGGTGACCACACTACCTCGCAGTCGGACTTCCCGCCGATCAGTCGGACTTCTCTGCTGATCAACTGGTCGGACTGCTAGGTTCATGGACTTCGTCGCTGACTAGTTAGTCAAACTGTTCGGCACTCACTTCTACTCGGCACTCAATTTTCCACCGACTAGTTGGTTGGCCTGCTCGGTGCTCGATTCTTCACTAACCAGCTAGTCAAGTGAAAGCTGAAGTTTGGTTTTGCTAATTAATGACACCAAGTTGCTAATGCCATGTGTTAAGTGTTTTGAGTTAGGCATAAGCAACACATGTGATAAAGGTGTTTGTGGCAAGGAGTGGTGGCCACAAGATTACCAAGATATGGTACATGGACATGAAATGATGATCATGGTGATCAAGCATGGGGAGATGGACATGGAACAAAGTGATCAAGGCAAAGGTATAATCATAGGGTTTGCTTTTGCTGGTCTAAGATGAGTAGAGAAGTGATTGACCAGGTTTAGATTGATAGCCAACTATCAAGAGGGGAAATCATGGTTAGCTCATGAATCAAGTGCTACTAGATCATCATCTTGAGCATATGCATTAGGATCTAGTAGAAAGCTAACGTAATACCTTGAAAAATGATTGTGAAAATGCTAACACACATGCACATGGCGATATATACTTGGTGGTGTTAGCATATTTGCGAAGGCGGTGGAGTTTGAGCGGTAGAGAGGGGTTTGTGTGGAAGTGAAACGCCTATTTTCCATTGCGCCGGAGGTGAGAAAAGGTGGCAAAAGTCCGGAGTGTTTATCTCTGAAAAATTCTAACCAGATGCTGCACCGGACGCGGTCTAGGGTGGACCTGCGCGTCCGGTCAGCTCAAGTCGACGGCAGAGGCACAGCACGCCTAGGGTTTGTGACCGGACGCTGGTCTGGCCTGACCAGCGCATTCGGTTAGTTCACCTAGGCGCAGAGGAGAAGCGCACGTAGAGTGCGTGACCGGCATGTCCGAGGGTCCCTGGGACCGGAGCGTCCGGTTAGCATCGACTTGTGCAGCTTGGTGGCGTGACGTGAAGCGGACGCGGTGGTGCATCCGGTCACGTGCGACCGGACGTGTCCGATCGCGTGGGGAGGTCTCTAGACTCCGATCGGATGCCGGGTGTAGCACGTCTGGTCAAACGGTGAAGTGCATCCGGTCACGACAACGACTCTATCTAACTTGCACTGCTACTGTTTTCCTGTAGTGACCAGACGCGTTCGGTCACCCTAACCAGTGCGTCCGGTCATCACGATTTTCACTGTGATGTCTTGTAACGGCTAGTTGCTTACCCCTTCGCTATAAATAGATGGTGGCCAGGTTTGGAGGGTTCTCTCTTGACTCTTTGAACACTTGAGACATACTTTGAGATAGAGAACTTCCCGTCCACTCATCTCCTTGCTTGGTTGCATAATCCTAGAGAGATTGAGTGAGATTCAAGTGCATTGCATTAAGAGTTGCATCTAGTGGCACTTGATTCATCAAGTTGGCTGTGATTTCTTGTTACTCTTGGGTGTTTCCCAACACCCTAGATGGCTTGGAGCAGTGGTGGTGTTGAGCTTATGATTGGAGATTGTTTCAAGCCTCACCAATTGATTGTGAGGGGTTCTTGAGCCTTCCCCGTGGGAGTTCGCGAATTGGCTACTCTAGTGGAGCTCGTGGCTTAGAGGATCCTCATCTTGTGAGTGGATGTGCGGCACCTGCTAAGAGTTTGACTCTTGATAGTAAATTAGCTCGCTATCCATCAAGTGGGTGCATCGCCACAATGAGAAGTAGCTTGCCGGGAAGCAAGTGAACCTCGGTAAAAAATCTTGTGTCATCTCTTGCCGAGGATTCTCATTGTGATTGTGTGTAATTTATTCTTTGGATACATCTCATCTCTATCCCATCGGTACAAGAATCAATTCACTTCCCTTTTACATTCATGCACTATATTTTGTCTAGTGTGCTTAGAGTAGTTTGTATCACCTAGGGGTATTTAGTTTAGAGACTTAGCTTTGTTGGTGTGAACTAGAGATCATAGCCTTGCACTAGAATTGTATTTGTGGCTTGCATAAAAGTAGTTGAGCTAGTGCTAAAATTAGCTTCGCCATCTTATATACTAACCTTGTTGTTTAGTGAAGCTTGTAGAAAATTTAAATAGGCTATTCACCCCCCTCTAGCCATTTGGACCTTACATCAGGTTGTTCGTCGCTTCATCGTCAGCTATGCTGGGGGCTCACCAGCTAAGCTAGGGACTTCTTGGCATTTGGATTCTTCATGCAAGCGTCGCTAGCTAAGCTAAGGACTTCCTTGGTGATCAGATCTTGCTACGTCTCATCGGTGTGCTATCAAGCTGCTCCATGCTGTTCGGATCAAGGTGCTGATCTTGGGCAGCATGTCTGGGGTCTTGATATGTACATGTCAGATGACATCGCCAAGCTTTCTAAGTTATTTTCTTTGACCCTGCTACAAGATTTATTTCATCTTCCAGCAGGCTCGGGGACTAAGTGGCTACACTTCACCTCATGGTGAATGTAGTGCTCTTTTCTGATTTACCCTCCTTATTGACTAAAAGTGTCTAAGTGGCTTCACTTCACCTAAGGTGGAGAATTTTCAAATTTTATCTTGAGCCCCTTGCATCCTTCTGGCAAGCCTTGCTCACGCAAGTTCGAGGCCTGCTAGCCAGTTTTAACTAGTCAGCTTTAATTATCTCTGCTCGGATCACCAATTAAACTAGTCGGCTTCAATTATCTTCGCTCAGATTACTAGTTAAACTATTCGGCTTCAAGTTAAACTGCTCGGACAAGATCAAGATGGCATTGCTCAGAAGGATACAAGGTGCTCAGGGACTAGCTGTGGGGGATATGACCCCCGATATCCATAGGACAAGTCATGGGCCACACCATCAGATGTGGCCCAGCCCACACAATTAAGGTGTGCAACGTAAGGCTGCAAGAAGATGTGATTTATTAGATATTGTAATACCAAATAGGATATTTTCCTTGTAACCCTACCCCTACATAGTATATAAGGAGGGGCAAGGGTCCCCTAGTCGACAGCTACATGGTCATCTAGATCAATACAAACCAACAAAGCATAGGACGTAGGGTTTTACGTCACCTTGATGACCTGAACCTGTATAAATCTTGTGTCTTGTGTCTCTGTTACCATCTGGTCCCTGATCACGTGCACCTCTACCAATCAATCTACCATCGTGGGTAGCCCCCCTCGGTGGACTACCAAGCATCTTTTGTCGATAAACGTGAAGTGAACTATTTAAGAACTAAGAGTGTCCAAGGCTAAAAGTAATAGGTAGAGAGGATATATGTGGTTTCTCTGAACTAAGGCAAGATTAAGGAATACTATATCATGGTTGTTTACTTTAGGGCATACTTGCCCTAACCTCACTCAGAGGGTTGATTAGGCACAACAGCACCACGAGCCCTACCTTTTAATAACTAGACCAATCGTGGTGGAATACAAAGGATGGACAGGGTTGTCACCACCTGCCATCGACCACAATCTTTCCGGAGGCCTAGCCGTAAACACAGGCAAGCTATAGCCTAAGCACCATGCTTAATCTATAGACTCACTACTCTAATCATGTACATGATGAAATGAGACTAGAGCACTCTAACCAAGCGGTGAAATCAGTAAACACAATAATATAAAAAATACTTAATTAATGCAAAAGAGCAGAGTTACCACATAGAAGATACTGGACTTCACTCGAAGAAGAGCTTCATCCGGTGAAGTACAAGAAGAGAGGATGCTGACAACCCCAGCCCTTTTCCAAGCTTCTCCTCACTCTCTCCCTATCTTCTACTTCTAAGTAGTAGAGCTACAGAGCTTTGCCTAGCTACTACTTATCACTTGGAGTGATGGAATAGGATGGTGATGATTACAAATGGCGCCTCCACCACTATTTATAGCTCTCCAAGGTCAGTTGTTGTAGGGAGGGTACTTATAGATGTCAAATAAGGCGATGGAGGTAACTTGGGCGCTGGGCGGCGTGGTAGGGGCATCGACCAGCCCTTGATTTCACATCCTTTCGATCGTAGGGCCTTGATTGGCTCCCAAAGGCAATTGTAGAGGCAGCACATGCGAAGATTTAGACAAGAAGTCAGTTTGGAGGTCGATTGGAAGGCTCCAAGTTCATGACAGTGGACCCATGGATCCAAGACCACTCCATCATGACCATTGATGCAAACCGACTTAAATCAACGCATGAGAGAGCTTGTGAAGCAGCTCCCATGGATCCATGATGTGGACAGTGCCAAGGTGGCACATGGGGGGCCATGTGGTGCCCTATTAGGGCCGGTCGGTGGCCCCAAATGGCTCCAAGGCTTCTTGCCATGTCCACTTGTCTCCATGTGTCCATATTTGTCACCTTATTGCTTATTTTTGCTCAAATTTCCTGCATACAAATAAATCTTCATGTACAAGTGGAACTAGGTGAATTATAAAGCAAATCCTTCACATACGATGATGTTTTTCCTCACCTAGCTTTTGGGTGAAATGTTGATGGTCAAAATGGGTGTTAGTGACCGTCAACTATGCACATCTTGATCTAAGAGTATGGCACTTCTCTCTTTGGATCCTCGGTTTGACTTTACAACATATGCAATGCAAGTATGCTATATTGTTTATCCCTACCTAAAGCTCCACATAAACCTTTTAGAAGTAGGAGAAAACAAAAGAAGGCAAAATATTGACATGTCTTGGTAAGGATTTATACACCATTGTGTGATTTGAGAGTGCCACTTATGGAGTATAACGTGAACTATGCTTTTTCTTGAGAAAAAACTATAAAAACTCTAAGTTGCTAAGATGTGAGATTGGGAAGATGACTTTGTTTCAAGAACTATTCCACTTTTTAACAACCCAAGGAAACATGTTAGCTAATGCCACAAATCCCACTTGTGTAAAGAATGTGTTGGAATAGCTTTTATGTAAACCATATATCTTAGGATGTTATGCTCATGATTACTTTTATCTCTAAGCTTTGATCGAGGACGAGCAAAGGGGTAAGTGTGGGGAAGTTTGTTGGCGGTCCTTAACGATCAAATCTGACCACCAATTAAGATGTAAAATGAGAAGAAAATAGCAATCTTGAACACATGCATTTGCTATTGACCTAGTTCCACATGTATTTGGAAAAAAAAAATTTGTAGGACATAAACACAAATGCATGAAAATTTTCACCGAATAGCGCTTTCCGATGCTGATTTGCGCAAAGGAATAATAGAGAAGCCCATCAACTTAAATTTATTTGGGCAAAATACCCACCAAGGAGGAGCCTAGGAACCATCACCGACCCACCATGCAAAGGCAGTGGCAAGAGGGCCAGGTCAAGTGGCACCTGACCCTAGGGGGTGGGTGACCCCCCACCGGTGCCTCTCTACCGCCCCTTCGAATGGTGGTGGCATGAGGCATGCAGAAGGCGGTGAAGCATGTACTTCACGCCAAATATAGACGTACACACCGCCTTACTCCCTATATAAATAGAGGGGCAACCCCCTCTCAACACACACAACACACAAGAGCAAGATCACTCCTCCTTTGAGCTTCACTCCAAGGGCTTAGGCCCTAGATAGCTAGTAGAGTAGTAAGGGAGAGATGTGATGGAGAGCTCAGGGAAGCGCTGGACTTGTCGGTGTCTCCCCAACTTGTACCTTGACGAGCATCCTTACTTCAACGGGTTCTCTGGCTAAGTGAGTGTTCGTGTTTTCTATAATATGAAGTCTTTTGATAAGTTAAGATTTACTCTTACTTGTTTGAGGATTCATCCTTCATCCTTGCGGCGAATACTCTAGTAGAAGGGTTCTGATAAAGACGGATAACCCTTGCTAACACGCTAGAGTAGTAGTCAATGGTGTAGATGTGGTGTCTAGGTTAGAGGCTACCTTCATTTGCCTCGTTCCCCATAGTTGAGGGGTAGGCGGCAGGTGGTGATAGCCCAGTCCATCCCTCGTAACCCCCACGTCCGGGTTTGACATAGAGCTATAGGCTGGTATCGCTTGGTAGACCAGGTGTAAGCCAGTGCCTGAAGTAAGCAAGTAGAAGTAGAGTTTATCTGTCCTTAGACCCTAATACCATAGGAATCCTTCTCTACCCTTTCTAACTCTACCATTGTATTGTACTTGGACAAATTAGCTAGAAGAAGACATTCGTTCCCCATGGAAAATACGATACCACAAATACTTTTGGGTGAAGAGCTACAACGGTACTTCCATGCACTTGCGGATTACTATTTGCATTAAGAAATACCAACATTGGGCCAGAGCGTGGGGCCCAACATCCACAGCTTCCTCTAACCCGGTAAAGAATGCATAGATCGGGGAGGCTGCTCCTCCTCCATGGGCGGTTTAGGTTCTTGTAGATGCAAGTTCCCAAACTGATCAGTGATGAAATCTAGACTACCGAAGGTGATCCTCTCGCTCGGCTGCATCTTCTCTGCATCACCGTCGATGTTGATGACGATTCCCATGTGAAACGCAATGTTAATCTAAATACGAAATGCCCCTACCTGGTGCGCCAACTGTCAGATTATTTTGCTCCGGCAATGCCTAGCAACATGATCGCGTAGATAGATCCAGATGGTAGAACACGAGACACAAGGGTTTATACTAGTTTAGGGCACGATAGCGCGCTAAACCCTACTCTAGTGGTGCGGCTGCTCTTCTTGTATTCGTATGCTCGGTTACAATGGCTGTTGCTCCGACCTACGAGGTAGGTTGAAATGGCAGATGGTGTCATGGTGGACGTGATGATCGCAGAGTCCTTACCCCTCTTTATATAGGCAGAGGGGTAGGGTCATAGTGAGGGTGATCAGCGCTACAGATTGGATTCCTAGTTTGTTACAACAAATCAATTCTATCCTACCATGGCTACGATGGCGGCAGATATCTTTGATACATCATGATCTCCAAGTTGGTAGTTGCGCCTAGTCCTCGTGGGCTTCCTCCTCGGTCGTCCTCGATGGGTCAGATACATGGCTGGTGAGGGTACCCTAGGCCCATATCTTTGACACCGCTGCTATTCATCTCGTGCGGTAGAGGTCAATAATGTATCACCGCCGAATGGCTTAGTAACCCGACATCAACTAAAGGACCTTCATAGGCGGATCATGCTACAACATGACGGTGACCATTACCTATGACCAGACGGTTCATAGGCTAAAATGACAGTGATGTTGTTGACGGTAGGTAAGTGTCAATTTTAACCGTCAACGAAACATGAAAAAGGACCTTAACATAATTACTACATAGATATAGGGGGTCTACTGACAGAATTCCACGAGTTTTGGTGAATGTCTGTTTTTATAGGGTGTCAGCTGAAAAGAACCAAGGAAGGCCCACATGTCAGATTTACATAGAGACAAAAGGGGTACGAACAACTTTTCTAGAATCTAGAAGATATGAGAAGACTCTAGAAACAAATGGGAGGTGAAACAGGCCCGGAAATGGGGTGCCCGCCAAGGCTACAGAGCCAATCAGGAGCGACCTCCTGGATCCTGCCTCCACCGCCTTTGAGGATCAATAATAATCGTAGACCAAGGTCGGTTTGATCCGAGGGCTGTGGTGCTTCCTAGAGGGCTATATAACCAAGGCTCCCCCCCTAGGGTTTGGGATGATATCTCTTCTACAGATCAAAAGCTAGGGTTTCAATTCTTCATCCAAGTAGAAGAGGGTCCCTCTAGTTCATCTAGTTCTAGTTCTAGTTCATCTAGATATAGTTCTAGTTCATCTAGTTGTATCTAGAAAATAGGGAGAGAGAGGAGGAGAGAGCTAGGGAGGAGCTGGATCTGTCAGATCTTCCTCAATATTGTACTTTTGCAGCATTTGGTTCGTCATTTAGCAATCTCTAGATTCTTCAATTATTATTTCAAAGTTCTAAGTTCTTATTTAATTCTTACTTTATTCTATTTACTTGAACTCCGCTTGTATTTGAGTGCTCTGGTTATAATATTTGGCTAGAGTAGTAAACCCTAGTGTAGACGTGGTGTCTAGGCTATAGTTTACCTGAGTTCGCGCCCAATCTCACGGTTAGTTGTGGTAGCCCTCAGAGGTGATAGCTCTGTCCGGCCATTGCAATCCACCCCGTTCGGATTGGTGTTTCGTAGAGCTTTTGGCAGCCTGCCCCCGACTACTTTCTTCCCAGTCTCTTTCGAGAGTCGGAAAGGTACTGTTGCTCCATAGTAAGTAAAGTATAGTAAGCCCGATCTTGATCACCTAATCAACTTAGAAAACCCTAGAAAGTTCCTCTCTTCCCGCCAAAAATATATATATCTTTCTTCTCTTATCTTTATCCTTGGACGGCCTTGATTTTCTAGTACACTTCACGTTCCTCGTGGAAATCGATACTCTGGAATACTCCCGGGTGAAAGCTACATCGGTATCCGTGCACTTGCGGATTTCTCTGTGTGCGTTAAAAATACCCAACAAGTTTTCCGGCGCCGTTGCTGGGGAACGGTAGCTGTGCTAGTTTAGAACCAAGTTTGTCCATGTATCCTTTTCCTTTTACCATCTTTTTACCACAACCACCTTACCATATGGATTCCACTCCTATTCATAAATTCTCTACACCAAAGGGCGAGTTCTTAGAGCCACCACAATCATCAGAGCCAATTACAGCATCTAGCTATGAACTCAAACCTAGCTTTATAGCCATGGTGCAGGCGCAATCCTTCTCTGGGTTAAAAGATGAAAATCCTTATACCCACCTTCGGGAATTTGAGCACTTGTGTTCTTACCTCATTATCGCTGGCATGACACAAGAGAATCTTAAATGAAAATTGTTTCTGTTCTCCCTTTTAGGAATAGTGAAGCAATGGTATGATCATACCGTAGGAGTAAATGGAAACTGGGATGAACTTCGAGTCAAATTTGGTCTCGCTTTCTTCCCTGTTTCTAAAGTTAATGCCCTTCGAATAGAAATTCTTAAATTTGAATAGAAGGAGAAGGAGACTCTAAGAGCAGCCTAGGCTAGGTTCTGATATGACCACGACAACCAACAACATGTTACAACCTCCAAGTCAAGTTACACCAACACCAGTCCAAGTCTTTGATGGACCAATTACACGTAGTCGAGCTAAGAAGCTACAACAAGAGGTGCACGCGCTACTTTCTGAAAATCATTTTAATGTTAATGAGAATTATATACTGCCTAATTCGTGCACGTTGCTATTACTTAGGTGCACCACGGAGGATGACAAGAAGACACCAAGGGTGAACCAAAGAGGAAGATCACGTTCGAGCCAGTCCCGTGTGACAGAACCATCAGAAAGAATTAGTCACAACTTTTTGCTCGCAAAAGCTATGAAGGCCCACGAGGACTTGTTGGAAAGCCTATCAAGTCTAGTTTCAAGCCCAAGTTCTCTCACTTGATTTGGATTCTCCAATGTTGAGATTCGACTGATTTAGTACAGACTGGTCAGCTAGTCAGCAGTCAGCCTGATGTCCAAGTTCCCAAGCAAAACTATACCAATCTACAATATTTCGTGGTACATGCTGCACATTGTGTGAAAGGTTATCAAGTTAACTTTCCAACCCAACAAACCGCATGTCATTTGGAGTTTCCAAGATGGAGTTATTGTCAAAACACTGAATACTGCGCAGAAGTCAAACAGCCACACGGGAACCCAGCAGGAAGCCAGTTCGAAGAGTCCCTTTCACATAGTTCGACTTATCTTTTTCATTTCGTGTTTCTACCTATCCAGGAGAGTTGTTCCTTGTATAAATATCCCATTACTCCATAGCATTCATAGATTTTTGATAATGGAATATAAACCCCCTTTTGTTCAGCTGTGTGCTAACAAATATTGAGAGAGATCTCTACCCCTTTGCTCTTGTGATTTCCTTTGCGGGATTTACAGAAGCGGCGGCTTCATCCGCTCCCAATTGGTGCTCCTACTCCCTTCGAGGTTTCCTCGATTGATTGTAGGCTGTGTTGGTTGGTTCTTTGAGAGTGTGGTTGGGCGAATCCTCGATTCAGGTTGCCGGTTAAAGACGGTGGTTGGCTTCGAGTTTTATTTGCCAGGTTGCACTAGTTATCGCTGCCTGCAGCAAGTTATCCGGCTGTTCTTCAGCTAGTTATCGGTGATCATCCTACGTCGTGAAGATCGGGACCCCCTGAGCGTATCATCTGGTATCAAAGCTTTCGTTACCACGGTAGGATTTTTTTTCCCTTAGCTACTTATATATTTTGTTTCGTCCTATCCACCAAAAAGCCTAAAAAATACATTGCTTTAGCCCTTTGTTTCAATCTGTTATTTTAGTGAGTTTTGTTAAGTTTCAGTTCATTAGAGTCTTTGTTTTAGTTGCTGATCATTATCCTTTGCGTGTCCTTTGAGCCTCTTTATATATCTAAAAATCCCTACAAAAAAAATCTAAAAACTCATATCATGTCCTTCGCGTAAACTTTGATCCTATTATAGCTACCGGTTGTGTTTTGTTCTTATCTTAATTGTGCAAGTGTCTTAATCTGGTCTTTGTGTTTAGTTATAAAAAAAAGTGTGTCAAAAAAAAAGAGAAGAAAGAAAAAAAAGAATAGAGAAAAACTGAGAAAGAAAGGTTGAAAGATCAGTAGGTTTATGTGCACAAGTGCTGAAAGTTTTCATATCAGGTAGTGCAACCAGTGTGCTATCCTTGTTTGGTGCAAAATTTTGGTTGGGTTTGATTGCAACACTTGCATCCCAATCATACTCCTTGTTTGCATCAAATCTAAAATTTCCTTGCATGTGTGTGTGATCGATTTACATCTCATTCATATTCTGTGATCAGCACTAGGCAGAGAACTTCTAGTTTGGATTGTTACTTAATATTACAATAACTAGAATTTAGATTGCATTCCTTGTTTTATTCTCCACCAAGCTCCACATAAAAACCACCGTAATCTGTACTCTCTAGTCTTGTATTCGCCACGCCATCAATTTCAGTTACCACCACACATTTGTTTCTCGGTAATCCGCGGTAGGGAATTCATAAGAGCTTTGGTTGGTAAGAGAGGTGAGGTTGTGAGAGTTCTACATATTTTCCTATACCACATATAAGCTTGCTATTTTGCATATGCAATAACCATGACAGGCCGAAGATATACCAATCTTCCATTCTATGGAAGTAATGATCCGGAAGAATTTCTCGTTTGGGCAGAAGAAATGGAGATTGAACTTGAGGTTCAAGATTTTTCAGAAGCCAAGGAGATATCACGAGTTGTGCTTGAATTTGAAGATTATGCTCATGATTGGTGGAAACAATATCCACATAAGCATCTCATCAAGAATTGGGAAGATTTGAAGAAGGCCATGAGAAAAGAATTTGTTCCAAGGGAATATCGGCTGATTTTGCTTCGTCGTTTGCAACGTGTGAAGCAAGGTAGTAAATCTGTCCAAGCATATTATGATAAGCTGAATTCTTCCTTGCATCGTGCAAATGTTGTTGATGACATGAATGCAATGGAATATTTCGAGAGAGGTCTTAATGATAACATTGCTACTGCACTTGAGGGCAAATATTTTAGAAGTATGCAAGATCTTCTAAGTTGTGCAATTAGAGAGGAAAAGAAAGTTATAAAGGTGCAGCAAGGCAAGGTCACCTAGAACATTAGTTTGTGCCAAGATAAAAGTGTTAAGTTGCAGCCCAATATGTCCTCCATTGTTGGAAAGAAGCAATCATCAAGTCCATGCAAGAAGAGAGGACATGTTGTCCCAAAAGTTTCTTTAGTTGATTCTAGTACCAAGAGAAGTGAACATCAACAATTCAACTCCAAGAAGAACTTTGTTGTGCAGCAAGAAGAAGGCTCTATGTCCCAAATTGATATGGAAAATGGTGAGGTGTGTGACATTACAATGGATCATAGTGTTACACCATCTCTTGATGTTGTTGCTATTCCAAAGTGCCATTTACAATCTGAGGTTGATGAGAATCAAGCTGCAAATGTTCCCATCAATGTTTGTCTCAGTTTTGAGCAAGATCAAGAAGAAAATTCTGCTGCACATGACACACAAAGTGAGGTAGCAGAAGCCACTATGCAAGTTGTAGAAGATCATCAGTTGAGTTGTAAAACTAGAGAAGATACTTCTCTGATCGAGGCTGATCCTTTGTGTGTTGAGTTGAGGGAACATGCTACAGTTCCACGCCATGGAAATCTAAAAAATTTTCATCAAGAAGCACTGCCACCATGTTTGAACACAAGTGCTGCAGATCTTAAAAGTTCTGAGTCTTATTCTAGTGCTAAAAGTGGAGAAGTTATATGCTCCAAATCTGTCCAGAAATTTTCTATGTCATCTGATGAAAAATCAGTACCCAATTATGACCAAGAGGTTGACAACACTCTGATTTTTGAAGGTGAATCTAAACTAAATTTGAAGGCCAATCAATGTTTCAGTTTGAGAGCTGAATGTGCGCACAAAGATGATGCCATTGTGCCATATATTGCAAGTAATAAATCTATCCAAGGTGAAGTTCATCATGATCTAATGGATCTGAAGTTTCGAACCAACATGGTTCCAAGCACAAATGTGGTGTCAAGATGTGTTGTACCATCAGCTGCATTATGTGATGAATTATTGGACAGTGGTGCTGAAATTTTGTGCTCCCCCATGTCACAGAGTGTTGAGATTATTGAAGGAAAGATTAGTGCACATGATTCCACTTATACTAATGCTAGTCCGGCATCTTTGGAAGAGGTCAAAGATGATTATTTGGTTGCATCTATTGCTGTTCCAATGCCACAGAAAGTTTAGATTGAAGGCAATATTAGTGGGGATGAATCCACATCAGCAATTGAGAGATCATCATTGTTTGAAGAGGATAGACCTGATGGTGTTGCTGCCACCATTACTACCCCAATGGCAATCGATTACATCATGAATGATGGAAGATATTCATATGTTGCTCTAGAAGACATTGAAAATATTATGCATCAAATCCCTTGTGAGAATGAGTGCCACATAGCCAAATTGAGTGAGAGTGAAAACAAAAGTGAGTTGTGTGATTCCACCAAATGTGAGATTGAGAGTATCCACAATATGAGTGTGAGAGATACACCACACAAAAAGAGAGAGCTTTATTGCAAGGCAAGCACGGATGATTTTAACACTAACCCACTAATGTCTACTCTTAGTGTTGTTTCTCCCAACATGCAGGTCCATAAAGAAGATTCAGAGGAGATGGCTGCTCAAAAGACCCCCAAACTTGGCCAGAGAAATGTGAGGGTTGCCACTATTGAGAACCAACTCTATGCTGTGCAAAACCTGAACCATGACAAGGAAAAAGGTAAAAGTTCAGAGATACAATGCATCATTCATGTACCATCACAAAATCTGAAAGGTAATGCAAACAATTTAGAACTGAATCTACAACATATATTGACCAGTAATTGTAATGACAAATTTGCTTCAACTGAAATTGAGTATACACAAAATCTTTGTGCTGATTTGATTGATCCACATGTTGATACAAGTGCTGAAATTTTGAAAGTTGACAAACATTGTTCAATCATGCATGACCATTGCTATACTTTGACTGAAATATATGATAATTTACATGTTGATAATGTGGGCCATGTGAAATTGATTAGTCATGCTGAATTCTTTAGAAGAATATCTCTTGCTGAATGTATGTTCTATGTCAAGCTTGATGAATTTGTTGATATTAATAAAATGGTTGAAAGCGTTCTTGATATATCATCTATGAAATCTTTGAATAATGCCTATTGCTGCAAGTTTACATTTAACATCATCGGACACTACATTATAAATAAATTTTATGTTTGTGCTCTTTGCATAACATGTCACAACATTGCTGAATTGAAGTTGAATAAAATGAGTTGTACATCTTGTGAACCATACTTTTCTTTATTTGAGATAAAAAGGTTGTTTAGAGCTTGCTATTCAAAACAATCAGTGTTATTTTCTTGTTCATATTCTCCACTGAAACAAAGAAATCTTGTGCAAATGTGTTTGGTTCATTCACCCAAAGTCTTTCCATATACATGTGGAACCATTGAGTATGAAAGGTACATTACTAAACCTTTGCATGAGTTGAGCATCAAGAATTATTGGAATACCAGACATGCTTCGTTCACATCTATTGAAATGTTTGATTTTGCAAAGATAAAACACGATAACCTGAATCAAATGAGTGGTTTAAAAGAAATTTTTGTGCTTCCATTTTCAAAGTTAATTTCAGGTTCACAAAATCTGAGAAACTATTCATCTCATCGAAAAGGAAATAATGTGCATATGAATTATAAAGAAGATAATGAACAATCTTCAACAAGTAATCATAGCAATTGGCATATGCATCCACTCTCTATTTTCTTTAGACTGTTTTCAGGAGAGCAAAAGCAGAGGACAAGTTTTTTTGAAGAGAGGAAGGCTGATAGGATCATACCAAGGACATCAATATTCACTCTTAATTCTAAGGATCCATTCAAGGTGAAAGCTAAACTTGATTCTAAATCCTTTTGGTTTCCACCTATAAGACTACTACTTGGTTTATATGATTACAGATTCAAACACATTGCTGTGATGGAAGAAGGAGATTGCAACAGAAACATAGCATCTACCCCTGTTGGCCTAGCACAATTTTTGGACTTCGACGGATTAGAGTCGAGGACGACTCTTTTTCAAGGGGGGGAGGATGATATGACCACGACAACCAACAACATGTTACAACCTCCAAGTCAAGTTACACCAACACCAGTCCAAGTCTTTGATGGACCAATTACACGTAGTCGAGCTAAGAAGCTACAACAAGAGGTGCACGCGCTACTTTCTGAAAATCATTTTAATGTTAATGAGAATTATATACTGCCTAAGTCGTGCACGTTGCTATTACTTAGGTGCACCACGGAGGATGACAAGAAGACACCAAGGGTGAACCAAAGAGGAAGATCATGTTCGAGCCAGTCCCGTGTGACAGAACCATCAGAAAGAATTAGTCACAACTTTTTGCTCGCAAAAGCTATGAAGGCCCACGAGGACTTGTTGGAAAGCCTATCAAGTCTAGTTTCAAGCCCAAGTTCTCTCACTTGATTTGGATTCTCCAATGTTGAGATTCGACTGATTTAGTACAGACTGGTCAGCTAGTCAGCAGTCAGCCTGATGTCCAAGTTCCCAAGCAAAACTATACCAATCTACAATATTTCGTGGTACATGCTGCACATGGTGTGAAAGGTTATCAAGTTAACTTTCCAACCCAACAAACCGCATGTCATTTGGAGTTTCCAAGATGGAGTTATTGTCAAAACACTGAATACTGCGCAGAAGTCAAACAGCCACACGGGAACCCAGCAGGAAGCCAGTTCGAAGAGTCCCTTTCACATAGTTCGACTTATCTTTTTCATTTCGTGTTTCTACCTATCCAGGAGGGTTGTTCCTTGTATAAATATCCCCTTACTCCATAGCATTCATAGATTTTTGATAATGGAATATAAACCCCCTTTTGTTCAGCTGTGTGCTAACAAATATTGAGAGAGATCTCTACCCCTTTGCTCTTGTGATTTCCTTTGCGGGATTTACAGAAGCGGCGGCTTCATCCGCTCCCAATTGGTGCTCCTACTCCCTTCGAGGTTTCCTCGATTGATTGTAGGCTGTGTTGGTTGGTTCTTTGAGAGTGTGGTTGGGCGAATCCTCGATTCAGGTTGCCGGTTAAAGACGGTGGTTGGCTTCGAGTTTTATTTGCCAGGTTGCACTAGTTATCGCTGCCTGCAGCAAGTTATCCGGCTGTTCTTTAGCTAGTTATCGGTGATCATCCTACGTCGTGAAGATCGGGACCCCCTGAGCATATCAGGTTCATAAGCCTTAAAAACACTAGTCCAGACCTGTCTTTGCCTGACCATGTCCTTCTAAATCACTTCTACCATGGTCTTAGCAAAGAAGCTGCTCTGCACCTCGACATATCTTCTAGAGGCTCATTCACACACATGTCCTTTAGTGAGGGGGAAGCTATCCTTGAGAAGATCCTTGAAAACACTCCCTACACTAGCATTTTTGATGAGTTTCCTAAAGAAGAAAAAGAAGTCGAGCCAAGCCCTGACCAACAAGAGGAGATACATGCAACCGAATCTGAAATTCCTTTAGATTCTTCTAATGATTTGTTTGTCAAAGAATCTCCTACTACGAAAACACAAAATATGTTGGAAGACGATGAGCCCCATCCTTCCACATTCCTCTTCAAAACTGAGGATGGTCTTTTTGAAGATTTTGGGAATGCTTTGAACTTTCCAGTTTAAGTAAAGCCTCTAGAACACTCTACACCATTTAAGGATGATGATATTCCATGCAATGATCCCTTTTAATGGAACACATCAAGGGACTCTCGGCCATCATGAGTCGTGAGTGGTTGGTAGAAATGGAGTTATCCAGTGAGGTAGCCTGAATCATTGCCCCTCTGATGTTCTAACTTGCATCCTAAAGAAAACAACCATAGAGGCTCATTATAGTCCTACTGTTGGGATGAACATTATTTCTAAGGTTGTAGCTGATGAACTTTGTCCTAATGAGTCCTTGATCTCATCTCATAAGCTTTTAAGAACTCCTTCTAGAGTTACTCTAGAAAGTTATGGGGTTGTGAGGTCTATTCCCTTGAGCATAAGAGGTTCTGAGTATCGTCTAGACTTTCACATCTATGACATCTCGGACAGGTCCATTTTGATTGGTGTACCTTTGGGGACACTCTTTCAAGAGCAACCAAAACAAAGTCTCTTGAATTTAAAGTTGGGAAACTCTTCTATCGATGTCTCACTTGCACGCTCGCACAACGCAATAGTAGAACCCAAGCCCGAACAAGATCCTATTGAGGAAGTTTTAATGGCATCTCTAGAAGACATGGCCCAACCTCTTTTCGATGATGAACACTTCATCGAAGAAGAGGAAGAGCTAGTAGAACCTGTCGAGCTAGACCCTTTGGAGGTGCCTCCACAACCCTCAATTGACCTAAAACCTCTTTCTCTTGGCTTGAAATATGTCTTTCTCAATAATAATCTAGAAACTCCTGTCATCATAAGTGACAAGCTTTCCCAAGAAGAAACCTATAAGGTTGTCACTGTCCTAGAAAGACATAGATCAACTATAGGCTACTCAATCCATGACCTCATAGGAATTAGTCCTGTTCTCTGCATGCATTGTATTCCCATAGATCCTGACATCTCACCGACAAGAGAACCACAACGGAGACTTAACAACGCTATGCGAGAGGTTGTTAAGAAAGAAGTCTTAAAACTTTACCAAGCTGGGATTATTTATCCTATGCCACATAGTGAATGGGTTAGCCCAGTCCATGTGGTACCAAAGAAAGGAGGGATGACAATTGTTACAAATGAAAAGAATGAACTCATTCCTCAATGAACTGTCACTGGGTGGAGAATGTGCATAGACTATCAAAAACTCAACAAGGCTACAAAGAAAGATCACTTTCCGTTACCCTTCATTGATGAAATGTTGGAACGGCTTGCAAACCACTCTTTCTTTTGTTTCCTTGATGGGTATTCCGAATATCACCAAATCCCAATCCACCCCAATGACCAAAGTAAGACCACTTTCACATCCCCGTATGGAACTTACGCATACCGATGAATGTCGTTCGGATTGTACAATGCCCCAGCTTCTTTCCAACGGTGCATGATGTCTATCTTCTCTGAGATGATCGAGAAAATCTTGGAGGTATTCATGGATGACTTTACCGTCTGTGGCAAAACCTTCAATGACTGTTTAGAGAATTTAGACAAAGTCTTACAACGATGTGAAGAGGAGCACTTAGTCCTAAACTAGGAAAAATGTCATTTTATGGTTCGGGAAGGAATAGTGCTAGGACACAAAGTGTCTGAACATGGGATAGAAGTGGATAGAGCAAAGATTGAAGTCATTGAACAACTTCCACCTCCCATGAATGTGAAAGAAATCCGAAGCTTTCTAGGCCATGCGGGGTTCTATAGACATTTTATCAAAAACTTTTCTCAAATCGCTAGACCCCTCATTATCCTATTAGCTAAGGATGCACCTTTCATCTTCAATAATGAGTGCCATGAAGCTTTCCAAACTCTTAAGCAGACACTCATTTTAGCTCCAATCATCCAACCACCTGATTGGACGCTGCCTTTTGAGATCATGTGTGACGCTAGCGACTTTGCTATTGGTGCCGTTCTCGGCCAAACATAGGATAAGAAGCATTATGCTATATCCTACGCTAGCAAAACCACGACCGAACCACAACTCAATTATTCTACCACTGAAAAAGAGTTGTTGGCAGTTGTCTTTGCAATAGATAAGTTTAGATCTTACTTAGTTGGAGCAAAAATAATCATCTATTCAGACCATGCTGCCCTTAAATACCTGCTCACTAAGAAAGATGCTAAACCATGTCTTATAAGATGGATTCTTTTGCTCCAAGAATTTGACATTGAAATAAAAGATAAGAAAGGAGTAGAGAATTCAGTAGCCAATCACTTGTCTAGGCTTCAATATAAGGAAACACATGAGTTACCTATCAATGACTATCTGAGGGACGACACACTCCTCATGGTAACACACTCGGACCCTTGGTATGCGGATATTGTGAACTATATGGTTGCAGGCTATGTTCCACCAGGAGGAGACAAGAGAAAGCTCAAATATGAAGCTCGTTGCCACTTGTGGGAGGATCTGTATCTCTATCGGGTATGTGCTGATGGATTGTTATGAAAATGTGTTCCAATGGTTGAAGCCATGAAAATCATAGAGAGATGTCACGCATCACCCTATGGAGGACATTATGGAGCATTCCGCACAAATGCAAAGATCTGGCAAAGTGGATTTTTCTAGCCAACGATGTATCAAGATACAAAGGAGTTTGTTAGAAGATGTGTCAGATGTCAGAAACATGGAAACATAAATACTTGGGATGCAATACCACTTCAGAACAACCTCCAAATAGAGTTGTTTGATGTTTGGGGAATTGATTATATGGGACCATTCCATAAGTCAGGAGATGCTGAATACATCTTGGTGGCAGTTGACTATGTATCCAAGTGGGTAGAAGCTTTACCATGTCGAGCTGCCGATTCCAAGCATGCTAAGAAGATGTTTCATGAAGTGATATTTCCAAGGTTTGGAATGCCGAGAATGGTCATAAGTGATGGAGGATCACACTTCATTGATAAGTCCTTCAGATAGTTCCTAGCAGGATATGGAGTCAAACACAATGTTGCAACTCCACACCATCCCCAAACAAGTGGTCAAGCAGAAACGTCAAATAAGCAAATCAAGAACATTCTGCAGAAGACTGTGGATGAGATGGGAAAGAAATGGAAGCACTAGCTTCATGATACACTATGGGCATAACGGACTGCATACAAAACACCCATAGGCATGTCACCTTATCAACTTGTATATGGGAAAACATGCCACTTGCCTGTTGAATTGGAATTTAAAGCTCATTGGGCAATCAAGAAATGGAACATGGATTTCCATCTAGATGGTAAGAATCATTAGATGCAAATATCTGAGCTGGAGGAATGGAGGGAAAAGGCTTATCACAACTCCAAGATTTACAAGGAGAGAACCAAAAGATGGCATGATAAGAGAATCAAGCATATGGAATTCAAGCCTGGAGATAGAGTTCTACTATTCAACTCAAGAGTGAAGCTCTTCGGTCATGAAAAACTTAGCAGCAAATGGGAATTCTACTATTCAACTCAAGAGTGAAGCTCTTCGGTCATGAAAAACTTAGCAGCAAATGGGAAGGACCATTCAAGGTGATTGAAGTTGCATCCCATGGTGCTGTCACACTTTAGGATGATTCAGGTAATATATTCAAGTTCTACAGGATTTGGGAAGTTTGAGAAGAGTGAGACCTACATCAATCTATAAACAAAATGACTATGTCAATATCCAGCTTGGGGGAGAGCATTCCCCATGTATCTAGCTAAGTGTTTTCTTACCTATCCATTTACTTATATATTTATTCTTTGATTTATGAAACAAATAAAAAGATGCATAACCTTTAGAAAGCCAAATAAATGTTTCCCTTTCTATATATTTATGTATGATCTTTAAGCTTGATAAATAAATATAGGAGAGTGTGCTAAGCTTCATCTTGCTAAAATAAATCCCTGTGATAAACTCTTATGGAAATAATGAATAGTTGCTCTGCTATAATTCCTTTCAAGTGTCTGTTTTCAACCTAGAACTCTCCCAAATTTTGGACACACTGTTTTGATCTAAGATTTACTCTGAACCTGAAACTTATGGGTGGCAAATGCTTGATCTAAGTCTAGGTAGTTGACAAGTATGATATGGGAAGGTCTGAGCTACTATTTATGTTGTTCTACATGATACTAGAGTTTTAGAGAATTTATCTTTTGAAAAATTAAACTGTTGCATGATGAGTTCCTGTATGATGAGAGTTTAAATTCCTACCACAGCCATATATCATGCTTGTTAGATTAGGAAACTTCCACTTATATTTACTGCTTGTGAGCATTGAGTATGGTCAAGTTGTGTTGACCCTTAGGAATTGGTCATCCAGTTAAAATCAAGATCATGTACACTCCACTCATATGTGCTGCTTCTACCCTAGAAGTATGCATCCACATACTTTCCATTTAGACACATCCCAAAATTGTTTTACTCCTACACTGGGAGTGAGCATGAAAAAAAATCCCGTCATCCATTGCTAGCCCCTTTTGTTATCCAATAAAGCTCCAAAAATTCCTATTACTACCTCCATCAATATTTCCAAAAGAGGCTTGGGTGCTCTAAAAAAAAGAAGAAAGAAAAAAAAGAGAAGAAAGGAAGAGGACAAATGTCCCAACATAAGAAAGGTCTTGAGCAGCCCAAGTTCTCCCCAAATTCTTCAAAGTCAAGAGGTATAAATTTCTTCAAGGAGCAAAAGTAGAATTAGGTGTTCACCATTATCATTTCTTTACCCTTTTGTTTCTACTCACCATCATCGCTATTTGTCACTATCACCATATATCCACTCAACCCATATATCTAGAACCACACACATGCACATCTTGATTTGACTATATGGCTGGACTCATTCCTCTGGATCCATATTTTGACTGTGCAATATATGTTTGCAAGTATGTATGCGCTGTCTCCCCACCTATGAGCTCCACATAAGCCTATTGAGTTGTAGGGTGAGAGAGAGAAGACAATGCTATTATTCCTTATGCCAAAAATACCACATATTTTGAGAGAAGAGAGAAGGCATACACTCTTAATGCCTTGATAAGGATCCAGAAATACCACAAAGGAGAGACTTGAGAAGGTCATACATAGGAATCTCGTAGTTTTATATGAAAATCTTGCAAAACTCCAGAATAAAGGTTGATCAAAGAGCTAGAGACATAGTGCTTGACTTGACTGTTCTGTCTTTCAACTGCTCAAGACCCAAGTGATGGCTACAAGTCCCATGGTGGAAGGTAATATGGGTAAGTTTGAAAGTCAGGATAGTTCACTCTAAACTAGAGAAGAGTTCTTGTTTGAACACTGGTGTACTTTTGAGACGTGAAAGCATTGTAGCAACTCCTGATCTATCACTGAGTTTATTTTTGCTCAGAGATAAGCAAAGGGTAAGCTTGGGGGAGTTTGTTGATGGTAGATAAGTGTCAATTTTAACCGTCAACGAAACATGAAAAAGGACCTAAACATAATTACTACATAGATGTAGGGGGTTTACTGACAGAATTCCATGAGTTTTGATGAATGTCTGTTTCTACACGGTGTAAGCTAAAAAGAACCAAGGAAGGCCCACATGTCAGATTTACATAGAGACAAAAGGGGTACGGACAACTTTTCTGGAATCTGGAAGATATGAGAAGACTCTAGAAACAAACGGGAGGCAAAACAGGCCCGGAAGTGGGGCGCCCGCCTAGGCTACAGAGCCAATCAGGAGCGACCTCCTAGATCCTACGTCCACCGCATTTGAGGATCAATAATAATCATAGATCAAGGTCGGTTTGATCCGAGGGCTGTGGTGCTTCCTAGAGGGCTATATAACCAAGGCTCCCCCCTAGGGTTTGGGATGATATCTCTTCTACAGATCAAAAGCTAGGGTTTCAATTCTTCATCCAAGTAGAAGAGGGTCCCTCTAGTTCATCTAGTTCTAGTTCTAGTTCATCTAGATATAGTTCTAGTTCATCTAGTTGTATCTAGAAAATAGGGAGAGAGAGAGAGGAGGAGAGAGCTGAGGAGGAGCTGGATCTATCAGATCTTCCTCAACATTGTACTTTTGCAGCATCTGGTTCGCCATTCAGCAATCTCTAGATTCTTCAATTATTATTTCTAAGTTCTAAGTTCTTATTTAATTCTTACTTTATTCTATTTACTTGAACTCCGCTTGTATTTGAGTGCTCTAGTTATAATATTTGGCTAGAGTAGTAAACCCTAGTGTAGATGTGGTGTCTAGGCTATAGTTTACCTGAGTTTGTGCCCAATCTCACGGTTAGTTGTGGTAGCCCTCAGAGGTGACAGCTCTGTCCGGCCATTGCAATCCACCCCGTTCGGATTGGTGTTTCATAGAGCTTTTGGCAGCCTTCCCCTGACTACTTTCTTCCTAGTCTCTTTCAAGAGTCGGAAAGGTACTGTTGCTCCATAGTAAGTAAAGTATAGTAAGCCCGATCTTGATCACCTAATCAACTTAGAAAATCCTAGAAAGTTCCTCTCTTCCCGCCAAAAATATATATATCTTTCTTCTCTTATCTTTATCCTTGGACGGCCTTGATTCTCTAGTACACTTCACGTTCCCCGTGGAAATCGATACTCTAGAATACTCCCGGGTGAAAGCTACATCGGTATCCATGCGCTTGCAGATTTCTCTGTGTGCATTAAAAATACCCAACAGATGTCCACCTCAACACAGAGGCATAGGCCACCAAAGCGATGGTGAACACTCACTACACACAATCGGGTCATTGTGCAAGGCGACTGTGATCCTGATCATTGGCCAAAACTGCGGTGATAGTGTACACCCACATAGGCGGGTAGTGGTACAACATGACAAAAACAATGACCTAATCATGGATGGATCATAAGCCAAGACGGTGGTGTGAAAGCTCTAGTTTGGTTTTGGTTAATTGATGAAACCCTAGGTGCTAACCCTTTGCTCTAGTGATTAAGAGATAGGGTAGCACATTCCAAGTGGTAGAGCAAATGATGAAGATCATGATGATGGTGGAGGTCATGGTGATGATCAAGTGCTCGGGCTTGGAAAAGAAGAAAGAGAAAAACAAAAAGCTCAAGGCAAAGGTGATAACCATATGAGCATTTTGTTTTGGTGATCAAGATACCTAGTGGGTGTGATCATATTTAGGATAGATAGTCGTACTATTAAGAGGGGTGAAACTCATCGTGAAATGTGGTTATCAAAGTGCCACTAGATGTTCTAATTCATTGCATATGCATTTAGATTCTAGTGAGTGCTAACACCCTTGAAAATGTTTGTGAAAATATGCTAACACACGTGCATAAGGTGATACACTTGGTGGTTGGCACATTTGATCAAGGGTGGCAAAGTGGGAGTCGAGGAGGTGCTATTTTTCACTGACCGGACTCTGGTCCTAAAGTGACCAGACTCGGAGGGGAGCGTCTAGTCATTTATAGCAGTGAAGAGTGTGGCTTCGGTCTTTGACTAGATGCTAGCTGAAGGTGTTGATCAGACATGATGGTGGTGCATCCGGTCAGAGGTGACGTACGCTAACGCAAGCACTAAGAAGAGGAAGGAAGGAGTGGAGGTTGGTGTGGGTCCAGTCATAGTTGATTGGACATGTCAGGTCTTGAAAAAGGCGCTCGGGGAGCTTACTAGAAGTGATCGAACGCCACATTGGTGGCACGTCTGGTTAGGGCGTTGGTGCGTCAGGTCACTAGCTTGCTGGCTCGGGCGGGCATGCGATCTGACGCCGTGGGGGTGCGTCAGGTCATGTTGTCATGCGTCCGGTCATGACGTAGTCATTGGCGCTGAGTCACTTGACTATTGGAGATCAGCGGCTCACGTTTGAAGGCAGTGACATGTGGTGAGGATCCCATGACCGGACGATTAGTTGGCTGCGTCCGATCGATCTGACCAACGCATCCGGTCGCCTTGTGGAGGCATGCAGTGGGAGCCCAACAACTCTATTTTGTTGGGGCTCTATATAAGCGTGTTGGCTGACTCTTGCTCACTCTCTTGGCCTTTTCCATTGATATAGCAACCTAGTGAGCTAAGCCAAAGCCCTCCCACTCATCTCCATTAGTGATCCATCATCTTTGTGAGATTGGGAGTGAATCCAAGTGCATTGCTTGAGTGATTGCATCTGGAGGCAATTGGTGATTGTGTTTCACTATGGATTTTGCTTATTTCTCTTAGTGGTTGCCGCCACCTAGACGGCTTGGTGCAGCGAGGATCATCATGCAGAGGAAGGTGATTGTCTCTAGCTGTAATCATGGTGATTGTGAGGGGTTCTTGACCTTCCTCGGTGGAGAGCCAAAAGGTACTCTAGTAGATTGCTCGTGGCTTGTGGATCCTCATATTGTGTTGGTTGTGCGGCAACCGATTGCGGGTTAGGCATGTGATGCCTATTAGCGCGTGAACCTCCAAGTGAGTGAATCGCCACAACGGGGACTAACTTGCCGACAAGCAAGTGAACCTCGTTGAAAAATCTTGTGTCATAGTCTTCGAGGATTTCATTGGTATTCATTGTGATTGATTGATTGTCTATTGCCATGGCGGTATAGCTTCACTACCTTACTCTTACATTTACTTTCCTAGTGTAGCTAAGCTCTTTAGTGTATTTAGTTTTGAGAGCTAGCTTGTGTCTTGTCTAGTGATTAGTGAGGCTCTTTAGTTAGTCTTTGAGAGCTCACTAACTTAGTGGTAGTGAGTTAGCCCTTTGTGTGTGACATAGATACTATAGCAACTAGAATTGTGGATAGGAGACTTGCATTTTTAGTAGGATAGTGCAATACTCTCTTCTCATTATAATTGTCTAACATCTTGGCTTAAGTGTTGTTGTATATTTTTTAATAGGCTATTCACCCTCTCTAGCCATTCGAACCTTTCATGTGGTATCAGAGCCATGGTCACCATGATTTGAGGCTTAACAACCTACGGTGTGAAAATGGCTCAAATTATCCATATTGGAAGACAAAGATAATCACCTATAACAAGTCAATCAATAGAAATGTGTGGAAGGTGGTGGAGACCAAGATTTAGATAGAGGATCCGTAAAATCCCACCGTGGCCAAAGAAGTGCTACTCCAAAACAATGACATTGCTCTTAGTGACATTCATGATGCATTAGATGAGAGAACATTTGAGCAAATCAAGAATATTGAGATGGCTCATGAGGCATGGAAGAAGTTGAAGGAATCATTTGAGGGCACACAAGTGGTGAAGGGTGCCAAGGCATTATCCTCAAGGAGAAGTCTGCTAGCTTCAAGATGAAGGATGATGAGAGTGTACCGGAGATGTTCCATAGGCTTCAAGTGCTTGTTAATGATCTCAAAGCACTTGGAGAAGAGGTGAAGGACAAGGACTTCTCCCACAAGTTCTTGAGATGCTTACCATCAAGATTTGGCATATTGGTCACTATTCTAGTGAGGAGTGGTTTGGACACCATGACACCAAACCAAGTGTTGAGAGATGTGATGACCGATGACACCAATAGAGATGATGATGAGAAGGAAGAAAACAACAAGGAGAAGAAAGATGAGAAAAAGGATGACAAGAAGAAGAGTGTGGCATTTAAGGCCACCACATCATCTAAGGGCAAGGCAAAGCAAGAAACATCAAGTGAAGATCAAGATTCAAGCTTTGATGAGATGGATGATGAGAAGATGGCTCTCTTCGTGAAGAGGTTTGGCAAATTCATGGTGAAGAAGGGCTATCATCCAAGAAGGAAGAAGTCATCATCCAAGAGCAAGGATGAAGCTAGAAGGTGCTTCAAGTGCAATAGAAAGGATCATTTGATTGCAGAATGTCCATACAATAGTGACAATGATGATGATAACAAGAAGAGCAAGAAGAAGGAGAAGAAGGAGAAGAAGGACAAGATGACCTTCAAGAAGAAGAAGGGTGGTTCATATGTGGTCACTTGGGATAGTGATGCTTCCTCAAGTGATCATGATGATAGTGATGATGATCAGACCACCAAGAAGAAGGCTGTTGCAAGTATTGCTATCAATGAGAAGCCTTCTCTCTTTGACACTCCATCGTCTTGCTTCATGGCTAAGGCCACTAAGGTACAAACTTGTGATAATGGATGTGATGAGGAACATGATAATGAAAGTGAAAGTGATGATGATGATGAACCCACTAAAGATGAACTAATTGACATGCTTGAAGATGCTAAAGAACACTTTGACATCAAGAGAAAGAAATGCAAAGACTTGCGAAAGGAACTAAAAGCCCTTAAGCAAGCCTTTGATGAGCTCAATGCTACTCATGAAGGCTAGAGGATGCCCATGAGAAGCTTGGCAAGGCTCACTCCAAGCTTGAAAAGGCTCATTCCTCTCTTGTTGAGCAACATGAAAAAGTAATAGTAACATGTGATGTAGGCTTAACATGTGACATAATTGATGAATCTTTTTATAAGCCCATCATTGTTGCCCCCGCTACATCCACTTCTACTTTACCTATGAGTGATGGTTTCACTTGTGATGCCTCACTTATGGTTGAGAATGAGACCCTCAAGAAGGAGATCAATGAGCTTACTCTCGCCTTAGGCAAATCCTATGGTGGTGAGGACCGCTTGCTTATGTGCTTGGGTAGCCAAAGAGCTTCTCTCTATAAAGAGGGATTGGGCTATACCTCCAAGAAAGGCAAGGCGGCCTTTTCTCCTCACAAGACTAGTTTTGTGAAGAAACTATATGCTAGTTCATATGTCAAGATTATAACATACAAACTATACTCTAGTTCTATAGCACAACTATATGAAAATAATAAGAACAAAGCTAGTTGGAGGAACAAGATGGAAGAAGGTAAACCTTTATTCTCACCAAATCCTCTAAGGAGCCAAGCTCTCCTTGTAGCTCAACCCTCTCCAATACTACTCCTAATTCTAATCCTATTCTATAGAAGGAAGAAAGGAGGAAGGAGGAGGAAGGGAGGTAGAGAGGAGTGAGGAGCCCAAGTGTGGTGTGTGTGTATGAGGGGGTGGTTCCCCTCCTTATATAGCAGCTTGGCTAGGCCTCCAGGTCACCAGGTTCGCTGAACCCACCCCCACACTGCCATCAGTACATTAATTATTGTCAGCAGGAGAAAGTGGGGCCAGGTCAGTGGCACGGGGGGCACGGCCGCGCCCCTAGCACGCGCGCGCCAGGGCCAGCCCCCCCTTAGGCCTGCCTTCACCTGGTTGCCTTCTGGATGGGACTGTATCCTTGCTCCGTGGTGGGCTTGGCCAGATTATGGGTTGAAGTAGCCCTTCTCCTCTTCTCCTTCAAATACGCTTTCCAGAAAAGCGTATTTTCTCATCTGCTCTGCCTGATTTGAGGGTACAACTAGAAATAAGGCATTATCACATGTATATGTGTGTATTATTGTTTATGCCCTTCTTTTTGGTAGAATGTTGGCGGTAAATATTTGTCGATAACGACCGCCAACAGCACGTTCATAAACTTGTTTGTTCCATTTGAATGTGCATTACATATGTATGCTTGCATGGCACAAGTTTTTATTTAAAATTTCATGCTTGTGTGGTGTATGCTAGTTGTAGGCTTGAATGATGAAATGAGAAAATAGCATGCATATGATAATAGTTAGATATGACTTGCTTACTTTCAAGTTTTCAAGTGGTACTAGAGCCTTGCTTATAATGTTGATCTCATGAGGTATCTAGTGTTTATGTTTTGCAGGTAATTCCAAGTGGTATCTAACTAACCATGGTGCTAAGGATGGTATTATTGGTGCACTCCGATTGGTATCACGCTTTAAAGGTCCATCTCTTACATCTTAGCATCATTTGGTAGACATTGCCCTCCCACATTTCCAATCTATGCGTATGTGCAAGCTTCAATCCAAACTCTTAGCACATATGTAGGGGGAGCTAATGCTACCAAATCAGGTTCATGAAACTTCTCCACATCGTTTACACATGGTAAAAATGCTTGCACAAGCAACATGGATTCAAAAATGATTTTAAGTCATATCTTTGTAAAAGGGATGTCATCAATTACCAAAAAGGGGGAGATTGAAAGCTCTAGTTTGGTTTTGTTACTTGATGAAACCCTAGGTGCTAACCCTTTGCTCTAGTGATTATGAGATAGGGTAGCACATTCCAAGTGGTGGAGCAAATGATGAAGCTCATGATGATGGTGGAGGTCATGGTGATGATCAAGTGCTGGGGCTTGGAAAAGAAGAAAGAGAAAAATAAAAAGCTCAAGGCAAAGGTGATAACCATAGGAGCATTTTGTTTTGGTGATCAAGACACCTAGTGGGCGTGATCACATTTAGGATAGATAGTCGTACTATTAAGAGGGGTGAAAGTCATCGTGAAATGCGGTTATCAAAGTGCCACTAGATGTTCTAATTCATTGCATATACATTTAGATTCGAGTGCTAACACCCTTGAAAATGTTTGTGAAAATATGCTAACACACATGCATAAGGTGATATACTTGGTGGTTAGCACATTTGATCAAGGGTGGTGAAGTTGGAGTTGAGGAAGTGTTGTTTTTCACTGACCGGACTTTGGTCTCGATGTGACCGGACTCAGAGGGGAGCGTCCGGTCATTTGTAGCAGTGAAGAGCGTGGCTTCGGTCTTTGACTGGACACTGGCTGAAGGTGTTGATTGGATGTGATGGTGGTTCATTCGGTTAGAGGTGACGTATACTGACGCATGCACTAAGAAGAGGAAGGAAGGATCGGACGCTGGCATGGGTCTGGTCACTGTTGACCGGACACGTCAGGTCACAACAAAGGCGCTCGGGGAGCTTACAGGAAGTGACCGGACACCATGTTGGTGGCGCGTCCGGTCAGGGTGTCAGTGCATCAGGTCTCCAGCTTGCTGGCTCAGGCGCGCGTGTGATCGGACGCCATGGGGGTGCATCAGGTCGTGTTGCCATGTGTCCGATCGTGACTTAATCGTTGGCGCTGAGTCACTTGACCATTGGAGATCAGCGGCTCACATTTGAAGGCGGTGACACGTGGCGAGTATCCCGTGACTGGACACTGGGTTAGCTACATCCGGTCGATCTGACTGGCACATCTGGTCGCCTCGTGGAGGCAGGCAGTGGGAGCCCAATGTCTCCATTTTGTTGGGGCTCTATATAAGCGTGTTGGTCGGCTCTTGCTTAGTCTCTTGGCCATTTTCATTGACATAGCAACCTAGTGAGCTAAGCCAAAGCCCTCCCACTCATCTCTATCATTGATCCATTATCTTTGTGAGATTGGGAGTGAATCCATGTGCATTGCTTGAGTGATTGCATCTAGAGGCACTTGGTGATTGTGTTTTGCTGCGGATTTTGCTTGTTTCTCTTGGTGGTTGCCACCACCTAGATGGCTTGGTGCAGTGAGGATCATTGAGCGGAGGAAGGGGATTATCTCTAGCTCTGATCATGGTGATTATAAGGGGTTCTTGATCTTTCCCCGGTGGAGAGCCAAAAGGTACTCTAGTGGATTGCTCGTGGCCTGTGGATCCTCATCTTGTGTTGGTTGTGCGGCGCTCGATTGCGGGTTAGGCGTGTGATGCCTATTAGCGCGTGAACCTCCAAGTGAGTGAATCGCTACAACAGGGACTAGCTTGCCGGCAAGCAAGTGAACCTCGGTGAAAAATTTTGTGTCATCTTATCTCTGAGGATTTCATTAGTATTTATTGTGATTGATTGATTGTCTCTTGCCACGGTGGTATAACTTCACTACCTCACTCTTGCATTTACTTTCCTAGTGTAGCTAAGCTCTTTAGTGTATTTAGTTTTGAGAGTTAGCTTGTGTCTTGTCTAGTGGTTAGTGAGGCTCTTTAGTTAGTCTTTGAGAGCTCACTAACTTAGTGGTAGTAACTTAGCCCTTTGTGTGTGACATAGAGACTATAGCAACTAGAATTGTGGATAGGAGACTTGCATTTTTAGAAGGCTAGCGCAACACTCACTTCGCTTCATAAATGTCTAACATCTTGGCTTAAGTGTTGTTGTAGATTTTTTAATAGGCTATTCACTGCCGCTCTAGTCATTAGGACCTTTCACGGTGTTAATGTACACCCACACAGGCGGGTCGTGCTCCAATGCGATGGAAACTAGGACCTGATCACGGACGGATCATAACATAATATGGCATTGTTAGTGTATACCCACATAGCTAGGTTGTGCTATAATGTGACAGAAGTAAGGACCTTATCACACACGGATCATAAGCCAATACAATGGTGTTAGTGTACACCGCAGATGGTCTCAGATAGCGATAGTGAGGGCTATGATCATCACTACTGATAGCTTACTGTTGAGGCCAAAATTGGACTGCGATGAGGGTTATGACGTGGCTGTGAAAGGTCTAAGTGTAGTAGTGGTTGATGGGTCCATCATCACCGTCGGATGGTACGCCAGACCGCCGTTGATGTTCTCATCATCACAACCGGATGGTACGCCGGTCCGGCGTCGATGGGTCCATCATCATCGTCGGATTATATGCCGGGCCGACATTGATGTGTTCATCATCACCGCTAGTTGGTACGCTGGCCCAGCGTTGATGGTTGCATCATCACTGTCGGATGGTATGCCGGGCCGACGTCGATGGATCTATCATCACCATCAGATGGTACGCTGGACCGACGTCAATGGATGCATCATGACTGCCGGATGGTATGCCGAGCCAACGACGATGGATGCATCATCACCATCGGATGGTACACTGGGCTAGCGTCGATGGACGCATCATCACTGTTGGCAGTCCTTAACTCACACTTTTAACCACCAACATTCACATAAAATGAATACTAAAACTTAGAACGAGGGCTTACAAATAATGATTTCCACAAGTTTTGGTGAATTCACTTGTTTTGCAGGACAAACATGGAAACACACCTTAAAATGGTCCAAAGTGGAGAAAAGAGTAAAAGAAACACAAACTCTATTTTGGCCCATGGCAAAACAAGGAAAAGAAGACAAAGAAGGCCCAACCACTTATCATATCTAGGCCTAACCACTAATGGAAAAGCGGCCCAGGCCCAAAGCAGAGGTCCAACACAAGCCCACAAGGGAGGCCCACTTACTAGGTGACTCAGGGCCCATCCAGATGGAGGGAGAAGACTAAAACCCACATCAAATCACCACAACTCCATGAATACACATCATGGGCAAAGTCTAGGACACCTCAAAAGCCAACCGACAAAAGATGGGCAGATTTGGGCCTAGTCAAGGAGCGGCCGAGCTAGGCCCCTAGCTTGGCCACGCCCTTCTTGTGGCCAAAATGGCCCATCTTTCGCGAGGAGGTCCATGCGGACAGCCCAAGGGCAGCTGCGGGGTGTGTCGGTACATTCAATGCGCAAAAGGACGGTTGGAGGTCGGTTTAGGGGCATTAGTGAGGGGAATATTCCATGAATCATTCCCCTCACTCTCCTATAAAAGGAGGGGTCTTCCCCCTCCAACATAACACACAAGAGCAAGAGAACTCCACTTTAAGCTTCACTCCAAGGCTTAGGCCATAGCTACTTAGAGTTGTAGGGAGAGATGTGAGGGAGAGATCAGGGAAGTACCGGACTTGTCGGTGTCTCCCCGGACTTGTACCTTGACGAACACCTACACTTCGACTCCTTCATTCGCTAAGTGAGTGTTCATGATTCTTGTGGTATTAAGTCTTTGTTTAGTTAAGCCTTGCCCATATTTGTTTACGAGTTCATCGTTCGTCCTTGTGGCGAATGCTCTAGTAGAGGGCCCCTAATAAAGACGGGATCACCCTGATATCGCGCTAGAGTAGTAGTCGATAGTGTAGACGTGGTGTCTAGGCTAGAGGCTACCTTCGTTTGTCTCATACTCCATGGTTGAGGGGTAGGCAGCAGGTAGTGACAGCCCTATCCGTCCCTTGTAATCTCCCATGTTCGGGTACGGTGTAGAGCTACAGGCTGGCATCGCTTGGCAAACCAGGTGATCTCCAGTGCCCAAAGTAAGCAAGTATAGGTGGAGTTTAGCTATCCTTAGACCCAAAAGCATAGGAATCCTTCTCTACCTTTTACCAACTCTACCCTTGTGTTATCCTTGGATGAATTAAGCTAGAAGAAGTACCTCTGTTCCCTGTGGAAAATACGATACCCTGAATACGTCCGAGTGAAGGCTACAACGGTAATTCCATATGCTTGTGGATTATTCTGTATTTGTTAAGAAATACCAACAATCACCACTAGATGGTACGCTGAGCCGGCAACATCGATGCGTCTACTATTACCTTCGGATGGTACGTTGGGCCGACGGTGGTATTGTCACCACCGGCGCACAACTGGCGAAGATGAAGGTCACCGATCACCACCGACTTTCACCAATGGGGGCCAAAACCATCGGTAAAGGGGGTTTGGAGTCGACGATGATTAACTTTCTATAGTAGTGAAACACCAAAATCATACAATAATGGGCAATGTTCAGTACCATATTCTTTATAATCTCTCCCCTTTCTGGTGATTGATGATAACACGACCAAAGCAAGCAAATAATGGATACCAAATGTAAAACACACTATCTACTTGCTAGGATGAAATGCAAAAGAAAGATACTATTTGTAAGTAAACATGATGCAAGATACTACTTGAAGGACAAGGAATACTTATCTTGCTCTTACAACTTGTGAAATATGTCCCCTTATATGACATTATGTACTTAAGCCTCCCCTAACTTCATAACCTACTTCCTCCCTTTCTTGGACCAGCTCCCCCTAGATCAAGTTCTCCCCCATACTTGAAAGTTTTTGAAAGAAGTGATTTTGGTATTTATTATGGGTTGAGCTTGCTTTTGCCCCCACAAATTCTCTCCCTTTGGAATCAAACACTAAAAAGGGAGACTTATGTACCTCACAAATTGCACAAGGCTATACATTGCATTTGTAATAAACTTGCTAGCCAGGTATAGTGCCGCCCCAACCAAAAGGCATTGCTTTAGCATGAAAGCCATCCTCAGATATCTGAAGGAACTCAGGACCTTGGGTTGTGGTATCCAAAAAATGGACACTTAACCATGGTGGGTTATGTGGATACTTGCTATATGTCTAATCCCCATAATGCCAAATCACATACAAGTTTTGTGTTTCTTTGTGGCAGTGCAGCAATTTGTTGGTGGTTTGTGAAGTAGACCCTAGTTGCCACATCAGCTAACCACTTAGAGATAATTGCACTATAAGAAACCACATAAGAATGTGTTTGGCTAAGACGGATGATTAACCACATCCAGAAAGTCTTGTGGTATAAACAACATTAATTCGTCTACCATTATCTGTGAAGACAGTGAGGCTAGTGTTGCGCAAATGCATATGGACAATGTTAAGACCGTTATCCCAAGTTCTTTTACCCCCATGAGCTCTAGAAGAGCATGGAAATAACTATCCTGCAGACTAGGTCATGTGAAAATCTAGTAGATTTACTCATAAAAAACTTCACCTGCCTCTATATTTCAAATACATGTATATGGCATTGACATGAGAAGACTTACAAAACTGCAAGGATTATGGGGAGGCAACCTATGAGGTCATAGCCTAAGATCATGATCCTAAAGATCAATTGTTGTACTCTTTTTTTTCTTGCTGAGTTTTTTCCCACTAGGTTTTTGCAAGCAAGGTTTTTAATGAGACAATAGGTGCAACATAAGCAATGCATATGATGTACTCTTTTCTTCTACCCTTTTTCCACTAGGTTTTGGGGGGTTAACAAGAAATACATAGCACAAATTTAGCAAAGGGAGAGTGCTATAAAATTAAAGTCAAAAGCAATATGAAACCGTGACTTTGAATGGTGGACAAATTCAAGATTGTTTTAAGCCTCATGTCATATTTTTCTACACTTGCAAAGTATATTTTGAGGTACTCACCATTCCTCTTTGTCCTTGCCCCTGCTACCTCGCCTAGCTATTCGGACTAGAATATGGAGTGTTTGCTGAAGATGGTGTTGATGCTAGGCTAGTGTACCCCGGTCTATTGCGTGTGGGGATGAACACCCTGCTTCGTGGGAACTCTATGTAATTTTCTTTAAGATGCTCTGGTAATGTTGTAATAAAGTTATCCTTATGTTATAAACACTGCAATATATCACTATATTGTCGTTGCATGTATGCAAAAACTGATTCTTGCAAACATGTGATGTGCATTCGGTTTTGTCCCTAAAACCGGGTGTGACATGATACTATTATGTTACTACCAGGTCAAGCCACAACCCAACATTAGCATATCACTGCCAAGTGGTGGCTCAACCAGTAGTGATACAACACTTTACGCTGTCGCTTTGTGGTTCAAACCAGTAGTGATAATGTGATATATCACTGTCAGATCATGGTTGGACCCAGCTATGATAGGGGCCTTCACTGCCAAGTGAATACGATCCCCAATAATTGTCCGGATCCTAGGCTTACGATCCTATACTGAAGCATAATTACTATTGGCTCATGCATACCTAGTAGTGATGGTCCGACAGTGGTTGTCAGTTCTCTAGTTTGTGCTCCACTTGTTTTCTAGTATGACTTGGTTTGTAATAACTTCATCTCTACGTAATATGTATGTATGTATGTATGTATGTATGTATGTATGTATGTATGTATGTATGTATGTATGTATGTATGTATGTATGTATGTATGTATGTATGCATGGGTTTCTAGTTATGATGTGTTCATTATCTAATCTTGTGAGATATGTGATGGTAGTGAGATATATGTTATGCATTAATAATATCAAATGTAAAATACTAGACAATACCCTCTATTTAAATGTAATAACAAATTAAAGTATATAGAAACTAGAAAATGAAGGCCACTGCTGCACCACTGACTCAACAGTGACCCTCATGCTATCACCGTCGATTAGAGAACCATACTCCCTAGAGTGACTCTAGTAATATTAGTGCTAGGTATATCCTTGACCTGACAGTGATATGTTCCCACCACTGCTGAGTATGTGAACCACCGGCAGTGATAGACAAGTTCCATCACTGCACACCGATTGCGCAATGATGCTGGATTTAGACTGGGAAGTGATCCATAGATCTGGTGGAGTTGTATATTGCTTCTGTGGCCAAATGCTTCTAGTGCAGCTTAAAAATTACATTCACAAAAAAGTGGTCATGTGACAATTAGATCAAACTTGTCACTGGCTCTAAATAATAGGATAAGGCATCCGGTGACTTATCTTCTGTATATGTTGTGTGACTTTACCATCGTTATATCCACTGTCCAATTTCTGATATGTCCAGTGCTCCGTGTGGGGTCACTCCTAGTCTCCCACCCTCGCTAGAGGCTAGGCAGGGAGAGACTGTTGGTTTCCCACAGGATATGAAACGAACATAGGCGCTGCTTGCGAGGGTATCCTGGATGGAAAGCTAGAAATAAATGAGGATTAAATGCCCATTAAATTACCAAAATGGCTTCCCCGAACAACAAAGTTCCCTAGGTATTTATAGGCCACACCCAGGGCTATATTGAAATTAGAAAAGGGTTGGCGGATGATCAGCAACGCCAATACAACGCCCAGGGGCAATGACGTAATCCTCCATACCCCTGGCTAACCACTCCTAACCCTAACTAGGCAGATGGGGGGCCGTCGTTGGCTCCTTGTCGGGCTCCACCTGCAGCTCCCGGTGAACCCTCACCACGCCAGTCGGTGCTTCTCTCCCCCATCGATGGTCTCGCGCTCCCCTCTGCGGTTCGCAGCTTCCGAGTCTACTTCCACTGACGGTACCTGAAAAGAAGGGACGGGGGGACCTTCGCCGCGGGGGTTACGGCCTGCGGCGCGGTCGGTTATTACGCCCAGAGCGAAGGTCGGGAGACGAGCAAGGGGTCAAGCTAGGGGCACCTTGCCCCAACAATCCGCCACATAGCTTGATCTCCGGATCTCCCTCACAATAGGTTTATCTAGCCGTGCAAAGCAACCGGTGAGCCGTACCTCAAGCCCCCTTAGCTTGCCATCTTCCCTCCCTCTCTTTTTCCTCATCTCCATGCTTTTACTAAGGCTACACCATTGACTTCGGCCCCCCTTCCTTTTCGCTCAGCCGCGGCGCACCGCCTGTTAGTTCTACACGTGATGAGTGTAAGATCAATCCTAGGTTCGTCGCCCTTCCTGAGTTCCTGACTCTGGCTGTTGCTCGCCGTCTCTCTAGCTGGTGGTATGCCGGCGATGAGGCGTACACCAACACATCTTCGGTGTCTCTGCCTCCCCTACAACTTCTACCTACCTCATGCCGTGGGCGTGCGACCAGGCAGTCGCATTGCCAGTAATCCTTCCCATGATCTTTCTGTCGTGTAATGCTGCCTCTGTGGCTCTGCCCCAGCCAGATGATGGCGTCATGCGACTAAAGCAGTCATTGGATCCAAATTTGACGTTGGATATATACCAAGGTAAAGTCACCCGTGACTTACTGAAGCAAAGTTACCAGATCCTCGTCGTAAATTATGATCCTCTACTACCATGTTGAAAAGCAAACCAAGCATAGATTTCTGTATCGGTATCAATCATATAGCATTGTCCTGTGTAACAGTATAGAAAAACAAAAGGGATATATATAAAGCCCATATACTTTTGGTCTTGCTGGCTCCAGCTTTGGATCAGATCTAGTGGTCCAACTTGAAAACACAGCTGACTCAAATAACAATTTGACATCCGAAGCAAACTTGTGCACTAAAGTTTCATGTTTGATCTACGTACAAGAAATACAGTTTCCTAAAAGGCAACTAGGTTTGCTGTGTGTGAGTGTGTCCAGTTTTTCTGTCACTCCCGTAGGAGCAAAGAAATTTTTTTGGGCGAAGTGGATTTTTTTCGTCAACTGGATTCATGAGACCTCATGGGTTGGGAAATCTGACGAGTTATTGACGGCAGACAAACATAGCACTATGTAAAAAAAACTAATCACAGACTCGGGTTAATGCACATCACATACGCTGTTTTACACGTATGTAATAACGCGTCTATAATAAACGCTTACTTCAGATGCGTAAACCCGTGTGTAATATGTGCATACCACAGACGCTTGTACATAACACATGTCTGTGATAAGGATACACAGGTCAAGCGCATAGCCAACACGTGTTTGTGATAATGATTTGTAAAAAAAAGAAAAGATAAATCCTCACGGACGCGTCTATAGACTTTTATCTCTTCTGACAAAAGGTGTCACTTACTTTTTCTACATTCTAGATTAGAGGACAGCTAATAATATTTGATTTTCTATCAATTATCTTTACCTGCTGGGTGCTCTTTTGCCCTCTGTCATTACAGCTAAACTAATTAAAATATCAGAGGTGAAGCTAATAGGGACGTTTTGATATAAATATGAGAAATAGAAAGGTAAGGAAGTAACTTTGGTCCATCAGAGATGGAATGCAGAAAGAATCTATGCCCATCATGCTGTTGGGGAGCTAGGGCCCTGTTTAGATGCCAAATTTTTCCCCAAATTTCACTATACAAAAAGAAGATTCACCATTACATCAAAATGTCGGCACATGTATGGAGTACTAAATGTAGATGAAATCAAAAACTAATTGCACAGTTTTGTTGTTCTTTACGAGACGAACATTTTGAGCCTAATTAGTCAATATTTGGACAATTTTTACCAAATAAAAACAAATGCTACAGTACTCTACCGTAATTCGCCACCCCCAATTTGGGCTAACTAAACAAGGCCTAGGTTACTACCGACAAACAGTGTCATATAGCATGATGACAGTGGCTCAGAAGGTAGGGTACGGTGAATGTCAGCACATCTTGCCAGTAGCTATATAGCTTTCTAGCTAGTACCTTAAAGGTATAATAATCGGTACTGCGATTCTAAAAATGGTCCTGCTTAATTGTAGCAACCAGAATCACAGTGTACAGATAATTCGTGTTGTCCTTGGGCTGCGCTGATGGTGCAGATGGTTCTGCATTTCTCAGTCGGCTTTCTACCATTGTACGTGAAAATGCCTCTTGCAGCTTTTGGTTTATGCTAAGGCCCTGTATGTCACGAACTTGTTGAGGGGCATGAAGTTTGGTTTACAGTGCTGGCCCTTAAATTTTTATAGCCTACAGCAAAACTAATACTTCCTTTGTACACAAAAGAATGCAATTATGAGATCTATCCTAGTCAAACTAACTCAAGTCTGACCAAGTTTATAGTAAATAGTATTAGCATTTACGTCTCCAAATAAATTAATTATAAAAATATATTCTATAACTAATCTAACAGTACTTATTTTGTATCATGAATGTTAGTACTTTTTTATGTAAGTCGAAGTTTGAACTGTTTAACTCATCAAAAAGCGAGAATTGCATTAGATCACTTAATATAAATATCAAAATATTATTTGTTGTATACTATATAAAAAGTATTAGGTGCAAGAAATTTATAAAAAACAATTTTCATCTCAAATAGTTTATGGTCCAAAGTAATAAAGCAAAAAGGTAAATTAAAACATTACAAATTATTAAGTATAACTCATAAATCATACCAACTTATTTTCATAATCTATCAACCACAATCACACCTCTCGTCAAACTTAAACACTCATAAATACACACACAATCACCCCAATGAATACATACAGGTACATCATACTCCCATGAGCACAACAAAAAATTGAACCGGTAGGCCATATTTGATAGGCACCTTGCCTACTACTGAAATAATAGCTTTGTTTAATCTTAGATAAAATCTGAAAAAAAATGCATGCACCCGCCGTGTCAAGTAAAGGATATAAACCTTTGTCTTTATAAAAAAAAGGATATAAACCTTTGTCAATTAAGGAATGTAGAAATTGATGCATCCGCTCAATAAACCGCTAGTCGTTTAGGCCATTACTAGTATACATACACCTAGTGACAAGAGTATATAGTACAAGACCCCTAGCATACTAGTTTGGACCAAAACCAGAATATATATCCCTGTACATGTGTTCCCTGTAGCCTGTAGACTCGAATATATATGATAAATAAATCTAAGATAAATACAAATACATTTGTTTCCTTAGCTGCCTATAGACTCGAATATATATGATAAACAAGACTAAGATAAACACAAATAATTATATGTACATATATATGAGGTCGGGGGCCTTGGGCTTTAGGGGCCTGCGGCAATGGCCCCTCTTGCCCCCTCCCACCCCACCAAGGCCATCTCTGTTGGTTTATTTGTTATATTTGGTGAAATATTGCTATACTATCTCAAGAAATGTGAAGCTTTTTAATTCTTAAAAAAAAGTGAAGCTTTAGAGGGAGAAGCTACTTTTAGCACTACAACGTGAAGCCACCTTAGCACATTTTTACTGTATTCTTAGGACTAGGACTAGCTAGGATGGCCGGGCTGGCTTACTTTCCATTTTCATGTAGTGATTGAGGCAGATTTAGCCTTCGGGTAATATTAAAAGTACTAGTTAGTGGCTGTCTAACTTCAAGGTCCATGAAACCAAGAGATGTAGTTTCCTATTTGGGTAATGTTCAAATAACTTTTTAGGTATATTTAGCCTAGGATAATAGGTACCTTAAGAACTTAATGATCTTGTAAAGCACTTTTGTCATTTCTGCATTGTTCATCTATTGATTTAGGTATATTTGGCCAATGCTGCCCTACGGCAATTACTGATCATAGTAATTACTAGCGAGATCGAGCCCTGCCAATGAGAAAAGGAACCAAATGGTCCCTAAGAAAAACAGGGAGATCAAAAAGTGATTGAAGGGCCCTCTCGTCCCCTCCCCCACCAGCAATCTTCAGGTGACACTGATTCCTCCCTATAAGGCTATAAGCTCATACCATCCAAAGTAATGTCCTTTATGTTTCTTCTTGCGGCTCCTATGAAGACCTGTCATATGTATTCTCCCACTGACACACCTCCTTGCCACCTCCACAATTCCCAAGCATTATTCCCCAACTAGCTTCTCCAGTTCTCCCCTGCCTATATAAGGGCACCATTGTTGCTCACCTTCATAGCATAGAAACACAAGGTAGACAGGGATCTTATATATATATAGCTACGCACTAGTAATATTTGTAGCATATCACCTTACCCTTTCTTAATCTAACCATGAGTTCGTCATCATGGACGGATAGGCAGAACAAGCTGTTTGAGAAGGCACTAGCCAAGTATGATAAAGACAAGCCGGACTACTGGCAAAACGTGGCTCGGGCAGTGGGCGACGGAAAGACGGTCGATGACGTGAAGAGGCAGTTCAAGGAGCTGGTTCGAGATGTGGACCACATTGAATCCACAGGCGGTCAGAATTCACAGTATGGCGGTGGCAGCAGCAGCGGAAGCGGCATTGAGCAGAGGTAGTTAGTCTATATTCTTCCCTCTCTACTCAGTTATGCTGCCGGGGGTTTATTACTTGTCGTGGAAGGTTTTGCTCCCTTAGAATGTATTTCTCTCTTTGCACTTTACTGTCCTGTTTTTGTTCTGCTCCACGGCAGTAAATGAAGTAATGTTTTCTTCTACTTCTATATACAAGTTAGTTATGCTAGCTCCCTTAACATGTAGTTTTGTCATTGCTCCTTGCCCTATATGTGTGTGTGTGTAAAGTTAAATACACAAGCTATGAACACCAACCTTACTCATAAGTCACTGACTCACTGACAAAAAGCCCCCGCTTGTAACTTTAACCATTCGTTAATTTAGAAATTCCCTGTAGGTCAGGAGTGAGGTCCAAGATGGTATTCGCTATGCTGTACATATGGGGAAGAAAATTTATGTTTCCAAATTGACTTGTTCCTAGTATATATAAGTTTGTCCTTTTAAAAAAAATGAAAAGTTCTTCCCAGTATGTAAGAATAAATGATTTCTACACTTTTTTTTTTGCTTCAGAAGAACATGGCTAGCTAGCTTCTTTACATGGGGATGAGATCATGTTTTATGATGTTCCTAGTTATATATATGCAAATCACAACAGGAGAAGTTAGCTTCTTTACTCACGCACAAAAAAAAGTACAGATGCTTTACGATGTCCACCTCACTTAAAAGGATGGAGGTCATTCACAAAATCAATGGTCATGCATTATCTTTTGTATAAGCGAACTTATGCTCTTTCCTTTGCTGCTTGGGGCGCTGATTGTGCTTTTACACCCCAATTCAAAGATGCAGTTTTGTACTGCTCTAGCAATCTCATATCCTTTGTAATTCAACATTTTTTCTTGTCAGGCTCATATCCTTGGAATGACTTACAATTTGGGACAGAGGTATTTTTGGTGAAACATGCCCTTGATGATAATGAACGAAAATTTTAAAGCATGGTCAAATTGCGTGTTGCAGCACTAGGGCAGCTAATAATATGGAATGCTATTTACATATCTATAGTTTGCATTAGCAGGTGGAGGGATAGACGCTCTTTCCTGATGATTTGAGTACAACAGCACCCACCCGGTCCCTTAAAGCCACCTGTCCTATCGTCGAGCACAAAGCGACATCCTCCCTAACAGTTAATCCTTTGTTCCCTGGAATACGGATAAAAGCCATTTCACTTTTTTGCTCTACTTAGATCCTTCTATTATTGCCAATAAACATCTTTTCTTTCCCTTTTGTCGGAACATCTCCATTATTCCTTCAAGCAGAATATCCAAACAACTGCTTGCAATTCAATTTTTGGTTTCAAATATTTGGTACCCTGATCCTGCTTCTATTCCATTTCCGATAACGGGGAACTCATGGTTTTCTTTTAATTTCTCCATTCTTGCAGGCGCAACCTCCAGTGATAAACCGATAATGCAAGGAGGCTACTTCCTGCATTCACCAAGTACCTATTTGCACTATGATATGATGGCTGTGATGGTGGCCTTGCACCAGATAATAAAGCTTACTCCTACTCAGCCTAAGTCGGAGACATAATCGATGTCAGAATTGTACCTTTAGTGTTATGTATATCCATGTTTACGTGTGTGTCTGCACGTGTATGTGTAATAATGTGTCCCATGACGAGCACTGTCTATATCTAGCAGCAGCGGTAGTGGTACTGCCGGAGATATAGGATTGGACGGGTGCTTGTTTGGTGTGGTGTGTCCATGTAATTTTATCTATCCCGTCTCGCCAGCAGATTGTTATTGAAGTTGAAGTCTATGGATTACCCATTACAGATGCCGAATCTTGCATTGGTCTCTGAATTCTGATTGATTGGTTTTTTTTATTGCTGTACCCGAAAGATGAAGCATAGTGTCAAAACAAAAAATGGGGACCCAAATAGAGACTCCAAGACAAAAGGTGTCTGTACTGAAATCAGAGACGGGCCAAGTTGAAATGTCTGTGATGTGTTGGTTCAACAAAATATCTCATGGAACTTGCATGTTAGAGACGCAGTTCCATTCAATAAAATGTGTTATGATGCGTCTGTAGTTAGTAGAGGATATTTGTGGCATGTCTAGGAAAACTACATCTTAGATTAGCCCACGGACCCAAAATATATCAGTGGATGGGCACTCAAGTTGGAGAGAGAAAATCCTAGTTTTGTATGCGGCCGTGGGGCTTATTTCACAAGCTCAGATTGGTTGCTTTTTGGTGTGGACCCCATATGCATGTAGCTTTTTGCTAGCAGGGAACGCAGCAAGCAAGCTACTTTGTCCTCGGCTTCACTCATTCAGCTCCACTTGGTCAATTCCATCTCCCTAGGCTCAGCTCTTCCATCACTAACCCTAAGAATCAAATACTTCCACCATCGGCCGTCAGAAGCTAGCCCAACCTAGCGCCAGCCCGACACCATCCCCGACACCAAATGCCACCACACTAGCCATACGAAAGGCCACCACTTTGCGGACAGTCCTGTGCTGAGCCATGGAGAGCCCTAGATCCGTGGCTCCACCCCATCCCCATCGTCGTTGCTACCACCACTGGCCTCCTATGCTGCTCGACCAAGGTCGGCCAGGCAGGCTTCTTCATCCGCCTTGGGAGGCATTACCATTGCGACCGTGGTGTAACGTTTGCACCACGGTTTGTTTTTGGATGCAACACAATGAAGTTTTGTAAGTCATAGTGAGCCACTGTGTTGGTGGCAATAGTAACTATTGCAATGCATCTAGCATTGCCGGAGGTACCTATTGCAACATACCCAAAGAGTAGCAATAGGTGTAATAGCAACAAAAATGGGCGTTGCAATATACTAAATTACCACACATCAAAAGCATGGCTATAGGTGCAACCCTCTATTACCACATTCGTTGTTTGGTTGCTATAGGTGGAACCCTCTATTGCCATGCTAAATGTTTGGTTGCTATAGGTGGACCCTCTATTGTCACACTAAATGTTTGGTTGCTATAGGTGGAACCCTCTATTGCCACACTAAATGTTTGGTAGTTATAGGTGGACCCTCTATTGCCACGATCAATGTTTGGTTACGATAGGTTGAAGCCTCTATTGTGATGATCAATGTTTGGTTACTATAGGCGGTGCCCTATGTTGCCACAATAAATATTTGGTTGCTATATGTTAAAGCATCTATTATGCCATCCACTGTATCATTGCTATATGTTATGTTTCGTAGCTATATGTTTTGTTGCTATGCCGAATGATAATATCGATAGTCTCTATTGCGATGCTTTATTTACTAGCATCAGACAATATTGCCATACCATTAATTTTTTAGAACAATATATGGACAATAAAGCATTTAGACAAAGCCATTAAACTAAAATAGGATTTGTTTGTACACATCTTTAATGAAACCATCCCATACAAAACTCGGCATAGACACACATTGCTCAAACCCATAAGGTATTGAACACACGTGTTTGTACCACTACAGCAAAGCTTGACTTGACATTGATCATCCCATCACTTGTGCATTCCACTCAAACTCTAGCTAACAGTGCATTGAAGCTTGGCCGGACATTGTTGATGTTTGAATTGAGCATCCCATTGTGTTGCACCATTCAAATTGTGTCTTCATCCTGAGTAAAATCATTCACATGGCATATGCATCAGTAACTAAATCTATATGATTATATCATTGTGTAGGAACCATCTTCAACATTAATTTGTTAATTTTGTTGCTTTCGTAATAGAAGAAAATTCAACATGAGTTATCTCTTAAATTATTGGGTAATCACAAACAATATTTAGGCCCACTGGATACTTCAATGTTCCCAACTCATTATAGCACAAATTTTGTATTATTCAATCAAATAGTAGTAATGTGATATAGGCACATCGGTTGTTTTAATCTTTCATGGTGAATATTTCTTCTAGCAGTTATTGATGGTGATACATGCATTGCAAGTGCTCTTTAAGCTTTGATCTTTAATAAATGGTAAAAACAAATATATGTTAGTCAAGGAAGTCAAGGGATCTACATGATTTATTAAATATATTATATAAAAGAACAAAGCGGACACACCCAAACTCCCTGTTCAAGTTATAAGGATTTGTTGCTCGACTGATTCAAGAACTACACAATACACAGTATATAAAGCAAATGATTTTGTCATTGAGACGCTCTTGAAGCATTGGCTGGTTGATAAAGTATAAGCATCAAAGCACAAATATATTAATTGAAGATTTGATGCTATAACTTTCACAAAAATAAATAGCCATAATTTGCTTCAGGTTAAACAAGGATTATTTTGAGAAAAATGGAATGACAGATCTTTCACAAAAGGGAAAATGTCCCTAAGATCATATTAATCTACTACATTGTCAAAGTAACGAATCATATTACAAAGGAAAGCTTGTCAAGAATAAATGTCTAAAATGTCGAACAGGTAGCAATGAAACAAAGAAAAATGTTGGTTTTGTTTACCTGATTCCAATGTTGTGCACCAGACGCATAGAAATAAGTTCTTCCATTTTATCACTGAGAGCACTAGAAGTTGTGTCACACCCGGCCCAATTTGAATTTTGGTCTATAGTGGCCCATGTGAATGTTATGAGATATTGTGGATAGTTTAGTCCCACCTTGGTTGTTTAGAATGGGATAGACCAACATATAAGGCTTCTAGAGTCCATCTCACCATCCCCGGGTTAATCCTTTTACGCGAAGCGAGGACGAAAGCGTAAGTGGGATGGTGGTAGGTTGTGGTTCATTCAGCGTGCAGAGTAGATCTAAGCCGTTTGGACTCTGGGGCGTTACATTGTGCCAACTCATGCAGGATTGACAATGGGAATGCCACATCAATGCGAACATATTTTGGGCCCATAAGCTTTCCATAAAAAATTCAATTTGTTTTAGTAGAGTGGAATTACACATTGTTCATAAATAGGTGCATCCCTCAGAGAGTTACATATATATATAACTATGTGTGAGATGTATCCATTTATGAGTAATGTGTAGTACTTCTTTGTGAAAATGATTTAAATTTTTTTGTAAAGATTATACAACGAGAACATGTTGTCATGCAAGATTTTAGAATTTTCTAACAAAATATAGATATTATTATGCTTATATTCTATAATAACTCCTGAAAATAATTATAATAGTATTAAATATGGTCAGAAATTTCTACAAACCTACATGGCAACATATACCGAACGGGTCAAGGTCGCTGCCAGCTATTGTTATGTGTGGCTCTGCTAGTGGATGGCATGCCGGGCTTCACCTCCCTGCTGTGCAAATTTGCATATATTGAAGAGTAAAGTGCAATCATACACACTAGAACTTGCAGCGGTATTCTTACATCTATAGTGCTTTGTTTTTGTTCTTTTCTATTCTTTTCTTCCTTCTTCAATTCATGTGTGACTTTGTAAATATTTACTGAGCGATTACTACTTTCACAAACAACTTCATAGTCTAGTGGTATGTCAGTTCCCTTTGAGTAGAGAGGTTTGTTCTTTTCTTCCTTCTTGATGTGCGACTATGTATATATTTAGTGATGAATGACAACAATTTTTACAAAAAAACTTCACAATGTTTTTTGTATTTTTTGGCTAAGCGTTAATTTTTATTCTTTTTTGTTATTTTCTTCCTTCTTGATGTGAGACTCTCTATCCTACCACCAACATTTCAACAAAATAGACAAATGTGAACATCAAAACTTAGAATTAGGGATTTTTACTCACACTTTCCACAAGTTTTGGTACAAGCATGTTTTGCAGGACACAACTATGAAACACATGACAAAATACGCAATCAGGGAAAGCGAAAGGCACATCTAGGCCAAAGAAACATAGAGTGGCCCATCCAAACTCTAACTCCAGACTGAAGGCACCACGTTTATGCACTCTAAGTCCAGCTCAGAACCCACCATGCGAAGGCGGTGGCCACCGAAGGCAGTCAAGGGGCGGCCGACCCAGGGGGCGCTCGACCCCATGCTAGCGCCGCTCGTCCCCTCCTTCATCTGGCGGTGGCATGGAGGCATGCAGAGGTGGTGGAAGCTAGGTTTTCACACCAAAGAGAGCTGCAACACTGCCTTACTCCCTGTATAAATAGAGGGGTAGAGCTCCCTTCTACAACACACAACAAGAGAGCAAGAGAAGAGAAAGAGCTTCATACTACTTAGCTTTAGCTAGAATAAGAGTGCGAGCGAGTGAGGAAAGAGTTGGAGAAGTGCCGGGGCTGTTGGCAACCTCCCTTAGTGTACTCACTACACTTAGCGGAAGAGTGTCGGAGCTAGCTACTCCTCCACTTGTACCTCTACGATCGTCTTACTACCAGGAGTAAGAAGTTCGTGTTTAACTTTGGCATTGATTTCTTAAGAAAGATACCTTTGTTCATTATAAACTTGTGGGTTCATCGTCCATCCTTGTGCCGGGTACTCTAGTAGAAGGGCCCTGATAAAGACGGATAACCCTTGCATGCACACTAGAGTAATAGTCGATAGCGTAGATGTGGTGTCTAGGCTAGAAGCTATCTTTGTTTGCCTTGTTCCCCATGGTTGAGAGGTAGGCGGCAGGTGGTGACAGCCTTGTCTGTCCCTTGAAATCCTCCATGTCTGGGTTCGACATAGAGCTACAGGCCGGCAATCCTTGGCAGACCAAGTATTCACCGGTGCCCGAAGCAAGTTTGTAGTGATGGAGTTATCTTTGCTTAGGATATCTTTCCCTAGAAAAACTTCACTACCCAAGCTATCCTTTACGTGTTTTTTTAGGTGAACTAGCTAATAGACTTACACATCCGTTCCTTTGGGAAAATACGATACCCTGAATACTTTCGGGTGAAGTGCTACAACGGTGTATCCGTGCGCTTGAGGATTCCTCTGCTTACGCTAAGAAACACCAACAGTGCCTTAGAAGGAAGGCTGATTTTTTCAGTACCACATAGATAATTGTCTCCTTTGGTCCATCTAGGATCTATGCAGCTAGCCAAAAAGAGGCGTATTAGTGAATATCCTTGTGTTGTCACCTTGATTTGTAAGTTGACTCATTGATGCCACTCTCACATGTAGAGAGCCTAGCCGCGAATGGATGTGCTGGTACATGGCGCGCCTACCGGTGATGATAGCTCTCAATATCCCCACATGAAGTTGCTTGTGAAAGTAGTTGTCTTTCAGAAAACATATAGACATACGCACATCAAGAATGAAGAAAAGAACAAAAAAGAACAAATATTAACACTCAGCCAAAAAAGAGTGTCAAGCAAGATTTGAACTTTTGAGACCTCTCTACTTGGAGGCAAGTGACATACCACTAAATTATGAAGTTTTTGTGAAAACACTTGTCATTCACTAAATATGCTTGTACCAAAACTTGTGGAAAGTGAGTAAAAATCCCTAATTCTAAGTTTTGATGTTCACATTTGTCTATTTTGTTGAAATGTTGGTGGTAGGATTATGAGTTTAAGCACCTCCAACAAGCTCCCCCACACTTAGTCCTTTGCTCGTCCTCGAGTGAAGTTTAAGGACTAAGCAGGTTCATCTCCTTGATTTGAAGTCTGTACACAGGCTATTCCAAGCTTCACCATAAACTTGTGAACTTCCAAGTGTCTACCAAAATATCTTGAGTATTTGGAAAGTGGAACAGCTGGATTCAAATCTTTTGCTCAACTTATGTTTAGAAACTTGGGTTTTTGCATGGTTTTGAAAATAGAGATAAGCTTATGTTCCTTGACTGATTCTCTCAAGTCACTCGATTTTGTAAGTAGTTCTTCACCAAGGCATATGGTTGCCTTCTTGGAATCATCCTACCTCTAAGGCTTACTAGTACAATGCCCGTGCTAACGCTACGATGATATTTGGTAATCGAAATCAAACAACAAAAAGTGATTTACTTACATAATACTTAGTTTGAGAAGATCTAGATCCAATATTACAACTGGAACACCCACTTATTTCCCAAAAAGAGAGCTTTATTATCACGGATTCAACAATATCATTACAAAATAGGACTCGATCGACACAAAACTGGAAACAATACCAAGATAACATATTGGCAAAACGTGCAAGTTCATGCACAACTTTATTTCGCTCCACTCGAAACTTCTCAATTCTTGAGCTTTGCAGATATCAGCCTTCCTACTGAGCTCATGGACGATCGATGCCACCAAGGAGTGATCAGGTTGTACTTGCACGTGTCAACAAAAGAAAAATAAAGAAAACTCACGAACTGCTAGACTCGCGCATGTTGTAGCTTATGTTTCTGCTTCTACCAAATCCCCTCCAAGCATGCTGTAGCTTCTGCTTCCTCAACATCCCTCCAATATGTTTCACAGATCACACCACCCAGTTAATTAATTTTGGTAGTCCATCTCTTATCTCCAGACTATAGTGTCTTTTACACTCAATAGCAGCCAGATAAGCTGGAATTTGTTTGCATTATTTTTGCACTCCATAATTGCAGAAAAGAAAATATACCAAAGAAAAAAAATCTTATCAGCAGATGTTTAAAAAAATAGATAGCTAGGAACAGTTTCTATCGAGGAACAATGCAATGGTATTGAATTTGAAAATAGAAACGAAAAATACTTTATAGCTCGCACGGCGCTAATTCAACAACCACCACGGCAGTACAGGTGATTGCACACATTTGTTTCGCATATAGAGTAGGGCAAGAAAATATTTAATTTGCCAAAGTTCAATATAGGGCAAACCAAAAAAAAATAAGAACGCACGATCGGAGACCTTGCCATGGAGGGATGGTTAGGCATCAAACCTGTACACCCTCCTCCACACCACAAGGTCCTCAATTCTTTCCAGACCTTCGATTATGCAAAAGTTGTATCAAATAAACTTAATTGAGCCTGTAAGATAGAGGCAGTATGGAAATGACAGTATTTGGGGTTGCCTCGAACCTTCATGGGGCTTTGTGGATTGTTCCTCCATGACAAGCACCACTTCGTCCACGTTAGGATCATTACAGCTCTTAACGAAAAAACAGCTGCAGACCCTGTGGTTGCATCAGAAGAGTTAGTTGTGCATTGAAGAAATAAGATCAATGACTGCTTAGGAACAATACCTAACAGTAAATTTTGAATTAGAGTGCAAAAGTAACAGATAGAGTGCAAAAATAAATTTCAGGAAATTTCACCTTCCTCACCCTCCCAGTACGTCCTCTTTATTTTCTCCTTCAATAACTTGGCAACTTCCTCCTCCTCTGGAGCAATCAGGGAAGTGAAATCCTCTAACCTTTTGGTTCCTCTTGCTGCACCTTCTCCTCCTTTGGGTCATCACATTTCACATCTGAGACAGCAGCTACATGATAACGAAATCAGCATCAAAAAGTTTGAAATGCCACAAATAATCAGTAAATGCAGTCCTTTCGCAGCATAATTGATTAGGAAATGCAGTCCACAAACAATCGAAGAGTAGAAGGAAGTCGATGGTCAGACTAATGATGCCTACTTCAACTTGCTCTGAACAGAAAAGGCTGCTGCTGCTTTTTGTTACAAGATTAGTGACGAAATAATATCCTTCAATAGCCACTGGACCAAATAAAATCATTATCAGGAGAACTAACCATCATAATAAAATATAGGCAATACCTCAGGTTCTATTTAACTTTGACTAAGATCCTTAATTATTAAGACCAATGTGATTATTGTTTACCATGGTGTTTAACCAAGATCCTCTCTCAACTAAATATTGCCCACTAAATTAGCAGATATTGTTGGTGACTCATTAAAGTGATATTTGTTTATCTGTATTTGTTCCATTTATTTTTTGTTTGTTATTAGCATGTATGGCCGTGAAAATCATTATCCGTTTATCTGTATCATCTAGTTAACATGAACACATAAATGAAAATCCTAATGGGTTTGCATTCTGCAACGTCATTACCGCTGCTGAAAACATCTTTTTTCTTCGTGTTGTAGCCTGGGTCTCCACCAGTCCCTCATGTCTTGGAAACATCTGAGTGGATACCCAATGAAACAGGATCCTCCAAAAAACAAGCAATCATATAAATCCTGTATGATATTAATATAACTTAACAAGTACCCTATTTTTTCTCCTAAACGACTAACCTTGTTTGTCCCAACTTCATAATCCAGTAAGTAGAAAGGGGTATTTCACTACACCAACCAAAAGCTACTTCAAATGTGACAGGAGAGAAGTGCCATAGTATCAAAATAGCATTATCAAAGATTACGCTATAAACAAGTTATAATTATTGATGATGCAAGCTTCATAAGACAAGAGAAAGATGTAGTAAATCTTCACATATAACTGATAGGTATATATTTGGACAGAGGAGATTTGCAGAGTGTTCTATAGTTCAAGCAGATTCTTCTTTTAACATGCCATAAATCATAAAAGTAGTTAAAAAATATCCAAGCACGATCTAGTACCTTCTGTACACATATCAAATGAAACAGGGCCGAGACATTGGTTTTCTGCTACATTATTATGCGAAGAATATTAACAGGTGCATCAACATCACCACACCGATCTGCATGTAGTGAGCCATACACCCACAACAAATCTACACAAAACATAGATATGAAACATAAGAAGGATCGCTGCTAGTATCACAACAAAAATTAGAACTATATATAACTTACTGAAACGAATCCAATCAGTCAAATCAGCACCCCAAAATCAATCATAAAACTAAAATAAATCATAGAACTGAAAGATTCAGTATTTTTAATGAAAAATACAAAACAATAGAATCAAAGGAGCACCAATTTATAAACTAAACCTGTGGCTCCTGTCAAGGCGACCAGCTAACCAACTGAGAAGGATTCCAAGAAGCACCAATTTCAGGAAAAACAAATGCAGTTTCTACTTGCTAGCAGCTACCAAGGAAACTACTTTCAAAGCTCATTACGCCTTTGAGTTGCGCCTCATCAACCTGGAACACGACAATTATAGTAGCACCTGTGTCATTAATAAGAGGTTTCTTACTTACTTGTTCAAATGATACAGAAGGATGACAATAAATTACAGTGTAACTCAAAACAAGTCTTTGATTGCTGCAAGGATATATTACCAATTTCGGCAGCACAGTATCATCATAATACTTTTGTAACATCTTACTTGTGTGACATCTCAATCAGTTCATCTAGTGACTGCATACAGAAGCATAAAATCAAATGGCATAACAATAAAGAATGTGAGGTCCATGATGGAGATGGACGTAAACCTTGCTAACCTACGGTACTCTACAAGTCTGGTCCCTGCAGTAACACAAAAATCACCAGATGGGCTAATTCCGGCTCTGCCTAGGCGATGTCGGAGAGGAAGATCGTGAGGAACAAAGAATATGATGAGGACGTACTTACATACAGGACGATATCCTCCAATTAGGCCTACATTGAGGGCGCTAGACCAGAGTCATCGAGGGTGAAGGCATTCTGCAGTCACCGACGACGGCACAGATCTTAGGGAGTCAGGGCGGTGCGGGCCTAGGGCCAAAAAGGGGTCGCTGCTGCTGTGGGCACACACCCGGCGGTGCCCAGTGGCCTGCGGCCCATCACGCCTCCACCGTTGTCGTTGCCCCCCGCTCGACAAAGCACAGCGTGCATCCAGCCACCAAGGCACTGGATCCGGCGTCCCCGGCCACTGAAAAAAAAACATGAAACATTTAATCTGTGGTGTTGTACTCTAGAGGACTGAGAAATGCATAGAATAAATCTAAATAAAAAAACAGGATCCTAAATGCGACCAAAAATCTGAATTCATTTATTGACTTTCAATCCTATCAATTAAGCGAAGATGAATTCGAGCAGCACCAATTCATGGTCAGGCTACCATTGACTTTCAATCCTATCAATTAAGCGAAGATGAATTCGAGCAGCACCAATTCATGGTCAAGCTACCATTCTACAGCTAGTACTGCCCCAAATCCAAACCAAACCAAATCCATTATATCAAATCGAGGGGGTCTAGGTTCACCTGGGAACCTCCATTGGGCTGCCGAGAGTCCTTGTCTGGCTTGCGCCTCCTGCCGGCCGCTGACGTCCACCTGCCGCCGGTCATCGTTGTCCGCCTTCCGCGGCCGCCGCCGGTCATCCTCCCCCGGCTTCTGCACCACCAGCCGTCGGGCGTTCCTTGCGCTTGCACAGGCCTCCTGGCAGAGCGATCCAGCAGCGGTGAGGTGGAGGAGGGGGAGAGGGGGCGACAACGCATAGATTGGGGCACTACCCGTGCCGCTTGGGGACGACCCAAGGTTGCAGTAGTTTTTTTTCTTTTTTTTCGGAGGAGGAGGCAGGAAGGAGTTGGGATCGAACCTGGTTGTCGCGCGTGCCTGCCGAGCAGGGGGGGTGCGGGGTGAGATGCGCGTGGGAAGGTGCGGGGTGAGACGCCGGGTGAGAAGCCTGTCTTCCTAGAGATGGCAGTGGATCGGGTTCGGATCGGATACCCGCGGGTTTTGGGTCCTGTGGTTTTGGGTTTGGGGATGGTTTCTCACCCACGGTTTTCGGTTTCGGTTTCGGGTTTGGTATCGGGTTCGGTTTCGGGTTTGGTTTTTCACCCGTGGATATCCAATGGATATCCGAAATAAATCATTTAGAATTAAAACTCATGTTTTATAATATGCTAATAATAACTTGTTTACTTAGATTATTAAATCTATTCAAAATTGACTCATGAAAATATTTATTATTTATTGCCTCTTATTTATATATGTGAATATGTGTATATTTATCCGCGGGTTTCGGGTATCCATTCGGGTTTCGGGTATCCGTTCGGGTTTCGGGTATCCGCGGGTTTGGTTTTGGTGATGGATTTCCACCCGAATCGGTTTTCGGTTCGGGTTCAGGTTTCGATTTCGGGTTTCGGTTTTGGGTGCACGGAGACTCCACCCGATCCGAACCCGACCCATTGCCATCCTTAGTCTTCCCACGTCCAATCCTGGTCATCAGATTTGGTTTGCATGTTTTATTAGCTATTGATTTTAATGGTGTAGAATTTTGGTGTGTAATTTTCTAGGTACACAATGGTTGGAGCCTCTTAGCAGGGGACGCTTTACTGGGTGGATCAAGTGTAATTTAAGAATTCCATTATAGTAGAGATATGGAGCGTAGGTGGGGATGAAGTTTGTGGCACACTTACCATATATATGTTATAAGGTCAAATCAGTGCATGTGTGGGGAAATATGGTGGAATTTGTACTTCCCTTTTTGCTATGATCTTTTCTCCTGGCTTTTATTTTTGAGACATGGCTAGCTGTATATATTTTTATGAGCCTTCATTGTGCTCATCATTTTTTTGAGACCTTCATGTGTCTCAATTTTTTTTCAATACTTTTGCATAGCCCTTCTGTCTCTTTTACTATGCTAGGGTGACCACATCTTTAGAACATAGAGTATTTATGTGATGGTGATGAAAGCATGCTTTAGCGTATTCCTAGTGTAGGAATAGCTGTTATATGCAGTGTGTACGTGAGTTTTGATCTTGGGAACATGAAAAATCTTTCAACAGTGATCATAGAACTCGACAAAACTCAGCACAAGATAAGTTGCATATGTAGAAGGTTCATGTCAACCATGGATATGGCTTTGGTGGGACATTTAATTTTCACTCAAGGAACATGCTATTTGTATTTGAATTTTTAAAGATAAATCCCAAGTACTTTACACAAGTAAGCAAATTTCATATCATCCTACTATATCTCAAATTTCAATTACTTAGATAAAGAGGCGTCCCTAATCTGAGTGTCCACAAATCTTAGGAATTTTAGCAAGGAATAAACGGTATACAAACTATTAATCATAGGAAGATATGGAGATGGAGCATCACTTTTTATTTTTAAATTTGTTTGATTTCAGTTTTAAAATAATTAAAATAGAGCGAGAGAGAATTGCACGTATCGTAATTTTTTTGCGTGTGTTGTTTTATCTATGCATTATACCTATCTTTATTTTACATTTGACAACAAAAAGAGTCCAAAAGACAAGTGTAGACAAATAATTCTAAAAGAAATTTTTATTTAATCATCAAAATGATAGGCGCATTACATGATGGGAAATTAAAGAAAAAGATCAGAATGAAAGTACTAAGAAAAGCATAATTATTGTGGGTAAGAGTGTGCTCTACCCTTGCAGCTCTTGCCACCTTGGCCAGCCTACGCCCAAAGCTAAAGATGCAGATGTTCAATTGGTGCTCAAGGCCTGCAATCTTAATCTTGCTATCATCTACCTAGCTCCTACGGAATCTAACGTCCTCGCGTAGGGTTGTGATCATGTTCTTTAGCGAGGTGATTTCAGGATCTTGGGGAGGTAAAGGCTCTTCGTCCTCCTCAAAGATAGTGCATGATTTCTAGATTGGAGGCTTATTGGCCCTCTTAATCCTAAGGGGCTTGGATGATGAGCCGACTATCTCTTTTGAGATAGACTTTTGAGCGGGGTTTATTGCCAGCCCTTTCCCTTTTCCTGGTTTTCACATGATCCCCTTATCGTACCCGCCATTAGGCTTTTGTATGCCCACTACAGTATAGCTATGACTAAAAATGGTGTTGCCCGAAGGCGTTACATGAACACTTTTTGTCGCACTCTCTGGAGTTTTTCTCTTGAGGCTATCGGCCCCCGAAGCCGACCTTGACAGGGGTGCCCACCTAGGTTGGGCGCCATCTTGCGGCACCTTGGTCCTTGCAGTGGACCGCACATTCATACCTCCACTTGCCCTGCTAAGGAGTGGAGGCATGACGACAAGTGGAGCCATCATGACAGCTCTTGCTTCTCTCACAAATGTATTTTCTGAGATTGGGTTGATGGCTTGTGGAATTTCATCTAAGTTGAAGATGGAGCTAGAGCCAGTGTACAGAGCAAGTGCCTTGTTAGCCATGGCTCAACTAGGATTGCTTTGGGAGAGTGCTTGAGAGGGAGAGAAGAAAGTTTTGGTGGTGAGGTGAAGAGAGGCTTAGGGTGCTTTATATAGGCTCAACTACTGTGTGATGGAGGGATATTTCTGCGCCAAACCCTAAAGGATCACGAAGCACTCAGTCATAAGAGGTTATCCCCATGGACAGGGCTTGAGAGGAGCCAGGAGGGGGTTGACCGACCCTAGGAGTTGCTTGCCCTTTGAGGAGCTCTGCCCTAACCGGGGCTCCTTCTAGATGTTCTTCCATGCTTTAAATATCCATTCCTCTTGGTTTTCTAATTTTATCCTTTGAATTTTTAAATATGGTTGGTCATTTTTTGTATGTTATTTACATGAGCAAGGTATTGCTTTCATAGTCTTTGATCATGAATGAAAAGTACATGTGAGTAGTATTTTTTTAATGCGAGAATTTTTTAGAAATATTTAAATTTTCATAGATTTGCAATGAATTCATTAAAAGAGATTAAATCTATTTTATTAATTTCTTGATCAATATCATGAGAAGGTTCTAAGAAAATTTTCAATCTTTGGCCATTAACTTTAAAAGTGTTACCGTCATTATCCTGAATGGTAATCGTGCCATGTGTTGATAAGTTGACGACGATGAATGGTCCTTCCCATTTGCCGTGTAGCTTTCTTTAACCGAAGAGTTTGACTCAGGAGTTGAACAATATGACCTTGTCTCCCTCCTTGAATTCTTTTTCGTTGGATTCGGTGGTCGTGCCATCTCTTGGTTCTTTCTTTGTAGAGCCTAGCACTATGATATGCTTTCTCACACCATTCTTCTAGCTCAAAGATTTGTTTCTGTCGGTTCTTTTTGGCTAGCTTTACATCCATGTTCCAGTTCTTGATTGCCTAGTGAGCTCGGTGTTCAAGCTCGACTTGTAAGTGGCAACTTTTTCCGTAAAAAAGCTAGAATGGTAACATGCCTATGGGGGTTTTATAAGCTGTCCTGTAAGCCCAGAGTGCATTAGGAAGCTTGTTCTTCCATCCCTTCCCCATTTCGTTGACCATCTTTTGCAGGATATTTTTATTTGTTTGTTTGAAGTTTTTGCCTAGCCACTGGTTTGAGGGTGGTACAGGGTGGCGATGTTGTGATTGGCCCCAAGCTCCCTTAGCAAAGCTCTGAAAGTCCTATCAATGAAGTGAGATGCCCCATCACTTACCACCATCCTTGGTGTTCCAAAGCAAGGAAAGATCACTTCATGGAACATTCTTCTTGCATGCTTGGCATCGGCAGCTTTGCACGACAACGCTTCCACCCACTTTGACAGATAATCAACGACAACGAGGATGTACTCGTAGTCTTGGGACTTTTGGAATGGCCCCATGAAGTCAATGCCCCACACATCAAATATTTCTATTTGAAGATTGTAGTGGAGGGGCATTGCATTGCGAGAGGTGATGCCACCTTGCAGCTGGCATTTTCGACACCTTCATATGAACTCTTTGGTGTCTTCGTACATTGTCGGCCAGAACAATCCGCACTGCCCGGCTGGAGTGCGGAATGCTCCATAGTGGCCTTCGTACGAGGCTACATGGCACTTTTTGATGATTTGTATACCCTCCACCATGGGCACGCACCTTCTTAACAAGCCATCAGAGCATATCCTGTAGAGGTATGGGTCGTCCCAAAGGTGACGTCTACTTTCGGCTTGTAGCTTCTTCTTGTTCTCACCCAGTGGTACATACCCTAAAAACCATAAAATTCACAATGTTCACGTACCATGGGTTTGACTCCATCACCCTCAGCAGCATGTCATCGCATAGAAAGTCACTAATTGGAAGTTCCTGCACGTTAGTGACTTGCATACACGATAGATAATCTGCAACGGTATTTTGTACTCTCTTTTTATCTTTTATTTCTAAGTCAAATTCTTGAAGTTGGAGAATCCATCTTATTAGGCATGGTTTTGCATCTTTCTTAGTGAGCAAGTATTTGAGTGCAGCATGATCGGTGTCAACAATTACTTTTTCTCCCACTAAGTAAGATCTAAATTTATCAATAGTAAAGACGACTGCAAGGAGTTCTTTTTCAGTAATGGCATAATTAAGTTGTGCCCCCATCAGTGTTTTGCTAGCATAGGTGATTGTATGATGCTTTTTATCTTTGGTTTGGCCAAGGACCGCACCAATGGCATAATCACTAGCATCACACATTCTTTCAAAGGGTAGTGACCAATCGGGTGGTTGGTGATTGGTGCTGAGATGAGTGCTTTCTTGAGTGTATAAAAAGCATTTAAGCACTCATCAATGAACTCAAAGGATACATCCATAGCTAGCAGGTTTGTTAATGGTCTAGAGATTTGCGAGAAGTGTTTAATGAAACATCTATAAAAACCTGCATGTCATAAAAAGCTGTAGATTCCTTTTATGTTCACAGGGGGTGGTAGTTGTTCTATAACCTCCATTTTAGCCTTGTCAACCTGAATCCCCCTCTCAGACACTAAGTGCCCAAGAATGATGCCTTCTCAAACCATAAAATGGCATTTTTTCTAATTGAGCACTAAATCTTTTTCCTGACATCATTGCAAGACTTTGTCTAAGTTCTCTAGACAGTGGTCAAAAGTTTTTCCATAGACTGAAAAATTATCCATAAAAACCTTCATAATTTCTTCTATCATGTCTGAGAAAATTGACATTATGCACCTTTGGAAAGAAGCGGGTGCATTGCACAACCCAAAAAACATTCATCTATATGCATATGTTCCGTATGGGCATGTGAAAGTAGTCTTGCTTTGATCATCAGGGTGGATCAAAATTTGGTGATACCCTGAATACCCATCGAGAAAATAAAAGAAAGAGTGCTTCACCAACCATTCTAACATTTCATCAATAAAGGGTAGTGGGAAGTGGTCTTTCTTTGTGACTGTGTTGAGTTTTCGGTAGTCTATACACATTCTCCACCCTATGATGGTTTGTTGTGGGATTACTTCATTCTTATTGTTTTCTACAGCCATCATGGCCCCTTTCTTGGGCACCACTTGGACGGGGCTCATCCAGTCACTATGTGGTACATGATAGATAATCTTGGCGTGAACAAGTTTTAGGACTTCCTTCTTTATGGCTTCCTACATCATTTTGTTGAGCCTATGTTGGGGTTCATGTGATGGTATGCTTGCAGGGTCAATTGCAATACGATGGGTGCAAAGCTTTGGACTTATCCCCTTACGGTCTTGGAGTGAATACCCAAAAACTGACCTATGTTTTTTAAGACAGTGATGAGTTTGGACATCTCCTCATCAGTAAGCTTGTCGCTTATGATTATAGGAGCTTGTTTGTCGCCATTCAAGAAAGCATAACGCAGGCCAGTGGGTAGGGGTTTAAGTTCAGCAGGAGGTCGTGCCAGTGCTTCCTCTTGGGGAAGGTTAATGGTTTTGCCCAAGTCATCCTCTTCTTCTATAAAGAGTTTGGCATCTTTTTCTAAGGACGACTTAGGAGATTCAAATGGTGAGACCGACATGACTTCCTTGTGCAGGTTTAGATGGGGGAGAGGTTTTGCCACCAAGTTTTGAGCTTGAGTGATAGGGATGGAAAAAGTGTCTCTCCCCAGCTTTATGTCCAGTTCCCCTTTTTAGGTGGTTCTATAAAAAGTTTTTCTAGGGGGTGCCCTATCATGATGTCAAAATCCTATATATCAAAGACACAAAAGTCCAAGGGTATTTCATTTTTATTGTGATAGGGTGATATGCTATGAAGAACCCCTAATCCTTCTAGTCTAGTTTGAGGTGCAATTCTATAGGATTTGGTTGTCGGGGCAAGAATGTCATCATTAAAATAAGTTTGTGCAAAGGATGCAGACATAAGGTTTGCCCTGACCGTAGGGTTGTAAAGAACGTCCACCGAAGTTCTACAAAGTTGGCATTGGATGGTTGAAGAAGGGGTGCGAATCTATATTTCTTCAGAAGAAAGTTTTGCTTCTTCTACCCATTGGCTGCTCAAAATTGCTATCAGTTCATTGATGTTTTCTCTAAGGAAACCTTCATCTAATGGGTCTACAGGAGTGTTAGGAACTAGTGGTTTGTTTTGAGATGAATAATTTGAGGTATTTCCAAAGTCTTTGAAAACTTCATCCTCATAAGGTGGAAAATCCGAAGGTTGGAGACTTTCCTCTAGATCTTCTAGTTCGAGGGAGGTTTTTTGAATGGAAAGTGTAGGTTCGGCCTCAGCCAAAGAAACTTCCTCATGACTTAACATCAGTTCTACATGGAGTGTTCTCTAAAATGTGGTCTAGGAGGGCTTCTCCTTCCTCGGTGGTTTTGTGCGTGAATGAACCACCGGTAGTTATGTCAAGTTGTAGGGCAGACTCCTTGCTAAGCCCTAGCAAAAAGTGCTATAGTAGCACATGGCTTGGTATAGACAAGTCTGGGCCAGAACGTGTTAGGATTGAAAATCTGTCCTAGGCTGCACCTATGGTTTCCTTCTCTTTTTGTTGGAAGTTAAGGATCTCTTGTCGTAGGGCAGCAATTCAAGATATAGGGAAGAACGTGAGACAAAATATGCTCCATAGTTCTTCCCAATCACTAGCTTCCTTTCCTACATTGTGGGTGTACCATTGTTTCTCCCTCTCGTCAAGTGAGAAAGGAAACAACTTCCACCGAAGTGTTTCTTGTGACATGCCTAAAATGGTTAGGCAAGCATAGAGCTGCTCAAACTCCCTTAAGTGTGTATATAGGTTTTTGAAGTCTAAACCTGAGAAGGTTTGTTCCCAAACCATGGCTATAAAGCTAGGGCAGAGTTCGTAACTGGATGTTGTGCTTGGCTTCGAAGATTGTGGTGGTTCTATGAACTCGCACTTGCGAGCAGAATGGTTTTGGATGGTTTTGTGCTCCATTGGTAAAAGAATGAAAAGAAAAGAAAGATAAAATAAAAGGATTCATAGGCAAACTACATTCAGAGATAATTATAACAACCGTTCCCTAGCAACGGCGCTAGAAATGCTTGTTGGTGTTTCATAGCATAAGCAGAGGAATCCGCAAGCGCATGTATACACCATTGTAGCGCTTCACCTAGAAGTATTCATGGTATCATATTTTTCCATAGGAACGAATGTGTAAGTCTCTTAGATAGTTCACCTAAAGAAAACAAGAAAAGGATAGCTTGGGTAGTGAAGTTTTTCTAGGGATAGATATCCTAAGCGAAGATAACTTCATCACTACAAACTTGCTTCGGGCACTGGTGAATACTTGGTCTGCCAAGGATTGCTGACTTATAGCTCTACGTTGAACCTAGATGTGGGGGATTCTGTAACAGAATGGTCCAATTTATAAGAGCACAAGTATAATAGCAACCACCAAAGCGGTCAAATCGTCATACTTGAGCCCATATAAACCCGGTAGTCTGATGAAACCATGAAGGATTTCAAAACAACCAACATACAAGCCAAGATCGTGCATGATTTAACATAACAAGTCACATGTTATATCACAGTTCATAAGTATCTCACATACATCGGAGCTCACATAGTTATTATAAACCAAGTTTCAATTAGCGAAAGCAAAGTAGTTTGACTTCAACATCATACTTAAATTCAAATATTTGCCAGTACTAAGGTCACTTTCCAACAAAAGAATTATAGAGGAGATATCTTAGAATGATAATGCCCCATGATCTAGTCCTCATCCATGATAGGGTGGAGGTAGTTCTTACAGTACCCATGGTACATCATGTCATCTGCAACAAGGGGGAATAAACCCTAAGTACGACAATGTACTTAGCTAGACTTACCCGTCATAAACCAGAAATAAAATGACACCAAGGATTATGCAAGGCTTTATATGTGGAGCTAGATTGATGATATTTCGCATAAAAAGCCATTAGTTGAATTACACATTTTATAATTTGGTAAGCAAGTTAATTATAGCTATCCAATCCAGATTTGTAATTAACATGTGCCAAACATGTTGTATACAATTAAGTCATCACAATAGCAACCATATCAGGTGTAGCATTCTCATATCCATCATAACCATCACATTGCATCATTAAGTTACTACGATGCCGAAGTTAGTCGAGTTTCTCACTATCCGGGAGAGACGGCAATTCGAATCGATTTCAACCAGCTGAGAATTTATCCCTAACACAAACCTAGGCAGACCAGATCAATGATCACCTAAGGTAACCTTTAGTACAACTCAGGTCCATTCTTGGGTCCGACCACTACCGCACCCTCAGGGATACTATTGGATGCCAGGTCGATCAGGACTCTAACCTGCCGTTGGCCTCACACCGGCTCCTCGCACATCCTTACTACCTCCAGTGTGCGTACTTTGATAGAATGATTCCTAGCTTGAGTTGAGCTACTCAACTTCGTGATCAGAATGACTTATCTGGCCAGCTAAGTGAGAGGCATACGTTCAATCTTGATAGAAGTGCCGACAACGGTACGATCCTTAATCAACACAGACAGAATCACTATGAGTTTCAACACCACCAATATATAATATTTCATTCGGTCTCCATTTATAACATCATCACATGGTTATTTCCACGATAGCAATATATACCCAACCGTGATCCAATATCCACCTATATCTCACAGGTGACAGGAAAATCACCCGACTTCTACCGGTCTATGCATAGCTAAGCATAAGTTTTGATCCTGGACCTATATAGGGTGAAGGTATATATTTCTAGACAAGAAAAGGCATATGCATCAAGTGGTTCCAACCAACTCCTACTACTTAATGCATCAAACACAAAGACTTAAGTTAGTATTTATTAAAAACATGGGACTTATAATGCTCTGAGGCTTGCCTTTCAGGAACGAGATGGGCTGGTGGTTCGGGCACTCAGGAAGGTCTTCTTTGTTGTCTTCTCCTTTGGCCACCTGCACCTCCTACTCCTAGGTTGTTTGTTGCTCCTTCGGTTGCTCTTGTTCATACTTGAGCAACGTCACTCCTTCGGGAACACCTATTGTATGCACATGCATAACATAAGTATCATGAATGCATAGGAGATGATATGACATGATGAGATGCATACACATGTATATTTAACAAATTGGTGACATGGTGATACAAGATTAACACTTGTTTACTAAATAGGTGCATATCTCATCTCTAAAACAAGTAACATACACTCACCAAGGTCTAGCAACCTAAGTGAAAGGTCTTGATGGCTAGAGGGGGGTGAATAGCCTAATAAAACTTTCTACAAAGATCACTCAAACAATTTAATTAGTAACACAAATGGTGAGATGCAAGTTTTGCCTAGCCTAATGGGGTGATGCAAGCCACCTATCCAATTGACAATTCTAGTTTGGTTCACACAACCGCCACAAGACAAACCACAAGCTAGCAAAGCTACAAAGCTACTACAACTAGAACTACACAAGCTAGCAATAAAAAGGAACAACAACAAGCTAATCAAGAAGATACCAAAGTAAGTGCAAGAGGGGATTGTTGACGATAGATAAGTATCATTTTTAACCATCAACATAGCATGAAAAAGGACCTAAAACATAATTACTATCTAGATATAGGGGTTACACTAACAGAATTCCACGAGTTTTGGTGAATGTCTATTTCTGCAGGGGGTTATCAGGAAACAACCAAAGAAGGCCCACATGTCATATTTACATAGAGAGAAAAGGGCCACATATATAAAAAGAATAATCTAGAAGACTCGAGAAGCCACACCTTAGGAGGTGGGACCCACCTGTCGCTGTGATAGGGGCGGGCGCCCCCACCCCCTTGGCGGCCACCCCACCTAGGTGGCCAATAAGGGCCAAGCTTGTGGATCGTGCCTCCACCACCTTTGAGAATCAATAATAATCGTTCATCAAGGTTGGTTTGATCTGAGGGCTATGGTGCTTCCTAGAGGGCTATATAAGTAAGGCCCCTGGCCCTAGGAGAAACCCTAATTCATTAGCAATCTCATTCCAAGATACAGAGCTTTCATTTGAGAAGCCCTAGAGCCATCATCTCAATTAGATCTCTATAGTTTACCATAGCTACATAGGATTAGAACTAGAAGGAGGCAAGCATCGCTTGGTTTCCAAATCTGTCAAGAGAAATACTTGGTAATTCTCTCCTACTTTTATATTTGTTCTTATATTATTTATCTAGTTCATCATTTGTATGAATATGACTTTAGTCTATTCTATCATATTGAATATGACTTTGCTCTATTTGATTATGTTCTCAATTATATTGTTCTTAGTCTACTTTGATTATATGCTTGGCATAGTTCGATCAGAATTATATTTAAGTATAGGATAGTATAGCGCTTGCTCATTGGTACCATGGGTGAGTGGTCAATATTGTATAGGCGTGGTGCCTATACCGTATTTTCCTATGATTGCACCCTATATTCTAGACCGTGTGGTAGATCGTGGGAGTGATAGTCATGTTGAGTCATTCATAGTCCACCTCCCGAGTATAGGGCAGGCAGAACACAACTATTACAGGGAAGTGATTGCTATGTTCTTCATCTTCCTTCGTAATATCACTATGCGTAGATATAACATTTTCTTGCTATGATTGCCAAGTGTAATTGCACTAGTCATTATATGCTTTAACCTTATAATTAGAATAACTTAGGATTTATCCTTGTAGTTCATCCTAGTCCATGCTAGTGCTATATGCTTAGAGTAATCTATTGAGATGTTTATCATTTATTATGTGGTTTTGTGCTTATCAGTTATTCTTTATCATTTATATATACTATTATCTTGTGACACTTACCCTATATGAGAAGATCAATAAAGACATGGTTATACTCTCCATTACCACATGCAGTGATGCCCATTGCTCATTGTCCTTAGCATTCTCTTCCCAGTGGTAAAAATATAAATAACGATACCTGGATTACTCCCGGTTAAAATGCTACATCAGTATTATCTGTGCGCTTGCAGATTTCATATTTATTCTAGAGGAGCATTTGCATTTATTAATACCAGCACCTTTGGCGCCATGCTGGGGATGAAAACCTAGCTTAGGTGGTGTTAGAGGTGTCAATAGGGATTTGGAATGTTATACCGAGGGGCGATGATTGAGCCAACCAAAGTGAATACCAAAATAGTCAATGAAGTAACCAATCACCGGGATGAAATCCAATTGATCAAACACAATTGAGACAAGATTTATCCCGAGGTTCACATGCTTGCTAGCACGCTAGTCCCCGTTGTGTCCCCCTACACCACGTGGTTTGGTGGCTAATCGGTATCACACACCAAGCCTCTCAAAAGGCACCACAAGAACCTACCAAATGGTGAGAAGTTCCGACATGAGCAATCCACTAGAGTTGGAATTCGGTGCTCCGCCGGGGAATCACAACAACCCCTCACAACAAGCTCACTGGAGCCGGTCACGAATAATCACCAACACGTGCCAGACCTCCACCACTGCTCCAAGCCATCTAGGTGGCGGCAACCACCTAGATGCAAACTCATAAGCAAATGCACTTGAGATCACTTAATCTCACTTTGATTAGGCAATCAAGCAAAGGAGATGAGTGGGAGGGGATGTGCTCAACTCAAGAGGATGTTAGACAGTCAAAATATGCAAGAAGAACTCCAAAGAGCTGGCCAACAAGTATATATAGGAGCAGGCCAAAGATTAGAGCTGTTGCTCTGAAATCGGGGCCACCGGACGCGCCGATGCAAAAGCATCGAACGCATAGCTAGGGATCGGTGCATGGATTGAAGCCACATGCCATCCAGCGTTTAACGTGTGCTGTTAGATCTCAATAGTAACGGTCGAGTAGATGAGCGTTTATGAAACACCAGACACATCCGATGCCTGGTGCTCAGCATCCGACGCTAAGCATCCGATGCACTCCAGTAAGCATCTAGAGACGATTTTCGCTCACTAGACACGTCCAATAGTGGGTCAATGGACGCCACTATGTCCGGTGCACACGAGGGTTTGAGGAAGCTGCTGATGTCACTGTGACACCTGATGCTAAACAGTGCATGGCTAGCATCCAATGTGAAACCCTTGGACGCGCTGGTGCACCGCGCTACATAGCACCGCCAGCTCAGCAAGCACCTGACACTAGCACCAGCGTCCGGTGCAGCTCTGGCCAGCGTCCGATGCAATAGAAAATAGCACTTTCGCCTCCGTTTCTTCGCCTCTGGCATAATGGAAAATAGGTGTTTCACTTTCACCAACCCAAACCCCTCTCTATCGCTCAAACTCCACCGCCTTCGCAAATGTGCTAACATCACCATGTGTACATCACCATGTGCATGTGTGTTAGCATTTTCACAATCATTTTGAGGCGTTAAGTTAGCTCACCATTAGATCTAAATGCATATGCAAATGAATCTTCATCTAGTGGCACTTAAGTGATCAATAGCCCCGGAAACTCCCCTCTTTATAGTACGGATATCGATCCTAAGTCATCCACACCCTCTATGGTGTCTTGGATGCAAAATGAAAAACCCTATCATATACCTTTGCCTTGAGCTCCATGATTTAGTTTTACACCTTCATCCAACTCCATCATGGCAAGCACTTGATCACATCACCATTACTTGATCCTTGCTTTACCATGTCATTGCACCAACCACATCATAGCTACACACATGTCTTTGCTATGTGGTTAGTACTAGGTATTATCACTAATTACCAACAACAAACATAGGACTTTCACTAAGGTAAAGTTGTTCAACATCTGTAAGAGGCTTAGAACGTGCAGCTAACAACTTATTTTAATTAGCCTAGGCACCTAAACAACAACATCAAACTCATACAAAGCAATCAAGTGATTCACTTCTTTCAAACAATTTCTGGACTGCAGATAGCAGCTATATGTTTTGATCATAACTAGAGTTATACAAATCTAACAAACATGAGATAAGACTTTTTATAAAGCTTATAAAATTGTCTACAACTTTTTTATAACCAACTCAAGCTAATTTAACAGTTATCAAGGTCAAACACAACGATTTCCTAGATCTGTCCAGAAATTCCAGAGAATAGGCACTTCTGATGACCAACTTCAAACAACCATAACTCACAAACCATTTGGCCTATTGCCATAAAACTTAGACATAAGCAAGATAAGTAAGTTATCTACAACTTTGTTATAAACAAGATTCACAACAAACATCATTTTCATTGTGCAATTATCTTAACAGCTGAAACTGTACCAAAACCACTCACTGAAAATATAGAGCAAAATAGTATTTCACTACATACAATAAATGAAATCTGGGCAGAACCAATGTTACCGGTAGTTCATACACATCACATACAGGCTATAAAACATAATGGTCATCCTCAAATAAATTCTATACATGCATTTATTAATTTATTTAGATAATTAGGTGAAATAATGAGCATATACCAAAAGTGCACATTAAATTCTGAGAACATTATAGCCGCTCATTCATGCACCTAATAGTCTACTGTAAAAAATTCATACCATTTATATATGTATAACAACCTTTACAAAAATGACAAGCTTGCAAGATTTATAATAGCATAAATAGGTTAGCCTAGTGAAAAGTGTCAAACAATAGATTTCATATTTTCCTACTATCTTCTTAACAAAAGAACACTGTGTAAAAAGTTTCACATTCATAGCTTACATATTTTGGCCACAATCAATTCCCTAAGAAACTAGCATTTAATCAAAAGAAATCTATAACTCAAACATCATGCATGCACTGGATCTGAAATTTTTATCATAGCTTTCATAAATCATCAACATCCTGCCATAAAAATTTCATAGCAAAAGGAGCACTGTAACTCTAGTTATGAATTTTCCTTTGAAAAACCCTAAATAAAAGAGATAAATAAAAACAGAGAAAACTTTCAACTATACCATATCATATTATCACTCTATTAGGTAGATGTACTCACAGGTATTCCAAAATATCCTCATTTGTATTTTTATGATTTTTCTATGATTTATTATGAATTTCCAAAGTTCACAAGCATTTCTTAAAAAGAATAAAAAGAAAACTCAGAAACAGGTGCTGACATCTAGGACCCGCGGGTCAACTGACCCCACTAGTTAGCCACACCGAAGCAGAGCATTGGCTTTGACTGCGAAAAGCTCAACAGCGGTGGGGTCGTCGGCGCTGAGGAGGGCACCACTAGGCTCCCTATGACCTTGCGCATCTACTGGGCTAGCTGGTTGAAGCTATTACAGTGGCTAGACAAGGTGGCGGCATGCATGGCGGCTCGGCAGTGCAGCACGACAGTGCACACATCGGAGCTGGCCATGACGATGCTGTCAAGGACCTGGCGAAGCTACATGGTGCAGGTAAAACCCTACATTATGGTTCGAGGTTCGGTGAAGTGGCGGTGAGGCACGGTCGCGTGCATGGCGGCCGGCGGCTTGTGCGTGGCGGTGGCGAAGCCATGTTCCAGCGAGGCTAGGATAGCTCACCTTCAAACGTCACCGGTGTAGGGTAAACCCAACCCTAATCTAGCTTCGACATGAAGGAGATGAGGGAGAGAGCAAAGGAGATGCATGGCGGTGAGCTCGCCGTGGTGGCAGGCATGGTGACCGTGGTGCTGGCGGTGATGAGAGCGGCCAATGTGCCTTTACCTCAGCTCGGTTTGACACTCGGCTAGGACAGGGAGGTAGAGGAGGTGATGGTGGAGCTGTGTCGGTGATGGAGCAATGGGTGGCGTGGTGGTGGCGGTGCATGAGCTCGATGAAGCTCCGCAGTGACGACAATGGCAAGCGCGTCCGCCTTAGCCTTACAAGCGAGAGATAGTGGGAGGCAGAGCGTGTGAGGGAGAGTGGAGTGCGTGAGAGAGTGGAGAAGTAGCAGCGCTCTCCCCTTCGTGCTGCCAGCACACAACGCGGTGGGGGCAGGCGCGGAGCATGCCGGCCACGTGACACCAGAGATCTAGCGTGGTTAGCCACTGGCTACTCGAACAGGCCGATTCAGGCTCCCATCAAGTGACTGACAAAGCTACTTTGGCCCAATAACACTCCTAATCCATGCGCTAAAATGTTCAACCAACTTCACTATGGTGTAGAGCTACATGAGATCTTCAATACTGCTTACAAAATCATGGTCTAATTTGGCCTAGAATTCAAATGATAAATCATCAAAGAGGGGTAAACGAAAACTGAGTTGCAGTCCTTGATTTAGAAAAATTTATAAGTCTAAAAACAGCCCCCAAATCTGCCTTGTGAGCACTTTTTGAGCATGTTGTGCACTGATCTAGCTCAAGGTCATTAAACAAAGTTTGTTCCTTATAAAATTTACTACAACTTTGCTTAAGGGTATACAGACATGCAAACACTCCAAGTGATACTTTTTAACTAGTCAATCAAAAGCACTCTAGAGGGTCAAACTTGGTCAAACCCTATTTCAAATTTGAATTTGACCAAACATTGAATACAAACATTGTTTCATTTGTTGTCCTAAGTAAGTCCAAGATATTTTTGTGACCCTATACACACATTTGCATGAACTACACATAGCCCTAAGCTCATATAACCCATGAAACATATACTTGACATATATGAAACATATAATTGCTACTAATGAATCATAGGGTTCTCCTTTGAAACATTACTCATGCAACACATGAAACATTTTTATGAAACATGTGAAACATCACTAAAGCATCATAGGCAACATAAGATGGCTACATATATGTGACACATATACTTTACATATATAAAACATATGTTCCAGGAATAAAACATAACCTATGCAACATGTGAAACATTCATGATGCATTATATGAAATGGAATGCACATGCTCATATTTCATGCAATGCAAGTGCACATGCAAGCTTAACACCTAGGGTGTTACAACCTTTCCCCTTATAGAAATCTCATCCTAAGATTTGAATGACCTACCATTTTTCATAAAAAGCGGGGTAAACCTCTCACAGATAATCCTCCCTTTCCCAAGTTGCATCCCGTTTACTATGATTGCACCACATGACTTTATGAAACTTGATCACCCAATTTCAAGTTACCCTCTCTTTGGTATCTAACAACTGTACGAGCTTCTCTTCATAGGCTATGTCAGATTTTATCTTGATATCAGCAGTCTCAACTCTTTCCTCTGGAACTCATAAACATTTCTTTACTTGGGAGACATGAAAGACATTGAAAATAGAACTCAATTCTAGTGGTAATTGGAGTTTGTATGCTACTCTCCCACTTTTCTCAATGATTTGGCATGGACCCACATATCTAGGTGCAAGTTTCCTTTTTACACCAAAATGTTGCACGCCTCTCATCGGTGACACTTTTAGATATACATAGTCATCTACATCAAATTCAATGGGTCTTCTTCTTTTATCAGCATAACTCTTTTGCCTTGATTGTGCGGCTTCAATGTGCCTTTGGATGGTACATACTTGTTCTTCAGCTTCTTTGACAAAGTCAATACCGTAGTACCTCCTTTCTCCGGGTTCAACCTAGTTCAAAGGAGTTCTACATTTACGTCCATACAAAGCCTCGAAAGGAGCCATCATGATACTTTCTTGATAACTATTATTGTAGGAAAACTCAGCTAAAGGTAACCACTTTTCCCATGAACCCTTTGAAGAGATGACACAAGCGCGCAACATGTCTTCCAAAATTTTATTCACACGTTCTGTTTGCCCAGATGTCTGAGGATGATAGGTAGAACTCCTAACTAAGTTGGTGCCTAACTCCTTATGCAAGTGTTCCCAAAAGCGAGCTATGAACTATGGCCCTTGATCTAAGATTATGGTTCTTGGTACACCATGTAATCTCATGATCTGTAAAACATACAGCTCAACATACTTTCCAGCGTGATAATCCATTTTGATTGGTACAAAATGAGCTGACTTGGTAAGGCGATCCACAATGACCCATATAGAATCATGACCTTGATGTGTGTTTGGAAGGCCTGTAATAAAGTCCATACTTATTTCCTTCCATTTCTAGCCTAGAATGGATAAAGGTTGAAGGAGTCCAGTGGGTTTCAAATGAACTACCTTGACTCTACAACAGTTATCACACCTTACAACATAGGTTGCAATTTCTTTCTTCATCTTTGTCCACCAAAAATGGGTTTTTCAAATCTTGATACATTTTGCTACTACCCAGATGAATAGACAATTTGGAAGAATGACCTTCATCTAAGATTTGGTTTCTGAGTTCCTTATCTTTCGACATTACAAGTCTATCCTTAAACCATAACACACCCTTCACATCTACCTGAAAGTGCTTGGTCTCTTGTTCTTTCGTTTTTCTCTTAATGTGGAACACACCCACATCTATCTTCTAAAGCTCAATGATCTTGCTTTCAAGAGAACAACTAACCATGATATTATGCAGTATGGCAGGATGCAACAAATTGAAGCCATCTTCCAATAGAGGATTGCAATGAGACTTCTGGCTTAAGGCATTCACAACAACATTCGCCTTGCTCGGATGATAATGCACTTCTAAGTTGTAATCTTTGATTAACTACAGCCATCTTCTCTATCTCATGTTGAGTTCAGGTTGAGTAAAGATATACTTGAGACTCTTGTGATTAGTATAAATATGACACACATTGCCAATCAAATAGTGTCTCCAAATCTTCAAAGCATGGACAACGACTGCTAACTCTAAGTCATGGGTTGGGTAATTGACTTCATGCTTTCTTAGCTGACGTGAGGCATATGCAATGACTCAGCCCTCTTGCATAATCACACATCCCAAACCGGTACTAGATGCATCACAGAACACATCAAAAGGCTTCTCGATATCAGGTTGTGCCAAACACAGGAGCAGAAGTCAACAACATCCACAGAGTGTGAAAAGCAGCGTCACACTCCAGAGTCCATACAAACTTCTCATCTTTTTGAAGCAGTCTTGTCATTGGCTTGGCGATTTTGGAGAAGTCCGGAATGAAGCGACGATAATAACCGGCTAAACCAAGAAAACTCCAAACTTCATGAACTAAAATCTAGTCTTTCCAACCCAAGACTTCTTGCACTTTGGTTGGATCGACCGAAATCCCATCTTCAAACAACACATGACCAGGGCACTTTCTTCAACCAGAATTCACACTTGCTCAACTTGGCATAGAGCTTATGTTCTCGCAGTCTGGTTAAGACAATTTTTAGATGTTCTGCATGATCCTCCTTATTCTTAGAATAAATCAAGATGTTATCAATAAACACAACCATGAACTTGTCTAGCTCGGGCATGAATACCGAATTCATCAGATACATAAAATATACAGGAGCATTTATCAACCCAAAGAACATGACAAGATACTCATACAATTTGTATCTAGTTGAGAAAGCTGTCTTAGGTATATCTTTTAGTCTAATTTTAATCTGATGGTAACCAGACCTCAAATCAGTCTTGAAGAATACTTTGGCCCTTGACAACTGATCAAACAGGATATCGATGTGAGGCAAAGGGTACTTGTTCTTGATCATTACGACATTAAGTGGCCTATAGTCCACACATATCCATAGCGATTTGTCCTTTTTCTTCACAAATAAGGCCGGACAACCCCACGGAGATGAACTAGGTTGAATGAGGCCCTTCTCTAAAAGCTCTTGCAACTAAATCTTAAGTTCAGTGAGTTCATTGGGTGGCATCCTATAAGTCTTCTAGAGATGGGTGTTGTACCCGGCACTAGCTCAATCTTAAACTCCACCTCTCGGTCCGGTGGCAACGAGGCAATTTAGCTAGAAACACTTCTAGAAACTCACATACCACAGGAACATTGCAAGAGGGTTGTAGTCTGGATGGCACAAGATAAGTTTTGGTGGTCAAAACTTCTAGGAAGTGGTACTAGAAAAGCTTCATTACTCTTGGGTTCCCGCAACATAATGGTCCTAGTGGAAGTGTCAATGAGAACTCCATGATCACTCATCCATTTCATACCCAAGATTACATCTATTCCCAACCCTAGCAACATTACTAGATCCGTAATGTACTGCCTGTCACTTATTGAGATGAGCACATCTCTGACTATTTGGTTGGTAGAAATATTAAACCCAGCTGCACTTATGCAATAATCACCCGTGGTTACAACACTTATCTTCTAATCATGCTTAGATGCAAATGTTTGACTCATGAATGAATGTGAAGCTCTAGAATCAAATAAAACAACTGCAGGGTGATGGTTCACAAGAAACATATCGACTGTGACAACATCTCCCGATGGGATCTCTTCCAGGGCAGTATAGTGCACAAACCCAGGGCGTGCATTAGTGTTGGACTGCCTCTAATTCTGATTATTTTTCTTCTTAGGATAGGGGCACTCTCTTGCCCAGTGACTAGTCTTGTTACAATTGAAGCACGGCTAGTTGTTCGGTGGAACTCTTGAGCTTCCTTGCCCTGTGCTGCCAGGTAGAGCAACAGAAAAGGCCTTGCGATAGACCTTCTGGGTCTGATTGGGTTGTGCTTTCTTCTGAGGCGGTCTGTACTTTGGAGCTAGAGGGTGAAACTGGGGTCTCGCTGCAACTGGAGCTTTGGCCTGAGACACACTTGTCTCATAGGCCCTCTTGCGACTTTTCAAAGCTGAATAGATATTATTCTGGTTCTCTAGAGTCAGGGCATCACTCACAAACTCATTAAAAGTGGCACTCTTATTGTTGGTGAGGTTCTTCATCATTTTCAGACCAAGCCCCCTCTTGAAGCTGGAAATCTTCTTTGCATCAGTATCTACAAACTTTGTAGCATATTTGGATAGATTGTTGAAAGCATGTAAGTATTCAGTTAAGCTCTTGGTGCCCTACGTTAGCCTCATAAACTTGGTGTGCTTCATGCTCATGAGACTTGGGGGAATGTAATGTCCCCTAAAAGCCTCCTTAAACTGGTTCCATGTGACCTAAGCAATCTCGGGTAGTGTAGACCAGTGATGACTCCACCAAATGCCTGTAGGTCCCTGCAACTGATGTGATGCATATTTCGCTTTCATCTGCTCAGTTACCGTTAACAAGCGAAATTTCTGCTCAAGCGTGTTTAGCCATTCATTGGCTTGAAGTGGCTCTTTAGCCTCTTTGAAGATTGGTGGCTTTGTGCCTAGAAAATCTTTGAAGTCGCTAAACTAGTTAGGTTCAGCCCCTTGATGCTGGTGTCGGCCATGAGCGACGTTCTGCGCCATTATTAAGATTAGCTTTGCTAAGGGACTAGCAAAGGTTGAGCTTGGGGGAGCTTGTTGACGGTCCTTAACGCCAACATTATACCTTCAATTAATGCACAATATAAAGGCAAAAGCATTATTAGTGTTGTAGGACTTTATTCTAACAAGTTCCACGAGTTGTGTTGTTCTCACTTGTTTTGTAGATTATCAATATTTTACCACATAAAAGTACCTTAAGTGATGAAACAGAGCACACCATTGCAAAGAGCTTGTCGAGATGATCGAAACGGACATATCATTTGCTCTATTTGGAGTTACAGAGAGAAAGTCCCCGATGGATATGACTAGAAAGATTGAATAAGACTCTGGAACCATCACCAAGCAAGAGTTTTAGGGACTAACATAATAATTTCCACAATTTTGGTGAATTGTGAATTTTTAGGGGTAAAAACAGAATAAGCCGAGAAGGAGTAAGAGTCAAGAAACCGAACCAAATCAAGTCGAAATTCTACGAAAATTGACGGGAAGGTTCTAGAGACACGAGAAGACACGGGAATGAAGCGGGAGCCCGAAGGCTAACAAGTGGGGCCGACCGGCCCCACATGTCAGGCCGGTCGGCCTGGGCCCACCACCAAGTGAGACTAGCTTCGCATCATGGCCTCTAACCGACCTCTACGACACATCTCAACCATTGTTTTAAGTCAGTTTGATCCAAGGGCTACGGTTCACCCCACCGGGCTGTATAAGCAGGGGCAGACCCTCTCCCTCAGGCATCTCCTTCTCATTAGCTACATCTAGAGCAAAAGCTAGGGTTTTGTCCCTCCATCCAAGTAGAAGAAGTAGAGGTCCCTCTAGATGATTGTCTAGTTCTAGTTCTTCTAGTTCATCTTCTAGTTCTAGTTCTAGTTCATCTAGTTGTAAACTAGAGAAGAGGGAGAGAGAAGAGGAGAGAGCCAAGGAGGAGCTGGATCTATCAAATCTTCCTCAACATTGTACTTTTGCAGTAGCCAGTTTGTCTTTGAGCAATCTCCAGGTTCTTTAATTTTATAATTCCTAAGTTCTTCATTTAATTTCTGTATTTACTTTTAAGTTATTTATTGGATTCTCACTTGCATCAAGTGCTCTAGTCTTTGCAATGCTAGAGTAGTAATTAATAGATTAGGCGTGGTGCTTAGTATTGCGATTACCTGGAATTGTACCCAATCCAGCGGATTATTGTGGTAGCCCTAAGGTAGTGACAGCCCTAACGGCCGACGTATTCCACCACGTTCAGATCGGTGTTTGTAGGACCGTAGTTAGAGTTTCCTAGGCCCCTTCTCATCCCTTTCTATGGTTAGTGTTCTGATGTCCCCAAATTAGTAACCCTAAAGTAAACCCTGATTCTTAGATTTATCTAAAGAACTCTTAGGAAAATTCCTCTCTCCTCACAAAAATATATAGTTATCCCTGGGTGATATAAACCTCAACTAGTGCACTTCATGTTCCCTGTGAAAAATCGATACCTTGGAATACTCCCAGGTGAAACTACATCGGTATCTATGCACTTGCGGATTTTTCTGTTTGTGTTTAAAATACCCAACAGTAATACTTGTCCAAAATTTGTGAAGCCAATTTTGCTATGTTTGTCTTGAGTAGATCTACAGTTTAAAAATATGAAATATCATTTTTGTTATACTTTTATTTTGAGCTTTATTTAATTCTTGATATGCTAATAAACTTGGAAAATGCATAAGTAATTATAGTGAGGTTAGAAAAATATGGTTCTTGTTTTGTTAGTCTTGTGTTGATGTGTATATTCTACAAAAAATATATGTCATGCATGTACTGTGGAAGAATATGGCTGGGTAAATTAGGTGGATTAAATGTCTTTTTCTTTTAAAATTGGTAGGGCCAAAAATATGTGAACCATGTGCTTGTGAAATATTTTCTACAGTGTTCATATGATGTGTAGATATTGGAAAAAATATGAAATCTATTGTTTGATACTTTTTATAGTACAAAGTATTTTCATGTGTATTTATGCCTACTGTTTTGTCATTTTTGTGTAGGCTAAAGTACTTATCAATTTAATCTGAAAATTTTATGATAGGCTCTTGTAGACATAAGTAGGTTACTGTAATTTTTCTAGATTTTTATGAGTAACAGAAAGTAAGGTCTCTGTTATATCCTTTTTTTAATAAATTGTAATTGATGTTTGAATGGATTAGTCTTGGACATGCAAGCTACTTTTATATGCCTTTGGATGAGACTGTAGTCTGGCACTACTTTATTTGAACTCAAATGTGTGTATTGGATTTGAACTATTGCTTTCGCTATCTATCTATTTCGAACCAAGTATTGTAATAATACTATTTGAACTCCATAGTATTTGAACTACGTGTAAACTCTATGTAAGCATGTGAACTGTAATCACTGAACCATTATGATCTTGGCTATATGTTGAAAAAGTTTGAGATCCTTTGAGATTTCGTAGACTACCGGGTTTATATGGTCTCAAGTAGGTAATGATGACTGTCTCGATGGTTGTTTTCATGCTTGTGCTCTTATAAATTGGGTGGTTCTATGATAGCTTGCATCGAAGAAAGGTTCAGTGTATTACTATTCATGTGGTATTTTAAAACAAAAGGGTTTTTGTTTTACAAAACTATCTGCCAACTTATAGCTGTATAGGTGTTTAAACCTATAATTTAAAACTTAAGAGTGTGCTAGTTGTCATATCCTGTATGCTTAGTTAAGGATTCTAGGTGGCTTAGTTAAGTACTGACTTGGGGGTTCTTGCATCATATTCCTATTTTTTCCTCATACGGTGTGCTATTGTATGGGTACCATTCACTTGGATGGTAATGTGTGGATCAGTTTACCTCTACACCCTGATAAGTGTGAGTTGTGAGAGCATGATCAGACACACAGTCGATCTAGGGGAATGCTTATATGGTGCTAGATTATTTACATGTACACACATGTTATATGAAGGTGCCCCATGTGTGGGTTGTTCCGTCTGTTTAGGCGATACCATCAATAGGACGATGGTTCGGGTAGTATGTGTTACATGTATGTATATCTAGGAATATGCATATGTGGGAGTGCATAGATTTTAATTCTTGCAATGCATTATATTCATACTGTGGGGTTTGGGCTGAAATAAATCTTATGCAAGTACACTAATCGTGCAATCATGTAGCACCAACTAGCTTCGTATATATGAGAGAACGCTTATATGCCACCGTCTATATTGTAACACCTTAGGTGTTTGGCTTCCATATTTGCACTTGCATTTCATAAACTTGAGCATCATTCATTCATGCATGAGCTTATAATGTGTGAAACAGGCTTTTGAAACATTGCAACATATGCTTATATTTCATGTGTGTTTATGAAATGTGCAGTGTGCAACACCCAAGTGCAACATGTGCAACTTATTTTTGAGACATGTCACCCATATTAGTGAAACATGATTAGCAAGTGCTATGCAACACACTCATGAAACATATGAAGCATGGCTTGGAAACAAAAGTAGCAATTCACTTGTTTTTCCTTGTTTCAATGCATGTGATGCTTGATTTTGGTGTGATCAATGTGTGGTGTGGGTAATTATTCCCTACAACATCTTAATTACACTTAGGATCATTAGTGGAACAATGTTCATGTTGACCAAATTGACCAAAATGCCCTCCTATGTGATGTTGACCAAGCCCTTAGCCCTAGAATGCCTTGGTTTGACTGTTTAAAAAGTCTAGCTTAGAGATCTTGCATGGAGGAGCAACCTTAATCAAAGTTGAAGACAATTTCATAAGGAACAAAAGTTCTAATGTGGCCATCTCATGAAAATGACCAGAACATGCTCAAAAGTGGCCCACAAGTCAGTTGAGGGGCTATCCAACACTTAGAAAATTTCTAAGTCTGAAATTGAAGTTTATAGTTTCATTGTACCCTACTTTAGAGGCATGTAACTCACAAACCATGCCGAACTAGCTCAAGCTCCTATTGACAAACTTGTAGACCTCACATTTCTCTACAATTTTGATGTTTATAATTTTCACTAATTCTGCCTGGTTGGGGAGATCGGGCGTGTCAAACTTCGGCTATCAGTCGGTCACCGGAACCCTTGATTCAGTCGAATTCAGTCTCTTCAGTCGATTGTGGCCGACCGGCCTCAGACCGTTGCCACCGCGTGGACGCGCCGTGGCGGCCATATGCTGGCCGTGGCCCCACTGGTTAGTCCATGACGCTCTCAAGACGCCACAAACACGGCTACTGCTCTCATTCTTTCCTCCCTCCTCGCTCTCCTTCCTGGTGGAGAAAACTAAGCCGTCATTGCTGCCGCCCACTCCGACATGCTCGCGAACACTCGCCACCGCATCACCACCAGCCAAATTGCATCCCTCGCTCTGCCTTAAGCCCCACTACCTCCTCATCCTCCTTGCGTAGTAAGCCGAGCCGTGGTAAGGCGGCATTTTTGATGCAACCGCCGCAGGAGGCTCGCCGGAGCTCCACCCTGATTGAGCTCGTCGTAGCCAACCCCTCTGGTGCCTCCATCTCTCTCGTCTTAGTAGTGTAGCGAGTTGCCTAGGTCACCATGATGCTCACGCCAGCCTTAGGTCAGGCCGCCGTGGTCGGAGTTGGCCAGCGCACACCGCACAGCGCTGCCGCAACTGCCATTACCGATGGCGTGCCCTCCTGGCTAACCCTAGGGTCACCATAGTACCTCACCCAGTTCGGGATCACACGGTGAGCACGACGGTGGTCTCGGCTTCGCCAGCCGACCCGCTAGTGGCGAGCTCTGCCTAGCGGGCCCCGTCTGTCAGCGCGCCCCCGTCTGTCAGCGCGCACGCGCGGGAGCTAGAGTAGGCCACGGTCGTGGGCCGCGCGTGAGTTATTGGGCCGTGCGTTAGGCGAGCCGGCCCAGTAGCGGGTTTACGGTTCATTTTTGTGTTTTCCTTTTATTAATTTCACAAATCTACCTGCTATGTTGTAAATTTCATATCTCCCATTTTATAGATCCAAATGAGGTGATTCCAATTGTGGTTAGTTCTAGATAAAGTGTAGTATTTAGGAAAAATGTCAAATGTATATGTGCTATTTATTTTCTGGAAGATTTAATTAGGCCTTTGAAATGAGTTTTAAAATGAATGCAAACTTGTTAAATGGATAACTTGAGTTGTAGTGTTCCAAAAATTATGGAATTTGGTGGGTATGTTATTTCATGTCCATACTAGCTCTAGTAAAAATGTGGGTACTAGTGCTTGAGTACTTTTCAAGTTATGATGTTGTCATATTATATTAGAAGATAGTTGAATGAATTTTAATAATTTTTCTGTATGCGCAATGCTCATGAAATTTTATGGAGAGTGTCCTAGTACCCTAAGGTTGCTAAGAAAAATATGGGTTCTGTTGTTTGATACTTTTCAATGTGATTTATTAATTATGTAAAAATCAGCCTTTTTGGCTTGTGAATTTTGTGTAGGGAGTTTCTCTTAATAACTTTAGTTCAAATTTTTACAGTAGCCTCCTAGTAGCTATCCAGAAATTATCGTTGTGCTATTCTGTGCTTAGGTGGTGGTAACCTAAAGTAATGTTGTTCTTGTTGATTGTTAGGTGCTAGACCCTTAACTGAGGAGGAACAATTATACATTAAGTTGTGTAGATTAGGTAAGTACTTCTCTACCGGAGAAGAAATATGAACTTTTGTGAAGTGATTTGAATAGAGCACTAGGATTGTTGTAGTGCATTTCATTCCAAGCATGTTGCATTCCTTCTTATGCATCCATGAGATTTATTGTGCATTCATGCAATAGGTGTACCGGAGGGAGTGACACTCCTAGAGTTCGAGGGAGCAATTCCGAAGGAGGATCAGGAGTAGCCGAGAGAACCCGAAGAGGCAGTCAGCGAAGGCAACACCGTTGATGAGCTACCAGAGTGCCCGGACCATCGCCCTTCCTTTTTCTTGAAAGGCAAGCCTCGATGCATGCTGACCCAATATTTATATATATCAATCATTGAGTACTTTTACATGTTTACTGCATTAAGTTATAGAAGTTTGGTGAAAACACTTGTTGCATTATATCTATCCTTGTCCAGATATAGAACTTGAAATCCCAATTTAAGTTTAGGCACCTGTCAATGCTTAGCCCTGCTTAGTGCGGTAGAAGTCGGATGATTTCCGGTCATCCACGAGAATTAGGTGCAGTGGGTCATGAGTGGCTATGTTAGCTATCGTGGATGGAACCATGCTTTAAAATGAATTTGAGACCGGGTGGGAGTTCGATAGTGCAGCCGCAAGACACTTCACGTCTTGGGTGCGAAGCTATGCCCGTCTAAGTCATTTAAAGACCGATTCGTTGTACGTCCTTGAGTCATGTTGAACGCAGTCTAACACTTAGTTGGCCGGATAAGTCATTCCGATCATGAATCCGAGTAATACAGTTCAGGCCAGGAATCGAAGGGTAGGTCGCATCTTGGCGGTAGTAAGGATGTGCTTGGGGACATTAGCATAAGACCAAGGGGGGGTTAGAGTCCCTATAACCTGGCAGAGGGTTGCCCTTGGGGATGCGGCATCAGTCAAACCCGCGACTCCTGAACTGTACCAAAGGTGACCTGAGCAGCCCTCGCCAGGCGTGTCTCGATGAGTGTTAGAAATACCCCTCCAGCTAGATAGGAACTCGATTCGAATCACCGTCGCTCCTAGTTAGTGAGCACTTGACTTGAGCAGCGGCAACGTAGATTCCCTTAATTGAACAGATGGTTAAGTGGATGATGATATAATGATGCCTCAATTTATACGTACTATGGTTATTACTGTTTGCTCATAATCAAGTGAATGTTTAGTACAGGTGCTAAGATAGATGACAGGTTAATGCTAAAAGTAACTGCTAGTACAGGTTAAAATGGTTACTATTACTTATGCTTTTCCATAAAATATGATGTCAGCCAGCTCCACTTAAGAAAAGCCTTGCATGATCCTTGGTGTCTTTTATTTTCCATTTCGATGGGTAAGTCTAGCTGAGTACATTCCAGTACTCAGGGTTATTCCCTCTTGTTACAGATGACATGCTTTATCAGGGCTTCTGCAAGACTTGCCTCCACCCCGCGGGTGATGAATAATAGATCACTTGGGCATGATTGTCTGTTAGTTTACTTTCCTTAATGCTTTTGTGGGACGTTGATCTATAAGACTGGCAGTGGTATTTCAACTAAGGGTGTGTGTGTTATGCTTCCGCTACTTTATAAAGTCGGTTTGTAATAATTGCGACTCCGTGATGTTGTAAGTTAAATTTCGAACTACTTGTGAAATGTAACGTGTGATGTGTTATGTTGAATCATGCGATCTTGGTTGTAAGCAAGCTGGTTTGAAATCCTTCGTGGTTTTGATTGACTACCGAGATTATATGGGCTCAATTCAAAAATTTGAGTGTTTCGGCGCTTGTTTTTGTACTTGTGCTCATATAATTTGGTCGGTTCTGTTACAGCTGGTACCAGGGCAGAATTGAACATTAAACACATCATACGGGTATTTGAAAACAAAAGTTTTTGTTTGTGAAAAGTGTTAAAAATCTGAAATTTATTTCTATAGTATGCCAGTGATTACATCCCGTAGCCCAGATAAGGACTCTTAGGTGGCTTAGTAAAGTACTAACTTGGGGGTCTTGTTTGTTTCTATTTCGTCATCCATACGGCGTGATATTGTATGGATGCCATCCGCTTGGGTGGTAATGTATGGATCAAACACCTCGACGCTCTGGTAAGTGTGAGTTGTGACAGCATGACCATCCAACTAGCGGTCTAGGGGAGAGTAGTTGTGGTTACTTGCATACTTACATGTTCAATCATGTAATTATGAAAGTACTTAATTGTGGGTATATTTGTCGGGTAGTTGTGATACTGAAGTATATACATCAAGGATGTGTATATGGAAAGTATTTAGTTTACTGCTTACTTGCGTGCTTATATTGGGAAACTGTTGGGTTGAAATGAGATTTTCTGCAGGTACACTAACAGTGCAAATGAGTAGACCGATAGTTTTGCCTATATGAGAGAGCGTATGTATGCCACCGCCTAGCATTAGAAGTTTATGATTCTACTAGGGTGAGAGGGCGTACGGAACGTGCATGCATCGTGTTTAATTCATGTCATACATTTCATTTTACTCTCTCCTTAAAATTTTGATTGTCCTGACTAAATTAAATTTTGTATCCCCTAAATTATCCTCACTTTAAGTTATACCTTGTTGCTATAGATGGCTCACACCAAGAGGACCGCTCGCAAGTCCACTGGAGGCCGGGCTCCTTAACACCAGCTCGCTCCACATGAGCCCCGCCCTGAGCCCACCGAGGCGGAAAGGTTGAGGGCCGAGTTGGCTGAGGTGACTTCTACTAGAGATGTGGCTCAGCAACAGCTGAAGCAAGTGATACATGACAGAGATCAGGAGACACTTGCAGTCCAGAGGTTGACAGTGGCTCATCGCAACTGTCAGCACATGCTGGTCCACATGATGAACCAGCGGGATGAAGCCTGGCACGAAGAGAACATCCTAAGAGGTCGCCAGGTGGAACTAGAGCAACAGTTAGAAGCTACAGAAGAATACAATGAAAATCTTCATGAGGAACTGGAGCAACAGTTAGAAGCTCCCTCATGATGATAACGAGGACGAGGAGATGGGCTCTGGAGTCTTCATGGCTGAAGGTGATGACGACATGGAGGTCAATGGGCTAGAGGATGTTCCACTAGAAGAAGAAGATGAGGAGCTAGAGCCTGCTAGTGACGAGGATGGTGGGGAGGTCTTCAACACCGACTCAGAGGACAATGCTTAGAGTAGTCATCACCTAGCTACTGCGCTAGCGTTATCTTTTGTGCCCTCCATGTGTGGGAGTGGGGCTCTATAATAACTTAGCTTTTGGGATGTAACATCGAACCCTATGTTATCCTGGATGTTAGTTTGAACATGTTAAATTTCGGTCACAAAGGATGTTTCATTGTGTTGTGTTCGGTGATGGTGTCATGATTAGCACCCTCCAGTTCCACGATGAAACCGAGGGCCTCCTATGGCGCGTGACATAAGGCTGTGTTGCTTGGCACGCGCTGGTATCGAAGTGGCTAGTTATGATCCACCATGGAACTCTACCAATGGGTTGTCTCCTCGTGGTCATTTCTTTGGGTAGCCTTTCCTATTTGGCTAGAAGTTTAGATCAAATCTAGACACCCCTGTTATGTAAGGTTGAAACCCAGTTGATATGGATGTAACATGTTAAGTCACATTTCTGCTCCTTGTATGTGAGCCTTTAATAAATTCCATCTTTTCATCGAAGGATATCTTGTTTGCTAAGTACATCACATAATTGCGTCAATTGATGCGCTTGATGAGGTTGTGTGGTTGTGATGAATTATTGTGACTCGGTGGTTTTGTGAATTCATTTTCCCAATGAAATCAGTTCGGCATATTTACACAATTCATCTACAAATTTCCCACATCGTCAGTGCTCATTGGCTATGCATTTTGCAGATGGCATATAACCTCCATTATGGTCGTGGCGTTGAGGATGAGGAACAGCCGCCACCACCTCCGCCACCACCCACCCCGGTGGGATTGATGCAGATGGAGGTTGAAGGTTAGCGCCTGTTAGCAGACGCTATGTGCTAGTTAATCAACCGGGATGCTCGGCAGGGTCGTCGGGGACCAGAACCAAATCAGCACAGTGACTTCAAGGACTTTCTCAACACCAAGCCCCTGCTCTTCAAGGAGGCGGAGGAACCTCTGCAAGCTGATGAGTGGTTGAATACCATTGAGCAGAAGTTCCGTCTGCTTTGTTTGACTGATGAGCTGAAGACCGAGTATGCTTCCCACAAATTGCATGGTTCGGCTGGTATTTGGTGGAGTCACTACCGCTCCACGTTGCCTCCTAATGTCCCGATCGCTTGGGACCAGTTCAAGGCAGCTTTCCGTGGGAATTACATTCCTCTAGGTTTAATGGCTATGAAGCACACTAAGTTCATGAGATTAACTCAAGGCAATAAGAGTTTGACGGAATACCTGCAAGCCTTTAACAACCTTGCAAGGTATGCAACTGAGTTTGTAGATACCGACGCAAAGAAGATTGCTAGCTTCAAGCGTGGCCTCAGTCCAAAGTTGATGAAGACCAGGGGCACTAGCAAATGTGCCACTTTCAATGAATTTATCAGTGATGCCCTGACCCAAGAGAACAATAATTCTATCTATGCTACTTCTAAGAGCCGCAAGAGGGCCTTTGAGGCAGGTGCTTCACAGTCCTGAGCTCTAGCTGCACCGAGGGCTCCTTCTCGTCCTCCTGCAATGGGTGCTAAGTTCCATCCCCAGCAGAAGAAGGCTCTAGGCAAGACTGGGTTTCGCAAAGCATATACAATTTCTCTTCTGAAGGGTAGTTCTGGCCAAGGTAGCTCTAGTGTTCCTCCAAGCAACATGCCTTGCTAGAACTGCAACAAACCAGGTCATTGGGCTAGGAATTTCCCATATCCTAAGAAGAATGCAAATCAAGGTGGCCGTCAGGGGCATGTTCATTATAATAGTATTGAAGAAATTCTATCTGGTGAGGTAGTCACTGCTGGTAAGTTCCTAGTTGACTAACATCCTGCGGTGGTGCTATTTGATTCAGGTGCTTCGCATTCCTTTATTAGTCCTATGTTTGCATCGAAGTTTGCACACAAATTACATACTGTTGAAGATGGGTGTTATTGCATTAGAGCGGCAAGTGGTAATATTTCCACAAGTCAAGTAGTTAAGGGGGTAGAATTTGAAATAGAAGGGCAAAAGTACTTGCTTATCTTAGTGGTTTTGCCTAGACTAGGCATAGATGTTATTTTGGGCATGAATTGGATGAGTCAGAATGGAGTACTCATTGATACATCAACCCGGGTAGTTATGCTCAGAGATCCTACTAATCAGAAAGGTTTTCTCGTGCAACTTCCCTAGAAAATTGATCTTTCTGGTGAAGTTCACGTAGTGCAAGCGAAGTCCATAGCTGATATTCCTATAGTATGCGAGTTTACTGATGTCTTTCCCGATGATTTGCCGAGATTGCCTCTGGATCAGGATGTAGAGTTTAAAATAGAGTTGTTGCCTAGCACGACACCCATCTCTAGAAGACCCTATAGGATGCCTTCGAATGAACTAGCTAAACTTAAGGTGCAGTTGAATGAACCTTTGAAGAAGGGGCTGATTCGTCCTAGTTTGTCTCCGTGGGGATGTCCTGCTATCTTTGTACAGAAGAAGGACTAGTCGTTGCGGATGTGTGTAGATTATAGGCCTCAGAATGCAATTACTGTCAAGAATAAGTATCGTCTACCATGCATCGACATCTTGTTTGATTAGTTGTCTAAAGCTAAAGTCTTTTCCAAGATTGATCTGAGGTCTGGTCATGATCAAATTAAAAATTGTCCTGAAGATGTTCCAAAAACTGCTTTCTCTACAAGATACGGTCTCTATGAGTATCTTGTTATGTCCTTCGGCTTGACCAACGCCCCTGCACACTTCATGTACTTGATGAATTCGATGTTTATGCCCGAATTGGACAAGTTCATGGTGGTATTTATCGATGACATCTTGGTGTATTTTGAAAATAAGGAAGATCACGCTGAACATCTATGTATAGTCCTCACAAGACTGCATGAACATCAACTGTATGCAAAATTGAGTAAGTGAGAATTCTAGCTTCGTGAAGTACCTTTCCTTGGGCATGTGTTGTCTGATGGGGGAATTATGGTGGATACCACCAAGGTACAAGAAGTACTGGACTGGAAGGCTCCTATCTCGGTTCACGAGGTCTGGAGTTTTCTAGGATTGGCTGGCTATTATCGTTGCCTCATCCCGGATTTCTCTAAATTAGCCAAGCCAATGACTCAATTGCTGCAAAAAGACACCAGGTTTGTTTGGACTCCTGAGTGTGATGCAGCTTTTCACAAACTGTGAACCCTCCTAACCTCGGCTCCGGTTTTGGCGCAACCGGATATCGAGAAACCATTTAATGTGTGTTGTGATGCCTTAGGCATAGGTTTGGGAGGTGTTCTGATGCAGGAAGGATGAGTGATTGCATACACCTCTCGTCAACTTCAGAAACATGAGGTGAATTATCCAACACATGACTTAGAACTCGCTGTAGTTGTTCATGCCTTGAAAGTCTAGCGACATTATCTGTTGGGCAATGTGTGCAATATCTATACTGACCATAAAAGCCTCAAATATATCTTCACTCAACCCGAGTTGAATATGCATCAAAGAAGATGGCTTGAGTTGATTAAAGACTATAATCTCCAAGCGCACTATCATCCTGGCAAGGCAAAATTGGTTGTCGATGCTTTAGGCCATAAGTCTCATTGTCATTCTTTAGTTGAAAGTGATTTTCATCTGTCTCACTTTCTACACCTAGCAGTTCTGCACCATATCACTGTCAGTTGCACTCTCAAGAGTAGAATTATTGAGCTCCAAAAGACTGACACTGGTATATTCCACATCAAGCGTAAGATGGAAGAGCAAGGAACTAAACATTTTAGGGTAGGTGAAGAGGGTGTGCTGTGGTTCAAGGATAGGTTAGTTGTGCATAAGGACCGAGAGCTTAGGAATCATATTATGTCTGAAGCCCATTCCTCTAAGTTGTCCATCCATCCTGGTAGCAATAAGATGTATTACGATTTGAAGCCATACTATTGGTGGACCAAAATGCGGAAAGAGATAGCTGCATATGTTGCTAGGTGTGATACCTGCTATAGGGTGAAAGCCATACACATGAAAGCTGGATTGCTTCAACCACTTTCTATCCCAAGTTAGAAATGGGAGGAGATAAGTATGGATTTCATTGTTGGACTTCCTCCTACGGTTAAAAATCATAACTCTATCTGGGTAATTGTAGACCGTCTAACCAAGTCAGTCCACTTTATTCCTGTCCGAGCAGACTATCATCCCACTGACTATGCTGAGTTGTACTTTAGCCAAATAGTCCAACTTCATGGGATACCTCGCACTATCATTTTTGACCATGGTCTGCAGTTCACTGCTCATTTTTGGGAGCACTTGCATCATCTTCTAGGAACCAAGCTAGTAAGAAGCTCTACGTATCACCCCCAAACGGCAGGTCAGACTGAACGAGTTAACCAAATCTTGGAGGATATGTTACGGGCGTGTGTTATTTCGTCCAAGGGTTAATGGGAGAAATGGTTGCCTCTAGCTGAGTTTTCGTACAATAATAGTTATCAAGAGAGCATTAAGATGGCCCCATTTAAAGCTTTGTATGGTCGTAAGTGTAGAACCCCACTGAATTGGGTAGAAGCTGGCGAGAGAAGGTATTATGATATTGATTTTGTCAAGGAAGCCGAAGAACAAGTCTGTACCATCAAAATACATATGGCTGCAGCTCAATCTAGACAGAAAAGTTACGCTGATCGCTGTAGAAAACTGATCGAGTTTGAAGTTGGAGAGTGTACAACGTTTTGGTGTACAACGTTTTGGTGTGAAGCGGAAGCTTGCGCTGAGATACGTGGGTCCTTTCCAGATCATAGGAAAGAGTGGAGTTGTCACATATAAGATTCAGTTACCTCCTGAAATGAGCGCCATTTTCAATGTTTTTCCATGTGTCTCAGTTAAAGAAGTGTCTTCGGGTTCCTGAAGAAAGAGTTCCATTAGGGGATATCAAGCTAGAGTCTGCTCTAACTTATGAAGAAAAGCCAATTCGTGTGATTGACACTCGGGAGCGGATAACTAGGAGTCGAGTGGTTAAGTGGTATAAAGTAATGTGGAGTAATCAAGGTAGTGAGAGTGATGCTATGTGGGAGCGAGAAGACTATTTACGAGAGGGTTATAAGGAATTCTATCAACAATGGTACGCTTTCCAAATCTCGGGACGAGATTTTTATAAGGGGGGAGGGCTGCAACACCTTCGGTGTTTGGCTTCCATATTTGCACTTGCATTTCATAAACTTGAGCATCATTCATTCATGCATGAGCTTATAATGTGTGAAATAGGCTTTTGAAACATTGCAACATATGCTTATATTTCATGTGTGTTATGAAATGTGTAGTGTGCAACACCCAAGTGCAACATGTGCAACTTCTTTTTGAGACATGTCACCCATATTAGTGAAACATGATTAGCAAGTGCTATGAAACACACTCATGAAACATATGAAGCATGGCTTGGAAACAAAAGTAGCAATTCACTTGTTTTTCCTTGTTTCAATGCATGTGATGCTTGATTTTGGTGTGATCAATGTGTGGTGTGGGTAATTATTCCCTACAACATCTTAATTACACTTAGGATCATTAGTGGAACAATGTTCATGTTGACCAAATTGACCAAAATGCCCTCCTATGTGATGTTGACCAAGCCCTTAGCCCTAGAATGCCTTGGTTTGACTGTTTAAAAAGTCTAGCTTAGAAATCTTGCATGGAGGAGCAACCTTAATCAAAGTCGAAGACAATTTCATAAGGAATAAAAGTTCTAATATGGCCATCTCATGAAAATGACCAGAACATGCTCCAAAGTGGCCCACAAGTCAGTTGACGGGCTGCCCAACACTTAGAAAATTTCTAAGTCTGAAATTGAAGTTTACAGTTTCAATGTACCCTACTTTGGAGCCATGTAACTCACAAACCATGCCGAACCAGCTCGAGCTCCTATTAACAAACTTGTAGACCTTACATTCCTATACAATTTTGATGTCTATAGTTTTCACTAATTCTGCCTGGTTGGGGAGATTGAGCGTGTTGAACTTCGGCTGTCAGTCGGTCACCGGAACCCTTGATTCAGTCGAATTTAGTCTCTTCAATCGACTGTGGCCGACCGGCCTTAGGCCATTGCCGCCGTGTGGACGCGCCGTGGTGGCCGTACGCCAGCCGCGGCCCCACTGGTCAGTCCATGACGCTCTCAAGACGCCACGGACGCAGCTGCTGCTCTCATTCTTTCCTCCCTCCTCGCTCTCCTTCCTAGGGGAGAAAACTGAGCCGCCATTGCCACCGCCCGCTCCGACATGCTCGCGAGCGCTTGCCACCGCATCACCACTGGCCAAACTACGTCCCTCGCTCCGCCTTAAGCCCCACTACCTCCTCGTCCTCCTTGCGCAGCAAGCCGAGCTGTGGTACGACGGCATTTTTGATGCAACCGCCGCAAAAGGCTCGCCGAAGCTCCGGCCTGATTGAGCATGTCGTGGCCAACCCCTCTGGCGCCTCCATCTCTCTTGTCTTAGTAGTGTAGTGAGTTGCCTAGGTCACCGTGATGCTCACGCCAGCCTTAGGCCGGGCCGCCGTGGTTGGAGTTGGCCGGCCCACACCGCACAGCACCGCCGCAACCACCATTACCAATGGTGTGCCCTCCTGGCTGACCCTAGGGTCACCATAGTACCTCACCCGGTTCGGGATCATGCGGCGAGCACGACGGTGATCTCGGCTTCGCTAGCTGACCCACCAGCGGCGAGCTCTGCCGGCACCGTCGCTCCCCTGCTCCCTGTCCCTCTGACTAGCAGGCCCCGTCTGTCAGCGCACGCGGGCGGGAGCGGGAGCAGGCCATGGTCGTGGGCCGCGCGCGAGTTAGTGGGCCGCGCGTTTGGCGAGCCAGCCCAGTAGCGGGTTTAGGGTTCATTTTTGTGTTTTCCTTTTATTTATTTCACATATCTACATGCTATGTTGTAAATTTCATATATCCCATTTTATAGATCCAAATGAGGTGATTCCAGTTGTGGTTAGTTCTAGATAAAGTGTAGTATTTAGGAAAAATATCAAATGTATATGTGCTGTTTATTTTCTGGAAGATTTAATTAGGCCTTTGAAATGTGTTTTAAAATGAATGCAAACTTGTTAAATAGATAACTTGAGTTGTAGTGTTCCAAAAATTATGAAATTTGGTGGGTATGTTATTTCATGTCTATACTAGCTCTGGTAAAAATTTAGGTACTAGTGCTTGAGTACTTTTCAAGTTGTGATGTTGTCATGTTATATTAGAAGATACTTGAATGAATTTTAATAATTTTTCTATATGTGCAATGCTCATGAAATTTTATGGAGTGTCCTAGTACCCTAAGGTTGCTAAGAAAAATATGGGTTTTGTTGTTTGATACTTTTCAATGTGATTTATTAATTATGCAAAAATCAGTCTTTTTGGCTTGTGAATTTTATGTAGGGAGTTTCTCTGAATAACTTTAGTTCAAATTTGTACAGTAGCCTCCTAGTAGGTTATAGAGTCTCCTGTAATGTTTGTAGAATTTTCCGAGCAGTTTTCATATAAGTTTATTTTCCCACTTAATTAATTAGGTAAATTAAGAAAGGGGTTAAAATAAATGACTTGGGTAACCATACCTTACTTTCTGGTGGTTTCATGTCATATGTGACCTAGTAGTGTCATTAGTTTGGTCATAAGGGTAGTTTGACACATGAATAAATATTTAATTTTCACATTTCTAGGTTCTCTGGATAGCTGGTAGCATTTTTGGGTTTGGACCTTGATAAATGTGTTTGCTGGAAAACTTGTGAATATCAATGTGGTATTAAACTTGTTGAACTAGCTTGTGTCAAAATTTGGTAGCATTTGGCCTAGTAGTTTAGGAGTTGTGGCTGTTTAAAATGGTTGTCCAGAAATAACTGCTCTCTGTTTGGAGAGGACAGATTTCTAGAACTTTAGAATTTTGACTAGGTAAACTTTGAAATTAAGTGCTGAGGTCTGAAATTGAATTGTAGAGAATTTTATAAGCTTTCCAGATTATCTTGTATCATGCTATTTGGATTTATGAATTTACAGTTATGGTGGAAACACTTAGCTACTGTCCAGAAATTGTCGTTGTGCTATTCTATGCTTAGGTGGTGGTAACTTTAAGTAATGTTGTTCTTGTTGATTGTTAGGTGTTAGACCCTTAACTGAGGAGGAACAATTATACATTAGGTTGTGTAGATTAGGTAAGTACTTCTCTACCAGAGAAGAAATATGCACTTTTGTGAAGTGATTTGAATAGAGCACTAGGATTGTTGTAGTGCATTTCATTACGAGCATGTTGCATTCCTTCTTATGCATCCATGAGATTTATTGTGCATTCATGCAATAGGTGTACCGGAGGGAGTGACACTCCTAGAGTTCGAGGGAGCAATTCCGGAGGAGGATCAGGAGCAGCCGGGAGAACCCGAAGAGGCAGTCAGCGAAGGAAACGCCGTTGACGAGCTACCAGAGTGCCTGGACCATCGCCCTTCCTCTTTCTTGGAAGGCAAGCCCCGGTGCATGCTGATCCGATATTTATATATATCAATCATTGAGTACTTTTACTTATTTACTACATTAAGTTATAGAAGTTGGGTGAAAACACTTGTTGCATTATATATATCCTTGTCCAGATATAGAACTTGAAATCCAAATTTAAGTTTAGGCACGTGTCAATGCTTAGCCCTGCTTAGTGCGGTAGAAGTCGGATGATTTCCGGTCATTTGTGAGAATTAGGTGCACTGGGTCACGAGTGGTTATGTTAGCTATCGTGGATGGAACCATGCTTTAAAATGAATTTGAGACCGGGCGGGGGTTCGATAGTGCAACCGCAAGACACTTCACATCTTGGGTGCGAAGCTATGCCCATTTGAGTCGTTTAAGGACTGATTCGTTGTACGTCCTTGAGTCATGTTGAACGTAGTCTAACACTTAGTTGGCAGGATAAGTCATTCTGACCGCAAATCTGAGTAATACAGTTCAAGCTAGGAATCAAAGGTTAGGTCGCATCTTGGCGCTAGTAAGGATGTGCTTGGGGACATTGGCATAAGACCAAGGGGGGTTAGAGTCCCTATCACCTGGCAGAGTGTTGCCCTTGGGGATGCGACATCAGTAGAACCCACGACTCCTGAACTGTACCAAAGGTGACCTGAGCAGCCCTCGCCAGACGTGTCTCGGTGAGTCTTAGAAATACCCCTCCAGCTAGATAGGAACTCGATTCGAATCACCGTCGCTCCTGGTTAGTGAGCACTTGACTTGAGCAGCGGCAACGTAGATTCCATTAATTGAACAGATAGTTAAGTTGATCATGATATAATGATTGCTCAATTTATACATGCTATGGTTATTACTATTTGCTCATAATCAAGTGAATGTTTAGTACAGGTGCTAAGATAGATGACAGGTTAATGCTAAAAGTAACTGCTAGTATAGGTTAAAATGGTTACTATTACTTATGTTTTTTCGCAAAATATGATGCCAGCCAGCTCCACTTAAGAAAAGCCTTGCATGATCCTTGGTGTCTTTTATTTTCTGTTTTGACGGGTAAGTCTAGCTGAGTACATTCCAGTACTCAGGGTTTATTCCCTCTTGTTGCAGATGACATGCTTTATCAGGGCTTCTGTAAGACTTGCCTCCACCCCGCGGGTGATGAGGTCTAGATCACTCGGGTGTGATTGTCTATTAGTTTGCTTTCCTTAATTCTTTTGTGGGACGTTGATCTGTAAGACTAGCAGTGGTATTTGAACTAAGGGTGTGTGCGTTATGCTTCCGCTATTTTATAAACTCAGTTTGTAATAATTGCGACTCCGTGGTGTTGTAAGTTAAATTCCAAACTACTTGTGAAATGTAACATGTGATGTGTTATGTTGAATGATGCGATTTTGGTTGTAAGCAAGCTACTTTGAAATCCTTCGTGGTTTCGATTGACTACCGGGATTATATGGGCTCAAGTTTGAAAATTTGAGCGTTTCAGCGCTTGTTTTTGTTCTTGTGCTCTTATAATTTGGTTGGTTCTGTTACATATATCGCTCGAATTATTTATTTTCCTAAGTTTGAGAGAATGTGTGGAACATGCATGCATCATGTTATATGTTCATTTTATATCATTGCATTGTTTCTCCCCTTATAAGTTGCTTATCTCATTTTGATAAAAATGACAACTTAATACCCATTCTCATAAAAATCTTAACCTCGATACAGATGGCCTGCCTGAAGTGCACAGCCCGCAAGTCTACCGGAGGCAGAGTTCCACGCTAGCAGCTTGCCACCAGGGCACCACGCTGCAAGAGCAAGTTTCTGAAGGAGTTTGGCATGCCCACGCTACTGTGGAGGGTGCTCCACTCTAGAGGATACCCTACAGGGAAAGTGCCTTGCTACTATTAGAGCAAGGAGCAGGTGGGAGACCAGGCCCTAGTCTATGTGGAGGTAGTTATCCCTCCAAGAGGGGATGACCCCAACTGGGGTGGTTGGTTCTTTGGATCCAAGGGAAGGACTCCTTGGTAGGGTGCCAACCAGGCATCCTTTGTAGTATTGAGGGATATCATGGAGAGTTCACCTGAGGTGGTTGCTCGTGCCTTGGCTAGGGTGTTTCCTAGGGGTGATCCCTACACTTTAGTGTGGAGTCAACCCAAGGGGAAGGCCCTAGAGGGAGGCACTGATGAGGGATAGGGCAGCGATAATGCTGCTATGAGCACTATGTTTGCTATGATGAAGACCTACGCTTGCTTAGAGCATAGCTTTGGGTGTCTGAATGATGCTTTTCTCTTGGCTTGTGATGAGAAAGGTCCGACATGAGTATGATAGTGAGATTGACAAGCTGAATGAGGAGCTAGCTCAGATGACACTATAGAGGGACCATGCCACTCATAGGGATGAGGTGGCAATGCAGGATATCTGTGCCCTGCGAGATCAAGTGGAGCGCCTGACTCTTGCACATAGGAACTATGAGCACATGCTTATTCATGTGCTCAACTAGAGAAATGAAGCCTGGCACGTGGAGGATGTCCTAAGGGCTAGATAGCTTGAGCTTGAGCAGAGGCCTACAATGACCACTTGCATGAGGAGGTGCACTAGTTGCACAATCAGCTTCACCCACTTGTTCCCCTGGTGCCGCTAAGGGTGATAACACGGGTGACGAGGTCTCTGACATGGATAGCGACCACGAGGAGTAGGCTAGTTGGATGTTTCTCTATGGTTATGTGTTTCTTTTGCGATCTTTTCATGTATGACATGTAAACCTTAAGTACGCTATTAAGAATTGATGCGATGTTGTAATCTCTTTAGTTGATGTATGTCGGTATCCGAATGCCCTGAAAGTCCAGTGTATGTTTGCTGGCAATGTAGAATGTATGTGAACGTTTTGTTGTTGCCAAGTAACTTATTTGTGATGTTGTGTTGTGGGATTGAATTATTGTGCCCCTGTTTTATTGCATGAATTTATTCTCTCCAGTGAATTTAGTGCGGCATAAATTTTGATTCATCTACAATTATTTACAACATTATCCAACAATTGCTTGTTGCCGATTGTAGATGCCGGTGAACACTCGCCGAGGTCCAGGAGGAAATGGTGATGAGAACCATGATCCACCACCACCTCCTCCTCCATACACTGCAGAGCAGTTCTTTGCACAGTTTTTGGGAAGTCAGCGCAACATGGAAGCTATGCAGCATAACATGGAGGCAGCATTGCGCAATATCGCTACAAACATTGCACGTGGCCATGGTGCTAATCAAGGCAATGAAGTTAACTAGTACATTACATTCAAGAACTTCATGGACACCAAACCACCGATTTTCGAAGAGGCTGCAGAAGCTTTAGAAGCTGACGAATGGATCAACACCATGGAATAGAAGTTCCACATGCTGAGGATGACTGAAGACCTGTAGACCGAGCATGCCTCGCATCAACTTCAAGGGCCCTTAGGGATTTGGTGGGCACATCATCGAACCACATTTCCTGGTAATACCCCTATCACTTGGGCACAGATCATCGCCACTTTCCGTGGGCACTACATTCCTCCTAGTCTCATGTCTATAAAGGTTGCTGAGTTCATGAAGCTCGCTTAGGGTACTAGATCCATGACTGAGTATTTACCTGCTTTTAACAACTTGTCACGCTATGCTCCTGAGTTCGTGAACACTGATGCTAAGAAGATAGCAAGTTTCAAGAGAGGACTCAACACCAAGATGATCAAGTCAATGGGGACTTCTGCAAGAACCACGTTTAATGACTTTATTAGTGATTGCTTGACCCAAGAAAACAACAATAATATGCATGCTATGACCAAGAACTGCAAGAGGGCCTTTGAATTAGGTCCATCGTAACCAAGATCTCAAATGCAAGGACGTCCTCAGTACTATTTGCCGGTACTTGGGGCTAGGTTCAGGCCACCAGAGAGGAAGAATCAGAACAATCAGCCGTAGCAGAAAAACTAGAAGTTTTTCAAGGTTGCCGTGCCTCAGAACAAGACTGGTCAGGAAAGCTCGACTAGTGCCAGGGCTCCTATCTTTAGGCCATGTTACAACTGCAATCAACCAGGGCACTATGCTAAGTATTGCCCACATCCCATGAAGCAGGCTGTGTATCAAGGCCGTGTGCACTACACTACTATTGAAGAGATCCCTGAAGGAGAGCCTGTGACTACGGGTATGTTTCCTGTGAATCAACACCCTACTATTGTTTTGTTCGATTCTAGATCATCACATTCTTTTATAAGTCAAGCATTTGCACAGAAGCATAATCAGAGAATAGATGAGTTAGGTTATAGCTACCACATCAGTTCAGAGGGAGGTGATGTATGTACTAGGATGGTGGTATGGGAGGTAGCCATTGAGCTAGGGACTCGAAGGTGTGAGATGGATCTTATAGTGCTACCAGGTTTGCCTTTGGATGTGATCTTAGGTATGAGTTGGATGAAAAGATGGAAGGCTATGTTGGACATTGCTAGTAGAACTCTTTCCTTTATAGATCCCCAGGATGGTGGTAGATTTCAAGTACTTTTACCCTAGAGTGCTGACTTGACTAGCGTATCCTGTGCTACCCAAGTGGTGGAACTTTCCAAGATTCCTATAGTATGTGACTTTTTTTATGTTTTTCCTAATGAACTACCTGGTCTTCCACCCGATAGAGATGTTGAGTTTGCAATTGAGTTGGCACCTAGTACTGCACCAATTTCTAGAAGGCCTTATCAGATGCCCCCTAATGAGTTAGCAGAGCTGAAGGTTCAATTGAAAGGGTTGTTGGATAAGGGACTTATTTGACCTAGTTCGTCCGAATGGGGTTGTCCTGCCATATTCGTGAAAAAGAAGGATCACTCTTTGTGGATGTGTGTGGACTATAGGCCACTTAATGCGATGATAATTAAAAACAAGTATCCTCTACCTCGTATTGATATCTTGTTTGACGAATTGTCGAAGGCTAAAGTATTCTCTAAGGTTAATTTGAGGTCCGGTTATCACAAGATTAAGATCCGACTGCAGGATATACCTAAGACTACTTTTTCTACCAGATATGGGTTGTATAAGTATCTTGTCATGTCGTTTGGCTTGAAAAATGTTCATGCGTACTTCATGTATCTAATAAATTTGGTCTTTATGCCAGAATTGGACAAGTTTGTGGTTGTGTTCATTGATGACATACTGATATATTCTGAGAATGATGCAAACCATGTAGAACATTTGAGGATGGTCTTAACTAGGCTTAGAGAGCATAATTTATATGCTAAGTTTAGTAAGTGTGAGTCCTGGCTCAAGAAAGTTCATTTATTGGGTCATGTCTTATCGGAAGGTGGTATTTTAGTGGATCCCACTAAGGTGCAAGAGGTTATGGATTGAAAAGCACTGACTACTGTTCACGAGATTAGAAGTTTTCTTGGTTTGGCAGGTCACTATCATCATTTTATTCTAGATTTATCTAGGATAGTCAAGTCGATGAGTAGTTTGTTACAAAAAGATAAGAAGTTTGCATGGACAGAAGAGTGCGAGGCAGCTTTCTGAATCTCGTGGAAATTGCTAACCACTGCTCCTGTCTTAGCACAGCTAGATATAGAGAAACCTTTTAATGTGTTTTGTGATGCATCAAAAACTGGTTTGGGTTGTGTTCTCATGCAAGAAGGATGAGTCATTGCTTATGCCTTACACCAATTGAAGAAGCATGAAGTGAACTACCCAACACATGATCTTGAGCTTGGAGCAGTAGTACATGCCTTAAAGATCTAGAGGCATTACCTACATGGAAATGTGTGCAATATATACACCGATCATAGGAGTCTCAAGTATATCTTCACTCAACCTAAGATGAACATGAGACAGAGAAGATGGTTAGAGTTGATAAAAGATTACAACTTGCAAGTGCATTATCACCCGGGCAAAGCAAATGTAGTTGTGGATGCTTTGAGCTAAAAGTCGCATTGCACTATCTTGTAGCCTTTATTGGAAGATGGGTTTAATCTAATGCATCTTGTTGTGCTATACAGTATCTCACTTAGTTGGTCCCTTGAGCAAAAGATCATAGAAGGCTAGAACACCAACAAAGGAATATTCCATATCAAAGAGAAGATGAAAGCGCAACCGACTAAGCACTTTAGAGTAGATGAGCAAGGTATCTTATGGTTCGACGATCGCCTTGTCGTACCTAAGGACAGAGAACTCAAAAACCAGATCATGGATGAAGCTCACCTTTGTAAATTGTCTATCCATCCTAGAAGTAGCAAAATGTATCAATATTTGAGACCACATTTCTGGTGGACAAAGATGAAGAAAGAGATTGAAGCTTCTGTTGCTAGATGTGACACATGTTGCCGAGTGAGGCTATTCACATAAAACCGGCTGGTTTGTTACAGCTGTTATCAGTTCCAAAATGGAAGTGGGAAGAGATAAGTATGGATTTCATTACCGGAGTCCCCACCACTCAGAAAGGAAATGATTCCATTTGTGTGATTGTTGATCGTCTTACCAAATTAGTGCACTTTATTCTAGTGAAGACTGACTATCGACCACCCGAGTGTACTAATCTGTATATTTCTCATATTATTCGACTGCACGGTATCCCAAAAGTCATTATATGTGATTGAGGGCCATAGTTTACTGCTCACTTTTGGGAGCACTTGCATAAAGGTTTGGGTACTAGTTTGATCCACAGTACTGCATATCATCCTCAGACTTTAGGTCAAACTGAAAGAGTTAATCAGATCTTATAAGATATGTTGAGAGCTTGCATGGTATCTTCCATGGGTTCATGGGAGAATTGGCTATCTTTAGCTAGTTTTCCTACAAGAATAGTTATCAAGAGAGCATTCAGATGGCTCCGTTTGAAGCTTTGTATGGTAGAAAGTGTAGAACTCCATTGAATTGGGTTGAACCTGGAGAAAGAAGATATTATGGTATTGACTTTGTCAATAAAGCTAAAGAGAAAGTCTAAACTATTCAACAACATATGACAGCCGCATAGTCTCGTCAGAAAAGTTATGCTGATAAGAGAAGGAGACCCCTTATTTTTAAGATTGGTGACATTGTGTATCTGAAGGTTTCACCCATCAAGAAGGTGGAATAGTTTTGGGTTAAGAGAAAGCTCGTGCCTCAATATGTGGGACCATATCATATCATAGAGATAAAAGGACCCATGGATTAAAAATTACAATTACCTGAAGAAATGAGTGCTATCTTTCTAGTGTTCCATGTTTCACAGTTGAAGAAATGTTTGCGCATTCCTAAAGAGAGAGTTGAGACATGGAATATCAAGTTAGCCTCTAATTTGGTATATGAGGAGAAGCTAGTTTAGATTCTAGATAGCAAGGAAAGGGAAACTAGAAGTAAAGCCATCAAGCTATATAAGGTGTTGTGGAGTAATCATGATGAAAGAGATGCGACTTGGGAAACCGAGGAGGGCACCACTATATAAGGCGGAGTCACTGGCGGCGAGGAGGGCACCACTAGGCTCCCCACGACCTTGTGCATCTACTAGGCTAGCCGGTAGAAGCTATTATGGCGGCTAAACAAGGTGGTGGCGCGCATGGCGGCTCGGCAGCGCAACACGACGGCGCATGTAACACCCTTAGTGTTAAGAATGCATTTGCACTTGCATTTCAGGAGGATAAGCATCATTTATGCATACATGAGCATCACCTGAAATAATGATGTGAAACCTGCTAATGCAACATGTTATAATATGCTTTGTTTCAAGGTGTGCCTATACCATGCTCATGCTTGTTATGCCATGTTTGTCTTTGTTTGGTCACCCAACCAACTTAGAAATGTTTAGGGTGCAAAATGAGGTCATGTTTGTGTTAAGCACTTTGGCTAATTAAATACTTAAGTGGTAGTTAACCTAGAGTAGTTTTAATTGCCCTAATATAAAGTTTTGCTACAGTGCTTTTCTATTGGTGGACCCCTAATAAAAAGTGTAGATAATTTTATAAGGAACAAAAGTTATTTGTGTGTCAACTCATGAAAATGCCTGTAACATGTTCAAAATTTTCTCCAAAGTCAGATTTGAAGGTGTTTTGGAGAAAACCCTATTTTGCTCTAAGTCTTTCAATAGAAATGACCTTTGAAAATTTGTAGTTCAAAAAGTAAGTAGATTTTGGTTATGACTCTTTAATGTCAAATATTCTTCTCTTCAAAATCTACAACTTTCATTTTTGGTCAAAACCTTCAAACAACTTTGAAATTGCTCAAAAGAGTAAATTTAGTGCTGTTCTGTATTTTTTTAGAAAATAGAAATTGAGAAAGGAAAAAGAAAAACTCATGCCTCCTTTCTAGCCCACGAGCCAATGCTCGGCCTAGGCCCATGACGCACCGCATCCGCGCCCACGCACATGCACCTGCCTCATCCCGGCCGACGTCCGCCGCATGGCGATCGTACATCAGCGGCGAGGGGCGATGCCTGCACCGGTCATGCTGTGCCTATCTTAACGCTGCCTGCTGCTCCCACCCACTCACTCCATCTTGTCCCCTCCTCCTCCAGTTCAAAAATCTGAGCGAGCGAGCTCGCCACCAAGCGCCGCCACTGCCCCACCGGCGAAATACGCCGCCGGTGCTCCACCTCACCTCGAGCGTGCACGCACATCGCTCCGCCTCGCCTTCCTCTGCCTCGTTGACCCGAATCAGCCATCCTATGTTCGTTCGCCATGGCTAGAGCTCGCCGAGCTCCCGGCTCGCACCGTCGACCCCGTTCCACTCTCTCTCCCTTCATTTTCTAGCGCATCCGAGTTGCCTAGCCGCATAGAAGCCCGTGCTCACCTCGTATCGCCTCATCGTAGTCGGGAACAGTGCTACCGCCGCATGCAGCGCTGCCGTCCGCCATGGCCACTGGTGAGCTCGCACTGGGGGCCATTGGCTCTGTTTTCTAGCTAGTTAGGTGCGGCTCGACGAGGGGAAGCCAGCGGAGGTGACCCTGACGCCAACGACCTCGCCGATGACGAGTTACTGCCAATCAACGCCACCTCTGCCAATCAACGCCGATGACCAGCGAGCCCCAGCTACCAGCGTCTGCGGGTGCACTGCACCAGGTGCACCCAGTGTTTAGTTTTCATTTTGTTTTAAAAAAAATGATTTCCAGAAAATCTATTAATGCTTCCAAAAATCATATATTGAGTAATACTTGTCCAAAATTTGTGAAACCAATTTTGCTGTCCTTGTCTTGAGTAGATCTACAGTTTAAAAATATGAACTGTCATTTTTGTGATACTTTTATTTAGAGCTTTATTTAATTCTTGATATGCTGATAAACTTGGAAAATGCATAAGTAATTATAGAGAGGTCAAAAAAATATGGTTCTTGTTTTGTTAGTATTGTGTTGATGTGTATATTCTGTGAAAAATATATATATCATGCGTGTACTGTGGAAGAATATGGCTGGGTCAATTAGGTGGATTAAATGTCTTTTTCTTGTAAAATTGGTAGGGCCAAAAATATTGAAACATGTGCATGTGAAATATTTTCTATAGTGTTCATATAATGTGTAGATATTGGGAAAATATGAAATCTGTTGTTTGATACTTTTCATAGTATAAAGTATTTTCATGTGTATTTATGCCACTGTTTTGTCATTTTTGTGTAGGCTAAAGTACTTATCAGTTTAATCTCAAAATTTTATGATAGGCTCTTGTAGACATAAGTAGGTTACTTTGTTTTTTTCTAGATTTTTATGAGTAACAGAAAGTAAGGTCTCTGTTATATCCTTTTTTTAATAAGTTGTAATTGATGTTTGAATGGATTAGTCTTAGACATGCATGCTACTTTTATATGCCTTTGGATGATGTGTGACCTGCTGGTGTGATTAGCTAAGTTCAAATTGAGGTTTACTTATGCAGCAAGTGGTTGGTTAAATTAGCTTACTTGTATGTGTCCATGCATGCTTTGTTTGAGTTATGACATAAATAACTAGAGAGGAAAAAAACTAGAGAGGAGATTTGCACCTACTCGGTCAAATGAAATGAAATTGTTAATCATTCATGAGTTCCTGATTCATCATGTGCAAGCATCCATCCTTACATACGCATATGCATCCATACAGGATCGGTAGAGGAAGTGACACCCGTGGAGTACGGAGTTCCCGAGGAGGCCGTGCAGCAAGAGGTGCCATCTCAGGGAGAACTAGAGGCCGGGGAGCAAGACAGTTATCTTCCAGAGTGCTGGGACCATTAGCCATCCTTGTTTCTGAAAGGCAAGCCCTGGAGCATTTACTCTCTGTGGTTTGCAAATATCTAACTTGCGTCCTTTTTATGTTTGCTGCATTATGTTACAAGAGTTGCTTGAAACTGTTGATGCATATCTACTACTCTATATTCCTTGACTACCTTGATATATCCCGTTACCCTGTTAAGTCTAGTATTGGAATATATGCTTAGCCATGCTTAGACCATTAGAAGTGGGTGATTTCCTGTCACCTACGCTTTAGTTGAATAAATGATCATGTTTAGCTATGTTGCTATCATGGAAGATAACCATATGTGGTTGGATGAATGGAGACCAGACAAAATGTTGGGCAGTAGGGCATGGGTCTTGTGTGCTTGTAGTTTCTGTCTGTGTCGATTAAGGACCGTACCGTTGTTGGGCCTTAGTCTTTTTGAACACATATCTCACATTTAGCTGGCCAGATAACACATTTCGACTGCGAAGCCTAGTAGCTCTATTTGGACTGATGACCAAGATACTACCAAGACCACCTCGGGCCAGTTGACCATGGACAAGAATGCACTGACAACCCCGAAGTACAGTGGGCAGGCATGACTTGAGTGACCTAGCGCTGGAACAACCCTAGGTGTAGAGGGTGCATGACTGTGGGGGTATAAACCCCTATACCCTTACGGCTAGACATGGGCAGGCCCAGACCAGACGGTCCGGCCCATTACATGATGACGCGTGATCCAGATCATCGGGATGGAGTCTCGCGCAAGGCATCAATCCAGACTTGGGACTCAAGCAAGGTCTTGGTCGGTTAGATTAGGAATCCTTATCCGACTCTGTATGGCAATTGTAACCGGCTAAGATTAGTTTCTAGATCTATAACCTTGCCTCTCGGACTATATAAGGAGGGCAGGGGACCCCCCTCAAAATCATCAAAACATACTCTAGGGCAATCTAGCTTGTAATACGTTGTTCAAGACAGCAATAACAAAGCAGAGCAGGACGTAAGGTATTGCGCCCACACGGCGGCCTGAACCTAGGTAAACCCGCGTGTTGTTCTGCATCACCATCTCGTTCGTGGCTTGCACACCTGTCTGCCGACAATCTACTACCTTGGGCATACCCCTCGGTAGACTGTCAACTAGGTTTTGTCGATAGTGGCACACCAGGTAGGGGGTGTGTGTACTGCTTTTCAGGCGTGCGAGATGGTCATCTTCCCCGACTCCATGGCCACGGCGGTAGGCCTCACGTTCACGATTGGTCAGATCACCTAGACCACTGGCTCCAATGACTTCGTCATCGCGGCCATGGAGGAGGTGCAGATCCGATATGCATCAACTACTTCCCCAACACCGGCGTCGACTACAACTACGCTGGCTCCAGCTTCGCTCGCACCAGCACCCTCATCAACCACGCCGGCAGCTCATCAACTCCTTCCTCGCTATCAGCGGAGGAAGCTCGACTCCACCGACTTGATCGACTCCATCGACCAGCTCGGTGGAAAACTCTCATTTACCCTCTCTCTAGTTGATTCGCTCCAAGAGCAGTTCACCAGACAAAGCTCAGATGACTACAACAGATCTACTCGACCTGCTCAAGCCACCCGTTTTCAACGGTTGGGTACAGATCTAGTGGTCACTTCAACTCTTGAAGGACGCTCCGCTCGGCCTCGACCTCAACAACTCAACTTTGTCAATATGGTGGCCTCTGATCAAGTTTCAATTCATACCACCCAGACAAATAGCCGTTTGAGCCCAAGATCGAGCACTGCGTCCGACAAAAATACTCAATCCATAGTTTTACACCATGTGAGTAGCAGCGATGAAGGGATGCTACATCCTCCGGGCTTTCCCCAAATCCTGGCTTTCCCTCCAAGGTGTGGCGCCATGATAAATGTGGTTAGCCAAGATGAAGACCCACCTACCGGGGGCGAGACCGATCAACAGCGATGAGAGCGACAACAACGCAATGCTGACCGAGCTCAACGTCGCATAGATGAAGACGTGCGTCTAGCGCAACAGCAAGCAGACCGCGACCAGCAAGAGGCTGACGCTGTATCTAGGCATAACCGGTTGCAAGGGTGCAACCTCAATGATGCTTTCAACATGGTGGGGAACAGACCAGTATTCAAAACCCCAAGTGCCAATGTGGTTGTTGCCATTGAGAGCCTAAAGCGGTTACCGGATACCCCAGACATCCAAAACATCCGGGAGGATCTACAGGCTTATCTCCAGGCGGCTATGGTTCAGACCAATGAACATGTTGCAGGCCCATCAGCATCTGGCGTGACTGGCCAGAGCCATCAGCACTCCAGTCGACCCTTTAGGTCTGGCCAACATGGCCTACGAGCACCCCCCGGCCCAGACCACCATGTAGGCAACGACGATCACATGGCTCCTGGCATCAATCCAGGGGCTGACAGCAGCAATAACGACAATTGTGGGAACCCTCCCCGTAATGATAATCGCTAGCTCGACCACCGCCATAATAACAACGATGATGACCGATGCAGCGATAACCGGCGTAATGACCATCGGGACCACCGTTGTTGAGGGCAACAACACAGTGACGAACAAGATCACCGTGATGGCAATCACGATCTCCGTCGCGACCTCAACAACCGTGACCTACATCCTCGCGTTGAACAGAGAGCTCAGGACCGTGCGTCCCATGAAACCAGTCGTCGCATGGAGTACGATATGGTTCATGGTCCCTCGGGTCCCAAGTAGTTCACCAACCACCTATGACAAGTCATCTGGCCTAGAGGTTTTAAGCTCGAAAAGCTTAACCATTATGACGGTAAGGTTAATCCTGAGCTATGGGTCCAACTTTACGAGACCGCTTGTAGATCTGCTATGGGTGATGAACATGTCATGGCCAATTACTTTCCCATGGTGGTCGGCCCGGTGGGGCACCAATGGCTTGTCAGTCTCCCTGAGAACCAGTTTGACTCTTGGTACGCTTTGCGTCAAGCTTTCATCGAAAACTTCATTGCCACCTATGAACAGCCAGGCAACAAGTATGATCTGTAGCGCATCCGCGACGCCAGGGATGAACCATTGCGTGAGTACATTCGACGATTCTTGGATATGCGCATTAGGATTCCTAGGATCACCGACAACGAGGCTATTGAAGCCTTCATCACTAGTCTGCGCTACCACAATGATCTCAGGGATAAGCTCCTTTATAAATGGCCTATAACGGTGGTCGACCTCCTCACCACCGCTAAAAAGTATGCGGATGCTGACGACGCCAAGAAGCTGCTGAACGAGGGCACCGGCAAAGCACCATACTCTCCACGACGCGATAACTTCCGTGACAACCGTCGCCATGATGACTTTAGAGGTCGCAATGACATCAGGGACCGCCATAATAACAATCGTGATCGGCGCGACAACAGAAATCAGCATGTCGATCGCCGTGACAACTTCAAGGGCAAGCGTGCTCGCAATGACGACGGAGAGGTCAACGCTGTGAAGAAATTTGGGGGGCATCACAATTATGAAGAGGACTATGCTAAAGCCTTGAAGGGACCTTGCCCAGCCCATCCTAAGTCCAACCACACGTTGGAAAAGTACAAGGTCCTCAAGGAAATCTACCGCCGCAAATAGGCTTCAGAAAATGCCAACAAGACTAACAACGTGATAGATCAGCATAACCATAGGGACAATGACAAGGACGATCCTGACAAGAACCCCAAACACTAGTATCAGGAACCTGTGAGACATGTCGCAACCATTATCGGGGGTAAGGTGTCTGTTGAAAGTAAATGCGAGCGGAAGCTGCTCGCCCGCGCTTGCTTGAACGTGGCCAAGGTAGACGACCTCATCGCAGATCTAAGACTACCCCCTAGTCACATCATGAAATCAACTTCAGCAGGGCAGATTAGTGGGCCACCATCCCTGAACCAAGTCGTTTCGCTCTCATCCTCAGCCCTTGTATCAATAAAGTACAATTTGACAGGGTGCTCATTGACGGCGGCAGTTCCATCGACATCCTGTTCAAAAATAGCCTTTCAGCATTGAACATATCTGAAGCTGACTTGAAGCCATACGATGCACAGTTCTGGGGGGTCCTGCCTAGACAGAGCTCTATGCCTCTCGGGCAGATTACCCTACCCGTACAGTTCGGCACAGCAGACCACTTCTGAACCGACTACGTCAACTTTGTGGTTGCTAACTTTGAGGGAACTTACCATGCTATCCTTGGTCATCCCGTGATCACCAAATTCATGGCTATACCTCATTACAGGTACTTGGTGCTTAAGATGCCAACAGAAAAGGGAGTCCTCACTCTCAGAGGCAATGTATTCATTGCCTATACCTGTGAAGAGGACAGTTTTCGCGTAGTCGAAGCTAACGACCTCTCCCTACGCATGGCGGCAACGACGATGTAGGCCAAGAAGACTCCTCCAAACCAGCTAGAAATTCCAGAGCTCGAAGCACCTCGAAAGTCTATCTAGTCCAAGGAGTACAAGGAGATCTAGCTGGTCGAGGGTGACCCCAGCAAGACGGCGCTGATTGGGTCAAACCTTGACCCCAAATAGGAAGGCACGCTCGTCCGGTTCTTGAGAGAGAACGTAAGCGTGTTCGCTTGGAAACCATCGGACATGCCCGGCGTATCTCGAGACTGGATCGAGCACTCCTTGAACATTGACCCCAAGGCAAAACCCATCAAGAAGAAGCTGCGGTGGTTCAGAAAGGACAAAAAGGAGGCTATTAGGGTAGAAATTACACGGCTTCTTGCAGCCGGTTTTATCAAAGAAGTGTATCATCCGAACTGGTTAGCCAATCCGGTTCTTGTACGCAAAAAGAATAATGAATGGAGAATGTGCGTTGACTACACCGATCTCAACAAGCACTGCCCTAAAGACCCCTTTGGCTTACCTCGCATTGATGAAGTCGTGGACTCCACGGCCGGCTATGAGCTACTATCTTTTCTCAACTGTTACTCTGGTTATCACCAGATCGCTCTAAACAAGGACGATCAGATCAAAACATCCTTTATTACACCTTTTGGTGCTTATTGCTACACGACAATGTCGTTTGGCCTCAAAAATGCTGGAGCTACTTATCAACGTGCAATACAAGAATGCCTCGAAAAAGAGATACAAGATGAACTAGTCGAGGCCTATGTAGATGACGTAGTTGTCAAAACCAAGGAATCTTACTCCTTGATCGATGACCTGACACGTACTTTTGCTGCGCTTAATCAATATCAATGGAAGTTGAACCCTAAAAAGTGCATCTTTGGTGTTCCCTCTAGTATATTACTAGGCAATGTCGTCAGTCATGATGGCATACGTCCTAACCCAGAAAAGGTGCAAGCTGTCCTCAATATGAAGCGACCAACAAATGTCAAGGATGTCCGGAAGCTTATAGGGTGTATGGTTGCCCTAAGCCGATTTCTATCTCGATTTGGTGATGAGGGCTTACCTTTCTTCAAGTTACTCAAGGCAAGCGAGAAGTTTGAATGGTCGGAGGAAGCAGATATTGCTTTTTCCCAGTTGAAGTAGTACCTTGCATCACCTCCGGTCCTTACTACTCCCAAGTCAGGAGAAGTCCTTCAACTCTACATTGCCACGACTAATCGAGTCGTCTCCACTGTCCTCGTGGTCGAGCGCGAGGAGCCTAGCCATGCTTATGGTGTTCAGCGCCCTATCTATTTCTTCAGTGAGGTGCTCAACGAGTCCAAGACTAGGTACACTTAGATTCAAAAACTGATCTACGCCATACTCATTACAACCCGAAAGTTGAAGCATTACTTTGACGGGTTTCACGTGGTGATCAAAACTGAGTTTCCCCTTGGTACTATTACACATAATAAAGATGCAAATGGGCGCATCGCCAAGTGGGCAATGGAGCTATGTCCTTTTGACCAAGAATTTACACGCCGCGATACTATTAAATCACAAGCATTGGCTGATTTCATGGTCGAATGGACAGACTTAAGCATCCCAACCTCTCAAAGACCCGTCGATTACTAGAAAATGTATTTTGATGGCTCATTAACATTTGATGGTGCGGGAGCAGGCATATTATTCATATCACCAACCAATGAGCAATTGTGCTATGTCTCAGAATTCACTTCCTGGCATCTAACAACGTTGCAGAATACGAGACATGTTTTCATGGTTTGCGCATTGCAGTTGACCTCGGTATCAAGCGCCTTTATGTTCACGGCGACTCGGCCCTAGTTATCAACTAGCTCAACAAGGACTGGGATACAACTAGCGAGAAGATGGATGCATACTGCAAGGAAATTAGGAAGCTTGAAGGCAAATTCTATGGCATTGAATATTCTCATGTGGTCTGAGACAAAAACCAAGCAACCGATGCGCTGTCGAAGTTATGATCATCTAGAGCTCAAGTACCGCATGGTGTTTTTATCCAAGACCTTTTCACACCATCAATTAAGCAAGAAGGCGACCTCATGATCGAGAAGCCCTAGGACGAGCCTCCGATAGTTATGGTTTCATCACCGACCACTATGGCACGATCTCCAACATCTGCAGGATCCTCCTAGACCTCGACTAGGATATTGGACTGGCGTGTTCCATTCATCTAGTATCTAACAGATGACACAGGGTATTCTGATCGAACTGAGAATGAACGCCTTATACGTCGCAGCAAACAGTATCTGGTGGTAGAGGGTAAGCTATGGCGCAAAAATGTGAAAGCCGAAGTATTAATGAAGTGCATTGAGCAAGAAGATGGTATTAAACTCTTGGCAGAAATACATTCTGGCACCTATGGTAACCATGCCGCATCTTGGACACTGGTCGGTAAAGCATTTCGTGTAGGTTTTTATTGGCCATCTGCTGTAGCAGATGTAGAGAAGCTTGTCTGACATTGCACCAATTATTAGTTCTTCTCAAAGAGAGTTCACGTGCCAGCCCATGAGGTCCAGACCATACCAGCCTCTTAGCCCTTTGCGTGCTGGGGATTGGATATGATTGGACCTTTCAAACCAGCATCAGGTAACTTCAAGTTCATATTCGTGCTGATTGATAAATTTTTCAAATGGATAGAGTACATGCCCTTGGTTAAGGCATCATCTGAAAAAGTAGTCGAATTCCTTGACCAGGTCATCCACCGCTTCGGTATACCTAACAGTATCATTATAGACCTAGGGACTCAGTTTACCGGGAACACGTTTTGGGATTTCTATGATGAACGGAGCATTGTAGTAAAATATGTTTCGGTGGCGCATCCTAGAGCTAATGGATAGGTTGAGCGGGCAAATGGAATGATACTAGATGCATTAAAGAAAAGGATGTATAGAGAGAATGACAAGACCCCTGGATGTTGGATTAAGGAGTTACTAGCCGTGGTCTGGGGACTTTGGACACAGCCTAGTCGCAATATGGGTGTCTCTCCATATTTCATGGTTTATGGCACTAAAGCTGTGCTCCAAGCAGACATTGAATTCCGGTCACCTTGGGTCGAGAGCTACAATGAAGATCACGTTATAGAACAATGTGAGCTCAAGGTGAATAGTGCAGAGGAACGACGCCTTGACTCCTATATACGCACGACCAAGTACTTAGCTATGTTGCGAAGATATTACAACAAAAATGTTTAGGAACATTTCTTTATGGTCGGTGATTAGGTATTGAAATGGAAGACTAGCCAATATGGTGTCCATAAGTTGGCAACTCCCTAGGAGGGGCCATACATCGTCAAGGCTGTCACACGACCCACCTCGTACAGACTTGCAAGACTTGACAACACTGACGTACCCAACTCTGTTCATATCGACAAGCTTAGGCATTTTTACCCTTAATTCTCAGATATGTATCTTTTTCTGTATATATATGTTTTTAGTTGACTATACCAATTTACATCGTTGATCCTACAACAAATAACACCATCTAGAGACAAGCGTACGCCAATCCCTTCAGGTTCTTGGAGTAGCTCTGTCCTTGACCTTAGTCTTAGCACGCACGAGATCCGTTTTTCTGTGTTTTGAGTGGTCGACAGACGCCCTTTGGCTAGACTAGTCAACTCTTACGTGTATACAGGCTATGATAGCCTTACACTCGGATTACTGGCCTCTCCAAAGTCATACAGACCTACAGGATGATGTCGACTATGCTTGAACAACAAAAAACAGAAGACTTCGCTGTTCTAACTTAGTTCTCGTCGACTATGCCTGAACAACTAACAATAGAACACTTCGCTGTTCTAACTTAGTTCTCGTCGACTACGCCTGAACAACTAACAACAGAACACTTCGCTGTTCTAACTTAGTTCTCGTCGACTATGCATGAACAACTAAAAACAGAACACTTCGCTGTTCTAACTTAGTTCTCGTCGACTACGCCTGAACAACTAACAACAGAACACTTCGCTGTTCTAACTTAGTTCTCGTTGACTACGCCTGGACAACTTACAATAGAGCATTTCACTGTTCTAACTTAGTTCTTGTCGACTATGCATGAACAACTAAAAACAGAACATTTTGTTATTCTCACTTAGTTCTCATCGACTATGCCTGAACAACTAAAGACAGAACATTTCGTTGTTCTCAATTAGTTCTCGTCGACTACGCCTGAACAACTAACAACAGAACATTTCGCTGTTCTAACTTAGTTCTCGTCGACTATGCATGAACAACTAAAAACAGAACACTTCGCTGTTCTAACTTAGTTCTCGTCAACTACGCCTGAACAACTAACAACAGAACACTTCGCTGTTCTAACTTAGTTCTCGTCGACTACGCCTGAACAACTAACAACAGAACATTTTGCTGTTCTAACTTAGTTCTCGTCGACTATGCATGAACAACTAAAAACATAACATTTTGTTGTTCTCACTTAGTTCTGGTCGACTATGCTTGAACAACTAAAGACATAACATTTCGCTGTTTTCACTTAGTTCTCATCGATTACGCTAGAACAACTAAAACACAACACCCTACTGTACTAACTTAGTTAAATTTACACACAATACAGAGCTTTAACATTTTTTCACACAAAAACATAAATAGCTTTACATTGTATTACTCATTACCTCATTACAAGTTCGCCTCTTTACAGGCGCAAGTTTACAATAGGTTTATGACACTTAATTCTATGACCTATTCATATATTCCTCCTACTGTGGCCCCTTTGGTAGTTCTGCCACCTTTGGCGTGGTCAAGGATGGAGCTTCATGTGTTCCGCTTGAAGCCAAAGATGGTGGCACCGGTATTTGACCCACGTATAATTGAATGGTCCCTCCGGTCGACGGGGCTGTAGTTGGGCACAGGATGATGTCCTTTGTAATTGCTGCAGCATGTTTCATCTCCTCTGACCGCAGCTCGTCAGCTTGCTCTGCCCCAATCTCCCTGGGATACCCGGCTTCTAGGCGAGCAATTTCTAGCAAAGGGTAGTGGGCACGTACCAAGCTAAGTACATGTGCGCCCACATATTCCTTGATGTCCTTTGTCCACTATTGGAGCCATCCCTAGACCTTTTGGGATTTCTCGACCAGGCCCATTTTTTTGACTCCGCTCTAGCTTCGGTGGAGTCAAGGCTAATGATGTTGAGCACTGGTGCGATCCCTTTTGCCATCTCTGCGCAGGCATGCTTCCAAGTCTCTCGTTCTTTGATGAGTGTCTTGCATTTGCTGTTTAGGGTTTCTTGCTCCGTCATAAGCTTGCTGCATTTCTGGGACCATGCCTTGATCTTTTTTGCACCAGCCTAGTTTTGAAGCTCCAGGTCGTCGTAGTCTTTCTTCATCTTCTCCAGGTGCAATTTGGCATTTTTCTTCACAACTGCAAGGTGTTATGTTGATGAGATACAATAGTGTTGAGCTTAACACCATAAACTTCAGTAAACGATACGACAATGTTGAGGAATACTTACTCTCTAGATCTTTGGCTAGTTTCGCCTTCTCTTCTTTCATGGCCTGCTATGTTTGCAGCCATTTGGTCTTTTCTTCAGCCAGTCGGTCACGCTCAGCAACTACCTAAGCATTTTCTTCGTGAAGGCGGCTAACTTCGATATCCAGACCTGTAGCAATCCAATGATTATGTACAGTACAGAAATACATCACCCTACAGAGCTCGAGCACTTAACAACAGAATGAATCCATACTTGATTTCTGTTTCTCGACCACTTATAGCCGCTGGAGGACAGTGCACAACTTTTCTTCATGATCAATATTTTGTTTTGCGTAACTTTCTACCTGTTGCTGTAGTTTTTTCTATTCTGCACTCAGCTGCTTGTTCTTTTCGGCCACAGTCTGAAGCATACAGGATCTTAAAAGCAATTCTTATGGATGGTACAATCACAACTTATTAATTTATGTGAGGCTTACCTTAACCTCCTCTAGGAATATTTTGCCAACTGCTTCTATAGCCCCGACCTCGTCTCCTACTAGAATCTCCATAGTGTAGGAGCGGGTGCCACAAAATCTATTTTCTTCTTCATAATGCCCGAGGATTTCTTCTACGGCTGGGGCGGAAGGCTCGGTTTCTTCTTCTGGTTCTGCACTTTTAGTTGGCTCCTCCGTGCTCTTCCCAACTTCTGCAGTTTTTGGGACTTGTCTCTCAGGGGCCGGCCGAGGCTATTTTGGGTCTTCTGCGGCTGTTTGTGGACCAAGAGCGGTTGTTGAAGGAGCTTGTGATTCGAGGACTACTCTATCTGCTCTGATCTGCTCCTGGCCTTACTGCTCAGTGCTGGCTGTATTAGTTGGTGGTGGTGTTGCACTGCCAGAAAGTTCTTTTGGGTTTTGGGTCGATGCAGCGCTATACAAATTAATAACAAGTTATACAGGCGGTGCTATTGCTCAATTATGTCATACTTATGTGAGTTTTTGATGACTTACAGGTATGTAGCATAGAAAATGGTGGCAAACTGAGATTTCTTTGTCTTCTCAGGCCCGACATGATGAATACTGGCCCGATCTTCCAAGAGGTAACCAGTAAGTTCAATTTGTGGAGATCTCGACGTTGGCGATCTGGCTTCAAATCAGACACGATTCGAACCCTGCAACCGTTACACCACTGCTCCGTTGGTTATCAACCAAGCACAACTTGATTGACCTCGCCAAGAAGGCTTTTCCTGCAAGCGAATCGAAGAACACAAGCAAGAAGGTAAAAACACACAATCTGAAAATTGCAAATATGATTGTTGCGAATATCAATAGAGGGTTCAAGAACTCAGTTCCAAAGGACTAATCGACATAGTGGAGGAGATCAAGAACGGGGGCCCTGGATCACTGTAAAAGGATTTGTCACCACAGTTACAATGAATGATTCAGTTTCTCAATGGAAAACTAAACTCTAAACAAAACCCGATTGTCTAACAGCAGCGGTGGCTGTGTTTATAGTCTAAGAGTCGACCTAGGGTTGGGAACAACCAGGGGTTGGGTGCCCACAACTTGGGCTTAAGGCCCGACACGATACATGGCCAATCGGCCCAAAAGATGGCGACACAGCGCCCTATCAGATTCTGGACGGTGACTTGTTTCGACGATTCCTGTTGATTCCGAACATATTTTGACGTAGGACCACTTGGGTTGGCTTCCTTATCAAATAAGCTTTCCATCCATATATGGATCATCGAAAACGGAGTCCGTACGCGTCCTGGGTGACCAGTTCAAGGTAGACTGGTTCTGGATTCCGAGGTGGACTCAAACTTGATTTAGGCCTCCACCTTGGTGACTCAAACCGGATAAGTTTTGGGCCTCCTTCTCGATTTGGATACCCTTGCTGATCTCCTTGGCCTCCATGTAATTCTCCAATCATGGTCATGACCTCATCATCCTCCCCTTCTTGATGAAAAGCCGTCCTCGGCGTCGATGTTGCTTGAATGCCATTCTGCACAACATGAAGACAAACGAGGTTGCCAAAATATTGGGAATTGACAATGTTGGAAGAAAGAATATGACCACATGTTTTGGGTTGCAGCATGCCTTCTCCTACAAACATGTAGTCTCCTTGATTAAAATACACATGATCTTTGTCAATACTATCCTGCAAAAGATTAGTACTAACAAGAAACATATGCTCCCCTTCTTTGGATTCCACTTGGGATTGTAAAGCAAAACGAGAGGAATATGGCATGACAACATTGTTGATTTTATAGTCCTCTAAGTGATCATTATTTTTCACAACAAAAGAAGAATTCACAGTTGTACAAATATAAACTCGTTGTACCATATATTGTCCTTGGTTGCTATATTTGCCAAAAACATGATATGTATGTCTAGACAACCATGGAAAATCAGCATATGCATAAAGTTTTTCCTCTAAATAATTAAGATTGCAAAGAACATTAAAATCAATGTATCCCAATGTATTTAAAGAAGACATCAACTGTAGCTCATCAACATCGCTAGCATTATGAATAACATGTCTATTTTCATTAGTAGTGTTCGATTCCAACATACATATATCATGATCATTCATTATTGGAATAATATAAATATCATCATTCAAGTCATCTTTATCACAAGGAACATCAAGCAAATCAACTTGTGACAAAGGTAAATCAAGCGAAGGTTCCACTAATATTTACTCTATCATAACATGATTGGTGGAAAAATTCAGCACATCAAGAGAACTATCATCTTCTGTGAGATTAGCATCATTGGCATTACCTTGGCTCTCACTGTCAGCGGAAGTAACATGTGTTGAATGTTCACATGAAACTGAGAGCACCTCATTTTCTGTCATGTCATCCCCGCTCTTTTGTGCATTATCCTGCAAAAGGTTAGGCATAACAGGAGGAATAATAGGAGATAGGTCTAGTTGATGTTCCTCATCATATGAATTAATTACAAGAGATGGATTAACAATTTTCTTTCATAAGAATTTTCATATCGTTCCATGTATGAGGTTTATCTGAAGAACTTAAAGACTCCCACCAAATTGATGCTAAATGTCTAAAAACACTAGATGCATTCTTAATCTTCCTCCGCTCACACATATGACAATGTGCAAAAATATTATCTATTTTACTTTCCCACTCAATGTACTCATCAGCACCAACACCATCATAAGTAGGTGGAGAAGAAAGAATAGAACGACCTGCGGAAGGAGGTGTAGCAGCAATAATGCGTGGCTCATGCATCATTGTTGTCTCGTGTCGATGAGTGTTGTAACCTGTCATTGTAAACACAAAATAGGAACAAAACAGTGAAAGTTATCCCTAATAATCTACTAAAAGAAAACAAGTGGTGATGGTGAAAGTGGATTGCAAAATCATAAGCGGCTTATCACCGTCTTGCCTGTATTCTTACCAACGCCAAACAAGAGCCAAACCAAAATGGCGAAGTAATCTGTTGTTGAGCGTGGGTAACAGTTGCAAGATGAACCTGTGTTGACAGAAGAATATGTGGAGCGATGGGTAGGCACACAATATGACAGCAAGGATTAGCAATTAACGAATGCAGATTAGCAATGGTTCAATCCGGATCCAAAGTACAAATCACAGCTGCTGGCTAAGACGTGTCGAGACGTAGCGCAACAAGGCGAAAGCAAAGGATGATGGAAAGAACTCACAGAACAAGCAAATAACCCAAATTTTTCCTTTTTCTAAATTTTTCCTAGAATTTCCCAAAAGGCACTATTAGGAATCAATTTTTTTTATTTTTTTTTTGCTATTTTTTTATATTTTTCTCTAAACAAGGATCAAAAAAGATGCAACCACAAAAATTGGCACCTACAACGGAGGTGGGATGTGGTCTACAGAAATACAACAAGTTCCTTGAAAAGCGTGCAAAAACTTTGACAATTTTTTTTCTTTATTTTCCTGATTTTTTTGGCAATTTTGATGAAACCAAACAGAGTGTAGCATAGTTTGGGTCGGCCTCAAATGGTGTCAAGAAGCTGCTAAAAAAATTTCAGATTTTTCTGATAAACGAGCGAAAAGTTATGCCTGTTTTACCGAAGGTATCTCAAGTTATGTTTTCCGGAAGGCACAATACGGCAGTTAGGGCAAAACATCCCTAAACTCCAACACCGATCACAAGATGGTTCCTGTGACTAACAACAGTAGGTATTCGCACTGATCACAAGATGGTTCCTGTGACTAACAGTAGTAGGTATTCGCCTGATGATGTAAGGAGGGCTGCGATGCAGGCAAAATAAGAGCGACTGTCAACCTATCTAGGGTTTGCGCGGTGGCGAGATGTTACACAAAGCGGCTAGCGGGGCAAGTCGAGTAATGTGGTGGCTTCGACTTGTTGTTTGGAAACGGTGGATGGGATAGCGGCGGAAAACAAAAATCACAGCAACGGGCGATTGAACTACGAGTACGAACACAATCCTAAACTAGCAACAAGACTCGACCATGGACACAAACTCAACAACGCGAATCTGAAACGAAATTGCAAAGGCACAAAGGTGATAGGACAGCGGAAATTGAAATAGTATTGGGCTTTTTGTGGACTCTAGGTAATGAATAGATACGAATCTAAGGCAAATGAGATTATACCTCGCGGTAAACCTAAAATATCTGATACCAATTGATGAATACTGGCCCGATCTTTCAAGAGGTAACCGGTAAGTTCAATTTGTGGAGATCTCGACGTTGGCGATCTGGCTTCAAATCAGACACGATTCAAACCCTGCAACCATTACACCACTGCTCCGTTGGTTATCAACCAAGCACAACTTGATTGACCTCGCCAAGAAGGCTTTTCCTGCAAGCGAATCGAAGAACACAAGCAAGAAGGTAAAACACGCAATCTGAAATTGCAAATATGATTGTTGCGAATATCAATAGAGGGTTCAAGAACTCGGTTCCAAAGGACTAATCGACACAGTGGAGGAGATCAAGAACGGGGGCCCTGGATCACTGTAAAAGGATTTGTCACCACAGTTACAATGAACGATTCAGTTTCTCGATGGAAAACTAAACTCTAAACAAAACCCGATTGTCTAACAGCAGCGGCAGCTGTGTTTATAGTCTAAGACTCAACCTAGGGTTGGGAACGGCCAGGGGTTGGGCGCCCACAACTTGGGCTTAAGGCCCGACACGATACATGGCCAATCGGCCCAAAAGACGGCGACACAGCGCCCTATCAGATTCTGGACGGTGACTTGTTTCGACGATTCCTGTTGATTCCGAACATATTTTGATGTAGGACCACTTGGGTTGGCTTCCTTATCAAATAAGCTTTTCATCCATATATGGATCATCGAAAACGGAGTCCATACGCATCCTGGGTGGCTAGTTCAAGGCAGACTGGTTCTGGATTCCGAGGTGGACTCAAACTTGATTTGGGCCTCCACCTTGGTGACTCGAGCCGGATAAGTTTTGGGCCTCCTTCTCGATTTGGATGCCCTTGCTGATCTCCTTGGCCTCCATGTAATTCTCCAATCATGGTCATGACCTCATCACGACACCCTTCTCCACTCCTGCTCCAGTGGTCGGGACCTGCTTGACAACGTCACTCCTAACAGCGGCAGCTGGCCTAGGGACTTCTGTGGCCCGTACTTGTGGTTGTGGTGGATGAGGTGGTGGTTTAGTCATTTGCAACGGTGGCGTTAGCTCCTGTCTTCTAGCAAGCCGCTGCCTTTGACTGCTCGCTATGATACCAGAGACCTCCTCGACCTCATCTTTAGGCCAATCCACAATAATGTGTCGGCGTTTACTTGCTGGGTCTTCTGCTTCCTTTGGGTCAATTGCCTCTCTTGGCTTTTCACTTGCAGAGGTCTGGCCCCGTTTCTTCGTTGGGGCGGCTACTGGTTTCTTTCTTGCAAGACGGCTGGCTTGCTCTGAATCATCCTCAATTTCTAGCCAATCAACTTTAGATGAGTCATCGTCCATGGGTAGTGGCTGTGAATCCTAGGCTCGTAGCATGACCTCTGGCCACTCCATGCTTAGTGGGTAAGAGATGAATGCCTGCGCTCTCTCCTATCCATTAAATTGGGCAACAAACCGCAACATGGATTTCAGAATGATAATACACCAACTACACGGTTGTTATTTCAATCTTAAGGATAAACTATCAGACAACATTTGACTTACCAGTGGTGGTGGGCGCGTAAGCTTGAATGCTATCTCAATGACTATCAGCTTCCTAAAACTAGGATCTTTCAGGTTAAATAGATCTCGGACCCTCATCTTCACTTCTTTCGGCTCGAGGTCTTCATTCCTCATCCTGGTTGGGTCCATGCGACCTTGGTATTCATATGCCGCATGTATTCTGGCCTGGCATGGCTAGATTCGATGACTGATAAAATTACCGACTACACTCAGTCCATCCAGCCTCGACCATGGTATCAGCTGCATAATTGCTTCTATCTGTATTGTGTTCTGCGGCAATTCTTTCCAACTGTTAGTTTTCTCTGGGTCCAAAGCTACGTCACAGTATGAGGCCTGACTTGGTTCTTCATGGATGTAAAACTAGTGCCTGTACCAGTCCTCTAGTGTGGTTTTCCATGGATAGTGTAGATACTCTGCCCTGATCCCTTCTCGCATGTTCAGATAGCAACCACCAGCAACATTGGAGCCGCCTCGACCTCCTTTCTTATTCAACCAAAATAGGTGATGGAAATAGTCAAAGTGGGGTTGGAAACCACCATATGCTTCGCAGAGATGGATGAAGCAAGCAACAACTAACACAGAATTTGGATGCAGATTGCAAATGCTAATCTCATAGTAGTTACAGAGCCCTTGCAAGAATGGATGTACGGGCACACCAAATCCATGAGTAAAGTTTTCTTGAAATACAACAATTTCACCTCCTTTGGGATCTGGGAATGGTTCTAGATCAGGTGCACGCCATCCCGCCAGTTCTTGGTCATGTAGCACACCAATCTGCACCAGTCGCTCAAGACTGAGTGGGGGTGCACTTCGACATACTCCACTCCTTCATGAGATCCTTTCGAACTTTGGCCTCCGTCTTCTTCTTCGTGGCCATTCTCTGATTCTTTCGGATCTTCCTTTCACCGGATGTAAAAAACAGCACCGCTCTTACCAGTGGCTAGGGTTTGGTGGCGACGAGTTAAGCGGCGGCGGCGCGTGAGGAGATTGGGGCGATTTTGTCGGTGCCTACGGCAATGATTTTGGATTACACTATGGTGGTGGCACTAGGGCTTGAATGGGCTCTGTGATGCCAATGGCGCGGCGGCGGCAGCAACAAGAAGACGGTTGATTATGGATCTACGAGTGTGAGTAAACTGAATCATTCCCTCCCCCGGTCTTTAAAAGGCAGGGTCTATTCAGTTTCTAAATGAATGGCACACATGGGGCGATATTTGCGGTAACTAACAGATTTCCTCTGTAAAAATCACGTCCCTTCGATTTTGGCGGCGTTTCGTACGCGACCCACACATGTCTCGTTACAGACACTGGGTCACTGTTCACAGTATGCGCTTTTGGACCGGTAAAAAAAAAGCGAGATCTACCGAGACAACGTGATGATGGATTATCTTAGATCAGTGTGCTCTAGAACCGTTTGCCAAAGCTCCAAGCTCTAGGACCTGTAGCCAGACCTCTGAGCTCTACGCCCTGCAGCCAGACCTCTGAGCTCTAGGACCTGTAGCCAGACCACTAAGATCTGGGACCTGCAGCTAGACCTCTGAGCTTTGGGACCTACAGCCAGACCTCTAAGCTTTGGGACTTGTAGCCAGACCTCTGAGCTCTAGGACCTATAGCCAGACCTCAGAGCTCTGGGACCTGCAGTCAGACATCCGAGCTCGAGGACTCATTCCTAGACCTCTGAGCTCGGGGACTCGTCGTTAGACCTTTGAGCTTGGGGACTTGTTACACTATTTCTAGCCACAGGATTCATCTCGCTCGACTACATGTACTATGCTTGCATACAGTCGATGGACGCTTGATATTTTTATATCATGCTACAAGGCTTGTCTTTTGCCTTCTAGCATGCTCGGGGACTACATCATATATGATGCACCAAACGGTGCATAATGTCCATTGGTTCTTAAGACTTCTTTTTTAGACCCTGGCACCACGTGCCTACGTCACCTACTACCAGGCTCGGGGACTAAGTGGGTACACTTCACCTGACGGTGAATTGTTTATATTTTTTGACTCCTACGTTCTGGAATTTTTTGTACGTTACTTTCATTAAGTACGCACACTTACATTTCTTTTTAGAAATACAAGTGGGTACACTTCACCAGGAAAGAAAATTTTTCTTTTTTGGACCACTATGCAATCTTCACCGACAACTGCAGCCTTCATCAACAATCATGGTTTACTGATTCCTGATCCAAATGGAACACTGGCGCATGCTCGGTTAACATTTCAAGGTGATGTGAAGACGAACCTCGCAATTTGAAGAAGACTAAGACAGTGTGTTGATACAGAATACATAGTGCTCGGGGACTAGCTATGGGGGTATAAACCCCTATACCCTTACGGCTAGACATGGGCAGGCCCAGACCAGACGGTCTGGCCCATTACATGACGACACGCGATCCAGATCATCGGGATGGAGTCTCACACAAGGCATCAATCTAGACTTGGGACTCAAGCAAGGTCTTGGTCGGTTAGATTAGGAATCCTTATCCGACTCTGTATGGCAATTGTAACCGGCTAAGATTAGTTTCCAGATCTATAACCCTACCTCCCAGACTATATAAGGAGGGCAGGGGACCCCCCTCAAAATCATCGAAACATACCCTAGGGCAATCAGCTTGTAATACGTTGTTCAAGACAGCAATAACAAAGCAGAGCAGCACGTAAGGTATTACACCCACACGGCGGCCTGAACCTGGGTAAACCGGCGTGTTGTTCTGCATCACCATCTCGTTCGTGGCTTGCACACCTGTCTGCCGACAATCTACTACCTTGGGCATACCCCTCGGTAGACTGCCGACCAGGTTTTGTCGACAATGGCGGTCCCATGACGTTATCTGAATAGTACCAAGGGTGACCAAGTAGGCACCCCACTATTGTAAACCCTACTTTGGATACTTATCGAGTTTCATTATGAGTTATGCATCACTTGTAGCTTTGGATAATAATCTTGTTCACCTTACACTTAGCGCCACTCATTAATCTAGTAGAAGCCTTTCATCTAAACAATGGGAATAGAAATGCTTAATTGCTTATTTCCTAATTACTTAGCAATGGTAGAAGTCGAGTATGAGAAGGGAACTTATTCTCACACGGGTAGGATGGTACACTTGGATAATTAATCACTAAAACTAATGAGGGTACAATTTGACTTACTTCACTAATCTGGCTAAGGAATAATACCACCAAATGTTATGAACATGGATACCACCTTGATAACTTTGCTCATGCGAGGGGCAAGTCATTGTGAGTGTGGGATCTCAAACGACGTAGCTCATGAAGCAGCTAAGGATCGTTTATTGGCATACATGAGTCCGAGTAACCACCCATACAGACCACATGTTGCAGATGGGGTTGACAAGCCAAGTAACTTATTATGACCGGTATATCCGTGAAACTGGCAAGGGGGTGGCGTCGGTCGGGAATGTCTGAGACATTGATCGGGCACCAGTTGAACCTTTCATAGGACACTCGGGCCAGATTAGGGAATGGTTAGAGAACATGAGGCAACCCTTACTACCAAGCCCAGTGTATGGAGGTTAGTCTCGATTCTTCATGTGGGTACAATTGTATACCTTTGCAGAGTTTGAAAGCCTAAAGTCCTACTTTCTATACCCATGGTAGCGTTGTTGATGGATTATGAATATTGTCTGTAAAAACTATGATATATGAATTCTTTCATTCTAGTAATAGAACATAACATGTCATACCTTTAAGAAATGCCATTGCTTTTTTGCAAATACACAAATGCCTAATAAATTACTGTAGGTATTTCTTAACACATACAGAAATAATCCGCAAGCGCGGGGATTTACCGTTGTAGCATTTCACGCAGAAGTATTCAAGGTATTGTATTTTCATGAGGAACGGATGTGTTAGTGTCTCTTAGCTAGTTCACTTAAGGTAACAAGAAGAAAGATAGCTCGAGTAGCGAGGTTTTCTAGGGATAGAGATCCTAAGCTAAGATAGTTTTGTCACTATAGACTTGCTTCGGGCATCGGATAACACTTGATCTACCAAGCGTTGCTGAACTATGGTTCTATGCCATATCTGAATGTGGGGGATTATGAAGGACGAACAGGGTTGTCACCACCTACTGCCTACCCCTCAACTAGAGGACACGAGGCAAATGAAGGTAGCCTCTAGCCTATACACCATGTCTACACTATCGACTACTACTCTAGCGTTGTACAGGGTTATCCGTCCTACTAGAGTATCTACCATAGGGACGGACGACGAACCCGCAAGTAAATAGTAAACAAGACTACTTAAAGTAGAACTCACCACCAAAGATAAACACGAACCTTTACACTCCAAGTAGCACTAGGTCCGTTGAGGTACAACTGAAGAGGGAGCGGACATTCCTAGCATTCCTTTCGCTACAAATGGAGGTAGCCAATAATCCTAGTACTTCTCCAACTCTTTCGCTTCCTCACTCACTCCCTATTCTATTCTAGCTAGAAGCTAAGATATGAGTGTGGCTCTTCTTCTCTTCTTGCTACATTGTGGATCCTTTGTGTTACTACCCAAGTGTTTTTTGAATAAATTGAGAGAGAGCTCTCCCCTTCATATGTAGTGGGTTGAGGTTGGTTTTGAGCAGGATATACATGGAAACCTCCCAAACTGCCTTCCCCTGCATTCAATGTACTGCCTCGACAAAGGTGGGCCTGAGGGGCGCTAGTGGCGGTGCGACCGCAGCCAGGGTGCCTGGCTAGGCCGCCTCGGCACCGCCTTTGCTAGGTGGTTTGCTTGATGGGCCTGGAGCGTAGCCACGTGGGTATTTTGCTTAGTTTCATCAGTGAGCGGGCCTTCTCTTTATTTGTTTGTGAAGAGTCTAAGTTTATGTTTTTCTGGTTGCGCATTTTTATTCTTTTTACATGTATTCCATTTTTGTGTCCTACAAATCCATAACTCACCAAAACCTATGGAAATCATTAGTTTAAAGCCCTATTTCTAGGTTTGGTTTTCATTTGAATGAATTTTATACGAATGTTGGCGATAAAAATTGTGAGTTAAGGACTGCCAACAAACTCCCCTACACTTAGCCCTTTGCTCGTCCTCGAGTAAAGTTAAGGACTAAGATGGGTTATCTCCTTGATATGATATCTTCTTACATGTTATTCCAAGCTTCACCTGCACCTGTGAACATTCTGAGTGTCTACCATAAAATCTTGAGTGATTGGATAATGGAACAGTAAGGTTTCAAATCCCCTTACTACACTTCGCTCAGAAACTTGGGTTTTGTTTGATTTTGAAAATATGAAATTTAGCTTTGCTCCTCAAAATGATTCACTCGATCACTCAATGTGTATAGTCCTCACCAAAGGCTTTTGACATTTGGCTTCTTTTCATCCTACCTCTAAAGGCTTTTTCTAGAGTTTTGGGTAGGTATGAAAGAGAGGCATACTTGCATCACATAATATTGCTAAGTCAAAAACCGGATCCAAGGAAATGCAAGTCATACACTTTTATCAAGATTGTGCAAGTGTGTGGATATTTTTGAAATTTTTCCTAAAAATATAAACTCCTTTGTGCATGGCTCTCTCTCTCTTTTGATGGTTGCCTTTTCAAAGTATGGGCTATCTTTTTCCCTTTTTTTTCTTCATGCTTTTTAGCATGGGATTATTCATGCTCTTTGGCAAGGGTTTTTTCTCATGCTCTTTTGGCATGGATTTTTTTTTCTTTTCCCCTTTTTTATCCATAGCCCATACTTTCTTTAGCACATGAAAACTTTTAAGAGAGATACTCATGTCATAAGAATGGAGTATTTTTATTTAGTGGACGAAAAATGCATGTTTTTGTGTAACTCTTAGTGTAAGAGTTAGCATTTTATTTTGTGGGTGTACGTGAATCTTGATCATGGGTGCATGACGAGAATCTCAACAAGGGTCACAACAATTTTACAAAGCTTAATGTAAAAACAAGCAGCATATGACTAAGGTTTTTTTTTATCATGGAATATTGTCATATGGCCTTGGTAGGAATTATAATCATTTGAGGAGCATGCTAATTGAGATTTTGATTTTATAAATAAACCCCAAGTACTTTGCAAAAGTAAGCAAGTTTTATTTCCATCCTACTATATCTCATATTCCAATTACCTAGATAAAATAGGGTCCCTATAATAAGTTGTTGACAAGTTTAGGAATATTAGCGAGGAATAAAGAGTATGCTAACTTCTCATCAAAGGATAGCATGGAGATGGAGCATTTATTTGATTTGTAAAATTTCTTCATTTTTACCTTTATGTAGGTGTAGGGAGTGAGAGTAGTATTGCACAAACCATCATAGAAGGAGTTGAGGGGAGTCAGAGATGTTTTGGCTAAACTAGAAGTCCAGTCAATCCTCTCTGGAGCATTTGGTCCTGTCCTTCTGCATGATGTTGTGCAACATGTGGGGGGAGATCTCGAATGTGTGGTTGTTCTGCTTGAGAGATCTCCTCCACACTTATTCTTGTACCTATTTTATTCAAAATAGAAAAAACAAAAAAACAAACAAGGGCTCTTCTAGTTGAAATACTGGGGAGCCTAATTTTTTATTTCAATTTTTATTTATTATTTATGACTATTATATTTATTATTTTTTTATGCTTTAAAAAATCATTTTATTATTTATTTTTATTTTATTTATTTGTTCACCCAACTTCTTATCTTTTTAGCATAACTTATATAAGGCTAAGGTAAAGTTTGCAGAATAAACATAGCCTTGATTTATCCCCATCATAGATTACTTCTATTGTTTATGAAAATGATTTACTCAAAGTTCATTAATCAAAATTAAACACCATGTATAAATTAGATTAAAGAAGGTCTTTTTAACCTAAGCACCATACTTAATTTAGAAAGGCCTATGGATGTACCTTAAGAATATACCCAAACCAGAGCACACATCATAAAAAAGGGAAGCATGAACAAGATATATTCTCATGGAGATAAATGAGTAAAGAAGTTTGGTGAACATTTATTTACCTTTGTATACCTAGGTGCACTTTCTGGCTGCATTGATGGAAGCTTTTGGAGTTGCTACAGCGGTGACTTGACAGCCCTACCTAGGTGAGCAACAAGGCTAGGCCATACACATAAATAGTGTGTATAGACCATGGGCCTTAGTGGTAGCAGTAAAGGCCTAGAGGAGGAGCACCCGTCTTGCGGCTCCTCTCTCTTCTTTTATTATTATTATATTTTTATATATAATTTTTACATATTTTTTATCATATATTTTTTCTCTCTTTTTTCATATATATCTCATATATTTTTTTTCACTTTTTTATCATATATTATCTTTTTTTATCTCTCTCTTTTTCAACTTTCTTTTTTCTTTTTCTTGGCAAGGTAGAGCTGACATCAAAATTTTTTTCTTTTTAACCAAGATTGCCTTTGGTGTGTATGGAACTTGTGGTGAGACTCACTATTCTCCCCCACACTTAGACTTTTGTGCAAAAGTCAAGTGTGCCATGTCGGGGTCTCCTTTGGAGTGTGTTCTATCACCAACGGTTATCAAGGTGTATGGTTGATGCTGCCCCTATGTTTTCTAGAAATGTATGCCCCTTGTTCTTCTTGTTTTGAACCTAAAATGGTTAGTGACAAGAATATCCAAAGGTGTATACTAACTTGACAACATGTTCTTGCTTTTATTGATAAAAAGGTTTGTTTGTTTTTTTAAGATAATTCAGGGTATCTCCCGACAGTGCTTAGTTTATGGTCATAAACTTGACCACCAAAGCCAGGACAGAGTTCATAGCTAGAAACTATGATTGGCTTCAATGATGGTGGCTCTAACAACTCGTCCTTAGGAGCAAAAAGATTTTTAAGTGGTAGGTTGCTCCATTGGAGAAGAAAAGAAAGGGAATTTTTTTTAAAGGAAAAACACAAGGATACACGGGTGAACTAGGTTTGGAGATACTACAACAACCGTTTCCCGACAACGGTGCTAGAAATGCTTGTTGGTATTTCTTAACGCATATAGAAATAATCCGCAAGCGCACCAAGTTACCATTGGAGCATTTCACCTAGAAGTATTCAAGGTATCGTATTTCCACGAGGAACAGATGTGTAAGTGTCTCTTAGCTAGTTCACCTAAGGTAACAAGAAGAAAGACAGCTCAGGTAGCGAGGTTTTCTAGGGATAGAGATCCTAAGGTAAGATAGTTTTGCCACTATAGACTTGCTTTGGGCACTAGATAACACTTGGTCTACCAAGCGTTGCCGGCCTATGGCTCTATGTCGTATCCGAACATGGGGGATTACGAAGGATGGATAGGGAGATCACCACCTACCGCCTACCCCTCAACCAAAAGATACAAGACAAACGAAGGCAGCCTCTAGCCTAGACACCACGTCTATGCTATTGACAACTACTCTAGCGCTGTACAAGGTTATTCATCTTTATCAGGAGTCCGCAAGTAAAAAGTAAACAAGACTACTTAAAGTAGAACTCACCGCCAAAGATAAACATGAACCTTTGCACTCCAAGTAGCACTAGGTCCGTCGAGGTACAAGTGAAGAGGGAGCCAACATTCCCGGGATTCCTTCCGCTACAAATGGAGGTAGCCGACAATCCCGGTACTTCTCCAACTCTTTCTCATCCTCACTCACTCCCTATTCTATTCTAGCTAGAAGCTAAGGTATGAGTGTGGCTCTTCTTCTTTTCTTGCTACATTGTGTATCATTTGTGTTGCTACCCAAGTGTTTTTTGAATAAATTGAGAGAGGGCTCTCCCCCTTCTTATGTAGTGGGTTGAGGTTGGTTTCGAGGGGGACATACATGGAAACCTCCCAAACCGCCTTCCCCTACATTCAGTGTACCACCTCAGCAAAGGTGAGCCTAAGGTGCGCCAGTGGCGGTGCAGCCACACCGTGGCTAGGCCGCCTCATCGCTGCCTTTGCCAGGTGGTTTGCTTGATGGGCCTAGAGCGTAGCCAGATGGGTATTCTACCTAGTTTTGTCAGGTGAGCAGGCCTTCTCTTTATTTGTTTGTGAAGAGTCTACATTTACATTTTTTTGGTTGCGCATTTTAATTATTTTTACATGTATACCATGTTTGTGTCCTGCAAATGCATAACTCATCAAAACCTATTGAAATCATTAGTTTAAAGCCATGTTTCTAGGTTTGGTTTTCATTTGAATGAATTTTATATGAATGTTGGCAATAAAAACTGTGAGTTAAGGACCACCAACAATTACCTTTTGCATCCACCAAATATCTATATGTTGGAATTAAGTCCTACGAGTATGAAATGTACTCACGGTGCTGCCGTTAAGTTATTTGCAGGTGCGTGATGGATCGGGTAGAGCCATGGTTCTAACCACCGCTATCTAGTAGCACTTGGAATGGGCATTTTGATCATGCTACAAGTTAACTTTGAAGTATCAACTAAGAAATCAACCCTAGAACGGAAGTTCAATTATGTCCATTGGTTGGACCAAATTATGGAACTTATGTAAAGATTTCCCTATTTTTAATTATTTGTGTAACCACCAAGTACTATTCATTAGTAAGTGTTGGTTTGCTAATTGGACTGTTATGTGCCACTCAACCTGATCCTGAAGTGCAATTGCTATGTGCACTCCTAGGGGTCTCACGGTGGTGATTTAGCAACAAGCCCCGTTACCCCTGTGACAAAGGGCCTTCTTCCACCGAAGGAGGGAGCTGGATGAAGGGCTGCTACCGGTCAGATGTTTCCTTTTTCATGGCTTGGTGAGGCAGTGTCATTCATCGACTTCCACAAGCATGGGTTCACAATCCTACCATCAGATTTCCTCCACGGCTTCCTTCGAGAGTATTGGGTCCAGCTACAGCACCTTCCTCCCAATGCGGTGTCACAGCTGGTGGGCTTTGTCGTTGTTAGCATGGCCTTCCTTGGGATAGAGCCCAACAAGGACCTGTTCTAGAAGGTCTTTCAAGTGAAGACCCGCAAGGCACATGGTTCTGATGTCAGCGTGCTTGCCCCCGTGGGTGGGATGAACATCCAGATGTGCCACGGGGTTTCCACAGCTACCCATGCCTACAGCTAAGGACCTCGAACTCCGGCTGGCACAAGAACTTTTTCTACATTTGGGACGACACTGCCACCCCCTCCCTCCCTTGTTCGGCATTGCACCATTGAGGTTGGCCTCATGGAGTTGGGGGTGCAAGAGGATGCGATTGTCAAAGGTGACCAAGATCCTAGGAATCCTCGAAAGCCAAGTGTCGGCCAGCTTGAATGGCGTCACGGTCTTGTGAGCCATGGTCGAGCGATGGGTTCAGCCATTCATGCAACGGGCACACCTATTGTGTGACTATTCTAGGGTTGAGGACCCGTCCTGTGAGAGAGCAGATGTGCTTGAGGCCTTTGCGGTCACAAAGCAGGTCATTGGGCTAGTTTCCTCTAGGACCGTCATTGCTGCTAGGGACGCAGCGGAGGCATTCTCATCAAGTTTTCTGCCCAACTTGGTGAGTCACCTTGATCTGCTCCTCTTTCTTCATTAACAGTTGTTGGCTTATTGAATTTTCTCCCATAGGTCATGCCCTCATTCAGCTCTTAGTTCCAACTCCCTCGCCCTAGGGACGTTAAGCGCACCGCCTAGGAGAAGGCGACTGCCGAGGAGAAGAAGCGCCTCAGGCGGGAGAGGGCGATGAAGCACATGGAGCATGAAAAGGGCAGGGCTTCACCATCAGATGATGATGATGATGATGAGGACACTAAGGATGAGGATGAGGACTTGGTGGTCCTCTAGAGCGCCCTTGATGTTGCGCAGAGGCCTAGCAATGGTGCCGGACCGAGTGGTGCCGACCACTTGACGAATGTTGAGGATGTGGAAGGCATTGCTCAAAAATGCATGGCTCCGTCGCCACTGAGGGGGCTGAGTCCAAAATGCTCCCATGCCACCATCGATGGCGGTTAGAGCTCTTCATCCATGGCTCCTTTTGGCCTTCACCTGGTGGGGCACGAGGCCCCTGCCTAGGGGTTGGTTGTTGACGGTCGCTAACATCAATTATAAACCATTAATATAACTTACATATATACTTAATTCCATCACCAAACATAGGTCTAGGGGTTTAAACTAATAAATTCCTTGAGTTTTGGTGAATATGTGTTTTTAGCAGGGTTTATCTAGAAAACCATCAAGGACGACCTAATCGTCAAAGGAAACAACGGAATTCCACCGCGGAAATAACATGGGAAGACACTACAAGACTCTAGGAGGCTCTCCCCCAAAGATGACCACGAGAGCCTAAAATGTGGGGTCGGCCGGCCCCACCTACAGGCTAGTTGGCCTATGGGATCCACCAGTCAGTCTCTCCTTTGTACATCGGTTTCCCACCGCCTCCTAGATTGCATCTACGCTGTTCTTTCAAGTTGGTTTGATCCGAGGCTCTAGAATTGATGCTCCGGCCTATATATACAGCCTTGTACCCCCTCCCTTAGGCCATCTCTGAAACACTAATTCATATCTCCATTCAGATTAACACACACCAAGATGATTAGGTCTAGAGCTCTTCAATGTAGTAGATTAGTAACTCGGGTGCGAGGGTCGAGTTGGGGTCATGCTCAAGTTCTAGATCTAGTCTTGGAGGCTCGGCAAAGCCTTATATCTTCAATTCTACATCTTGTAAGACTTGTTATCAATTTATCATATTCTTATCTACATGGCTATGCTTACTTTGAATTTATATATCTTGTTTAGTTGAGGTTATCTCTACTTGTGTGTGTGGGTTCATAGAGCGCTTAGCCTGCTACAATTTTTCGATTGGGTTAAGTAGCCGAGTCTTGTGTAAGCATGGTGCTTATACGATGCTCTACCTATGAGTGCACCCTATTCTCTAGTTGGGTGATAGCAGCGGGAGGTGGTAGCCCTGTCTATCCTTTGTAGTCCACTCCAAATTGAGCAGGTTCTTAAATTGTCGGACCATAATCGCATCAGTAGAGTTATCTATTGTGGGTGCTCCACCGTCTAAGCGGTGTCCCAAAGTGCACAAGGGTAGAGTTACTCTTAGCTATAGTTGGGTGTATATATACTTCGACCATGTAATAAGAATTTCATAGGAATCTACCTCACCTGTTGTTCTCCCGAGTTGACTAGTTTACATTATCTTAGTGATCTATCCCCTGAGTGTCATTATCCTTAATTCCTATCATTACCTTTACCCCTTGCTCTAGCTTTGTTGGTATGTTGACTAATAGATATTTCTTTATTACTCAATAAGTCTTTACTCCAGTGTTTCCCTGAGGTAAAATACAAATAACGATACCTGGAATACTCCCGGTAAAATACTACAATGATATTATGTGCGCTTCTAGAATCCTTCGTATTCTATTGTGCTAATAAATACCAATAAGCATTTTTGGCACCGTTGTCGGGGAAACAATTGGCGTAAAGATTTAGATTGTTAACATACCACAAGCTTTAGTAGGATTACCCCTGTTCTGTTGGATTATGCAATAAGATAGGATAGTAGATGCCATTTCGACCTTCTGGCAAGCTTCCAAAAGAAAAGAAGAAACATTGAAGAACCCCAGGGTACCTGAGCATTCAAGATCCATCAACACTAGAATCCTGCCATCTCATAAGTTTGTATAGACATCTATTCTCTAACCATGTGTAGATTGGAGAAAAAGGTCATCGTCACAAGAATTCAAATCACATCTCAAGTGATAGAATTAGATACTGCACTACTCACAAATTCCATCATGTGAGTCATGGTAGGTATGATGAAGAAAGGTGAGATAGTCTTGCTCATGGACTTAATGAGTAGTTACCTTTTAATTTTTGCATTTCACTGCATGTTTAGTTTAAATAATCCATGCATCCATCTCATTTAGTCGAATTTTTTCATCCACAACATGTTAGTTCCATTCGTATATCCATGCCACTTGCATCCTTTATAAAAAAATATATACATATAATATTCCTCACCATGATCATACTTTTTTCATCTCTAATTAAATAAATCTCTATAGTGCTTTCATGGTACCATTGTTTGCCATAGTAAGTTTTGGTTTGGAAGTACTGCACATACTTCCATTGACTTTTAAATTAAGCGTGGTGCTTAGGTTAAAATGCCTTTTTAATCAAAATTAGATATGGAGTCTAGTTTGGTTATTAAACAAAAAATTGCTTGTATAGACACTAGTTATTTTTGCTGGACTAACCCCTGTAGGAAACTCTCAAATCCAATGTGGGTAAGTCAAGAGATGCATTGACATTGGAGATGAATCAAGGCACGTGATGAACTCCAGCAACTTCGCGCAAAAGAAGGCCCAGTTTATTCTTCATAAAAGGAAGAATTATAAGTATCAAGGTTTATCCACTTATCTCTTGTTGTGAATTATCTTTGCCTTGAACCATGCTTGTAACACCCTAGGTGTTTGGCTTCCACATTTGCACTTGCATTTCATAAGCATGAGCATCATTCATCTCATTCATGCATTTGTTTGAACTGCAACATGAGTATGCAACATACTAAATTGTGCTTGTTTCATATTTGTTGGCTTATGAAATGTGTTTGGTGCAACATGTAGATGTAACATGGGTGTCTCATACTTCGAAACATGGCAATGTTGTTAGTATAGCATAAAAGTTTAATTGTTGTAACAAGGGCTTGAAACATATGCAACATGGTAGTGAAATATTTTGGAGGAAATGTTTGTTTTGCTTGTTTCAACCTATGTGACATTTGAAAATGTGTGTGACCAATGTGTAGAGTGGTTAATCATGTCCTATAACACCTTAACTACAGTTAGGATAAATAGTGGAACAATGTTCATGTTGAACAAAATGACCAAATTGCCCTCCTAAGTCTGTTGACTATGTGTTGACCTATAGAGTGTTTTGTTTGACTATTTAAAAAGTCCAAACTAGAGGTCTTGCATGAATATGTACCCTTAAGAAAAGTTGTAGCAAATTTATCAAGGAACAAAAGTTTCAATATGGCCATCTCATGAAAATAGATGGAACATGCTCAAACAGGGCCCACAAATCAGGATCTCATGTTGTTTCTACACTTAGAAAAGTTTCTAAGTCATTCACTGACTTACAGTTTCATGAGCCCCTTTTTGAGACCTTGTATCTTCCAATCTGGACTGAATCAGCACAAGCTACAATTGACAAAGTTGAAGTCCACATGTAGCTCTACAAGATTGTCATTAACATCTTCTGCTAATTCGAGCTAGATTACGAGCTTTGGATCGTCAAAAATCAGGTTTCAATCGGCACCATCGAGCTCTGAATGCTAAGCAGGCGGACTCAGTGGCCAACTAGCCACAAGCCATTGCTTCCACGTGGGTGCACCATGGTGTCCATACGCCAGCTGTGGGCCCACCGGTCAAGTCGGTGAGTGCCTCTAGAGCACCACGACGCCACAATCGCCTCCACTTCCACCTCTGCCTCTCTGTCTTGCTCTCTCCAAGTCGTAGTAGAAAAACCGAGCCACCATTGCCGCCATTGCTCCAACGTGCTCGTGCACACTCACCACTACATCACCACTAGCCAAACTGCATCCCTCGCTTTGCCTTAAGCCCCTCTACCTCCTTGTCCTCTTCGCGCAGCGAGCTGAGCCTTGGTAAGGCTACATTTTTGACGCCACCGCCACGGGAGGCTCGCCGGAGCTTTGCCCTGCTCGAGCTCATCATGGACAACCTCTCTAGCACCTCCATCTCCCTCTTCTCAGTAGCATAGCGAGTTTCCTAGGTCCCCGTGATGCTCACGCCAGCCTTAGGTCAGGTCGCTGTGGTCGGAGTTGGTCAGCGCACCCCGCCCGACGCCACCGCACCCGCTATTGCCAGCGGCGTGTCCTCCCGGCTAACCCTAGGAAGCCTGTAGTACATCAACCAGTGTAGATTCATGGGGGGAGCAAGATGGTGGCCTCGGCTTCGCCAGCTGACCCGTCGGTGGCGAGCTTCGCCGTCGCCTTCTCCTCCACTCTCACTATCTCTCTGGCTAGTGGGCCCTCCGTGTTAGCGCGCTCACACGGGCGGGAGGCCGACATGGGCCGCGCAGGCGTGGAAGCCACGCCGAGTTAGCGGGCCGCGTGTAACTCGGCCAGCCCAGTAGCAGTGTAGGGTTTAGCTTTTGGGTTTTCTTCTGTTATTTTCATAGATTTTAGTGAAATTTTGTAAAATCCATATCTCAAGCAATATAGATCCAAATGAGGTGATTCCAATTGTGTTAGGTTCTGCATAAAGTTTAGTATTTAGGAAAAATATAAAATGTATATGTGTTCTTTAAATTATGGAAGAATTAAATAGACTTTTGAAATGTGTTTTAAAATGAACTCAACTTTGTTAATTTTATAACTTGAGTTCTATTGCTCCAAAAATTATGAAATTTGGTGTGTGTGCTGTTCTATATGTATTCTAGCCCTGGTAAAAATTTGAACGTTAGTGCTTGAGTGGTTTTCAAGTTATGCCTTTGTCAATTTATATTAGGAGATATTTGAATGAATTTTCATAATTTTTCTATATGTCCATTGAGCATACAATTTTGTGTAGAGTGTCTTGGTACCTTAGGATTGCTAGAAAAAATATTGTTTCTGTTAGATACTTTTTCATAGGATTTCTTAATTATGCTAGAACTAGCCTTGCTGGCTTGTGAATTTTGTGTAGGGAGTTCCTATGGGTAGCTTTGGCTCAAATTTTTACAGTAGTCTGCTGGTAGTCAATAGGGTTCACTGTAAGTTTTGTATAATTTTCTGAATAGTTTGCATATAGGTTTATTTTGTCACTTAATTAACTAATTAAATTAAGAAAGAGATTAAAGTAAATGAATTGGGTTAGCATACCTTACTTTCTGGTGGTTTCATGTCATGTGTGAACAAATAGTGCCATTGGTTTGGTCAAAAGATTAGTTTGGCACATAAGTAAATATTTAATTTTAGCAATATTAGGCCTTTGGGACTGTTGGTAGCATTTTTGGGATTAGGCCTTGATAAAAGTGTTTGTTGGGAATCTTGTGAATACCAAAGTTGTAGTAAACTTATTAAGCTAGCTTGTATCAAAACTTAGTGGCATTTGGCTTAGTAGTTTAGGAGTTTTAGCAGTTTGAAGTTGCTGTCCAGAAATGACTGCTCTCTATTTGGAGAGGACAGATTTCTGGAACTTTAAGATTTTGACTAGGTAAACTTAGGAATCAAGTCTTGAGGTCTGAAAATGATTTGTAGAGCATTTTATAAGCTTTCCAATTTTTTTGGTATCATGTAAGTTGGATTTGTGGATCTCCAGTTATGGTTGAAATACCTAGCTGCTATTCAGATTCTAGTTTTTGCTGAATTATGTTGGTGTTTGTGTGAGCCTAAGCAATGTTGCTCTTGTTGGTTGTTTATGTGTTAGGTCCTTAACTAAGGAAGAGCAATTGTACATTAGGTTGCATAGACTTGGTAAGTACTTCTCTATAGGAGAAGAGATTTGCACGTCTTGTTAAAGTGATTTGATTAGAGTGTTAAGTTGTTGCTGCAGTTCACATTGTATTCACTGAGCATGTTGCATTCATTCTTATGCATCCATGAGATTTATCTATGTATCCATGCAATTGGTGTGTCAGAGGGGGTGACGCTTCTGGAGTTTGAGGGAGCACATCAGGAGTAGGAGCAGGAGCAGCTGGAGGAGCCCGAGGTGCCAGCCGGCGAAGGAGTTCCCGAAGATGAGCTACCTGAGTGCCCTGATCACCGCCCCTCATCCTTTCTGAAAGGCAAGCCCCGGTGCATGCTAACCCAACTTTTGTATATATATCTTTGAGTTCTTTTACTTGTTTATTGCATTATGTTTTAGGAGTTGAGTGAAAACACTTGCTGCATTATATCTATCCTTGTTTAGATGTTGAACTTGAATCCCAATTAAAGTTTAGGCACGTGTTATTGCTTAGCCCTGCTTAGTGCAGTAGAAGTCGAGTGATTTCTGGTCATTCGCAAGCTTTAGGATGAAGTGGGTCACGGTTGGCTATATTTGCTATCGTGGAAAAGAACCATGTTGAAAAATGAATTGAGACCGGGCGGGAGTTCGATAGTGCAGCCGCAAGACACTTCACGTCTTGGGTGTGAAGCTATGCCCGTCTGAGTCATTTAAGAACCAATTTGCTGTACGTCCTTCAGTCATGTTGAACGCAGTCTGACACTTAGTTGGCCAGATAAGTCATTCCAACCGCGAAGCCGAGTAATACAGTTCAGGTCGGGAATCGGAGGGTCAAGTGCGCATTCTGGAGGAAGCAAGGATGTGCTTGGGGACACTAGCATAAGACCAAGGAGGGTTAAATTCGCTATCACTTGGCAGAGTGTTGCCCTCGGGAATGCGGCTTTAGTGGAACCCATGATTCCTGAACTGTACCAAAGGTGACTTGTGTGACCCTAGCGCAGGGTCTGCGCGGTGAGTGTTAGAAATACCCTTCCAGTTGGATAGGAATTCGATTTGAATCGCCATCGCTCCTGGTTAGTGAGCACTTGACTTGAGCAGCGATAACGTAGATTCAATTAATTGAACGGATGGTTAATTGGTTGATGATGTAAATGTTGCCTCAATTTATACCTGCTATGGTTATTATTGTTTGCTTAGTAATTAGATGATTGTTTAGCATAGGTGCTAAGATAGATGATAGGTTAATGCTAAAAATCACTGCTAGTACAGGTTAAAAGAGTTACTATTACTTATGTATTTCCACAAATAAACTGTCAGCCAGCTCCACTTAAGAAAAGCCTTACATGATCCTTGGTGTCCTTTATTTAAGTTTTGACAGGTAAGTCTAGCGGAGTACATTCTCGTACTCAGGGTTTATTTCCTCCTGTTGTAGATGACATGCTTTACCAGGGCTTCTGCAAGAACTGCCTCCACTAGTGGGTGACGAGGACTGTATCACTTGGGTATGATCGTCTTTTAGTCTATTTTCCTTAATGCTTTTGTGAGAACGTGATCCGTAAGACTGACAGTCGTATTTGAACTAAGTGTGTGTACAACTTATGCTTCCACTACTTTCTAAACCTGGTTTGTAATAATTTGTGACTCCGTAGTGTTGTAAGTCTGTTTTAAGTACTTGTGAAATGTAATGTGTGATGTGTTATGTTGAATCATGCGATCTTGGTTGTAAGCGGTTGGTTTGAAATCCTTCGTGATTTCGATTGACTATCAGGATTATATGGCTCAAGTTCAAAAATTTGAGCGTTTTGGCGCTTGGTTTTGTACTTGTGCTCTTATAATTTGGATGGTTCTGTTATAGTTGGTATCAGAGTAGAATTCAACACTAAACACATCGCATAGGTATCTAAAAACAAAAGCTTTTGTTTGCGAAAAGTGTTTTTTTCAACTTACAAAACATACAAGTGTAAATAGTCTAAAATTATTTATATAGTATGCTAGTGATCACATCCCTTAGCCCAAATAAGGACTCTTAGGTGGCTTATTAAAGTACTAATTGGGGGTTCTTGTTTGTTTCCTATTTCGTTGTCCATATATCGTGATATTGTATGCATGGATGCCATCCGCTTGGGTGGTAATGTATGGTTCAAAATGCCTCTACGACTTGGTAAGTGTGAGTTGTGAGAGCATGACCGTCCAACCGTTGGTCTAGGGGAGAGTAGTTGTGGTTACTCGCATACTTACATGTTCGATCATGTAATTATGAGAGTACTTAATTGTGGGTATATTTGTTAGATAGTTGTGATACTAAAGTGTATACATCGGGGGATATATATATGGAAAGTATTTAGTTTACTGCTTCCTCTGCATGCTTTATTTAGAAACTATTGGGCTAAAATGAAATTTTCTGTAGGTACCCTAACAGCACAAACGAGTAGACCAATAGTTTCGCCTATATGAGAGAGCGTATGTATGCCACTGCCTAGTGTTAGAAATTTGAAATTCTACTAGGGTGAGAGGACATACGGAACATACATGCATCATGTTTATTCATGTCATACATATCACATTACTCCCTCCTTAAAATTTGATTGTCCTGACTAAATTAAAAGTTTGTATCTCTTAAATTATCCTCACCTTAAGTTATACCCTGTTTCTACAGATAGCCCATACCAGGACTACCGCACGCAAGTCCACTAAAGGTAGGGTTCCTCGGCACCAGTTAGCTCCGCGTGAGCCCCGTCCTGAGCCTACCATGGAGGAAAGGCTAAGGGCAAAGTTGGCCGAGGTGACTGCTAAGAGAAATGTGGTCCAACAACGTCTAGAGCAAGTGACACAGGAAAGGGATCAAGAAACACTTGCGGTTCAGAGGTTGACAGTTGCTCATTGCAACTGTGTGCGCATGCTGGTCCACGTGTTGAACCAGTGGAATGAAGCCTAGCACGAAGAAAATATCCTAAGGGCTCGGCAGGTTGAGCTTCAGCATCAGTTAGCAACTAAAGAAGAGTACAACGACAACCTTCATGAGGAAGTTCATCTGCTAAACAATCAGCTCAATCCTCTTCTTCCTCATGACAACGACGATGAGATGGGCTCTGGTGTCTTTATGGCTGAAGACGATGATGACATTGGGATTGATGGACCGGACGATGTTCCGCCTGAAGAAGAATAAGAAGATGAGGAGTTAGAGCGGGCTAGTGAAGAAGATGAGGAATTAGAGCCTGTTAGTGATGAAGATGGAGGAGAGATCTTCGACACTGACTCTGAGGGTGACACGTAGTTTAGCTTATCCCATAGCTAAGGCACTAGAGTTATCTTTTGTTGCCTTTCATGCATGGGAGAGTGGCTTTGTAGTAAGTGGATCTTTGGGACGTAACATCGAACCCTATGTTATCCTTGCTATAAGATTTGGAACCTTGATGGTTTGGATGTAATCTATCAGACATGCTTGTGCTCCATGTATGTGAGCCATTAATAAATTCCGTCTAGTTGTCTGTAAACATTGTTATTTGTTAAGTACATCGCATTAATGCGTCAATTGATGCGCTTGATGAGGTTGTGATGAATTATTGTGCATTTGTTTGTTGTGTGAATTCATTCCCTCTAATGGAATCAGTTTGGCATAATTACACAATTCATCTACAAATTTTCCACATCGTTAGTGCAGATGGCGTATAATCTTCAATGTGGTCATGGCGTTGAGGATGAGGAACAACCGCCACCACCCACCTCGGTAGAACTGATGCAGACGGTGGTCAAAGGTCAGCGCCTGTTAGCTGAGGCCATGTGTCAGCTAGTCAACCGGGATGCTCAGCGTGGTCGTCAGGGACTAGAGCCAAATCAGTTCAGTGATTTCAAGGACTTTCTCGACACCAAGCCCCTGCTCTTTAAGGAGGTGGAGGAACCTCTGCAAGCTGATGAGTGGTTAAATACCATTGAGCAGAAATTCCATCTACTTCGCCTGACAGATGAGCTGAAGACCGAGTAGCTTCCCACCAATTGCATGGTCCAGCTGGTATTTGGTGGAGCCATTACCACTCTACGTTGCCCCCTAGTATCCAAATCAATTGGGACCAGTTCAAGGCGGCTTTCCGAGGAAATTATATCCCGCCTGGTTTGATGGCGATGAAGCACACTGAGTTTATGAAGTTAACTCAAGGCAATAAGAGTTTGACTGAATACCTACAAGCCTTACAAGGTATGCAACTGAGTTTGTTGATACTGAGGCTAAGAAGATCGCTAGTTTGAAGCATGGCCTTAGTTCCAAGTTGATGAAGACCATGGGTACTAGCAAGTGTGTCACTTTCAATGAGTTTATTAGCGATGCCCTGACCTAGGAGAACAACAATTCTATCTACGCTACTTCTAAGAGCCGCAGAGGGCCTTTGAGGCGTGTGCTTCGCAGTCTAGAGCTCTAGTTGCACCAAGGTCTCCTCTTCGTCCTCCTGTAACGGGTTCTAAGTTCCGTCGCCTGCAGAAGAAGGCTCCAGCCAAGACTAGGTTTCATAAGGCTTATACAGTTTCTCTTCCTAAGGGTAATTCTAGCCAAGGCAGCTCTAGTGTCCCTCCAAGTAACATGTCTTGCTAGAACTACAACAAGCCGGGTCATTAGGCTAGGAAATGCCCTTATCCTAAGAAGAATGCAAATCAAGGTGGCCATCAGGGGCAAGTTCATTATACTAGCATTGAAGAAATTTCATCTAGTGAGGTAGTCATTGTCGGTAAGTTCCTAGTTGACCAACATTCCTTAGTGGTGTTATTTGATTATGGAGCTTCCCATTCATTTATAAGTCCTATATTTGCATCAAAGTTTCCACACAAATTACACACTGTTGAAAGTGGGGGTTATTGCATTAGAGCTGTGAGTGGTAATATTCCCACAAATCAAGTAGTTAGTGATGTAGAATTTGAAATAGTGGGGTGAAAGTACTTGATTACCTTAGTAGTTTTGCCTGGACTGGGCATAGATGTCATATTGGGCATGAATTGGATGAGCCAGAATGGGGTACTCATTGATACATCAACACGGGTAGTTATGCTTAGAGATCTTACTAATCAGAAAGGTTTTCTAGTGCAACTTCCTCAGAAAATTAATCTCTCTAGTGAAGTTCATGCAGTGCAAGCGAAGTCAATAGCTGACACTCCCATAGTATGTGAGTTTTCCGACGCCTTTCACGATGATTTGTCGAGATTGCCTTCGAATCATGATGTGGAGTTTAAAATAGAGCTATTACCTAGCATGGCACCAATCTCTAGAAGGCCGTATAGGATGCCTCCAAATGAACTAGCTGAACCTAAGGTCTAGTTAAATGAACTTTTGAAGAAGGGGCTAATTCATCCTAGTTCATCTCTGTGGGGTTGTCCTGCTATCTTTGTGAAGAAGAAGGATTAGTAGCTACGGATGTGTGTAGATTATAGACCTCTGAATGCGGTCACTGTCAAGAATAAGTATCCTCTACCACGCATCGACATCTTGTTTGATCAGTTGTCTAAAGCCAAAGTCTTTTCCAAGATTGATCTGGGATCTAGCTATCATCAAATTAAAATTCACCCAGAAGATATTCCAAAAACTGCTTTCTCAACAAGATACAGTCTCTATGAGTATCTTGTTATGTCCTTCGGCTTGACCAACGCCCCCGCACACTTCATGTACTTGATGAAATCGGTGTTTATGCCCGAATTAAACAAGTTCATGGTGGTATTTATAGATGATATCCTAGTTTATTCTGAGAATGAGGAAAATCACGTTGAACATTTGCGTGTGGTCCTCACAAGACTGCGTGAACATCAGTTGTATGCAAAATTCAGCAAGTGTGAATTTTGGCTTCATGAAGTACCTTTCCTTGGGCATGTGTTGTCTGATGGTGGAATTATGGTGGATCCCACCAAGGTACAAGAGGTATTGGACTAGAAGGCTCCCATCTCGGTGCATGAGGTTTGGAGTTTTCTAGGATTGGCTGGTTATTGTCGACGAAACGTGGTCGGCAGTCTACCAAGGGGTATGCCCAAGGTAGTGATTTGTTGGTAGACAGGTGCGCAAGACACGAACCGGATGGTAACAGGACACAAGACACAAGATTTATACAGGTCCAGGCCATTAGCATGATGTAAAACCCTACATCCCGTGCTCTGTTATTTTGTATTGATTGAGGATTAGATAGGTTGTGTCCTCTAGGGGACCCCTGCCTCTCCTTATATACTCTGGAGGAGGAGGGTTACAAGCAGAATAGCCTATTTGGTACTATTACAATATCTAGTACAGCCTATAATCTTGTGATGTTCGCCTTGATCTTACGGGCCGGGCCACCTCAGATGGTGCGACCCATGTACCATCTTGTGGTACTAGGGGTTTATACCCCCACAGCTAGTCCCTGAGCACCATGTATTCTAATGTGACAAACGCCATCTTAACCTTGTCTGAACAGTGAGGCTTGAGTTCTTAACGTCTTCAACCAGTTAAAGCAGCATCCGAGAAGTTTTTGCAAGCGTTGTTGCTAGAGAAGTAGATTGTCCAAAGAATGTATGGTGCTCTTGAGAGAAAAGAAAAAGATTTCTCCTTCCTAGGAAGTGTGCCTGCTTGGGTTTCTATGAAGAAACATAAGTGTGTCTTGAAGCGTAGCGTCTTTGATCATCAGAGTCGTAAGGGTCAAAAAACAAGCACATTCACTGCAAGGTGAAGTGTGCCCACTTAGTCCCCAAGACTGGTAGTAGGTGATGTAGGCACGTGGTGCCAGGGTCTAAAAGAATAGAGCCCAAAGTCTTTGAAAACTCGATACTGAGATGCACCAGTAGGTGCATTGTACTGATCTAGTCCCTGAGCTTGTAAGAAGGCGAAGTATAAGCCTTGTAGCAAGGTCTAAGAAAATAATGTCCTCTCAACTATATGTGAGTCAAAGTTCACATGTAGCCGAGGAAATCAGGCCTCGAGCTATGGGCCTCGAGCTGTGGTCAGAGAGTGGTCGAAGCAGTCCCCGAGCACAGCGTGAGACGTGGTTGATGAATCCCTAAGCGCTGGTCGGGTGGTCAAAGGCACAGTCCCGGAGCGCTAGTCGAGTTGTCGAGGAAGAACACTGGACTGGTGGTCGAGGAGGCAGTCCCTAAGCGCTGGTCAAGTGGTCAAGAACACTGGTCTAGTGGTCGAGAAGGCAATCCTTGAGTGCTAGTCGAGTGGTCGAGGAAGAACACTGGTCGAGTGGTCGAGGAGGTAGTCCCCGAGCACTGGTCGAGTGGTCAAGGAAGAACACTAGTCCGGTGGTCGAGGAGGCAGTCCCCAAGCGCTGGCCGAGTGTTCTAGGAAGAACACTGGTCTGGTGGTTGAGGAGGCAGTCCCTGAGCGCTGGTCGAGTGGTCGAGGAAGAACACTGGTCTGGTGGTTGTGGGGGTATAAACCCCTATACCCTTATGGCCAAACATGGGCAAGCCTAGACCAGACGGTCTGACCCATTACATGACGACGTGCGATCTAGATCATCGGGATGGAGTCTCGCGCAAGGCATCAAACCAGACTTGGGAATCAAGCAAGGTCTTGGTCGGTTAGATTAGGAATCCTTATCTGACTCTATATGGCAATTGTAACCGGCTAAGATTAGTTTTCAGATCTGTAACCCTACCTCCCGGACTATATAAGGAGGGTAGGGGACCCCCTCAAAAACATTGAAACATACTCTAGGGCAATCTAGCTTGTAATACATTGTTTAAGACATCAATAACAAAGCAGAGCATGACGTAAGGTATTACGCCCACACGGTGGCCTGAACGTGGGTAAACCCACGTGTTGTTCTGCATCACCATCTCATTCGTGGCTTGCACACCTATTTTCCGACAATCTACTACCTTGGGCATACCCCTCAGTAGACTGCCGACCAGGTTTTGTCGACAGTGGCACACCAGGTAGGGTGTGTGTGTACTACTTTTCAGGTGTGCGAGATGGTCATCTTCCCCGATTCCATGGCCACGGTAGAGGGCCTCACGTTCATGATCGGCCAGATCACCTGGACCACCGGCTCCAATGACTTCGTCGTTATAGCCATGGAGAAGGTGCAGATCCAATCTGCATTGACTACTTCCCCGACACTAGTGTCGACTACGACTACGCTGGCTCTGGCTTCTCCTGCACCAGCACCGTCACCGGCCATGTCGGTAACTCATCGACTCCTTCCTCGCTACCAGGGGAGGAAACTCGACAACACCGACCTGATCGACTCCATCAATCGGCTTGGTGGCAAACTCTCGTTTACCCTAGCTCTGGTCGACTCGCTCCAAGAGCAGTTTACCGAGCAGAACTCGAATGGCTACAACAGATCTACTCGACCTGCTCGAGCCACCTATTTTCAATGGTTGGGTACAGATCTAGTAGTCACTTCAACTCCTGAAGGGCGCTCCGCTCGACCTTGACCTCGACCATGCAACTTCATCAATATGGTGGGCTCTAATCAAGTTTTGATCCATACCACCCATACAGATAGCCGTTTGAGCTCTGGATCGAGCACTGCGTCCAATGAGACTACTCAACCCATGGTATTACACCATGTGAGTAGCGATGATGAAGAGAGGCTACATCCTCCAGGCTCTCCTCGAATTCCAGCCTTCCCTCCAAGGCATGGCGCCATGATCAACGTGGTTAGCCAAGATGAAGATCCACCTGCTAGGGGCGAGACCGATCAACAATGACAAGAGCGACAACATCGCAATGTTGACTGTTCTCAACGTCGCATAGATGAAGATGCACGCCTAGCACAACAACAAGCAAACGACCACCAGCAAGAAGCTGACGCTGCAGCTAGGCATAACCGATTGCAAGGGCGCAACCTCAATGATGCTTTTGACATGGTGGGGAACATACCAGTATTCAAAACCCCAAGCGCCAATGTGGCTGTCGCCATTGAAAGCCTGAAGCGGTTACTAGATACCATAGAAATCCAAAACATCTGGGAGGATTTGTAGGCTTATCTCCAGGCAGCCATGGTTTAGACTAATGAATGTGCCATGGGCCCATCGATGTCTGGCATGACTAGCAAGAGCCGCCAGCACTCTAGTCGACCTTTCAGGTCTGGTCAACATGGCTTACACGCACCCGCTGGCACAGACCACCACGTAGGCAATGATAATCGTGGAAACAACATAGCTCTTGGTGTCAATCTAGGAGCTGACGGAGGCAATGACGGCAATGGCGGAAACCCTCCCTGCAATGATAATCGCTAGCTCGGCCACCGCCGCAATAACAACGACGACGACCGACGCAGCAACAACCGATGTATTAACCACCGGGACCACCGTCGTCAGGGACAACAATACGGTGACGAACGAGATTGCCATGATGGCAATCATGATCTCTGTCGTGACCTTAACAACTGTGACCTACATCCTCGCATTGAACAGAGAGCTAATTACTTTCCAGTGGTGGTCGGCCCGGTGGGGGCACCAATGGCTTGTCAGTCTCCTAGAGAACCACTTCAACTCCTAGTATGCTTTGCATCAAGCCTTTGTCAAAAACTTCATTGCTACCTGTGAACAACCAGACAACAAGTATGATCTGCAGTGCATCCACGACGCCAGGGACGAACCATTGCACGAGTACATCCGACGCTTCTCGGATATGCGCATCAGGATTCCTAGGATCACCGACAACAAGGCTATTGAAGCCTTCATTACTGGTCTGCACTACCACAATGATCTTAGGGACAAGCTCCTTCATAAATGGCCTATAACGGTGGTCGACCTCCTCACCACCGCTAAGAAGTATGCGGATGCCGACGACGCCAAGAAGCTACGGAACGAGGGCACCGACAAAGCACCGTACTCTCCATGACGTGACAACTACCGTGACAACCACCGCCGCGATGACTTTAGAGGTCACAGCGACAACATAAATCAGCACGGCGATCGCCGTGACAACTTCAAGGGCAAGCGTGCTCGCGATGACGACGGTGAGGTCAACGCCATGAAAAAATTTGGTGGGCATCGCAATTATGAAGAAGACTACACTAGCCTTGAAGGGGCCTTGCCCAGCTCAACCTAAGTCCAACCATACGTTGGAAAACTGCAAGGTGCTCAAGGAAATCTACCATCGCAAACATGCTTAAGAAAATGCTGACAAGCCTAATGACGCAATAGACCAGCGTAACTGCAAGGATGATGACGAGGATGATCCTGACAAGAACAGCAAGCACTAGTATCAGGAACCAATGAGGAATGTTGCAACCATTGTCAGGGGCAAGGTGTCTGTTGAAAGCAAACACGAGCGGAAGCTGCTCGCCCGCACTTGCCTGAACATGGCCAAGACAGACGACCTCATTGTAGATCCAAGACTACCCCTTGGTCACACCGAGAAATCCACTTTAGCAGGGCAGATCAATGGGCCACCATCCCTGAACCAGGTCATTTCGCTCTCGTCCTCAGTCCCTGTATCAATAAAGTGCAATTTGACAGGGTGCTCATTGACGGCGGTAGTTCCATCGACATCTTGTTCAATAATAGCCTCTCAACCTTGAACATATCTGAAGCTAACTTGAAGCCATATGACACATAGTTCTAGGGGGTCCTGCCTGGATAGAGCTCTACGCCTCTCGGGCAGATTACCCTACCTGTGCAGTTTGGCACGGCAGACCACTTCCGTACCGACTACGTCAACTTTGTGGTCGCTGACTTCGAGGGTACCTACCATGCTATCCTTCGTCGCCTTGCGATCACCAAATTCATGGCCAAACCTCATTACAGGTACTTGGTGCTTAAGATGCCAACGGAAAAGGGAGTCCTCACTCTCAAAGGCAATGTATTCGTTGCATATACCTATGAAGAGGACAGTTTTCACGAGCTAAAGCCCATGACCTCTCCCTGCACATGGCGGCAATGACGATGGAGGCAAAGAAGACTCCTCCAAACCAGCTGGAGATTCCAGTGCTCGGAGCACCATGAAAGTCTATCAAGTCCAAGGAGTACAAAGAGATCTAGCTAGTCGAGGGTGACTCCAGCAAGGCGGCACTGATCGGGTCAAACCTTGACCCCAAATAGGAAGACACACTCGTCCGGTTCTTGAGAAAGAACGTAAGCGTGTTCGCTTGGAAACCATCGGACATGCCCAATGTATCTCGAGACCAGATCGAGCACTCCTTGAACATCGACCCCAAGGCAAAACCCATCAAGCAGAAGCTACGGTGGTTCGGGAAGTTCAAAAAGGAGGCTATTAGGGTAGAAGTTACACGGCTTCTTGCAGGTGGTTTTATCAAAGAGGTGTATCACCCGGACTGGTTAGCCAATCCGGTTCTTGTACGCAAAAATAATAAGGAATGGAGAATGTGTGTTGACTACACCGATCTCAACAAACACTGCCCTAAAGACCCCTTCGGCTTACCTCGCCTTGACGAAGTCGTGGACTCCACGGCCAGCTGCGAGCTACAATCTTTTCTCGACTATTACTCTGGTTATCACCAGATCGCTCTCAACAAGGACGATCAGATCAAGACGTCCTTTATTACACCCTTTGGCGTTTATTGCTACATGACCATGTCATTTGGGCTCAAAAATGCCGGAGCTACTTATCAGCGTGCAATACAAGAGTGCCTCGAAAAGGAGATACAAGATGAACTGGTCGAAGCTTATGTAGATGACGTAGTTGTCAAAACCAAAGAATCCCACTCCTTGATTGATGATCTAACACGTACTTTTGCAGTGCTTAATCAATATCAATGGAAGTTGAACCCTAAAAAGTGCATCTTTGGCATTCCCTCTGGTATATTACTAGGCAATGTCGTCAGTCATGATGACATACGCCCTAACCCAGAGAAGGTGCAAGCTGTCCTCAATATGAAGTGACCAGCAAATGTCAAGGATGTCCAAAAGCTTACAAGGTGTATGGCCTCCCTAAGGTGATTTATATCTCGATTTGGTGACAAGGGCTTACCTTTTTTCAAGTTACTCAAGGTAGGCGAGAAGTTTGAGTGGTCAGAGGAAGCAGATATTGCCTTTACACAATTAAAGCAGTACCTTGCATCACCTCCAGTCCTTACTGCCCCCAAGTCAGGAGAAGTCCTTCAACTCTACATTGCTGCGACTGATCGAGTCGTCTCCACTATCCTTGTGGTCGAGCACGTGGAGCCCGGCCACGCTTACGGTGTTCAGCAAGTAATCTATTTCATCAGTGAGGTGCTCAATGAGTCCAAAACTAGGTACACTCAGATTCAAAAATTGATCTACGCCATACTCATTACAACCTGAAAGTTGAAACATTACTTTGATGGGTTCCATGTGGTGATCAAAACTGAGTTTCCCCTTGGTACCATTATACGCAACAAAGATGCAAATGGGCGCATCGCCAAATGGGCAATGGAGTTATGTCCTTTTGACCTGGAGTTTACACGCCGTGACACTATCAAATCCCAAATACTTGCTAACTTCATGGTCGAATGGATGGACTTAAGTATTCCGACCTCTCAAGGACCCGTTGACTACTGGAAAATGTATTTTGATGGCTCACTAACTATTGACGGTGCAGGAGCAGGCATATTATTCATATCACCAACCAATGAGCAATTGCGCTACATCCTCAGGATTCACTCCCGGCATCTAACAATGCTACAGAATACGAGACATGTTTTCATGGTTTGCGCATTGCAGTCGACCTCGGTATCAAGCGCCTTTACGTCCACGGTGACTCGGCCCTAGTTATTGACCAGCTCAACAAGGACTGGGATACAACTAGCGAGAAGATGGATGCATATTGCAAGGAAATTAGAAGCTTGAAGGAAAATTTTATGGCATTGAATATTCCCATGTGGTCTGAGACAAAAATCAAGCAGCAGATGCGCTGTTGAAGTTAGGATCATCTAGAGCTCAAGTACCACATGGCATTTTTATTCAAGACCTTTTAAAACCATCAATTAAGTAAGAACACGACCCCGTGGTTGAGAAGCCCCCTTACGAGCCTCTGGTAGCTATGGTTCCATCACCGACCACTATGGAACCATCTCCCACCACTGCGGGACCATCTCAGACCTCAACTAAGATAGCGGACTGGCGTGTTTCATTCATTAAGTATCTAACAGATGGCACTAGGTACTTTGATTGAAATGAAAATGAACGCCTTATACGCCGTAGCAGACAATACATGGTGGTTGAAGGTAAGTTGTGGTGCAAAAATGTGAAAGCAGAAGTATTGATGAAGTGCATTGAGCAAGAAGATGGTATTAAACTCTTGGAAGAAATACATTCTAGCACCTATGGTAATCATGCCACATCTCAGACACTGGTCCGTAAAGCGTTCCTTGCAGGTTTTTACTAGCCATCCGCAGTAGCTGATGTAGAGAAGCTTTTTAGACACTGCGCCAATTGTTAGTTTTTCTCCAAAAGAGTTCACGTGCCAGCCCATGAGATCCAGACCATACCAGCCTCCTGGCCCTTTGCATGCTAGGGCCTAGATATGATTGGACCCTTTAAACCAGCACCAGGTAACTTCAAGTTTGTATTTGTGCTGATTGATAAATTTTCCAAATGGATAGAGTACATGCCCTTGGTCAAGGCATCTTCCGAAAAAGCAGTCGAGTTCCTCGATCAGGTCATCCACCGCTTTGGTATACCCAACAACATCATTACAGACCTGGGGACTTAGTTTATCGGGAACACATTTTTGGACTTCTATGATGAACGGAGCATTGTAGTGAAATACATCTCGGTGGCACACCCTAGAGCTAATGGACAAGTCGAGCGGGCTAATGGAATGATTCTGGATGCATTGAAAAAAAGGATGTACAGAGAGAATGGCAAAGCCCCTGGACGGTGGATTAAGGAGTTACCAGCCGTGGTCTGGGGACTTCGGACATAGCCTAGTCACAATATAGGTGTCTCGCCATATTTCATGGTTTACGGTGCCGAGGCTGTGCTCCCAGCAGACATTGAATTTCGGTCACCTCGGGTTGAGAACTACAACGAAGATCAAGTTACTGAACAACGAGAGCTCGTGGTGAATAGTGTAGAGGAATGATGCCTTGACTCCTGTATACGCACAGCCAAGTACCTCGTTGTGTTATGAAGGTACTACAACAAAAATGTTTAGGAACGTTTCTTTGTGATCGGCGACATGGTATTGAAATGGAAGACTAGCCAAGATGGCGTCCACAAGTTGGCAACTCCTTGGGAAGGGCCATATGATACGCTTAGGGGGTCCCGATCTTCACGACGTAGGATGATCACCGATAACTAGCTAAAGAACAGCCGGATAACTTGCTGCAGGCAGCGATAACTAGTGCAACCTAGCAAATAAAACTCGAAGCCAACCACCGTCTTTAACCGGCAACCTGAATCGAGGATTCGCCCAACCACACTCTCAAAGAACCAACCAACACAGCCTACAATCAATCGAGGAAACCTCGAAGGGAGTAGGAGCACCAATTGGGAGCGGATGAAGCCGCCGCTTCTGTAAATCTCGCAAAGGAAATCACAAGAGCAAAGGGGTAGAGATCTCTCTCAATATTTGTTAGCACACAGCTGAACAAAAGGGGGGTTTGTATTCTATTATCAAAAGTCTGAGATTACAATGAGTCTAGGAGGTATTTATACTAGCAACAGCCCTGCTAGATAGGTGGAAACTCGAAAAGAAAAATATAAGACGCACTATGTGAACGGGCCTCCTCGAGATGCCTTCCTGGAGAATTTTCGCGTGGCTGTTGGTCTTCAGCGCAGTCTTCAGTGTTTTGGCAATAACTCTATCTTGGAAACTCCAAATGACATGCGGTTTGTTGGGTTAGAAAGTTAACTTGATAACCTTTCACACCATGTGCAGCATGTACCACGAAATATTGTAGATTGGTATAGTTTTGCATGGGAACTTGGACATCAGGCTGACTGCTGACTAGCTGACCAGTCTGTACTAAATCAGTCGAATCTCAACATTGGAGAATCCAAATCAAGTGAGAGAACTTGGGCTTGAAACTAGACTTGATAAGCTTTCCAACAAGTCCTCATGGGCCTTCATAGCTTTTGTGAGGAAAAAGTTGTGACTGATTCTTTCTAATGGTTCTGTCACACTGGACTGGCTCGAACGTGATCCTCCTCTTTGTTTCACCCTTGGTGTCTTCTTGTCATCCTCCGTGGTGCACCTAAGCAATAGCAACGTGCACGACTTAGGTAGTATATAATTCTCATTAACATTAAAATGATTTTTATAAAGTAGCGCGTGCACCTCTTGTTGTAGCTTCTTGGCTCGACTACGTGTAATTGGTCCATCAAAGACTTGGACTGGTGTTGGTGTAGCTTGACTTGGAGGTTGTAACATGTTGTTGGTTGACGTGGTCATATCATCCTTCCCCTCTTCAAAAGGAGTCGTCCTCGACTCTGAAGTATCTTCACTTGTGAATGGAGATAGATCAGCAACATTGAAGGTGTTGCTCACACCATAACTTGCTGGAAGATCTATCTTGTATGCATTGTCATTGATCTTGGACAACACTCTGAATGGACCATCCCCTCGTGGCATCAACTTGGATTTGCACTTCTCAGGAAAGCGATCCTTACGCAAGTGAATCCACACCAAGTCCCCTGGTTCAAATAATACTTTCTTTCGATGTTTGTTCATACTTGCAGCCTTGCGTGTCGCCTTCAACTCAATTGCTTCTTTGGTCTTCTCATGTACCTTCTTTATATATGCGGCACGCTTTGAGGCTTCCATGTTGGTTCTCTCCTGCAATGGCAGTGGCAACAAATCTATCGGAGCAATAGGTTTGATCCCATAAACAATTTCAAAAGGACACAAATTAGTGGTAGAGTGTACTGCCCTGTTATAGGCAAACTCCACATGAGGCAAGCAATCCTCCCAATCCTTCAAGTTCTTTTTCACCATGGTTCGCAGCAACATTGACAATGTACGATTCACCACTTCAGTTTGTCCATCGGTTTGAGGGTGACAAGTTGTTGAGAACAAGAGCTTGGTCCCAAGCTTTGCCCATAATGTTTTCCAAAAGTAGCTCACAAACTTGACGTCACGATCAGACACAATAGTTCTAGGCATCCCATGCAGCCTCACAATTTCTCTGAAAAACAAATTAGCAACATGTGAAGCATCGTCGCTCTTGTTACAAGGGATAAAATGAGCCATCTTTGAAAATCTATCAACCACAACAAAAATAGAATCTTTTCCCCTCTGAGTTCTAGGCAACCCCAAAATAAAGTCCATACTTATATCTTCCTAGGGAATATTAGGAGTAGGTAATGGAGTGTATAAGCCATGAGGGTTCAGTTTGGACTTAGCTTTGTGGCAAGTGACGCATCGCTCCACAAATCTGATGATGTCTCTCCGCATCTTGGGCCAATAGAAATGATCTTGCAGCAGTTCATGAGTTTTCTTTTGTCCAAAATGACCTGTTAGTCCACCTCCATGTGACTCCTGCAACAAAAGCAATCTAACCGAAGAATTGGGAACACAAAGCTTGTTAGCTCTAAACAAAAATCCATCATGTATGTGATATTTTTCCCAATCTTTTCCATCTTTACAATGACTATATGGTTCTGAAAATTCGGGGTCATTTTTATACATGTCTTTCAAACTTTGAAGTCCCAAAACCTTTAGCTCAAGTTGGTTCAGCAACACACTCTTTCGTGACAACGCATCAGCAACCACATTGTCCTTACCTTTCTTGTATTTCACAATGTATGGGAATGTTTCGATGAACTCAACCCATTTAGCATGGCGACGATTCAGTTTTGCTTGTCCTTTCAAGTATTTTAAAGCTTCATGATCGGAATGAATAACAAACTCTTTTGGCCATAAGTAATGCTGCCATGTCTCAAGCACACGCACCAAAGCATACAATTCTTTGTCATATACAGAATAATTCAGTTGAGCACCTCCCAATTTTTCACTAAAATATGCTCCAGGTTTTCCTTGCTGCATTAAAACTCCTCCGATCCCAATCCCACTAGCATCACATTCTACTTCAAAAGTTTTAGTGAAATCAGGAAGAACAAGTAACGGTGCTTCAGTCAAATGTTTCTTTAATTCTTGAAAAGCATTTTCTTGTGAATTGCCCCATTTAAAATCAACACCTTTCTTTGTCAATTCATTCAAAGGAGCAGCGATGGTACTGAAATCTTTCACAAATCTTCTATAAAAACCAGCAAGGCCATGAAAACTTCTTACTTGACTTACATTCGTTGGAGTTGGCCAATCCTTGATGGCCTTCACCTTGCTTTCATCCACTTCTATTCCTTTCCCTGAAACAACAAAGCCAAGGAACACAACATGGTTTGTGCAAAAACTGCACTTCTCAAGATTAGCAAATAATTTCTCCTTCCGGAGCTCATCCAAGACTTGACGAATGTGATTCATATGTTCTTCAAAAGACTTGCTATAAATTAAGATGTCATCAAAATAGACAACCACAAATTTTCCAATGAAAGCTCTCAGGACATGGTTCATTAATCTCATAAAAGTACTTGGAGCATTAGTCAAACCAAAAGGCATAACCAACCATTCATATAGCCCAAATTTTGTTTTAAATGCAGTTTTCCATTCATCTCCAGCTTTCATTCTTATTTGATGGTACCCACTCCTCAAATCAATTTTAGTAAATATGGTGGAACCACTTAATTCATCAAGCATGTCATCTAATCATGGAATAGGATGGCGATAGCGAACAGTGATATTATTTATAGCTCTACAATCAACACACATCCTCCAAGAACTATCTTTCTTAGGTACTAAAATCACAGGAACAGCACAAGGACTTAAACTTTCACGAACAAAACCTTTGTTAAGAAGTTCTTGCACTTGCCTTTGTATCTCCTTTGTTTCTTTCGGATTGGTGCGGTATGGTGGACGATTAGGGAGTGCAGCCCCTGGAATGAGATCAATTTGATGCTCAATCCCACGAATTGGAGGTAGTCCAGCTGGTGTCTCTTTTGGAAAAACATCTTCATAGTCCTGCAAAAGATGAGACACAACACTAGGAAGAGAGGTGATGTCGTTGGCTGAAACTAATATGTCCTTGTACACAAGTACAAAGAGCACTTGATCTGGGTTGTTCCTCACTTCTCTCATTTCAGATTTTGTGGCTAGCATAACTAGATGCTCTCCCTCTCCTTTATTTTTTTCTCTCAAGTTTGGCTTGTGGCACTCACTCACCGAGTTGTGGATGGCACTCAATTTCTTTTGCTCTCCTGCCTCTCTACTCACTGGAACAATTTTAGATTTCTTTTGTAAGTGTTCAGCCATGATTTGTTGAGGTGTCATAGGCTTGAGTACAAACTTCTTCCCTTTTAGATCAAGAGTGATCTGATTTGTTCTCCCACAATGTTGGCTATATCGATCATATTGCCATGGTCTTCCAAGCAGCAAGTGACACACCGACATGGGTGCCACATCACACTCCACCGTGTCAACATATTCCCCAATCTTGAATGGAACTTTCACTTTATATGCAATCTTGATATCTCCCGAATCATTCAACCATTGGACATGATATGGATGAGGGTGTCGCAGCAACTTCAAACCAAGCTTGTCAACCATCTCACGACTAGCAAGATTATGGCAGCTCCCGCCATCAATGATCACCTTCACTACTTTATCTTGCACTTTTGCTCTGGTTTGAAATAAATTGTGTCGCTGCCCATTTTCATTTTCTTTCATTTGAACACTCAAGATTTGAGCTACAACAAGAGCAGCACCCTGCTCAAACTCGCAGCCAGTATGGTCCTCATTTTCATGGGCTTCCTCATCATATTCTTCCTCAACTTCCTCTTTACTAGCTGAATCAAAGTCTCCATTATCATTCACAATGATCACCCGATTGTTTGGGCATTCCCTACTTATATGCCCACGGCCTCCACACTTGAAGCACTGAATTCCACTACTCTTGGATGTAGATCCCACTGAATTAGTTGTGGATGCCGCTGGTTTTGGGGCAGTAGTGTTCTTCTCACTAAAAGCACCCTGAAAATTAGAACGTGAGCCTCCATTTGAGCTTTTTCCCATTGATGGTGCAGCAGCAAACTTTGTTTCTGATTTACTTCCTCTAGAAAAATTCCTCGTACCAAATGACAAGGACTTGCTGCTCTTAGCATCTTGCTACAGTTGACGTTCAGCTTTGGTTGCTTGATGTACCAAGTCAATAAGATGACGGTACGGCTGAAACTCAACAATGCACTGAATGTTGCGATGCAGCCCAGCCATAAAACGTGCAATGGTTTGTTCTTCATCTTCATGCACATTGGCTCGAATCATAGCCTTCTCCATCTCTTTATAATATTCTTCAACAGAGAAACTTCCTTGCTTCAGATTCTGCAGTTTATTAAAGAGATCACGTCGATAGTGCTTGGGCACAAATCGAAGTCTCATTTCCTTCTTCATTTCTTGCCAACTTGCAATAGGGCATTCTCCTTCCTCTTGTTGATCTTGGAGAAGTTGCTCCCACCAAATAAGAGCATATCCATCAAACTCCAGAGATGCCATTGCTAACTTCTTCTGTTCTGAATAATTATGCATGCGAAATATCTTTTCTACCTTCAACTCCCATGTGAAATAATCTTCAGGATCAGACCCTCCATCAAATTTTGGCATAGTGAATTTCAGTTTGCCAAATTTCTCCTCTTGGTTGCCTCTCCTATGACGGTGGCAACCAAAGCTATGTTGAGAATGATTATCATCATCCTCATCTTCAGATTCTTCATCATCATTCCTTCGACCTCGTCCACTTCCTATGCTATGTGCAGCTCTTCGATTCCCCCGACCCCTTCTTCTTCCATCACTATCTTCATCATCTCCACCATGGTTACTGCCACCTTCTTGACGAGGACAACGTCCTATGATCTCATTCATAAGGGCTTGAAGATCTCGAGTCAATTGATCTTGCTTTTCTTCCATGCTTTGCCAAAGTTCATTAAATTGTGCCGCAGTGACACAATCATCGATCTCAGCATTAGAACCCATCTTTCTGAAATGTTAGCTCAATATGGCAATAGATATTTATGGAATAGGAATATATATGTGGGATCTCACAACCTTACCTCTCTAACCAACCGAAGCTCTTATGAAATCCCTGCGAGTTACAGGAAAAATAATGTGTGGCGGTATCCGAGAGTGATGGTTGGGAGAATACAAGACCAAAGAATACCGATTACGATGGCTTATATGTGGAGCTTGGTGGCGAGTAGTGCACAAGGGATGCAATCTGAATTCTAGCTATTGTAAAGTTAAGTAACAACCCAAGCTAGAAGTTCCCTGTCTAGTGCTGATCATAGAATTTGAATGAGATTGAAATCGATCACACACACACGCAAGGAAATTTCAGATTTGATGCAAACAAGGAGTATGATTGGGATGCAAGTGTTGCGATCAAACCTAACCAAAATTTTGCACCAAACAAGGATAGCACACTAGTTGCACTACTTGATATGAAAACTTTTAGCACTTGTGCACATAAACCTACTGATCTTTCAACCTTTCTTTCTCAGTTTTTCTCTATTCTTTTTTTTTACTTTTCTTTCTTCTCTTTTTTTTGACACACTTTTTTTTATAACTAAACACAAAGACCAGATTAAGACACTTGCACAATTAAGATAAGAACAAAACACAACCGGTAGCTATAATAGGATCAAAGTTTATGCGAAGGACATGATATGCGTTTTCAGATTTTTTTTGTAGGGATTTTCAGATATATAAAGAGGCTCTGTAACACCCCTGGGTGTTAAGCATGCATTATCATTCAAAGCATAAGCATTCAGCATCATTGCATGATTAACATTAATTGATTTGTAGCTCTTTCAAATTTAATGTGAAAAACAAATAAATGGGAACCCTAATTTTGATATAAGTGTTAAAAAGTTGGTGAACTTTTGAGAAGTAGCAATTTTAAATAATCTAGAATAAATCAACTTGATTATTGGAGCAAAATTTTGAATTCAAGTTTTCCTCAAATTCTGTTTTAAAAATATTCTAAGTAAATGAGTTTTTGATTTTAAATTAGCTTTAAATCTCAAATTCAAAATCTATTGAGAATTTTGAAAAGTGCTCTATATGAAAGTTGTAGAGAATAAAATTTTGAACAACTTTTATTTTGGGCCAAATTTATGAAAACCTCTTTTTCATCTCCAAATTCAATTTTGAAACAAAGAATTAAATCTGGAAAATATTTGGAAAAAGAAAAGTCAGATTTTCGCCTTAGTGGGCTTCGGCTTCCCTTTCGGCCTAGCTTCGCTGGCGGCCCGGCCCGCGCCCGCGTCGTCTCCCTCCCGCCCCCGCGCGCGCGCGCCCGCGCGAGGCGTCGTGGCGCCGCGGCAGCGCTCGGTCGCCGCGTGGCCGCACGCCGTCGGAGCCGCGCGACACGCGCCCTGTGGCCCCCGCAGCGTCCGCGCCCGCTTACCCCTCCGCGCGCTCGTCCCCCTCGGTTGCTCCCTCCATTCTCCCTCGCCCGCCCGCACAGCAGCAGCAAACTCCGCCTCCGCCTCCGCCGTCGCGCGCCTCGCCGGAGTTGGAGTTTCCCGCCGCTAGAGCTCACCGCCAACTGCTACATCTTGCATAGGGCTCCGCCACGACTCCACGAATCCTGTGCTCGCCCTATCGCGCCGTGGTAAGGCCCCCGTCAGCGGGAATGCCTCGCCGGAGTTGGTCGAGTTCACCGGCAGCGCACTGCCCCGTGAACTTCACCCCTCCGTCCCCCTTCTCGCTCTCTTCTCACGTGCACGAGCACCGCACTCACGTGGTGACGCTCACAGACCAACCCACACACCCTATCCCGGTCGGAGTTGGCCGGCCGGCGGTGAGCCGAGCCACCGTGCCGCCATGGCCGCCGGTGAGCATGCTCCTGAGCTCCTTTGACCGCGCTAGCTGGCTCGTTAGGTTCGCGCGAAGACGGAGATCACGATGACAGTCACGGCCTGACTGGAGACCTCGCCGTCGGCGAGAGCTCGTCGGTCAGCGCCGCCTCTGGCCGACTGCGGCTGACGGGTGGGCCCGTCTGACCCATGGGTCCCGCCTGTCTGTCTCAGCGTCTCGGTTTCGGGTGTCACAGCGGGGTGCACGTAGCGTTTAAAGCCGGTTTTGATTTTCGGTTTTAAAGAAATTGATTTCTAGAAAATCTGAAAAAGGCTTCTAAAAATTGTATCTCAAGTTTTATAGCTCCAAAAATCATGAAACAAATTGTGAAATGTTCCTTTTGAATAGATCTACAGTTTAAAAATATCTCATGTGATTTTTGTGACACTCTACTGTGCAATTTTATTTAATTGCTATAAATGCTGATATCTTAGAAAAAGTGTAGTAAATAAAATAATAAAGGGAAAAATGTGATTCTTGTGGCATTAATCTTTATTTGTGATATACTTTCTAGGAAAAATATTAGTGAAGCATGTTCTGTGGAAAAATATTGAAGTGTAGTTCAAATGCTTTTAATTGGTAATATCTGTTATTTTTATTATAGAGTAAAAATTGTATACAACATACATGTGATAATTTTTGTAGTATGTTAGTTTACTGTTAGTAACCTAAGAAAATTGTGAAATCTGTTGTTTGATACTTTTTCTAGTATAAAATAAATTCATGCTCACATTTGGGCTATAGCTTGTTTATTTTGTACAGGCAGTTTTACTTGTGCAATTCTCATGAAAATTTAGTGGTAGGTTAGTTAGGGTAAGAGTAGTCTACTGTAATTTTTGTAGATTTTTATCTACACCAGAGATAGGTGTTGTTGTGTAACCCTAGCTAAATAGGAAATAAAAGATTATTCTTTATGAGAAATTGAGAGAAATAAAATATGTTTGGTGTATCTTTGAAGCATCATGATGCCTTGCTGATGTTATGGATGAATTAGGTTGGTAAGCTTTGATAGCTTAGGTTCACTTGTATGTGTAGATGGTAGGCTAACTAATAGAAGGATAAGGTGTATGTTTTAGGTTACATGTTCTTGGATGACGTTGACTACCTTGTAGAAGAAATAATTATATTCAAACTGCTCATTCCATGTGCTCATCTGCATCTCATGTCATCAAAGCACTCCACCGCATTTCGATGCATTCTTCGCATGTTTCCTTATGCACTTGCATCATACAGGATCGCAGGAGGAGTTGCAGGCAGCAGTTCCGGAGGAGCAGGCTTGGACGGATCAGCAGGAACCCCAGGCACAGGAGGTGCCCGAGGAGGAAGAGTCAGGCGAGGAACTGCCAGAGTGCGTCGATCACCACCCTAGTTCGTTCGAAAGAGGCAAGCCCCGGAGCATTTTAAGCCTCCTAAATTTATAAAAAAGTTATTTCGTATTGCATGAATTATAGTTATATATTGTTGCATTAAGTTATAGGAGTTGAATGAAACCGTTGTTGCATTACTATCCTTGTCCACCAGATTACTGTTACCTTATTAGGTCAGGATCGAGTAAATTGCTTAGCCATGCTTAGACCGGTAGAAGTCGGGTGATTTCCTGTCACCTGCGAGTTATAGGTGGATACCGGGTTATGGTTAGCTGCAATTGTGATCATGAATAATAACCAAGTGTTGATGGATAAACGGAGACCGGGCGGAGTCTTATAGGGTTTTGGACTATAGTGATTCCGTCTATGTCGGTTAAGGACCGATCGTTGCTCGTCCCTCTTGTCATGTTGAACGCATGCCTCACATTTAGCTGGCCGAATAAAGTACCTTTCGACCGCGAAGCTAGCGACACTTTTTGAGCCGGGATAAACTCGGGTTGGCAGACTGGCGTTGAAGGGGGTGTACGGGGACGCGAAGAGTGAGCCCAAGGTGCGTCCTGGCAGTCGGGCGGTCCCTGGGTAGTGCGATCCATGATTGTTATCCCGCGGCTTCTCGGAAAGTGTCATTGGTGATCTACGCGACCCTGACGGGGGAAGCATGGTTTGTGTGAGGAATAAATCTCCAGCTGGATAGGAATTCGATTCGAATCGCCGTCGCTCCCGGTTAGTGAGCACTTGACTCGAGCTATGGCATCGTAGTATTAATGATGGAACACGGATGGTTATGTGTATAATGTTGGAAATGCTAAACCTGAGATGGTAACCTTTGATGTTAATGGTTAATCAAGTGATTGCTTTAGCATAGGTGCTTACCTAGATTGAATAGGTTATAGTAAATATGATGCAAAAAGGACTTAAATGAGTTTACTCATAACAACTTGTGCTTTTCGCAAAGGAGTCAAGCCAATCCAGTTTTTATAGCCTTGCATGCTCCTTGGTGTCTTTTTATTTCTGGTTTTTGACGGGTAAGTCTAGCTGAGTACATCCTCGTACTCAGGGCGTTGTTCCCATTGTTGTTGCAGATGGTCAGATGTACTACGGGTACTGCTCCAACTGTCTGTATCCGGCGATGGGTGACAACTAGGACCTTGGGCAAGGGTCTTTCTGTTAGTCTTATCTACTGCTTTTGTGGACCATGACCATCGACTGGCACTGTAACTAAACTAAGTGTGTGTGCGTAAAGTTATTTGCTTCCGCTACTTTATGTTGAACTATGTTGTAATAACTTCTATTTCCGAACTCCGATGTATCTTACCTTTATGATCAGATTTATGTATCGTGTGAATTGTGGCTGCTAAATCAGTACGATCTTGGTTGTATGTTAGTGGTTTTGAAATCCTTCGGGATTTCACGGAATCTCGAGTTATACGGGCTTAAGTTTGTTAAATTAACCGCCTCGGTGGAAGATTTTCTTACTTAATTTCGTATAATTACGTTGATCCGTTACAGCTGGCATCGGAGCATGGTTTAGCATGCTACTGTTCACATGGGTATTTAAAAAAATAAAACTGTGTTTTCAAATAAGCTTTTGAACTTAAAAGTGTGCCAGTGGTCATATCCTTTATGCCCGATAAGGACTCTAGGTGGCTTAATTAAGTACTAACTTGGGGGTTTGCATCATATTTTAAATTTCGTCGCTCATACGGCGTGCTATGGTATGAGTGCCATTCACTTGAGTGGTAATGTATGGATCCTTTACCTCTACGCCTTGGTAAGTGAGAGTTGTGAGTGCATGGTCGGATACACTGCCGATCTAGGGGAGTGCTTATGTGATACCAAAATACTTACGTGCCCTGCGCCTGTTTGTATGAGGGTATCCAAATTGTGGGGAATTCCGTCCTGCAGTGACGATGCCGTCAATAGGACGACGATTCGGGTAGTTGTTACCGTTATACTCGTATCTGGGGATGCGTGTAGAGCGAGTAACTTACTTTACTGCTTTCTGCACATTTTCATACTGTGAGGTTTGGGCTGAAGTGATTTCCTTTCTGCAGGTACATAACAACGCTTTCGAGTAGTACGTGTTAGTTACGTTACAAGAGATCGTTGTATGCCACCGATTATTCCGTTAGTAGTCATTAGTTTTCTAAGCTTGTGAGGACGTACTGAACGTGCATGCATCATGTGTGCATTTCATTCATGGCACTGTTCCTCCCCTTATAAGTTGATTATCTCATTTTGATAAAAATGCCAACTTAAAAATCTGTTCTCACCACGGTAATAAAATTTTTGCTACAGATGGCACGTACCAAGCAGACCGCTCGCAAGTCCACCGGCAGAGCTCCCCGTCATCAGCTTGCTCAGCGCACTCGCCAGCGTCACACTTTTCTTGGAGAGTTTGGGATGCCTACACTCTTGTGGAGAGTGCTCAGCTATGTAGGCTATCATGATGGGATGGAGCCCCGCTACTTTTGGTCAAATGAGCGGTTGGGTGAAGGACTTTTGGTGACTGTGGAAGCAGTAGTTCGTCCCCGAGGTGATGGTTCTGAGTGGACCGGTTGGCGTTTTGAGTCAACTGGCAGGACCCCTGAAGAAGCCGCTGAGAGGGCAGCCTTTGGAATCCTGAGAGATATCATGGATCGTTTTCCTCAGGAGTTGGCAGCGACTATAGCGGGAGTCTTTCCGAGGGGCAACCCCTCCACTGACTCGTGGCAGCAAGCCAGGGGCAGGTCTCGGGAGATTAGCGCAGCAGAGGCACAGAACAGTGACAACCCCGCTATGAGTGCCATGTTCGCAGTGATGAGGGCCTTCGATGGAGTGGAAGGTAGTCTGAGACGTGTTTCTAGTGCTCTTGGTCAGGCTCGCGATGACCGCCGTCAGCTTCAGAGAGAGCACGACGCCGAGATTGAGAGGCTCACTGCTGAGATGGCTCAGTTGACTCGTCAGAGAGATCAGGCCACTCAGAGGACTATGACTTTTGAGGGAGATGTACGTGCCCTGAGAGAGCAGCTTGGGCAACTGACCACCACCCACAGGAATGCTGAGAGCATGTTGGCTCATGTGCTCCATCAGAGGAATGAAGCCTGGTCCGCAGAGAATGTGTTGAGAGCTAGACAGTTTGAGCTCGAGCAGCGGCTGGCTGATGCCGAAGAGTACAACGATAACTTGCATGAAGAGGTCCATCGGCTGAACAATCAGCTTAACCCTTATGACCTTCCTGGCGCAGCAGAGATGGATTTGGATGCAGACGAAGATCCTGAAGAGCCCGTGGCGCCAGCTGAGGAGCACGACGACGCTGCAGTCGGCGACAACGCCAACGTCTCTGACCTAGATAGCGATCACGATGAGTAGGCTAGTAGTTGTTGCACTAGCTACTAGGTTCCGTTTGCATGGTCTTTTGCTTGTTGGCACTTTGGACATGTAATAATGAGTAGAAAGACTAAAGCTTGATGTAAGGTTGGAAAGTTTGGATGTGTTTGTGGCGGTATCCGAACGTCCAAAGTCCAGTGTATGTATGCTGGCAACTTGGTTGTAATGGACGCGATGTGTGTGCTTTAAGTAATATAATTAGTGATGTTGTGTTAATTGGAATGAATTATTGTGCCCCTGTTTTATTGTATGAATTTATTCTCTCCAGTGAATTCAGTTCGGCATGATTTTTCATTCGGTCGCGATTCCTACAACATCACCTAATAATTACTGTTGCTGAAACATGCAGATGCCGAACACTCGTCGTACCGTGTATGGTACCGCTGAGGCTGGTGGAAGTGCAGCTGCTAATGATGACCGAGATCCACCACCGCCTCCTCCACCTTACACTGCGGAACATTTTTTCGCCCAATTTTTGGGAAGCCAACGAAACATGGAGAGCATGCAACAGAATATGGAAGCGGCGCTACGCAGTATTGCAGATAATACCCGTCGGGGGATAAACCCGGTAGGTCACGAAGCAAATCCGCACAGCAGTTTCAAGGACTTCATGGATACTCGTCCACCGATCTTCAAGGAAGCCGCAGAACCTTTAGATGCAGAAGAGTGGATTAATACGATGGAAGATAAGTTTCGTGTCTTAAGAATGACTGAAGTGTTGAAGACTGAGTACGCAGCTCATCAGCTTCAAGGTCCGGCAGGAATGTGGTGGAAGCATCACCGCACCACTTTTCCTCCCCATGCCCATATCTCTTGGAGGGAGTTCACTGAAGCCTTCCGTGGAACATACATTCCACCTGGTCTGACTGAGATGAAGCTTGGGGAATTCCTGGCATTAAATCAAGGCACGAAGACTGTGACTCAATACCTGCATGCCTTTAATAACCTGAGCCGTTATGCTCCGGACATGGTGGGTACTGATGCCAAGAAGATCGCTAGTTTCAAGAGAGGCCTGAGTCCCAAGATGATGAAACATGTGGGTACAAACATGAGGACTAGTTTCAATGACTTCGTTAGCGACTGTTTGAAGCAAGAGAAGAACAACCATGTGTATGCTGCTTCCAAGATCCGTAAGAGGGCTTTCGAGTCGGGTTCGTCTCAGTCCAGGACCCCAGTAGCCAACCGCCCGGCTTATCGATCGCCTGCCCCAGGTGCAAGGTTTAGGCCACCGCAAAGGAGGAATCAGAATGCTCAGCCACCCCAGAGGAACCAGAAGCCGTTCAAGATGGCATTGCCTCAAGCAAAGGCAGGACAAGGCAGTTCATCTGGAACTGTGGCTCAGGTGAAGGGACCGTGCTTCAACTGCAACCAACCTAGACACTTTGCAAAGTATTGTCCCTACCCTAAGAAACAGCAAACGCAGTATCAAGCTCGTGTGCACCACACCACTGTGGATGACATCCCTGAGGGAGAACCGGTGACAGCTGGTATGTTTTCTATCAACAATCACCCTGCAGTAGTTTTGTTTGATTCCGGATCATCTCATTCCTTTGTAAGTCAAGCATTCGTTAAGAGACATGAGCAAAAGATAGTTGAATTGGAATGCGCATATAAAATCAGTTCAGCTGGGGCTGATCTGTTGACTAATCAGATTGTTCAGGGAGTAACCCTAAACATATCGAACCGGCAATATAAACTTAACCTGATAGTCATGCCAGGGTTAGTTTTGGATGTGATCATGGGTATGAACTGGATGAATCAGATGGGAGTTGTAATTGATGTTGGAGGAAGGAGTATCTCTCTTAAGGAACCCAGTGGGGAAGGCACCTTTCGGGTGATCCTACCTCGGAGGGTAGACCTAGCTAGCACATCTTGTGCGGTACAAACTACTCTGCTAGTCCAGATTCCAGTGGTCTGTGAGTTTCCAGATGTGTTTCCAGAGGAGTTACCTGGACTCCCACCAGACCGGGAGGTTGAGTTTGCCATTGAGTTAATTCCAGGAACAGCACCGATTTCAAGAAGGCCTTATCGGATGCCTCCCAATGAGTTAGCAGAACTGAAAAAGCAACTTCAGGATTTGCTAAGGAAAGGGTTGATTCGTCCCAGCTCGTCCGAATGGGGATGCCCCGCTCTGTTTGTGAAAAAGAAGAAGGATAACTCCTTACGCATGTGCGTGGATTATCGGCCACTGAATGCAGTGACAATTAAAAACAAGTATCCTCTTCCTCGGATTGATATCTTGTTTGACCAATTGTCCAAAGCCAAAGTGTTCTCTAAAATAGATCTGAGATCAGGGTACCACCAGATAAAGATTAGGCCGCAGGATGTGCCTAAGACTGCGTTCTCTACCAGATATGGTTTGTACGAGTATCTTGTCATGTCCTTCGGGTTGACAAATGCTCCTGCATATTTTATGTACCTGATGAATTCGGTTTTCATGCCCGAGTTGGACAAGTTTGTGATAGTGTTCATTGATGACATACTGATATACTCAGAAAATGAAGAAGAACATGCGGAACACCTCAGGATAGTCTTGACTAGACTCAGAGAACATCGACTGTATGCTAAGTTCAGCAAGTGTGAGTTCTGGCTTAGGACAGTTCCTTTTCTCGGCCACGTGTTGTCTGAAAATGGCATTTCTGTCGACCCCAGTAAGGTACAAGAGGTTATGAACTGGAAGTCACCAATTTCAGTTAACGAAGTTCGCAGTTTCCTTGGTTTAGCCAGTTACTACCGTCGCTTCATACCAGATTTCTCGAAGATTGCCAAACCAATGACAAGCCTGTTACAGAAGGATCATAAGTTTGTATGGACAGAGGAGTGCGAAGCAGCCTTCCGTACCTTGCGGATGTTGTTGACCACTGCTCCTGTTCTGGCCCAGCCAGATATAGAAAAGCCGTTTGATGTTTTCTGTGACGCATCCAAGAATGGGTTAGGATGTGTGCTAATGCAAAATGGGAAAAGTCGTTGCTTACGCCTCACGGCAATTGAGGAAGCATGAAGTTAACTACCCTACACATGATTTAGAGCTTGCAGCAGTGGTACATGCTCTAAAGATTTGGAGGCACTACCTGTTGGGTAATGTGTGTAATATCTTCACAGATCATAAGAGTCTCAAATACATCTTTACCCAATCTGAGTTGAACATGCGACAGCGGAGATGGTTAGAGTTGATAAAGGACTACAATCTGAACGTGCACTATCACCCTGGAAAGGCTAATGTAGTAGCAGATGCACTGAGCAGAAAATCCCATGCTATTGATGTGCAACCGTTGTTTGAAGAAGGGTTCAATTTGTTACATCCTGCTGTGTTGCATAATGTTTAGGTCAGTTGTACTCTGGAAAGCCAGATCATTGATGGTCAGAAAACAGATAAGGGAATCTTTCATATTAAAGAAAGGATGAAGAGAGAACCCACCAAACACTTTCGATTGGATGACCAAGGAGTGTTATGGTTCAAGGATCGCCTGGTAGTACCTAAGGATAGAGAGCTTAAGAACAAGTTGATGGATGAGGCCCATCGTTCTAAGTTATCTATTCACCCCGGAAGTAGTAAAATGTATCAAGATTTGCGACCCTGTTATTGGTGGACTAAGATGAAAAAGGAAATTGCAGCATACGTTGCTCGTTGCGACATGTGTTGTAGAGTTAAAGCTCTTCACATGAGACCTGCAGGACTTCTGCAACCCTTGTCGGTACCCGATTGGAAGTGGGACGATATAAGTATGGACTTTATCACTGGTCTCCCCACCACACAAAAAGGGCATGATTCTATTTGGGTAATAGTAGATCGTCTCACCAAGTCAGCTCACTTTCTGCCTGTTAAGACGACATTCCGACCACCTCAATATGCAGAGAAGTACATTGCCGAGATTGTCAGACTGCACGGGATACCAAAAACGATTGTGTCCGATCGTGGTTCGCAGTTTACCTCTCACTTTTGGGAACATCTGCATCAAGGTTTGGGTACTAGTTTGATTCGTAGCACAGCTTACCACCCACAGACGGATGGGCAAACCGAAAGAGTTAATGCGGTACTCGAAGATATGCTTAGAGCTTGTGTACTATCATCCAGAGGCTCATGGGAATCCTGGTTACCATTGGCAGAATTCGCTTACAACAACAGTTACCAAGAGAGTATCAAGATGGCACCTTTTGAAGCCTTGTATGGCAGGAAGTGCAGGACACCGTTAAATTGGGTAGAGCCTGGAGAAAGAAGGTTTTATGGAATTGATTTTGTCGATGAGGCAGAGAAAAAGGTCCGTGTTATCCAACAAAACATGCAAGCTGCACAGTCTCGTCAGAAGAGTTATGCAGACAAGAGAAGAAGAACATTGGAGTTCCAAGTAGGTGACTACGTCTATTTGAAGGTTACCCCAATGAAGAAGAAACGGTTCGGAATCAAGAAGAAACTGTCTACAAGATATATAGGACCCTACCAGATCATAGAGAAAAAGGGTCCCGTGGCGTACAAGTTGCAGTTACCAGAAGAGATGAGTTCGATATTTCCCGTTTTTCACGTGTCCCAACTGAAGAAGTGTCTGCGTGTTCCAGAGGAGAGGATAGAACCTCAGGGTGTTCGGATCAAGGCAGACTTGGAGTATCGCGAGCAACCGGTTCGAGTCCTGGATACTAAGGACCGAGTCACTCGAAATAAAGTGGTCACAACCTACAAGATTCAATGGAGCCACCATGATGAGAGCGATGCTTCTTGGGAAACAGGAGAATATCTTCAAACCGCGTATAAAGCTTTTTACGATAAGTGGTTCGTAACTCAAAATCTCGGGACGAGATTCTTATAAGGGGGGAGGGCTGTAACACCCCTGGGTGTTAAGCATGCATTATCATTCAAAGCATAAGCATTCAGCATCATTGCATGATTAACATTAATTGATTTGTAGCTCTTTCAAATTTAATGTGAAAAACAAATAAATGGGAACCCTAATTTTGATATAAGTGTTAAAAAGTTGGTGAACTTTTGAGAAGTAGCAATTTTAAATAATCTAGAATAAATCAACTTGATTATTGGAGCAAAATTTTGAATTCAAGTTTTCCTCAAATTCTGTTTTAAAAATATTCTAAGTAAATGAGTTTTTGATTTTAAATTAGCTTTAAATCTCAAATTCAAAATCTATTGAGAATTTTGAAAAGTGCTCTATATGAAAGTTGTAGAGAATAAAATTTTGAACAACTTTTATTTTGGGCCAAATTTATGAAAACCTCTTTTTCATCTCCAAATTCAATTTTGAAACAAAGAATTAAATCTGGAAAATATTTGGAAAAAGAAAAGTCAGATTTTCGCCTTAGTGGGCTTCGGCTTCCCTTTCGGCCCAGCTTCGCTGGCGGCCCGGCCCGCGCCCGCGTCGTCTCCCTCCCGCCCCCGCGCGCGCGCGCCCGCGCGAGGCGTCGTGGCGCCGCGGCAGCGCTCGGTCGCCGCGTGGCCGCACGCCGTCGGAGCCGCGCGACACGCGCCCTGTGGCCCCCGCAGCGTCCGCGCCCGCTTACCCCTCCGCGCGGTCGTCCCCCTCGGTTGCTCCCTCCATTCTCCCTCGCCCGCCCGCACAGCAGCAGCAAACTCCGCCTCCGCCTCCGCCGTCGCGCGCCTCGCCGGAGTTGGAGTTTCCCGCCGCTAGAGCTCACCGCCAACTGCTACATCTTGCATAGGGCTCCGCCACGACTCCACGAATCCTGTGCTCGCCCTATCGCGCCGTGGTAAGGCCCCCGTCAGCGGGAATGCCTCGCCGGAGTTGGTCGAGTTCACCGGCAGCGCACTGCCCCGTGAACTTCACCCCTCCGTCCCCCTTCTCGCTCTCTTCTCACGTGCACGAGCACCGCACTCACGTGGTGACGCTCACAGACCAACCCACACACCCTATCCCGGTCGGAGTTGGCCGACCGGCGGTGAGCCGAGCCACCATGCCGCCATGGCCGCCAGTGAGCATGCTCCTGAGCTCCTTTGACCGCGCTAGCTGGCTCGTTAGGTTCGCGCGAAGACGGAGATCACGATGACAGTCACGGCCTGACTGGAGACCTCGCCGTCGGCGAGAGCTCGTCGGTCAGCGCCGCCTCTGGCCGACTGCGGCTGACGGGTGGGCCCGTCTGACCCATGGGTCCCGCCTGTCTGTCTCAGCGTCTCGGTTTCGGGTGTCACAGCGGGGTGCACGTAGCGTTTAAAGCCGGTTTTGATTTTCGGTTTTAAAGAAATTGATTTCCAGAAAATCTGAAAAAGGCTTCTAAAAATTGTATCTCAAGTTTTATAGCTCCAAAAATCATGAAACAAATTGTGAAATGTTCCTTTTGAATAGATCTACAGTTTAAAAATATCTCATGTGATTTTTGTGACACTCTACTGTGCAATTTTATTTAATTGCTATAAATGCTGATATCTTAGAAAAAGTGTAGTAAATAAAATAATAAAGGGAAAAATGTGATTCTTGTGGCATTAATCTTTATTTGTGATATACTTTCTAGGAAAAATATTAGTGAAGCATGTTCTGTGGAAAAATATTGAAGTGTAGTTCAAATGCTTTTAATTGGTAATATCTGTTATTTTTATTATAGAGTAAAAATTGTATACAACATACATGTGATAATTTTTGTAGTATGTTAGTTTACTGTTAGTAACCTAAGAAAATTGTGAAATCTGTTGTTTGATACTTTTTCTAGTATAAAATAAATTCATGCTCACATTTGGGCTATAGCTTGTTTATTTTGTACAGGCAGTTTTACTTGTGCAATTCTCATGAAAATTTAGTGGTAGGTTAGTTAGGGTAAGAGTAGTCTACTGTAATTTTTGTAGATTTTTATCTACACCAGAGATAGGTGTTGTTGTGTAACCCTAGCTAAATAGGAAATAAAAGATTATTCTTTATGAGAAATTGAGAGAAATAAAATATGTTTGGTGTATCTTTGAAGCATCATGATGCCTTGCTGATGTTATGGATGAATTAGGTTGGTAAGCTTTGATAGCTTAGGTTCACTTGTATGTGTAGATGGTAGGCTAACTAATAGAAGGATAAGGTGTATGTTTTAGGTTACATGTTCTTGGATGACGTTGACTACCTTGTAGAAGAAATAATTATATTCAAACTGCTCATTCCATGTGCTCATCTGCATCTCATGTCATCAAAGCACTCCACCGCATTTCGATGCATTCTTCGCATGTTTCCTTATGCACTTGCATCATACAGGATCGCAGGAGGAGTTGCAGGCAGCAGTTCCGGAGGAGCAGGCTTGGACGGATCAGCAGGAACCCCAGGCACAGGAGGTGCCCGAGGAGGAAGAGTCAGGCGAGGAACTGCCAGAGTGCGTCGATCACCACCCTAGTTCGTTCGAAAGAGGCAAGCCCCGGAGCATTTTAAGCCTCCTAAATTTATAAAAAAGTTATTTCGTATTGCATGAATTATAGTTATATATTGTTGCATTAAGTTATAGGAGTTGAATGAAACCGTTGTTGCATTACTATCCTTGTCCACCAGATTACTGTTACCTTATTAGGTCAGGATCGAGTAAATTGCTTAGCCATGCTTAGACCGGTAGAAGTCGGGTGATTTCCTGTCACCTGCGAGTTATAGGTGGATACCGGGTTATGGTTAGCTGCAATTGTGATCATGAATAATAACCAAGTGTTGATGGATAAACGGAGACCGGGCGGAGTCTTATAGGGTTTTGGACTATAGTGATTCCGTCTGTGTCGGTTAAGGACCGATCGTTGCTCGTCCCTCTTGTCATGTTGAACGCATGCCTCACATTTAGCTGGCCGAATAAAGTACCTTTCGACCGCGAAGCTAGCGACACTTTTTGAGCCGGGATAAACTCGGGTTGGCAGACTGGCGTTGAAGGGGGTGTACGGGGATGCGAAGAGTGAGCCCAAGGTGCGTCCTGGCAGTCGGGCGGTCCCTGGGTAGTGCGATCCATGATTGTTATCCCGCGGCTTCTCGGAAAGTGTCATTGGTGATCTACGCGACCCTGACGGGGGAAGCATGGTTTGTGTGAGGAATAAATCTCCAGCTAGATAGGAATTCGATTCGAATCGCCGTCGCTCCCGGTTAGTGAGCACTTGACTCGAGCTATGGCATCGTAGTATTAATGATGGAACACGGATGGTTATGTGTATAATGTTGGAAATGCTAAACCTGAGATGGTAACCTTTGATGTTAATGGTTAATCAAGTGATTGCTTTAGCATAGGTGCTTACCTAGATTGAATAGGTTATAGTAAATATGATGCAAAAAGGACTTAAATGAGTTTACTCATAACAACTTGTGCTTTTCGCAAAGGAGTCAAGCCAATCCAGTTTTTATAGCCTTGCATGCTCCTTGGTGTCTTTTTATTTCTGGTTTTTGACGGGTAAGTCTAGCTGAGTACATCCTCGTACTCAGGGCGTTGTTCCCATTGTTGTTGCAGATGGTCAGATGTACTACGGGTACTGCTCCAACTGTCTGTATCCGGCGATGGGTGACAACTAGGACCTTGGGCAAGGGTCTTTCTGTTAGTCTTATCTACTGCTTTTGTGGACCATGACCATCGACTGGCACTGTAACTAAACTAAGTGTGTGTGCGTAAAGTTATTTGCTTCCGCTACTTTATGTTGAACTATGTTGTAATAACTTCTATTTCCGAACTCCGATGTATCTTACCTTTATGATCAGATTTATGTATCGTGTGAATTGTGGCTGCTAAATCAGTACGATCTTGGTTGTATGTTAGTGGTTTTGAAATCCTTCGGGATTTCACGGAATCTCGAGTTATACGGGCTTAAGTTTGTTAAATTAACCGCCTCGGTGGAAGATTTTCTTACTTAATTTCGTATAATTACGTTGATCCGTTACAGGCTCAAAGGACACGCAAAGGATAATGATCAGCAACTAAAACAAAGACTCTAATGAACTGAAACTTAACAAAACTCACTAAAATAACAGATTGAAACAAAGGGCTAAACGAATGTATTTTTTTAGGCTTTTTGGTGGATAGGACGAAACAAAAAATATAAGTAGCTAAGGAAAAAAAAATCCTACCGTGGTAACGAAAGCTTTGATACCAGATGATACGCTCAGGGGGTCCCGATCTTCACGACGTAGGATGATCACCGATAACTAGCTGAAGAACAGCCGGATAACTTGCTGCAGGCAGCGATAACTAGTGCAACCTGGCAAATAAAACTCGAAGCCAACCACCGTCTTTAACCGGCAACCTGAATCGAGGATTCGCCCAACCACACTCTCAAAGAACCAACCAACACAGCCTACAATCAATCGAGGAAACCTCGAAGGGAGTAGGAGCACCAATTGGGAGCGGATGAAGCCGCCGCTTCTGTAAATCTCGCAAAGGAAATCACAAGAGCAAAGGGGTAGAGATCTCTCTCAATATTTGTTAGCACACAGCTGAACAAAAGGGGGGTTTGTATTCTATTATCAATTGTCTGAGATTACAATGAGTCTAGGAGGTATTTATACTAGCAACAGCCCTGCTAGATAGGTGGAAACTCGAAAAGAAAAATATAAGACGCACTATGTGAACGGGCCTCCTCGAGATGCCTTCCTGGAGAATTTTCGCGTGGCTGTTGGTCTTCAGCGCAGTCTTCAGTGTTTTGGCAATAACTCTATCTTGGAAACTCCAAATGACATGCGGTTTGTTGGGTTGGAAAGTTAACTTGATAACATTTCACACCATGTGCAGCATGTACCACGAAATATTGTAGATTGGTATAGTTTTGCATGGGAACTTGGACATCAGGCTGACTGCTGACTAGCTGACCAGTCTGTACTAAATCAGTCGAATCTTAACATTGGAGAATCCAAATCAAGTGAGAGAACTTGGGCTTGAAACTAGACTTGATAAGCTTTCCAACAAGTCCTCATGGGCCTTCATAGCTTTTGTGAGCAAAAAGTTGTGACTGATTCTTTCTAATGGTTCTGTCACACTGGACTGGCTCGAACGTGATCCTCCTCTTTGTTTCACCCTTGGTGTCTTCTTGTCATCCTCCGTGGTGCACCTAAGCAATAGCAACGTGCACGACTTAGGTAGTATATAATTCTCATTAACATTAAAATGATTTTCAGAAAGTAGCGCGTGCACCTCTTGTTGTAGCTTCTTGGCTCGACTACGTGTAATTGGTCCATCAAAGACTTGGACTGGTGTTGGTGTAGCTTGACTTGGAGGTTGTAACATGTTGTTGGTTGACATGGTCATATCATCATACATTGTCAAGGCTGTTACATGACTTACTTCGTATAGGCTTGCAAGACTTGACGGCACTGACATGCCCAACTCTGTCCATGTCGACAAGCTTAGGCGTTTTTACCCCTAATTCTAAAATACAGATATGTACCTTTTTTCTGTACTACTTTTGTACTTTGAATTATGATATATATATATACTTGACTACAGTTGACTACAGTGTTTACATTGTTGATTCTACAACTACAACAACTTTTTTGATAAAACCAATACATCGATCAATCCTTTCGGGTTCTCGGAGCAGCTCTGTCCTCGACCTCACTCATAGCATGCACGAGATCCGCCCTTTGCATTTTGGGTGGTCGATAGATGCCCTTTGGCCAGACCAGTCGTACCCTTACGTGTATACAGGCCCTGTCAGCCTTACACTCGGATCACTGGCCTCTTCAAAGCCATACAGACCTACAGGATGACATCGATTACGCTGGAACAACTAAAAATAGAACATTCTGCTTGTCTAACTTAGTTCTCATCGATTATGCTGGAACAACTAAAATAGAACATTCTACTGCTCTAATTTAGTTAAATTCGCACACAGTACAAAGCTTCAACATTTTTTCATACAAAAACATAAACAACTTTACATTGTACTACTCATTACCTTATTACAAGCTCACCTCTTTGCAGGCACGAGTTTATAATAAGCTTATGAAAACTAACTTCTCCTATGAACTATTCGTAGGTTCCTCCTACTATTGGCCCTTTGGTAGTTCCAAGACCTTTGGCATGGTCGAGGATGGAGCAGAACGTGCTTCGCTGGAAGCCAGAGATGGTGGCATGAGTATTTGACCCACGTACAACTAAATTGTTCCTCCAGTTGATGGGGCTGCAGCTAGGCATAAGATGATGTCCTTGGTGATTGTGGCAACATGCTTCATCTCCTCTGACTGCAGCTCGTCAGCTCGCTCCACCCCGACCTCCTTGGGATAACCGGCTTCCAGGCGAGCAATATCCAACAAAGGGTAGTGGGCACATACCAAGCTAAGTACATGTGCACCCACATACTCCTTGATGTCCTTTGTCCATTGTTGGAGCCATCCCCAAGCTTTTTGGGATTTCTCGACCGGGCCTGTTTTTGGTGCCTCCACTTCAGCTTCGGTGGAGTCAGCGCCAATGACATCGAGCACTGGTGCGATCCCTTTCACCATCTCAGCACAGGCGTGCTTCCAAGTCTCTTGCTCCTTGATGAGTATCTTGCATTTGCCATTAAGGGCTTCTTGCTCCTTCATGACCTTGTTGCACTTCTGGGACCATGCCTCAATCTTTTTTGCACCAGCCTGGTTTTGAAGCTCTAGGTCATCGTGGTCTTTCTTCATCTTTACAACTGCAAGGTGTCATGTCGATAAGAATTTAACGCCGCAAACTTAAATGAAAGCTATGACAATGATGAGGAATACTTACTCTCTAGATCCTTAGCTAATTTAGCATTATCCTCCTTCATGGCCTGCTATATTTGTAGCCATTTGGTCTTCTCTTCGGTTAGCCAGTCACGCTCAGCAGCTACCTGAGCATTTTCTTCACGAAGCGGCTGATTTCGATGTCCAGACCTATATCAATACTCTGATTATGAATAGTACAGTAATACAGCACCCTACAGAGCTCGAGTACCTAACAATAGAAGGGACCCTTACTCGATCGATCTCTGTTTCTCGATCACTTCCAGCTGTTGAAGTATGGTGCGCATTTTTTTCTTCATGATCAATGCTTTGCTTCTCATAACTCTCTAACTGTTGTTGCAGTTTCTTCTGTTCTGCACTTAGCTATTTGTTTTTCTTGGCTACAGTCTGTAGTACATAGGATCACAAAGCAATTCTTATGGATTATACAATAATAGATTATACAGTTGCGAGAGGCTTACCTTCACTTCCTCTAGGAATATTTTGCCAAATGTTTCTACGGCCTTGACCTCGTCTCCTACTGGGATCTCCATAGTGTAGGAGTGGGTACCACAAAATCTGCTTTCTTCTTCATAGTGCCCGAGGATTTCTTCCATGGCTGGGGCTGAAGACTCGACTTTTTCTCCTGGTCTAGCACTTCTAGTTGGCTCCTTCGTGGTCCCAACAACCTCTATAGATTTTGGGACTTGTTGTCTGAGGCCGGCTAGGGTTGTTCTTGTTTCCATGAGGCCGGTTGGGGCTGTTCTAGATTTTCTGGGGCTAGCTGGTGCTGTCGTTCTGGTTGTGGGGCCTCCTGTGGATGTTTCATTAGCTCTGGGGCCCCACCATCTCCTGACTACCCCAAAATTTTTGTTTGCGGACTAGGAGCAGATGCTGAAGGAGCTTGCAACTCGGGGACTACCCTCTCTGCTCTGGTCTGCCCTAGGACCTGCCGCTCGGTGATGGCAGTATTAGGTGGTGGCGGTGTTGCACCACCAGATAGTTCTTCTGGCCTTTGGGTCGATGCAGAGCTATACAAATCCATAACAAGTTTCAAAGGTGATGATATTGACCAATTATGTTATACTCATACAAGTTTTCGACGACTTACAGGTCTATACCGCAGAATACGGTGGCAAACCGAGATTTCTTCACCTTCTCGGGCCTGGCACCCTTCTCTGCCACTGGTCCAGTGGTCGGGACTGGCTTAGCCACGTCGCTTCTAACAACGGCAGTAGGCTTTGGGATTCCTGAGGCCTATGCCTGTGGTTGCGGTGGTCAAGGTGGTGGCTCAATTGTTGGCAACGGCGTGTCGGCTCCTGCCTTCTAGCAAGCCGCTCCCTCCGGCTGCTGGCTACAATACCGGAGACCTCCTCGACCTCCTCATCTCCCTCTTCTGTCCAGTCAGCAATAAGGCATCGACGTTTGCTTGCTGGGTCCTCTGCCTCTTTTAGGTCAATTACCCCTTCTAGATTTTCATCCGAGGAGGTCCCTTGTGAGGTCTGGCCCCTTTTCTTCATTGGGGCAACAATTGGTTTCTTGCCTGCAAGTCGGCTGGCTTGCTCTGATTCATCCTCAATTGCAAGTCAATCAACTTCGGAAGGATTGTTATCCATGGGCAGCAGTTGTGCATCATGGGCCCGCGGCACGACCTCAGGCCACTCCACGCCTAGAGGATAAGAGACGAACGCTTGCGCTCTCTCCTATCCATTAAACTGGGCAATAGATAGCAACACGAATATCAGAATGTCAGCACACCAAAAAAGTGGTTATTATGCAGAGTGTCAATCACAAGGATAAACTAGCAGACAACATTTGACTTACTAGTGGTGGTGGGCGAGTAAGCTTGAACGCTGGCTCGATGACTGTCAGCTTCTTGAAGTTGGGATCCTTTAGATTAAACAGGTCTCAGACCCTGATCTTCACTTCTTTCAGTTTGAGGTCTTCATTCCTCATCCTGGTCGGGTCCATGCGACCTTCATATTCATATGCCACATGCACTCTGGCCTGATATGGTTGGATCCGATGACTGATAAAATTACCAACTACACTTGGTCCATCCAGCCTCGACCAAGGTAGCAGCTGCATTATTGCTTCAATCTGGATTGTGTTCTGCAGTAGCTCTTTCCAACTGTTAGTCTTCTCTAGGACCAAGGATACGTCGCAGTATGAGGCCTGGCTTGGTTCTTTAGGATGTAAAACCAATGCCTATACCAATCCTCTAATGTGATCTTCCAAGGGCAGTGTAGGTACTCCGCCCTGATCCCTTCCTGCATGTTCAGATAGCAGCCACCAGCCACATTGGAGCCGCCTCGACCTCCTTTTTTCTTCAATCAAAACAAGTGACAAAAATAGTCGAAGTGGGGTTGGAAACCACTGTATGCTTCGCAGAGATGGATGAAGCAAGCAACAAGCAACACAGAATTCGGATGCATATTGCAAATACTGATTTTGTAATAATTGCAGAGCCCTTGCAAGAATGGATGTACAGGAACACTAAATCCATGAGTGAAGTATTCTTCAAAAACAACAATTTCACCTCCTTTGGGATCCGGGAATGGCTCCAGATCAGGTGCACGCCATCCCGCCAGTTCTTGGGCATGAAGCACACCAATCCGCACTAGTCACTCGATACTGAGTGGGGTGCACTTTGACATATTCCACTCCTTCTTCATGATCTCCTTGCGAACTTCAGCCTTCATCTTCATCTTCCTTGCGGCCATTCCCCGACTCTTTTGACTCTTCCTTTCTATGGAGGAAAAGGAGGGTGCTGCTCTTTCCAGTGGCTAGGGTTTGGTGACGGTGATTTAAGCGGCGGCGGCACATGAGGAACTTGGGGCAACTTCATCGACGCCTACGGCGGCGATTGTGGATTGCACTACGGTGGTGGAACTGGGGCTCAAGAGGGCTCTGTGATGACAATGGTGCGGCGGTGGCGGAAGCAAGAAGACGGTTGATTGCGAATATGCGAGTGTGAGTAGATTGGAATCGTTCCCTTTCCTGGTCTTTAAGAGGCAGGGTCGATTCAGTTTTCGAAAGAATGGAGCACGTGGCACGAGATTTGCGATAACCGACAGATTTCTTCCGCAAAAATTGCGTCCCTTCGATTTTGGTGCCGTTTGGTCCGTGACCCAAACATGTCTTATTATAGACACTGGGTCACTGTTCACATGATGCGCTAGAAAGCAACTGCGACGCAGCCCACATCATCAGCGTGTTAGATTGGACCAGTTAAAAAAATGAAAATGAAAAGAAGAAAAAAGAAAGAGAGATACAGAGATAGCGTGGTGATGGATTCGCTAGACCAGCGTGCTCTGGAACCTGTAGCAAGAGCTCTGAGCTCTGGAACTTGTAGCCAGACCTCCAAGCTCGGGGACTCGCTAGACCGGCGTGCTCTGAAACCTGTAGCCAGAGCTCTGAGCTCTGGAACCTGCAGCCAGACCTCCAAGCTCGGGGACTCGCTAGACCAGCTTGCTCTGAAACCTGTAGCCAGAGCTTTGAGCTCTGGGACCTATAGCCAGACCTCCAAGCTCGGGGACTCATCGCTCGACCTCCAAGCTCGGGGACACGACGCTAGACCTCCGAGCTCGGGGACTCGTTGCCAGACCTCCGAGCTCAAGGACTCATAGCTAGACCTCCAAGCTTGGGGACTATGCATTGGACCTCTGAGCTCGGGGACTTGTTACACCACTTCCTGCTCCAGGATTCATCTTGCTTGACTACACGTACTATGCTTGCATACAGTCGATGGACGCTTGATATTCTTAGACCTTGCTACAAGGCTCATTTTTTTTGCCTTCCAGCAAGCTCGGGGACTACATCATATATGATGCACCTGACGGTGCATAATGATCATTGGTTCTTGATGATTCTTTTTTAGACCCTGGCATCACGTGCCTACATCACCTATTACCAGGCTCGTGGACTAAGTGGGTACACTTCACCTGACGGTGAACTGTTTCTATTTTTTGACCCCTACGATCTAGAATTTTTCATAAGTTACTTCCATCAAGTATGCACACTTACATTTCTTCTTAGAAATACAAGTGGGTACACTTCACTAGGAAAGAAAATTTTTCTTTTTGGACCACTATGCAATCATCACCGACAACTGCAATCTTCATCAACAATCATGGTTTACTGATTCCTGATCCAGACGGAACACTAGCGCATGCTCGCCTAATATTTCAAGGTGATGTGAAGACAAACCTTGCAAGTTGAAGAAGACTAAGATAGTATGTCGATACAGAATACATAGTGCTCGGGGACTAGCTGTGGGGGTATAAAACCCCATACCCTTACGGCTAGACATGGGCAAGCCGAAACTAGACGGTCCGGCCCATTACATGATGACGCGCGATCCAGATCATCGGGATGGAGTCTCGCGCAAGGCATCAAACCAGACTTGAGAATCAAGCAAGGTCTTGGTCGGTTAGATTAGGAATCCTTATCCAGCTCTATATGACAATTGTAACCGGCTAAGATTAGTTTGCAGATTTGTAACCCTACCTCCCAGACTATATAAGGAGGGTAGGGGACCCCCCTCAAAAACATCGAAACATACTCTAGGGCAATCTAGCTTGTAATACATTGTTCAAGACAGCAATAACAAAGCAGAGCAGGACGTAAGGTATTGCGCCCACACGGTGGCCTGAACCTGGGTAAACCCGCGTGTTGTTCTGCATCACCATCTCGTTCATGGCTTGCACACCTGTCTGCCGACAATCTACTACCTTGGGCATACCCATCGGTAGACTTCCGACTAGGTTTGGTCGACACTGGTCGAGGAGGCAGTCCCCGAGCGTTGGTCGGGGAGCGAACGACGAAGTCCCCTAGCGTAGCCCGAAATTCCTGCAATATATATATATATATATATATATATATATATATATATATATATATATATATATATATATATATATATATATATATATATATATATATATATATATATATATATATATATATATAGTTTAGTTTATTGTAAACTTCTGCCTCATCATCAGGCAAGTTTGTAATAATGTACTATTATGACAATGTAAGCTTGTTTGTGTTTTTGTGGAAAAACATTTAAAGCTTGTATATTGTGTGGAGGATAACTAGGTTAGGAACATATAACTGTTCTATTTTAGTTATATTAGTTGGTAGATACGTCACTGACCAGCCTGAGGTCTGAGTGCCAGGTGTGGAGCCTGTTCACACGTAAGAGCGCACAGGTCGGACCTGGGAGCGCCCACCGACCACGCGGAGCACAGAGAGCGGGTCCCGTGCACGCGTAGGGAGAAGCCAGAGATGGGGCTGGCTCTGAGAACTCAAGAAAGGATGGTGCTCTATCAATGGGTCTTTTATAAAATATTAATAGAAAGTGATCTTCAAGTAAGCACGTTAAAGTGGTTGAAAGAAATTGTATTAAATACGAATATTGGAAGTGTACTTATCTTTGGACACAAAACTGGTCGGTGGCGATGAAATTGCCTAGCCCTCGAGCTTTCTAACTAGTCATGATGATGGTGGTCGCAGTTGTTGTAGCACCGTTCTTCACGGCAATTGATGCAACAAGTGGTCGGAGTTCAAAGTCGATCGCTTGAGAGGTTGGATGAGTACGCAGAGTCATGGTCGTAGTTGGAGCACGTTAGCCGTGCAAAAGCCAGAGGCTTCGGATGTGCGGAATTGTGACATAGCCTAATGGGGTCCACTGCACGGGGTGGTGGAGCCGGCGTTAGCATGCACAATTCGAGATCCTCCTCGACGTCCATGAAAACAAAACGGTGCAGATGAATGCAATCAGAGATATATAAAATTATGTATTTTGTTAATAAAATATATTGACTTAGCTTGTTGCATCATGAAGATGCCTATAGATTTGGTTCCATCAATGGATTGCCTGCTTGCATCATCAAGCGTGCATGCAGCAAATGCACGTAGTAGTCTGTAGTAGAAGCGTTCGTTGATAGGTTTGCTGGAGTAGGAGTCCCGTCGTGTGACATGACGCAGGCCACTCCGTGTCGTACGTCGTGTTGGCCATAGGAACCATGACCGATTCGTGGATGAGGGTTGTCGTGAAATCGAAAATGCTGATCTAGAAAAAGCTTTCGCCGCTGAAGTCGCCGAGTCCATCGTTGTCGAGTTAACTCTCGATATTAATCCCAGTGAGCTCCAAGGCGATGTTAGCGAAGTAGATCGTGAACGAGGGAGATGAATCGTCACATGCAGAAAAATCAATCTATATTAAATATGCGAAGAACAGACTGATCTAATCAGCAACATAGAACGACTCACCCGGTTTTTTAGTAGAGAATTAACGAAAAAAATCCCATCTGGCTTGCCTAGGAGTCTATACGCACAACCCCTACTTGGCGCGTCACTATCGACAAAAAAGGTCGGTAGTCTACCAAGGGGTATGCCCAAGGTAGTGATTTGTTGGTAGACAGGTGCACAAGACACGAATCGGGTGGTAACAGGACACAAAATATAAGATTTATACAGGTTCAAGCCGTCAGCATGACGTAAAACCCTACATCCTGTGCTATGTTATTTTGTATTGATTGAGGATTAGATAGGTTGTGTCCTCTAGGGGACCCTTGCCTCTCCTTATATACTCTAGAGGAGGAGGGTTATAAGCAGAATAGCCTATTTGGTACTATTACAATATCTAGTATAGCTTGTAATCTTGTGATGTTCGCCTTGATCTTACGGGTCGGGCCACCTCAGATGGTGCGGCTCATGTACCATCTTGTGGTACTGGGGGTTTATACCCCCACAGTTATTATCATCACTTCATCCTGGACTTCTCTAAAATAGCCAAGCGAATGACTCGGTTGCTGCAAAAAGACACGAGGTTTGTCTGGACTCCTGAGTGTGATGCAACTTTTCACAAACTACGAACCCTTCTAACCTCAGCTACGGTTTTGGTGCAACCGGATATCAAGAAACTTTTTGATGTGTATTGTGATGCATCAGGCATAGGTTTGGGAGGTGTTCTTATATAGGAAGGCTGAGTGATTGCTTATACCTCTCATTAACTTTGAAAACATGAGGTGAACTATCCAACGCATGACCTAGAACTCACAACCATTGTTCATGCCTTGAAAGTCTGGTGACATTATTTGTTGGGCAATGTGTGCAATATCTATACTGACCATAAAAGCCTCAAATATATCTTTACCCAACCGAAGTTGAACATGTGTCAAAGAAGATGGCTCGAGCTGATTAAGGATTATAATCTCCAAGTTCATTACCATCCTGGCAAGGCAAACATGGTTGCCGATGCTTTAAGCCGTAAGTCTCATTGTTATTCCTTGGTTGAAAGTGATTTTCATCTATCTCATCTTCTACATCCGGCAGTTCTACACCACATTACTATCAATTGCACTCTCAAGAGTAGAATTATTGAGCTACAAAAGACTGAGGATGGAGTGCTATGCTTTAAAGATAGGTTAGTGGTGCCTAAGGACCGAGAGCTTAGGAATTAGATTATGTCTGAAGCCCATTCCTCTAAGTTATCCATCCATTCAGGTAGCAGCAAGATGTATCATGATTTGAAGCCACACTATTGGTGGACAAAGATGCGGAAAAAGATAGCTGCATATGTTGCTAGGTGTGACACTTGCTGTAGAGTTAAAGTCATGCACATGAAAGCTGGGTTACTTTAGCCACTTTCTATTTCAGGTTGGAAATGGGAGGAGATAAGTATGGATTTCATTGATGGACTCTCTCCCACTGTAAAGAATCATAACTCTATTTGGGTAATTATAGACCATCTAACCAAGTCGGCTCACTTCATTCCTGTCTGAGTAGACTATCGTCCTACTGACTATGCTAAGTTGTACTTTAATCAGATAGTCTGATTTCATGGAATCCCTCGCACTATTGTTTCTAACCGAGGTCCACAGTTCACTACTCATTTTTGGGAGCATACACCATCTTTTGGGAACCAAGTTAGTGAGAAGCTTCGCTTATCAACCCCAAACGTCAGGTCAGACTAAATGAGTTAACCAAATCTTAGAAGATATGTTGAGGGCATGTGTTATTTCCTCCAAGGGTTCATGGGAAAAATGGTTGCCTTTAGCTGAATTTTTGTACAATAATAGTTATCACAAGAGTATTAAGATGGCCCTATTTGAAGCATTGTACGGTCGCAAGTGTAGAACACCGCTGAATTGGGTAGAAGATGGGGAAAGATGGTATTATGGCATTGATTTTGTTAAGCAAGCTAAAGAACAAGTTCGTACCATTAAAATACATATGGCGGTAGCCCAATCTAGACAGAAAAGTTACATTGATCGTCGTAGAAAACCGATTGAGTTTGAAGTTGGAGACTTTGTATATCTAAAAGTTTCACCTATAAAGAGTGTCAAATGTTTTGGTGTGAAGCGAAAGCTTGCGCCCAGATATGTCAGTCCTTTCCAGATCATAGGAAAAAGTGGAGCGGTCACATATAAGATCCAATTGCCTCCTGAAATGAGAGCCATTTTTAATGTTTTCCATGTATCTCAGCTAAAGAAATGTCTTCGGGTTCCTAAAGAGAGAGTTCTGTTGGGGGATATCAAGCTAGAATTCAATCTGACTTATGAAGAGAAGCCAATTTATGTGATTGACACTCGAGAGTGGGTAACTTGAAGTCAAGTGGTTAAATGGTATAAAGTAATGTGGAGTAATTAAGGTAGTGAGAGTGATGCTACTTGGGAAAGAGAAGATTATTTACGAAAGGGTTATAAGGAATTCTATCAACAATGGTACGCTTTCCAAATCTCAGGACAAGATTTTTATAAGGGGGGAGGGCTGTAACACCCTAGGTGTTTGGCTTCGACATTTGCACTTGCATTTCATAAGCATGAACATCATTCACCTCATTCATGCATTTGTTTGAACTGCAACATGAGTATGCAACATACTAAATTGTGCTTGTTTCATATTTGTTGGCTTATGAAATGTGTTTGGTGCAACATGTAGATGTAACCTGGGTGTCTCATACTTTGAAATATGGCAGTGTTGTTAGTATAGCATGACAAGTTTAATTGTTGTAACAAGGGCTTGAAACATGTGCAACATGGTAGTGAAACATTTTGGAGGAAATGCTTGTTTTGCTTGTTTCAATCTATGTGACATTTGAAAATGTGTGTGATCAATGTGTAGAGTGGTTAATCATGTCCTATAACACCTTAACTACACTTAGTATAAATAGTGGAACAATGTTCATGTTGACCAAAATGACCAAATTGCCCTCCTAAGTGTTGTTGACTATGTGTTGACCTATAGAATGTTTTGTTTGACTATTTAAAAAGTAAAACCCACAAGTCTTGCATGAATGTGCACTCTTAAGCAAAGTTGTAGAGAATTTATCAAGGAACAAAAGTTTCAATATGGCCATCTCATGAAAATGGCTAGAACATGCCCAAACAGGGCCCACAAGTCAAGATCTCATGCTGTTTCTACACTTAGAAAAGTTTCTAAGTCATTCACTGACTTACAGTTTCATGAGCCCGTTTTTGAGACCTTATATCTTCCAATCTGGACTGAATCAGCTCAAGCTACAATTGACAAAGTTGAAGTCCACATGTAGCTCTACAAGATTGTCACTAACATCTTCTGCTAATTCGAGCTGGATTAAGAGCTTTGGATCATCAAAAATCAGGTTTTAGTCGGCACCATCGAGCTTTGAATGTTGTGCAGCCAGACTCGGTGGCCGACCGGCCATAGGACATTACGGCCACATGGGCGCACTGTGGCATCCGTACACTAGCCATGGGCCCATCGGTCAGGTCGAGGAGTGCCTCTAGAGCACCACGACGCCACAATCGCCTCCACTTCCGCCTCTACCTCTCTCTCTTGCTCTCTCCCAGCCGAAGCGGAAAAACTGAGCCGCCATAGCTGCCGTAGCTCTGACATGCTCACGCACACTCACCACCACATCACCATCAGCCAAATTGCATCCCTCGCTCTGCCTTAAGCCCCTCTACCTCCTCATCCTCTTCGCGCAACGAGCTGAGCCTTGTTAAGGCTACATTTCTGACGCCACCGCCACGGGAGGCTCGCCGGAGCTCCGCCCTGCTCGAGCTCATCATGGCCAACCCCTCTAGTGCATCCATCTCCCTCTTCTTAGTAGCATAGTGAGTTTCCTAGGTCCACTTGATGCTCACGCCAGCCTTAGGTCAGGTCACCGTTGTCAAAGTTGGCCGACGCACCCCGCCCGATGCCGCCACACCCGCCATTACCTGCGGTGTGTCGTCCTGGCTAACCCTAGGAAACCCATAGTACATCAACCGATGCGGATTTGTGTGGGGAGCACAATGGTGGCCTCGGCTTCGCCAGCCAAGTCGGCGGCGGCGAGCTTCGCCGTCGCCTTCTCCTCCACTGCTAGCTATCTCTCTAGCTAGTGGGCCCTCCGTGTTAGCGCACTCGCGCGGGTAGGAGGCCGACATGGGCCACGTGGGCCAAGTGGGCCACGCAGGTGTGGAAGCCACGCCGAGTTAGCGGGCCACGCGTAACCGGCTGGCCCAGTAGCGGTGTAGGGTTTAGCTTTTGGTTTCTCTTCTGTTATTTTCATAGATTTTAATGCCATCTTGTAAAATCCATATCTCAAGCAATGTAGATCTAAATGAGGTGATTCCAATTGTGTTGGGTTCTGTATGAAGTTTAGTATTTAAGAAAAATATAAAATGTATATGTGTTCTTTAAATTCTAGAAGAATTAAATAGACTTTTGAAATGTGTTTTAAAATGAAGTCAGACTTATTAATTTTATAACTTGAGTTCTAGTGCTCCAAAAAATATGAAATTTGGTGAGTGTGCTGTCCTATGTGTATGCTAGCTCTGGTAAAAATTTGAATGTTAATGCTTCAGTGGTTTGCAAGTTATGTCTTTGTCAATTTATATTAGGAGATACTTGAATGAATTTTTATAATTTTTCTATATGTCCACGAAGCATGAAATTTTGTGGAGAGTGTCTTGATACCTTAGGATTGCTAGGAAAATATTGTTTCTATTGTTTGATAATTTTCAATAGGATTTCTTAATTATGCTAGAACTAGCCTAGCTAGCTTGTGAATTTTATGTAGGGAGTTCCTCTAGGTAACTTTGGCTCATATTTTTACAATAGTCTACAGGTAGTGAATAGGGTCCACTGAATTTTTGTAGAATTTTCTGAATAGTTTGCATATAGGTTTATTATCCCACTTAATTAACTAATTAAATTAAGAAAGGGATTAAAATAAATGAATTGGGTTAGCATACCTTACTTTCTGGTGGTTTCATGTCATGTGCGAACTAGTAGTGCCATTAGTTTGGTCAAAAGATTAGTTTGGCACATAAGTCAATATTTAATTTTAGCAATATTAGGCCTTTGGGACTGTTGGTAGCATTTTTGGGATTAGGCCTTGATAAAAGTGTTTGCTGGGAATCTTGTGAATACCAAAGTCGTAGTAAACTTTTTAAGATAGCTTGTTTCAAAATTTGGTGGCATTTAGCTTAGTAGTTTATTTGTTCTATCAGTTTGAATTTGCTGTCCAGAAATGGCTACTCTTTGTTTGGAGAGGTCAGATTTATGGAACTTTAAGATTTCGACTAGGTAACTTAGGAATCAAGTCTTGAGGTCTGAAAATGATTTGTAGAGAATTTTATAAGCTTTCCAGATTTTCTTGTATTATGTAATTTGGATTTGTGGATCTCTAGTTATGGTTGAAATACCTAGCTGCTATCTAGATTCTAGTTTTTGCTAAATTGTGTTGGTGTTTGTGTGAGCCTAAGCAATGTTGCTCTTGTTGGTTGTTTAGGTGTTAGGTCTTTAACTGAGGAAGAGCAATTGTACATTAGGTTGTGTAGACATGGTAAGTACTTCTCTATTGGAGAAGAGATTTGCATGTCTTGTTAAAGTGATTTGATTAAAGTGTTAAGTTGTTGCTGCAGTTCACATTGCATTCACCGAGCATGTTGCATTCATTCTTATGCATCCATGAGATTTATCTGTGCATCCATGCAATAGTTGTGCCGGAGGGGGTGACGCTTCTAGAGTTTGAGGGAGCACATCAGGAGGAGCAGGAGCAGCTAGAGGAGCCCGAGGTGCCAGCCGGCGAAGGAGTTCCCGAAGACGAGCTACCTGAGTGCCCTGATCACCGCCCCTCATCCTTTCTCAAAGGCAAGCCCCGGTGCATGCTAACCCAACTTTTGTATATATATCTTTGAGTTCTTTTACTTGTTTATTGCATTAAGTTTTAGGAGTTGAGTGAAAACACTTGCTGCATTGTATCTATCCTTGTTTAGATGTTGAACTTGAATCCCAATTAAAGTTTAGGCATGTGTTATTGCTTCGCCCTGCTTAGTACGGTAGAAGTCGAGTGATTTCTGGTCATTCGCGAGCTTTAGGATGAAGTGGGTCATGGTTGGCTATATTTGCTATCGTGGAAAAGAACCATGTTAAAAAATGAATTGAGACCAGGCGGGAGTTCGATAGTGCAGCTGCAAGACAGTTCACGTCTTGGGTGCGAAGTTATGCCCGTCTGAGTCGTTTAAGAACCGATTTGCTATACGTCCTTGAGTCATGTTGAACGTAGTCTAACACTTAGTTGGCCAAATAAGTCGTTCCAACCGCGAAGCCGAGTAATACAGTTCAGGCCAGGAATCGGGGGGTCAAGTGCGCATTCTGGAGGAAGCAAGAATGTGCTTGGGGACACTGGCATAAGACCAAGGGAGGGTTAAAGTCCCTATCACCTGGCAGAGTGTTGCCCTCGAGAATGCAGCTTTAGTCAAACCCATGATTCCTGAACAGTACCAAAGGTGACTTGTGCGACCCTGGTGCGGGGTCTGCACGATGAGTGTTAGAAATACCCTTCCAGCTGGATAGGAATTCGATTTGAATCGTCGTCACTCCTGGTTAGTGAGCACTTGACTTGAGTAGCGGTAACGTAGATTCAATTAATTGAACGGATGGTTAATTGGTTGATGATGTAAATGTTGCCTCAATTTATACCTGCTATGGTTATTATTGTTTGCTTAATAATCAGATGATTATTTAGCACAGGTGCTAAGATAGATGACAGGTTAATGCTAAAAATCACTGCTAGTACAGGTTAAAAGAGTTATTATTACTTATGTATTTCCACAAATGAACTGTCAGCCAGCTCCACTTAAGAAAAGCCTTACATGATCCTTTGTGTCCCTTATTTAAGTTTTGGCAGGTAAGTCTAGCTGAGTACATTCTCGTACTCAGGGTTTATTCCCTCCTATTGCAGATGACATGCTTTACTAGGGCTTCTGCAAGAACTGCCTCCACCTGGCGGGTGACGAGGACTATATCACTTGGGCATGATCGTCTTTTAGTCTACTTTCCTTAATGCTTTTGTGAGAACGTGATCCGTAAGACTAGCAGTCGTATTTGAACTAAGTGTGTGTACAACTTATGCTTTCGCTACTTTCTAAACCTGGTTTGTAATAATTTTGTGACCTCGTGGTGTTGTAAGTCTCTTTTAAGTACTTGTGAAATGTAACGTGTGATGTGTTATGTTGAATCATGCGATCTTGGTTGTAAGCGGTTGGTTTAAAATCCTTCGTGATTTTGATTGTCTACCAGGATTATATGGGCTCAAGTTCGAAAGTTTGAGCGTTTTGGCGCTTGTTTTTGTACTTGTGCTCTTATAATTTGGACGGTTCTGTTATATCACTACAATGCAAAAAAACACATAAAACTTGCTATAAAACATGATAAACAAAATCTATGCTAAGGTAATTCCAAAAACCTTCTTTTCATTAGAATAGATGAAAATCACTCAAAAATTATGGATAACAACCCGTATTTCAAATTTGTTGTGTTCCCTAGGGTATGTGTCCATTAACATTTTGTAGGAAAGAATGAATATAAGTTATGCCTATCCATGGTTTGGTATGAACCTGTGAACCCAAACCAAACCACTACTTTAGCTATGGAACAAAGAGAAATGAGACAAGTGCCACAAAAAGGATCTACAATAGAAGCACTCACTCATAGGAAGTGGATGAACAAATCAATGGGCTACAAGTAAAATCGAAGGCAACCTAGCATTGAGCCTTACTAGGACTCAAGCTAGGAGGCTAATGAGAAGCAAGGTGCAACCCACCTCGTACTAGCCAGAATACGCTTGCTTCCATCATCTTCATAAAGACCGGCTCTCACATCGGCAATAAGGACCAAGACAACGAGATGCCACTACATCATGGCATACATTCTCGTGCCAACAGACATCATCAGTCAATGGTTCACTACCGATTGTGTCTCATAAGTCTCTGAACGACAATGAACACAAAAAAGACACCCCTAAGCCATTGGAGATGAAGCTTCCATGGGAGTACCAATGAAGTTCCTTGATCATCAAAACAACTGGTGTATCACTAACAAACAAAGAAGAACATCTCTCCGCCATACCGCTAGAAGATAAAGACAATCAACGAGGAACTTGAGTTTGCATCCCCAATAAACCCCAACTCGTCAACTAAGGATTAACAAAAATCAAGAAAGGTTGATGGAAGAAGAGCATGTAATTGTCTGTATCCTCATCTCTAGGATTCGATGGTGCAAAGAAAAGCTAAAGGCAAGAAGTGGTCCTGCTCAATGGACCTAAAACCATGAAGCCTTGACTGATAGGTATATTTGACAAGTTTCCTTTAGGTATGTTTGTCACTAATCATTTTAATAAAACAAAGGAAAACATAAGGTAAATTCAACCAAGAATTATGCAACATAGAATCACATTCATAGGAGAATTCTATCAACCAAACTTGATTTTGCATTCTGCAAAATTCAAGTGTGGGGGATAGAGTTCTCTAAAAACATCTGATGCCATGTTGCTAATTTGTCTTGGTCAGCTCTACCTTTCTGATGTGCTCAACCTGCTAAATCTCTAACAAGTAAAAATTTAAATAATCATAGTCTTTGGGTCACCATACATATTCTTGTTTCTACTTGAATGAATCTCTTTAGTCTTTTAAGCTTCCTTGTTCTGTTATAAGTATGCTTTGGAATACTATTCGAACATAATCATTGAATCAAAACATACTTGTATAGAATTTAGTTGTATATGTGGACTAACCCTTGCTGGAAAATATTCAAATTTTGTTGGGAATGTTTGGAGATCATTCATAGAAACAAATCAAGGTTAGAGGTATTCTTCAAAACAATTTCACACATCTTTGCCTTAGCCTTGTTGAGGGATTGAAGTAGTGGTGAATAATAAAGGTACATTATTTAAAACATGGGATACAAATGACCTTTAGCTCTATGACAACACTATCCTTGTTTTGAATCATTTGTATATTCCTTCGGGTATGTGTTGTCCACTAATCCTTTGCATAAAAGAAACAATGAGTAGAGTAGAAGGTCCAAACAGAATGACAAGATCCAAAAAAGAAAGAACAAAAAGATGGCATGACAAAAGAATGAGGAAGGAGTGCGACATGGGAGATAAGATGCTCATGAATAGCTCAAGCAAGGAAAGCTTCAAGAGAAGACCACCACAAGTCATCTACCCTTCATCACATGGTGACATCACACTCCAATAATGAAGGTAACATCTTAAGAGCCCATGCACTTGATCTCTACCCTGTCTTTATGAGCGAAACACACTTCAAGCAAAGTGTGGGGGAGTTGATCCCCCAAATTCTACAAGTGAAAGTTCTGAACTGGCAATTATGATACACACAAGATGTCGCCAGTTTCTACTACTGATGGTTGACTTCCAAGCGCTAAACAAGGAGGAGGAACAAGTCAAGAAAGGATAAACCTGTCAAACCTAAATCAAACTCGAAACTAGGATGGGTTTGGCAAAATAAGGTGGGACCACTAGTGGAAGTGCCACTACTGGAGGCGCCACCTCAAGAATCCTCATCTTCAAAAGCAAACTGAAGTAAGCATGGGACATGAGATGGCTAGCCTCCAACAACAATAGTAATAGCAAAATCAAAATTGGGAGGCTCTGTTCTAGCACCTCCACATTCGGCCACCTGTTGGGCAACCACGACAACAACCAACTTGGGGGAAAAGACATCTCCCGTATATCCAGATACGTATTTCTTTTCCTATTATTATTCTTAGTTTGTTTAAAAAAGATGAATAACTAAAAATGAAATAAAAAGTTATCTTTATAGAAATATATATAGTTATAATACGTGAACTAAAAATGAAATCAAAATAAAAAGAGTGTGTCTAGTTTGCTTTAATTTCTTTTAAGAGTTAAATAAATAAAAAGGGACTCTAAAGATAATTGCTAAAGAATGGAAATGATGAATAGTTGCTCTGTTATAATTCCTTTCAAGTACCTAGTTTTCAGCCTTGAATTCTTCTGAGTTTTGGATAAGATTGTTTTGATATAAGGATTTACTCTAAACTTAAAACTCGTGGGTAGCATATGCTTGATCCAAGTCTAGGTAATTAGCGAATATGATATGAGAAGGTCTGAGATACTGTTTATCCTATTCCAAGTGACACTAAAGTTCTAGAGATTTCTTTTGAAAAACATAAAAATGCTACATGATGAGTTCCTGTATGATGAAGCTTGAATTCCCACCAGAGCCATACATTTTAGGCTAGGAAAACTTCTACATATATGCTGTTGGCTATTGCATTGAGTTTTGTCAAGCTTTGTTGACCCTTATGAGAGGTTTGTCATGCTCTTAAAATCAAGATCAGTACACACCACATATACCTACTGCTCCTACACTAGGACTACGCAAAACATGCCTTTCATCTAAATCCACCCAAAAATGTTCTACTCCTACACTGGGAGTGAACAACAAAACCATGCTTGATAGGTTTTCCATCTATCAAATAAATGCTCCAAGTTCTTGTTGCTATCTCTCTCAAAGTTTTGTCATAGAAGAGAGACATGGGGCTATACAAAAGTTATTCATAAAAAAAGAAAGAAAAAATGGACAAGTGTCTAAAATATCTAAAACAATGGGTACTTAGATGCCTGCCTAAAAAAGAGATGAATAAGATAGCCCCTGCTCTCTAGCAAATGTTTTCAAGTTGCAAAAGAGAGATATGTTTTCAAGGAGCATAGTAGAATTAGGTTGGCCACCATATATCCACACACATGCACATCTTGATTTGATTGTATGACTCAACTCTCTTTGGATCCAAGGTTTGACTTTACAATATATGCATTGTAAGTATGTTCTAGCTTTCTCCCTACTTATGAACTCCACATAAGCTTTAGTGGTAGGAAGGGAAAAAAGGCATAACATCTTTATTGCCTTGGTGAGGATCCACAAATACCACATATATTGAGAGACTTGAGAGTGTCATACAATGGAATCTCTGAGTTTTATTTTAAAAACTCCAAAACAATGGTGGAACAAAGAGCTTGAGACATAGTGTTTGACTTGATCATTCTGTCTTTCAATTGCTCAAGACCCAAGTGAAGACTAAGAAGCCCCATGGTTGAAGGTAATATGGGTAAGTTTGAAAGTCAGATCAATTTATTCTAATCCAGAGCAGAATTGTTAATTGAACGCATGTGTACTTTTGAGACGTGAAAGCATTGTAGCAACTCCTGATCCATTACTGAGTTTGGCTTTGCTCAGGGGCTAGCAAAGGTTAAGTGTGGGGGAGCTTGTTGACGGTCGCTAACATCAATTATAAACCATCAATATAACCTGCATATATACTTAATTCCATCACCAAACATAGGTCTAGGGGTTTAAACTAATAAATTCCATGAGTCTTGATGAATCTGTGTTTTCAGTAGGGTTTATCCAGAAAACCAACAAGAAGGACCTAATCATCGAATGAAACAACGGAATTCCACCGCGGAAACAACATGGGAAGACTCTAGAAGACTTCAGGGAACTCTCCACTTAAGATGACCATGAGATGCTAAAATGTGGGACCGACCGGCCCCACCTGTAGGTTGCCCGGCCATGGGATCCACTAGTCAGTCTCTCCTTCATATGTTAGTTTCCCACCGCCTCCTAGGTTGCATCTATGTCGTTCTTTCAAGTTGGTTTGATCCTAGGGTCTAGAATTGATGCTCCGGCCTATATATACAGCCCTATACCCCCCTCCCTTAGGCCATCTCTAAAACCTTAATTCATATCTCTTATTCAGATCAACACACACTAGAAGGATTAGGTCTAGAGATCTCCAATGTAGTAGATTAGTAGCTCGAGAGCAAGGGTCGAGTTGGGCTCATGCTCAAGTTTCGGATCTAGTCTTGGAGGCTAAATAAAGCCTTCTATCTTCACTTCTACATCTTGTAAGACTTGTTATCAAATTATCATATTCTTATCTACATGGCTATGCTTACTTTGAATATATTATCTTGCTTAGTTGAGGTTGTAACACCCTAGGTGTTTGGCTTCCACATTTGCACTTGCATTTCATAAGCATGAGCATCATTCATCTCATTTATGCCTTTATTTTGCTTGAAACATGAGTATGCAACATACTCCAATATGCTTGTTTCATAATTGTTGGCTTATGAAAATGTGGGTGGTGCAACATGTAGATGTGACATGAGTGTCTCATACTTTGAAACATGGCAATGTTGTTAGTATAATATGATAAGTTTAATTGTTGCAACAAGGGCTTGAAACATATGCAACATGGTAGTGAAACATTTTGGAGGAAATGCTTGTTTTGCTTGTTTCAACTTATGTGACAATTGGAAATGTGTGTAGCCAATGTGTAGAGTGGTTAATTATGTCCTAACACATCTTAATCACACTTAGGATAATTAGTGGAACAATGTTCATGTTGGCCAAAATGACCAAATTGCAAGGGGGGAACGGCCAACCGGCCTTAGGCCATGACCGCTGCGTGGGCACACCGTGGCGCCCGTACGCTAGCCACAGGCTCACTGGTCAGGTCGCGAGCACCTAAAGGCTGCCACGATGTCCACCGCTCGCCCATCCCTCTAATTCACCCCCTCTTCTCCCTCCCTTTGTGTGCGATAAGGCCGAGAAGGAAGCCGTTGTTGTTGCCGCGAGCTCCGCCACCATTGCGCATGCTCACCACCACACCACCATCTGCCAAACCACGTCCCTAGCTTCGCCACTATCCCCTCTACCTTGTCCTCCCATCTGTGTGCTTATTCGGCCTCAGGTGAAGCCACATTCCTAGATTTTGCCACAGCGGCCATGTGCGAGACCTCATCGGAGTTCGAGGCCACCGTGGTCAGGGTAGCTAGGACTTTTCTCATCCCCCTTTCCCCTCCTTTAGCTCCCTAGAGATCTCATGAAGCTCCTACAGGGCTTAGTCAAGGCGGTGGAGGCTCGCCGTCGCCAGCGCACCGCCACCGGAACTCCGTCGTCCGCCTTGGCGGGCAACGTGTACCCCAGCCACACCTAGGGCCACCATAGCACATCCCTTGGTTTAGAATAGCGTAGAGAGCACGAGGGTGGCCTCGGCTTTGCCAGCCGGCTCGCCAGCGGCGAGCTTCACCGTCGCCTCCGCCTCCCCTGCTCGCTGTTTCTCTAGCCGGTGAGGCCTCCTCATCAGCGTGCGCGCGTGAGCGGGAGGCCGCCACGGGCCACGCAGGCCAAGTGGGCCGCGCTGGCCGAGCCATCCGCGCAAGGTAGCGGGCTGCGCCGGGGTAGCGGGTCGGCCCAGCAATCGGTTTAGGGTTTCGTTTTTTATTTTCCTTTTATTGTTTTCATAGTTTTGGATGCTATTTTGTAAAATCCATATCTCAAGGTTGGTAGATCCATTTGAGGTGATTCTAAGTTTGTTAGGTTCTGTATAAAGTATAGTATTTAGGAAAAATATAAAATGTATATGTGTTATTTAAATTCTGGAAGAATTAAATAGACCTTTGGAATGTGTTTTAAAATGAAGTCAAATTTGTTAATTTTATAACTTGTGTTCTATTGCTCCAAAAATTATGAAATTTCGTGAGTGTGTTGTTGTAGGTACACGCTAGCTCTGGTAAAAATTTGAAGGTCATTACTTGAGTAGTTTTCAAGTTATGCCTTTGTCATTTTGTAATAGGTGATACTTGAATGAATTTTCATAATTTTTCTATGTGTCCAATGATCATGAAATTTTGGGGAGAGTATCCTAGTACCTTAGGATTGCTGGGAAAAATATTTTTTCTGTTGTTTGATACTTTTCAATAGGCTTTCTTAATTATGCTAGAATCCGCTTTGTTGGCTTGTGAATTTTGTGTAGGGAGTTTCTATGGGAAACTTTGGCTCAAATTTTTATAGTAGCCTCCTGGTAGTGTATAGGGTCCCCTGTAATTTTTGTAAATTTTTCTGATTAGTTTGCATATAAGTTTATTTTCTCACTTAATTAACTAATTAAATTAAGAAAGAGATTAAAATAAATGATTTGGGTTAGCATACCTTACTTTCTGGTGGTTGTATGCCGTGTGTGAACTAGTAGTGCCATTGGTTGGGCCAAAAGGTTGGTTTGGCACATAAGTAAATGTTTAATTTTAACATTTCTAGGCCTTCTGGACAGTTGGTAGAATTTTTGGAATTGGGTCTTGATAAAGTTGTTTTCTGGGAATCTTGTGAATACCAAAGTTGTAGTAAAATTCTTGACCTAGTTTGTGTCAAAATTTGGTGGCATTTGGCCCAGTAGTTTCGAAGTTCTAGTAGTTTGAATTTGCTGTCCAGAAATGGCTGCTCTCTGTTTGGAGAGGACAGATTTATGAAACTTTAAGAATTCGAGTAGGTAAACTTGGGAATTAGGTCTTGAGGTCTGAAAATGAATTGTAGAGCATTTTATAAGATTTCCAGATTGTCTTGTATCGTGTAATTTGGATTTGTAGATCTCCAGTTATGGTTGAAAAACTGAGCTGCTGTCCAGATTTCTGTGTTGTTGAAATTGGTTTAGGATTGTGATAAGCTTAAGTGACTTGCTCTTATTGGTTGTTTAGGTGTTAGGTTCTTAACTAAGGAACAACAACTATACATTAGGTTGTGTAAACTTGTTAAGTACTTCTCTACCGGAGAAGAGATTTGCACGTCTTATTAAAGTGATTTGATTAGAGTGTTAAGTTGTTGCTGCAGTTCACAATGCATTCACCGAGCATGTTGCATTCATTCTTATGCATCCATGAAATTTATCTGCGCATCTATGCAATAGGTGTTCCAGAGGGGGTGACGCTTTTGGAGTTTGAGGGAGCACTTCAGGAGGAGGAGCAGGAGCAGTCGAAGAAGCCCGTGGTGCCGGCAAGTGAAGAAAGCGTTGTTGAGGCGCTGCCCGAGTGCCCTGATCACCGCCCCTCATCTTTTCTAAAAGACAAGCCCTAGTGCATGCTAACCCAACTTTTATATATATATATATCATTGAGTACTTTTACTTGTTTATTGCATTAAGTTTTAGGAGTTGAGTGAAAAAAACTTGTTACATTATATCTATCCTTGTGTAGATATCGAACTTGAATCCCAATGAAAGTTTAGGCTAGTGTTATTGCTTAGCCCTGCTTAGCGCAGTAGAAGTCGGGTGATTTCCTATCATCCACGAGCTTTAGGTTGAAGTGGGTCACGGTTGGCTACATTTACTATCGTGGAAAAGAACCATGCTGAAAAATGAATTGAGACCGAGCGGGAGTTCGATAGTGTAGCCACAAGACACTTCACGTCTTGGGTGCGAAGCTATGCCCATCTGAGTCGTTTAAGGACCGATTCACTGTACGTCCTCGAGTCATGTTGAAAGCAGTCTAACACTTAGTTGGCTAGATAAGTCATTCCGACTACGAAGCCGAGTAATACAGTTCAGGCCAGGAATTGGGATTGTTAAGTGTGTATTCTGGAGGAAGTAAGGATGTGCTTGGGACTTTGGCATAAGACCAAGGGGTTTAAAGTCCCTATCACCTGGCAGAGTGTTGCCCTTAGGGATGCGGCATCAGTCGAACCCACGATTCCTGAACTGTACCAAAGGTGACCTGAGCAACCCTCGCCAGGCGTGTCTCGGTGAGTGTTAGAAATACCCCTCCAGCTGGATAGGAACTCAATTCGAATTGTTGTCGCTCCTGGTTAGTGAGCACTTGACTTGAGCAGCAGCAACGTAGATGCAATTAATTGAATGGATGGTTAATTGGATAATGATTTAAATGTTGCCTCAAATTATAAATGCTATGGTTATTATTGTTTACTTAATAATTAGATGATTGTTTAGCCCATGTGCTAAGATAGATGACAGGTTAATGCTAAAAATCACTGCTAGCACAGGTTAAAAGGGTTACCATTACTTACGCATTTCTGCAAATGAGATGTCAGCCAACTCCACTTGATAAAAGCCTTGCATGATCCTTGGTGTCCTTTATTTCTATTTCGACGGGTAAGTCTAGCTGAGTACATTCTCATACTCAGGGTTTATTCCCTCCTGTTGCAGATGGCATGCTTTATCAGGGCTTCTACAAGAACTGCCTCCACCCAACGGGTGACGAGGACTAGATCACTTGGGCGTGATCATCTTTTAGTCTACTTTCCTTAATGCTTTTGCAGGAGACATGATTTGTAAGACTGGCAGTCGTATTTGAACTAAGTGTGTACAACTTATGCTTCTGCTACTTTCTAAATCTAGTTTGTAATAATTTGCAACTCTGTGGTGTTGTAAGTCTCTTTTAAGTACTTGTGAAATGTAACATGTGATGTGTTATGTTGAATGATGCGATCTTGGTTGTAAGCAGTTGGTTTGAAATCCTTTGTGATTTCGATTGACTACCAGGATTATATGGACTCAAGTTTGAAAATTTGAGCATTTGGGCTCTTGTTTTTATACTTGTGCTCTTATAATTTGGACGGTTCTGTTACAGAGGTTATCTCTACTTATGTGTGTGGGTTCATAGAGCGCTTAGCCTGCTATAGTTTATCGATTGGGTTAAGTAGCCGAGTCTCGTGTAAGCATAGTGCATATACGATGCTTTGCCCATGAGTGCACCCTGTTCTCTGGTTGGGTGGTAGCAGCGCGAGGTGACAGCTCATCTATCCTTTGTAGTCTACTCCGAATTGAGTAGGTTCTTAAATTGTAGGACCGTAGTCGCGTCAGTAGAGTTATCTATTGTGGGTGCTCTATCGTCTTAGTGGCGTCCCGAAGTGCATAAGAGTAGAATTAGTTTTAGCTATAGTTGGGTGTATATATACTTTGACCATGTAATAAGAATATCATAGGAATCTACCTCACCTATTGTTCTCCTGAGTTGACTAGTTTACATTATCTTAGTGATCTATCCCCTGAGTGTCATTATCCTTAATTTCTATCATTACCTTTACCCCTTGCTCTAGCTTTGCTAGTATGTTGACTGATAGATATTCCTTTATTACTCAATAAGTCTTTACTCCATTGTTTTCCTAAGGTAAAATATAAATAACGATGCCTGGAATACTCCCAGTAATATGCTACAATGATATTCTGTGCGCTTGCGGAATCCTTCATATTCTATTGCGTTAATAAATACCAATAGTGGTGTTGAGGATATGGTGGTGACGTGTGCCACGCTCGGGGCGGATTGTGAGGTCGGGTGCCCTTCCTCGGAGGTGTCTGGGGGAGGTTGAGACTTCCTCTATCACCTTCTTATTGATGTGGAAATCGAGTGTCTTGCGTTCCTAGCGCCCCGCATGGGGGCGTCAGAGACGGCGAAGGCAAGGGCCACTGGAGATCGCAGCGTGGAGGAAGGTAGTTCCACCGGCATGGCCGAGGGTGCCTCACCAGCCTCCTACCTGCTGATGCCAGCAGTGGTGCCTCCTGTTACGATCCCTCCCGCGGAACCGTGTGTGGAGAGGCGCACTATCTTGCCATTTGTGGAACACTCCACTAGGTACACCATTCTTCAATCTTTTCTTTGTTGTAGTTGTCAACAGTGTTCAGCTATCTAACCTCGATGATTTCTTGATGCAGGGAACTCCTCACAGGGTTTACCATTCTAAGGCCATCGAGGAGCCATGAGCACTCTCCCACGCGGCCGAAGTCATGGTTGGGCAACGGCACAGCTTTGGAGATGATGGCTAGGTTCCCCCCCATTATAGCCCTATGCTCACCCCTTAAGGGAAGCTCCACTCGGTAGGAGATCACCCTCGCGCTGGCACGGAGGTGAGCAGGGTCGAGAGGGATAAACTAGCTGAAGGAGGGCGCGGTGTTGCTACTTCCTTGGAGGGGGTGTGGGCTCGTCGCCCGCCACTGGCTCCTCGCTTGAGGAAGTGACCTCTGATGGCCTAGATATGGCAGCTCTCGTTCTCCATGAGGAGCTCGAGCTAGGTGAGGATTTGTTTGTGTGGCTGCACCCCACAAACCCCCATGAGGCTCTATTCATGGTAGACTATGCGGCCGATCGAGCCACGTGGGATGGCACCTCCTAGAGCCATGGAGGGGTCTAGGTAACCCTATCCAAGCTAGACAATGTGCTCATCGTAGTTGCTCAACTAGGTGTGGAGGCTTGTCAACAAATGGCTGACAAGGTGGTGACCCAAGTGCAGGTAGGTCACCTAGTCCTTTCTATCTTTGATTTCATTGTGCTTGCCCTACTTCTATTGAGATTGTCAGACCACCTTTCTTCTCTTGTAGGGGCTGATGAAGACTTCATTGGCGAAGTCTCATTTCTTGCACCTGGCCTATCAGGTGCAGGCAGTAGATGCCACGAACCACGACTGTTTGGATGCAGCGAAGGCTGAGGTGTAGTGTTTGCGCGGGGAGCTAGAGGCTTCCTAGAAGACAAGGGAGGAACTACTCCAACAGGAGACACGGGCTCGGTCATAGATCGGTGCTCTAATGTCCTAGGTGGCCAGTCTCAAGGAGGCAATGGCCGTCCATTAGGTAGAGCTCACCTCGACGACTGCTACTCAGAGCGAGGCCAAGCAACGGTGTTAGTGCCTCAAAGCTGAGTGCTTGAGGCTGCATTCTGCTTATGCTGGTGAGTTCTCTTTTGCTTGCATCCCGCTTTCATTTGGTTGTGGGGTTTGGTCATGAACCTACTGCTTTTTAGGGCTGTGCATGAAGGCGCTCTCAGATCTAGAGAGAACGGCTATGGACCTGAGGGCACAAGAGATGGTGGCCTAGCTAGCGATGTTGACTGCCTCTAGGTAGGGTATCTGCTATGTCATGCTCGGCACTGGCCGTGGAGATGCCCAGCTGGCGCTTTGCCTTGATGAGTCTCACCTCTAGGTGGATCCCCTGATCTTCGAGGATTCATTGTAGTGTGCATGTCGCCCTAACGTCGATCGGGCCACACTATGATGGCATCAATTTTGATGCCATTGGGCGAGGGTATGCATCGAGGAAGTCCAATGATGATATCCTTGCCATCGGCAAGCCACCGCTCATGGTGTAGACATTCTCGTGAGCAACATGTTGGCTGCCAGCGTCCATGTCTAGTATCAAGTCCTCGGTGCATGAAAGTCATTAGTGCAGATGCCTTATGTAGTGTGGATGGTATTATTGTAATGAATAAGTCATATTTTGTGTGTATGTTGTTTGATTGGCGTATTCATTTATCTATTTTACCATGTTCTCTCTCTCTCTTCTCGTTTAAGTTGAGAATGAGCTCCGTTCCCCTTGGTCCTGTGCGCATGGGTGTGTGTTTCAGCCTAGGGACTAGCCCATGGGACTAAGCAATGCGCAAACCAATGGCATAGTAAGATGTCAAGGGGTAGGATGCAGATCCATTCTGACGTGAGAAGAAAGCGAGCAGATGGCAAGGGTTCTATTCCTCCCATCACCTTTGACTTGGATGAAGTAGCACCCCATTCCCCTTAGAACTCGTGCATGGGTGCTTGGCCTTGCCTTGGAGCTGGTTTGCGAGGCTTGGTTAGAGCGACCTCCTAGTGTGAGCGAGAGGTCTAGAAATAGATCACTAGTTCATCACGGTGCGGGGTGCAAGCGGAAAGAGTTTGAAATGGGTCACTTAGACGATGACAAACAGTGCTACACCTTAAAGTGTATGTGCATGTGCCTATACGTGTAGCCCTCACGAGTGACTCGTGTTCGGCTGCTAGCGCAAGTCAGGACATGTCACTCAGAAGGTAAATGACACTAAAATAGGCTGCACGTGTATCATGTTCTTGGGTTGACTCTACAAGTTGTCTCTAAATTTTGAAACTATAGGGGAGCCTACACGTGTATGTCAACGTGCTTAGGTAGAGGGGTTAGGGATAGAGTTGATGTAATTGATCGGCATGCTAGGAGCTGTCATAGATCTTGTTGTCATTGCTTGGGGCGTGGTGAGCCCCTGAGCACATGTCCATGGTGGGGTCATTGCGATTTCTAGGCGTGATGTGGCACAATTTGCTTGGTGCAGTGTGGCACATGTTCAAGGGACTCACATCCTCAGATGTACATGCCTCCCTAGGAGAGTAGACATTTTGTACTGACATGGCAGACAGCCAGTCCAGCATGGAAGGTTTGGCCCTGGCTCTGGGTTTGACCTCACGAGGCGTGATTTTAGATGGCTATTTAGTCACTTGCGATGACACCGTGTGGCGACAGATGGTTTTGTTGCTCATGTGCACCCTGATCCATTCCATCCTACCGACGGTGAAGATGCCATTCGCGGTGTGGTTCTGCCATGGGTCCGGGCTCCTAGCACAGACAACCTAGCTAGGGTAGAAGCTTGCAATGGGCATTAGCCTATCGATGTGGGACAACTCGTGGTTGCCCAAGAGGATGTGGCCGCCGAGGGAGATCCTATGGGCGAGCTTGTCATGAGCCATGTGCCTTAGGTTTCTAGGGCAGAAGACCTGGCTATGGCCAGGGATAAGAGAAGGTACTAGGCCCCCTATGTAGGTGAACTCTAAGATGCAGCCACTGGTGGCCATTCCAAGAGTGTGTCCACAATAGGCCATGGAGTCCAGGACTCTAGGGCGGAGGATCTGGCTAGGGCTAAAGGCGAACGTGGGCGCTGGCCCATTGATGTTGGTGAACTCGGGGTTCCCATGGTGGATGCAGCCACTAGGGGTCATTCCATGGGTGAGTCCGTTAATGGTGTGAGGAGCATCACTTCCTTCTCAACAAAGAGAGTATGCAACTGCCCTTACCTAGCGCGCCAACTATCAGTGTTTTGTCACCCGACGAGTGAATTTATACGAATGTCGCACTGCCCAAGAAGATGATGGTAGCATTCAAAGATAAGGAATTATACTGGTTCAAGCCAGAGCCCTACATCCAGTCTCAGAGAAAGATCGAGTCTGTTTCCTCGGTTGAATGCTCTGAAGTTCTTACAATGGGGTGTTGGTATATTTAATGCACATAGATAAATCTGCAAGCACACGGATACTGCTGTATCTTTCACCTAGAGGTATTCCATGTATCGTATCCACAGGGAAATGTGTGAGACTAACTATGGTCTAACTTAACCAGGGGTAGCAACAAGGTTAGGATAAATAGGAGCATAGAGAGGATAACTAAAGTTCTCTAGTTCTGACTTGGGTAAGCTTATGTCTTCTACTATTCAACTAGGGACATTACTAGGGAAAGACACCAGTAGAGGATGCTTTCCTTTGCAACCGCATGCTACGTGCGCCTATAGACAGGAGGTGGACTATAAAGGATCAACGAAGCTATATAGTATAGGCTATATATAACTTATGCCACTCACGCGATCTACCACCTTCCAGAATGTAGGGTGCATCCACGATTAACCCAAGTCTAAGCACCATGCTTACACTTATGATTAATACTTTGCTCCTCCTATGTAGAGAATAAATCACTCAAAAGAGTCGCAAACCTAATGAACAATATAAACAAGATGCTTACTTGAATTAGAAATTGATTACTAGAGAAATCTTAGAAGCAAGCTTAGGTAGAACTTGAATTCACTAAGGTACAAGCCATAGAGAGAGTACTGACAGGCTAGCACCTCTTGCAAACTCTTCCCTCACTCTCTATCTCATTATTTCTAATCATAAGATTAAATCCTATGGAGGACTAATCTTCTCTTGATGGTTGGCTCTAATCCTCATGATATGAATTAAGGTTTCAGGGATCTGCTAAGCGATGGGGGTTGGGGTTGGTATATATAGGCTGGAGCATCAATTCTGGACCCTCGGATCAAATCTACTTGAATGAACGATGTAGATGCACTCTAGGAGGCGGCGGAGAACCGACATTGAAAGGAGGAGCTGATAGGTGGGCCCAAGGGGCTAGGCAACCAACAGGTGGGGTTGACCGGCCCCACATGGCCGCCACTTGCCCTTCTCTTTGGTGGTTTGCCTTCTAGAGTCTTCTAGAATCTTCCCACGTTAGTTTCACTGTGGAACTCTGTAATTTCCTTTGACGAATAGGTCCCCCTTGACGGTTTTCTAGATAAACACTACTGAAAACACAGATTCACCAAAACTCATAGAATTTATTAGTTTAAACCCCTATACCTATGTTTGGTGATAGAAATAATTATATATGCAGGTTATGTTGATGGTTTATAATTGTTGTTAGTGACCATCAACAAGCTCCCCCAACCTTAGCCTTTGCTAGTCCCTGAGCAAAGCTAAACTCAGCAATGGATCAAGAGTTGCTATAATGTTTTCACACCTCAAAATTATACATGCATTCAATCAAAAATTCTCCTCCGGATTAGAATAAACAGATCTAACTTTTAAACTTACCCATATTACTTTCAATCATGGGCCTTCTTAGCCTTCACTTGGGTCTTGAGTAATTGAAAGATAGAATGATCAAGTCAAGCACTATGTCTCAAGTTCTTTGTTAAACCATTATTCCAGAGTTTTTATAAGTTTTCAAAATAAAACTTGGAGATTCCTTTGTATGACTGTGGGGGATATACACCCGGGTAGCACAAGATAGTACATGGGCCGTGCCAAAGGAGGTGGCCCAGCCCACGAGATGAAGACGTGCGGCGCACGTCAGCGTGCACCGTGAGCTACAAGTTGTATTAGATATTGTATAGTACCAAATAGGATACTTTACCTTGTAACCCTACCCCTTTAGAGTATATAAGGAGAGACAGGCGTCCTGATGAGGACATGACACCATCGGATATGACCATTGATAATAAGGTGTGTTTATTCCTATATTTGCATAGTGATTTTGGGTAAAATTCACTTGGTTCCACATGTACGTGTCACTATTTGAATATAGGTACAAATATGTCTCAAAGTGCAAGTCTATTAAAGTTGAACTTTTGGTGCATCGGCAGCCTGGCAGTGCTTCATTGCGAAGGTCATAACTCATCCATCCGGAGTGCGATTGAGGTTAATGAGCACTTGATGGAAATATTATTTGATAAGATTTCAAATAGATCTGGTGTCACCTCAATATCATATTGGCAAGGCCTCCAAATCATCAAGACATTCTGCCGCTATTTCTGTCAGGTGCTACGGCGTCGTCGCGGGCTTGTTATTCACACTTGGGACCCAGGCCCAAGTTGAAGCACGCCCTAAGAAGATGGAGAACGCCTAAGAGTGTGCAAGGATGTCATCCTCCTTGGCCACCACCTTAGGATTCAAGCAAGGGCGTCAAAGCCAAGTTGGAGGCCCAATCCAAATCAAGTTCAAGTCCATCTCGGGCTCCAGGACCAGTATATAGTAAAATGGACGCCTAGGACGCATCTAGACTCCATTTTCCATGATCCATATATGGATGGAAATATAATTTCATAAGATAACCAATGGCTTTGGTTTGAGGCCCAAATTCCATGGGATTCAATGGGAATCATCGAAACAAGTTGACGTCCAGAATCTATCATGGTGCTATGTCGCCGTCTTTTGGGGTGTTTGGCCCTTGTAACGTGTCGAGACTTCTTAGCAACATGAGTAGGGGTCCTTAGATGCCCCTTAGGCTTTATAATCAGTAGCTGTCACCTATGTTAGGGTTTGGGTTTTGCTTTAGATCAATCTGTCTTTAAATAGTCGCCGTTATCGGTTTGCGAGACCCCAACTTCGAGTGCTTAATCATATATCCGCAATTGTCACTTCAATTGAGTTGCATTTTATCTTGTTCTTGCTTGTGTTTTATGGTTTGCAGCAGGGATTAGCCTTTGTGGCAAGGTTAACTGGATTGTGAAATGATTGATAACTAGAGGAGACGTGGTGCTAAGGTTGCAGGGTTCGGTCTTTGTGATCTGAAGCCGGATCGGTGTGTCACTCTCCGACCAAATCGTTGTTTATCTTGAACTTGACAGAAGATCGGGAATCATGTCCCCATCAAGTGGTATTTAGAGCCTTAGGTAAACTGTCAAGTTTATATTTATCCTAGTTTAGTTGATTTTTACCTTCGTCCCATAGTCCACCGCCATATTTGTTTCCTATCCTACAACCATCCGTGCCACAACCTTTGTATATTTCAGTTTCAGAGTCCGCCGTGTTGGGTTTGTGTCCTAGGTCAAGGTCTTGTTGCTGGTTTAGATTGTGTTAATTTCTAGTTTGTGTTGATCCCTCCACCCACCACCATCTCGTATCACCATCAGTTTGCATCTTGTGTCCACTGAAACCCTAATTCGAGCAGCTCTCTTAAAATAGTCATAACTTTTGCATCCGAAGTCGAAATAGGGCAAATTTTATTTCCACAAAGAATGCTAGAAAATTTTAGATCCATTTCATCCTAGCAATGCTAGGTTCGTAAAAATTAGATTTGTGAAATTTGATCAGAAAAATCGAGTTTCCAGGCACACAAGTTTTGATATGCTTTTTGGAGCACAATCCTAATTTTCTATAGGCCACATCTTTTATCCAATTGAGCTCAATTTTTTTGATGTTTATTGTTGTGTGCTCCTTGCTGAAAAAAAACATCAAAATAGCAAAAGCAAGGAAAAAAATTTGGACAAAAAAAAAGAAAAGAAAAAAATAGCAAAAGAGAAGAGAAGTGATAAAAAAGGAGCACATAAGGAACACTCGATAGCTCTATTGTTTGTGGTGCCTTTTGCCTTGTCCGTATTTTCATTGCTACCTTTCATACTTGTTTCACTCTCTTGTGTGTCACAACTAGTGCTAGGAACACGTATAGGCTAGCAACTAGGACAAGTGCTCTAGACATTCATTCAATATTGCTATCTGTTACTAAATTGTGTGCCACATATATATTTGTTCTTTGTGTGCCTTCCAAGCTCCACATATATACTCCAGATCAGTACAGAAAAAGATCCTTGCAATCTTGGTGCCACGCCCTCACAAGTATCACAAACCAGCCACCGGTTGTACTGTCCACTGCTTTGCGTCAGTAAGAACACTCGTAAGAGCTTGGTAAGACGTGTGAGAGTGTCATTCCACCAACCCATAAATAGTTGACAGGACATTTGTTTTGAATTCTAATCAAACAATGAGTTTCTGTTTAAGTGTGAATTGCAGAAAATCATGGATCAGATGTTTGCAAGGATGGATCAGCTAAAGAAAACTCAACCATCACAAATATATCATAATCATCAAGGTATGAGAGGTAAATTAACCATACCATTCTATTCTGGATTTTATGATGGAGAAAAATATTTTGATTGGGAGATGGCTATAGAACAAGAGTTTAATTCACAACTAGTTCCTGAGAAACATAGAGTTAAATATACCACTAGGGAATTCAAAGATTTTGCTCAATTCTGGTGGCGAGAACTAGGCAATTTGCATCAACAACCTCAATCATTGGATAGACTTAAAGAAGCAATGCGTGATTATTTTATTCCTCTATCTTATAAATGTAAAATGCAACGCTTAGAGCAAGGTAATATGTCTATCCAGGAATATTACGTAGAGTTTCAAAACTGTGCAATATGTTGTAGGATAGAGGATTCGGAGGATAAAGTGTGTTGTTTTTATGGTGGTTTGAGATGTGAAATTCAGGATATTATTTATTATAAAGATTTTAACACTACAAACTAGTTCTTTCAGCTAGCTATGCTTGTAGAAAAAGAATTACAGGGACATCAACAAAAGAACCAGACCAACACTGGTGACAACTTCACCCAGGTTTTAGCAAGGGTGGAGCAAGCATTCGTGAAGATTGAGACTGCCATAAGCAGACGAGTGGCCGTTTCCACCGCTACAGCAGCATCTTCATCACTACCTCCCACACCCACTTTAGAGCATGGTAAAATTTTAAACTCGACTAAAATTGTTCAACTTCATAAAGAGAGTGTTTCTATTAAGAACAAAAGGGTTGATATTAAAAATGAAAATCACTAAGTACCTAAACTAGAAGATCCTTTTATGCTTGCTACAAAATATGATAATGTTCAAATTGGTGATGATGTGCTGAATTTGTTCACCACTCATGCTATAATAGAGCAACATTTAGTGGACACAAAGTCTGAATTTTCTTTGTCACAAAATAATTATTCTGTGCTTGTGATAAAGAAGAGTTGTGTGACAATGCTTTTAATAGATATATATATATATACCACAACTAGTGAATGAGCATGACACTTTTGTTTTGAAACCGAATACTTGTGCTGAAAATAAGAATTTGAATGAGCATGATGCTTTTGTTTTAGAACCAAATACTTGTGCCAAAAATAAGAATTTGTTTCCCATTGCTGTTGAAAAAGATGAGCTAAAATTATTGTATTCTTTAGATACTTTGGGTTATATTGAGTTTGATACTTTGTGTGCTCTTACTACTTTGGAAGAGAAATTTACGTTTGCTAATTTGTCCTAGTTGTCTAGATTTGGCAAATATAATAATATAGGAGAGTATATGGTACACATAATTTATATTTGTTTAAATCTGAAATCTCCTTTTGTTGTGCAACAATATGATAATTTTGAGGCCTACAATAGATATAATCATGTCATGTCAAGATCCCCAAGTTTTGTTATAAAGCAACAGGTTTAATTTCAAGAAGGGGAGCAATATTGTCTACTACCTACAATCTGTCCTCCAACTAAGCTCAAACTGAGGATGGTTTGTTATAAGAAGGGGAGGATGATGAAGACATGACATCATCGGATACGACCATTGATTATAAGGTGTGCTCGTTCCTATATTTGTATAGTGATTTTGGGTACAATTCACTTCGTTCCACATGTATGTGTCACTATTTGAATGTAGGTACAAATATGCTCAAAGTGCAAGTCCATTAAAGTTGAACTTTCGGTTCATCGGTAGCCTGGCAGTGATTCATTGCGAAGGTCATAACTCATCCATCCGGAGTGCGATTGAGGTCAATGAGCACTTGATGGAAAGATTACTTGATAATATTTCAAATAGATCTAGTCTCACCTCAATATCATATTGTCAAGGCCTCCAAATCATTGAGACATTCTGCCGCTATTTCTGTCGGGTGCTACGGTGTTGTCGCGGGCTTGTTATTCACACTTGGGACCCATGCCCAAGTTGGAGCATGCCCTAAGAAGATGAAGAACACCTAAGAGATGCCTAACAACGTCCTCCACCTTGGCCACCACCTTAGGAGTCAAGCAAGGGCGTCCAAGCCAAGTTGGAGGCCCAATCCAAATCAAGTTCGAGTCCATCTCGGGGTCTAGTACCAGTCTGTAGTAAAATGAACGCCTAGGACGCATCTGGACTCTGTTTTTGATGATCCACATATGGATGGAAATATAATTTCATAAGCTAACCAATGGATTTTGTTTGAGGTCAAAATTCTATTGGAGTCAACAGGAATCATCAAAATAATTTGACATCTAGAATCTATCATGGCGTTGCGTCGCCATCTTTTGGTCCGTTTGGCCCTTGTAATGTGTTGAGACTTCTTAGCGACGTGAGTAGGGGTCCTTAGATGCCCCTTAGGCTTTATAATCAGTAGCCGCTGCCTATGTTAGGGTTTGGGTTTTGCTTTAGATCAATCTGTCTTTGAACAGTCACCGTTATCGGTTTGCGAGACCCCAACTTCGAGTGCTTAATCATATATCTGCAATTGTCACTTCAATTGAGTTGCGTTTTATCTTCATCTTGCTTGTGTTCTTCGATTCACAGCAGGAATTAGCCTTCGTGGTGAGGTCAACTAGATTGTGACACGATTGATAACCAGAGAAGACATGGTGCTAAAGTTGCAGGGTTCGGTCTTTGTGATCTGAAGTCGGATTGATGTGTCACTCTCCGACCAAATCGTTGTTTATTTTGAACCTGACAGAAGATCGGGAATCACGTCCCCATCACGTCCCCTTGAGGACAACCACATACCAGATCTCATACCCAATCAATATAAAATAACAGAGCACAGGACGTAGGGTTTACGTCAGCAAATGGCTTAAACCTGCATAAATCTTATGTCTTGTGTCTCTGTTACCATCCGGTTCCTCATTACACGCACCTCTACCGATCAATCTATCATCGTGGCTATACCCCTCGGTGGACTGCCGACCACATTTCGTCGACAGTGGTGCGCCAGGTAGGGGTCGTGCGTGCTGATCCTTTGGCGAGCCAGATGGGAATTTTCGTTAGTTATCTACTAAAAATCAGGTGAGTCAAGCTTATTAGCGTTTTGATTAAATCAATTCGTCCTACAGTTACCTGATATAGATTAATTTTTCTACATGCAATGACTCATCTCCCTCGTTTGCGATCTACTTCGCTAATGTTACCCTGGAGTTCACTGGGATTAATTTCGAGAATTAACTCGGCAAAGACAGACTCGGCGACTTCGGCGGCAAAAGCATTTTCCAGATCAACAGTGGTTACTAGATCGGCGATCTGCAGCATGACCCAGGGTCTCGTGGTTGCTTTCCAGTGATCAGTCAGGTCAGCGCATCATCTCGCTGCGGCTCGTCTATCTGCACAAGCACGAGAGTCCTGTCCCACCACGCAAGATGACGTCAATCATGAGGGAGCGTATCAGTCCACGTTACCATGAATGAACATCTACATGCAAGCCAACTATAAGTTGGAGCACGTACATACACGCATCAACGTGCAACGCTTCGGGCCATCACCAAGGGAAGACGCACGGCCTATAGCAGCATGTACGTGACCTCTTCATCGGCGTTTTCTCCAACTTCAGCAAATCGTCCGAGCTTCCAAGCAATCCTCCGAGCTGCCTAGCGAGCTGCTAGGCCTACTTGCTCCGACCACCCATCACATCGCAATGATGATCGCCACGAAGGACGGCGCTACGACAACCGCGACCACCGTCATGACGATAGGTCGGAAAGCTCGAGGGCCGAACAATTTCATCGCCGCCGACCATATTTCTATCGAAAGATAAGTACACTTCCATTATTTATACAATTTTCGCTATGATGTTTCTCCATAAATGTCCTCGACATGATTATTCTCCAAACAACTTTTCTCCATGTATACCATCTCCAAACAATTTTTTGCTAAACGGTTTGCCGACCAATTCTTTCTCCTACTTGACTTTCTCAGGGCCGGCACTGTCTCTCCTCCCCACACGTGCATGACATCCGTTCACTATGTTCCGGATGGTCGGCAGTAGCTCTCTGGCGAGGTTGGTAGTCTTATGCATGCCTAGGCTCTGCGCCTCACGCTCCGGGCTGTTGGTCAGACCAGGGCTGGTGAAACTCTAGGATGGATTAACTACTCGTGCTTATTGTAAACATGACAAAACAATTAAAAACAAAGTTTTTGCTTAAATTTACGACTACATATTATACCGAGTATAATATCTCATCTGAGCGAGAACCGAGTGCTCCACCATAACTTACTTAATGTTTACGAAGCACCGAGTGCTTCATCACATCTTAACTTCATAAGCTCTTTTCATTTTTCTCTGGATTACATAAATTTGTACCCCATGTACTACCATTCTACATATTTATACTGCAGGAGCTTGGTTCGGTCAACGAGCTACACTTGGGGACTAGATCATCCAAGAAGGACAAAATGATCATCTTCCAGGTGGCCGCACCTCCTGGTAGCCAGACTTCATCGTCGACCTCCTGGTTAGACGCTACGCCGTTGACCAGTTGGTTGGGCTGCTCGGTGCTCTACTCTTCACCAACTAACTGGTCGGATTGTTCGATGCTTCATCGCTAACTATGCTGGGAGCTCACCAGCTGAGCTGGAGATATTTCTTGGCGTTTGGGTTCTTCATGGAACTATTATCAGCTGAGCTAGGGACTTCCTTGGTGGTCAGATTACTATGTCTTCGCTTTGCTCCGATTAAGTTGGTGTGCTATCAAGTTGCTCCATGCTATTTAGATCAGGTTGCTGATCTTGGGTAGCACGTCGGGGGCCTTGATAAGTACCTTTTAGACTTATTTTCTTTGACCCTACTACAAGATGTTTCTTCATCTTCTAGCAGGCTCGGGGACTACATGTGTACACATCATTTTGCGATGAGTGTACTATTTTTTCTACAAGTTTCTCTCAGCAGAGCTGGGGACTACGCCGTGATAGAGCCACAGTTTATTTCTCACCTAAGTTGGGGTTATTCCTTCTTAGACCCTAGCACCACGTGACAGAGTCACCTACTATCAGGCTCGGAGAATAAGTGGCTACACTTCACCTCATGGTGAATGTAGTGATTCTCTTCTGACTTATCCTCCTTATTGACTAAGGAGTCTAAGTGGCTACACTTCATTTAAGATGGAGAATTTTAAAATTTATCTTGAGCCCCTTACATCCTTCTAGCAAGCCTTACTTGGTTAAGTCCGAGGTCTGCTCACTAGTTGAACCGGTTGGCATCAATTATCTCTACTCGGATTACTAGTTAAACTGGTCAGATTCATGTTAAACTGCTCGAACTTGATCAAGACGGCGTCGCCAAGCGGATACAAGGCACTCAGGGACTAGCTATGGGGGATATATCCTTGGGTACCACAAGATAGTACATGGGTCGTGCCATAGGAGGTGGCTATTGACGGTAGTTAACTATCAATTTTTTTACCATCAACTTAAACAAAAGAAGGCTATAAATAAAGTTACCACCCTAGAGTAGGGGTTTAACTAACAGAATTTCATGAATATTGGTGAATGTCTATTTCTGTAGGGTCCCAACTGAAAACGACCAAAGATGGTCCACATGTCAGGTTTACATAGAGAGAAAGGACCATACACCGAAAAAGTATAATCTAGAAGACTCGGGAAGCCACCCCCTGGAAGGTGGGGCCCACCTGTCATTGAGACATGGGTGGGCGCCCACACCCTCCGGGCGGCCACCCCCCTGCAGAGCCAATCAAGCTCCGTCTCGTGGATCATGCCTCCATCGCCTTTGAGGATGAATAATAATCGTTGATCAAGGTCGGTTTGATCCGAGGGTTGTGGTGATTCCTAGAGGGCTATATAAGCAAGGCCCCTAGCCCCTGGATCAGAGAGTTCAGAAACCCTAATTCATATTTTCTATAGAGAATTCGCCTGAGAGGGGTCCCTTAAATGGATCTTTCTCTAGGGCGCATACAAGAGAGTTTAGCTTTGTAGTCTCTATGTGAGATTAGAGTTATTATTCTAGATTGAGAGAGTTAGAGTAGAGGTAGAAGGTGGAGGAAGCCCGGCCTATCGGTGTCTCCTCTCTAGCCTGTACCTGCGGCGTTCTAGGATTCTTTGGCAATTCAACTTCTAATACTAAGTAAGTACGTTGTTATTATTGTTCTTTGGTTTATGAGTTTACTTTATTCGCTTCGTGTAGGGAATAGAGTAATCGTTCGTAGCGTAAGCGTGGTGCTTGGCCTAGGAATACTCATAGATATCCCCTGTCTGGCTGGATCGGTGTGTAGTAGCGTGGGACATGACAATCCCATTGTTACCTTCGGAGCCTCCTCCCGTCAGAAGGTTTGGTAGGACCTAAGTGCCCTGGTTAAGCATCCTCTATGGTGTCTCTTTTCTAACGATATGTCCCCCTAGAACAGTAGTATCATAGCTTACCATAGGTTGGAACCAGACTATCATCGTAGTCTTCTCTAATCACTTATATCTTCACCACCTTGTAGTGCAGCCTAGGGGCAATAGGAAAGACTAGGTTAGTCATCGCACGCTTTCTCCTTGCGGATAAAACAAATACGATATTCTGGACTTATCCCGGGTGAAGTGCTCACCGATATCCATGCGCTTGCGGATTATTTCTCTTAGATTCTTTCGTGTGCGTAACCAGTATCAACAGTGGCCCAGCCCACGAGATGAAGACATGTGGCGCATGTCAGTGTGCACCACGAGCTACAAGTTGTATTAGATATTATATAGTACCAAATAGGATACTTTACCTAGTAACCCTACCCCTCCAAAGTATATAAGGAGAGGTAAGTGTCCCCTAGAGGACAACCACATAACAGATCTCATACCCAATCAATACAAAATAATAGAGCACATGACATAGGGTTTATGTCACGCTAACGTCCTAAACCTGCATAAATCTTATGTCTTGTGTCTCTATTGCTATCTGTTTCCTGATTACGCGCACCTCTACCGATCAATCTACCACATTTCATCGACAATGGCGCACCAGATGAGGTGGCCCAATTCGCCAGAAAGGGCCATGCGAATCTCTAAACTACTCGGCAAATCATGCGGAGCAAGTAGCCACTACTTGATGGTCAAGGAAACCTAGTCGGTTAGGATAGACATCGTGTCCTCCGTGGATACAGGAGTTGTAATCGGTTGGGATTAGATTCCTTAGATCTATAACCTTGCCCCCTGTACTATATAAGGTGGGCAAGGACTCCCTCAAAACATATCATCACACATCAATACAATCCACAAAGACGCAGGACGTAGGGTATTACGTGATTTGTGGCCTGAACCTGGATAAATCCTGTGTTCCTCTTGCGTCACCATCTAGTTCATTGTCTCGAGCACCTCCACCGATAATCTACTACCGTGGGCATACCCCTCGGTAGACTGTCGACCATATCTCATCGACAGTGGCGCGCTAGGCAGGGGGTGTGCGTGCAGACTCTATGGCGAGGCAGATGGTTGTTGGCATTTCTAATACGATTACAAATAAGAGGGTCAAACCCTTCCTTAGCAAAGGCATTAGAAATGTTCAGGACATCTCTTAGCATTGCTTAAGCCAGGTTGTCATCCCTAACACAATACCAAAAGATGTGGTTGTACTTATAATCATAGCACTTATAAAATATGAATAAAGGTTATCCGCAAGTGCACAGATAAAATACACCCCCACCCAGGAAAGTTCCATGTATCGTTATTTACAATTCTACCACTAGGAAGGCACTCGGAGGTATAAAGAATAAAATCTATAACTTACACTTATGATAAGAGTTCCACTAGATCAAACTCAAAGCAGTGATTAATCATATCATAATAAAGGATAATTAATAACAGATCAACATAATCCTAAAGGGGTTCCACCGAGCATTTTCCTACTTGGGCATGACTCTAGAAAGAACTAGAAAATAGAGACTAACTCCTAGGGTTATTCTAACTATAGGCCATTGGACTACATTGATTAGTGCAATTACATCTAGCAATCATGGTCAGGGTTAACTCGTATTTATACACAAGAGACATTGCTAAGGTGGATCAGGAACAGAGCAAGATATCACCCCGCAACTCAACCTTACTTGTCCTACATTCATGGAGTGGACTACAGAGGACTCAATGAAGCTATAATAGTCACCTTCGCGATCTACCACATGGCCCAGAATATAGGGTACATTCGTAGATAGATAATGTCTAAGCACCACGCTTACACAACTTATACCACCCACCCCTAAATTCATAGGGTAATCGCTATACGAACAAGGGTATAAACACAAAGCTAATCCAACTATGTTAGACGTATAATCAAAGCAGGCAATGAACATTATAATTATAAATATATAGTTCTACCAAGTCATATCAAGTATTCGACTCACACACAAACTAGAACAAGAACTAGAGGAACGGCACGAACTAAAACAAGAACACAATGAACTAGATAAACTAGATGACGAACTAGATGAACTAGAACAAGAACATGATGAACTAAATGAGGAACTAGAAGAACACATAGATGAATTGGAAGATGAACACATTGAACTAGAAGATAAATAGATTAATACTGTTGAATACAAGAGAGAAGTATAAGGCTGTACCTAGCCTCCTCATGACTAGGTCTAGAATCCAAGCGTTGCTTGCCTCCTCTAATTCCTATTCTTATGTTCTAGCTATGCCCTAGCTGGTGGAGCTCTAGGTTGTCCTTTGAAGGGACACCTCTGAACTGAACGATGATGGAATGAATTGATGGATTGATTGAATGCCTCAAGGGGGGTCTGCCTCTGCTTATATACCCCAGTGGGGTGAACCGCAGTCCTCGGATCAAACCGACATGAAATAATGGTCAAGATGCGTCATAGAGGTCGGTTGGAAGCCGCCACGCGAAGGAGGGCCCACTTAGTAGTGGAGCCAGGCTGGCCGGCCTGACATGTGGGACTGGCCGGCCCCACCTGGCAGCCGCCAGGCCTTCGCTTCGTTCCCATGCCTTCTAGTGTCTTCCACATCCTTCTAGTGCCACTTTTTGATCCGTTCGCACAATGAGTCGTGTCTTGGGTGGATTCCTTCCTTTCCCAGCTTCTGGATAAAATCCCTAGAAAATATTCTTTCATAGAGCTGTAGAATCTTGTCAGTTTAGTCCCTGGTCTTGTAACGATGATGGTTCTAGGGTCTTCTAGAGTGTTCAGAGTCGTACCCATCGAGGACTTTCTCTCTAGTGCTCCAAATATAGCAAATGATATGTCCATCTTGATTGTCTCGATGAGCTCTTCGCAATGATGTGCTCAGATTCTTAACTTGAGATACTTTTATATAATGAAATACTGCATATCCTGCAAAACAAGTGAGAACAACACAACTCATGGAACTCGTTAGAATAAACCCCTATAACCCTACTTTACAAATCATTTTAAACCTTTCCATGGGTTAGTTGACAGCTTAAAATTAGAGTTAATTACCGTCAAAAAACTCCCCCAAGCTTATCCTTTGCTAGTCCCTTAGCAAACAATGGTTTGGACCAAAATGGTGGATCAGGAGTTGCTACCATGCTTTCACGCCTCACAAGTACACAAATGTTCAAACAAAAATTCTCCTCTAGGTTAGAATAACCCATTTCAACTTACAACTTACCCATATTACCTTTCGCCATGGGGCTTGTAACCTTCACTTGGGTCTTGAGTAGTTGAAAAAGCAGAATGATCAAGTCAAGCACTATATCTCAAGCTCTTCGATCAACTTTCATTCTATGGTTTTACAAAGTTTTCAAAATAAAACTCAGAGATTCCTTTGTATGATCCTTTCAAGTCTCTCATATGTGGTATTTGTGGATTCCTCTCTAAGGCAACAATGGTGTTTTGCCTTCTCTTCTCTCAAAATATGTGGTATTTTTGGCATAAGGTAGGGTAGCATCGTACCTACTCTCTTCTCTCACTATAACTAACAAGCTTATGTGGAGCTGAAGGTATTTCAAGGATGTAGCATACTTACCTGGTATGTGTTGCCTAATCAAAACTGGGATCCTCAGAGGGGAAATCATACCCTTAGATCATGATGTGCATGTGTGTGGTCCTATATATGCGGAATGGGTATGTATGTGGTGGTGGATATATGGTGGAATAATGGTGATAACGAGTGTAACATGGCGAGGGTGAAAACATGGTGGAAACCTTATCTTACTTTGCTCCTTAAGGGGATACTTCTCTCTTTTGAACTTTGAAGACTTTGAGCAACACTTGGGTAGGATACTTTTTTCTCCATATATATATATATATATATATATATATATATATATATATATATATATATATATATATATATAGAATCCCAAGCTTCTTTTGCTGATAAATAAGAGATAAATAATAAAAACTTGTTGGAGCATCTACTGAATGGCGATGAGTGTCATGGAACCATCCAAATTATAAGAGCACAAGTCTAAAAACAATCACCAAAGTGATCAAATTCTCAAACTTGAGCCCATATAACTCCGGTAGTCCACGAAATCATGTGGAATTTCAATCCAAACTGAGAGCAACCAAGATCGTAGTGATTCAACATAACACAACATTTGTTACAACAATTCATAAGTAGCTCTCATACATCGGAGTATGAATAAGTTATTACAAACCAAATTAGGAATAGTGGAAGCAACATAGTTTTGAAACAACATTTAGTTTAAGTACTGCCAGTGCATAGTCACATCCTGCAAAAGCATAAAAGGAGAGAATACTATAGAGACTATGCCCAATGGTCTAGTCTTCACACCTAACATCGAAGACAGTACTTTAGGTGACCAGTAAGAATCTGCTACCTGCAACAAGGTGGGAATAAACCCTGAGTACGGGAAGGTACTCAGCTAGACTTACCCGTCAAAAACCAGAAATAAGGTGACACCAAAGAGTATGCAAGGCTTTGTATAAGTGGGCTAGCTTGACACATTTGCATAAGCTTAAGTACAGATAAGTAATCATTATTGCTTTAAGCATCAAGTTAATCATTATTAACCTGTCCTCTAGATTAGTACCTGTACTATAGCAATCACTTACTTCAGCTAAGCAAACAATAGTAACCATATCAGGTTTATAAGGCTATCATTATATCATCATCATTTTCGGAACCATTAGTAGATTTAGTGAAATCTACGTTGTCTCTGCTCTGTCAAGTTTCTCACTATCCAGAAGAGACGGCGATTCGAATTGATTCCAACTCAGCTAAGGGGGGTATTCCTAACACCAACCGGGCATACTTTGCAAGAGTCATCAACAGTCACCTTTGGTACAATTCAAGATGGGCCCGAACAGCGCTGCGCTCTTAGGGATTCCAATGGCCAGGAAGCTCAGGACTTTTAACTCACCTGCCCTTGGTCTCACCTGGCTCCCCTCTGAGGCGACTTACACTTTTCGGCTTCGCAGCCTGAGTTGAGCTACTCGGCTTTGCGGTCGGCAACCTCAGGCCGACCAGCTAAGTGTTAGGCTACATTCAAAATGACAAAGGAAGTATAGCGGATCGGTCCTTAACCGACACAGACGGGAATAGTTACACACCTAAGACCTCCATGCCTTGTTGCTTCACTATCGACATCCTGTCTGGTCTAAGTTCATTATTAACACTTGGTTCTTTTCCACAATAGCAAATATAGCCAACTGGGACCAATACTTCATATCTTGTAGGTTCTAACACCCTAGGTGTTTATCACCAGTTAAGCAAGGGTTTTGGAGTTCAAACATGACATGTGAAGTGGTAATGAAGATGTCGAAGTCAAGTCTATGGAATAGAGTGCCAACTTAAACTTGAATATTGCACCATTGCTTACATATAGGACCATTTAAAGATATATGCTTGGGTGTTGTTATTAGAGTATCTTCACATGTCTCACATCAATACCTATCTATATTGGTCACTCGAAGAGTTTCATGAAGTTTGGAATAAAAAAGTCACATAAAATGATAAGTTCTATTCCTATTGGAATTGCACCATTAAGTGAATGGAATTATAGATCATCAAAAAAACCTTGCAAACTTGCCCAAATGACTCTAGATGAACTCTACAACAAAATTCATGAAGGGTTCATGTTGAGCTTTATTAAGTTGCTGCTTTGACCAAAGTGAAAGTTTGACTTCTGCATCAATTATGAAGTTTGACCTTAAAGAAAAGTTGTAGTTCATCTTGTGTAGAATCAACTTTATTTAATGGTCAAGACCTAGTTTGGCCTCTAACCTAGTCAAATAGAGCTCACAATAATGATTCAGCTGCTGTTTTTGGACTTCGCAAATTTGGCTAAGTGTTGGGGCTGATTTCAGTTTTGATGTACCCTTCTTTAGGATAGTATATATCTCAAACCAAGTGGAACCAAACCTAGATCCTTTAAGCAAAGTTGTAGTCCTCATATAGCTCTACAACGATGTGGAATTGGTTTAGCTTTTGCTTGCTCGGTTTGGGAGATGGAGATGGAATAAGATTGCAATTTCAGTCGGCTTGAAACTGAATTCAGTTTTCAAGTTTCGCCTACCCTACTTTGGAGCCTTATATCTTGCAACCCAAGCTGATCTAGACCTTGAGCCTTATATGAAAGTTGTAGCTCATTTGGTACTCTGCAAATAATGTTTTTGGACTGAGAGTTAAATTTGCATGGAGGTAAGTCAAACCATGGCTCAAAGTTTGAACTTACTGCTGTTTTCAGACTTGAAAATATACTAAGTCTAGAATTCATAGTCGTCGATGTTGGCATGTCACGTTCTCTAAAATTTACTAAACAACTTGAGTTAAGCCAAAAACAAAAGTTGGAGTGCATTTGATGGAGAAGAGCATATGAAAAGTGGCATCATGTTTGACTTCATTTTGATCACCAATTTGGAGGTCTGTCATTTATCATCATTGCGTTGACAACGTCGTTTTGGAACTTAATTAACCCCAAATCCATTGGTCTAATGGCTTGGCCCTTTAAACAAAATTTGTAGAGTGTTACATGGGTAACAATTTTGATTTAAGGCCCATGGCCTAGTTCGGCCCGTAGGTAGCCCAAAACGGCGCCCCAAGATGGCCACAGAAATGCACGCCAGCTGTTCGACGGTGAGCCCCAACAGGGACACGTGGTCGCCATGCCTCTCGCCCCTGCTCTGCGCATCGAGGGCGGTCTGCTAAAGGCGCGCCGTTGTCCCACGCGGTGCGGACGCCCAGCTACTTCACTCCTCCACTTCCTCTTCTGCTCGCTCACTCTCTCTCGCCGCTGCTGAGAGCGCAGAGCGTGTATCGCCATGGCCACGCGCTTGGAGCCGAGCTCGTCGTCGACGCTCGCGCTGCGCCCAGTGCCATTGCTCTGCTTTCCTCCCTCGCGTCCCTCCGTTCGTGCCTCGCCGCGCCATAAGGCCACCGCGACCGTCGCCTGATTCCATAGCCAGCTGCCGGTCACAGCCGCACGGGCATGACCCGTGGCCGTGCATGGCCAACTGCCATGGTCGGGCCGAGCTCCATGGCTGCGCCGCTCCGTCCCTCCCCATGCTCAGCCGCATGCACCACCCCCACCATCGCCCTCTCCTTGACACTCGGCGCCTATTCCCCGGCCCCAACCGTCGCCGGAGCCCCCTGCTGCCGTGCTGCTCCGCCGTTGAGCCGCGGGCTCATGTGGCCGGGCCAACTCGGGCCGCCTCGGACCGAGCCGAGCTGTCCCACGAGTGCGCGTGGGTTCCCCGGTGCTCCCTCGCCCTTCATCCGCCGCCGGCGAGCCCCCTCCGGCTGGCACCGTGAGCCTCCGACGAGCTCCTCTGTCAAATTTCCATCAAGGATCTCGAGTCAGAATTCGAGAAAAGGCACGGGCCCAACTGCAATGTCATAGACTCATATGAATAGTGCCATAAGGACTGATTTGTGGTAGTTTTTACTGATTTTTAAAAATTCATAATAAATCATAGAACATTCGTAAAATAGGAAATGATGACTTTTTGGAATCCTTATAAAATTCTCTATCCATTAGATCTATAATATGTCATATTTTAGTTTAATATTTTAGCTGTAAAAATAGCTTTATGGAACTAGGTTTTCAATGCTAGTTGTATTTGTCATTTTCATAACTACAAATTTAGAGATCAAAATGAAGTGAAATTTTTGTGGCATGCTACTCATGTCATGTTTGATGTGTGGTAATAATTTCATGAATTTTAGTTGCTATATGAGTGAGTTATTAGTGTATCTTGCTCTCAAATGATTTATTGCAATATCCATTTGTCTTTTTCGTAGAGGTTGATATACATGTCGACATGTCTTGTAATTTGGAAACTAGACTATTGAGAGCATATGTAGGTCACTGTAATTGTGGTAGAATTTATTGTGTACTTTTGGTAGGTCTTCATAATTCCACCTAATTATCTAAATAAATTAAGAAAATGCATTAAAAGAATTTATTTAGGAATGGACACTATGTTTTCTGGTGTTCATTAGTCATGTGTAACATGTTGGTAAAGTTGTTTTGTCTAATTATATGTTTGCAACATAAGTTAATAATTATTTCTTGCAAATGAGGTTTCTGGACAGATCTGGGAACTTAGCAAAGTTCTTCATGACAATATACTTTGTTGCAAAACTTGTTTATACAAAAGTTGTAGATAATGTATGTATCTAGCTGCTGTTAAAATTTTGTGGCATTTGGCCATGTGGTTTAGGAGTTATAGCTTTTTAAAGTTGGGTTACAGAATTGTTTGCTCTCTATCTTGTTAGACCAGTTTCTGTATTTGTATAAATTCGACATGTTAAACTTTGGAATCATGCTGTGATGATTATAAATGAAATGTAGAGAATTTCATTATATTTCCATAATGTATTCTCACAAGTCATTTGGATTAATAAAACTCCAGATATGATTAATTTATGAAGCTATTGTCTATAAATCCAGAAATTGGCATATTCCAGTTATGGTTGTTGCTTCACCTTGACTTGCTTTGCGTATTGCTAAGTATGATTCATGTTCTTGGTAATGAAGTTAAATACACCTGAGATCATGTGGAACTAGTATGTCATGTTTGGTGTGCCTCTTTGCTATCTTAGCATGATAGGTTGGGTGATGTTTAATTAAGCAATGTGAAGTGCTTATGTGTATTTAGTGTAACCTTGTACTTACCTTGAGTTGTGTGTGATGCATCATCTATTGCATTCCATGTATTCATACACTTGTATCTTGCATCTCATCTAGGTACGCTAGATACATCTCGTGAAGGATGTGATGTGGAGTCGAACCCGAAGATGGAAGGACCTTGGGTATGCCTAGAGTGGAGATGCTCCGCAAGACGGTGCAAGCTAACTTGACTGACTTGTGTTGGATCCCAGGCAAGCCCCGGAGCATTATAAGCCTCCTAATTTCTAAAAATGCAATTGAGTATATATGTTATATGTATTGATGCATTACGTTATAGGAGTTGGTTAAAAACACTTGCTACATATATATCCTTCCTTGTCCAAGTGTAAATCCTTGAAATCCTATTTAAGTATAGGATTGGATAGAAGCTTAGCCCTGCTCTAAGCGGTAGAAGTCAGGTGATTTCATGTCACCTGCGAGATATAGGAATATATATATGGCACGGTTGGCTATATTTGCTATTGTGGAAAAGAACCATGTGTTAATGAAATGAAATGAGACCGGGCGAGATGACGATAGTGAAACAATAAGGCAGGAGGTCTTGGGTGTTGATCTATCCCCGTTTGTGTCGATTAAGGACCGATTCTTGGAGCCTTTCCTTGTCATGTTGAACGAATGCCTCTCTCTTAGCTGGCCGAGCCCGAGTGCTTGACCGTGAATCCGAGTAGCTCAACTCAGGCTGGGAGTCATCAAGTATAAAGTGCGCCTCAGAAGGGAGCCATAGGCGTGAGTCCAAGGGCAGGTGAGTTAAAAAGTCCTGATCGTCCTGGCAGAAGGGTAATCTCTGAGAGTGCTGGCGCTAACCGAGCCCGCAAAGTTGGTTCCTGAGTTGTACCAAAGGTGACCTAATGCTCCTCGATGGAGGAGGTCATGGGTGAGAGTTAGGAATACCACCTCAGCTGAGTTGTAATTTGATTCGAGTCATCGTCTCTCACCGGATAGTGAGAACTTGACGGGAGCATCTCCAACATAGATCTCACTAAATAACTTGATGGTTCAGGAATGATGATATGATGATGACAACCTTATTATACCTGCTATGGTTAATATTGTTTGCTCCTAATAAAGTGAGTGCTCTAGTATAGGTGCTAATCTAGATGACAGGTTCATGATGATTAACTTGATGCTTAAGCATTAAATGATTACTTATCTGCACTAAGCTTTTATGCAAAATGTTGTCAAGCTAGTCCACTTTATATCAGCCTTGCATGATCCTTGGTGTCGCTTTATTTCTGGTTTATGACGGGTAAGTCTAGCTGAGTACCTTCTCGCACTCAGGGTTTATTCCCCACTTGTTGCAGGTATGATGTATCATGGATACTGCAAGAATTGGATGACTCCTGCCATAGTGGCGGAATGTGATCACAGGCATGATCCTTCTAAGTTATCTTGTCTCTAATGCTTTTATTGGAAGTTGACCTTGGTACTGGCATGTATTTGAAATAAGGGTGATGTAACTTTCAAAGTACTTTGCTTCCGCTACTTTTTAACTTAAGTTGTAATAACTATGTTGAACTCTTGTCACACCCGGTTTTCTAAAGAACAAAACCAGGCTAATCATATGTGTGCCCAGGAAGTCCACACATATGCCAGAATGAAAAAAATATCAGAAACAATGTTATTATATAACGTATACATAGCTATATTAACACTTACATCAGAGTATCACGGAACGGTGACTAAACTTCGGGCTCCATTCTTCTCAGGGACGGCTGACTGGGGGTAACATATGCCTAGCACTTCTACTAGTCTTCTGGAAACTCCACTACACCTTTGTCCTTCTTCCGAGTAGCATCTTACTACACACTGGAGTGTTGGGGAAATAGCAAGAGTGAGTCCATGTCGAACTCAACAAGTATAACACAGGGTTCATGAGGCTTAAAAAGGCTAGACACTGTTTGATTGCGTTTAGCTTTTAATCATCATATAATTAGCAATTGAGTAGCATCAAGGTATTCCAATTCCCATTAATGAATCAATGATCAATTGTAATAAGGATAATGAATAGCATTAACATGAGCATAATAATAATCAACAATAATTAAGCATGATATAATAATGGTGATCAACTATTCTGTAAGAATCCCCAAGGCCGCTCGTATCCGTGAGCACGGCTAGTATACCAGTTTTTAACTCTGCGCAGAGGTGTACACTTTCACTGTGAGTCATGATTTCCAAATGCATGGGTTAATTACTCCCAAAACACTGAAAACCATATAAAGCCACTCAAAAGTTCGTCTAACAAGTTAGGGCCATTAGATTCACTCGGCAGGCAGATGTAGAACCTCCCTTCCCTGTGGCACAACAACCGCAGCCTATACACACTAGGCCAGGGGCTCGCACTACACCCAAAGTGGCAAGCCATTCTTACGCCATTTAAGGTAACCTCTAACAAGCTAGAAAAGGTCTCTTGAACAACTAGAGCCAGAGCCATATAGCCCTCACAGCTGTACTGTATATCCCGGTTATCACTTACAGGTAAGTCCTTACGGAGAGAAACCAGAGCAACAATATAACCCCTTGCTCTAGCCCCCTTTCAACAGTAATAAAATCATCTTAATGGTTGATTGCATAATCCATTAGTCAAATTACAAGATCATTGTTCATAATTAAGCGCTAGCAGTAGCTACCCAAATGCACAACCCATAGGCGACAAGGAAACAAGATATCAATAGCTAAGTTATAATCTCTATGGTCGTCAAGGAAGACACATGCATATGTATGATAATTTCAGTGAATAGGACAACAAGGATGGTCCCATGTTATACTTGCCTTGATCAAAGCTTTCCTGTTGATACTGCTGGTCTGGCTCAAAATAATACTTCTGATCGTCAAGAAATTGCTCACCGTCTATACTTGATCGTCAAGCATCAACACACAATCATCCGAGCAATCATACACAAAGCAAACAAAGAGACATAATTAAAACAATACACCAACAGTAGCAAAATAATATAAAAAGTTTGTAAAACCCTTCTACACGTTACTACGATCACACAGACGTAAAGATCACGAAATTCGGATTTAAAACATGAAAGTTATGAATTTTCTAAGATTTCCTATAGATAAATAATTATTTTAATATAAACTCGAAAATTAAACTTTTCAAACCTACTGCACAACTATATTAACATGTAGAGCTCGCAAATACGAACCTAACGCAACTTGAACGGATCAAATCGGAGTTAAAACAAAGATTTTATGATCAAAACAAGTTTAGTGGCAAAACTGTAAATAGTATCATCTTCTACCTTGAGCTGGGAGGAGCTCCGGTCAGCCATGGTGGTACCTCGCCGGAGAAAAATAAGATGAGATGGGAACTCGATGAAACAGCGATGGATTCGTGCAAACGGATATACCACGATGTAGAGAACGACGAGGGCTGCCTCTTGGTGGTGGTGGCTGGTGTCGGAACGCGACGGTTTGGCCGAAAAAGCTCGTCGGAAGTTCGCCGGAACGCAAGCTGTAGATGCAGAACTTCGGCAAGAGGTGGAGGGAGCTACGAGCGGCGGCTCGCGATAAGGGTTGTACTTCTGAAACCAGGGCGTCGAGGGCTACGCCGACATATATATAGTCGTAGGGTTTGGAAACTTTTCGGATTTTCTTAATTTCGGGATTATTTTAATTCCGCGAATAAAATAATTCCAAAAAATCTAAAATTACCTTTTTGGCCGTGAAAAATAGTCCGGAGCTCAGAAAAATCACGGGAAAAATCCTGGAGACTCTTGGAGAGATAAGGAACTGAACTAAATGAGTTTGAGCTCATGAAAAGATTGATGAAGAGATCAAGGAAAAAGATTAAGCTCACGGAAATTGAAATTTTAAATCCAGAAAATGTCAAAAAAATTCCGGTGAGAAGTAAACGTCGTCCTATGGTATTTTGAAAATAATAGCACTCACCAACACCAAAGACAAGCATCACACAAACACCACATTATCAAATTAATATGAAAAAGTTTAAAACCACAATTATCTATATTTAAATTAGCAGCAACTTAACTTATCTAATAAATTTATTCAAATATTGAAATTATTTATTTTATTTAGTATTTTTCATGCACAACCCAAAATAGGAAATTTTGGGTGTGACAAATCTACCCCACTTAACAGGAATCTCGTCCCGAGATTCGGAGAGACTAGGGAGAAAGATAAAGTTGATCTGCAAGTCTTCACTTTTCTTTCGTCAACTCCTATCCAATGATGATACCACAAACTCATAACCAACTTTGTAAATGTCTCCTTTAGACCCTTATGATTCTTGTAGATGGTTCTAACAGGTTACCCACCCTGAGAAAGGATACCTGTGCTCGATAGTGACTTTGCAACCATGTAGATAGCTGATGCTTCCAGATGACGAAATAGAACATATAAACCTCTATCTTGTATCGTCTTTTAGTTTGACAAACCCTCTTAAGAAGAGATCAACTAGAGAACACCAAAGGATAACTTGCATTTATTTCTGAGTGATGACTATCATCATGTCCTTCTGGCATTCCAAAGAGACTCATGAGCATATGCAAGAACAGGTAACCTGCACTTCCTTGCGAGCAGAAAAATAGCAGTGCAGAAATATAGTTATAATTCGAGTTCTACAAATCCAATGATATTGTAGCTTATACCGTTGGAAAGCTTATCAAATTTACTACAACTTCCTTATAGAATTCTTCTCCAGATTCTGCAGTTAAGGTAGTCGAAAACTATGCACAACAGAAACTATTCCAGATTGCTAACAGCACAGATGCGTCGCCTTGTGATTTTCATAAATCCCAAACCATAATAGATATCAGGGTGGTTCTTATGGTCAGAGAAAGATATTGAAGTCTACTATTGTCCAGAATTTATCAATGATTTTTGGGCATCCAAAAATAGAGATATAAGCTAAAGAAGACAGACTGTTCTGAAAAGACAGGATAAGGTAAAAACGAGATTCAGAGAGACTAAAGAGATAGATGACACTAATCTTCAAGTCTTCATGCTTTTTTTTGATTTGTGTTGATGAGATATAAGACATGGATCAAGGATAGCCAAAAGATGACAAGAAAGATAAAGTTTGATCTTTAGTTCTTCATGCCTCTTCATGCCTCGTCGCTTGAGATATTCAGGACTTGCTGTTGTTGATAGCAGATGCTACCCCACTTAACAAAGATTTTGGTCCACCTGGTGATGTCATTGAAGGAAACACTTTCTCTAGGCTTGCTGCTAATGATAAGTCCTTCACTTAAAACTTACTAAACATACTTTGATATGGGGATGATGTCATCTAAGTTTTCATGAAACTAACTATAGACTTCCAACATCTCCTTCCTATGTCATCCATGCTAACTTGTATAGAGTATGTTGAATTGAATGTTGAACTCTCAACTGATGATAGCTTGAAGTGAAGATCAGTCCTGACGAATACCCGAGGTTCTTGTAGACGATCCAACAAAGCACTGATCCCAAGCAAATAACACTAGCACATGAGTAGACTTCCAATCATAGAGATAACCACTTCTTCCAAGTGAAGCACTAGGACATACGATACCTTCATCTTGCAACACTCACAACTTTGCTACCCCCTTAAGAAAAAGAAACTAGGGGACACCAAAGTAACTTGCATCTTTTTTTTTACTAGATAACCATAATCATCTCTAATGTAAGATTCCAAGGTAAATCAATGAGATTCAAAGATATCCAATGATATATTCACTTATACAAGATAAGGAAGTAATGCAGAAAATTTCTGGGCGAATTCTAATTTCAGCAGTTCAGTAAATCTGGCATATCTCGAGATACAGACATCCGATTAAGGTGATCTTTATATGGTTGGAAATCCTACGAAATTATCTACGACTTTTATTCACAACACTTTTCCAGATTCTGTCAATAAGTTAGTCAAAAACTGAACTTAACCGAAACTATTTCAGAATTCCAGACTGTGTAGTAACCTCAACTTAGAACAGGTATATCTCTTAGCTCAAAATAGATAAAAAGGTAAATCCAATGGGTTTGGAAAGATACAGAAGTCTAGTTATTTCCAGTAAAATTTCATAAATTTCTCATGTCCATGTCTTGAGATATAACAGAAACATTGCAGACTGCTATAGAAATCAGCATGCGGAGTATTACGTAAAACCTACCCCACTTAGCATAGATCAAGCTACTCCTCAAGACTTATACCTTTCGAGCCACCTTTGAAATATGAGAACAAGGATAACACACAAGCAACACATCAAGCAAAACAAACACACATCACATCATCGATACTACACGTGCTTCTTCAACAATGGTGGTCATCCTAATGTCACCTTGGAGATGATGAAAGGCCATCGAACTTTTGAACAAGGTAAGATCAGAAAACTTTTAGTAAAATCAACATAAAACAAAATCCAATGGAGTAAGAAATAATAGCTCAAAGGAAGCTATATCAAGGAGGGGATACAACAAGACAAGGAAGGGAAAATAGTCAAAATCAATGAGTCAAGGTATGACAAATTAGTTTTATAGTAAAATAAGTTTTAGAATACGTCCAGTGCTACTTGGCATACGTCCTACAGTCAACACCGCTCTGATACCACTCTGTCACACCCGGTTTTCTAAAGAACAAAACCAGGCTAATCATATGTGTGCCCAGGAAGTCCACACATATGCCAGAATGAAAAAAATATCAGAAACAATGTTATTATATAACGTATACATAGCTATATTAACACTTACATCAGAGTATCGCGGAACGGTGACTAAACTTCGGGCTCCATTCTTCTCAGGGACGGCTGACTGGGGGTAACATATGCCTAGCACTTCTACTAGTCTTCTGGAAACTCCACTACACCTTTGTCCTTCTTCCGAGTAGCATCTTACTACACACTGGAGTGTTGGGGAAATAGCAAGAGTGAGTCCATGTCGAACTCAACAAGTATAACACAGGGTTCATGAGGCTTAAAAAGGCTAGACACTGTTTGATTGCGTTTAGCTTTTAATCATCATATAATTAGCAATTGAGTAGCATCAAGGTATTCCAATTCCCATTAATGAATCAATGATCAATTGTAATAAGGATAATGAATAGCATTAACATGAGCATAATAATAATCAACAATAATTAAGCATGATATAATAATGGTGATCAACTATTCTGTAAGAATCCCCAAGGCCGCTCGTATCCGTGAGCACGGCTAGTATACCAGTTTTTAACTCTGCGCAGAGGTGTACACTTTCACTGTGAGTCATGATTTCCAAATGCATGGGTTAATTACTCCCAAAACACTGAAAACCATATAAAGCCACTCAAAAGTTCGTCTAACAAGTTAGGGCCATTAGATTCACTCGGCAGGCAGATGTAGAACCTCCCTTCCCTGTGGCACAACAACCGCAGCCTATACACACTAGGCCAGGGGCTCGCACTACACCCAAAGTGGCAAGCCATTCTTACGCCATTTAAGGTAACCTCTAACAAGCTAGAAAAGGTCTCTTGAACAACTAGAGCCAGAGCCATATAGCCCTCACAGCTGTACTGTATATCCCGGTTATCACTTACAGGTAAGTCCTTACGGAGAGAAACCAGAGCAACAATATAACCCCTTGCTCTAGCCCCCTTTCAACAGTAATAAAATCATCTTAATGGTTGATTGCATAATCCATTAGTCAAATTACAAGATCATTGTTCATAATTAAGCGCTAGCAGTAGCTACCCAAATGCACAACCCATAGGCGACAAGGAAACAAGATATCAATAGCTAAGTTATAATCTCTATGGTCGTCAAGGAAGACACATGCATATGTATGATAATTTCAGTGAATAGGACAACAAGGATGGTCCCATGTTATACTTGCCTTGATCAAAGCTTTCCTGTTGATACTGCTGGTCTGGCTCAAAATAATACTTCTGATCGTCAAGAAATTGCTCACCGTCTATACTTGATCGTCAAGCATCAACACACAATCATCCGAGCAATCATACACAAAGCAAACAAAGAGACATAATTAAAACAATACACCAACAGTAGCAAAATAATATAAAAAGTTTGTAAAACCCTTCTACACGTTACTACGATCACACAGACGTAAAGATCACGAAATTCGAATTTAAAACATGAAAGTTATGAATTTTCTAAGATTTCCTATAGATAAATAATTATTTTAATATAAACTCGAAAATTAAACTTTTCAAACCTACTGCACAACTATATTAACATGTAGAGCTCGCAAATACGAACCTAACGCAACTTGAACGGATCAAATCGGAGTTAAAACGAAGATTTTATGATCAAAACAAGTTTAGTGGCAAAACTGTAAATAGTATCATCTTCTACCTTGAGCTGGGAGGAGCTCCGGTCAGCCATGGTGGTACCTCGCCGGAGAAAAACAAGATGAGATGGGAACTCGATGAAACAGCGATGGATTCGTGCAAACGGATATACCACGATGTAGAGAACGACGAGGGCTGCCTCTTGGTGGTGGTGGCTGGTGTCGGAACGCGACGGTTTGGCCGAAAAAGCTCGTCGGAAGTTCGCCGGAACGCAAGCTGTAGATGCAGAACTTCGGCAAGAGGTGGAGGGAGCTACGAGCGGCGGCTCGCGATAAGGGTTGTACTTCTGAAACCAGGGCGTCGAGGGCTACGCCGACATATATATAGTCGTAGGGTTTGGAAACTTTTCGGATTTTCTTAATTTCGGGATTATTTTAATTCCGCGAATAAAATAATTCCAAAAAATCTAAAATTACCTTTTTGGCCGTGAAAAATAGTCCGGAGCTCAGAAAAATCACGGGAAAAATCCTGGAGACTCTTGGAGAGATAAGGAACTGAACTAAATGAGTTTGAGCTCATGAAAAGATTGATGAAGAGATCAAGGAAAAAGATTAAGCTCACGGAAATTGAAATTTTAAATCCAGAAAATGTCAAAAAAAATTCCGGTGAGAAGTAAACGTCGTCCTATGGTATTTTGAAAATAATAGCACTCACCAACACCAAAGACAAGCATCACACAAACACCACATTATCAAATTAATATGAAAAAGTTTAAAACCACAATTATCTATATTTAAATTAGCAGCAACTTAACTTATCTAATAAATTTATTCAAATATTGAAATTATTTATTTTATTTAGTATTTTTCATGCACAACCCAAAATAGGAAATTTTGGGTGTGACAACTCTGATGTATGTTGAACTACTTGTGAAATGGATGTAACATGTGGCTTGTTATGTTAAATCAGTACGATCTTGGCTTGTATGTTGGTTGGTTTGAAATCCCTCGTGATTTCATTGGACTACTGGAGTTATATGGGCTCAAGTGTGAGAATTTGATCACTTCGGTGATTGTTTTTGTACTTGTCCTCTTATAATTTGGACGGTTCCATGACAGCTAGTATCAGAGTAAGATTCAACATTAAACTTGTCATATATGTATTTAAAACAAAGGTTTTATGTTATAAAATCAGTTTTATCAACTTATAGCTATATTATATAGGTTTGTCAAATCTGAATTTTAAACCTAAAGTATGCCAGTGGAAGATTTCCTTATGCCCATATAAGGATTATTAGGTGGCTTATATAAGTACTAACTTGGGGGTTTTTATTTATGCATATACGCCCAGGCCAAGGTATGTATGTGTGGACCGCACTATGCTACCCTGTGGTCAAATGTTAGAGGTAGCCTTCATATATGAAATAGCCATATATGTCAATAGATTTAAATTTGCAATATCGCACCTACACCCAAGTAAGTGTGAGTTGTGAGAGCATGACCGAACAATCATTGGTCTAGGGGAGAGCTAGTTTTGGTTACTGGATTATTTACATGTCACACACATGTATATATGAAGGTACTTAATTGTGGGTGATTGATGATTCGGGTAGTTTTGGTACTACATGTACATATACGGGGGTATATGTATATGGGAGTACTTAGAATTTTATTTTACTGCTTTCATTATGTGCTATTTGGGGAATTGTTGGGCTGTAATGAATTTTCTACAGGTACGCTAACCACGAATGCGTAAGTTAAATGTAGCTGCCGACTAGCTATATATCGAAAGATTGCATGTTATGCCATCGACATAGAATGTGATCGCCATCTTAGGTTGGCAATCTTGTGAGGACAAATAGGGCGAAGCATGCATCTTCATGATTGTTGCTTTATGCATAACTATGTTCCTCTCACCTTTGTTCTATGATAAGTAACTTGTGATTGATGTTATGCACTATCTTTCTTGTGTGGAGTTAGATAATAATGCCTTGTTCCAAGGTGCTTGAATATAGTGTGTACTTAGCCTTGCTAGAACTAAGGGTGGTTACATGCTTGAAACTATAGTTGTCCTCTAGTTTAGCCAAGTGGTGGATGTGTTGTTCATACAAGCTCTTGCAAGTGTTTTAAACCTCACTTAAATAATTTTTATTCTCATGAATGAATTAAATTATTATTGGTCTAAGGTAACAATGTTTAGAGTTACTAGAATAACATATTTGTGTGCACTCGTGATAAGTAGAACAAAGCCAAGCTTTGTTTTCCTTGTTGAACATTGGCTGCTGGAATGGTTTCTGTTGTAGTGATGTTTTCATGGTCATAATGGTGTTTTATGTAGTTATGGAGAATACCAAAGTTGCAGCTAACTTACTAATCTAGATTGTCCTAAACTTTTATGACACTAGGCCTTATGGTTTGAGAGTCATAAATTTTAGAAGTTTGTTGTCAGAATCTGCTTATGTTCAGAACAGATCTGAATGTTTGCTTTATTTGACTTGTTTGCTTATGGAATCATGTCTTGGAAATATTGGGGGAAGTGTAGTAATTTTTCTAAGCTTTCCAAAATGTCTTATATCACTAATTTTGTTGATCTACATTTTCAGTTATTAGTTTGTGAAGTTGAAAGACAGAATCCTTCCAAATCTGGACAGAGATGTCTTCCTTGTGTTATTTGGCATGGTTAGCTGTAGGATCATCTTAATGTGATAATAAGAAAGTTATATATAACTTAATAACCTTTCCATGAAGTTAAGTATCAACTTTGTTGGGTTCCTAGAACTGCCGTTACATAATTTTAAACCTCGTGTCAGTTTTCGGCCCTTATTGGTGCAGATCTGAAACTCTGGCATGTGTGGTCATGATAGCTTATAAATTAGCTTTTGGTATGAATAACAAAAGTGTGGAAAACTTTCTAAGCTTTCTAAAAAGTCTAGGATCACCTTTATGGGATGTTTACAACATCAGTTATGGTTGAAACAAGTAACTACTATGCTGCTGCCCAAATTCTGTGCCTATGCTAAGTTGGCTACCTTAGCTAGCGTTTGTTTTGGGCTAAACTAGTAGTTAGTTCTTACTTTAGATAAGCTTGTTATGGGTGACCCTGGTGCTTAGTAATGATTGCTGTGTGTGACCTTTTTTCTTGGTAATTGTTGCTTGAGTTCATTTGTTTAAGCTTCTTCATGTGTTTGCTTGAATTTATGATTATGTGGACGCTTGTTATCTAGGTAGTGCCCTAGTTGTCACCTCGTTTGTTCTCGGGGAGCATGCGAGTGCCGAATAGCTTTATACTAGAACAACGTTCACGTTATGTAATCGCATGGTTGTTGTCTCCAATTAGGTTCTTTCACTTAAGAGCCTAAGCTTGTAACCGTGGTTGCTTGCTTTGAATGTTTGTGCACCATGCCTTTGCTTGATATGTAAGCCCAAGCCTGGACCCTTAAATATTCACGTATACCATGGATGTCTTGCACCCACATGTGAATACCTTTGTTTGATCTACCAACCAAGATAGATTCTTGCAAACGCCTCCTTTTTGGCCATAGTTGTTCGCTGCCAAGTTGTAAGGCCCATAACCGAATCCATGTTGGACCTACCGATTGCCTCTCCTATAGGTGATCTGGTGCAATGCTAATCTCTCGCCATCTGATCTCGAAATCTTCTACATGTAAGTCATGTGGTTTCTTTATCGACTCCATCTCTGATTTGGTATATTGGTTCCTGCTTTAAAGTTTGCTTAATCCATCTCCAACCTTCCCAAGTCTCGGATGATTATCAGTCTTGATCTCATGTTGTTGCTCAACATGATCGAGTCTCTTGTTAATCTTTCATTCGGTAATCACCTTGGTGGACGCAAGGTGTGCGTCGATTTAAACAAAGATCTCAAGCTCTGTTGTCTCCGGCAATTGAGCTAGGTTCTCTTGTGCTATGTTTTGATCTCCAGATCACCTCCTTGTTGATTCTAAACCTTGTGGCTACCTTTGCTTGCTATCCCTCCTTGTATGGCGCTTGTTCTTATAACCTAATTGGTGCCACTTGGGAATTTCACATTGGTTGTATGATTGGTAATGGTTGTGAGTAGCGACTGATGGTGCCTGTCGACAAAACCTGGTCGGCAGTCTACCGAAGGGTATGCCCAAGGTAGTAGATTGTCGGCAGACAGGTGTGCAAGCCACGAATGAGATGGTGATGCAGAACAACACGTGGGTTTACCCAAGTTCAGGCCGCCATGTGGGCGTAATACCTTATGTCCTGCTCTGCTTTGTTATTGCTGTCTCGAACAATGTATTACAAGCTAGATTGCCCTAGAGTATGTTTTGATGCTTTTGAGGGGGGTCCCCTGCCCTCCTTATATAATCTGGGAGGTAGGGTTATAGATCTAGAAACTAATCTTAGCCGGTCACAATTGCCATACAGAGCCGGATAAGAATTCCTAATCTAACCGACCAAGACCTTGCTTGATTCCCAAGTCTAGTTTGATGCCTTGCATGAGACTCTGTCCCGATGATCTGGATTGCGCGTCGTCATGTAATGGGCCGGACCATATGGTCTAGGCCTGCCCATGTCTAGCCGTAAGGGTATAGGGGTTTATACCCCCACAGCTAGCCCCCGAGCACTATGTATTATGTATCGACACACTGTCTTAGTCTTCTTCAACTTGCGAGGTTTGTCTTCACATCACCTTCAAATGTTAGCCAAGCATGCGCTAGTATTCCATCTGGATCAGGAATCAGTAAACCATGATTGTTGATGAAGATTGCAGTTGTCGATGAAGATTGCATAGTGGTCCAAAAAATAAAATATTTCTTTCCTGGTAAAGTGTACCCACTTGTATTTCTGAGAAGAAATGTAAGTGTGCGTACTTGATGGAAGTAACTTATGAAAAAATCTAGATCATAGGGGTCGAACAATAGAAACAATTCAGTGTCAGGTGAAGTGTACCCACTTAGTCCTCGAGCCTGGTAACAGGTGACGTAGGCACGTGACGCCAGGGTCTGAAAATAATCCTCAAGAACCAATGATCATTATGCACCGTCAGGTGCATCATATATGATGCAGTCCCCGAGCTTGCTGGAAGGCAAAAAACGAGCCTTGTAGCAAGGTCTAAGAATATCAACCGTCCATCGACTATATGCAAGCATAGTACATGTAGTCGAGCAAGACGAATCTTGGTGCAGGAACTGGTGTAACAAGTCCCCAAGCTCGAAGGTCTAATGAATAGTCCCCGAGCTCGAAGGTCTAGCATTGTATCCCCGAGCTCAGAGGTCTGGCAAAGAGTCCCCGAGCTCAGAGGTCTAGTGTCGTATCCCTGAGCTCAGAGGTCAAGAAAAGAGTCCCCGAGCTCGGAGGTCTGGCGACGAGTCCCCGAGCTCGGAGGTCTGGCGACGAGTCCCCGAGCTCAGAGGTCTAGCAACAAGTCCCCGAGCTCAGAGGTCTGGCTGCAGGCCCCAGAGCACGCTGGTCTAGCGAGTCCCCAAGCTTGGAGGTCTCGCTATAGGTTCCAGAGCTCAGAGCTCAGGCTACAGGTTCTAGACGCTGATCTAGGGAGTCGCCGAGCTTGGAGGTCTGGCTGCAGGTTCCAAAGCTCAGAGCTCTGGCTACAAGTTCCAGAGCAGACTGGTCTAGTGAATCCATCGCCACGCTGTCTCGGTATCTCTCTTTCTTTTTTCTTCTTTTCATTTTCATTTTTTTGACTCGTCCAATCTAACGCGCTGATGACATGGGCGGCGCCGCAGTTCCTTTCTGGCGCATCATGTGAACAGTGACCTAGTGTCTGTAACAAGACACGTTTGGGTCGCGTACCAAACGGTGCCAAAATCGAAGGGACACATTTTTTGCGGAGGAAATCTGTCAGTTACCGCAAATCTCGTGCCACGTGCCCCATTCTTTCAGAAACTGGATCGACCCTGCCTCTTAAAGACCGATAAAGGGAGCGATTCCAATCTACTCACACTCGCATATCCGCAATCAACCGTCTTCTTGCTTCTGCCGCCACCGAGCCAATGTCATCACACAGCCCTCTCGAGCCCCAGTGCCACCACCATAGTGTAATCCACAATCGCCGCCATAGGCATCGACGAAGTTGCCCCAAGTTCCTCACGCGCCGCCGCCGCTTGAATCGCCGCCACCAAACCCTAGCCACTGGGAAGAGCGGTGCTCTCCTTTTCCTCTGTAGAAAGGAAGAGTCAAAAGAGTAAGATAATGGCCGCGAGGAAGACGAAGACAGAGGCCAAAGTTCGCAAGGAGATCATGAAGAAGGAGTGAAATATGTCAAAGTGCACCCCACTCAGTCTCGAGCGACTAGTGCATATTGGTGTGCTGCATGCCCAAGAACTGGCGGGATGGCGTGCACCCGATCTGGAGCCATTCCCGGATCCCAAAGGAGGTGAAATTGTTGTTTTTGAAGAATACATTACTCATGGATTTGGTGTTCCTATACATCCATTCTTGCAAGGGCTCTGCAACTATTATGAAATCAGTATCTGCAATCTGCATCCGAATTACGTGTTGCTTGTCGCTTGCTTCATCCATCTCTATGAAGCATATGGTGGTTTCCAACCCCACTTCGACTATTTTCGTCACTTGTTTTGGTTGAAGAAGAAAGGAGGTCGAGGCGGCTCCAATGTGGCTGGTGGCTGCTATCTGAACATGCAGGAAGGGATCAGGGCGAAGTACCTACACTGCCCTTGGAAGACCACATTAGAGGACTGGTACAGGCATTAGTTTTACATCCATGAAGAACCAAGCCAGGCCTCATATTGCGACGTATCCTTGGTCCCATAGAAGACTAATAGTTGGAAAGAGCTACCATAGAACATAATCTAGATTGAAGCAATAATGCAGCTGCTACCTTGGTCAAGGCTGGATGGACCAAGTGTAGTTGGTAATTTTATCAGTCGTCGGATCCAACTGTGTTAGGCCAGAGTGCACGCGGCATATGAATACCAAGGTCGCATGGACCCGACCAGGATGAGGAATGAAGACCTCGAACCGAAAGAAGTGAAGATCAGGGTCCGAGACCTGTTTAATCTGAAAGATCCCAACTTCAAGAAGTTGACAGTCATCGAGCCAGCGTTCAAGCTTACTTGCCCACCACCACTGGTAAGTCAAATGTTGTCTGATAGTTTATCCTTGTGATTGAAACTCTACATAATAACCACTCTATTGGTTTGCTATCATTCTAAAATTCGTGTTGATATCTGTTGCCTAGTTTAATGGACAGGAGAGAGCGCAAGCATTTGTCTCTTGCCCTCTAGGTGCGGAGTGGCCTGAGGTCGTGCCGTGAGCCCATGATGCACAACCGCTGCCCATGGACGATGATCCTTCCGAAGTTGATTGGCTTGCAATTGAGGATGAATCAGAGCAAGCCAGCTGACTTGCAGGCAAGAAACCAGTTGTTGCCCCCAACGAAGAAAAGGGGCTAGACCTCACAAGGTGCCTCCTCAGATGAAAATCCAGAAGGTGTAAGTGACATGAAAGAAGTAGAGGACCTAGGAAGCAAACATCGACGCCTTATTGCTGATTGGCCAGAAGAGGAAGATGAGGAGGTTGAGGAGGTCTTCGGTATCATAGCCAGCAGCCGGAGTGAGCGGATTGCTAGAAGGCAGGAGCCGACACCGCCGTTGCCAACAACTGAGCCACCACCTCGACCACCGCAACCATAGGCACAGGCCTCAGGAATACCAAAGCCTGTTGCCGCTGTTAGAAGCGACGTGGCTAAGTTAGTCCCGACCACCGGACCAGTGGCAGAGAAGGGTGCTGGGCCCGAGAAGGCAAAGAAATCTCTGTTTACCACCGTATTTCGCTGTACAGACCTGTAAGTCATCATGAACTTGTATGAGTATAACATAATTGGTCCATATCATCACTTTTGTAACTTGTTATGGATTTGTATAGCTCTGCATCGACGCAAAGGCCAGAAGAACTGTCTGGCGGTGCAACACCACCACCACCTAAGGTTGCCATCACCGAGCAGTAGGTCCTGGGGCAGACCAGAGCAGAGAAGGTAGTCCACGAGTCACAAACGCCTTCAGCATCTACTCTTGGTCCACAGACTGAAACTTTGGGGCAGGCAGGAGATGGTGGAGCCCAAGAGCTGCCGGAACAACCACAGAAGGTCCCAGAACCAGCAGTACAACACTAGCCAGCCTAGAAAACCCAGAACAGCCCCAGCCGGCCTCAGAGAAACAAGAACAGCCCTAGCCAGCCTCAGAGCAGCAAGTCCCAAAATCTGCAGAAGTTGGTGGGACCGCCAAGGAGCCAACTGGAAGTGCTAGACCAGGAGAAAAAGTCAAGTCTTCAGCCCTAGCCATGGAAGAAATCCTCGGGCATTATGAAGAAGAAAGCAGATTTTGCGGTACCCGCTCCTACACTGTGGAGATCCCAGTAGGAGACGAGGTCGAGGCCATAGAAGTGGTTGGTAAAATATTTCTGGAGGAAGTTAAGGTAAGCCTCACATAACTGTATAAGCTGTTGTTGTATAATCCATAAGAACTGCTTTATGATCCTATATACTGCAGACTGTGGCCAAGAAGAACAAATAGCTAAGCGCAGAACAGAAGAAACTATAGTAGCAGTTAGAGAGTTATGCGAAGCAAAGTATTGATCATGAAGAAAAGATGTGCATAGTACTTCAACGGCTGGAAGTGGTCGAGAAACACAGATCGGGTAAGGGTCCCTTCTGTTGTTAGGTACTCGAGCTCTGTAGGGTGCTGTATTACTGTACTGTTCATAATCAGAGTATTGTATAGGTCTGGACATCAAAGTCAGCCGACTTCGTGAAGAAAATGCTCAGGTAGCTGCTGAGCGTGACTGGCTGACCAAAGAGAAGACCAAATGGCTGCAAACACAGCAGGCCATGAAGGAGGAGAATGCTAAATTAGCTAAGGATATGGAGAGTAAGTATTCCTCAGCATTGTCGTAGCGTTCATTGAAGTTTGCGGCATTAAATTCTTATCGACGTGATGCCTTGTAGTTGTAAAGAAAAATGCCAAAATGCACCTTGAGAAGATGAAGAAAGATTGTGATGACCTGGAGCTTCAAAACCAGGCTGGTGCAAAAAAGATCAAGACATGGTCCCAGAAGTGAAACAAGCTCATGAAGGAGCAAGAAGCCCTTAATGGCAAATGCAAGATACTCATCAAGGAGTGAGAGACTTGGAAGCACACCTACGTGGAGATGGCGAAAGGGATCGCACCAGTGCTCGACGTCATTGGCGCCGACTCCACCAAAGCTGGAGCGGAGGCACCAAAAATAGGCCTGGTCGAGAAATCCCAAAAAGCCTAGGGATGGCTCCAACAATGGATGAAGGACATCAAGGAATATGTGGGTGCACATGTACTTAGCTTGGTACGTGCCCACTACCCTTTGTTGGATATTGCTCGCCTGGAAGATGGTTATCCTAGGGAGGTCGGGGTGGAGCGAGCTGACGAGCTACGGTCAGAGGAGATGAAGCATGCTATCGCGATCACGAAGGACATCATCTTGTGCCTAGCTGCAGCCCCATCAACCGGAGGAACAATTCAGTTGTACGTGGGTCAAATACCCGTGCCGCCATCTCTGGCTTCCAGCGAAGCACGTTCTGCTCCATCATCGACCACGCCAAAGGTCTCGGAACTACCAAAGGGCCCACAGCAGGAGGAACCTACAAATAGTTCATAGGAAAAGTTAATTTTCATAAGCTTATTGTAAACTCGTGCCTGCAAAGAGGCGATCTTGTAATAAGGTAATGAGTAGTACAATGTAAAGCTGTTTATGTTTTTGTATCAAAAAATGTTGAAGCTTTGTATTGCATGCGAATTTAACTAAGTTAGAACAGCAGAATGTTCTATTTTATTTGTTCCGGCGTAATCGATGAGAACTAAGTTAGAACAGCAGAATGTTCTGTGTTTTAGTTGTTCTAGCATAATCGATGTCATCCTGTAGGTCTTTACGGCTTTGGAGAGGCCAGTGATCCGAGTGTAAGGCTGTCAAAGCATGTATACACGTAAGAGTACGACTGGTCTGGCCAAAGGGCATCTGTCGACCACCCAAAACGTAGAGGGCGGATCTCGTGCACGCTATGAGTGAGGTCGAGGACAGAGCTGCTCCAAGAACCCGAAGGGATTGGTGATCGATGTACTGTTTTTTCAAAAAGTTGTTGTAGTTGTAGAATCAACAATGTAAACAACTGTAGTCAACTATAGTCGAGTATATATATATATATCATAATTCAAAGTACAAAAGTAGTACAAAAAAAGGTACATATCTGTATTTGAGAATTAGGGGTAAAAACGCCTAAGCTTGTCGATATGGACGGAGTTGGGCATGTTAGTGCCATCAAGTCTTACAAGCATGTATGAAGTAGGTCGTGTAACAGCCTTGACGATGTATGGCCCTTCCCATGGAGTTGCCAACTTGTGGATGCCATCTTGGCTAGTCTTCCATTTCAATACCATGTCGCTGACCACAAAGAAACGTTCCTGAACATTTTTATTGTAGTACCTTCGTAACACAGCGAGGTACATGGCCGTGCGTATACAGGAGTCAAGGTGTCGTTCCTCTACACTATTCACCTCGAGCTCTCGTTGTTCAGTAACTTGATCTTCGTTGTAGTTCTCAACCCAAGGTGACCAGAATTCAATGTCTGCTGGAAGTACAACCTCGGCACCATAAACCATGAAATATGGCGAGACACCAGTATTGCGACTAGGTTGTGTCCGAAGTCCCCAGACCACGGCTGGTAACTCCTTAATCCACCGTCCACGGGTTTTGTCGTTCTCTCTGTACATCTATTTCTTCAATGCATCCAGAATCATTCCATTAGCCCGCTCGACCTGTCCGTTAGCTCTGGGATGTGCCACCAAGACATATTTCACTACAATGCTCCGTTCATCACAGAAGTCCCAAAACATGTTCCTAGAAAACTGAGTCCCCAGGTCTGTAATGATGTTGTTGGGTATACCGAAGCAGCGAATGACCTGGTCGAGGAACTCGACTGCTTTTTTGGAAGATGCCTTGACCAAGGGCATGTACTCTATCCATTTGGAAAATTTATCAATCAGCACGAATATGAACTTGAAGTTACCTGGTGCTGGTTTGAAGGGTCCAATCATATCCAGGACCCAGCACGCAAAGAGCCAGGAGGCTGGTATGGTCTGGATCTCATGGGCTAGCACGTGAACTCTTTTGAAGAAAAACTGACAATTGGCGTAGTGTCTAACAAGCTTCTCTGCATCAGCTACTGTGGATGGCCAGTAAAAACCTGCACGGGACGCTTTACCAACCAGTGTCTGAGATGTGGCATGATTACCACAGGTGCCAGAATGTATTTCTTCCAAGAGTTTAATACCATCTTCTTGCTCAATGCACTTCATCAATACTTCTGCTTTCGCATTTTTGCGCCACATCTTACCCTCAACCACCAGGTATTGTTTGTTGCGGCGTATAAGGCATTCATTCTCATTTTGATCAGAGTACACGGTGCCATCTGTTAGATACTTAATAAATGGAACACGCCAGTCTGCTATCTTAGTCGAGGTCTGAGATGATCCCACGGTCATGGGAGATAGTGCCATAGTGGTCGGTGATGGAACCATGGCTACTAGAGGCTCGTCCGGGGGCTTCTCGACCATGGGTCGCCTTCTTGCTTAATTGATGGTTTTAAAAGGTCTTGAACAAAAATGCCATGTGGTACTTGAGCTCTAGATGATCCTAACTTCGACAACGCATCGGCTGCTTGATTTTTGTCTCAGACCATATGGGAATATTCAATGCCGTAAAATTTGCCTTCAAGCTTCCTAATTTCCTTGCAATATGCATCCATCTTCTCGCTAGTTGTATCCCAGTCCTTGTTGAGCTAGTTAATAACTAGGGCTGAGTTGCCGTGGACGTAAAGGCGCTTGATACCGAGGTCAACTGCAATGCACAAACCATGAAAACATGCATCGTATTCTACATCATTGTTAGATGCTAGGAAGTGAATCCTAAGGACGTAGTGCAATTGCTCATTGGTTGGTGATATGAATAATATGCCTGCTCCCTCACCATCAATAGTCCGTGAGCCATCAAAATACATTTTCCAGTAGTCAATGGGTCCTTGAGAGGTTGGGATGCTTAAGTTTGTCCACTCGACCATGAAGTCAGCCAGTGTTTGGGATTTGATAGTGTTGCGGCATGTAAACTTCAGGTCAAAAGGACATAGCTCCATTGCCCATTTGGCGATGCGCCCGTTTGCATCTTTGTTGCGTATAATGGTACCAAGGGGAAACTCAGTTTTGATCACCACGTGGAACCTGTCAAAGTAATGTTTCAACTTTCGGGTTGTAATGAGTATGGCGTAGATCAATTTTTGAATCTGAGTGTACCTAGTTTTGGACTCGTTGAGCACCTCACTGATGAAATAGATTGGGCGTTGAACACCATAAGCGTGGCTGGGCTCCTCGTGCTCGACCACCAGGACAATGGAGACGACTCGATCAGTCGCAGCAATGTAGAGTTGAAGGACTTCTCCTAACTTGGGGGCAGTAAGGACCGAAGGTGATGCAAGGTACTCCTTTAGTTGTGTAAAGGCAATATCTGCTTCCTCGAGCACTCAAACTTCTTGCCTGCCTTGAGTAATTTGAAAAAAGGTAAGCCCTTATCGCCAAATCGAGATAGAAATCGGGTTAGGGAAGACATACATGTCACGAAATCATCCAAATTATAAGAGCACAAGTTCAAAAACAATCACCGAAACAATCAAATTCTCAAACTTGAGCCCATATAACTCTGGTAGTCCACAAAATCTCGAGGGATTTCAAACTAAACCGAGAGCAACCAAGATCGTAGTGATTCAACATAACACAATACTTGTTACAATAGTTCAAAAGTAATCTCATACATCGGAGTACAAATAATTTATTACAAAACCAAAGTAAAGATTAGCGGAAGCAACATAATTTCTGAAATCATTTGAAGTCAAATACTCCCAGTACATAGTCACATCCTGCAAAAGCATACCAGAAGAGATATTACAGAGACCATGCCCATATGGTCTAGTCTTCACACCCACATGGCGAAGACAATACTTGCAGCAACAAGTACGAATCTACTACCTGCAACAGGTGGGAATAAACCCTGAGAACGAGAAGGTACTCAGCTAGACTTACCCGACAAAAACCAGAAACAAATGTGACACCAAGGAGTATGCAAGGCTTTACAAAGTGGGCTAGCTTGACTCATTTGCAGAAAAGCTTAATACAGATAAGTAACCAATATATGCTTAAGTATCAAATTGATCATCATTAACCTAATAACTAGATTAGCACCTGTACTAAAGCAATCACTTTATTAGGAGCAAACAATATTAACCATAGCAGGTATAATAAGGCCATCATCATCATTATCATCAATTCCAAACTATCTTTATAATTAGTGTATCTACGCTGGAGATAACCAGTCAAATTTCTCACTATCCAGGAGAGACGGCGACTCAAATCGATTCCAACTCAGCTGAGAGGGTATTCCTGACACTCACCTGGCAAACCCCGCTAAAGGCAGCCGTAGATAACCTTTGGTACAACTTAGGGTGGGCCCAAACAGCGTCGCGTTCTCAGGGATACCAGTGGCTAGGATGCTCAGGAATTTTAACTCACCTGCCCTTGGACCCTCTGGCTCCCTTCTGAGGTGACTTTCACTTTTCGACTTCACAGCCTAAGTTGAGCTACTAGGCTTCGTGGTCGGCAACCTCAGGCCGGCCAGCTAAATGTCAGGCATGCATTCAAAATGACATAGAAGGCTCCAGGTCTCGGTCCTTAATCGACATACACGGGGATATATCCACACCCAAGACCTCCATGCCTTGCTGCTTCACTATCGTCATCCCCCCGGTCTCATTTCATTTCATTAACACACGGTTCATTTCCACGATAGCAAATATAGCCAATCGTGACCTGATAAGTCCCTATATCTCGCAGGTGATAGGAAATCACCCGACTTCTACCGGTCTAATTTAGCAGGGCTAAGCATAGATATGATCCTGTCTACTTAGGATTCAAGGTTCGAATTGCTGGACAAGGAGTGTTATCAATGCAACCAGGGTTTTCAACCAACTCCTATCACGTAATGCAACAATACATATAACATGTATATAGATAATTGCTTTGAAAGTAGGAGGCTTATAATGCTCTGGGGCTTGCCTTAACCGAAAGAAGATAGATCAAGGGTCGGCTTCAAGAACGGTTCCCACGTCTTCTCCGGCTTCGTCGGATTGGACCTCCGGCTCTCGAACGGACTCCAACTTCACTGGGTACGTCTTGTGGAACTTTACCAACGTCACGCTCCTCGATACACCTATTGCATGTATATGCACCCATGAATCCCATGTATGCACAGATGTGACATGATGAGCTTATGAGCATGTATGCATGATGAATGTGATGAATAATGCAACAATCTAAGCAATAAAAGTTAAGCTACACGGTGCTCTATTCAAATCCCTTCAAGCTTAGGTGCAAATTTCCTCTCTAGTATTAACATGTTTAAACGTCCATAATTAACCACAAAGTACCACAAGATTCAATCTTAGCACAGTTAAACCAGTTCCTAGAAATTCCAACACATTGACATGTTGACAGAAGCAACTTTTAAAATTCATAACTGGAGTTCTATAACTCAATTGAAATGCATGAGGACAATCTGGAAAGCTTATGAAATTGTCTATAATTCATTTATAAACATCTAAGCATGATTTTATCCTTTACTAGGTCTAAATAGCACACACACAGAAATTGTTCTAAAAAGACAGAGAGCAAAATAATTCTGACTCGAACTTTGAACAGATGTCATTTCTAAACCATGAGTTCAAATGTCACCAAATTTTACCAGTAGCTAGTTTATGAAGTTCTTAACAACTTTTTTATAGTTCACCAAGCATGAAAGCATTATTATCATAGGTTAATTCTCTTAACTAGCAAATCTGTCCAGAATGGCAGATTCTCTAAATTAAATAATTAATGATGATGCAAAAGCACAATTGGAACAAACCAACTTTACTACAGCCAGAGCATGTTAAAGTAACACCAGATCATATCATGCTACTTGCATAAATATTTATTTAATTGACCTTTTCTATTTATTTACTTGCTTAGGCATAAATGGCATTAAATATAAAAGTTCCCAAAAAATTCTAATAAAATTACAGAGGCACATACATGGTACCAGGAGGCTACCATAAAAATTTCACCTCAATTTGACAAGTATAATTGGTGATACCAAAATAACAAAAAGATAAGTGCTAATAAAGCCTATAACAAAGGAATTTCATAATTGGAGCAAATGACCTCTAACAAGGTTAAAAATTTAACTAGAGCATCATTATACCATGACTAGCATCTCACAAAAATTTCATGCCAATTGAATTAATACACAGAGAGATACAAAATTACTAAAACCTATTTTTAATTAAAGTGCATCACAAGATTAATTACAAACCTCAGAAATTATTAACCAGCATACCCCATATTATATTTTCTAAATAAACTAGACATCATTTAGAGCACACCAAAATTTAAAGCACCCCATTTGTACGTCTAGACATGAGATATGAATTTACAAAATTGGAGTACAAATCAAATATTTGAACTAAATCAAATAAACGAAACCTAACTAAACCGGCCGGCCCACAGCCCCTGTGGCCCGTGACGCGCGCGCCCACACGCGACTGCGCGGCCTAGAACTCCGGCGCGGCCCACTCACGCGCGTGGCCCACGGTCGACCTCCCGCCCGCGCTGAGCGCTGACGTCCGTGGCCCACTGTCGGGGAGATAGAGACAGGGGAGCGGCTCCGGCCAGCAAAAACTCGCCGCCGGTGACCTCCCCCGGTGAGACCGAACCCATCACCAAGCTCCTCACCTCAACCCGCACCTAGGCATCCCCTTTCCCCTAACCCTACAGCATCGAATCTACCTCATCGCCGCTCATGGCGGACGGCGGCGCTCCGATGGCGGTGCGCCGGCGAGCATGCGATGACAAAGGACCCAGCGGCTAGGTTTTCACCAAATACACACGAAGGTGACCCTAATGCCCTAGGGGGAAAGAGTGGAGACGAGCAGTAATGTGCTGGCTATGGTGAGCTCGTGACCTCAGTGGAGTCCGGCCATGGTGATGGTGGCGGAAACGCGCGTATGCGCTCTACCTTGGTCAGCTGGCTCCGAAAACTGGACGAGGGTGGAGCACATCTCATGATGAGGTGATGTGCACGTGGAATCGAACTGCGAGGCAGTGGCTGCGCTGCTGCTCGGCCACGATGGCAATGGTGACTCCGCCCTCGGTGTGGGCGAGCGAGAGAAGAAGGGTGAGAGCGAGAGAATGGAGGGAGTGGAGTGAGGGGTTGATCGGCTCTTCACTGTGAACACGCGCGCACGACATGGAGGAAAGGGCGGGCATGGATGCCACGCGGTGTTCAGGCCCTGCATGCGGTCAGCCACGGCCGACGGTGACTGAACCCGAATTCCCCAATTCAGTCATAAACACGATGACTGATAGCTCGATTTCGTCACCTCACCGCTCGTTATCTAGGCTGATTCGATGAGAGCCGTAGTTAACAAAAATGTAGAGCTATAGGTGTGCAACAAAATTGTCAATTGAATCTTGGATTGATTCGGTCTGGATTTGAAACTACAGAGCCCTAAAGTGGGGTACATTAAAACTGAAACTGAGATTCAGTTAACCACGACTGAAACCCAATTTTCTAAGCACTCTATCTCCTAAACCCTTGAGAACTAGGTGATGGTGTTATTGACAATATTGTAGAGCTAAGTGAGTTCTACAAAAGTGTCAATATGGGTTAGAGCTGGTTCGGCACAGTTTGAGAGTTGCAATGCTCAAAAGGTGGGCACATGAAACTGCAACGTCACATTTTTGACTTAGAAATAATTCTAAGTGTTGGGCAGCCCTCTAACTGACTTATGGGCCCTGTTTGAGCAGGTTCTAGGCATTTTCAGGAGATGTTCATATTACAACTTTTGTTTCTTATCAAGTTTGCTACAACTTTGTTAAAGGTTGCCCAACCTTTAAACAACATTTGGTAACACTTTTGAAACTAGGAAGCAAAAGTGGTTTGTGGGTCAAACTAGGTCAACTATGAGTTAGAGGCTTAATTGGATGAGATGGTCAACATGAACATTGATCCATTAGGTGTCCTAAGCAACACTAAGCTACTAGAGATCATGTAAGAGCATCACAAGTGTCATCTACACAAAAACCCTATTGAAACATTATGTTGCACGTATGTGTTGCCTAGTTTAACTAAGCATGATACATGGGTTGCATGATCATGTTTCAAGATGTTGTATCACCCATCACACTACTACAAGTCTAGTACACACATACCATCACTTGCAAACAACACATGTATGTATAGCACATGCACTCAACATGAATGTTGCAGATGTTTCAATGCTATGTTTCAATGAAAATGCACATGAAATGATGGTGCACATGTTCATGTCATGCTCATATGATGCACAGATGCAAGGCAAACACCAGGGGTGTTACAGCCCTCCCCCTTATAAAAATCTCATCCTAAGATTTGAAAGTCGTACCATTTTTCATAGAAAGCGGAATAGTTGTCCTTTAAATAATCCTCTCTTTCCCAAGTTGCATCACGTTCACCGTGATTACTCCAAACCACCTTATATAATTTGACTACTCGATTTCGAGTTACCCTTTCTAGAGTATCCAGAACATATTTTGGTTTCTCCTCATAAGAAAGATCAGATTTCAACTTGATGCGTCTCACTTCTACTCTTTCCTCGGAAAGACGGAGACACTTCTTCAATTGAGAAACATGGAAGACTAGAAAGATAGCTCCCAACTCACGAGGTAGACTAAGCTTATAAGCTACTCTTCCACTTTTCTCGATGATCCGATAGGGTCCAACATATCGAGGCTCAAGCTTTCTTTTGATCCCAAAACGGTTTACTCCTCTCATAGGGGACACCTTCAGATAGACATGGTCACCTACTTCAAACTCAATAGGTTTCCTCCTCTTATCTGCATAGCTCTTTTGTTTAGCCTGAGCAGCTGCTATATTTTTCTATATAGCACGAACTTGCTCATCGGCTTCTTTTACAAAGTCAATACCATAAAGTCTTCTTTCTCCTAGTTCCACCCAGTTCAAAGGAGTTCTACACTTGCGACCATATAAAGCTTCAAAAGGAGCCATTCTGATGCTCTCTTGATAACTGTTGTTGTAAGAGAATTCAGCGAGAGGCAACCATTTCTCCTAGGAGCCATTACAAGAGATGATGCAAGCTCTAAGCATGTCTTCAAGAATCTGATTCACACGCTCAGTCTGTCCCGACGTCTGTGGATGATAAGCAAAACTACGAACCAAATTAGTTCCAAGATTCTGATGTAGGCGCTCCTAGAAACGAGCAGTAAATTGTGGCCCTCTGTCAGAGACAATAGACTTAGGCACTCCATGAAGACGTATAACTTCTTGGAAGTAAATATCAGCATATTGGTGTGGGTGATAGTTACCCTTCACAGGGATAAAGTGAGCAGACTTTGTCAAACGATCAACTATAACCCAAATAGAGTCAAAACCTCTTTGGGTGGTTGGTAATCCGACGATAAAGTCCATAACAATGTCGTCCCACTTCCAACCTGGAACAGACAAAGGCTGGAGTAAACTAGGCTTCATGTGAATGGCCTTAACTCTACAACAATTATCACACCTAGCGACGTAGGCTGCAATTTCCTTCTTCATCTTGGTCCACCAATAATACGGCTTGAGATCCTGATACATCTTACTACATCCAGGATGGATGGATAATTTAGAATAATGGGCTTCAACTATGATTTGGTTTCTAAGTTTCTTGTCCTTGGGCACAACAAGTCTATCGTTGAACCAGAGAATTCCCTTCTCATCGATTTGAAAATGCTTAGTTTCTTGCTCTTTCATCTTTCTCTTGATGTGAAATACACCAGTATCAGTCTTTTGTAACTCAATGATTCTACTTCTCAAAGAACAATCCACAGTGATATGATGGAGTACAACGGGATGCAAGAGATGAGACAAATGAAAATCTTCTTCTATCAGAGAGTTGCAATGAGATTTTCTACTCAAGGCATTAGCCACCATATTTGCCTTACCAGGATGATAGTGCACTTAAAGGTTATAATCCTTGATCAACTCTAACCATCTCCTCTGGTGCATATTTAACTCAGGTTGAGTAAATATGTACTTAAGACTCTTATGATCTGTATAAATATTGCATATATTTCCAAGCAAATAGTATCTCCAGATTTTTAGAGCATGGACGACAACAGCTAACTCCAAGTCATGAGTCGGATAGTGAACTTCATGTTTTCTTAACTGACGTGAAGCATACGCAATAACTCGGCCTTCTTGCATAAGTACGCCACCTAAACCAGTACTTGATGCATCACAATACACATCAAACGGTTTCTCAATGTCAGGTTGCGCTAATACAGGAGCTGATGTCAACAAAGTCCGTAGAGTGTGGAAAGCTTGTTCACAATCCGGAGTCCAATCAAACTTCCTATCCTTCTCAAGTAGTCGAGTCATAGGCTTAGCTATTTTAGAGAAATCCGGAATAAAACGACGATAGTAGCCACCCAATCCAAGAAAACTCTGAACTTCATGGACTGTAGTTGGTGCCTTCCAATCCAAAACTTCATGTACCTTAGTCGGGTCTACTGAAATTCCCTCACCAGACAATACATGACCGAGCAAAGGTACCTTATTTAACCAGAATTCACATTTGTTGAATTTGGCGTAGAGCTTATGTTCATGTAATCTGGATAAAACAATTCTCAGATGCTCGGCATGTTCTTCTTCATTTTCAGAATAGATGAGAATATCATTAATGAATATCACCACAAACTTGTCTAGCTCTCGCATGAATACTGAATTCATCAGGTACATGAAATGTGTAGGAGCATTAGTCAGACCAAAAGACATGACAAGATATTCATATAACCTGTATCTGGTAGAGAAAGCGATCTTTGGTATGTCTTCCGGATGAATTTTAATTTGGTGATAACCAGATCTCAGATCAATCTTCGAGAATACCTTTGCTTTAGATAACTGATCAAACAAGATATCAAAACGAGGCAACGAATACTTGTTCTTGATAGTGACTGCATTGAGTGGTCGATAGTCTACACACATACGCAGAGACTGGTCCTTCTTCTTCACAAAGATAGCAGGACAACCCCATGGAGAAGAACTAGGATGGATCAACCCTTTCTGTAAAAGTTCACTAAGTTGTGTCTTGAGTTCAGCTAACTCTTTCAGCGGCATTCTATATGGTCTTTTAGAAATTGGTGCGGTACCTAGAATTAACTCAATCTTAAACTCTACATCACGATCTGGAGGTAATCCTGGCAATTCATCGGGAAAAACATCTAGAAATTCACACACTACCGGAACTTCTGCAATCTCTTTTGTTTTTGCTATCATAGCGTTAACTGTAGTATGAGGACTAACATCTCTAGGAAGTTGCACTAGAAAAGCTTGTTGGTCTTTTGGATCCGTCAACATAACCACTCTCATAGAGGTATCGATCAGAAACACCGTTTTCACTCATCCACTTCATACCTAAGATTACATCTAGGCCCAATCCTGGTAATACCACGAGATCCAGATCATACAGGCGTCCTTCTATCTCGATCTTTGCTCCTAAGACTAACTAGTTGGTTGAAATATTATTTCCGGCAGCACTAATATTATAAACACTATTATCTAAAGTAACGACCTTCATATCATGCTTGGCTGCAAACGTTGAACTGATAAAAGAGTGGGAAGCACCTGAATCGAACATCACAATTGCAGGATGTTGGTTCACTAAAAATGCACCGGCAGTAATAATCTCACCCGTAGGAATGGATTCCACCGTGGTGTATCAAACCCATCCTTTACACACATCTGCCTTATTATCATTTGATTTCTTCTGCGGAAGAGGACAATCTTTGGCCCAATGACCTGACATCTTGCAATTCCAACATGGCCGGTTACTTGGCGGTGCCTTAGGCTTTCCTTTCTTAATACTACTCCTCTTGACCGGATCCTGTTTCTGATATGGGTGATATCTGGTAGATATGACAGGTGAATTGAAACGAACTGGGATTTCAAAAAATGAAATTCCGACTCTCTTGCCCCTCTGTGATAGTCCCAGGATACCTCAGCTATCACGGGCGTCCACTTTTCAGATGATTACAAAGTCATACAACACATCGGAGAACAAAAAATAAGCCTAATACATCAATCTAGTTACAAGCCCCTTGGACTAAAACAAACAAAACTCCAGAAATCTAATCGTAGCAGCGAAGCTTGACGAGTCTCCAATCCACAGGCAACCTTGAGAGTAGATCCGCAAACCAACTACCATTCACCACATCACTGCGAGGCAAGGAATCTGCACACCACCAGATGTGTGCAGGCCATGGTCAGCACCGAATGAGCTTTGGTGGAAAAAGAAAATAAAGGGATCTGGTGATCCTAATAGTTTGGATGTAGTTTGCATCCTTAGCGCATGCGAAACAGCAGCCAAACTATTAGGATCACCAGATCCCTTTATTTTCTTTTTCCACCAAAGCTCATTCGGTGCTGATCATGGCCTGCGCACATCTGGTGGTGTGCAGATTCCTTGCCTCGCAGTGATGTGGTGAATGGTAGTTGGTTTGCAGATCTACTCTCAAGGTTGCCTGTGGATTGGAGACTCGTCAAGCTTCGCTGCTACGATTAGATTTCTAGAGTTTTGTTTGTTTTAGTCCAAGGGGCTTGTAACTAGATTGATGTATTAGGCTTATTTTTTGTTCTCTGATGTGTTGTATGACTTTGTAATCATCTGAAAAGTGGACGCTCGTGATAGCTGAGGTATCCTAGGACTATCACAGAGGGGCAAGAGAGTCGGAATTTCATTTTTTGAAATCCCAGTTTGTTTCAGGTGGTATCAAAGCCATACTTGACAGTAGGTCACAAACCTAAGACTGGATGTTAGTCTAAGAGCCAACAAGTCTATCTATCTTAAAAACTAACTATGAAAACACTTGTCTCCCCATCTTATCCTTGGATTTTAATGCTATCTAACTACCCCTATCGATGGAGCTGACAATAGGAGACCTCCCTGCCTTAATGATTCGACTAGTTAGTTATGTGAATTATAGGATTGTAATGCTGCTTGAGTGATTGGTTCTTGTGATGTCTTGTGCTTCTTTATGCTTGAGTGTAGGATAGTGTGCGATTTTTAGCTTGCTTGTGTATGACCTCACCTTAGTAAACCTAACCTAAGCCTTGCCTACCCTGTTGCCGTCAGATGCTGATCATCAGAAGGACATCAAGGTTGCTAAATCGGAAGCCTCGAGTCAAGCAGCTTAGCAGTCACAACACTAACCCATGTCTAAGTCTGGAGAGTCCGATGGACGTCGACCCTGGTGTGACCCATGAACACCCAGAGCCTGACCAGAGTCCTAGACCCAAGAACACAGAAGCGCTCAGTTTGACAACAACCATAGCACGTCAGACCCATGTGTTACAAAAGCTTGTCAATGTCGTTGCACCTGAGCCATCAGAGACACCTTTCCTCAGGAAGGTCAAGGAGTTCTACAAGTTGAACCCTCCTACCTTCGATCATGCTGACAACTTGATCGAGGCAGATGACTGGTTACATGGAATTAGAAGAAGACTTGAGCTTGTCAAAAGTAATGACAAGGAAGGTGTGAACATTGCCACCTTTCAGCTCAAAGGAATTGCTAGTGCTTGGAGGGAATGCTTTTGCGCTATCCACCCTGACCCCGCCAACATTGGTTGGACGGAGTTCGCACATGCTTTCCGTGAGCATCACCTCATGGAAGGAGCCATGGATGCAAAGGCTGAAGAATTCAGGCAGTTGCAGATGGGTGCCATGACAGTTCGTGAGTACACCAACAAGTTCATCCAACTGATGCGATATGTACCTGAGTACACCAACACAGAGAAGGAGAGATGCTACTACTACATGAAGGGTTTGACCCAACCTATTAGAAGTAAGCTCATTGGTCATGATTGCCCAACTCTCAAGCAGTTGATCAACAAAGCCAACATCGTAGAGACGGACCTGAAGGAGATTGAGCTAGAGAAGGAAGCACTCCGCAATGAAAAGAGAAAGAGGATCCAATCAAACTCTGTGAGTTCAAGTACTTAGAGGCTCAAGCTTGTAGATAGGACGCTACCTGGACCTCTTCCACCACGAGCCCAGGGACAGCCTCACTATCAACCACAGGTTGTCGAACATCATTATCCTATGGAGCCTATTTCTAAGCCGAGCACAGAAAGTGAAGCCAAGTGCGTTAGAAGCAAGAAGAAAAAGAAGCATGCTATTGTGGTTTGCCACACCTATCACAAGATCGGTCATAAGGCACATGTTTGTCCTCAATACCAACTATCAAGTCAGTTGGGACTACTTGAGCATCAATCATCGACCCAAAGCACGCAAGTTGTACCAGTCAGAGACCATGGGAGACTCAATCATGTGACATCAGAGAAAGCAATGGAGTCTACTGATGTCATGCTTGGAAAGCTAGTTGTAGAAGGAGCCCCAGCTATAGTCCTTTTTGACTTGGGTGCTACCTACTCATATGTCTCTTCAAAGTTCATGCAGCAACAGCTTCTCCCTACCGAATGATGAAGCAGATCATTGATCACTAGCTCTCCCCTTGGAGATGTTAGATCCACCCTAGAGTGCAAGAATGTGAGAATCTTGATAGCAGAACAAGTGTTTCTTGCATACTTGATAGTGCTAAAGTCAGATGGAGACATTGATGTGATACTGGGGATGGACTGGTTGACCAAACATAAGGGTTTGATATCTTGCTCACCCCGATCAGTTAGTCTAGAGCACCCAAGTGGCATGCGAGTGCAAATCAATGCCGAACTCAGATTGGAAGATGAGAAGATAGCTGAACTTCATGCCTTGATGGAGAAGAAATTAGAGGATGTGCCAGTAGTCCGTGAGTATCCAGATGTCTTTCCAGATGAGTTGTTAGGAATGCCACCTGACCGAGACATTGAGTTCATCATTGACTTAGTTCCTGGCACTGGACCAATAGCCAAGCGTCCATATAGAATGGTAGCCGATGAACTAGCAGAGCTCAAGAAGCAATTGCAAGAGCTAACAGATAAGGGTTTCATCAGACCTAGTGCATCACCTTGGGGATCACCCGTTCTCTTTGTGAAGAAGAAAGATGGTTCCATGCGGATGTGCGTCGACTACCATAGTTTGAATGCAGTCACGATCAAGAACAAGTATCCATTGCCTCGCATTGATGACTTGCTTGATCAGTTGAGAAAGGCCAAGTACTTCTCCAAGATTGACCTAAGATCAGGCTACCATCAGATGAAGATTAGGCCAGAGGATATTGCCAAGACTGCTTTTGTCACAAGATATGGTCGGTATGAGTTCATGGTAGTTTCCTTCGGGTTGACTAATGCACCTGCCTACTTCATGTATATGATGAACAAGGTCTTCATGGATGAATTGGACAAGTTTGTCGTGGTTTTCATTGATGACATCTTGATCTATTCAGAAACAGTCGAAGAACATGAGCAACACCTAAGAGTTGTGCTTGAGAAGCTGAGGCAGAATTAGTTGTATGCCAAGTTCGAGAAATGTGAGTTCTGGCTTGAGAATGTTGCCTTCCTTGGACATGTGATGACCGCAGAAGGTATTGCAGTAGACCCTGCCAAGATTGAGGCAATCTCAGAGTGGAAGCAACCTCAGAATGTCACAGATATCAGGAGTTTTCTTGGATTAGCTGGATATTATCACCGATTCATTGAGAACTTTTCCAAGATCGCAAAGCCAATGACCGAGTTATTATAGAAGAATGTTCCATTTGTTTGGACTGAGACGTGTGAGAAGAGCTTTCAAGAGCTTAAGAGAAGACTCACAACCACTCCAATCCTTGCCTTACCCGACATTCATCAGGATTTCGTGGTATATTGTGATGCTTCCAAGCAAGGGTTAGGATGTGTTCTCATGCAAAATGACAGAGTGATTGCATATGCTTCATGACAGCTGAGAGATCATGAGAAGAACTACCCCACACATGACTTGGAGTTAGCTGCAGTTGTTCATGCTCTCAAGATTTGGAGACACTACCTGATCAGCAACAAGTGTGATATTTACACTGATCACAACAATCTCAAGTATTTATTTACGCAGAATGAGATAAATATGAGACAACGAAGATGGCTAGAATTGATCAAAGACTATGACCTAGAGATTCATTACCATCCTGGTAAAGCCAATGTTATGGCAGATGCATTGAGCAGAAAGAGCTATTGCAATAGTTTGGTTGCCAAGGAGCGATTGCCTGAGTTGCATGAAGAGTTTCAGAAGTTGAGAATTGAGGCTTGTGAGAGTGGTTACCTTCACACCCTCCAAGTCACCTATACACTTGAGGACCAGATTTGGAAAGCCTAGAAGAGATGCCCTGAAATCAAGCTGATCAAGGCCTCTATGAAGATAGGTCAATACCAAGACTACAGAACTGATGAACAAGGAACCCTGTGGCTAAAACAACGAATATGTGTCCCCACAAATCAGCATATTCGAGATGCTATCTTGTTAGAGGCACATAACTCGAAGTACTCGATCCACCCTGGATGTACTAAGATGTATTATGACCTCAGAGACAGATTCTGGTGGAAGTCTATGAAGGCTGACATAGCTTCTTATGTGGCACATTGTGATATCTGCCAGAGAGTGAAAGCTGAACATCACAGACCCGCTGGATTACTCCAAGCATTGGACATTCTGGTATGGAAGTGGGATGATATCAGCATGGATTTCATAGTTGGACTTCCTCGCACTCAGAAGGGACATGACTCAATATGGGTAGTTGTGGATCATTTGACCAAAGTGGCTCACTTCATTCTTGTCAAGACTGGTTACTCTACGGATAAGCTAGCAGACCTGTACATTGATAACATTCTACGTCTGCACGGAGCTCCCAAGAGTATTGTGTCTGATAGAGGACCACAGTTCACAGCTAAGTTCTGGAAGAGCTTTCATGAGGCCATGGGTACCTCGTTGGATTTCAGTACTGCTTTTCACCCCTAGACCGATGGTCAGATAGAAAGAGTGAACCAAATCCTGGAAGACTTACTTAGAGCTTGTGTGTTGACCTATGGCACTGATTGGGAGAAGAGCTTGTCTTTTGCTGAGTTTTCCTACAACAACAGCTATCAAGCTAGCTTGAGGATGTCACCCTTCGAAGCTTTGTATGGTAGAAAGTGCAACACCCCGCTCATGTGGTCAGAAGTTGGAGAAAGATAGTTCTTTGGACCAGCCAAGATCAGAGATGCCAAAGAGCAAGTAGCCAAAGTCAGAGAGAATTTGAGGATAGCACAGACTCGACAGAAAAAGCTATGCTGACAAAAGAAGAAGGGATCACACCTTCAAAGTTGGGGACTACGTGTATCTCAAGGTGTCACCTCTCCGATGCACTGTGAGGTTTCATGTCAAAGGGAAGCTAGCACCTCGCTTTGTAGGCCCCTACAAGATTTTGAAGAGAATCGGGAAGCTTGCTTACAAGTTGGAGCTGCCAGATAACTTAGCTGGAGTGCACCCGGTCTTCCATGTCTCATAGTTGAGGAAATGCCTGCGAGTGCCAGAAGAGCAGGTTCACACAGAAGCCCTTGATCTCCAAGACACGCTTGAGTACCTTGAACATCCCGTGAAGATTCTGGATCGAGATGTCAAGGAGACTAGGAGAACTACCATCCCCATGTGCAAGGTACAGTGGAGCAACCACACTGAAAGAGAAGCTACCTGGTGAAAGTCCTATGTTTGGTGTTGGTAATTAGTGACAATGCCTAAGTACTAATCCTATGCCTAAGTTGTATGTAGCATATGAGGATTAGTACACTCCAAGGTTGGTGGCAAGATGGACATGGTGATCATGATGGCCACACCTGGATTTGGACGCAGCCCTATGAGATCAAGGCAAAGGTATATGCTTAAGGGTTGTGTTTTAGTAACCAAGACACCTAGTGGGTGTGGTTACATTATAGGATAGATAGCCGTACTATAAAGAGGGGAATGACGCGGCTATTGAACTCCTAAGTGCCTCTAGATGTGCATTTCATGATCATATGCATTTGGATAGAACTAATAACGCCTCGGAAAACGATTGTGAAAATGCTAACACACTCACACATGACGAGATCACTTGGTGGTGTTAGCACGTTTGCGAAGGCGGTGGAGTTTGAGCGGTAGAGAGGGTTTGGGATCCTCTCTCCCTCCCGCCGAGCTTGCGAGGTGGGATTCAGGCGTTTTCGAGGAGTTGAAACGACTATTTTTTCACTACGCCGGAAGTCCGAAAAGAAACGGAGGCGAACGGAGGTCACAGAGGTGACCGGACGCTGCACCGGACGCGGTCCTTGCAGGACCGGACGCGTCCGGTCAGTGTTCAGTGTCTGCGCGTATTTCAGTTCGATGGTCGGACGCGAGGCGCGTCCGGTCACTGATGATCGGACGCGTCCGGTCGTTCAGGGAGCTTACTAGACTCTCACCGGACGCTGGCACTGTCGCGTCCGGTCATGTTCTTCAGCGCGTCCGGTCATTGTTTCGTTGGGCGCTGCTCAGGCGACCAGCGCGTCCGGTCCTTCACGGGACCGGCGCGTCCGGTCGTTCCCGGCGCGTCCGGTCAGTTGGACCAGCGCGTCCGGTCGTTGCTTCGCAGTTAGCCGTTGGGCGACCAGCGCGTCCGGTCAGTACTTCACGAGTTAGCCGTTGGGCGACCGGCGCGTCCGGTCAGTTGGACCAGCGCGTCCGGTCAGCCCGATTTCGGCTGTTTAAGTTTCTAACGGCTATATTCGAAGGGGTACGTCTATAAATGCTCGTTGGCCGGCTCAAGGCTCTCTCTCTCTCGAACATTTGACATACTTGTGAGCACTTTGAGCTAAGCAACTCCCCTCACACTCATCTCTCTTGCTTCCTTGCATATTCGAAGTGAGATTGAGTGATTCAAGTGCATTTGCATTGTGAGATTGCATCTAGTTGGCACTTGGTGGTTGATTTGCTGCGGGATTCTTGTTTCTCTTGGTGGTTGCCGCCACCTAGATGGTTTGGAGCAGCTTGGAGGCGTTGGCAAGAGTTGGTGATTGTTCTTGGCCACCTCCGGTGATTGTGAGGGGTTTGTGCCTACCTCGGCAAAGCGCCAAAGGCAACGTTAGTAAATTGCTCGTGTCATTGCAACCTTTTGCCATTTGGTAGGTTCTTGTGGCTCCTTTTGAGAGGCTCGGTGTGTGACCGATTAGCCACCGAACCACGTGGTGAAGAGGGACACAACGGGGACTAGCGTGCCGGCAAGCACGTGAACCTCGGGATAAATCTTCGTGTCATCACTTTCATTTTGTGATTGATTGATCCCGGTGTTCGGTTATCTTGGTATTCATCTCTTAATCATATTAATCGGTTGGCTCAATACTTCGCCCCTCGGTGATACCCTCCTATCTCTCTTGTATTAATTTCTTAGTTATCTTTGCTAGCTAGTTAGCTTTGCTAGAATAGTTCTTTTGTGTAGCTTGCTAGTTGTAGTTGTACTTACCTTCTCGGTTTGACTTGTGCGGTTGAGTGCAAATACTAGAATTGTGGATTGGATAGGTGGCTTGCAAACACCCCTTAGGCTAAGCAAAACTCGCATCTCGCTATTTGTTATATTGATAAACTTGTTTAGCTTGTCTTTGTAGAAAATTTTAATAGGCTATTCACCCCCCCTCTAGCCATCAAGACCTTTCAAGTGGTATCAAAGCCGTGGTCACCGTTTGTAAGGCTTAACAACCTTGGTGTAAGATGGCTCAAGTTATGTTCAATCATGTTAATGGCAAGCCTCCATTCTTTGATGGCGTCTCTTCCTTTGATCATTGGAAAAGAAAGATGAAGCAATATCTAGGCAATATACATGAGAAGGTTTGGGATGTGACCAAAGAAGGATATATCATTCTTGATGAGGAAAACCTCACTCCCAATGACCGCATCAACAAACAATGCAACACGGCGGCACTTTACACAATCTATAATGCCGTTGATGATAAAGTATTTGAGCAAATCAAAGATCTTGAAAAGGCAAATGAGCTTTGGACAAGATTAGAGGAAACATATGAGGGCACTTCAGCGGTAAAGTGTGCCAAGCTCTATATGCTCAAGGATAAGTTTGCAAGCTTCAAGATGAAGGATGATGAGTCCATACCGGAGATGTTCTATAGGCTCCAAGTCATTGTCAATGATCTCAAGGGGCTTGGGGAGAAGATTGAGGACAAGGACTTCTCACACAAGTTTTTGATGTGCTTACCCAAGAAGTTTGCCACCTTGAGAAGAATGATCTTTAGAGAGGGATTGGACAAGGTCAAACCAACCAATGTGCTTGGAGATATAATGACCGATGCCCAATACAATGATGATGAAGATGAGGTAGAAGAGAAGAAGGAGACCAAGGTCAAGCAAGAGAAGCCCATTGCATTCAAGGCTTCATCCTCTAAGGGCAAGAGCAAGGTGGAGAGTGATGATGATGATCCATTCGATGATGAGACCATGGCCCTCCTTGTGCACAAGATGGGAAGGTTCATGAAGAAGAAAGGATATGGGGCAATAAAGAGGAGAGACACTATAAAGGCAAAGACCCTTTGCTACAATTGCAATAACCCCAATCACATAGTGGGGGATTGCCCCTATGAAGATAAGAGACTTCATAATGGGGACTTGAAGCTCAAGAAGAACAAGAAAGAGAATGAGAAGAAAACAAAGAAGAGCTTCACCTTCAACAAGAAGAAGAAGGGTGGTGGTTATGTAGTCACTTGGGATAGTGACAACTCCGATAGTGATGATTATGCAAGCTCTAGTGATGATGAGAGGATCACTCGGCGAGCCATTGCAAACATCGCCCTCTCCAACAAGCTATCCATCTTCGACACTACATCGACATGCCTTATGGCCAAGCCTACCAAGGTAAAATATGATGATAGTGATGATGATTCTTGTGCTAGTGATGATTGTAGGAGTGATGATGAGGAGGATGAGGACTACTCCAAGGATGATCTATTAGGCGTAATAGATCAAATGAGCAAGGGCTACAAGAAAACAACCAAGAAATACAAAATCTTGGAACAAGAGTTCATTGCTAAGTGCAATGAAAATGATGCCTTGATGGAGGAGCTTCTTGCTCTCAAAAAGAGTAAGGAGTGCAAAGGAATTGAACAAGAGCTCAAAGCTCTTAGGAAATCCTTTGATGAGCTAGAGGCCTCTCGTGAGTGTCTAAAGGAAGACCACGAGGACCTTGAAGTTGCTCACACTAGGCTTGAGGAAGCCCACTCCTCTCTACTTGAGCTCATCAAGGAGAAGGACCTCAAGTTGGAGAAGCTCATGAAGGAAGCTAAGGAGGAGCAAGTGATTGTCACTTGTGATATTGGACTAACATGTGATATTATTGATGATTCTCTATTTGTTGGTCCTACTAATGCTTCATGTAGCTCATCATCATCCACCACAACCAACTCTACCTCTACTACTAGTGATTCATCACTTGTGGTTGAGAATGAGACTCTCAAGAGAGAGGTGGATGATCTCACCCGCGCATTAGGCAATGCCTATGGTGGGGATGCCCGCTTGCTAAAATGCTTGGGTAGCCAAAGGTTCTCTCTTAACAAAGAGGGTTTGGGCTATACTCCCAAGAAGGGCAAGGCGGCCTTTGCTACTCCAAAGTCTCGCTTTGTGAAGAGCAATGGTCGTTATTGCAATAGATGCAAGCAAGTTGGGCATCTAGAGATTAATTGTAATAAAATGAACAAGAACAACAAGTTTCATGCTAAAATGGTTTACATTCCTTTTGATTCTTGTTATGTGCTTACCAAGGGTGAGAAAGGTGTGCATGCTAGGTTTGTTGGTACACCAATTGTGGGTCCAAAGAAGAAGGCCATTTGGGTACCAAAGAGCTTAGTTACTAACCTCCAAGGACCCAAACAAGTATGGGTACCTAAGAAACATTAATTTATTTTGTAGGTAAATTATAAGGCCGGAGGAAAGCATTGGGTGCTTGATAGTGGGTGCTCTCAACATATGACCGGTGATTCAAGAATGTTCAACTCTCTCAAATCAAATGATAGTGGCATTGATAGTATCACATTTGGTGACAATAGCAAGGGTGATGTGAAGGCTCTTGGAAGGATTGCAATTTCAAATAATCATAGCATTTCCAATGTGCTCCTAGTTGAAAAGTTGAACTTCAATCTTCTCTCGGTTGCTCAATTGTGTGATCTTGGTTTCAAGTGCATATTTGGTGTTGATGATGTGGAGATAGTTAGTGTTGATGGCTCTAACTTGATCTTCAAAGGTTTTAGATATGAGAATCTATACTTGGTTGATTTTAATGCTAGTAACACTCAACTTTCAACATGTTTGCTCACCAAATCAAGTATGGGTTGGTTATGGCATAGAAGACTTGGTCATGTTGGTATGAAGCAATTGAACAAGTTAGTGAAGCATGACTTAGTTAGAGGTTTGAAGGATGTCACATTTGAGAAAGATAAGCTATGTAGTGCATGTCAAGCCGGAAAGCAAGTGGGCAACACTCATCCATTGAAAAGCATTATGAGTACTTCCAAGGCATTTGAGTTGTTGCACATGGATCTATTTGGGCCAACTACATACACAAGCATTGGTGGCAACAAGTATGGCTTTGTGATTGTGGATGATTTCACTAGATATACATGGGTATTCTTTCTTGTGGACAAGAGTGATGTATTTGACATATTCAAGAAGTTCATCAAGAGAGTACAAAATGAGTTCGAAACCACAATCAAGAAAGTAAGAAGTGACAATGGAAGTGAGTTTAGAAACACAAGATTAGATGAGCTATGTGAGGAGCTTGGAATAAAGCATCAATTCTCGGCCAAGTATACACCTCAATCAAATGGCCTAGTTGAAAGGAAGAATAGAACCTTAATTGATATGGCAAGATCAATGTTGAATGAGTATAATGTGAGTCATTCATTTTGGGCCGAAGCAATCAACACGGCTTGCTTCTATAGCAACCGTCTCTATTGTCACAAGTTCCTAGAGAAGACACCATATGAGATCTTAAATGGAAGAAAGCCCAACATTGCATACTTTCGGGTATTCGGTTGCAAATGCTACATCTTAAAGAAGGGCACTAGATTGAGCAAGTTTGAGAAGAAATGTGATGAAGGATTTCTACTTGGTTACTCAACTACTAGCAAAGCTTATAGAGTTTGGAATTTGGCTAGTGGTTTACTTGAAGAAGTGCATGATGTTGAGTTTGATGAAACAAATGGCTCTCAAGATGAAGAAGATAACTTGGATGATGTGAGAGGAACTCAATTGAGTAATGCTATGAAAGAAATGGATATTGGTGATATTAGACCAAAGCAAGTTATTAATGTAGATGACAACAAAGATCAAGTGCTCCAAAGTCCAATCACTCAAGCTAGTGGTTCTCTATTGCAAAATCAAGCTAGTACATCATCTCAAGTGCAACAAGATCAACAAGTGGCTAGTTCATCATCTCCAACTCATGATCAACATCAACATCCAAGCAATCAAGTCCAAGTACTTCAACCAACTAACATTGCAAGAGACCATCCATTGGATTCCATCATTGGTGACATACAAAGAGGAGTTCAAACTAGATCAAGATTGGCATCATTTTGTGCTCACTCTTCTTTTGTGTCAATGGAAGAACCCAAAGACATTGATAGAGCATTGAGAGATCCGGATTGGGTAAATGCAATGCATGAAGAGCTCAACAACTTCAAGAGAAATGAAGTATGGGAACTAGTTGAGAGGCCTAAGGATCACAATGTCATTGGAACAAGATGGGTCTTTCGCAACAAGCAAGATCAAGATGGGATAGTAGTAAGGAACAAAGCAAGACTAGTGGCTCAAGGTTACACACAAATAGAGGGTCTTGACTTTGGTGAAACTTATGCCCCGGTTGCAAGATTGGAAGCAATTAGGATCTTACTTGCCTATGCTTGTGCTCACAATATCAAGCTATATCAAATGGATGTGAAGAGTGCATTTCTCAATGGGTACATTCAAGAGGAAGTGTATGTGGAGCAACCTCCCGGTTTTGAAGATGACAAGAAACCCAATCATGTATACAAGTTGAGAAAAGCTTTATATGGATTGAAGCAAGCACCTAGAGCATGGTATGAAAGATTGAGGGACTTCTTGCTATCCAAAGGATTTGTCATGGGCAAAGTTGATACAACACTATTCACCAAGAAGATTGGGAAAGACTTATTTGTATTGCAAATATATGTTGATGATATCATATTCGGTTCAACCAATCAAGATTATTGTGATGAGTTTGGGAAAATGATGGCAAAGGAATTTGAAATGTCAATGATTGGTGAACTTAGTTTCTTTCTTGGACTTCAAATCAAACAAATGAAAGAAGGTACATTTGTGAGCCAAACTAAGTACATCAAAGATATGCTCAAGAAGTTTGGCATGGAAGATGCAAAGAGTATTACAACTCCAATGGGCACTAGTGGAAGCTTGGATAGTGACAAGAGTGGCAACATGGTGGATCAAAAGCTATATAGATCAATGATTGGTAGCCTACTCTATGTGACGGCATCAAGGCCCGATGTGATGTTTAGTGTATGCATGTGTGCAAGATTTCAAGCCTCACCAAGAGAAAGTCATTTGAAGGCAACAAAGAGAATATTGAGGTACTTAAAGCATACACAAGATGTTGGATTGTGGTATCCCAAAGGTGCGAGCTTTGAGCTAGTTGGATATTCGGACTCCGACTATGCCGGTGATAAAGTGGAGAGAAAGAGCACTTCCGGGACATGTCAATTGTTGGGAAGATCACTTGTCTCATGGTCATCCAAGAAGCAAAATAGTATTGCACTATCTACCGCCGAGGCCAAATACATCGCCGCGGGTAGTTGTTGTGCACAAATCTTGTGGATGAAGGCTACATTGAAAGATTTTGGAATCAACTTCAAGAATGTGCCATTGCTATGTGACAATGAAAGTGCAGTGAAGCTAACCAACAATCCGGTTCAACATCAAAGAACAAAGCATATTGATGTTCGTCATCACTTTATTAGAGATCATCAACAAAAGGGTGACATTGCCATTGAGAGTGTGGGCACCGAAGATCAATTAGCCGATCTATTCACCAAGCCACTTGATGAGAAGAGATTTCACAAGCTAAAGAATGAGTTGAACATACTTGACTTCTCCAATATGAGTTGATGCACCCCATATATGACATGCCTCTCCTTCGAGCCCCAAGGTACAATTGGTTGACATGTCATCCATTCTATACTAAGGACATGTTTAGTGCATCTAGTCATGATTTCTTATGTTCTAGGATCATTCATGAAAATTAAATAAATTTGAAGTTTATATGATGCCACTATTGTTTCCATGACTTGTATGATCTAGTGGTAGCATATAACTTGTTTAAGTAGCTTGTGATCCTAAGTATTTAATCTAGAAAACTTGTCTAAATATTTGCTTCAACATGGTGCATGATAACCCTTCTAGTGAGGTGTGAAGAAGCTTGCCCTTGGATCAAACCGAAGTATTTTATTTATGCAAGCAATCTAGGTTGAATCATAAACTTGATCCTCACCCCGTATTTCAACATGTTAATCTATCTAAAGTTTGCTCCTTGTGGTCAATTGGTGCCAAAGGGGGAGAAAATGTTGTTCACAAAGATAGAACTCAAAAATGTTGTGGGGGAGAAAATGTTTGAAAATGTTTCACAAAGATCCTAAAGGGGGAGAATTGATAAAAGGAGAATTGATAAAAGAAGCACACAAGTAGGGGGAGCAAGCTTTTAAACATGAATGTTGCATTTCTATGTGCACCTCATATGTATGATGCATAGTTACGCATTTTGTTTTCTTCGATACTTTGCTTGTGTGGTGACTTGCTAGTATAATTTGAATGATGCATTGTGGTACTAGCATGAATAGAAAATAGTTAGATTTTTCTTGCTTCATGTTTTTTCAAAGTGGTACTAGAGCCTTGCTTATAATGATTGATCTCACGAGGTTTCTAGTTATATTTGTGTTTTTCCAAGTGGAATCTAACTACACAAGGTGCTAAGATGGTGTTTATCGCTACTCCGATGGTATCACGCTTCAAAGGTCTATAATCTAAAACACTTAGCACCTATTGGTAGACAATGCTCCTAATCTTTCCTATCTAACATGTATGCTTCCAAAATCCAAACATATAGCATACATGTAGGGGGAGCCATTGCTATCAATTTGAATTCATGATCATATGTCCATAATTCTTACACATGGTAATATACTTGGACAATGTGACATGGTTTCAATCAAAATTTTATCATAACATCTTTGTGAAAGGGTTGTCACCAATTACCAACAAGGGGGAGATTGAAAGTCCTATGTTTGGTGTTGGTAATTAGTGACAATGCCTAAGTACTAATCCTATGCCTAAGTTGTATGTAGCATATGAGGATTAGTACACTCCAAGGTTGGTGGCAAGATGGACATGGTGATCATGATGGCCACACCTGGATTTGGACGCTACCCTATGAGATCAAGGCAAAGGTATATGCTTAAGGGTTGTGTTTTAGTAACCAAGACACCTAGTGGGTGTGGTTACATTATAGGATAGATAGCCGTACTATAAAGAGGGGAATGACGCGGCTATTGAACTCCTAAGTGCCTCTAGATGTGCATTTCATGATCATATGCATTTGGATAGAACTAATAACGCCTCAGAAAACGATTGTGAAAATGCTAACACACTCACACATGACGAGATCACTTGGTGGTGTTAGCACGTTTGCGAAGGCGGTGGAGTTTGAGCGGTAGAGAGGGTTTGGGATCCTCTCTCCCTCCCGCCGAGCTTGCGAGGTGGAATTCAGGCGTTTTCGAGGAGTTGAAACGACTATTTTTTCACTACGCCGGAAGTCCGAAAAGAAACGGAGGCGAACGGAGGTCACAGAGGTGACCGGACGCTGCACCGGACGCGGTCCTTGCAGGACCGGACGCGTCCGGTCAGTGTTCAGTGTCTGCGCGTATTTCAGTTCGATGGTCGGACGCGAGGCGCGTCCGGTCACTGATGATCGGACGCGTCCGGTCGTTCAGGGAGCTTACTGGACTCTCACTGGACGCTGGCACTGTCGCGTCCGGTCATGTTCTTCAGCGCGTCCGGTCATTGTTTCGTTGGGCGCTGCTCAGGCGACCAGCGCGTCCGGTCCTTCACGGGACCGGCGCGTCCGGTCGTTCCCGGCGCGTCCGGTCAGTTGGACCAGCGCGTCCGGTCGTTGCTTCGCAGTTAGCCGTTGGGCGACCAGCGCGTCCGGTCGTTTGGACCAGCGCGTCCGGTCAGTACTTCACGAGTTAGCCGTTGGGCGACCGGCGCGTCCGGTCAGTTGGACCAGCGCGTCCGGTCAGCCCGATTTCGGCTGTTTAAGTTTCTAACGGCTATATTCGAAGGGGTACGTCTATAAATGCTCGTTGGCCGGCTCAAGGCTCTCTCTCTCGAACATTTGACATACTTGTGAGCACTTTGAGCTAAGCAACTCCCCTCCCACTCATCTCTCTTGCTTCCTTGCATATTCGAAGTGAGATTGAGTGATTCAAGTGCATTTGCATTGTGAGATTGCATCTAGTTGGCACTTGGTGGTTGATTTGCTGCGGGATTCTTGTTTCTCTTGGTGGTTGCCGCCACCTAGATGGTTTGGAGCAGCTTGGAGGCGTTAGCAAGAGTTGGTGATTGTTCTTGGCCACCTCCGGTGATTGTGAGGGGTTTGTGCCTACCTCGGCAAAGCGCCAAAGGCAACGTTAGTAAATTGCTCGTGTCATTGCAACCTTTTGCCATTTGGTAGGTTCTTGTGGCGCCTTTTGAGAGGCTCGGTGTGTGACCGATTAGCCACCGAACCACGTGGTGAAGAGGGACACAACGGGGACTAGCGTGCCGGCAAGCACGTGAACCTCGGGATAAATCTTCGTGTCATCACTTTCATTTTGTGATTGATTGATCCCGGTGTTCGGTTATCTTGGTATTCATCTCTTAATCATATTAATCGGTTGGCTCAATACTTCGCCCCTCGGTGATACCCTCCTATCTCTCTTGTATTAATTTCTTAGTTATCTTTGCTAGCTAGTTAGCTTTGCTAGAATAGTTCTTTTGTGTAGCTTGCTAGTTGTAGTTGTACTTACCTTCTCGGTTTGACTTGTGCGGTTGAGTGCAAATACTAGAATTGTGGATTGGATAGGTGGCTTGCAAACACCCCTTAGGCTAAGCAAAACTCGCATCTCGCTATTTGTTATATTGATAAACTTGTTTAGCTTGTCTTTGTAGAAAATTTTAATAGGCTATTCACCCCCCCTCTAGCCATCAAGACCTTTCACCTGGGCGAAGGAAGAAGAGCTTCGGAAGCAGCACCCTCACCTCTTCACCGACTGAGTATCACCTTAATCTTGAGGACGAGATTCTTGTAAGGGGGGAGGACTGTAACATCCCGTGTTTCCGTGTAATATAAAAATCCCGACTTTCAAAGATTTTCGTTGCAATATGTGTTACATGTAATAAGTAGTCAACTTAAGTGAACTTTTTCTCCGACTAACCCTAATCTCTCTCTCGTTCAAACTGAATTTACAAAATAATCCTGTGCATCATGTAGTATATAGTATGCATGTGTGAGTTGATTCCTTTCTTGGTTGTGCTTGGAGGTAGCCCTCTCTTAAAATCCTAGAGCTTAAATAGAAAACCTCTCCTTAATCCCTTGGCCAGCAGCCTGCACGGGCATGCATGCTCTTATACCTCGTTACCTAGCTTCGTGAAGCACGTGAGGGCCAATCATGCAGTAGCACGTATCATGTACGTGCATGCTCCAGTGTGCGTGGCGTTGTTAATTAATTGTCACGTAAGCTCCCTACGTATACATCCCTGCAGTTCAATTTGGAGCAGTATAGTTGGCCACCGTGCCGTGCCGACACGGCACGCGGCACGGCCGTGCCGTGCTGGCACGGCACTACGCCGTGCCGCAGCGTGCCGCCGTGCCGGCCGTGCCGTGCCTGGCCGTGCCATGGGCCAGGCCTTCGGCCCATGACACGGCACATGGGCCGTTTCTCCGTGCCGTGCCGCCCATGTGCCACGGCCATTTTGGCCGTGCCGTGCCGTGCCGGCCCACGGCCCATCAACAGAAAACACTCAAAATCAACAGAAAATTCCAAAGTCTAAGTTCAAAACTTCAAATGATCACATGTCATAGAATTATAAAGTAGTAAAGAACAGAACAGCAGAAGATATAATGAAAATGATTATCAAAAGTCAAAAGAGCTGTTGTGCAATGCTGCCTCATTAAAAACCTTTCTAGGTAAAACTCACCCTTGTGAGAAACCCTAGAAAGGAAAAGAGTACAACTAGCTCAAGTAGTCAAGTCTTAGTTCAAGCACAAGTCTAAGTAGTTCATCCTATTACAATAGCCAACATCAGTGGCAGACTGGCAGCAGCCAGCAGCAAATGTTCTTCTATCCTATTACAAAAGCCCAACAGTGGCATTGTGGCAACAAGAAGCAGCAAATGTCCTTACTTCATCACTTCATGCTTCAAGCTTCATCATGGTGAATCAGCCTGGCAGCCACTCCCAAAAGTGCAATCAACCTGCAAAAATGGATCATGATGGATTGATGGTCATGGACTTGAAGATGTAATGTAAATAAGCTAATGAAACAAGCTAATGGAACAAGTTTTAGAATTTCAGTGTACTCTACCTCTCCTTTTGTAGAGGTTCTCTTCTTCTATCCAGCACCAGCACCAGCAGTACCGCCGCTGTCGCTTCCGCTTCCGCTTCCGCTTCCTTCGCCTTCATCCAGGTACAAGTTGTCGAACAGCTCCTCCAGTGCCGTGTCCTCAGGTGCATGCTGTTCCTTCCTTGCTGCTTGATCCCAGTCCTTGATGCAGGTGAGCAGTTGGATAGTAAACACCAGACAAAGCAACAGTTGCATCATAAAACATCTCCAGGAACTTCATAATCTGATCAGCAGCATACCAGTGCTGGGGAGTCAACAGTTGCTCACCATAATTTGACTCAATCCACACAGAAAACACATCTCTATATGGCAGCAAGTGTTTAAGCATCAGATAGGTGGAATTCCACCTAACATCCATATCCAATCCAAACTTTCTAGGTCTGACACCCCTAGCAATGCAATAGTTCTTAAACAATGCAATTCTTTGATTAGATGAATTCAAAAAGTTGATTGCAGTCCTAAAAGCTTCAAGATAAGGACTGAACCTCTTCAAGCCAGACTTAACAATCAGGTTAATAATATGGCATGCACAGCGCTGATGCACAAGCTACACAAGAACTCAGGAAGATGCAGAGAAGAAGAAGATGAAGAACAACTGAACAAGAACATGAACATGCTAGGGTTAGGGTTTTGACTGACCTACGCCACCGGAGCCCAGTGCCGGAGAAGAAGCCAAGGAGCCAGCATCCAAGCAGAGAACGACGAGACAAGCACCCACCGTTAGACCGACGGCGTCACGACGAGTGGCGGCGAAAGAATATACAGCTCAACGACTCACATGGTACACCGGAGGAGGAGGAGGAGGAGGAGGACTGGAGGAGGTACGAGAGGGAGAAGGAGGGCCTGCGAGGTCAAGTCGAACGGCGGCGGTGGATCGGATCGGATCGAGTTCGTCTCGACATCGAATCGAGACTCGAGAGCGAGAGCGGAGGGAGAGCTGCGGCCTGCGGCTGCGTGGAGGGAGGAGAAGAAGTGGCCGACGAGGTGAGGTGTCGAGGTCACCGGAGCAGGGCCGGCGAGCTCAAGGCGAACGACGGCGGCGGATCGAGTTCGAGAGGTCAGAGACTCAGAGCGAGGCTGGTTGCGGCTGCGCGGAGGCGGAGGGGGGCAAAAGAATTAGGGTTAGGGATTTGGGGGGGCTGCGGCCGCGCGGCTTATATATGGCGCGGGGTGGCGGGGGTGTGGGGGGCGTGGGCCGCTGGGCCAAAAGAGGCGGTTGGCCTGGCGGCCGTGCCGGCCACCGTGTCGGCCCTCTGGCCGTGTCGTGCCCGTGCCGGCACGGGCACGGTGGCAGCCGTGCCGTGCGGCCCATGGGCCGTGCCAAAAGGCCGTGCCGCGTGCCGTGCCACCGGCCCATGGGCCGCCTAGCCATATATATGGAGCAGGCACGTCATGAGCACAGCCTGAGCCAACGCCCTCCCTGCGGCCCAGTCCACCGTCCTGGCCCAACCTAGGTGCCAGCACGCAGCTCAACTTAAATCCTCCGCACTCACGTGCGCAGCACGCGCACGAGATCGCGTCCGCCGCCGCACGCTCTCCCTCGCACGCGCTGGACGACAGCGCTGCCCACCAATTCCCACCGGTCAGCTGCCCCGTCGATGCCGCTCCTCAGCTCGCGTGCGTGGCACGCGTGATGAAGCGCCGTATGCCGGACCCGCTCGTCAGCCGAAGATGCCAATCCTTCCGTTTCCTTCCGTCGAACCGCGCCGTCCTCTTCTTTCTCCGTACCACGAGCCGCTCCCCTGCTTCCGTCCGAAGTCGAGCACTGCCGCTCCGTTTCTGTCCGCAGCACCAAGCCATGACGCGAGCACGGGACCCCGTCGAGCCGCGCCTCGAGCCGTGATTTGCGGGCGTCCGAACCCTACCTGCCCCGCACCACACTGGACAGCGCCGCACACCCGAGCGCCAGCCCCTCCTTCTCGAATCTTCCCGAGCCGAACGCCTAGATGATCGCCACGTCGCGCCGGCCGTCACATCAGACGGCACGGACGCCGGCGCATCCGCCCAGAACCCTAGCCGCGGCCTATAAAAGCCAGGCGCAGCCCTCGCCCTCACTAGCTCTCTCTTCTAGCCGCCGCCCCATCCTCCCTCTGTCTCTTTCCTGGCAGTAGCCTCGCCTCGCCGCAACACGACCACGCCGAGGGGGTCCGCGTGGCCACAACGTCGTCACGATCTTGCCTCGCCGCGAGCCGCCGGAGAGCCAAAGCCTCGCCTTGCCCAGGAGCCGCGCGGCCACGGCGACTCCACTGCTTCGCCGACTGTGACGCCAAGCCGCTACCGCCGGCACGATCTCTCGGAGCCCCTTCGTCATCAATCATAGACGCCGCCACGGTCTCGCCATCAAGCCATGCTGTGATGCCGAGGAAAGCCGCTGGAACCACGGAGACCACCGAGCTACGCCCCTGCCCTGCACCGGCCCTGCCTGCACCGATCTCGTCCGTCAACACGCGGACGCTCGGCGCGGAGCCCTCTGGTGAGCACGCCCTGAAGTCCTGCCTTTGTGTGATGCCGCGATGCACTGCCTGTCCCAGCCTTCGAGCCGGCTTGCTTTGCTGCTTGCACCGCACGGCGTCGCCGCGCCAATCACAGCCGCCACGCGGCCAGAACGCCACACACGCACACCCCGGTCCCAAGGAGGCCAAGGCGGTGCCTTTCAAGGCAGCCGCCATCGTGGCAGCACACCTGCACGCTGGCGCACGGACGTGCGAGTTTAGCACCTCCTGCGTACGTACGCCGTAGCGGCAGCAGCACCGGCGTGGCTTCAGGCAAGCGTCGCGCACACGTGCACCGCACAAGCACGGCTCGGTGGCCACGGCCGCGGCGCACTGCTTCCTCGCCCGTGCCGCCGAAGCGCATTGCACACCGCCGGCCAGTCATGGCTGCGGATGCAAGCGCACACCCAAAGCTATGGCCTGCTGGGCAGCGAACGCAGCCAAGCCCAGGCACCTGAGCCTTTCCTTTTACCTGTCTTTTTCAGAAATCCCTTATACCTTCTAAATTCATAGGATATTCATCCTAGCTCCAAAAGTTATCAAACCAGTTTCATAATTTTTCTAAAATCCTAATCCACCTCCTAGTGCAGTCCTTGTGTTTAGGTGAGATAGGTTTTGTTGCGGTTTTATTGCTTTTTATTGGTGGTCGTCCTTGGCTTTTTCTTTGCGTAGCGACGTTTTGAGCTTGGATGCATTCAAGGACGCCTCGGATGGAGAAGGAGACTCCCGCTGATCGACGACATCGACTTCCGGAGACGCGTACCACTACTTCCTCTACACTATAGGTGTCATGGCAGCACTATTTATTTAGAGAATCCCATTAGGCATTGCAAAGTAGAAACTGCTAGCGCTTTATATTTATTTCTTTGCTAGAATATTATGCATGCTATTGCCTGAGCCTTGTTTGCCTTGATTGAAACCACTTCACCCTAATTACCTAGCTCCGTGCTCGCACTTATATATATGACTGTCTGCTTGCTTGCATTTACTCTGTCATAGTTACATATATTCCTTGTTATGTGATATGTGATGGATGTTTGGATGATGTGCTTGGTGGATGGGGTTTAGCCATGAGGCACCCCCGTGAGGTACGTGGTTGATACGCGGCGGGAGTGGTGAATCCCGAGTGGGTGGTGGTGATGAGAGGAGTTATGGAGATTTTCCTTGCCCTTGACCTGATTCTTGGAGATACCGGCTAGAGCGAGAGGTTGTTGTGGTGTACGGAGTGCACCAAGGGTAGTTCCTATGGCGGGAACACAGAATCCTGAGGGGATGGCAGTCCTCGAGGGACTTTGGGATGAGGAGTTTGTGGATGGATAGACTACCTATGAGGGGTGAGTCTAGTGCTTCGAGGGCACACGGTTTGGTGGAAGGTGCTCGCTCTGGCCAATAAGGATCGACGTAAGTTGCAACCATAAATCATGGGATACTTTTGTACACACCACATGCCTAAGTGGGTATGGCCCGTTGCCCTAGTAGTGCGGGTGACCACCAGTCTCTATGGGAGTTAGTAGGCACGCGGTCTATGGCCCTGTGCAATTAGTGTCATGAGGGCGGGGGTTACTTCGTGCCACCTCGACGACACGACCCTAGCTTATATAGTGGCGCCTATATATTTTCGCTCCGGCTGGTGGACAAGACTGGTGTTAGTTTGCCTAGTATGCGGTGGCGGTGTTCATCGCTGATGGTGATTCATCGGTGGTGTTCATGTGGGGTAACAGTGTACTCTCTACAGAGGTTAATAATCTATATGTATAGCCGCGGTCTCGGATATGATCACTTACCTGTGTGCAGGGTTCAGCTCACTAGCTTCTCTTGTGCTTTGCTTCTCTCCCCTGAAGCTAAGGTCCGGCTTGAGGCCGTTGAGACGAGGGGCGTGTGGAGGCCGCCTCATCGACTAGACTGAGAGATTGAGGGTGTTGAGAGGGATGATGAGTGGTATCTTGAGATAATGTTGAGTGGATGGTGAGAAAGAGATTGTGGTTTGGGACTTGAGAAGATATTTTTTACTACTTTTGATGCTATTTCGCATGCGCTAAGGATGCAAACTACAGCCAAACTATTAGGATCACCAGATCCCTTTATTTTTTATTTCCACCAAAGCTCATTCGGTGCTGACCATGGCCTGCACACATCTGGTGGTGTGCAACTTTCTTGCCTCGCAGTGGTGTTGAGAATAATAGTTGGTTTGCGGATCTACTCTCAAGGATGCCTGTGGATTGGAGACTCATCAAGCTTCGCTGCTACGATTAGATTTCTGGAGTTTTGTTTGTTTTAGTCCAAGTGGCTTGTAACTAGATTGATGTATTAGGCTTAATTTTTGTTCTCCGATGTGTTGTATGACTTTGTAATCATCTGAAAAGTGGACGCCCGTGATACCTGAGGTATCCTGGGACTATCACAGAGGGGCAACAGAGTCGGAATTTCATTTTTTGAAATCCCGATACGTTTCACGAATAATACTAAGGTGTAATCACCACAAGAGTATTGGTCGTAGGTGCATTAGATTCATGAGATTTCTCGTGGCTCTTAGAAGCAGCATACACAGCATTACAGTTCTCTTGAAGGATAGTATCACTGACAAACTCGTTGAAAGTCGCACACTTGCTATTGCACATGGCCTTCATCAATTTGGGACATAGCCCTCTTTTAAAACTTGCAATCTTCTTAACCTCCATATTAACAAATTCCGAAGCATATCTTGATAAGCGGATGAAAGCATGTAGATATTCTGTTACGCTTTTGTCTCCTTGGGTGAGCTTCATAAACTCGGTGTGCTTGATTGCCATGAGGCCAGTAGGAACGTAATGTTCCCGAAATGCTTCCTTGAACTGATCCCAAACTACTTCCATATTCTTAGGTAGGGTATTCCGATGGTGACACCACCAAACACCTGCAGGTCCTTGCAACTGTTGCGAAGCATATTCTGTTTTCATATTATCTGCCACCTTGAGCACACGGAACTTCTGTTCAATAGTGTTTAACCATTCGTCTGCTTGAAGTGGTTCTTCAGCTTCTCAAAAAATAGGAGGCTCAGTATCCAAGAAATCCTTATAGTTGCTGTACTGGGCAGGCTTAGGTTCCTGATGGACATGGTTTCTGACACTCTCATCCAAGGCTCGCTAACTTTTGGCAAGCATTTACAGCAATTTAGCAGAGGTAGGTTGTGGAGGAGACGATGGCGGTTCTGTATTGCCACGACTCTGACTGCTAGAGCGAAACTCACAAGACATCTGCAAGTAGGTGAAACTAGTAAACATTGATGACGTCGAAAGGCTGCTGACGAATTATATAGGCAATGATGAAGAGGTTGTAACCAACTATCCAAAATCCAATCTCAAAAGAAGGAAATCTCTTGGTTTGAGGTACTGATCTTCTGACGAGATAGGGAACAATATCCAAGGAAAAGGTTCACGAGAAGATAACACATTGGTGTAGCTCCATAATGGATCATGACTACCAATCCTTGATACCTGCGCGTGTCGAGCAACACCACCTTGTGTCGCGTGCCACAGGAGGCTCCCGGTTTCGTCACGGCACCATGGAGTACTAATCGCAACACTATTACCGAACACACACCCATGAGGAATCCTCATGTGTCAGGAATTAGGCGTGTCGAAATAGTATCATCCAAAGAGGGGGTAGCAAACAAGGATGGATACAAGGGTAGAAGCAATGGAGAGGCGAATTGCAGATCAAAACACATCCCAACTCGAGGAGATACATCTTCAAATTGTGTCTTACTTTCTTTCACGGGCCAGGTATGAATTGGGTTTCAAGGCTGACACTGCTGACAACTCCACTAGGTTGGTTGACTACCACAAGTCTTCACGAAAGAAATGCAACTATTTATGGGACAACTATTCAGGGGAAAGAAATTTTTTAAAGAATGGAATAAGCAATTTATAAGGGAGGGAGTAATGCATAATGCAATGTATGATGCGAACATGGTGCATGCACAAACCGTACGTCCTCACAAACCTAGGAAGAATTTGAAATTTCTAGCGTATAGTTCGGTGACATACACACGTTCTCTCAATAACGATAACTAGTCGCTCTACAGGAAATGTTGTTAGTGTACCTGCAGAAAATTGCATTTCAGCCCAACAATTCCCAATATAGCACACAAGAAAGCAGTAAACTAAATACTTTCCATACATACATCCCCCGATGTATATACTTTAGTATCAAAGCTAACCAACAGATTTACCCACAATTAAGTACCCTCATAGATACATGGTTGGACATGTAAGTATGCGAGTGTCCACAACTACTCTCCCCTAGACCGACGGTTGGACGGTCATGCTCTCACAACTCCCAGTTACCAGGGCGTAGAGGTATTTTGATCCATACATTACCACCCAAGCGGATGGCATCCATACAATAGCACGTCGTATGGACAACGAAACAGAAAACAAGCCAGAACCCCCAAGTTAGTACTTTAATAAGCCACCTAATAGTCCTTATTTGGGAATATAGGATATGACCACTGGCACTCTTTAGATTAGAATTAAGTTTTTTCACAAAAGCTTTTGTTTAAATACACAAATGATGTGTTTAACTGTTGAATCTTTCTTTGATACCAGCTGTCACGGAACCGTCCAAATTATAAGAGCACAAGTTCAAAAACAATCGCCGAAACGATCAAATTCTCAAACTTGAGCCCATATAACTCTGGTAGTCCATGAAATCTCGAGGGATTTCAAACCAAACCGAGAGCAACCAAGATCGTAGTGATTCAACATAACACAACACTTATTACAACAGTTCAAAAGTAATCTCATACATCGGAGTACAAATAATTTATTACAAAACCAAAGTAAAGATTAGCGGAAGCAACATAATTTCTGAAATCATTTGAAGTCAAATACTGCCAGTACATAGTCACATCCTGCAAAAGCATACTAGAAGAGATATTACAGAGACCATGCCCATATGGTCTAGTCTTCACACCCGCATGGCGACGACAATACTTGTAGCAACAAGTACGAATCTGCTACCTGCAACAGGTGGGAATAAACCCTGAGTACAAGAAGGTACTCAGCTAGACTTACCCGACAAAAACTAGAAACAAAGGTGACACCAAGGAGTATGCAAGGCTTTACAAAGTGGGCTAGCTTGACTCATTTGCAGAAGAGCTTAATACAGATAAGTAACCAATATATGCTTAAGTATCAAATTGATCATCATTAACCTGATAACTAGATTTGCACCTGTACTAAAGCAATCACTTTATTAGGAGCAAACAATATTAACCATAGCAGGTATAATAAGGCCATCATCATCATTATCATCAATTCCGAACCATCATTATAATTAGTGTATCTACGCTGCAGATAACCAGTCAAGTTTCTCACTATCCGGGAGAGACGGCGACTCGAATCGATTCCAACTCAGTTGAGGGGGTATTCCTGACACTCACCCGGTAAACCCCGCTAAAGGCAGCCGTAGATAACCTTTGGTACAACTCAGGGTGGGCCCAAACAGCGCCGCGTTCTCAGGGATACTAGTGGCTAGGATGCTCAGGACTTTTAACTCACCTGTCCTTGGACCCTCTGGCTCCCTTCCGAGGCGACTTTCACTTTTTGACTTCGCAGCCTGAGTTGAGCTACTAGGCTTCGCGGTCGGCAACCTTAGGCCGGCCAGCTAAATGTCAGGCATGCGTTCAAAATGACATAGAAGGCTCCAGGTCTTGGTCCTTAATCGACACAGACAGGGATAGATCCACACCCAAGACCTCCATGTCTTGCTGCTTCACTATCGTCATCCCGCCCGGTCTCATTTCATTTCATTAACACACGGTTCATTTTCACGATAGCAAATATAGCCAATCGTGACCTGATAAGTCCCTATATCTCGCAGGTGACAGGAAATCACCCGACTTCTACCGGTCTAATTTAGCAGGGCTAAGCATATATACGATCCTGTCTACTTAGGATTCAAGGTTCGAATTGCTGGACAAGGAGTGTTATCAATGCAACAAGGGTTTTCAACCAACTCCTATCACGTAATGCAACAATACATATAACATGTATATAGACAATTGATTTGAAAGTAGGAGGCTTATAATGCTCCGGAGCTTGCCTTAACCGAAAGAAGATAGATCAAGGGTCGGCTTCAAGAACGGTTCCCACGTCTTCTCCGGCTTCGTCGGATTGGACCTCCGGCTCCCGAATGGACTCCAACTTCGCTGGGTACGTCTTGTGGAACTTTACCGACGTCACACTCCTCGGTACACCTATTGCATGTATATGCACCCATGAATCCCATGTATGCACAGATGTGACATGATGAGCTTATGAGCATGTATGCATGATGAATGTGATGAATAATGCAACAATCCAAGTAATAAAAGTTAAGCTACATGGTTTTCTATTCAAATCCCTTCAAGCTTAGGTGCAAATTTCCTCTCTAGTATTAACATGTTTAAATGTCCGTAATTAACCACTAAGTACCACAAGATTCAATCTTAGCACAGTTAAACTAGTTCCTAGAAATTCCAACACATTGACATGTTGACAGAAGCAACTTTTAAAATTCATAACTGGAGTTCTATAACTCAATTAATATGCATGAGGACAATCTGGAAAGCTTATGAAATTATCTACAATTCATTTATAAACATCTAAGCATGATTTTATCCTTTACTAGGTCTAAATAGCACACACACAGAAACTGTTCTAAAAAGAGAGAGAGCAAAATAATTCTGACTCGAACTTTGAACAGATGTCATTTCTAAACCATGAGTTCAAATGTCACCAAATTTTACCAGCAGCTAGTTTATGAAGTTCTTAACAACTTTTTTATAGTTCACCAAGCATGAAAGCATTATTATCATAGGTTAATTCTCTTAACTAGCAAATCTGTCCAGAATGGCAGATTCTCTAAATTAAATAATTAATCATGATGCAAAAGTACAATTGGAACAAACCAACTTTACTACAGCTAGAGCATGTTAAAGTAACACCAGATCATATATGCTACTTGCATAAATATTTATTTAATTGACCTTTTCTATTTATTTAATTGCTTAGGCATAAATGGCAATAAATATAAAAGGTTCCAAGAAAATTCTAATAAAATTACAAAGGCACATACATGGTACCAGGAGGATACCATAAAAATTTCATCTCAATTTGACAAGTATAATTGGAGATACCAAAATAATAAAAAGATAAGTGCTAATAAAGCCTATAACAAAGGAATTTCATAATTGTAGCAAATGACCTCCAACAAGGCTAAAAATCTAACTAGAGCATCATTATACCATGACTAGCATCTCACAAAAATTTCATGCCAATTGAATTAATACACAGAGAGATACAAAATTACTAAAACACATTTTTAATTAAAGTGCATCACAAGATTAATTACAAACCTCAGAAATTATTAACCAGCATACCCCATATTATATTTTCTAAATAAACTAGACATCATTTAGAGCACACCAAAATTTAAAGCACCCCATTTGTACTTCTAGAACATGAGATATGAATTTACAAAATTGGAGTACAAATCAAATATTTGAACTAAATCAAATAAACGAAACCTAACTAAACCGGCCAGCCCACAGCCCCTGCGGCCCGCGACGCGCGCGCCCGCACGCGACTGCGCAGCCCAGAACTCCGGTGCGGCCCACTCACGCGCGCGGCCCGCGGTCGTCCTCCCGCACGCGCTGAGCGCTGACGTCCGAGGCCCACTCGCCGCCGGTGACCTCCCCCGGTGAGACCGAACCCATCACCAAGCTCCTCACCTCAACCCGCACCTAGGCATCCCCTTTCCCCTAACCCTACAGCATCGAATCTACCTCATCGCCGCTCATGGCGGACGGCGGCGCTCCGATGGCGGTGCGCCGGCGAGCATGCGATGACAAAGGACCCAGCGGCTAGATTTTCACCAAATACACGCGAAGGCGACCCTAATGCCCTAGAGGGAAGGAGTGGAGACGAGCGGTAATGTGCTGGCTATGGTGAGCTCGTGACCTCAGTGGAGTCCGGCCATGGCGATGGTGGCGGAAACGCGAGTATGCGCTCTACCTTGGTCAGCTGGCTCTAAAAACTGGACGAGGGTGGAGCACGTCTCACGGTGAGGTGACGTGCACGTGGAATCGAACTGCGAGGCAGCGGTTATGGTGCTGCCCAGCCACGATGGCAATGGTGACTCCGCCCTTGGTGTGGGCGAGCGAGAGAAGAAGGGTGAGAGCGAGAGAATGGAGGGAGTGGAGTGAGAGGTCGATCGGTTCTTCAGTGTGAACACACGCGCGCGACGTGGAGTAAAGCGCGGGCATGGACGCCACGCGGTGTTCAGGCCCTGCGCGCGGTTGGCCACGGCCGACGGTGACTGAACCCGAATTCCCTGATTCAGTCATAAACACGATGACTGACAACTCGATTTCATCGCCTCACCGCTCGTGATGTAGGCTGATTCGATGAGAGCCGTAGTTAACAAAAATGTAGAGCTATAGGTGTGCAACAAAATTGTCAATTGAATCTTGGACTGATTCGGTCTGGATTTGAAACTACAGAGCCCTAAAGTGAGGTACATTGAAACTAAAACTGAGATTCAGTTAACCACGACTGAAACCCGATTTTCTAAGCACTCTATCTCCTAAACCCTTGAGAACTAGGTGATGGTGTTATTGACAATATTGTAGAGCTAAGTGAGTTCTACAAAAGTGTCAATATGGGCTAGAGCTGGTTCGGCACAGTTTGAGAGTTGCAATGCTCCAAAGGTGGGCACATGAAACTACAACGTCACATTTTTTACTTAGAAATAATTCTAAGTGTTGGGCAGCCCTCTAACTGACTTATGGGCCCTGTTTGAGCAGGTTCTAGGCATTTTTAGGAGATATTCATATTACAACTTTTGTTCCTTATCAAGTTTGCTACAACTTTGTTAAAGGTTGCCCAACCTTTAAACAACATTTGGTAACACTTTTGAAACTAGGAAGCAAATGTGGTTTGTGGGTCAAACTAGGTCAACTATGAGTTAGAGGCTTAATTGGATGAGATGGTCAACATGAACATTGATCCATTAGGTGTCCTAAGCAACACTAAGCACTAGAGATCATGTAAGAGCATCACAAGTGTCATCTACACAAAAACCCTATTGAAACATTATGTTGCAAGTATGTGTTGCCTAGTTTAACTAAGCATGATACATGGGTTGCATGATCATGTTTCAAGATGTTGTATCACCCATCACACTACTACAAGTCTAGTACACACATACCATCACTTGCAAACAACACATGTATGTATAGCACATGCACTCAACATGAATGTTGCAGATGTTTCAATGCTATGTTTCAATGAAAATGCACATGAAATGATGGTGCACATGTTCATGTCATGCTCATATGATGCACAGATGCAAGGCAAACAGCAGGGGTGTTACAATACACCCTGTAAGCTTCTGGACATCCTTGACATTTGCTGGTCTCTTCATGTTGTGGACAGCTTGCACCTTCTCTGGGTTAGGGTATACGCCATTACGACTGACAACATTGCCTAGTAATATACCAAAGGGAACGCCAAAGATGCACTTTTTAGGGTTCAACTTCCATTGATATTGATTGAGCGCTGCAAAAGTACGTGTCAGATCATCAATCAAGGAGTGGGATTCCTTGGTTTTGACAACTACGTCGTCTAGATAGGCTTCGACCAGTTCATCTTGTATCTCCTTTTCGAGGCACTCTTGTTTTGCACGCTAATAAGTAGCTTCGGCATTTTTGAGCCCAAACGACATGGTCGTGTAGCAATAAGCGTCGAAGGGTGTAATAAAGGACGTCTTGATCTGATCGTCCTTGTTGAGAGCGATCTGGTGATAACCAGAGTAACAGTCATGAAAAGATAGTAGCTCGCAGCCGGCCATGGAGTCCACGACTTCATCAATGCGAGGTAAGCCAAAGGGGTCTTTAGGGCAGTGTTTGTTGAGATCGGTGTAGTCAACGCACATTCTCCATTCATTATTCTTTTTGTGTACAAGAACCAGATTAGCTAACCAGTATGGGTGATACACCTCTTTGATAAAACCGGCTGCAAGAAGCCATGTAACTTCTACCCTAATAGCCTCCTTTTTGTCCTTCCCAAACCGTCACAGCTTCTGCTTGACGGGTTTTGCCTTGGGGTCGACGTTTAAGGAGTGCTCGATCCGGTCTCGAGACACACCGGGCATGTCCGATGGTTTCCAAGCGAACACGCTTATGTTCTCTCTCAAAAACCAGACGAGCGCGTCTTCCTATTTGGGGTCAAGGTTTGACCCTATCAGTGCCATCTTACTGGAGTCACCCTCGACCAGCTGGATCTCTTTGTACTCCTTGGACTTAATAGATTTCATGGTGCTTTGAGCTCTGGAATCTCCAGCTGGTTTGGCGGAGTCTTCTTTGCCTCCATCGTCATTGCTGCCATGCACAGGGAGAGGTCGTGGGCTTTAGCTACGCGAAAATTGTCCTCTTCACAGGTATAGGCAACGAATATATTGCCTCTGAGAGTGAGGACTCCCTTTTCCATTGGCATCTTAAGCACCAAGTACCTGTAATGAGGTACGGCCATGAATTTGGTGATCGCGGGGTGACCAAGGATAGCATGGTAGGTACCCTCGAAGTCAGCGACCATAAAGTTGACGTAGTCAGTACGGAAGTGGTCTGCCGTGCCAAACTGCACATGTAGGGTAATCTGCCCGAGAAGCGTAGAGCTCTGTCCGGGGAGGACCCCCCAGAACTATGCATCGTATGGCTTCAAGTCAACTTTAGATATGTTCAATGCTGAGAGGCTATTCTTGAACAGGATGTCGATGGAACTACCGCCGTCAATGAGCACCCTATCAAATTGCACTTTATTGATACAGGGGCTGAGGACAAGAGCGAAACGACCTAGTTCGGGGATGGTGGCCCATTGATCCGCCCTGCTGAAGTTGATTTCTTGGTGTGACCAGGGGGTAGTCTTGGATCCGCAATGAGGTCATCTGCCTTGGCCACGTTCAGGCAAGCGCGGGCGAGCAGCTTCTGCTCGCGTTTGCTTTCAATAGACACCTTGCCCCCGACGATGGTTGCAACATGTCTCACTGGTTCCTGATACTGGTGCTTAGGGTTCTTGTCAGGATCATCCTTGTCATCGTCCCTGCGGTTACACTGGTCTGTTGTGTCATTAGGCTTATCGGCATTTTCTGAAGCCTGTTTGCGGCGGTAGATCTCCTTGAGGACCTTGCAGCTTTCCAATGTATGATTGGACTTAGGATGAGTTGGGCAAGGCCCCTTCAAGGCTTTAGCGTAGTCTTCTTCATAATTGCGACGCCCACCAAATTTTTTCACGACGTTGATCTCACCGTCGTCATCGCGAGCACGCTTGCCTTTGAAGTTGTCACGGCGATCGCCGTGCTGATTTCTGTTGTCATGCCGATCATGATTATCGTTACGGCGGTCCCTGATGTCACTACGACCTCTAAAGTTGTCACAGCGGTGGTTGTCGCAGCAGTCATCGTGTCGTGGAGAGTACGGTGCTTTGTCGGTGCCCTCGTTCAACAGCTTTCTTGGCGTCGTTGGCATCCGCATACTTCTTAGCGGTGGTGAGGAGGTCGACCACCATTATAGGCCATTTACAAAGGAGCTTGTCCCTAAGATCGTTGTGGTAGCACAGACCAGTAATGAAGGCTTCAATAGCCTTGTTATCGGTGATCCTAGGAATCCTGATGCGCATATCCGAGAAGCATCGGATGTACTCACGCAATGGTTCGTCCCTGGCGTCGCGGATGCGCTGCAGATCGTACTTGTTGCCTGGCTGTTCATAGGTAGCAATGAAGTTTTTGACAAAGGCTTGACGCAAAGCATACCAGAAGTCGAAGTGATTCTCTGAGAGACTGACAAGCCATTGGTGCCCCACTGGGCCGATCACCATGGGAAAGTAATTGGCCATGACGTGCTCGTCGCCCATAGCAGATCTGCAGGCGATCTCCTAAAGTTGGACCCACAGCTCGGGATTGACCTTGTCGTCGTAATGGTTGGTGAATTGCTTGGGGCCCAGGGGACCATGGACCATATCGTACTCCATGCGACGACTGGTTTCATGGGACGCACGGTCCCGAGCTCTCTGTTCAATGCGAGGACATAGGTCACGGTTGTTAAGGTCGCGACGGAGATCGTGATTGCCATCATGGCAATCTCATTCATCACCGTATTGTTGTCCCTGATGATGGTTGTCCTGGTGGTCATACGCCGGTTGTCGCTGCACCGGTCGTCGTCGTTGTTATTGCGGCGGTGGTCGAGCTGGCGATTATCATTGTGGGGAGGGTTTCTGCGATTGTCGTTGTTGCCTTCGTTAGCTCTTGGATTGACACCAGGAGCTATGTTGTTTCCATGATTATCATTACCTACGTGGTGGTCTGGGCCGATAGGTGCGCGTAAGCCATGTTGACCAGACCTGAAAGGTCGACTGGAGTGCTGGCGGCTCCTGCTAGTCACGCCAGACGCCGATGGGCCCACGGCACGTTCATTGGTCTGAACCATGGCCGCCTAGAGATAAGCCTGCAAATCCTCCTAGATGTTTTGGATTTCTAGGGTATCTGGTAACCGCTTCAGGCTTTCAATGGTGACAGCCACGTTGGCGCTTGGGGTTTTGAATACTGGTCTATTCCCCACCAGGTCGAAAGCATCATTGAGGTTGCGCCCTTGCAATCGGTTATGCCTAGCTACATCATCCGCTTCTTACTGGTCGCGGTCTGCTTGCTATTGTGCTAGGTGTGCATCTTCATCTATGCGACGTTGAGCTCGGTCAGCATTGCACTGTTGTCGATCTTGTCGCTGTTGATCGGTCTCACCCCCAGCACGTGGGTCTTCATCTTGGCTAACCACGTTGATCATGGCGCCACACCTTGGAGGGAAATCCGAGATTCGAAGAAAGCCTAGAGGATGTAGCATCTCTTCATCACCGCTACTCACATGGTGTAATACCATGGTTTGAGTATTTTTGTCGGACACAGTGCTCGATCTGGAGCTCAAACGGCTGTCTGTCTGGGTGGTATGGATCAAAACTTGATTAGAGCCCACCATATTGACGAAGTTGCGTCGTCGAGGTTGAGGCCGAGCGGAGCGCCCTTTAGGAGTTGAAGTGACCACTAGATCTGTACCCAACCGTTGAAAACGAGTGGCTCGAGCAGGTCGAGTAGATCTGTTGTAGCTGTTCGAGTTCTGCTCGGTAAACTACTCTTGGAGCGAGTCGACCAGAGATAGGGTAAACAAGAGTTTACCACCGAGCCGGTCGATGGAGTCGATCAGGTCGGTGGTGTCAAGTTTCCTTCCCTGGTAGCGAGGAAGGAGTCGATGAGTTGCCAACGTAGTCGGTGACGGTGCTGGTGCAAGCGAAGTCGGAGCCAGCGTAGTCATAGTCGACGCCGGTGTCGGGGAAGTAGTCGATGCAGATCGGATCTGCAGCTCCTCCATGGCTGTGACGATGAAGTCGTTGGAGCCGGTGGTCCAGGTGATCTGGCCGATCGTGAACGTGAGGTCCGCCGCCATGGCCATGGAGTCAGGGAAGATGACCATCTCACACGCCTGAAAAGCAGTACACACACCCCCTACCTGGCGTGCCACTGTTGACAAAACCTGGTTGGCAATCTATCGAGGGGTATGCCTAAGGTAGTAGATTGTCGACAGATAGGTGTGCAAGCCATGAACGAGATGGTGATGCAGAACAATACGCGGGTTTACCCAGGTTCAGGCCGCCGTATGGGCGTAATACCTTACGTCCTGCTCTGCTTTGTTATTGTTGTCTCGAACAATGTATTACAAGCTAGATTGCCCAAGAGTATGTTTTGATGTTTTTAGGGGGGGGTCCCTGCCCTCCTTATATAATTCAGGAGGTAGGGTTACAGATCTGGAAACTAATCTTAGCCGGTCACAATTGCAATACAGAGTTGGATAAGAATTCCTAATCTAACCAACCAAGACCTTGCTTGATTCCCAAGTCTGGTTTGATGCCTTGCGCGAGACTCTATCCTGATGATCTAGATCGCGCGTCGTCATATAATGGGCCGAACCGTCTGGTCTAGGCCTGCCATGTCTAGCCGTAAGGGTATAGGGGTTTATACCCCCACAGTACCACGATGAAACCAAGGGTCTCCTGTGGCTGCAGACACATGGCTGGCTGCTTGGCACACGCTGGTATCACGGTTTCTAGTCATTATCCATTATGAAACACCAGTCGATGTGTCATTTTCTCGTGTCCCTTTTTCTTGGTTATCTCTCCATATCATATCATAAGATCCATATCTCAGACTAAAAGTAGTAGAGCTTCCTTTTAAAGTTGCTAAAGGGATAACCTTTGAAGAATAGGTCACCGACATAAATATTAACAGATTGCAAGAGGTGGTAGACAAGTGACTATCCTTAGTTGTTCTAGTATTGACGACCACCATCTAGTGAGCAAAGTATCTCATCCCTATTGGATAAAAATGACACACAACACTTAATGTTGGACAAGTCATCCATTGGATAAGAATCGATCGGCACATTGTGTATATGACGGAGCTATCCATATCTCAATCTTGGATGCATAATGAACATATAATCGAAATCAATCATCTCTAGTGTGACTCCTTATCTGCTAACTTCGATGGCAACCATCTATTCTACATCAACCACAGTTGTTGCTGTCAAGAGTGAAGATTTGGAACTTTTTAGTGTTGAGAGACAACTGATTAGATACTAATAGAAAGGTTAATTCCTAGCTAGGTAATGACTCCTTAGTAACTACGAAGACTATGTCTTACAAGAGCAATAACCAACAAGAAGTTAATCAACTAGCCAGTAACTTGAGTGATACTCTATCTTCTAGAGCCATTGTGACCAAGTCAATTCCATCTTGGAAAATCACAGAGATAGTGCAAGGTGTTGTATCAACTAGGTGAAGAACTAGAGAAAGCAAATTGAAAGGTGTCAAGCAACATATTTCCCATCTTAGAGCTATTATTGATCCAAAAGAGGAAGCCCCAAGATGAAAAGTTAGTCTGACAAAGCTAGTTTTGCTACGCTGCAAATCAAGTCAACTTACTGTGCGACTATATCATGAAGGAAATTGTACTCAACTTGCTTGGTAGTGAACCATTTACCGAAGTTGGTAATTACTTACAACTTTTGATGTCTACCAAACCTTCCTATATTCTTCTTTAGCAATAATTGCTAATACTCACTGATCTTTGATACCTTATAAGTGTTTTTACCCAAGAGGTTGCATCTGATTCATCTCAGATAACTATTGCCTTTGAATAAGAGAATCTTCTTAGGTAACATTTGGCAAAAATACAGAACCAACAGAGTCAGCTATCACATTCACTAATCCCTCAATAGACGTAGATAATACAGTGTTGCCATCAGAGAAAGAGAACTGCACACATGGAACCATATGTAGCTTTCCATCGGTTGGTGTCTGACTAACTGTGCATTCATAACCAACACAGATCTAGTCTGATGGTTAGTCGATTCTTCTATCATCTGTGAGAATGTTTGTCATCTGTGCTTCACTTATTTGGAGAGTTGTGCTCCAGCCACTATGGTAGAGGACTACTTTCGGATTTTGTGAACATGGGGTCATTCAATGAGTACTTCTGAAGATTTTGGTCTAGTGTAAAGTTCACATGGTCCATGCTATGATTCCCTAGAGAAGGAAAGCCACTTGTGCATGGTTAGCTCATAGACCAAATGGTCTCCGTACACAAAGAATGAAGTATGTACACGAAGAATGAAGTACAATGCTATTTTGGATTCCTCTCAAAGTAACAATACTTCCTAGAAGTCAATGAAGGAAATTCTTTAGACAAAATTTCACCATGAAGATCGAGTATAAAAAATGTCTTGACCAAATTAGCATCTCTGATGCTTGAAGCTTAGTAGCCTAATTGCTATCGTAGATGTTGGTAAACAGATAAGATGTTTCTCTGCCCTTAAAAATCATTCGCCTCGAATCTTGGGATGAGATTCTTTTAAGGGGGGAGGGCTGTAACACCCTAGGTGTTTATCACCAGTTAAGCAAGGGTTTTGGAGTTCAAACATGACATGTGAAGTGGTAATGAAGATGTCGAAGCCAAGTCTATGGAATAGAGTCCCAACTTAAACTTGAATATTGCACCATTGCTTACATATAGGCCCATTTAAAGATATATGCTTGGGTGTTGTTATCATAGTATCTTCACATGTCTCACATCAATACCTATCTATATTGGTCACTCGAAGAGTTTCATGAAGTTTGGAATCAAAAAGTCACATGAAATGATAAGTTCTATTCCTATTGGAATTCACCATTAAGTGAATGGAATTATAGATCATCAACCAAACATTGCAAACTTGCCCAAATGACTCTAGATGAACTCTACAACAAAATTCATGATGGGTTCATGTTGAGCAAAAGTCAAGAAAATGCCCCAATTGGCCTAGAACCCTAGTTTAGGACTTTATTAAGTTGTTGCTTTGACCAAAGTGAAAGTTTGACTTCTGCATCAATTATGAAGTTTGACCTCAAAGAAAATTTGTAGTGCATCTTGTGTAGAATCAACTTTATTTAATGGTCAAGAGCTAGTTTGGCCTCTAACCTAGTCAAATAGAGCTCACAAGATTGATTCAGCTGCTGTTTTTGGACTTCAAATTTGGCTAAGTGTTGGGGGCTGATTTCAGTTTTGATGTACCCTTCTTTAGGATAGTATATATCTCAAACCAAGTGGAACCAAACCTAGATCCTTTAAGCAAAGTTGTAGTCCTCATATAGCTCTACAACGATGTGGAATTGGTTTAGCTTTTGCTTGCTCGGTTTGGGAGATGCAGATGGAAGAAGATTGCAATTTCAGTCGGCTTGAAACTGAATTCAGTTTTCAAGTTTCGCCTACCCTACTTTGGAGCCTTATATCTTGCAACCCAAGCTGATCTAGACCTTGAGCCTTATATGAAAGTTGTAGCTCAGTTGGTGCTCTATAAATAATGTTTTTGGACTGAGAGTTAAATTTGCTTGGAGGTAAGTCAAACCATGGCTCAAAGTTTGAACTTACTGCTGTTTTCAGACTTGAAAATATACTAAGTGTAGAATTCATAGTCATCGATGTCGGCATGTCACGTTCTCTAAAATTTACTAAACAACTTGAGTTAAGCCAAAAACAAAAGTTGGAGTGCATCTGATGGAGAAGAGCATATGAAAAGTGGCATCATGTTTGACTTCATTTTGATCACCAATTTGGAGGTCTGTCATTTATCATCATTGCATTGACAATGTCATTTTGGAACTTAATTAACCCCAAATCTGTTGGTCTAATGGCTTGGCCCTTTAAACGAAATTTGTAGAGTGTTACGTGGGCAACAATTTTGATTTAAGTCCAATGGCCTAGTTCTGCCCGTAGGTAGCCCAAAACGGCGCCCCAAGATGGCCATAGAAACGCACGCCAGCTGTTCGACGGTGAGCCCTAGCAGGGACACGTGGTCGCCATGCCTCTCGCCCCTGCTCCGCGCGTCGAGGGTGCTCTACCGAAGGCGCGCCGTTGTCCCACGCGGTGCGGATGCCCAGCTACTTCACTCCTCCACTTCCTCTTCTGCTCGCTCACTCTCTCTCGGCGCTGCTGAGAGCGCAAAGCGCTTACCGCCATGGCCACGCGCTTGGAGTCGAGCTCGTCATCGACGCTCGCGCTGCGCCCACTGCCATTGTTCTGCTTTCCTCCCTCGCATCCCTCCGTGCGTGCCTCGCCGCGCCCTAAGGCCGCCGCGACCGCCGCCTGATTCCACAGCCAGCTGCCGGTCGCATGGCCAACCGCCATGGTCGGGCCGAGCTCCATGGCTACGCCGCTCCGTCCCTCCCCAAGCTCAGCCACATGCACCACCACCTCCGTCATCCTCTCCTTGACATCTGGCGCCTATTCCCTGGCCCCAACCATCACCGGAGCCCACTGCTGCCGTGCCGCTCCACTGTCAAGCCGCGGGCTCACGTGGCCGAGCCAACTCGGGCCGCCTTGGACCGAGCCGAGCTGTCCCACGAGTGCGCGTGGGTTCCCCGGTGCTCCCTCGTCCTTCATCCACCGCCGGCGAGCCCCCTCCGGCCGGCACCGTGAGCCTCCGACGAGCTCCTCTGTCAAATTTCCATCAAGGACCTCGAGTCAGAATTCGAGAAAAGGCAGGGGCCTAACTGCAATATCATAGACTCATATGAATAGTGCCATAAGGACTGATTTGTGGTAGTTTTTGCTGATTTTTGAAAATTCATAATAAATTATAGAAAATTTGTAAAATAGCAAATAAGGACTTTTTGGAATCCTTGTGAAATTCTATATCCATTAGATCTATAATATGTCATGTTTTAGTTTAATATTTTAGCTGTAAAAATAGATTTATGCAACTAGGTTTTCAATGCTAGTCGTATTTGTCATTTTCATAACTGCAAATTTAGAGCTCTAAATGAAGTGAAATTTTTGTGGCATGCTACTCATGTCATGTTTGATATGTGGTAACAATTTCATGAATTTTAGTTGCTATATGAGTGAGTTATTAGTGTATCTTGCTCTCACATGATTTATTGCAATATCCATTTGTGTTTTTCATAGAAGTTGATATACATGTCCAAATGGCTTGAAATTTGGACACTATACTATTGAGAGGATATGTAGGTCACTGTAATTTTAGTAGAATTTATTGTGCACTTTTGGTAGGTGTTCATAATTCCACCTAATTATCTAAATAAATTAAGAAAATGCATTAAAAGAATTTATTTAGGAATGGACACTATGTTTTATGGTGTTAATTAGTCATGTGTAACATGCTGGTAAAGTTAGTTTTGTCCAATTATATGTTTGCAACATAAGTTAATAATTATTTCTTGCAAATGAGGTTTCTGGACAGATCTGGGAACTTAGCAAAGTTCTTCATGATAATGTACTTTGTTGCAAAACTTGTTTATACAAAAGTTGTAGATAATTTATGTATCTAGCTGCTGTTAAAATTTTGTGGCATTTGGCCATGTGGTTTAGGAGTTATAGCTTTTTAAAGTTGGGTTACAGAATTGCTTGCTCTCTGTCTTGTTAGACCAGTTTCTGTGTTTGTATAAATTTGACATGTTAAACTTTGGAATCATGCTGTGATGATTATAAATGAAATGTAGAGAATTTCATAATATTTCTAGAATGTCTTCTCATAAGTAATTTAGATTTATAAAACTCCAGATATGATTAATTTATGAAGCTACTGTCTGCAAATCCAGAAATTGGCATATTCCAGTTATAGTTGTTGCTTCACCTTGACTTGCTTTGCGTATTGCTAAGTATGATTAGTGTTCTTGGTAATGAAGTTAAATACACCTGAGATCATGTGGAACTGGTGTGTCATGTTTGGTGTGCCTCTTTGCTATCTTAGCATGATAGGTTGGGTGACGTTTAATTAAGCAATGTGAAGTGCTTATGTGTATTTAGTGTAACCTTTTACTTACCTTGAGTTGTGTGTGATGCATCATCTATTGCATTCCATGTATTCATACACTTGTATCTTGCATCTCATCGAGGTACGCTAGATACATCTCGTGAAGGATGTGATGTGGAGTCGAACCCGAAGATGGAAGGACCTTGGGTATGCTGGGAGTGGAGATGCTCCGCAAGACGGTGCAAGCTAACTTGACTGACTTGTGTCGGATCCCAGGCAAGCCCCGGAGCATTATAAGCCTCCTAATTTCTAAAAATGCAATTGAGTATATATGTTATATGTATTGATGCATTATGTTATAGGAGTTGGTTGAAAACACTTGCTGCATATATATCCTTCCTTGTCCAAGTGTAAATCCTTGAAATCCTATTTAAGTATAGGATCGGATAGAAGCTTAGACCTGCACTAAGCGGTAGAAGTCAGGTGATTTTCTATCACCTGCGAGATATAAGAATATATATATGGCACGATTGGCTATATTTGCTATCGTGGAAAAGAACCATGTATTAATGAAATGAGACCGGGCGGGATGACGATAGTGAAGCAACAAGGCATAGAGGTCTTGGGTGTGGATCTATCCCCGTCTGTGTTGATTAAGGACCGATTCTTGGAGCCTTTCCTTGTCATGTTGAACGCATGCCTCTCTCTTAGCTGGTCAGGCCCGAGTAGCTCAACTCAGGCCGGGACTCAGCAAGTATAAAGTGCGCCTCGGAAGGGAGCCGTAGGCGTGAGTCCAAGGGCAGGTGAGTTAAAGGTCCTGATCATCCTAGCAGAAGGGTAATCCCTGAGAGTGCTGGCGCTGACCGAACCCGCGAAGTTGGTTCCTGAGTTGTACCAAAGGTGACCTAATGCTCCTCGACGGAGGAAGTCATGGGTGAGAGTTAGGAATACCCCCTTAGCTGAGTTTTAATTCGATTCGAGTCGCCATCTCTCACCGGTTACTGAGAACTTAACGGAAGTATCTCCAACGTAGATCTCACTAAATAACTTGATGGTTCAGGAATGATGATATAATGATGACAGTCTTATTATACCTACTATGGTTAATATTGTTTGCTCCTAATAAAGTGAGTGCTCTAGTACAGGTGCTAATCTAGATGACAGGTTCATGATGATTAACTTGATGCTTAAGTATTAAATGATTACTTATCTGCACTAAGCTTTTTATGCAAAATGTTGTCAAGCTAGCCCACTTTATATCAGCCTTGCATGATCCTTGGTGTCGCTTTATTTCTGGTTTATGACGGGTAAGTCTAGCTGAGTACCTTCACGTACTCAGGGTTTATTCCCCACTTGTTGCAGGTATGATGTATCATGGATACTGCAAGAATTGGATGACTCCTGCCGTAGTGGCGGAGTATGATCACGGGCATGATCCTTCTAAGTTATCTTGTCTCTAATGCTTTTGTTGGAAGTTGACCTTGGTACTGGCATGTATTTGAAATAAGGGTGATGTTACTTTCAAAGTACTTTGCTTCCACTACTTTTTAACTTAAGTTGTAATAACTATGTTGAACTCTGATGTATGTTGAACTACTTGTGAAATGGATTTAACATGTGGCTTGTTATGTTGTATCAGTACGATCTAAGCTTGTATGTTGGTTGGTTTGAAATCCCTCATGATTTCATTAGACTACCGGAGTTATATGGGCTCAAGTGTGAGAATTTGATCACTTCGGTGATTGTTTTTGTACTTGTGCTCTTATAATTTGGACCGTTCCATGACACAGGTGATAGGAGATCACCTGACATTACCGTTCTAATTAAGCAGGGCTAAGCAATAGACGATCCTGTCTACATAGGATTAATGGATTCACATATCTGGACAAGGAATGATATAATGCAGCAAGGGTTTCAAACAACTCCTACCACTTAATGCAACAATATATATAACATATATAATTAATTGCTTTAAAAGTAGGAGGCTTATAATGCTCCGGGGCTTGCCTTAACCGTACGAGGATGGTTCGGGGTTCAGCGCTCAGCCACGGTTCCTTCGTCTCCTCTGGTTCCGTTGGACTGGACCTCCGGCTCCCGAACTGGTTCCAACTCCACCGGGCATGTCTTGTGGAACTTCACCTTTGTCACGTTCCTCGGTGCACCTATTGCATGCATATGCATAGGATCAACTTCATGTATGCACCAAGGGTGAGATGACATGACAGATATATGAATATGTATGAGATGATGACATGATGAATGACATTATCAACTTTCGTTGACCGAGTAAGTGCATGGCCCTATTCAAATCACTTCAATGTATCATGATCAGGTTTTCACACTTAATCACACATCTAATCACCCTTAGCAATTCAAGACCTACACAGGAATTATAGCACTAGCATGTAAGTGATAACACAAAACATCACAAACATAGCAAGGTTCCAGCACTCATTCCATACGTGTAACAGCAGCAAGATTTACATACAACTGGAGCTACATAACTCCAATGGACTTGCTACAAGACAATCTGGAAAGCTTATAAAAGTTTCTAAAATTCATTTTCAGATGTCAAAGCATGAATCTTAACTTAAGTAGGGCAAACAAACAGATTTCTCAGATCTGGTCCAGAATTCCAGAAAAATAATAATTTCTGAACCCTTACTTAAAATAGGTGTAACTCCCAAACTACTTAGCCAAAGGCTACCAAATTTTAACAGGAGCTAAATCAAGTAATTTACTACAATCTTTGTGTAGATCACCTCTCATGAAAACATCATTAACCACACTTAAACCAACAAGCTTTGACTTGCTGTCCTGAAAACAGGAATTATAGCAACTACCAAACATGTGTGCAACCTAAACAAAATAGGAAACCCTACCTAGGAACATCAAACACAGCTGATAAATTTACCAATGTCACATTATACCCCCATACCATCACTGACCAAATTTCACATTTATATCATGCTCCAACAAATCACAAAAATTAGGACAAGATATCACTAATTTAATACAAAGCAAGTTGAACCACCTCAAATGGACATCTAGAACTCAAGTTATGAATTTTACAAGCAACACATGAACTTGCATTTTTCTGGAAAAGAATAAAACAAAAACTAAACACAGGCCTTAACTAAAACAGGCCTTGAGCCAGCCCACGGCGGCCCATCAACCAAATCGGGGAGGGGATCCCGCGCTGACCAGCAGCCCCCGCCCGTCATACACACGGAGGCAGAGTCAGAGCTCCGGCCGGCGATTGCTTGCCGCCGGTGACTCCTCCGGCGAAACTGAGGGTACAGTCATGACCGTCACGTCGAACCGCACCTAGGCATGCCTCTTCCCCATCCTCTACCACATCGGAGCTCGGTTGTCGATGGCGATGGCGGACCGCGACGCTGGATCGACGGCGGCGACCGACGGAAAGGCCATCGCAAGGCATACCAAGAGCATGCACTGACTCTACTTCATGAGACGAAGCTAACGAGCCTGACATCGAGGCATGAGAACGACCACCATGGTGTGGCCATGAGCGCACCCTCACGGCGGCCATGGAAGCTCCGTTGGGGCTATGGCGTTGCACACTAACGAGATGAAATCAGTCGATGAGGTCATGCAGTCAGCTAGATGAACACCCAAGGTGCCCAGAACACGAATCCAAACACGCATTAAGCAAACAAGCAGAGCAACAATCGAGCTTAAGCTCAATGTGGCCATGGTGGGTGCGCCCGGTGCAGCGGCTCGTCCCCATGGACCCGACGCGGTAGCGTCTAAACCGGCAAGCTCTACAGCTTCTACAGCACACAAGCAAGCGTGAACGAGCAAGAGCGCACATGGTGGAGCTCAACATTGCTCCGGCCACGGCGAGGTCAAAATGCGAAGGTGCTCCAAGCGCGGTGGCGAGGGAAGATGAAATTTTCTAGGCTCACCTGAGGCTCGGCTAGGTGTGCAAGCTAGAGCAGGATGTAGAGCAGCTCAAGGCGGTTCGCTTGGCCGAGTTCGATCTAAAATGGTGGCCGGATGGAGGTGTGGCGGCCAGCGCAATGCAAGGTGATGCTCTCGGTGACGACTTCACCAAACAGAGCAAGATAGGGAGGGCGGAGGGAGAATGAGGGCAAGCAGGCATCCTCGGGGCTTCGTGGCGACCTCGTGCCTGCAAACCGAGCACGGTGATGACACATAGATAACCACGCGTCATCGTCCCTTTGATCGATGTCGGCCACGATAGAGGTTGGTTTCTAAACTTCTAAAATGAAGTTTCAGTTAAGCCGCGCCTGACAGCGTGATTTTAACAACGTATAACTCCTAATCTTGTCTGAGTCAGGGAAAGCCATAGTAAGGTTTAAGCTAGAGCTACGTGAGGACTTGTTACAACTTTACTAGCACACGACCTAAAACAGCACGGTTAAGGAGATACGAGGCTCCAAAGAGGTGTACCTCGAAACTAAAACTGAGTTTCAGTTAAACCTCGACTAAAACCAGGTTTTCTACGCCCTGTATCACATTAACCAGTGCGAACTAGATGATGGTGCTATTGACAATATCATAGAGCTATGTGAGCACTACAAAGATGTCAATATGGGTTAAGGCTGGTTAGGTCTAGTTAGTAAGATCAAGGGTACATGGAAACTGAAAGTCAGTTACGACTTAGCCAAAAAGGCTAAGTGCTGAAATCAGCACTCCTAGCTGCCTTGTGGGCCATGTTAGAGCAGGTTCTAGGCATTTTGATGAGATGACCCCAAAACAACTTTTGTTCCTCATGAAATTTGGCACAAACTTTGTTAAGGTGGCACAGCCATGCAAGCAATCTAAGCTATACTTTTGGTTAAGTCAAACCAGAAAGGTCTTTAGGTCAACAAGGTCAAGGTAGGGTACATGAGGAAATTAGGCAAACTATGAACATACACCCTAGGTGATTTTGCACCACTAACATGTTACAAACATTATCAAGGACTTAACCACACCCTAGCATCCTATGTACATGAAAGCTACATAAGGATGCAATGAAATACTATCATTAAAACTAATGAAACACCAAGTGACATGTGTGTGTGGCATGTGTTTCAAGGCATTACAAGCCTAGCACATATATAAGCAAGGTGCCTAAACATGATCTTAGGGTTAACCAACATAGCACACATGTGTAGCATCAGTGTAACATGAAAGTCAAAATTGTTACAATGTCCTGTTTCAAGCAAAGATGCACATGAAATGATGACGCTTATGGTAATGCCATGCTATGATCAAGCTCAAATGATGCACCAAATGCAAGGCAAACACCTAGGGTGTTACAGCCCTCCCCCCTTATAAAAATCTCGTCCCGAGATTTGGAAAGCGTACATTTTTTATAAAAAGACGGGGTAGACTTCTCGCAAATAATCTTCCCGTTCCCACGTTGCATCTCTCTCACTATGGTTACTCCACATGATCTTGTATAATTTCACCACTCGGTTTTCTTGATCTTGATATCCCTAACTTTGACTTCCTCTTCAGGCACTTGAAGACATTTCTTCAGTTGTAAGACATGAAACACCGGAAATATCATACGCATTTCTGGAGGTAACTAAAGTTTATAGGCGACCCTACCACATCTCTCAATTATTGGATAAGGTCCTACATATCTTGGTGCAAGCTTTCTTTTAACACCAAATCTTTGTACTCCCTTCATAGGTGATACTTTCAGGTATACATGGTCACCAACTTCGAACTCAATGGGTCTTCTACGCTTGTCGGCATAACTTTTCTGTCATGCTTGGGCAGCTGCCATCACTACAAGAAATTTGTTAATCTGTGATGAAAAATTTCCGTCACGGATCATAAAAAACCGTCACTATACAGCATCTGTGACGGTTTCAGATATCGTCATGGATTGAGCGTCATGGATTAACTCTCGTGACGGTTTGCCCAAAACTGTCACAGATTAACTGAATTAGTGACGGTCTTAAACCGTCACGGTTAAGCCTGAGGCCTAGTTAGCCCAGCCCAAGCCCATTTCTTGGGACGAAAAATAATCGTCACAGATTAAACAGCCACCTCATCATTACACTGACATGGATGCTGATGTGGACTTTGAGCCATCAATGACATGGACGCTGACATCAGCACTGATGTGGATGTTAGTGATGACGTGTACATGCATGCTGACATCATTCAAGATGATTTTTAGAAATCTCATATAATGACATAGCACGCATCACAAGCAATAAATCAAGTTTTCATTGAGTGATCAAATACAAAGTCTCGCGTTTTCACCCAACGATAGATCACATAAAAGTTTTCATCCAACAGATCAAATTATAAGAATTGATTGAGACAACGTCTTCCACTTCATTGTCCATCCTCCAAACTGTACTAAAATTTCATTTGATTTGTCACCCTACAGCACAGACAACACAAATGTAAGTACATGTAGAAGCAAATGCTCTAGCAGAGATAGACACATACTGACTTTTATTTAGCTAATAATTACTAAATAGTGTATTCACTATTTCATGAAAGTGAACCTTCACAAAATTCAGACATGCTGCCTGATTGTCATCCGAACTAAAATTCAAATTATTCAGTAAACTGAGAAACTCTAAATGACTGTTCAGGTATGGCTTACAGTTAATTTAAAGCATGAGAAAGCAGCAAAGTTGCACAATCAAGCAGCAGCATTACCATTTATTCTGTGTATTGTACTGAATAGGCAAGCAAACAGCTAAGCTAAAGTTAAAGGTTTTAAACTAAACTGACAGCTAAGCTGATTGTCGAGATGGTCTATAGGTGTTGCTGGAATCTTTTGGCTATATTCATTAGGGCTAACCCTAGAGGGGTAGCTATATAGGTTCCATACATGGGCCTCATGGGCCTTAGCCTTATGGGCTTAATACATACTCCAACACCCCCCCGCAGTCTGAACTACCGGCGCAGCGGAGTTTCAAGACTGGACCAGAAAGAAATAGAAAGAAGTACAGCACACACACACGAACCCCCCCGCAGCCACAACTAGCCACTGGTGACGTTGAGACTGGATCGAAACTCGAAGAAGGTCGAGGAAGGGAGGCCCTTGGTGAAGATATCCGCAAACTGCGAAGTCGTCGGGACGTGCAGGACGCGGACGGCGCCGATGGCCACAAAGTCGCGGACGAAGTGCAGGTCGATCTCCACATGCTTGGTGCGCTGGTGCTGGACGGGGTTGGTGGAGAGGTAGACGGCGCTGACGTTGTCGCAGTAGACGAGGGAGCTCCTGGTGAGAGGGCGGTGCAGCTCAGCCAGAAGCTGGCGGAGCCAAGCCGCCTCAGCCACGCCGTTAGCCACGGCGCGGTACTCGGCCTCGGTACTGGAGCGAGAGACCACTGGCTGTCGCTTGGACGACCAAGAGACAAGGTTGCTGCCGAGGAAGACAGCGTAGCCGGAGGTGGACCGGCGGGTGTCCGGGCAGCCTGCCCAGTCAGCGTCGGTGTAGACCACCAGGTCGGCGGAGGACCTGCTGAGAAGCATGTGGAATCTTTTGGCTATATTCATTAGGGCTAACCCTAGAGGGGTAGCTATATAGGTTCCATACATGGGCCTCATGGGCCTTAGCCTTATGGGCTTAATACATACTCCAACAGGTGTACTGACATGCTGCAGAGCACAAAGAAGAACTGAGAACTAAGCTAACTGGTACTATACTGCTCTTTTTATTTTTGTATATGTATGACTATGAATGACTGATTGAACATACATATGTACAGCTCTTAAAATTTACAGTTAATTATCACAGAACCGAGTCTCATTAAAATGCATGGCTGGCAGTTCTGCAACAAAGAAATTTGAGTATTATTTTTAGACTAACTAAAAATCCCAACAAAGATATTGGTGTTGCTCACTTGAGATAAGAGCCAAGCTGTTGTGCTACTGTCTAACCTAGTTTTGCATAAGAACCGCAACTTTTAAATCTGGTTCATCATAGCATTAGCCACTAAACAGAATGTAACTAGTCGCTCTGCAGTAAATCAAGGAACAGTGACACACTTAGGAGTTGGTACATACATGTATACCATGAATTAGAAGTTACTACAACTGAAAACACACAAAAGTCTGCATTCCTCCAAACAGCTAGTAATCACAACAGAGACTGAATGTTGACGTTTGGTCCCTAAGTTAACACAATTCAGCCGTTCAATAAAAAGTTAACGCAATTCACCCCTAATAATTCAGCACAGGAAATGGAGCAGAGCAAATACATTCAATTTCTTATCTTAATCTCATTTTCTATCCTCTCTGCAAGCAATTGGCACTAGGCACAAAACGCTTATCGCACAGCTGCCACATTTTCTATAAGGTGCATTGCCCTGGAAAATTAGAATTTTGTAGTAGCATGTGCATTGCCTAAGGGAATGACTGTGTTCTAACAGGCATTTTGTCAAATGCTTTACCAGTTTACTCATCAATGCCAACTAGTAGAATACATGAAAAAAAGAGTTTAATCCTCCCTACTGTCAGGCCTTTCCTACGAAACCTTGTAATGTTAGTCAATAGTTTCAGTTATAGTTCAATTTCACAGTAAGTATCAAAGCACACACCTAATAACTGAATTACAGTTCCGTTTCAGTTCAATTTGTATCTGATTGTCTAGATTTATAGCTCAAAGGATAAGGACTACATTTAGGAAGATAGGCAATATGGACAGCATGCCTAAAACAAGGAACTCAGCCTGAAGCAATATCTTCAGTATCATGTGAGTGTGTGCTGTCCAAAGATTAATACAAGGTCATAGAATGGGCAAAGGTTCAGAAATACATTGATTCGCAGCAAACATTCACAGATATGTATAGGGCTCTAGAGTAGTATTTGAATGCTTACAATGGCAAACTATATAGTAGAGGTGTATGTGTATCCTTATCTTCTTGCTGTAGGAGCACACTAGCTATCCTTGAATAAACTTGGTGCATTTGCTTCATGATCTTTGTACTTGTCTCCTGAAAGTTGCATGCAGCAAGCTTACATACTGTTTCAAGGAGTACTGGTGATCACAAGTAAACAACACAACAACTATATGTAAGGCAAACACTCCATATTTGCATGTACACTGAATAAATGTTGTGGTCAGTAAGTCTAGACGAACCAGCACATGGAAAACAATAAAAGAATAGAGCTTCATATAAACTGAAAAATGGAATCTGAAAACTGACATTTATATAAAAAGAAATAACTGAATATACTCATATTATTCTCCAAGACATTGCTAGAGAAATTAATTGAGTACTGCAATTCTACAAGCTCTAAATTGACCATCCTGCAATCACAGAGGAACTAATTCTAATCTGCAATCAGATGCCAGTTACGATGAACAAGACCAATTGATACAATCTTTACTGCTGTTCACCAAAGATGCAACTTAAATACCCAATCAAAAGCATCACTAGTGAAGATCCAGTAACTCAAATCCCCAATCTTAACTGGTGCGCAGCCTGATGCCAAGAACAAAATGATTGTTCTAAATCTCTGTCAACTCCAAGAACAACCAAGGGTAAGGACGGTGGCCGCTTAAGTTTGTCAGGAACCACTCAATCACAAGGAGCAGAGACGCGCTTGGTTGTTGGTTTCCTTACGAAAGAGGAAGGCGTCAAGGCTGCGATTGGGGAGGTACTCGTACACCAGCAGTTTCCCATCGCGTCCGACGCACCATCCGAGGAAGCGCAACAGGTTGGGTGCTGCAGCTTGGCGATGAGCTCCACCTCGTTCCGGGACTCCGCCGCACCCTGCCGCTACCGTGCCGACAGCCGCTTCATAGCGATTCGGAGCCGGCACACCCTGTGAAAAAGAGATCGATAAATCAGCCAACACCAGGCCAAATCCTTTCCCGCCGAGCTTGTTCACCTTGGAGAAGTTGTCAGTGGCAGCGAGGTCGGAGGCCAGATCCATCCATGATTTGCTGGTTCGAGCTCTCTCTCCAGAAGGAATCTCTGGAGACTAGAATCTGGATGGCAAGGATGGCGCTGAGGAGAAGGAAGGCTGGTGGGTAGGTGTGAGGGCGGCGGCGGGGCGAGTGGGATTAGGTTTTGATGGCTCCTATATATATGCGAATCGTAGTTGGGCCTACTACTCCATCCCTTAATGCTAGTCGTCCAGAAAACGTGTCTATAAGGGAAACACGATTTTCTAGAGACAAATATCTAGGGATAGAGGGAGTAGGTTGGATATCTAGTATCGTAGATCAGACATATCTTACCGTGGGTCATGTTTCTGTGACGTTTCTTCAATCCATCACCAAGAATCCGTTAGTGCATGTGTTGTTGTATGATTCGGACTTGTTTCTCACCTTCTTTCACAAAATCAATACCATATTATCTTCGCTCTCTAGGTTCCACCCAATTCAATAGAGTTTTACATTTACGACCATAAAGAGCTTCGAATGGAGCCATCTGGATACTTTCTTGATAACTATTATTGTACGAGAATTCAGCTAAGGGCAACCATTTCTCCCATGATCCTTTTGAAGAAATTGCACAAGCTCTCAGCATGTCTTCTAATATTTGGTTTACACGCTCAGTTTGCCCAGACGTTTGAGGATGGTAAGCAGAACTTCTAACTAAGTTTGTACCTAACTCTTTGTGTAGACATTCCCAAAAACGAGCAGTAAACTGAGGTCCACGGTCAGATATAATAGTCCTTGGTACTCCATGAAGACGAACTATTTGATTTACGTATATCTTAGCATATTGATGTGGGCAATAGTCAATTCCAACGGGAATAAAATGTGCAGATTTGGTCAATCAGTCAACAATAACCCAAATAGAATCATGACCCTTCTCAGAATGAGGAATTCCAGAGATAAAATCCATACTAATTTCTTCCCATTTCTAGCCTGGAATTGATAGTGGTTGAAGCAATCCAGTAGGCTTCATGTGTATCGCTTTGACTCTACAACAGTTATCACATGTAGCAACATAGGCTACGATCTCTTTCTTCATTTTAGTCCACCAATAGAGAGGTTTTAAATCTTGGTACATCTTACTACTGCTAGGGTGGATGGACAACTTAGAAGAATGGACTTCAGATAGGATTTGATTCCTAAGCTCTCTGTCCTTTGGCACCATGAGTCTATCCTTGAATTAGAGAATTCCCTTCTCATCGACTCGAAAATGCTTAGTTTCTTGCTCTTTCATCTTTCTCTTAATGTGAAACACACCTACATATGTCTTCTGTAGCTCGATGATTCGACTTCTCAGAGAACCCTCAACAGTGATATTGTGGAGTACAACAGGGTGTAAGAGATGAGACAAATGAAAATCTTCTTCTATTAGAGAGTTACAATGAGATTTCCTACTCAAAGCATCAGCAACCACATTTGCTTTGCCCGAATGATAGTGCACTTGAAGATTATAATCCTTGATTAACACCAACCATCTTCTTTGTCGCATATTCAGCTTGGGCTAGGTGAATATGTACTTGAGACTCTTATAATCCATATAAATGTTACACACATTTCCTAATCTTTAAAGCATGAACCACAGTAGCTAAATCTAAATCATGAGTTGGATAGTTGACTTCATGTTTTCTCAACTGACGCGAAGCGTAGGTAATAACTTTGCCTTCTTGCATGAGTACACAACCTAAACCAGTGCCTGAGGCATCACAATATACATCAAACAGTTTCTCAATATCTAGTTGAGCTAACACATGAGCTAATGTTAATAAAGTCCGCAGTGTGTGGAAAGCTTGCTCACACTCCGGAGTCTAATCAAATTTTTGGTCCTTCTCGAGCAATCGAGTCATAGGCTTGGCTATCTTAGAGAAATCCGGGATAAAACGAAGATAGTAGCCAGCCAATCCAAGAAAACTTCTAACTTCATGAACGGTAGTAGGTACCTTCCAATCCAAAACTTCCTGTACTTTAGTGGGATCTACAGAAATTCCATCACCCGACAATACATGACCGAGAAAAGGTACTTTCTTCAACCAGAATTCACATTTGCTGAACTTGGCATAGAGTTGATGTTCTCGCAATCTAGATAGTACAATTCTCAAATGCTCAGCATGTTCTTCTTCATTCTCGGAATAGATGAGAATATCATCAATGAAGATGACCACCAATTTGTCCAATTCTTGCATGAATACCGAATTCATCAGGTACATGAAATCCGCAGGGGCATTAGTCAACCCGAAAGACATAACCAGATACTCATACAACCCGTATCTGGTAGAGAAAGTCATTTTTGGTATATCTTCAGGACGAATCTTGATTTGACGATACCCAGATCTCAGATCAATTTTTGAGAATACCTTCGCTTTGGACAACTGATCAAACAAAATATCAATGCGAGGCAATGGATATTTATTCTTGATAGTGACTGCATTGAGCGGCCGATAGTCTACACACATGCATAAAGACTGATCTTTTTTCTTCACAAAGATAGCGGGATAACCCCATGGAGATGAACTAGGACAAATCAGACCTTTTTGCAAGAGTTCTCCAAGTTGGATCTTGAGCTCAACTAACTCATTTGGCGGCATTCTATATGGTCTTCTTGAGATCGGTGCAGTACTAGGAAGTAGCTCAATCTTGAGTTCCACATCATGATCCGAAGGTAATCCGGGTAAATCGTCAGGAAAGACATCTAGAAACTCACATACCACAGGAACATCTACTATTTCCTTTGCATTTGCTATGGTAGCATTAGCTGTAGTCTGAGGACTAACATCTCGAGGAAGCTGCACTAGAAATGCTTGTTGATCATTTGGATCCCTTAGCATAATCACTCTTGTAGAGGTATCAATTAGAACACCATTTCCACTCATCCACTTCATTCCCAAGATTACTCAAGACCCAATCCTGGTAATACCACAAGATCCACATCATATGGATGCCCTTCATCTCGATCTTTGCTCCTAAGACTAACTGGTTGGTGGAGATATTATTTCTAGCTGCACTGATATTGTAACCACCTTTGTCTACGGTAACCATTTTCATACCATGCTTGGTTGCAAAGGTTGAACTGATGAAAGAATGAGAAGCGCCTGAATCAAACAGCACAACGGCAGGTTGTTGGTTGACCAGAAATGCACTAGCCATAATGACTTCGCTAGTAGGAACTTGTTCCATCGTGGTGTATTTGACATGTCCTTTACACACATCTATATCATTTGCATCTAGATTCCTTTGAGGATGAGGACAATCTTTGGCCTAATGACCTGGCGTATTGCAGCTCCAACACGGTCGGATACTTGGCAGGACGTTAGACTTTCCTTTCTTGACATGACCCTTTTTCTGATATGGATGATATCTAGTAGATACGTCAGATGATTGAGGATGGGAAGTAACCATTATAAAAGTGTTAGATTGCGAAGCCCTAGCCTCAGAAGCTATCTGGTGACACTTGGAGGCAGCATACACAGCATTGCAGTTCTCTTGCAGGAGAGTATCGCTGACAAATTCAATGAAAGTTGCACACTTGCTAGTACACATGGTCTTCATTAATTTGGGACAAAGTCCCCTCTTGAAACTAGCAATCCTCTTGGCATCAGTGTTGACAAAGTTCGGAGCATACCTTGATAGGTAAATGAAACCATGCCAATATTTAGTTACACTTCTTTCACCTTGAGTGAGCTTCATGAACTCGGTGTGCTTGATAGCCATGAGACCAGAAGGAATGTAATGTCCTCAAAATGCTTCCTTGAACTGATCCCACACTACCTCATCATTCTTAGACAGAGTACTCCTATAATGATACCACCAAATACCCGCAGGCCCTTGTAATTGTTGTGAAGCATACTATGTTTTCATACATCTGCCACATTGAGCAAGTGAAACTTCTGTTCAATAGAGTTTAACCATTCATCTACTTGAAGTGGCTCTTCTGCTTCTCGGAAGGTAGGAGGCTCGGTATCCAAGAAATCCTTATAGTTGTTGTACTGAATAGGCTCAGGTCCTTGATGGACATTGATATGGACACTTTCAGTCAAGGCACGCTGACTTTCAATAAGCATCTGTAATAACTCAGCAGAAGTAGGTTGCGGAGGATGAGATGATGGAGGTTCTATATTGTCACAACTCCTACTGCCAAAGCGAAGCTGACGAGGCATCTACAGTACGGAAAGCCAGTGAGTATTGATGGTGTTGGAAGGTTGCTGATGAATTATATAAGCATGTCAAAGAGGTTGTATCCAACTATTAAGGTTCCAAATCTCGACAAAAGAAACATTTGGGTTTGGGACAAGGATTTTCTGACAAGATCGGGAAAGATAACTAGGAAAAAGATTCACGGGAAGATAACACATCAGTGTAGCTCTAGAATGGATCATGACTAGCAATCCTCGATACATGCGCATGCCTAGCAGCACAACCTTGTGTGCGCGCCCATAGGAGGCCCTCAGTTTCATCGCGACACTGTAGATTTCTAATCGTAACACCATTACTGAACCAACACCCATGAGGAATCCTCACATGTCAAGAATTAGGTGTGTAGAACAACATCATACAAGAAGGGGTACCAAACAAAGGTGATCCCAAGGTTAGAGTTACAGGGAGGTGAGTTGTAGCTCAAAAGATATCACAGCTCAAGGAGATACATCTCAAGAGGTTCATCAAGACTTTTGTTGTACTGCTCACTTCCACTAACCAGATTTGAATCGGGCTTCAAGGCTGACACTGATGACAACTCCACAAGATTGGTTGATTACCTGAGTCCTTTGTGAAAGAATGCAACTGCTTACGAGAAAACCATTTGGAGAAAAGAAAATTTTGAAAGTGTGGGGTAAGCATTTATAAGGGAGGGAATAATGCAAAATGCAATGCATGATGTGAACAAGGTGCATGCACGAACCGTACGTCCTCACAAACCTAGGAAGAATTTTAAAATTCTAGCGTATAGTTCAGTGGCATACACACGTTCTCTCAATAATGATAACTAGTCGCTCTACAGGAGACATTGTAAGTGTACCTGTAGAAAATTGCATTTTAGCCCAACAGTTCCCAATAACACACAAGAAAAGTAGTAAACTAAATACTTTCCATATATACATCCCTGATGTATATACTTTAGTATCAAAGCTACCCGATAGGTATACCCACAATTAAGTACCCTCATAGATACATGATTGAACATATAAATATGCGAGTAACCACAACTACTCTCCCGTAGACCGACGGTTGGACAGTCATGCTCTCACAACTCTCACTTACTAGGGCGTAGAGGTAAATTGATCCATACATTACCACCCAAGCGGATGGCATCCATACAATAGCACGCCATATGGACAACAAAATAGAAAAACAAACAAGAACCCCCAAGTTAGTACTTTAATAAGCCACCTAATAGTCCTTATTTGGGCATATAGAATATGACCACTAGCACTCTTTAGATTAAAATTAATACTTGACGTGTTTACTGTTGAATCTTGCTCCGATGCCAGCTGTCACAGAACCGTCCAAATTATAAGAGCATAAGTCTAAAAACAATCGCTAAAGCGATCAAATTCTCAAACTTGAGCCCACATAACTCCGGTAGTCCACGAAATCACGAGGGACTTCAAACCAAACCGAGAGCAACCAAGATTGTAGTGATTCAACATAACACAACATTTGTTACAACAGTTCATAAGTAGCTCTCATACATCAGAGTACGAATAAGTTATTACAAACCAAATTAGGAATAGCGGAAGCAACATAGTTTTGAAACCACATTTAGTTCAAGTACTGCTAGTGCGTAGTCACATCCTGCAAAAGCATAAAAGGAGAGAATACTACAGAGACCATGCCCAATGGTCTAGTCTTCACACCCAATAGTGAAGACAGTACTTCAGGTGACTAGTAAGAATCTGCTACCTGCAACAAGGTGGGAATAAACCCTGAGTACGGGAAGGTACTCAGCTAGACTTACCAGTCAAAAACCAGAAATAAGGTGACACCAAGGAGTATGCAAGGCTTTGTATAAGTGGGCTAGCTTGACACATTTGCATAAAAGCTTAAGTACATATAAGTAATTATTATTGCTTTAAGCATCAAGTTAATCATTACTAACCTGTCCTCTATATTAGTACATATACTATAGCAATCACTTACTTCAGCTAAGCAAACAATAGTAACCATATCAGGTTTATAAGGCTATCATTATATCATCAACATCTTCAGAACCATCAGTAGATTTAGTGAAATCTACGTTGCCTCTGCTCTGTCAAGTTTCTCACTATCCGGGAGAGACGGCGATTCGAATCGATTCCAACTCAGCTGAGAGGGGTATTCCTAACACCAACCGGGCATACTTTGCAAGAGTCATCAACAGTAACCTTTGGTACAACTCAGGATGGGCCCGAACAGCGCCGTGCTCTTAGGGATTCCAGTGGCCAGGAAGCTCAGGACTTTTAACTCACGTGCCCTTGGTCCCACCTGGCTCCCCTCCGAGGTGACTTACACTTTTCGGCTTCGCAGCCTGAGTTGAGCTACTCGGCTTCGTGGTCGACAACCTCAGGCCGGCCAACTAAGTGTTAGGCTACATTCAAAATGACAAAGGAAGTATAGCGGATCGGTACTTAACCAACACAGACATGGATAGTTACACACCCAAGACCTCCATGCCTTGTTGTTTCACTATTGACATCCTGCCCGGTCTAAGTTCATTATTAACACTTAGTTCTTTTCCACGATAGCAAATATAGCCAACCAGGACCAATACTTCCTATATTGCAGGTGATAGGAGATCACCTGACATTACCGTTCTAATTAAGCAGGGCTAAGCATATAGATGATCCTGTCTATATAGGATTCATGGATTCACAAATCTAGACAAGGAATGATATAATGCAGCAAGGGTTCCAAACAACTCCTACCACTTAATGCAATAATATATATAACATATATAATTAATTTCTTTAAAAGTAGGAGGCTTATAATGCTCTGGGCCTTGCCTTAACCGTACGAGGATGGTTCAGGGTTCAGCACTCAGCCACGGTTCCTTCATCTCCTCTAGTTCCATCGGACTGGACCTCCGTCTCCTGAACTGGTTCCAACTCCACCGGGTACGTCTTGTGAAACTTCACCTTTGTCACATTCCTCGGTGCACCTATTGCATGCATATGCATAGGATCACCTTCATGTATGCACCAAGGGTGAGATGACATGATGGATATATGAATATGTATGAGATGATGACATGATGAATGACATTATCAACTTTCGTTGACCGAGTAAGTGCATGGCCCTATTCAAATCACTTCAATGTATCATGATCAGGTTTTCACAATTAATCACACATCTAATCACCCTTAGCAATTCAAGACCTACACAGGAATTATAGCACTAGCATGTAAGTGATAACACAAAACATCACAAACATAGCAAGGTTCCAGCACTCATTGCATACGTGTAACCGCAGCAAGCTTTACATATAACTGGTGCTACAGAACTCCAATGGACTTGCCACAAGACAATATGGAAAGCTTATAAAATTTTCTAAAATTCCTTTTGAGATGTCAAAGCATGAATCTTAACTTAAGTAGGGCAAACAAACAGATTTCTCAGATCTGGTCCAGAATTCCAGAAAAATAATAATTTCTGAACCCTTACTTAAAATAGGTGTAACTCCCAAACTACTTATCCAAAGGCTACCAAATTTTAACAGAAGCTAAATCAAGTAATTTACTACAACCTTTGTGTAGATCACCTCTCATTAAAACATCATTAACCACACTTAAACCAACAAGCTTTGACTTGCTGTCCTGAAAACAGGAATTATAGCAACTACCAAACATGTGTGCAACCTAAACAAAATAGTGTAAGGTCCAAATAGGCTAGAGGGGGGGTGAATAGCCTAATTAAAACTTCTACAAGAATTACTTAACCACGAGTTAGTACGAAAGGTGGCAAGGCAAAAGCACTAGCTCTAACTAATTAAGCAAGCCACCTACACAAGTCTAGTACAAGGCTATTCACTAAACACAACAACAACTATAAGCTAGAAACGAGAAGTAATACGAGAGAAGAGCTTCGAGTGATTATACCGCCGTGAAGAGAAGAGAAATACCAATCAATCAATCATACAAGAGAAATCCTCGGGAAGAGAATGACACAAGAATTTATCCCGAGGTTCACTTGCTTCCCGGCAAGCTACTCCCCGTTGTGGCGATACACCCACTTGTCGGTTCGCGAGCTAATCGACTATCAAGAGTCGAGCCCTCGGCGGGCGCCGCACAACCGCACACAAGATGGGGATCCTCCAAGCCACGAGCTCCACTAGAGTATCCAATTTGCGAACTCCCGCGGGGAGGGATCAAGAACCCCTTACAACACTTGGTGAAGACTCCAACAATCTCCAATTGCGAGCTCAATCACCTCCGCTGCTCCAAGCCGTCAACCGTGTCGGGAAACACGGAAGAGTAACAAGAAATCCGCAGCAACTCGAAGATCAAGTGCCTCTAGAATGCAACTCTCAAGCAATGCACTTGAATATCACTCAATCTCACTCAAGATGTGCAACTATGCAAAGAGATGAGTGGAGGGGTTGTTCTCTAGCTCAAAGTATGTCTCTATGTCTCAAAATGTGCAAGAGTTGCCCTCAAACCCCGGCCAACCTCTATTTATAGCGAAGGGGTACGCAGCTAGCCGTTACAGACGACGCAGCGAAAAACGCACTGACCGGACGCTCCGGTCAGGGTGACCGGACGCGTCCGGTCACTACACGACAGCAAGAAACAGTGCGTGTCAGAACTAGCCGTTGCCATGACCGGACGCGCTGAACCGATTGACCGGACGCGACAGTGCCCGCGTCCGGTCGCATTCCAGTATGCTCCTGTTGAGACCGAACGCGTCCGATCGCACGTGACCGGACGCGCCGCGCGTCCGATCGTTACTCCGCTTCGTTCTACCCTTCTGGACGCCTGACCGGACGCTTCGGTTACATGAGGGACCGGACGCGCCGGTCGCGCGCTCTAATTCGCTCTGGAGAACTGACCGGACGCGCTGTTGAACTGACCGGACGCCACAGTGCCAGCGTCCGATTAGAGTCCAGTAAGCTCCCTGGATGACCGGACGCGTCCGGTCATCAGTGACCGGACGCGCTGCGCGTCCGATCATCAAACTGAAAACCGCGCAGACGCTGAACACTGACCGGACGCGTTCGGTCATACAGAGATCGCGTTTGGTCCAGCGTCCGGTCATCTCTGTGACCTCCGTTCGCATCCGTTTCTTTTCCGACTTCCGGCGCAATAGAAAATAGGCATTTCACTTCTCCAAAAAGCGCCGAATCCCGCCTCGCAAGCTCGGCGGGAGGGAGAGAGGAACCCAAACCCCTCTCTACCGCTTAAACTCCACCGCCTTCACAAACTATGCTAACACCACCAAGTGTACACCACCATGTGCATGTGTGTTAGCATTTCACAATCATTTTCCAAGGCGTTATTGCGCTCTTAGATCTTTCTCTTCCACTTGATCATCATGTCCTTCCTTTTATGTGCATCTCCACCATAAACATCATTTCATGTTCATGCACTATCTCTTTGTGATCTTGTGGCCACCACTCCTTGCCACATACACCTTCATCACATGTGTTGCTTATGCCTAACTCAAAACACTTAACACATGGCATTAGCAACTTGGTGTCATTAATTACCAAAACCAAACTTGGGCTTTCAATCTCCCCCTTTTTGGTAATTGATGACAACCATCACAAAGATATGAAATGAAATCAATTTTCAATTTCGATAGTATTAGCTCCCCCTATATATGTGCTTCCATGAGTTTGGTTCAATTATGCACATATGTATTGATTTGAATTTTGGGAGAGTTACTACTATCAAATTGATGCTAAGGTATATAGAATGGACCTTTGAAGCGTGATACCAATCGGAGTTGCCTTTATATACCATCCTTAGCATCGATGTAGCTAGACACCGCTTGTAATACATCACTTGTAAAGATCATAAACACTAAAGTACCCCGTGAGATCAACATTATAAGCAAAGGTGTCTAGATACCACTTGTAAATCTACTCTTAACAAGTCATCATTCAAGTACTATTTCTAGCAATCACCATTCAAACATGAATATCGAAATTAAATTTGCAATGCAACACATCATCATGTTAGTGCACATACAAATACAACAAATAATTCATGAGCTTGCTCCCCCTACTTATGTGCTCAAATTTAATTTCTCTCTTTGTGACTTTTCTTTTTATCTTTGTGACTTTTCTCTCCCCTGTGACTTTTCTCTCCCTCTTATTATATTTTATTTCCTCTTTGCAATATCTTTGTGACTTTTCTCTCCCCCTTTGTCAACAATCACCAAAAAGGTGCCTAGAATAGGTAATTTTAGTGAGAGATAAGTCAATCAATATGAGGGAGTCCAAATTATGGTTCAACCTAGATCACTTGCCTAGAATATGTAATTCGGTTTGATCCAAGGACAAGCTTTTTCACACCTCATAAAGTATAAGGGTTATCTTGACCATGTTGAATTACACATCATGAGCTCATTTTCTAGATTCAACACTAGGTTTGCAAGCCCACAAACATGTCATATGCTACCACTAGATTAATCAAACACAAAAGCAATAGTGGTACCATATATACATCAAAATCATTTGATTTTCATGAATGAGCCTATTTGTCATGCAAATATGTCTATATGTTCTAACCATATCCTTAGCAAAGTATGAATGATATGCCAAACAACTTTACCTTGCTATGTTGGAGGAGAGGCATGTCATATAAAAATGTGGGGGTGCACTCATTTCAAGTTGGAGAAGTCAAGTATGTTCAATTCATTCTTCAACTTGTAAAATCTCTTTTCATCAAGTGGCTTTGTAAATATGTCGGCTAGTTGATCTTCGGTGCCAATGCTTTCAATGCTAATATCACCCTTTTGTTGATGGTCTCTTATGAAGTGATGCCTTATGTCAATGTGCTTAGTTCTTGAATGTTGAACCGGATTTTGTGTCATCTTTATAGCACTCTCATTATCACAAAACAAAGGCACATTCTTGAATTTAATTCCAAAGTCATTCAAGGTGGCTTTCATCCAAAGCAATTGTGCACAACAACTACCGGCACTAATGTATTCGGCCTCGGCGGTAGATAGTGCAACACTATTTTGTTTCTTTGATGACCATGAAACAAGAGACCTTCCAAGCAATTGACAAGTGCCACTTGTGCTCATTCTATCAATCTTGCAACCACCATAGTCGGAATCCGAATATCCAATCAACTCAAAGTTAGATCCCTTAGGATACCATAATCCAACATCATAAGTGCCCTTAAGATATCTCAATATCCTCTTGGTTGCTTTCAAGTGACTTTCTCTAGGTGAAGCTTGATATCTTGCACACTTGCACACACTAAACATCACATCCGGCCTAGAAGCGGTGACATAGAGCAAACTTCCAATCATGGACCGGTATTGCTTTTGATCTTCCATGTTTCCACTATCATCAATACCTAATTGATCATTAGTGCCCATTGGTGTGCTCATTTGCTTAGCATCTTGCAATCCAAACTTATTGATCATGTCCTTGATGTACTTGCCTTGACTTACAAAAGTGCCATTCTTCATTTGCTTGATTTGAAGTCCAAGGAAGTAACTAAGCTCTCCAATCATAGACATCTCAAACTCATTAGCCATCATATTTCCAAACTCTTCACAAAAGTCTTGGTTGGTTGATCCAAAGATAATGTCATCCACATAGATTTGCAACACAAACAAGTCATTTCCAAGTTTCTTGGTGAAGAGAGTGGTGTCAACCTTTCCCATCTTGAACCCTTTAGAGAGAAGAAAGTCCCTCAACCTCTCATACCATGCTCTAGGTGCTTGCTTCAAACCATACAATGCCTTCTTTAGCTTGTAAACATGGTCGGGCTTCTTGTCATCTTCAAAACTGGGAGGTTGCTCAACATAAACTTCTTCATTGATATAGCCATTGAGAAATACACTCTTGACATCCATTTGATAGAGCTTGATGTTGTGTGCACAAGCATATGCTAATAAGATTCTAATTGCCTCCAATCTTGCAACCGGTGCATATGTCTCTCCAAAGTCAAGACCCTCAACTTGAGTGTATCCTTGTGCTACTAATCTTGCTTTGTTCCTTACAACCATGCCATCTTGATCTTGCTTGTTTCTAAAGACCCACTTAGTACCAATCACATTGTAGTTCTTTGGCATCTCAACAAGTTTCCAAACTTGATTTCTAGCAAAGTTGTTTAGTTCTTCATGCATGACATTCACCCAATCGGAATCCTTCAATGCATCTTCTATCTTCTTTGGTTCTTCTAATGAGACAAATGAGTAATGCTCACAAAAAGATGCTAATCTTGATCTAGTTTGAACACCACTTTGAATTCCACCAATGATTTGGTCCAACGGATGATCTCTTGCAATGCTAGTAGGTTGGAGTATTGGGAGTTGATTGCTTCCACTTGTTTGACCTTGAACTTGCACTTCATCATGAGAACCACTAGAGCTTGCTTGATTTGTATTAATTTGCACACTTTGGTTGATCACATGAATATCATCATCATCAACTTGCATCGGCCTTATATCACCAATGTCCATGTTCTTTATTGCATTTGATAATTGATCTCCTCTCACATCATCAAGGTTTTGAGCTTCATTTTGAGACCCTTGGGTTTCATCAAACTCAACATCATGAACTTCTTCCAAGGTGCCATTTGTGAGATTCCAAACTCTATATGATTTGCTTGTGGTAGAATAACCAAGTAAGAACCCTTCATCACATTTCTTTTTAAACTTGCTCAATCTAGTGCCTTTCTTGAGAATATAGCATTTGCAACCAAACACTCTAAAGTATGCAATGTTGGGCTTTCTTCCATTCAATAGTTCATATGGTGTCTTTCCAAGCTTCATTGTATTCACTAAGCATTGATCTAGCCATATCAATCAAGGTTCTATTTTCCCTTTCAACTACACCATTGGATTGAGGAGTGTATGTTGGTGAGAATTGATGCCCAATACCATAATTATCACACAAATCTTCAATTCTTGTGTTCTTGAACTCACTACCATTGTCACTTGTAATCTTCTTGATGGTAGTCTCAAACTCATTTTGCACCCTCTTGACAAAAGACTTGAATAGATCATAAACATCACTCTTGTCATAGAGAAAGAGCACCCAAGTGTATCTAGTGTAGTCATCCACAATCACAAAACCATACTTGTTGCCACCAATGCTAGTGTATGTTGTTGGCCCAAACAAGTCCATGTGCAATAGCTCAAATGCTTTTGATGTGCTCATTTCACTTTTACTAGGATGTGAATTTCCAACTTGTTTGCCGGCTTGACAAGCACTACATAGTTTATCCTTTTCAAAAGTGACATCTTTCAATCCTCTAACTAAGTCATGCCTCAAAAGTTTGTTCAATTGTTTCATTCCAACATGACCAAGCCTTCTATGCCACAACCAACCCATACTAGATTTACTAAGCAAGCATGATGTCAATTGTGTCTCACTATCATTGAAGTCAACCAAGTATAAGCTACCATGTCTAAATCCTTTGAATATCAAGTTTGATCCATCAACACTTATGACTTCAACATCATCACTACCAAATATGCACTTAAAGCCAAGATCACAAAGTTGTGCCACCGATAAAAGATTGAAATCTTAGCTCTCAACTAGCAACACATTAGATATGCTCATGTCATTTGTGATAGCAATTTTACCAAGCCCTTTGACCTTGCCTTTCTTGTTGTTGCCGAAAGTGATAGCATCAAAACCACCATTTTGACTTGTATCAATTGAATTGAACATACAAGAGTCTCCGGTCATATGTTGAGTGCACCCACTATCAAGCACCCAATGCCTTCCTCCGGCTTTGTAATTGACCTACAAGACAAGATCAATTCTTTTTAGGTACCCAAACTTATTTGGGTCCTCCAAGGTTAGAGACTAAGCTCTTTGGTACCCAAATGGCTTTCTTCTTTGAGCCCATCCATGGTGCACCAATGAACTTAGCATGAACACCATTTGTACCCTTGGTAAGCATATAGAAAGAATTAAACTTGATTGAGGATACATTTGCATTGGATTTCTTGTTCATGCAATGTTGCTCTATGTGACCAACTTGCTTGCAACTTTTGCAATAGCTACCATTGTTCTTCACAAAACGAGTCTTGTGAGGAGCAAAAGCGGCCTTGCCTTTCTTGGGGTTATAGCCCAATCCCTCTTTGTAGAGAGAAGCTCTTTGTCTACCCAAGCACATAAGCAAGCGGTCCTCACCACCATAAGCCTTAGCTAATGTGTGATTGAGCTCTTTTACCTCCTTCTTGAGATTTTCATTCTCTACTATAAGTGTGGAGTCACAAGTGAAACCATCACTACTAGATGAGGATGATGTAGATGAGCTACATGAAGGGTTAGTAGAAGCAACAATAATAGGCTTATGAAAAGTTTCATCAATTATATCACATGATATGCCTATGTTGCAAGTTTTAGCTTTCTCAACATTAGTTGGTATGTTTTCATATTTTTCAACTAGAGAGGAATGAGCTTCTTCTAGCTTAGTGTGAGACTTTTGAAGCTTCTTATGGTCTACCTTTAGACTCTCATAAGATGCCCTAAGCTCATCAAGTTCTTGCATAAGGTTTTTCTTTTCCTTAAGCAAGCCCTTGCACTCCTTTCTAGATTCTTTAAAATGTTGAGTGCAATCTTCTAGCATAGTGATTAGTTCATCTTTAGTGAATTCTTCTTCATCACTATCACTATCACTAGCATTATCATGATCAATCTCATCATCGGATGATACCTTAGCGGCTTTAGCCATGAAGCACGATGGAGTGTCAAAGAGGGAGACCTTCTTTTGGATGGCAATGCTAGCATGTCCCTTCTTCTTGCTCTTGTAGTCATCATCATCATCACTTGAGGAATCATCACTATCCCATGTAGCAACATGAGAATCATTCTTCCTTTTATGAGAGCTCTCCTTCTTTTCTTGCTTCTTCTTTTGTTTCTTCCTCTCCTTCTTGATAGCATCTTCATCATCACTATCATAAGGACACTTTGCAATAAGATGATCCTTGCTATGGCATCTAAAGCATCTCATGTTATGCTCATTCTTTTTAGATGAGTTCTTCCTCCTCCTTGCACGATAGCCCTTCTTCTTCATGAATTTGCCAAATTGCTTGACAAAGAGAGCCATCTTCTCATCAATGTCATCACTATCACAAGAGCTTGAGTCTTCATCACTTGATGATTCAATCTTAGATTTGCCCTTGGATGTGGTGGCTTTGAATGCCACACTCTTCATCTTCTCATCATCCTTTTTCTCATTTTCCTTCTTCTTCTTCTTTACCAACTCATCCTTCTCATCATCTTCTCTATATGAATCGTCGGTCATCACTTCTTGAAATATTTGTTGAGGAGTTGAATCCTTCAATGTAGTCCTTACTAGCACGGTGATCAATGTATTAAATCTCTTGGGTAGACTTCTCAAGAACTTCATAGAGAATTGATTGTCCTTGACCTCCTCACCAAGTGCCTTGAGCTCGTTGACAATGACTTGCAACCTATGAAACATCTCCGGTACACTCTCATCATCTTGCATCTTGAAGCTTGAAAATTTTTCTTGCAAGATATATGCTTTGGCGGTCTTTGTGCCTTCGGTGCCCTCAAATGTTTCTTCTAGCTTGGCCCACGCATCATGAGCAATCTCAATGTTCTTTATTTGCTCAAAGGTCTTGTCATCTAATGCCTCATGAAGAGCACTAATGGCAATGTCATTGCATTGGAGCTTCTTCTCTTCCACCGGTGTAGGTGCTTCCGGATTAGCAACCTCAAATTTTGTTTCGGTGACCTTCCACACTTCTCTATTGATTGACTTTAGGTGTGCGATCATCTTAACCTTCCAATATGCATAATTTGTGCCATCAAAGTGAGGTGCCTTCTTGGTGTTGTTGATGTGCAAGCTTAATTGAGCCATTTCGTTTTCACCGTAGGTTGTTAAGCCTCAAATAAACGGTGCCTCGGCTCTGATACCACTTGTAAGGTCCAAATAGGCTAGGGGGGGTGAACAGCCTAATTAAAACTTCTACAAGAATTACTTAACCACGAGTTAGTACGAAAGGTGGCAAGGCAAAAGCACTAGCTCTAACTAATTAAGCAAGCCACCTACACAAGTCTAGTACAAGGCTATTCACTAAACACAACAACAACTATAAGCTAGAAACGAGAAGTAATACGAGAGAAGAGCTTCGAGTGATTATACCGCCGTGAAGAGAAGAGAAATACCAATCAATCAATCATACAAGAGAAATCCTCGGGAAGAGAATGACACAAGAATTTATCCCGAGGTTCACTTGCTTCCCGGCAAGCTACTCCCCGTTGTGGCGATACACCCACTTGTCGGTTCACGAGCTAATCGACTATCAAGAGTCGAGCCCTCGGCGGGCGCCGCACAACCGCACACAAGATGGGGATCCTCCAAGCCACGAGCTCCACTAGAGTATCCAATTTGCGAACTCCCGCGGGGAGGGATCAAGAACCCCTTACAACACTTGGTGAAGACTCCAACAATCTCCAATTGCGAGCTCAATCACCTTCGCTGCTCCAAGCCGTCTACCGTGTCGGGAAACACGGAAGAGTAACAAGAAATCCGCAGCAACTCGAAGATCAAGTGCCTCTAGAATGCAACTCTCAAGCAATGCACTTGAATATCACTCAATCTCACTCAAGATGTGCAACTATGCAAAGAGATGAGTGGAGGGGTTGTTCTCTAGCTCAAAGTATGTCTCTATATCTCAAAATGTGCAAGAGTTGCCCTCAAACCCCGGCCAACCTCTATTTATAGCGAAGGGGTACGCAGCTAGCCGTTACAGACGACGCAGCGAAAAACGCACTGACCGGACGCTCCGGTCAGGGTGACCGGACGCGTCCGGTCACTACACGACAGCAAGAAACAGTGCGTGTCAGAACTAGCCGTTGCCGTGACCGGACGCGCTGAACCGATTGACCGGACGCGACAGTGCCCGCGTCCGGTCGCATTCCAGTATGCTCCCGTTGAGACCGGACGCGTCCGATCGCACGTGACCGGACGCGCCGCGCGTCCGATCGTTACTCCGCTTCGTTCTACCCTTCTAGACGCCTGACCGGACGCTCCGGTTACGTGAGGGACCGGACGCGCCGGTCGCGCGCTCTAATTCGCTCTGGAGAACTGACCGGACGCGCTGTTGAACTGACCGGACGCCACAGTGCCAGCGTCCGATTAGAGTCCAGTAAGCTCCCTGGATGACCGGACGCGTCCGGTCATCAGTGACCGGACGCGCTGCGCGTCCGATCATCAAACTGAAAACCGCGCAGACGCTGAACACTGACTGAACGCGTTCGGTCATACAGAGACCGCGTCCGGTCCAGCGTCCGGTCATCTCTGTGACCTCCGTTCGCCTCCGTTTCTTTTCCGACTTCCGGCGCAATAGAAAATAGGCATTTCACTTCTCCAAAAAGCGCCGAATCTCGCCTCGCAAGCTCGGCGGGAGGGGGAGAGGAACCCAAACCCCTCTCTACCGCTTAAACTCCACCGCCTTCACAAACTGTGCTAACACCACCAAGTGTACACCACCATGTGCATGTGTGTTAGCATTTCACAATCATTTTCCAAGGCGTTATGTTAGCTCTTTACTAGATCCTAATGCATATGCTCAAGACATTGATCTAGTGGCACTTGATTCCCGAGCTAACCGTGATTGCCCCTCTTGATAGTCGGCTATGTATCCTAAATCCGGTCAATCACTTCTCTACTCATCTTAGACCGGCAAAAGGAAACCCCTATGATTATACCTTTGCCTTGCGCTCTTAGATCTTTCTCTTCCACTTGATCATCATGTCCTTCCTTTTATGTGCATCTCCACCATAAACATCATTTCATGTTCATGCACTATCTCTTTGTGATCTTGTGGCCACCACTCCTTGCCACATACACCTTCATCACATGTGTTGCTTATGCCTAACTCAAAACACTTAACACATGGCATTAGCAACTTGGTGTCATTAATTACCAAAACCAAACTTGGGCTTTCAAATAGGAAACCCTACTTAGGAACATCAAACACAGCTAATAAATTTACCAAAGTCACATTATACCCCCATACCAGCACTGACCAAATTTCACATTTATATCATGCTCCAACAAATCACAAAAATTAGCACAAGATATCACTAATTTAATACAAGCATAAAGGAATAAATCATAGACTTCATTTTCTAATACAGAACTTGCATAGTTTTATATTTTTAATAAAAACTAGACATTTCACAGAGCACAGTGCAAGTTGAACCACCTCAAATGGACATCTAGAACTCAAGTTATGAATTTTACTAGCAACACTTGAACTTGCATTTTTCTGGAAAAGAATAAAACAAAAACTAAACACAGGCCTTGAGCCAGCCCACGGCGGCCCAACAACCAAACTGGGGAGGGGATCCTATGCTGACCAGCGGGCCCCGCCCGTCATACACACGGAGGCAGAGTCGGAGCTTCGGCCGGCGATTGCTCGCCGCCGGTGACTCCTCCGGCGAAATCGAGGGTACGGTCATGACCATCACGTCGAACCGCACCTAGGCACACCCCTTCCCCACCCTCTACCACCCTAAAGCGCAGTTATCAACGGCGATGGTGGACCGCGGCGCTAGATCGATGGCGGCGACCAACGAAAAGGCCATCGCAAGGCATACCAAGAGCATGCACTGACTCTACTTCATGAGATGAAGCTAACAAGCCCGACATCGAGGCATGAGAATGACCACCATAGTGTGGCTACAAGTGCACCCTCACGGTGGCCACAGAAGCTCTGTCGGGGCTATGGCGTTGCATGCTAACGAGATGAAATCAGTCGATGAGGTCATGCGGTCAGCTAGATGAACACCCGAGGCGCCTAGAACACGAATCCAAACACACATTATGCAAACAAGCAGAGCAACAATCGAGCTTAAGCTAGATGTGGCCATGGCGGGTGTCACGGAATCGTCCAAATTATAAGAGCACAAGTCCAAAAACAATCGCCGAAGCGATCAAATTCTTAATCTTGAGCCCATATAACTCCGGTAGTCCATGAAATCACAAGGGATTTCAAACCAAACCGACATCAACCAAGATCGTAGTGATTCAACATAACACAACACTTGTTACAACCGTTCATAAGTAGCTCTCATACATCGGAGTACGAATAATTTATTACAAAACCAAAGTAAAGTTTAGCGGAAGCAACATAATTTCTAAAACCATTTGAAGTGAAATACTGCCAGTACAAAGTCACATCCTGAAAAAGCATACCAGAAGAGATACTACAAAGACCATGCCCATATGGTCTAGTCTTCACGCCCACAAGGTAAAGACAATACTTGCAGCAACAAGTATGAATCTGCTACCTGCAACAGGTGGAAATAAACCCTGAATACAAGAATGTACTCAGCTAGACTTACTTGACAGAAACCAGAAACAAAGTGACACCAAGGAGTATGCAAGGCTTTATATAGTGGACTAGCTTGACTCATTTGCAGAAAAGCTTAATACAGATAAGTAACCATTATTTGCTTAAGCATCAAGTTAATCATCGTTAACCTGCTAACTAGATTAGCACCTGTACTATAGCAATCACTTGATTAAGCTAAGCAAGCAATAATAACCATATCCATTTTAAGCATGGCTGTCATTATCATCCTTATCATCAATTCCGAACCATCAATATAATTAGTGTATCTATGCTGGAGATAACCAGTCAAGTTTCTCACTATCCGGGAGAGACAGTGACTCGAATCGATTTCAACTCAGCTGAGGGGTATTCCTGACACTTACCCGGCAAACCCTGCTAAAGGTAGCCGTAGATAACCTTTGGTACAACTCAGGGTGGGCCCAAACAGCGTCGTGTTCTCGGGAATACCAGTGGCTAGGATGCTGAGGACTTTTAACTCACCTGCCCTTGGACCCTCTGGCTCCCTTCCAAGGCGACTTCCACTTTTTAACTTCGCAGCCTGAGTTGAGCTACTAGGCTTCGCGGTCGGCATCCTTAGGCCGGCCAGCTAAATGTCAGGCATGCGTTCAAAATGACATAGAAGGCTCCAGGTCTCGGTCCTTAATCGACACAGGCAGCATCACTACAACCGTAAGACCTCGCCTGGTCTTTTATTCATATTAACACATGGTTCTTTTCCATGATACGATCCTGTCTACATAGGATTCAAGGTTCAAATTTGCTGGACAAGGAGTGTTATCAATGCAGCAAGGGTTTCCAACCAACTCCTATCACGTAATGCAACAATACATATAACATGTACATATAGATAATTGCTTTGAAAATAGGAGGCTTATAATGCTCCGGGGCTTGCATTAACTGAAAGAAGATAGATCAAGGTTCGGCTTCAAGAACGATTCCCACGCCTTCTTCGGCTTCGTCGGACTGGACCTCCGGCTCCCGAACGGACTCCAACTTCGGGGTTCATGCCTTGTGGAGCTTTACGGTCGACAAGATCCTCGGCACACCTATTGCATGTATAAGCACCCAATGAATTTCATGTATGCACCAAGGATGACATGATGATTTATGAACATGTATGAATGATGTGAAGATGAATGTAATGATATTGCAACATCATGAACACAAAACCAAGTCATGTGGTTCTCTATTCAAATCACTTTAAGCTTAGGTGCAAATCTCCTCTCTGGTATTAACACGTTTAACACATCCCTAAGAAACCACTAAGTGCCACAAGGTTAAGACTAAACACACACATAACAAGATTCTAGAAATTTAGCATTTCCAATCATGTTAACAGGAGTAGCTAATAAAATTCATAACTGGAGTTCTATAACTCCAATGGACATGAATTAGGACATTATGGAAAGCTTATGAAATTTCCTACATTTCATCTTTAGATACCAAAGCATGAATAAAACGTTTACCAGGTCTAATTCAAACGTTCCCAGAACCTGTTCTGGGCAAACAGAGAACAACCATCTCTGACCTCCAACTTAAAACATGTATATCTAATAAACTACTTGACCAATGGCCACAACAATTTAACAGTAGCTAGATCATGAAATTTAAGACAACTATGCTATAGATCACTTATCAAGAAAACATCATTATCAAGGAGCAATTCACAAAGTTTTCCAGATCTGTCCAGAAACTAGAATTATAAGAAATTAATTATTAAGTGATGTTGCAAGCATACAATTTGACAAAACCAATTTTACCATCATGCCACACATAACTAATGAACACTATAAATCATGGTGTCCGTCACCAATTAATCTCTTTTCATGCATTTCTTAATTTAATTAGATATTAAGGTGTAATTATGAACATATACCAAATTGCACAGTAAATTCTACAAAAATTACAGTAGATTCTACATACTTTTGATAGACTACTATATAAATTTCAAGTCATTAGGGTAAGCATAGCAACCTCTATGAAAAATACCAAATGCCAATGCAAGAAATCATGTGAGAGCAAGATAAATCAATAACTCACTCATACAGCAACGAATGACCATGAAATTTTTACCACACATCAAACATCATATGGATAGCATGCCATAAAAATTTCACTTCATTTGAAGCCTTACATCTACAGTTATGAAAAAGACAAATACAACTAGCATTTAAAACCTAACTGCATAGATCTAGTTTTACAGCAAAAACTTTAAACTAAACCATGTCATATTTTAGATCTATCATCAAGAGAATTTTATAATGAAGCTAACAAAATTTGTTTCACTATTTTTGGAGCTCCCTAGCATGAGATATTAATTTCCAAAGATGCAGCCTTGCAAAGTGAACACAAAACTTTTTCCTAATTAATTAAGCCCTCATTTGTAAATCTTTGTGTCTAGGCATTATGCAAAGTGAACACAGAAAAGAGCTTCTATTTGCGATTCACCCCCTTCTCTTCTTCACGGGCAAGAACGGAGCACAGGAGGAGAGGATCGACTGGAGGAGCCTGTCCCAGCGGCTGTGGTCACCAGAGGTGCATAGGGAGGGGCGTCGCGGTAGCCCTGGCCGTGCCTAGCCCTGGCTCAACAGCAGTCCGGCCTTGGTCTAGCCGGCTGCGGCCAGTAGCGGCTTGACCTCGGCGAGACAGGCGGCCTCGATGGCGAGGTTCTAGCGGCGGGGAAGAGTGGAGGAAGGGCGCGGTGGAGCGACTGAGGTGGGGAGCAGGGTGGTGCGACCGGTGCTGGAAGAGTTGGAGGACGGAGCTATGGCACAGCAGCGAGCTCGGCTCTATTCTGACTACGGCGAGCAAGAACGGAGAGACCGAGAGAAGAGAAAGCAAGGGAATGAGGGGCTCGACTCTTTTCCTTTCTGCGAGCGTGGACAGCGGGCACAGCGAGGATGGCGAGGTGTCGAGCTGAGCGAGCACCGAAGGGCCACGTGGCCCACGGGACCGTGCCTGGTCGGCCACGACATTGCCCTGTCGATCCAAATTCAGAAATTCCAGATTGCATTGAAACACCTAAAACACTGCCCTGAAACAATTCAAACATTCCAGCAGCAGCAACATGTTTCACCCTGTAGCTCAGGCTACAGCTCGAATCTCAAGATGGCCAAAGAACAAAAGTTGTAGATAATGAAATTATCTCCAACTTCTCTTGTGAGTGTAAGAGCCAGATCTCGATGGATTTGGAGTTGTAAGAAATTTTCCAAAATCTGTCTTCAGGCACAACAGAATTTCAATAAGGCAGAGATTGCAAATTTTGGGTGGCTTAGAGTAGGATTCAAGGGTTGGTCAAATAAACAAGATTGTAGATTATAAAATCCTCTCCAACCTTGGTTTAGAGCTCCAATCCTGATTCAAGATGGTTTAGGAGATACAAGTGAATTGGTGCAGGCTGGCCTTGGAATGGAAACAGCAAACCAGTCAGTCAGGAATCTGGGATTTTGAGTGGGTTAGGGTGGGAATCATGAGGTGACCAAAGAATGAAAGTTGGAGCTGATAAAAGTTTCCACAACATTGATGTAGACGACTTTTGCTGATTCAGAGTCTAAGAGGAACATTTAAACAAATCAAGCAAAGTGACTCTCTCTACTTTACATAGCAAACACATGCAAGAACTTGATTAACTTAATTACCTACTATAATTAAGGTTTCCAACAGTAAACTAAGTACCACTAAGCTGTTAACAAACATGTATGACAGGTACTTGCATTAGCTTATCATGATCATAGCATAATTGACATTTAAGCATAAGTAAACAAGCAATGTTTTATTAATTCAACATAGATGTTTCACTAGTTCAAATTAAGTGCTTCAACAACTTCACTTACACAAACAAGATGAAATGCTCATGGTATGATGCTATGCCCATGAAATGCAAGTGCAAGAGGCTAGCAAACACCGAGGGTGTTAAAGCGGGCGCGCCCGGTGCGGCGGCTCGTCCCCACGGACCCGACGCGGTAGCGTCTAAACCGGCAAGCTCTACAGCTTCTACATCACACAAGCAAGCGCGAACGAGCAAGAGCACACATGGTGGAGCTCGACATTGCTCTGGCCACGGCGAGGTCAAAATGCGGTGGTGCTCCGAGCGTGGTGGCAAGGGAAGATGGAATTTTCTAGGCTCACCTGAGGCTCGGCTGGGTGTGCAAGCTATAGTAGGATGTAGAGCAGCTCAAGGTGGTTCGCTTGGCCGAGTTCGATCTAAAATGGCAGCCAGATGGAGGCGTGGCGGCCGGCGCAATGCAAGGTGATGCTCTCAGTGATGACTTCACCGAACAGAGCAAGACAGGGAGGGCGAAGGGAGAATGAGGGCAAGCAGGCATCCTCGGGGCTTCGTGGTGACCTCTGATTGGTGTTGGCAAACAAGATGAAATGCTCATGGTATGGTGACTTGCAAACCGAGCGCGGTGATGACCTCGTGACCTTTGATTGGTGTCGGCCATGATAAAGGTCGGTTTCTGAACTTCTGAAACGAAGTTTCAGTTAAGTCGTGCCTGACAGCGTGATTTCAACAACGTATAACTCCTAATCTAGTCCGAGTCAGGGAAAGCCATAGTAAGGTTTAAGCTAGAGCTACGTGAGGACTTGTTACAACTTTACTAGCACACGACCTAAAACAGCACGGTTAAGGAGATACAAGGCTCCAAAGAGGTGTACCTCAAAACTAAAACTGAGTTTACAGTTAAACCCTGACTAAAACCTGGTTTTCTACGCCCTGTATCACATTAACCAGTGCGAACTAGATGATGGTGCTATTGACAATATCATAGAGCTATGTGAGCACTACAAAGATGTCAATATGGGTTAGGGCTGGTTAGGTCTAGTTAGTAAGATACAGGGTCCTAAACAAGGGTACTTGGAAACTGAAAGTCAGTTATGACCTAGCCAAAAAGGCTAAGTGCTGAAATCAGCACTCCTAGCTGCCTTGTGGGCCATGTTATAGCAGGTTCTAGCCATTTTCATGAGATGACCCCAAAACAACTTTTGTTCCTCATGAAATTTGGCACAAACTTTGTTAAGGTGGCACAGCCATGCAAGCAACCTAAGCTATACTTTTGGTTAAGTCAAACCAGAAAGGTCTTTAGGTCAACAAGGTCAAGGTAGGGTACATGAGGAAATTAGGCAAACTATGAACATACACCCTAGGTGATTTTTGCACCACTAACATGTTACAAACATTATCAAGGACTTAACCACACCCTAGCATCCTATGTACATGAAAGCTACATAAGGATGCAATGAAATACTATCATTAAAACTAATGAAACACCAAGTGACATGTGTGTGTGGAATGTGTTTCAAGGCATTACAAGCCTAGCACATATATAAGCAAGGTGCCTAAACATGATCTTAGGGTTAACCAACATAGCACACATGTGTAGCATCAGTGTAACATGAAAGTCAAAATTGTTGCAATGTCCTATTTCAAGCAAAGATGCACATGAAATGATGACGCTTATGGTAATGACATGCTATGATCAAGCTCAAATGATGCACCAAATGCAAGGCAAACACCAGGGGTGTTACAACGAGGAAAACGATAAGGTTTAATGGATGAAATGGAAAAGGGAAATATTTTTGGTTGTTCATTCCCAAGGTTGGAATATAATATTTTTGGTGGATCTAAATGGAAGGCATGTTGTTGCGTACTTCCAGGGTAGAAGTAGCATATTTGGGTGGAGTGCTCGTGATCTTGGTCTTGGGAGTATGATGAACCTCTCGACAAGGGTCTTACACGGGTTTATCAAACTCAACACAAAGTAAGTAGCCTATGAGCTGGTTTTCCTAGCTAGCAAATATATAGCCGTGGTAGGAATTTAATCACTCATCATACAAAAGTCATCATGTGATAATTTTAGATTTTTAAAAAGGTAAATCTCTAGAACTCTAGTGTCACTAGGAATAAAATAATAGCTCAAAACCTTCTCATATCCTACTCGTCAATCACCTAGACTTTGCAACCCACAAGTTTTAAGTTTAGGGCAAATCTTCATGTCAAAACAATCATGTCCTATAACTCGGGAGAACTTAAGGTTGAATACAAGGCACTTGAAAGGAATTATGGTAGAGCAACTGTAACGCCTCAGGTGTTAGGCTTGCATTTGGCACTTGCATTGCATGAGCCTAAGCATCATTTGTTCATATATGAGCATGGAACATATGTGGAATAGGTATGTATGGAATGTGCTTGCAACATCTCCTTGAAACATATGCAACATACCTTTGTTATTTGTGTTTCAATGCGTGTATGTTAGATGTTCATGCTTGGTAATGCAAGTGCGTGTTGATGTCACTTCTTTCATTTGTCTCACATCACTCTCTATCTACAGTGCCCCCTCAAAAAGTTTTATGAAGTTTGGAATCAAAAAGTCACATGAAATGATAAGTTATATTCCTATTGGAAGGGAATGATAAAGTGAATGGAATTATAGATCATCAACCAAACCCTGCAACCTTGCCCAAATGACTCTAGATGAACTTCACAACAAAAGTCATGAAGGGTTCATGTTGAGCAAATGCCAAGAAAGTGCCCCAATTGGTCTAAAACCCTAGATTGGGCCTTATTAAGTTGCTCCTTTGACCAAATTGAAAGTTTGACTTATGTATAAGTTATGAGGTTTGACCTTAAACAGAAGTTGTAGTTCATCTTGTGTAGAACAAACTTTGTTTAATGGTCAAGAGCTTGTTTGGTCCCTAACCTAGTCAAATAGAGCTCACAACAATCAAGTCAATGCTGTTTTGAAGCTCCAAAAATTTTCAAGTGTTGGTCTGCAGTACAGTTTTAGAGTATGTGACTTTGGAGCCCTGTGGATTGAAAACCATGGCAATCCAGACCAAACTTGTATAATAAAAGTTGGAGATTACATGTAGCTCTACAACTTTTATTAGTGAAGTTTTTCCAAACACCTAGCGTATTAAGAGTTAGAAGGGGGAGAAGAATATAATTTCAGTCGGCTTGCAACTGAACTGCCGGATTTAGTTTCGGGTACCCATATTTGGAGCCTTAAATCTTCCTAACTAGGCTAAGCTAGACGAAGGTTCTTTAATAAAAACTGTAGTTTAGTTTTCGTAGAATAAACTTTGTTCAAAAGTCAAGATCTGTTTTAGTCTCTAACCCAATATAACAGAGCCCCCAAGTTGGAACTCGGTGCTGTTTTCAAGATCCCGAATTTTGGCTAAGTCTGAGAACTGGATTTCGTCAGTTTTAGTTTCATTGTAGCTCTCTTTGGGAATTAATATCTCTTAAACCATTTTGAATAGGACCAAACTCGGGGATTCGGCCTTATCCATCCGGTCTCGACCCGGCCTCGACCCAACCTTGATGCTCGGCACAGTTCAACGACAAGGGAAGGACGGTGTGGCACGGCGCTCCGGGTCATTTCGCCGTCTCGTCTCCCACGACGCCATGGTGTCCAGGGATGGCCGGCCATTCCTAGAGCACGTCGCTACGGTCAGCTCAACAGGAATCGACAAAACATAACCTCAAGGCTCCCCGTTGTCTTGGCCTCCTCTCGCCCTATAAAAGGGCAGGCCAGGGTTCTACAACGGGGAGAGGGACAACAAAGAAAAACAAGAGACAACAGGCAAGACGCAAGATAGAGATCGATATCTGAAGCAATCACCCTTGTCCTCTTTTTCCTCTCTTTGAGACTTGGGCTCGACGCCCTCTCTCGCATGCTTGTAACCCCTACACGAGCACTTCGGTGCAAGGAAATACAAACTTCTCCCCCCTGCTGGACGTAGGGCCTTCTTTTGCCTGAACCAGGATAACCCCCCGTGTGTTCTCCTTGCATCACCATCTAGGAAAGAGACACGCAGCATTTACTCGTTGGTTTAGGACCCCCTCGGGTCCGAACACCGACAGTTGGCGCGCCAGGTAGGGGATCGCTGCGTGCCAACGTCGCTTTCTCGCCTTTTTTCCTGGATGGCTGACCCCGAACGCCCTATTCCGTTGGCCATGGTGATCTGGTTCGGGAGTTTGGAGTTCATGTCGCTTGGCTACGGCTACGATATGGTCCTACTTCCACCCAGGCACCCAACCGACGAGGACTATGAGCTCTCCCAGCCCGGGGGAGCAATCCGCCGGTACCGTCGCTCTAGGCGGGCGTGGGCCGCCCAACGATGACGAGCCCGGTACAACCACCGTCTTCACCTCGCAGAGGGTGATGGGATCCCCCGGTCTAGCACCCCCCAGCCAGGCACCGGCCCAGATCTCCTTGTGGAAGGTTTGGGTAGGACGAGCTTGACTGAGGGTAACATGCTGACGGAGAATCCCGCCGCTCCCTCGTCCGGTGAGACACCACTGTCCGGAGCATCTATTTCGGCACGGGCAGCAACATCTCCATCACCATTCCCGTTTGGGCTAGACTCGGCTGCCCGAGTATACGCATCTTCCGTGAGCACTCGCATGAGTACTTATGAGGAACTCCCCGGGCACCATCTACGCTCCACTCTGGACCTCATTGCATCCACACCGCCTTCTGATTATCAGGACTCTACAGAGACACCGGAAACAGAGCCCCATGTGACTGCTTCTCAACATCGCAACCCCAGTGACGATTTGCAACGGCCACACATTCCCCCGTCATACTACTACTTTGGCGCTCCTAACTCCGACTCGGCTGACGACACCTATGATCTGACCCGCGAATGCTTCAACATCGATGTTGAAAGCACTTCGGAATCAGAGGACGAAGAGCCAGTCGAAGGAAGGCACACGCCACCTGCTGAGCGAGATGACCCTCAGTTCCTTGCGGATCAAGGAACGCCGCTCGAGCAGATTCGTGAGTTGCAGGACAGGCTTGACGAGGAACGGGAAAACCTGGATCTACTCCAACAAACCCTCGAGCGTGAGCGTGCGGAACGCGCACTTGGCGGAAGAGCTCGTGAGAGAGATCGCGACGTCAACCGTCGCATCAACGAGGACCGGGTGGTCGACCCCCCGGTTTTCGCTCGAGCAGCCAGAACATCATCGCCGCCGCCATGCTCCTCCACAACATGCCCGAGCCATCAAATCCCGACACCCGTCAGGCTCGAGATGAAATCCAAGAACTCCTCAAGACCGCTGCCATGCAGCAGGCCGAGAGCTCTGCCTCAAGGCGACACGAGGCAGCCTCGGAGCGGATCATCGAGCCCTCCCAATAGGAGAGAGAAGCCTCGGTTCACCCCGAGCCTGCCCAGCGAAACTGGGTAGCTCCGGCCCCTGAGCCCACCACCAACGACCACGAGCCTCGAGACACCTGTGGCAACACCGTCGAGCGCCGCACGTGCAAACACGGTGATGGCGTGCCTCGAGGCTACCACGTCCACAGGGGCGGACGCTACGACAGTTTGGAAGATCGTAGCCCTTCACCCGAGCCCCCGGGTCCTTGGGTCTTCAGTAAGGCTATCCGTGAGATGGTGCTCCCGGCTCGGTTTCGCCCCCCCACGACTCTCACCAAGTACAACGGCGAAACCAAACCCGAACTTTGGCTTGCCGATTTCCGCTTGGCGTGTTAGCTGGGCGGGGCCACCGACGACCGAGTCATCATTCGACAACTCCCCCTGTTCCTCTCCGACACTGCCCGAGCCTGGCTCGAGGATCTCCCACCTCGATAGATCCACGACTGGGACGATCTCGTAAGGGTGTTTGAGGGAAATTTCAAGGGGACCTACATGCGCCCTGGCAACTCGTGGGACCTCTGGAGCTGCAAGCAGAAACCAGGTGAATCCCTCCGGGATTACATCCGGCGCTTCTCCCGGCAGCGTACCGTGCTCCCCAACGTCACCGACTCCGACGTAATTATGGCCTTCCTCTCTGGCACCACCTGTAAGGAGTTGGTCCGAGAATTGGGCCATAACACTCCACTCACTGCCAACGGGTTGATGGACATTGTCATCAACTTCGCCGCCGGCGAGGAGGCGGTTGGTGCAATCTTTGGTGGTGACCCGGAAAGGGGGAAGCAGAAGGTCGATGATCCCGCGAGCTCCACCCGGGGCTCCAAGAGAAACAACCACAAGAAGAAGAAAGGCCAGTAGGGCAAGCTCGAGGCCCCAGCCGATGAGCTCGTCGCTGCTACCGAGCACAAGAAGCCTCGAGGTCCCCCCGGCGGGGGCATCTTCGACAAAATGCTCAAAGAGCCGTGTCCCTACCACAAGGGACCCACTAACCATAACCTCGAAGACTGTCATATGCTTCGCAGGTACTTTGGGGGTGCCAGCGTCAAGAAGGACGACAAGAAGGAGGACCCTAAGAGTGACGACAAGGACGGGGGATTCCCCGAGATCCGCGACTGCTTCATGATCTATGGAGGGCCCTCGACCCGCCTCTCGGCGCACCAGCGCAAGCGAGAACGGCGTGAGGTTTTCTCCGTACAAACGACAGTCCCCCGCTTCCTTGATTGGTCTACGGTGGCCATCACTTTTGACCGTGACGACCACCCAGACTACGTCCCCAACCCGGGAGTCTATCCGCTCGTTGTTGACCCCGTCATCGCCAACACACGCCTCACCAAGGTGCTCATGGACGGCGGAAGCAGCCTCAACATCATCTACTCCCAGACCCTCGACCTTCTGGGGGTCGAGAGAGCGCGCCTCCAACCTAGCGTCGGGGGCTTCCACGGAGTCGTGCTAGGGAAACGGGCAGAACCCCTCGGATGGGTCGATCTGCCTGTTTGTTTTGGCACACCGGCCAACTTCAGAAAGGAGACTCTCACTTTCGAAGTGGTCGGATTCCATGGAACGTACCACGCTATCCTAGGGCGCCCATGCTACGCCAGGTTCATGGCAATCCCGAACTACACCTACCTCAAGCTCAAGATGCCAGGCCCAAACGGTGTCATCACTGTAGGGACCTCATATGAACATGCCTACGAGTGCGACGTCGAGTGCGTCGAGCACGGCAAGGCTGTTTTAGAGTCGGCAATCTTGGCTACAGACCTCGACGGCCTCCCCAATGCGATTCCCGACCCAAAACGCCATGCCGGCAGCTTCGAGCCCGCGGAAGATGTCAAACTCGTACCCCTCGACCCCGCTGATCCCAAGGGAAAGGCGCTGAACGTCAGTGCCACCCTTGATCCTAAATAGGAAGCAGTGCTCGTCGACTTTCTCTGCGCAAACGCCAACATCTTTGCGTGGAGTCCCTCGGATATGCCGGGCATACCCAGGGAAGTCGCCGAGCACGCCTTGGAGATCCAGGCCGGATCCAAACCGGTGAAGCAACGCCTGCGTCGCTTCGATGAGGAGAAGCGCATGGTCATCGGCGAGGAGATACACAAGCTGTTGGAGGCCAGATTCATCAAGGAGGTTCATCATCCCGAGTGGCTAGCTAATCCTGTATTAGTTAGGAAAAAGAGTGGGAAATGGAGGATGTGTGTAGACTATACCGGTTTAAATAAAGCATGTCCAAAAGTTCCCTTTCCTTTGCCACGCATTGACCAAATCGTTGATTCTACTGCGAGATGTGAAACTCTCTCATTCTTAGATGCATACTCCGGCTACCACCAAATCAAAATGAAGGAGTCCGACCAGCTTGCGACTTCATTCATCACCCCATTCGGCATGTATTGCTACGTTACGATGCCCTTCGGTCTCCGAAACGCGGGGGCTACGTACCAGCGATGCATGCAGCACGTTTTCGGAAAGCACATCGGGTCGACCGTCGAGGCTTATGTCGATGACATCATTATCAAAACCAAACAAGCCGACGATCTGGTCAACGACCTCGACGTCACGTTCAAATGCCTCTGGGCAAAAAACATCAGACTCAATCCAGAGAAATGCGTCTTTGGCGTCCCACGAGGTATGCTTTTAGGGTTCATCGTGTCTAAACGCGGCATCGAGGCCAACCCTGAAAAAATCTCTACAATAACCAAGATGGGCCCTGTAACAGAACCGACCAAATTATAAGAGCACAAGTACAAAAACAAGCACCGAAACGCTCAAATTTTCGAACTTGAGCCCATATAATCCCGGTAGTCAATCGAAACCACGAAGGATTTCAAACCAACTTGCTTACAACCAAGATCGCATCATTCAACATACAACATCATACGTTACATTTCGCAAGTAGTTCCGAAATAAGTTTACGCACACGGAGTCACAAATATTACAAACCAAGTTTATAAAGTAGCGGAAGCAAACACACACCAGTTGTTTAACTACTGCCAGTCTTGTTGATCAACAACCCGCAAAAGCATCAGGAAAGTACATAAAGGATGATCACGCCCTAGTGATCTAGTCTTCGTCACCCGCAGGGTGGAGACAATTTTTGCAGAAGCCTTGGTAGAGCATATCATCTGCAACAGGAGGGAATAAACCCTGAGTACTGGAATGTACTTAGCTAGACTTACCCGTCGAAAACCAGAAATAAGATGACACCAAGGATTATGCAAGGCTTTCACAAGAGGCTAGCTGACATCACATTTTTGCATAAAGGCATAAGTAATTGAGACTCTTATAACCTGTACTAGCAGTTATTTTTAGCATTTACCTGTCATCTATCTTAGCACCTGTACTAAACATGCACTTGATTATAATCAAACAATTATCATCATTATATCCAGAGCAGGTATGAATTGTGGCAACATTGTATCATTCCCTTAACCACCGGTTCATTTAATGAGATCAACGTTGCCGCTGCTCAAGTCAAGTGCTCACTAATCGGGAGTGACGGCGATTCGAATCGAATTCCTATCCAGCTGGAGGGGTATTTCTAACACTCACCGAGTCATGCCTGGCGAAGGCTGCTCAGGTCATCTTTTGTACAGTTCAGGAATCGCGGGCCCGAATAATGTCGCGTCCCCAAGGGCGACACTCTGCCAGGTGATAGGGACTCTAACCCCCCCTTGGTCTCACGCCAATGTCCCCAAGCACATCCTTTCTCTCCTCCAAGATGCAACCTACCATTCGATTCCCGGCCTGAACCATACTACTCGACTTCGCGGTCGGAACGACTTATCCGGCCAACTAAGTGTTAGACTGCGTTCAACATGACTCAAGGACGTACAGCGAAGCGGTCCTTAAACGACTCAGACGGGCATAGCTCCACACCCAAGACGTGAAGTGTCTTGCGGCTGTACTATCGAACTCCCGCCCGGTCTCAATTTCATTTTAAGACATGGTTCCATCCACGGTAGCCATAAAGCCACTCGTGACTCCTTCCTACATCTCGCGGATGACCGGAAATCACCCGACTTCTACCGAACTAAGCAGGGCTAAGCATTGACACGTGCCTAAACCTAATATAGGATTAAGTACGATATCTGGACAAGGACAGGTATAATGCAACAATTGTTTTCATACAACTCCTACAACTTAATGCAGTAAACAATTAAAAGTACTCATGATTAATTTATAAAACAGTAGGTTCAGCATGCACCGGGGCTTGCCTTTCAGAAAGGTCGAGGGCCGGTGGTCAGGACACTCAGGCAAGTCTTCAGCGGCGTCTCCTCCGCCTGGTTCCGCTGGCTCCTCTGGCTGGTCCTGGATTTCCTCCGGAATCACAGGCTCGAATTCGAGGAGAGTTACCCCCTCCGGAACACCTATTGCATGAGTGCACAATAAATATCATGGGTGCATAATGGTGCAACATGCTCGGGATGAAATGCATTTTAGAAATAAAACAATAATCTCATCATGTTACTTTATCAGTACGTGCAAATCTCTTCTCCGGTGGAGAAGTACTTACCTAAGCTACTCAACCTAAGGTATAGTTGTTCATCTTCAGTTAAGGCCCTAACACCTAACAAACACAAGAGTGGCATTATTTAGGTTACCACATCCAACCCAAAATATCACAGTAAGACATTCTGGACAGCAGCTACTTGTTTCTAACATAACTGGAGATTCCCAACTCCAAAAGATATGGTCTAAGACAATCTGGAAAGCTTATGCAATGCACCACAAAATATTTTCAGACCACAACACTTAATTCCAAAGTTTACCTAGTCGAAATTCCAAAGTTTCAGAATCTGTCCTCCCCAAACAGAGAGCAGCTAATTCCGGATTGTCACTTAAAACAGCAATAACTCCTAAACTACTAAGCCAAATGCTCCCAAATTTTGACACAAGCTAGTTTATCAAGTTTACTACAATTTTGGTATTCACAAGTTTTCCAGCAAACACTTTCATTAAGGTTCAAACCTAAAGATACTACCAGCTGTCCAGAAAACCTAGAATTGCAAAGATTAAATATTTATTTATGTGGCAAACATTCTCTAAGACCAAACTAATGTTACTACAAGTTCACAAAGGTCACAAAAACACCAGAAAGTAAGGTGTGCCCACCTAGAATATTTATTTAAATTCATTTCTTAATTTACTCAATTAATTAAGTGGGATTTTAAACATATATGTAAACTGCTCCTACAATTCTACAAAAATTACAGGAGACTCTCTGACCCACAAAGAGGCTACTGTAAAAATTTGAACTAAATTTATTCACAGGAACTTCCTACACAAAATTCACAAGCCCAAAAGGCTGATTTTTGTATAAATAACAAAGCATAGTAAAAAGTGTCAAACAACATATTTCCTAATTTTCTTAGACACTCTAGGGTACCAAGACATTCTCCAAAAATTTATATGAACAATGCACATATAGAAAAATTACACAATTTCATTTAAGCATTTCCTAAAATAACCAGATAGCATTATAACTTGAAAAGTACTTAAGCACTACTGCCCAAATTTTTACCAGAGCTAGAGCAAGTATAAATTAGCCTACCCACCAAATTTCATAATTTTTGGAACACTAAAACTCAAGATATAATTTAAACAAGTTTGCATATGATTTGAAACCCATTTCAAAGACCTATTTAAATATCCCAGAAAACAAACATCACATAGCAAATTCATATTTTTCTAAAATACTGCACACCCTGTAGATCTCAACAAAATTTATCTCATAATTTTTGGGCAAGTAAAACCCTAGATCTACATTTTCTAAACATTATCTAAAACTGTGACAGAATAAAATAAATGAAATAAATCGGATTTGTTACTGGGCCGGCCCGGGAAAAACGCGGCCCAAGACGCGCGGCGTGGCCCGCTCCGCGCGCGCGGCCTGCTCGGGCTCCCGCCCGCGCGCGTGTGACTGACCAGGTGGCCCCACCTGTCAGCGAGAGAGAGGCGGAGGGGAGGAGCTGCGGTCGCCGGAGCTCGCCGGTGGTGAGCCAGCCGACGAAATTGGACGGACTAGCATGACCACGTCATCGAACTACAACGATTGGTGGCAAGAACGGGGCGGTGGAGCAACGGAAAGGTGCTCGCCATCGGGCATGGCGGCACGGTGGAGGTGCGCGGCGGTACGCCGGCGACGGTGAGCCCCGACCGCCTCAACCAAGCCCGCCCCAAGTTTCCCGGGGTCACTGGAAAGCTAACTAAGGAAAAAGGAAGGGATGAGAAGGGTGGAGCTGCTCTGCCCACGGCGGCCTCAAACTCCGGCGAGGTCCCGAACACGGCCGTGGTGGCGGAAGCGAGCAATGTGGCCTCACCTTCGCTCAAACACTCCCGGAAAGGGGTGGAGGTGGTAGAGGAAGATGCTGCGGGGTCGCTGGCGGGAGGAATTGAGCCGAGGCTCGACGACGACGGTGCATGAGCGCGAGGAAGCCCGCGGCGGCAATGGCGCCTCGGTGCTCCGCTCTGGCTCGGAGAGGCGAGAGAGAGAGGGCAGGGTGTGAGTGAGGGTGAGTGGTGGCTTCGTGGCACCTCTTGAAGACGTCGTGACCCGACGGGTGGGGCCAAGGCTGGCGTACGGCTGCCACCGCGTGGCCACGCGTCGACGACGGCCTGCGGCCGGTCGGCCACGACAGTCATGGCCGAAGTCTGACTTAACTGAATCGCGTCTGAAACGATGACTGACAGAGCGATTTTGAGTTCATTTTACTCCTAATCCAGCGAGAACCAGGTATGGGTGCTGTTGGCAATGTTGTAGAGCTACATGAGGACTACAAGTTTGTAAGAGACATCATGGGCTGGTTCGGCTTAGTTGGTGAGATATAGTGACCTCAAGTGGTGCCCGGTGAAACTGAAACGCAGTTTCAGAGATAAACGCCGACTGAAACCCTAACTTCTTGACACTATATCTCCTAAACTATTGAGAACCAGGTGATGGTGATATTGACAATATTGTAGAGCTATGTGTGGACAACAACTTTGTCAATTGGCTCAAGGACTGGTTTGGCCTAGTTTGTGAGTTACAAGTTGCTAAAGTGAGGTACTGTGAAATAGTTTTCAGCTCCACACTTAGCAAAAATGGCCAAGTCCCAAAACAGCCTCTAATACTGACTTGTGGGCCATTTTGAGCATGTTCTGATCATTTTCATGAGATGGCCATATTAGAACTTTTGTTACTTATGAAATTCTCTACAACTTTGCTTAAGGTTGCTCCTCCATGCAAGATCTCTAAACTAGACTTTTTAATTGGTCAAACCAGATCACTCTAGGGGTCCAACTTAGTCAACAACATTTGGAAGGGCAATTTGGTAATTTTGGTCAACATGAACATTGCTCTACTACTTACCCTAAATGTAATTAAGGTGTTATAAGACCTAATTAGCCACTCTACACATTGGTTGCACAAAATTCCTAGTGTCACATACTTTGGCACAAGTAATTCAATACTTTCACCCAAATGTTGCAAGCTCATGTTGCACATGTTGCATGAGTGTGTTGCACAACACTTGCTAATTATGTTACACTAAAGTGGTTGACATATCTCACAAAGGAAATTGCACATAAGGTACTTGTGTGTTGCACACTACTTACTTCTTACTTCACATGAAATATAAACATAATATAAGCTTATGCATGAAATGAATGATGCTTGCTTATGCTCATGCAAATGCAATGCAATTAAGGAGCTAAACACCTGAGGTGTTACAGCCCTCCCCTCTTATAAAAATCTCGTCCCGAGATTTGGAAAGCATACCATTTTTCATAGAATTCCTTATAACCATCCCACAAATAGTCCTCCCGTTCCCAAGCAGCGTCGCTTTCACTACCCTGATTACTCCACATTACTTTATACCATTTAACCACTTTGCTTCTAGTTACTCGTTCCTGAGTATCTATCACTCGGACTGGCTTTTCTTCGTAAGTTAAATCGGATTCTAGTCTGATGTCTCCTAAAGGGACTCTTTCCTCGGGAACTCGAAGACACTTTTTGAGCTGAGATACATGGAAGACGTTGAATATGGCACTCATTTCAGGAGGTAACTGGATTTTGTACGCAACAGCTCCACTCTTGCCTATGATCTGGAAAGGACCCACGTATCTTGGCGCAAGTTTCCGCTTAACACCAAAACGTTGGACACTCTTCATTGGAGAAACTTTCAGATAAACGAAGTCTCCAACTTCAAACTCGAGCGGTTTTCTACGACGATCAGCATAACTTTTCTGTCTAGCTTGGGCTGCAGCCATATGTTTTTGGATGGTACGGACTTGTTCCTCAGCTTCATGAACAAAATCAATACCATAATACTTTCTTTCACCAGCTTCTACCCAATTTAGTGGGGTTCTACACTTACGACCGTATAAAGCTTCGAATGGGGCCATCTTAATACTCTCTTGGTAACTATTATTGTACGAGAATTCGGCTAGAGGTAACCATTTTTCCCAAGAACCCTTGGATGATATTACACATGCCCGCAACAGATCTTCCAAGATTTGGTTAACCCGTTCCGTCTGTCCTGATGTTTGGGGGTGATAAGCAGAGCTTCTCACTAACTTGGTCCCCAGAAGGTGATGCAAGTGCTCCCAAAAGCGAGCAGTGAACTGGGGACCACGGTCAGATATGATAGTATGAGGTATCCCATGGAGCCGGACTATCTGATTGAAGTATAACTCAGCATAGTCAGTGGGACGATAGTCCACCCTAACTGGAATGAAGTGAGCTGACTTGGTTAGGCGGTCTACAATTACCCAGATAGAGTTATGATTTTTGACAGTAGGAGGAAGTCCGACAATGAAATCCATACTTATCTCTTCCCATTTCCAACCTGGGATAGAAAGTGGTTGAAGCAACCCAGCTTTCATATGCACAGCTTTAACCCTACAGCAGGTGTCACACCTAGCCACATATGCAGCTATCTCTTTCCGCATCTTGGTCCACCAATAGTATGGCTTCAAATCATAATACATCTTATTGCTGCCAGGATGGATGGACAACTTAGAGGAGTGTGCTTCAGACATAATATCATTTCTAAGCTCTCGGTCCTTAGGCACAACTAATCTATCCTTGAACCATAGTACACCTTCTTCATCTACCCTGAACTGTGTAGTTTCTTGCTCTTTCATCTTACGCTTGATGTGGAATATACCAGTGTCAGTCTTTTGGAGCTCAATAATTCTGCTTTTGAGAGTACAACTGACAGTGATGTTGTACAAGACTGCTGGATGCAGAAGGCGAGATCGATGAAAATCAGTTTCAACTAGGGAATGGCAATGAGACTTACGGCTTAAAGCATCCGCAACCACATTTGCCTTGCCAGGATGATAGTGCACTTGAAGGTTATAATCCTTAATCAACTCGAGCCATCTTCATTGACGCATATTTAACTCAGGTTGGGTGAAAATGTATTTGAGGCTTTTGTGGTCTGTGTAGATATTGCAAACATTGCCCAGCAGATAGTGCCGCCAGGCTTTCAAAGCATGAACAACTGCGGCGAGTTCCAAGTCATGTGTTGGATAATTCACCTCATGTTTCCGAAGTTGTCGAGAGGTATATTTAATTACTCGGCCTTCCTGCATCAGAACACCTCCCAAACCTATGCCTGAGGCATCACAATAAACATCAAATGGTTTCTCGATATCCGGTTGTGCCAAAACTGGAGCTGAGGTTAGGAGAGTTCGCAGTTTGTGAAAAGCCGCATCACACTTAGGAGTCCAGACAAACCTGGTGTCTTTTTGCAGCAACCGAGTCATTGGCTTGGCTATTTTGGAAAAATCCAGGATGAAGCGATGATAATAGCCAGCCAAACCAAGGAAACTCTGGACCTCGTGAACCGAGATAGGAGCCTTCCAGTTCAGTACTTCTTGTACCTTGGCGGGGTCCACCATAATTCCTCCATCGGACAACACATGCCCAAGGAAAGGTACTTCTCGAAGCCAGAATTCGCACTTACTGAACTTTGCATATAGTTGATGTTCACGAAGCCTTGTGAGGACTATACGCAGATGTTCAGCGTGATCTTCCTCATTTACCGAATATATCAGGATGTCATCAATAAATACCACCACAAACTTGTCCAATTCGGGCATAAACACCGAATTCATCAAGTACATAAAGTGTGCGGGGGCATTTATCAAGCCGAAAGACATAACAAGATACTCATAAAGACCGTATCTGGTAGAAAAGGCTGTCTTTGGAACATCTTCCGGGCGGATTTTAATTTGATGGTAGCCAGATCTTAGATCGATCTTGGAGAAAACTTTAGCTTTAGACAACTGATCGAACAAGATGTCGATACGTGGTAGAGGGTACTTATTTTTGACAGTGACTGCATTGAGAGGTCTATAATCTACGCACATCCGCAACGACTGATCCTTCTTCTTTACAAAGATAGCAGGACATCCCCACGGCGACGAACTAGGACGAATCAACCCCTTCTTCAAAAGTTCATTCAATTGCACCTTAAGTTCAGCGAGTTCATTTGGAGGCATCCTATAGGGTCTCCTAGAGATGGGCGCCGTGCCAGGCAACAAGTCAATTTTAAATTCCACATCCCGATCTGGAGGGAGTCCCGACAAATCATCGGGAAAAACGTCCAGAAACTCATTTACTATGGGAATTTCAGCCAACGCCTTGGCTTGCACAGCATGCACTTCCCCAGACAAATCAACTTTTCTGGGAAGTTGTACCAGAAAACCCTTTTGATCTGTAGGATCTCTGAGCATAACTACCCGAGTGGATGTATCGATGAGTACCCCATTCTGACTCATCCAATTCATGTCCAAAATAACATCTATGCCTAAGCCCGGCAAAACCACTAAGGCAAGCGAGTACTTTCCCCCTTCTATCTCAAGCTCAAGATTCCCCACTACTTTATTTGTGGAAATATTCCCACTTGCTGCGCTAATACAATAACCCCCACCTTCAACAGTATGCAATTTGTGTGCAAACTCTGATGCAAACTTAGGACTGATAAAGGAATGCGAAGCACCTAAATCAAAAAGCACCACTGCAGGGTGTTGGTCAACTAGGAACTTACCAGCAGTGACAACCTCACCAGATGGGATTTCCTCAATACTGTTATAATGAGTGTGCCCTTGACGGCCACCTTGGTTGACATTTTTCTTAGGGTAAGGACAGTTCCTGGACCAATGGCCTGGCTTGTTGCAGTTCCAGCAAGGCATGTTGCTAGGAGGAACACTGGAGCTGCTCTGACCAGAATTTCGCTTTGGCAGAGCGACGGTATATGCCTTGCGAAACCCAGTCTTCACTGGCGCCTTCTTTTGCGGGGGGCGGAACTTAGCACTTGTGGCAGGAGGTCGAGGAGGAGCCCTCGGGGCAGCTGGAGCTCGAGACTGTGAAGCACCTGCCTCAAGTGCCCTCTTGCGGCTCTTAGAAGCAGCATAGATAGAGTTATTGTTCTCTTGAGTCAGAGCATCACTGATAAATTCATTGAAGGTAGTGCACTTGCTAGTGCCCATAGTCTTCATCAGCTTTGGGCTGAGGCCTCTTTTAAAGCTAGCAATTTTCTTAGAATCGGTATCCACAAACTCCGTGGCATACCTTGCTAGGTTGTTGAAGGATTGCAAATATTCAGTCAAACTTTTATTGCCCTGCGACAGCCTCATAAATTCTGTGTGCTTGATAGCCATAAGACCTGGAGGAATATAGTTCCCACGGAATGCGGCCTTGAACTGGTCCCAAGCAATAGGGACATTTGCAGGCAGTGTCGAACGATAGTGGCTCCACCAAATACCCGCTGGACCATGTAGTTGGTGAGAAGCATATTCAGTTTTCAGCTCATCGGTCAAGCGAAGCAGACGAAACTTTTGTTCAATAGTGTTCAACCACTCATCAGCTTGTAGTGGTTCCTCCGCCTCCTTAAAGAGCGGGGGCTTAGTATCAAGAAAGTCCTTGAAATCACTGTACTAATTGGGTTCTAGGCCCTGGCGGCCATGACGAGCCTCCCGGTTGGCAAGCTGGCGCATAGCATCTGCCAGCATGCGCTGCCCTTCGACCACGGTCTGCATCAGATCAGCCGGGGTAGGTGGTGGCGGAGGGGGTGGCTGTTCCTCATCCTCATTGCCACGACCCCGACGGAGATTGTACGACATCTGCAAAATGCATAGCCAATGAGCACTGACGATATGGGAAGTTTGTAGATGAATTATTGTAAATATGTCAAACTGACTTCATGAAATTGACTTCTCAAAATAATCATGGCACAATAATTCATCACAACCGCACAATCCATTCAAGCGGATCAATTTGGCGCAATCATGCGAGAGAATCCAACAAGATGTACTTTGATAAAGGCTCACACACAAGGAGCACAGCAGTTACTGAACCGTTTACACCAAAATCTACGTGATTTTTGATCTTTCGCCCGGTACTTGGATTCGATTTCAAAGTTTTTAGTTGACTGAGAAAGCTACTTCAAACTAACCACAAGGAGACTTCTCAACGGTGGAGTTCCATGGTGGATCATGACTAGCCACCTCGATACCAGCGCGTGCCAAGCAGCACAGCCTTATGTCGCGCGCCATAGGAGGCCCTCGGTTTCGTCGCGGCACCGAAGGGTGCTAATCGTGACACCATCATCGAACGCAACACAATAAGACATCCAATTGCGATCGAAATTAACAGGTTCCAACTAAACATCCAGGAAACATAGGGTTCGACCTTACATCCCAAAAGTCAAGTTATTACAACGTCTCACTCCAACATAGGGAGGGCACAAAAGACAACCCTAACATTATAGCTACGTGATAACTACTCTAAGCATCGTCCTCAGAGTCGGTGTCAAGGATCTCCCCACCGTCCTCATCACTAACAGGCTCTAACTCCTCATCTTCTTCTTCTTCTGGTTCTTCTTCTGGTGCTTCTTCGGGTGCGGCATCTTGGGGCCCATTGACCTCCACTTCATCATCATTTCTAGCCATGAAGATTCCTGAACCCATGTCCTCATCTGCGTTGATATTTCTAGGCAGCAGAGGATTAAGCTGGTTGTTCAGGCGGTGCACTTCTTCATGAAGATTGTCATTGTATTCTTCAGCATTCTCCAACTGTTGCTCGAGCTCAAACTGACGAGCTCTCAGAATGTTCTCCTCGTGCCAGGCTTCATCCCTCTGGTTCATGACACGGACCAACATGCGTTGACAGTTGCGGTTTGCTACTGTCAACCTCTGGACTGCAAGGGTTTCCTGGTCACGATCACGGATCACTTGCTCCAGTTGCTGACGCGCTGCATTCCTGGCAGCAGTCACTTCAGCCAACTCTGCCCTCAGCCTTTCCACCTCAGTAGGCTCAGGGCGGGGCTCACGTGGAGCGAGCTGGTGACGAGGTGCCCTGCCCCCAGTGGACTTGCGAGCGGTCCTCTTGGTACGTGCCATCTGTAGCAACAAGATACGACTTAAAGTGAGGATCATTTAGGGGATACGAAATTTAATTTAGTCGGGAGTACTGAAATTTTTAAGGAGGGAGTAAATGATATGTATGATATAATTAAACATGATGCATGCAAGTTCCGTACGCCCTCTCACCTTAGTAGAAACCTAAAGTTCTAATGCTAGGCGGTGGCATACATACGTTCTCTCATATAAGCGAAACTATCGGTCTACTCGTTACGCTGTTAGTGTACCTGCAGAAAAATCTCATTTCAGCCCAACAGTTTCCCAATATAAGCACACAAGAAAGCAGTAATTTAAATACTTTCCATATACACATCCCCTGATGTATATACTTTAGTATCAAAGCTACCCGATATAAAGGTTCCCACAATTAAGTGCTTACGTAATTACATGGTTTAAACATGTAAGTATGCAAGTCACCAAAACTACTCTCCCCTAGATCGCCGGTTGGATGATCATGCTCTCACAACTCACACTTACCAGAGCGTCGAGGCAATTGATCCATACATTACCACCCAAGTGGATGGCATCCATACAATATCACGTCGTATGGACGACGAAACAAAAACAAACAAGGCCCCCAAGTTAGTCTTTATAATAAGCCACCTAAGAGTCCTTATTTGGGCTAAGGGATGTGATCACTGGCATACCTATGAAAATAATTTTTAGAAATTTTAACCCTTTTTCATAATCAAATACTTTTTTTTAATTACTCGTACGATGTGTTTAATGTTGAATTATGCTCCGGTACCAGCACGCCCAAGTGATCTGGTCTTCGTCACCCGCAGGGTGGAGACAATTTTTGCAGAAGCCTTGGTAGAGCATATCATCTGCAACAGGAGGGAATAAACCCTGAGTACTGGAATGTACTCAGCTAGACTTACCCGTCGAAAACCAGAAATAAGATGACACCAAGGATTATGCAAGGCTTTCACAAGAGGCTAGCTGACATCACATTTTTGCATAAAGGCATAAGTAATTGAGACTCTTATAACCTGTACTAGCAGTTATTTTTAGCATTTTTCTGTCATCTATCTTAGCACCTGTACTAAACATGCACTTGATTATAATCAAACAATTATCATCATTATATCCAGAGCAGGTATGAATTGTGGCAACATTGTATCATTCCCTTAACCACCAGTTCATTTAATGAGATCTACGTTGCCGCTGCTCAAGTCAAGTGCTCACTAACCAGGAGCGACGACGATTCGAATCGAATTCCTATCCAGCTGGAGGGGTATTTCTAACACTCACCGCGCAGGCCCCTGCTAGGGTCGCACAAGCCACCTTTTCATATGATTCAGGAATCGCGGATCCGAATGATGTCGCGACCCCAAGGGCGACACTCTGCCAGGTGATAGGGACTCTAACCCCCCCTTGGTCTCACGCCAATGTCCCCAAGCACATCCTTTCTCTCCTCCAAGATGCAACCTACCATTCGATTCCCGGCCTAAACCATACTACTCGACTTCGCGGTCGGAACGACTTATCCGGCCAACTAAGTGTTAGACTGCGTTCAACATGACTCAAGGACGTACAGCGAAGCGGTCCTTAAACGACTCAGACGGGCATAGCTCCACACCCAAGACGTGAAGTGTCTTGCGGCTGTACTATCGAACTCCCGCCCGGTCTCAATTTCATTTTAAGGCATGGTTCCATCCACGGTAGCCATAAAGCCACTCGTGACTCCTTCCTACATCTCGCGGATGACCGGAAATCACCCGACTTCTACCGAACTAAGCAGGGCTAAGCATTGACACGTGCCTAAACCTAATATAGGATTAAGTACGATATCTGGACAAGGACAGGTATAATGCAACAATTGTTTTCATACAACTCCTACAACTTAATGCAGTAAACAATTAAAAGTACTCAAGATTAATTTATAAAACAGTAGGTTTAGCATGCACCGGGGCTTGCCTTTTAGAAAGGTCGAGGGCCGGTGGTCAGGACACTCAGGCAAGTCTTCAGCGGCGTCTCCTCTGCCTGGTTCCGCTGGCTCCTCTGGCTGGTCCTGGATTTCCTCCGGAATCACAGGCTCGAATTCGAGGAGAGTTACCCCCTCCGGAACACCTATTGCATGAGAGCACAATAAATATCATGGGTGCATAATGGTGCAACATGCTCGGGATGAAATGCATTTTAGAAATAAAACAATAATCTCATCATGTTACTTTATCAGTACGTGCAAATCTCTTCTCCAGTGGAGAAGTACTTACCTAAGCTACTCAACCTAAGGTATAGTTGTTCATCTTCGGTTAAGGCCCTAACACCTAACAAACACAAGAGTGGCATTATTTAGGTTACCACATCCAAACCAAAATATCACAGTAAGACATTCTGGACAGCAGCTACTTGTTTCTAACATAACTGGAGATTCCCAACTCCAAAAGATATGGTCTAAGATAATCTAGAAAGCTTATGAAATGCACCACAAAATATTTTCAGACTACAACACTTAATTCCAAAGTTTACCTAGTCGAAATTCCAAAGTTCCAGAATCTGTCCTCCCCAAACAGAGAGCAGCAAATTCCGGACTGTCACTTAAAACTGCAATAACTCCTAAACTACTAAGCCAAATGCTCCCAAATTTTGACACAAGCTAGTTTATCAAGTTTACTACAATTTTGGTATTCACAAGTTTTCCAGCAAACACTTTCATTAAGGTTCAAACCTAAAGATACTACCAGCTGTCCAGAAAACCTAGAATTGCAAAGATTAAATATTTATTTATGTGGCAAACATTCTCTAAGACCAAACTAATGTTACTACAAGTTCACAAAGGTCACAAAAACACCAGAAAGTAAGGCGTGCCCACCTAGAATATTTATTTAAATTCATTTCTTAATTTACTCAATTAATTAAGTGGGATTTTAAACATATATGTAAACTGCTCCTAAAATTCTACAAAAATTACAGGAGACTCACTGACCCAAAAAGAGGCTACTGTAAAAATTTGAACTAAATTTATTCATAGGAACTTCCTACACAAAATTCACAAGCCCAAAAGGCTGATTTTTGTATAAATAACAAAGCATAGTACAAAGTGTCAAACAACATATTTCCTAATTTTCTTAGACACTCTAGGGTACCAAGACATTCTCCAAAAATTTATATGAACAATGCACATATAGAAAAATTACACAATTTCATTTAAGCATTTCCTAAAATAACCAGATAGCATTATAACTTGAAAAGTACTTAAGCACTACTGCCCAAATTTTTACCAGAGCTAGAGCAAGTATAAATTAGCCTACCCACCAAATTTCATAATTTTTGGAACAATGAAACTCAAAATATAATTTAAACAAGTTTGCATGTGATTTGAAACCCATTTCAAAGACCTATTTAAATATCCCAGAAAACAATCATCACATAGCAAATTCATATTTTTCTAAAATACTACACACCCTGTAGATCCCAACAAAATTTATCTCATAATTTTTGGGCAAGTAAAACCCTAGATCTACATTTTCTAAACATTATCTGAAACTGTGACAGAATAAAAGAAATGAAATAAATCGGATTTGTTACTGGGCCGGCCCGGGAAAAACGCGGCCCAAGACGCGCGGCGTGGCCCGCTCCGCGCGCGCAGCCTGCTCGGGCTCCCGCGCGCGCGCGTGTGACTGACCAGGTGGCCCCACCTGTCAGCGAGAGAGAGGCGGAGGGGAGGAGCTGCGGTCGCCGGAGCTCGCCGGCGGTGAGCCAGCCGACGAAATTGGACGGACTAGCATGACCACGTCATCGAACTACAACGATTGGTGGCAAGAACAGGGCGGCGGAGCAACGGAAAGGTGCTCGCTGTCGGGCATGGCGGCACAGTGGAGGTGCGCGGCGGTACGCCGGCGACGGTGAGCCCCGACCGCCTCAACCAAACCCGCCCCAAGTTTCCCGGGGTCACTGGAAAGCTAACTAAGGAAAAAGGAAATGATGAGAAGGGTGGAGCTGCTCTGCCCACGGCGGCCTTGAACTCCGGCGAGGTCCCGAACATGGCCGTGGTGGCGGAAGCGAGCAATGTGGCCTCACCTTCGCTCAAACACTCCCGGAAAGGGGTGGAGGTGGTAGAGGAAGATGCTGCGGGGTCGCTGGCGGGAGGAATTGAGCCGAGGCTCAACGACGACGGCGCACGAGCGCGAGGAAGCCTGTGGCGGCAATGGCGCCTCGGTGCTCCGCTCCGGCTCGGAGAGGTGAGAGAGAGAGGGTAGGGCGTGAGTGAGGGTGAGTGGTGGCTCCGTGGCACCTCTTGAAGACGTCGTGACCCGACGGGTGGGGCCAAGGCCGGCGTACGGCTGCCACCGCGTGGCCACGCGTCGACGACGGCCTGCGGCCGGTCGGCCACGACAGTCATGGCCGAAGTCTGACTTAACTGAATCGCATCTGAAACGGTGACTGACAGAGCGATTTTGAGTTCATTTTACTCCTAATCAAGCGAGAACCAGGTATGGGTGCTGTTGGCAATGTTGTAGAGCTACATGAGGACTACAAGTTTGTAAGAGACATCATGGGCTGGTTCGGCTTAGTTGGTGAGATATAGTGACCTCAAGTGGTGCCCGGTGAAACTGAAACGCAGTTTCAGAGATAAACGCCGACTGAAACCATAACTTCTTGACACTATATCTCCTAAACTATTGAGAACCAGGTGATGGTGATATTGACAATGTTGTAGAGCTATGTGTGGACAACAACTTTGTCAATTGGCTCAAGGACTGGTTTGGCCTAGTTTGTGAGTTACAAGTTGCTAAAGTGAGGTACTGTGAAATGGTTTTCAGCTCCACACTTAGCAAAAATGGCCAAGTCCCAAAACAGCCTCTAATACTGACTTGTGGGCCATTTTGAGCATGTTCTGATCATTTTCATGAGATGGCCATATTAGAACTTTTGTTCCTTATGAAATTCTCTACAACTTTGCTTAAGGTTGCTCCTCCATGCAAGATCTCTAAACTAGACTTTTTAATTGGTCAAACCAGATCACTCTAGGGGTCCAACTTAGTCAACAACATTTGGAAGGGCAATTTGGTAATTTTGGTCAACATGAACATTGCTCTACTACTTACCCTAAATGTAATTAAGGTGTTATAAGACCTAATTAGCCACTCTACACATTGGTTGCACAAAATTCCTAGTGTCACATACTTTGGCACAAGTAATTCAATACTTTCACCCAAATGTTGCAAGCTCATGTTGCACATGTTGCATGAGTGTGTTGCACAACACTTGCTAATTATGTTACACTAAAGTGGTTGACATATCTCACAAAGGAAATTGCACATAAGGTACTTGTGTGTTGCACACTACTTACTTCTTACTTCACATGAAATATAAACATAATATAAGCTTATGCATGAAATGAATGATGCTTGCTTATGCTCATGCAAATGCAATGCAATTAAGGAGCTAAACACCTGAGGTGTTACAGGCCCCATCTGAGATCTAAAGGGCGTATAGAGGGTCACAGGTTGCTTGCCGGCACTCAGCCGTTTCATTTCGCGCCTCGGCGAAAAAGCACTCCCTCTATACCGTCTCTTGAAGAAATCGGAGCATTTTTCCTGGACCCTTGAGGCTGAGGAGGCTCTCACAAAACTCAAGGCCAAACTCTCTAACTCACCAATCCTTGTCCCTCCAACCCTGGGGGAACCACTCCTACTCTATGTCGCCGCGACATCACAAGTAGTCAGTGCTGCCCTGGTTGTCGAATGGGCCGAGGAGGCACATACCTTGCTCGTCCAGAGGCCGGTCTATTTCATTAGCGAGGTGCTCTCAGAAACCAAGATTCGATACCCACAGATCCAGAAACTGCTATATGCCGTCGTCCTGACACGGCGCAAGCTCCGACACTACTTCGAGGGTCACCCGATTACTGTGGTTTCTTCTTTCCTCGTGGGAGAGATAGCCCAGAACCGGGAAGCCTCGGGTAGGATTGCCAAATGGGCAGTCGAACTCATGGGCCAGACCTTGTCCTATGCACCGTGAAAAGCTATCAAGTCACAGGTATTAGCAGATTTCCTGGCTGAGTGGACCGACACCCAACTCCCCCCTGCACAGCTTCAGGCGGAGCTGTGGACCATGTACTTCGATGGGTCATTGATGAAAACGGGAGCAGGCGCGGGCTTGCTCTTCGTCTCACCCCTCGGGGTTCACATGCGCTACGTCATCCGGCTTCATTTTTCTATGTCTAACAACATCGCCGAATACGAGGCGCTCATCACGGGATTAAGAATCGCCGTCGAGCTCGGGGTCTGACACCTTGACGTTCGAGGCGACTCCCAACTCGTGATCGATCAGGTCATGAAGAGCTCGAGCTGCCATGACCCCAAGATGGAAGCCTACTGCCAAGAAGTACGGCGCCTTGAGGACAAGTTTCACGGCCTCGAGCTCAACCACATCGCACGCAGGTATAATGAGGCCGCCGATGAACTAGCAAAAATCGCGTCCAGTCGAGCTACGGTTCCACCGGACGTTTTCGCAAAAGACCTTCAGCAGCCATCCGTCGACCTCGGGCCAGACGGAGGGGTTGACGGGACGTCACTCGACCCTCCACCTGAGGTAGAAGCCCCCTCGACCGGGGCTGAAGCCATGCAGGTGGAAGACTTGACCCCACCATCTGACCTCGAGCCTGACTGGCGCATCCCGTACCTTGACTACCTCAGCCGAGGGGACCTCCCCTCGGATAAGACTGAGGCTCGACGGATCGCACGCCGGGCCAAAACCTTTGTAATCATGGGCGATAGCAGAGAGCTCTACTGCCATAGCCCTATTGGTATCCTCCAACGATGCATCACAAATGAGCAAGGCAGGAACTTGCTCAGCGATCTCCACTCGGGGGCTTGCGGTCACCACGCAGCACCTCGAACCCTCGTCGGAAATGCCTTTCGACAAGGATTCTATTGGCCGACCGTGGTCTCCGATGCTGTCAAGCTAGTACGCTCCTGCAAGGGTTGTCAGTACTATGCGAGACGAACCCATCTTCCGGCACATGCCCTGCAAACTATCCCCATCACATGGTTGTTTGCCGTTTGGGGGCTCGACCTTGTCGGACCATTGAAAAGGACAACTGGCGGCTTCACCCACTTGCTCGTCGCAATCGACAAATTCTCCAAGTGGATCGAGGCCCGCCATATCACCAGCATCAGGTCCGAGCAAGCTGTGCTCTTCTTTACCGATATTATTCATCGCTTTGGGGTCCCCAACTGTATCATCATAGACAATAGCACCCAGTTCACTGGTAAAAAGTTTTTGGATTTCTGCGACAGCCATCACATCTGAGTGCTCTGGTCAGCCGTGGCCCATCCAAAAACAAACGGTCAGGTGGAACGTGCCAATGGCATGGTCCTACAAGGCCTGAAACCCAGAATCTTTGACAAACTAAATAAACATGGCAAAAGATGGGCTGCCGAGCTACCCTCGGTCCTGTGGAGCCTAAGAACAACACCGAGTCGAGTCACGGGGTTCACTCCATTCTTCTTAGTCTACGGGTCTGAGGCTATGCTCCCAACTGATATAGAATACGGATCCCCAAGGTTGAAGGCCTACAACGAAAGAAATAATGACGCCACAAGACAGGACGCCCTCGACCAGCTTGAGGAAGCCCGAGATGTGGCTCTGTTGCATTCTGCCAGGTACCAGTAGGGTCTCCGACGCTACCACGACAGACACGTCCGCAAGCGTGACCTCAATGTCGGCGACTTGGTGCTACGGCGGAACCAGAACACCAAGGGACGGCACAAGCTCACACCACCATGGGAAGGGCCGTACATCATCGCAGAAGTACTAAAGCCGGGCACCTACAAGCTATCCAACGAGAAGGGCGAAATCCTCACCAACGCTTGGAACATTGAACAGCTACGTCGCTTCTTTCCTTAAAAAGCCTCGAGGCTCTGTAATTTCTTTTTCGTCAATAAAGAATACAGCGATGTTCAAACTTTCGTTTCACAATGAGGAAGGATTGACTCTGCACTCCTAGAATCGACCCTCCCTCGGGGGCTACAAGGGGGGAACCCCCTAGTCCCCGAAAAAACTTATGCTCTTTTTTAAATTTAAGAACCGCTTCTTAGATCGACTTCGCTGCAAGAGCACCCTAAGGTTCGAAAGGGCACTTGAGTTAGGAGTATCACCTACGCCTCCGAGGCTACGGTACCTCCACTCACCCCTCACACCTTTTAGAGGTGCAACTTCACGCTAGGGAGATCTAAATATGGTTCCTAACTTTGAAAAAGAACATACCCCCTGTCGCTTAGATCAGGCTCTCACACGATTTACAAGGCCGCAACATCACCCTGAAGCTCGAGGGCAGTTGAGCCGTGAGATCACTTACGCCCCCGAGGCTACAGTACCTCCACTCGCTCCCTTACGCCAAAGGATGCAACTGCGTGCTAAGTAAATCACGCGAGAACACGATCCAAGCGATAAAGGGAAGAAAAGCTCGAATAAAACTAAATTAACCACAAACCGGTTTATGTTTCGAGTTCTTAGGGCCTTCGAGGCCACCACGACCAAAATTCAAAATACTAACTTATTACATGGGCCTTCATGCCCAGATTTGGCTCACAGGCCCTCATCGTCAGCAGGCGGAACCACCTCGGCTTCAAAAAGCGAGGCCAGACGGCTTCCAGGCTCTTCCGTGGCTTCAATCAGCTCAAGGTAGGCATCCTCGTTCTCCTCGTCCGTCCGATCTGGGTCTGTGATGAAGCCCTCAGTGACGAGCTTCATGTCGAACACAAACCCTGAACGGACAATGGCCAGCGCCCTCTTTACGCCGTGATGGAGGCCGTCCCGTATCTTCTCCCGGGCAAGGCGGCCCAGCACCACCATCCGACGGATGAAGGAGTTCCTCGGAACATCTTTCCCGGTGTCGGCATTGGGCTCGACCCCCAGGCCATCACACACGGTGGTGATCATGCCCTGGAGCAGCTGGGTCATCCGGATCTCGGCTTCGAGGAGGCTTTGGAAGGAGTTGGCAGAAGATAGGGCCTCTCGATTCTCCCTCTCCAGCTCTGAAACACGATAAACAAATTAATACCCAACACGAGGCCCTCAACGTCGTGGCCATAACAATCACACATACCCTCGATATGGGTCTGCAGGCCCATGACCTCGTTGCGAAGCCCCCCGCACGTCCGCTCGAGCCCTAGGAGGGCGCTGTCCTTGTCACTGATGGTTGCCTTTAGCGCCTCGATCTCTTGCCGAGCAGACTCGAGAGCTGCGTCCTTCTCTTGGACGGCTCCCTTCAACGTCGTGACCTTGTCCTTCAGAGCATCAGAACGAGCGGTGGCCTGCTCGACCTCGACGTTGAGGGCGTCGCGCTGACGGCTAACCTGGGAGACATCCTCCTCGAGCTCCTTCACCCGTCCCGACAGGGGCTCGAGATCCCTGCGGGCCTGGGCAGCCTCCTCCTGAGCCTTGTCCATGTCAGTGTGCATCACGGCTTCGGCCGCCCAAGCCTGCATCGCCTCCTCCTTCACCACCGCGTACGCGACGCGCAGCTCAGCCATTTCGGCGTTCCGATCGGAAAGCTGTTTCTGGGCCTCCTCGACTAGGACCCGTTGCTGAGACAGCGCGGCCCACACGCCACTCTCATCCCAGATGAAGAGTGACTTGCGGCGGGAGTACTCCTTCAGCTCCTGAACGCAATCCAAAAAAATCGAAAAGGTTAAAAAGCCGAGGGAAAAAGACACCAAGAAAACCACGGAGAAAGACGATGGGTCGATCATACCTCGGTGGCATCCTGCATACTCCGCGCGGCCTCGAACACCACTCGGAGCAACCGATCAAGGTGCTGGCGGACGCCCTCGAGGTACTCCCATCGGTGCACTTCATCTTTGTCATTCAGGACGAAGATGGGCTCGGTGTCGGGGTTCGCGGCGTCTCTAAACTGGAGGGACGGCCCCCCCACCTCGGTATCTCCATCTCTGCCCGTGCTATCGCCAGCGCGGCGATGTCGGGCCATGACAACGACGACCCGGCCGGGGCGTCTCCTGGTCCTGCGGAAGGACCGGCCTCGCCCGCAGTTCCCGCCTCTCCAACGGCCGTCGAGGCATCGGCCTGATCCGCGGCCTCGCCCCCCTCGACCCCCATCACTTGTTTCCCTTTGTCCAGGGGGGTGTCGTCGAGGGTAAGGTCCACGGTCATGGGTGCCCGCCCTCCTAAGGGAACTGGCCCCTCAACCGCCGACGCCTCCGGAGCCGGCGCCTCGAGCGACGATGGCTCCGGTACCGACACCTCGACCATTGGCATCCCCAGAGCCAGCGCCTCTTCTTCTGGTGCTCCGGTCAGGGGCTCGACCACCTCGCCCTCCACCGTACCCGCTGGCTCCGCCGACGGGTCTTGCTACGGCCGCGACCCCCTCGCCAGGGCCGCCTCCTGCCCCAACGCCGACGCCACCTCCTCCATGGTCACGTCAGCACCCGCCCGCTCCGCGCCGCGGACGGGTGCCTCGCCCATCATGACCTCGACGGCAGCCTCGGCCGTCGCCGACGACCTGGGTGCCGCCTCGACCGCACCGGGCGCCACCATCTCCGCCGGTTCGGACCCCTCCACGGCAGGATTAGGGCCAGCAACCACTGTGGCATCCGCTGCCCCCTGCCGTCGTCGCAGGCACCCCTTCGCGGCCTCGACCTGCCGGACCCAGGCCGCATCCTGCTCCATCATCCGGTTAAGGACAACGGCACTGGCCCGCAGCAACTTCACGGGGGTAGGCCCCATCGGCTCTGCCTTCCGCTTTAACCTGCAAAGTGAGAAGAAATGTCAGCCAACGGATCCAGAGAAAGACAGAATAACCAAGCAGAAACGCTTACTCGGAAATCGGCACCAAGGGCCTCGACCCCGTGCGATCCGAGCCTCCCGGGGCGGCCGATTGTGGCCTCGCAGCGGCCCCACCAGCAGGCCGGCCACTCCTTGGGGCACTGACCGACGCACCGCCCTGCGCCTTCTATGCCTCCGAGGCCAGCTGGCCTCGGGTTCTCACGCCTGCCGATGCCGCCGCCGATGACGACGCCAGTACTGCCGTCCCAGCCCCTGCCCGAGCTTGCAGGGCCTGGGCTGGTGCGGGCGTCCCCGTTGACCCCTCTTGCTGGGTCTAGGGTAAAGCGGCCCCTCCCGTTGAGGGGCCCGTCTCCTTCTCCATCTTCTCCTCCTCCTCGGACTCCTTGACCACGACGACTGAGGAGGACGCCCCCCTGATGGGCTCCAGCAGGGGGCGAATGTCGGGAAGGTCCCCTAGTCCGGTCACGGTCTCATACCACGACAGGGCGTCGTCGTCTTCGCCGCTGCTGTCGTCGTCCTCCCCCGAGATCGTCTCAGAAGGCGACGGCGCTAGGGGGACCCCGTCGATGGTCTGCTGGCGCCAGAGCTTCTTCAACGCCTCCGCCTCTTTGGCCTTGCGGATTGCCCGCTTCTTGGCCGTCTCCTTGGTTTGCTTCTTCTTGGAGGCATGCTTGCGTCGAGCCTCCCGGGCGGGCCGGTCCTCTAGGACTGGCGGACGCGTTTCCCGCAGCGCCGACAAATCCTACGCGCCGGCCTCGACCAAATCAGCGAAATCCAAAAATAAACGAAATTAGCAAACATACTAGCCCTAAGATACGTACCACGGGCTCGAACCCTTCGGTAGGTCTCATGGGGACCCGGTTGGCCTCCTCCACCTTGAAGCTCCCAACCATCCGGCGCGCTCGCCGGAGGACCTCCTCGAGGGCAAGGGATTCGTGGGACATCCGGGTCCCCTCCAGAGATGCCTCCGGAGTCATCTGGTTGAGGCGGAGACGACGCCGGCACAGCGGCATCACTCTGCAGCGATGGAAGGCCGTGGCCACAGCCGCAGCCATCAAGCCCCGAAGGCGAAGCTGCTGCAGCGCCGCCAGCAGCAGGTCCAGGCGCGGCTTCTCGGCTTCCGGCACTCCGTACGTCCAGCGATCCTCTCGAGCGGTTAGCACGCGGCCGGTGTACCTCGGCAACTGATTTTCATCGTTGCGGAGGTAGAACCAACCCTCGTGCCACCCGCTGTTCGAAGAGATGAGGCGAGCCAGGATGTACAGATCCGCCCGGCTCGACCTCACCTGCAGGACACAGCTCCCTACTCGAGCCACGCACAGGACGCCCTTCTCCCCCGCCTTCTTGGCGAAGAGCTCGGCCTTGAAAAGGTGAAGCCACAGGTTCCACTGTGGCTCCACCCCAAGGTAGCCCTCGCAGACCGCCGCGAAGATGGCGGCCTGCGCGATGGTGTTGGGGGCAAGGTGGTGAAGCTCCACCTGGTAGTAGTGGAGGAGCGCGCGCATGAAGACGGACGCCGGCATGCCAAACCCCCGCTCGTGGAAGCAGACGAAGCTCACCACGTACCGTTCAGGGGGCGCCGGCTCCCGGTGGGCAGGAGGCGGCGCGATCCACTCTGGCTGCGACCGGCTCATCCTTGGCCACAGCAACCCGTCCTCGACCAACTCTTCCAACCTCCTCTCCGTCACCGAGGAGGCGGCCCAGTCGTCGGCGGGGAGGATCTGGCTCCTTCCTGCCATCGGTGCTGTCGGAAGGGGGGTGGACGGAGAGGATGCGGTGGTGGCGGCGATGCAGGCGGAGAGCGCAATAAGGCAAGGGTTGTCTGGGGCAGAAGATTACAGGAGCGTAAGGGAACGGTGGGGAACGCAGACCCCTAGGCCTTGATTTTATATGCCCAGGCGGAAGCCCAACAGCCGCGCGAAAAGGTAGGAACAGTTTCCCACATTAAATGCACCCACCTAACCGTTTCCTTACATCTCACAGGAGTTGGGCACGTGACCGTCCCCACGTCGTAACCGTACGCCACATCGCCCACTACCGCGCTGATCTCGCCTCCCCTCCTAAAAAGACGCGCCCGGCTAACGGGCGGGGGAGGGATCCGCGGACGGATATTCCCAAATGCCTAGGAAACAGGCCCCGAGCCCGGTATGAGCCTCGAGGGAGCGGAAGCTGGCCCTCAACCAGGGTTCGACAGCTGCCCTCGAGCAATAGAGTTAGGGACGACCAAGGGTGCGCCCGTACATGGCCAGGGCTCGAGCCACGCTCTCGAGGCACCCCAGGACGTATTTGAGGCCAAAGGAGGAGGTCGACGTAGGAATCCCCTCGGGGGAGGCACCGAGCCCTCGAATCCTGTCGCAGGGAATCGAGATCCACACGACCACTTCTTGGCATCTTTGAGAGCACCTCCGGGCCACTAGCCGACCCCTAACGACTGGGGCACGGACTCTCACTTGAATTCCCCCGTTAGCAGCTCACCGGAGGCCGTCGGAACTCACCCAAACGAGGGTAGTACGACGTTCTCCACCCCTCCTCCTTTTTTCGGAAAAGGAGCGTGAGGGATGAACAGTAAAAGACGGTCCGGACTCTGATTGACCTCACGCGCGCGAGGCTCGGGGGCTCGACCGCAGAAACCTAAACCTTGAGGGATCGAAAGCTAGCCCTCGACCAGGGTTCGATAGCTGCCCTCGAGTAACAGAGTTAGGGACGACCAAGGGTGCGCCCGTACATGGCCAGGGCTTGAGCCATGCTCTCGAGGCACCCCAGGATGTATTCGAGACCAAAGGAGGAGGTCGACGTAGGAATCCCCTCGGGGGAGGCACCGAGCCCTCAAATCCTGTCACAGGGAATCGAGATCCACACGACCACTTCCTGACATCTTTGAGAGCGCCTCTGGGCCACTAGCCGACCCCTAACGACTGGGGCACGGACTCTCACTCGAATTCCCCTGCTAGCAGCTCACCGGAGATCGTCGGAACTCGCCCAAACAGGGGTAGTATGGCGTTCCCCACCCCTCCTCCTCCTTCTTGAAGGAGGAGCGTGAGGGTCGCACAGCAAAAGACGGCCGGGACTCTGATCGATCTCGTGCATGCGAGGCTCGGGGGATTGACCGCAATGAATCATTCCCCAATAAAAACGAATACAAGACCTCGGAGGAGTCTCAACACTCCACCGAGGCCTCGGGGGCTACACCCAGCGGGTGTGCTCACGCGCCCCCACCAGAAAAAATCACGACGCTACGACTCCAGTTCAAACAAACCTCTGGGAGAGTGATCACACCTCACCCAAAGGCTCGGGGGCTACTGTCGGTACCAACAGTACGGGGGTACCCACATCCATCGCTAATAAAAAACTAAAACGACTGAAACCGCAATAAAAGGCAGCCCGCCTCGACCGCGTATCCGGTCCGCCTCGTACGAGGCCCGCTCGACGGGGCGCCTCGACCGCGCTCCGGCTCCGACTCGTACGAGGCCCGCTCGACAGGGCGCCTCGACCGCGCCCCATCCCGTACAGCAAGGTACCTCGACGGCGCTCCGACCCGCGCGAGGCTCGTCCGCCCACTAGGAAAAACTCCGACTCACGTGAGCCCGGGTCGAGCGCCTCGACTCCTTCTCTTTACCTACCCCAGGACAAAAGCCATAGCATTTAATGCGGTTACCTACTACCACCTACCGGCATGGCTGCAACTAGGATCGACGTGGGAACAATGCCCGTGTCAGATCACACTGTTTTACCGCCCATCCCATGATGGGAGGTGAAAATCGTCACTGTACCCACCTTACCGCGCACTGTTTACCATCGATCACCCTCGAGGGAGGATAAGACAAGGCCCGTTCTCCACAATCTCGGGGATTCGGCCTTATCCATCCGGTCTCGACCCAACCTTGACGCTCGGCATAGTTCAACGGCAAGGGAAGGACGGTGTGGCACGGCGCTCCGGGTCATTTCGCCGTCTCGTCTCCCACGACGCCATGGTGTCCAGGGATGGCCGGCCATTCCCAGAGCACGTCGCTATGGTCAGCTCAACAGGAATCGACAAAACATCACCTCAAGGCTCCCCGTCGTCTTGGCCTCCTCTCGCCCTATAAAAGGGCAGGCCAGGGTTCTACAACGGGGAGAGGGACAATGAAGAAAAACAAGAGACAATAGGCAAGACGAAGATAGAGATCGATATCTCAAGCAATCACCCTTGTCCTCTTTTTCCTCTCTTTGAGACTTGGGCTCGACGCCCTCTCTCGCATGCTTGTAACCCCTACACAAGCACTTCGGTGCAAGGAAATACAAACTTCTCCCCCCCCGCTAGACGTAGGGCCTTCTTTTGCCCGAACCAGGATAAACCCTCGTGTGTTCTCCTTGCATCACCATCCAGGAAAGAGACACGCAGCATTTACTCGTTGGTTTAGGACCCCCTCGGGTCCGAACACCGACACTTATGGTTTGGGATTTATGAATTTTAGAAGTTTACTATCAGGTTTTGCTTATGCTCTGAATAAATCTAAATGTTTGGTTTGTTTGACCTGTGTGCATATGGAATCATGTCTTGGAGATAATAAAAAAAGTGTAGTACTTTTTCTAATATTTCCAAAATGTCCTATAGCACTAATTGTGGTGGTCGAAATCTCTAGTTATGAGCTTGCAAAGTGGAATGACAAAATCTGTCTAAATCTGGGCAGAGATGTCTTCTTTGTCTTGTTTGGCCTTGTTAGCTGTAGAATCATCTTAATATGATAATAAGAAAGTTATAGACAATGTAATAAGCTTTACATAAAGTTAATTCTTAGCCTTTTTGTGTCCCTAGAACTCTAGTTATGCAGTTTTGAATTTCATGTTAGTTTTCTATCCATGTTTGTACAGATCTGAAACATCAGCATGTTTGGCCATGTTAACCTATAATTTAGCTTTTGGTATGAATAACAAACGTGTGAAAAACTTCCTAAGCTTTCTAGAAAGTCTAGGATCACCTTTGTGGGATGTCTACAACCTCATTTATGGTTGAAACAAGTAACTACTGTGCTTGATAATAGTTGCATGAGTTCGTTTGTTTAAGCTTCTTCATGTGCTTGCTTGAAGTTATGATGTGTGTATGTATGCTTGTTATCTAATTAGTGCCATAGTTGTCACCTCATTGTTCTTGATGAGTATACGAGGGTCGAATAGCTTTATCTTAGAGCAATACTCAAGTTACATGAAATGATCTCTTGGTGTCATCTCCAATTAGGATCTTTCTCATATGTGCCTAAGCTTGTAGCCGTGGTTGCTTGCTTTGAATGTTTGTGCACCATGCCTTTGCTTGATATCTAAGGCTGAGCCTAGACCCTTAAATATTCATGTGTACCATGGTTGTCCTGTAACCACATGCGAATACCTTTGTTTGATCTACCAACCAAGATAGATTCTCTCAAACTCTTCCTTTTGGTCATAGTTGTTCGTTGCCAAGTTATAATGCCCATGACCAATTCTATGTTGGACCTCCTAGCTACTGCTCCTATAGATGTTTTGGTACAACGTTATATCTCATTGCTAGATCTTGGAATCTTGTGCTTGCAAATCGAGTAGTACCTTATCTACTCAATCTCTAATTGACATATCGATTTTTGCCCTTGAAGTTTGCTTAATCCATCCCCAACCTTCCCAAGCCTTGGCATGTTTACCAGTCTTGATCTAATGTTGTTGTCCAACATGACCAAATCTTGTGGTAATCTTTCATCTTGTCATTCTTTGGTGAACGCAAGGCGTGCGTGGAATTACACAAAAATCTCATGCTCAGTCACCATCGGCAATTGAGCTATGTTCTCTTGTGAGGTGTTTTGATGTGCGAATAGCTTCCTTGTTGATTCTAAACCTTGTGACTACCTTTGCTTGCTATCCCTCCTTGTATGGCGCTTGTTCTTACAACCCATTGGTGCCACTTGAAATTTCACTTTCGTTGTGCATTTAGTAATGGTGTTATGAGTAGCCGCTGATGGTGCCGCGACAAAACCAAGGGCCTCCTGTCGCTACAGACACATGGCTGGCTGCCTAGCATGCACTGGTATCATGGTTTCTAGTCATGATCCATTATGAAATGACATTCAATGTGTTATTTTCTCGTGTTCCTTTTCTTGGTTATCTCTCCATATCGTATCATAAGATCCATAACTTAGACCAAAAGTAGTGGAGCTTCCTTCTAAAGTTGCTAATAGGATAACCTTTGAAGAACAGGTCACCGATATAAACATTAACAGACTACAATAGGTGGTGGACAAGTAACTCTACCTAGTTGTCCCAATATTGACGAATGTCATCTAATGAGCGATGTATCTCATCTTTGTTGGATAAAAAGGATATACAACACTTAATGTTGGACAAGTCATCTGTTGGATAAGACTCGATCGTCACATTATGCAAATCTTAACCTTTTTATGCATAATGACCATACAATCGAAATCAACCATCTTTGGTGTGACTCCTTATCTGTAGACTTCAATGTCCGCCATTTGGCTACCTCAGCCACTTTGTTGTGGTCAAGAGTGAAGATTTGGAACTTTTTAGTGTTGAGAGACCACTGATTAGTTACCAAAAGGAAGGTTAATCTCTAGCTAGGTAACGACTCCGTGGTAGCTACAAAGGCTATGTCTTATAGAGCAATAACCAATAAGAAGTTAATCAACTAGCCAACAACTGGAGTGATACTCTATCTTCCAGAGTCATTGTGATCCAGTCAATTCCATCTTGGACAATCACACAGGTAGTGCAAGGTGTTCTATCAGCTAAAGTGAAGAATTAGAGAAAGCATACCCTAGTTTTGATCATCATCCTTGTGCCTTAGGTGCCACAAACGATTTTGTTTAGAACTCTATTGAATAAAGTATTGAGGAATATTCAGAAACAGTTCCTTATTCTTGTAGGAAGATCCTCCAGGCGGAGTATGCGTTTTGCCTTGCAAAAGTAACCCGCAAGTTCAAAGCGTGTGCATCATCGGATTGGTATGTAAATTAATAGTCAAGATCTGCTGTTGGATGGCCCCTTTGAGGTCCCACAGATACTAGTTACACTCTTCCGTTTGCTTTTGCTTTCTTGTATCAACAATGTACGAGTAGCCTTGGTTTCTGCAAATCAATTTATACCATCATGAATCAAAAGCAATTTGAAAAGTGTCAAACAACAGATTTCCCATCTTAGAGCTACTGTTTGATCCTAAAGAGGAAGCCTCAAGGTGAAAAGTTGGCCTAACAAAGTTGTTATGCTACAAGTCAACTCATCTTATGGTGCAAATAAGTCACGAAGGAAATTTTTACTCAACCGCTTGGTGGTAGATTACTCCCTATGGTTTAGTGAATATTTACAACTATTGTTGTCCATAAGGCCTCGCTACATTTTTCTTTGGTAATGATTTTCCAATGATGACATATTTTGGTACCTTATAAATGTTTTTACCCAAGAGGTTGCATCTGATTCAACCCAGATAACGGTTGCCTTTGGATAAGAGAATCTTCTTAGGTAACATTTGGTAGAAATACGAAGTTAGCAAAGTTAGCTATCATATTCACTGTCCCCTCAACAGACTCAGATAATACCGTGTTGTCATCAGAGAAAGAGAATTGCACACATGGAATAGGAAATAGCTTTCCATTAGTTGATATCTGAAGGATTGAACATTTACGAATAGCATAGACCTTGTCTATTGGTTACTTAGTATCATATAACCTCCGAGGGTTGGTTGTCATCTATGATCTCACCCTTTGAAAGGGTGTACTCTAGCCACTTTGGTAGAGGACTGCTTTTCAAACTTTATGAACATAGTGTCATTTCAACGAGTATACTCCTAAAGATTTTGGTCTAGCGTAAAGTTCATATGGCTTATGTTGTGTTCACTAAAGAATCAGATACTTGTGAGTGGTTAACTCATGGACTAAATGACCTCTGAACACTGAGAATGAAGTACCGTGTTGTCTTGGATTCCTCCCAGAGTAACAATGCTTCATGGAAGTCAATGAATAAAATTCTTTAGACAAATTTTACCATGAAGCGCAAGTATCAGAAAGTGTCTTAACCAAATTAACACTTCTCATGTTTGAAGCTTAGAAGCCTAATGCTATTGCAATTGTTGGAAAATGGATAACATGCTTCTCTTCCTTTGAAAGTCTTTCGCCCTGAATATCGGGACGAGATTCTTTTAAGGGGGAGGGTTGTAACACCTCAGGTGTTAGGCTTGCATTTGGCACTTGCATTGCATGAGCCTAAGCATCATTTGTTCATATATGAGCATGGAACATATGTGGAATAGGTATATATGGAATGTGCTTGCAACATCTCCTTGAAACATATGCAACATACCTTTGTTATTTGTGTTTCAATGTGTGTATGTTAGATGCTCATGCTTGGTAATGCAAGTGAGTGTTGATGTCACTTCTTTCATGTGTCTCACATCACTCTCTATCTATAGTGCCCACTTGAAAAGTTTTATGAAGTTTGGAATCAAAAAGTCACATGAAATGATAAGTTTCTATTCCTATTGGAAGGGTATCATTAAGTGAATGGAATTATAGATCATCAACCAAACCCTGCAACCTTGCCCAAATGACTCTAGATGAACTCCACAACAAAATTCATGAAGGGTTCATATTGAGCAAATGCCAAGAAAGTGCCCCAACTAGTCTAACACCCTAGATTGGGCCTTATTAAGTTGCTCCTTTGACCAAAGTGAAACGTTGACTTATGTACAAGTTATGAGGTTTAACCTTAAACAAAAGTTGTAGTTCATCTTGTGTAGAACAAACTTTGTTTAATGGTCAAGAGCTAGTTTGGTCCCTAACCTAGTCAAATAGAGCTCACAACAATCAAGTTAGTGCTATTTTGAAGCTCCAAAAATTTTCAAGTGTTGGTCTGCAGTACAGTTTTAGAGTATGTGACTTTGGAGCCCTGTAGATTGAAAATCGTGGCGATCCATACCAAACTTGTATAATAAAAGTTGGAGATTACATGTAGCTCTACAACTTTTATTAGTGAAGTTTTTGCAAACACCTAGCGGATTAAGAGTTAGAAGGGGGAGAAGAATACAATTTCAATCGGCTTGCAACTGAACTGCCGGATTTAGTTTTGGGTACCCATATTTGGAGCCTTGTATCTTCCTAACCAGGCTGAGCTAGACGAAGGTTCTTTAATAAAAGATGTAGTTTAGTTTTTGTAGAATAAACTTTGTTCAAAGGTCAAGATCTGTTTTAGTCTCTAACCTAATATAACAGAGCCCCAAGTTGGAACTCGGTGCTGTTTTTAGGATCCCTAATTTTGGCTAAGTCTGAGAACTTGAATTCGTCAGTGTTAGTTTCATTATAGCTCTCTTTGGGAATTAATATCTCTTAAACCATTTTGAATAGGACCAAACTCCTTTAAACAAAGTTGTTGTACTCATATAGCTCTATCACATCATGTATTTAGTTGCTCAAATTACTAATCGGTCTGAGAGCTATGGAGGGGAGAAAATAGAGCTTCAGTGGTATGTTTGAGGTGGTATTAGACTTTTGTTTTTGAATCGGTAGAAGCAGCAGCAATGGCTGACCGTGCACAAGGTTTTGACGCCGCGTGGCTCCCTCAGCTCGCCTCGCTCAACACCTCACCCATCCTCATTCGTGCATGCCACCTCTCCCACGCTCGTTGTTTTGGGGAGGCTGAGCCAAGCCCTTGCTCCCTGCACTCTCCATTCTCCCCCTCCATCTCACCGAGTCTCTCTGTCTCTTGCTCACCAAGTCTGCTGCAGCGGAGCCCGCTTCCATCGTTTGCCCTCGCTACTCTGCACTCCCAGCCATCCGAGCACCCAAGCTAGCCCCATGCCCTCCAGCGCCTCCTCGCGCGTTTCTCTAGTCAGCGAGGCACCGGATGCACCGCCGCTGCCATGGTTGCCATTACCGGCATGCCAAGCTCCATGGCCGCTTGTCGTCCCATAGCCTCACACGCTCATAGCCCGAGTCGAGCTCGCCTCCAGCTTTGCCGTGTTGTGCTGCACGCGGAGCAACTCCGCTCCGGTCCGCTTCCCCGCTGAGGCGCCCTATCGCCATGCACCTCCGCCACCGAGCCGCGAGCTCTCGTGACCAGGTTGTCTCAGGCTAGCTCGAGCTGAGCCAAGCTCCTCCATGGAAGAGCGCGAACCCCCTGGTGCTCCCCCGCCCCTCAACTGCGGCCGACAAGTCTCCTACGGGCGGCATCCGTGAGCTCCGGTGACCCCTCCCCTGTAAAATCACGACCAGGGACTTCATACAAGAATTTTCCTAAAAGGGAGGGCCTATCTACACAGCCATAGACTCAGTTAAATAGTGCCGCATAGTGTAGTTTTTCTTTTTCTTTTTTCTTTTATACATATTATGGCTGAAACTTTGGAAATTCATAGCAATTCATAGGAAAATCGTAAAATAGCAAATGAGGACTTTTTGGAATCCTTGTAAAATTTTCTATGTACTGGATCCAGAATATGTCTTGTTTTAGTTTAAAGTTTTAGTTCTAAAAATTGATCTTTGCATCTAGGTTTTCTTTGTTAGTTGTACTTGTCATTTTCATAACTGTAGTTGTAGGGATCCAAATGAAGTGAAATTTTTGTGGCATGCTACTCATGTGATGTTTGATATGTGGTAAAAATTTCATGAATTTGTGTTGTAATATGAGTGATTTATTGATTCATCTTGCTCTCACATGATTTATTGCAATAGCTATTTGTCTTTTTCATAGAGGTTGATATACTTGTCCAAATGGCTTGAAATTTGGAAAGTTGACTATTGGGAGCATATTTTAGCCACTGTAATTTTGGTAGAATTTATTGTGCACTTTTGTTATGTGTTCATAATTCCACCTAATTATCTAGGTAAATTTAGAAATGTATTAAAATAATATGTTTATCAATGGATATTATATTTTATGGTGTTCATTAGTCATGTGTGAAATGTTGGTAAAGTTGGTTTTGCAGAATTATATGTTTGCAACATATGTTAATAATTATTTCTTGCAATTATTAGTTTCTGGACAGTTCTGGGGCCAATGTAAATTACTCCATGTTAATGATGTTTTCTGAGCATCTTGTCTATAGCAAAGTTATATATAATTCATGTATCTAGCTTGTGTTAAAATTTGGTGACATTTGGCTAACTAGTTTTTGAATTATAGATGTTTAAAGTCAGGTCCCAGATTTGGTTGCTCTCTATTTGGAGCGGACCAGGTTCCATAGTTTCTTCTTTTTGACCCATTAAACTTGGGAATCAGGCTTAGGTGATACTAAATGAATTGTTTACAATTTCATAAGCTTTCTAGAATGTCTTGTTGCACATCATTTAGATTTGTATAACTCTAGATATGATTGATTTACTCAGCTACTGCATGTATGTCCAGAAGGTGGCAACTTCTAGTTCTAATGCTTTTGATTAACTTTGCCATGCTAGTGTGTTGAAGTTTGACTCATATCTTTGATGGTACTTGGGTTAGTACCCTGTGATCTTATGAGAATTGTGTTTTGATTGATGTGCTTGCCATCTTCTATGTTGTGCCTTAATGAGGATTAAGTTAATTAGCTCTAGGTGCTTATGTGAACTTTGGTATGCTTGCTTGATTGCTTTGTTTATTGCACTTCTATGCATTCACACATATGCATTGTTGCACCTCATATAGGTACGCTAGCAGAAACGTGTGAAGGATGTGGCCTTGGGGCCAAACCCAAAGACGGTGTTTGGTGGATCCATCCCGAAGATGGAAGAACTGGAAAGTGCTAGGAGGAGAGGTGTTCGCCAAGCGGGTTTCATCTGACAAACACTGACTTGAGTCAGATCCCAGGCAAACCCCAGAGCATTATAAGCCTCCTATCTTCAAAACAATTAATTCTATATATGTTATAAGTATTGTTGCATTAAGTGGTAGGAGTTGGTTGGAAACCCTTGCTGCATTATATCATTCCTTGTCCAGATATATGAATCCTTGAATCCTACATAGACTAGGATTGAGTAGATGCTTAGCCCTGCTTTAAGCGGTAGAATTTAGGTGATTTCCTGTCACTTGCGAGATGTAGGGATATTCATATATGGCATGGTTGGCTATATTTGCTATCGTGGAAAGGAACCGTGTGTTAATAAAATAAAATGAGACCAGGCGGGATGATGATAGTAAAGCAACAAGGCTTGGAGGTCTTAGGTGTGGATCTATCCCCATTTGAGTCGTTTAAGGACCGATTCGCTGTACGTCCTTGAGTCATGTTGAACGTAGTCTAACACTTAGTTGGCCGGATAAGCCATTCCGACCGTGAAGTCGAGTAATACAGTTCAGGGCGGGAATCGAAGGGTAGGTTGCTTCTTGGAGGAAGTAAGGATGTGCTTGGGGACATTGGCGTGAGACCAAGGGAGGGTTAGAGTCCCTGTCACCTAGCAGAGTGTATCCCTTGGGGATGCGGCATCAGAAGAACCCACGACTCCTGAATTGTACAAAAGGTGTCTTGTGCGACCCTGGCAAGGGCCTGCGTGGTGAGTGTTAGAAATACCCCACTAGCTGGATAGGAACTCGATTCGAATCGTCGTGGCTCCGGTTGGTGAGCACTTGACTTGAGCAGCGGCAACGTAGATTCAATTAAATGAATGGATGGTTAATTGGATGATGATTTAATGTTTCCTCAATTTATACCTGCTATGGTTAATATTGTTTGCTCCTAATCAAGTGAGTGCTCTAGTACAGGTGCTAATATAGATGATAAGTTAATGATTACTAACTTGATGCTTAAGCATTAATGATTACTTATCTGTATTAAGCTTTTATGCAAAAGGTTGTCAAGCTAGGCCACTTCATATCAGCCTTGCATGATCCTTGGTGTCACTTTATTTCTGGTTTTTGACGGGTGAGTCTAGCTGAGTACCTTCTCGTACTCAGGGTTTTATTCCCACTTATTACAGGTTGTGATGTATCATGGCGACTGCAAGAGTTGGTTGGCTCCTGCCTTAGTGGTGGAGTGCGATCATAGGCATGATCCTTCTTATTTATCTTGTCTCTAATGCTTTTATTGGAAGTCGACCTTGGTACTGGCATGTATTTGAAATAAGATTAATGTTAGTTTCAAATTACTTTGCTTCCGCTACTTTTCAATGTTAGTTGTAATAACTTTGCTGAACTCCAGTGTATATTGAGCTACTTGTGAAATGGATGTAACATGTGACTTGTTATGTTGAATCACTACGATCTTGGCTTGTATGTTGGTTGGTTTGAAATCCCTTATGATTTCATTGGACTACCGGAGTTATATGGGCTCAAGTGTGAGAATTTGATCACTTCGGTGATTGTTTTTATACATGTGCTCTTATAATTTGGACGGTTCCATGACAGCAACTATTCATCATCTCCATGCAAACAGATTATCTAGAGCTTAATTATTCAAGGGCAGGTAAAGTAAACTTGTACACTCTCTTTTTATTACCTAATCATTTAATAGCTGATAGATATAGTAGACTATTTTTATTTTGTTTTCTAAATTATTTATCTTTTTATTTCTTTTCTAAAATAAATCACACATAAGGAAAGAAATACTTAGCTAGATACATGGGGGATGCTCCTCCCCCAAGCTTGATGTTAACGTAGTCGTTCATCTTGAATCTTGATAGCGTAGATGTTCCTTGTCCCTCTGGGTCTCCAAAAGTGGATGGTCGATGAAATGGTTCTTCCCAGAGTGGATGAAAACTTCTAGCTATTCTTCTCATTGAATCATGTTTAATTCAAAGCTCGTGGAACAGATTAAGTGTTAGTGGTAAGACCATTTATGCCTTATCTGTTTTTGGAACCTTAAAGTTTTTCAATCAAGCAATCTTCAATAAGATCTCAATATTTTTGGATTTTCTGTTTTGTATGTAGATGCAAAAATTATTTTTATGCCTCCACAGTAAACAGCCAAAACCTATTCACATGGGGCTTATTCACATGGGGCTTACGTTTTTTATATATATATATGCAATGCCATGTTGCAACATAAAATTTTTATTTTCTTTTCAAAGCAATGGGGAAAATAAATATGCTGAATGCTTATGATTGAATGTGGGAAATCAAATATGCTAAAGTAAAACTATGCAGGAAGGTAAATATGAGGATAACTACCGATGTAACCTTTCGGCGGAGGTTCGGAGATTTAGGTCTGTTGAACCAGACCTTCTGGCTCAATTACGCACTTGAGGGGGTGTCTGAGGGGATAGAATCCTCCCCTGATTTCTCCTCTTCTGTTTGTACCTGAGTATCTAGTGAGTTGGGAGATAGCGATTCTTCTTTTTGTGCGGGAGTGCTTGGTGGTGTTATCTCTTTCTTTCTCCACACTTTCTTGGTCCTCGGTTTCTCTTCCTGTGATTCTTCATCTAGAAACTTTTCTTCTTCAGTGGCCTCTAGAGCAGCTTCTCCTTTAACAGCTTCCTTTTCCTGATTAGCCCCTTCTTCCTTGATGGCTTCCTGCCTTTGACGCTAAGAGTGGCGTCTCCTATTCTTGTTCTTCTTGGGCTTCTCATAAGTAGTATAGCTATTAAAGTAACAACATACCTTTTACCTAGGAAAGTGGAAATGGATCTCCCCTTGCTTCATGTAGATGATCGTGCTTGTAGTGTGAAGGAACGGTCTCCCTAGGATAAGGTGGACGTCATCTTCTCACCCATGTCTAGAACCATGAAATCATCAGGAACCTCTTGATCTCTGATCTTGACTATTACATCCTTGGCTATTCCTTTCAAAAATCAGAATGATTGGTCCGCCAGCTGCAATTGCAAATATGTTGGGCACAAGGGTCTATCATGATATAAATGTTTATATGTTACCATAGACATGATGTTGACGCTTGAGCCAATGTCGCAGAACGTCTTGTAGAAGGTGCTTCCCTTGATCATACAATCGATGGTAGGTTTTCCAGGATCTTCTTTCTTCTCAAGGTGTGACGGAGGAAAAGCAGGGTCAATGGGTGGTTCAACAATGTTGACCATCAAAATTGGTTCTTGAACAGGTTACTTTGCTTTGTTCTTCCCCTTCTTGTTGTTATTCTTGTTTGGAGTAGGTAGGATGCCTTAATAAGTGTAGACGTTCTTCTTGACTGGAGTCTTCTTTTCTGCAGACTTCTCTAGGATCTTCCTTTCTAGAATCTTATTCTTCTTTTCTAGGATTTTGTCAAAATCCAAGTAATCGTACGGGTGTTGAGGATGGACTCGAGTTGTGAGTGTACGATTCTTGAAGCTAAATCTGTCCTTGGTTTCCCCAATGGTGAAACAGATCTTGGCGGTATCGGCGTAGATGATGGCTTTAACTATGCTAAGGAATGGTCGTCCCAAAATGATGGGTGCTCTATCATCTCCTCTAGTTTCTATCACCACAAAGTCTACTTGTAGAGCTGAGTGTCCAACTCCCACGAGAACGTTCTCAAGAATTATCTTAGGGTAGCACAATGTCTAATCTGCAAGTTGCAACCACATGGTTGGGTACAACAAAGGTTGACCATGAATTTTCTCGTAGATTACCTTAGGCATAATGTTGACACTTGCTCCCAAATCACAGATAGCTTCGTCGAAGGTGTGAGCTTCGATGCAGATGGGGATGACAGGTCTTCCTAGGTCTCCTTTCTTTTTTGGCATATCTTCCTCTCCCCATACTAGTCTCAGTGGTCTGGGTGGTGCGACGAAGTATTCTCCTGCATTGAAGATGTCTACAAGATTCGCAGTTTCTAATTCTTCTGGATTCCTCAGAATCTTACCTTTTTTAGCCATAGGTACTGAAGTGGCTAACTGAGAGATTTGTGATTCTGTCATCTTATTAAAGCTAAGTTGATTCTTTATGGCAGAAGTAAAGCTATCCATTCTATTGTTTATAATTTCAAGAACTTTATCATTGGAAGCTATCTTTTTGGACATGTTTTCAATAACTTTATTTTGATTAACAATCATCTCTCTCAAAGGTGGTTGGTTAAAATTGTTACCTTGGTAGTTACCTAAGTAGTTACCTAGGTAGTTCGGTCTTTGTTGCTGATTCCACCCTTGTTGATTCCATCCTTGATTCTGTTGAGGACGATAATTAGCGTTGTTGTTGATATAGTTGACATCCTCTTGGACTTCAGGACAATTGCTTCCTATGTGGCAAGTGCCTCCACACTCTTCACAAGTCATGTGAGAATCATGGATGTGCATGACTTCCCTCTTCTGTTGATCATGTTCGTCAAGCTTCTTCATGAGCAGGTCTATCATGGCAGACAACATGTCCATCTCTTTGACTTGATGCATTCCTCCTCTCTTGCATGGTTGAGTGCGTTCCTTGTTCTATCCCTGGTTAGAGGCTATCTTCTCAACAAGAGTGGTTGCTTCACGAATAGTGAGTGACAGGAACGATCCTCCAGTGGCTGCATCAATATTCTCACGGGCACTTGTGGTGAGCCCATGATAGAATGTTGCATGAGTAGCCAATCCTCCATCCCGTGGTGAGGGCATTCTGATATATAATCTTGAAAGCCTTCCCATGCCTCAGTGATAGGTTCATCGTACTGTTGCTGAAAAGTTGAGATCTTTGCACGTAGGGCATTGGTTTTGCCTATAGGAAAGAACTTTGCTAGGAAAGCAGTGGAGCAGATATTCCATGTAGTGTTTTCTCTCTGTTGGCGTAGAACCATTGCTTCACCCTTCCCAAGAGTGGGAATGGGAAAAGGTGAAGTAGTATGGCATCTCTTTCAACTCCTTTAATGGTGAAGGTGCTACAAATCTCAAGGAAGTGTTGGAGATGGGCACTTGCATCTTCATGTGCTTTCCCATAAAACTGGTTGCCTTGCACCATATTGATCAAAGCTAGCTTGAGCTCGAATCCTTCATCTCCCACATTGACTGCTGACCCAGTACTGATGTTGGCAGTGGTTGGAGCAGAGAATTCACGGAGAGTCTTGTTGGCCATAGCTTCAAACAGTGGTGTCAAAATCCTTCTTGGTTGGTCTTCTTCTGACAAAGTGGTTGGGGGTTTCTTCTTCCTGAGCTTTGCCCTATCTTTTCTGATTATTTCCTCAGGATCCTCAATGTAGTTTGTCGGTTGAGCAAAACTAGACATACATCACCCTACAATAAGATATTCACAAGTAGACAAAACGACAGGGTAAGCCTGTTTGAGTAAAAGATCAATACTCTATCTCAATTATCACATGTGTAAGATTATTCCTAGATATGAAATTTTTTCTATTCTAAACCTCCTTTTCCTTCCCTAGTAACGACGCCAGAAATGCTTGTTGGCATTTCTAATATGATTACAAATAGGAGGGTCAAACCCTTCCTTAGAAATGTTCGAGACATCTCTTAGCATTGCTTAAGTCAGGTTGTCATCCCCAACACAATACCAAAAGATGTGGTTGTACTTATGATCATAGCACTTATAAAATATGAATAAAGGTTATCCGCAAGTGCACAGATAAAATACACCCATTGTAGCATTTCACCCAGGAAAGTTCTAGGTATCGTTATTTATAATTCTACCACTGGGAAGGCACTCGGAGGTATAAAGAATAAAACCTATAACTTACACTTGTGATAAGAGTTTCACTAGATCAAACTCAAAGTAGGGATCAATCATATCATAATAAAGGATAATTAATAACAGATCAACATAATCCTAAAGGGGTTCCACCGAGCATTTTCCTACTTGGGCATGACTCTAGAAAAAACTAGAAAATAGAGACTAACTCCTAGGGTTATTCTAACTATAGGCCATTGGACTACATTGATTAGTGCAATTATATTAACAATCATGGTTAGGGTTAACTCGTATTTATACACAAGAGACATTGCTAAGGTGGATCAGGAACAAAGCAAGATATCACCCCATAAATCAGCCTTACTTGTCCTACATTCGGGGAGTGGACTACAGAGGACTCAACGAAGCTATAATAGTCACCTTCGCGATCTACCACATGGCTCGGAAGATAGGGTGCATTTGTAGATAGATAATGTCTAAGCACCATGCTTACACAACTTCTACCACCCACCCCTGAATTCATAGGGTAAGCGCTATACGAACAAGGGTATAAACACAAAGCTAATTCAACTATGTTAGACGTATAATCAAAGCAGGCAATGAACATTATAATTATGAATATATAGTTATACCAAGTCATATCAAGTATTCGACTCACAACAAGAACTAGAGGAAAGGAACGAACTAGAACAAGAACACAATGAACTAGATAAACTAGACAATGAACTAGACGAACTAGAACAAGAACATGATGAACTAAATGACGAACTAGAAGAACACATAGATGAACTGGAAGATGAACACATTGAACTAGAAGATAAATAGATTAATATTGTTGAATACAAAAGAGAAGTACAAGGCTATACCTAGCCTCCTTGCGACTAGATCTAGAATCCAAGTGTTGCTTGCCTCCTCTAATTCCTATTCTTATGTTCTAGCTATGCCCTAGCTAGTGGAGCTCTAGGTTATCCTTTCAAGGGACACCTCTGAACTGAACGATGATGGAATGAATTGATGGATTGATTGAATGCCTCAGGGGGTCTGCCTCTGCTTATATACCCTGTTGGGGTGAACCGCAGCCCTCAGATCAAACTAACATGAAACAATGGTTAAGATGCATCATAGAGGTTGGTTGGAAGTCGCCACACGAAGGAGGGCCCACTTGGCAGTGGAGCTAGGCTAGCTAGGCTGACATGTGGGGCCGACCGGCCCCACCTGGCAGCCACCAGGCCTCTGCTTCGTTCCCATGCCTTTTGGTGTCTTCCATGTCCTTCTAGTGCCACTTTTCGATCCATTCGTGCAATGAGTCCTGTCTTGGGTGGATTCCTTCCTTTCCTAGCTTCTGGATAAATCCCTGGAAAATATTATTTCACAGAGTTGTGGAATCTTGTCGGTTTAGTCTCTAGTCTTGTGACGATGATGGTTCTAGGGTCTTCTATAGTCTTCCGAGTCGTACCCATCGAGGACTTTTTTGTCTGGTGCTCCAAATATAGCAAATGATATGTCCGTCTCGATCATCTTGACGAGCTCTTTGCAATGATATGCTTAGATTCTTCACTCGAGATACTTTTATATAATGAAATACTACATATCATGCAAAACAAGTGAGAACAACACAACTCGTGGAACTCGTTAGAATAAACCCTTATAACCCTACTTTACAAATCATTTTAAACCTTTCCATGGGTTAGTTGATGGCTTAAAATTGGAGTTAGTTACCGTCAACAATGGTCAACTTCCCTGCTTCCATGGTCCTTCCGATGGGATTGATGTTCACGATCGGGATGTTCACCTGGACCACCGGCGCTGACGCCCCTGCTGAAGCCATGGAGGCGGTGCAGGCTCCCCCTGCGCCAACTGAATCTATATCGATAATGGCGGATTTGATATCGGGACTAGTCTCAGGGTTGCCTCCTCTGACCATGCACCGACTACTTCCCCGCTATCAAGGGAGGCATCTTGACAATACCGATCTGGTCGAGTCCATCGATTGGGTCACCGTGGGTTTGGCCGAAACCCTAACCTTAGTAGATTTGATCAAAGATTGGCTTGCTGAGGATCGCCATTCCTGACCAGCTCAGGCCAGCTGCCAGAGGCACCCTGACCCTGATCTCATGATCACAGCGACTCCAAAAGGGCGGATAGTTCATTACCGACTAGTACCCGCAACCGGCCTAAGGTCGGGGGATTACGAAGCCCTAATGGAGCAACCACCCAACACCTACCCATACGAGCTAGCGAATGCAGCATCCAAGTACGCCGCCCGCATACCACACCTATTCATGGATCCTGCTAAGCATGACCACATTTCAAATCTCCATTTAATAGACCTGTCTGAGCCAAACCACCCTACGCCTACTGTTAACGTGGCCGAGATTAGGCAAATCAGAGAGGATTCGCTCTCTACAATTCTAAAAGAGAGTATTGGGTAAACCAAATCTCACAGGACTAGCTATGACCCCACCCTCATCGATCCATATGGGCAGGAGTTCCTAGCCCTTCCACCCAGCTTTGGAGGCGCTATCTTCGCCGTTAGCAATGATGAGCCCCCTCATGATGAGGAGATCGATCAAGAGAGGGCCGCTTAGGAGGAAAGAAATACCGATCATAGGGCTTAGAGAGTTAACCTAGAGAACACCGAAGAAGATGCAGCTGACATAGCCATGGGTGGCTAGCGCGATATCCGCCATGATCTGACTGACGCTTTTGACATGTGTGACAACCAGTAGGTTTTCAAGACACCGAGCGCCAACATTGCTGTCGCCATGAATGAACTCAACAAGCTTCTAGAATCCCTAGCACTTGACGTTGTCAAGGCTTATTTGAAGGTGGCCACAATCTAGGTCAACAAAAGGCGTACACCTGCTCCATCGGCATCCTCCACCCAAAGTCATCGCCAATGAGGCTCCTGGCAATGAGGAGGTCCTTATCAATACCAGGACCATGACGTAAACTATGAGGCGCATTGTCCCCGAGATCAAGGCGAAAGGCACGATGCTAGCCAGTGAGGCGAGCATGACACCGATCAAGGGGGCAAACATAATTAGCAAGGTGGGCGCAGTGCATGTCATGGAGGAGAGCGTGTTGCAAACTGTAGTGGCGGCCGTGGTCATCAACGCGGCGCCGACCATGAAGTGGAGCAGCCTGGAGGTTACCTCCGTGTCCATCTCAGCGCCAATCTGAATTTGTGGAATCGCATTGAGAACAATTTAGCAGAGCGTCATGCATCTAAGATGCAATGCAGGCGAGAATACGATGAAGAACATGGCGCACCCGACCGTGGCTATGCACCGTGTGCTAGCCATATCCCTGGCCTCCGACCATTTACTGATCGGCTCTGTACTGTCATCTAGCCAAGAAACTTCAAGATCCACGATCTTGATACCTATGATGGGAAGGCTAATCCTAAACAGTAGATAACACTCTACAAAATCGTTGTCCGAGTAGCGCATGGCGATAAAGATGTGATGGCCAATTATTTACCTATGGTCATCAACCAGTCCGTGAACGAATGGCTTCTCAGGCTGAGGGAAGGCTCCATCGACACCTGGGCTTAGCTTAGGAGGGCTTTTATTGACAACTATATGGCCACTTGTCAGTAGCCTGGCAACAAGTATGATTTGGAGAAAGTCAGAGACTATCCAAACGAACTATTACGTGACTACATCTGCCGCTTCTTAGAGATGCGGATATCCATCCCTAACATTAACAGCAATGAGGCTATCTCCACATTTATCAGAGGCCTCTGCCACCATAATGCTCTTAGGACCAAACTTCTCCACAAGAGGCCCAACTCTATTTAGGACCTTCTCACAGTGGCGAAGAAGTGGGCAGATGCTGATGAGGCTGACCAGCAGATCAAGGAAGACATTGGCTGGGCTCCCCACCCTGACTAGCCAAATCACCGCCCAAACGATCGGCATCGTGACGACCGCTGTGATGATCAGCGCAATGATAACCATGATTGCCATAATGATAATCATGATCGGCGTCAGCAAGAAGACTTTAGGGGGCGGTAGAGCCACAACCGACCAGTTGATAATGTCGTCAAGCTAGTGCCCAAGCGCAATTAGGAGGATGCCTACTCCAAGGTCCTTTAGGGTCCCTGTTCGGCTCATTCGGACTCTGGCCATACAATGGGGGATTGCAGGGGTCTAAAGTCTATCTACCGCTCGGACACCCACAAAAGGCTGTGCGGCGGCGACAAAGATGGTGACAAAAATGACTGCTGGGATGACAAGAGCGATGAATACTGGCCCGATCTTCCGTGAGGTAACCGGTAAGTTCGATTTGTGGAGATCTCGACGTTGGCGATCCGGCTTCAAATCAGACATGATTCGAACCCTGCAACTGTTACACCATTGCTCCGTTGGTTATCAACCAAGCATAACTTGATTGACCTCACCAAGAAGGCTTTTCCTGCAAGCGAATCGAAGAACGCAAGCAAGAAGGTAAAAACACGTAATCTGAAATTGCAAATATGAATGATGCGAATATCAATAGAGGGTTTAAGAACTCAGTTCCAAAGGACTAATCAACATAGTGGAGGAGATCAGGAACAGGGGCCCTGGATCACTGTAAAAGGATTTGTCACCACAGTTACAATGAACGATTCAGTTTCTCGATGGAAAACTAAACTCTAAACAAAACCCAATTGTCTAACAGCTGCAGTGGCTGTGTTTATAGTCTAAGACTCGACCTAGGGTTGGAAACAGCTAGGGTTGGGCGCCCACAACTTGGGCTTAAAGCCCGACACGATACATGGCCAATCGGCCCAAAAGACGGCGACACAGCGCCCTGACAGATTCTGGACGGTGACTTGTTTCGACGATTCCCGTTGATTCTGAACATATTTTGACGTAGGACCACTTGGGTTGGCTTCCTTATCAAATAAGCTTTCCATCCATATATGGATCATCGAAAACGGAGTCCGTACACGTCCTGGGTGACCAGTTCAAGGCAGACTAGTTCTGGATTCCGAGGTGGACTAAAACTTAATTTGGGCCTCCACCTTGGTGACTCGAACCGGATAAGTTTTGGGCCTCCTTCTCGATTTGGATGCCCTTGCTGATCTCCTTGGCCTCCATGTAATTCTCCAAGCATGGTCATGATCTTATCATCCTCCCCTTCTTGATGAAAAGCCGTCCTCGGCGTCGATGTTGCTTGAATGCCATTCTGCACAACATGAAGACAAACGAGGTTGCCAAAATATTGGGAATTGACAATGTTGGAAGAAAGAATATGACCACATGTTTTGGTTTGCAGCATGCCTTCTCCTACAAACATGTAGTCTCCTCGATTAAAATACACACGATCTTTGTCAATACTATCCTGCAAAAGGTTAGTACTAACAAGAAACATATGCTCCCCTTCTTTGGATTCCACTTGGGATTGTAAAGCAAAACGAGAGGAATATGGCATGACAACATTGTTGATTTTATAGTCCTCTAAGTGATCATTATTTTGTACAACAAAAGAAGAATTCACAGTTGTACAAATGTAAACTCGTTGTACCATATATTGTCCTTGGTTGCTATATTTGCCAAAAACATGATATGTATGTCTAGACAACCATGGAAAATCAGCATATGCATAAAGTTTTTCCTCTAAATAATTAAGATTGCAAAGAAAATTAAAATCAATGTATCCCAATGTATTTAAAGAAGACATCAACTTTAGCTCATTAACATCGCTAGCATTATGAATAACATGTCTATTGTCATTAGTAGTGTTCGATTCCAACATACATATAGCATGATCATTCATTATTGGAATAATATAAACATCATCATTCAAGTCATCTTTATCACAAGGAACATCAAGCAAATCATCTTGTGACAAAGGTAAATCAAGCGAAGGTTTCACTAATATTTGCTCTATCATAACATGATTGGTGGAAAAATTCAGCACATCAAGAGAACTCTCATCTTTTGTGAGATTAGCATCATTGGCATTACCTTGGCTCCCACTGTCAGCGGAAGTAACATGTATTGAATGTTCACATGAAACTGAGAGCACCTCATTTTCTATCATGTCATCCCCGCTCTTTTGTGCATTATCCTGCAAAAGGTTAGGCACAACAAGAGGAATAATAGGAGATTGGTCTAGTTGATGTTCCTCATCATATGAATTAATTACAAGAGATGGATTAACAAAATTTTCTCTCATAAGAATTTTCATATCGTTCCATGTATGAGGTTTATCTGAAGAACTTAAAGACTCCCACCAAATTGATGCTAAATGTCTCAAAACACTAGATGCATTCTTAATCTTCCTCCGCTCACACATATGACAATGTGCAAAAATATTATCTATTTTACTTTCCCACTCAATGTACTCATCAGCACCAACACCATCATAAGTAGGTGGAGAAGAAAGAATAGAACGACCTGCGGAAGGAGGTGTAGCAGCAATAGTGCGTGGCTCATGCATCATTGTTGTCTCGTATCGATGAGTGTTGTAACCTATCATTGTAAACACAAAATAGGAACAAAACAGTGAAAGTTATCCCTAATAATCTACTAAAAGAAAACAAGTGGTGGTGGTGAAAGTGGAATGCAAAATCACAAGCGGCTTATCACTGTCTTGCCTATATTCTTACCAACGCTAAACAGGAGCCAAACCAAAATGGCTAAGTAATCTGTTGTTGAGCGTGGGTAACAGTTACAAGATGAACCTGTGCTGACAGAAGAATATGTGGAGCTATGGGTAGGCACACAATATGACAGCAAGGATTAGCAATTAACGAATGTAGATTAGCAATTGTTCAATCCGGATCCAAAGTACAAATCACAGCTGCTGGCTAAGACGTGTCGAGACGTAGCGCAACAAGGTGAAAGCAAAGAACGATGGAAAGAACTCACAGAACAAGCAAATAACCCGAATTTTTCCTTTTTCTGAATTTTTCCCGGAATTTCCCAAAAGGCACTAGTAGGAATCAAACTTTTTTATTTTTTTGCTATTTTTTTATATTTTTCTCTGAACAAGGATCAAAAAAGATGCAACCACAAAAATTGGCACCTACAACTGAGGTGGATGTGGTCTACAGAAATACAGCACGTGCTCTGAAAAAGCGTGCAAAAACATTGACAATTTTTTTCCTTTATTTTCCTGAATTTTTTTGGCAATTTTGATGAAAGTTTTGGTCAGCCTCAAATGGTATCAAGAAGCTGCTTAAAAAATTTCAGATTTTTCTGATAAACGAGCGAAAAGTTATGCTTGTATTACCGAAGGTATCTCAAGTTATGTTTTCCGGAAGGCACAATACGGCAGTTAGGGCAAAATGTCCCTAAACTCCAACACCGATCACAAGATGGTTCCTGTGACTAACAGCAGTAGGTATTTGCACTGATCACAAGATGGTTCCTATGACTAACAGTAGTAGGTATTCGCCTGATGATGTAAGGAGGGCTGTGATGCAGGCAAAATAAGAGCGGCTGGCAACCTATCTAGGGTTTGCGCGGTGGCGAGAAGTTACACAAGGCGGCTAGCGGGGCAAGTCGAGTATTGTGGTGGCTTCGACTTGTTGTTTAGAAACGGTGGATGGGATAGCGGCAGAAAACAAAAATCACAACAACAGGTGATTGAACTACGACGACGAACACAATCCTAAACTAGCAACAAGACTCGACCACGGACACAAACTCAACAACGCGAATCTGAAACGAAATTGCAAAGGCACAAAGGTGATAGGACAGCGGAAATTGAAATAGTATTGGGCTTTTTGTGGACTCTAGGTAATGAACAAATATGAATCTAAGGCAAACGAGATTATACCTCGCGGTAAACCTAAAATATCTGATACCAATTGATGAATACTGGCCCGATCTTCTGTGAGGTAACCGGTAAGTTCGATTTGTGGAGATCTTGACGTTGGCGATCCGGCTTCAAATCAGACATGATTCGAACCATGCAACCGTTACACCACTGCTCCGTTGGTTATCAACCAAGCACAACTTGATTGACCTCACCAAGAAGGCTTTTCCTACAAGCGAATCGAAGAACACAAGCAAGAAGGTAAAAACACGCAATCTAAAATTGCAAATATGAATGATGCGAATATCAATAGAGGGTTCAAGAACTCGGTTCCAAAGGACTAATCGACATAGTGGAGGAGATCAAGAACAGGGGCCCTGGATCATTGTAAAAGGATTTGTCACCACAGTTACAATGAACGATTCACTTTCTCGATGGAAAACTAAACTCTAAACAAAACCCAATTGTCTAACAGTGGCGGCGGCTGTGTTTATAGTCTAAGACTCGACCTAGGGTTGGAAACAGCTAGGGGTTGGGCACCCACAACTTGGGCTTAAAGCCCGACACGATACATGGCCAATCGGCCCAAAAGACGGCGACACAGCACCCTGACAGATTCTGGACGGTGACTTGTTTCGACGATTCCTATTGATTCTGAACATATTTTGATGTAGGACCACTTGGGTTGGCTTCCTTATCAAATAAGCTTTCCATCCATATATGGATCATTGAAAACAGAGTCCGTACGCTACCTGGGTGACCAATTCAAGGCAGACTGGTTCTGGATTCCGAGGTGTTCTCAAACTTGATTTGGGCCTCCACCTTGGTGACTCGAACCGGATAAGTTTTGGGCCTCCTTCTCGATTTGGATGCCCTTGCTGATCTCCTTGGCCTCAATATAATTCTCCAAGCATGGTCATGATCTTATCAAAGAGGCCTGATGAGGAGGACAAGACCGAAGAGGAACGTGATAAGGACCCTTGTCATGCTTACAAGGATCCTGATAGAAGCGTCTGCAACATCTTTGGTGGGAAAGTTGCCCTGGAGAATGGGCGATAGAGGAAGCTTACCGCTTGAGCTGTTATTGTAACACCTCAGGTGTTTAGCTCCATACTTGCATTGCATTTGCATAAGCATAAGCATGCATCATCTCATGTTATTTTATGTTGTTTGCAACTAATGTGGATGTTTTAGAATTTTGTTTGGTTCACATCATGTGACACTAGGTAGTTGGTGTAACAAAAGGAGAGAGTAGCTAATTATACCTTACAACACCTTAATTACACTTAGGATCATTAGTGGAACGATGTTCATGTTGACCAAAATGACCAAAATGCCCTCCAAGGTGTAGTTGACCAGCATTTAGCCCTAGGATGCTCTAGTTTGACCATTTAAAAAGTCTAGCTTAGAGACCTTGCATGGAGGAGCACCCTTAAACAAAGTTGTAGGAAATTTTATGGGGAACAAAAGTCTTAATATGGCCATCTCATGAAAATGATCAGAACATGCTCAAAAATGGCCCACAAGTCAGTATTAGAGGCTGTTTTGGGACTTAGCAATTTTGGCTAAGTGTGAAGCTAAAAACCGTTTCACTGTACCTCACTTTGGCAACTTGTAATACACAAACTAGGCCGAACCAGTCCTTGAGCAAATTGACAAAGTTGTTGTCCACACATAGCTCTACAACATTGTCAACATCACCATCACCTGGTTCTAAATGGTTTAGGAGATATGGTGCTTTGAAAAATGGGGTTCAGTCGGCATAGTTGACTGAAACTCAGTTTTAGTTTTCGGGTACCCCACTTTAGAGCTCGGTAGTTTCAAATCTATGCCGAACCAGTCCAAGCTCCAATTGACAATTTTGTTGCCCTCACATAGCTCTACAAAGTTGCTGTTAACACTTATCACTAACTCTGGCTAGATTGGGAACGGTGATCGGTTGAACTTTGGTCGTCAGTCGGTTGATGGACACCGAAGCCGTCGAGTTCAGAGTCCAGACGGAGGCGGTGTCGTGGCGACCGGGCAGAACGGTGCTGCCGCGTGGTGCCCGCACTCTGCCAGCGTCTCCACGTCGCGAGTCCAGGCGCGGAGGTGAAGACCGAGCCGACACCACGCCTCACACTCACTCACGCTCGCCATCCCCATTCACCTCTCGCTCTTGCCATGCTCACCGAGGCGCAAAACGGAGGCGCCATTGCCGCCGCACCCTTCCTCGTGGTCGCGCGAGCTCGCCGTCACGCCACAGCCACCCAAACCCCGTCCACCGCTCCGCCAGAGTCCCCTCTACCTCCTCCATCCTTTACCTGAACCAATCGTGCGGAGGTGAGAGTGAATTTCCATTTCCGCCACCGTGAGACCTCGCTGGCATTTTCATCGGCGCGGCGGCTCACCGTGGCCAGCTCACTCCCATCACTCTCCATCCTTGCTAACTCTTGTTTCGGGTTCCGGGTTGCGTAGAGAAGCTTAGGGTATGGTGTTACCGGTAGTGGTGGACGGTCCATGCCGGAACACGATCGTGCGCTGCCGTGCCATGGCAGCCGATTCGGTGCTCACGCGGCCAGCTGCATTCGCCCCACCTCTATCCGTGTCCTTAGCATGAATAGATCCGCCATCTCCTCTGGAAGCCGTAGGACGCCCAACCTAGGTCCCTGGTTCCCGGAGCTCGCCAGAGTGCCACCGTGTGCCACCTTCGAGCCGCGGTCGCCATGGTCGTTGTAGCTAGGGTTGGGTAGAATCCATGATTTGAGGGTTAGGTGATGCGGGAGGTCATGGGGAACCCGTCGGTGATCTTCCCGTCACCGGAGACGTCGTCGTCGGCGAGTAAGAGCTCACCGGAGCCCGCGGCCTTCCCCTCTCTGCTCCCCTCTCACTGCCAACTGTCCCCACCTGGCAGATGCCGCGTGTGGGCGGGGCGGCCGAGCAGGCCGCGCGCGCGCAGTGGGCCGCGTCGGTTCCTAGGCCGGCCCGGTAGCAGGGTTTTGGATTTAGTTTTTGTTTTTGTTTTGCTTTTTATATTTTACCACAGATTTTGGGTCAGTTTTGGAAAATATAGATCTAGGGTTTTACTTGCCCAAAAATTATGAGATAAATTTTGTTAGGATCTACTTGATGTGTAGTATTTTAGAAAAATATGAATTGGTTATGTGATGTTTAGTTTTTGGGAGATTTAAATAGGTTTTTGAAATGTGTTTTAGATTGCATGCAAACTTGTTTAAATCATATCTTGAGTTTCAGTGTTCCAAAAAATTATGAAAATTGGTGGGTAGGCTAATTTATACTTGCTCTAGCTTTGGTAAAAATTTGGGCAGTAGTGCTTAAGTACTTTTCAAGTTATAATGCTATCTTGTTATTTTAGGAAATAATTAAATGAATTTTAGTAATTTTTCTACATGTGCAATGTTCTTACAACTTTTTGGAGAATGTCTTGGTATCCTAAAGTGTCCAAGAAAATTTGGAAATCTGTTGTTTGACACTTTTTAATATGATTTGTTAATTATGCAAAAATCAGCCTTTTTGGCTTGTGAATTTTGTTTAGGGAGTTTCTTTAAATAATTTTTGTTCAAATTTTTACAGTGGTCTCTTTTCGGTTCATACAGTCTCCTGTAATTTTTGTAGAATTTTTAGGAGCAGTTTAGATATATGTTTAAAATTCCACTTAATTACTTAAGTAAATTAAGAAATGAATTTAAATAAATATTTTAGGTAGGCACACCTTACTTTCTGGTGTTTTTGTGACCTATGTGAACTTGTGGTAACATTAGTTTGGTCTTAAGGGATGTTTGCCACATAAATAAATATTTAACCATTGCAATTCTAGGTTTTCTGGGCAGCTGGTAGTATTTCTAGGTTTGACCGTTGATAAAGGTGGTTGCTGGAAAACTTGTAAGTACCAAAGTTGTAGTAAACTTGATAATCTAGTTTGTGTCAAAATTTGGGAGCATTTGGCTTAATAGTTTGGGAGTTATTGCTGTTTAAAGTGCCAGTCCAGAATTGGCTACTCTCTGTTTAGAGAGGACAGATTCTGGAACTTGGGAAATTCGACATGGAAAACTTAGGAATTTTGGGTTGAGGTCTGAAAATGAATTGTAGTGCATTTCTTAAGCTTTTCAGATTGTCTTAGATCATATCTTTTGAAGTTAGGAATCTTCAGTTATGTTAGAATCTTTGAGCTGCTTTCCAGAATATCTTACTGTGGTAACCTAAGTAATATTACTCTTGTGTTGTTAGGTGTTAGGGTCTTAACCGAAGAAGAATAGCTGTATCTTAGGTTGAGTAGCTTAGGTAAGTACTTCTCCACCGGAGAAGAGATTTGCACGTACTAATAAAGTAACTTGATTAGATTATTGTTTTTATTTCTGAAATGCATTTCATTCCGAGCATGTTGCACCCATTATGCATCCATAATATTTATTGTGCACTCATGCAATAGGTGTTCCGGAGGGGGTAACGCTCCTCGAATTCAAGCCAGTGATTCCGGAGGAAGTCCAGGACCAGCCGGAGCAGCCAGAGGAACCAACCGGCGACGAAGCTCCTGCCGAAGATCTACCCAAGTGTCCTGACCACCGGCCCTCGACCTTTCTGAAAGGCAAGCCCCGGTGCATGTTGAACCCATCATTTTATAAATCTATCTTGAGTACTTTTAATTGTTTAATGCATTAAGTTGTAGGAGTTGTATGAAAACAATTGTTGCATTATACCTGTCCTTGCCCAGATATCGTACTTAAATCCTAATTTAGGTTTAGGCACGTATCAATGCTTAGCCCTGCTTAGTACGGTAGAAGTCGGGTGATTTCTGGTCATCCGCGAGATGTAGGAAGCAGTCACAAGTGGCTTTATGGCTATCGTGGATGGAACCATGCTTTAAAATGAAATTGAGACCGGGCGGGAGTTCGATAGTACAGCCGCAAGACACTTCACGTCTTGGGTGTGGAGCTATGCCCGTCTGAGTCGTTTAAGGACCGATTCGCTGTACGTCCTTGAGTCATGTTGAACGCAGTCTAACACTTAGTTGGCCGGATAAGCCGTTCCGACCGCGAAGCCGAGTAATGTGATTCAGGCCGGGAATCGAATGGTAGGTTGCTTCTTGGAGGAGAGAAAGGATGTGCTTGGGGACATTGGCGTGAGACCAAGGGGGGGGGTTAGAGTCCCTATCACCTGGCAGAGTGTCGCCCTTGGGGTCGCGACATCATTCAGACCCGCAATTCCTGAATCATATGAAAAGGTGGCCTGTGCGACCCTGGCAGGGGTCTGTATGGTGGGTGTTAGAAATACCCCTCCAGCTGGATAGGAATTCGATTCGAATCGCCGTTGCTCCCGGTTAGTGAGCACTTGACTTGAGCAGCGGCAACGTAGATCTCATTAAATGAACAGGTGGTTAAGGGAATGATACAATGTTGCCACAATGATATACCTGCTATGGATATAATAATAATGTTGTTTGATTATACTCAAGTGAATGTTTAGTACAGGTGCTAAGATAGATGACAGGTAAATGCTAAAAATAACTGCTAGTACAAGTTATAAGAGTCTCAATTACTTATGCCTTTATGCAAAATGTGATGTCAGCTAGCCTCTTGTGTAAGCCTTGCATAATCCTTGGTGTCATCTTATTTCTGGTTTTCGACGGGTAAGTCTAGCTGAGTACATTCCAGTACTCAGGGTTTATTCCCTCCTGTTGCAGATGATATGCTCTACCAAGGCTTCTGCAAAAATTGTCTCCACCCTGTGGGTGACGAAGACTAGATCACTAGGGCGTGATCATCTTTATGTACTTTCCTGATGCTTTTGTGGGTTGTTGATCAACAAGACTGGCAGTAGTTAAACAACTGGTGTGTTCATGCTTCCGCTACTTTTATAAACTTGGGTTGTAATAATTGCGACTCCGTGTGTGTAAACTTATTTCAGAACTACTTGTGAAATGTAACGTATGATGTTGTATGTTGAATGATGCGATCTTGGTTGTAAGCAAGTTGGTTTGAAATCCTTCGTGGTTTCGATTGACTACCGGGATTATATGGGCTCAAGTTCGAAAATTTGAGCGCTTCGGTGCTTGTTTTTGTACTTGTGCTCTTATAATTTGGTCGGTTCTGTTACAGTTATGGCCCTTAATAACCCTGACAGAAGAGTTGCTAACCCCAAGTATCAAAACTAGTCACACCAACCGATTACATTCAGTAGAGCTGACCAGTAGGCGAACATTCCAGAGTCAGGGCGCTTCCCCCTCGTTTTAGACCCCGTCATTAGGATCGTACAATTTGAGAAGGTGCTCATCAATGGTGGCAGCGGCCTCGATATCCTCTTCCGCAATGCTCTAACTGAGTTAGACATTAAGCTAGAAAACCTCGAGCCTTACAATGCACCATTCTAGAGAGTGCTCCCGGGGCAGATCTCTCAACCTTTGGGATAGATCACACTGGTAGTCTAGTTCGGCACCGCCAACCACTTTCGTATCGACTAAGTCAATTTCATCATAGCAGACTTCGAGGGGACATATCACACCATACTCGGTTGACCAGCTCTAGCCAAATTTATGGTGATACCTCACTACATCTACCTGCTCCTGAAGATGCCAACCGAGAAGGGCGTACTCTCTCTCAAGGGCAATGTTCTCATCGCCTACAACTACGAGAAGGAGGGCTATGCAACTGCTAAAGCCCTCAACCTCTCAATCTGCATGCAGCAGTCCATCATGATGCCAAGAAGATTCCTCCGACCGATCTTGAGATTCCTAGCAAAGAAGCCACCCGTGCTGCTATGAAGTCCAAGGAGACCAAAGAGGTGGAACTGGTCCTAGGTGACAAGTCCAAGATAGCTCGCATCGGGGCCACCCTAGACCCCAAAATAGGAAGACGTGCTCATCAGCTTCCTGAGGGAGAACATTTGTGTGTTTGCATGGAAACCTGTAGACATGCCCAGAGTACCTCGGGAGTTGATCGAGCACTCCTTGGATGTTTTGAAAACCACCAAGCCAATCAAACAGAAGCTGCGATGGTTCACTTGAGACAAAAAGGAGGCGATTAGGGTAGAAGTAAACTGGCTCTTAGTTGTTGGCTTTATCAAAGAGGTGTATCACTCAAAGTGGCTTGCCAACCCAGTTCTTGTAAGAAAAAAGAATAATGAATGGAGGACGTGCGTTGATTACACCGATCTCTACAAACACTTCCCTAAGGACCCCTTTGGTTTGCCTCGTATAGACGAGGTCATATATTCTACCACTGGCTGCGAGCTCTTATCTTTTCTAGATTGCTACTCTAGTTACCATTAGATCTCTCTAAGAGAGGAGGACCAGATCAAGACATCCTTTATTACGCCCTTTGGTGCTTACTGCTACACGACCATGTCGTTTGGGCTCAGAAACACAGGTGCCACCTATTAGCGGGCCATCCAACAGTGCCTCAAGGATCAGATCAGAGATCAGCTCATTGAGGCATATGTTGATGACATAGTGGTGAAGACCAACACTGGTGATGATGTAGTGGTGACGACCTCGATCAGACCTTTAAGGCACTCAATAAGTTTCAATGGAAGCTGAATCCCAAGAAGTGCATATTTGGTGTGCCATCTAGCATACTGCTCGGCAACACAGTTAGCCATGAGGGCATACGGCCTAACCCAGAAAAAGTCAAAGCAGTCATGAAGATGAAACTACCAAAGTGCGTCAAGGACATCCAGAAGCTAACCGGGTGCATGGTTGCCCTGTGTCGATTCATATCACGGCTCGGTGAAAAGCACCTGCCATTCTTCAAACTCCTTAAGGCAAAGGAGAAGTTTGAGTGGTTAGAGGAAGCTAACACTGCTTTTGTAGATCTCAAGCAGTTTCTCACATCTCCCCCGATCCTGATGGTGCCCAAGGAAGGCGAGACTTTGTTGCTTTACATTGCAGCCACCAATCAAGTAGTCAGTACTTCCATCATCGTCGAGCGCGAGGAGGTTGGGAATGTGTATAAGGTCCAGTGACAAGTATACTTCATTAGTGAGGTACTCAATGAATCTAAGACCAGTTACCCCTAGGTCCAGAAGTTGCTCTACGCTATCTTGATCACCTCTCACAAACTGTGCCATTATTTTTATACTTATCCCATTGAAGTGGTCACTAAGTTTCTGCTGGGGGATATCTTGCGCAATAAAGACACCAATGGGTGCATCATCAAATGGGTGTTGGATCTTAGCCCATATTCACTGGAATTTTGATGTCGCACTACTATCAAGTCACTGGAGCTGGTCGACTTCATTGTCGAATGGACATATATGAATACACCTGTATTCGATAGTTCTCCCGAGCACTGGAAGATGTATTTTGATGGCTCCCTCAATATCGACGGTGCTGGGCTAGGGGTGTACTTCATCTTGCCATCTAGGTATAGGCTGAGCTATGTCCTTTGCATTCATTTCAAGGCCTCCAATAATGCCACCGAGTACGTGGCAGCCCTGCACAGCCTTCGTATTGCCATGCAACTCGGCATAAGAAGGCTCATGGTGTTCTATGATTCTGCTCTTGTCATAAACCAGGTGAACAAGGACTAGGACCATACCAGCGAATGAATGGATGCTTACTGTGTGCAAATCAAAAAGCTGGAAAACAAATTCTATGGTCTCGAGTTCCATCACGTGGTCTGGGCTGACAATGAGGTAGCTGATAAGTTGTCAAAGCTAGGATCAGCCCGGGCAACAATTCCCCAAGGAGTTTTTGTTCGTGACCTTGTCAAGCCATCCATTGAGGAACAAGAGAAATCCGTGGCCAAATAGCCATCTATAGACTAGCTGGTCGCTATGAGTCCGACCACCACCACAGACTAGAGAGAATTGTTCATTAGGTATCTTACCTCTGTAGAGGTTCCTCAGGACAAAACTGAGATGCAACGCCTCTTATGGCGTAGCAAGCATTATGTGCTAGTCGAGGGAAACCTTATGTGCAAAAATACGAAGGAGGAATTATTGCAAAAATACGTGTCTCAGGAACATGGATTGAAGATTTTGGAAGAGATCCATGCTGGCACTTGTGGCAACCATGCCGCTTCACGCACACTGGTCAGTAAAACTTTTTGAGCAGGTTTTTATTGGCCTTCTGCTGTCGCTGATGCAGAGAAGCTAGTCCATCATTCTGTGGGGTGCTAGTTCTTCACCAAGTAGACTCACGTTCCAGCCCATGAACTCTAGACCATTCCAGCATCCTAGCCTTTTGCATGCTGGGGACTAGATATGATTGGGCCTTTCAAGCCAGCTCCGAGAGGTTACCGTTGGATTTACGTCATTATCGACAAATTCTCCAAGTGGATTGAATACAAGCCCTTAGTTTCGAGGACCACAAAGAAGGCAGCTAAGCTGCTCGATGGAATTATCCACCGTTTTGGCCTGCCTAACAGCATCATTACTGACCTAGGGTCCACATTGACCGGCAATGATTTCTAGAACTTTTGTGATGACAGAGGCATAGTAATTAAATATGTTTCGGTGGTGCACCAAAGGGCTAACGGGCAGGCTGAGCGAGCAAACGGAATGATCCTTGATGCTCTAAAGAAAAGGTTGTACAGGGCAAATGATAAGCATCCTAGGAGATGGTTGAAGGAGCTATCGGCCGTGGTCTAGGGACTAAGGACCTAGCCTAGTCACAATACTATCATCTCCCCGTACTTCATGGTCTTCAGCTCTAAGGCTATGTTGCCAGCTGACATTACTTTCCAGTCACCATGGGTCGAGAACCATGATGAGGAGAGGTCATTCGAGGCCAGAGAGCTTGATGTTAATTGCACTGAGGAACACTGCCTTGACACCTACACGCGCACGGCTAAATATCTAGAGGGCTTGTGCAGGTACTATAACTGCAATGTCAAGGATAGATTCTTCGTGGTCGCCGATTTGGTTATGCGAAGAAAGCAGAAGACAGAAGGATTGCATAAGTTAGCATCACATTGGGAGGGCCCTTATATTGTCAAGCAGGTCACTCGGCCTACTTCTTATAGGTTGTGTGATCTCAATGGAGTCGACGTCCCAAATTCAGGGCAAATCGATCACCTTAGGTGCTTCTACGCCTAATCCGATACTAAGAAACATATGTAATCTTTTTGTACCTCAAGTATTCAATAAATGTTTCATCTTGTTTTTGTGATCATCTCTTATCTGCATCGCAAATTTCATTCAATGGTTTGCCGACCAGTTTTTGCTCCTACTTGAGTTTCCCAGAGTTGGTGCTATCTCCAACTTCTCCCCATGCGTGCATGAGATTCGTTCACTATGTTTTGGGTGGTCGGTAGTAGCTCCCTGCTGTGGTCGATAGTCTTACATGTGCCTGGGCTCCGTGCCTCACGCTCCAAACTATTGATTAGGCATGTGCTGGAGTAATTCTAGGATGAAATAACTACTCACGCTTACCATAAAACACGATAAAACTAGGGTTTTTACAACTAACATCACAACTATGTATTATATAGAGATATAATAATAGGTCCACATGGGCACTGAGTGCTCCATGTATTTACAAAAGCAGCGACTGCTTTGTTATAACTTAAACTGCAGAACATAACTTTTTCCTAGCTCTAATCTATTGACTGGTCTACCCAGTCTCGCCATACAGGTCTATGTCACTAATCATCTTTGTGGCCATTGCCTAGGAGGTGGCTCTGAGCTACTCTGCCTTCGCTGGGTCGGTGTTGCTTGACATGCCGGCTTCAAGCCTTCTCAGGTCCACCCTAGGATAATGAGACCACACCACAGCTAGGACGTGGGCAGCCATGTACTCACTAGCATCATGGATGTATTGCTTGAAGTAGGCCTAGGAGCTCTGGCATTTCTCGATGATGGCCTCTGGTTAGACTGGCCAATCGGTTGCCCCCTCTTTCGGTTCCATACCGATCAGGTCCAACACGGGCATGATTCCTTCTTCCATCACCTTACACTTCGCGCCTAGTGGTCCTTTTCCTTCATTAGCACCTCTAGATGTGCCTCGGCATTTTGGCATATGACTGTAATTGGAGCATAAGACCATGCTGAGCATGACAAATAATACTAATGGGACTCAACACTTGAGTGGTCGACAACTTACTTATGAAGTCTTTGTCCAGCTTGGTCACCCACTCCTTTAGCTTGGTGTTCTCACTGCTCAGGCGAGCAATCCTGTCCTTGCACTCCTTGTCGAGCTAGGTGTTTTTCTCCAATAGGTCCTTGTTGATCTCTATTGGCTGAGCTAGCTTGTCAACAAGGAGTGTCTTCTCTACCTCCATGCCTGTCGAGCAGAGCGTGGGCTGTCAGCCAATTATAATCGGAGTAATGTGTATAGATTTTGTCATATACTTCTCTTTTCCTAGTCACACAGGTGGTGTTGCTCATCTACACTAGTCTACAGCACATCCTGTTCACTTCGGACCAGCTGTAACACGTCTTGCAAGTGTACTATGTCCCCCTTTAGGGCCTTGTTCTCTTCTATTGTCGGGACGATTGTGTCGAAGCACTATTTTTGGTACTCTGATGTTTTTTCAATGCTCTGCAATACAATGAGGTGTTAGTAACAGAAATTTCTAAGCACAAGCTTGATGTGAAAGATCAAGGTTTTAGTGCTCTTACCTTTATCTAGCCCATCAGGTCTTCTATTGTTTGCTACAGTTTGTAGACGGCTTGGTCCGAGTGGTCTTCCTCATAGAACACCCACTCGTCGCCTCGCTTTCTCATGATGTGGACGCATTGAGGTGCCACCTTTTCTTCTTCTGGGCAGATGATTTCTTCAATCTCCGCCTCTTCCTTAGTTGTAGCGGCCTTGGCTGCTAGAGCCTCCGTGGTGGGGTTCTCGGTGCCACTCTCTTTGACCACCACAATGCCCATTGTACTGCTTGAGGCGGCACCGGGCTCTTCGGCTATGGGCATGGCATGCTCCTCGGCAGTGTGGCTGCTCTCCCCAGTAGATGGTGGTTGGTTGCCCGCAGGGTGCTCCACATCTTCCATGGACTCCGGCCTACACTAGCCTAATAAGCTACTGCATTCGGATATTACAAAGGGGGTTATGAAATTACTTATAGTTCTAAGCGTCTGAATGTAGCCTTGAATGGCCGACCGCTTTAGCTTCTGCTCCCTGCAATACGGATCCCAGTCATCTAGCTACCGCTCCCCCGCTCCCTCCTAGCTTGAGCACCCTGGGGGACTGCTGAGCCATCACTCCCTGTGTTCGGTATGGGCGCCCTTGGGGGTGTCGCTGCTCGGGGCGGTATGGGTGCCATTGGAGTCATTGCTACTCAGAGCGGTGTGGGCGCCCTAGGTGGCATCAGCATGCAGGGCGCCCCTTGTGCCCTCTACCGGCGTGCTAGTGGAATTTTGTCCTCGTCATCTTCATTGTCGCTCAAGGCCACCATGACTCTGCATTGTTTTTCGGCTGCTACCTTCGTCGTCGATAATCAATGGACCCCCCGTGCCTAGGGGGTCTGCAAACTTCCTCTTCTAGGAAGGCCCCTCTGGTGCAGGGCACTTCCTAGTTGCTTTCCTTATCATCCGAGGCTCTCGCACGTCTACGCCGGCTGGCCAGTCATCGGCGGGCACGTCGAAGACTTACACTAATGCTCGGTCCTAGCCATAGATCTTGCAGACATCAGATCAGAAGTTATGGTTGCGTCCCAGTAACTATCAACATTAAAATTGACACTGGTGGTGATTTTAGACATACCTGAGGTGGCGGCGTTGACAACTTGTACGCCTTCATCGTGCTTGAAAGGTGGCAGTATCCTATTAGGTCGAATAGCTGTGCCAACCACTAGTTCACCTCTTCACGTGAGAGGTTCCTTGCAGACTCCCTGGTGGGGTCACCTGACCCCAAGTACTCATACAACGGGTGCACCCGCTCCTTGCACGGTTGCACCCGCCTGCCGATGAAGTTCAGGGCTATTATTGGCCTGTCAAGCTGGCTCCTGTCGAACATCCCGAGCAACTCTTCCACCTATACCATTTCGGTGCTAGTCAGCCTTGCCGACCAGCTCTCCTGCTGCTCGGGGATCTACATGACATCATAGGCGATGAAAGACTCTTGCTCTTGTTGTACATAGAACCACTTCTTGTACCAATCTCTCATTGATGAGCTGAGGGGTACATTGAGGTACTCGGCCTTCATTCCGTCACAAAGGTTTACGTAGGCTCCCCTAGCTACCTTGGATCTTCCCATGCCTCCTTTCTTCTTCAAGCAGAAAAAGTGCCTCCACATATTGAAGTGGGGCTAAATGCCGAGAAATGACTCATAGAGGGTGATGAAAATCGACATCAACATAACAGAGTTTAGGTGGAGGTTGCAGATGCTAATCCTATAATAATCACATAATTTGCGAAGGAAGGGATGGCAAGGATTCCCAAATCCACACTAGTAAAAATCCTCAAATATAACTATTTTGCCAAGGATAGGGGTCTGGACAGCTCTCACCATCTGATGTCCTCCATCCACCGATTGCAGCCTCGGCCATCACTCCGGTGATGATGAGCTTCGCCAGGGTCGCCTCTGTGCTCATCGACTTGCTCCATTCCACTACCATCAGCTGTGCTCTTGCTCCACGGCTCCCGCGTGCCATCTTCTTTTCCTTTTTCGGTCATGGGATGCAGTTCGTGGTGTGAGGGGTGGTCCTAGAGCAGCTAGATTTGGTGGCGATTGAATCTAGGGTTTGGCTTGCGAATGCAGCAGCGATGGAACTAGCAGAGAAAGCATAGTGAACTGTGTGGAAGGTGCCACTATGCGGGTATTTATAAGAGCGGAATGACTCTTTGACTTCCAGGGTTTTTGGGTAACCGTGCCTGATGCGCCGCTTTCGCTTCCTCAATTATTATCTACAAGTGGACAATATGTGGGCCTTAACTGCAGGACCCCAGAGTGGGCCTATTTTGCTCCATGTGGTCGAATTCTAGCGTGCTAGTTCATGTTATGGCCCCACAGCTATGCTGGGGACTGAATCTGTAGCTGAGCTATGAAATGGGCCTACAACTAAGTTGCGGGTCACCTCGCGGCGGAGCTGAGGGCTGCCCTGTGGTAGAGCCATAGGATGTTTTTTATGGGCCCACAACTGAGTTGGGGGACGTCTCGCACCAGAGCTAAGAGTTGCCACATGGCTGAGCCATGGGTTTTTATCCACGGCAGAGCTGCAGATTGGGTCCATAACAGAGTTGGGGACTGGCCCCATAGCAGAACTAGGGAATGTGCCATGACGGAGCCATGGTGCATAGTTCTCGGCTGAGTTGGGAATGTGTTCTTTGGACCCTGGCACCATGTGATCCAGTCACCTGCTATTAGGCTCAGGGAGTAAGTGGGCACACTTCACCTTGCGGTGAATGTGCTTATTTGGCTTTGCACTATTTTTCTTTTAGACCCTGGTACCACATGATCTAGTCACCTACTGTCAGGCTCAAGGACTAAGTGGGCACACTTCACCTTGTGGTGAATGTGCTTACCTTTTTTGCAAACATGATTTGTTGCATAGTGCTAGAGGCGCAACCCCTACCTTCACATGACTCAATCCTGAGGATCACATCTCTTGACATTATGGTAGAGCCAATGGTGCCATGCATCATTAACTTTTGCTAATGAAACTTAAGTGGGCACACTTCATCAGGGATGAACTATTTTTCTTTTTTCTTAGAGCACCATGCATTTTTCCAACAAGGAGTTTCTCCGACTAGTGCGGTAGTCGGCTATCAGCTGAACTAGTCAGGAGGATGGAAATATTCCTTGGCAAACCTTCCTTCTGGTCAGGGGCTTCAGGGCTTCAAGCCTCACTGGCCGGAGAAGGACAAGACGGTGTGTCACTTCAAAATACATAGTGCTCGGGGACTAGCTATGGGGGTATAAACTTGTATACCCTCATGGCTCCTCATGGGCCATGCCAGACGAGGTGGCCCAATTCGCTAGAAAGGGCTGTGCGAATCTCTGAACTGCTCAGCGAATCATGGAGAGCAAGCAGAGACTACTTGATGTCAAGGAAACCTAGTCAGTTAGGATAGACATCGTGTCCTCTATGGATACAGGAGTTGTAAATGGCTAGGATTAGATTCCTTAGATCTGTAACCTTGCCCCCCATACTATACAAGGCGGGCAAGGACCCTCCTCAAAACATATCATCACACATCAATACAATCCACAAAGACACAGGACATAGGGTATTACGCGATTTGCGGCGTGAACCTAGATAAATCCTATGTTCCTCTTGCATCACCATCTAGTTCATTATCTTGCGCATCTCCACCAAATATCTACTACCGTGGGCATACCCCTTAGTAGACTATCGACCATATCTCATCGACAGTAAGTGTCACAAGATAAGATATAAATAAGTGATAAATGATAAGCACATAGCCACATAATAAATGATAAACACTCAATAGAGTACTCTAAGTCTATAGCACTAGCATGGTATTAGGACAATCTACGAGGATAAATCCTAAGTTATTCTAACTATAAGTCAAAGCATACAATGATTAGTGCAATTACACTTGAGGATCATAGCAAGACAAGGTTATATATACACATAGAAATATTATGTAGAAAGATCATGAACATAGCCAGCCTTTTCTTATAATAGTTGTGTTCTACATGGTCTACATTCGGGAGGTGGACTATATAAGACTCAACAGGAATGTCACACCCGTGAACTACCACATGATCCGGAATATAGGGTGCAATCATAGGAAAATACGGTATAGGCACCACGCCTACACAATATTGTCCACTCACCCATGATATCAATGAGCGAGCGCTATACGATCCTATGTTTGAATATAAATCTAATCCTATTATGCCAAGCATATAATCAAAGTAAACTAAGAACATTATAATTGAGAATATAAGCAAATAGAGCAAAGTCATATCCAATATAGTAGAATAGACCAAAGTCATATTCATAGTAGCAGATGAACAATATGAATAATACAAGAATGAATGTAAAGTAGGAGAGATCATGAGGAATTACCAAGCAAACTCTTGACAGATCTAGAAACCAGCTATGCTTGCCTCCTTCTAGTTCTAATCCGATATAGCTATGCTCTAAACTATGGAGCTCTAATTGAGATGGTGGCTCTCTAGCTTCATTAGGTGGCTTCTCTCTTGAATGACAACTAATGATAATGCCCTTGAAACCCTAGGGTCTGGGCCTGTTTATATAACACCCTTGGATTAATCTCGGCTGTCGGATCAAACTGACCTTAATCGACGATTGATATTGGACCTTAAAGGTAGTGGAGAATCGATCGTGGAAGGGGAGGCTGAAAAGTGGGGACACTAGGGCAGGCACCCTAGGGGCCAGGGTGGCCACCCTACCCTGGTGACAGGTGGGCCCCTCCTTTGGTCCAATGCATTCTCGTGTTTTCTAGATTCTTCTTTTGTATACGAAGCCTTTTTATCTCTATGTAAATCTGACATGTGGACCTCCTTTGGGTCTTTTCTGATAACCCCTAGCAGAAATAGACATTAACCAAAACTCATGAAATTCTATTAGTGTAAACCCTATATCTAGATGGTAATTATGTTTAGGTCCTTTTTCATGCTTCGTTGATGGTTAAAAATGATACTTATCTACCGTCAATAGACGACCACCTCGTGGAGCTTCCTCTAACATCTGAGGAAGAGGAGCCCACCAGAAACTGCCCTGACACTACTTTTGATAGAGCCAAGGGAGGAATGCCTGACGACGAGGCAACAAGTGAGCTATTGAGCCGATGCTCGAATGCTTCCAGACCTAGAGCTGGGAGCCATGTGCCCGCAAACCATAGGGAACCCAGCAACCTAAGCCTCCCATGGCCACATTCCTCTCCATCTTCATGGAACTTCCTCTAACACCTATGGAGGACGAACGCTGGCAGGGTGTGGCGGAGCCTGATCTCCGAATATCCCTCCCAGCAGCGATGAAGCCACCAGGACGGCCCACGAACCATGACACCTGATGGAGATAGCTGTTCTCTCACTCGAATTGGGCATCGAAGAAAAACTAGAAGATAGGAGAGAAGTAGGGATGAGGTGCACTGCCTCCTATCCCTCGACTTAAATAGGTGGCACGAAGATGAAGGCGGATAAGATGGTGGACGACATTCAAGATGGGTGCAAACCCTAAGACACACTCGTAATTAAGAGGTAGAAGGCGTGGTTGCTCTATCTCCCATGTGTCGGGTACCATAATTAGGGGTACCCAAATTAGGGTGAAAATCCACCCAAAACCTAACACTAATCTACCCCATCTAGGGAAAACATCAACCAAAATAGACCCACGGGCCAACTCTCCCCTTGCTAGGCCTCCCAAGCCGTGTGAGCACACTAGCCCATCTCTCCACTTCGTCCGAGGCCTCACACAAAGAGTCTTGGAACATCATCGTCTCATTCGAGCCCCAGAGATGATGTCATCTATCTCTGCCTCACCCGGGGTTGAATCGGCAAGCAACCCCCAATAGGGAAATTGTTCGTCTTGCCCGAGGCCCTGATACAAGGTCTTAGACGTGGCAAGCTCTCCGCCTCACCCGAGCTCGGCCTCTAACGCCGCTCCCCCATTGGTGCGTTTGACACCCCCTATGACATCACCCACGTTCTTGCACCGACCAACCGGATAGGCTAGGACAGACAGGGGTCAAATCACGGCGCTGCTACCCATAACAGCATGGGGAAGAGCTACAGATCACTATGCCTCCCATATTGACACTATATGCACGATCTAGGCCTGCGCAGCGCTACTCTAGGCCACTATTCCCTCGATCGGGGTGAAATCATGTCATGATTCATGCCACCGAGTCCTTGGCTCTCTACATCGGTCAAACCGCAAGGACAGGCACGTCACCATAGTGGTGATCATGATCCTACACTTCATAGCTATAGGACTACATCCGTCATAGCACATCGCTACAACATCCAAGGACAGAGACCACTCCTCCAACAGCAATATGCCACCTACTACAGGACGGAACCAGAGACTTCAGATCTTTTCTCTCGGGGAAAACATCACATAGCACATATTTGTAACCCAATGCTCCCCTTGCATCTATAAAAGGGGAAGGCAGGGGCCATTCTAGGAGACTACAAAAACACACAAACAGATCGAAGCACACACATCCACAAACTCACTCCACTCTCATCGTGAGACCTGGGAACTCCTCCCTCTCTTACCCGCTTGTAACCCCTACTATAAGCACTTAGGTGCAAGATAATACAAGACTCCTCTCCCTCACTGGACGTAGGGCATTCTTTGGTCCGAACCAGTTTAAATCGTTAGTGTTCTTTTTGCACACCTTCCGGATACCTGACGCGCAGACACACATTACTCGTTGGTGCTAGGACCACCATTTCTTACACTGACAATTAGCGCGCCAAGTAGGGGACGGTTTGTGCATCACAACTAACTAATCCTATAGGGTCTAGGATGGCTACATTACCCCACCTTCGCCCGACGATCATCTCTTCGGTGGCCAGAGGCAACATCGACTTCACTTCGGGCTCCCACATCTGGTTTGGGAGTCTCAAGTTCATCATCACTTGGGAAGGCCACGACCTTGACCTCATCCCACTGACCGATGAGCCTGCTAGCCTCCCCAAGCCCGCGGTCGACCTACGACACCGTTCCAACAAGTTGAACACGTGGCCTAACGAGTTTAGCCTACCTGGCCTATCACAAGCTGCTCAGCCCTATCGTGACAAGAAGGTTCACAGCGCATCAACTAATGTTTACCATCTCAACTCCAAGGTAGGTGAGGTGTTGGAGGACCTACCACAATAACTCAGGCATGCCATCGCCGACACCCTAGCATCAACAGAGACGAGCTCCAACTACAACTTCTTTGACTCTGACTACAACGACGACTACGACGACGACTACCAAGGCAGCACCAGCTTCGCCAAGCTTCAAAAGATGCAATGCTTTTTGCATGTCAGCTACTACCTTCTCAATGATGAGCCATGCAACAATGACTTCATCGATCGCTTCAATGGCTCGAGATTTCACGGCCATGAAGGGGACAACCAAATCCCAACACAGAATTCAGTTGGCCGAGCCCATTTCCCTGTTATCTTTATTGTTAATACTACCTCTGAATCACTCTTAAAATTCTCTATGAGCTATTTTTTACTCTTGCAATACCGTATGTATAAATGCATACACGGATCGTACATACGTCATGCTGCATCATGCATGCATCGTACATGCCTCATACACGCATCATACATACGTCATGCTGCATCATGCATGCATTGTACATGCCTCATACACGCATCATACATACGTCATACCGCATCATGCATGCATTGTACATGCCTCATACACGCATCGTACATACGTCACGCCTCATCATGCATGCATCATACATTCCTCATACTTGCATCGTACATACATCATGCCGCATCATGCATGCATCGTACGTGCATCATACGTGCATCATGCACCTACATCGTACGTGCATCATACATGCATCATGTCACATCATTGGCACACGGTCTGAATCTAGGTCCAAAGTTCGTAGGCTGGCCCTGCGAAAGGGTTTCGACAGCTACTCTAGCCCAATAGAGTGAGGGATGGTGTGTAGGGAGTGGCACAATAGAGGCCAACACCTGGGTGCCTTGAGCACCATATGGGACTCCCTAAACCATGTTTGAGCCTTGACGAACACCAATTTAAGGGTTTTTCATCGGAGAAAGGCAACGAGCCACCGGGGTTGTGCCAAAACGACCTTGCTTACCCTGAATTGGTCGTCCAGGGTATGAGATCGGTCACTAGATACCTACATTGGATCCTTAGTGAACGGGATCTGGGGCCTCACTCGAAATGAAATACCCGCTAGCAACTCAAACAGACACCACAAAAAATGGCCCTATTCGAGAGGGATGACGTGCCACTGTCCAACCCCTCCTTCTTTGCAAAAAAGATGTGAGAGGGGAATGCACTGGGCCTCCTAACCGGATCAGGGCCACGAGTCTTGATTTTCAGAGGCCTAGATTCATGTGCACTAATTACTGGGACCCACCAAGGCTCAAAGTGTGGGGATGAATCATCCAGAGCCTAGAAGACGCCTGAGGGCAAAAAAGTCCGACCGACGGATGTCTCTACTGCATGTTTTATGGCACACAACCATTTACAAGAGGGCACCACCAAGATGTGATGTGGCTAGGGGAGGTCAACAACCCCCCAGGGTCACACGCCAAGCGACCCTCCGCATCCATGCCCCGCATCGTGCTTAGGAAACCTTCTCTTGGGCTAGCACTTAGAAGGGCTCGAGGCCACAAAAGGGATAGGGGCAAGGAGGAGACAGGCCCCTGCAACTCTAATCAGTAGTATGGAGCCACACGACCATCTCTCCTTGAGTCTAAGTTGTCTGCTTTGAAGTCTCTCGGGTTGACCCCCTCTGGGGGGAGGCATCTTGCCTCTAGCTGTTGCGGAGGCAGTTGGGGACCAACGGGATTGACGGGTTGACCCCCTCTTGGGCTAGCACTTATGGGATGTCTCGCATGAGGCATAGCCAAACTCCACGTCGATTAGGGAGGATATCGGGTCCCACTCAGATTACCCATAGACCTCAACGAGGCGCACCGCTCTGACCATGTGGTTACGGTGGACATGCCTCTTCCCACGTGGGATGAAACTAGACCTGCCCAGTTTAGGGCAACATGACCTCCCAAGGTTGGCAAGGATGCTAGGGAAAAATGGAGTTGGGTCCCCACGACCCCAAAAGAGGTTAGGGTCGAGCCCCGACCAACTCTGCCCTGTGACCTAGGTCACAGACCTAAGGCCTGCTCCAGAGACTCACAAACCATCAAGGGTCCACGGCCTCTCCGGGGGAGATCGATGAAGCAAGAGGCTGGGGTGATGCGCAATGCGAAGCCCAAAGCGTGATCACGGCTCAGCCACGCCAGAAAAACAAAAGGTCCAAAGACCTACGAGCCATGGCACGATCGCAAAAAATCCTCACGATCGAAGAAGCAAGAGGTCAGGGGAATGACTCCTCAAAAAATCCTAAAAAAGAATATACTTCCCATTCGGTGATCTTGCGACAACAGTGTAACCCTGACCCATCGGCTCGGGGGCTCACCGCATTAAAAACCACAAGTTGAGGAGAAAGAATTTGGCAAAATTTGAATATCCTTGAAAAACTAAAGCGGACGAACTGCCTAAGGCGTGGATAAATTGGAATCCCTCTCCATTCACTGCCTGACAATTACAGGTGCTGTCACTCCGCACAAGGGGCACAAAATGCTAGACACCGATGAAGGTGATGGCAAGCACCCCTCAATCCACCGATTATAGAAGGATGAGAGAGGAAGACATAATGTCTTGCAGATCTCATTGTGCTACCATAGCTTGCAGACTAAGAAAAACAAGGATGGCAAGAGGAGATGTCAGGTTCCAAATGATTCCATGAGGAACTGATATCTTCACTGCCTCTCACCTCCTTGCCCACAAAATCCCTTCTAGCATCAGCTATTGGGAGATGCCACACAAGCTCCCTACCTCCATGAACAACTCCCAAAGAGGGGAGCCCAAGATAAACTCAAAGTAACGGCCATGACAAGCTCGAACGAGGAACACATATTTATAGGCCGAAAGGAGGACTGAACAGCCCAAGACTCCCCCACCACATGGCAAACCATGGGGAGACATAACCAATGTTAGACAACCACGTGAGGTCAGGAGGGTCGAGTCCCTCATAATGGTGGACTAGTACAACATCAACATAGACTACACAGTTTCTCTCGGGTCACAAACTCCGATGCTCGGCACATTGACACAACAAGGCACAGCGGTCATGGGCCACAAACACCAGGATGTCCTGGCAAAGTAGAACACAACGGCCACCCCATTGCATTAAAAGTGTCAGCCCATAAGGGGCCGAGCAACAAGGCTCAAGCAGGCCATGACCACAAGCCCATGCTCTAAGTAAATGCAAATATCAGCGCTTTCGCGATCACTTCGTGATCACAAAAACGCTTGGGGCTACTGTCAGGGTTATGACCCTAGGGTGTCTCAAGGAACTGATTAGTTGGCAGGCCACGCGGCCCATGACTCATTGGATTAACAATGGACTGAGCGATCAAGACCTAGCTAGGATGAGCATGTCAAACCAACTCCTAGCCACGACCCCTTCTCCTGCCTCAGCCACAAGAATGATGTGTGACCTCTCCTCCATCATGACCCTCGGGTAGGACAGGGAGAGGTTGAGCATAGCTTAGTATGCTTGCTCTAAAAGGAGCAGGCATGCCACGCTAACCCCGCAAGGACCGATGTGACAGCGGTTACCTCGGTCTGGTCAGACACATCCTTGTGCCATGTCACACAAACAAGACAACACCGCATAGTGGTGGCAATGAGTATGAAACCCACCGTCCGAATATGGACCAACATGATGCATGTACAATCCCACACACTATGGAATAGGATCCATGGCAAGGGCCTCGACCAAGAGACCTCTCGGGCTAGCGGGGTGCCCCAACCCTAATGATCAAGGTCACAGCCCTCAGCTCTATGAAGCAATCAAGCAAGCAATGACCCAGGGTGGCTACCTACAATGGGTACGATGCCCCAAGGAACTTAGAGACAATGGCGAAAACCATGACGGAAGCCACTTCGCACAGGACAACTGACGAACTATCTCCATGGCTACAGTGCTACCACGACCAGCATAGTAGCACCATGTCAGATCCTGCCGCAATATGGCCACAAGACCATGATGATAGCCACGCTCAGGGGAGCATTAGAAGACGGCATAGCTTGTAAGACAAGTTAGCTAGGACCTCTCTTAGGCTCTCGACCTTTGGTCAAGATAGTTGTCATGGAACCGTCTAAATTATAAGAGCACAAGTACAAAAATAATCACCGAAGTGATCAAATTCTCGCACTTGAGCCCATATAACTCCGATAGTCCAATGAAATCACGAGGGATTTCAAACCAACCAACATACAAGCCAAGATCATAGTGATTCAACATAACAAGTCACATGTTACATCCATTTCACAAGTAGTTCAATATACATCGGAGTTTTGCAAAGTTATTACAACTTACATTGAAAAGTAGCAGAAGCAAAGTAATTTGAAACTAACATTAATCTTATTTCAAATACATGCTAGTACCAAGGTCGACTTCCAACAAAAGCATTAGAGACAAGATAAATAAGAAGGATCATGCCCATGATCGCACTCCGCCACTAAGACAGGAGCCAACCAACTCTTGCAGTCGCCATGATACATCACAACCTGCAACAAGTGGGGATAAAACCCTGAGTACGAGAAGGTACACAGCTAGACTTACCCGTCAAAAACCAAAAATAAAGTGACACCAAGGATCATGCAAGGCTGATATAAAGTGGGATAGCTTGACAACATTTTGCATAAAAGCTTAATATAGATAAGTAATCATTAACGCTTTAGAATCAAGTTAATTATCATTAACCTGTCATCTATATTAGAACCTGTACTAGAGCACTCACTTTATTAGGAGCAAACAATATTAACCATAGCAGGTGTAAATTGAGGCAACATTTACATCGTCATCCAATTAACCTCCGTTCAATTTAATTGAATCTACGTTGCCGTTGCTCGAGTCAAGTGCTCACTAACTGGGAGTGACGGCGATTCGAATCGAGTTCCTATCTAGCTCGAGGGGTATTTCTAACACAACCCACGTAGGCCTATGCCAGGGTCGCACAAGTCACCTTTGGTACAATTCAGGAGTCACGGGTTGGACTGATGCCGCATCCCCAAGGGCAACACTCTGTCAGGTGATAGGGACTCTAACCCCCCTTTGTCTTATGCCAATGTTCCCAAGCACATCCTTACTTCCTCCAAGATGCGACCTACCCTTCGATTCCCGGCCTAAATTGTATTACTTGGCTTCGCGGTCAGAACGGCTTATCCGGCCAACTAAGTGTTATACTGCATTTAACATGACTCAAGGACGTACAATGAATCGGTCGTTAAATAACTCAGACAGGGATAGATCCACACCCAAGACCTCCATGCCTTATTGCTTCACTATCGTCATCCCGCCCGGTCTCATTTCATTTTATTAACACATGGTTCCTTTCCACGATAGCAAATATAGCCAACCGTGCCATATATGAATATCCCTACATCTCACAGGTGATAGGAAATCACTTGACTTCTACCGCTTAAAGCAGGGCTAAGCATCTACTCGATCCTAGTCTATGTAGGATTCAAGGATTCATATATCTGGATAAGGAATGATATAATGCAGCAAGGGTTTCCAACCAACTCCTACCACTTAATGCAACAATACTTATAACATATATAGAATTAATTGCTTTGAAGGTAGGAGACTTATAATGCTTCGAGGCTTGCCTAGGATCTGACTCAAGTCAGAGTTTGTCAGATGAAACTCGCTTGGCGAGCATCTCCCAATCTAGCACTTGTCCGATCCTTCCATCTTTGGGATGGATCCACCAAACACCGTCTTTGGGTTTGGCTCCAACGCCACATCCTTCACATGTTTCAGCTAGTGTACCTATATGAGGTGTAAAAATGCATATGTGTGAATGCATAGAAGTACAATAAACAAAGTAATCATGCAAGCATACCAAAGTTCACATAAACACCTAGAGCTAATTAACTTAATCCTCACTAAGGCGTAACATAGAAGACGGCAAGAGCACCAATCAAGACACAAGTTTCATAAGATCACAGGGTACCAACCCAAGTACCATCAAAGATATGAGTCACACTTCAACACACAAACAAGTCAAAGTGAATCAAAGCACTAAAACTAGAATCTGTCACTTTCTGGACATCAGAACAGCAGCTGAGTAATTTAGTCATAACTAGAAATCTACAACTCCAAAAGATATGCAATAAGACATTATAGAAAGCTTATGAAATTTTATACAATTCCTTTAATATCACCTAAGCTTGATTCCTAAGTTTCCTAGGTCAAAAATATGAAACTACAGACTCTGGTCTGCTCCAAACAGAGAGCAACCAAATCTGGGACCTGACTTTAAACATCTATAACTCAAAAACTACTAGGCCAAATGCCACCAAATTTTAACAGTAGCTAGATACATGAATTCTCTACAACTTTTTTATAAACAAGTTTTACAACAAAGTACATTATCATAAAGAACTTTGCTAAGTTCCCAGATCTGTCCAGAAACCTCATTTGCAAGGAATAATTATTAACTTATGTTGCAAACATATAATTGAACAAAACCAACTTCACCCATATGTCACACATGACTAATGAACACCAGAAAACAAAGTGTACAATGCTAGATAAATTATTTTAATACATTTCTTAATTTATCTTAGATAATTAGGTGGAATTATGAACACATATCAAAGTGCACAATAAATTCTACCAAAATTACAGTAGCCTACACATCATAACAATAGTGTACTATACAATTTTCAAGTCAATTGCATTAGTATAACATCCTCTATGGAAAAGGACAAGTTGATTAAGCAAATTAACCCTAGAGAGCAAGATAAACCCAAATCTCACACATCTAGCAACCAAAGCTCATGAAATTTGAACCAAAGTTCGCTCATATCATCAGTAGACTACCATAAAATTTTCACATCAATTGGAGCACCAAAACTCTAGATACAAAAATGACAAGAAACACAATGTAGATTTGCTCATTTATCAAGATTAAATCAAAACTCTACAAAAACCATACACAACTAGTAGGCTTAATATTTTTTTATTAGTTATTACATGTTATCACAAGATTAACAGAACAAGAATCACTATTTTTGGATATCTAAAACTCCAGATCTTGCTCTAGTTAAGTTTAAAGGCATTTTTAGAGCTCTTTTCCAACTTAAATCAAAACACCAGAAAACTTCTACAAACATGTAACATTTTATGATTCTACTGCATACAGATTTTCTCGAGGTTTCCAAAAAGTCCACATTTGCTATTTTTGGACTCCTAAATCTCGAGATATGAATTTTACAACAATTAGTAAAGTTTTGGACAAAATAAAAATAGGAAACAACTTAACCCTAGACATGCTAGGTACACCCGGATGTTTACCCACCCAACCTCTAGAGATGCTGCCATCAGGGGCCCACTGCTCAGATGGCCCCACTCGCCATACACCTAGAGAGGAATAGAGAGACAGGAGTCGGTCTCCTTCCTCAGTCGCTAGGGAAAACAGAGGAGGTATCGGGACCAGCTCGACCAGCCGGCAGGGGCGGCGCCGGTGGCGAGTGGCAACGGCGCGGCCAGTCTGGGGCTGGCCCATGCTGCTGCACACCCCAATCGGCCCATGGCCTGGCTAGTGGTGGCCTGTAGATGGCCGGCCACGGACGCAGGTGGCCTACTGGCGGCGGCTCCGGTGGCTACCCTGGTGGAGGGGAGCAACAGGGGCGGTGGAGCGGCGAGGAAGCACGCCCAAACCTAGGTGCTCCTATGGGTGGCCGTGGTTTGCACCGAGGTGGCTTGACGCGGCTTGGCCGCACGTGCCGGTGGCGATGGCCGAGCAGGTGTCGGCGGTAGCAGTGCACGGCGGTGATGGAAGCCAGGGAAGAAGTGCGACACGCACGGGGTGGCTCGAGGAATGCAAAGGTGCGGCCGATTAAGACTGGGGAGGCTCATCAGTGGGGAACGATGGTAGCCATGGAGCAGAGTGGCGGTGGAGCTTCAACTGCGGCGGTCTACGGCTGCGGCGCTGTGGGGTGCAGCGGCCGACGAAGGTGGATTGCAAGGCACTAGCCAACCACGGAGCACACGCGGCAAAGCTCCACTGGGGCTGAGGAAGGGTGCAACAGCTCAGCCATGGCGAGCAGTGTGACTACCGACAATGGCGGTGCACGGTGTCTGCACACTGGCGCAGGCGAGGAAGGCGAGCAGGGCAGTGAGAATGGCGAGTGAGGGAGTGTCATGGGCAGCTCAGCATCTCCCCAACACGAGTGGAGAGGCAGGGATGGGTGTCGGCCATGGTGGGACGCCAACTATGCATGAACGCCACGTCGAGGACATGCGGCTCCGTTGGGTTATTTCACCGAATACGTGGCAAACAACGGTTTGGGTAAAGTGGAATGCGATTTTGGGCTAGATCTAAGCCGAACTGGATCTTGGACCTAAAAGCAAAGTTGTAGCCCACGCAATGCTATACATTTTATATTTAAGGTGTATAGTCATTAGGACCACGGATTAGTGGATAATTAACCTCCAAATAGGCACTATCATCGATTTATCAGCAGTGAGCAACTATTTAAATTGATAGTCAAAACTAAGTCAAACCGATGCCATACTTTTACATGCTCTTCTCCATGAAGTCTACTCCAACTTTTACATTTGGACCAACTTGAGTTGCTTAGTAAAATTTAGAGAACATGACATGCCAACATCGATGACTATGGATTCTAGACTTAGAATATTTTCAAGTCTGACAACAGCAGTAAGTTCAAACTTGGGTTCCCTATTTGACTAAGTTAGGAGCTTGACTTGGCCTTGAGGCTTGAACAAAGTTTGTAGTACAAAACCTGAACTACAACTTCTCTTAATGACCAAGGTCTGGATCAGCTTGTGTTGCAAGATACAAAGCTCCAAAGTGGGATACCCGAGACTAAACTCCATTATGACTTAGCCAATTTTCTGAGATCCAAAACAACACTTTTATTGAATCTTGGGAGCTCTATTTGTCTAGGTTAAAGGCCAAACTAGCTCTTGACCATTAAACAAAGTTTGTTCTATACAAGGGGAGCTACAACTTTTGTTTAAGGTCAAACCTCAAAACTAGAATAGAAGTCAAACTTTTCTTTGGTCAAGGTAGCAACTCGATAAAGCCTAAACTAGGGTTTTAGGCCAATCGGGACATTTTCTTGACATTTGCTCAACATGAAACCTCCATGACTTTTGTTGTAGAGTTCATCTAGAGTAATTTGGGCAAAGTTGCAAGGTTTGGTTGATGATCTATAATTCCATCCACTTAATGGTGCAATTCTAATAGGAATAAAATTTATCATTTCATGTGACTTTTTGATTCCAAACTTTATGAAACTTTTCCAGGGGTCACTATAGATAGAAAGTGATGTGAGACACATGAAAGAAGTGACATAATAGTCACTTGCATTACTAAGCATGAGTATCTAACATACACACATTGAAACACCAATAACAAAGGTATGTTGCATATGTTTCAAGGAGATGTTGCAAGCACATTCCATATACACATGATTCACATGTTGCACTAGCATGTTTCATATGTTTCACTAGTGCATCAATATGTTCCATGCTCTTATATGAACAATGATGCTTAGGCTCATGCAATCCAAGTGTCAAATGTGAGCCTAACACCTGGGGTGTTACAATAACCTCTTCTTTGTAATGAGTCCTGGCCTTGAACTCTATATAAGGGCATCTAGGGCTCCCACCTCGAGGGATGATCCATATTCATCGTCCTCTACCACTCCATCCATTCACCATAGCAGTAGGGCTCCGAGAGCTTCTCTTTGGGTTGCCCCTTGTCTAGCATAGGTTCTACTACCTCTTTCACCTTTCTTGCACCCCCATTGTAAGAACTTCAGAGCATTCAAGCGAGGAACATGCACTCAATCTTCTCTGAGACTGGATGTAGGGCTCTAGCCTAAACTAGTATAAATCCTCGTGTCTATTGGATGCTACCATCATCTTCCTAGAGTAGCACGGCAATCGTATAAGTTTACTAATCCGGTTTATGAAACACCGACACTACCACATTGATCTGAAGAACCTATCACACTCATAGCGGATCCTACACTCCTTGCTGCAGAACAAAGCCCACTCCTCCCAACCTTTCCATCATGCGTGGATGCCGCAGCCTCCACCTCCACACTGATGTCCTTCCTGGCGATGCACCGGCATGGCCAGAGGAGGTAGAGGACTAGACTAACCTAGCACCGGCCACCCAGCAAAGTCCTCCAACACGAACATGGCCTATGGGAGGCATCATGTACATATCTCATTCTTCCATGTTACCTTCGCCACCGGGCCTACTTCATCACCTTCAACCTTCCTTAACCACCGCTGAGCAATGTTGTCGTTGCCGGCTGTTGATATTGGTTATGCACACAAAAGAATCTAAGAGAAATAATCCGCAAGCGCACGGATATTGGTGAGCACTTCACTCGGGAGATATTTCTAGAGTATCGTATCTGTTTTATTTGCTAGGAGAAAGCATGCGATGACTAACCTAAGTCTATACTTAACCCCTAGGCCGCACTACAAGGTAGCGAAGATATAAGTGATTAGAGAAGGCTACTACGATAGTCTAGTTCCAACCTATGGTAAGCTATGAAACTACCATTCTATGGGGACATACTATTGGAAAAGAGACACCACAGAGGATGCTTAACTAGGGCTTGGGTCCTACCAAACCTTCTGATAGGAGGAGACTCCAAAGGTAACAATGGGATTATCATGTCCCACGCTACTACACACCGATCTGGCCAGACATGGGATATCTACGAGTATCCTAGCCCAAGCACCACGCTTACGCTATAGATGATTACTCTACCCTCTACCATGGAAGAGAATAGAGTAAACTCGTAAACCAAAGAACAATAATAACAACGTACTTACTTAGTATTAGAAGTTGAATTGCCGAAGAATCCTAGAACCCAGCCTCAGGTTAGGAGACTTGATCCCATAGGTACAAGCCGGAGAGGAGACACCGACATGCCAGACTTCCTCCAACTCATCCCTCCACTCTAACTCTCCCAATCTAGAAGAACTCTAATCTCACATAGAGACTACAAAGCTAACCTCTCTTGTATGTGCCCTAGGAGAGGGGATCCATTCAAGGGACCCCTCTTAGCTGATCCCAACTAGAGCAAATGAATTAGGGTTTCATGGGATGCCTCCTCTATGGGTCAGGGGCCTTGCTTATATAGCCCTCTAGGAAGCACCACAGCCATCGGATCAAACCAACCTTGATCTATGATTAATATTCATCCTTAAAGGCTGTGGAGGCAGGATCACGAGCTTGCCTTTGATTGGCTCTAAAGGTGGGGTGCCCGCCCCCACCCTTGGGCGGCCGCAAGGCTTCCAAGCTGGATTCGCCTCCTGTTTGGTCTAGAGCCTTCTCGTACCTTCTAGATTACAGAAAAGTTGTGCGTAGCCCTTTTTGTCTCTATGTAAACCTGACATGTGGGCCTTCTTTGGTTCTTTTCAGTAGACACCCCGTAGAAATAGACATTCACCAAAACTCATGGAATTCTGTAAGTAGACCCCTATGTGGTAATTATTGTTTAGGTCCTTTTCATGTTTCGTTGATGGTTAAAATTGACACTTATCTACCGTCAACACCGGTACTTCTATTGGACCTGTGGAGCACAAGGGAGAGAACTAATGCAGTAAAATCATGGCCTACCATGGCAGAGCGCTAAAGCATGTTGAGCCATGGCATGAGCATGGTGCGGTCATCCATGAAGACGGAGTGCATCCCAGCATTGAAGCAGGGCTTTGGGTTGTCGACGCTAGCAAGCCTAATGATGAGCTTGGTGTGGTACTCATGGTCGTAGAACCAATTGCAGGTCCCAAGGTGTATCCCACATAGTAGCACCCACTACAGTGGTATGCTTTGTCCCACTACGGCATCACCACACACTCTACGCATTTGCGAACAGGTTGCCCGCAGGCTGCCAAGATCTTCCATGGGATCCGTTGTAGCCGCAGCGACGCAGCTTGCAATCTCAACAACCATATCCTTCGAGAGCTTCTCCATGGAATGAGGACACATGTGGTGACTGCAAAAGATGGATCCTTGGGTTGGGGAGCAATGTCATGACAAAGCGAAGCACTAGGGAGAGGGATCAGAGCGGAGCAAGGTATGTTCCAAAAAACCCTCTTGGGATTTTATGATTGCTCCATTCTTGAAGGTTCCACGATGTGGGGATGTCAAACATCTTGGGGAAGTCAATCATCATCCTCTGTGTGAATCACATAAACCATGTATGAAAATGCAAAATAAATTTAGAATGAAAAAATCTTTTATCTTACTATCTTATGATTACTAATTAGAGGCCCAACGGTGTAAACCGTGTGAACTGCATAATCCATGTATCTAAATAGTGTGAACCCCCTAATTTTGCATGTAAATTACCCACCTCTGCCATTATAAAAGATAATTCAAAGCAGTCGATAAGAATAAAATAGGCTAGCAGTTCGTCACTTCATCTCCCCTAAGATCATGGTTAGTGCTAGAGGGGCCAAGCTGCGTGGTTGAGTCAATTTTCTCCGTCCAACTTCTAACACTGTTCCATCACCATTACTTCCACTAGGAGAAGCATGCTCCACTAAGATCGTGCAAGACATGGCCTTGCCTTAACTCCTGCTCTCACTCAGTGCACTCGAAGGGAACTCCAATGGCGCCTATCTCGTGCATCCTTCTATAAAAGCAGAGGCTAAGGCAGGGAAGCAAGTACACAATTCCTTTTCTCTCAAACTTCTATCTTCTTCGTCCAGCGCTCTGCCTTGACACCCCATCTTTCACATCTCATCCAATGGCAGATCAGGAAACAAAGCGCCTAATGGAAGATTCACTAGAGGTTGTCCCTGCTCATCCCCGCTTTCGTGTGATGCTACGACGGGACGGGGAGGGCAGCTCAGTGGCGCCACCATCGGAGAGTAGATCCCCACTTCTAGGTATCTCCGACAATGACGATGGGAGGGCAGATGATGTCCTCATGTTGGTGGAGCAGCTAGATGTGGCCACCTCCACCATCCACGAGGAGAGCCAGGAGGTGGACCGGCTACCCCTCTCCATTGCCGCCGCGAAGTGGGAAACGGCTGTGGCAGAGCTTGCCACCGTCGAGGCCCAGGCGTGCCTCGCTAGTAAGGCATTCAACATGATATGATCTTGCTCTTTCACTACATGCGACGTCATGTCTTCAGTTGTAGCGTTTTCTTGTCTCATTTTTAGCCATCTAGGAGCAGCTGATCGCTGCATAGGGCAAGGCAACAGAGGCGATCCATCTTCGCTAGGTAGCCAAAGATAATGCTTGTGTCTCCTCCCGGATGGCGGCCGAGAGCAATCGGTGCTACCAGGACCTCCACATGGCAACAGGCAACGCCATCGACGTGCTTTCACCACCTACGCCTGCGAGGACGCCCTTGGCGGACTACCTCTATACCGTGCCACCACGAGTCATGGAGGTGGCCATGTACTAGATTCACCTAGGGGCCACTTTGGCCAGGGCTACAGCCTAGCTTCGGCTGTGTGAGGACCTAACCATGGTGGAGCCAGGGTTCCCGAGAGAGACGAGCTATTGGCAGCGCCAAAACCTGATCGGTGAGTTCTCCGCCATGGGCGATGGCATCCTGGCCATAGTGGATGTAGAGGACATTGTTCGTAACGCTCTCGGTGAGTAGTTCGATTGTAACATGCCTCTGTATTCTAAATAAAAATGTTCATAATATTAGTAGTTATTACTTTGAGTTCATCTCTGTTTGTTGTGACTTGAACATTCCATTTCTGCGCCTTAGAGCTCGTAGACTGTATGACACATCCATCATTAGTAGGTGCTAAAATCTCCCAATCATCACTGCCAGTAGCCTTCACCACTACTTTCATCAATTTCCAAGCCCGCACGTGAGTCCTACGTGTCACTCTCGCGCATATTTATAAAGTTTTTTAGAAATTTGCATTCCTGCATCTGATATAGTTGCTTACAAAGGATGCTCCCCACCATATCTTTCTCCTTCTCAATGATGTTGTTCCTCATCACCACCCCTGCTCCCTAGTGCTGAACTACGTGACCGCCCCTACTCATCGGTGTGCAAGCCACTAATCACCACCAACAAGCTAGTGCTCCACGCCGGTACACGTCACCGGCAGGTAGATAGCATAGATCCACTGGTGACTAGGGTGGTACTCATCACCGCCATCACCGCTCGAGCTCAATGCCGCAAGATCCAAAGGCAATGGTAATGCTTTCGCACTTCCCTTATGCATTGTTCTTGGATTTTTGTTCCCTTCTTCACTCATCTGAGTACAAATGAAGCTTCTACCTGATTATTAACGAGCTCACAAACACATCTTCGTAGTCGCACCTTCTCTAATTCCGGTGACAATGCCGCCGCTTTCATCGCTGTCCCCACTCTACTAGACCTCATCAATATGGAGACCGCCAACAAGAGGAACAAAGTAGCCATCCTCTCAGACCTTGTGCAGCTGCAAGTGTGTCTGTTGCTCCTAGAATAGCCTCACCTCGGCATCCAAGTATCGTAAGGAGCTGTCCTAGATTCTCGCTGGATTCTTCTACCACAGCTGGAAATGCAAATGCAACTCCACCAGCGTCAACGATGAATACCCCTCCTTGTCCTTCTTGCCCTTCTCCATTCAGGATATCATGATCTCAGATTGCTCCTAGGGCCTCATCCTCTTCTGGTACTCTAGGTTTCGCTATGTTGTCTGCAATCTAATGACTAAGAAATGGTTGCTACTACTAGGTAGCAACCATTCTTGTGGTTCAGCTCACTGTTTGAATATGGGATCAACGATGATGACTCCTTAGGTGTCAACATCTACTCATCTAAAACTGGAGCATGGATCTTTAAAGAATCTGAATGGAGCGAGGGTATTGTAGTTCCACGTATGGGAAAGGTGTGTTTGTTAATAGTTTTATGCACATGCTAGAGTTCACCCAGATAGTTGCTATTGATATAGAGGGAAGACATGAAGGAAAATTTGTAGGCCAACTGGTGATGTAATCTCCATCCATGAAGCTTAGGGCTAGTTGTGTTTATGTACTACTAATACTTTGAATAGGTATTGTAACAGAACCGACCAAATTATAAGAGCACAAGTACAAAAACAAGCGCTGAAACGCTCAAATTTTTGAACTTGAGCCCATATAATCCCGGTAATCAATCGAAACCACAAAGGATTTCAAACCAGCTCGTTTACAACCAGGATCGCATCATTCAACATAACACATCACACGTTACATTTCACAAGTAGTTCGGAAATTCACTTACAACACACAAAGTCGCTATTATTACAAACCGAGTTTATAAAGTAGCGGAAGCATAACACACGCACACTTATTTCAAATACCACTACCAGTCTTATAGATCAACATCCCACAAAAGCATTTAGGAAAGTAAACTAACAGACGATCACGCCCAAGTGATCTAGTCCTCATCACCCGTGGGGTGGAGGCAAGTCTTGCAGAAGCCCTGATATAGCATGTCATCTGCAACAAGAGGGAATAAACCCTGAGTACGGGAATGTACTCAGCTAGACTTACCCGTCGAAACAGAAAATAAAAGACACCAAGGATCATGCAAGGCATTTCTTAAGTGGAGCTTGCTAACATCATATTTTGCATAAAAGCATAAGTATTGATAGCTCTTTTAACCTGTACTAGCAGTTATTTTTAGCATTAACCTGTCATCTATCTTAGCACCTGTACTAAACATGCACTTGATTATAAAGCGAACAGTAGTAGCCATAGCAGGTATCAATTGAGGCAACATTATATCATCATCCACTTAACCATATGTTCAATTAATGGAATCTACGTTGCCGCTGCTCAAGTCAAGTGCTCACTAACCGGGAGCGACGGCAATTCGAATCGAATTCCTATCCAGCTGGAGGGGTATTTCTAACACTCACCGAGACACGCCTGGCGAGGGCTGCTCAGGTCACCTTTGGTACAGTTCAGGAGTCGCGGGTTCGACTGATGCCGCATCCCCAAGGGCAACACTCTGCTAGGTGATAGGGACTCTAAGCCCCACCTTGGTCTTATGCCAATGTCTCCAAGCACATCCTTACTACCGCCAAGATGCGACCTACCCTTCGATTCCTGGCCTAAACTATATTACTCGGATTCGCAGTCGGAACGACTTATCCGGCCAACTAAGTGTTAGACTGCGTTCAACATGACTCAAGGATGTACAGCGAATCGGTCCTTAAATGACTCAGACGGGTATAGCTTCGCACCCAAGACGTGAAGTGTCTTATAGCAGCACTATCGAACTCCCGCCTGGTCTCAAATTCATTTTGAAGCATGGTTCCTTCTACGATAGCTAACATAGCCACTCGTGACCCACTGCACCTAATTCTCACGGATGACCGGAAATCATCCGACTTCTACCGCACTAAGCAGGGCTAAGCATTGACACGCGCCTAAACTTAATTTAGGATTCAAGTGCGATATCTGGACAAGGATAGACATAATGCAACAAGTGTTTCCACTCAACTCCTACAACTTAATGCAATAAAAAAGTAAAGTACTCAATGATTGATATATAAAGATTGGGTCAGCATGCACTGGGGCTTGGCTTTCAAGAAAGAGGAAGGGCGATGATCTGGGCACTCCGGTAACTCTTCAATGGCGCTTCCTTCGCTGGTTGGTTCTTCTGGCTCCCCTGGCTGCTCCTAAACCTCCTCCAAAATTGCCCCCTCGAACTCTAGGAGTATCACTCCCTCCGGTACACCTATTGCATGAATGCACAATAAATCTCATGGACACATAAGAAGGAATGCAGCATGCACGGAATGAAATGTACTACAACAATCCTAGTGCTCTATTCAAATCACTTCACAAAAGTGCATATTTCTTCTCCGGTAGAGAAGTACTTAGCTAATCTACACAACCTAATGTATAATTGTTCCTCCTCAGTTAAGGGTCTAACACCTAACAATCAACAAGAATAACATTACTTAAGGTTACCACCAACCTAAGCACAAAATAGCACAACGACAAATCCTGGACAGCAGCTAAGTATTTCTATCATAACTGTAGATTAAAAAAATCCAAATGGCATGATACAAGACAATCTGGAAAGCTTATAAAATACTCTACAATTCACTTTTAGACCTCAACTCTTAATTCCAAAGTTTACTTAGTCAAAATTCTAAAGTTCCAGAAATCTGTCCTCTCCAAACAGAGAGCAACTATTTCTGGACATCTACTTTAAATAGCCACAACTCCTAAACTACTAGTACAAATGACACCAAATTTTGACACAAGCTAATTTAACTAGTTTACTACCACTTTGGTATTCACAAGTTTCCATGAAATATAAGCATATGTTGCAATGTTTCCAAGCATGTTTCACACATTATAAGGTCATGCATGAATGAATGATGCTCATGCTGATGAAATGCAAGTGCAAACATGGAAGCCAAACACCTGAGGTGTTACAGCCCTCCCCCTTATAAAAATCTTGTCCCGAGATTTGGAAAGCGTACCATTGTTGATATAACTCCTTATAACCCTCTCGTAAATAGTCTTCTCTCTCCCATGTAGCATCACTCTCACTACCTTGGTTACTCCACATTACTTTATACCACTTGACCACTCAACTCCTAGTTACCTGCTCTCGAGTGTCAATCACACGAACTGGCTTTTCTTCGTAAGTTAGATCAGATTCGAGCTTGATATCCCCTAATGGAACTCTTTCTTCAGGAACCCGAAGACACTTCTTTAACTGAGACACATGGAAAACATTAAAAATGGCACTCATTTCAGGAGGTAACTGGATCTTATATGTGACAACTCCACTCTTTCCTATGATCTGGAAAGGACCCACATATCTCGGTGCAAGCTTTCGCTTCACACCAAAACGTTGTACACTCTTCATAGGTGAAACTTTCAGATAGACGAAGTCTCCAACTTCAAACTCGATCGGTTTTCTACGGCGATCAACGTAACTTTTCTGTCTAGGGATAACCATACAAAGGATCAAAATAAGGAGCTGAGGGATAACCATGCATACCAGGGAATGAATTCCACATAAGCTTAAGGCAGAGAGTATGAATGATGCTATGACCAATGATTTTGATGATTTGGTGCAAACCTCCAACTTGGCAATTGTTTCTTGAATCTTCTTCTCTCCTTTGCCTTTGTTGCACCACTTGCTTGAGCATTATCCTTCTGAGCTTCAATACTTCCTTTAGGAACCCATGCTAAGCCCTTTTCTTTTAGCTTCTCTGCACTAAGCTTCTACAACTTCTTTTCTTGCCACTTTGGTAAACTGATTGAGCATATCGGTTTTATTTTTGTTTTGGATAGCGGCAAATCATTCTTGACTTTGGGCACTCTCACCTTCTTTTGTTCAGATTTGGCACCTATAATATCAATAGATGATTTCCCCACTTCTTTGCCATCAATAGCTAGATTTTTTAGCAATGTAATTGGCTTTTCAATAGTTGAACTCAAATCTGAACTTTCCTTCTTTCGGCCATCATACTTCACACGGTAAACTTGCTTTACCACTTTCTTCTTTGGTTGAGCTCCAGACCGATTTTGATTAAAACGGTCTTTATAAGATGTTAATCTCTCTGAATGTCTAGGAGCTGCATATTCTATATATTGTGGCCTAAAATATGATGGAACATGTACCTCTTGATCAAACCAGCCCCAAGATGAATAAGGATGAAAATATGCGGGCTATGATCCATATGACATAGGAATTGGCTGCTCAAAAGGAGAATATGTTGCTGCTACGTGAGATCTATCTCCTTGCCAATTCCACTCTTGAAACTTGTGCTTTGGAGGTGATTTTGATGATTGCACTTTCTTTGGCCGATTGGTGACATTTGCTTCTGCTATCTTCTCATATTTAGCTAGAAGTTCCTTGAAGCTAAGCTTCAGCCTTCTATTCTTTAGCTTGTCATGGCCTTTACCCCCATCAGCTTTATGAGCATCCTCCTTCTCCCCATCTTGACAGACATGCTTCAGAGGAGGATCCTTAGCCGATTCCCCTTGCTCAATGGGATCAATCGGCTTTTGCTTTAGTTGGAGAGGTTTCACCTGCCCCCCAGTGTCTTCTGAAACTATGATAACATTGTTGTCCTCTTGAGTATCTTCAATTTATAATTCATGGACAACAACCTTGTCTTCACTTGAGGGCTCCACATCTCTCTCTTGGGCATTTGAGCCTTGAGCTTGTAACACTTCAAGTGATTAGTCCTTAATTGCATTGCATTTGCATGGCATAAATATAAGCATGCATCATTCATGTTTGTTATTTTATATGATGCAACACATGTGATTATTTTAGGGTTTGTTTGATTTATTTCATGAAGTACTTGATAGTTGGTGTAACAAAAAGGTAAGGTAGCCAATCATGACCTTCAACACCTTAGTTATACTTAGAGTAACATTTGGAACAAGGTTCATGTTGACCAAAATTACAAAATTGCCCTCCAAGAAAAGTTTGACCACCATTTGACCCTAGAAGGCCCTAGTTTGACCAATTAAAAAGTCTAATTTAGAGACCTTGCATGGAAGAGCACCCTTAAGCAAAGTTGTAGAGAATTTCATGAGGAACAAAAGTTCTAATATGGCCATCTCATGAAAAGGATCAGAACATGGTCAAAAATGGCCCACAAGTCAGTATTAGGGGCTGTTTGGGGACTTAGCAAATTTTGCTAAGTGTTGAGCTGAAAACCGTTTCACTGTACCTCACTTTAGCAACTTGTAACTCACAAACCAGGCCAAACCAGTCTTTGAGCCAATTGACAAAGTTGTTGTCCACACATAGCTCTACAACTTTGTCAATATCATCATCACCTGGTTCTCAATAGTTTAGGAGATATAATGTCTTGAAGTTAGGGTTTCAGTCGGCATTGATCTCTGAAATTGCATTTCAGTTTCCAAGTACACGAGTTTGGAGCTCTGTAGTTTCAAATCTAGGCCGAACCAGCCCAAACTCCAATTGACAAACTTGTAGACCTCATGTAGCTCTACAATTTTGGTGTTATCATCTTCGACTAACTCGAACCGGTTTTGGAGGTAATCATCGTTGAACTTTCTCTGTCAGTCGGTCTTGGAGGCCACAACTGAAACACCGATTCAGTCATCAGAGGAGTGGCCGACCGGCCACAGACCGTCGCCGCCGCGTGTCCCTCCACGCGCCGCGTGCGACCTGGCGTCGCGGCCAGCTGCTCGACATGTAGAAGAGGTCCCTGCTGCCTCGCCTAAGCCGCCCAGCCATTTCCTTCTTTCCCGTGTGCAACCGAGGCGGAAGCCGGAGACACCATTGCCGCCGTAGCTGTCTCCGAGCTCTCGCGCACTCACCACCGCACCACCGCTCGCCTGACCTCGCCAATCTCTTCGCCTCACCACCCTCCATCTCTCTGACCCACCGAAGCCAGCAATTTGACTCGAGGTGAGCCGCATTTCCTTCTTCCCCATCTCCGAGAGGTCGCCGGAGCCCGCCATGGGACCTCACCGTGGTCGGGGTGCTTCGGGTCTCTCTCCGTCCTCCCTTCCTAGCAAAATGGAACCGCCTAGCTTCGGTGAAGCTCGCACCGAGCCTGGACCGCACCGTGCATCTTCACCGGCGACGGCGCGCCGCCACCGGACACCACCGGCCGCCGCTCGCGGTGACAAGCCCCTTCCACCCCATCCTCATCCGTTCCACGAGCACCAATCGACGCACCGGGTGACGGAGAACACGAGGCGGTGTCCGATTGGCCGAGCGAGCCCTTCTCCGGCGAGCTCGAGCTCGTCGGAGCTCGCGGGTCTCCGCCTCCCCTGTCCCTCTGTCCCTGACTGCGGGGGCCCGCCTGTCAGTTGCCAAGCGCGGGCGGGACGGCCGAGCAGGCCGCGCGCGCGCGAGTCGTGGGCCGAGTTCTTCCGGGCCGGCCCAGTCATCCGAAATGAAATTCATTTTTATTATTTTGTCACTGATTTTTGTACAAGTTGGAAAAATGTAGATCTAGGGTTTTAATGATCCAAAAATCATGAGATAAATTTTATTAGGGTCCACATGATGTGTAGTATTTTAGAAAAATATAAATCTGGAATGTGGTGTTTAATTTTTAGGAGAATTTAATAGATCCTTTAAATGTGTTTTGGAATGCATGCAAATTTGTTAAATTTATAACTTGAGCTGTAGTGTTCCATAAATCATAAAATTTGATGGGTAGGTTACTCTATGCTAGTCCTAGCTCTGGTAAAAATTTGGGCATCAGTGCTTAATTAATTTCCAAGTTATAATGCTATCTTGTGATTCTAGGAAATACTTAAATGAATTTTTGTAATTTTTCTACATGTGAAATGTTCATATAACTTTTTGGAGAATGTCTTGGTATCTTAAAGTGTCTAAGAAAAATATTAAATCTGTTGTTTGACACTTTTCAATAGGGTTTCCTAATTATGCAAAAATCAGCCTTATTAGCTTGTGAATTTTGTGTAGGGAGTTTCTGTGAATAAAACTTGTTCAAATTTTTACTGTGGTCTCTTTTTGGGTCAAAGAGTCCTCTGTAATTTTTGTAGAATTTTGGGAGCAGTTTACATATATGTTTAAAATTCTACTTAATTACTTAAGTAAATTGAGAAATGGGTTTATATAAATGTTCTAGGTGGGCACACCTTACTTTCTGGTGTCTTTGTGATATTTGTGAACTTATAGTAGCATTAGTTTGGTTTTAGAGAATGTTTGCTACATCAATAAATATTTAACCTTTGTAATTTTAGGTTTTCTGGACAGTTAAGTAGTAATTCTAAATTTGGCTTTGATAAAATTGGTTGCTGGACAACTTGTAAATACCAAAGTTGGAGTAAACTTGATGAACTAGCTTGTGTTGAAATTTAGAAGCATTTGGCTTAGTAGTTTGAGAGTTACTGTTGTTTAAAGTGGCAGTTCAAAATCTGCTACTCTCTGTTTTGGAGAGGACAGATTCTGGAACTTGTGAAGTTTGACATGGAAAACTTAGGAGTTTGGAGTTGAGGTCTGAAAATGAATTGTAGTACATTTCTTAGGCTTTCCAGATTGTCTTAGATCATATCTTTTGGAATTATAAATCTCCAGTTGTGATAAAAACAAGTAGCTGCTGTCCAGAATGCTTACTGTGGTGTTTTGCTGATTGTTATGGTGAGATATCCTAAGACATGCTACTTTTGTAATTGTTAGGTGTTAGGGCCTTAACTGAGGATGAGCAGCTTTATCTTAGGTTAAGTAGATTAGGTGAGTACTTCTCTACTAGAGAAGAGATTTGCACGTACTAGTAAAATAACTTAAATAGAGTATTTTATTCTGAAATGCATTTCATTCCGAGCATGTTGCACCCATTTATGCATCCATTATATTTATTGTGCATTCATGCAATAGGTGCACCGGAGGGGGTAACACTCCTCGAATTCGAGCCGGTAATTCCGGAGGAGAACCAGGAGCAGCAGGAGCCCGAGGAACCAGCCGGCGACGAAGCTCTGTCAGAAGATCTACTCGAGTGTCCGGACCACAGACCCGCAACATTTCTCAAAGGCAAGCCCCGGTGCATGCTGAACCCATCGTTTTATAAATATATCTTGAGTACTTTTAATTGTTTACTGCATTAAGTTGTAGGAGTTATATGAAAACACTTGTTGCATTACACCTGTCCTTGTCCAGATATCGTACTTAATCCTATTTTAGGTTTAGGCACGTGTCAATGCTTAGCCCTGCTTAGTACGGTAGAAGTCGGGTGATTTCCGGTCATCCGCGAGATGTAGGAAGGAGTCACGAGTGGCTTTATGGCTATCGTGGATGGAACCATGCTTAAAAATGAAATTGAGACCGGGCGGGAGTTCGATAGTACAGCCGCAAGACACTTCACGTCTTGGGTGTGGAGCTATGCCCGTCTGAGTCGTTTAAGGACCGATTCGCTGTACGTCCTTGAGTCATGTTGAACGCAGTCTAACACTTAGTTGGCCGGATAAGTCGTTCCGACCGCGAAGCCGAGTAATGTGGTTCAGGCCGGGAATCGAATGGTAGGTTGCTTCTTGGAGGAGAGAAAGGATGTGCTTGGGGACATTGGCGTGAGACCAAGGGGGGGTTAGAGTCCCTATCACCTGGCAGAGTGTCGCCCTTGGGGTCGCGACATTATTCGGACCCGCGATTCCTGAATCATATGACAAGGTGGCCTGTGCGACCCTGGCAGGGGTCTGCACGGTGAGTGTTAGAAATACCCCTCCAGCTGGATAGGAATTCGATTCGAATCGCCGTCGCTCCCGGTTAGTGAGCACTTGACTTGAGCAGCGGCAACGTAGACCTCATTAAATGAACTGGTGGTTAAGGGAATGATACAATGTTGCCATAATGATATACCTGCTATGGATATAATAATCATGTTGTTTGATTATAATCAAGTGTATGTTTAGTACAGGTGCTAAGATAGATGACAGGTAAATGCTAAAAATAATTGCTAGTACAGGTTATAAGAGTATCAATTACTTATGCCTTTATGCAAAATGTTATGTCAGCTAGCCTCTTGTGTAAGCCTTGCATAATCCTTGGTGTCACTTTATTTCTGGTTTTCGACGGGTAAGTCTAGCTGAGTATATTCCAGTACTCAGGGTTTATTCCCTCCTGTTGCAGATGACATGCTTTATCAGGGATTCTGCAAGACGTGTCTCCACCCTGCGGGTGATGATGACTAGATCACAAGGGCGTGATCGTCTTTATGTACTTTCCTCATGCTTTTACGGGTTGTCGATCATCCAGACTGGCAGTATTTATTTAACTAGTGTGTGTGTTATGCTTCCGCTACTTTCAAACTTGGTTTGTAATAATTGCTACTCCGTGGTGTAAACTTATTTCAGAACTACTTGTGAAATGTATCGTATGATGTTGTATGTCGAATGATGCGATCCTGGTTGTAAGCAGTTTGGTTTGAAATCCTTCGTGATTTCGATTGACTACCGGGATTATATGGGCTCAAGTTTGAAAATTTGAGCGCTTCGGTGCTTGTTTTCGTACTTGTGCTCTTATAATTTGGTCGGTTCTGTTACAGCTGGTACCGGAGCATAATTCAACATTAAACACATCATATGAGTATTTAAAAACAAAAATATTTGATTATGAAAAAGGGTTAAAACACTAAAAATTATTTTTAAGTATGCCAGTGATCACATCCCTTAGCCCAAATAAGGACTCTTAGGTGGCTTATTATAAAGACTAACTTGGGGGCCTTGTTTGTTTTTATTTCGTCGTCCATACGGCGTGATATTGTATGGATGCCATCCACTTGGGTGGTAATGTATGGATCAATTACCTCGACGCTCTGGTAAGTGTGAGTTGTGAGAGCATGATCGTCCAACCGGCGGTCTAGGGGAGAGTAGTTGTGGTGACTTACATCTTTACATGTTTAAACCATGTAACTATGTAAAAGCACTTAATTGTGGGCATCTATATCGGGTAGCTTGATACTGAAGTATATACATTTGGGGATGTATATATGGAAAGTATTTAAATTACTGCTTTCTTGTGTGCTTATATTGGGAATTGTTGGGCTGCAATGAAGTTTTCTGCAGGTGCACTAACAGCGTAACGAGTAGACCGATAGTTTCGCTTATATGAGAGAACGTATGTATGCCACCGCCTAGCGTTAGACTCTAGGTTTCTACTAAGGTGAGAGGACGTACGAAACGTGCATGCATCATGTTTAATTATATCATACATATCATTTACTCCCTCCTTAAAAGTTCTGTACTCCCGACTAAAGTAAATTTCGTATCCCCTAAATGATCCTCACTTTAAGTCGTATCTTATCTTGTTGCTACAGATGGCACGTACCAAGAGGACCGCTCGTAAGTCCACTGGGGGCAGGGCACCGCGTCACCAGCTCGCTCCACGTGAGCCCCGCCCTGAGCCTACTGAGGTGGAAAGGCTGAGGGCAGAGCTGGCAGAGGTGACTGCTGCTAGGGATGCAGCACGGCAACAACTGGAACAAGTGATTCATGATTGTGATCAAGAAACGCTTGCAGTCCAGAGGTTGACAGTGGCAAACCGCAACTGTCAACGCATGTTGGTCCGTGTGATGGAACAGAGGGATGAAGCCTGGCACGAGGAGAACGTTCTGAGAGTTCGCCAGTTTGAGCTCGAGCGACAGTTAGAAAATGCTGAAGAATACAATGATAATCTTCATGAAGAAGTGCACCGCCTGAACAACGAGCTTAATCCCCTGCTACCTAGAAACAACAATGTAGATGAAGATATGGGATCAGGCATCTTCATGGCTGAGGATGATGATGAAGTAGACGTTGATGGACCACAGGATGCCCCACCTGCAGAAGCACCAGAGGAAGAGCCAGAAGAAGAAGAAGAAGACGAGGAGTTAGAGCCTGTCAGTGATGAGGACGGCGGGGAGATCCATGACACCGACTCGGAGGATGATGCTTAGAGTAGTCATCACGTGCCTTTAATGTTAGGATCGTCTTTTGTGCCCTCCCTGTGAAGGAGTGAGGCCTTGTAATAACTTGACTTTGGGATGTAAGGTTGAACCGTATGTTTCCTGAATGTAGTTTGAACCTGTTAATTTCGATCACGACTTGATGTCTTATTATGTTGCGTTCGATGATGGTGTCACGATTAGCACCCTTCGGTGCCGCGACGAAACCAAGGGCCTCCTATGGCGCGCGACATAAGGCTGTGCTGCTTGGCACGCGCAGGTATCGAGGTGGCTAGTCATGATCCACCATGGAACTCTTCATTGAGAAGTCTCTTTGTGGTCAGTTTGAAGTAGCCTTTCACAGTCAACTAAAAATCTTGAGATTGAATCCAAGTACCGTGAAAAAGGTCAAAAATCACGTAGATAGCAACGTAAACGGTCCGGTAACCGTTGTGCTCCCTGTGAGTAAGCCTTCATCAAAGAGCATCTTGTTGGATTACCAAGTATGATCTCGTCAAATGATGCGCTTGAATGGATTGTGCGGTTGTGGTGAATTATTGTGCCTTAATTATTATGAGAAGTCTATTTCATGAAGTCAGTTTGACATATTTACAATAATTCATCTACAAGTTTCCCACATCGTCAGTGCTCATTGGCTATGCCTTTTGCAGATGTCGTACAATCTTCGTCGGGGTCGTGGCAATGAGGATGAGGAACAGCCACCCCCTCCGCCACCACCTACTCCGGCCGAATTGATGCAGACAGTGGTCGAAGGGCAGCGCATGTTGGCGGATGCTATGCGTCAGCTGGCTAACCGGGAGGCTCGTCCTGGCCGCCAGGGCCCAGAGCCCAATCAATACAGTGATTTCAAGGACTTTCTGGATACTAAGCCCCCGCTCTTCAAGGAAGCGGAAGAACCACTGCAAGCTGATGAGTGGTTAAATACTATTGAGCAAAAGTTTCGTCTGCTTCGCCTGACTGATGAGTTAAAGACTGAATATGCTTCTCACCAGTTGCATGGTCCAGCGGGTATTTGGTGGAGCCACTATCGTTCCACGCTACCTGCCAATGTCCCGATTGCTTGGGATCAGTTTAAGGCGGCATTCCGGGGAAATTATATTCCTCCAGGTCTTATGGCAATCAAGCACACAGAGTTTATGAGGCTGTCGCAAGGAAACAAAAGCCTGACTGAATACTTGCAGTCCTTCAACAACCTGGCAAGGTATGCCACTGAGTTTGTGGATACCGATGCCAAAAAGATTGCTAGCTTCAAAAGGGGCCTCGGCCCAAAACTGATGAAAACAATGGGCACTAGCAAATGTACTACTTTCAATGATTTCATCAGCGATGCTCTAACTCAGGAGAACAACAATGCTATCTATTCTGCTTCTAAGAGCCGCAAGAGGGCCATTGAGGCGAGTGCTTCACAGTCTCGAGCTCCAGCTGCCCCGAGAGCTCCTCCTCGCCCTCCTGCTCAGAATACAAAGTTCCGTCCGCCGCAGAAAAAGCCTGCCGCAAAGACTGGGTTTCGTAAGGCATATACAGTGGCTCTGCCAAAGAGTAATGCGGGCCAAGGCAGCTCCAGTGTTCCTCCTAGCAACATGCCTTGCTGGAACTGTAACAAGCCAGGCCATTGGTCCAGGAACTGTCCGTACCCTAAGAAAAATGTCAACCAAGGTAGTCGTCAGGGACACGCCCATTATAACAGCATTGAGGAAATTCCATCTGGTGAGGTGGTCACCGCTGGTAAGTTTCTAGTTGACCAACACCCCGCAGTGGTACTTTTTGATTCAGGTGCTTCGCATTCCTTTATCAGTCCTAAGTTTGCATCTAAATTTGCACACAAGTTGCATACTGTTGAAGGTGTGGGTTATTGTATTAGCGCTGCAAGTGGGAATATTTCCACAAACAAAATAGTGGGGAACCTTAAGTTTGAGATAGAAGGGCGAAGTTATTCGCTTGCCCTATTGGTTTTACCTGGTTTAGACATAGATGTTATCTTGGGCATGAATTGGATGAGTCAGAATGGGGTACTCATTGACACATCCGCTCGGGTAGTTATGCTCAGAGATCCTACAGATCAAAAGGGTTTTCTAGTACAACTTCCCAGAAAGGTTGAATTGTCGGGGGAAATTCATGCTGTGCAAGCAAAGGCGTTGGCCGAAATTCCAGTAGTAAATGAGTTTCCGGACGTTTTTCCCGATGATTTGCCGGGGCTCCCTCCGGATCGGGATGTGGAGTTTAAAATTGAGTTGTTGCCTGGCACGGCTCCCATCTCTAGGAGACCCTATAGGATGCCTCCAAATGAACTCGCTGAACTTAAGGTGCAATTGAATGAACTTTTGAAGAAGGGGTTGATTCGTCCTAGTTTATCGCCGTGGGGATGTCCTGCTATCTTTGTAAAGAAGAAGGATCAGTCGTTGCGGATGTGCGTAGATTATAGACCTCTCAATGCAGTCACTGTCAAAAATAAGTACCCTCTACCGCGCATCGACATCTTGTTCGATCAGTTGTCTAAAGCTAAAGTTTTCTCCAAGATCGATCTAAGATCTGGCTACCATCAAATTAAAATTCGCCCGGAAGATGTTCCAAAGACAGCCTTTTCTACCAGATACGGCCTTTATGAGTATCTTGTTATGTCTTTCGGCTTGACAAATGCCCCCGCACACTTCATGTACTTGATGAATTCGGTGTTTATGCCTGAATTGGACAAGTTTGTGGTGGTATTTATTGATGACATCCTGGTATACTCTGTGAATGAGGAGGATCACGCTGAACATCTGCGTATAGTCCTCACAAGACTGCGTGAACATCAACTATATGCAAAGTTCAGTAAGTGCGAATTCTGGCTTCGTGAAGTACCTTTCCTTGGGCATGTGTTGTCCGATGGAGGAATTATGGTGGACCCCGCCAAGGTACAGGAAGTGCTGAACTGGAAGGCTCCTATCTCGGTTCACGAGGTCCGGAGTTTTCTTGGTTTGGCTGGCTATTATCGTCGCTTCATCCCGGATTTCTCTAAAATAGCCAAGCCAATGACTCGGTTGCTGCAAAAAGACACCAGGTTTGTCTGGACTCCTGAGTGTGATGCGGCTTTTCACCAACTGCGAACCCTCCTAACCTCAGCTCCGGTTTTGGCACAACCGGATATCGAGAAACCATTTGATGTTTATTGTGATGCCTCAGGCATAGGTTTGGGAGGTGTGTTGATGCAGGAAGGCCGAGTAATTGCATATATTTCTCGACAACTTCGGAAGCATGAGGTGAATTACCCAACACATGACTTAGAACTCGCCGCAGTTGTTCATGCTTTGAAAGCCTGGCGACATTATCTGCTGGGCAATGTCTGCAACATCTATACCGACCACAAAAGCCTCAAATACATCTTCACCCAACCCGAGTTGAATATGCGTCAAAGAAGATGGCTCGAGTTGATTAAAGATTATAACCTTCAAGTGCACTATCATCCAGGGAAGGCAAATGTAGTTGCGGATGCTTTAAGCCGTAAGTCTCATTGCCATTCCTTAGTTGAAACTGATTTTCACCGATCTCGCCTTCTACATCCAGCAGTCTTGTACAACATCACTATCAGTTGTACTCTCAAAAACAGAATTATTGAACTCCAAAAGACTGACACTGGTATATTCCACATCAAGCGTAAGATGAAAGAGCAAGAGACTACACAGTTCAGGATAGATGAAGAGGGTGTACTAAGGTTCAAGGATAGGTTAGTTGTGCCTAAGGACCGAGAGCTTCGAAATGATATTATGTCTGAAGCACACTCCTCTAAGTTGTCCATCCATCCTGGTAGTAATAAGATGTATTATGATTTGAAGCCATTTTATTGGTGGACCAAGATGCGGAAAGAGATAGCTGCATATGTTGCTAGATGCGACACCTGTTGCAGAGTTAAAGCTGTGCACATGAAAGCTGGGCTACTTCAGCCACTTTCCATTCCAGGCTGGAAATGGGAAGAGATAAGTATGGATTTCATTGTCGGACTTCCTCCCACTGTCAAAAATCATAACTCTATTTGGGTAATTGTTGATCGTTTGACCAAATCAGCTCACTTCATCCCCGTGAGAGTGGACTATCGTCCCACTGACTATGCTGAGTTGTACTTCAATCAGATAATCCGGCTTCATGGGATACCTCGTACTATCGTTTCTGATCGTGGTCCCCAGTTCACTGCTCGCTTTTGGGAGCATTTGCATCACCTTCTGGGAACCAAGTTAGTGAGAAGCTCTGCTTATCACCCCCAGACATCGGGACAGACAGAACGAGTTAACCAAATCTTGGAAGATCTGTTGCGAGCATGCGTCATTTCATCCAAGGGTTCTTGGGAAAAATGGTTACCTTTAGCCGAATTCTCGTACAATAACAGTTATCAAGAGAGTATTAAGATGGCCCCATTCGAAGCGTTGTACGGTCGAAAGTGTCGAACTCCATTAAACTGGGTAGAAGCTGGGGAGAGAAGGTATTATGGTATTGATTTTGTTCATGAAGCTGAGGAACAAGTCCGTACCATCCAAAAACATATGGCTGCAGCCCAAGCGAGGCAGAAAAGCTATGCAGATCGTCGTAGAAAACCACTCGAGTTTGAAGTTGGAGACTTCGTGTATTTGAAAGTTTCTCCAATGAAAAGTGTCCAACGTTTTGGTGTTAAGCGGAAACTTGCACCAAGATACGTGGGTCCTTTCGAGATCATAGGCAAGAGTGGAGCTGTTGCGTACAAAATCCAGTTGCCTCCTGAGATGAGAGCTATATTCAACATTTTCCATGTATCTCAGCTTAAAAAGTGTCTTCGAGTTCCTGAGGAACAAGTTCCTTTAGGTGATATCAGGCTGGAATCCGACCTAACCTATGAAGAAAAGCCAGTCCGAGTGATCGATACTCAGGAACGAGTAACTAGAAGTAAAGTGGTTAAGTGGTACAAAGTGATGTGGAGTAATCAGGGAAGTGAGAGTGATGCTACGTGGGAACGGGAGGATTATTTACGGGATGGGTATAAAGAATTCTATGAAAAATGGTACGCTTTCCAAATCTCGGGACGAGATTTTTATAAGGGGGGAGGGCTGTAACACTTCAAGTGATTAGTCCTTAATTGCATTGCATTTGCATGGCATAAATATAAGCATGCATCATTCATGTTTGTTATTTTATATGATGCAACACATGTGATTATTTTAGGGTTTGTTTGATTTATTTCATGAAGTACTTGATAGTTGGTGTAACAAAAAGGTAAGGTAGCCAATCATGACCTTCAACACCTTAGTTATACTTAGAGTAACATTTGGAACAAGGTTCATGTTGACCAAAATTACAAAATTGCCCTCCAAGAAAAGTTTGACCACCATTTGACCCTAGAAGGCCCTAGTTTGACCAATTAAAAAGTCTAATTTAGAGACCTTGCATGGAAGAGCACCCTTAAGCAAAGTTGTAGAGAATTTCATGAGGAACAAAAGTTCTAATATGGCCATCTCATGAAAAGGATCAGAACATGGTCAAAAATGGCCCACAAGTCAGTATTAGGGGCTGTTTGGGGACTTAGCAAATTTTGCTAAGTGTTGAGCTGAAAACCGTTTCACTGTACCTCACTTTAGCAACTTGTAACTCACAAACCAGGCCAAACCAGTCTTTGAGCCAATTGACAAAGTTGTTGTCCACACATAGCTCTACAACTTTGTCAATATCATCATCACCTGGTTCTCAATAGTTTAGGAGATATAATGTCTTGAAGTTAGGGTTTCAGTCGGCATTGATCTCTGAAATTGCATTTCAGTTTCCAAGTACACGAGTTTGGAGCTCTGTAGTTTCAAATCTAGGCCGAACCAGCCCAAACTCCAATTGACAAACTTGTAGACCTCATGTAGCTCTACAATTTTGGTGTTATCATCTTCGACTAACTCGAACCGGTTTTGGAGGTAATCATCGTTGAACTTTCTCTGTCAGTCGGTCTTGGAGGCCACAACTGAAACACCGATTCAGTCATCAGAGGAGTGGCCGACCGGCCACAGACCGTCGCCGCCGCGTGTCCCTCCACGCGCCGCGTGCGACCTGGCGTCGCGGCCAGCTGCTCGACATGTAGAAGAGGTCCCTGCTGCCTCGCCTAAGCCGCCCAGCCATTTCCTTCTTTCCCGTGTGCAACCGAGGCGGAAGCCGGAGACACCATTGCCGCCGTAGCTGTCTCCGAGCTCTCGCGCACTCACCACCGCACCACCGCTCGCCTGACCTCGCCAATCTCTTCGCCTCACCACCCTCCATCTCTCTGACCCACCGAAGCCAGCAATTTGACTCGAGGTGAGCCGCATTTCCTTCTTCCCCATCTCCGAGAGGTCGCCGGAGCCCGCCATGGGACCTCACCGTGGTCGGGGTGCTTCGGGTCTCTCTCCGTCCTCCCTTCCTAGCAAAATGGAACCGCCTAGCTTCGGTGAAGCTCGCACCGAGCCTGGACCGCACCGTGCATCTTCACCGGCGACGGCGCGCCGCCACCGGACACCACCGGCCGCCGCTCGCGGTGACAAGCCCCTTCCACCCCATCCCCATCCGTTCCACGAGCACCAATCGACGCACCGGGTGACGGAGAACACGAGGCGGTGTCCGATTGGCCGAGCGAGCCCTTCTCCGGCGAGCTCGAGCTCGTCGGAGCTCGCGGGTCTCCGCCTCCCCTGTCCCTCTGTCCCTGACTGCGGGGGCCCGCCTGTCAGTTGCCAAGCGCGGGCGGGACGGCCGAGCAGGCCGCGCGCGCGCGAGTCGTGGGCCGAGTTCTTCCGGGCCGGCCCAGTCATCCGAAATGAAATTCATTTTTATTATTTTGTCACTGATTTTTGTACAAGTTGGAAAAATGTAGATCTAGGGTTTTAATGATCCAAAAATCATGAGATAAATTTTATTAGGGTCCACATGATGTGTAGTATTTTAGAAAAATATAAATCTGGAATGTGGTGTTTAATTTTTAGGAGAATTTAATAGATCCTTTAAATGTGTTTTGGAATGCATGCAAATTTGTTAAATTTATAACTTGAGCTGTAGTGTTCCATAAATCATAAAATTTGATGGGTAGGTTACTCTATGCTAGTCCTAGCTCTGGTAAAAATTTGGGCATCAGTGCTTAATTAATTTCCAAGTTATAATGCTATCTTGTGATTCTAGGAAATACTTAAATGAATTTTTGTAATTTTTCTACATGTGAAATGTTCATATAACTTTTTGGAGAATGTCTTGGTATCTTAAAGTGTCTAAGAAAAATATTAAATCTGTTGTTTGACACTTTTCAATAGGGTTTCCTAATTATGCAAAAATCAGCCTTATTAGCTTGTGAATTTTGTGTAGGGAGTTTCTGTGAATAAAACTTGTTCAAATTTTTACTGTGGTCTCTTTTTGGGTCAAAGAGTCCTCTGTAATTTTTGTAGAATTTTGGGAGCAGTTTACATATATGTTTAAAATTCTACTTAATTACTTAAGTAAATTGAGAAATGGGTTTATATAAATGTTCTAGGTGGGCACACCTTACTTTCTGGTGTCTTTGTGATATTTGTGAACTTATAGTAGCATTAGTTTGGTTTTAGAGAATGTTTGCTACATCAATAAATATTTAACCTTTGTAATTTTAGGTTTTCTGGACAGTTAAGTAGTAATTCTAAATTTGGCTTTGATAAAATTGGTTGCTGGACAACTTGTAAATACCAAAGTTGGAGTAAACTTGATGAACTAGCTTGTGTTGAAATTTAGAAGCATTTGGCTTAGTAGTTTGAGAGTTACTGTTGTTTAAAGTGGCAGTTCAAAATCTGCTACTCTCTGTTTTGGAGAGGACAGATTCTGGAACTTGTGAAGTTTGACATGGAAAACTTAGGAGTTTGGAGTTGAGGTCTGAAAATGAATTGTAGTACATTTCTTAGGCTTTCCAGATTGTCTTAGATCATATCTTTTGGAATTATAAATCTCCAGTTGTGATAAAAACAAGTAGCTGCTGTCCAGAATGCTTACTGTGGTGTTTTGCTGATTGTTATGGTGAGATATCCTAAGACATGCTACTTTTGTAATTGTTAGGTGTTAGGGCCTTAACTGAGGATGAGCAGCTTTATCTTAGGTTAAGTAGATTAGGTGAGTACTTCTCTACTAGAGAAGAGATTTGCACGTACTAGTAAAATAACTTAAATAGAGTATTTTATTCTGAAATGCATTTCATTCCGAGCATGTTGCACCCATTTATGCATCCATTATATTTATTGTGCATTCATGCAATAGGTGCACCGGAGGGGGTAACACTCCTCGAATTCGAGCCGGTAATTCCGGAGGAGAACCAGGAGCAGCAGGAGCCCGAGGAACCAGCCGGCGACGAAGCTCTGTCAGAAGATCTACTCGAGTGTCCGGACCACAGACCCGCAACATTTCTCAAAGGCAAGCCCCGGTGCATGCTGAACCCATCGTTTTATAAATATATCTTGAGTACTTTTAATTGTTTACTGCATTAAGTTGTAGGAGTTATATGAAAACACTTGTTGCATTACACCTGTCCTTGTCCAGATATCGTACTTAATCCTATTTTAGGTTTAGGCACGTGTCAATGCTTAGCCCTGCTTAGTACGGTAGAAGTCGGGTGATTTCCGGTCATCCGCGAGATGTAGGAAGGAGTCACGAGTGGCTTTATGGCTATCGTGGATGGAACCATGCTTAAAAATGAAATTGAGACCGGGCGGGAGTTCGATAGTACAGCCGCAAGACACTTCACGTCTTGGGTGTGGAGCTATGCCCGTCTGAGTCGTTTAAGGACCGATTCGCTGTACGTCCTTGAGTCATGTTGAACGCAGTCTAACACTTAGTTGGCCGGATAAGTCGTTCCGACCGCGAAGCCGAGTAATGTGGTTCAGGCCGGGAATCGAATGGTAGGTTGCTTCTTGGAGGAGAGAAAGGATGTGCTTGGGGACATTGGCGTGAGACCAAGGGGGGGTTAGAGTCCCTATCACCTGGCAGAGTGTCGCCCTTGGGGTCGCGACATTATTCGGACCCGCGATTCCTGAATCATATGACAAGGTGGCCTGTGCGACCCTGGCAGGGGTCTGCACGGTGAGTGTTAGAAATACCCCTCCAGCTGGATAGGAATTCGATTCGAATCGCCGTCGCTCCCGGTTAGTGAGCACTTGACTTGAGCAGCGGCAACGTAGACCTCATTAAATGAACTGGTGGTTAAGGGAATGATACAATGTTGCCATAATGATATACCTGCTATGGATATAATAATCATGTTGTTTGATTATAATCAAGTGTATGTTTAGTACAGGTGCTAAGATAGATGACAGGTAAATGCTAAAAATAATTGCTAGTACAGGTTATAAGAGTATCAATTACTTATGCCTTTATGCAAAATGTTATGTCAGCTAGCCTCTTGTGTAAGCCTTGCATAATCCTTGGTGTCACTTTATTTCTGGTTTTCGACGGGTAAGTCTAGCTGAGTACATTCCAGTACTCAGGGTTTATTCCCTCCTGTTGCAGATGACATGCTTTATCAGGGATTCTGCAAGACGTGTCTCCACCCTGCGGGTGATGATGACTAGATCACAAGGGCGTGATCGTCTTTATGTACTTTCCTCATGCTTTTACGGGTTGTCGATCATCCAGACTGGCAGTATTTATTTAACTAGTGTGTGTGTTATGCTTCCGCTACTTTCAAACTTGGTTTGTAATAATTGCTACTCCGTGGTGTAAACTTATTTCAGAACTACTTGTGAAATGTATCGTATGATGTTGTATGTCGAATGATGCGATCCTGGTTGTAAGCAGTTTGGTTTGAAATCCTTCGTGATTTCGATTGACTACCGGGATTATATGGGCTCAAGTTTGAAAATTTGAGCGCTTCGGTGCTTGTTTTCGTACTTGTGCTCTTATAATTTGGTCGGTTCTGTTACAGAGCTTTGAGTGAATCGGCTATTGCAAGTCGATTCAAAACCTGTTTGCCATCAAGACTAATTGAATCTAATTGGTCCATCTATTGAGCTTCAGAAAACCTCAATCATCCATTATCAACGGCTGATTAGATCACTCGATGAAACACATTGCAGTTAGAAGTATTATGATCAGAAGAATTGTGCCACTTGCAATATGTAAGCTCTTCTAAGTCTTGAATAGATGGCAAAGCACTGTGATCAATGATTCTAATAAAATTATTCTCTAGCAAGATATCAAAGACATGATCATAAAAAGTAAAGTCAAAGGTGTATTTTGATTTCTTTAGCCAATTCTTTTGTGGAGTCGGCTTTAAAGCTAGGCAAACGAAGGGATCAGATTTGTTATCAATCCATTCGACCACACCTTTTGTAATTGCTTATGGGAAGCTTTAGCTTTGATGAAGTATCATCATCTGCCTTGCCATATGGCATAATGTGTTGGCTGATAGAATCTGAATTTATTTTATCATTCACAAATAAATTGCTATTCTCAATCGGTCTACAACAACTGTTAGTAAGGATGTCTCTAATAGATGTTGAAATTGAAATAGTATGACCGGATTGGAATTTGAGCAAAATATTTGTGTTTTCTACCTTGTTGACCATGTTGGAGAAGTGCATATCCTTAATTTGCATGATTTTGCTCTTCTTCTCCAGAAACCAATCAACAAGAGGGGTCAAATCACCTGAAGACACATCAGCAGTTGCCAGAACTGGGAAAGTCGGCTTAGCCGACTGGAAGTCAGTTAGGCTGACTTGGGCACTAGCAGGGATAGTCAGCTTGGCCGACTGGGAAGCCGGCTTAGCCGACTCAGGGCAGGCAGTAGAGGTAGTTGGCCTAGCCGACTGGGAAATCGGCCTAGCCGACTTAGAGTAGGCGGTAGGGGAAGTCGGCCTGGCCAACTGGGAAGTCGGCCTAGCCAACTTAGAGCAGGCAGAAGTCGGCTTAGCCGACTTCAAAGTCGGTTCAGCCGATTCTGAGCAGGCAGACAACCCTCCTTTGTTGCTTGTAGTGGCTTGATCTCCATCAATGATGTAGTAATCACTAGATAAATGTACAGCCCCTTTAGCTCCTAAAAAATCAAGTCTAGCTGATTTCTATCGCTTCCCATGTTTTTCAGGAGGTATAGTGGTAGCTTCTCCTAAATTGGCCCTATCCATTTCAGGCACCGAAGAGACCAATATAGGTTGCTTCCTAAAAATAAGCTTGCCATTTTGATCAAAATAACAGTAAGACAACCTCTTACCCGGAGGTATAGTGGTTGCCCCTCTTGAACTGGCCCTATCGGTTTCAGGCGCCGAAGAGGCCAATTTAGATTGACTCTTTGCAATCACTCTACCATGCTGGTCAAAATAATAGTAAAACGGCCTCTCATATTGAGGTTGACTAAAAGCCGGGGCCGATTCACTAGTATGTCCAACATGAGGCGAAGTAGCAATAGGAGTATCAAAGATTGCTTCCTCTAAGTTATCAAATGTAGAATTCACGTTAACCATAGTATAGAAAAGAGGAGAATCTTCAGTGACCCCATCTACCTTTAGCTTAGCTATGGTTGTAGACCTGACAAGGATTTCCTCACCCATTGCTGAATCTTCATTGATTCGGCTACAATTATTAGTAACACGTGGAGCCGAATCACAACTTTTAGCACTCGAATGCCTTGCTGAAATTTCACTAATTCGGCTTTGATCGTGAGTAGAATACGAAGCCAAATTGTGGGTATTGATCATTGCATAAGGTGCTGAATTTTCATTAATTCGGCTATGGTTACTAATAACACGTGAAGCCGAATCATGGGTATTAGCACTTACATACCTTGCTGAATTTTCATTAATTCGGCTCAAGTTAGAAGTAACATGTGGAGCCAAATTATGAATAAGAGCATTGGCATATGGCGCTGAATTTTGGGAGCAATTGACTAAATAATTAGCATTATCATAGCCAATTCTCTCATTTATCGGCATGTCATGTGGTGGAACCACATATTGTGAACTTATAGCCGATAAACAAGGATCCACATGTTGTATGTTGCTAGTAACGTCAAAATTCAAAGAATTTAAAGTTGACATTGACTCTTGACCATGACATCCATAAATATGATGTGTATGATAAGAAGCATTATCAAAAGTATCAGCCGATGCAATATATCTAGTATCATTACAGCTAGCAACACCAACATGAGAGCTTATATGACTTGCAAAATAATCATTAGGATCATAAAGATGTATTTGCAAGTTGTACCTCAGGGTAATTGTAGTAGTTTTGTGATGAACCACCTTGGTACTCCATGATTTAGAACTTGACCGCCTTGCTGATTTTTCCAATGTCAAGCACAACACGTTGCAAATTTGCAAGCAAGATTATAAGGGGTCAAAACCAGATACGATCGGCCTTTTGGACAAGATGCAACGGTAATGGCGAGCTCAAGAAGATAGATCAGCGAGGAATAAGGCTAGGGTAAGAAGAATCGGCTACAAAGTAGAGCCGAAGCAAATTCTTCCCCAGCGGAGTCGCAAAAAAGTGTGTTGATGTCGGATGTGATCCGAATCACACACCAGAAAGGGCATTGGACGCCCGGGCCGCTATGGACCGAAGAATGCAGCGAGGATATCACTCTTACGTGGTGAAGGAAGGAGAGGTTTATAAGCAAGCCACCAAATGATAACCAATCGCGCTTACGTGACGAAGAACCGGCTAGTTTTTAGGCAAACTAGCAAAGAAACCGTCGAAGCTCTTGCCCGGGAGGGACCCCGTCAGGGCAAGGATGTCGCCAGGTTGCCCTAGGTTGGCCGGCGAGCCTAGGGCGCCATCCTTGATCGTGGATCAAGGGATGAACAACATGGAGGTTGAAGGAGAAGAGAAAAGGGGTAAAAGGAGTAGATTGATTTGTTTGTATGACGATTGGATAGATAGGAACTCAATCGGCCATGATCCTCTCATATATATAGAGGGGGATGGTCTTATCCCAGTAGAAAACCTCTTCAAAGCTTATTTTCTAAGTTTTCCACGTCCAAAAACCGATTTAGAAACAAATCGGTTCGAGATCTAAAAATTAGATTCGGAATAAACACCTACCGGAAAGTTCCCGTCAGGCTTCACCGAAAGTTCCGGTCCCCACCGGAAGTTCCGGTCTTGGACCGGAAGTACCGGTAGTTCATTTTCGCACAAAACTGCGCCTTCCTCCGCCAACCACTGGAAGTTCCGGTCTCGGACCGGAAGTACAGACCGGAAGTTCCGGTCCCCAAACAGATATTTTCTCGGAGGCATAACTCCCTCATCCGGACCCCAAATTGGACGTTCCATATATGTTTTTTGACCATCTCGACGAGAGGAACACAATGGTGAGGTCCGTTACACATTTGGACAACTTCACAAAATGAACATTTTTTGTTGTCAACGATTCCTCTTTTGTTTTACTTCGTCAGCTAATCCTTTGTCCTTTGACCATGCTATGATAGGTGACGTATTTGTTCTTCCTTCCTTTGAAATTCTCTCCATGCATCTGAACTATTATTTTACGTCTACTCAGAACAAATTAGTGGTACTGAATTGTGTAAAGAATATATACTCCTACGTAGGTCGGTATATATGCATGCATATACTATCTCTCTCTTCAAACGGTTGTGGTTAAAATATAGTTATATATAATTACTCCTATACAGTAAAAACAAGCACTGCATTGATATTCCTACAGCAAATGATCCGAAAAATAGAATGAATTGAAGTGATTTCTTAATTTGTGCAAGAAGACCATTATTGGGCCTCTTATTTTGTGACAACCATTATTGGGCCTCCTAACAATATAATCATGCATGAAACATAACCACCGTGTGTATATATATATATATATATATATATATATATATATATATATATATATATATATATATATATATATATATATAGGGAGAGTATACTCTATAGCTAGCTACAAAATAAGTTATTTTGTAGCCACCTCTATTTACGATAATTTTATATACTAATTTACGACAATATCAGTATATATTTAAGATAATTGAATTACTATAACACATGAGAATATTTACCATAATGTTATAGTAAATAACACAATAAGGAGTTACTATAATCTCGTAAATTAGTATAGCAATTATCGTAACTCAAAGTGGCTACAGAATAAGTTATTTTGTAGCCAGCTGTAGTGTAATATATATATATATATATATATATATATATATATATATATATATATATATATATATATATATATATGTGTGTGTGTGTGTGTGTGTGTGTGTGGAATCACAGGCTGTGGTTGACTAGCACCTATTTAATTTGTGTTCTCGACTTTTAATTTGCTGGCATAGAAACGAGCTGTACTTGACATTTCTTCCTTCTGAAGCCAAATATATACACGGTTCCGTCTGTCTCAATGTATGCTAGACCAGTTGGTCAAGCCTCCGGGTGGCGTTCCCAAGACAAGAGTTCGAATCCTTGGTGAGGCAAATTTCTAGTTGGCGGTGCGGAAAAAAACCCTCGCTTGTCTCGATTCCCAGAGCACAAGTAAAATGGATCTGTCCTCTCACCGGGTAACGGGCCCCTGTGTGCGGGCGGGGCATAGGGTTCGGGGTTCTCTCGGCCTAGGTGAGAAGTCCTCTATATTAAGCTGAAATAGCCTGGGGTGTCTACCCGGTAGCCCGATTTTTTTTAAAATTAACTTTTAGAGTTATTTAAAGTAAAAAAAAATCAACTAGAGTTTATTATAAAAAAGATCACCAATATTTATGACACTAAAATAGTCATATATATAGATACTATAATAAAACTTATTTTCATAATTCAATTATTTGATGTAATAAGTTGATAAAGGGAGTACATATATATTCATTATATAAAACCAGTTCTTTCTTGGTACGCGCAGGTGTCCTACAGTCTTCGTCGGCCGTGCGTAGTGGTCAAGCCGCCAGGGCTGCTGCTCCATCGTTGCCGTCGTCTTCGTCTATGCCGAATAATTTGGCACAAGGTACTAGCTGGCTTACACTAACTAGAGTTAATTAATTATTTATATAAATTAATGAAGAGATCAATTGCTGCGTTCTTAATCGAATGCTGGACAATATCAGGACTTGTCTAGAGTCTAGATGCTTTGTTGATTGAAGTACATACAGATACTGAGAACTGACAAAAGCAAACAAACAGTCCATGGCCCACGGCTCTTTGTAGCTTTGTGTGACCCGTCGTCCTCGGACTTCTTAATGACCGTGATGGTGTGATGAGTTTAGCATGTCTATGGGCTGGCATGGCTACATATATAATCATAATATGGAACCAGTCAGTATGTTAAGGTTTTAAGATAGAGGAGATGCTCCTGGCAGAAAAAAAATATTCAGGAAAGATGCTTTGTTTGTTAAGTACCATTGAGGATGATTAAGGGCCAATAGCATGTGAGCGATAGATGCTTACTGGCTACTAGTATATTCTTCCTAAAATATAAAATATAATGAATTCTTAGTTTGTTTTAATCAAGCCACACTATTCTTGATTTAAGTTCATAAAAAAGAATAATAATATTTAGGATACAATATAAGCATTTATATTATTTATGAAATATTTTTCATATTTTTTCTTTGTGTGATGTGGTACGTGGACTAATATACACCAGAATGCCCTAGAATAAAACTAGTAGAACTTTGTATTGGCTTAGAAAAAATTTAAGATTGCTTTTATTCAGGTTGGATGCAGTAATGATTAGTTGCTTTATTTTCTTTGTTTATTTTTGTTCTATCCATGTTATAATATACCATTATTTATTAGTAATAAAAAATTAATAGTTTGGCGGGATAGAAATAACCTAGGTCAAAAATGAATAAACAAATTTTAGATGTGTCATGCAAGTGCTGTGGTTAGAGCAATTCTAAGAGCCCTTTCATATCCTTCCATAATATAAAGAATAATATAGATTTTATGGGGAAAAACCCTCTCTAATAGCTTATTTAACTATATCTCTAAATCATCCCATCCAATAGAGAGCGGAGCGGGCTCTCCAAAGTGTCCAATAATAAAATATAAATAAGTTAAAGAGCAAAGAGATATAGAAGAATGAGTATTTTCAGAATGGCTCTCCAACAAGATATAAAGACCGTCGGAGATGCTCCTTATCGTTATTAGTTACAGTTTTGCATTCTGTATCATATATTGATTGATCAGTCCATATAATATTGCTTGCTTGTCAATGATTGATCAGTCCATATAATATTGCTTGCTTGTCAATGTTGTGTGGTTCATCGTTTTGTTGCACAAGCACGGAACAAATTTGTCTATTGGTCCCCCAATAATGCCGCCCACACATTATTCTGTGACGCGTACCAAAGCCTAATGGTACTTGAAAGTGTTTTATTTGTCACACTCTCACAGACGATTGATGTGATTGATTGCGATATATCTCAGCCTCAAGAAACAAGAAGACGAATATAAATTTTGCCTTTGTGCCCAGGGACAAAACATCAATGCGAGAAAACGAAAAGAAAAGGGATAGATGGTTTAATTTGGCCAATATGAGTAAAATGTCATACGTGCTTATCAATTCAATCGTCCTTACCGTACAATGAAAGGCACTGGATGATTGTGTGAAATATGGGTATGTGACTACAAACTTGGATGCTAATACAACATTCATTTCTGTTATATAAAATCATTGGATGAGAATTTTGGAAATACGAATTCGAAGCTGGGAATCATCGTCAATTCATTATACTACGTAATTTCTCAATCTAAATGGTTGGTTGGCATACCTCCTTGTTGAGCTAGATAAGGGAGTTGCAGCATGCATGCTTCTTATGACCAGAATGATGTTGCTGCAATGTGGGTCAAACGTACTGCCGTGGACCTTTATATTGTTCAATGAATTTTGTTTGAAATTTGTAAATACACTTTTAACCTTATAACATTAAAATTGAGATGTAAAAATATTATTGACTTCAAAAGTAAAAAAAAAAAAACAAATAGCAATATTACGGTTTGCAGATCTGTGGCACATAGCACGGAGGTTCCATGTGCTTCATCAATCAGTATGTTGACCTGAAAGGTACAATATAATAATAGTTTGCTTCCTCCATCGAAAACATTCATTTTCAGGCCATCCAATCCACGATTTGCACGTGGATTATACATGATAATCCTACTGTCTGTTTATAGCTGATGGTTTCGTTTCCCAACTACTACATGGGCAATTAATTGGATGCGGCTAACTAAAACAGAGCACACACCTAATAAGTCATGACTCCACGCTTGACACTACTAATCTGCATCAGAATTTCTACAAATAAGACCATGTTTGATAGGGTTTCTTTGCATCTTTCTTCGTTCCAGTAGCTAGAGAAGCTAAGATTAAATGGCTTTGGATTTCTAGTAAAACCACCTTCTCTGCTCTATAATTTCTCTCATAGAGCCAGTTGTATGAGTTAGTGTTTGGTATATAGAGTTTTACCATAGAGCCAAAGAAGCAACGATTGAAACCCATCAATAATAAACTCTAAATGAAATAGGAGAAGTACAGTAGGAGATTTATTATCAAATTGACAACAGATCTGACTTTAACAAATGTTCATTGATGATTCAACTGTGGTAGGTGATTATATGGAGGAAGATGGCGGGTATAAAAATGATAAACCTAACAAGATGGAGGAAGAACATATCCAAGACAATGCCCATCGAATCGGAAAGAACAATCAATCTGAAGCCAAATTAGGTAAATGAGATTAATCTGCCCTTTTTGTTGATGTACGTACTTACTTTATGAACTGATCGATACAAACGTGCAATTCAGATCCCATTTAATTTGGTGGTCTAGCTCAAAGAAATTGTGACTATGGATCTGTAGTTATGTGAAATGACCTTTATTTACTTGTAGCAGCACTTCATATTTACCAATATATTGTCCATGCGCTAACGCTACGGTGGCGTCTAGAACAATCAAATCAACTAATGAAAGAAACACAAATTCATAAACAAATCTAGCTTCCTAATCCTTTACAAAAATGAACACCGCCTCAGTCCACTTTTAAATTTCGCAGTCCTCAACCAAGCAGGATGGATTTTACTCTTAACAACTATCAGCACTGAGAACAAATTTTGAGTATGAGGCTAAAATGTAAATAATAAATGTTTATCATAAGTATCAATAAGATACATGCTACTTTGCTATATCTAATCTAAATTAGCACAAGCCATTACAAATGTGCTGATAGTTTATTTTCCTAAATTTTGCAAGTTCAATTAGTCAAAGCAAATGTACAAATAGTTTTTTTCCCTTTTTGATATTTCACAAAAAAACAAGATTCCATACATTACATTTAAAAGAAATATAGCATACATCATACAATTTTACTTGCACAGAAAAACATGAAAAATTTAGCCATGTCATTCCTCTGTTTCCCAGCTTCATTAGTTTTTTTCCACACCAAACATTTCCGTGTAGAATCGAGATTTCCGCCCCGCCCATCCCAATCTTATCTACAATAGCATGTCAAACTTTAAAAGGCACTTCAGAAATAAAAGGCACTTCGAAAATACAACATTACTCTAATTATGTGCTAGCTGGGACCATAACTCCCCGCCACATAGCATTCGATGGGAGCATAGGTCATAACATACAGTCCAAATCCATTGTATTGGCCCTAATCCTGTCAGCTTTATTTTTTTACCTTCCGAGCTCTCTATTCCATCTTTGTATCTGCATCACCAGAATATCCTTGAACCATCAAATTCTGGCTAACATGAAACACTGCAATGCACAACACAATGAACATTGATTTCACATAGGCAAAGCATCGAGCACTTCATGTCCATATATGTGCTATCAATCAGAGATGTGTAGTAGAGACGGACCTTGCAGCGTGGCATGTCGTTCCTTTTCCGTGTGTAGGAAGAAGCCTGCGGCAGCTAGGAACCAATGAACCCATGAAGCAGCCTAGGTCATGTCGTTGACGATATTCAACTCTGCAGATGCCGGCGTGCCCACCCCCGAGGCTGATTGGGGCCCTGTAATCTTCGCAGTATGTGGTCGTGGACGTCTGGAGGAGCAGCATGCTTTCTTGCCATGTTGACCACCTCATGGGGAGGGAGGGAGCCATGGTGATTCAGCTCAATCTAGCCTCAGACACCGGCGATCTGTCACGAGCCCAGCGAAGAAGGTCGCGAGGGGATCTGCATCCCTGCTCAGCAATGCCCTTGATGTAGGGAGCTCCAGCTGGCGGCTGACGCGGTGGAGGGCTGGGATGCGGTGGGGCACTGGCATAGGGACCCATCGCGTGGGCCACCGTGCTGGTCATGGTGCTGGTGGAGGGGCAGCGAAGGAGGGCGCATGGCCGGACGTGGGCCACCAGCGGCGCAGGGCTGTCCCCCACGCCAGCTCCCTCCGGACGCCGCGCCCATCCCGTTGCCTAGAAGCACCATGGCTCCACACGACAAACCATGGCCGCGCGTCCCCGCCCCAGACGACCCCGATGCTCCTGCAATCATGCCCGACGGCCATGATGGCCCAGTAGCTGATGTTGTGAGCGTTTGTTTTTTCGGAAAAAGGGAAAAAGAACGTGGGAGGTTGGAATCGAACCAAGAGGGTGGGCGTATGGATGGAGTCACGAGGAGCGGGCATCAGGGGTGGACACAGGATTGGCCAAGGACTAGGGCCATTGCATTAAACATTAGTGCTAATTGTGCTTGATTATAGAAAAAATGATAATTTATGCACTGGAATTAAGGGCTAAGACTAGGGTCATAGCCCTAGTGACCCTAGTTTTGGGTCCGCCACTGGCGGGCATGGTAGGCGGGAGGAATAAGGAGGATGATGCCCACAATCACTACTGAAATGGTGAAATTCTCCTAATGTTTTTAAGTAGTAATAAAACACTACCACTAGTCATAACACATAGGAATCCCACTAGAAAGCATTTGGTAGGGAAAATATATTATACTAAATTTTGAATGCCAAAACACTAGGAGAACCCCACTTCACTAGGGGAAATTTAATATTGTGGATGTGAATCTTGACCATTCGATTTGTGTGAGTAAAGAGAGAGAAAACTTAGAAACAATCTGGACAGTTTATTTCTAAGGTGTTGTTTTTTATGGTACAATTTTTTGGGTGGATGGATGGTGGCTATCTTAGTCAGGGATGTTTTGTAGGGTGGGTTTAGCAATGAAAATGATGGTGCATTAGTAGGATAGATTATTAATGAAAATGATAGTGCATTAATAGGGTAGATTTAAGTACAATTTACTAAATGACAAACTGTTAATTAGATGTCAAGAATGGGCAAAATGCGGAGTAGACAGGCCAGCAAGGAGCGAGCGATGCAAGTGACAGAATTGAGCAAGAGCTCATCCGGCAAGAAATCGATCAAGGCGGCGGCAACAAGAACGATACCATCATCGAGCCTGGTTCGTTTTGCTTCCAGCAACAATTATATATTTTCTATTCTTTTTTTTGAGGGGATATATTTTCTATTCTAGCTAACTCATCGTCTGACTATGAGTAAATCATTATTGCCTCACAGCTATGGCGCCACGCAAGCCAATCTACGACCTCTCCGATCCTAGGTACGACATCTGTGAGATCTCCGGCGACGCACGAACCATGGGAGCCAACCGCACCGTTCTCTACGTGCCACCCGTCGGCGAGCTCGGCGTGGACAGCCAGGAATGGAGCATCCGTGACCAGTCTCGCAAGTACCTAGAGTACATCAACAAGGTCACGGTGAAGTCTTTGAATGCTTCCCAGGCGGCGCCAGAGTGCACCTCCCGGCACGCCATCCCAGCGTTGGTGTTCACGATGAATGGGCTCACGTCCAACCCATGGCACGACTTCAGCGATGTGTTCATCCTGCTCTTCATCACCACGCGTGCCTTGGAGGGCGAGATGCAGTTCCTCGTCTACGACAAGTACGGCAAGGACAACCCGGTGGTTAGCGACCCAGAGTCCATACACAGGCATGGGTGGCAGTTTGGGATGAGGTATTACTGGATAGAGCAGGACATCAGGCTCAACGTCACAAGGTTTGCTCCCACGCTGTAGCAGGTGCTTCGGATGCTCAGGGAATAGGCGAAAATTAAAGGGTCCATTTATATTACATTACATTTATCATTCATGCTTAGAGATGTCAGGTGTATAGGATCAACCTTTTTTTACATTACATTGTTGGCTTGTTTTTTTCTAGATTGAAATATTTTTAAAGATCAAATTTAGCACTTAAATATATTCATAACAAGAGAGATTGGGAACCTGAACTACACATGTTAGGAACGTTACCACTCATTGTTGCAGCATAGTTCTAAGCTCTCAATGTTACTTGCGAAAGATATGGAGACCTTGAACAAAATAGTGAAGGAGCGCTCAATCTTTTTTCATTTGTTATTGGTGATCTGTGATCATTGTTGGCTTTGTTTTTCTAGATTGATATTTTTGTAAAGCTCAAATTAAGCACTAGAATCTACAATAGGCACTGGAACTAAGAGATGAACTTTGTGGCTCTGGAATGCTTGGACAGATCACAGATGTTCTATAGTATCTAGGTGCCTTTGGAGGAGGAGGTGGCAAATAACTACTGTGATAATTACTGTAATTGTGGGCAAAGGGACTGTGAATAAAGTCACAATTGAAATTCAATACCTGATAAAACTGAACATGGGACTGATAGGTTAAGATGTTGGCTCCAAATGAATTTATGTTTGTGATACCATGAGGCAATGATATGGAATTTGTCACTCAAAAGAATCCAAGTGCAAAATACCAGATATGTTAGTTTTTGTGGAGAAATCTGATCTGTTGGTGGGATGTTTTTTTAGAGGTCACCAAGTGGATGAAATATCACCACCTGAATTTCATTACCACAGATGCCGGCAAAAGCCCATGATGGTAGATACAAGCATGGGTCATATCCCTAGAGTTACAAAGCAAGAAAGTTGAGAAAATAACACAACCACCGACACCACATACAGAGAGGAACATCCAACACCGTCAACCAAAGGGAGAATTAACAAAGCAACATCTCCAAGACGGGTACATGTCGATGGCCACCAAACATTGCACCACCAAGAGGCTAAGCTTCGAGTGACTCCATTCCACAGACAATTGTAGGGCACCGAGTCCTGAAGGACAAATGATAGCCGTGATGTACATCTTCAATGGAGTACATCAGGGATCCAATTGCGTTCCACCTACGCTCCTAGAGGGGAGGAAGCCTCAACGGTTGGAGGACTGACTATGGAGAATGAGGAGAAAAAGGAGAGGGGATCATGATCTTGTTAACCTGGCATATGGTGAGAAGATGCAACCAAGGATCATGGAGGACACTGAGGCAAAGACAAATAGTAGTAGGCACCATCTAGCGACCGAGATGTGCACCCTGAGAGGTTGTGGCAAATCTAAGGAGTCCCTCCACAGTGACGACAATAAGTAGGACACGACGTCGTCGCCATCCTGGTATTACCGAGAAAGGTTTTCACTGGAGGCATGTAGCAATTATAGGGTGGAGGAGGCTAGAACACGGCACCTCCAAGGAGGTCTGTAGCTCCTGAGGGCGTCGTCATCGATAGCACCAATGAATCAGGCATAGCTTTCGCCTAAGGCTCCTCCTGATCCTTGAACTGAGCTATTGCCATTTCAGACTAGAAGACAACCTTCAGCTTGACGTTGTTAAGCGGCCGAGCATGGCGTGTTACCATGCACCCCCATTGCTAGAACCCTTGACGGCTCATCCCGAGCAACAGGTCATGCCACCAAAGGCCACAGAGTCCCTGAACAGTGTCACACCCGGTTTTAAGGACAAAACCAGACATACACTATATGTGAAATAAAGACGACAAATCTCACATATAGCCACAGATAAATGTAATATCAAAAGACAAATGCTTAATATATATAACTCAATAGTATAAAGTATACCTTAGAGAATAACACAGCGGAAAAACAACTCTGAACACCGGGTGTAGACCTCACTCCAGGATCAAACTAACTGGTTGATCACAAGCCTAACATTCCAGAATCTAACAGTCTGGTACCCTTCCTGAGATGTGGGGAAATAGCAAGAGTGAGTCCATGTCGAACTCAACAAATATAACATGGGGTTCATGAGGCTCAAAAGGTTTGACACAGGTTTACTGCGATAGCTTTTATTAAGTCATCTTTTAGCAATTGAGTAGCAACAAGTTTACCATAAGCCCAAATAACCTCATGATCATGTAAACGAGAATAATGTATAACAAGAAACAATAATCATTAGTGAACATCAATATCATCAGTGTTATCATTATCATCAGTGTTCATCGTTTATTCTGTAAGGGTCCAAGGCCACTCGTGACCGTGAGCACGGCTGTTATAACAGTTTTACACTCTGCAGAGGTTGTACACTTTCACTGTGAGTCGTGATTTACCCTTTCGCCCGAGGTAGCTAATCTCTTGACCCACTTCCAAGGAAGGTCGGCAGGGTTCACTATGAAGCCTTTCAAAGGTTCGTCTAACAAGTTAGGGCCATTAGATTCACTCGGCAAACAGATGTAGAGCCCCCCTTCCAAATGGCACAATAACGCGCAGCCTATACACATAAGGACAGAGGTCGCACTATACCCGATTCGTCAAGCCGTTCTTACGCCATGAAGGAATACCTCTAACAAGCTAGAAAAGGTCCTCATACTTGACTAAAGCCAGAGCCATATAGCCCTCACAGTTGTACTGTAAGTCCCGGATTTTCGCTTACAGATAAGTCCTTATGGAGAGAAACTAGAGCACCAAAAATACCCCATGCTCTAGCCCTCTTGAGCCATATTGCTTTAAATCATCTTTTAAACATTTATTGCATATATCATTAGTCAAGTTACAGATCATGATTATTTATCTTGAACGCTAGCATAATACTACCCAATGCAATGTCCCATGGGTGTCAAGGTACAAGATACAAAACTAGGATATCCTTAATGGTAACAAGGTAGACACATGCATATGAATTAAGTATATTAAAGATGAATAGGAAACAAGGATAATCCTATGCTATACTTGCCTTAAACACCGATCCTTCGGTAAGCTTTAATCTTCAACGTTCTTCTTCTTCTTCTTGATAACCACGTATATCTTACCGACTGGACTTGATCAATAAATCATCACACACACATCGAGCAATCATACACGAAGCAAACAATAGATCTAAATTAGAACAGTACACCAATCATACAAAAATAAATAAAAGAGTTTGAAACACGATTCTACGCATCACTACGAACACACAGACGCGAAAAGCACACTAATCAGAGCTACGGTTGAAAAGATACATCTACCGAAAGATTTGCTCATAGAAGAAAATATAAAACTATTAGTTTCATGTGTTTTCATTATATAATAACATATATAAAATATTTTATAAATACTAATACGGAATTAAGTCAAATTTAGATTCAAATTATAAAACTAAAGTAAAACAAATCATATTTTATTTACAAAACCCAGTTGCATAATTATTAATCAAGATATGATTTAAACCATAAAATTTCAGAATTAGTAATATGGTAAATACTGTCACTAACGCGTAGATCTCGTTGCTATGAATCTAACGCAACTCAAATGAGCTAAAACGGATCTAAAACGTAGAAGATATGATTTAAACAAGATTTACTTTATTAAAGTAATAGATTAAATCTCACATCGGAACTTAAAAATAGAAAACCTAACCAACAGTAGCACTAACAGTATAACAAGTTTATAAAACTCTTCTACACGTTACTACGATCACATAGACATAAAGATCACGAAATTTGGATTTAAAACGTAAAAGTTATGAGTTTTCTAAGATTTCCTATAGATAAATAATTACTTTAATATCAACTCGAAAATAAATTATTTCAAACCTACTGTACAGTTCTATCATCATGTAGAGCTCGCAAATACGAATCTAACGCAATTTAAACGGGTCAAATCGGAGTTAAAACGGATAATTTATGACTAAAACAAACTCAGTGGCAAAACTGTAAATATCAGAAAGCGTATTTTTCAATTACCGAGACGAAATATGCTTTCAACAGATCAAAACGTATTTTCGGAAGTTACGCGATCAAAATACGCTTTACAGAAAAGAAAACGTAAACCGGGAATACGCTTTGGACTGCGGGTTAAGAACTTAAAAACTTCAGGGGCTCTTTAGCAAGTTTCACAGGCGAACCGGTATCTTTAAATAACAGCCGTTGGATTCAAAATCAACGATCCAGATTGGATCGGGAAGGGAGCCGGCGGCGCTCCGGCCGGAACAGGGCCCGACGGCGACTCTCCGCGGCGGCGCCATGGCCGGGATAACCTATCTCGCGCTACGGAGCACGAGCTTACGAACGGAAAACACAGGGAGAAAGAGAATGGCATGGCGAGCTCACCTAGGGGAGAATCGTGGCCGGGGATGAAACAAGGAGCGCATGCGGCTCGGAGAGGCGGGCGGCTAGGGCGGCACTTCGGCGGTGGCGGCGCTAGGCGGTTGCGGCTGCTCAAAAAGGGTTGGGATGGGGCGGAATAGTGCGGGGCTCCGTTTTATAACCCGGAGGCATCGGTAAACAAGGAAAGAACGAAGATGCGCGGTGGATTGGATTCACCGAATCGGAGAAGAAAGAGAGAAGGCGGTGCGGAGCCGGAGGAAGAAGAAAGGAAAGGAGAAGGAGACGCTGACAGGCGGGTCCCACATGTCGGCGACTCGGAGGGGGAAACGCGCTCGCGCGGTGAAGCTGGGCCGCGATGGCTGGGCTTGGCCCACGCGGAAGCAGAGCGCTGGTGCGGGAAAGATGGGCCGCGCGCGGGGAGGGCAGGCCGAGCTGTGGGCTGCGGTAAGAAGCGGCCCGAGAAGAAAAGAAATTCCTTTTTTTTCTAATTTTTCAAAGCAAATTTTCAAATGATTTTCAAATCCAAATTTAAATTTGATCAAACCACTCATCTCAAAAATTTAAATGCAACAGCATGAGTGCACAAACATGTTTCTACTCTTATATTTGATTTTAAGTTTATAAAAATTATTCTTATTCTAAATTTACATGCTCACAAAAATATATAAAAATCATATTTTTCCTATTTTTCATTTCTTCAAAATTTTAGGGTGTTACAATTCTACCCCCCTTAAGATGAATCTCGTCCCGAGATTTGGAAGATGTCGACTAGGAGATAGGGATAGTTCATCTCTAGATTGTTCTTTACTTCATCATGTAGTTCCATCGTCTTGATAAGAATTCAGTCTTACTTTGCATACATGTAACTAATTCCAAGATTTTTGGACAAATGCTCCAAACAATACTCTGGTATCTCCAATCACTAGGCACCTTTCCTATAATATAAATTTTCTTCCTTAAAATACTTATCTTCCAACAGAGCCTAACGAATCTCTTAGTCAGAAGGAATTTCTACTACCAACCTTCAAAACATTAATGATTCTGGTCAAGTTGCTCAAATTTGGAATACGATTCTTAATCCTTGATGTCACCCGAACCTTCTTAGCATTATTCTCCATTGCTAAGGGTATCGGCTGCGACTTTTACTTCTCCAAGTAATAGCACTTTTCCAAGTCCTAATCCATTTCATTCCAACGAGGATATCACAAATTCAAGACCAACTTAGCGAAGATGTCCTGTAGATTCTTGTGACCCTCCTATATGTCACTTTTCTTTCAAAAGACAGTACTCCATAGTAGAAAACTCCAGATAACACGTTAGGTAATTCAACCCACACTTCCTTAGTTGACTTAATGAACAAGGTACTATATTTTTCTTCTTGCATAAGGACACATCCCACACCTTGATAAGGTGCATCATTGTAGATATGAAGCTCTTGTCTGGATCTGACAAAGCTAATACTTGGGTTTTACTTCAACCTTTTCTTAGACTCCTTCAAACATTTGCCTGAGGTCTCTTGATCTAAACGAACTTAAAAGCTTCTCCAAAGTTATTTGTTCCTCTGCTATGACTTCTGTAAACTTATGGTCCACTTTGCTATCCTTGGTGTACCTATCTTCTAATTGATCATTCTCATCTCCCTCAGGTAAAAGTCGACCACCTTGATACTCAATTCTTTTCCCTGACGGTGTTGTTAAGAGCATTGTGCACCGAGTACCATGAATCACTCCTTTGTGTGCACAGAGCCATCCATTACCAATAACCACGCGAATTTTAAATGACTCCAACACAATGAGTGTTGCGGTGAATTTTTCCTTGTTTATGACAGGACTAATATTCGGGCATATCTGATATGTCTGCATTTCTCCCACTGGGGTTTGAACTAGCAAAGGCCTCCTCATTGGACACTTCACCATCTTGCACGTCTCTACCATGTCGGCGGAAACGAAAGAATGCGAAGCACTAGGGTCAAATAAAGCAAAAACTTGTACTGAGCTTACTTGAATATAGCATCCCACTACTTTGGTAACTCCATGAATTTTATCCATATCCACATTGCTCAGTCTTCCATTGACATAGTTTTGCTGCGCTTTGCTTCCTTGAGCAGGCTTCTTATGGGCTTTCCTTTTTCGCTTTCGTCGTTGTGGATTCTGACTTAGTTCACTCCCAACTTTCTCTGCAACATTGTTGTTTTGATAGTGCTTAGCTTCATCATACCCATAACATCCTTCAATAGCAGAAACATCAGTCTTTTCCCACATATCAGTGCGAAACGTCATATAGGACTCCTGAGTCATGAGACACTACACTTCCTGTCATCAAGTGACCAACATCAGCAACACGAGCAAGTATAGATGATCATAATCATGAACTATCCAAAAGGACAACTCTTGTCTCCATGGATCCAAAATTATCAATCTTGTTCACAGAACATTTTTGCTCAAGAGTGGCAACTCAATCATGGAGACTAACCAATACTTCCAACTAAAGAGTTCAATCTTAATAATCCTTCTTTACATTGGCTACCCCCTTAAAATAAGAGACACTAAATAGGGTAGCTTTGAACCCTTCTTCTAGATGAGCTACTTAGCATAAAAGTATTCTGACATCCCAATAATACTCTTGTGCATGGGTAAGAACAAGAAATCTGAAATTTCGCACGAGCAGAAAATCAGCAGTGCAGTAAAACAGTTGTAACTCTCATTCTGTTAATCCAATGAAGCTATAGTTTACACCGATGGGAAGCTTATAAAATTCTCTGCAACTTACTTATAGAACACACTTCCAGATTCTGCAGTTAACTTGGTCGAAAACAGTACTTATCAGAAACTGTTCCAGGTTTCAGACAGCACAGTTGCATCGTCTTGTGATTTTTGTATCTCCCAATCCAAAATAGCTATGAGGGTAGTTCTTGCATTTAGAGAGAGATGTTGAAGTCCACTCTTTGTCCAGAATTTTCTCATGATTTTTGGTCTTTCAAGAACAAAGATATAAGTTGATAAAGACAGGCTGCTCTGAAAGACTAGATATAGAAAGCAGAAGATAACCAAAACCCAACTATTTATTTCATTAATCCTTATACCTTATACATATAAACTAAATGAAATCATGGTCAAAACCCACGAGATCATTCCACTCATTACAAAATTCCAACTCAAGCATAAACATAAGCACAAAGCAACTAAACACTTAAATGTTCATTAGCCACACATTAAGACGACTCAACTTGGCTACTAACGGTTTTATTACACGGGACATAACTCCTATTCCTTAAACATGGTGTGATTGTAGCAGTATCCAGAGTAGATAACGTCTCTTACATTCCTTATTGCTTTATATGGACATCTGAATCTCTGCATCTCTCTTTACCATTTTTTTTATATCTCATACCTTAAGATGGGTCAACCTGGCATCCCTCAGGTATAGATTTAATACCCTCATACTTAATCCTTTCTCCTGAAAGTGTAGTTAGAAATACTGAACATTGGGCATACTCAATCACTCCTTTACAAGTAGATAACCAGTCTATTCCAAGGATAACATCAATGCCCATTAATTCCAAAACAATGAGGTTTACCTTAAAATTTACCCCCTTTATGTCAAGACTAAATTTTGGGCATATGCGGTCTGCCTTTATTTCACCTCTTGGAGTTTCAACCAAAACTGTTTTTCCCTTTGGAAGCATAAGTATGTTATGATCTTTTGCATATTGTCTAGATATGAACGAATATGAGGCACTGGGGTCAAACAAAACCTTGGCATTTCGTGAACTTACTGGAATTGATCCAAACACGACCTCCTTAGCTCCAGGAATGGTGGAAATATCCACATGTTTCAACCTTCCATGGATGTAATTTCTCTTTAATTTATTTCCCTGCACATGCTCCTTTTGGACATCCTGTCCTGGGTCTCGCTGTTGTTGATTCTTCTGTGGGCAAGATTTGACATAATGTCCTTCCTGCTGGCAATGATAACACTTTCTCTTAGCTGGATCTTTTGTGATGTCATACTCCAAGGAACTGTTGTTTGGTATGTTGCTATCTTGCTGGCCATAGAAGTTCACCTTCGTCCCTTTGGCTTGTTTCCTAGCTTGTTTGGCCTTTCGGGGTTGATACTCCTTATAGGTAATTGTCCATACATCTATGACTACTTCATGGGGAGTAGTTTTAGCGGGAGGGGCTTCTAACTCTTCAGGGTTTGGATTTGTTTGACAGGGGATCAGGACTGCATGTGACAATGTAGTAGAACTCGCTTGCTCATTGCTTTCCACTAGTGGTTCTAATGAGATTGCCTTTCTCTTCTTGTCCATGTTGATCGCAAAATTTGGATCCACCTTGACTTTCCCCTTATTAGACTCATTTTGAAGACAGGGAAAACCATAATGCTTACAGCAGTGACATTGTTCCTGCTCTCCAAATGCCTTACTATCAACATCTTTATTGGATTTCATATTCTTCCAAGCTTCTGCTACTTGTATCTTCTCTGACCCCTTGGATATGTTGGCTTGACCTTGAGATAAGCATCGTTGAGAATTCCCATGTTGAGCCATTTCTTCTAGTAATTGGTTTTGCATCGCTAATGGTTTCTTGTCAAAAGTGAGCAAGAGCGACACAATTCAGTCCTCTTAACCTCTGAAATCCACAGTCTTCTCGTCACGAGCCGTCTAATAGACAAGGAGAAAGGGTTCAAAATAGAGACAAGGTTTTTATAACAGAACAGGGATAGAATTAAGCATAACTTTGAGAAAATAACAAAGTTAAAGAGAAACAAGAAATAGGCAACAATGAGAACATGCTAAACGTCCAGTTCTAACTAGGCTTGCGTCCTACAGTCAGCATTGCTCCGATACCAATCTGTCACACCCGGTTTTAAGGACAAAACCAGACATACACTATATGTGAAATAAAGACGACAAATCTCACATATAGCCACAGATAAATGTAATATCAAAAGACAAATGCTTAATATATATAACTCAATAGTATAAAGTATACCTTAGAGAATAACACAGCGGAAAAACAACTCTGAACATCGGGTGTAGACCTCACTCCAGGATCAAACTAACTGGTTGATCACAAGCCTAACAATTCCAGAATCTAACAGTCTGGTACCCTTCCTGAGATGTGGGGAAATAGCAAGAGTGAGTCCATGTCGAACTCAACAAATATAACATGGGGTTCATGAGGCTCAAAAGGTTTGACACAGGTTTACTGCGATAGCTTTTATTAAGTCATCTTTTAGCAATTGAGTAGCAACAAGTTTACCATAAGCCCAAATAACCTCATGATCATGTAAACGAGAATAATGTATAACAAGAAACAATAATCATTAGTGAACATCAATATCATCAGTGTTATCATTATCATCAGTGTTCATCGTTTATTCTGTAAGGGTCCAAGGCCACTCGTGACCGTGAGCACGGCTGTTATAACAGTTTTACACTCTGCAGAGGTTGTACACTTTCACTGTGAGTCGTGATTTACCCTTTCGCCCGAGGTAGCTAATCTCTTGACCCACTTCCAAGGAAGGTCGGCAGGGTTCACTATGAAGCCTTTCAAAGGTTCGTCTAACAAGTTAGGGCCATTAGATTCACTCGGCAAACAGATGTAGAGCCCCCCTTCCAAATGGCACAATAACGCGCAGCCTATACACATAAGGACAGAGGCCGCACTATACCCGATTCGTCAAGCCGTTCTTACGCCATGAAGGAATACCTCTAACAAGCTAGAAAAGGTCCTCATACTTGACTAAAGCCAGAGCCATATAGCCCTCACAGTTGTACTGTAAGTCCCGGATTTTCGCTTACAGATAAGTCCTTATGGAGAGAAACTAGAGCACCAAAAATACCCCATGCTCTAGCCCTCTTGAGCCATATTGCTTTAAATCATCTTTTAAACATTTATTGCATATATCATTAGTCAAGTTACAGATCATGATTATTTATCTTGAACGCTAGCATAATACTACCCAATGCAATGTCCCATGGGTGTCAAGGTACAAGATACAAAACTAGGATATCCTTAATGGTAACAAGGTAGACACATGCATATGAATTAAGTATATTAAAGATGAATAGGAAACAAGGATAATCCTATGCTATACTTGCCTTAAACACCGATCCTTCGGTAAGCTTTAATCTTCAACGTTCTTCTTCTTCTTCTTGATAACCACGTATATCTTACCGACTGGACTTGATCAATAAATCATCACACACACATCGAGCAATCATACACGAAGCAAACAATAGATCTAAATTAGAACAGTACACCAATCATACAAAAATAAATAAAAGAGTTTGAAACACGATTCTACGCATCACTACGAACACACAGACGCGAAAAGCACACTAATCAGAGCTACGGTTGAAAAGATACATCTACCGAAAGATTTGCTCATAGAAGAAAATATAAAACTATTAGTTTCATGTGTTTTCATTATATAATAACATATATAAAATATTTTATAAATACTAATACGGAATTAAGTCAAATTTAGATTCAAATTATAAAACTAAAGTAAAACAAATCATATTTTATTTACAAAACCCAGTTGCATAATTATTAATCAAGATATGATTGAAACCATAAAATTTCAGAATTAGTAATATGGTAAATACTGTCACTAACGCGTAGATCTCGTTGCTATGAATCTAACGCAACTCAAATGAGCTAAAACGGATCTAAAACGTAGAAGATATGATTTAAACAAGATTTACTTTATTAAAGTAATAGATTAAATCTCACATCGGAACTTAAAAATAGAAAACCTAACCAACAGTAGCACTAACAGTATAACAAGTTTATAAAACTCTTCTACACGTTACTACGATCACATAGACATAAAGATCACGAAATTTGGATTTAAAACGTAAAAGTTATGAGTTTTCTAAGATTTCCTATAGATAAATAATTACTTTAATATCAACTCGAAAATAAATTATTTCAAACCTACTGTACAGTTCTATCATCATGTAGAGCTCGCAAATACGAATCTAACGCAATTTAAACGGGTCAAATCGGAGTTAAAACGGATAATTTATGACTAAAACAAACTCAGTGGCAAAACTGTAAATATCAGAAAGCGTATTTTTCAATTACCGAGACGAAATATGCTTTCAACAGATCAAAACGTATTTTCGGAAGTTACGCGATCAAAATACGCTTTACAGAAAAGAAAACGTAAACCGGGAATACGCTTTGGACTGCGGGTTAAGAACTTAAAAACTTCAGGGGCTCTTTAGCAAGTTTCACAGGCGAACCGGTATCTTTAAATAACAGCCGTTGGATTCAAAATCAACGATCCAGATTGGATCGGGAAGGGAGCCGGCGGCGCTCCGGCCGGAACAGGGCCCGACGGCGACTCTCCGCGGCGGCGCCATGGCCGGGATAACCTATCTCGCGCTACGGAGCACGAGCTTACGAACGGAAAACACAGGGAGAAAGAGAATGGCATGGCAAGCTCACCTAGGGGAGAATCGTGGCCGGGGATGAAACAAGGAGCGCATGCGGCTCGGAGAGGCGGGCGGCTAGGGCGGCACTTCGGCGGTGGCGGCGCTAGGCGGTTGCGGCTGCTCAAAAAGGGTTGGGATGGGGCGGAATAGTGCGGGGCTCCGTTTTATAACCCGGAGGCATCGGTAAACAAGGAAAGAACGAAGATGCGCGGTGGATTGGATTCACCGAATCGGAGAAGAAAGAGAGAAGGCGGTGCGGAGCCGGAGGAAGAGGAAAGGAAAGGAGAAGGAGACGCTGACAGGCGGGTCCCACATGTCGGCGACTCGGAGGGGGAAACGCGCTCGCGCGGTGAAGCTGGGCCGCGATGGCTGGGCTTGGCCCACGCGGAAGCAGAGCGCTGGTGCGGGAAAGATGGGCCGCGCGCGGGGAGGGCAGGCCGAGCTGTGGGCTGCGGTAAGAAGCGGCCCGAGAAGAAAAGAAATTCCTTTTTTTTCTAATTTTTCAAAGCAAATTTTCAAATGATTTTCAAATCCAAATTTAAATTTGATCAAACCACTCATCTCAAAAATTTAAATGCAACAGCATGAGTGCACAAACATGTTTCTACTCTTATATTTGATTTTAAGTTTATAAAAATTATTCTTATTCTAAATTTACATGCTCACAAAAATATATAAAAATCATATTTTTCCTATTTTTCATTTCTTCAAAATTTTAGGGTGTTACAAACAGCAGCCTTGGGCAGAGCCACATGGACGACAGCTCAAGCATGGCGCACGCTGCCCCACACCGCTTGTAGGGCGGCACACATGATGGACCAGGCGGCTCCCCTGACCTATGGCCATGCGGCCGACCAAGGGACCTCTACGCCGTACCTAGAGCTATGCTCGATGCCCTGTTAAGCACGTGGCGTGCTCCATGCAGCACCACGTGCTCAAGTTCTTTGTTCAACCATTATTTCAGAGTTTTTATTGGTTTTCAAAATAAAACTCAGAGATTCCATTGTATGACACTCTCAAGTCTCTCAATACATGTGGTATTTATAGATCCTCACCGAGGCAATCTAATATTATGTCTTTCCCTTCCTATATCTAAGGCTTATGTGGAGCTCATAGGAGTGGAGATAGCATGAAATAGCATACTTGCATTGCATATATTGTAAAGTCAAACCTTGGATCCAAAAAGAGTTGAGTCATACAATAAAATCAAGATGTGCATGTGTGAAATATGGTGGATACATATATGGTGGCTAACCTAATTCTACTATGCTCCTTAAAAACTTTTGAAACTTAGAAATAATTGCAAGAGAATATGGGCTATCTTTTTCATCTCTTTTGTTTAGGTGGGCATCTAAGTATCCATTGTTTTAAATATCTTAGACACTTGTCTATTTTTTTAATACTTTTTCTTTATGAATTACTTTTGCATAGCCCGTACCTCTTCTCTGCAATAAAATTTTTGAGAGATAGTGACAAGAACTTAGAGCATTTATTTGGTGAATGAAAAACCTATTAAACATATTTTTGGTGTTCACCCCTAGTGTAGGAGTAAAATATTTTTGGGTGGATCTAGATGGAAGGCATGTTTTTGCACCTACCCCTAGTGTAGGAATAATGCACATGTAGGTGGTGTGTGCGTGATCTTGATTTTGAGAGCATGACAAAACTCTCATAAGGGTCAACAAAGCTTGATAAAACTCAATACAAAACAAGCAACATATATGAGTGAAAGCTACTTCATGGAAAAATATTATTTTATCTAACAAGTTCCACGGGTTTTGGTGCTATCACTTGTTTTGCAGGATATACTCAAAATGCATGTTAAAAGATATTAAATAGTACATATACAGCTCGACAGGAATGGGAAAAGAAAATATATTCAAATATTAAATGCTGCAATACAGTCTCAAATGAACATTTGAAGCACACCATTTCGTTATTTGCTATATTGAGAGCCCAAAACAAGAGGATATTAATTACCCAAGAAATGAAGTCAACTTTACCGGTAGCATGCTTGAGTTGAAGAAGCACAGGCGTGCATGCCTGGCACTGAACCGACCTTGCATGCTCCCATGCATGGAACCACACTTTGGGAGCATCACAACTATCAGTGTTTAATGTCCAGCAACTCATCATGGGGTTACCTAGGACGATTGTTCGTGGGGCCGGCGAACATAGAAACTCGATGGTAATGCAAGGGACAAGCAATTTATACTGGTTTAGGCCCTCGTGATCAAGTAAAAGCCTTATGTCTAGTCGACATTAGCCTTTGTGTTGGATTGATTATATGATTATCTATACAAGAGGTGCCCCTAGCCTCTCTTTATATAGGAAGAGAAGGCTGAGGGGCAATTCTAGTCCTAGTTGGATACAATTGAGGAGTTCTAGACTATTACAGAGTCTAACTTTCCTAATATTCTGACTAGGTCGGTCTTTATAGCTTGAAGTCCACACCACCTTGGTCTGTGTCCTTCGATCTTGACTATGGGCCTAGGATGGGCCCCTAGATAAAAGTCATCCTGATACATAACCCTATAGGTCCCGTATCGACAAGCCCCCAAGCAATTCATAGTTGAACTCGAAAACCTTCTTGTTCCTTCAGGTTCTTCTAGGTAGAAACAATGTTGATCTAGGTAATTTTCAAAGAGAAACCCTAAAATGTTCTTGTCAGAACTTCTGAGTGGAGTGCACTTTTTGCAAAAAAAAAGTGCACCAACTAGGTGTAGCACTCGAGACTCTTGCTATTTGGAACAAAAAATTGGAGGATATTTTCTGTAGACTTCCCAGGAAAAAAATAAAAAGCATTCCCTGAGAACATGTATCCCGCAGCCCCAGAGCCTGAATCCGGGTACTTTCTTTGAATTGAAGTAGTCGGATGTAGGATCTGAAGTAAATAAACCCAAACATGTAGGAATAATCAATGCCTAGCTACTTGTTAGAAAAGCGGTTGAGCATTAAAATCATTGGAGTCATGGACAACATAGTAACAGGATATCCGTCCGAATATGCCACTCGAGACACTGTAGCTTCTCATGCGTACATACTATACCCATATGATGCAGTCTGCAAACTTTGACCCACCCTGAGTGATCTGGACACAGTGATGTTGAAATAGACATAGTCCATATAGACCATACTGGGCCTATAAATACCCTCCTGACGACCATGAGCATAGCAGTTGAGTAGAAGTAGAAAACCAGCAGGCCATGACCATGAATATGATAGTGTGTGAAGTAGATCAGCCCCCGGGCATGTGTGAAAAAGCTTGTAGAACTTGTAGTGAGTAGAAGAAATCTTGTGAAGGAGACTAGAGGTAGACTAGTCCTGCAGCGGAATATCACCAAGTGGCTTGTGAAGGCAAGTAGAAGAAACCTTGTGATGAGAGACACGTTCCATCATCCAGTAGTCTCATGTTAGTTCTTCTATTTGGCTTGTTCATGTCTGTTCACTGGTGATCAATTTCTGGTCCGAGTGATCATGGCAGAAGGGGCTTGGGTAAACAGATGTCTGTAGATGTTGTCCATACCTAGTAGACCAGGAAGTATTGCACCATTGACACCAATCTTGGATGCATTGCGTCCCCTCAATGTAGAGTGTGTTCTACCATGTAGCAACTTGGACCCTTGCTGTAAAATACCCGACCTAGAGGCCAAATTCCACTAGGTTCCTTGTTGCTAGTTGAACGGTTGCTTGGACCGAATTTGATGGGTCTTGTAAGATATGTAATCTTGTATCCCTTAAACTACTGCTGAAATAAAAAAAAATATGTTACAAAGTGGAGTCTATACTTGTAGGAGTTAAATCCGAGTAATATATAGACCATCTGAGTACTTCTCAAGGAAACTGGGTAATATATAGACCATTCGAATACTTCTCAAGGTATCTAGGTAATAGCTAGAAATTCTCTAGGTGCTTCTAGAGTAGCTAGGTGAGAAACTAGAACTATCTGGGTCAATCTTCGAATGTCAGACAAAATCATCCGGTCATACCAGGTACCCGGAAATCCTTGTAAAGGGATATGTATGGAAATGAATCTGCCCTTTGCTCCACAATATGAAAAGGTGTGCCGACGTCACGTCAGTTGCCTCATCCATTAAATTCGGAAGGGAAATCGTCATGCCCCTCTAAGTGGCATAATTATCGGGTCGCGTGGGCTCCAAAAATCTTTATAAAATCAAACTTGCCCTTATTCTCATTTCTTCACGCTGCACTTTGCCATCTGCCAAAACCCCTAACCCACAGTTAGCCACCGCTGCCAACTCCAGTGATCGCACGACAACCGTCGCTGCCACCTAGTATCTTGGAGAAACACCACTATTGATGGGGAAAGGTCGAAGCACGAAGAGGAGAAAGCACCAAGGCAAATGACATAGATTGGGAGATTGTTGGGGCAGAGAATCTAGAACTCATTGAAATGGCGGCTACAACCAAGATCTAGCCGACGCCGAACACAAAGCTAAAGCATCTGAAGAGACTCCACCAACAGTAGTTGCTACCAGAGCAAAGACATGGCGGATGGGAGGTGCCTGGAGAGCATCGAGTCCCTGCGCTCTGATCCGGTCAGATTGTCTTATTTGTCCCTTTTGTTGAGCATGGGCTTTGTTTACCTATGTGCCATTTTCTTCACGGATTTCTACACTACAATAGTATAAAGCTAAACCATCTGAATCCCAACTCTATCCTCCATCTTTCTATTTTTGTTCATCTTTGCAAAACTTTCCTTGGAATTCCACCTTCCACCACTCTCTTTCGCTACTTCTTCAAATTGAAACCCCACCCTAGCGCCGCCAAACCTAGTGTCTTGGGTGGTGCCGAGAACCAATTTTGTCTCAGGAAAAGCAAGAGTACTTTGACTACACCCTGGTAGACTCGGTGAAGGACTAGAGAGCCAAGTGGTTTTATGCCGAGAATGTCCTACCGGCCCTGGAAGTGCATACCAATGCTGGGCCGAGTGTTAACAATCACTAGGAAGGAGGCACTGGCTCCGAGTGAAACAAAGAGAATTAAGCCATTTTTGAAGGAGATCAAAGCCTTGAAAATCCAAGGCCTATCTAGCACAGGAATAGTCGCCAGCTTCATCAGGCACCAAGTACAACCTCTTCAGGAGAGGTTGCACTACGGTTTCGAATACATCAGGTTAGAAGATCCTACCCAGATGTCTAAGGATGAGCTTTCTGAGGAGGAAATCCTAGAGAGGCTTCAAAGTATTCTAAAGGACGTTAGTGTCATTCCTCTTCAGTTCGAGGAAAGAGATGCCGACAACTAGCCAGCTGTTGTAAGTGTAATTTTATATATCTTCACTTATTATATAGTTGATCTGCATGCTATATAACTAAACTCCTATCTGCTAGATGTAGCACTTGGGGTGGGCTTTCAATGATCTGCCTGAGTTGCCTATGGACAACAACCCTGAAGAAGCCAGAGGAGGTGGAGCTTAGTTAGGCAGTCATGACACCACAAGCGCCACCACAGCCAACCCGGCTGAAGATGCAGGCGAAGTTGAGATAGCAGAACATGTAGATAGTTCTGTCAAGTAGCCTAGCATAGGAGAAAGTACCCAGGGCCTGAAGAGGACCCAGTACACAAAGACTGCTACTGCTAGCGCAGCTCCACCCAAGAGACCTCGCCATGCGTGCACAATAAAAACTGGTACCATGCTCTTAGGTGAGCATTCCCTTGCATCCGTCAATTTGCCTGAGTATTGTTTTAGTACTAAGTTTAAAACTCATAAATAGCAGAGGATCAACATGTAGAACTCCTCAAGGATGACAAAGAAGAGGAAGAACAGCCCTTGTTCGGCTTCGATGAGTCTTGTTACTTAGTATAATCTATCAATGAACAATATAAAGACTGCTTACTGCTAATCTTTTAGATGTTTTAACTCAGTAGTAACAAGACACCATCCCAAGGGGAGGGAGGAGCAGTCGGGCAGAAGCCACCAATACTGAAACAACCAGGTACCAAAATAGTATCGGGTTCTTTGAGCACACTGGGAGCGATACCAGACGCTGAAACAACCGAGTACCAAAATAGTACTAGGTTCTTTGAGCACGCTAGGAGCGATACCCAGCAATGGATGGATGACTAGCCTTGTTGTCTGACAAAGGAGTGCATCCAAGTAAAAAACTAGCAATATACTTAAAGTTTTCTATAAGTGTCTTCAAGAATTGTCAAATTATTAGGATTTTGGTCATGTAGGACTCCAAAGACGCTGAGCCCCTAGACCAGCACACCTAGTGATTAGGTGTTGCAAGATCTCTAGAGGACCGAGCCCCAAGACTTAGAGCGCACTGAGAGTCAGTAGCTTGAAGCTGTACACGGAGCCAATACTAGCGCAATGGGGCTCACTGGGATGGATGAAAACCTAGTCGACTAGCCGAGTGCCCCTCCGCCTGAGGACCGAGCCCCAAGACTTAGAGCGCACTGAGAGTCAGTAGCTTGAAGCTGTACACGGAGCCAATACTAGTGCAATGGGGCTCACCGGGATGGATGAAAACCCAGTGGACTAGCCGTGTGCCCCTCCACCTGTAGCGCTAGTAGAAAAGGTTTTACAAGCTAATCCCTAGAACTTGTAGCTGATTGCCACTCAAGTGGTGAAGGAGTTCAATCCTAGCCACCAGTTGACCAAGCTCATGTCATCCTGGGCTGGCTTCATGGTAGGGGCGATGACTTTTGATGAGAAATTCAAGGTAAATATCCGGCCGAATTAGTAGTATATGTGTATCTGAATATCTTATTCAGCTTATAAATATATATCTATTGAATAGGCCTATAGACAATGCATGGCAGAAAAATTCATTGCCTACACCCAAGAAGTTGAAGACTAACTTAATGCTGAAATTACTCGTCTAAAGGAAGAGCGCAGCAAGAAGGAAGCTAAGCGGGGCCATAGAACGTCAGAACCATGAATAGACGGCGCATACCCTGCGAACCTAGATCGGGTACTCAGAGAAGGAGAAGGGTAAAGCTGTTGAAGACCTAAACACCATGAGCAGGCAAGCCGAGCTCCTTGAAAATAAATAGAAAGGTATGCCCCCACTCAATATTCTTGTTGTCTTAGAGATAACTCTAAGTAGTTTTAACTTCTTGAACAATGATTTTACTTCCTTATAGTCGAGTAGGATGAAACTAATTGGTTGAGAAGTGATCTTCAAGCCATGAATGACACTCTGAGGAGCAAGCACAATGAGCTTGAAGAGGTAACTAAATGGACGAGTGAAAAACTTGCTCGAGCTAAGTTAATTAGACGTAGTGCTGATCAAGACGTTGTGTAGGCTCTAAACTCAGTAAAGGACCTGACCACCGAGCTTGAAGCTACCCAAAAGGAGAATAGTGACTTGTGGAGCGCTATGCAACACGTTGCCAATCTCATCGAGTTCTAGAAGACAATGGGAAGTCTTGGGTTTAATTCTTTCTAGTGATACTAGAGCGCTTCAACAAGTATGTACATACGGCTGCCAAGGCGTGCGTCCGCTTGGTCCTAGCACAAATCCTAGTGCTTTGGCCAACTGTTCCTCTAGAAAAGCTCATAGAAAAATTGAAGACAAAGTAGTTGTTCAAGCCATGGAAGAAGCTGAGGACGCGATGGACAACTTGGCTAGCGATATTGCAAGCCAACTTGACCTGACAGGAGGCCAGCTAGTTGATTAGCCCTCATAGCAACACAGTAGAGTCATAGGACTTTGAAAAACCTTTGTAATATTGGTTACTAGATGTAGAAAACAATGCTCTTTAATATATATTTAGGCTAGTAAAACTTAGCCTATTTTATAAATATGGATATAATCGCCCTGATTGTCTTAAGATGAAATATCCGAGTAGTCGTGTAGTCAAGATAGGGCCACGTAATAACTGACCTTAAGTGCAAGAAAGCACTTTCTCATATAAGGTGACTGTAGAAGTGTCTTCCTTAAGGCTCACATGCCAAAAGAGCAAGTTAGTCACCTTCTTCCGAGATAATCTATTATGGGCTTGGCATAAATTTAGCATAAAAGCTAAGTGCCGTATGTTTTGCGATAATAAAAACTTAGTCATAGGATGTGAGCCGACTGATTGACATAGATGTCATATCCTAGATTCATAGAGATACATACCAGCATGTTTAGCTAGTGATTCTTTGAACAAAACAACTTATTTTGAGCTAGAGACGTACATCGACACTAATAGCCGGGATGTCTCTCATCTGGGTAAGAATATTACCTAGGATAGACTCAAAGCAACCAATAAGTTGCCTTGATAGTTTCAAAGTAAGAGCAATCTTGACTCGAACAGTTAATATTTATTATTATTGTGTATGAAGAACCATAGATTACATGAACTTTGAAAATGTAAAAAAGAAAATAACTAACACCTAGAATATAACTTTAGGCATATAATCTACGAAGCTGATCAATGTGCTAGGTGTTCTTGACTGGTACTCCATTTTTAGTCATTAACTCGAACAACCCTAGCCATGTGACCTTAGAAATGATGAAAGGACCCTCCCATGGGCTAAGCAGTTTGTGTCGGCCGTCTGTCTTTTGTATACGTCGTAAGACTAGATCGCCGACTTGGAAAGTATGAGGCTGGACACTTTTATTGTAATAACACCATAAACCCTAAAGATATCAAGCAGACTACAGGGTAGCCTTAACTCGGACTTCTTCTAGGCCATCTCACTCAAGTCTCCAAGTGTGTTTAGCTTTGCCTTCATCATACTTCTCTATCCTTAGAGATGTTCAAATCAAATCAGCTGGTAACACAGCTTCAGAGCATATACCAGGAAGAAAGGGGAATACCCTGTTGCCTTGCTGACTTGGGTGCGTAGCCCCTAAACTATTTGGGCAACTCATCTATCCACTTGGAGCCATGGTCTTTAAGATCTTCATATAACCTTGGCTTGAGTTCAGCTAATATGAGACCATTGGCTCTCTTAACCTGCCCGTTAGCCTGTGGATGAGCTACGAAAGCATAGTCGATGCTTATGCCACAATCCTATGCCCAACACTTGAACTCGATGGCTGTAAAAGGAGAGCCTAGATCCATGATTACCCAATTAAGCATACCAAAGTGGTGCATGATGTCCTAAATAAACTCGATGGCCTTGGCTAGCTGTACTTGACGAGTGGTGTATACTCAGTCCACTTGGTAAACTTGTCAATGGCCACGTAGATGTACTTGAAACCACCCTTAGCTCTCTTGAGAGGTCCCACTAGATTCAATCCCTAGCATGAAAAAGGCTAGGCTAGCAGAATACAGATGAGATTATGTGCTTGAACGTGAGCTTGTCTTGCGAACATCTGACAGCCTTTGCAATGCCTAACTAGGTCTTCAGCATATTTTAGCGCAGTTGGCCAATAGAACCTAGATTAGAAAGCTTTCCCAACTAAAGTCCTAGACATGACATGATTACCACAACAGCCGGAGTGAATTTCATCGAGTAACTCCTTGCCTTGTTCTATGGTGATACACTTTAGCAAGACGCCGGAGGACGCACCACATCGATAGAGCTGATTGCTAACTAAGACATAGTTCTTGCTTCTACGGACAATTGGGGCAGTTTCTCCCTTGTCTGCTAGTAGCTTGTGCTCTTTGATGTAATCAATGAAAACTTGAGTCTAGGATAAGACGATGGCTAATACCTGAGCACCAGGTGCAAGAGTATTAGAGGTGACATGTTTGGGTTGCTTGATGGATAGAGAAGTCAACTCAATGAATATGCCAGATGGCACCTATGCCCTGTCGGATCCGAGTTTCACTAGAACGTCTGTGGCTATGTTCAGTCACGCACTACATGAAGTATCTCTAAACCTTCAAAATGTTTCTCTAGCTTGCATACCTCTCCATAGTAGGCTCCATGGTTTCTTTGGTGCAGTCCAAATCTTTATTGACTTGATTGATGACCATAGCCGAATCCCCATAAACGAGTAGGCACTTAATACCGAGTGAAGCTGCTACAAGAAGACCATGGATGAGGGCTTCGTACTCTGCTTCGTTGTTGGTAGCTGGCTAGAGAATTTGGAGAATATATTTGAGTTGCTTCCTATCTAGAGAAATAAGGAGGACACTAGCACCTAATGCACCTAGCTTGAGGGATTCATCAAAATACATCTTCTAATGGTTAAGTATAGCATCATTCGTAGGCTACTAGATTTATGTCCACTTAGCTATAAAGTCGGCAAGTGCTTGTGACTTAATAGCCTTATGCAGGGTGAACTCAATGTTATGAGCCCCAAGCTCGACTGCCCATTTGGATATACATCTTGTAGCATCACAGTTGTGTAGAATGTCACCGAATGGGAAATCGGTAACCACCATAATCTTATGTCCATCAAAATAGTGTCTGAGCTTGTGGGAGGTGATCAGGATGGTGTAAAGTAGCTTCTAAACATGTGGGTACTGGATTTTGGAATCTGACAGAACCTCATTGATATAATAAATTGGTCACTGTACTTTGAATACATGGCCTTCTTCCTCTGTTTCAACGATGATCACCACACTCACCACCGTAGTCATTGATATGATGTAGAGTAACATATCTTGCCTCTTTGAGGCAGAGTAAGGACAGGTGAAGAAGTGAGGTAGGCCATGAGCTTCTCAAATGCATCATTAGCCTCATTAGTCCACTTGAATTTACCCACCTTCTTAAAAAGTTTGAAGAAAGGAAGTCCTTTTCCTCCAAGCCTTGAGATGAATCGGTTGAGGGCTGCCATATACCCTATCAGCTTTTGGACATCCTTGATGCAATGAGGAGGACCCATCTCTGTCATTGCATGGATTTGCTTTCTGCTAGCCTCGATGCCACGATAACTGACTAAGAATCTGAGGAGCTATACAAAAGGTGCACCGAAGACACACTTGTTTGGGTTGAGCTTCCACTGCCACTCGCGTAGGTTTTTGAAAGTCTCTTTTAAGTTGTCAATTAGTGTAGCTAAATCTCAGGTGTTCACCACCACATCATCAACATAGGCCTCTACATTATGACTAATCTGCTCATTTAGACAAGCTTGAATTGCACGCTAATATGAAGCACTAGCGTTCTTGAGTCCAAACGATATAGTCATGTAGCAGCAAGCACCAATAGACTGATAAAAGATGTTTTGCTTTGGTCTTCCATGCGAAGCGCAATCTGATGATACCCTGAATAGCAATCAAGAAAAGACAGAAGAGCTGACCCAGCTGTCAAATCAATGTGGACATTAAATAACGCAATCGCTAAATAGCAACGGCGCTAAAAATGCATGGTAATAAATTAACATATCTCTAAATACTAGTCACCTTTTATATTTACCTATACTTCTTAGCATAGAACTAGGTTGTCATCCCTAATGAATAAAGCTTAGAAGTATATAAGTGGCACTATAATTTTATATGACTAGGCACAAATATAAATGATATAAAGATATGATCAATTAAGAATAAGAACAATTAAGAACATCTGCAAGCAGACAGATAATTATACCATTGTAGCATTTTATCTAGAGTATTACCAGGTTGTCATTTATAATTTTACCACTGGGAAGGTCTAGCTAAACTTCTATCTAGAGTATTAATAAACTTTATATTCATGATAAAGAGAGTAAACCAATGTTATGCACTCTTACTCAATAACAAGGATAAGTCACATGATAAAAGATATATATGATAAGTAATGATCAGTCCTCATAAATAAATAAGTAGATACACTCCAAGCTCCCTAACTATTACTAATAACGTAATCCAATTAGAATATTAGAGGAATAATTCCTAAGTATTCAAGTTACATGTCAAGCTACTACAACTAATAATCATCATCAAGTAATACTACCATATGTCCCAACCATAATGGAGCCATGAACAGGAGAAGTTGAGTTCAGAAACTTCCGATATACGAATATATCCTTAACCAGATAATGCTGCTCTACCAATAATCCACTGCACAGGGGGAGGACTATAGAGGACTCAATGGGCCTATAAAAGTCACACCCATGATCTACCACATGACCCTGAACAACTGGAGGCATCCGTAGATATGCAAAGCATCTAAGCACCACGCTTACATAATGCATATCACTTATCTTATGGCCAAATAGACGAGTGCTATATGACCATATGATCGAACTAAATAGCAACCTAACTATACAAGAATTGAAGTAGACAATGAATGATGCATTTAAGAATGTAATAAAGATGAAGAATAATGTTGATATTGCAATACTTATGCAAAGATAGAATTACAATAAGAGCGGAGAACTAGAACATTACCAAAACTCCATGCTCACCAATGATCGGGAATCCAAGCTAGGTTGACTTAGCTTGACTTCCTCTAGACCTAATCTAACTATGCTAAAGCTATGACCTAGAAGAACTCTGATAATCTAGGGTTTCTAGCTCTGGATGAACTGATCTTCAAATGACTTGATGCCTTCAGGGAGGTCTTCCCCTGTATTTATACCCCGGTAGGACGCACGCGAGCTATTGGATCAAACTGACTTCACGTAGGGCTAGGATTGATCCTCAAGGTCGGTAGAAGAATACTCTAGAAGCCCATGGAAGGGGGAGAAGAGGGTGGCCCCCCTGGCTAGCCGGCCCCACCTAGCAGGCACTCAGCCTCCGCTTTGCTCCGGTGTCTTCTAGGGTCTTCTATAATATACTAGTATTTATCTCATGGTGAAATTCGAAAAATTCTTTTAATAATTTGGTATCTCTCTCCACTTCTCTCCACTTTTCTGCATAACTCCCTGCAAACATTAAAATTCAACAAAGCTCATGGAATTCGTTAGATAACACCCTAGTCTTCTATGTTTTCATGTATTTTGACCATTCTCATGTTTATTTCACTATATATTATTGACGTTAGTGATCGTCAACAAAAATTCTCAAGGTTACCCTTTGCTAGTCTCTTAGCAAAGCCTAATTAGATAAACTTGGATCATGAGTTACTACAATGCTTTCACGCCTTAAAAGTACACATGCTTTCAAACAAAAATTCTCCTCCGGATTAAACAAAACTGCTCTAACTTTCAAACTCACCCATATTACCTTCAACTATGGAGCTTCTTAGCCTTCACTTGAGTCTTGAGCAATTGAAAGACAGAACAATTAAGTCAAGCACTATGTCTCAAGCTCTTCGCTTAACCGATATTCTAGAGTTTTTGTAAGTTTTCAAAATAAAACTCAGAGCTTTCATTGTATGACACTCTCAAATCTCTCAATATATGTGGTATTTATGGATCCTTACCAAGGCATTAACAATGTTATGCCTTTCTCTCCCTACAACTAAGGATTATAGTGGAGCTCATAGGAGTGGCAAAATAAGGAAAAACATACTTGTAATTCATATATTGTAAAGTCAAACAATGAATCCAAAGAGAGTTAAGTCATACAATCAAATCAAGATGTGCATGTGTATGGAATATGGTGGATAGGTGTATATAGGGTGTCTAATTCTAATTCTATATTTGCTCTTTTGAAGACATTTCTCTCATTTGGATTTGAAAATAATTGCAGGAAAACATGGGCTATCTTTATTTTCTCTTCTTTTTTCAGGTGGGCTTTTGCCCCTAATTCTACTTCGGACACTTGCCCATTTTTTTCTCTTTTTTTTCTTTCTTTTTTATAGCCACATGCCTTTTCTTTCTGCATACAAAATATTTGAGAGAGATTGCAACAAGAAATTAGAGCATTTATTTGGGGTTGTCCTATAGGTTAAATTTTTGGGTGTTCTCTTCATGTGTAGGAGAAAAACATTTTAAGGTGAATTTGAGTGGAAAATGGAGAATGATTATACCTACTCCCAGTGTAGGAATAGTACATATGTGGGTGGTGTGTATGTGATCTTGATTTTAAAAGCATGACAAACCTCTCATAAGGTATACAACAAAGCTCGACTGAACTCAATGCAAAACAAGCAGCATATATGAGCAAAGGTTTTTCTCATCTAAAATATATATTATATCTAGCTTTGGTAGGAATTTAAGTTTTATCATACCAGAGCTCATCATAATTTTAAATTTTCAAAAGATAAATCTTCAGAACTTAGTATTGCTAGGAACAAGATAAATAGTAGCTCAGACTTTCTCATATCATATCCTTCAATCACCTAGACTTAGATCAGGCATATACTACCCATAAGTTTCAGGTTCAAAGTGAATTCTTATATTGAGACAGTAATATCCAAAACTCAGGAGAATTCAAGGTTGAAAACCAGGCACTTGAAAGGAATTAAGGCAGAGCAAATATTCATCATCTCCAATGAAAAAATTTAATCTTCATCTTTTTATTTAACTCCTAACTAGATAGAAATATAAACTTTAATTCTTTATGATCACACCTTAATATAATTAAGACTTACTAAGATAGGCACATTTATTTGGTTTTAGTTGTTATGTATCTTTTTATTTCTTTTTAACTAATAGACTTGAAAAATAATAATAAGACTGTAGATACTTACCTAGATAAGCGGGGAATGCTCCTCCCCCAAGCTAGATGCTGCTGTTGTCGGTTATTGAATGAACTTTATAGCAAGTTCGTCAGCAGCAACTGGTTGCCACTAAGCAGACTCTTTCTTTAGTCATAGTATTGTCCTGCAAAATTTATATTCTAACAAGAGCACCAAAAACTCAAAGCTTGGATTATACAAGGGGTTAGCAGTCAGCTAAACGAGCAATTAATTATTCTTATGAGTTTATTTAACTTGATATAGTTTAGTAGGAATTATTCTATCTTCTTCTCTCTCTTTTTTAGGATTTTTATTTTATGATGCAATTAAGTAATAACAAATGACATGCATGCATATTTATTTTTATGCCACCACAGTAAATATTCCAATAGGGAATTATCACAAGTTTATTCACATGGGTCTTTAGTATTTTTAATAATGCATAAGTAAGAGCAATAAGGATTTTTTTCTATGTGCAATAAAGTAAATATATTTTTGTTTTCTTAATGTGCAACAATATTGAATGTGATAGAGTATATATATATTTTAATATGATGATGGCAAGTATGCAATAAAGTCTTTTTATTATTTTTTAATAATGAAAGATGTATGAAATGAATTTAACTAACAAATGTTTTTAGATAACTACCATTATTACCTCCTAGCAAGGGTGCAGCATTTAAAGTCTACTGATAGGACTGGGAAGGAGAGAGCACTTACTTATCGGTTGCATCATCTGATCATGATGACGGTTCAGATGTCTGCTCTTCTTGCGGTGTTCCATGTAACACCCTAGGTGTTTGTCTTCCACATTTGCACTTGCATTTCATGAGGAGCATCATTCATCTCATTTATGCCTTTGTTTGAACTACAACATGAGTATGCAACATACTCAAATATGGTTGTTTCATAATTGTTGGCTTATAAAATGTGGTTGGTGCAATATGTAGATGTAACATGAGAGTATCATACATTGAAACATGGCAATGTAGTTAGTATAGCATGACAAGTTAATTGTTGCAACAAAGGCTTGAAACATATGCAACATGGTAGTAAAACAAATTAAGGGAATTGTTTGTTTTACTTATTTCAACCTATGTGACACATGGAAATGTGTGTAGCAAATGTGTGGAGTGGTTAATTATGTCCTAATACACCTTAACTACACTTAGGATAATTAGTGGAACAATGTTCATGTTGACCAAAATGACCAAATTGTCCTCCTAAGTGATGTTGACTAGGTGTTGACCTTTAGAGTACTTTTGTTTGACTGTTTAAAAAGACTGAAATCCACTGCTGCTCCTACCCCTAAAATTTTTCTAAGTCATGTAACTGGTTTTCAGTTTCATCTACATGACTTTGGGAGCTTGTAGTTTGTAATCCATGCCGAACCAGCTCGAGCTCCTATTGACAAACTTGTAGACCTCATGTCCCTCTACAATTTTGTTAATTATGGTTCTCATGAAATTGGCCTAGATTGGGAGGTCTAGGGCATCGAAGTTCGTCTGTCAGTCACCTCTATCGGGCTCCAATTTAGTACATTCAGAAAGTTCAATCGAACATCGTGGCCGACCAACGCCAGACTCCAGCCATCGCGTGGCTTGCCCGTGCACACGTAGAGCGCCATGGCGTCACTCTCGTTTGTGTGAACAAGCAAAACACCGAGCCACGCTACCCTCTGCCTCCCTATTCCAGTCCACCCTCCCTGTTCTTCTCCACTAAGCGAGAGTGGCAACCGGAGGAGAAACCGTGACTGCCACCGAGAAATCCATCACATCTGAGCACCATTGTTCGATTCCTCGAAGCAGTAGCAGCACCTTGAGCTCCTCTACATCCCTGACTCATCGTGCAACACTTCTGGCCTTAGGTAGAGATCACCGAGCTCACGGCTCTGCCGTGACCGCCATTGATGCCGCTCGAGTTGAGCTCGCACATGGCCGTGCTCCTCGGGGCTTGTACTGTCTCTCTTCTCTAATGCTCTATGTCCGCTTTGGGCTGCTGATGCTCATGGGGTTGGCCAGTAGGGCCACGCCACCGCTAGCTCACCGGAGCTAGCAAGCCCATGGTCGTGGGCCGCTGTGGCCGCTACCGCCCTCTCTAGCCACTGCCCTAGTGCCAACTAGCTACCCCACTTGATGCATGCAGTTGAGGTGAGCACGCCGGTGCCCTCGTCCTCGCTAGAGTCATCACCGGCGGTGAACTCTCGCTGTCGCCCCTCTTTCCCCTGCCTCTATCTCTATGGTCGGTGGGCCTCGGGTGTCAGTTGTCAGGTGCGGGCGGGAGAGGACAAGCAGGTCACGCAGGCCGAGCAAGCCGCGTGAGTTACCGGGCCACGCAGGGTCACCGGGCCGGCCCAGTAGCCGGATGGGAGTTTGATTAGGGTTCATTTTAGTTTTGTTTTATTCTTTTTCACAGATTTGGTGCTAGATTAAAAATTTCATATCTCTCAAATGGTAGATCCAAATGGTGTGATTCCAATTTTATTAGGTTCTGTATAAAGTGTAGTATTTAGAAAAAATATAATATGTGCACTTTATGTATAAAAATTTGGGAACCTAAATAGAAACTTGAAAGGTGTTTTAAAATGGATTCAAACTTTTTAATTTTATAACTTGAGTTCTGTTGCTCCAAAAATTATGAAATTTGGTGCATGTGTTGTTCTAGGTATATACTAGCTCTGATAAAAATTCAAATGTCAGTGCTTGAGTAGTTTTTAAGTTATGCCTTTGTATTTTTATAATTAGTGATACTTGAATGAATTTTCATAATTTTTCTGTACATCCAATGATCATGAAATTTTGTGGAGAGTGTTCTAGTACTTTAGGATTGCTAGAAAAAATATTGTTTCTATTGTTTGATACCTTTCAATAGGATTTCTTATTTATGCTAGAATTAGCCCTGCTAGCTTGATAATTTTGTGTAGGGAGTTCCTTTTGGTAACCTTGGCTCAAACTTTTACAGTAGTCTCCTGGTAGTGCACAGGAATCACTGTAATTTTTGTCGAATTTTCTGAATAGTTTGTATCTAGGTTTATTTTTCCACTTAATTGACTAATTAAATTAAGAAAGGGATTAAAATAAATGATTTGGATTGGCATACCTCACTTTCTAGTGGTTTTGTGTCATAGGTGAACTAGTGGTGCCATTGGTTTGGCCACAATTTGGTTTGGCACATAAGTAAATAATTAATTTTAGTAATATTAGGCCTTTTGGACATGTCACACCCGGTTTTCTAAAGAACAAAACCAGGCTAATCATATGTGTGCCCAGGAAGTCCACACATATGTCAGAATGAAAAAGTATCAAAACAATGTTTATATAAAGCGGAAAACATACTATATTAACACTTACAACTATCAGAGTGTCGCGGAACGGTCACTAATCTTTTCTTCAGGCTCCAACATCACAGGGACGGCTGACTGGTGGCTCCGTATGCCAAACACTTCTTATAGACTCCTGGAAACTTCACTACATCTTTATCCTTCTTCTGAGCAACACCTTACTCCACACTGGAGTGTGGTGGAAATAGCAAGAGTGAGTCCATGTCGAACTCAACAAATATAACATGGGGTTCATGAGGCTCAAAGGCATATCATAGGTTTATCAGCATGTAGCTTTTAATTAGCATTATTTCAGTATATCAATAATATCAAAGTGTCTCAATGTAACAATAAACATATGATCCATGTGAAATGATTAACGAATAGCAAAAACATATTCATTATTAATGATCAACTATTCCATAAGGGTCCAAGGCCACTCGTGACCGTGAGCACGGCTGTTATAACAGTTTTACACTCTGCAGAGGTTGTACACTTTCACTGTGAGTCATGTTTACCCATATGCCCGGGATCGTGACTCCCAAAACACTTCCAATGTGAGCAGGCAGGGAAACACTATGAAGCCTTTCAAAGGTTCGTCTAACAAGTTAGGGCCGCTAGGTTTCCAAAGTCAGTCTGTGTGATTCACCACGCAGGGATCCACAGTCTGCTCTACCCCATTTACGCCACAAGGGTAACCTCTAACAAGCTAGAAAAGGTCCTCATACTGAGCTAAAGCCAGAGCCATTTTAGCCCTCACAGTTGTACTGTAAATCCCGGATTTTCGCTTATAGATGAGTCCTTATGGAGAGTAACAAGAGCACCAAAGTAACCCCATGCTCTAGTACCCTTAAACAGTAATAAAATCATCTTTTAATGTTTATTGCATATTCTATTAGTCAAATTACATGATCATAGTTCATGTTGAGCACTAGCAATACTAATCCATGCAGTATAATAGGTATCAAGGAATAAGATCAATACTAAGTCATCCTTATCAAGGAATATATGCATAATGATATTATTTGCTTAATATGAATAGGACAACAAGGATAATCTCATGCTATACTTGCCTTTTTCCCCAAGTTAGCTGCTCAGAATCTCCAGTTGCTATCCTTCAGTCTCCACTTTTGCTTCAACTGTCAGTCCTCAGCTCCTAGTCTTCAGCGCTGACGAACCACGCTTCCTCTACTCGCAGCAACCAAGCAACGCAAATAGACAAACAATACACACATCTAAGAACATGCATCCAACAAAAGAAACGCTTTAAAAGAGAACGCACTAAAGGACACGGTACGTTGCTACAGTCACGAAAACGCAAGAACGACGGATAACGGAGCTACCATTAAAGAGGACACACGACTATCGAGACGATTACAACATATCGGAGAAGACAAACTATAAACTTAATACATTTTAGTTATTGAAATAAGGTGATAAACATTCTGAAGAAATATTATAAAATTAGATTAATCAATTGAATTATAAAACTAGGTTTAACCCTGGTCATATTTTATTTATAAGTATTACCGACTTTACAGAGATAAAAGAACATGTGAGAACAATTATTCCAATTATATGAGATATGTGGTTGGGCTAAGTAAATTATAATTTAAACATATTTTAAGTTGCCATTAGCTAAGTTCATGCTTAGTTACAAAGGACTAACGTGACAAGATTATATATTATTTTTAATTATAAAACAAATAACAAGCATATTAATTAATATAATATTCAGCTATATATGGAAAAGCATATGACATGAAAAACATTAGTGCTACTTCACAGAGAACGTCGATGCGAATCTAACGTAACTTAATTGGAGCAAAATAGATTTCAAACGAATAAATGCTCGAGGATTAAAGTCATATAACTATGAAGAGCAGATACGTACTGTAATATGAAATTATCTACACAAGTCTATCATGTATGTAACGTATTTAGGCTAAGCAAATTTTAATTTAAAATATACTGTATACTAATCGTATTAATCAATTTAATATTGAACTATATATATAGAAAACATGTGGCAACTGAACGAAAAGCACTTATGTTTCAAGGTTGAACTAAGCATCTTATAATTCAAAAGAAACATTTAGTTTAATATTAATTAGATTAACATTAATTTAGAATAGACTGCCTGTGTTGCGTTTAATTAGAAACTCAATTGCACAAGCATAAATCAAATTAATATCTAACTTATAAATTTTAAGGATGTAAGACATGTTAAACGTTGTTGCTAACACATAACCTCGATCGGCACTATTGCAAAACAACAAGAACGGAATTAAACCGGAATTTCTTTTAATTGGAAAGCTATTAAATAAATATATTAATCTAATTACTATTCAAATTAATAAATTCATAATCAAGTGACATGATAAACATCATTACTCATGTATAGTTTACATCGGCACAATCACGACTCGACACGCACAGCATCGCAACCCTAATTCGTTTTCTAATTAAAAGCTATTAAATTATTAGTAATCATATTAGTATTTCAATCAATAAATTCGTAACTATAAGACATGACAAACATTAGCACTACCATGTAGAGCGCGACGACATGAATCTAACGCGACTTGAACGACTCAAATCGAACGTAAAACATAAATGATATGGCCTAAACAAGATTATATGTATACGTATTTCTATTGTATTTCGGGATTTATTTTTCTAAAGGAAAAACGGCAATAATGTGTGTGTGACATCATCATGACATCATTGCGATGTCATCAAGCTAGCTAGCAACAGCACGCACGGTGTGAGGTACGTATGTGGATTTCTCATGTATTTCCACAATTGTTTCTATGAAGAAAAACGGCCATAGTGCAAATGTGATGTCATGATGATGTCAAAAAGCTAACAAGAATGCACGGTGCTATTTGCTTGAAGGTTTTCATATGTTGCAGCACGAAGACAAAGCACGGAACGCAAAGCAGGCTTGCAAGGCAGCCTGTGAGGTACGTGATTGGAGAGCTGGCTGGTGTTTCAGTCTAACCATAAGATCGGCGCAGTGGTAACATCGAAGTCGAATTAAGAAACAAAATGTGGAAGACGCAGAGTTCCTCACCGATGGTAGAGAAGCGGTGGATCGACGAAGCAGTGGATCATCGGTGATGGCGGGACGGCTCCAGCTTCTTCTCGACTCGGAGCTCGGCAACGGGTTGCGGACGATGATGAAACGGCGGACAACGAGCGCGACCGCGGCGACGGCGGTGACGGCGAGAGAAATAGGGGAAAAATATAATATACTACACGAGAGATTTCTCAAACTAGGGGCTCCTCTACGGTAGTTTTGGTGTGCTTTTACCCAAGGGATAGGTACGTATATATAGGGAGGAAAACTCTCCATCTCCATGTCAACTAGCGATATGGTGCTAATTGACGTTGCACCATCCACCTTTACTAATAGGCCTAATTAATTATAAAAGTCCATTAGTAAATAAAGACATGGGCCTTTGGGCATGAGGAAATCTGAGATATTTTATTATTTTTGAAATTAATTAATTTCATGGATAAAATAATTCTAGAAAAGTCCAGAATTATTATTTAAGCCACGAAAAATACTCCGAAAGCTCCAAAAATTTGGAGAAAATTCTCAGAGACATTATGGAACATAAGGAACCAAAATAAAGTATTTGGACCTCATGAAAAGATATTTTGAAGCATCTAAAAATTAGATAACCCTCGTAGAAAAGCGTGAACTAGCTCCAGAAAAAGCCAGAACAATTCCCGAAGAGTTCACTGAGATTGATTGACACATAAGGAACTGATAGGAATAATTTGCGTGATAAAGAAAAGATTTTAGGAAACTCCCAATGAGAACTTAGGATGAGAAACCAGGAATATTGATTACAGAAAAAGATAAAGACGTGCTGTAGAAGAAAGATTGATCCACTAAACGTATTTTGAAAGACTTTATTCGCTCTTAACACATAAGAGTTAACGAGCAAACACCACATCAAACAAAAGCCCGTCAAATTAGTTTAGAAAAATTTAAAGATTCTTATTTTTTTATAACTAATTGATGCTATCATAAACTAAACTTAGGAAATTTTATCCAAATATTAAAACATTTATTTTATTTAGTGTTTTCCAAGCACAACCCAAAATTGAAAATTTTGGGGTGTGACAATTCTACCCCACTTAACAGGAATCTCGTCCCGAGATTTGGAGAGACTAGGGAGAAAGATAAAGCAGACCAATAAGGTTGTTTCGAGACTTTTTGACAAGTTCGGATATAAGCGTCAAGGATTATCAAAGGATAACAAAAGAACATTGGATTGATCGTTAAGATTGATTCAAGTTAATGAAAGAAGGTCAAAGGATTGAAGGTCAGCATAAGTGAAAAGGAAGATCAAAGGAGATTGAAAAGATAGATCAAGGTTGATCATCGAGTCTTCACTTTATAAGGTGTAAAAATAAGGGTGGAGATTAGCAAGAGATAACGTAAGAGATAAAGAGATATCCTAAGGTGCTCAAAACTCCTGGATTCAAGATTTATGAGACATCATGAAAAAGTGACAGACTAGCATTGGTTGAAGAAAGGTAAAGACTAGTCTTCCATTTTACCATTCAGGGAGACCAGTAAGAAGGATAAATTGATCTTCAAGTCTTTGTAGGTCCTTGAATTAGGATTTATAAGACGTAAGGATAAGGGTCAAAAGTTGTCAAATGTTGATAAGAAAAGTAAAGATTGATGGCAAGAAGGTGAGACTGGTTAAGAGGCAAGGACTAGCAAAAGATGATAATACGATAGCGATTGGTCTTTGGATCTTCTTGTCTCGTGACTTGAGATTGATGATGGTGGCGGACGCTACCCCACTTAACAAAGATCTTGTTCCACCTGGCGATGTCACTGAAGGCAACACTTTCTTTAAGGCTTGCTGCTATTGATGAGTCATTCATGTGTTTATCCTCCATTAAGATGAGATAAAGAAGATAGCATGACAACCAAGGGTAGATAGGAACGGTGTAAGAGAAAATGATAAGAATTAAGATCGAATGAAAAATTAAGTAGGATAGAAGATGACACTACCCCACTTAACATAGATTGAGCTAATTCTCAAGATGATTTCGGGCCTCTTTTGGAACACCAGAACAAAGACAACACACAGGCATTACATCAAACAATACAAGCACACATGAGGCAAAACAATGCACCAATCACATCATCGGTACTACACGTGCTTCTTCAACAATGGTGGTCATCCTAATGGCACATTGGAGATGATGAAAGGCCATCAAACTTTTGAACAAGGTAAGATCAGAAAAATTTTGGTAAAAACAACACAAATCAAAAACCAAGGGAGTAAGAAATAATAGCTCAAAGGAAGCTATCAAGGAAGGGATACAATAAGACAAGGAACAGGAAATAGTCAAAATCAATGAGTCAAGGGATCACAAAATAGTTTCATAGTAAAATAAGTTTTAGAATACGTCCAGTACTACTTGGCATACGTCCTACAGTCAACACTGCTCTGATACCACTCTGTCACACCCGGTTTTCTAAAGAACAAAACCAGGCTAATCATATGTGTGCCCAGGAAGTACACACATATGTCAGAATGAAAAAGTATCAAAACAATGTTTATATAAAGCGGAAAACATACTATATTAACACTTACAACTATCAGAGTGTCGCGGAACGGTCACTAATCTTTTCTTCAGGCTCCAACATCACAGGGACGGCTGACTGGTGGCTCCGTATGCCAAACACTTCTTATAGACTCCTGGAAACTTCACTACATCTTTATCCTTCTTCTGAGCAACACCTTACTCCACACTGGAGTGCGGTGGAAATAGCAAGAGTGAGTCTATGTCGAACTCAACAAATATAACATGGGGTTCATGAGGCTCAAAGGCATATCATAGGTTTATCAGCATGTAGCTTTTAATTAGCATTATTTCAGTATATCAATAATATCAAAGTGTCTCAATGTAACAATAAACATATGATCCATGTGAAATGATTAACGAATAGCAAAAACATATTCATTATTAATGATCAACTATTCCATAAGGGTCCAAGGCCACTCGTGACCGTGAGCACGGCTGTTATAACAGTTTTACACTCTGCAGAGGTTGTACACTTTCACTGTGAGTCATGTTTACCCATATGCCCGGGATCGTGACTCCCAAAACACTTCCAATGTGAGCAGGCAGGGAAACACTATGAAGCCTTTCAAAGGTTCGTCTAACAAGTTAGGGCCGCTAGGTTTCCAAAGTCAGTCTGTGTGATTCACCACGCAGGGATCCACAGTCTGCTCTACCCCATTTACGCCACAAGGGTAACCTCTAACAAGCTAGAAAAGGTCCTCATACTGTGCTAAAGCCAGAGCCATTTTAGCCCTCACAGTTGTACTGTAAATCCCGGATTTTCGCTTATAGATGAGTCCTTATGGAGAGTAACAAGAGCACCAAAGTAACCCCATGCTCTAGTACCCTTAAACAGTAATAAAATCATCTTTTAATGTTTATTGCATATTCTATTAGTCAAATTACATGATCATAGTTCATGTTGAGCACTAGCAATACTAATCCATGCAGTATAATAGGTATCAAGGAATAAGATCAATACTAAGTCATCCTTATCAAGGAATATATGCATAATGATATTATTTGCTTAATATGAATAGGACAACAAGGATAATCTCATGCTATACTTGCCTTTTTCCCCAAGTTAGCTGCTCAGAATCTCCAGTTGCTATCCTTCAGTCTCCACTTTTGCTTCAACTGTCAGTCCTCAGCTCCTAGTCTTCAGCGCTGACGAACCACGCTTCCTCTACTCGCAGCAACCAAGCAACGCAAATAGACAAACAATACACACATCTAAGAACATGCATCCAACAAAAGAAACGCTTTAAAAGAGAACGCACTAAAGGACACGGTACGTTGCTACAGTCACGAAAACGCAAGAACGACGGATAACGGAGCTACCATTAAAGAGGACACACGACTATCGAGACGATTACAACATATCGGAGAAGACAAACTATAAACTTAATACATTTTAGTTATTGAAATAAGGTGATAAACATTCTGAAGAAATATTATAAAATTAGATTAATCAATTGAATTATAAAACTAGGTTTAACCCTGGTCATATTTTATTTATAAGTATTACCGACTTTACAGAGATAAAAGAACATGTGAGAACAATTATTCCAATTATATGAGATATGTGGTTGGGCTAAGTAAATTATAATTTAAACATATTTTAAGTTGCCATTAGCTAAGTTCATGCTTAGTTACAAAGGACTAACGTGACAAGATTATATATTATTTTTAATTATAAAACAAATAACAAGCATATTAATTAATATAATATTCAGCTATATATGGAAAAGCATATGACATGAAAAACATTAGTGCTACTTCACAGAGAACGTCGATGCGAATCTAACGCAACTTAATTGGAGCAAAATAGATTTCAAACGAATAAATGCTTGAGGATTAAAGTCATATAACTATGAAGAGCAGATACGTACTGTAATATGAAATTATCTACACAAGTCTATCATGTATGTAACGTATTTAGGCTAAGCAAATTTTAATTTAAAATATACTTTATACTAATCGTATTAATCAATTTAATATTGAACTATATATATAGAAAACATGTGGCAACTGAACGAAAAGCACTTATGTTTCAAGGTTGAACTAAGCATCTTATAATTCAAAAGAAACATTTTGTTTAATATTAATTAGATTAACATTAATTTAGAATAGACTGCCTGTGTTGCGTTTAATTAGAAACTCAATTGCACAAGCATAAATCAAATTAATATCTAACTTATAAATTTTAAGGATGTAAGACATGTTAAACGTTGTTGCTAACACATAACCTCGATCGGCACTATTGCAAAACAACAAGAACGGATTTAAACCGGAATTTCTTTTAATTGGAAAGCTATTAAATAAATATATTAGTCTAATTACTATTCAAATTAATAAATTCATAATCAAGTGACATGATAAACATCATTACTCATGTATAGTTTACATCGGCACAATCACGACTCGACACGCACAACATCGCAACCCTAATTCGTTTTCTAATTAAAAGCTATTAAATTATTAGTAATCATATTAGTATTTCAATCAATAAATTCGTAACTATAAGACATGACAAACATTAGCACTACCATGTAGAGCACGACGACATGAATCTAACGCGACTTGAACGACTCAAATCGAACGTAAAACATAAATGATATGGCCTAAACAAGATTATATGTATACGTATTTCTATTGTATTTCGGGATTTATTTTTCTAAAGGAAAAACGGCAATAATGTGTGTGTGACATCATCATGACATCATTGCGATGTCATCAAGCTAGCTAGCAACAGCACGCACGGTGTGAGGTACGTATGTGGATTTCTCATGTATTTCCACAATTGTTTCTATGAAGAAAAATGGCCATAGTGCAAATGTGATGTCATGATGATGTCAAAAAGCTAACAAGAATGCACGGTGCTATTTGCTTGAAGGTTTTCATATGTTGCAGCACGAAGACAAAGCACGGAACGCAAAGCAGGCTTGCAAGGCAGCCTGTGAGGTACGTGATTGGAGAGCTGGCTGGTGTTTCAGTCTAACCATAAGATCGGCGCAGTGGTAACATCGAAGTCGAATTAAGAAACAAAATGTGGAAGACGCAGAGTTCCTCACCGATGGTAGAGAAGCGGTGGATCGACGAAGCAGTGGATCATCGGTGATGGCGGGACGGCTCCAGCTTCTTCTCGACTCGGAGCTCGGCAACGGGTTGCGGACGATGATGAAACGGCGGACAACGAGCGCGACCGCGGCGACGGCGGTGACGGCGAGAGAAATAGGGGAAAAATATAATATACTACACGAGAGATTTCCCAAACTAGGGGCTCCTCTACGGTAGTTTTGGTGTGCTTTTACCCAAGGGATAGGTACGTATATATAGGGAGGAAAACTCTCCATCTCCATGTCAACTAGCGATATGGTGCTAATTGACGTTGCACCATCCACCTTTACTAATAGGCCTAATTAATTATAAAAGTCCATTAGTAAATAAAGACATGGGCCTTTGGGCATGAGGAAATCTGAGATATTTTATTATTTTCGAAATTAATTAATTTCATGGATAAAATAATTCTAGAAAAGTCCAGAATTATTATTTAAGCCACGAAAAATACTCCGAAAGCTCCAAAAATTTGGAGAAAATTCTCAGAGACATTATGGAACATAAGGAACCAAAATAAAGTATTTGGACCTCATGAAAAGATATTTTGAAGCATCTAAAAATTAGATAACCCTCGTAGAAAAGCGTGAACTAGCTCCAGAAAAAGCCAGAACAATTCCCGAAGAGTTCACTGAGATTGATCGACACATAAGGAACTGATAGGAATAATTTGCGTGATAAAGAAAAGATTTTAGGAAACTCCCAATGAGAACTTAGGATGAGAAACCAGGAATATTGATTACAGAAAAAGATAAAGACGTGCTGTAGAAGAAAGATCGATCCACTAAACGTATTTTGAAAGACTTTATTCGCTCTTAACACATAAGAGTTAACGAGCAAACACCACATCAAACAAAAGCCCGTCAAATTAGTTTAGAAAAATTTAAAGATTCTTATTTTTTTATAACTAATTGATGCTATCATAAACTAAACTTAGGAAATTTTATCCAAATATTAAAACATTTATTTTATTTAGTGTTTTCCAAGCACAACCCAAAATTGAAAATTTTGGGGTGTGACAGGACAGTTGGTAGCATTTCTGGGATTAGACTTTGATAAAAGTGTTTCCTAGGAATCTTATGAATACCAAAGTGGTAGTAAACTTCTTAAACTAGTTTTTCAAAATTTGGTGGCATTTGACCTAGTAGTTTAGGAGTTCTAGTAGTTTGAAGTTGCCATCCAAAAATGGCTGCTCTCTGTTTGGAGAGGACAGATTTCTAGAACTTTAAGAATTCAACTAGGTAAACTTGGGAATCAGGTCTTAAGGTCTAAAAATGATTTGTAGAGCATTTCATAAGCTTTCTAGATTATCTTATGTCATATAATTTGGATTTGTAGATCTCCAGTTATGGTTAAAATACTGAGCTGCTATCCATATTCTAGTTTTGCCGTAATGTGTATGTGTTTGTGAGAGCCTAAATAATGTTGATCTTGTTGGTTGTTTAGGTGTTAGGTCCTTAACTAAGGAAGAGCAATTATACATTAGATTGCGTAGACTTGGTAAGTACTTTTCTACCGGAGAAGAGATTTGCACAAATTGTTAAAGTGATTTGAATAGAGTGTTAAATTCTTACTGCAGTTCACATTTGCATTCACCGAGCATGTTGCATTCATTCTTATGTATCCATGAAATTTATCTGTGCATCCATGTAATAGGTGTGCCAAAGGGGGTGATGCTTCTGGAGTTCGAGAGAGCGCATCAGGAGGAGGAGCAAGAGTAGCCGGAGGAGCCCGAGGTGTCGACTAGCGAAGAAAGCGCCGTTCAGGAGCTGCCCGAGTGCCCTGATCACCGTCCCTCGTCTTTTCTGAAAGACAAGCCCCGGTGCATGCTAACCCAGTATATTATTAAATAGCAATTGAGTACTTTTATATGTTTGATGCATTAAGTGGTAGGAATTGGTTGAAAACACTTGCTGCACATATCCTTCCTTGTCCAGAAATTATCCTGCAAATCCTATTTACAGTTCAGGAACGTGGTATATGCTTAGCAAGGCTTAGAATGGTAGAAGTCAAGTGATTTACTGTCATCCGCGAGCTTTAGGAAAAAGTGGGTCATAGTTGGCTATAATTGCTATCGTGGAAGGAACCATGCTGAAAATGAATTTGAGACCAGGCGGGAGTTTGATAGTGCAGCCGCAAGACACTTCACGTCTTGGGTGCGAAGCTATGCCCATCTGAGTCATTTAAGGATCGATTCACTGTATGTCCTTGAGTCATGTTGAATCCAGTCTAACACTTAGTTGGCCGAATAAGTCGTTCTGACCATGAAGCCGAGTAATACAGTTCAAGCCGAGAATCGGGGGGTCAAGTGCGCATTCTAAAGGAAGTAAGGATGTGCTTGGGCACATTGGCGTATGACCAAGGGGGGGTTAGAGTCCCTATCACCTGGCAGAGTGTTACCCTTAGGGATGCGACATCTGTCGAACCCACGATTCCTGAATTGTACCAAAGGTGACCTGAGCAACCTTCGTGGGGTGTCTCGGTGAGTGTTAGAAATACCCTCCAGCTGGATAGAAATTTGATTCGAATCGCTGTCGCTCCCGGTTAGTGAGCACTTGTGTTGAGCAGCGACAACATAGATTCAATTTAATTGAACGAATGGTTGATCGGCTGATGATTTAAATGTTGCCTCCATTTATACCTGGTATGGTTAATAATGTTTGTTAATACTCAAGTGATTGTTTAGTATAGGTGCTAAGATAGATGACAGGTACATGCTAAAAATCACTGCTAGCATAGGTTAAAAATAGTTACAACTACTTATGCTTTTCTGCAAATGAAATGTTAGCCAACTCCACTTAAAGAAAGCCTTGCATGATCCTTGGTGTCTTTTATTTCTATTTCGATGGGTAAGTCTAGCTGAGTACATTCTCGTACTTAGGGTTTATTCCCTCCTGTTGCAGATGACATGCTTTACCAGGGCTTATGCTAGCACTGCTCCACCCGCGGGGTGACGAGGACTAGATCACTTGGGCATGATCGTCTTTTAGCCTACCTTCCTTAATGCTTTTGTGGGAACATGATCTATAAGACTGGTAGTCATATTGAAACTAAGTGTGTGTACAACTTATGCTTTTGCTACTTTCTAAAACTGGTTTGTAATAATTGTGACTCCGTTGTGTTGTAAGCTTCTCTTAAGTACCTGTGAAATATAACGTGTGATGTGTTATGTTGAATGATGCGATTTTGGTTGTAATCGGGTTGGTTTGAAATCCTTCATGATTTTGATTGACTACCAGGATTATATGGGCTCAAGTTTGAAAATTTAGGCATTTCGGCGCTTGCTTTTGTACTTGTGCTCTTATAATTTGGACAGTTCTGTTACATTGTGAATGTTACCTTATTCTCCTTCCACATCTCGACTCAGTTCTTCATAAGTTTGGCTTCTTCTTTTAGAGCTAGCTCTTGTCTCTCAGCTTCTTTCTCCCACTCGTTCTAGCGAGGTTCTTTGACTGGCTCATCTTAAATCTTTTCAGCTTCTACTTTTAGTTTGAAGACTACGTAATTGGATCTCGTAACTCCAGGAAATCCAGCCCATCCATCCTTGAATGAACGGTGATGGGATTGGCGCCTCCTCCTTGATCAGGGCTTCTTTGGCTGTTCATGGTTAGGATAACTATTAAATTGACAGCACACCATTGGAAGTCAGAAATGGATTTATCCAGATCCAATGTAGATGACTGCATCGGTGGTGTTTAGGAAAGGTCTCCCCAAGATGATCGGTGTGTCTTCATCTCCTGGCATGTCAAGGACCAGGAAGTCAGCAGGAACATAGTAATCTTGAATTTTTACCAGGACGTCATTTGCTATGCCTTTAGGCCATCTCAATGACTGGTTCGCCATCTGCAGCTGCATATAGGTCAGGTACAATGGTTCGTTACCAAATAAATATTCATATGGTACCTTTGACTTTATGTTAGAACTCGATCCAATGTCACATAAGGTGTTGTGGAAAATCTTTTGGTTGATTGTGCATTCAATTGTTGGTACTCTGGGATCATCCTTCTTGACTAGAAATGGTGGTGCGAGCAAATGGTCGCTTTCTACGTTGACTGCATTGATCATCTTGATAGTTTCTTCTGGCACTTGGCTGAGCTTGTTCCACCTCTGGTTTCTATTGTTCTTTTTCTTGGGTGCTAGTGTTGTTGGCTCTTTAGGTAGGTACGACATCTGTGGGTGTGCAGGGGAGTGCAGGATGCGTTCCTTGAATCAGAACTTCTCTTTCTTGCTTCTATGGAAAAGATAATCTTGGCATGCTCTGCATAGATGATAGCTTTGGTTGTACATAGGAACAGTTGTCCCAAAATGATTGGTGCTCTTTCATCTTCTCCTGTCTCCACTACCACAAAATCCACTAGGACATATGATTGCCTCACACGAACAATAGCTTCTTCTAGTACTCCCTTAGGGTAGCAGATGGACTAATCTGCAAGCTGCAAACGCATATTTGTGTACAACAAAGGATTACCTAATATCTTTTCATAAATTACCTTGGGCATGATATTGACACTTTCACTAAAATCACAGACAGCTTCTGAAAAGACATGACATCCTATAGAGATAGGAATGATAGGTCTCCCTGGATCACCTTTCTTGTTGGGAAGTGAATAGACAATCCACTTCAGTTCTGCTAGTTGAGTGTAGTAGTTGGCTGCATTATGAATATTGACAAGATTTATAGTTTCTAAATCTTCCAGCTGACCCAGAATTTTACCTTTCTCTAATTGTGATTCTAACATTTTATTAAAGCTATGCTAGATTTTAATAGCAGAAGCAAAGGTATACATTCTAGAATTTATATTTTCTAAAACTTTATCATTAGAGGCTACCTTCTTACTCATTTGATCTAGCAGTTTAGATTAACCTGCAACTAAATCTCTCAAAGGTGGTTGATTGTAATTGCTATAATTATTATTGCCTTGAAAGTTATCTTGGTAATTACCTTAATAGTTTGGCCTTTGTTGCTGATTCCATTGATTCTGTTAAGGATGATAGTTGTTGTTGTTATTAATGTAGTTCACATCCTCTTGAAATTCTGGGCAGTTGACTCCTGAGTGCCCAACATCTCCACATTCTTCACAAAGTCATGCGAGAATCACTGATGTGCATGACTTCCTTCTTCATCATGTCTAGCTTCAAGCTTCTCCATGATGAGGTCTAGCTTCACAGGTAGCATGTCGGCTTCCTTAAGCTGATGCATGTTGATGGTAATTAACTATCATTTTTAACCATCAACTTAACCAAGAAAATGCTATAAAAGGAATTATCATCATAGACTATGGATTTCACTGACAGAATTCTATGAGTTTTTGGTGAATATCTATTTCTGCAGGGAGTTATCAAGAAATAACCAAAGAAGGCTCACATGTCATGATTACATAGAGAGAAAGACCCACGCATGAAAAGGAAGAATCTAGAAGACTCAGGAAGACACCCCCTAGAAAGTGGGGCCCACCTGTCAGGATGATAGGGTGCCCGCCCGAGCCACGTTGGCGCCCGCCCTCCCCTCCTTACCAATCAGAAACAATCACATGAATCGCCCTCCACCGTCATTGAGGATCAATATTAAGCATTGATTAAAGTCGGTTTGATCCAAGGGCTGTGGTACATTCTAGAGGGCTATATAAGCAAGGCCTCCTAGCCCTGGATCAGAGCAATTTAGAAACCCTAATTCACTATTTTCATAGAGAATTAGCTTGAGAGGGGTCCCTTGAATGGATCTCTTCTCTTTAGAGCCTAGCATTCAAGAGAGTTTAGCTTTTTAGTTTGTATGTGAGATTAGGGTTATTCATCTAGATTAAGAGAGATAGAGTCGAGGAAGAGTTTGGAGAAAGCCCGGCCTATCGGTGTCTCCTCTCTAGCTTGTACCTACAGGATCTCGAATGACAATGACCAATCGGGTGGTTGGATGATTGGTGCTGAGATGTGTGGTTTCTTTAGAGTGTGTAAAGCATCTAGGAACTCATCAGTGAACTCGAAAGGTGCATCTTTAGCTAATAGGTTTGTGAGGGGTCTAGAGATTTGTGAGAAATCTTTAACAAAGCATCTATAAAACCCTACGCGACCCAGAAAGCCGCGGATTCATTTCACATTCACGATAGGTGGTAACTGCTCTATAACCTTGATTTTGGCCTTATCTACCTCAATCCCCCTCTCAGACACTAGGTATCCAAGAACGATGCCCTCTCAGACCATGAAATGGCACTTTTCCCAATTAAGTACAAGGTCCTTTTCTTGTCATCGCTACAAGACTTTGTCTAAATTCTCAAGACAGTGATCCAAAGTTTTCCTATAGACCAAAAAGTCATCTATGAAAACTTTCATGATTTCTTTTATCATATTTGAGAAAATAGACATCATGCATCGTTGGAATGAGGTGGGTGCATTACACAACCCAAATGACATTCATCTATAAGCATATGTTTCGTACGGGCATGTGAAAGTTGTCTTGCTCTGATCATTGGGGTGGATGGGAATCTAATGATATCCCGAATACCCATCGAGGAAATAGAAGAAAGAATGCTCGCCAACCGCATTAATGAAAGGCAGTGGAAAGTGGCCTTTCTTTGTTACCACATTGAGTTTTTGATAATCAATGCATATTCTCCATCTCATGACGGTACGTTGTGGGATTAACTCATTTTTATTATTTTCTATGATTGTCATTCCTCCTTTCTTTGGTACCACTTGGATGGGACTAACCCATTCGCTATGTGGTACAGGATAAATTATCCTGGCATGAAGAAGTTTGAGGACTTCCTTCTTCATGACTTCTCACATCACATTGTTCAGCCAACACTGGGGTTCTCTAGAAGGTGTGCTAGAGGGATCAATTGGAATACAATGGGTAAAAAGGGTTGGACTTATCCCCTTAAGAACTTGCAAAGAATACCCAAAAACTAGACTATGTTTCTCTAGGATGGCGATGAGTTTAGCTATCTCCTCATCAGTAAGCTTATTGCTAATGATTACATGAGTTTCTTTGTTGCCATTAAGAAAAGCATAACATAGGCCAGCGGGTAGAGGCTTAAGTTCAATCAGAAGTTGTGTCGGTGCTTCCTCTTTAGGAAGTTCTATAGTTTTATCTAAGTTGTCCTCTTCTTCAGTGAAGAGTTTGGCATCTTTATCTAAGGATGACTCAGGGGACTCGAAGGGTCACTCGGTTTTCTAAAGAACAAAACCAGGCTAATCATATGTGTGCCCAGGAAGTCCACACATATGTCAGAATGAAAAAGTATCAGAAACAATGTTATTATATAACATATACATAGCTATATTAACACTTACATCAGAGTATCGCGGAACAGTGACTAAACTTCAGGCTCCATTCCTCTCAGGGACGACTGACTGGTGGCTCCATATGCCAAACACTTCTGAAAGACTTCTGGAAACTCCACTACCTCTGAATCCTTCTGAATAGCACCTTACTACACACTGGAGTGTGGTGGAAATAGCAAGAGTGAGTCCATGTCGAACTCAACAAGTATAACACAGGGTTCATGAGGCTCAAAAAGGCTAGACACTGTTTGACTGCGTTTAGCTTTTAATCATCATATAATTAGCAATTGAGTAGCATCAAGATGAACCAATTCCCATTAATGAACCAATGATCAATTGTAATAAGGATAATGAATAGCATTAACATGAGCATAATAACAACAACAGTAATTAAGCATGATTTAACAATGTTGTTCATCTATCCGTAGATGTTCCAAGGCCGCCCGTATCCGTGGGCACGGCTAGTATACCAGTTTTTAACTCTGCGCAGAGGTGTACACTTTCACTGTGAGTCATGATTTCCACATGCTAAGGGGTCATGAATCCCTAAACACAAGAAACCATATAAAGTCATTCAAGAGTTCGTCTAACAAGTTAGGGCCATTAGATTCACTCGACAGGCAGATGTAGGAACCCCCTTTTCAAATGGCACAATTCCTTCTCGGCTATACTCATAGACTAGAGGATGTCCTACACCCAACGTGGCAAGCCATTCTTACGCCATTTAAGGTAACCACTAACAAGCTAGAAAAGGTCTTTTAAACAACTAGAGCCAGAGCCATATAACCCTCACAGTTGTACTGTATGTCCCGGATGATCACGTACAGATAAGTCCTTATGGAGAGAAATCAGAGCAACAATATAAACCCTTGCTCTAGCCCCCTTTTAAACAGTAATAAAATCATCTTAATGGTTGGTTGCTTAATCCATTAATCAAATTACAAGATCATTGTTCATAATTAAGCACTAGCAATAGCTATCTAAATGCACAACCCATAGGTGACAAGAAAATAAGATATCAATAGCTAAGTTATAATCTCTATGGTTATCAAGGAAGACACATGCATATGTATAATAATTTCATTGAATAGGATAACAAGGATGGTCCCATGTTATATTTGCCTTAATCAAAGCTTTCCTGATGATACTGCTGAACTGGCTCAAAATAATACTTCTGATCATCAAGAAACTGTTCACCGTCTATACTCGATCATCAAGCATTAACACACAATCATCCGAGTAATTATACACGAAGCAAACAAAGAGACATAATTAAAATAGTAGCAAAACAGTATAAAAAGTTTGTAAAACTCTTCTACACGTTACTACGATCACACAGAAGTAAAGATCATGAAATTCGGATTTAAAACGTAAAAGTTATGAATTTTCTAAGATTTCCTATAGATAAATAATTACTTTAATATAAACTCGAAAATTAAATTTTCCAAAACTACTGTATAATAACACTAACATGTAGAGCTCGTAAATACGAATCTAACGCAACTTGAACGGGTCAAATCGGAGTTAAAACGAAGATTTTATGATCAAAACAAATTTAGTGGCAAAACTGTAAATAGTATCATCTTCTACCTTAGGCTTGGAGGAGCTCCGGTCAGCAATGGTGGAACCTCGCCGGAGAGAAGTAAGATAAGATGGGAACTCGATGAAACAGCGATGGATTCGTACAAACGAATATACCACGGTGTAGAGAACGACGAGGGCTGCCTCTTGGTGGTGGTGGCTGGCGTCGGGACGCGACGGTTTGGCCGGAAAAGCTCGTCGGAGAGTTCGCCGGAACGCAAGCTGTAGATACAGAACTTCGGGGAGAGGTGGAGGGAGGTACGAGCGGCGGCTCGCGATAAGAGTTGTACTTCTAAAACCAGGGCGTCGAGGGCTACACCGGCATATATATAGTCGTAGAGTTTGAAAACTTTTCGGATTTTCTTAATTTCGGGATTATTTTAATTCTGCCAATAAAAATAATTCTAGAAAATCTAGAATTACCTTTTTGGCCGTGAAAAATAGTCCGGAGCTCAGAAAAATCGCGGGAAAAATCCTGGAGACTCTTGGAGAGATAAGGAACTCAACTAAATAAGTTTGGGCTCATGGAAAGATTAATGAAAAGATCAATAGAAAAGATTAAGCTCACGGAAATTGAAATTTTAAATCCAGAAAATGCCAAAAAGTTTTCCGATGAGAAGTAAATGTCGTCCTATGGTATTTTGAAAATAATAGCACTCACCAACACCAAAGACAAGCATCCCACAAACACCACATTATCAAATCAATATGGAAAAGTTTAAAACCACAATTTTCTATATTTAAATTAGCAGCAACTTAACTTATCTAATAAATTTATTCAAATATTGAAATCATTTATTTTATTTAGTGTTTTTCATGCACAACCCAAAATAGAAAATTTTGGGTGTGACAATTCTACCCCACTTAACAGGAATCTCGTCCCGAGATTTGGAGAGACTAGGAAGAAAGATAAGGTTGATCTGCAAATCTTCACGCTTCTCTGAGCAACTATTATCCAATGATGATGCCACAAGCTCAAAACCCACTTTGTAAAGATGTCCTTTAGACCCTTACAATCCTTGTAGATGGTTCTAACAAATTACCACTCTGAGAAAAGATACTGGCGCTTGATAGTGACTTTGCATTCATGTAGATAGTTGATGCTTCCAAGTGACAAAATAAAACGTATAAAACATCCATCTTGTATCGTATTTAGTTCGTCAAATCCTTCTTAAGAAGAGATCAACTAGATAACACCAAAGGATAACTTGCATTTGTTTCTGAGTGATAACTATCATCGTGTCCTTCTAGCATCCCAAAGAGATTTATGAGCATATGCAAGAACAAGTAATCCTGCACTTCCTCGCGAGCAGAAAAACAGCAGTGCAGAAATACAGTTATAACTCAAGTTCTACGAATCCGATGATATTATATCTTATACCATTGGAAAGCTTATCAAATTCACTACAACTTTCTTATAGAACACTTCTACAGATTCTACAGTTAAGGTAGTCGAAAACTGTGCACAACAGAAACTATTCTAGGTTGCTGACAGCACAGATGTGTCACCTTGTGATTTTCATAAATCCCAAACCATAATAGCTATCGGGGTGGTTCTTATCGTCAAAGAAATATATTGAAGTCTACTATTGTTCAGAATTTATCCATGATTTTTGGGTATCCAAAAATAGAGATATAAGCTAAGGAAGACAGACTGTTCTGAAAAGACAGGATAAGGTAGGAACGCGATTCAGAGAGGCTAGAGAGATAGATAACACTAATCTTCAAGTCTTCATGCTTCTTTGCTTTGTGTTGATGAGATATAAGACATGAATCGATGATAGCCAAAAGATGACAAGAAAGATAAAGTTTGATCTTCAGTTCTTCGTACCTCGTCGCTTGAGTTTGATGATGATTGTAGCGAATGCTACCCCACTTAAGAAAAAGAAACTAGGGGACACCAAAGTAACTTGCATCTCCTTTTATACTAGATAACCATAATCATCTCTAACATAAGATTCCAAGGCAAATTAATGAGATTCAAAGATATTCAATGATATATTCACTTATACAAGATAAGGAAGTAATGCAGAAATTTTTTGGGCGAATTCCAATTTTAATAGTTTAGTAAATCTGGCATAACTCGAGCTACAAAGATCCAAATGAAGTGATCTTTACATGGTTGGAAAGCTTATGAAATTATCTACAACTTTTATTAATAACACTTTTCTAGGTTCTGTTATTAAATTAATAAAAAATAGAGCTTAGCCAAAACTGTTCTAGAATTCCAGACTGTGCAGTAAACTCAACTTAGAATAGGTATATCTCTTAGCTCAAAATAGATAAAAAGGTAAGTCCAGTGGGTTTGGAAAAATACAAAAGTCTAGTTAGTCCTAGTAAAATTTTATAAATTTCTCATGTCCATATCTTGAGATATAACAGAAACATTGCAGACTGCTATAGAAATCAGCATGCAGAGTATTACGTAAAACCTACCCCACCTAACATGGATCGAGCTACTCCTCAAGACAAAACCTTCCGAGCCACCTCCGAAACACGAGAACAAGAACAACACACAAGCAACACATCAAGCACAACAAGCACATATCACATTATCGGTACTACACGTGCTTCTTCAATAATGGTGGTCATCCTAAGGAAAGAGTATGGATGATGAAAGACCATCGAACTTTAGAACAAGATGAGATCAGAAAACTTTTGGTAAAAAAACAACATAAAACAAAACTCAAGGGAGTAAGAAATAATAGCTCAAAGGAAGCTATCAAGGAAAGGATACAACAGGACAAGTAAGAGGAAATAGTCAAAATCAATGAGTCAAGGGATGACAAAATAGTTTTATAGTAAAATGAGTTTTAGAATACGTCCAGTGCTACTTGGCATACGTCCTAAAGTCAACACCGCTCTGATACCACTCTGTCACACCCGGTTTTCTAAAGAACAAAACCAGGCTAATCATATGTGTGCCTAGGAAGTCCACACATATGTCAGAATGAAAAAGTATCAGAAATAATGTTATTATATAACATATACATAGCTATATTAACACTTACATCAGAGTATCATGGAACAATGACTAAACTTCAGGCTCCATTCCTCTCAGGGATGGATGACTGGTGGCTCCGTATGCCTAACACTTCTGAAAGACTTCTAGAAACTCCACTACCTCTGAATCCTTCTTCTGAATAGCACCTTACTACACACTGGAGTGTGGTAGAAATAGCAAGAGTGAGTCCATGTCGAACTCAACAAGTATAACACAGGGTTCATGAGGCTCAAAAAGGCTAGACACTGTTTGACTGCGTTTAGCTTTTAATCATTATATAATTAGTAATTGAGTAGCATCAAGATGAACCAATTCCCATTAATGAACCAATGATCAATTTAATAAGAATAATGAATAGCATTAACATGAGCATAATAACAACAACAGTAATTAAGCATGATTTAACAATGGTGTTCATCTATCCATAGATGTTCCAAGGCCACCCGTATCCATGGGCACGGCTAGTATACCAGTTTTTAACTCTACGCAGAGGTGTACACTTTCACTGTGAGTCATGATTTCCACATGCTAAGGGGTCATGAATCGCTAAACACAAGAAACCATATAAAGTCATTCAAGAGTTCGTCTAACAAGTTAGGACCATTAGATTCACTCGTCAAGCAGATGTAGGAACCCCTTTTCAAATGGCACAATTCCTTCTTGGCTATACTCATAGACTAGAGGCTGTCCTACACCCAACATGGCAAGTCATTCTTATGCCATTTAAGGTAACCACTAACAAGCTAGAAAATGTCTCTTAAACAACTAGAGCCAGAGCCATATAGCCCTCACAGCTGTACTGTATGTCCTGGATGATTATGTACAGATAAATCCTTATGGAGAGAAACCAACAATATAACCCCTTGCTCTAGCCCCCTTTTCAACAGTAATAAAATCATCTTAATAGTTGGTTGCTTAATCCATTAATCAAATTACAAGATCATTGTTCATAATTAAGCACTAGCAATAGCTATCCAAATGCACAACCCATAGGTGACAAGGAAATAAGATATCAATAGCTAAGTTATAATCTCTATGGTTGTCAGAGAAGACACATGCATATGTATGATAATTTCAGTGAATAGGACAATAAGGATGGTCCCATGTTATACTTGCCTTGATCAAAGCTTTCCTGATGATACTGCTAAACTGGCTCAAAATAATACTTCTGATCATCAAGAAACTGCTCACCGTCTATACTCGATCATCAAGCATCAACACACAATCATCCGTGCAATCATACACGAAGTAAACAAAGAGACATAATTAAAACAGTAGCAAAACAGTATAAAAAGTTTGTAAAACTCTTCTACACGTTACTACGATCACACAGACGTAAAGATCACGAAATTCGGATTTAAAACGTAAAAGTTATGAATTTTCTAAGATTTTCTATAGATAAATAATTACTTTAATATAAACTCGAAAATTAAATTTTCCAAACCTACTGTATAATAACACTAACATGTAGAGCTCGTAAATATGAATCTAACGCAACTTGAACGGGTCAAATCGGAGTTAAAACGAAGATTTTACGATCAAAACAAGTTTAGTGGCAAAACTGTAAATAGTATTATCTTCTACCTTGGGCTTGGAGGAGCTCCGGTCAGCAATGGTGGAATCTCGCCGGAGAGAAGCAAGATGAGATGGGAACTCGATGAAACAGCAATGGATTCATACAAACGAATATACCATGATGTAGAGAACGACGAGGGCTGCCTCTTCGTGGTGGTGGCTGGCGTCGGAACGCGACGGTTTGGCCGGAAAAGCTCGTCGGAGAGTTTGCCGGAACGCAAGGTGTAGATGCAGAACTTCGGCGAGAGGTGGAGGGAGCTACGAGCGGTGGCTCGCGATAAGGGTTGTACTTCTGAAACTAGGGCGTCGAGGCCTACGCCGGCATATATATAGTCGTAGAGTTTGGAAACTTTTCGGATTTTCTTAATTTTGGGATTATTTTAATTCCGCGAATAAAAATAATTCTAGAAAATCTAGAATTACCTTTTTGGTCGTGAAAAATAGTTCGGAGCTCAGAAAAATCACGGGAAAAATCCTGGAGACTCTTGGAGAGATAAGGAACTCAACTAAATAAGTTTGGGCTCATGGAAAGATTAATGAAAAGATCAATAGAAAAGATTAAGCTCACGGAAATTGAAATTTTAAATCCAGAAAATGCCGAAAAGTTTTCCGATGAGAAGTAATCGTCGTCCTATGGTATTTTGAAAATAATAGCACTCACCAACACCAAAGACAAGCATCACACAAACACCACATTATCAAATCAATATGGAAAAGTTTAAAACCACAATTTTCTATATTTAAATTAGCAGCAACTTAACTTATCTAATAAATTTACTCAAATATTGAAATCATTTATTTTATTTAGTGTTTTTCATGCACAACCCAAAATAGAAAATTTTGGGTGTGACAAACCGACATGACTTCCTTGAGCAATTTTGGGTAGGAGAGAGATTCTGCCACTAAGTTTTTGGCTCGAGTGCTAGGAATGGAAAAAGTGACTCTCCCTATCTTTACGTCTAAATCCCCTGATTTTGGTGGTTCTACAAAGAGTTTCTCTATGGGATGCCCAATCATGATGTCAAAATCCTGTATGTCAAAGACATGAAAGTCTAGGGAAATTTCATTTTTATTGTGATAAAGTGATATGTTTTGAAGAACCCTTGATCCTTCCAGTCTAGTTTCAGGTGTAATTCTGCAGTATTTGTTTGTCGGAGCAAGGATGTCATCACCAAAATAGGTGTGTGCAAATGATGTGGACATAAGATTTGCTCTGACCGTAGGATTGTATAGAACATCCATCGAAGTTCTATAGAGTTGGCATTGAATGGTTGAAGAAGGGGTGTGAATCTGAATTTCTTCAGAAAAAGCTCTGCTTCTTCTACCCATTCACTTTTCATGATTGCTATCACCTCCTTGACGCTTTCCCTAAGGAAACTTTCATCTAATGGGTCAACAGGAGTGATCGGAACTGGTGGTCTCTTTTGGCATAAGTAATTCGAGGTATTTCTGAAATTGTCAAAAAAATCATCCTCGAAATACGGAAGGTCCAAAGGTTGGAAACCTTCCTCCGGATCTTCTGGTTCCGGTGAGGTTCTCTGGATAGAAGGTGTAGGTTCAGCCTCAGCCGAAGAGACTTCCTCAGGGCTTAACATGGGTTCTACATGGAGGGGTTCTAAAGGGGGAGTGTTTTCTAGAATGCGGTCTAGGAGGGCTTCTCCTTCCTCTGTGGTTTTGTGTGTGAACGAACCTCCGGCAGCTATGTCAAGCTCAGATTCCTTGCTAAGACCTAACCAAAAGTGTTGTAACAACATGTGGTTGGGTATAGACAAGTCTGGGCCAGAATGTGATAGGATTAAAAATCGATCCTAGGCTGCACCTATGGTTTCCTTCTCTTTTTGTTGGAAGTTAAGTATTTCTTGTTGTAGGACAGCGATTCGGGATATAGGGAAGAATGCGAGACAAAATTTGTTCCTCATCAGTTCTTCCCAATCTCCATTTATCTTTCGTACATTATGAGTGTACCATTGTTTTGCCTTATCATTAAGTGAGAAAGGAAACAACTTCCACCAAAGTGTTTCTCGTGACATCCGAAATGGTTAGGCAAGCATAGAGCTGCTCAAACTCCCGTAAGTGGTGATCGAGGTTTTCATAATCTACCCCTAAGAAGGTCTGTTCCCGAACCATGGCTATGAAGCTAGGGCGGAGCTCATAACTAGAAGTTGCGATTGACTTCGATGATTGTGGTGGTTCTACGAGCTCGCCCTTGGGAGCAGAAAGTTGTTGAATTGTAGGTGTCTCCATTGAAGAAAAAAAAGAGTAAAAAGAAAAGAAAGATAAAAGGATGATGGATGAGCTCATCACTGTTGATTTCCCACTACCATATCCAATTCTGGCAGTGATGCCAGTTTTAGACCCAGCAGTGATTTATGAGTATACTTGTATATATATAGGTTACTCGGGGCAACAATGGCTATTCCTGATCATCAATTTATATGAAATCAAGGTCATCACGGATTTCCTCATGCTCATTTTCATTGTTAGAAACAATGTCTTGCAAGCTGCAGAAAGCATCTCTAATAGTGAGAAGCATTTTGTTTGGGCCATGTTCGGTTAGCCCCGTTCTGGGCCGTTCCTAGTGTGGAACCATTCCAATGTTATATAAATTATCGATGCAAGTGTCCGGCTGGGAATCGTTCCCAACGAACCAAGACTCCATTGCAGGGATCGGAGGAAACCGAGGCAATAGTATGTTCGGAAAGCATACGGCTGGCTAGGCGTTGGGCTGATAAGGTGGTAATCTTTGAACTAGGTTCTCAATCATATTGGATGGTATATTTTGATATTAAGAATTTAATGTCCTCAATTTAATGTGATGCATGCTCTTGAATAACCAGGTATGATACTATGGACTGAGAATAATAATGTCTGTTTTTTTGCTGGGAATATATCTAATTGTTCCTGCTAAATGTCATCTATCTGCATGAGTGGCTGATATGCACAACCCACGGGTCATCTGCGCATTATGAGAAGGGATCCAGGAACTCAAGAATGAATATAAATGAAGAATTAGAAACTCACAGTCAAGCTAAAGTTTCTGCTATAAGCGGTCCACCGGCCGATGGAGACGTGCAGACTGGGAGAGCTGGCAATGCATGGTACTTCAACGCTGCCAAACCTTGTGCCGTGTGGAATAATCATACTACCAGTCAGAACCTGATGGACAGATATACTAGTAGATTATAGCATCCCGCTGGGATGGAGTGTATATTAATATGTGTACAACCCAAGCCTTGGGTCAGAAACAAATGCGAGAGAGACCACGCATAGCTATTACTCGTCGCATAAGCCAGGCCAGGCCTCTCATCCACACAAGAAGGTAGCGGTCTAGCGCGAGGAGAAAGAAGACGTCTCGGATCGATCGGGCCATCAAGGAGGCCACCGAAGGATGGGCACCGATTCACCGCCATCGTCGTCGTCAATGGCGCCGGTGGCCGTTGGCGCGAAGAACGCCGTGAGGGCCGTGGCACAGCACCACCGGGCCGTTGTCGGGTTCCTCTTCGGTTTCTTCCTCGTCCTCCTGCTCTACACTACTCTGTCTTCGCAGTTCGGTTCACAAACCGCCATTGGTTAGTACTACACCGATCTTGATGTCGTAGATACACGTATATACACCTCCAAGCAGGGTTTTCTTCAGTTGTTGTGGATGTCTATTAGAATATTTATCTGCTGGCTTTCTTTTCGTGTGTGTGTGTGTGTTAATTCTTCAAGCTATTTAAGAATTCTCAATCCGCAGTCTGTTCTTGTCTCCATGGCAATAAAGCCATATTACTTTTGTTTTGTTTTATTCTTTCTTCTTTTCTTTATAAAGGAACACCACTGCTTTATATTCCTCTTTTGTTTTACTTCGTCAGCTAATCCTTTGTCCTTTGACCATGCTATGCGGTGACGTATTTGTTCTACCTTCCTTTGAAATTCTCTCCATGCATCTTAACTATTATTTTACGCCTACTCAGAACAAATTAGTCGTACTGAATTGTATATATATAGAATATGTACTCCTACGTAGGTCGGTATATATGCATGAATATGCTATCTCTCTCTTCAAACGGTTGTGGTTAAAATATAGTTATATATAATTACTCCTATACAGTAAGAAACAAGCACTGCATTGATATTCCTACAGCAAATGATCCGGAAAATAGAATGAATTGAAGTGATTTCTTAATTTGTGCAAGAAGACCATTATTGGGCCTCCTAACAATATAATCACGCATGAAACATAACCACCGTGTGTGTATATATATATATATATATATATATATATATATATATATATATATATATATATATATATATATATATATATATATAGGGAGAGTATACTCTATAGCTAGCTACTAAATAAGTTATTTTGTAGCCACCTCTATTTACGATAATTTTATATACTAATTTACGATAATATCAGTATATATTTACGATAGTTGAATTACTATAACACATGGGGATATTTACCATAATATTATAGTATAACATATAGTAAGGAGTAATTATATTCTCATAAATTAGCATAACAATTATCGTAACTCAAAGTGGCTACAGAATAAGTTATTTTGTAGCCAGCTATAGGGTAATATATATATATATATATATATATATATATATATATATATATATATATATATATATATATATATATATATATATATATATATATATATATATATATATATATATATATATATATATATATATATATATATATATAGCATGCATGTGGAATGACAGGCTGTGGTTGACTAGCACCTATTTAAGACTTTTAATTTGCTGGCATAGAAACGAGCTGTACTTGACATTTCTTCCTTATGAAGAAGCCAAATATATACACGGATCCCTCTGTCTCAATGTATTCTAGACCAGTTCGTCAAGCCTCCGGGTGGCGTCCTCTATGACCAGAGTTCGAATCCTTGGCGAGACGAATTTCTGATTGGCGGTGTGGAAAAAAAAACTCTGGCTTGTCCCGCTTCCCAAAGCACAGGTAAAATAGACCGGTCTTCTCACCGGGTAACGAGCCCCTATGTGCGGGCGGGGTATGAGGTTCGGGGTTCTCTCGGTTTGGGTGAGAAGTCCTCTACTTTAAGCTAAAATAGCTCGGGGGTGTCTATCCCGCAACCCGAGTTTTTTTTAAATAAACTTTTAGAGTTATCTAAAGTCAAAAAAAAATCAACCAGAGTTTGTTATAAAAAAGATCACCAATATTTATGACACTAAAATTGACATATATATAGATACTATAATAAAACTTATTTTCATAATTCACTTATTTGATATAATAAGTTGATAAAGGGAGTACATATATAATCATTATATAAAACCAGTTCTTTCTTGGTACGCCCAGGTGTCCTACAGTCTTCGTCGGGCGTGCGTAGTGGTCAAGCCGCCAGGGCTGCTGCTGCATCGTTGCCGTCGTCTTCGCCTACGCCGAGTAATTTGGCACAAGGTACTAGCTAGCTTACACTAACTTGTGCCTAAAAACTGCTTAGAGTTTATTAATTATTTATATAAATTAATGAAGAGATTAATTGCTGCGTTCTTAATCGAATGCTGGATCATATCAGGACTTGTGTAGAGTCTAGATGCTTTGATGATTGAAGTACATACAGATACTGAGAACTGACAAAAGCAAACAGACAGTCCATGGCCCACGGCTCTTTGTAGCTTTGTGTGACCCGTCGTCCTCGGTCTTCTTAATGACCGTGATGGTGATGAGTTTATCATGTCTATGGGCTGGCATGGCTACATATATAATCACAATGAAACCAGTCAGTATGTTAAGGTTTTAAGTTAGAGGAGATGCTCCTGGCAGAAAAAAAAATTCAGGAAAGATGCTTTGCTTGTTAAGTACCATTGAGGATGATTAAGGGCCAATAGCATGTGAGCGAAGATGCTTACTGGCTACTAGTATATTCTTCGTAAAATATAAAATATAATGAATTCTTAGTTTGTTTTAATCAAGCCACACTATTCTTGATTTAAGTTCATAAAAAGAATAATAATATTTAGGATATCAAATAAGCATTTATATTATTTATGAAATATTTTTCATATTTTTTCTTTGTGTGATGTGGTACGTAGACTAATATACACCAGAATGCCCTAGAATAAAATTAGTAGAACTTTGTATTGGCTTAGAAAAAAATTAAGATTGCTTTTATTCAGGTTGGATGCAGTAATGATTAGTTGCTTTAGTTTCTTTGTTTATTTTTGTTCTATCCATGTTATGATGTACCATTATTTAATAGTAATAAAAAATTAATAGTTTGGCGAGATAGAAATAACCTAGGTCAAAAATGAATAAACAAATTTTAGATGTGTCATGCAAGTGCTGTGGTTAGAGCAATTCTTAGAGCCTTTCATATCCTTCCATAATATAAAGAATAAAATAGATTTTATGGGGAAAAACCCTCTCTAATAGCTTATTCAACTATATCTCTAATAAATCATCCCATCCAATAGAGAGCGGAGCGGGCTCTCCAAAGTGTCCAATAATAAAATATAATAAATAAGTTAAAGAGCAAACAGATACAGAGAACTAGGAGGATTTCTCGCGCGTTTCCGCGGGTATAGAGGAATATAAATATGACTTCATTGTAGTCTATCGAGTCATCTATATATAGCTTGATTATTAGTAGTCAGTTTTCGAAGAGAAAGAGAGGAAGTCACGTGAGAGAATAATGCTAGTAGTATGCATACATGGTCATGTGTAGGTAACTGCATCCACTGCTGAAACCATTTGTGAGTGGGTACTTAATTGCATGCGGCAGCAGGAGAAGTGAATGATGACATGGCCCTAGGAGGTGCTAGACAATTAGGCCAGTGAGATTTATCTTTATAGGAGATATAGATGAGTTTATCAGAATGGCTCTCCAACAAGATATAAAGACCGTCGCAGATGCTCTTTGTCGTTATTAGTTACAGTTTTGCATTCTGTATCATATATTGATTGATCAGATCATATAGTATTGCTTGCTTGTCAATATTGTGTGGTTCATCGTTTTGTTGCACAAGCACGGAACAAATTTGTCTATTGGTCCCCCAATAATGCCCGCCCACACATTATTCCGTGACGCGTACCAAAGCCTAATGGTACTTGAAAGTGTTTTATTTGTCACACTCTCACAGACGATTGATGTGATTGATGGCGATATATCTCAGCCTCAAGAAACAAGAAGACAAATATAAAATTTGCCTTTGTGCCCAGGGACAAAACATCAATGCGAGAAAATGAAAAGAAAAGGGATAGATGGTTTAATTTGGCGTAAAATATCATACGTGCTTATCAATTCAATCGTCCTTACCGTACAATGAAAGGCACTGGATAATTGTGTGACATATGCATGGTATGTGACTACAAACTTGGATGCTAATAACAACACTCATTTCTGTTATATAAAATCATTGGATGAGAATTTTGGAAATACGAATTCGAAGCTGGGAATCATCGTCAATTCATTATACTACGTAATTTCTCAATCTGAATGGTTGGTTGGCATACCTCCTTGTTGAGCTAGATAAGGGAGTTGCATCATGCATGCTTCTTATGACCAGAATGATGTTGCAATGTGGGTCAAACGTACTGCCGTGGACCTTTATATTGTTCAATGAATTTTGTTTGAAATTGTAAATATACTTTTAACCTTATAACATTAAAATTGAGATGTGAAAATATTACTGACTTCAAAAGTAAAAAAAAAAACAAATAGCAATATTACGGTTTGCAGATCTGTGGCACATAGCACGGAGGTTCCATGTGCTTCATCAATCAGTATGATGACCTGGAAGGTACAATATAATAATAGTTTACTTCCTCCATCGAAAACATTCATTTTCAGGCCATCTAATCCACAATTTGCACGTGGATTATACATGATAATCCTACTGTCTGTTTATAGCTGATGGTTTCGTTTCCCAACTACTACATGGGCAATTAATTGGATGCGGCTAACTAAAACAGAGCACACACCTAATAAGTCATGACTCCACGCTTGATACTACTAATCTGCATGAGAATTTCTACAAATAAGACCATGTTTGATAGGGTTTCTTTGCAACTTTCTTCGTTCAAGTAGCTAGAGAAGCTACGATTAAATGGCTTTGGATTTCTAGTAAAACCATCTTCTCTGCTCTATAGTCTCTCTCATAGAGCCAGTTGTATGAGTTACTGTTTGGTATATAGAGCTTTACCTAAAGAGCCAAAGAAGCAACGATTGAAACCCATCAATAATAAACTCTAAATGAAATAGGAGAAGTACAGTAGGAGATTTATTATCAAATTGCCAACAGATATGACTTTAACAAATGTTCATTGATGCTTCAACTGTGGTAGGTGATTATATGGAGGAAGATGGCGGGCTTAAAAATGATAAACCTAACAAGATGGAGGAAGAAGATATCCAAGACAATGCCCATCGAATTGGAAAGAACAATCAATCTGAAGCCAAATTAGGTAAATGAGGTTAATCTGCCCTTTTTGTTGATGTACGTACTTACTTTATGTACTAATCGATACAAACGTGCTATTCAGATCCCATTTAATTTGGCGGTCTAGCTCAAAGAAATTGTGACTATGGATCTGTAGTTATGTCAAACGGCCTTTATTTACTAGTAGCAGCACTTACATATTTACTAGTATATTGTCCGTGCTAACGCTACGGTGGCGTCTAGAACAAACAAATCAACTAATGAAAGAAACACAAATTCATAAACAAATCCAGCTTTCTAATCCTTTACAAAAATAAACACCACCTCAGTCTGCTTTTTAAATTTCGCAGTCCTCAACAAAGCAGGATGGATTTGACTCTTAACAACTACCCGCACTGAGAACAAATTTTGAGTGTGAGGCTTAAATGTAAATAATAAATGTTTATCATAAGTATCAATAAGATACATGCTACTTTGCTATATCTAATCTAATTTAGCACAAGCCATTACAAATGTGCTGATAGTTTATTTTCCTAAATTTTGCAAGTTCAATTAGTCAAAGCAAATGTACAAATAGTTTATTTCCCTTTTTCATATTTCACAAAAAACAAGATGCCATACATTACATTTAAAAGAAATATAGCATACATCATACAATTTTACTTGCACAGAAAAACAGGAAAAATTTAGCCATGTCATTCCTCTGTTTTCCAACTTCATTAATTTTTTCCACACCAAACATTTCCGTGTAGAATTGAGATCTCCACCCCGCCCATCCCAATCTTATCTACAATAGCATGTCAAACTTTAAAAGGCACTTCGAAAATACAATATTACTCTAATTATGTGCTAGTTGGGACCATAACTCCCCACCACATAGCATTCGATGGGAGCATAGGTCATAACATACAGTCCAAATCCATTGTACTGGCCCTAATCCTATCAGCTTTTTTGTTACCTTCCGAGCTCTCTATTCCATCTTTGTATCTGCATCACCAGAATATCCTTGAACCATCAAATTCTGGCTAACATGAAACACTGCAATGCACAACACAATGAACAATGATTTCACATAGGCAAAGCATCGAGCACTTCATGTCCATATATGTGCTATCAGTCAGAGATGTGTAGTAGAGATGGACCTTGCAGTGTGGCATGTCGTTCCTTTTCTGTGTGTAGGGAGAAGGCTGCGGCAGCTAGGAACCAATGAACCCATGAAGCAGTCGAGGTCATGCCGTCGACGATATTGAACTCCGCAGATGCCAGCGTGCCCACCCCGGAGGCTGATTGGGGCCCTGTTGATCTTCGCAGTATGTGGTCGTGGACGTCTGGAGGAGCAGCATGCTTTCTTGCCATGTTGACCGCCCCATGGGGATGGAGGGAGCCACGGTGATCTAGCTCAATTTAGCCTCAGACACCGTCGATCCGTCACGAGCCCAGCGAAGAAGGTAGCGAGGGGATCTGCATCCCTGCTCAGCAATGCCCTTGATGTAGGGAGCTTCAGCCGCCACCTTTAGGGCGCGGCTGATGCGGCGAAGGGCTGGGATGCGGTGGGGCACTGGCACAGGGACCCATCGCGTGGGCCACCGTGCTGGTCATGGCGCTAGTGGAGAGGCAGCGAAGGAGGGTGTGTGGCCGGACATGGGCTACCAGTGGCGCAGTGCCATTCCCCACGCCAGCTCCCTCTGCACGCCGCGTGCATCCCGTAGCCTAGAAGCGCCAAGGCTCTACGCGACAAACCCTGGCCACGTGTCCCCACCCCCGAGGACCCCGACGCTCCTGCAGTCCATGCCCAGTGGTCACGATGGTCCAGCAACCGATGTTTCGAGCGTTTGTTTTTTCGGAAAACGGGAAGAAGAACGTGGGAGGTGAGAATTGAACCGAGAGGGTGGGCGTAAGATGGAGTCGTGAGGAGCAGGTGTGGGAGGCGGGAGGGATGAGGAGGATGATACCGACAATCACTACCGAAATGGTGAAATTCTTATAGTGTTTTTAAGTAGTAATAAAACACTACTACTAGTCATAATACATGTGAATCTCACTAGGAGGCATTTGATAAGGAAAATATATACTAAATTTTAAATGCCAAAACACTAGAAGAACCCCACTTCACTAGGAGAGATTTAATATTCTGGTTATGAATCTTGACCATTCGATTTGAGTGAGTAAAGAGAGAGAAAACTTAGAAACAATCTGGACAGTTTATTTCTAAGGTGTTGTTTTTCTGGGTACAATTTTTCTAGTGGAGAGATAGTGGCTATCTCAGCCAGGGATGTTTTGTAGGGTGGGTTTAACAATGAAAGTGGTGGTGCATTAGTAGGGTAGATTATTAATAAAAATAATGGTGTATTAGTAGGGTAGATTCAAGTACAATTTACTAAATGACAAACTGTTAATTAGATGTCAAGAATGGGCAAAATGCAGAGCAGACAGGCCAGCAAGGAGCTAGCGATGCAAGTGACAGAATGGAGGAAGAGCTCATCCGGCAAGAAATCGATCAAGGTGGCGGCAACAAGAACGATACCATCATCGAGCTTGGTTCGTGTTGCTTCCAGTAACAATTATATATTTTCTATTCTAGCTAACTCATCGTCTCACGACGAGTAAATCATTATTGCCTCACAACTACGACGCCACACAAGCCAATCTGCGACCTCTCCAATCCTAGGTACGACATCTGCGAGATCTCCGGCGACGCACGAACCATGGGAGCCAACCGCACCGTTCTCTACGTGCCGCCTGTCGGCGAGCTCGGCGCGGACAGCCAGGAATGGAGCATCCGTGACCAGTCTCGCAAGTACCTGGAGTACATCAACAAGGTCACGGTGAAGTCTTTGAACGCTTCCCAGGCGGCGCCAGAGTGCACCTCCCGGCACGCCGTCTCGGCGCTGGTGTTCGCGATGAATGGGCTCACGTCCAACCCATGGCATGACTTCAGCGACGTGCTCATCCCGCTCTTCATCACCACGCGTGCCTTGGAGGGCGAGGTGCAGTTCCTCTTCTCCGATCTCCAGCCGTGGTTCGTGGATAAGTACAGGCTCATTCTCAAGAACCTCTATCGCTACGACATTGTCGACTTCAATCGAGACGGCGGCGTCCGGTGCTACCCGCACGTCACCGTCGGCCTCCGTGGCCACCGCGACCTCGGCATCGACCCTGCACGCGCCCCGCGGAACTACACCATGCTCGACTTCCGCCTCTACATCCGCGAAATCTACGGGCTGCCGCCTGCAGGCGTCAGCATCCCGTATAAGGAGGCGAACAGCAACGCGGCTACTGCTGCCTCCGGCGCCCCACAGCAGCAGCAGCAGCGGAAGCCACGGCTGATGCTTATCAACCGTGGCAGGACGAGGAAGTTCGTCAACTTCCCGGAGATCGTCGCAGCTGTTCAGAAGGCTGGGTTCGAGGTTATCCCGATCGAGCCGCGCAGGGACCTCAGCGTGGAGGAGTTCTCCCGGGTCGTGGACTCGTGCGACGTGCTCATGGGCGCGCACGGGGCCGGGCTCACCAACTTCTTCTTCCTCCGTACCAACGCGGTGATGTTGCAGGTGGTGCCATGGGGGCATATGGAGCACCCATCCATGGTGTTCTACGGTGGGCCAGCCAAGGAGATGCGGTTGCGAGACGTCGAGTACAGCATCGCGGACGTGGAAAGCACGCTCTACGACAAGTACGGCAAGGACAACCCGGTGGTTAGCGACCCGGAGTCCATACACAGGCATGGGTGGCAGTTTGGGATGAGGTATTACTGGATAGAGCAGGACATCAGGCTCAACGTCACAAGGTTTGCTCCCACGCTGCAGCAGGTGCTTCGGATGCTCAGGGAATAGGCGAAAATTAAAGGGTCCATTTATATTACATTACATTTATCATTCATGCTTAGAGATGTCAGGTGCATAGGATCAACCTTTTTTTACATTACATTGTTGGCTTGTTTTTTTCTAGATTGAAATATTTTTAAAGATCAAATTTAGCACTTAAATATATTCATAACAAGAGAGATTGGGAACCTGAACTACACATGTTACGAACGTTACCACTCATTGTTGCAGCATAGTTCTAAGCTCTCAATGTTACTTGCGAAAGATATGGAGACCTTGAACAAAATAGTGAAGGAGCACTCAATCTTTTTTCATTTGTTATTGGTGATCTGTGATCATTGTTGGCTTTGTTTTTCTAGATTGATATTTTTGTAAAGCTCAAATTAAGCACTAGAATCTACAATAGGCACTGGAACTAAGAGATGAACTTTGTGGCTCTGGAATGCTTGGACAGATCACAGATGTTCTATAGTATCTAGGTGCCTTTGGAGGAGGAGGTGGCAAATAACTACTGTGATAATTACTGTAATTTTGGGCAAAGGGACTGTGAATAAAGTCACAATTGAAATTCAATACCTGATAAAACTGAACATGGGACTGACAGGTTAAGATGTTGGCTCCAAATGAATTTATGTTTGTGATACCATGAGGCAATGATATGGAATTTCTCACTCAAAAGAATCCAAGTGCAAAATACCAGATATGTTAGTTTTTGTGGAGAAATCTGATCTGTTGGTGGGATGTTTTTTTAGAGGTCACCAAGTGGATGAAATATCCCCACCTGAATTTCATTACCACAGATGCCGGCAAAAGCCCATGATGGTAGATACAAGCCTGGGTCATATCCCTAGAGTTACAAAGCAAGAAAGTTGAGAAAATAACACAACCACCGACACCACATACAGAGAGGAACATCCAACACCGTCAACCAAAGGGAGAATTAACAAAGCAACATCTCCAAGACGGGTACATGTCGATGGCCACCAAACATTGCACCACCAAGAGGCTAAGCTTCGAGTGACTCCATTCCACAGACAATTGTAGGGCACCGAGTCCTGAAGGACAAATGATAGCCGTGATGTACATCTTCAATGGAGTACATCAGGGATCCAATTGCATTCCACCTACGCCCCTAGAGGGGAGGAAGCCTCAACGGTTGGAGGACTGACTATGGAGAACGAGGAGAAAAAGGAGAGGGGATCATGGTCTTGTTAACCTGGCATATGGTGAGAAGATGCAACCAAGGATCATGGAGGACACTGAGGCAAAGACAAATAGTAGTAGGCACCATCTAGCGACCAAGATGTGCACCCTGAGAGGTTGTGGCAAATCTGAGGAGTCCCTCCACAGCGACGAGAATAAGTAGGACACGACGTCGTCGCCATCCTGGTATTAACGAGAAAGGTTTTCTCTGGAGGCTTGTAGCAATTATAGGGTGGAGGAGGCTAGAACACGGCACCTCCAAGGAGGTCTGTAGCTCCCGAGGGCGTCGTCATCGATAGCACCAATGAATCAGGCATAGCTTTCACCTAAGGCTCCTCCTGATCCTTGAACTGAGCTATTGCCATTTCAGACTAGAAGACAACCTTCAGCTTGACGTTGTTAAGCGGCCGAGCATGGCGTGTTACCACACACCCCCATTGCTAGAACCCTTGACGGCTCGTCCCGAGCAACAGGTCATGCCACCAAAGGCCACAGAGTCCCTGAACAGCAACCTTGGGCAGAGCCACATGGATGACAGCTCAAGCATGGCGCACGTTGCCCCACACCGCTCGTAGGGCAGCACACATGATGGACCAGGTGGCTCCCCTGACCTATGGCCATGCGAGCCGACCAAGGGACCTCTACGCCGTACCTAGAGCTATGCTCGGTGCCCAGTTAAGCACATGGCCATGCTATCTTATTCATCTCTTTTTTAGGTGGGCATCTAAGTATCCATTGTTTTAAATATCTTAGACACTATTTTTTAATACTTTTTCTTTATGAATTACTTTTGCATAGCCCATACCTATTCTCTGCAATAAAATTTTTGAGAGATAGTAACAAGAACTTAGAGCATTTATTTGGTGAATGGAAAACCTATTAAACATGTTTTTGGTGGTCACCCCTAGTGTAGGAGTAAAATCTAAGGCCTATCTGGCATAGGAATAGTCACCAGCTTCATCAGGCGCCAAGTACAACCTCTTCAGGAGAGGGTGCACTACGGTTTCAAATACATCAGGTTAGAAGATCCTAACCGGATGTCCAAGGATGAGCTTTCTAAGGAGGAAATCCTAGAGAGGCTCCAAAGTATTCTAAAGGACATCAGCGTCATTCCTCTTCAGTTCGAGGAAAGAGATGCCGACAACTAGCCAGCTGCTGTAAGTGTAATTTTATATATCTTCACTTATTCTATAATTGATTTGCATGCTATATAACTGAACTCCTATCTGCTAGATGTAGCACTTGGGGTGGGCTTTCGATGATCTGCCTAAGTTGCCTACAGACAACAACCCTGAAGAAGCCAGAGGAGGTGGAGCTCAGTTAGGCAGTCATGACACCACAAGCGCCACCATAGCCAACCCGGCTGAAGATGCAGGCAAAGTTGAGACAGCGGAGCATGTAGACAGTTCTGTGAAGTAGCCTAGCACAGGAGAAAGTACCCAGGGCCTGAAGAGGACCCTGGACACAAAGACTGCTACTGCTAGCGCAGCTCCACCCAAGAGACCTCGCCGCATGTGCACAATAAAAACTGGTACCATGCTCTTAGGTGAGCATTCCCTTGCATCCGTCAATTTGCCTGAGTATTGTTTTAGTACTAAGTTTAAAACTCGTAAATAGCAGAGGATCAACATGTAGAACTCCTCGAGGATGACAAAGAAGAGGAAGAACAACCCTTGTTCGGCTTCGATGAGTCTTGTTACTTAGTATAATCTATCAATGAACAATATAGAGACTGCTTACTGCTAATCTTTTGGATGTTTTAACTCAGTAGTACCAAGACACCATCCCAAGGGGAGGGAGGAGCAGTCGGGCAGAAGCCACCAATACTGAAACAACCGGGTACCAAAATAGTATCGGGTTCTTTGAGCACACTAGGAGCAATACCAGACGCCGAAACAACCGAGTACCAAAATAGTACTAGGTTCTTTGAGCACGCTAGGAGTGATACCCAGCAATGGATGGATGACTAGCCTTGTTGTCTGACAAAGGAGTGCATCCAAGTAAAAAACTAGCAATATACTTAAAGTTTTCTGTAAGTGTTTTCAAGAAATGTCAAATTATTAGGACTTTGGTCATACAGGACTCCAAAGACGCCGAGCCCCTAGACCAGCACACCTGGTGATTAGGTGTTGCAAGATCCACAGAGGACCGAGCCCCAAGACTTAGAGCGCACTGAGAGTCAGTAGCTTGAAGCTGTACACGGAGCCAATACTAGCGCAATGGGGCTCACCGGGATGGATGAAAACCCAGTCGACTAGTCGAGTGCCCCTCCGCCTGTAGCGCTAGTAGAAAAGGTTTTACAAGCTGATCCCTAGAACTTGTAGCTGATTGCCACTCAGGTGGTGAAGGAGTTCAATCCCAGCCACCAGTTGACGAAGCTCATGTCATCCTGGGCTGGCTTCATGGCAGGGGCGATGACTTTCGATGAGAAATTCAAGGTAAATATCCGGCCGAATATGTAGTATATGTGTATCTGAATATCTTATTCAGCTTATAAATATATATCTATTGAATAGGCCTATAGACAATGCATGGTAGAAAAATTCATTGCCTACACCCAAGAAGTTGAAGACTAGCTTAATGCAAAAATTACTCGTCTAAAGGAAGAGCGCAGCAAGACGGAAGCTAAGTGGGCCATAGAACGTCAGAACCATGAACAGACGGCGCATACCCTGCGAGCCCAGATCAGGTACTTAGAGAAGGAGAAGGGTAAAGTTGTTGAAGACCTAAACACCATGAGCAGGCAAGTCGATCTCCTTGAAAATAAATAGAAAGGTATGCCCCCACTCAATATTCTTGTTGTCTCAGAGATAACTCTGAGTAGGTTTAACTTCTTGAACAATGATTTTACTTCCTTATAGTCGAGTAGGATGAAACTAATTGGTTGAGAAGTGATCTTCAAGCCATGAATGACACTCTGAGGAGCAAGCACAATGAGCTTGAAGAGGTAACTGAATGGACGAGTGAAAAACTTGCTCGAGCTAAGTTAATTAGACGTAGTGCTGATCAAGATGTTGTGTAGGCTCTAAAATTAGTAAAGGACCTGACCACCGAGCTTGAAGCTACCTAGAAGGAGAACAGTGACTTGTGGAGCGCTATGCAACACGTTGCCAATCTCATCGAGTTCTAGAAGACACTAGGAAGTCTTGGGTTTAATTCTTTCTAGTGATACTAGAGCGCTTCAACAAGTATGTACATACGGCTGCCAAGGCGTGCGTCCGCTTTGTAACACCCAAATTTTAGGAATAAGGAATTTTAAATAATTTAGATAAAGGGAATTAAAATTTTAAAAAGAATATTGGTGTTGCATTCATGCTGTTGTATTTTTCTTTTATGTGGTGTGAATTTATTTTATTCCATTTTGGATTAGAAAATTTTATTTGAGATACTTTTGGAAAATTAGAAAAGAAAAGAAACAAAAGAAAAAAAAAAGAGAAAACAACTTACCTTCAGCTGGTGGCCGCGGCCCGTTCAGGGAGGCCTGCTCCATCTCGCGTCTGCCCGCGTGGGCCGTCCAGCGCCCAGCGCCGCAGCGGCCCAGCAGCCGAGCCCGACCGCGCGCGTTGTTCTCTCGGGTGACGCTGACGAACCGGGCCCCCTTGTCAGCGCCCTCTTCCACCTCCGGTTCGTGGCCGAGACGGACACCATCCCGGTAGATTCCGATTTCTTCATCTTCAATGACTTGGACCGCAAGCTGTGCATCCCTATAAGATCGTGATGACCCCCGCGTTCCGTTTTTCAACTAAAATGATAGGCTAGCCACGGGAAATTAAGCTCTAGGGTTAGGGCATAGCCGACTTTCTCGGTTGGGCACGGGTGAGGCTTTCGGGTGATTGGAGGTCAATTTCTTGGTTTGGGTAAGTTTGTTGTCTCCTCCTCTTCCTTCCAATGCTTTCTATTGGAGCTTTTGTGCGTTGTATCGGAGAATTGGAGCTCACCGGGGCCGGCCATGGCGCTACCATTTTTTCCTTGCCGCGCTTTCTTCGCGGTCCGTCGTAGCCTTCCAAAACCGTCTAGGATAGATCGGGTTCACCTTCTCTTTCGAGTTGAGTTGATGGCGGGTTGAATGGTGGTCGGAAAAGGCGGAGCCGAAGCTCTCCGGCGGACTCATGGCGTCGGCCATGGCGGCCACCGGCCGGAGATGTGGTTGATGGCCGGCGTCGTCTTTCTCTCTCTCCTAGAATGAATGGTGATTGTCCGATCTTGCGTCAACGGTCAAGATTAGAAGATACCCCTTCGCGGGGTAGATTTATTAAAGAGCCCCTGGATTTCTTCATAATAGAACCCGCAGTCCTTAGCGTATTGTCTGAAATACGTTTTCGTGTTTTGAAAGCGTATTTTCTCCCGGATAAGTCAAAAATACGTTTTCAGGTATTTACAGTTTTGCCACTAGAATTGTTTTGGTCATAAAATCTTCGTTTTAACTCCGATTTGATCCGTTCAAGTTGCGTTAGGTTCGTATTTGCGAGCTCTACATGTTAGTGTAGTTGTACAGTTAGTTTTGATAATTTATTTTTCGAGGTTATAATTAAGTATTTATTTATCTATAGGAAATCTTAGAAAATTCATAACTTTCACGTTTTAACTCCGAATTTGGTGATCTTTGCGTCTGTGTGATCGTAGTAACGTGTAGAAGAGTTTTATAAACTTTTATTACTGTTTTGTTACTGTTGGTGTACTGTTCTAATTATATCTCTTTGTTTGCTTCGTGTATGTTTGATTGGATGCATGTGTGTTGTTGATTGATGATCGAATATAGAAGGTGAGCAGTATTTGGACGATTCGGAGTATTACTTTGAGCCAAGTCAGCAGTATCACTTGGAGAGCTTTGATCAAGGCAAGTATAACACAGGACTATCCTTGTTACCTATACATTGAATTGTCATACATATGCATGTGCTTACCTTGACAACCTTAGTGATTATAACTTAGTGATTGTTATCTTGATTCCTTGTCAACCTTGGGAATGCATATGGGTAGCTACTGCTAGTGCTTAAACTAAGAACAATGATCTTGTAATTTGATTAATGGATTAAGCAATCAACTATTAAGATGATTTTATTATTGTTAAAAGGGGGCTAGAGCTTGTGTATTATTTTGATGCTCTGGTTTCTCTCCATAAGGACTTATCTGTAAGTGATAACCGGGATATACAGTACAGCTGTGAGGGCTATATGGCTCTGGCTTTAGTTGTTCAAGAGACCTTTTCTAGCTTGTTAGAGGTTACCTTAAATGGCGTAAGAATGGCTTGCCTTGTTGGGTGTAGTCCGAGCCCCTGGCCTAGTGTGTATAGGCTGCGGTTGTTGTGCCACAGGGAAGGGGGGTTCTACATCTGCCTGCCGAGTGAAATCTAATGGCCCTAACTTGTTAGACGAACTTTTGAGTGGCTTTATATGGTTCTCGGGTGTTTGGGTTTGATCTCCCCACTCATTTGGAAATCATGACTTACAGTGAAAGTGTACACCTCTGCGCAGAGTTAAAAACTGGTATACTAGCCGTGCTCACGGATACGAGCGGCCTTGGGGATTCTTATGGAATAGTTGATCATAACTGTTATATCATGCTTAATTATTGTTGATTATTATTATGCTCATGTTAATGCTATTCATTATCTTTATTACAATTGATCATTGGTTCTTTAATGGGAAGTGGTTTATCTTGATGCTACTCAATTGCTAATATACAATTAAAAGCTAAATGCAGTTAAACAGTGTCTAGCCTTTTGAGCCACATGAACCCTGTGTTATATTTGTTGAGTTCGACATGGACTCACCCTTGCTATTTCCACCATAACAGATGAAGATATAGAGGAAGATTATCGGAATGAGTACTAGTCTTGGTGTCAACCAGTCAACCGTGTCCCTGTGTGGAGTTTCCGCTGAAGAATTACTATTAGTTATTATTACCTATCGTTCAAGACTATGTCTTAAATACTTATTCGTTATGTAATAAGCACTGTGATGATACTTTGTAATTTGTCAACTTATGTGTGCGACTGTTTCCTGGGGCGCACATGAGTCTTTTATGCATCCTATTTTTGTCCTTAAAAATGGGTGTGACAGATTGGTATCAGAGCCGTGTTGACTGTAGGACGCAAGCCTAGTTAGAATGGTCGTTAATAGCATCCATACTCCAGTTAATTCATGCTTCCTCTTTTCACCTTGTTAATTACTAAAGTTTTGTGCTTCCTCTACTTTATTCTATTGCGAAAATACATTGATTCTATCTAATCTATGTCTAAAATTTTATAGATGCCTCCTCATCCCCGTTTGTCAGCTGCACAGTACGTTGCCCGTTTTAAACCTCAGGAGCCGTATGAAGATGGTGAGCAAGAGCTATCTGATGCTGAATCAAGAGTTGGTGATACACCAATGGAGAATGTAGTTATGGGTTGGACTACGAAGTTTCATATCATGGTTCCTAAAGCTGATGCTTTCTTCCATGACATGTTGACAAGAACCTTGGACAACTACTACTACGACTGGGAAGCTACGCTGGAGTATCGTAGTGCAGAGTATAGTCATCCATGGATGGATTCCTATTGGGAAACTGAGTTATGGGTTAAGAAAAGGGATCCTACCACTAAGGAGCCTAAGGTGGAGTCAAAGTTCATTACCAGAATGAGCCGGGCAACTGTGGAGATAAGCATGGAGGATGTCGCTTTCAATGCATTTGTTTACTACCATGGTCTACGCTCGGACAAGACGTTAAAGGGTGCACTCCGGCATTTTCCTTGTTTTTTACATGACAAGGGTATTTGGACCGTGCCACCTGCAGATGATTCCTCCTTGACTTTACAAGCTACGGTGGGATTAGCTCGTGAATTGACTCTCCATGAGGTGGATTTGAAGGATGAGTTGCTGAAGGAAAAAGAACTTAAGGAGCAAGCTTATAAGGAGATTGACCAATTAAGGGCGGAGTTAGGTCGTCCCAAGATTTATGAGAAGCTTAATTAGGAAATAGGAAAAATCCCTATGTAATAGGAATGATAGTAGTTGCGAGTTAACTTTAAGATTGGTTTGATTTGAGAGTCAGTTTGTGGTGTGAACAATTGTGTGATTGATGGATTGTTATTATGATAATGTGTGATTTGGATCTTTGTAATGTGTGCTGGAGTTTTGTAGATATGCCTACAAGTTCCATGGTTGAGAATATTAAGTTTGATCAAAATATATTAGTTGAATATGAGGTTAATTTAGTTCTGTCCTTTGCTGATTTTTAGATCAGTCTGGGATGTTTTAGTAATAACTTAAAATCCGTTCATGAGAAATTTAAGAAACTTTACTGGGAATAATTAGACTTCTATATCTTTCCAACCCCATAAGAATCACTTTAATATCTATTATGAGCTAAGAGATATACCTGTTCCAAGTTGGAGTTACTGCACAGTCTGGAATTCTGAAACAGTTTCGGTTAAGTTCAGTTTTTGGCCAATTTATTGACAGAATCAGAAAAAGTGTTGTGAATAAAAGTTGTAGATAATTTTGAAAGCTTTCCAACCATGTAAAGATCATCTGAATTGGACGTCTGTAGCTCGAGATATGACAGTTTTACTGAGTTGCTGAAATTGGAGCTCGTCCAGAAAAATCAGATTTTGCTTATCTATTGAATACATCATCTCGGATCGTACTGAATTTCAATTTCTGTGTTTTTGGAAACAGATGTCAGGCAGAGGTCGTGGCAGAGGTCGTGGAGGTGCTAACATACCCATTACTATGGAGGAACTCATGCAAACTCAGAACCAGATGATGCAGATGTTTATGCAGCACATGCAGAACAATCCCGCTGCAGGAGGACCACCGCCTGTGCAAGTGAGGGATAAGCGTGGGGAATTTTTAAAGGGACGCCCTCCAGTGTTTTCTCATGCTGCTGATCCTTTAGAGGCAGATGATTGGGTGAGGGCAGTGGAAAAACAGCTGAATATAGCCCAATGCAATGATATGGAGAAGGTGTTATATGCATCTGGTCAGTTACAGGGGACAGCTCAGACTTGGTGGGAGTCGTATCAAGCTGCACGCCCTGACAATGCTCCTCCTATCACTTGGAATGAGTTTGTTAGAGATTTTCGAGCTCGTCATATTCCTGAAGGTATAATTGAGCTGAAGCAGGAAGAATTCAGAAACCTTAGGATGGGACAGATGAGCGTTAGTGAATATCATGATAGATTTACCCAGTTGGCTCGCTATGCTCCTAATGAAGTGAGAGAAGATGCAGACAGACAGCGTCTCTTCTTGAAGGGAATTTATTATGGTCTTCGATTGCAGTTGAAGGGGAATAACTATGCTAGTTTTCAAGAGCTGGTAAATAAAGCTATTGTGCTTGATAATGAGCGCAGAGAGATGGACAGAAAGAGGAAGATGAAGGTACAAAGCTCAGGAAGCAACAACCGTCAGCGCACTAATTCTCAGCATGGTTTTCATCAGAAGTTTCAGGGACCGGTTAGTCAATGGAATCGCAATCCGAATCAGAGGTGGTCCCAGAATTGGCAAGGTAATCAGTCACAACAGCGTTCATCATATCCACAACGTCAACAGTATCAGCAGACTGGGCAACAGACTCCTCGCACTGGGAATTCCAATGTTACCCCCATGAAGAATAGTGCTCCCAGCACTCCTACTAGATGCTTTGTCTGTGGTAAAGAGGGGCATATGTCTTATCATTGTCCTGAGAAGCAGAATCAGCAGACTCCTCAGAGCCAGAAGAGCAACCAGAAGCAATCTGGTACTGGAAGGGTGAATCACGTGTCTTTTGATACAGTTCATGATGCACCAGAAGTTATGATTGGTACGTTCAATGTACATTCCATTCCTGCAACTGTTCTTTTTGACTCTGGAGCATCTCATACATTCATATCCAACATTTTTGTTAAAATGCATAGTATACCCATGCTAGCTATGAAAGAATCTCTCTTAGTAAATTCACCTGGAGGTACCATGCAAACCAGTAATCGTTGTCTTCCAATTAGTATGGTATTAAGGGGGGTAGAGTTTAAGATAACTCCTATAGTGTTGAGGACATCTGGTATTGATGTGATATTGGGTATGGACTGGATGAAGCAAAATCAGGCAGAGATTCGGTGTCAGCAAAAAGTGGTAGTTGTGAATGCACCTAATGGAGATAAAATCAATGTGGATGTAGCAGTGCAGAAGCAACCAACCGCTATGGTGAATCAGCTTGAAAATACTATTAAGGAGAATTCAGTGATTGAAGAATTTCCGGATGTCTTCCCTGATGAATTGCCAGGTATGCCACCTGACCGAGACATTGAATTTCTTATTGAATTACTTCCTGGAACTGCACCTATAGCCAAACGACCATATAGGATGGGAGTAGATGAATTAGAAGAACTTAAGAAACAAATTAAAGAATTACAAGAAAAAGGTTTTATTAGACCTAGTTCATCACCTTGGGGAGCACCAGTTATTTTTGTTGATAAGAAAGATGGTGGTCAGAGGATGTGTGTTGATTACCGGTCACTAAATGAGGTAACTATCAAGAATAAGTATCCTTTGCCCAGGATTGATGACTTGTTTGATCAGTTGAGAGGTGCTTGTGTGTTCTCTAAGATTGATTTACGTTCTGGATATCATCAGTTGAAGATTCGTGTTTCTGATATTCCAAAGACAGCTTTTACTACAAGGTATGGATTGTATGAGTATACTGTTATGTCATTTGGATTGACCAATGCACCTGCATACTTTATGTACATGATGAATAAGGTGTTCATGGAATATTTGGATAAGTTTGTGGTAGTGTTTATTGATGATATACTGGTATTTTCCAAGACAGAGGTAGAGCATGCTGAACATTTGAGGTTGGTATTGCAGAAACTTAGAGAGCATAGACTGTATGCGAAGCGAAGTAAATGTGAGTTTTGGTTGAAGGAAGTTTCTTTCCTTGGTCATATTGTTTCTAATGGAGGGATATCAGTGGATCCAGGTAAAGTAAAGGATGTATTAAATTGGAAACCACCTATTGATGTTAGCGAGATTCGTAGTTTCTTGGGATTAGCTGGATATTACAGACGGTTCATTGAAGGGTTTTCTAAACTTGCTAAACCTATGGCATCTCTGTTAGAGAAGAATGCCAAGTTTGTGTGGTCAGATAAATGTCAAGCTAGTTTTGAGGAGTTGAAAAAGAGGTTGACTACAGCGCCTGTTTTGGTTTTGCCAGATTTGAGTAAGAAGTTTTCTATTTATTGTGATGCTTCTCGTCAAGGTTTGGGATGTGTTCTTATGCAAGAAGGCAGAGTTGTGGCTTATGCATCTAGGCAGTTGAGAAAGCATGAGTTGAATTATCCTACACATGATTTGGAATTAGCAGCTGTAGTTCATGCTTTAAAGATTTGGAGACATTATTTGATTGGACATAAGAGTGATATATACACTGATCATAAGAGTTTGAAGTATATTTTCACTCAGTCAGATCTGAATTTGAGGCAACGCAGATGGTTAGAGTTGATTAAGGATTATGATATTGAGATACACTATCATCCTGGTAAGGCTAATGTAGTAGCTGATGCTCTTAGTAGGAAAAGCTATGTCAATGAGATACAGACATTGACTATGACTAGTGAGTTATGTGCTGAATTTGAATATTTGAATTTGGGAATTGTTACTAATACAATGGAATTAGTGATAGAGCCTACCTTAGAGCAAGAAATTTACAAGGGGCAGTTGAAGGATGAGAAACTAAAGAAGATAGCGGAAGATATAGTGATTGGTAAGTCACTAGGCTTTCGAATGGATGATAATGGAATTTTGTGGTTTGGAAAGAGGCTGTGTGTACCTGAGGATCAAACTGTTCGACAAGCAATTCTTCGCGAAGCTCATGAGTCAGCTTATTCTATTCATCCTGGTAGTACTAAGATGTATTTGGATCTGAAACAGAAATATTGGTGGGTTGGATTAAAGCGAGATGTGGCTGAGTATGTGGCATTGTGTGACACTTGTCAGAGAGTGAAAGCAGAGCATCAGAGACCTGCTGGATTGTTACAACCAATGAAGATTCCTGAATGGAAGTGGGAGGAAGTTGGTATGGATTTTATAGTAGGGTTACCTCGTACTCAGAAAGGTTATGACTCTATTTGGGTGATAGTAGATCGGTTAACCAAAGTTGCTCATTTTATACCAGTTAAGACTATTTACCATGGACCAAAATTGGCAGAGTTGTATATGGAGAGAATAGTCTGTTTGCATGGAGTACCAAAGAAGATTGTATCTGATCGAGGATCGCAGTTTACGTCGCATTTTTGGAAAGCTGTGCATGAATCATTGGGAACAAAATTGAATTTTAGTACAGCATATCATCCACAGACAGATGGACAGACTGAAAGGACCGACCAGGTATTAGAGGATATGTTGAGAGCTTGTGCATTGCAATATGGAACTAGTTGGGATAAGAGTTTGCCTTATGCAGAATTCTCTTACAATAACAGTTATCAACAGAGTCTTAAGATGGCACCGTTTGAAGCTTTGTATGGACGTAAGTGTAGAACTCCATTGTTTTGGGATCAGACGGGTGAATCTCAGGTGTTTGGTACAGATGTTCTTAGAAACGCAGAAGATCAAGTGCGAGTGATTCGTGAGAATTTGAGAGTAGCACAGTCTCGTCAGAAGAGTTATGCTGACAATAGAAGAAGAGATTTAGTTTTTGAGGTAGGTGATTATGTTTATTTGAAGGTGTCACCTATGAAAAGTGTGAAGAGGTTTAACATGAAAGGTAAACTAGCACCAAGGTATGTTGGACCATTTAAAGTTATTACTAGACGTGGGGAAGTTGCTTATCAATTAGAGTTGCCTGAGAATTTATCTGGAGTACATGATGTGTTCCATGTTTCACAACTTAAGAAGTGTTTGCGTGTGCCTGAGGAGCAGATACCTTTAGAAGAGTTGACTGTTAAGGAAGATCTTACATATGAAGAGTTTCCGATCAAGATTTTAGAAACTGCTGAGAGAGTTACTCGAAGTCGGGTTATTAAGATGTGCAAAGTGCAGTGGAATCGATATTCAGAGGCAGAGGCAACTTGGGAAAGAGAGGATGAATTGAGGAAATCATATCCGCAGTTGTTTGAGTAAGCAGTTCAATCTCGAGGACGAGATTCTTTTAAGGGGGGTAGAATTTGTAACACCCAAATTTTAGGAATAAGGAATTTTAAATAATTTAGATAAAGGGAATTAAAATTTTAAAAAGAATATTGGTGTTGCATTCATGCTGTTGTATTTTTCTTTTATGTGGTGTGAATTTATTTTATTCCATTTTGGATTAGAAAATTTTATTTGAGATACTTTTGGAAAATTAGAAAAGAAAAGAAACAAAAGAAAAAAAAAAGAGAAAACAACTTACCTTCAGCTGGTGGCCGCGGCCCGTTCAGGGAGGCCTGCTCCATCTCGCGTCTGCCCGCGTGGGCCGTCCAGCGCCCAGCGCCGCAGCGGCCCAGCAGCCGAGCCCGACCGCGCGCGTTGTTCTCTCGGGTGACGCTGACGAACCGGGCCCCCTTGTCAGCGCCCTCTTCCACCTCCGGTTCGTGGCCGAGACGGACACCATCCCGGTAGATTCCGATTTCTTCATCTTCAATGACTTGGACCGCAAGCTGTGCATCCCTATAAGATCGTGATGACCCCCGCGTTCCGTTTTTCAACTAAAACGATAGGCTAGCCACGGGAAATTAAGCTCTAGGGTTAGGGCATAGCCGACTTTCTCGGTTGGGCACGGGTGAGGCTTTCGGGTGATTGGAGGTCAATTTCTTGGTTTGGGTAAGTTTGTTGTCTCCTCCTCTTCCTTCCAATGCTTTCTATTGGAGCTTTTGTGCGTTGTATCGGAGAATTGGAGCTCACCGGGGCCGGCCATGGCGCTACCGTTTTTTCCTTGCCGCGCTTTCTTCGCGGTCCGTCGTAGCCTTCCAAAACCGTCTAGGATAGATCGGGTTCACCTTCTCTTTCGAGTTGAGTTGATGGCGGGTTGAATGGTGGTCGGAAAAGGCGGAGCCGAAGCTCTCCGGCGGACTCATGGCGTCGGCCATGGCGGCCACCGGCCGGAGATGTGGTTGATGGCCGGCGTCGTCTTTCTCTCTCTCCTAGAATGAATGGTGATTGTCCGATCTTGCGTCAACGGTCAAGATTAGAAGATACCCCTTCGCGGGGTAGATTTATTAAAGAGCCCCTGGATTTCTTCATAATAGAACCCGCAGTCCTTAGCGTATTGTCTGAAATACGTTTTCGTGTTTTGAAAGCGTATTTTCTCCCGGATAAGTCAAAAATACGTTTTCAGGTATTTACAGTTTTGCCACTAGAATTGTTTTGGTCATAAAATCTTCGTTTTAACTCCGATTTGATCCGTTCAAGTTGCGTTAGGTTCGTATTTGCGAGCTCTACATGTTAGTGTAGTTGTACAGTTAGTTTTGATAATTTATTTTTCGAGGTTATAATTAAGTATTTATTTATCTATAGGAAATCTTAGAAAATTCATAACTTTCACGTTTTAACTCCGAATTTGGTGATCTTTGCGTCTGTGTGATCGTAGTAACGTGTAGAAGAGTTTTATAAACTTTTATTACTGTTTTGTTACTGTTGGTGTACTGTTCTAATTATATCTCTTTGTTTGCTTCGTGTATGTTTGATTGGATGCATGTGTGTTGTTGATTGATGATCGAATATAGAAGGTGAGCAGTATTTGGACGATTCGGAGTATTACTTTGAGCCAAGTCAGCAGTATCACTTGGAGAGCTTTGATCAAGGCAAGTATAACACAGGACTATCCTTGTTACCTATACATTGAATTGTCATACATATGCATGTGCTTACCTTGACAACCTTAGTGATTATAACTTAGTGATTGTTATCTTGATTCCTTGTCAACCTTGGGAATGCATATGGGTAGCTACTGCTAGTGCTTAAACTAAGAACAATGATCTTGTAATTTGATTAATGGATTAAGCAATCAACTATTAAGATGATTTTATTATTGTTAAAAGGGGGCTAGAGCTTGTGTATTATTTTGATGCTCTGGTTTCTCTCCATAAGGACTTATCTGTAAGTGATAACCGGGATATACAGTACAGCTGTGAGGGCTATATGGCTCTGGCTTTAGTTGTTCAAGAGACCTTTTCTAGCTTGTTAGAGGTTACCTTAAATGGCGTAAGAATGGCTTGCCTTGTTGGGTGTAGTCCGAGCCCCTGGCCTAGTGTGTATAGGCTGCGGTTGTTGTGCCACAGGGAAGGGGGGTTCTACATCTGCCTGCCGAGTGAAATCTAATGGCCCTAACTTGTTAGACGAACTTTTGAGTGGCTTTATATGGTTCTCGGGTGTTTGGGTTTGATCTCCCCACTCATTTGGAAATCATGACTTACAGTGAAAGTGTACACCTCTGCGCAGAGTTAAAAACTGGTATACTAGCCGTGCTCACGGATACGAGCGGCCTTGGGGATTCTTATGGAATAGTTGATCATAACTGTTATATCATGCTTAATTATTGTTGATTATTATTATGCTCATGTTAATGCTATTCATTATCTTTATTACAATTGATCATTGGTTCTTTAATGGGAAGTGGTTTATCTTGATGCTACTCAATTGCTAATATACAATTAAAAGCTAAATGCAGTTAAACAGTGTCTAGCCTTTTGAGCCACATGAACCCTGTGTTATATTTGTTGAGTTCGACATGGACTCACCCTTGCTATTTCCACCATAACAGATGAAGATATAGAGGAAGATTATCGGAATGAGTACTAGTCTTGGTGTCAACCAGTCAACCGTGTCCCTGTGTGGAGTTTCCGCTGAAGAATTACTATTAGTTATTATTACCTATCGTTCAAGACTATGTCTTAAATACTTATTCGTTATGTAATAAGCACTGTGATGATACTTTGTAATTTGTCAACTTATGTGTGCGACTGTTTCCTGGGGCGCACATGAGTCTTTTATGCATCCTATTTTTGTCCTTAAAAATGGGTGTGACACGCTTGGTCCTAACACAAATCCAAGTGCTTTGGCCAACTGTTCCTCTAGAAAAGCTCATAGAAAAATTGAAGACAAAGTAGTTGTTCAAGCCATTGAAGAAGCTGAGGACGCGATGGACAACTTGGCTAGCGATATTGCAAGCCAACTTGACCTGACAGGAGGCCAGCCAGTTGATTAGCCCTCGTAGCAACACAATAGAGTCATATGACTTTGAAAAACCTTTGTAATATTGGTTACTAGATGTAGAAAACAATGCTCTTTAATCTATATTTAGGCTGGTAAAACTTAGCCTATTTTATAAATATGGATATAATCGTCCTGATTGTCTTAAGATGAAATATCCGAGTAGTCATGTAGTCAAGATAGGGCCACGTAATAACTGACCTTAAGTGCAAGAAAGCACTTTATCATATAAGGTGACTGTAGAAGTGTCTTCCTTAAGGCTCACATGCCAAAAGAGCAAGTTAGTCACCTTCTTCCGAGATAATCTATTATGGGCTTGGCATAAATTTAGCATAAAAGCTAAGTGTCGTATGTTTTGCGATAATAAAAACTTAGTCACAGGATGTGAGCCGACTGATTGACATAGATGGCATATCCTAAATTCATAGAGATACATACCAGCATGTTTAGCTAGTGATTCTTTGAACAAAATGACTTATTTTGAGCTGGAGATGTACATCGGCACTAATAGTCGGATGTCTCTCATCTAGCTAAGAATATTACCTGGGATAGACTCAAAGCAACCAATAAGTTGCCTTGATAGTTTCAAAGTAAGAGCAATCTTGACTCGAATAGTTAATATTTATTATTATTGTGTATGAAGAACCATAGATTACATGAACTTTGAAAATGTAAAAAAGAAAATAACTAACACCTAGAATATAACTTTAGGCATATAATCTGCGAAGCTGATCAATGTGCTAGGTGTTCTTGATTGGTACTCCATTTTTAGTCATTAACTCGAACAACCCTGGCCATGTGACCTTAGAAATGATGAAAGGACCCTCCCATGGGCTAAGCAGTTTGTGTCGGTCGTCTGTCTTTTGTATACGTCGTAAGACTAGATCGCCGACTTGGAAAGTATGAGGCTGGACACTTTTATTGTAATAACACCATAAACCCTGAAGATATCAAGTAGACTATAGGGTAGCCTTAACTTGGACTTCTTCTAGGCCATCTAACTCAAGTCTCCAAGTGTGTTTAGCTTTGCCTTCATCATACTGCTCTATCCTTGGAGATGTTCAAATCAAATCAGCTAGTAACACAGCTTTAGAGCATATACTAGGAAGAAAGGGGAATACCCTGTTGACTTGCTAACTTGGGTGCGTAGCCCCTAAACTATTTGGGCAACTCATCTATCCACTTGGAGCCATGGTCATTAAGATCTTCATATAACCTTAGCTTGAGTTCGGCTAATATGAGACCATTGGCTCTCTTAACCTGCCCGTTAGCCTATGGATGAGCTACGAAAGCATAGTCGATGCTTATGCCACAATCCTGTGCCCAACACTTGAACTCGATGGCCGTAAAAGGAGAGCCTAGATCCATGATTACCCGATTAAGCATACCAAAGTGGTGCATGATGTCCTAAATAAACTCGATGGCCTTGGCTACACTGTACTTGACGAGTGGTTTATACTCAGTCCACTTGGTAAACTTGTCAATGGCCACATAGATGTACTTGAAACCACCCTTAGCTCTCTTGAGAGGTCCCACTAGATTCAATCCCCAGCATGAAAAAGGCTAGGCTAGCATAATACAGATGAGATTATGTGCTTGAACATGAGCTTGTCTTGCGAACATCTGACAACCTTTGCAATGCCTAACTAGGTCTTCAGCATATTTTAGGGCAGTTGGCCAATAGAACCTAGATTAGAAAGCTTTCCCAACTAAAGTCCTGGATATGACATGATTACCACAACAGTCGGAGTGAATTTCATCGAGTAACTCCTTGCCTTATTCTATGGTGATACACTTTAGCAAGACGCCAGAGGACGCACCACATCGATAGAGCTGATTGCTAACTAAGACATAATTCTTGCTTCTACGAACGATTGGGGCAGTTTCTCCCTTGTCTGCTGGTAGCTTGTGCTCTTTGATGTAATCAATGAAAACTTGAGTCTAGGATAAGACGATGGCTAATACCTGAGCACCAGGTGCAAGAGTATTAGAGGTGACATGTTCGGGTTGCTTGATGGATAGAGAAGTCAACTCAACGAATATGCCGGGTGGCGCCTATGCCCTGTCGGATCCGAGTTTCACCAGAACGTCTGCGGCTATGTTAAGTCACGCACTACATGAAGTATCTCTAAACCTTCAAAATGTTTCTCTAGCTTGCATACCTCTCCACAGTAGACTCCATGGTTTCTTTGGTGCAGTCCAAATCTTTATTGACTTGATTGATGACCACAGCCGAATCCCCATAAACGAGTAGGCACTTAATACCAAGTGAAGCTGCTACAAGAAGACCATGGATGAGGGCTTCATACTCTGCTTCGTTGTTGGTAGCCGGCTAGAGAATTTGGAGAATATATTTGAGTTGCTTCCTATCTAGAGAAATAAGGAGGACACTAGCACCTAATGCACCTAGCTTGAGGGATTCGTCAAAATACATCTTCCAATGGTTAAGTATAGCATCATTCGTAGGCTACTAGATTTATGTCCACTCAGCTATAAAGTCGGCAAGTGCTTGTGACTTAATATCCTTATGCAGGGTGAACTCAATGTTATGAGCCCCAAGCTCGACTGCCCATTTGGATATGCGTCTTGTAGCATCATAGTTGTGTAGAATGTCACCGAGTGGGAAATCGGTAACCACCATAATCTTATGTCCATCAAAATAGTGTCTGAGCTTGTGGGAGGTGATCAGAATGGTGTAAAGTATCTTCTAAACATGTGGGTACTGGATTTTGGAATCTGACAGAACCTCATTGATATAATAAATTGGTCACTGTACTTTGAATACATGGCCTTCTTCCTCTGTTTCAACGATGATCGCCACACTCACCACCGTAGTCATTGAAGAAGTGCGTTAGGCCATGAGCTTATCGAATGCATCATTAGCCTCATTAGTCCACTCGAATTTACCTACCTTCTTAAAAAGTGTGAAGAAAGGAAGTCCTTTTCCTCCAAGCCTTGAGATGAATCGGTTGAGGGCTGCCATATACCCTATCAGCTTTTGGACATCCTTGATGCAATGAGGAGGACCCATCTCTGTCATTGCATGGATTTGCTATCTGCTAGCCTCGATGCCACGATAACTGACTAAGAATCCGAGGAGCTGTACAAAAGGTACACCGAAGACACACTTGTTTGGGTTGAGCTTCCACTGCCACTCACATAGGTTTTTGAAAGTCTCTTTTAAGTTGTCAATTAGTGTAGCTAAATCTCAGGTCTTGACCACCACATCATCAACATAGGCCTCTGCATTATGACTGATTTGCTCATTTAGACAAGCTTGAATTGCACGCTAATATGTAGCACTAGCGTTATTGAGTCCAAACGATATAGTCATGTAGCAGCAAGCACCAACAGACTGATAAAAGATGTTTTGCTTTGGTCTTCCATGCGAAGCGCAATCTGATGATACCCTGAATAGCAATCAAGAAAAGATAGAAGAGCTGACCTAGCCGTTGAATCAATGTGGACATTAATTAATGCAATCGCTAAATAGCTACTACGCTAAAAATGCATGGTAATAAATTAACATATCTCTAAATACTAGTCACCTTTTATATTTACCTATACTTCTTATCATGGAACTAGGTTTTCATCCCTAATGAATAAAGCTTAGAAGTATATAAGTGGCACTATAATTTTATATGACTAGGCACAAATATAAATGATATAAAGATATGATAAATTAAGAATAAGAACAATTAAGAACATCTGCAAGCAGACAAATAATTATACCATTGTAGCATTTTATCTAGAGTATTACCAGGTTGTCATTTATAATTTTACCACTGGGAAGGTCTAGCTAAACTTCTATCTAGAGTATTAATAAACTTTATATTCATGATAAAGAGAGTAAACCAATGTTATGCACTCTTACTCAATAACAAGGATAAGTCACATGATAAAAGATATATATGATAAGTAATGATCAGTCCTCATAAATAAATAAGTAGATACACTCCAAGCTCCCTAACTATTACTAATAACGTAATCCAATCAGAATATTAGAGGAATAATTCCTAAGTATTCAAGTTACATGTCAAGCTACTACAACTAATAATCATCGTCAAGTAATACTATCATATGTCCCAACCATAATGGAGCCATGAACAGGAGAAGTTGAGTTTAGAAACCTCCGATATACGAATATATCCTTAACCAGACAATGTTGCTCTACCAATAATCCACTACACATGGGGAGGACTATAGAGGACTCAATGGGCCTATAAAAGTCACACCCATGATCTACCACATGACCCTGAACAACTGGAGGCATCCGCAGATATGTAAAGCATCTAAGCACCACGCTTACATAATGCATATCACTTATCTTATGGCCAAATAGACGAACGCTATACGACCATATGATCGAACTAAATAGCAACCTAACTATAAAAGAATTGAAGTAGATAATGAACGATGCATTTAAGAATGTAATAAAGATGAAGAATAATGTTGACATTACAATACTTATGCAAAGACAGAATTACAATAAGAGCGGAGAACTAGAACATTACTAAAACCCTATGCTCACCAATGATCGGGAATCCAAGCTAGGTTGACTTAGCTTGACTTCCTCTAGACCTGATCTAACTATGCTAAAGCTATGAACTAGAGGAACTCTGATAATCTTGGGTTTCTGGCTCAGGATGAACTGATCTTCAAGTGACTTGATGCCTTCAGGGGGTCTGCCCCTGTATTTATACCCCGGTGGGACGCACGCGAGCTATTGGATCAAACTGACTTCATGTAGGGCTAGGATTGATCCTCAAGGTTGGTAGAAGAATACTCTAGAAGCTCGTGGAAGGGGAGAAGGGGGTGGCCCCCCTGGCCAGCCGACCCCACCTAGCAGGCACTCGGCCTCCGCTTCGCTCCGGTGTCTTCTGGGGTCTTCTATAATATACTAGTATTTATCTCGTGGTGAAATTCTAAAAATTCTTTTAATAATTAGGTATCTCTCTCCACTTCTCTCCACTTTTCTACATAACTCCTTGCAAACATTAAAATTCAACAAAGCACATGGAATTCATCAGATAACACCCTAGTCTTCTATGTTTTCATGTATTTTGATTATTCTCATGTTTATTTCACTATATATTATTGACATTAACGATCGTCAACAAAAATCCCCGAGCTTACCCTTTGCTAGTCCCTTAGCAAAGCCTAATTAGATAAACTTGGATCATGAGTTACTACAATGCTTTCATGCCTTAAAAGTACACATGCTTTCAAACAAAAATTTTCCTCTGGATTAAACAAAATGGCTCAACTATGGAGCTACTTAGCCTTTACTTGAGTCTTGAGCAATTGAAACATAGCAATGTACTTCACTATGTCTCAAGCTCTTCGCTTAACCGATATTCTCGAGTTTTTGTAAGTTTTCAAAATAAAACTCAGAGCTTTCATTGTATGACACTCTCAAATCTCTCAATATATGTGGTATTTGTGGATCCTTACCAAGGCATTAACAAAGTTATGCCTTTCTTTCCCTACAACTAAGGATTATAGTGGAGCTCATAGGAGTGGCAAAACAAGGAAAAACATACTTGTAATTCATATATTGTAAAGTCAAACAATGAATCCAAAGAGAGTTAAGTCATACAATCAAATCAAGATGTGCATGTGTATGGAATATGATGGATAGGTGTATATAGGGTGTCTAATTCTAATTCTACATTTGCTCTTTTGAAGACATTTCTCTCATTTGGATTTGAAAATAATTACAGGAAAACATGGGCTATCTTTATTTTCTCTTCTTCTTTTTTTCAGGTGGGCTTTTGCCCCTAATTCTACTTTAGACACTTGCCCATTTTTTTTTCTCTTTTTTTCTTTCTTTTTTATAGCCACATGCCTTTTCTTTCTGCATACAAAATATTTGAGAGAGATTGCAACAAGAAATTAGAGCATTTATTTGGGGGTTGTCCTATACGTTAAATTTTTGGGTGTTCTCTCCTTGTGTAGGAGAAAAACATTTTAAGGTGGATTTGAGTGGAAAATGGAGAATGATTACGCCTACTCCCAGTGTAGGAATAGTTCATATGTGGGTGGTGTGTACGTGATCTTAATTTTAAAAGCATGACAAACCTCTCATAAGGTATACAACAAAGCTCAACTAAACTTAATACAAAACAAGCAGCATATATGAGCAAAGGTTTTCCTCATCTGAAATATATATTACATCTAGCTTTAGTAGGAATTTAAGTTTTGTCATACAAGAGCTCATCATAATTTTAAATTTTCAAAAGATAAATCTCCAGAACTTAGTATTGCTAGGAACAAGATAAATAGTAGCTCAAACTTTCTCATATCATATCCTTCAATAACCTAGACTTAGATCAGGCATATACTACCCACAAGTTTCAGGTTCAGAGTGAATTCTTATATCGAGACAGTAATATCCAAAACTTAGGAGAATTCAAGGTTGAAAACCAGGCACTTGAAAGGAATTAGGGCAGAGCAAATATTCATCATCTCCAAAGCAAAATTTTAATCTTTATCTTTTTATTTGACTCCTAACTAGATAGAAATATAAACTTTAATTCTCTATGATCACACCTTAATATAATTAAGACTTACTAAGATAGGCACATTTATTTGGTTTTAGTTGTTATGTATCTTTTTATTTCTTTTTAACTAATAGACTTGAAAAATAATAATAAGATTGTAGATACTTAGCTAGATAAGCGGGGAATGCTCCTCTCCCAAGCTAGATGTTGCTGTGGTCGGTTATTGAATGAACTTTATAGCAAGTTCGTCAGCAGCAACTGGTTGCCACTAAGCAGACTCTTTCTTTAGTCATAGTATTGTCCTGCAAAATTTATATTCCAACAAGAACACCAAAAACTCGAAGCTTGGATTATACAAGGGGTTAACAGTCAGCTAAATGAGCAATTAATTATTCTTATGAGTTTATTTAACTTGATATAGTTTAGCATGAATTATTCTATCTTCTTCTCTCTTTTTTAGGATTTTTATTTTATGATGCAATTAAGTAATAACAAATGACATGCATGCATATTTATTTTTATGCCACCACAGTAAATATTCCAATAGGGAATTACCACAAGTTTATTCACATGGGGCTTTAGTATTTTTAATAATGCATAAGTAAGAGCAATAAGGATTTTTTTTCTATGTGCAATAAAGTAAATATATATTTGTTTTCTTAATGTGCAACAATATTGAATATGATAGAGTATATATATTTTTTAATACGATGATGGCAAGTATGCAATAAAGTCTTTTTATTATTTTTTTAATAATGAAAGATGTATGAAATGAATTTAATTAACAAATGTATTTAGATAACTACCATTATTACCTCATAGCAAGGGTGCAGCATTTAAAGTCTACTGACAGGACTGGGAAGGAGAGAGCACTTACTTATCGGTTGCATCATCTGATCCTGATGACGGTTCAGATGCCTGCTCTTCTTGTGGTGTTGCATGTAACACCCTAGGTGTTTGTCTTCCACATTTGCACTTGCATTTTATAAGGAGGAGCATCATTCATCTCATTTATGCCTTTGCTTGAACTGCAACATGAGTATGCAACATACTCAAATATGCTTGTTTCATAATTGTTGGCTTATAAAATGTGGTTGGTGCAATATGTAGATGTAACATGAGAGTATCATACATTGAAACATAGCAATGTAGTTAGTATAGCATGACAAGTTAATTGTTGCAACAAAGGCTTGAAACATATGCAACATGGTAGTAAAACAAATTAAGGGAATTGTTTGTTTTACTTATTTCAACCTATGTGACACTTGGAAATATGTGTAGCAAATGTGTGGAGTGGTTAATTATGTCCTAATACACCTTAACTACACTTAGGATAATTAGTGAAACAATGTTCATGTTGACCAAAACGACCAAATTGTCCTCCTAAGTGATGTTGACTAGGTGTTGACCTCTAGAGTACTTTTGTTTGACTGTTTAAAAAGTCCAACCTAGAGGCCATGCATGGAACTGCCACCTAAATAAAGTTGTAGAGAATTTTATAGAGAACAAAAGTTGTAAAGGTGCCAACTCATGAAAATGTGCATAATATGCTCAAAAATGCCCCACAAGACTAAAATCCACTGCTGCTCCTACCCCTAAAATTTTTCTAAGTCATGTAACTGGTTTTCAGTTTCATCTACATGACTTTGGGAGCTTGTAGTTTGTAATCCATGCCGAACCAGCTCGAGCTCCTATTGACAAACTTGTAGACCTCATGTCCCTCTACAATTTTGTTAATTATGGTTCTCATGAAATTGGCCTAGATTGGGAGCTCTAGGGCATCGAAGTTCATCTATCAATCACCTCTATCGGGCTCCGATTCAGTACATTCAGAAACTTCAGTCGAACGTCATGGCCGACCAACGCCAGACTCCAGCCACCGCGTGGCTCGCCCGTGCACACATAGAGCGCCATGGCATCACTCTCGTTTGTGTGAAGAAGCAAAACACCGAGCCATGCTGCCCTCTGCCTCCCTATTCCACTCTGCCCTCCCTGTTCTTCTCCACTGAGCGAGAGTGGAAACCGGAGGAGAAACCGTGACTGCCACCGAGAAATCCATCGCATCCGAGCACCATTGTTCGATTCCTCGAAGCAGTAGCAGCACCTTGAGCTCCTCTATGTCCCTGACTCACCGTGCAACCCTTCTAGCCTCAGGTAGAGATCACCGAGCTCACGGCTCTACCGCGGCCGCCATTGGTGCCGCTCAAGTTGAGCTCGCACGTGGCCGTGCTCCTCTGGGCTTGTACTATCTCTCTTCTCCAATGCTCTATGTCCGCCTTGGGCTGCTGATGCTCATGGGGTTGGCTAGTAGGGCCACGCCACCGCTAGCTCGCTGGAGCCAGCAAGCCTGTGGTCATGGGCCGCCATGGCCGCTGCCACCCTCTCTAGCCACTACCCTAGTGCCAACTGGCTACCCCACTTGATGCGTGCAGTCGAGGTGAGCACGCTGGTGCCCTCGGCCTCGCCAGAGTCATCACCGGCGGTGAACTCTCGTCGTCGCCCCTCTTTCCCCTGGCTCTATCTTTGTGGTCGGTGGGCCTCGGGTGTCAGTTGTCAGGCGTGGGCGGGAGATGATAAGCAGGTCACGCAGGCCGAGCAAGCCGCGTGAGTTACCGGGCCACGCAGGGTCACCGGGCCGGACCAGTAGCCGGATGGGAGTTTGATTAGGGTTTCATTTTCGTTTTGTTTTATTCTTTTTCACAGATTTGGTGCTAGATTAAAAATTTCATATCTCTCAAATGGCAGATCCAAATGGTATGATTCCAATTTTGTTAGGTTATGTATAAAGTTTAGTATTTAGAAAAAATATAATATGTGCACTTTATGTATAAAAATTGGGGAACCTAAATAGAAACTTGAAAGGTGTTTTAAAATGGATTCAAACTTGTTAATTTTATAACTTGAGTTCTGTTGCTCCAAAAATTATGAAATTTTGGGGGGTGTGTGTCTGTGTGCTATTCTAGGTATATACTAGCTCTGATAAAAATTTAAATGTCAGTGCTTGAGTAGTTTTTAAGTTATGCCTTTGTATTTTTATAATTAGTGATACTTGAATGAATTTTCATAATTTTTCTATACATCCAATGATCATGAAATTTTGTGGAGAGTGTTCTAGTACTTTAGGATTGCTAGAAAAAAATATTGTTTCTATTGTTTGATACCTTTCAATAGGATTTCTTATTTATGCTAGAATGAGCCCTGCTAGCTTGATAATTTTGTGTAGGGAGGTCCTTTTGGTAACCATGGCTCAAATTTTTACAGTAGTCTCCTGATAGTACACAGAAGTCACTGTAATTTTTGTCGAATTTTCTAAATAGTTTGTATCTAGGTTTATTTTTCCACTTGGTAAGTACTTTTCTACCGGAGAAGAGATTTTCACAAATTGATCTGGGTTGGCATACCTCACTTTCTGGTGGTTTTGTGTCATAGGTGAACTAGTGGTGCCATTGGTTTGGCCACAATTTGGTTTGGCACATAAGTAAATAATTAATTTTAGCAATATTAGGCCTTTTGAACAGTTGGTAGCATTTCTGGGATTAGACTTTGATAAAAGTGTTTTCTAGGAATCTTGTGAATACCAAAGTGGTAGTAAACTTCTTAAACTAGTTTTTCAAAATTTGGTGGCATTTGACCTAGTAGTTTAGGAGTTCTAATAGTTTGAAGTTGCCATCCAAAAATGGCTGCTCTCTGTTTGGAGAGGACAGATTTCTAGAACTTTAAGAATTCAACTAGGTAAACTTGGGAATCAGGTCTTAAGGTCTAAAAATTATTTGTAGAGCATTTCATAAGCTTTCCAGATTATCTTATATCATGTAATTTGCATTTGTAGATCTCCAGTTATGGTTAAAATACTGAGCTGCTATCCAGATTCTAGTTTTGCTGTAATGTGTATGTGTTTGTGAGAGCCTAAATAATGTTGATCTTGTTGGTTGTTTAGGTGTTAGGTCCTTAACTGAGGAAGAGCAATTATACATTAGATTGCGTAGACTTGGTAAGTACTTTTCTACCGGAGAAGAGATTTTCACAAATTGTTAAAGTGATTTGAATAGAGGGTTAAATTGTTACTGCAGTTCACATTTGCATTCACCGAGCATGTTGCATTCATTCTTATGTATCCATGAAATTTATCTGTGCATCCATGCAATAGGTGTGCCAAAGGGGGTGATGCTTCTAGAGTTTGAGAGAGCGCATCAGGGGGAGGAGCAAGAGCAGCCGGAGGAGCCCGAGGTGTCGGCAAGCGAAGAAAGCGCCGTTGAGGAGCTGCCCGAGTGCCCTGATCACCGTCCCTCATCTTTTCTGAAAGACAAGCCCCGGTGCATGCTAACCCAGTATATTATTAAATAGCAATTGAGTACTTTTACATGTTTGATGCATTAAGTGGTAGGAATTGGTTCAAGACACTTGTTGCACATATCCTTCCTTGTCCAGAAATTATCCTGCAAATCCTATTTATAGTTCTGGAACATGGTATATGCTTAGCAAGGCTTAGAATGGTAGAAGTCAAGTGATTTACTATCATCCGTAAGCTTTAGGTCTAGTGCAGCCGCAAGACACTTCACGTCTTGGATGCGAAGCTATGCCCATCTGAGTCATTTAAGGACCGATTCACTGTATGTCCTTGAGTCATGTTGAATGCAGTCTAACACTTAGTTGGCCGGATAAGTCGTTCTGACCACGAAGCCGAGTAATACAGTTCAAGCCAGGAATCAAGGGGTCTAGTGCGTATTTTGGAGGAAGTAAGGATGTGCTTGGGCACATTGGTGTATGACCAAGGGGGGTTAGAGTCCCTATCACCTGGCAGAGTGTTACCCTTAGGGATGCGTCATCAGTCGAACCCGTGATTCCTGAATTGTACCAAAGGTGACCTGAGCAGCCTTCGCGGGGCGTGTCTCGGTGAGTGTTAGAAATACTCTCCAGCTGGATAGAAATTCGATTCGAATCGCCGTCACTCCTGGTTAGTGAGCACTTGAGTTGAGCATCGGCAACATAGATTCAATTTAATTGAACAAATGGTTGATCGGCTGATGATTTAAATGTTGCTTCCATTTATACCTGCTATGGTTAATAATGTTTGTTAATACTCAAGTGATTGTTTAGTATAGGTGCTAAGATAGATGACAGGTACATGCTAAAAATCACTGCTAGCATAGGTTAAAAATAGTTACAACTACTTATGCTTTTCTGCAAATGAAATGTTAGCCAACTCCACTTAAAGAAAGCCTTGCATGATCCTTGGTGTCTTTTATTTCTATTTTGACGAGTAAGTCTAGCTGAGTACATTCTCGTACTCAGGGTTTATTCCCTCCTATTGCAGATGACATGCTTTATCAGAGCTTATGCAAGCACTGTCTCTACCCGGCAGGGTGACGAGGACTAGATCACCTAAGCATGATCATCTTTTAGCCTACCTTCCTTAATGCTTTTATGGGAACATGATCTGTAAGACTGGTAGTCGTATTGAAACTAAGTGTGTGTACAACTTATACTTCCACTACTTTCTAAAACTGGTTTGTAATAATTGTGACTCCGTTGTGTTGTAAGCTTCTCTTAAGTACCTGTGAAATATAACGTGTGATGTGTTATGTTGAATGATGCGATTTTGGTTGTAATCGGGTTGGTTTGAAATCCTTCATGATTTTGATTGACTACCAGGATTATATGGGCTCAAGTTTGAAAATTTAGGCATTTCGGCGCTTGCTTTTGTACTTGTGCTCTTATAATTTGGACAGTTCTGTTACATTGTGAATGTTACCTTATTCTCCTTCCACATCTTGACTCGGTTCTTCATAAGTTTGGCTTCTTCTTTTAGAGCTAGCTCTTGTCTCTCAGCTTCTTTCTCCCACTCGTTCTAGCGAGGTTCTTTGATTGGCTCATCTTAAATCCTTTTAGCTTCTACTTTTAGTTTGAAGACTACGTAATTGGATCTCGTAACTCCAGGAAATCCAGCCCATCCATCCTTGAATGAACTGTGATGGGATTGGCGCCTCCTCCTTGATCGGGGCTTCTTTGGCTGTTCATGGTTAGTATAACTATTACTTTGATAGCACACCTTTGGAAGTCAGAAATGAATTTATCTAGATCCAATGTAGATGACTGCATCAGTGGTGTTTAGGAAAGGTCTCCCCAAGATGATCGGTGTGTCTTCATCTCCCGACATGTCAAGGACCAGGAAGTCAGCAGGAACATAGTAATCTTGAATTTTTATCAGGACGTCATTTGCTATGCCTTCAGGCCATCTCAATGACAGGTTCGCCATCTGCAGCTGCATATAGGTCATGTTCAATGGTTCATTACCAAATAAATATTCATATGTTACCTTTGACTTTATGTTAGAACCCGATCCAATGTCACATAAGGTGTTGTGGAAAATCTTTTGGTTGATTGTGCATTCAATTGTTGGTACTCTAGGGTCATCCTTCTTGACTAGAAATGGCGGTGTGAGCAAATGGTCGCTTTCTACGTTGACTGCATTGATCATCTTGATAGTTTCTTCTAGCACTTGGCTGAGCTTGTTCCACCTCCGGTTTCTGTTGTTCTTTTACTTGGGTGCTAGTGTTATTGGCTCTTTAGGTAGGTACGACATCTCTAGGTGTGCAGGGGAGTGCAGGATGCATTCTTTGAATGAGAACTTCTCTTTCTTGTCTTCTATGGAAAATATAATCTTGGCATGCTCTGCATAGATGATAGCTTTGGTTGTACATAGGAACAATCATCCCAAAATGATTGGTGCTCTTTCATCTTCTACTGTCTCCACTACCACAAAATCCACTAGGACATATGATTGCCTCACATGAACAATAGCTTCTTCTAGTACTCCCTTAGGGTAGCAGATGGACTAATCTGCAAGCTACAAACGCATATTTGTGTACAACAAAGGATTACCTAATATCTTTTCATAAATTACCTTGGGCATGATGTTGACACTTTCATTGAAATCACAGATAGCTTCTTGAAAGACATGGCATCCTACAGAGATAGGAATGATAGGTCTCCCTGGATCACCTTTCTTGTCGGGAAGTGAATAGTCAATCCACTTCACTTCTGCTAGTTGAGTGTAGTAGTTGGCTGCATTGTGAATATCGACAAGATTTATAGTTTCTAAATCTTCCAGCGGACCCAGAATTTTACCTTTCTCTAGTGGAGGAATAGCAACTACCAGCTGAGCTAATTGTGATTCTAACATTTTATTAAAGCTATGCTAGATTTTAATAGCAGAAGCAAAGGTATCCATTCTAGAATTTATATTTTCTAAAACTTTATCATTAGAGGCTACCTTCTTACTCATTTGATCTAGCAGTTTAGATTGACCTACAACTAAATCTCTCAAAGGTGGTTGATTGTAATTGTTATAATTATTATTGCCTTGAAAGTTACCTTGGTAATTACCTTGATAGTTTGACCTTTGTTGCTGATTCCATTAATTTTGTTGAGGATGATAGTTGTTGTTGTTATTAATGTAGTTCACATCCTCTTGAAATTCTGGGCAGTTGACTCCTAAGTGCCCAACATCTCCACATTCTTCACAAGTCATGCGAGAATCACTTATGTGCATGACTTCCTTCTTCATCATGTCTAGCTTCAAGCTTCTTCATGATGAGGTCTAGCTTCGCAGGCAGCATGTCGGCTTCCTTAAGCTGATGCATGTCGATGGTAATTAACTATCATTTTTAACCATCAACTTAACCAAGAAAATGCTATAAAAAGAATTATCATCATAGACTAGGGATTTAACTGACAGAATTCTATGAGTTTTTGTGAATATCTATTTCTGCAGGGAGTTATCAGGAAATAACCAAAGAAGGCTCACATGTCATGATTACATAGAGAGAAAGACCGACGCATGAAAAGAAAGAATCTAGAAGACTCGAGAAGGCACCCCCTGGAAGGTGGGGCCCACTTGTTAGGATGATAAGGTGCCCGCCCAAGCCACGTGGATGCCCGCCCTCCCCTCCTTACCAATCAGAAACAATCACACGGATCGCCCCTCCACCGTCATTGAGGATCAATATTAAGCGTTGATTAAAGTCGGTTTGATCCAAGGGCTATGGTACATTCTAGAGGGCTATATAACCAAGGCCTCCTAGCCCTAGATCAGAGCAATTCATAAACCCTAATTCACTATTTTCATAGAGAATTAGCTTGAGAGGAGTCCCTTGAATGGATCTCTTCTCTTTAGAGCCTAGCAATCAAGAGAGTTTAGCTTTTTAGTCTGTATGTGAGATTAGAGTTATTCTTATAGATTAAGAGAGATAGAGTGGCGGAAGAGTTTGGAGAAAGCTTGGCCTATCGGTGTCTCCTCTCCAGCTTGTACCTGCGGGATCTCGAATGATAATGACCAATTGGGTGGTTGGATGATTGGTGCTGAGATGTGTGGTTTCTTTAGAGTGTGTAAAGCATCTAGGAACTCATCAGTGAACTCAAAAGGTGCATATTTAGCTAACCGGTTCGTGAGGGGTCTAGAGATTTGTGAGAAATCTTTAACAAAGCATCTATAAAACCCTACGCGACCCAGAAAGCCGCGGATTCATTTCACATTCATGATAGGTGGTAACTGCTCTATAACCTTGATTTTGGCCTTATCTACCTCAATCCCCCTCTTGGACACTAGGTATCCAAGAACGATGCCCTCTCGGACCATGAAATGAGACTTTCGGAATTAAGTACCAGGTCCTTTTCTTGTCATCACTACAAGACTTTGTCTAAATTCTCAAGACAGTGATCCAAAGTTTTCCTATAGACCAAAAAGTCATCTATGAAAACTTTCATGATTTCTTTTATCATATTTGAGAAAATAGACATCATGCATCGTTGGAATGAGGTGGGTGCATTACACAACCCAAATGACATTCGTCTATAAGCATATGTTCCGTACGGGCATGTGAAAGTTGTCTTGCTTTGATCATTGGGATGGATGGGAATCTAATGATATCCCGAATACCCATTGAGGAAACAAAAGAAAGAATGCTCGCCAACCGCTCTAATATTTCATTAATGAAAGGCAGTGGAAAGTGGCCTTTCTTTGTTACCACGTTGAGTTTTTGATAATCAATGCATATTCTCCATCTCATGACGGTACGTTGTGGGATTAACTCATTTTTATTATTTTCTATGATTATCATTCCTCCTTTCTTTGGTACCACTTGGATGGGACTAACCCATTCGCTATGTGGTACAGGATAAATTATCCTGGCATGAAGAAGTTTGAGGACTTCCTTCTTCATGACTTCTCACATCACATTGTTCAGCCAACGCTGGGGTTCTCTAGAAGGTGTGCTAGAGGGATCAATTGGAATACAATGGGTAAAAAGGGTTGGACTTATCCCCTTAAGATCTTGCAAAGAATACCCAAAAACTAGACTATGTTTCTCTAGGATGGCGATGAGTTTAGCTATCTCCTCATCAGTAAGCTTATTGCTAATGATTACATGAGTTTCTTTGTTGCCATTAAGAAAAGCACAACGTAGGCTAGCGGGTAGAGGCTTAAGTTCAATTAGAAGTCGTGTCGGTGCTAACTCTTTAGGAAGTTCTATAGTTTCGTCTAAGTTGTCCTCTTCTTCAGTGAAGAGTTTGGCATCTTTTTCTAAGGATGACTCAGGGGACTCGAAGGGTGAAACTGACATGACTTCCTTGAGCAATTTTGGGTAGGTGAGAGATTCTACCACTAAGTTTTTGGCTCGAGTGATAGGAATGGAAAAAGTGTCTCTCCCTATCTTTACGTCTAAATCCCCTGATTTTGCTGGTTCTACAAAGAGTTTCTCTATGGGATGCAAAATCATGATGTCAAAATCTTGTATGTCAAAGACATGAAAGTCTAGGGAAATTTCATTTTTATTGTGATAAAGTGATATGTTTTGAAGAACCCTTGATCCTTCTAGTCTAGTTTGAGGTGTAATTTTGCAGTATTTGTTTGTCGGAGCAAGGATGTCATCACCAAAATAGGTGTGTGCAAATGATGTGGACATAAGATTTGCTCTGACCATAGGATTGTATAGAACATCCATCGAAGTTTTGTAGAGTTGGCATTGAATGGTTGAAGAAGGGGTGAGAATCTGAATTTCTTCAGAAAAAGCTCTGCTTCTTCTACCCATTCACTTTTCATGATTGCTATCACCTCCTTGACGCTTTCCCTAAGGAAACTTTCATCTAATGGGTCAACAGGAGTGATCGGAACTGGTGGTCTCTTTTGGCATAAGTAATTCGAGGTATTTCTGAAATCTTCAAAAAATCATCCTCGAAATACGGAAGGTCCAAAGGTTGGAAACCTTCCTCCGGATCTTCTGGTTCCGGTGAGGTTCTCTGGATAGAAGGTGTAGGTTTAGCCTTAGGCGAAGAGACTTCCTCAGGGCTTAACATGGGTTCTACATGGAGGGGTTCTAAAGGGAGAGTGTTTTCTAGAATGTGGTCTAGGAGGGCTTCTCCTTCCTCTGTGGTTTTGTGTGTGAACGAACCTCCGGCAGCTATGCCAAGCTCAGATTCCTTGCTAAGACCTAACCAAAAGTGTTGTAACAACATGTGGTTGGGTATAGACAAGTCTAGGCCAGAACGTGATAGGATTAAAAATCGATCCTAGGCTGCACCTATGGTTTCCTTCTCTTTTTGTTGGAAGTTAAGTATTTCTTGTCGTAGGACAGCGATTCGGGATATAGGGAAGAATTCGAGACAAAATTTGTTCCTCATCAGTTCTTCCCAATCTCCATTTATCTTTCATACATTATGGGTGTACCATTGTTTTGCCTTATCATTAAGTGAGAAAGGAAACAACTTCCACCGAAGTGTTTCTCGTGACATCCAAAATGGTTAGGCAAGCACAGAGCTGCTCAAACTCCCATAAGTGGTGATCGAGGTTTTCATAATCTACCCCTAAGAAGGTCTGTTCCCGAACCATGGCTATGAAGCCAGGGCGGAGCTCATAACTAGAAGTTGTGATTGACTTCGATGATTGTGGTGGTTCTACGAGCTTGCCCTTGGGAGTAGAAAGTTGTTGAATTATAGGTGGCTCCATTGAAGAAAAAAAGAGTAAAAAGAAAAGAAAGATAAAAGGATGATGGATGAGCTCATCACTATTGATTTCCCTCTACCATATCCAATTCTGGCAGTGATGCCAGTTTTAGACCCGGCAGTGATTTATGAGTATACTTGTGTATATATATAGGTTACTCGGGGCAATAATGGCTATTCCTGATCATCAATTTATATGAAATCAAGGTCATCACAGATTTCCTCATGCTCATTTTCATTGTTAGAAACAATGTCTTGCAAGCTGCAGAAAGCATCTCTAATAGTGAGAAGCATTTTGTTTGGGCCCTGTTCGGTTAGCCCCGTTCTAGGCCGTTCCTAGTGTGGAACCATTCCAATGTTATATAAATTATCGATGCAAGTGTCCAGCTGGGAATCATTCCCAATGAACCAAGACTCCATTGCAGGGATCGGAGGAAATCGAGGCAATAGTATGTTCGGAAAGCATACGGCTGGCTGGGCGTTGGGCTGATAAGGTGGTAATGTCACACCCATTTTCAAGGAACAAATGGAGTGCATAATCTTATGTGCGCCTAGAGATCAATCACACATAAGATGACAAATATAAATAGTATCATCACAAATGTTTATTACATAACAAATAATATCACAGAGTCTTCACGTAACTAAGCGAAAACATTAAATAATTCTTGTGGTAGCTAGCTCCATATCACAGGCACGTCAACTGGTTGACCACAAGTCTAGTATTCTTCAGGGAAGTAGAAGTAGTAGTCACTATTTGCACATTCAGGAGTCCATCCTGGGGTGTGGGAATGCAAGGGTGAGCACAAAAGTACTCAACAAATATAACATGGGGTTCATGAAGCTCAAATAGGGTAGACACTGGTTTAACTGCATGTAGCTTTTAGTTGATCATGTTTTAAGCAATTGAGTAGCAACAAGTAGGTGATATTCCTATAATAAACACATGATCATGTAAAGAGAATAATGAATAGCAAGAACAAGTAAATTATTAGTGATCTCTATTCCATAAGGGTCTAAGGCCGCTCGTGACCGTGAGCACGGCTGATATACCAGTTTTACACTCTGCAGAGGTTGTACACTTTCACTATGAGTCGTGATCCCCAAAAGTCCGAGGTCATGAGTACCCATTGGACAAATAAGTTTCACTATGAAGTCTTTCCAAGGTTTGTCTAACAAGTTAGGGCCGCTAGGTTTCGTGGCCTGCAAATGTAGAGCCCCCCTTCCGTATGGCACAATAACACGCAGCCTATACACATAGGGACAGAGGCCGCACTACACCCAACTTGGAACACACCCCTCTTGCGCCATAAAGGTAACCACTAACAAGCTAGAAAAGGTCCTCTTATATGACTAAAGCCAGAGCAATGTAGCCCTCATAGCTGTACTGTAAGTCCCGGATGTTCGCTTACAGATAAGTCCTTATGGAGAGGAATCTAGAGAAAACTCTAGCCCTCTTATTCCTTGTTGCTAAAAATCATCTTTTAGTGTTATTGCATATATCATTAATCAAATTACAAGATCATTGTTTATGTGAGCACTAGCAAACTACCCAATGCTATAACCATGGGATTCAAGGAACAAGATCAACACTAAGGCATCCTTAACAAGGAAACACATGCATAATGAATTAAGTGAATTAAAGTAAATAGGTAACAAGGATAGTCCCATGCTATACTTGCCTTGATCTAGCTGATCCTATTAACCTGGTTCACAATAGTACTCTTGATCACCAACGAATTGCTCACCTTCTATTCTCGATTAACACACCAACATCAATCATCCAAGAGCAATCATACAAAGCAAACAAAGCTACAATTAGAACAGTACACCAACAGTAGCAAAATAAGTTGAAAAGTTTGTAAAACAAATCTACATCTCACTAGGATCACACAGACACGAATTGCACGCAAATCGGAGCTAAAACGAAAAAGATATGATTTAAACAAGCTTTTCTTTATTAAAATAATAGATTAAATCTAATCTCAAAATTTAAGAGTGGAGAACCTACTAAACAGTAGCACTATCATGTAGATTATGAAATTACGAACCTAACGCAATTTGAACGGATCAAATCAGAGTTAAAACGTAAAAGTTAGGGCTAAAACAAAATCAGTGACAATTCTGTAAATAGCTGAAAACGTAATCTATTCTTAACCGAAACGAAATACGCTTTCAAATGAAGAAAACGAAATCTATAAACACGTTTTGGACTGCGGGTTTGATCTTAGAAAACCAGAGGGCTCTTTTGCAAAAGAGTCAGCCGAACCGGTATCGGGCTTTCCTAGCCGTTAGATCTGAAACGTGCGGCCAAGATCAGACACAAGGGAGAGAGAGGGGAGCAGCCGGCCACCAACAGTGACCCGACGGCGAGAAATCGCGTCGGCGTTGAGCAATCTCGCATTACAGGGAGTAATTGAATGAACCAAAAGCACAGGGAGGTAGAGAAGATGCCCGCGAACTCACCAAGGGCGAAAAATGGAGTCGGAACTGTGTGGAGGACGACGCGCGGCTTCCAATGGCGGCGGCGATCTCCTGTGCATGGCGGTGAAGCTTAGTTAGCTAACCAAATTGAAAAGGGAAAAGAAGAAGGGACTCGACGACTTCGGAAAAATGACTCGACCCCTTCGGTAGCTCGCGGAGGTGGCCGAATCAATGAGTTCGTCGAGTTACTTCCGAGCTTGAGCGGCGGCTAGGATTTTTGCGGCGGCTTGAGCTCGTCTCGAGGGCGTGGCTTGCGATTGGAGTTGAGGAGCAGGCGGCAGCACCCGCGGCTACTTATGAGGGGAAACTCAGCGTGCGGTGCAAGGCAACAAAGGTCGGGGCAACGTCGGATTCTACCGTCGATGTCCGGCTCGGTTACGAGCTAGAGGAGGAAGAGGATACCGCTTACATGCGGGCCCGGCATGGTAGCGAAACAGAGAGAAGGAGGGCACGACGGCTTCGACTGCGGATGGCTAGGTCGGCCCGTTTGCGACGCGCGAGAGAGAACTGGGCTCACAGGCTACTGAGGCTGAGTGGGCCAATTGCTGAGGAGGGGCAGCAGCAGGCCTTCGGGCCAAAAGCTGAGAAAGGAGAAGGCTTCTATTTCCTTTTCTTTTTCTAATATTCCAATTGCATTTTCAAATGGTTTTCGAAATCATTTCCTTCTAGAAATAAAACCAATCATCACAAATAAAAATATGCAACAACATGTATGCACAAGCAAGTATCTAACCTTATTATTGATTTTATTTATCGAAAATTATTTGTCTAGGTTAAAATGTTCACAGAATTGCAGAAATAAATCCAATTCTCCTATTTTTAAACTAATGCAAATTTTAGGGTGTTACAATTCTACCCCCCTTAAAATGAATCTCGTCCCGAGATTCGAACGATGCTTACTCAAACAACTGTGGGTATACTTTTCTTAAATCTTCCTCTCTTTCCCATGTAGCCTCTGCTTCTGAATACCGACTCCACTGAACTTTACACATCTTTATAACTCGGCTCCTAGTAACTCTTTCTGCTGTCTCCAATATCTTTACTAGGTACTCCTCATAATTGAGATTTTCCTTAACAGTGAGTTCCTCTAATGGTATCTGTTCTTCCGGCACACGCAAACATTTCTTTAACTGAGACACATGAAACACGTCATGCACACCTGCTAAGCTCTCAGGCAATTCCAATTGATATGCTACTTCACCATGTCTTTCCAAAATCTTAAAAGGACCGACATACCTCGGTGCTAACTTTCCTTTCCGGTTAAACCTTTTCACACCTCTCATAGGCGACACTTTAAGGTAAACATAATCTCCTACTTCAAAAGTCAATTCTCTTCGTCGAGTATCAGCATAACTTTTCTATCGTGACTGAGCTATAACACCCCAGGTGTTTATCACCAATTAAGTAGGGGGTTTAAGCTCAAACACGATAGATTAGTGGAGATGACGATGCCAAAGTCAAACCTATGGAAATAAACCCTAACCTAAACTTGGATATTGCATCCTTGCTTACATATAGGCTCAATTAAAAGATATAGGCTTGGGTGTTGCTATCAAAGTATCTTCACATGTCTCACCTCAGTAACTATCTATATTAATCCCTGGAAAAGTTTCATGGGGTTTGGAATCAAAAAGTCACATGAAATGATAAGTTCCATTCCTATTGGAACTTGCATCATTAAGTGAATGGAATTGTAGATCATCAGCCAAACCATGCAAACTTGCCCAAATGACTCTAGACAAACTCTACAACAAAAGTCATGAAGGGTTCATGTTGAGCAAATGTCAAGAAAATGCCTCGATTGGCCTAAAACCCTAGTTTAGGCTTTATCGAGTTGATACTTTGACCAAAGTAAACGTTTGACTTCTGTACTAGTTATGAGGTTTGACCTTAAACAAAAGTTGTAGTTCATCTTGTGTAGAACAAACTTTGTTTAATGGTCAAGAGCTAGTTTGGCATCTAACCTAGTCAAATAGAGATCACAATGTGGAATCAGCTGCTGTTTTCAGCACTTAGAAAAATATTCTAAGTCCTTGTTGTGACAGCAGCAAGTTGGTTACTTTGCGACATTTTATCTCCCAATTTCATATGGTAGCTCAATTAGGTTCCTTAATATGTGTTGTAGTACTTTTCATGATGGAAACAATGGATCAAGTGTCACTCAAAATGGAGCTTAGTTGGACCTTCTATAAGAGTTTCCAAAACAGCAAAAAGTTGTTTTATCACTTTTTGACCTTGGCATGTTGACATGCCGCGTTCTTGAGATTTTGTTAAACAACTTCACATGGTCCCAATATAAAAGTTGGAGTGTAGATGGTGTAGAAGAGCATACAAGAAGATGGCATCAATGGGACTTGATTTTGACCATCAAATTTGAAGTTGTTAATTGTCATCAATGCTTTGACAATGCCATTTTGGAAGTTAATTATCTCCTAATCCGGAACCCTAATGCCCATGACCCCTTAATCAAAGTTGTAGAGTATACTGAGGTGAACAACTTTGAAAATTGGCCCATACCCAAATTCGGACCCGAGCAGGCCCTAAAATGGTCTCCAAGTCAGGCACAGCGACGCGAGACACGTGTTCGGCAGAATGCCCAGACGGCCGACGTGTGCTCCGTGGCGTGGCAGCCATGCCCATGCCGCGTCCCCCACCAAACTGCCGCGCGTCACTGCCTTCCTTACACCATGCTGAGCGGTCCACGGTCGCTCCTTCATTTCCCCCGAGCCCACCGTCGCTCTCAGGTTTCTCCTCCTGCTCTCGCTATCGTCTCGGCCGCGTCCGCCATGGCCAGGCGGAGCTCCAAGCTCGCTGTCACGGGCGTTCTTACTCCTTCACGCGTTGCAGCCAAGCCAAGCCGTCACCGACCCTGGAAACTTCCCCTACGCCATGTACACGCTCGATAGGAGCCGTTGTCGTTGCCTTCTTCTGGTGTTACTCACCGAGCGCCGCCATCGCCATGGCTGCCATGGCCGAGCTTCGGGCGCCACCGCAATTCCTTGCCTCTGGTCTCCAGCCACCTAAACGAACCACATCAGCACCTCCGCCTCACCGTGCTCTGCCCCGCGCGCGCGCTCGTCGGGCTACTGGTCGCCAGTAGCGCCACCGCCGCCTGTAGCCGCCGCCGTGCCTCCTGGATCGCGTGGCCAGAGGGCCACGGATGGTCGCAGGCCACGCTACGGGTGGCCACAGGCGCGCCTTACCGTCGCGCAGCTCCCGTGCCGCTCCTCCGCCGCCGACGAGCCGCAGGCCGGTTTTCCCCCTCACCGGAGCCGAGACCGGCCATGGATGTCGTGCACGCGGCCGGGAGGTCACGGTGCATCTCCGGCCGTGATTCGGCCCTCCTCGGGTGCGGTGAGGTGCGCCGGTGCTCGTGTCGCCCTCGTCCGCCGCCGTCGGCAACCTCCCTCGCCGGAGCCGCAAGTCCGGCCGCCTCCTCTGTTCTCCGGCGGGATGAAGAAGAAGACCGTCTCCCTCCTGTGTCTCTGTTCGTATGACAGGTGGGCCTGGCTGAACAACGGGTCCCACATGTCGGTTATGTAGTGACAGATCTGGGGTGGGAAGTCGGGTGTGCCTAGCGAATATGGTTAGGGCTGTGTTAATTCCGAATTTGAATTTTAGATTTCATTTAAATCTTCAAAAATTCATATCGCATGCTAGGAAACTCCAAAAATAGTAAATGAGGACTTTTTGGAAACCTTGAGAAGAGATCTATGTAATAGAGTCATAAAAGGTTACATGTTTGTAGATGTTTTCTGATGTCTTTGTTTAAGTTTAAAAAATGCTCTAGATATGCCTTTAAACCTAACCAGAGCAAGATCTGGAGTTTTAGAACTCCAAAATGATGATTCTTGTTTTGTTAATTTTGTTATGACATATACTTGCTAAGAAAAATATAAAACTTATAGGTTGTTTCTGGGTTTCATGATGTTTGACCTAGATCTTGTTAAATGAAAAATAAATGCTTGTTTTCCTTGTTATTTTTATATCTTGAGTTGTGATGCTCCGATTGATGTGAAATTTTTATGGTAGGATTGTCATGCTATGGATGTACTGTGGTATAAATTTTATGGTCATTGCTTACTGTATGCTCAAGTTATTGATTTAACTTGGTTATATCTTGATAAATAGCTTATAAATAATATATAAAGGATAAAATAGAAAATGTTGTTCCATTACCTTAGTATGATGTTTCTCTATCATATTGATTCATAATATGGCCTTGTGTTCATAGAAAATATTGAGTGTTAAGTTTAACTTGCTCTCACATGATTTATTGCTATAGCCATTTGTCTTTTTCATAGAGGTTGTTATACAGGTCCAAATGGTTTCAAATTTGGATAGTAGACTTTTGGGAGCATGTGTAGGCCCCTGTAATTTTGGTAGAATTTATTGAGCATCTTTATGATGTGGTCATAATTCCACCTAATTATCTAAATAAATTAAGAAAATGGATTAAAAGAATTTATTTAGTAATTGACACTGTGTTTTCTGGTGTTCATTAGTCATGTATGAAATGTTAGTAAAGTTGGTTTTGTCAAATTATATGTTTGTAATATAAGTTAATAATTATTCCTTGCAAACAAGGTTTCTGGACAGATCTAGAAACTTAGCAAAGTTCTTCATGATAATGTGCTTTGTTGTAAAACTTGTTTATACAACAGTTGTAGATAATTTATGTATCTAGCCTCTGTTAAAATGTGGTGGCATTTGGCCATATGATTTAGAAACTACAGCTGTTCTAAGTTGGGTTCAGATTTATGTTGCTCTCTGTCCTTCCAGGACATATTCTGTACCTTCTGTATTTCGACCTGGTAAATGTTAGAATTAGGTTGAGATGTTTTATAAATGAAATGTAGATAATTTTCTAAGCTTTGCATAATGTCTTCTTGCAAGTCATTTGGATTTATAAAACTCCAGATATGATTGATTTATGAAGCTACTATTTGCAAGTCCAGAAATTGACATATTATAGTTAGTTGTTGCTTCACCTTGACTTGCTTTGCATGTTGCTATGTGTGATTCATGTCCTTAGTAATTAAGTTAAATACACCTAAGATCATGTGGAACTTGTGTGCCATGCTGAGTGTGCCCTCCTTGCTATCTTAGCATGTTGGTTTGTGTGATGTTATTTAAGCAAAGTGATGTGCTTAAGTGTCTTTACTATAACCTTGTACTTGCATCTTGCATTTCATTTAGGTACGCTAGCTAAAACGCGTGAAAGATGTGGTGTTGGAGTCAAACCCGAAGACGGTGTTTGGTGGACCTATCCCGAAGATAGAAGGACGGGACAAGTGCTAGAATGGGAGGTGCTCGCCAAGCGAGTGTCATCTGACAACTACTGACTTGTGTCGGATCCCAGGCAAGCCCCGGAGCATTATAAGCCTCCTACCTTCAAAGCAATTAATTCTATATATGTTATAAGTATTGTTGCATTAAGTGATAGGAGTTGGTTGGAAACCCTTGCTGCATTATATCATTCCTTGTCCAGATATATGATTCCTTGAATCCTACATAGATTAGGATCGAGTAGATGCTTAGCCCTGCTTTAAGCGGTAGAAGTCAGGTGATTTCCTGTCACCTGCGAGATATAGGGATATTCACATATGGCACGGTTGGCTATATTTGCTATCGTGGAATGGAATCATGTGTTAATAAAATGAAATGAGACCGGGCGGGATGATGATAGTGAAGCGACAAGACATGGAGGTCTTGGGTGTGAATCTATCCCCGTCTGAGTCGTTTAAGGACCAATTCGCTGTACGTCCTCGAGTCATGTTGAATGCAGTCTAACACTTAGTTGGCCGGATAAGTCGTTCCGACCGTGAAGCCGAGTAATGTGATTCAGGGCGGGAATCGAATGGTAGGTTGCTTCTTGGAGGAGAGAAAGGATGTGCTTGGGGACATTGGCGTGAGACCAAGGGGGGGTTAGAGTCCCTATCACCTGGCAGAGTGTCGCCCTTGGGGTCGCGACATCATTCGGACCCGTGATTCCTGAATCATATGAAAAGGTGGCCTGTGCGACCCTGGCAGGGGTCTGCACGGTGAGTGTTAGAAATACCCCTCCAGCTGGATAGGAATTCGATTCAAATTGCCGTCGCTCCCGGTTAGTGAGCACTTGACTTGAGCAGCGGCAACGTAGATTCAATTAAATTGAACGGATGGTTAATTGGATCACGATGGAAAGGTTGCCTCAATTTATACCTGCTATGGTTAATATTGTTTGCTCCTAATAAAGTGAGTGCTCTAGTACAGGTTTTAGTATAGATGATAGGTTAATGATGATTAACTTGATGCTTAAGCATTAATGATTACTTATCTGTATTAAGCTTTTATGCAAAATGTTGTCAAGCTAGCCCCACTTCATATCAGCCTTGCATGATCCTTGGTGTCACCTTATTTCTGGTTTCTGACGGGTAAGTCTAGCTGAGTACCTTCTTGTACTCAGGGTTTTATCCCCACTTTGTTGCAGGTTGTGATGTATCACGGCGACTGCAAGAGTTGGTTGGCTCCTGCCTTAGTGGCGGAGTGTGATCACGGGCATGATCCTTCTGAGTCATCTTCTCTCTAATGCTTTTGTTGGAAGTCGACCATGGTACTGGCATGTATTTGAAACAAAAATAATGTTAGTTTCAAATTACTTTGCTTCCGCTACTTTTCAATGTAAGTTGTAATAACTATGTTGAACTCCGATGTATATTGAATTACTTGTGAAATGGTTGTAACATGTGACTTGTTATGTTGAATCACTACGATCTTGGCTTGTATGTTGGATGGTTTGAAATCCCTCGTGATTTCATTGGACTACCGGAGTTATATGGGCTCAAGTGCGAGAATTTGATCATTTAGGTGATTGTTTTTGTACTTGTGCTCTTATAATTTGGACGGTTCTGTTACAGCTGGTATCAGAGCAAGATACAACATTAAACTTGTCGTATGCGTATTTAAAACAAAGGTTTTGTTTTATAAAATCAGTTTTACCAACTTATAGCTATATATAGGTTTGTGAAAACTGAATTCTAAATCTAAGTATGCCAGTGGTCAATTTCCTTACGCCCATATAAGGATTATTAGGTGGCTTATATAAGTACTAACTTGGGGGTTTGTCATTTATGCATCTACGCCCAGGCCAAGGTATGTATGTGTGATAACTCTCCCACACTATGCTACCCGGTGTGTAAGATTGGAGGTAGCCTTCATATATGAAATAGCCATATATGTTGCTAGTTTACTTTTATGCAACGTCGCACCTACGCTCAGGTAAGTGTGAGTTGTGAGAGCATGACCGTCCAACCCTCGGTCTAGGGGAGAGCTAGTTTTGGTTACTAGATTATTTACATGTTACACACATGTATATATGAAGGTACTTAATTGTGGGTGATTAATGATTCGGGTAGTTTTGGTGCTATATGTATGTATACAGGGGTATATGTATATGGGAGTGCTTAGAATTTTACCTTCCTATTTCATTGTGTGCTATATTGGGGAAATGTTGGGCTGCAATGAAACTTTTCTGCAGGTACGCTAACCATGAATGCGTAAGTCGAATGTAGCTAACGACTAGATATATATCGAGAGAGTGCGTGTTATGCCACCGACATAGAACGTGATCGCCACCTTAGGTTGGCAATCTTGTGAGGACGAATAGGACGAAGCATGCATCTTCATGATTGTTGCCTTATGCATAGCTATGCTCCTCTCACCCTTGTTCAAATGATAAGTAACTTGTGATCAATGTGTTACGCTATCTTTCTAGTGTGGAGTTAGACATGAATGCCTTATTCCATGTTGCTTGAATAGGGAGTGTTTGAAGATAGTATGTGCTTAGCCTTGCTAGAAATAAGTATGGTTACATGCTTGAACCTGTAAATGTCCTCTAGTTTAGCCAAATGGGGGATGTGTTGTTCATACAAGCATTTGTAAATGCTTTAGACCATATTTCAGTAATTATGAATTCTCATGAATGAATTAAATTAGTGTTGGTATAAGATAACAATGTTTAGAGCTACTAGAATTGTGTGCCCTCTTGTTAAGTATAACAAAGGTAAGCTTTGCTTTGCTTGTTAAATGTTGGCTGCTAGAACAGTTTCAGTTGTAGTGATGCTTTCGTGCTCATAATGGTGTTTTCTATAGTTATGGAGAATACCAAAGATGTAGCTAACTTACTTATCTAGCTTGTCCTAAAAATTCATGACCCTAGGTCTTATGCTTTGAGAGTTATGAATTTTAGAAGTTTATTGTTAGGTTTTGCTTATGCTCTGAATAGATCTGAATGTTTGGTTTGTTTGACCTATGTTCATAGGGAATCATGTCTTGGAGATAATAGAAGAAGTGTAGTACTTTTTCTAAGCTTTCCAAAATGTCCTATAGCACTAATTGTGGTGGTATAAATCTCTAGTTATGAGCTTGCAAAATGGAATGACAGAATCTGTCCAAATCGGAGCAGAGATGTCTTCTTTGTCTTGTTTGGCCTTGTTGGCTATAGAATCATCTTAATATGATAATGAGAAAGTTATAGACAAATTAATAAGCTTTACATAAAGTTAAGGCTCAGCCTTGTTGTGTCCCTAGAACTCCAGTTGTACATTTTTGAAGTTATTGTCAGTTTTCTGTCCATATTAGTACAGATCTGCAACATTAGCAATTTTGGTCATGTTAATCTATGAATTTGATTTTGGTATGAATAACTGAAGTGTAGCCATCCTCCTAAGCTTTCTAGAAAGTCTAGGATCACTTTTGTGGGATGTCTACAACCTTAGTTATGGTTGAAACAAGTAGCTATTGTGCTGCTGTCCAGATTCTGTGCACATGCTAAGTTGGCTTCCTTAGCTAACGTTTGTTTGGACTAAATTTGTAGTTAGTTGCTTGAGTTCGTTTGTGTAAGCTTCTTTATGTGTTGCTTGAAGTTATGATGCATGTATGTATGCTTGTTAGTTAATTAGTGCCATAGTTATCACTTCGTTTGTCTTCGGTAAGTATACGAGTGTCGAATAGCTTTATCTTAGAGCAATACTCGAGTTACGCGAAACGATCTCTTGGTGTCGTCTCCAATTAGATTCTTCACTTAGGAGCCTGAGCTTGTAGCCATGGTTGCTTGCCTTGAATATTTGTGACCATGCCTTTGCTTGACCAAAAGCCCAAAGTTGAGTTCTCCTATATGTTGTATAAGCCGTGGATGTTTTCCAACCCTTTTTTTGTGAAGCCCCTTATCGACTAACCAACCAAGTTAACTTTCATCAACGCTAAGCATGAGTGAAATCAAGCAAAAATTTCGTACTTAGTCACCTGCAGCAATTGAGCTATGTTCTCTTGTGCTATGTTTTGATCTGCGAATAGCCTCCTCGTTGATTCTAAACCTTGTGACTACCTTTACTTGCTATCCCTCCTGGGTATGGTGTTTGTTCAGACCACCCAATCTGTGTCATTTGAAATTCCTCGTCGGGTGTATGTTCGGTAATGGTGTTACGATTAGCATTCTATGGTGCCGCGACGAAACCTAGGGCCTCCTTGTGACCAGCCGGCACATGGTTGTGCTACTGGGCACGCGCTGGTATCGAGGTTGCTAGTCATAGCCCATTATGGAATTACATCAATGTGGACTTTTCTGGTGAGATGTTCCTTGGTTATCTTTCCATATCGTATCTTAAGATCAATATCTTAGACCAAAAGTAGTAGAGCTTCCTCCTGAAGTTGCTGAGAGGATAACCTTTGAAGAACAGGCCACCGACATAAACATTAACAGACTGCAATAGGTGGTAGACAAGTGACTCTACTTAGTTGTCCTAGTATTGACGAACGTCATTGGGTGAGCAAAGTATCTCATTCCTGTTGAATAAAAAGTACATACAACCCTTACTACTGGACAAGTCATCCGTTGGATAAGACTCGATCATCACATTAAGCAAGTTTTAACCTTTGTATACATAATGGCCATATCGTCGAAATCAACCATCTATGGTGTGACTCCTTATCTGCTGACTTCGATGGCAACCATCTGCTTTGTGTCAACCACAATTATTGTGATCAAGAATGAAGATTTGGAACTTTTTAGTGTTGAGAGACAACTAATTAGTTACCAATCGGAAGGTTAATCTCTAGCTGGGTAACGACTCCTTGGTAGTTACGAAGGCTATGTCTTACAGAGCAATAACCAACAAGAAGTTAATCAACTAGCTAACAACTGGAGTGATACTCCATCTTCTAGAGTCATTGTGATCCAGTCAATTCCATCTTGGACAATCACACAGATAGTGCAAGGTGTTCCATCAGCGAAAGCGAAGAATTAGAGAAAGCATGACCTAGTTTCGATCATCATCCTTGTGCCCTTAGGTGCCATAAACGGTTTTGTTCAGAACTCTATTGGATGAAGTGTTGAGGAATATTTAGAATCAGTTCCTTATTCTTGTAGGAAGATCCTCCAGGCGGAGCATGCGTTTTGCCCTGCAAAAGTAACCCGCAAGTTCAAAGCGTGTGCATCATAGGATTAGTATGTAAGTTAATGGTCGAGATCTGCTGTTGGATGACCCTTTTGAGGTCCCACAGATACTAGTGTACACTCTTTCATTTGCTTTCTCGTATCTACAATGTACGAGCAGCCTTGGTTTCTGCAAATCAATTTATACCATTGCGAATCGAAAGCAATTTGAAAAGTGTAAACAACAGATTTCCCATCTTAGAGTTACTGTTTGATCCTAAAAAGGAAGCCTCAAGGTGAAAGTTGGCCTGACAAAGTTGCTACATTGCAAGTCAACTCAACTTACAGTGCAACTAAGTCACGAAGGAAAATTTTTACTCAATTGCTTGGTGGTAGACTACTCCCCGCGGTTAAGTGAATAAGTACAACCTTTGTTGTCCTTAAGGCCTCGTTACATCTTTCTTTGGGAATTATTTTCCAATGATGACATACTTTGGTACCTTATACATGTTTTTACCCAAGAGGTTGCATCTGCTTCAACCCAGATAACTGTTGTCTTTGGATAAAAGAATCTTATTAGATAACTGTTGGCAGGAATACGAAGCCGACAGAGTCAGCTATCACATTCACTAACCCCTCGACAGACTCAGATAATACAGTGTTGTCATCAGAGAAAGAGAACTGCACACACGGAACCTTAAGTAGTTTTCCATTAGTTGATATTGGAAGGATTGAACATTTACGGCCAACATAGACCCTGTCTATTGTTTAGTCAGTATCCTATAACCTCAGAGTATATTTGTCGTCTATGATCTCACCCTTTTGGAAGGTTGTACTCAAGCCATTTTGGTAGAGAATTGCTTTTCAAAACCGTGTGAACATAGAGTCATTTCAACGAGCATACTTCTGAATATTTCGATCTAGTGTCAAGTTCATACGGACTATGTTGTGTTCACTAAATAATCAGATACTTGTGAGTGGTTCACTCATGGACCAAATGATCTTCGTACACTGAGAATGCAGTACGTGCTATCTTGGATTCCTGCCAAAGTAACAATGCTTCATGGAAGTCAATGGAGGAAATTTTTCATACAAATTTTACCATGAAGAGTAAGTATCAGAAAGTGCCTTTGGTCAAATTGTTCACCGATGTTGAAGCTTTGTAGCTGAATGCTATAGCTGATGTTGGGAACTAGATAACGTGTCTCTCTTCCTTAAAAGGTCTTCCATTCCGAATCTCAGGACGCGATTCTTTTAAGGGGGAGGGCTGTAACACCCCAGGTGTTTATCACCAATTAAGTAGGGGGTTTAAGCTCAAACACGATAGATTAGTGGAGATGACGATGCCAAAGTCAAACCTATGGAAATAAACCCTAACCTAAACTTGGATATTGTATCCTTGCTTACATATAGGCTCAATTAAAAGATATAGGCTTGGGTGTTGCTATCAAAGTATCTTCACATGTCTCACCTCAGTAACTATCTATATTAATCCCTGGAAAAGTTTCATGGGGTTTGGAATCAAAAAGTCACATGAAATGATAAGTTCCATTCCTATTAGAACTTGCATCATTAAGTGAATGGAATTGTAGATCATCAGCCAAACCATGCAAACTTGCCCAAATGACTCTAGACAAACTCTACAACAAAAGTCATGAAGGGTTCATGTTGAGCAAATGTCAAGAAAATGCCTCGATTGGCCTAAAACCCTAGTTTAGGCTTTATCGAGTTGATACTTTGACCAAAGTAAAAGTTTGACTTCTGTACTAGTTATGAGGTTTGACCTTAAACAAAAGTTGTAGTTCATCTTGTGTAGAACAAACTTTGTTTAATGGTCAAGAGCTAGTTTGGCATCTAACCTAGTCAAATAGAGATCACAATGTGGAATCAGCTGCTGTTTTCAGCACTTAGAAAAATATTCTAAGTCCTTGTTGTGACAGCAGCAAGTTGGTTACTTTGCGACATTTTATCTCCCAATTTCATATGGTAGCTCAATTAGGTTCCTTAATATGAGTTGTAGTACTTTTCATGATGGAAACAATGGATCAAGTGTCACTCAAAATGGAGCTTAGTTGGACCTTCTATAAGAGTTTCCAAAACAGCAAAAAGTTATTTTATCACTTTTTGACCTTGACATGTTGACATGCCGCGTTCTTGAGATTTTGTTAAACAACTTCACATGGTCCCAATATAAAAGTTGGAGTGTAGATGGTGTAGAAGAGCATACAAGAAGATGGCATCAATGGGACTTGATTTTGACCATCAAATTTGAAGTTGTTAATTGTCATCAATGCTTTGACAATGCCATTTTGGAAGTTAATTATCTCCTAATCCAGAACCCTAATGCCCATGACCCCTTAGTCAAAGTTGTAGAGTATACTGAGGTGAACAACTTTGAAAATTGGCCCATACCCAAATTTGGACCCGAGCAGGCCCAAAAATGGTCTCCAAGTCAGGCACAGCGACGCGAGACACGTGTTCGGCAGAATGCCCAGACGGCCGACGCGTGCTCCGTGGCGTGGCAGCCATGCCCATGCCGCGTCCCCCACCAAACTGCCGCGCGTCACTGCCTTCCTTACACCATGCTGAGCGGTCCACGGTCGCTCCTTCATTTCCCCCGAGCCCACCGTCGCTCTCAGGTTTCTCCTCTTGCTCTCGCTATCGTCTCGGCCGCGTCCGCCATGGCCAGGCGGAGCTCCGAGCTCGTTGTCGCGGGCGTTCTTACTCCTTCACGCGTTGCAGCCAAGCCAAGCCGTCACCGACCCTGGAAACTTCCCCTACGCCATGTACACGCTCGATAGGAGCCGTTGTCGTTGCCTTCTTCTGGCTGTTACTCACCGAGCGCCACCATCGCCATGGCTGCCATGGCCGAGCTTCGGGCGCCACCGCAATTCCTTGCCTCTGGTCTCCAGCCGCCTAAACGAACCACATCAGCACCTCCGCCTCACCGTGCTCTGCCCCGCGCGCGCGCTCGTCGGGCAACTGGTCGCCGGCAGCGCCACCGCCGCCTGCAGCCGCCGCCGTGCCTCCTGGCTCGCGTGGCCAGAGGGCCATGGATGGTCGCAGGCCACGCTGCGGGTGGCCACAGGCGCGCAGCTCCCATGCCGCTCCTCCGCCGCCGGCGAGCCGCAGGCCGGTTTTCCCCCTCACCGGAGCCGAGACCGGCCATGGATGCTGTGCACGCGGTCGGGAGGTCACGGTGCATCTCCGGCCATGATTCGGCCCTCCTCGGGTGCGGTGAGGTGCGCCGGTGCTCGTGCCACCCTCGTCCGCCGCCGTCGGCAACCTCCCTCGCCGGAGCCGCAAGTCCGGCCGCCTCCTCTGTTCTCCGGCAGGATGAAGAAGAAGACCGGCGCCCTCCTTTGTCTCTGTTCGTATGACAGGTGGGCCCGGCTGAACAGCGGATCCCGCATGTTGGTTATGTAGTGACAGATCTGGGGTGGGAAGTTGGGTGTGCCTAGCGAATATGGTTGGGGTTGTGTTAATTCCGAATTTGAATTTCAGATTTCATTTAAATCTTCAAAAATTCATATCGCATGCTAGGAAACTCCAAAAATAGTAAATGAGGACTTTTTGGAAACCTTGAGAAGAGATCTATGTAATAGAGTCATAAAAGGTTACATGTTTGTAGATGTTTTCTGATGTCTTTATTTAAGTTTTAAAAATGCTCTAGAAATGCCTTTGAACCTAACCAGAGCAAGATCTGGAGTTTTAGAACTCCAAAAATGATGATTCTTGTTTTGTTAATTTTGTGATGACATATACTTGCTAAGAAAAATATAAAACTTATAGGTTGTTTCTGGGTTTCAGGATGTTTGACCTAGATCTTGTTAAATGAAAAATAAATGCTTGTTTTCCTTGTTATTTTTATATCTTGAGTTATGGTGCTCCGATTGATGTGAAATTTCTATGGTAGGATTGTCATGCTATGGATGTACTGTGGTATAAATTTCATGGTCATTGCTTACTGTATGCTCAAGTTATTGATTTAACTTGGTTATATCTTGATAAATAGCTTATAAATAATATATAAAGGATAAAATAGAAAATGTTGTTCCATTACCTTAGTACGATGTTTCTCTATCATATTGATTCATAATATATCCTTGTGTTCATAGAAAATATTGAGTGTTAAGTTTAACTTGCTCTCACATGATTTATTGCTATAGCCATTTGTCTTTTTCATAGAGGTTGTTATACAGGTCCAAATGGTTTCAAATTTGGATAGTAGACTTTTGGGAGCATGTGTAGGCCTCTGTAATTTTGGTAGGATTTATTGAGCATCTTTATGATGTGGTCATAATTCCACCTAATTATCTAAATAAATTAAGAAAATGGATTAAAAGAATTTATTTAGTAATTGACACTGTGTTTTCTGGTGTTCATTAGTCATGTATGAAATGTTAGTAAAGTTGGTTTTGTCAAATTATATGTTTGTAATATAAGTTAATAATTATTCCTTGCAAACAAGGTTTCTGGACAGATCTAGAAACTTAGCAAAGTTCTTCATGATAATGTGCTTTGTTGTAAAACTTGTTTATACAAGAGTTGTAGATAATTTATGTATCTAGCCTCTGTTAAAATTTGGTGGCATTTGGCCATATGATTTAGAAACTACAGCTGTTCTAAGTTGGGTTCAGATTTATGTTGCTCTCTGTCCTTCCAGGACATATTCTGTACCTTCTGTATTTCGACCTGGTAAATGTTAGAATTAGGTTGAGATGTTTATAAATGAAATGTAGATAATTTCCTAAGCTTTGCATAATGTCTTCTTGCAAGTCATTTGGATTTATAAAACTCCAGATATGATTGATTTATGAAGCTACTATTTGCAAGTCCAGAAATTGACATATTATAGTTAGTTGTTGCTTCACCTTGACTTGCTTTGCATGTTGCTATGTGTGATTCATGTCCTTAGTAATTAAGTTAAATACACCTGAGATCATGTGGAACTTGTGTGCCATGCTGAGTGTGCCCTCCTTGCTATCTTAGCATGTTGGTTTGTGTGATGTTATTTAAGCAAAGTGATGTGCTTAAGTGTCTTTAGTATAACCTTGTACTTGCATCTTGCATTTCATTTAGGTACGCTAGCTAAAACGCGTGAAAGATGTGGTGTTGGAGTCAAACCCGAAGACGGAGTTTGGTGGACCTATCCCGAAGATAGAAGGACGGGACAAGTGCTAGAATGGGAGGTGCTCACCAAGCGAGTGTCATCAGACAACTACTGACTTGTGTCGGATCCCAGGCAAGCCCCGGAGCATTATAAGCCAGAACCTTCAAAGCAATTAATTCTATATATGTTATAAGTATTTTTGCATTAAGTGATAAGAGTTGGTTGGAAACCCTTGCTGCATTATATCATTCCTTGTCCAGATATATGAATCCTTGAATCCTACATAGATTAGGATCGAGTAGATGCTTAGCCCTGCTTTAAGCGGTAGAAGTCAGGTGATTTCCTGTCACCTGCGAGATATAGGGATATTCACATATGGCACGGTTGGCTATATTTGCTATCGTGGAATGGAATCATGTGTTAATAAAATGAAATGAGACCGGGCGGGATGATGATAGTGAAGCGACAAGACATGGAGGTCTTGGGTGTGAATCTATCCCCATCTGAGTCGTTTAAGGACCGATTCGCTGTACGTCCTCAAGTCATGTTGAACATAGTCTAACACTTAGTTGGCCGGATGAGTCGTTCCGACCGCGAAGCCGAGTAATGTGATTCAGGCCGGGAATCGAATGGTAGGTTGCTTCTTGGAGGAGAGAAAGGATGTGCTTGGGGACATTGGCGTGAGACCAAGGGGGGTTAGAGTCCCTATCACCTGGCAGAGTGTCGCCCTTGGGGTCACGACATCATTCGGACCCGCGATTCCTGAATCATATGAAAAGGTGGCCTGTGCGACCTTGGCTGGGGTCTTCACGGTGAGTGTTAGAAATACCCCTCCAGCTGGAAAGGAATTCGATTCGAATCGCCGTCGCTCCCGGTTAGTGAGGACTTGACTTGAGCAGTGGCAACGTAGATTCAATTAAATTGAACGGATGGTTAATTGGATCACGATGGAAAGGTTGCCTCAATTTATACCTGCTATGGTTAATATTGTTTGCTCCTAATAAAGTGAGTGCTCTAGTACAGGTTCTAATATAGATGATAGGTTAATGATGATTAACTTGATGCTTAAGCATTAATGATTACTTATCTGTATTAAGCTTTTATGCAAAATGTTGTCAAGCTAGCCCCACTTCATATCAGCCTTGCATGATCCTTGGTGTCACCTTATTTCTGGTTTCTGACGGGTAAGTCTAGCTGAGTACCTTCTTGTACTCAGGGTTTTATCCCCACTTGTTGCAGGTTGTGACGTATCACGGCGACTGCAAGAGTTGGTTGGCTCCTGCCTTAGTGGCGGAGTGTGATCACGGGCATGATCCTTCTGAGTCATCTTCTCTCTAATGCTTTTGTTGGAAGTCGACCATGGTACTGGCATGTATTTGAAATAAGAATAATGTTAGTTTCAAATTACTTTGCTTCCGCTACTTTTCAATGTAAGTTGTAATAACTATGTTGAACTCCGATGTATATTGAATTACTTGTGAAATGGTTGTAACATGTGACTCGTTATGTTGAATCACTACGATCTTGGCTTGTATATTGGTTGGTTTGAAATCCCTCGTGATTTCATTGGACTACCGGAGTTATATGGGCTCAAGTGCGAGAATTTGATCATTTAGGTGATTGTTTTTGTACTTGTGCTCTTATAATTTGGACGGTTCTGTTACAGAGCTGCTTTCAAATTGTTTCTAATCATTCTTACTTGTTTCTCAGCATTCTTAAGCACATCAGGACCAAACACCTGACTTTCTCCTGTCTAATTCCAGAACAACGGAGTTCTACACTTCCTACCATACAAAGCTTCAAAAGGTGCCATCTGTAAACTTTTCTGATAACTATTATTGTAGGAAAACTCTGCATATGGCAAACTCTTATCCCAACTAGTACCATACTGCAAAGCACAAGCTCTCAACATATCCTCCAATATTTGATTAATCCTTTCAGTCTGCCCATCTGTCTGAGGATGATATGCTGTGCTAAAATTCAGCTTAGTCCCTAATGACTCTTGAACTTTCTACCAGTAATATGATGTGAATTGAGTGCCTCGATCTGACACTATCTTCTTTGGAACACCGTGCAAACTTACTATCCTTTCCATATACAATTCAGCCAACTTTGCACTAGAATATGTTGTTCTGACTGGTATAAAGTGAGCAACTTTGGTCAAACGATCCACTATGACCCATATTGAATCAAAACCTCTCTGAGTGCGGGGTAACCCTACTATGAAATCCATACCAACTTCTTCCCACTTCCACTTAGGTATTTGCATCGGTTGCAACAATCCTGCAGGCCTCTGATGTTCAGCTTTAACTCTCTGACATGTATCGCATAATGCAACATACTCTGCAACATCTCTTTTCAAACCATACCACCAATACTTCTCTTTCAAATCCATATACATCTTGGTACTTCCAGGATGAATAGAGTAAGCAGACTCATGTGCTTCACGTAGAATTACTTCTCTTATAGCCTTGTCCTCAGGCACACATAATCGTTTTCCAAACCATAGAGTTCCTTTATCATCCAAATGGAATCCAGGTGCCTTACCTTTCGGTATATTCCCAACTATCTCCTTTATTCTGTCATCTATCAACTGACCCTTACATATTTCCTGCTCCAGTACAGGCTCTATCACCAATTCCACTGCATTGATGGCAATACCCAAGTTCAAATGTTCAATCTCAGCACACAACTCATTCGACATAGGCACTACTTGTACTTCATTAGCATTGCTCTTCCTACTAAGAGCATCTGCAACAACATTGGCCTTGCCCGGATGATAATGTACCTCCAAATCATAATCCTTAATCATCTCTAACCATCGACGTTGTCTCAAGTTTAGATCTAACTGGGTGAAAATATACTTCAAACTCTTATGATCCGTATAAATATCACTCTTATGTCCAATCAGATAATGCCTCCATATTTTCAAAGCATGTACCACTGCTGCTAACTCCAAGTCATGAGTAGGGTAATTTAACTCATGCTTCCTCAACTGTCGCGATGCATAGGCCACTACTTTGCCTTCTTGCATAAGCACACAACCAAGACCCAAACGAGATGCATCACAATAGATAGAGAAATTCTTACTCAAGTCTGGCAAAACTAACACCGGGGCTGTTGTTAATCTTTTCTTTAATTCCTCAAAGTTAACTTGACACTTATCAGACCACACAAACTTAGCATTCTTCTCTAACAATGCTGTCATTGGCTTAGCAAGCTTGGAAAACCCTTCAATAAATCTTCTATAATATCCAGCCAATCCCAAGAAACTACGAATTTCTCCCACATCGGTTAGTGGCTTCCAATTCAACACATCCTTTACCTTGCTAGTATCCACTGATATTCCACCATTAGAGACCACATGACCCAAAAAGGCAACTTCCTTCACCAGAACTCACACTTACTACGTTTAGCATAGAGCTTATGCTCTCTGAGCTTTTGCAGGACCATCTTTAAATGTTGGGCATGTAACACTTCAAGTGTTTAGTCCTTAATTGCATTGCAATTGCATGGCATAAGCATAAGCATGCATCATTCATGTTTGTTATTTTATGTGATGCAACACATGTGATTATTCTAGGGTTTGTTTGATTTATTTCAGGAAGTATTTGATAGTTGGTGTAACAAAAAGGTAAGGTAGCCAATCATGACCTACAACACCTTAGTTATACTTAGGGTAACATTTGGAACAAGGTTCATGTTGACCAAAATTACAAATTTGCCCTCCAAGAGAAGTTTGACCACCATTTGACCCTAGAAGGCTCTAGTTTGACCAATTAAAAAGTCTAATTTAGAGACCTTGCATGGAAGAGCACCCTTAAGCAAAGTTGTAAAGAAATTCATGGGGAACAAAAGTCTCAATATGACCATCTCATGAAATTGACCCTAACATGCTCAAAAGTGGCCCACAAGTCAGCTAGAGAGGTAGCTCCAAGACTTAGAATTTTTCTAAGTCTGGAATCTGACCCTACAGTTTTACTGATGCCTACTTTAGGAGCTTTTAGTTTGCAAACCAGGCCAAACCAGCTTTCACTCATATTGACAAACTTGTAGATCACATGTAGCTCTACAACATTGTCAACATCACCATCACCTAGTTCTAAATGGTTTAGGAGATATGGTGCCTGGAAAAATGGGTTTCAGTCGGTTAGTTAACTGAAACTCGGTTTCAGATTTCGGGTGCCTCACTTTGGAGCGTTGTATCTCACTAACCAAGCCGAATTGGCTCACGACCCTATTGGCAATGTTGAAGCCCTCACGTAGCTCTACCAATTTGTCAACTACGGTTCTCACAGAGTCAGCCTCGATCACGAGCTATGAGGCGATGAAATCTCCCTGTCAGTCGCTGTGGAACGCCGATGGCCTTGTCAGTCATTCAGAAAAGTTCAGAAAACCGAACTCGGCGCGTGGCCGACCGGGGACAGGAAGCCTCCGCCGCGTGGCAACACGCGTCGACGCGATGCTCACCTCGGTTGCCCAAAGACGCCACGACGCCCGGAGGCCCTTCCTCGCTGCTCCTTCTTCTGCCTCCTTGTTTCCTTCGCCACCGAGCGCGCGGCAACCGGAGGAGCATCAGCGGCCGCCACCGAAAAATCCACCACAGTCAAGCACCACCACCCAATTCCCCGTAGGCACAGTCGCACAGTGAGCTCCTCCACATCGCGGACCACACCGTACGACCGCTTGACCTCAGGTAGAGCTCGCCGAGCTTGCGCCTCCACCGCGGCCGCCATTGGCGTCGCCAAGTTGAGCTCGCGCGTGGCCGTGCTTCTCGGTGCCCTTACCGCCTTCCTTCTCCGGTGTTCTAGGTTCGCCTCGGTGTGCTGGTGCTCACGGGGTAGACCGTTTGGGGGTCGAGCCGCTGCTAGCTCGCCGGAGCCGGCAAGCACGCGGTCGTGGCCGCCATTGCCGCTGCCACCCCCCTAGCCACGGTCATAGTGTCAATTAGTTATACCAATCGTTGCGCGAGGTTGTGGTGAACGCGCTGGTACGGTAGCTTCTCCGGAGCTGCCGCCGGTGGCGAGCTATCGCCGTCGCCTTCTTTTCCCCCTCTGCCTCCCTCGCTGACCAGTGGGGTCCCCAGGTCAGGCGCGCGCGCGAGCGGGAGGCCGGTCGCGTGCCGTCGCGTGGGAGCGGGCCGTAGCGCGGGGAGTGGGCCGCGTGGGTCTCCCAGGCCAGCCCGGTAGCAGGGTTTCGATTTTCGTTTTTATTTTCTTTCTATATTTGCCACAGATTTTGGGTAAAGTTAGGAAATGTATATCTAGGGTTTTAATGATCCAAAAATCATGAGATAAATTTTATTAGGGTCTACATGATGTGTAGTATTTTAGAAAAATATGGATCTGGCATGAGATGTTTAAATTCTGTAAGAATTTAATAGATCCTTTAAATGTGTTTTGGAATGCATGCAAATTTGTTAAATTTATAACTTGAGCTGTAGTGTTCCATAAATCATGAAAATTGGTGGGTAGGTTACTCTATGCTAGCCCTAGCTCTGTTAAAAATTTGGGCATCGGTGCTTAAGTACTTTTCAAGTTATTATGCTATCTTGTTATTCTAGGAAATATTTAAATGAATTTTTGTAATTTTTCTACATGTGCAATGTTCATATAACTTTTTGGATAATGTCTTGGTACCCTAGGCTGTCCAAGAAAATTAAGAAATCTGTTGTTTGACACTTTTTACTATGCTTTGTTATTTATACAAAAATCAGCCTTTTTGGCTTGGGAATTTTGTGTAGGAAGTTCCTGTGAATAAATTGAGTTCAAAATTGTACAGTAGTCTCCTTGTGGGTCAGAGAGTCCCCTGTAATTTTTGTAGAATTTTAGGAGCAGTTTACATATATGTTTAAAATTCCACCTAATTAATTAAGTAAAATAAGAAATGAGTATAAATAAATGTTCTAAGTAGTCACACCCTACTTTCTGGTGTTGTTATACCCCATGTGAACTTTTGGAAATCTTAGTTTGGTTTTAAGGGTCTTTGGCCACATCAATAAATGTTTAACCTTTGTAATTTTAGGTTTTCTGAAAAGCTAGTAGTAATTCTAAATTTGGCTTTGATAAAATTGGTTGCTGGAAAACTTGTAAATACCAAAGTTGGAGTAAACTTGATGAACTAGCTTGTGTCAAAATTTGGAAGCATTTGGCTTAGTAGTTTGAGAGTTACTGTTGTTTAAAGTGGCAGTTCAAAATCTGCTACTCTCTGTTTTGAGAGGACAGATTCTGGAACTTGTGAAGTTTGACATGGAAAACTTAGGATTTTGGAGTTGAGGTCTGAAAATGAATTGTAGTGCATTTCTTAGGCTTTCAAGATTGTCTTAGATCATATCTTTTGGAATTGTAAATCTCCAGTTGTGATAAAAACAAGTAGCTTCTGTCAAGAATGCTTACTGTGGTGTTTTACTGATTAATATGGTGTGATATCCTAAGACATGCTACTTTTGTAATTGTTAGGTGTTAGGGCCTTAACTGAGGATGAGCAGCTTTATCTTAGGTTATGTAGATTAGGTGAGTACTTCTCTACCGGAGAGGAAATTTGCACCTACTCTTTTGAAGTGATTTGAATAAAGCGTTAAATTGTTGTAATGCATTTCATTCCGAGCATATTGCATCTTTCATTATGCATTCATGGGATTTATTATGCACTCATGCAATAGGTGTACCGGAGGGGGTGACACTCCTCGAATTCGAACAAGCGATACCGGAGGAGGTGCTGAGTCAACCGGAGGAATTAGCAGAAGAACCCAACGTCGGGGAAGCTCCGTCAGAAGATCTACCCGAGTGTCCAGACCACAGACCCGCAACCTTTCTGAAAGGCAAGCCCCGGTGCATGTTGAACCCATCGTTTTATAAATATATCTTGAGTACTTTTAATTGTTTATTGCATTAAGTTCTAGGAGTTATATGAAAACACTTGCTGCATTGTACCTGTCCTTGTCTAGATATCGTACTTAAATCCTATATTAGGTTTAAGCACGTGTCGATGCTTAGCCCTGCTTAGTACGGTAGAAGTCGGGTGATTTCCGGTCATCCGCGAGATATAGGACTGGGTCGCGAGTGGCTTATGGCTATCGTGATGGAACCATGCTTTAAAATGAAGTTGAGACCAGGCGGGAGTTCGATGGTACAGCCGCAAGACACTTCACGTCTTGGGTGTGGAGCCATGCCCGTCTGAGTCGTTTAAGGACCGATTCGCTGTACGTCCTTGAGTCATGTTGAACGCAGTCTAACACTTAGTTGGCCGGATAAGTCGTTCCGACCGCGAAGCCGAGTAATGTGGTTCAGGCCGGGAATCGAATGGTAGGTTGCTTCTTGGAGGAGAGAAAGGATGTGCTTGGGGACATTGGCGTGAGACCAAGGGGGGGTTAAAGTCTCTATCACCTGGCAGAGTGTCGCCCTTGGGGTCACGACATTATTCGGACCCGCGATTCCTGAATCATATGAAACGGTGGCCTGTGCGACCCTGGCAGGGGTCTGCACGGTGAGTGTTAGAAATACCCCTCCAGCTGGATAGGAATTCGATTCGAATCGCCGTCGCTCCCGGTTAGTGAGCACTTGACTTGAGCAGTGGCAACGTAGATCTCATTAAATGAACAGATGGTTAAGTGAATGATATAATGTTGCCGCAATGATATACCTGCTATGGATATAATAATAATGTTGTTTGATTATACTCAAGTGAATGTTTAGTACAGGTGCTAAGATAGATGACAGGTAAATGCTAAAAATAACTGCTAGTACAGGCTACAAGAGTTTAAATTACTTATGCCTTTATGCAAAATGTTATGTCAGCTAGCCTCTTGTGTAAGCCTTGCATAATCCTTGGTGTCATCTTATTTCTGGTTTTTGACGGGTAAGTCTAGCTGAGTACATTCCAGTACTCAGGGTTTATTCCCTCCTGTTGCAGATGACATGCTTTATCAGGGATTCTGCAAGACGTGTCTCCACCCTGCGGCTGATGATGACTAGATCACAAGGGCGTGATCGTCTTTATGTACTTTCCTCATGCTTTTGCAGGATGTCGATCATCCAGACTGGCAGTATTTAATTAACTAGTGTGTGTGTTATGCTTCCGCTACTTTCAAACTTGGTTTGTAATAATTGCTACTCCGTGGTGTAAACTTATTTCAGAACTACTTGTGAAATGTATCGTATGATGTTGTATGTTGAATGATGCGATCCTGGTTGTAAGCAGTTTGGTTTGAGATCCTTCGTGATTTCGATTGACTACCGGGATTATATGGGCTCAAGTTTGAAAATTTGAGCGCTTCGGTGCTTGTTTTCGTACTTGTGCTCTTATAATTTGGTCGATTCTGTTACAGGGCATGTTCTTCCTTAGTCTTGGAATATACCAATATGTCATCAATAAACACTACTACAAACTTATTGATATACTCCATAAATACCTTATTCATCAAGTACATAAAGTACGTAGGAGCATTAGTCAAGCCAAAAGACATTACTGTATACTCATACAAACCATACCGTGTTGTAAATGCTGTCTTTGGTATATCAGTAGCACGAATCTTCAACTGATGATAACCAGAACGAAGATCAATCTTTGAAAATACACAAGCACCTCTCAACTGATCAAATAAGTCATCAATCCTAGGCAGTGGATACTTATTCTTAATAGTTACCTCATTAAGTGACCGATAATCAATACACATTCTTTGAGAACCATCCTTCTTATCAACAAAGATCACAGGAGCTCCCCACGGTGATGAGCTAGGACGAATAAAACCTTTCTCTTGCAACTCTTTTATTTGTTTCTTAAGTTCCTCTAATTTGTTAACCCCCATTCTATACGGTCGCTTAGCTATAGGTGCAGTTCCAGGCAATAATTCAATAATAAACTCAATGTCGCGGTCGGGTGGCATACCTGGCAAGTCGTCGGGAAACACATCCAGAAATTCCTCCACAACTGGATCCTCCTGATTGACATTATCATCAAGTCGATTCACTATGGCTGTCTGTGGCTTCTGCACTATGATCTCCACACTAATTCGATCTCCCTTCGGGGTTGTCAGGGCTACTGCCTTTTCCTTACACTGAATCACTGCCTGATTTTGCTTCATCCAATCTAGTCCTAGAATAAGATCAATCCCAGCTGTTCTCAACACTATAGGACTCACTTTGAATTCTACCCCCCTTAAAATTAAACTAATAGGGAGGCATTGGTAGGAAGCTTGCATACTTCCTCCAGGTGAATTGACTAATATGGGGTTTCTCATGGCACATAAAGGGATGCTATGTGTCTTAACAAATAATTGAGATATGAATGAATGCGAAGCTCCAGAATCAAAAAGAACAGTAGCAGGAATGGAGTGGAAATCGAACGTACCGAGCATAACTTCAGGTTCCACCATCACGGTATCTTCTGACACATGAGTCACTTTTCCGTAGTATGGTACCTTCTGATTACTGTTCTGCTTCTAGGGGGTTTGCTGATTGACCTTCTTAGGACAATTATAAGACAGGTGACCTTCCTTTCCACAACGGAAACACTTGGTGGGAGTATTAGGAGCACTAGTCTTCATTGGAGTGTTGTTAGGGGTACTCTGACGCTGATTCTGGTTCCCATTCTGCTACGGAGGATGGTTATTGCCATTCTGCGGCTGATAAGGAGGATGTTGCAGAAACTGATTACGTGGAGGAAGTTGTCCACGATTCCATTGGTTAGGTGGATACCTCGGCTGATAGCCTTGTTGGAAACCAGTGCGTTGGCGAGCGTTGTTTCTAGATACTTGTCCCTGAAGCCTCTTCCTTTTGGCATCCATCTCCTTGCGCTTGTTATCCACCATAATAGCGCGATTCACTAATGTTTGATAATCTGAATAAGCATTGGACATCAGCTGCAATTGAAGACCATCATGTAGACCCCTCAGGAAAAGTCACTGCTTATCGGCATCATTAGCCACCTCATTCGGCGCATAACGTGACAACTGTGCAAACTTATCTCGATACTCAGCTACAAGCATAGATCCTTGTGTTAGATTGCGGAATTCTTCGGCCTTCAGCGCCATCACTCCCTCAGGTATATGATAAGATCTGAAACTCTCTGTAAATTCTTGCCAAGTAACGACGGGAGCATTGACAGGACGGCTATACTGATATGAATCCCACCAGTCTTGAGCTGCTCCTTGTAGTTGTTCCGAAGCAAACAACACCTTCTGTTGATCATTGCACTAAGCAATGTTGAGCTGCTTCTCCACCGCACGAAGCCAATCATCAGCTTCCAATGGATCAGTGGCATGGGTGAACACCAGGGGATGACCCTTCAAAAATTCACCACGCTTATCTCACGCAGGTGCTCCTCCAACTGGCTGGTTCTGCTGATTGTTCACCAAAGCCTCCATCAACTGGGTCTGTATTGCCAAAAGCTCATGAATAGTAGGTGGTGGACCAACTCCATGACCACGGCCATGACCTCGTCCTCTTCCAGACATCTGTTATCCAACACAATATCAAATCTTAGAGATTATCTCATAATAGACAGTTCTAGAGATAGCGAACGGAATCTGATAACCTTTTGGACATATTCTAATTTTCAGTAGTTCGGTAAAATAGACCTATCTCGAGTTATAGATATCCAGTAGAGGTGTACTTTATATGGTTCGAAAACTTATGAAATTATCTACATCTTTTCTTTAACTCACAAATCCAAATTCTATCACGAAGTTAACCAAAAACAGGACCTAACAGAAACTGTTTCTGGTTTCCAGACTGCACAGAAACTTCATCTTGTCACGACTATATCTCATGATCCAGAACAGATAATAAGGTGATTCCAGAGACATGGGAAAGGTACGTGGTTCTAGTTACTCTCATAAAAATTTTAGAATTTTTCGCTGAACAGTTAATTCCGAGAATAAAAGGAAAGGCAGACTGCTCCAAAAAGGACAGAACAGAGAGAAAAGGTTATCCCAACTAAACTATTTATTTTTCATACTTAAACTTAGTATCTTTAACTAGGAACTCTTGTAGGCAAGCCCACAGAGCTCCAGCACTCATTACATGGAAAAACCAACTCACACATAAGCACAATAATAACTCAACTAACCACACAGAGTTCACACGACACCACAAAACTTAACTTAACTCGACACTATTCGTACTATCGTATTATTACATAGATGGTATTCCAACTCCTAAGGACGGGCTTGATGTTCATGATAGTCATAGATCGCCTCCATGCCTTGATCAATCCTTAGACCATCTATCACCTTTTGATACCTCTTGACGTCTTTCCCCAAGGCTTTAACCAAGGCTTCCAACCGATGATTCTTCACCATCATGTCATGACCAAAATCCACCATCACTCGAGGAATTAACTCCAAATTCCTAGGGTTCATCATTACCCATCCTTGCTCCGGGTCTCCACGGGGAAAATAGCGATATTGATCATCTTGCATAACATCATGGCGGAGGTGACGAAGTCCCAAGCATGCTTCAACGGCTGCATCTTCTATACCATCTCCTATAGTAGCACGACGACCACTATGGGAAAAACACCGGTCCAACAGATGAGTATCCATCTCCTCGTCCTTGACGAAGATACGCACATTGCACTTCCAGTAAGTAGCTTCCAAAGGATGCTTATGCTCCAAGCAAACGTACTCAAACGTAGGGTCCCAATCCGTGAAGTAAGCACTAAGCATACCAACCAATCGATGGTGTGAAGGTGTGTCATAGCTTGACTTGTGATGAATCCTTGTAGTCCAACCCATAGAAAAGGATGACACACCAACTTCAGCGGAACCATCTTGTGGAGGCGACGGGGGCTGTTCTCCACCTTGGGCAAACTCAGCATCTTCATCATCACTCAAGTAGACAACCTCCTCCTTAGGTTCAAGTTCTTCTTGGGGCATATCTGGTTCCGGCGCCTAATCTGGTGAAGGTGGCGGGGTTGGTGCAGGGTCTTCTGGTTCTTCCCTAAGCTCCATTGATTCATATAAGGAACGAGGTGGAAAGTAACCTCTAGTGGTGATACGGGCAGTCTTACGGGCATGAGGCATCTAAAGAATTTAGTCCAAAGATAAGTTAGAATAGAAGCAATATTTTCACAATAGAATAAGGTGAAAGGAGCATAAAAATTTAGCAATTATCAAGTGTAAGGTGATAAGCATGAAACAAAGGAAGAAAAGGGAACTAATCACGACTATTACTAACTAGGCTTGCGTCCTACAGTCAACACGGCTCTGATACCAATCTGTCACACCCATTTTCAAGGAACAAATGGAGTGCAGAATCTTACGTGCGTCCAGAGATCAATCACACATAAGATGACAAATATAAATAGTATCATCACAAATGTTTAATACATAACGACTAATATCACAGAGTCTTCATGTAACTAAGCGGAAACATTAAATAATTCTTGTGGTAGCTAGCTCTATATCACAGGCACATCAACTGGCTGACCACAAGTCTAGTATTCTTCAGGGAAGTAGAAGTAGTAGTCACTATTTGCACATTCGGGAGTCCATCCTGGGGTGTGGGAATGCAAGGGTGAGCACAAAAGTACTCAACAAATATAACATGGGGTTCATGAAGCTCAAATAGGGTAGACACTGGTTTAACTGCATGTAGCTTTTAGTTGATCATGTTTTAAGCAATTTGAGTAGCAACAAGTAGGTGATATTCCCATAATAAACACATGATCATGTAAAGAGAATAATGAATAGCAAGAACAAGTAAATTATTAGTGATCTCTATTCCATAAGGGTCCAAGGCCGCTCGTGACCGTGAGCACGACTGATATACCAGTTTTACACTCTGCAGAGGTTGTACACTTTCACTATGAGTCATGATCCCAAAAGTCCAAGGTCATGACTCCCCATTGGACAAATAAGTTTCACTATGAAGTCTTTCCAAGGTTCGTCTAACAAGTTAGGGCCGCTAGGTTTCGTGGCCTGCAAATATAGAGCCCCCCCTTCCGTATGGCACAATAACACGCAGCCTATACACATAGTGACAGAGGCCGCACTACACCCAACCCGGAACACACCCCTCTTATGCCATAAAGGTAACCACTAACAAGCTAGAAAAGGTCCTCTTATATGACTAAAGCCAGAGCCATGTAGCCCTCATAGCTGTACTATAAGTCCCGGATGTTCGCTTATAGATAAGTCCTTATGGAGAGGAATCTAGAGAAAACTCTAGCCCTCTTATTCCTTGTTGCTAAAAATTATCTTTTAGTGTTATTGCATATATCATTAATCAAATTACAAGATCATTGTTTATGTGAGCACTAGCAAACTACCCAATGCTATAACCATGGGATTCAAGGAACAAGATCAACACTAAGGCATCCTTAACAAGGAAACACATGCATAATGAATTAAGTGAATAGGTAATAAGGATAGTCCCATGCTATACTTGCCTTGATCTAGCTGATCCTGTTGACCTGGTTCACAATAGTACTCTTGATCACCAACGAATTGCTCACCTTCTATTCTCGATTAACACACCAACATCAATCATCCAAGAGCAATCATACAAAGCAAACAAAGCTACAATTAGAACAGTACACCAACAGTAGCAAAATAAGTTGAAAAGTTTGTAAAACGAATCTACATCTCACTAGGATCACACAGACGCGAATTGCATGCAAATCGGAGCTAAAACGAAAAAGATATGATTTAAACAAGCTTTTCTTTATTAAAATAATAGATTAAATCTAATCTCAAAATTTAAGAATGGAGAACCTACTAAACAGTAGCACTATCATGTAGATTATGAAATTACGAACCTAACGCAATTTGAACGGATCAAATCGGAGTTAAAACGTAAAAGTTAGGGCTAAAACAAAATCAGTGGCAATTCTGTAAATAGCTGAAAACGTAATATATTCTTAACCGAAACGAAATACGCTTTCAAATGAAGAAAACGAAATCTATAAACACGTTTTGGACTGCGGGTTTGATCTTAGAAAACCGGAGGGCTCTTTTGCAAAAGTGTCAGCCGAACCGGTATCGGGCTTTCCTGGCCGTTAGATCTGAAACGTGCGGCCGAGATCAGACACAAGGGAGAGAGAGGGGAGCAGCCAGCCACCAACAGTGACCCGACGGCGGTGGCCATGGCCGGCGGCGAGAAATCTCGCCGGCGTTGAGCAATCTCGCGTTACAGGGAGTAATTGAATGAACCAAAAGCACAGGGAGGTAGAGAAGATGCCCGCGAACTCACCAAGGGCGAAAAACGGAGTCGGAACCGTGCGGAGGACGACGCGCGGCTTCCAATGGCGGCGGCGATCTCCTGTGCATGGCGGTGAAGCTTAATTAGCTAACCAAATTGAAAAGGGAAAAGAAGAAGGGACTCGACGACTTCGGAAAAACGACTCGACCCCTTCGGTAGCTCGCGGAGGTGGCCGAATCAACGAGTTCGTCGAGTTACTTCCGAGCTTGAGCGGCGGCTAGGATTTTTGCGGCGGCTTGAGCTCGTCTTGAGGGCGTGGCTTGCGATTGGAGTTGAGGAGCAGGCGGCAGCACCCGCGGCTACTTATGAGGGGAAACTCAGCGTGCGGTGCAAGGCAACGAAGGTCGGGGCGGCGTCGGATTCTACCGTCGATGTCTGGCTCGGTTACGAGCTAGAGGAGGAAGAGGATACCGCTTACATGTGGGCCCGGCATGGCAGCGAAACAGAGAGAAGGAGGGCGCGGCGGCTTCGACTGTGGATGGCTGGGCCGGCCCGTTTGCGACACGCGAGAGAGAACTGGGCTCACAGGCTGTTGAGGCCGAGTGGGCCAATTGCTGAGGAGGGGCAGCAGCAGGCCTTCAGGCCAAAAGCTGAGAAAGGAGAAGGCTTCTATTTCCTTTTCTTTTTCTAATATTCCAATTACATTTTCAAATGGTTTTCGAAATCATTTCCTTCTAGAAATAAAACCAATCATCACAAATAAAAATATGCAACAGCATGTATGCACAAGCAAGTATCTAACCTTATTATTGATTTTATTTATCGAAAATTATTTCTCTAGGTTAAAATGTTCACAGAATTGCATAAATAAATCTAATTCTCCTATTTTTAAACTAATGCAAATTTTAGGGTGTTACAGGTAATCTTTGAACTAGGTTCTCAATCATATTGGATGGTATATTTTGATATTAAGAATTTAATGTCCTCAATTTAATGTGATGCATGCTCTTGAATAACCAGGTATGATACTATGGACTGAGAATAATAATGTCTGTTTTTTTGCCGGGAATATATCTAATTGTTCCTGCTAAATGTCATCTATCTGCATGAGTGGCTGACATGCACAACCCACGGGTCATCTGCGCATTGTGAGAAGGGATCCAGGAACTCAAGAATGAATATAAATGAAGAATTAGAAACTCACAGTCAAGCTAGATTTCTGCTATAAGCGGTCCACCGGCCGACGGAGACGTGCAGACTGGGAGAGCTGGCAATGCATGGTACTTCAACGCTGCCAAACTTTGTGCCGTGTGGAATAATCATACTACCAGTCAGAACCAGATGGACAGATATACTAGTAGATTATAGCATCCCGCTGGGATGGAGTGTATTAATATGTGCACAACCCAAGCCTTGGGTCAGAAACAAATGCGAGAGAGACCACGCATAGCTATTACTCGTCGCATAAGCCAGGCCAGGCCTCTCATGCACACAAGAAGGTAGCGGTCTAGCTGGAGGAGAAAGAAGGCGTCTCGGATCGATCGGGCCATCAAGGAGGCCCCCGAAGGATGGGCACCGATTCACAGCCGTCGTCGTCGTCAACGGCGCCGGTGGCCGTTGGCGCGAAGAACGCCGTGAGGGCCGTGGCACAGCACCACCGGGCCGTTGTCGGGTTCCTCTTCGGTTTCTTCCTCGTCCTCCTGCTCTACACTACTCTGTCTTCGCAGTTCGGTTCACAAACCGCCATTGGTTAGTACTACACCGATCTTGATGTCGTAGATACACGTATATACACCTCCAAGCAGGGTTTTCTTCAGTTGTTGTGGATGTCTATTAGAATATTTATCTGCTGGCTTTCTTTTCATGTGTGTGTGTTAATTCTTCAAGCTATTTAAGAATTCTCAATCCGCAGTCTGTTCTTGTCTCCATGGCAATAAAACCATATTACTTTTGTTTTGTTTTATTCTTTCTTCTTTTCTTTATAAAGGAACACCACTGCTTTATATTCCTCTTTTGTTTTACTTCGTCAGCTAATCCTTTGTCCTTTGACCATGCTATGCGGTGACGTATTTGTTCTACCTTCCTTTGAAATTCTCTCCATGCATCTTAACTATTATTTTACGCCTACTCAGAACAAATTAGTGGTACTGAATTGTATATATAAAGAATATGTACTCCTACGTAGGTCGGTATATATGCATGGATATGCTATCTCTCTCTTCAAACGGTTGTGGTTAAAATATAGTTATATATAATTACTCCTATACAGTAAGAAAAAAGCACTGCATTGATATTCCTACAGCAAATGATCCGGAAAATAGAATGAATTGAAGTGATTTCTTAATTTGTGCAAGAAGACCATTATTGGGCCTCCTAACAATATAATCAAGCATGAAACATAACCACCGTGTATATATATATATATATATATATATATATATATATATATATATATATATATATATATATATATATATATATATATATATATAGGGAGAGTATACTCTATAGCTAGATAGAAAATAAGTTATTTTGTAGCCACCTCTATTTACGATAATTTTATATACTAATTTACGATAATGTCAGTATATATTTACGATAGTTGAATTACTATAACACATGGGGATATTTACCATAATATTATAGTATATCATATAGTAAGGAGTAACTATATTCTCATAAATTAGCATAACAATTATCGTAACTCAAAGTGGCTACAGAATAAGTTATTTTGTAGCAAGATGTAAGGTAATATATATATATATATATATATATATATATATATATATATATATATATATATATATATATATATATATATATATATATATATATATATATATATATATATATATAGAGCATGCATGCATGTGGAATGACAGGCTGTGGTTGACTAGCACCTATTTAAGACTTTAATTTGCTGGCATAGAAACGAGCTGTACTTGACATTTCTTCCTTACGAAGAAACCAAATATATACACGGATCCCTCTGTCTCAATGTATTCTAGACCAGTTCGTCAAGCCTCCGTGTGGCGTCCTCCATGACCAGAGTTCGAATTCTTGGTGAGACGAATTTCTGGTTGGCGATGTGGAAAAAAAAACTCTGGCTTGTCCCGCTTCCCAAAGCACAGGTAAAATAGACCGGTCCTCTCACCGGGTAACGAGCCCCTATGTGCGGGCAGGATATGAGGTTCGGGGTTCTATCGGGTTGGGTGAGAAGTCCTCTACTTTAAGCTAAAATAGCTCGGGGGTGTCTATCCCGCATCCCGAGTTTTTTTAAATAAACTTTTAGAGTTATCTAAAGTCAAAAAAAAATCAACCAGAGTTTGTTATAAAAAAGATCACCAATATTTATGACACTAAAATAGGCATATATATAGATACTATAATAAAACTTATTTTCATAATTCACTTATTTGATATAATAAGTTGATAAAGGGAGTACATATATAATCATTATATAAAACCAGTTCTTTCTTGGTACGCCCAGGTGTCCTACAGTCTTCGTCGGGCGTGCGTAGTGGTCAAGCCGCCAGGGCTGCTGCTGCATCGTTGCCGTCGTCTTCGCCTACGCCGAGTAATTTGGCACAAGGTACTAGCTAGCTTACACTAACTTGTGCCTAAAAACTGCTTAGAGTTTATTAATTATTTATATAAATTAACGAAGAGATTAATTGCTGCGTTCTTAATCGAATGCTGGATCATATCAGGACTTGTGTAGAGTCTAGATGCTTTGATGATTGAAGTACATACAGATACTGAGAACTGACAAAAGCAAACAGACAGTCCATGGCCCACGGCTCTTTGTAGCTTTGTGTGACCCGTCGTCCTCGGTCTTCTTAATGACCGTGATGGTGATGAGTTTAGCATGTCTATGGGCTGGCATGGCTACATATATAATCACAATGGAACCAGTCAGTATGTTAAGGTTTTAAGATAGAGGAGATGCTCCTGGCAGAAAAAAAAATCAGGAAAGATGCTTTGCTTGTTAAGTACCATTGAGGATGATTAAGGGCCAATAGCATGTGAGCGAAGATGCTTACTGGCTACTAGTATATTCTTCCTAAAATATAAAATATAATGAATTCTTAGTTTGTTTTAATCAAGCCACACTATTCTTGATTTAAGTTCATAAAAAGAATAATAATATTTAGGATATCAAATAAGCATTTATATTATTTATGAAATATTTTTCATATTTTTTCTTTGTGTGATGTGGTACGAAGACTAATATACACCATAATGCCCTAGAATAAAATTAGTAGAACTTTGTATTGGCTTAGAAAAAAATTAAGATTGCTTTTATTCAGGTTGGATGCAGTAATGATTAGTTGCTTTAGTTTCTTTGTTTATTTTTGTTCTATCCATGTTATGATGTACCATTATTTAATAGTAATAAAAAAATAATAGTTTGGCGAGATAGAAATAACCTAGGTAAAAAATGAATAAACAAATTTTAGATGTGTCATGCAAGTGCTGTGGTTAGAGCAATTCTTAGAGCCTTTCATATCCTTCCATAATATAAAGAATAAAATAGATTTTATGGGGAAAAAACGCTCTCTAATAGCTTATTCAACTATATCTCTAATAAATCATCCCATCCAATAGAGAGCGGAGCGGGCTCTCCAAAGTGTCCAATAATAAAATATAATAAATAAGTTAAAGAGCAAAGAGATACAGAGAACTAGGAGGATTTCTCGCGCGTTTCCACGGGTATGGAGGAATATAAATATGATCTTATTGTAGTCTATCGAGTCATCTATATATAGCTTGATTATTAGTAGTCAGTTTTCGAAGAGAGAGAGAGGAAGTCACGTGAGAGAATAATGCTAGTAGTATGCGTACATGGTCATGTGTAGGTAACTGCATCCACTGCTGAAACCATTTGTGAGTGGACACTTAATTGCATGCGGCAGCAGGAGAAGTGGATGATGACATGGCCCTAGGAGGTGCTAGAGAATTAGGCCAGTGAGATTTATGTTTATAGGAGATATAGATGAGTTTATGAGAATGGCTCTCCAACAAGATATAAAGACCGTCGCAGATGCTCTTTGTCGTTCTTAGTTACAGTTTTGCATTCTGTATCATATATTGATTGATCAGACCATATAGTATTGCTTGCTTGTCAATATTGTGTGGTTCATCGTTTTGTTGCACAAGCACGGAACAAATTTGTCTATTGGTCCCCCAATAATGCCCGCCCACACATTATTCCGTGACGCGTACCAAAGCCTAATGGTACTTGAAAGTGTTTTATTTGTCACACTCTCACAGACGATTGATGTGATTGATGGCGATATATCTCAGCCTCAAGAAACAAGAAGACGAATATAAAATTTGCCTTTGTGCCCAGGGACAAAACATCAATGCGAGAAAATGAAAAGAAAAGGGATAGATGGTTTAATTTGGCCAATATGAGTAAAATATCATACGTGCTTATCAATTCAATCGTCCTTACCGTACAATGAAAGGCACTGGATAATTGTGTGACATATGCATGGTATGTGACTACAAACTTGGATGCTAATAACAACACTCATTTCTGTTATATAAAATCATTGGATGAGAATTTTGGAAATACGAATTCGAAGCTGGGAATCATCGTCAATTCATTATACTACGTAATTTCTCAATCTGAATGGTTGGTTGGCATACCTCCTTGTTGAGCTAGATAAGGGAGTTGCAGCATGCATGCTTCTTATGACCAGAATGATGTTGCAATGTGGGTCAAACGTACTGCCGTGGACCTTTATATTGTTCAATGATTTTTGTTTGAAATTGTAAATATACTTTTAACCTTATAACATTAAAATTGAGATGTGAAAATATTACTGACTTCAAAAGTAAAAAAAAACAAATAGCAATATTACGGTTTGCAGATCTGTGGCACATAGCACGGGGTTCCATGTGCTTCATCAATCAGTATGATGACCTGGAAGGTACAATATAATAATAGTTTACTTCCTCCATCGAAAACATTCATTTTCAGGCCATCTAATCCACAATTTGCACGTGGATTATACATGATAATCCTACTGTCTGTTTATAGCTGATGGTTTCGTTTCCCAACTACTACATGGGCAATCAATTAGATGCGGCTAACTAAAACAGAGCACACACCTAATAAGTCATGACTCCACGCTTGACACTACTAATCTGCATGAGAATTTCTACAAATAAGACCATGTTTGATAGGGTTTCTTTGCAACTTTCTTCGTTCAAGTAGCTAGAGAAGCTACGATTAAATGGCTTTGGATTTCTAGTAAAACCATCTTCTCTGCTCTATAGTATCTCTCATAGAGCCAGTTGTATGAGTTAGTGTTTGGTATATAGAGCTTTACCTAAAGAGGCAAAGAAGCAACGATTGAAACCCATCAATAATAAACTCTAAATGAAACAGGAGAAGTACAGTAGGAGATTTATTATCAAATTGCCAACAGATCTGACTTTAACAAATGTTCATTGATGCTTCAACTGAGGTAGCTGATTATGTGGAGGAAGATGGCGGGCTTAAAAATGATAAACCTAACAAGATGGAGGAAGAAGATATCCAAGACAATGCCCATCGAATTGGAAAGAACAATCAATCCGAAGCCAAATTAGGTAAATGAGGTTAATCTGCCCTTTTTGTTGATGTACGTACTTACTTTATGTACTGATCGATACAAATGTGCTATTCAGATCCCATTTAAATTGGCGGTCTAGCTCAAAGAAATTGTGACTATGGATCTGTAGTTTTGTCAAACGGCCTTTATTTACTAGTAGCAGCACTTACATATTTACTAGTATATTGTCCGTGCTAACACTACGGTGACGTCTAGAACAAACAAATCAACTAATGAAAGAAACACAAATTCATAAACAAATCCAGCTTCCTAATCCTTTACAAAAATGAACACCGCCTCAGTCTGCTTTTTAAATTTCGCAGTCCTCAACAAAGCAGGATGGATTTGGCTCTTAACAACTACCCGCACTGAGAACAAATTTTGAGTGTGAGGCTTAAATGTAAATAATAAATGTTTATCATAAGTATCAATAAGATACATGCTACTTTGCTATATCTAATCTAATTTAGCACAAGCCATTACTAATGTGCTGATAGTTTATTTTCCTAAATTTTGCAAGTTCAATTAGTCAAAGCAAATGTACAAATAGTTTTTTTCCCTTTTTGATATTTCACAAAAAAACAAGATTCCATACATTACATTTAAAAGAAATATAGCATACATCATACAATTTTACTTGCACAGAAAACAGGAAAAATTTAGCCATGTCATTCCTCTGTTTCCCAACTTCATTAGTTTTTTCCACACCAAACATTTCCGTGTAGAATTGAGATCTCCACCCCGCCCATCCCAATCTTATCTACAATAGCATGTCAAACTTTAAAAGGCACTTCGAAAATACAATATTACTCTAATTATGTGCTAGTTGGGACCATAACTCCCCACCACATAGCATTCGATGGGAGCATAGGTCATAACATACAGTCCAAATCCATTGTACTGGCCCTAATCCTGTCAGCTTTTTTTTACCTTCCGAGCTCTCTATTCCATCTTTGTATCTGCATCACCAGAATATCCTTGAACCATCAAATTTTGGCTAACATGAAACACTGCAATGCACAACACAATGAACAATGATTTCACATAGGCAAAGCATCGAGCACTTCATGTCCATATATGTGCTATCAGTCAGAGATGTGTAGTATAGATGGACCTTGCAGTGTGGCATGTCGTTCCTTTTCCGTGTGTAGGGAGAAGGCTGCGCCAGCTAGGAACCAATGAACCCATGAAGCAGTCGAGGTCATGCCGTCGACGATATTCAACTCCGCAGATGCCAGCGTGCCCACCCCCGAGGCTGATTGGGGCCCTGTAGATCTTCGCAGTATGTGGTCGTGGACGTCTGGAGGAGCAGCATGCTTTCTTGCCATGTTGAATGCCCCATGGGGATGGAGGGAGCCACGGTGATCCAGCTCAATTTAGCCTCAGACACCGTCGATCCGTCACGAGCCCAGCGAAGAAGGTAGCGAGGGGATCTGCATCCCTGCTCAGCAATGCCCTTGATGTAGGGAGCTCCAGCCGCCACCTTTAGGGCGCGGCTGATGCGGCGAAGGGCTGGGATGCGGTGGGGCACTGGCACTGGGACCCATCGCGTGGGCCACCGTGCTGGTCATGGCGCTAGTGGAGAGGCAGCGAAGGAGGGCGTGTGGCCGGACATGGGCCACCAGTGGCGCAGTGCCATTCCCCACGCCAGCTCCCTCTGCACGCCGCGCCCATCCCGTAGCCTAGAAGCGCCAAGGCTCCACGCGACAAACCCTGGCCACGTGTCCCCGCCCCCGAGGACCCCGATGCTCCTGCAGTCCACGCCCAGCGTTCACGATGGTCCAGCAGCCGATGTTTCGAGCGTTTGTTTTTTCAGAAAAAGGGAAAAAGAATGTGGGAGGTGAGAATTGAACCGAGAGGGTGGGCGTAAGATGGAGTCGTGAGGAGCAGGTGTAGGAGGCGGGAGGGATGAGGAGGATGATACCCACAATCACTATCGAAATGGTGGAATTCTTATAGTGTTTTTAAGTAGTAATAAAACACTACTACTAGTCATAGTACATGTGAATCTCACTAGAAGGCATTTGATAAGGAAAATATATACTAAATTTTGAATGCCAAAACACTAGGAGAACCCCACTTCACTAGGAGAGATTTAATATTCTGGTTATGAATCTTGACCATTCTATTTGAGTGAGTAAAGAGAGAGAAAACTTAGAAACAATCTGGACAGTTTATTTCTAAGGTGTTGTTTTTCTAGGTACAATTTTTCTGGTGGAGAGATAGTGGCTATCTCAGCCAGGGATGTTTTGTAGGGTGGGTTTAACAATGAAAGTGGTGGTGCATTAGTAGGGTAGATTATTAATAAAAATAATGGTGTATTAGTAGGGTAGATTCAAGTACAATTTACTAAATGACAAACTGTTAATTAGATGTCAAGAATGGGCAAAATGCAGAGCAGACAGCCCAGCAAGGAGCGAGCGATGCAAGTGACAGAATGGAGGAAGAGCTCATCCGGCAAGAAATCGATCAAGGCGGCGGCAACAAGAACGATACCATCATCGAGCCTGGTTCGTGTTGCTTCCAGTAACAATTATATATTTTCTATTCTAGCTAACTCATCGTATGATGACGAGTAAATCATTATTGCCTCACAGCTACGGCGCCACGCATGCCAATCTGCGACCTCTCCAATCCCAGGTACGACATCTGCGAGATCTCCGGCGACGCACGAACCATGGGAGCCAACCGCACCGTTCTCTACGTGCCGCCTGTCGGCGAGCTCGGCGCGGACAGCCAGGAATGGAGCATCCGTGACCAGTCTCGCAAGTACCTGGAGTACATCAACAAGGTCACGGTGAAGTCTTTGAACGCTTCCCAGGCGGCGCCAGAGTGCACCTCCCGGCACGCCGTCCCGGCGCTGGTGTTCGCGATGAATGGGCTCACGTCCAACCCATGGCACGACTTCAGCGATGTGCTCATCCCGCTCTTCATCACCACGCGTGCCTTGGAGGGAGAGGTGCAGTTCCTCGTCTCCGATATCCAGTCGTGGTTTGTGGATAAGTACAGGCTCATTCTCAAGAACCTCTCTCGCTACGACATTGTCGACTTCAACCGAGACCGCGGCGTCCGGTGCTACCCGCACGTCACCGTCGGCCTCCGTGGCCACCGCGACCTGGGCATCGACCCTGCACGCGCCCCGCGGAACTACACCATGCTCGACTTCCGCCTCTACATCCGTGAAATCTACGGGTTGCCACCCGCAGGCGTCAGCATCCCGTATAAGGAGGCGAACAGCAACGCGGCTACTGCTGCCTCCGGCGCCGCACAGCAGCAGCAGCAGCGGAAGCCACGGCTGATGCTTATCAACCGTGGCAGGACGAGGAAGTTCGTCAACTTCCCGGAGATCGTCGCAGCTGTTCAGAAGGCTGGGTTCGAGGTTATCCCGATCGAGCCGCGCAGGGACCTCGGCGTGGAGGAGTTCTCCCGGGTCGTGGACTCGTGCGACGTGCTCATGGGCGCGCACGGGGCCGGGCTCACCAACTTCTTCTTCCTCCGTACCAACGCGGTGATGCTGCAGGTGGTGCCGTGGGGGCATATGGAGCACCCATCCATGGTGTTCTACGGTGGGCCGGCCAAGGAGATGCGGTTGCGAGACATCGAGTACAGCATCGCGGACGTGGAAAGCACGCTCTACGACAAGTACGGCAAGGACAACCCGGTGGTTAGCGACCCGGAGTCCATACACAGGCATGGGTGGCAGTTTGGGATGAGGTATTACTGGATAGAGCAGGACATCAGGCTCAACGTCACAAGGTTTGCTCCCACGCTGCAGCAGGTGCTTCGGATGCTCAGGGAATAGGCGAAAATTAAAGGCACCATTTATATTACATTACATTTATCATTCATGCTTAGAGATGTCAGGTGTATGGGATCAACCTTTTTTTAAATTACATTGTTGGCTTGTTTTTTTCTAGATTGAAATATTTTTAAAGATCAAATTTAGCACTTAAATATATTCATAACAAGAGAGATTGGGAACCTGAACTACACATGTTAGGAACGTTACCACTCATTGTTAGCATAGTTCTAAGCACTCAATGTTACTTGCGAAAGATATGGAGACCTTGAACAAAATAGTGAAGGAGCGCTCAATCTTTTTTCATTTGTTATTGGTGATCTGTGATCATTGTTGGCTTTGTTTTTCTAGATTGATATTTTTGTAAAGCTCAAATTAAGCACTAGAATCTACAATAGGCACTGGAACTAAGAGATGAACTTTGTGGCTCTGGAATGCTTGGACAGATCACAGATGTTCTATAGTATCTAGGTGCCTTTGGAGGAGGAGGTGGCAAATAACTACTGTGATAATTACTATAATTGTGGGCAAAGGGACTGTGAATAAATTCACAATTGAAATTCAATACCTGATAAAACTGAACATGGGACTGACAGGTTAAGATGTTGGCTCCAAATGAATTTATGTTTGTGATACCATGAGGCAATGATATGGAATTTCTCACTCAAAAGAATCCAAGTGCAAAATACCAGATATGTTAGTTTTTGTGGAGAAATCTGATCTGTTGGTGGGATGTTTTTTTAGAGGTCACCAAGTGGACGAAATATCCCCACCTGAATTTCATTACCACAGATGCCGGCAAAAGCCCATGATGGTAGATACAAGCCTGGGTCATATCCCTAGAGTTACAAAGCAAGAAAGTTGAGAAAATAACACAACCACCGACACCACATGCAGAGAGGAACATCCAACACCGTCAACCAAAGGGAGAATTAACAAAGCAACATCTCCAAGATGGGTACATGTCGATGGCCACCAAACATTGCACCACCAAGAGGCTAAGCTTCGAGTGACTCTATTCCACAGACAATTGTAGGGCGCCGAGTCCTGAAGGACAAATGATAGCCGTGATGTACATCTTCAATGGAGTACATCAGGGATCCAATTGCGTTCCACCTACGCCCCTAGAGGGGAGGAAGCCTCAACGGTTGGAGGACTGACTATGGAGAATGAGGAGAAAAAGGAGAGGGGATCATGGTCTTGTTAACCTGGCATATGGTGAGAAGATGCAACCAAGGATCATGGAGGACACTGAGGCAAAGACAAATAGTAGTAGGCACCATCTAGCGACCAAGATGTGCACCCTGAGAGGTTGTGGCAAATCTGAGGAGTCCCTCCACAGCGACGACAATAAGTAGGACACGACGTCATCGCCATCCTGGTATTACCGAGAAAGGTTTTCACTGGAGGCATGTAGCAATTATAGGGTGGAGGAGGCTAGAACACGGCACCTCCAAGGAGGTCTGTAGCTCCCGAGGGCATCGTCATCGATAGCACCAATGAATCAGGCATAGCTTTCGCCTAAGGCTCCTCTTGATCCTTGAACTGAGCTATTGCCATTTTAGACTAGAAGACAACCTTCAGCTTGACGTTGTTAAGCGGCCGAGCATGGCGTGTTACCACGCACCGCCATTGCTGGAACCCTTGACGGCTCGTCCCGAGCAACAGGTCATGCCACCAAAGGCCACAAAGTCCCTGAACAGCAGCCTTGGGCAGAGCCACATGGACGACAGCTCAAGCATGGTCATGCGAGCCGACCAAGGGACCTCTACGCCGTACCTAGAGCTATGCTCGGTGCCCAGTTAAGCACATGGCGTGCTCCATGTAGCTCCACGTGCTCAAGTTCTTTGTTCAACCATTATTTCAGAGTTTTTATTGGTTTTCAAAATAAAACTCAGAGATTCCATTGTATGACACTCTCAAGTCTCTCAATATATATGGTATTTATAGATCCTCACCGAGGCAATCATAATATTATGTCTTTCCCTTCCTATATCTAAGGCTTATGTGGAGCTCATAGGCGTGAAGATAGCATGAAATAGCATACTTGCATTGCATATATTGTAAAGTCAAACCTTGGATCCAAAAAGAGTTGAGTCATACAATCAAATCAAGATATGCATGTGTGTGAAATATGGTGGATACATATATGGTGGCTAACCTAATTCTACTATGCTCCTTAAAAACTTTTGAAACTTAGAAATAATTGGAAGAGAATATGGGCTATCTTATTCATCTCTTTTTTTAGGTGGGCATCTAAGTATCCATTGTTTTAAATATCTTAGACACTTGTCTATTTTTTAATACTTTTTCTTTATGAATTACTTTTGCATAGCCCATACCTCTTCTCTACAATAAAATTTTTGAGAGATAGTAACAAGAACTTAGAGCATTTATTTGGTGAATGGAAAACCTATTAAACATGTTTTTGGTGTTCACCCCTAGTGTAGGAGTAAAATTCGAGGCCTATCTGGCATAGGAATAGTCGCCAGCTTCATCAGGCGCCAAGTACAACCTCTTCAGGAGAGGGTGCACTACGGTTTCGAATACATCAGGTTAGAAGATCCTAACCGGATGTCCAAGGATGAGCTTTCTGAGGAGGAAATCCTAGAGAGGCTCCAAAGTATTCTAAAGGACGTCAGCGTCATTCCAATTCAGTTCGAGGAAAGAGATGCCGACAACTAGCCAGCTGTTGTAAGTGTAATTTTATATATCTTCACTTATTCTATAATTGATCTGCATGCTATATAACCCGGCTGAAGATGCAGGCGAAGTTGAGACAGCGGAACATGTAGACAGTTCTGTCAAGTAGCCTAGCACAGGAGAAAGTACCCAGGGCCTGAAGAGGACCTTGGACACAAAGACTACTACTGCTAGCGCAGCTCCACCCAAGAGACCTTGCCGCGTGTGCACAATAAAAACTGGTACCATGCTCTTAGGTGAGCATTCCCTTGCATCCGTCAATTTGCCTGAGTATTGTTTTAGTACTAAGTTTAAAAGTCGTAAATAGCAGAGGATCAACATGTAGAACTCCTCGTGGATGACAAAGAAGAGGAAGAACAGCCCTTGTTCGGCTTCGATGAGTCTTGTTACTTAGTATAATCTATCAATGAACAATATAGAGACTGCTTACTGCTAATCTTTTGGATGTTTTAACTCAGTAGTACCAAGACACCATCCCAAGGGGAGGGAGGAGCAGTCGGGCAGATGCCACCAATACTGAAACAACCGGGTACCAAAATAGTATCGGGTTCTTTGAGCGCACTAGGAGCAATACCAGACGCCAAAACAACCGAGTACCAAAATAGTACTAGGTTCTTTGAGCACGCTAGGAGTGATACCCAGCAATGGATGGATGACTAGCCTTGTTGTCTGACAAAGGAGTGCATCCAAGTAAAAAACTAGCAATATACTTAAAGTTTTCTGTAAGTGTTTTCAAGAATTGTCAAATTATTAGGATTTTGGTCATGCAGGACTCCAAAGACGCCGAGCCCCTAGACTAGCACACCTGGTGATTAGGTGTTGCAAGATCCACAGAGGACCGAGCCCCAAGACTTAGAGCTCACTGAGAGTCAGTAGCTTGAAGCTGTACACGGAGCCAATACTAGCGCAATGGGGCTCACCGGGATGGATGAAAACCCAGTCGACTAGTCGAGTGCCCCTCCACCTGTAGCGCTAGTAGAAAAGGTTTTACAAGCTGATCCCTAGAACTTGTAGCTGATTGCCACTCAGGTGGTGAAGGAGTTCAATCCCAGCCACCAGTTGACCAAGCTCATGTCATCCTAGGCTGGCTTCATGGCAGGGGTGATGACTTTTGATGAGAAATTCAAGGTAAATATCCGACCAAATCTGTAGTATATGTGTATCTGAATATCTTATTCAGCTTATAAATATATATCTATTGAATAGGCCTATAGACAATGCATGGCAGGAAAATTCATTGCCTACACCCAAGAAGTTGAAGACTAGCTTAATGCTAAAATTACTCGTCTAAAGGAAGAGCGTAGCAAGAAGGAAGCTAAGCGGGCCATAGAACGTCAGAACCATGAACAGACGACGCATACCGTGCGAGCCTAGATCGGGTACTCAGAGAAGGAGAAGGGTAAATTTGTTGAAGACCTAAACACCATGAGCAGGCAAGCCGAGCTCCTTGAAAATAAATAGAAAGGTATGCCCCCACTCAATATTCTTGTTGTCTCAGAGATAACTCTCAGTAGTTTTAACTTCTTGAACAATGATTTTACTTCCTTATAGTCGAGTAGGATGAAACTAATTGGTTGAGAAGTGATCTTCAAGCCATGAATGACACTCTGAGGAGCAAGCACAATGAGCTTGAAGAGGTAACTGAATGGACGAGTGAAAAACTTGCCCGAGCTAAGTTGATTAGACGTAGTGCTGATCAAGACGTTGTGTAGCCTCTAAAATCAGTAAAGGACCAGACCACCGAGCTTGAAGCTACCCAGAAGGAGAACAGTGACTTGTGGAGTGCTATGCAACACGTTGCCAATCTCATCGAGTTCTAGAAGACACTGGGAAGTCTTGGGTTTAATTCTTTCTAGTGATACTAGAGCGCTTCAACAAGTATGTACATACGGCTACCAAGGCATGCGTCCGCTTGGTCCTAGCACAAATCCAAGTGCTTTGGCCAACTGTTCCTCTAGAAAAGCTCATAGAAAAATTGAAGACAAGGAGTTGTTCAAGCCATGGAAGAAGCTGAGGACGCGATGGACAACTTGGCTAGCGATATTGCAAGCCAACTTGACCTGACAGGAGGCCAGCTAGTTGATTAGCCCTCGTAGCAACACAGTAGAGTCATAGGACTTTGAAAAACCATTGTAATATTGGTTACTAGATGTAGAAAACAATGCTCTTTAATATATATTTAGGCTGGTAAAACTTAGCCTATTTTATAAATATGGATATAATCGTCTTGATTGTCTTAAGATGAAATATCCGAGTAGTCGTGTAGTCAAGATAGGGCCACGTAATAACTAACCTTAAGTGCAAGAAAGCACTTTATCATATAAGGTGACTATAGAAGTGTCTTCCTTAAGGCTCACATGCCAAAAGAGCAAGTTAGTCACCTTCTTCCGAGATAATCTATTATGGGCTTGGCATAAATTTAGCATAAAAGCTAAGTGTCGTATGTTTTGCAATAATAAAAACTTAGTCATAGGATGTGAGCCGACTGATTGACATAGATGGCATATCCTAGATTCATAGAGATACATACCAGCATGTTTAGCCAGTGATTCATTGAACAAAACGACTTATTTTGAGCTGGAGATGTAAATCGGCACTAATAGTCGGATGTCTCTCATCTGGGTAAGAATATTACCTAGGATAGACTCAAAGCAACCAATAAGTTGCCTTGATAGTTTCAAAGTAAGAGCAATCTTGACTCGAATAGTTAATATTTATTATTATTGTGTATGAAGAACCATAGATTACATCAACTTTGAAAATGTAAAAAAGAAAATAACTAACACCTAGAATATAACTTTAGGCATATAATCTGCGAAGCTGATCAATGTGCTAGGTGTTCTTGACTGGTACTCCATTTTTAGTCATTAACTCAAACAACCCTGGCCATGTGACCTTAGAAATGATGAAAGGACCCTCCCATGGGCTAAGCAGTTTGTGTCGGCCATCTGTCTTTTGTATACGTCGTAAGACTAGATCGCCGACTTGGAAAGTATGAGGCTAGACACTTTTATTGTAATAACACCATAAACCCTGAAGATATCAAGTAGACTACAGGGTAGCCTTAACTCGAACTTCTTCTAGGCCATCTAACTCAAGTCTCCAAGTGTGTTTAGCTTTGCCTTCATCATACTGCTCTATCCTTGGAGATGTTCAAATCAAATCAGCTGGTAACATAGCTTTAGAGCATATATCAGGAAGAAAGGGGAATACCTTGTTGCCTTGCTAACTTGGGTGCGTAGCCCCTAAACTGTTTGGGCAACTAATCTATCCACTTGGAGCCATGGTCTTTAAGATCTTCGTATAACCTTAGCTTGAGTTCGGCTAATATGAGACCATTGGCTCTCTTAACCTGGCCGTTAGCCTGTGGATGAGCTACGAAAGCATCGATGCTTATACCACAATCCTGTGCCCAACACTTGAACTAAATGGTCTTGGCTACACTGTACTTGACGAGTGGTTTATACTCAGTCCACTTGGTAAACTTGTCAATGGCCACGTAGATGTACTTGAAACCACCCTTAGCTCTCTTGAGAGGTCCCACTAGATTCAATCCCCAGCATGAAAAAGGCTAGGCTAGCAGAATACATATGAGATTATGTGCTTGAACGTGAGCTTGTCTTGCGAACATCTGACAGCCTTTGCAATGCCTAACTAGGTCTTCAGCATATTTTAGGGCAGTTGGCCAATAGAACCTAGATTAGAAAGCTTTCCCAACTAAAGTCCTAGATATGACATGATTACCACAACAGTCGGAGTGAATTTCATCGAGTAACTCCTTGCCTTATTCTGTGGTGATACACTTTAGCAAGACGCCGGAGGACGCACCACATCGATAGAGCTGATTGCTAACTAAGACATAATTCTTGCTTCTACGGACGATTGGGGCAGTTTCTCCCTTGTCTGCTGGTAGCTTGTGCTCTTTGATGTAATCAATGAAAACTTGAGTCTAGGATAAGACGATGGCTAATACCTGAGCACCAGGTGCAAGAGTATTAGAGGTGACATGTTTGGGTTGCTTGATGGATAGAGAAGTCAACTCAACGAATATGCCGGGTGGCACCTATGCCCTGTCGGATCCAAGTTTCACCAGAACGTCTGCGGCTATGTTAAGTCATGCACTACATGAAGTATCTCTAAACCTTCAAAATGTTTCTCTAGCTTGCATACCTCTCCATGGTTTCTTTGGTGAAGTCCAAATCTTTATTGACTTGATTGATGACCACATCCGAATCCCCATAAACGAGTAGGCACTTAATACCGAGTGAAGCTGCTATAAGAAGACCATGGATGAGGGCTTCATACTTTACTTCGTTGTTGGCAGCCGGTTAGAGAATTTGGAGAATATATTTGACTTGCTTCCTATCTAGAGAAATAAGGAGGACACTAGCACCTAATGCACCTAGCTTGAGGGATTTGTCAAAATACATCTTCCAATGGTTAAGTATAGCATCATTCATAGGCTACTAGATTTATGTCCACTCAGCTATAAAGTCAGCAAGTGCTTGTGACTTAATAGCCTTATGTAGGGTGAACTCAATGTTATGAGCCCCAAGCTCGACTGCCCATTTGGATATACGTCTTGTAGCATCACAGTTGTGTAGAATGTCACCGAGTGGGAAATCGGTAACCACCATAATCTTATGTCCATCAAAATAGTGTCTGAGCTTGTGGGAGGTGATCAGGATGGTGTAAACTATCTTCTAAACATGTGGGTACTGGATTTTGGAATCTGACAGAACCTCATTGATATAATAAATTGGTCACTGTACTTTGAATACATGGCCTTCTTCCTCTGTTTCAACGATGATCGCCACACTCACCACCGTAGTCATTGAAGAAGTGCATTAGGCCATGAGCTTCTCGAATGCATCATTAGCCTCATTAGTCCACTCGAATTTACCCACCTTCTTAAAAAGTTTGAAGAAAGGAAGTCCTTTTCCTCCAAGCCTTGAGATGAATCGGTTGAGGGCTGCCATATACCCTATCAGCTTTTGGACATCCTTGATGCAATGAGGAGGACCCATCTCTGTCATTGCATGGATTTGCTTTCTGCTAGCCTCGATGCCACGATAACTGACTAAGAATCTAAGGAGCCGTACAAAAGGTACACCGAAGACACACTTGTTTGGGTTGAGCTTCCACTGCCACTCGCGTAGGTTTTTGAAAGTCTCTTTTAAGCTGTCAATTAGTGTAGCTAAATCGTAGGTCTTGACCACCACATCATCAACATAGGCCTCTGCATTATGACTGATCTGCTCATTTAGACAAGCTTGAATTGCACGCTAATATGTAGCACTAGCATTCTTGAGTCCAAACGATATAGTCATGTAGCAGCAAGCACCAACAGACTGATAAAAGATGTTTTGCTTTGGTCTTCCATGCGAAGCGCAATCTGATGATACCCTGAATAGCAATCAAGAAAAGACAGAAGAGCTGACCTAGCCATCGAATCAATGTGGACATTAATTAACGCAATTGCTAAATAGCAACGGCGCTAAAAATGCATGGTAATAAATTAACATATCTCTAAATACTAGTCACCTTTTATATTTACCTATACTTCTTAGCATGGAACTAGGTTGTCATCCCTAATGAATAAAGCTTAGAAGTATATAAGTGGCACTATAATTTTATATGATTAGGCACAAATATAAATGATATAAAGATATGATCAATTAAGAATAAGAACAATTAAGAACATCTGCAAGCGGACAGATAATTATACCATTGTAGCATTTTATCTAGAGTATTACCAGGTTGTCATTTATAATTTTACCACTGGGAAGGTCTAGCTAAACTTCTATCTAGAGTATTAATAAACTTTATATTCATGATAAAGAGAGTAAACTAATGTTATGCACTCTTACTCAATAACAAGGATAAGTCACATGATAAAAGATATATATGATAAGTAACGATCAGTCCTCATAAATAAATAAGTAGATACACTCCAAGCTCCCTAACTATTACTAATAACGTAATCCAATCAGAATATTAGAGGAATAATTCCTAAGTATTCAAGTTACATGTCAAGCTACTACAACTAATAATCATCGTCAAGTAATACTACCATGTGTCCCAACCACAATGGAGCCATGAACAGGAGAAGTTGAGTTTAGAAATCTCCGATATACGAATATATCCTTAACCAGACAATGCTTCTCTACCAATAATCCACTGCACAGGGGGAGGACTACAGAGGACTCAATGGGCCTATAAAAGTCACACCCATGATCTACCACATGACCCTGAACAACTGGAGGCATCCACAGATATGCAAAGCATCTAAGCACCACGCTTACATAATGCATATCACTTATCTTATGGCCAAATAGACGAGCGCTATACGTCCATATCATCGAACTAAATAGCAACCTAACTATACAAGAATTGAAGTAGATAATGAACGATGCATTTAAGAATGTAATAAAGATGAAGAATAATGTTGACATTGCAATACTTATGCAAAGACAGAATTACAATAAGAGCGGAGAACTAGAACATTACTAAAACTCCATGCTCACCAATGATCGGGAATCCAAGCTAGGTTGACTTAGCTTGACTTCCTCTAGACCTGATCTAACTATGCTAAAGCTATGAACTAGAGCAACTCCGATAATCTAGGGTTTTTGGCTCTAGATGAACTGATCTTCAAATGACTTATGCCTTCAGGGGGTCTGCCCTTGTATTTATACCCTGGTGGGACGCACGCGAGCTATTGGATAAAACTGACTTCACGTAGGGCTAGGATTGATCCTCAAGGTTGGTAGAAGAATACTCTAGAAGCCCGTAGAAGGGGAGAAGGGGGTGGCCCCCCTGGCCAGCCGGCCCCACCTAGCAGGCACTCGGCCTCCGCTTCGCTCCGGTGTCTTCTGGGGTCTTCTATAATATACTAGTATTTATTTCATGGTGAAATTCCAAAAATTCTTTTAATAATTAGGTATCTCTCTCCACTTTTCTGCATAACTCCCTGCAAACATTAAAATTCAACAAAGCTCATGGAATTCATCAGATAACACCCTAGTCTTCTATGTTTTTATGTATTTTGATCATTCTCATGTTTATTTCACTATATATTATTGACGTTAACGATCGTCAACAAAAATCACCAAGCTTACCCTTTCCTAGTCCCTTAGCAAAGCCTAATTAGATAAACTTGGATCATGAGTTACTACAATGCTTTCATGCCTTAAAAGTACACATGCTTTCAAACAAAAATTTTCCTCCGGATTAAACAAAACTGCTCTAACTTTCAAACTCACCCATATTACCTTCAACTATGGAGCTACTTAGCCTTTACTTGAGTCTTGAGCAATTGAAAGACAGAACAATTAAGTCAAGCACTATGTCTCAAGCTCTTCGCTTAACCGATATTCTCGAGTTTTTGTAAGTTTTCAAAATAAAACTCAAAGCTTTCATTTTATGACACTCTCAAATCTCTCAATATATGTGGTATTTGTGGATCCTTACCAAGGCATTAACAAAGTTATGCCTTTCTCTCCCTACAACTAAGGATTATAGTGGAGCTCATAGGAGTGGCAAAACAAGGAAAAACATACTTGTAATTCATATATTGTAAAGTCAAACAATGAATCCAAAGAGAGTTAAGTCATACAATCAAATCAAGATGTGCATGTGTATGGAATATGGTGGACAGGTGTATATAGGGTGTCTAATTCTAATTCTACATTTGCTCTTTTGAAGACATTTCTCTCATTTGGATTTGAAAATAATTACAGGAAAACATGGGCTATCTTTATTTTCTCTTCTTCTTTTTTTTCAGGTGGGCTTTTGCCCCTAATTCTACTTCGGACACTTGCCCATTTTTTTCTCTTTTTTTTCTTTCTTTTTTATAGCCACATGCCTTTTCTTTCTACATACAAAATATTTGAGAGAGATTGCAACAAGAAATTAGAGCATTTATTTGGGGGTTGTCCTATACGTTAAATTTTTGGGTGTTCTCTCCATGTGTAGGAGAAAAACATTTTAAGGTGGATTTGAGTGGAGAATGATTACGCCTACTCCCAGTGTAGGAATAGTTCATATGTGGGTGGTGTGTACGTGATCTTGATTTTAAAAGCATGACAAACCTCTCATAAGGTATACAACAAAGCTCAACTAAACTCAATGCAAAACAAGCAGCATATATGAGCAAAGGTTTTCCTCATCTAAAATATATATTACATCTAGCTTTAGTAGGAATTTAAGTTTTGTCATACAAGAGCTCATCATAATTTTAAATTTTTAAAAGATAAATCTCCAGAACTTAGTATTGCTAGGAACAAGATAAATAGTAGCTCAGACTTTCTCATATCATATCCTTTAATCACCTAGACTTAGATCAGGCATATACTACCCACAAGTTTCAGGTTCAAAGTGAATTCTTATATCGAGATAGTAATATCCAAAACTCAGGAGAATTCAAGGTTGAAAACCAGGCACTTGAAAGGAATTAAGGCAGAGCAAATATTCATCATCTCCAATGCAAAATTTTTATCTTTATCTTTTTATTTGACTCCAAACTAGATAGAAATATAAACTTTAATTCTCTATGATCACACCTTAATATAATTAAGACTTACTAAGATAGGCACATTTATTTAGTTTTAGTTGTTATGTATCTTTTTATTTCTTTTTAACTAATAGACTTGAAAAATAATAATAAGACTGTAGATACTTAGCTAGATAAGCGGGGAATGCTCCTCCCCCAAGCTAGATGTTACTGTGGTCGGTTATTGAATGAACTGTATAGCAAGTTCGTCAGCAGCAACTGGTTGCCACTAAGCAGACTCTTTCTTTAGTCATAGTATTGTCCTGCAAAATTTATATTCCAACAAGAACACCAAAAACTCGAAGCTTGGATTATACAAGGGGTTAGCAGTCAGCTAAACGAGCAATTAATTATTCTTATGAATTTATTTAACTTGATATAGTTTAGCATGGATTATTCTATCTTCTTCTCTCTTTTTTAGGATTTTTATTTTATGATGCAATTAAGTAATAACAAATGACATGCATGCATATTTATTTTTATGCTACCACAGTAAATATTCCAATAGGGAATTACCACAAGTTTATTCACATGGGGCTTTAGTACTTTTAATAATGCATAAGTAAGAGCAATAAGGATTTTTTTTCTATGTGCAATAAAGTAAATATATATTTGTTTTCTTAATGTGCAACAATATTGAATATGATAGAGTATATATATATATATTTTAATATGATGATGGCAAGTATGCAATAAAGTCTTTTTAATATTTTTTTAATAATGAAAGATGTATGAAATGAATTTAACTAACAAATATATTTAGATAACTACCATTATTACCTTATAGCAAGGGTGCAGCATTTAAAGTCTACTGACAGGACTGGGAAGGAGAGAGCACTTACTTATCGGTTGCATCATCTGATCCTGATGGCGGTTCAGATGCCTGCTCTTCTTGCGGTGTTGCATGTAACACCCTAGGTGTTTGTCTTCCACATTTGCACTTGCATTTCATAAGGAGGAGCATCATTCATCTCATTTATGCCTTTGTTTGAACTGCAACATGAGTATGCAACATACTCAAATATGCTTGTTTCATAATTGTTGGCTTATAAAATGTGGTTGGTGCAATATGTAGATGTAACATGAGAGTATCATACATTGAAACATAGCAATGTAGTTAGTATAGCATGACAAGTTAATTGTTGCAACAAAGGCTTGAAACATATGCAACATGGTAGTAAAACAAATTAAGGGAATTGTTTGTTTTACTTATTTCAACCTATGTGACACTTGGAAATGTGTGTAGCAAATGTGTGGAGTGGTTAATTATGTCCTAATACACCTTAACTACACTTAGGATAATTAGTGGAACAATGTTCATGTTGACCAAAATGACCAAATTGTCCTCCTAAGTGTTGTTGACTAGGTGTTGACCTCTAGAGTACTTTTGTTTGACTATTTAAAAAGTCTAACCTAGAGGCCATGCATGGAACTGCCACCTAAACAAAGTTGTAGAGAATTTTATAGAGAACAAAAGTTGTAAAGGTGCCAACTCATGAAAATGTGCATAATATTCTCAAAAATGCCCCACAAGACTGAAATCCACTGCTGCTCCTACCCCTGAAATTTTTCTAAGTCATGTAACTGGTTTTCAGTTTCATCTACATGACTTTGGGAGCTTGTAGTTTGTAATCCATGCCAAACCAGCTCGAGCTCCTATTAACAAACTTGTAGACCTCATGTCCCTCTACAATTTTGTTAATTATGGTTCTCATGAAATTGGCCTAGATTGGGAGCTCTAGGGCATCGAAGTTCATCTATCAGTCACCTCTATCGCGCTCCGATTCAGTACATTCAGAAAGTTCAGTCGAACGTCATGGCTGACCAACGCCAGACTCTAGCCACCGCATGGCTCGCCCGTGCACACGTAGAGCGCCATGGTGTCACTCTCGTTTGTGTGAAGAAGCAAAACACTGAGCCACGCTGCCCTCTGCCTCCCTATTCCACTCCGCCCTCCCTATTCTTCTCCACTGAGCGAGAGTGGCAACCGGAGGAGAAACCGCGACTGCCACCGAGAAATCCATCGCATCCGAGCACCATTGTTCGATTCCTCGAAGCAGTAGCAGCACCTTGAGCTCCTCTACGTCCCTGACTCACCATGCAACCCTTCTAGCCTCAGGTAGAGATCACCGAGCTCACGGCTCTGCCGTGGCCGCCATTGGTGCCGCTTGAGTTGAGCTCGCACGTGGCCGTGTGTAACACCTCTGGGTGTTAAGCATGCATTCACATCCTAAATCATGAGCATTTGCATTTCATGCATGATCATCATCACATGTAAATTAAGTTAGAAGTTATTTAAAACTGTGATAATCATGTTTGAGCTCTGAGTTTGGTAAAAATCCTAGGAAAAAGTGGTAAAAATTTGTGGAGCTATAACTTTAAATAACTTAGAAATAATTAACATGATTTTTAGAGCAAGTTTAGTATTCAAAATCTTCCCAAATTGTGCTTCTAAAAATATTTCAGAAAATTTAGATTTCATTTAAAAATTTGACTTTAAATCCCTAATTCAAAATCTGTTTAGAATTTTGAAAAGTGCCCTAAATGAAAGTTGTAGAGAATAAAATTTTGAACAACTTTTGTTTTGGGGGCAATTTGTGAAAATGTCTTTTTCATCTTCAAAATTTGAATTTGAATCAAATAATAAAATCTGGAATTCTATTTAGAAAAAGAAAAAAAACGGTTTCTTACCTTAACGGGCCGCCGCCCCACTTCCGGCCCAGCGGCCGAAGCCGGCCCGCGCCCGCGCCGTGTCTGCGCCTGCCTCCGTCCGCCCGCGCGCGCGCTCGACGTCGTGGCGCCGCGGCAGACACCGGCCGCCGCGTGGCCGTACATCGCTCACACCGCGCGCCACACGCCCTCCGGTGGCCCCCGCTACCCGCGCTTACCCCCGCCAGAGCCGCCTCCTCCCCCTCCACTCGCTCATTCCTCCTCTCTTCGCCTCACAGCAGCGCTCCAGCAGCAGCCGGGCGGCCACCATACCATTGTCGGCTCTCGAGCTCCGCCACCGCCGTTGCCGCCGCCCCGACTCACCGCCACAGCCTCCGTCTTCCCTCCTCGCTTCGTCTTCTCAACGCGCGTCCCGTGCTCACCACTACCCGCGAGGATTCGGCCTCTAAGCCACGGTAATGGCTCGCCGGAGTTCCGGCCGAGCTCACCGGAGTGAACCGCTCCGTGGACTTCACCCCTCCATCCTCCTTCTCGCTCACTTCTCGAGCGCACGAGCACCGCATTCGCGCGGTGAAGCTCGCATACCACACCGCGTGGCCCCTCTCGGTCGATGTTGGCCGGCCGACGGCAGGCCGAGCCACCGCGCCGCCATGCACGCCGGCGAGCTCGATGCCGAGCTCGTCTGGCCACATGCGAGGCACCCTCGGTTTCGCCTCTCCGCGGGGAAGCCGCTGGTGGTGACCTCACCGCCAGCGAGCTCACCGGCGGCGAGAACCGCGCAGTCAGCGCTTCCCTCTCCTCCGTGTGGCTGACATGTGGGGTCACGGGCCCACCTGTCTGCCTCCTCTCGCGCTCACGTGTGCACTACACCGGGTGCATCCAGCATTTTCAGCGGCTGCAGTTAAATGGATTTTTGAAAATGATTTTTTAGAAATTGTTAAAAGGGTTTCTAAAATCCATAACTTGCTCATTTTAGCTCCAAAAATATTGCATGTCAAGATTTAAATACTTTGCTGTAGAGTTTTTATTTAATCACTAAAACTGCTGTTTTCTTGTTAAATATGTAGTAAATCACAGAAAGCTCAAAAAAATATGGTTCCACTTGCTATAATTTTCTTTTGTGATGTACTTGCTAGGAAAAATATATGCCATTCATGTTCTGTGGAAAAATCTTGAGTTGTAGTACAAGTGTTTAATATTGCTAATAATTGTTATTTTTGCTAGAGAGAAAAATATGAATAAAACATGCATGTAATAATTTTTATATGGTGATTGTTTATTGTGAAGAATGTAGGAAAAATGTTAAATCTGTTGTTTGATACTTTTCGTAGTATAAAGTATTTTTATGCTCATTTTTAGGCCCTAGCTTGTTATTTTTGGATAGACAGTTCTAGTAATTCAAATGCAATGAAATTTTTGTGGTATGCTAGATTAGATGATACAAAGGTACTGTAATTTTCTCAAATTTTTCTGTGCAACTAAAATAGGTGTTGCTGTTCAAACCTAGTTGCAATTAGGGTTTTATTTAACCTTGTTAATGCATGACTAGTAAATAAGATTTGCTTTGGTGTATCTTTGAAGCATTTAATAAAATATGCTGGCTTAGCATGGTAGTGGTAGAAGAGAATGCAGTTGATGACATATGCTTGTAGTCTGTATTCCTGGATGATGTTGACTACCTTGTAGAAGAAATGTATTCCTACTTTATGAAATAAAGTGAACCTAATTATCTGCATTTCATTCATCATGACCATTACATGTCATTTTCGCAATGCACCTAGGCATAAGTAACGTCGGTAGCAGTTCCCGAGGAGCCGGAAGAGCAGCCCGAGGAGCAGAAAGTGCCCGAAGCCGACGAGGAGGTCGGTGAGGATCTTCCGGAGTGCCTAGACCACCGTCCGAGCTCTTTTGAGAGAGGCAAGCCCCGGAGCATTTCTCTCCCCCGGTTTGCAAATATTTTATTAATGCTTTACTTTAACTGCTGCATTATATTTAGGAGTTGTTTGCAACTGTTACTGCATTATACCTTGTCTACTCCGTTCTACCCTATCCTTGTCACCCTGTTATCCGCAGTCAAGTAATTGCTTAGCTTGCTTAGACCGGTAGAAGTCGGGTGATTTCCTGTCACCTGCGAGCTATAGGTGTTTACCTGGATCTGCTTGAGAAAAGATGTCGTTAGGAAATAACTAAGTGTTAATGTGAAATCGAGACCGGACGGAAACTTGCAGGGTTTCAGAATGTAGTGTTTTCCGTCTGTGTCGATTAAGGACCGACCGTTGTAGGGCCTCAAGTCATGTTGAACACATGCCTTACATTTAGCTGGTCGAATAATGTACCTTTCGACCGTGAAGCTGGGAGATTATTCGGGCCGAGTGGATTGCCCGCAACGCACTGTACCGGAGCAGTAGTGGCAGGATACGGAGGCGCGATGATAAGGCCAAAGAGCAGTCGGGCGGCCCCCGGGTACATGTGGTTCCTGGCAAGCTCGCGACTTTACCTGAATGGTTGACTCGGTGACCAACACATCACTTTAGCGGGTGAGTGATGTTTGTGTGAGGAATAAATTACCAGCTGGTTAATAATCGATTCGAATCACCATCGTTCACTGGATAGTGAGCACTTGACTTGAGCTACTTCATCGTAGTAATGTTGATGGAACACTTGGACAGTTATACAAAATATGACATAATGGAAGTTGTTAATGATCATTGGTTATCATTATCTGTTTAATTACATGTTACTTTAGTATAGGTGCAAATGTAGTTGACAGGTTAATAAAGATTTAACTTGATGCAAAGCTTTTGTGAAGATTCTCTAAATCCTAAAAATGTCTTTTTGCAAATGAGTCAGCTACCCCACCAGAAAGCCTGTCATGATTCCTTGGTGTCTTTTATTTTTGGTTCTGTCGGGTAAGTCTAGTTGAGTACCTTCTCGTACTCAGGGCTTTGTTCCCACTTGTTGCAGATGGGCAGATGTATTACGGCTACTGTATCAACTGCCTTTTATCCTGCAATGGGAGAAGCTTAGGACCATGGGCAATGGTCATTCACTACATCTCGTCTGATACTTTTGAGGGAAGATGATCCTGAACTGGCACTATATTTTGAACTCTGTGTGCGTGTGTGATTGAACTAAATGCTTCCGCTACTTTCTTTCGAAACTGGTTTGTAATAACTATGTTTAAACTCTGATGTATTTGTGACGTGAACTTTTATGTAACTTGTGATGGTGACCGCTGAACTTATTACGATCTTGGCTGGTATATAATTTGGTTTGAAATTCATCGTGATTTCACAGACTACCGGGTTATACGGGCTTAAGTTTGCTAAATCGTCTGCTCGGTGGATGATTTTCTTACTTAATCTCGTATAATTGGTCGGTTCTGTTATAGTTGACATCGGAGCATGGTTTAGCATGTTTACTATTCACAAGTGTATTTAAAACAAAATGTGTTTGAAAAACGTGATTTACAAACTAAGAGTGTGCCAGTGGTCATATCCTTTATGCCTAGTAAGGACTCTAGGTGGCTTAATTAAGTACTGACTTGGGGGTTCTTGCACCATATTTCTATTTCGTCGCTCATATAGCGTGCTATTGTATGAGTGCCACTTACTTGAGTGGTAATGTATGGATCAGTTGCCTCTACGCCTCGGTAAGTGTGAGATGTGAGAGCATGATCGGATACACCGCCGATCTAGGGAGAGTGCTTATATGATACTAGAGTACTTACATGTTTTATGCATGTTTTCACAAAAGTGTCGCATGTGTGGTTGTTTCGTCCGTTGAGGCGATGCCGTCAATAGGACGATGTTTTGGGTGGTTACTACCGTTGTACGCATATCTGAGGATTTGTGTAGAGCGTGTAGATAGATTTACTACTTTCATGCATGCATGGGGAATTGGGCTTAAATGAATCTTCTGCAGGTACATAACAGCGTTTCTCGTGTAGAATGTATTAGTTACGTATATGAGAGATCGCCGGTATGCCACCGAATTCATCGATAGATATCATTATTTCGTAAGTTTATGAGAACGTAAGAAATGTGCATGCATCATGTTGCTTGTGCATTTCATTCATGCCATGCATTCCTCCCCTTATAAATTGATTATCCCCTTTCGATAAAAATTGTACCAACTTAAAATATGTCCTCACCGGGTAATCAAAACTTTTGGTACAGATGGCCCGCACGAAGCAGACTACCCGTAAGTCCACAGGTGGAAGAGCACCCCGACGCCAGTTGGCCCCGCGGGACCACCGCAGCACGGACACCTTTCTGAGAGAGTTTGGCATGCCAACTTTGCTTTGGAGAGTGCTCCATGATGTGGGGTACCCGGAGGGTCAGGAGCCGGTGTACTCTTGGAGCGAGAACCAGTTGGCAGAGGATGGACTGGCAGTAGTGGAGATCACTGTCCCTCCTCTTGGTGATGCTCTAGAATGGGATGGTTGGCACTTGGAGTTTGAAGGACGCACTCCGGTTGAGGGTGCAAAGGGAGCAGCTTTCCGTGTCATCCGAGACATAATGAGCTGATTTCCCAACGAGCTAGCAGCAGCCTTGGCTGGAACTTTTTCGAGAGATGATCCTCGCGATGCTATTTGGGTGCAGCCATAAGGAAGTGCTTTAGTCAGAGGCCCAAACGAAGGACAGACTAGCGACAACCACGCTATGAGTGCGATGTATGCAGCTATCAGAGCATACCAAGGTCTGGAGTGCACCTATTGGACTTTGACTGGTTTGCGTGGTGATGATCGGCTCAAAGCAAGAAAACAAAAGAAGAAGCAGGCACGTGCTATTGCTAGTTTGCAGGAGCAGTTGGCTGACATGAGCTTGCAGCGAGACCAGGCTCTAGAGAGAGGTGATAGTTCTCTCCAGCGGGTGCATACGTTGACTCAGGCCAACAATAATACAGACCGCATGATTGGACAGTTGGTTCAGGAAAGGAATGAAGCTTGGAACGAGAGGAACCTCCTGAGGCAGAGGGTCGAGGAGCTAGAAGAGTACAATGTCAACTTGCATGAGGAGTTTCATGCGCTCTACAACGGGATTGGCCCATATGCTCCTCCAGAAGCCGCCGGTATGGACATCGACGACGATGAGGACGAGCCCGCAGTCGCACCTGCTGACGACGACGCTGCTACTGATGGTAGCAATGGTGACGTCTCCGACCCCGACGATGGCCCCGAGGAGTAGGCTAGTTGCTTCGCGTTAGATGCTAGGCCCTGTCGCGATGACCTTCTTTTGGTTTCATGTATCTTGATGTATCTCGTTTGAACCTTGAGACTTGGTAGAATGTTGGATCTTGGTTGTTCATGCGATACCTGAACACATAAAGTCTAGTGTGTGTATGCTGGCAACGTGGTTGTACTAGACACGATGTTTACATTTGAAGTAATTTCATTAGTGGTGTTGTTTTAATTGGAATGCGATTATTGTGCCTCTGTTTTATTGTATGACTTTGTTCTCTCCAATGAATTCAGTATGGCATAATTTTTCATTCGCTCACAATTACTATAGCTTCACTTAATCATTACTTGTTGCCGAAATATACAGATGGCAAACACTCGACGCGCCACGTATGAGGCTGCTGAAACTGGTGGAAATGGTGCCGGTGCAGGTGGGAGTGGTGCTAACAACGCCAACCATAATGAGCCACACCCGGAACCGCATTTGCCGCCTCCTCCACTGCTCACTGTAGAGGTGTTCTTTGCACAGTTTCTGGGAAGTCAGCGCAATGGCGAGCAGTCACAGAAAAATATGGAAGATTTCCTACATACCATTGCCAACAACGTACAACGTGGTAACAACCAAGGTGGTGGCAATGGAGTGAATCAGTACAGCAATTTCAAGGATTTCATGGACACTAGGCCACCAATTTTCAAGGAAGCAACCGAGCCACTTGACGCTGAAGAATGGATCAACACTATGGAAGATAAGTTCCGTGTGTTAAGGCTGATGGAAGTACTAAAGACAGAGTATGCTGCACATCAGTTACAAGGACCAGCAGGGATGTGGTGGAAGCATCATCGCACCACCTTCCCTCCAAATGCTCAGATCCCGTGGAGAGAGTTCACTGAAGCCTTCTGTGGAGTTTATATTCCATCAGGGCTAGTTGAGATGAAATTGGGAGAGTTCTTGGCTTTAAATCAGGGCACCAAAACCGTAACACAGTATTTGCATGCCTTCAACAACTTGTGTCGTTATGCTCCCGACATGATTGACACAGATGCTAAGAAAATTGCTAGCTTCAAGAGAGGGTTAGGTCCAAAGATGATGAAGCATGTGGGTACCAATACCCGCGCCAGATTCAATGACTTCATCAGTGATTGTCTGAAACAAGAGAAGAACAACAACGCGTACACAGCCTCCAAGACTCGTAAGAGAGCCTTTGAGTCAGGACCATCACAGTCAAGAGTTATCACTACTAATCGTTCGACCTATCGTCCGTCTGCACCTGGTGTAAGGTTTAGGCCACCACAGCATAAGACCCAGAACTACAAGGGACCGCAGAAGCCGTACAAGATGGCAGTGTCGCCAGCAAGGATAGCCGCAACCACGGGACAAGGTAACGCGAAGGGAGCTATCAGATCTGCTGGTACAGTGAAGGGACCTTGCTATAATTGTGATCAGCCAGGCCACTTTTCCAAGTTCTGTCCTTATCCGCCCAGAAAGAAGCAACAGACTTATAATGCTCGAGTGCACCACACCACTGTGGAAGAGATTCCTAAGGGAGAGCCTGTAACTGCTGGTAAGTTTCCTGTTAACCAAAACCCTGCAGTTGTTCTATTTGATTCTGGATCATCGCATTCTTTCATGAGTCAAGCATTTGCACGGAAACATGAACAACTATGCACAGACTTAAGTTATGGTTACTGTATAAGTACAGCAGGGGCTGATGTTTTAACCAATCAGATGGTTAGAGGGGCAACCCTTGAGTTAGGTAGTCAAAAGTTTCGAGTTAACCTGATAGTCATGCCTGGACTAGTTCTGGATGTCATCATAGGGATGAATTGGATGAAAGAATGGGGAGCAGTTATAGATACAGGAAGTCGGGTACTTACCCTGAAGGATCCCTAGGGAGAGGGTACTTTTCAGGTACCATTGCCCAAAAGAACAGACCTTGTGAGTGTGGCATGTGCTATGGAAGTCATTCCGATTCATTAGATTCCGGTCGTGTGTGAGTTTCCGAACGTGTTTCCAGATGAGTTACCTGGTCTTCCGCCGGATAGAGATGTGGAGTTTGGAATTGAATTGATCCCTGGGACAGCTCCAATTTCAAGGAGACCTTATAGGATGCCTCTAGATGAGTTAGCCGAGTTGAAGAAGCAACTAGAGGAGTTGTTGAACAAGGGGTTTATCCGGCCAAGTAAGTCTGAATCGGGATGTCCTGCCTTGTTTGTGAAGAAAAAGAAAGAGGGTACTTTGAGAATGTGTGTGGATTATAGGCCTCTTAATGCTGTAACTATCAAGAATAAGTATCCCTTACCTCACGTTGATGTTTTGTTCGATCAGTTAGCCAAAGTCAGAGTGTTCTCCAAAATAGATTTAAGATTAGGTTATCATCAGATAAAGATTAGACCACAAGATATACTGAAAACCGCCTTTTCTACTAGATACGGGTTATATGAGTATCTTGTTATGTCCTTTGGCTTAACAAATGCTCCTGCATACTTTATGTATCTGATGAATACAGTTTTCATGCCAGAGTTGGACAAGTTTGTGGTTGTGTTCATTGATGATATTCTCGTATACTCTGAGAATGAGAAAGATCATGAAGAGCATCTGAAAATTGTCTTAACCAGACTGAGAGATCATAAGTTGTATGCTAAGTTTAGCAAGTGTGAATTTTGGTTGAAGAAAGTTCCTTTCCTTGGTCACATTCTGTCGGAGAATGGAGTATCCGTAGACCCGAGTAAAGTGCAAGAGGTTATGGATTGGAAGACACCAATCACAATTTCTGAAGTTAGAAGTTTCTTGGGTTTAGCTGGTTACTATCGTCGTTTTATCCCAGATTTCTCGAAGATTGTCAAGCCAATGACAAGTCTGCTATAGAAAGATCATAAGTTTATATGGACAGAGGAGTGTGAGACAGCTTTCCACACCTTGCGGAACTGTTGACCACTGCTCCAGTTCTAGCGCAACCAGACATTGAGAAACCTTTTGATGTATTTTGCGACGCATCAAAAACAGGATTAGGCTGTGTTCTTATGCAAGAAGGAAGAGTCATTGCTTATGCCTCCTGTCAGTTGAGAAAGCATGAGATCAACTATCCGACACATGATCTTGAACTTGCTGCCGTAGTGCATGCCTTAAAAATTTGGAGACATTACTTACTTGGTAATGTGTGCAATATTTTCACCGATCACAAGAGTCTCAAGTACATCTTCACCCAACCTGAATTGAACATGAGACAGCGAAGATGGTTAGAATTGATCAAAGATTACAACTTGAATGTGCAATATCATCCTGGATAGGGCAATGTAGTGGCAGATGCTTTGAGTAGAAAGTCACATTGCCTGAATGCGCAACCTTTGCTCGAAGATGGTTTTGATCTACTGCATCCTGCAGTGTTACACATTATTCAGATTAGTTGTTCTTTGGAAAGTAAGATAATAGAAGGCCAGAAAACCGACAAAGGGATATTCCATATCAAAGAAAAGATTAAAGAAGAACCATCCAAGCACTTTAGATTGGATGAACATGACGTGTTATGGTTTCATGACCGTATTGTTGTTCCTAAAGATGGAGAGCTTAAGAATAAACTTATGGATGAGGCTCACCTTTCAAAGTTATCTATCCATCCCGGAAGTAGCAAAATGTACCAAGAACTAAGACCTCGTTTTTGGTGGACCAAGATGAAGAGAGAGATTGCAGCGTATGTAGCCAGATGTGACACATGTTGCAGGGTAAAGGCTATTCATATGAGACCTGCTGGATTGTTGCAACCTTTGTCTGTACCTAGTTGGAAGTGGGATGATATAAGTATGGATTTCATCACAGGTTTGCCCACTACTCAGAAAGGACATGATTCGATTTGGGTGATTGTGGATCGCCTTACAAAGACAGCTCACTTTTTACCTGTCAAGACAGATTATAGACCACCTCAATATGCCGAGAAGTATATTGCTAAGATTGTGAGATTGCATGGCATACAGAAGAATATCGTGTCTGACAGAGGGTCACAATTCACTGCTCACTTTTGGGAGCACTTGCATAAAGGTTTGGGGACGAGTTTAAGTCGTAGTACTGCTTATCATCCTCAAATAGATGGTCAGACCGAAAGAGTTAATGCTGTTCTGGAAGACATGTTGAGAGCCTGTGTGTTATCTTCTAGAGGTTCATGGGAGTCATGGTTACCTTTAGCAGAGTTCGCTTACAATAATAGTTATCAAGAAAGTATCAAGATGGCACCATTCGAAGCTTTGTATGGCAGAAAGTGTAGAACACCACTTAACTGGATTGAGCCAGGAGAAAGAAGATACTACGGTATTGACTTCGTAGAAGAAGCTGAGAAGAAAGTTCATATCATTCAGAAAAATATGAAAGCCGCTCAATCCCGTCAGAAAAGCTATGCAGATCGAAGAAGGAGACCGCTTATGTTCGAGGTTGGTGACTATGTTTATCTGAAAGTCACGCCAATGAAGAAGAAACGATTTGGAGTACGCAGAAAGCTTGCAGCCAGATTTGTGGGACCATATAAGATCTTGGAAAGAAAGGGTCCCGTCGCTTATAAAGTTAGAGTTACCTGAGACAATGGGTGCTATATTCCAAGTTTTTCATGTATCGCATCTCAAGAAGTGTTTGCGTGTTTCAGAGGAAAGAATTGAACCTCGAGGCATAAAGCTCAAGTCATATTTGGTATATCGTGAACAACCGGTTCAAGTGTTGGACTCTAAGGAAAGAGTTACTTGGAACAGTGTGGTGCAAACATATAAGATACAGTGGAGTCATCATGATGAAGGAGATGCAACTTGGGAAACGAGTGAATATCTGCAAAAAAACTTATGAGGATTTTTATAACAAATGGTTCGTAACCCAAAATCTCGGGATGAGATTCTTATAAGGGGGGAAGGCTGTAACACCTCTGGGTGTTAAGCATGCATTCACATCCTAAATCATGAGCATTTGCATTTCATACATGATCATCATCACATGTAAGTTAAGTTAGAAGTTATTTAAAACTGTGATAATCATGTTTGAGCTCTGAGTTTGGTAAAAATCCTAGGAAAAAGTGGTAAAAATTTGTGGAGCTATAACTTTAAATAACTTAGAAATAATTAACATTATTTTTGGAGCAAGTTTAGTATTCAAAATCTTTCGAAATTGTGCTTCTAAAAATATTTTAGAAAATTTAGTTTTCATTTAAAAATTTGACTTTAAATCCCTAATTCAAAATCTGTTTAGAATTTTGAAAAGTGCCCTAAATGAAAGTTGTAGAGAATAAAATTTTGAACAACTTTTGTTTTGGGAGAAATTTGTGAAAATGTATTTTTCATCTTCAAAATTTGAATTTGAATCAAATAATAAAATCTAGAATTCTATTTAGAAAAAGAAAAAAAACGGTTTCTTACCTTAACGGGCCGCCGCCCCACTTCCGGCCCAGCGACCGAAGCCGGCCCGCGCCCGCGCCGTGTCCGCGCCTGCCTCCGTCCGCCCGCGCGCGCGCGCTCGACGCCGGCCGCCGCGTGGCCGTACATCGCCGACACCGCGCGCCACGCGCCCTCTGGTGGCCCCCACTGCCCGCGCTTACCCCTGCTAGAGCCGCCTCCTCCCCCTCCACTCGCACATTCCTCCTCTCTTCGCCTCACAGCAGCGCTCCAACAGCAGCCGCGCGGCCACCACGCCATTGTCGGCTCTCGAGCTCCGCCACCGCCGTTGCCGCCGCCCCGGCTCACCGCCACAGCCTCCGTCTTCCTCCTCGCTTCGTCTTCTCGACGCGCGTCCCGTGCTCACCACTATCCGTGAGGATTCGGCCTCTAAGCCACGGTAATGGCTCGCCGAAGTTCCAGCCCAGCTCACCAGAGTGAACCGCTCTGTGGACTTCACCCCTCCATCCTCCTTCTCGCTCACTTCTCGAGCGCACGAGCACCGCATTCGCGCGGTGAAGCTTGCAGACCACACCGCGCGGCCCCTCTCGGTCAGTGTTGGCCGGCCAACGGCAGGCCGAGCCACCGCGCCGCCATGCACGTCGGCGAGCTCGATGCCGAGCTCGTCTGGCCACATGCGAAGCACCCTCGGTTTCGCCTCTCCGCGGGGAAGCCGCTGGTGGTGACCTCACCGCCGGTGAGCTCACCGGTAGCGAGAACCGCGCAGTCAGCGCTTCCCTCTCCTCCGTGTGGCCGACACGTGGGGTCACGGTCCCACCTATCTGCCTCCTCTCGCGCTCGCGTGTGCACTGCACCGGGTGCATCCAGCATTTTCAGCGGCTGCAGTTAAATGGATTTTTGAAAATGATTTTTCAGAAATTGTTAAAAGGGTTTCTAAAATCCATAACTTGCTCATTTTAGCTCCAAAAATTGTGAAACAAATTTTGTAGTGTTTCTCTGGACTAGATCTACTGTTTAAAAATATTGCATGTCAAGATTTAAATACTTTGCTGTAGAGTTTTTATTTAATCACTAAAACTGCTATTTTCTTGTTAAATATGTAGTAAATCACAGAAAGCTCAGAAAAATATGGTTCCACTTGCTGTAATTTTCTTTTGTGATGTACTTGCTAGGAAAAATATATGCCATTCATGTTCTGTGGAAAAATCTTGAGTTGTAGTACAAGTGTTTAATATTGCTAATAATTGTTATTTTTGCTAGAGAGAAAAATATGAATAAAACATGCATGTAATAATTTTTATATGGTGATTGTTTATTGTGAAGAATGTAGGAAAAATGTTAAATCTGTTGTTTGATACTTTTCGTAGTATAAAGTATTTTTATGCTCATTTTTAGGCCCTAGCTTGTTATTTTTGGATAGACAGTTCTAGTAATTCAAATGCAATGAAATTTTTGTGGTATGCTAGATTAGATGATAAAAAGCTACTATAATTTTCTTAGATTTTTCTGTGCTACTAAAATAGGTGTCGTTGTTCAAACCTAGTTGCAATTAGGGTTTTATTTAACCTTGTTAATGCATGACTAGTGAATAAGATTTGCTTTGGTGTATCTTTGAAGCATTTAATAAAATGTGCTAGCTTAGCATGGTAGTGGTAGAAGAGAATGTAGTAGATGACATATGCTTGTAGTCTGTATTCTTGGATGATGTTGACTACCTTGTAGAAGAAATGTATTCCTACTTTATGAAATAAAGTGAACCTAATTATTTGCATTTCATTCATCATGACCATTACATGTCATTTTCGCAATGCACCTAGGCATAAGCACTTATACGATTGCATCATATAGGATCGCAAGAAGTAACATCGGTAGCAGTTCCCGAGGAGCCGGAAGAGCAGCCCGAGGAGCAGGAATTGCCCGAAGCCGACGAGGAGGTCGGTGAGGATCTTCCGGATTGCCCAGACCATCGTCCGAGCTCTTTCGAGAGAGGCAAGCCCCGGAGCATTTCTCTCCCCCGGTTTGCAAATATTTTATTAATGCTTTACTTTAACTGCTGCATTATGTTTAGGAGTTGTTTGCAACCGTTGCTGCATTATACTTTGTCTACTCCGTTCTACCCTATCCTTGTCACCCTGTTATCCGCAGTCAAGTAATTGCTTAGCTTGCTTAGACCGGTAGAAGTCGGGTGATTTCCTGTCACCTGCGAGCTATAGGTGTTTACCTGGATCTGCTTGAGAAAAGATGTCGTCAGGAAATAACTAAGTGTTAATGTGAAATCAAGACCGGACGGAAACTTGCTGGGTTTCGGACTGTAGTGTTTTCCATCTGTGTCGATTAAGGACCGACCGTTGTTGGGCCTCGAGTCATGTTGAACGCATGCCTTACATTTAGCTGGCCGAATAATGTACCTTTCGATAGTGAAGCTGGGAGATTATTCGGGTCGAGTGGATTGCCCGCAACGCACTGTACTGGAGCAGTAGTGGCAGGATACGGGGGGGCGATGATAAGGCCAAAGAGCAGTCGGGCGGCCCCTGGGTACATATGGTTCCTAGCAAGTTCGCGACTTTACCTGAATGGTTGACTCGGTGACCAACACCTCACTTTAGTGGGTGACTGAGGTTTGTGTGAGGAATAAATTACCAGCTGGTTAACAATCGATTCGAATCGCCATCGTTCACTGGATAGTGAGCACTTGACTTGAGCTACTTCATCGTAGTAATGTTGATGGAACACTTGGACAGTTATACGAAATATGACATAATGGAAGTTGTTAATGATCATTGGTTATCATTATCTGTTTAATTACATGTTACTTTAGTACAGGTGCAAATGTAGTTGATAGGTTAATAAAGATTTAACTTGATGCAAAGCTTTTGTGAAGATTCTCTAAATCCTAAAAATGCCTTTTTGCAAATGAGTCAGCTACCCCACCAGAAAGCCTATCATGATTCCTTGGTGTCTTTTATTTTTTGGTTCTGTCGAGTAAGTCTAGCTGAGTACCTTCTCGTACTCAGGGCTTTGTTCCCACTTGTTGCAGATGGGCAGATGTATTACGGCTACTGTATCAACTGTCTTTATCCTGCAATGGGAGAAGCTTAGGACCATGGGCAATGGTCATTCACTACATCTCGTCTGATGCTTTTGAGGGAAGATGATCCTGAACTGGCACTATATTTTAAACTCTGTGTGTGTGTGATTGAACTAAATGCTTCTGCTACTTTCTTTCGAAATTGGTTTGTAATAACTATGTTTAAACTCTGATGTATTTGTGACGTGAACTTTTATGTAACTTGTGATGGTGACCGCTGAACTTATTACGATCTTGGCTAGTATGTAATTTGGTTTGAAATCCATCGTGATTTCACGGACTACCGGGTTATACGGGCTTAAGTTTGCTAAATCGTCTGCTCGGTGGATGATTTTCTTACTTAATCTCGTATAATTGGTCGGTTCTGTTACACCGTGCTCCCCTAGGCTTGTACTATCTCTCTTCTCCAATGCTCTATGTCCGCCTTGGGCTGCTGATGCTCATGGGGTTGGCCAGTAGGGCCACGCCACCGCTAGCTCACCAGAGTCGGCAAGGCCATGGTCGTGGGCCGCCATGGCCGCTACCACCCTCTCTAGCCACTGCCCTAGTGCCAACTAGCTACCCCACTTGATGCGTGCAGTCGAGGTGAGCACGCCAGTGGCCTCGGCCTTGCCAGAGTCATCACCGGCGGTGAACTCTCGTTGTCGCCCCTTTTTCCCCTGGCTCTATCTCTGTGGTCGGTGGGCCTCGGGTGTCAGTTGTCAGGCGCAGGCGGGAGATGATAAGCAGGTCACGCAGACCGAGCAAGCCGCGTGAGTTACCGGGCCGCGCGGGGTCACCTGTCAGGATGACAGGGTGCCCGCCCAAGCCACGTGGGCGCTCGCCCTCCCCTCCTTACCAATCAGAAACAATCACACGGATCACCCCTCCACCGTCATTGAGGATCAATATTAAGCATTGATTAAAGTCGGTTTGATGTAAGGGCTATGGTACATTCTAGAGGGCTATATAAGCAAGGCCTCCTAGCCCTGGATCAGAGCAATTCATAAACCCTAATTCACTATTTTCATAGAGAATTAGCTTGAGAGGGGTCCCTTGAATGGATCTCTTCTCTTTAGAGCCTAGCATTCAAGAGAGTTTAGCTTTTTAGTCTGTATGTGAGATTAGAGTTATTCTTATAGATTAAGAGAGATAGAGTGGAGGAAGAGTTTGGAGAAAGCTTGGCCTATCGGTGTCTCCTCTCCAGCTTGTACCTACGGGATCTCAAATGACAACGACCAATCGGGTGGTTGGATGATTGGTGCTGAGATGTGTGGTTTCTTTAGAGTGTGTAAAGCATCTAGGAACTCATCAGTGAACTCGAAAGGTGCATATTTAGCTAACCGGTTCGTGAGGGGTCTAGAGATTTGTGAGAAATCTTTAACAAAGCATCTATAAAACCCTACGCGACCCAGAAAGCCGCGGATTCATTTCACATTCATGACAGGTGGTAACTGCTCTATAACCTTGATTTTGGCCTTATCTACCTCAATCCCCCTCTCGGACACTAGGTATCCAAGAACGATGCCCTCTCGGACCATGAAATGACAGTTTTTCCAATTAAGTACCAGGTCCTTTTCTTGTCATCGCTACAAGACTTTGTCTAAATTCTCAAGACAGTGATCCAAAGTTTTCCTATAGACCAAAAAGTCATCTATGAAAACTTTCATGATTTCTTTTATCATATTTGAGAAAATAGACATCATGCATCGTTGGAACGAGGTGGGTGCATTACACAACCCAAATGACATTCGTCTATAAGCATATGTTTCGTACGGGCATGTGAAAGTTGTCTTGCTCTGATCATTGGGGTGGATGGGAATCTAATGATATCCCGAATACCCATCGAGGAAACAGAAGAAAGAATGCTCGCCAACCGCTCTAATATTTCATTAATGAAAGGCAGTGGAAAGTGGCCTTTCTTTGTTACCACGTTGAGGTTTTGATAATCAATGCATATTCTCCATCTCATGATGGTATGTTGTGGGATTAACTCATTTTTATTATTTTCTATGATTGTCATTCCTCCTTTCTTTGGTACCACTTGGATGGGACTAACCCATTCGCTATGTGGTACAGGATAAATTATCCTGGCATGAAGAAGTTTGAGGACTTCCTTCTTCATGACTTCTCACATCACATTGTTCAGCCAATGCTGGGGTTCTCTAGGTGTGCTAGAGGGATCAATTGGAATATAATGGGTAAAAAGGGTTGGACTTATCCCCTTAAGATCTTGCAAAGAATACCCAAAAACTAGACTATGTTTCTCTGGGATGGCGATGAGTTTAGCTATCTCCTCATCAGTAAGCTTATTGCTAATGATTACATGAGTTTTTTTGTTGCCATTAAGAAAAGCATAACGTAGGCCAGCGGGTAGAGGCTTAAGTTCAATCAGAAGTCGTGTTGGTGCTTCCTCTTTAGAAGTTCTATAGTTTCGTCTAAGTTGTCCTCTTCTTCAGTGAAGAGTTTGGCATCTTTTTCTAAGGATGACTCAGGGGACTCGAAGGGTGAAACTGACATGACTTCCTTGAGCAATTTTGGGTAGGAGAGAGATTCTGCCACTGAGTTTTTGGCTCGAGTGATAGGAATGGAAAAAGTGTCTCTCCCTATCTTTACGTCTAAATCCCCTAATTTTGGTGGTTCTACAAAGAGTTTCTCTATGGGATGCAAAATCATGATGCCAAAATCTTGTATGTCAAAGACATGAAAGTCTAGGGAAATTTCATTTTTATTGTGATAAAGTGATATGTTTTGAAGAACCCTTGATCCTTCTAGTCTAGTTTGAGGTGTAATTTTGCAGTATTTGTTTGTCAGAGCAAGGATGTCATCACCAAAATAGGTGTGTGCAAATGATGTGGACATAAGATTTGCTCTGACCGTAGGATTGTATAGAACATCCATTGAAGTTCTGTAGAGTTGGCATTGAATGGTTGAAGAAGGGGTGTGAATCTGAATTTCTTCAGAAAAAGCTCTGCTTCTTCTACCCATTCACTTTTCATGATTGCTATCACCTCCTTGACGCTTTCCCTAAGGAAACTTTCATCTAATGGGTCAACAGGAGTGATCGGAACTGGTGGTCTCTTTTGGCATAAGTAATTCGAGGTATTTCTGAAATCTTTAAAAAAATCATCCTCGAAATACGGAAGGTCCGAAGGTTGGAAACCTTCCTCCGGATCTTCTGGTTCCGGTGAGGTTCTCTGGATAGAAGGTGTAGGTTCAGCCTCAGCCGAAGAGACTTCCTCAGGGCTTAACATGGGTTCTACATGGAGGGGTTCTAAAGGGGGAGTGTTTTCTAGAATGCGGTCTAGGAGGGCTTCTCCTTCCTCTGTGGTTTTGTGTGTGAACGAACCTCCGGCAGCTATGCCAAGCTCAGATTCCTTGCTAAGACCTAACCAAAAGTGTTGTAACAACATGTGGTTGGGTATAGACAAGTCTGGGCCAGAACGTGATAGGATTAAAAATCGATCCTAGGCTGCACCTATGGTTTCCTTCTCTTTTTGTTGGAAGTTAAGTATTTCTTGTCGTAGGACAGCGATTCGGGATATAGGGAAGAATTCGAGACAAAATTTGTTCCTCATCAGTTCTTCCCAATCTCCATTTATCTTTCGTACATTATGGGTGTACCATTGTTTTGCCTTATCATTAAGTGAGAAAGGAAACAACTTCCACCGAAGTGTTTCTCGTGACATCCGAAATGGTTAGGCAAGCACAGATCTGCTCAAACTCCCGTAAGTGGTAATCGAGGTTTTCATAATCTACCCCTAAGAAGGTCTGTTCCCGAACCATGGCTATGAAGCCAGGGCGGAGCTCATAACTAGAAGTTGTGATTGACTTCGATGATTGTGGTGGTTCTACAAGCTCGCCCTTGGGAGCAGAAAGTTGTTGAATTGTAGGTGGCTCCATTGAAGAAAAAAAAAGAGTAAAAAGAAAAGAAAGATAAAAGGATGATGGATGAGCTCATCACTGTTGATTTCCCTCTACCATATCCAATTCTGGCAGTGATGCCAGTTTTAGACCCGGCAGTGATTTATGAGTATACTTGTGTATATATATAGGTTACTCGGGGCAACAATGGCTATTCCTGATCATCGATTTATATGAAATCAAGGTCATCACAGATTTCCTCATGCTCATTTTCATTGTTAGAAACAATGTCTTGCAAGCTGCAAAAAGCATCTCTAATAGTGAGAAGCATTTTGTTTGGGCCCTGTTCGGTTAGCCCCGTTTTGGGCCGTTCCTAGTGTGGAACCATTCCAATGTTATATAAATTATCGATGCAAGTGTCCGGCTGGGAATCGTTCCCAACGAACCAAGACTCCATTGCAGGGGTCGGAGGAAACCGAGGCAATAGTATGTTCGGAAAGCATACGGCTGGCTGGGCGTTGGGCTGATAAGGTGGTAATCTTTGAACTAGGTTCTCAATCATATTGGATGGTATATTTTGATATTAAGAATTTAATGTCCTCAATTTAATGTGATGCATGCTCTTGAATAACCAGGTATGATACTATGGACTGAGAATAATAATGTCTGTTTTTTTGCCGGGAATATATCTAATTGTTCCTGCTAAATGTCATCTATCTGCATGAGTGGCTGACATGCACAACCCACGGGTCATCTGCGCATTGTGAGAAGGGATCCAGGAACTCAAGAATGAATATAAATGAAGAATTAGAAACTCACAGTCAAGCTAGGTTTCTGCTATAAGCGGTCCACCGGCCGACGGAGACGTGCAGACTGGGAGAGCTGGCAATGCATGGTACTTCAACGCTGCCAAACTTTGTGCCGTGTGGAATAATCATACTACCAGTCAGAACCAGATGGACAGGTATACTAGTAGATTATAGCATCCCGCTGGGATGGAGTGTATTAATATGTGCACAACCCAAGCCTTGGGTCAGAAACAAATGCGAGAGAGACCACGCAGAGCTATTACTCGTCGCATAAGCAAGGCCAGGCCTCTCATGCACACAAGGTAGCGGTCGATCGGGCCATCAAGGAGGCCCCCGAAGGATGGGCACCGATTCACAGCCGTCGTCGTCGTCAACGGCCGTTGGCGCGAAGAACGCCGTGAGGGCCGTGGCACAGCACCACCGGGCCGTTGTCGGGTTCCTCCTCGGTTTCTTCCTCGTCCTCCTGCTCTACACTACTCTGTCTTCGCAGTTCGGTTCACAAACCGCCATTGGTTAGTACTACACCGATCTTGATGGCTTTCTTTTCGTGTGTGTGTTAATTCTTCAAGCTATTTAAGAATTCTCAATCCGCAGTCTGTTCTTGTCTCCATGGCAGTAAAGCCATATTACTTTTGTTTTCTTTTATTCTTTCTTCTTTTCTTTATAAAGGAACACCGCTGCTTTAGTCCTCTTTTGTTTTACTTCGTCAGCTAATCCTTTGTCCTTTGACCATGCTATGCTAGGTGACGTATTTGTTCTACCTTCCTTTGAAATTCTCTCCATGCATCTGAACTATTATTTTACGTCTACTCAGAACAAATTAGTGGCACTGAATTGTATAAAGAATATATACTCCTACGTAGGTCGGTATATATGCATGCATATGCTATCTCTCTCTTCAAACGGTTGTGATTAAAATATAGTTATATATAATTACTCCTATACAGTAAGAAACAAGCACTGCATTGATATTCCTACAGCAAATGATCCGAAAAATAGAATGAATTGAAGTGATTTCTTAATTTGTGCAAGAAGACCATTATTGGTCCTCCTAACAATATAATCATTCATGAAACATAACCACCGTATCGATATATATATATATATATATATATATATATATATATATATATATATATATATATATATATATATATATATATATATATATATATGGAATCACAGGCTGTGGTTGACTACCTATTTAATTTGTGTTCTCGACTTTTAATTTGCTGGCATAAAAACGAGCTGTACTTGACATTTCTTCGGAAGCCAATTATATACACGGATCCGTCTGTCTCAATGTATGCTAGACCAGTTGGTCAAGCATCCGGGTGACGTCCCCATGACAAGAGTTTGAATCCTTGGTGAGAGAGATTTCTAGTTAGTGGTGTGGAAAAAAACCCTCGCTCATCTCATTTCCCAAAGCATAGGTAAAATGGACCAGTCCTCTCACCGGGTAACGGGCCCCTGTGTGTGGGCGGGGCATGGGGTTCGGGGTTCTCTCGTGCTAGGTGAGAAGTCCTCTACTTTAAGCTAAAATAGCCTGGGGTGTCTACCCGCAGCCCGAGTTTTAGAGTTTATTATAAAAAAGATCGCCAATATTTATGACACTAAAATAGTCATATATATAGATACTATAATAAAACTTATTTTCATAATTCAATTATTTGATATAATAAGTTGATAAATAGAGTACATATATAATCATTATATAAAACCAGTTCTTTCTTGGTACGCGCAGGTGTACTACAATCTTCGTCGGCCGTGCGTAGTAGTCAAGCCGCCAGGGCTGCTGCTCCATCGTTGCCGTCCTCTTCGTCTATGCCGAGTAATTTGGCACAAGGTACTAGCTAGCTTACACTAACTAGAGTTAATTAATTATTTATATAAATTAATGATGAGATCAATTGCTGCGTTCTTAATCGAATGCTGGATCATATCAGGACTTGTCTAGAGTCTAGATGCTTTGTTGATTGAAGTACATACAGATACTGAGAACTGACAAAAGCAAACAAACAGTCCATGGCCCACGGCTCTTTGTAGCATTGTGTGACCCGTCGTCCTCGATGTTCTTAGGCTATTCGCACTCGTGTACTTTAAATTCATTCTCTAAAAGGAATATTCTGTTTTGGTCATCGAGATTTCATCCTCTATGGCCCTGTTCGGTTGGAATTATAAGCCGGCTGAAAAAATACTGTTGGCTGATTTTTTGTGAGAGAAAAGTACTGTTCCGGCTGAAAAAACAAGCTGAATAAGACGGATTATAAGTCAGATGAACGGGGCCTATATCAGTTTCTCCCGCACCCATCCATATTCTATATCATCCTCTATCCACAATGGGGCCCACATGTCCGTAAATAAATTTTATCTAAATATATCCATGTGAGATCTTGTTTTGAAGAATTTATTGCAACGAATTTAATGGTGTAATCGGAATTTAATTTGAGTTTTTGGTTTGTGAGTTACAACATTTTTTTAGCGAGTTGAAAAAGTGGGGCCCGCACTCTCTCTCTCCTCTCTCACATGCTCTCCCTCCCTAGGTCCCACGGTAGCGTACTGGATAGCGTCGCGCGGTGCGACGGTTTCAACTCTAAATTAGCGTTGCGTTCATTTTACAGTCCCACGGTGCGGATAGCCTTAATGACCGTGATGGTGTGATGAGTTTAGCATGTCTATGGGCTGGCATGGCTACATATATAATCATAATATGGAACCAGTCAATATGTTAAGGTTTTAAGATAGAGGAGATGCTCCTGGCCGAAAAAAAATTCAAGAAAGATGCTTTGCTTGTTAAGTACCATTGAGGATGATTAAGGGCCAATAACATGTGAACGATAGATGCTTACTGGCTACTAGTATATTCTTCCTAAAATATAAAATATAATGAATTCTTAGTTTGTTTTAATCAAGCCACACTATTCTTGATTTAAGTTCATAAAAAAGAATAATAATATTTAGGATATCAAATACTCTCTCCATCCCAAATTATAAGGCATTCCAATAATCTTGAAGAGTTAAAGGATCTCAAGTTTGACCAAATTTATATGATAGATAATAATATTTATGACACCAATTAAGTACCATTAGATTCTTCATTAATTATATTTTCATAGTATACCTATTTGATATTATAAATCTTTGTAATTTTCTCTATAATTTTGGTCAAACTTAAGATGCTTTGACTCTTCAAGATTCTTGGAATGCCATATAATTTGGAATAGAGGGAGTAAGCATTTATATTATTTATGAAATATTTTTCATATTTTTTCTTTGTGTGATGTGGTACGTGGACTAATATACACCAGAATGCCCTAGAATAAAATTAGTAGAACTTTGTATTGGCTTAGAAAAAATTTAAGATTGCTTTTATTTAGGTTGGATGCAGTAATGATTAGTTGCTTTAGTTTCTTTGTTTATTTTTGTTCTATCCATGTTATGATGTACCATTATTTAATAGTAATAAAAAATTAATAATTTGGCGAGATAGAAATAACCTAGGTCAAAAATGAATAAACAAATTTTAGATGTGTCATGCAAGTGCTGTGGTTAGAGCAATTCTAAGAGCCCTTTCATATCCTTCCATAATATAAAGAATAATATAGATTTTATGGGGAAAACCCCTCTCTAATAGCTTATTCAACTATATCTCTAAATCATCCCATCCAATAGAGAGCGGAGCGGGCTCTCCAAAGTGTCCAATAATAAAATATAAATGAGTTAAAGAGCAAAGAGATATAGAAGAATGAGTTTTATCAGAATGGCTCTCCAACAAGATATAAAGACCGTCGGAGATGCTCCTTGTCGTTATTAGTTACAGTTTTGCATTCTGTATCATATATTGATTGATCAGTCCATATAATATTGCTTGCTTGTCAATGTTGTGTGGTTCATCGTTTTGTTGCACAAGCACGGAACAAATTTGTCTGTTGGTCTCCCCTTAATGCTGCCCACACATTATTCCGTGACGCGTACCAAAGCCTAATGGTACTTGAAAGTGTTTCATTTGTCACACTCTCACAGACGATTGATGTGATTGATTGCGATATATCTCAGCCTCAAGAAACAAGACGACGAATATAAAATTTGCCTTTGTGCCCAGGGACAAAACATCAATGCGAGAAAACGAAAAGAAAAGGGATAGATGGTTTAATTTGGCCAATATGAGTAAAATGTCATACGTGCTTATCAATTCAATCGTCCTTACCGTACAATGAAAGGCACTGGATAATTGTGTGAAATATGCATGGTATGTGACTACAAACTTGGATGCTAATAGCAACACTCATTTCTGTTATATAAAATCATTGGATGAGAATTTTGGAAATACGAATTCGAAGCTGGGAATCATCGTCAATTCATTATACTACGTAATTTCTCAATCTGAATGGTTGGTTGGCATACCTCCTTGTTGAGCTAGATAAGGGAGTTGCAGCATGCATGCTTCTTATGACCAGAATGATGTTGCAATGTGGGTCAAACGTACTGCCGTGGACCTTTATATTGTTCAATGAATTTTGTTTGAAATTTGTAAATATACTTTTAACCTTATAACATTAAAATTGAGATGTGAAATTATTATTGACTTCAAAAGTAAAAAAAATAGCAATATTACGGTTTGCAGATCTGTGGCACATAGCACGGGGGTTCCATGTGCTTCATCAATCAGTATGTTGACCTGGAAGGTACAATATAATAATGGTTTGCTTCTCCATCGAAAACATTCATTTTCAGGCCATCTAATCCACGATTTGCACGTGGATTATACATGATAATCCTACTGTCTGTTTATAGCTGATGGTTTCGTTTCCCAACTACTACATGGGCAATTAATTTGGATGTGGCTAACTAAAACAGAGCACACACCTAATAAAGTCATGACTCCACGCTTGACACTACTAATCTGCATCAGAATTTCTACAAATAAGACCATGTTTGATAGGGTTTCTTTGCATCTTTCTTCGTTCAAGTAGCTAGAGAAGCTACGATTAAATGGCTTTGGATTTCTAGTAAAACCATCTTCTCTGCTCTATAATTTCTCTCATAGAGCCAGTTGTATGAGTTAATGTTTGGTATATAGAGCTTTACCATAGAGCCAAAGAAGCAACGGTTGAAACCCATCAATAATAAACTCTAAATGAAATAGGAGAAGTACAGTAGGAGATTTATTATTAAATTGCCAACAGATCTGACTTTAACAAATGTTCTTTGATGCTTCAACTGTGGTAGGTGATTATATGGAGGAAGATGGCGGGCATAAAAATGATAAACCTAACAAGATGGAGGAAGAACATATCCAAGACAATGCCCATCGAATCGGAAAGATCAATCAATCTGAAGCCAAGTTAGGTAAATGAGGTTAATCTGCCCTTTTTGTTCATGTACGTACTTACTTTATGAACTGATCGATACAAACATGCAATTCAGATCCCATTTAATTTGGCGGTCTACCTTAAAGAAATTGTGACTATGGATCTGTAGTTATGTCAAATGACCTTTATTTACTAGTAGCAGCACTTACATATTTACCAGTATATTGTCCATGCTAACGTTACAGTGGCGTCTAGAACAAACAATTCAATTAATGAAAGAAAAACAAATTCATAAACAAATCCAGCTTCCTAATCCTTTACAAAAATGAACACTGCCTCAGTCCACTTTTTAAATTTCGCAGTCCTCAACCAAGCAGGATGGATTTGACTCTTAACAACTATCAGCACTGAGAACAAATTTTGAGTATGAGGCTAAAATGTAAATAATAAATGTTTATCATAAGTATCAATAAGATACATGCTACTTTGCTATATCTAATCTAATTTAGCACAAGCCCTTACAAATGTGCTGATAGTTTATTTTCCTAAATTTTGCAAGTTCAATTAGTCAAAGCAAATGTACAAATAGTTTATTTCCCTTTTTGATATTTCACAAAAAAACAAGATTCCATACATTACATTTAAAAGAAATATAGCATACATCATACAATTTTATTTGCACAGAAAACAGGAAAAATTTAGCCATGCCATTCCTCTGTTTCCCAACTTCATTAGTTTTTTTTCACACCAAACATTTCCGTGTAGAATCGAGATTTCCACCCCGCCCATCCCAATCTTATCTACAATAGCATGTCAAACTTTAAAAGACACTTTGAAAATACAATATTACTCTAATTATGTGCTAGCTGGGACCATAACTCCCCGCCACATAGCATTCGATGGGAGCATAGGTCATAACATACAGTCAAAATCCATTGTACTGGCCCTAATCCTGTCAGCTTTTTTTTACCTTCCGATCTCTCTATTCCATCTTTGTATCTGCATCACCAGAATATCCTTGAACCATCAAATTCTGGCTAACATGAAACACTGCAATGCACAACACAATGAACAGTGATTTCACATAGGCAAAGCATCGAGCACTTCATGTCCATATATGTGCTATCAGTCAGAGATGTGTAGTAGAGATGGACCTTGGAGTGTGGCATGTCGTTCCTTTCCGTGTGTAGGAAGAAGGCTGCGGCAGCTAGGAACCAATGAATCCATGAAGCAGCCGAGGTCATGCCGTCGACGATATTCAACTCTGCAGATGCCGGCGTGCCCACCCCCGAGGCTGATTGGGGCCCTGTAGATCTTCGCAGTATGTGGTCGTGGACGTCTGGAGGAGCAGCATGCTTTCTTGCCATGTTGACCACCTCATGGGGAGGGAGGGAGCCATGGTGATCCAGCTCAATCTAGCCTCAGACACCGGCGATCCGTTGCGAGCCCAGCGAAGAAGGTCGCGAGGGGATTTGCATCCCTGCTCAGCAGTGGCGGATATAAGCCTAGGGCCACTTGGGCCATGGCCCTAGGCGTGGGCTGTCGTTTTCTACACTGTAGCTAATGTAGTGTTTAAAGGATCAGGTCTAATTACTTTCAATTAGTCCATTAATGGCCTTAGGCGTCGGCCTGGCCCAGCTCCGCCACTCCTGCTCAGCAATGTCATTTATGTAGGGAGCTCCAGCCGCCACCTTTAGGGTGCGGCTGATGCGGCCGAGGGTTGGGATGAGGTGGGGCACTGGCACAGGACCCATCGCGTGGGCTGCCGTGCTGGTCATGGCGCTGGTGGAGGGGCAGCAAAGGAGGGCGCCTGGCCGAACATGGACCACCAGCGGTGCAGCGCCATCCCCCATGCCAGCTCCCTCAGGACGCCGCGCCCATCCCGCTATCTGAAGCGCCACGACTCCACGCAAGAAACCCTGGCCGCGCATCCCCGCCCCTAACGATCCCGACGCTCCTGCAGTCCATGCCCGGTGGCCACGACGGCCCAGCAGCCGATGTTGTGAGCGTTTGTTTTTTCGGAAAAAGGGAAAGAGAACGTGGGAGGTGGGAATCGAACCAAGAGCGTGGGTGTAAGGATGGAGTCGCGAGGAGGGGGCATGGTAGGCAGGAGGAATGAGGAGGATGATGCCCACAATCACTACCGAAAATGGTGAAATTCTCCAAGTGTTTTTAAGTATTAATAAAACACTATCACTAGTCATAACACATGGGAATCTCACTAGAAGGCATTTGGTAGGAAAAATATATACTAAATTTTGAATGCCAAAATACTAGGAGAACCCCACTTTACTAAGAGAAATTTAATATTCTGGTTGTGAATCTTGACCATTTGATTTGAGTGAGTAAAGAGAGAGAAAACTTAGAAACAATCTAGACAGTTTATTTCTAAGGTGTTGTTTTTCGGTACAATTTTTCGGGTGGATGGATGGTGGCTATCTCAATCAGGGATGTTTTGTGTTGTGGGTTTAGCAATGAAAATGATGGTGCATTAGTAAAAATGATGGTGCATTAATAGGGTAGATTTAAGTACAATTTACTAAATGACAAACTGTTAATTAGGTGTCAAGAATGGGCAAAATGCGGAGCAGACTGGCCAGCAAGGAGCGAGCGATGCAAGTGACAGAATTGAGGAAGAGCTCATTCGGCAAGAAATCGATCAAGGCGGCTGCAACAAGAACGATACCATCATCGAGCCTAGTTCGTGTTGCTTCCAGCAACAATTATATATTTTCTATTCTAGCTAACTCATCGTCTGACGATGAGTAAATCATTATTGCCTCACAGCTACGGCGCCACGCAAGCCAATCTGTGACCTCTCCAATCCCAGGTATGACATTTGCGAGATCTCCGGCGACGCACGAACCATGGGAGCCAACCGCACCGTTCTCTACGTGCCGCCCGTCGGCGAGCTCAGCGCGGACAGCCAGGAATGGAGCATCCGTGACCAGTCTCGCAAGTACCTGGAGTACATCAACAAGGTCATGGTGAAGTCTTTGAACGCTTCCCAGGCGGCGCCAGAGTGCACCTCCCGGCACGCCGTCCCGGCGCTGGTGTTCGCGATGAATGGGCTTACGTCCAACCCATGGCATGACTTCAGCGACGTGCTCATCCCGCTCTTCATCACCACGCGTGCCTTGGAGGGCGAGGTGCAGTTCCTCGTCTCCGATCTCCCGCCGTGGTTCGTGGATAAGTAAGGCTCATTCTCAAGAACCTCTCTCGCTACGACATTGTCGACTTCAACCGAGACGGCGGCGTCCGGTGCTACCCGCACGTCACCGTCGGCCTCCGTGGCCACCGCGACCTCGGCATCGACCCTGCACGCGCCCCACGGAACTACACCATGCTCAACTTCCGCCTCTACATCCGCGAAATCTACGGGCTGCCACCCACAGGCATCAGCATCCCCTATAAGGAGGCGAACAGCAACGCGGCTACTGCTGCTTCCGGCACCCCACAGCAGCAGCAGCAGCAGAAGCCACGGCTGATGCTTATCAACCGTGGCAGGACGAGGAAGTTCGTCAACTTCCCAGAGATCGTCACAGCTGTTCAGAAGGCTGGGTTCGAGGTTATCCCGATCGAGCCGCGCAGGGACCTCAGCGTGGAGGAGTTCTCCCGGGTCGTGGACTCGTGCGACGTGCTCATGGGCGCACACGAGGCCGGGCTCACCAACTTCTTCTTCCTCCGTACCAACGCGGTGATGCTTCAGGTGGTGCCGTGAGGGCATATGGAGCACCCGTCCATGGTGTTCTACGGTGGGCCGGCCAAGGAGATGCGGTTGCGAGACGTCGAGTACAGCATCACGGACGTGGAAAGCACGCTCTATGACAAGTACGGCAAGGACAACCCGTTGGTTAGCGACCTAGAGTCCATAGACAGGCATGGGTGGCAGTTTGGGATGAGGTATTCCTGGATAGAGCAGGAGGACATCAGGCTCAACGTCACAAGGTTTGCTCCCACGCTGCAGCAGGTGCTTTGGATGCTCAAGGAATAGGCGAAAATTAAAGGGACCATTTATATTACATTACATTTATCATTCATGCTTAGAGATGTCAGGTGTATAGGATCAACCTTTTTTTACATTACATTGTTGGCTTGTTTTTTTCTAGATTGAAATATTTTTAAAGATCAAATTTAGCACTTAAATATATTCATAACAAGGGAGATTGGGAACCTGAACTACACATGTTAGGAACGTTACCACTCATTGTTAGCATAGTTCTAAGCACTCAATGTTACTTGCGAAAGATATGGAGACCTTGAACAAAATAGTGAAGGAGCGCTCAATCTTTTTTACATTTGTTATTGGTGATCTGTGATCATTGTTGGCTTTGTTTTTCTAGATTGACATTTTTGTAAAGCTCAAATTAAGCACTAGAATCTACAATAGGCACTGGAACTAAGGGATGAACTTTGTGGCTCTCGAATGCTTGGACAGATCACATATGTTCTATAGTATCTAGGTGCCTTTGGAGGAGGAGGTGGCAAATAACTACTATGGTGAATACTATAATTGTGGGCAAAGGGACTGTGAACAAAGTCACAATTGAAGTCCAATACCTGATAAAACAGAACATGGGACTGACAGTTTAAGATGTTGGCTCCAAATGAATTTATGTTTGTGATACCATGAGGCAATGATATGGAATTTCTCACTCAAAAGAATTCAAGTGCAAAATACCCGATATGTTAGTTTTTGTGGAGAAATATGATCTGTTGGTGGGATGATTTTTTTAGAGGTCACCAGTGGATGAAATATCCCCACCTGAATTTCATTACCATAGATGTTGGTAGAAGCCGGTGATGGTAGATACAAGCAAGGGTCATATCCCTAGAGTTACAAAGCAAGAAAGTTTAGAAAATAACACAACCACTGACACCACATACAGAGAGGAACATCCAACACCGTCAACCAAAGGGAGAAGCAACAAAGCAACATCTCCAAGACAGGTACATGTCGATGGCCACCAAACATTGCACCACCAAGAGGCTAAGCTTCGAGTGACTCCATTCCATAGATACTTATAGGGCACCGAGTCCTGAAGGACAAATGATACCCGTGAGTACATCTTCAATAGAGTACACCAGGGATCCAATCGCGTTCCACCTACGCCCCTGAAATGTCCTTATTTGGTTTTGGTAATTGAGTGATAACTTTAGGTGGACTAATTGTGTTTATGTGAGATACATAAGAGATTAGTCCACAGGTACATGTGTGTAAGTAACATATGCCATGATGGTAAATATGGCTCGGAGATGTAGCAATCCTTACACATGTGTTGATGAAGGAGCTCATTGCACATGAGACATGACATTGAGTCATGTGATCAAAGTGGAGAAGATCAAGACATGACTTGGCTCGATAGACCAGTTGCAAGTGTGAAGGGCAAGTCGGAGACTTCGAAGCAAGGGACCATGTATGACGGTGAAGCTTGAGCAAGACTTGGCGCCGATGGACCGACACAACGATGAAGAGCAAGTGAAGTCAAGATCGATGAACCAATATGATCACATAATGAAATGAAGTGGATCATATCATTGTTGATCGTGTTGGTACATGTGTTGCACCGACATTAGAGGAGATGGAATGGAATGCGCAAGATGAAGGTATAACCTATAGGGCATTTTATTTCACCGGTCATAGGTGTATAGAGAAGTTTATGACCGGGTTTAGGATAGATGGCCGTACTATCAAGAAGGGCAAACTTATTTGTATATCAGTCATCTAGTGCCACTCGAGTGATCTAACTTTGCATCGTTGCTAGGATCGAGTGGCGTGGCAAGTTGAGTGGCTAACTCCTTTACAAAAATGTTTGTGAAATGCTAACACACTTGCGCATGGTGGTGTACACTTGGTGGTCTTGGCACATTTACGAAGGAGAAAGAAGTTGGAGTTGAAACGGATCAACTCGGCGAAGAAATGGAGGTGAAAAGAGATCACTGTGAGTGACCGAATGCTGGACCTGACGCGCTGGTGCAGCGTTCGGTCATCACGGTCGCTCGCTGACACAGTGGCGTGGGCGTGGCATTGACACGTGGCAAGCGGTGAAGGACCGGACGCAGGTGGTGCATCCGATCGCGTCTAGTCATTTTCTCGGCAAGAGCGTGTTTGCGTTGACCTAATGCGGGTCGATCACTATGCTACATCCGGTCTTGGCACTGTGCTGCGTCCGGTTGTCCATTTAACCGTTGGCGCGCGCAGGCGGCAGTGAGCCATTGGGATCGCGCGACCATGGTTGAATCTAGGATGCCACGTGGATGGTGTAGCGCGACCTGATGCTTGCCAGGTGCGTCCGGTCATTATGACTGGCGCGTCCGGTCAGCCCGAAAAATACCTAATGACTTGGTAACGACTAGTTTAGCCCATGGGGATATAAATAGAAGTGTTGGCCGGCCTTTGGCTGGTTGCTGAGCACTCTCACGCCTGTGTCGCTTGTGTAGAAGGCTTGGGAGCCCTCCAACTCATTTGTGATTGATAGTGTTCATCTAATTGAGTGAGTGAACGATTCTAGTGCGATTGCATCGTGAGGTTGCATCGAGTGGCACTAGGTGGTCGTCTTGCAAGCCAGTGGGCATGTTACTCTTGGAGGTTGCCACCTCCTAGATGGCTTGGTGGTGGTCTGTCACACCCCAAAATTTTCAATTTTGGGTTGTGCTTAGAAAACACTAAATAAAATAAATGATTTCAATATCTAAATAAATTTATTAGATAAGTTAAGTTGCTGCTAATTTTAATATAGAAAATTGTGGTTTTAAAATTTTTCATATTAATTTGATAATGTGGTGTTTGTGTGATGCTTGTCTTTGGTGTTGGTGAGTGCTATTTTTTTCAAAATACCATAGGACGATGTTTACTTCTAATCGGAAAACTTTTTGGTATTCTCTGGATTTAAAATTTTAATTTCCGTGAGCTTAATCTTTTTCCTTGATCTCTTCATCAATCTTTTCATGAGCTCCAAATACTTTATTTGGGTTCCTCTCATTCTAAAATATCTCTGAGAATTTTCCCTGAATTTTCAGAGCCTTCGAAGTATTTTTCGTGGCTTAAAATTCAATTCTGGACTTTTCTAGAATTATTTTATCCATGAAATTAATTAATTCCGAAAATAATAAATCTCTCATTTTACCCCAACGCTCAAAGCCCATGATCTCTAGGGCTAATGCATTTATTTACTAATGAGCCTTAATGTCTATTTAGGCCTATTAGTGGAGGTGGATGATACAACATCAATTAGTACCATATTGCTAGTTGATGTGAAGGTGAAGAGTTTTCCTCTCTATAAGTATGTACTATCCCATGGGCAAAGCACACCAAAACTACTGTAATAGGAGCCCCTAGTTTGGGAAATCTCTCGTGTAGTAAATTATATTTTTCTCCTCTTTCTCTCGCCGTCACCGCCGCGCTGCCTAGCCCAGCCATACTCTTCTCTGCAACAAGTAAGTCCGCCACCTTCGATCTTCTACTGAGCTCCACTGTGCGAAAACCATTCGTCCGCCATCTCCATCGGTTTGTATGCACCCTTTGCTTATTTTCTTGCAAGCATCTACTTGATCGACATCGAGGAGCTTCATTAGCACGGCAATTACTAGCACTCAATGCCGACTCTGCACCCTGCCATGCGCATGTGGCTAGCCGGCCGAGCTTGAAGCTGAGGACACGCCAACTTGCCGAGACGAGATAGATGCAAGATGCTTTTCGTCGCTCGCCTTCGCCTGCACGTGGCTACAATCTGAACGACCTTCTGACCATCGTGGCTGCAGTCTGGCTTATACGGATGGAAGCAAGTAGCAACCCACGATGAAACACGGTGGTGCTGTGTTCATCTACAGCTGCTGCACGTCCTTCACTGCCAAAGGGTCATGCCTCTTGCTGCCTCCTGCCTGATCTGCGAGCTGCCCTGGTTGACATAGTTCTGAATGTAAGTGTAACCGCGTTATTTCTTTATTTTTACTCCGTTTTGCTCTGTTTTGATTTCAGTTGCGTTAGATTCGTATCGACTTCATTGTATCGATGTGATCCTTATGTCAGTGCAGATGTTTTTCATATCACATATTTTCTGAACATAGCAAAATATTAATTTAATTAATATATATATGCTTGCAACTAGTTTTATAACTTAAATCAATATAGATTTATTTGTTCGACATTTTACACAAAAGAATTAATATGATTAATTGTTAACTTAAATATGCTTTTAATTATACTTGCTTAGTTTTAATACATTGCATATGTGATGCACTCGTTTTGTTGCGTTAGTTTCATATCGCTCTGATCTATGTCCTAGCAGTGACGCTTATCATCTCACGTGTTTATTTGCTTATCCTCTCATGTGTTTATCTGCATGTAATTAGTTTTCTAATCTATAAGCAATATAGGTGTTACACTATGCTATCTGATATATAGATGTTAAATATGATTAATTGCTACATGAATATATTTTCTTTACTTATAACTTGATTAGATAAACCACGTTGCATATATTAAACTCAAAAATAGGTGTTCTCGCATGTCATTTTATTTTGCTAAGTCAAAGTTTAACATGATTTAACTTCTGTCATCAATGTATTTTTTTAATTATAATTTATTAGCTTGAACACATGTCCTATCTAGTTCGAGTAGAAGTTCTCACATGTTTAATTATTTTCTTTGCACATATAGAGTTTAACTTGCTTAATATATATAAATTATGTGACAATACTTTATCAAATAAAATATGATTAATTTTAACTCGATTAATATTAACTGGTTCTTGATTATAATTTGTTTAGTTTAAATATAAAACATGAGATGGTTCGGTTAGTGCTTGTATATGTGTCAGGTTATATAATTTATAAATATTAAATACTATTGATTGTTCATAAATAAAATATAACTAAGGTTTAATTTTGCCTTTTCTAATTAACTATAATTAGAATAATTCAGTTCTAGATTAATTCTTTAAATTATTTAATCACATAATTTCATTAACCAAAATAGATCAAATGTTTAGTTTGTCTTCTTCAGTTATGTTGCCAACCTCAATAGACATGTCCTCAGTACCGATAGCTTCATCCTTAGTCGTTCCTACGTTCTCGTAACCGTAGCAACAAGCCAAGACGTTCAGTGCGCTTCCTTTTAAAGTGTCTTCTTTGTATGATGTTTGTTCTTAAGTGTGTTTGTTGTCTGTTTGCTATGCTTGGTTGCTGCCTGTAAAAGTGTGATTCGCGAGCGCTGAAGACTAGGAGGTGAGGACCGACAAGTACCGTAGATGCTGAAGATCAGAGATAGAGGTTGAAGAATTCTGAGTAACTAACTCTGGGAGAAAGGCAAGTATAACATGGGATTTCCTTATTGTCCTATTCACTTTAATCACATAAATCATATTGCATGTGTCTATCTTGAATGCCATTAAGGATTTCCTAGATTTGATCTATACCTTGTCACCTATGGGATTTTGCATTAGGTAGCTTTTGCTAGCGCTGAACATAAACTATGATCTTGTAATATGATTAATAGAATATGCAACAACACTAAAAGATGACATTTTGATTACTGTTTAAAAAGGGCTAGAGCATGATGCTATTTTTCTTGGTGCTCTAGTTTCTCTCCACAAGAACTCATCTGTGGACGAACATCAGGGATTTACAGTACAACTATGAGGGCTATATGGCTCTGGCTTTAGCTCAGTATGAGGACCTTTTCTAGCTTGTTAGAGGTTACCCTTGTGGCGCAAATGGGGAAAAGCAGACTATGGAAACCTACGTGGTTGTATCACATAGAATGACTTTGGAAACCTAGCGGCTCTAACTTGTTAGACGAACCTTTGAAAGGCTTCATAGTGTTTTTCTGCCTGCTCACCTTGGAAGTGTTTTGGGAGTCGTGATCCCGGGCATATGGGTAATCACGACTCATAGTGAAAGTGTACACCTCTGCACAGAGTTTAGTAAACTAGTATACTAGCCGTGCTCATGGATACGAGCGGCCTTGGACCTTCACAGAATAGATGAACATTTATTGGTTTAATATGTGTTTTGCTATTCGTTATTCATATTTACATTGATCATATGTTTATTGTGGGATTAATGCAAACTTGATGCTACTCATGTAATAAAATTTTGACAATTAAAAGCTAAATGCAGTCAAACCAGTGTCTATCTTTTTGAGCCTCATGAACCCCATGTTATATTTGTTGAGTTCGACATGGACTCACTCTTGCTATTTCCCCACACTCCAGTATGTAGTAAGGTGTTGCTCAGAAGAAGGATAAAGAGGTAGTGAAGTTTTTAGAAGTCTTTCAGAAGTGTTTGGCATACGGAGCCCCCAGTCAGCCGTCCCTGTGATGTTGGAGCCTGAAGAAAAGATTAGTGACCGTTCCGTGACACTCTGATAGTTGTAAGTGTTAATATAGTAAGTATTCCGCTTTATAAAAATATTGTTTTGATATCTCTATTCTGTTGTTGTATGTGTGGACTTACTGGGCACACATGTGACGAGCCTAGTTTTATTCTTTGCAAAACTGGGTGTGACATGGTCTCCGTCAAAGCCCACAAGAAGCTTGTGCGGTGCTCCAGAGAAGAGCTTTATGAGGGGCATTGTGCACGCATCGTGGGAGCCATGAAGAGCAACTCTAGTAAAGCAATACATGAAGGGCGACAAGTTGTCCGACCGGGTCAAGTGCTAGAGCTTGTGGTTGTAACACCCCGGGTGTTATAGTTGCTAATTAACCTGCCATGTCATCATATTGCATCGCAAAGCATTCATGATTAGGTCAACCCTATTATGCATTAACTAAAATGAGTTTTCCTTTCTAGGTTGGGTGAGCTTCTCAGTGGTGTGATCCGAACCGAAAACCCTAATTTCGAATGTCACCGCAAATACTTAGTCCATGCCCTGCGTAATTTGAGGTGTGTGACTGTGTTACACACTAGTGTCAAGTGTAGGGTATGAACTCAAGTCCAACATGTAAAATGAAGCTCCAAGTTTGAGTTTGAATTGGAATCTAAAAACTTGTCGCGAGTTTTCCGATTCGAATTTAAATTCAAATTTGGGAAGATATTAAAAGATTTTTAGAAGCTAAATTGGTCAACCAAGAGTGGCATTTGGTCAACCATGTCATGCTTGTCCAAATGATGCCATTGGATGATGGTTTGATCATTAAATAATCACCAATTAGGGTAGCAACAAATTTCAATTAAAAATTCCTCCGAAAACCCAAAAATCCAAAACCCTATTTTACCCCTTTTGAAATAATTCAAAATCTAAGAAAAATTTGGGAAAAAGTTTAAAACCAAGTTTGTAGAATGTTTCAAGGGCTACAACTTTGGTGTTTTGAGTTTTCAAAGTTTTAGTGTAAAATGTGGACCAATTTTGAAAATAAGCAAATTTCAAATTTGACCCCTTTTTATCCCCAAACTCAAATTTCAAAATGAAGGCAGATTTTGAAAATGGTTTGAGTAGCAAAGTTGTAGGTCTTTGTTAGATGTACAACTTTGGTGTTTGGAGTTTTTGAAGTTTCAATATAAAATCCAAAGTAATTTCTAAATTACCAAATTTCCAAAAAGTGTCCCCTTTTGAATTTAAACTCAAATTTCAAAATCCAGTTCAAATTTGAAAAAGTGTTTAGTACAAAACTTGTAAAGCATGAAATTCTGAAGATTTCATATCTTGGGAATTTTTCAAGTTCATATTCAAAATCAAAAGTAATTTGGCAAAAACAGTTTGAATTTGAAAATGGGGGGGAGCTACAGTGCTCGGCGAATCACCGTCCGGCAACGCACGACATGGGGTGCCGGCGGGCCGCCGGGCGGCGTCTAGGAGCTTCTCGCGCGCGCCAGGACCGCCAGTGTGATGTCTCACGTCTTCCAGTGACCATCACTGTGACCGTCGCCCTATATATAGCCCGAGGTCATCGTGGCGTTTTTCGTTTCTCTCTATTTTGCCGCCGCCGCCGCTAGCTCCGCCGCTCGCCGCTGCCGTCGTTAAGCCGCCACCAGCCACGCAAACCAAATCATCACGTTCACCTCGCCCTCGCACACCTCTTGGTCCAACTGCTCTAGCCCTTTTTCCGCCCAAATCACCGCACCACCGCTTCCTTCTCCAACACCGGCGACTGAGCATCACCGAGCCGCCTCACGTGGCCAGCCATCTCCACCGCCTCCCAGCGCCTCCTAGTGGCTTTGTTGTAATCACTGTGAGCTCCTATTGCTTATCGTGCTTTCAATTTAGACTCTACCGTCGTGGATCGCTGGGACACCGTAAGCCGCGAGCACCGTGCCGCCATGGCTGGTGAGGTGTTACCTCTAGGGCGTTTGTGGTCGCGTGAGTCGTCCGGTGAGGTTCGCGGTGAGGAGTAGATCGTGTTAGACCGGTTGGTTGGGCGACCGATGTCATGATCGTCGGGCGGCCACCGTGCCATCATCGCGGGAAAGAAGGCGAGAGCGGAGGAAGGAGATGACAGGTGGGGACCGCGTGTCAGTGAGAGAGAGGGAGAGCGCGCGTGCGAGCAGGCCGTGCGGTTGGGCCACGATGCTGGGCCGCGCGGACGCGAGCGAGCGAGCGTGGGCGCGGGCACGTGGCAGCTAGGCCGTTCAGCTGGGCCGAGCCGGCGGGAGAAAGGAGAAAGCGGCCCGAGTTGAGTTTTTGTTATTCTTTTTCAAAAATGTGAATAGTGTTAGTATTTGTTTATTTCATTTAAAAATTCTGTAGAGCTCCAAAATTAGTGAAAATTTTTGTGTAAGCTTTTCAAGATGTAAATTACTTAGGAAAAATATTAAATGCTAAATTGGATTACTTTTTGCAAGTTAATTAATTAGTTCAATTAAATATTAAATGCAACTTCCATGAATTTTAGTAATTAATTTTTTAATCCAAAAATCATGAAATTTATTATAACACTGTTTTAGGCCATGTTTAACCCATAGAAAAAGTTTAAGCTCAATTAGATGAAGTTTGATCTAATATTATTTATGCCCTAATTAATTAAATGTTTAAATAATTGTTAAAATTGTTAACTTTAAGTGTTGTGTGCCTTTTTGATTGAGTTATGACCTTGGGTCACTAATTCTTGGTGATCCTTGGCACCTTAATTTCATGATTGAGCTCGTTGGGAATATGTTTGGTAAGAAACGTTAGTATCACGTAAGTTATCGCTTTTAGTTAGTAGGTTTTACTGTTTTGTGACTGTACCGCGAAGGAAAGTTGTACTCGAGTCGAAAACCGTGGCATGTTATCATCAAGCATCATGTTTATCACCGCATCATGTTAAGACATGTTCTATACTCGTGTAGTTCTCGCTTTCGAAGAAGTTGAAGTTGGCGAGCACGTCTTCGGAGAAGAGTTGTCGTCGGTGGGTTCCGGACCAGAAGTCGAAGTCTTTGAAACCGAGTCAGTCATCGCGTCAGAGCAAGGCAAGCCCCAGTGCATTTAAACCCTTCCTTGAGTTTTACAAATCATTACCACTGGTACTATGATTTATTGCATTAAGTAATTAGGAGCTGAGTGATAACCCAATTGCTGCATTATCATCCTTGATTATTGCGATATCAACCTTGATACCTGTTTTACTGAAAATGCGTAGTATGCTTCGCCATGCTTATGAGTTAAGCTTTTAAATGAAATGTTTACATGGCCATGACAGCATACTTAATGAATATTGAAAGATGAGAATGAACTTGAAAAGATCGGGCGGGTGGTTTGGCCACTGCTAACATACATTGGGAAAGGAGTCTCAATGTAGTGTTTCCGCCTTGTCAGTTAAGGACCGTCCGTTGTAGGCCCGCTTGTGTTTTGAGACTTTGCAACTAGCCTCATGCCTTGGGTAAGCCCAAAATGTTGGTGATTCCATTTCGACAACGTCTAACCTCGCACTGGGAGTGGAGAGATGGTGAGAGTAGTGTGTACCCTTATGGCCACGAGCTGGATTGGAGGAGTACTGTGCTCTCGGGTGGCGATGGACACGTTCTGGTTTTGGGAGATCTAAATGAGGGTTGGCATATGCAAGATTTGGTTCTACATATGTCGTGAGGTTAGGGATCCCCAGCTGGGTATAATCGGTTCGAATCGTCGTTGCTCCTCGGTTATGGAGACTCGATCACCTGTCCTGCATCGTAGTTAAGAACTGGAATTGAAAGAAAGAATGAGAAATGTCTTGATGAGAATTACTTTGATCTAGATTAGGATCACTTAGAATTGGTTAATGAACCATCAATGGTAAAAGTAAAATATTGAAGGTAAGGATTGACTTTAGTAAGCTTTTCGGCAAAAGAAAATTTGATTCTTGAATACCCGTACCTTGATTCCCTAAAGCTAGCATGCCCTTGGAGTCTTTTCCTAGTCAGGTAAGTCTTGTTGAGTACTCTCGTACTTAGGGTTTGTTAACCCCTTGTTGCAGGTGAGGTTCATGAACAAGTCTGTTTTGAGCCTTGTTGCATGACCGTTGTGGCTGAATAAAGTGACGACAAGTAGACTGTGTGGCCTCTGGGCAAGGCACTTCGCTTGTGTGTTTGTAATAAAGTTACTACTGATACTTCTCTACTACCAATTTGTAATAATGTTTCATAAGGTTTGAAGTTTAGAAACAGTGGTTTGTAAACCTAAGTTATTGTAAGTCTTCCGCTACTTTACTCTGATGGTATTTTGAATAAACTGTTATAATATTGCAATACTCCTGTGATTAGATCCTGTTCGGAGGAAAGCAGACCTTTTAAGTTATGAAGAACATAAGTACGGCTGTCAGAGGTCATTATGACGATGATGGGTACATGTGGGCCATCATAATTAGAAGGTTCTGTGACAGCTGGTACCAGAGCTTAATTACTAGAGTTATTGTAGTATTACTTTGTAAAACTTCAAAATGATTTGGATCGAATAAATATTTAATATTGATATTTTGGTCCAAATTGCTTTTGGCTTATCCCAATCTACTTTCTGTAGTTTCCTTAGATCATATTTGAAAGCTTCGTAGTGAAGTATCATGTTATATTGCCCTAAGTTACAAATGTTATTGCATGTGTTACTTAAACTTTTCTGTTAGATCGTAAGTACGATGCATGCATCATGTTTAATTAACCTGCTTAAGTTACCTTCCCTTTTAAAGTGGTTTGGGTTAATTAAGGTTCAATCATGTTCATGCTAACCCTCAGATCCCTCCCATCTGTTCTCATCGTTCTAATTCTGTCTTGCTTTAGGATGGCACGTGTGAAGACGACTCCTCGCAAGAAAACTGGTCCGCATGGAGTACCACATCATCAGTTGGCAACCAGAGGTGATGGAGCGAGCAGTAGTCGCAATCTGAACCTGGATTCCCAATCGAAGGTCGCAAGGCTCACGTTAGAGATAGAGCGACTGAAGCGCAACATGCATTTTTGGAAGCAGTGCTGGAACGACTCTTTGGAAAAGGAGATAGAAGCCAGGGCTCGTGTTCAAGAGTTGGAACTTTATGTGACACCTGGAACAGTATAATACAATCCTGCATGAGGAAGTCCATAGGTTACATGATCTGATGAATCCCAATCATCAGCCCCAGGCGGTAGAAGATGATGTTGGTGTCGTGGATGTTCCTGGTGGAGAGGATAATGAGGAAGAGGATCCGGAAGAAAATGAACTCATGATGGAAAGTGGGGATAAGGCAAGTCATGTCACTGGTGCAAGTGTCTAGGAGAATGAGGATGGTGTGATAGTGATCAGTGATGATGATGAGGAGTGAAGTGTCGAAATGGATGGTTATGTAATATAGTAGTCTCTCCTGTTTTCTAAGAACCTTAGCGGGTAGTTGCTTGCTTGCGAACAAGTTGGTAATAAAAGTAATGTAAGATAAGTTTGATGTGTGTACTAGTACTGTACTAACTGCTTTCTAATTCAATAAAGCAATGTAAATAAGCATGGTTTGTGTACAACAGATGGACGATACTGGAACTTCTCAGGCTAGGGATAATGCTCCAAATCCCCCACCATTTCCACCTACTCTAGCAGAAGCTATTGCAGCACTGGTCAATGCCACTACTCTGTTGGCTCAGAATCAGAATGGAAATCAGGGTCATCGAGGCCGTAACAATGGAGGAGAAACCACTTATGTGGATTTCACCGATACCCGTCCACCGGTGTTTTCAAAGGCCGATGAGCCGCTAGAGGCGGATGACTGGCTCCGAACAATGGAGCAAAAGTTTGAACTTATCCAGTGCATGGAATACCAGAAACCCGTGTTTGCAGCACAGCAGCTCAGGGGTGCCATAGGGGCGTAGTGGGCGAATCTGGTCGCCGCACAGCCTACTGGCCATCGTATCACTTGACAAGAGTTTCATGATGCTTTCAGAGCACACTACATCCTAGATGGTGTCATGGCCATGAAGCTAGAAGAGTTTCTTTCTTTGAAACAGGGAAACCAGACAGTTCTTCAGTATGTTGGCAAATTCAATCATCTGTCACAATATGCAGCTGAGTATGTGAACACTAATGCAAAGAAGAAGAGTTGTTTCATGAGAGGTTTGAATACCAAGATCCAGGCAGCATTGGTCACATGCTATAATGCCACATATCATGAGGTAGTCAATGTCGTTATCGCTTCAAAAGAGAAGTCCCGTATTCACAAAGAGTCAAAGAAAAAGAAGCAGGTGTTGTCCAGCTCATTAGGTAGCATTAAGAAGCGCCAAAGGTTTATCTACCACCCTCAGAATCATTTCCGCCCTCCTTATCGTCCACCGCCATACCAAGCTCGGTCGCATACGTTTATTCGTCCTGCCGCAACCCAACAATATCCACAACAGCCAAATGCCCCTGGTATTCGAAGTCAGAGTCTAATACCCCATAACTTGCCCTGCTATAACTGTGGAAAGCCAGACCACTTCTCAAGGGACTACCCGTATCCAAGGTAGTACAACCCCAATTATCCAAGAGCTCCCATACCGCAACAACAGCAGCCTCAGAGTAAGAATAATAATCTGAATGTCTAGAAGGGTAAGGGTGAGAAGAGAAAGACAGGACATGTATTCTACACCCAAGCAAGTGCAATTCCAGAGGGAGAACCTATTATGATGGGTATGTTCCCTGTTGCTAATCATCCAGCAGTACTGTTATTTGATTCCGGTGCATCGCATACATTCATAAATCGCACCTTTATTACAAAGCATGACATTCCAATTATGGGAACAAAAGAGGATTTCTTTATTCAGTCACCCGGGGGACGACTGTGTACTAAGGAAATGGTATGTGATGTACCTATAGAGTTGGGTGGGCATATATTTCCTACCTCAATGATAATATTACAGAAACAGGATATAGATGTAATCCTGGGTATGAATTGGATGTACCAACGAGGAGCTATTATAGATGCACTGCACAGAACTATAAGGTTGAACTTGCCAGATAATAAATCTCATCTTCTTATCCAACTTCCTATTCCTAAGAGAACCATTGAAAGGATATGTGCAACTTCAGTGAAGGAGATTTGTGATATACTAGTAGTCTGTGAATTTTCAGATGTGTTTCCAGATGATCTACCTGGTTTGCCACCGGACAGAGAAGTAGAATTTGTAATTGAGTTAAAACCTAGTACTGCCCTGATATCTAGGAGAGCTTATAGAATGCCACCAAATGAATTGGCCGAACTCAAGGTTCAATTGCAAGAGTTGCTTGAAAAAGGTTTCATCAAACCCAGTTCATCACCGTGGGGATGTCCAGCTCTTTTTGTTAAGAAGAAGGATCAGACTTTAAGGATGTGTGTTGACTATCGTCCGTTGAATGAAGTAACCTTAAGAACAAGTACCTGTTGCCTCGCATTGATATACTTTTTGATCAACTTGCAGGGGCAAAGGTATTTTCAAAGATCGATCTTCGATCAGGGTACCATCAAATCAAGATTCAACCAGAAGATATTCCAAAGACTGCATTCACTACCAGATATGGATTGTATGAGTATCTAGTTATATCTTTTGGCCTCGCTAATGCACCGGCATATTTCATGTATTTGATGAACTCAGTTTTCATGCTGGAGCTTGACAAGTTTGTGGTTATCTTTATTGATGATATTTTGGTATATTCCAAAAGTGAAGAAGAGCATGTTGAGCACCTTAGAGTTGTTCTGACTCGTCTGAGAAACCATCAACTGTATGCCAAGTTTAGTAAATGTGAGTTTTGGTTAAGGGAAGTACAATTCTTAGGACATGTGTTGTCAGTCGAAGGAGTGGCAGTAGATCCTGGTAAGGTGAAGGATATCTTGAATTGGAAACCACCAACCTCAGTTCATGAAGTCCAAAGTTTTCTGGGAATGGCGGGTTATTACCGTCGATTCATTCCTGAGTTTTCAAAGGTAGCCAAGCCAATCACGGAGTTGTTGAAAAATCAAACTAAATTCATCTGGTCTTCAGAATGTGAGAAGGCTTTTAGAATTCTAAAGAAGTCACTGACAACTGCTCCAGTTTTAGCACAACCAGATATAGAAAAGCCATTTGATGTATACTGTGATGCCTCTGGTATTAGCCTTGGTTGTGTATTAATGCAAGAAGGCAGAGTCATTGCTTATGCCTCAAGACAATTGAAGCGTCACGAAGAGCATTATCCAAATCATGATCTTGAACTAGCAGCTGTGGTCCATGCATTGAAAATCTGGCGTCATTACTTGTTAGGTAATACTTGCCACATTTATACAGATCATAAAAGCTTGAAGTATATCTTTACTCAGTCAGAACTGAATATGAGGCAAAGAAGGTGGCTTGAGTTAATAAAAGATTATGATCTAGAAGTGCACTATCACCCTGGAAAAGCAAATGTTGTCGCTGATGCACTTAGTAGAAAGAATCATTGTAATTGTATGACTGTGAAGCCAATGGATTATAGTTTGTGTTACGACTTGGAAAAGTTAAATATTAAAATAGTCCAGCAAGGTCAGTTAAACAATGTCACTGTGGAATCAACAATCAAAGATCAGATTATATCTGCTCAGAGAAAGAATTCTGGTATAGCCCACATCAAAGAAAAAGTTAGAACAGGTCAACAGACAGATTTTAGTATTGATGATACTGATGTGTTGTGGTTCAAGAACCGGTTAGTGGTACCAAAAGTTTTAGAGTTACGACAGCTCATTCTTGATGAAGCACATAATACAAGGTTTTCTATCCATCCAGGGAGTAATAAGATGTATCAGGATTTGAAATAGAGATTCTGGTGGACTAAAATGAAAATTGAGATTGCTAAGTATGTTGCCAGATGTGATACTTGTCGTAGAGTGAAGGCTGTACGTCTAAAGCCGGCAGGGATGTTGCAACCATTGCCTATCCTATCTTGGAAGTGGGATGATATCGGCATGGATTTTATTACCGGATTACCCACAACATCAAGGGGGTTTGATTCAATTTGGGACATTATAGATCGACTTACCAAGTTAGCACATTTTCTTCCAGCAAAAGTGAAACATTCTACAGTGACACTTACAAATTTGTACTTTGAGCGGATTCTGAGTCTTCATGGGGTACCAAGGACTATTGTATCTGATAGAGGTCCACAATTCGTCTCCAAATTTTGGATGGAGTTACATAAGTCATTGGGCACCAAAGTTATACATAGCTCAGCCTATCATCCTCAGACGTCAGGACAGACTGAAAGAGTAAATCAAATTCTTGAAGACATGTTAAGGTCTTGTGCCCTTACTTATTATGATCAATGGGATGAATGTTTACCGTTAGCAGAATTCTCCTATAATAATAGTTATCAAGAGAGTATCAAAATGGCACCGTTTGAAGCACTGTATGGTTGCAGGTGCAGAACTCCATTGAACTGGTCAGAACCAAGAGAAAGACGGTTTTTCGGTGTCGATATTGTAAAAGAAACGGAGGTAAAAGTCAGGCAGATCCAGAAAAATTTGAAAATAGCTCAGTCCCGACAGAAGAGTTATGCTGACAAAAGGCGTAGACCCTTGGTATTCGAAGTAGGAAATTATGTTTATTTGAAAGTATCACCCGTGAAGGGAGTTAACCGATTTGGAGTCAAAGGCAAACTCGCACCGCGTTATATTGGCCCATTTCAAATCATTGAAAGATGTGGAAAAGTGGCATATAAATTAAAGTTGTCTGAACAACTATCAGCCATGCACAATGTATTTCATGTATCGCAATTGAAGATGTGTCTTCAAGTGCCTGATCAAGTTGTTGATGTTGATGGAGTTGAACTTGAGCCTGATTTGACGTATTCTGAATATCCTGTTCGAGTTCTGGATCAAAAGGATCATGTTACCCAAAGTAGAACAATTAAATGGTACATGATACAATGGAATCAACATTCGGAAGAAGAAGCCACGTGGGAATCGGAAGATTACCTATTGGAGAATTTTCCGGAGTTCTTTGCTTCGATTTAGGTTGCAATTTCTTCTTTAAATTGTAACCTGTCCTTTTCAAATTTTTGTAATGCAGAAAACCCCCTACCTGTTTTGTAGACAAGTTTTGAACGTGTTTGCTTGACACGTTTCCTTTTTCATTACTTAACTCAAGGCTCTAAATCTCGGGACAAGATTTCTTTAAGGGGGAACAGCTGTAACACCCCGGGTGTTATAGTTGCTAATTAACCTGCCATGTTATCATATTGCATCGTAAAGCATTCATGATTAGGTCAACCCTGTTATGCATTAACTAAAATGAGTTTTCCTTTCTAGGTTGGGTGAGCTTCTCAGTGGTGTGATCCGAACTGAAAACCCTAATTTCGAATGTCACCGCAAATATTTAGTCCATGCCCTGCGTAATTTGAGGTGTGTGACTGTGTTACATACTAGTGTCAAGTGTAGGGTATGAACTCAAGTCCAACATGTAAAATGAAGCTCCAAGTTTGAGTTTGAATTGGAATCTAAAAACTTGTCGCGAGTTTTCCGATTCGAATTTAAATTCAAATTTGGGAAGATATTAAAAGATTTTCAAAAGCTAAATTGGTCAACCAAGAGTGGCATTTGGTCAACCATGTCATGCTTGTCCAAATGATGCCATTGGATGATGGTTTGATCATTGAATAATCACCAATCAAGGTAGCAACAAATTTCAATTAAAAATTCCTCCAAAAACCCAAAAATCCAAAACCCTATTTTACCCCTTTTGAAATAATTCAAAATCTAAGAAAAATTTGGGAAAAAGTTTAAAACCAAGTTTGTAGAACTTTTCAAGGGCTACAACTTTGGTGTTTTGAGTTTTCAAAGTTTTAGTGTAAAATGTGGAGCAATTTTGAAAATAAGCAAATTTCAAATTTGACCCCTTTTTATCCCCAAACTCAAATTTCAAAATGAATGCAGATTTTGAAAATGGTTTGAGTAGCAAAGTTGTAGGTCTTGGTTAGATGTACAACTTTGGTGTTTGGAGTTTTTGAAGTTTCAATATAAAATCCAAAGTAATTTCTAAATTACCAAATTTCCAAAAAGTGTCCCCTTTTGAATTTAAACTCAAATTTCAAAATCCAGTTCGAATTTGAAAAAGTGTTCAATACAAAACTTGTAGAGCTTGAAATTCTGAAGATTTCATATCTTGGGAATTTTTCAAGTTCATATTCAAAATCAAAAGTAATTTGGAAAAAACTGTTTGAATTTGAAAATGGGGGGGAGAGCTACAGTGCTCGGCGAATCACCGTCCGGCAACGCACGGCATGGGCGCCGCGCGAGCCGCCGGGCGGCATCCAGGAGCTTCTCGCGCGTGCCAGGACCACCAGCGTGACGTCTCGCGTCTTCCAGTGACCATCACTGTGACCGTCGCCCAATATATAGCCCGAGGTCATCGTGGCGTTTTTTGTTTCTCTCTGTTTTGCTCCCGCCGTCGCTAGCTCCGCCGCTCGCCGCTGCCATCGTTAAGCCACCACCAGCCACGCAAACCGTATCATCACGTTCGCCTCGCCCTCGTGCACCTCTTGGTCCAACTGCTCTAGCCCTTTTTCCGCCCAAATCGCTGCACCACCGCTTCCTTCTCCAACACCGGCGACTGAGCATCACCGAGCCGCCTCACGGCTAGCCATCTCCACCGCCTCCCAGCGCCTCCTAGTGGCTTAGTTGTAATCACTGTGAGCTCCTGTTGCTTATCGTGCTTTCAATTAAGACTCTACCATCGTAGATCGCTGTAACACCCTAAAATTTTGAAGAAATGAAAAATAGGAAAAATATGATTTTTATATATTTTTGTGAGCATGCAAATTTAGAATAAGAATAATTTTTATAAACTTAAAATCAAATATAAGAGTAGAAACATGTTTGTGCACTCATGTTGTTGCATTTAAATTTTTGAGATGAGTGGTTTGATCAAATTCAAATTTGGATTTGAAAATCATTTAAAAATTTGCTTTGAAAAATTAGAAAAGGAAAAAGAAAAGGAAAATCATTTTCTTTCAGTTTTCAGCCCAGAGCTCGTCTCGGCCTGCTTTGCCGCGGCCCGCTTCCTCCTCCCGCGTCCGCTCCCGCATGGGCCGAGCCCAGCCGCAGCCGCCGGCCCTGTATCGCGCGAGCGCCTTCCTCTCTCCTTCGCGTCGCTGACAGCCTGGGCCCACGCGTCAGTCGCGTCCCCTTCCCCAAGCTCCCGGCACGAAGCTTTCCTTCCTCCACCGACCGAATCCGCCACCAAATCTCCCTCCTTCCTTTCTTAGAACTGCCTTCGGGCTATAAAAACAAGACCCCTGCATCGTACCGCCCCCATCCCATCCTTTTGGAGTCGCTCTAGTCGTCTCGACGCGTCACCGTGAGCACCACCGCCGCCATACCCGCCACCGCAAGCTCGCCGTCGATTTCCGTTCGTCCCCGGCCCTATCTTCACGCAGGGTAAGGTCGCACGGATGCGCTCTTTCTTTCGGTGTTTTCAGTTTGGCGAATGGCGCTCGGGATGATCATCTTCGCAAGCTCCGGCGAGTTCGGGCGATGCCGGCCATGGCGCCACCGCACGGTCACCTTCTCCGGTGAAAGCGCCGCCGGGTTTTACCCCGATTTGATCTGGACCGTCCAATCTAGAACGGACGGATCTTATTTAATGATAACGGTTCGGCCGCCAAATTTGCTAAAGAGCCCCTGAAGTTTTTAAGTTCTTAACCCGCGGTCCAAAGCGTAATCTGGAAAATACGTTTTGATCTGTGGAAAACATAATTCGTCTCAGTTATTGAAAAATACGTTTTCTGATATTTACAGTTTTACCACTGAGTTTATTTTAGTTATAAATTATCCGTTTTAACTCCGATTTGATCCATTCAAATTGCGTTAGATTCGTATTTGCGAGCTCTACATGATGATAGAACTGTACAGTAGGTTTGAGATAATTTATTTTCGAGTTTATATTAAAGTAATTATTTATCTATAGGAAATCTTAGAAAATTCATAATTTGTATGTTTTAAATCCAAATTTCGTGATCTTTATGTCTATGTGATCGTAGTAACGTGTAGAAGAGTTTTACAAACTTGTTATACTGTTAGTGTTACTGTTGGTTAGGTTTTCTATCTTTAAGTTCCGATGTGAGATTTAATCTATTACTTTAATAAAGTAAATTTTGTTTAAATCATATCTTCTACGTTTTAGATCCGTTTTAGCTCATTCGAGTTGCGTTAGATTCATAGCAACAAGATCTACGCGTTAGTAACAGTATTTACCATATTATTAATTCTGAAATTTTATTGTTTAAATCATATCTTGATTAATAATTATGCCACTGGGTTTTGTAAATAAAATATGATTTGTTTTACTTTAGTTTTATAATTTGAATCTAAATTTGACTTAATTCCGTATATAATATTTATAAAATATTTTATATATGTTATTATATAATTAAAACTCATGAAGCTAATAGTTTTATATTTTCTTCTATGAGCAAATTTTTCGGTAGATGTATCTTTTCAACCGTAGCTCTGATTAGTGTGCTTTTCGCGTCCGTGTGTTCGTAGCAATGCGTAGAACATCTTTAAAACCTTTTCACATCTTGTTTCATATGTTTGGTGTACTGTTCTAATTTAGATCTATTGTTTGCTTCGTGTATGATTGTATGGATACGTGTGTGGTGATTTATGATTTCGTCCAGTCGGTGAGATATACGAGGTTATCAAGAAGAAGAAGAAGAAGAACGTTGAAGATTAAAGCTTACCGAAGGATCGGTGTTTAAGGCAAGTATAGCCTGGGATTATCCTTGTTTCCTATTCACCTTTAATATACTTAATTCATGTGCATGTGTCTACCTTGTTACCACTAAGGATATCCTAGTTTTTGTATCTTGTACCTTGACACCCATGGGACGTTGCATTGGGTAGTATTTATGCTAGTGCTCAAGATAAATAACCATGATCTGTAACTTGACTAATGATATATGCAATAAACGTTTAAATGATGCTCTAAAGCAATATGGCTCAAGAGGGCTAGAGCATATTTGGTTGTTTTTATGGTGCTCTAGTTTCTCTCCATAAGGACTTATCTGTAAGCGAAAATCCGGGACTTACAGTACAACTGTGAGGGCTAAAATGGCTCTGGCTTTAGTCAAGTATGAGGACCTTTTCTAGCTTGTTAGAGGTATTCCTTCATGGCGTAAGAACGGCTTGACGAATCGGGTATAGTGCGGCCTCTGTCCTTATGTGTATAGGCTGCGCGTTATTGTGCCATTTGGAAGGGGGGCTCTACATCTGTTTGCCGAGTGAATCTAATGGCCCTAACTTGTTAGACGAACCTTTGAAATACTTCATAGTGAACCTTGCCGACCTTCCTTGGAAGTGGGTCAAGAGATTAGCTACCTCGGGCGAAAGGGTAAATCACGACTCACAGTGAAAGTGTACAACCTCTGCAGAGTGTAAAACTGTTATAACAGCCGTGCTCACGGTCACGAGTGGCCTTGGACCCTTACAGAATAAATGATGAACACTGAGAATAAATGATGGACCCTTACAGAATAAATGATGAACACTGAGAATAAATGATGGACCCTTACAGAATAAATGATGAACACTGATGATAATGATAATACTGATGATATTGATGCTCACTAATGATTATTGTTTCTTGCTATACATTATTCTTGTTTACATGATCATGAGGTTATTTGGGATTATGTTAAACTTGTTGCTACTCAATTGCTAAAAAGATGACTCACTAAAAGCTATTGCAGTAAACCCGTGTCAAACTTTTTGAGCCTCATGAACCCTATGTTATATTTGTTGAGTTCGACATGGACTCACTCTTGCTATTTCCCCACATCTCAGGAAGGGTACCAGACTGTTAGATTCTGGAATTGTTAGGCTTGTGATCAACCAGTTAGTTTGATCCTGGAGTGAAGGTTGCACCCGGTGTTCGGAGTTGTCTTTCCGCTGTGTTGCTCTTTAAGGTATATTTTATACTATTGTGTTATGTATATTAAGCATTTGTCTCTTGATATTACACTTATCTGTGGCTATATGTGAGATTTGTCTTCTTTATTTCACATATGGTGTATGTCTGGTTTTGTCCTTAAAACCAGGTGTGACAGATTGGTATCAGAGCAATGCTGACTGTAGGACGCAAGCCTAGTTAGAACTGGACGTTTAGCATGTTCTCATTGTTGCCTATTTCTTGCTTCTCTTTAACTTTGTTATTTTCTCAAAGTTATGCTTAATTCTATCCCCGTTCTGTTATAAAAACCTTGTCTCTATTTTGAACCTTTTCTCCTTGTCTATTAGACGGCTCGTGACGAGAAGACTATGGATTTCAGAGGTTAAGAGGACTGAATTGTGTCGCTCTTGCTCACTTTTGACAAGAAACCATTAGCGATGCAAAACCAATTACTAGAAGAAATGGCTCAACATGGGAATTCTCAACGATGCTTATCTCAAGGTCAAGCCAACATATCCAAGGGGTTAGAGAAGATACAAGTAGCAGAAGTTTGGAAGAATATGAAATCTAATAAAGATGTTGATAATAAGGCATTTAGAGAGCAGGAACAATGTCACTGCTGTAAGCATTATGGTTTTCCCTGTCTTCGAAACGAGTCTAATAAGGGAAAAGTCAAGGTGGATCCAATTTTTGAGATCAACATGGACAAGAAGAGAAAGGCAATCTCATTAGAACCACTAGTGGAAAGCAATGAGCAAGCGAGTTCTACTACATTGTCACATGCAGCCCTGATCCCCTGTCAAACAAATCCAAACCCTGAAGAGTTAGAAGCCCCTCCCGCTAAAACTACTCCCCATGAAGTAGTCATAGATGGATGGACAATTACCTATAAGGAGTATCAACCCCGAAAGGCCAAACAAGCTAGGAAACAAGCCAAAGGGACGAAGGTGAACTTTTATGGCCAGCAAGATAGCAACATACCAAACAACAGTTCCTTGGAGTATGACATCACAAAAGATCCAGCTAAGAGAAAGTGTTATCATTGCCAGCAGGAAGGACATTATATCAAATCTTGCCCACAGAAGAATCAACAACAGCAAGACCCAGGACAGGATGTCCAAAAGGAGCATGTGCAGGGAAATAAATTAAAAAGAAATTACATCCATGGAAGGTTGAAACATGTGGATATTTCCACCATTCCCGGAGCTAAGGAGGTCGTGTTTGGATCAATTCCAGTAAGTTCAGGAAATGCCAAGGTTTTGTTTGACCCCAGTGCCTCACATTCGTTCATATCTAGACAATATGCAAAAGATCATAACATACTTATGCTTCCAAGGGGGAAAACAGTTATGGTTGAAACTCCAAGAGGTGAAATAAAGGCAGACCGCGTATGCCCAAAAGTTAGTCTGGACATAAAGGGGGTAAATTTTAAGGTAAACCTCATTGTTTTGGAATTAATGGGCATTGATGTTATCCTTGGAATAGACTGGTTATCTACTTGTAAAGGAGTGATTGAGTATGCCCAATGTTCAGTGTTTCTAACTACACTTTCAGGAGAAAGGATTAAGTATGAGGGTATTAAATCTATACCTGAGGGATACCAGGTTGACCCATCTTAAGGTATGAGAATGGTAGATGCAGAGATTCAGATGTCCATATAAAGCAATAAGGAATGTAAGAGACATTATCTACTCTGGATACTGCTACAATCACACCATGTGTAAGGAATAGGAGTTATGTCCCGTGTAATAAAACCGTTAGTAGCCAAGTTGAGTCGTCTTAATGTGTGGCTAATGAACATTTAAGTGTTTAGTTGCTTTGTGCTTATGTTTATGCTTGAGTTGGAATTTTGTAATGAGTGGAATGATCTCGTGGGTTTTGACCATGATTTCATTTAATTTATATGTATAAGGTATAAGGATTAATGAAATAAATAGCTGGGTTTTGGTTATCTCGTGCTTTCTATATCTTGTCTTTAGGAGCAGCCTGTCTTTATCAACTTATATCTCTGTTCTTGAAATACCAAAAATCATGAGAGAATTCTGGACAAGAGTGTACTTCAACATCTATCTCTAAATGCAAGAACCACCCTCATAGTTGTTTTGATTTGGGAGATACAAAAATCACAAGACGATGCAACTGTGCTGTATGAAACCTGGAACAGAATCTGTTATGTGTTGTTTTCGGTCAAGTTAGCTACAGAATCTGGAAGTATGTTCTATAAGAAAGTTGTAGAGAATTTTATAAGCTTTCCATCAGTGTAAACTACAGTTTCATTGGATTAACAGAATGAGAGTTACAACTGTTTTACTGCACTGCTGATTTTCTGCTCGTGAGAAATTTCAGATTTCTTGTTCTTACCCATACACAAGAGTATCATTGGGATGTCAGAACACTTTTATGCTAAGTAGCTCATCTAGAAGAAAAAGGTTCAAAGCTACCCTATTTAGTGTCTCTTATTTTAAGGGGGGTAGCCAATGTAAAGAAGGATTATTAAGATTGAACTCTTTAGTTGGAAGTATTGGTTAGTCTCCATGATTGAGTTGCCACTCTTGAGCAAAACTGTCCTGTGAACAAGGTTGATAATTTTGGATCCATGGAGACAAGAGTTGTCCTTTTGGATAGTTCATGATTATGATCATCTATACTTGCTCGTGATTGCTGATGTTGGTCACTTGATGACAGGAAGTGTAGTGTCTCATGACTCAGGAGCCATATATGACGTCTCGCACTAATATGTGGGAAAAGATTGATGTTTCTGCCATTGAAGGATGTTATGGGTATGATGAAGCCGAGCACTATCAAAACAACAATGTTGAAGAGCAAGTTGGGAGTGAACTAAGTCAGAATCCACAACAACGAAAGCGAAAAAGGAAAGCCCATAAGAAGCCTACTCAAGGAAGCAAAGCGCAGCAAAACTATGTCAATGGAAGACTGAGCAATGTGGATATGGATAAAGTTCATGGAGTTACCAAAGTGGTGGGTGGTTATATTCAAGTAAGCTCAGTACAAGTTTTTGCTTTATTTGACCCTAGTGCTTCGCATTATTTTATTTCCGCCGACATGGTAGAGACGTGCAAGATGGTGAAGTGTCCAATGAGGAGGCCTTTGCTAGTTCAAACCCCAGTGGGAGAAATGCAGGCAGATCAGATATGCCCGAATGTCAGTCTTGTCATAAACAAGGAAAAAAAAATTCACCGCGACACTCATTGTGTTGGAGTCACTTAAAATTCGCGTGGTTCTTGGTAATGGATGGCTCTGTGCACACAAAGGAGTGATTCATGGTACTCGGTGCACAATGCTCTTAACAACACCGTCAAGGAAAAGAATTGAGTATCAAGGTGATCGACTTTTACCTAAGGGAGACGAAGAAGATAGGTACACCAAGGATAGTAAAGTGGACCATGAGTTTACTGGAGTCATAGCAGAGGAACAAATAACTTTGGAGAAGCTTTTAAGTTCGTTTAGATCAAGAGACCTCAGGCAAATGTTTGAAGGAGTATAAGAAAAGGTTGAAGTAAAACCCAAGTATTAGCTTTGTCAGATCCAGACAAGAGTTTCATATCTACAATGATGCACCTTATCAAGGTGTGGGATGTGTCCTTATGCAAGAAGAAAAATATAGTACCTTGTTCATTAAGTCAACTAAGGAAGTGTGGGTTGAATTACCTAACGTGTTATCTGGAGTTTTCCACTATGGAGTACTGTCTTTTGGAAGGAAAGTGACATATAGGAGGGTCACAAGAATCCACAGCACATCTTCGCTAAGTTGGTCTTGAAATTGTGATATCCTCGTAGGAATGAAATGGATTAGGACTTGGAAAAGTGCTATTACTTGGAGAAGTAAAAGTCGCAGCCGATACCCTTAGCAATGGAGAATAATGCTAAGAAGGTTCGGGTGACACCAAGGATTAAGAATCGTATTCCAAATTTGAGCAACTTGACCAGAATCATTAATGTTTTGAAGGTTGGTAGTAGAAATTCTTTCTGACTAAGAGATTCGTCAGGCTCTGTTGGAAGATAAGTATTTTAAGGAAGAAAATTCATATTATAGGAAAGGTGCCTAGTGATTGGAGATACCAGAGTATTGTTTGGAGCATTTGTCAAAAATCTTGGAATTAGTTACATGTATGCAAAGTAAGACGGAATTCTTATCAAGACGATGGAACTACACGATGAAGTAAAGAACAATCTAGAGACGAACTATCCCTATCTCTTTTATCATCATCTTCCGAATCTCGGGACGAGATTCATCTTAAGGGGGGTAGAATTGTAACACCCTAAAATTTTGAAGAAATGAAAAATAGGAAAAATATGATTTTTATATATTTTTGTGAGCATGCAAATTTAGAATAAGAATAATTTTTATAAACTTAAAATCAAATATAAGAGTAGAAACATGTTTGTGCACTCATGTTGTTGCATTTAAATTTTTGAGATGAGTGGTTTGATCAAATTCAAATTTGGATTTGAAAATCATTTAAAAATTTGCTTTGAAAAATTAGAAAAGGAAAAAGAAAAGGAAAATCATTTTCTTTCGGTTTTCAGCCCAGAGCTCGTCTCGGCCTGCTTTGCCGCGGCCCGCTTCCTCCTCCCGCGTCCGCTCCCGCATGGGCCGAGCCCAGCCGCAGCCGCCGGCCCAGTATCGTGCGAGCGCCTTCCTCTCTCCTTCGCGTCGCTGACAGCCTAGGCCCACGCGTCAGTCGCGTCCCCTTCCCCAAGCTCCCGGCACGAAGCTTTCCTTCCTCCACCGATCGAATCCGCCGCCAAATCTCCCTCCTTCCTTTCTTAGAACCGCCTTCGGGCTATAAAAACAAGACCCCTGCATCGTACTGCCCCCATCCCATCCTTTTGGAGCCGCTCTAGTCGTCTCGACGCGTCACCGTGAGCACCACCGCCGCCATACCCGCCACCGCAAGCTCGCCGTCGATTTCTGTTCGTCCCCGGCCCTATCTTCACGCAGGGTAAGGTCGCACGGATGCGCTCTTTCTTTCGGTGTTTTCAGTTTGGCGAATGGCGCTCGGGATGATCATCTTCGCAAGCTCCGGCGAGTTCGGGCAATGCCGGCCATGGCGCCACCGCACGGTCACCTTCTCCGGTGAAAGCGCCGCCGGGTTTTACCCCGATTTGATCTGGACCGTCCAATCTAGAACGGACGGATCTTATTTAATGATAACGGTTCGGCCACCAAATTTGCTAAAGAGCCCCTGAAGTTTTTAAGTTCTTAACCCGCGGTCCAAAGCGTAATCTGGAAAATACGTTTTGATCTGTGGAAAACATAATTCGTCTCAGTTATTGAAAAATACGTTTTCTGATATTTACAGTTTTACCACTGAGTTTATTTTAGTTATAAATTATCCGTTTTAACTCCGATTTGATCCATTCAAATTGCGTTAGATTCGTATTTGCGAGCTCTACATGATGATAGAACTGTACAGTAGGTTTGAGATAATTTATTTTCGAGTTTATATTAAAGTAATTATTTATCTATAGGAAATCTTAGAAAATTCATAATTTGTATGTTTTAAATCCAAATTTCGTGATCTTTATGTCTATGTGATCGTAGTAACGTGTAGAAGAGTTTTACAAACTTGTTATACTGTTAGTGTTACTGTTGGTTAGGTTTTCTATCTTTAAGTTCCGATGTGAGATTTAATCTATTACTTTAATAAAGTAAATTTTGTTTAAATCATATCTTCTACGTTTTAGATCCGTTTTAGCTCATTCGAGTTGCGTTAGATTCATAGCAACAAGATCTACGTGTTAGTAACAGTATTTACCATATTATTAATTCTGAAATTTTATTGTTTAAATCATATCTTGATTAATAATTATGCCACTGGGTTTTGTAAATAAAATATGATTTGTTTTACTTTAGTTTTATAATTTGAATCTAAATTTGACTTAATTCCGTATATAATATTTATAAAATATTATATATATGTTATTATATAATTAAAACTCATGAAGGTAATAGTTTTATATTTTCTTCTATGAGCAAATTTTTCGGTAGATGTATCTTTTCAACCGTAGCTCTGATTAGTGTGCTTTTCGCGTCCGTGTGTTCGTAGCAATGCGTAGAACATCTTTAAAACCTTTTCACATATTGTTTCATATGTTTGGTGTACTGTTCTAATTTAGATCTATTGTTTGCTTCGTGTATGATTGTATGGATACGTGTGTGGTGATTTATGATTTCGTCCAGTCGGTGAGATATACGAGGTTATCAAGAAGAAGAAGAAGAAGAAGAACGTTGAAGATTAAAGCTTACCGAAGGATCGGTGTTTAAGGCAAGTATAGCCTGGGATTATCCTTGTTTCCTATTCACCTTTAATATACTTAATTCATGTGCATGTGTCTACCTTGTTACCACTAAGGATATCCTAGTTTTTGTATCTTGTACCTTGACACCCATGGGACGTTGCATTGGGTAGTATTTATGCTAGTGCTCAAGATAAATAACCATGATCTGTAACTTGACTAATGATATATGCAATAAACGTTTAAATGATGCTCTAAAGCAATATGGCTCAAGAGGGCTAGAGCATATTTGGTTGTTTTTATGGTGCTCTAGTTTCTCTCCATAAGGACTTATCTGTAAGCGAAAATCCGGGACTTACAGTACAACTGTGAGGGCTAAAATGGATCTAGCTTTAGTCAAGTATGAGGACCTTTTCTAGCTTGTTAGAGGTATTCCTTCATGGCGTAAGAACGGCTTGACGAATCGGGTATAGTGCGGCCTCTGTCCTTATGTGTATAGGCTGCGCGTTATTGTGCCATTTGGAAGGGGGGCTCTACATCTGTTTGCCGAGTGAATCTAATGGCCCTAACTTGTTAGACGAACCTTTGAAAGACTTCATAGTGAACCTTGCCGACCTTCCTTGGAAGTGGGTCAAGAGATTAGCTACCTCGGGCGAAAGGGTAAATCACGACTCACAGTGAAAGTGTACAACCTCTGCAGAGTGTAAAACTGTTATAACAGCCGTGCTCACGGTCACGAGTGGCCTTGGACCCTTACAGAATAAATGATGAACACTGAGAATAAATGATGGACCCTTACAGAATAAATGATGAACACTGAGAATAAATGATGGACCCTTACAGAATAAATGATGAACACTGATGATAATGATAATACTGATGATATTGATGCTCACTAATGATTATTGTTTCTTGCTATACATTATTCTTGTTTACATGATCATGAGGTTATTTGGGATTATGTTAAACTTGTTGCTACTCAATTGCTAAAAAGATGACTCACTAAAAGCTATTGCAGTAAACCCGTGTCAAACTTTTTGAGCCTCATGAACCCTATGTTATATTTATTGAGTTCGACATGGACTCACTCTTGCTATTTCCCCACATCTCAGGAAGGGTACCAGACTGTTAGATTCTAGAATTGTTAGGCTTGTGATCAACCAGTTAGTTTGATCCTGGAGTGAAGGTTGCACCCGGTGTTCGGAGTTGTCTTTCCGCTGTGTTGCTCTTTAAGGTATATTTTATACTATTGTGTTATGTATATTAAGCATTTGTCTCTTGATATTACACTTATCTGTGGCTATATGTGAGATTTGTCTTCTTTATTTCACATATGGTGTATGTCTGGTTTTGTCCTTAAAACCGGGTGTGACAATCGCTGGGACACCGTGAGCCGCGAGCACCGTGCCGCCATGGCCGGTGAGGTGTTACCTCTAGGGCGTTTGTGGTCGCGTGAGTGGTCCGGTGAGGTTCGCGGTGAGGAGTAGATCATGTTAGACCTGTTGGTTGGGCGATCGACGTCGTGATCGTCGGCTGGCCACCGTGCCATCGTCGCGGGAAAGAAGGCGAGAGCGGAGGAAGGAGATGACAGGTGGGGACCGCGTGTCAGCGAGAGATAGAGGGAGAGCGCGCGTGCGAGCAGGCCGTGTGGTTGGGCCACGATGCTGGGCCACGCGAACGCGAGCGAGCGAGCGCGGGCACGGGCACGTGGCAGCTGGGTCGAGCCGACGGGAGAAAGGAGAAAGCGGCCCGAGTTGAGTTTTTGTTTTTCTTTTTCAAAAATGTGAATAGTGTTAGTATTTGTTTATTTCATTTAAAAATTCTGTAGAGCTCCAAAATTAGTGAAAATTTTTGTGTAAGCTTTTCAAGATGTAAATTACTTAGGAAAAATATTAAATGCTAAATTGGATTACTTTTTGCAAGTTAATTAATTAGTTCAATTAAATATTAAATGCAACTTCCATGAATTTTAGTAATTAATTTTTAATCCAAAAATCATGAAATTTATTATAACACTGTTTTAGGCAATGTTTAACCCATAGAAAAAGTTTAAGCTCAATTAGATGAAGTTTGATCTAATATTATTTATGCCCTAATTAATTAAATGTTTAAATAATTGTTAAAATTGTTAACTTTAAGTGTTGTGTGTCTTTTTGATTGAGTTATGACCTTGGGTCACTAATTCTTGGTGATCCTTGGCACCTTAATTTCATGATTGAGCTCGTTAGGAATATGTTTGGTAAGAAACGTTAGTATCGCGTAAGTTATCGCTTTTAGTTAGTAGGTTTTACTGTTTTGCGACTGTACCGCGAAGGAAAGTTGTACTCAAGTCAAAAACCATGGCATGTTATCGTCAAGCATCATGTTTATCACCAAATCATGTTAAGACATGTTCTATACTCGTGTAGTTCCCACTTTCGAAGAAGTTGAAGTTGGCGAGCATGTCTTCGGAGAAGAGTTGTCGTCGGTGGGTTCCAGACCAGAAGTCAAAGTCTTTCAGCCCGAGTCAGTCGTCGCGTTAGAGCAAGGCAAGCGCTAGTGCATTTAAACCCTTCCTTGAGTTTTACAAATCGTTACCACTGGTACTATGGTTTATTGCATTAAGTAATTAGGAGCTGAGTGATAACCCAATTGCTGCATTATCATCCTTGATTATTGCGATATCAACCATGATACCTGTTTTACTGAAAATGCGTAGTATGCTTCGCCATGCTTATGAGTTAAGCTTTTAAATGAAATGTTTACATGGCCATGACGGCATACTTAATGAATATTGAAAGATGAGAATGAACTTGAAAAGATCGGGCGGGTGGTTTGGCCACTGCTAACATACATTGGGAAAGGAGTCTCAATATAGTGTTTCCGCCTTGTCAGTTAAGGATCGTTCGTTGTACATATGTCGTGAGGTTAGGGATCCCCAGCTGGGTATAATCGGTTTGAATCGTCGTTGCTCCTCGGTTATGGAGACTCGATCACCTGTCCTGCATCGTAGTTAAGAACTAGAATTGAAAGAAAGAATGAGAAATGTCTTCATGAGAATTACTTTGATCTAGATTAGGATCACTTAGAATTGGTTAATGAACCATCAATGGTAAAAGTAAAATATTGAAGGTAAGGATTGACTTTAGTAAGCTTTTCTGCAAAAGAAAATTTGATTCTTGAATACCCGTACCTTGATTCCCTAAAGCTAGCATGCCCTTGGAGTCTTTTCCTAGTCGGGTAAGTCCTGTTGAGTACTCTCGTACTCAGGGTTGGTTAACCCCTTGTTGCAGGTGCGGTTCATGAACAAGTCTGTTTTGAGCCTTGTTGCATGACCGTTGTGGCTGAAGAAAGTGACGACGAGTAGACTGTGTGGCCTCTGGGCAAGGCACTTCACTTGTGTGTTTGTAATAAAGTTACTACTGATACTTCCCTACTACCAGTTTGTAATAATGTTTCATAAGGTTTGAAGTTTGGAAACTATGGTTTGTAAACCTAAGTTATTGTAAGACTTCCGCTACTTTACTCTGATGGTATTTTGAATAAACTATTGTAATATTGCAATACTCCTGTGATTAGATCTAGTTCAAAGGAAAGCAGGCCTTTTAAGTTATGAGGAACATAAGTACGGCTGTTAGAGGTCATTATGACGATGACGGGTACATGTGGGCCATCATAATTATGAGGTTCTATGACAGCGGTAAGTACTCTACATGGGAGAGTGTGACTTGTGGGTCACCACTAGGAAGAGGACCGGCGACAACCTTGGAGCTTGTCTCGACGGGGACTAGCGTTTTGGCAAGCACGTGTACCTCAGGATAAAAATCACGGTGTCAACTTCTCTTCACGTTGGTTTGCATTCCTGTTACACAAGCTTGTATTTACATTCATATACTTTGTGCTTGTATAGTTGCTCTTGTAATTAGTTAGCTTGTGTAGCTTGCTAGTTACCTTCTTGCTTGTGTAGCATAGAAGTGGCTCTTGCATGACTAATTTGGTTTGTGTAACCTTGTTAGTCATATTGCTTAGTTTGTATAGCTAAGTAATTTGTACTCTAATTTGGCATTGGTTGCCTTGTTATTGAGCATTGCTAGTGAGCTTAGGAGCTTTTGTGCTTTTGCTTCACTAGTTGTGTAGGAGCTCCCTCGGTTGTGCAAAGTACTAGTGCATAGGTTTGTGTGACCTTGCCACTAGAATTGATTAGGTGAGCTCTAGCTAGCCTGGCACCTTAGTTGCATAATTAGTATCTTGGTAAGGTGCTTATGAACTTAGATAGAGGGGTGTAGTCTTGGCTAGACCAATAGTTTTAATTCCAGACTTGTTTCGGCTAGCCGACATGATTAAATTTTTAGACAGGACTATTCACCCCCCTCTAGTCCACCATCTCAACCCTACAAGTGGTATCGGAGCCATGGTCTCTCATTTGTGGTCTTCACTGACCCGAGAGGATGGCGCACTATGGGCTAGATGTTGAGTGTCCATACACTTTTGATGGCACACACTTTGCACGGTGGAGAAATTGGTTGACATGCAATTTTAAATTTATTTCTCCCCAAATGTGGTGGATCATAGATGTGGGCTTTTCTCATGCGATTGAAAGAAAGGATGCTACTCAAGGGCAAAAGAAATGGCTACATCTCGATTGTCAAGCTACTAACATATTATTTCAATCTATGGATGATAGCATTTTTAGTGAGATCATGGACTTGATGTCTGCCCATGAGATTTGGGTTTATCTCAATGAAAAGTATTGGGCGGTCTCCAATGATGATGATGATGAGCCCATAGTGGAGGTGCATGAGGATGTTGAGCATAGCCACAATTCAGTGATTGTGGAAGATTGCTCCACCTCATGGTCAAGTTGATGATGATGATCATACTACCACAAGATCACTTGACAAAATTGATGTTGATGGCCCAAGTTCAAGTGATGCAATTGATGTTTCTACTCCAAGCACACTTGATGATGATGATTTATGCTCGGTCTATGAGAGTGATGTCTCTACAAGCTCTTCTACATCACCACATTGCTTCATGTCACATGGTGACACAAAGGTATCAATTAGTAACATGGTTGTTGATTGTGATGATCCAAATTTTGAGCTTGTATGTAGACTCACCAATGCTTTAAGAAATGAGATGGCTAAAACAAGTAAACTGAAAATGAAAACTCATTTCTAAAGACCACATGTGAACAATAAAAACATCTACTTTATGTTACTACTTGTTCGCATGAGGAGCTAAAATTGGCTCATGAGAAACTTAGTGTTCTCATGATAACTTGGTACAAGATCATGACTTTCTCACTAACAAGCTTTCTAATGAAGAAATAAAAACTAGTGAGAGCTCATCACATGGGTCAAATGATCAATCACATATTGTTGCTAACCTTTGTGATGTAGAGAAGAAGCATGTATCCACCTCTTGCGATGATTTATTAACTATGCCATGCTCTTCACATTTATATGCTTGTTCTACTTCTATGTCTTGTGAGAACAACCTTTTGAAGGAGAACAATGAGCTTAATGAACAAGTGAAGAAATTGAGCAACAAGTTGGAGAGGTGCTACAACTCAAAGGCCACCTTCAAGCTTATGTTGATCAATCAAAGAAGCTATGGTGATAAGAGTGGTCTCAGCTTCAAGACAAGCAAAGTCGACACACAAAGAAGCCAAGATGATACAAGTGGCATAAGCTTCAACAAGAGCAAGAGATGGGTCAAAAGAAGATATGAAAGAGAGATGAAGAAGCAAGAACAAGAAAGGCTATCTCATTTCATGTGCTTCAAATGCCATGAAGTGGGACATCTTGCAAATGGTTGCTCCAACCAAGAAAAGCTCAAGTTGAAGAAAAAGGAAGAGAGGCTCAAGCATGTCAAGTGCTTCAAGTGCCTCACTTGGGGTCATCTCACCTCAATGTGCCGAACCAAGAAATTGATGAAGCAACAAGTGAAGCCTCAACCAAAGCCACAAGTTGAGCAAGAAAAGAAGCCCCAAGCATAAGGCATGATCTACCATGAAGATGGTGATGACATGGGGATGAAGAAGAAGACAAAAAGGGGAGGTAGAAAATCAAGATCATCAAAAGACCTCATGCACATCAAGTGCTTTGAGTGCAAGAATGAGGGACACTTTGCCTTAGAGTGTCCCACCAAGCTTTAGGAGATGGCTCAAGCAAAAGAGAAGAGGCAAGGCAATGAGAAGCAACACATGAGCAAGGAGGAGAAGGCTCAATCAAAGAGAGTTTTCTACTCATGCCAGGAAAGGGGACACATGGCCGATTCATGTCCCCTATGTAATACTTCTAAGCCTATTTCAATTGTTGATAATAATGTTCTTAGAAAGGATGGTGATGGTACCTCATTGGTTGCAATTTGCAAAACATTTTGCTATCCATAGTATGGCGATGCCTAAGTATGTTGCTCCTAACTTGAGAGGACCCAAACTTGTTTGGGTACCATCAAAAAGTGGATGAATGTGTTTAGGGACCATGGCATTGGAGGCTTGACTCAAATTGATTTTATATTGATCATTATATTTGAGTCAAGTATTGAAGCTTAATGCAATCCTATCACAATGCTAAGTCAAGAATGAGTGAAGTCCAAGTGCTACAACATACAAGTGTCATATTCAACTTGTGGGTGATTCATTGGAATTATTTGATAGCTTGCAAATTATTTGAGTTGAAGCTTGCCATTGGATGATCATGAGTTAACTAAGGTATATCTCTTGTTGATCATTTCATTTGGGTGCATATGAGTTGATTGAATTGGATATACATGCAATGTTGCTTGCTATAAGATCCTTGAATGGATTAATTGCTAAGTAATCAAGTTTGGATTAATTTGTGTTGGATAAATTCATAAGATAACCTTTAGTAAGTGGATTGAATGGATATATGTCTTATGAAAGTATTCAAACAAGTTAGTTTCAAGGTTGATTCACATTTGACGAAGTATAGCTCAAGTGATTGAAATCTGTTCTTTATTGCAAAATCTGAGTGACCTATGATATTAGCCATGTTTGAGTGATCAAATCTATATAGATTGGCTTAAAATTTGATATGCATACTCTAGACTTATAATATAAGATTCTGTACAAATTTTATGAGAATTGGATAAGAAATACTTTAGTTTTGGAGTAGATCTTGTCAGCTATAGTGCAATAGTTTTTAGCATGTAGCAGTGATGGAAGAATTAAAATCTGGTAGCAATCTAGAAGTCAAATGAAGCTCAAATTTTTACAGCTGCTATAAAACTTAGTAAACCACATATTCACTAAATTTCATGTTATTTGGATCTATATATTGGGACATATAAATTTTTCTTTAAAGGGTACAGAATCTGCCAGAAAAGTGACATTTATTGGTTATATTTGGAGTCACTTTGATTGAAAGGTCCTCAAGTTGGAATCATGTTTATAAGTATTTGAGGTACCTAAGTTTGGTTTTGGATTTATCTAGAAGCATGAAAAGGAATGAGTACAAGACCAGTTGATTGCGGAGTGTATTTGGCACACATTTGGTACTCAAATTGAAGATCAAGATCAAACTCAAGATGAAGATGAAGTTTAAGTTATAGTGACTATTGGAAATTATTTGGTAGAAAGAAAAGTACTTAAACAAGTAGAAAGAAAAGAACTTAAAGAAGGATTCATGATTACTCATCAAATTAAGTCCATCACTTGGATCGATCAATAAATTCATTTCAAGTGAGTGTCAAGAATGTTTTTTAGAGAGAGGTCACTTCTCCCTAGTGTAGGGGCTTGCCGCCCAATGTGTGGGTAAACCAAGTATGGAACTTGCAAGGCTAACATGGAAGTGGTGATCTAAGAAATATTTGAGATGCTTAGTTGAAGCAATCAAAAGGGTTGATCAAGAAAAAACAAGCAACATCCAAAAGAGAGCTGGTCATGATATTTCAAGTGGTATTCTCACATTAGTTCTCTCATGCAAGCATTGAGCAAAAGAAGATGCAAGTCAACCACATCATGATAGTGCACTTGATCTTTAGTGGTTCTTAAATCATATGAGTAAAGAATGGACTCCATCTATGATGATTGGTCTTCACCAAGGCATAAATTGGACTTCACATTGCTATTAGAGTAATGAATTGGAATCTATGTGACTATCCTCTACTCCAACATAGCAAAGGTATCATTGTAATGTGCATGATCATTTCATCCCTTACTAGTATGTAGTTAGTGCATATAGTACATGCATATTAGGACCATGCATGACAAATGAATGTTTTGAAATTCATAGCTTACCACTATTTCTTGAATGATTAAATAATCTGGTGGTATTTATATGAGTTTGTTCATGAGCTAGTGAACCCAAGTACTTGATTTATTTTGGATTGCTAACAAGTAACAAGTACAACATTGGCAAGATAACCCTTACATGAGGTGTAAAGAAGCTTGTCATTGGTTCAAACTGGACTTAGAAGCTTAGGCAAATCAATTTAGTTCAAGTCAATAGAAGATCATGATAGTGATAAGAGTATAAGAATATGAGGGGATATCTAGTTTGGTTGTTTCTAGTGATGTCTAGACTCTATTGAATTAACAAGTGGTATTCACAAGTGGTGTGTAGATCAACTTACAAGTGATATCCTACAAGTGGTACTCATGAAAATAGCAAATGTTCAAGAAATAGTTTTATTGACAAATTCAACAAGTGGTTCCATGGTAGAAGGTTCTTTCAAGTGGTATCACATCTACACGTGGTATCAACCATACAAGACGATGGTTTCACAAGTGATCCTCAACTTTAAGTGATCATCAAATGAAGAATGCATCCCTCACCAACAAGAGCTCAAATCTATCAAATGGATGACCCATACTATGACATAGGGGGAGGTGTCCCACTAATTGGTATCAAGGTCAAAGATCCTATGAAGTGGCATCTCAAAGGCTATACAAGTGGTGTCATTCCAACATATGTGAAGGTGTTCATAAAAAATGAAGATTCAAGTATCAACCATCTACCCTAGTGCTAGCCTTTGCATCAATGAGAAGCACACCTTTTATGGAAATTGAAGACAAAGAGGGAGATATTGTACAAAGATATGAAAGCTTTTGAGAGCTTTGGGGGAGATACAAAGATATGAAAGGGAGATACAAAGATATGAAAGCTTTTGATAGCTTTGGGGGGAGAGATTGGATAAAGAAATGGAGAGGTAGTTAAGTTGGACATGGACATGGACAAAGAGGGAGCAACGTTGAAGAATATGAGGGGATCAAAATTCTTGGACAAGAGTAGCACACAATTAGGGGGGAGCAAGCTCATGAACTTTGATTGGTTGCATTTGATATGTGCATATTCATGTGCTTGCTTGTATTGTATAAGTTGTTAAATTTGATATGCATGCTTGTGTGGTGTATGCTAGTTGTAGAACTTGAATGATGATATGATAACTAGCATGCATAGGATATAGCTAGACACTTGGTTTGTTTTTTAAGTAATGCTAGTACCTTGCTTCTAATGTTGATCTCACGAGGTATCTAGTGTTTTTGTTTCCAAGTGACATCTAGCTAACCATGGTGCTAAGGATGAACTTAAAGGTGCAACTCCGATGGTATCATGCTTTAAAGGTTTATTCTATACACCTTAGCATCTTTGGTAGTTATTACTCTCCCATAATTCCAATTCATGCATATGTGTACGCTCAGAACCAAACACTATAGCACATATGTAGGGGGAGCTAATACTACCAATTCAGGTTTGTGGTACTTGCCAAAATCATTTACACATGGTAAAATTGCTTAGGCAAGCAACATGAATCCAAAAGAGCTTAATTTCCATATCTTTGTAGAGTTGTCATCAATTACCAAAAAGGAGGAGATTGAAAGGTCCTTGTTTGGTTTTGGTAATTGAGTGATAACCTTAGGTGGACTAATTGTATTTATGTGAGATACACAAGAGATTAGCCCATAGGTACATGTGTGTAAGAAACATATGCCATGACGGTAAAGATGGCTTGGAGATGTTGCAATGCTTACACATGTGTTGATGAAGGAGCTCATTGCACATGAGACATGACATTCAGTCATGTGATCAAGATGGAGAAGATCAAGACATGACTTGGCTCAATGGACCAGTTGTAAGTGTGAAGGGCAAGTTAGAGGCTTCGAAGCGAGGGGCCGCGTGTGACAGTGAAGCTTGACTAAGACTTGGTGCCGATGGACCGACGCAATGCTGAAGAGCAAGTGAAGTCAAGATTGATGAACCAATATGATCACATGATGGTATGAAGTGGATCATATCATTATTGATCGTGTTGATGCATGTGTTGCATCGACATTAGAGGAGATGGAATGGAATGCACAAGGCAAAGGTATAACCTATAGGGCATCTCATTTCACCGGTCATAGGTGTGTAGAGAAGTTTATGACCGGGTTTTAGATAGATGGCCATACTATCAAGAGGGGTAAACTTATTTGCATATCGGTCATCTAGTGCCACTCAAGTGATCTAACTTTGCATCATTGCTAGGATCGAGTGGCATGGCAAGTTGAGTGGCTAACTCCTGAAAGCATCTAGGCCCCGAGGTTTGGTTTCGGCAATTGATGACAACGCTTTATTACCATGACTAACGTATGTTTTGCAGAAACTTTGGTAAGTTAGGTCATGGAGGTTTTAACTGCTTTGGGCACCATGGTATTCATGCCCCTTGTTGGAAATCGTTTCGGTTTTCAAAAGAGTGACGTCAAGATTAAGGACGGTTAGTTCCGGATGTCGAGGTGTTGAGATACATTTGGAATAATCGTTAGGATCTTCGTTTTTCTCTTTTGGCCGTACTATAAAGGGGGGCATGAGCGGGTAGCTTGACCTAGGCGAGTCCTACATTTAGGTGTGGTGCACACTTGTTAAACTTGGCGCTAGGCAGCTCTAGAATAGCTCAAAGTTCAGTTGGAAGCAACTTGGTTCAAGTTGTGACGCGTTTCGGAGAGTTTCGGGTCGTTTTCCCATGACCGAACGCGGTCCTCGGCATGACCGGACGTGTCCGGTCAGTACAGTTCCGCGGCTAGGGTTTCAGCTCTAACGACCGGACGCGGTCCTCGCGAGGACCGGACGCGGTGGTCAGAAGTCGACACGTGTCACTTGAGGGAAACACCCGATCGGACGCGACCTGGGTGTGATCGGCGCGTCCGGTCACAGTCCAGTAAGGTCCAGAGACGACCGGATGCGTCCGGTCATCACCGATCGGACGCGGTCGCGCGTCCGGTGCGAGTACAGTATGCTCCCTGCACGATCGGACGCGTCCGGTCACCCTTGACCGGTGCGTCCGGTCACTCAGTTGATTTTCGGATTTCGACCGTTACGAGCGACCGGCGCGTCCGGTCAGTTCAACCGGCGCGTCCGGTCAGCCCGTGTTTTGCTGAGTCAGCGGGTAACGGTTCGTTTTGTCTGTGGGGTGTATAAATACATCCCCACCACCTCTTTTAGAGGTCTCTTGCTCATTTGATCAACTGAAAAACACCTTTGGAGTGCAAGGGAGTGCAAGAGCACTAGTGAGGATAGAGATTTGAGAATCAAAGCTTGAGAGTTCCTCACTAGCGATTAGAGAGTAGCAAGTGTGCATCCACCTTCTCATTTGGGCTCGTAGTGGTCAAGTGAGAGTTCTAGCTTGTTACTCTTGGTGATCGCCATCACCTAGACGGCGTGGTGGTGATTGGGAGTTCGGTGATCATCCGGCGGAGCTTGTGGATGACCCAACTCATCTTGTGAGCGGTTTTGGGTGATTCACCGCGACGGAGTTTCGAAGAATCAACCCGTAGAGAGCACTTGATCCTTGCGCGGATCAAGGGGGAGCTACACCCTTGCGCGGGTGCTCCAACGAGGACTAGTGGGGAGTGGCGACTCTCCGATACCTCAGAAAAACATTGCCGTGTTCCTTGCCCCTTTACATTCAAGCATTTACATTCTCATATTTACTTTCATTGCTTGTTTTACATTCCTAGATTTGCCATGCTAGACTAGGTTTGGAAACTAGGGTGCAAAACTTTGTATCGGTAGACTCTCTAGGAACACAAGTAGACACTAGGGGTGAATTCCGGCTTGTAGGATTTAATTCTTGCATTTAATTTTTAGAAAAGCCCAATTCACCCCCCTCTTAGGCATCTTGATCCTTTCAATTGGTATCGGAGCGGTGTTGCTCCTTTTTGGGCTTTACCGCCTAGAGCAAGATGTCTAACGGGGAAGGACCACCTCCCACCTTTGAGGGGGGTGATTTTCCATATTGGAAAATCCGCATGGAGGCGTATCTCGAAGCCATAGATGTTGGATGTCTTAGAGCCGCAACCCAAGGGCTTCCCGCTATCAAGGATCCCGCAAACCCCATTGGTGACGAGGAGAAGTACGACCAGTGGAATGCAAAGGCCAAAAATGCACTCTACCGGGGCTTAGGCAAAGATATCTTCAATCGTGTGCGTAATGCAAAGAACGCTCATGAATTATGAGAAAATCTTTGTGCTCTCCATGAGGGAACTAAGAGTGAGCGTGAGGAACGCTATCACATAGCTTTAAAGAAAATTAATTCTTTTGAGATGCTTCCCAAAGAAAGTGCTAATGACATGTACACTCGCTTGAATGTTCTTGTAGGGGACCTCAATGCTCTTGGGCTCACTAAAATGAGCCAATCGGATGTTGCAAGGAAGATCTTGAGTGTGCTTCCCGTTGAGAAGTATGGTCACATTGTCACGGTGCTTCACCAAAGTGATCTTTCCACCGCAACACCGACTCAAGTATTAGGGAAAATCAATGCTCATGAGATGTACATGCATATCACTCCGGAAGAGGGCTCATCATCTTCCAAGAAGAGAGACTTGGCCTTCAAAGTTAGTCATGACAAGAAGAAGAAGAAGGGCCAAGCCATGATGGTGCAAGAAAGCTCAAGTGAAAGTGACGTTGATGATGAATCACTTGCACTCATGGTGAGAAAGACCACCAAGATGCTAAAGAAGCTCAACAAGGGTGGCATCAAGTTCGATGGCAAGAAGAAGAAATTCTTCACAAGTAGCAAGAGAAAGCCAATCTCGGAGATGGATTGCTACAATTGTGGTGAACTTGGCCACCTAGCTCATCAATGCCCTAGACCACCAAAAGACAAGTACAAGAACAAGAACAAGGGCAAGAAAAATGATTCAAGTGATGAAGAAGAAGAGAAGAAGAAGAACAAGCCATACAAGAAGAAGGATGGCAAGAAGAAGGAGTTCCACAAGAAGAAGAAGGGAGGAAAGGCATACATTGTTGGTGATTGGCTCACCGACATTGAATCATCTTGTGAGTCCTCCGAAGATGAGAGCGATGATGAGAAAGAGAAGGTTGCCGCATTTGTGATGGGGCCATCATCTTCACCGATATCTTCATCACCACCTTCACCGCCTCCTTCACCATCATCGTCCACTACTCACCTATGCCTTATGGCCAAGGGTGCACGAAAGGTACAAAACCATGATAGTGATGATAATGATGATAGTGATAGTGATGATGAATATGACGCACCTTCTTATGATGAACTTGTAAAATTGCTAAATAAATACACTAAAATCATAAGGACTAGAAATGAAAATGATGATCTTCAAAATGAAAATGAATCACTCTCATCCAAGCTTGAAAATATTCAAAAGACTAGTGGTGAGCTTAGAGTTCAAAATGAAGTGATGTCTTCCACTCTCAAGGAGCTCAAAACCTCTTATAAAGAGCTTAAAGATCAACATGATAAACTTGAGAAGAAGCATGATGAGCTCATCACTAGACATAATTCTCTAAAGGACAAATACACCACATTAAAAATTGACTATGATAGTCTTGTGGTTGCTAATGAACTTGCTCTTGAGACACATGATGCTACTAACTATGTTGTTAAGTGTGATATAGCTACATCATGTGATGATTTGATCATTGAAAGCATTGAGCAAGGTTCTAGTAGCAAAGGCAAGAGTGTGGTTGAGTCAAGCAACTATGATGATTATGCCAAGATCAAGTGTGAGAATGAGAAGCTTGCAAATGAGAACAAGAAGCTAAAAGGTTTGATGGCTCTTGAGAAGCAACCAACAAATGAGTCACTCATTGAAGAAAACAAAAAGCTTAAGCAAGAAAAAGAGCATCTCAAGACCGGCCTAAGCAAGTTCACAAGAGGCCAACATTTGCAAAGTGAGCTCCTCATGAACACCGTAATGAAGATGGATAGAAGTGGTATTGGGTACTTGGCAAATCAAGAGAAGAAAGCAAAAGCTCAACAACAACAAAGCAAGTCAAAGCCCAAGCCAAAGAGATGTGTTGAGTGTGGTCAAGAAGGTCACTTTGCTCATGAATGCAAAACTCCACCACCACAACCCTTGCCCAAGCATGCTAGACCTTTCGCCTTCAATGCTCATTATATGCTAAGAAAAGATTCAAATGGAAAGATGAAAGTCATGTTTTTGGGTCCCCCAAACAAGAATAGGCCAAAGAAAATATGGGTTGCCAAGTCACTAGTGGAGAAAGTCAAGGGCCCCTCTCAAGTTTGGGTCCCTAAACAAAAAGCTTGATCTCTTGTGTGTAGGTGAACTACAAGACCGGTGGATCTCATTGGGTTATTGATAGTGGTTGCACTCAACATATGACCGGTGATCCTCGTATGTTCACCACCATTGAAGAGAATGGAATATGTCAAGAGAAGATCACATTTGGGGATAATTCAAAGAGCAAAGTCAAGGGTATAGGCAAGATTGCAATATCACATGATCACTCACTCTCAAATGTGCTCTATGTTGCTTCATTGAGTTTCAACTTGTTATCCGTTGGGCAACTTTGTGACCTTGGCTTCCAATGCTTGTTCACACCAAATGAAGTGAAAGTTTCAAAGATAGATGACAAGCAAGTGATATTCAAAGGCTTTAGATACAACAATCTTTATCTTGTTGACTTCACCTCCGAAGATGCAAATTTGATGACATGTTTGTTCACCAAGACCTCACTTGGTTGGCTTTGGCATAGGAGGCTTGCTCATGTTGGAATGAACACTCTCAACAAGCTATTGAAGAAAGAACTAGTGAGAGGATTGAAGGATGTGAAGTTTGAAAAGGACAAACCTTGTAGTGCATGTCAAGCGGGCAAACAAGTTGCAAACACTCATCCAACCAAAGCTTTCATGTCAACTTCAAGAGTGCTAGAACTTCTACACATGGATTTGTTTGGGCCTACAACATACAAGAGCTTGGGTGGTAATCTCTATTGTCTTGTGATAGTGGATGACTACTCAAGGTATACATGGACTTTCTTCCTTCATGACAAATCCGAAGTGGCAAATTGCTTCAAGAAGTTTGCAAAGAGAGCTCAAAATGAATTTGAAGTCAAGATAAAGAAGATTAGAAGTGACAATGGCAAAGAGTTTGACAACACCAACATTGAAGCTTATTGTGATGAAATTGGAATCAAGCATGAGGTCTCTTCAACCTACACTCCTCAACAAAATGGTGTAGTTGAGAGAAAGAACCGAACTTTGATCACCCTTGCAAGAACAATGCTAGATGAGTACAACACTCTGGAGAAGTTGTGGGCCGAGGCAATCAACACCGCATGCTATGCTTCAAATCGCCTCTTCCTACAAAAGTTTCTTGGCAAGACCCCCTATGAGTTGCTTAATGGGAAGAAGCCGGACGTCTCTTTCTTCCGGGTGTTTGGTTGCAAATGTTACATCTACAAGAAGCGTCAACACCTAGGGAAGTTTCAAAGACGTTGTGATATTGGTTTTCTTGTTGGTTACTCATCAAAGTCCAAAGCATATAAAGTATTTAACCATGCCACCGGTTTGGTTGAAGAAACATATGATGTGGAATTTGATGAATCTAACAGCTCCCAAGGAGCAATTGAGAATTGTGATGATGTAGGTGATGAACCCTTGAGGGAGGCCATGAAGAACATGCTGGTGGGAGACATCAAGCCAAAAGATGATAATGACGATGTACAAATTGTTGATCCACCATCTTCATCACGTGTGCCTCAAGATGATGACAAGAATGAGAGAGTTGAAAATGAAGACACTTATGTCTCTCATGAACAAGCCGAGGCACAAGCTCAAGATGTTGATGCTCCCCATCCACCTCCTCAAGTGGTTGATAGAAGAAACTCACCACTACTTCAAGCACATCCACAAGATCTCATCATAGGGAGTCCTACAAAGGGAGTAATGACTCGATCTCAAAAGCTAGCTTCTTTTGTTGAACATCACTCTTTTGTCTCTTGCGTTGAACCTAAGAATGTAGAAGAAGCTCTTCAAGATCCGGATTGGGTGAATGCAATGCATGAAGAATTGAACAACTTCACTCGCAATCAAGTATGGACACTTGAAGAGCATCCTAAAGGTGCCAGAGTCATTGGAACCAAGTGGGTGTTCCGAAACAAGCAAGATGACCAAGGCATAGTGGTGAGGAACAAGGCAAGACTAGTTGCAAAGGGGTTCTCTCAAGTTGAAGGTCTTGATTTTGGAGAGACCTTTGCACCCGTTGCAAGACTTGAAGCCATTCGTATCCTCCTTGCATATGCATCACATCATGATATGAAACTATATCAAATGGATGTGAAAAGTGCATTCTTAAATGGCTTTATAAATGAACTAGTCTATGTTAATCAACCTCCCGGGTTTGAAGACCCTAGATATCCTAATCATGTTTATAGGTTGTCCAAGGCGTTATATGGGCTCAAGCAAGCCCCTAGAGCGTGGTATGAGCGCCTCCGGGACTTCCTCATTGAGAAGGGCTTCACCATTGGGAAGGTCGACACCACACTATTCACCAAGAAGTTTAATGGGGAGATCTTTATTTGTCAAGTATATGTTGATGATATCATCTTCGGATCAACAAATGAAGATTATTGCAAGGAATTTGGTGAATTGATGTCGAAGGAGTTCGAGATGTCAATGATTGGTGAGCTCACATTCTTCCTTGGATTTCAAGTAAAGCAAATGAGAGAAGGGATTTTCATCTCTCAAGAAAAGTATACCAAGGATCTTCTCAAAAGATTCAAGATGGAAGAATGCAAACCAATCAAGACCCCAATGCCATCAAATGGACATCTCGACCTAGATGAGGGAGGTAAACCGGTTGATCAAACTCTCTACCGTTCTATGATTGGTAGCTTGTTGTACCTTACCGCATCTAGGCCCGATATAATGTTTAGTGTGTGCATGTGTGCCCGCTTTCAAGCGTGCCCTAAAGAACCTCACTTATGTGCCGTAAAAAGAATCCTAAGATATCTTAAGCTCACCCCAAGCATTGGTCTTTGGTATCCCAAAGGAGCTAGATTCCAACTAGTTGGCTATTCCGATTCGGACTATGCCGGTTGCAAAATTGATAGAAAAAGCACATCCGGAGGGTGCCATTTGCTTGGAAGATCTTTAGTATCTTGGTCATCTAAAAAGCAAAATAGTGTGGCTTTGTCCACCGCCGAGGCGGAATACATTGCCACGGGGGCTTGTTGTGCACAAATCTTATATATGAAACAAACCCTCCTAGACTATGGAATTGTTCTTGAAAAGGTGCCACTTTTATGTGATAATGAAAGTGCTGTTAAAATTGCTAACAATCCGGTATAACACTCTCGCACCAAGCACATTGATATCCGCCATCACTTTTCTAAGAGATCACGTTGCTAAAAATGACATATCACTAGAAGGTGTAAGAAGTGAAAATCAATTAGCGGATATCTTCACTAAACCTTTGGATGAGGCAACCTTTTGTAGGTTAAGAAGTGAACTCAATGTGCTTGATTCTAGCAACTTTAAAAAATGAGCGTGTGTTGTCCCTTGCATTGCATTGTTTAATATGCCATGTTTATTTTATCGCAATGCTTTTAGGGCTTGGCTAACACGGTTATGATAACCCTTCTTTGGAGGAGTGAAGAAGCCTAACCGTGGATCAAACTTGACAAGCATCCTAGCTTTACCTTCTTGCATTGCATTGCATATGCATGGTTGTTTGTTTGGCGTTTCTTTTCGGTTTCGCTTTGAGCAACCTCTGTGTTCGTCCATGGATAAAGAGAGCATTTTGACGCTCCTAAAGGTTCAAAAACTCTATTGCATGGCCATACGTTGCTCCTTGGGTGTTTATTGCCTATTTTCTTAAAAATAATACTAGCCTAAGGCAATCTATTTTGAAAAATTTGAGGGTTTGAGTGAGGTCACTCATATCGTGTTCCAATTGGTGTTTATTTGTGTCTTTTTGAATTGGAACCTGATTGGGAGAAGTCGCGTCGTAGTTCGGAATGAAGAAGGGCGAAGAACAGTGACCGGACGCTGGACCGGACGCTGCACCGAACGCAGTGATGCTTCACCACCGCGTCCGGTCCCGGCGTCCACCAGCGCGTCCGGTCATCCAGAAGACCAACTCCAGATCTAGTGACCGGACGCTGCACCGGACGCGTCGCTGTTGACCACCGCGTCCGGTCCCGGTTACCACCACCGCGTCCGGTCATTCGCGATGAATTCCTGAGCTCCCCTCGATCGGACTCTGACCGCGTCCGGTCAGTCCTCACCGGACGCGTCCGGTCACTCCACGAGCTTACTGGAGTGTGATCGGACGCTGCACCACCGCGTCCGATCATAACGACCACCGCGTCCGGTCATCACGCTTCGAGCGGATCTAACCCCTTCATATAACGGTTTGTCCTCGGCCGTGTTTTCTCATCCGCCCGAGCCTCTTCCGCCGCCGCCTGCCCTATCTCGCCAAATCCGCCGGAGCCGCCGCGCCTTTGCCGTCTTCTTTGCCTCCGGCAAGCCCTGCCGAGTCTCCTGCCCGCGCCGGCCCTCGCTCGCGCGCGCGCCAGCCCGTCCCTGCCCGCGCCTGCCCACGCCAGTCGAGCAGCCGCGCCACCGCCGCCCGCTCGCACCTCCGCCGCCGGTGAGCCGCGCCCTTGCCGCCGGTGAGCCGCGCTCCCGCTTGCCAGCATCACCTCCGGCAGTGGACTGCCTCACGCTCGCCTCCGATCGTTCTTCGTCGAGTTGCCCTAACCCTAACCCTAGGGTTTGCGTAACGTCGTTCGATCGTTCGTCGTCGAGGTTTTGTCGCGCGTCGTCTTCTTCGCGAGGTTGTTTCGCGTCACCTTGACCTCCTCGCTAGGGTTTGCCGTAACTCTTTCTTTTTAATCCTAATTGCATCATGTTTCGGCAAATCAGAGCTCATCCGGCGATTTCGGGGAATCTTGCGATCTAGGTCACCTCATCTTGTCAGTCGTCTCGTCGATCCGAGGTAGCTTCGCGTTTTGATTCACATTGTATCTCATATGCTTGCTATCTCTAGGGTTTCGTACCTTTTAGTTATATATGTGCTTATAGTAGATCTCTCTATTCCGTCATTGCAGCGAGTCTGTTCGTGTGTCAGGGTGAGATCAGTTTGCTGAATCCGAGGCCAAGCCTGCGGATACGGATTGAGGCCAAGCCTCTCGAGTGACAGTTCACCATCTTTCAGAGGTTTTTCGGTCAGTTTTTCAGCATGGTGCGTTGCAAGAACGCCGGTGGTGCTCCTGGTGACGGGGACGACAGTCCTCCTCGTCGGTCTGAGATTGCACGTGGGAAGCGTATCAAGATCATGGCCAGAAAGAAGAAGAAGACACTTACAGAGGCAGAGATTGCTCAGGCCGTGGCAGATGCAGCAGAGCAGGCAGAGAGAGGTGGCAGGAGCAGTGGCATACGCATAGGAGAGCGTCGCTTTCATCTAGAAGGTCGACAGCTCGGCACAAAGGCCACTGAGGGTACTGAGGATACTGGAGCTACAAAGGGTATGTCAGTTGATCCACCTCCAGAGGCCACAGAGGCTCCAGAGGCTACAGAGGACACAGAGGAGCAGCCAGCTCAGTCTCCACCACGTCGCCGCTCCACACGCGCACGTACTCAGGTGACTCCTAGGCCAGAGGGCCAGCGCCGTGGAGCACGTCCTCCTCCCAGAGCTAGAGGTTCACCCCCGGTCGAGCACTTTGACTTGAGGGGTGCTACAGCACGTCAGGTGCAGGGGTTGAGGTTCGTGGAGGTCAGTCGGTGGTTTCCACCTATGAGGGATCACAGAGCTTCAGAAGGCTTCTATACCCCACTTCAGGAGGATTTCTACAGGGCTCTAGTTGACAGCGGTATTGCTTTCCGACCACAGAGGGTCTGTCGACTTGAGTCACTGGTTGAGGTTGTGGGAGAACAGCTACGTCCGCACCTGTCCTTTCTGCCAGGCTTGTCAGATCTTCTTGGATGGACAGGTGCATACTGCGGCACATGGGTCAGAGAGTTTTATGCTTCACTATGGATTGATCCTGCCCATGATTTCATTCACTTTGCATTCCGAGGCCGCGATCACCGTCTATACAGCACCAGAGTGCGGGAGATTCTCAGACTCCCAGCTTCCAACACGAAGATACATCAGCTGTGTTTCGGTCAGACTCCTCCACCGAGACACCCTCACGGCGGGGCAGTGCCACCTACAGACTTGATTCGACCCTGCTTCCGTGAGCCTTTTGGCGAAGGGTCTCGTCGCACGCCTGCCAGTTTGACACCACTTGCCAGAGTTCTGGATGCTATAGTCAGACGCACTCTACTTCCCAGACTTGGCTACAGAGAGGGACTGACTCGGATGCAGCTATGGGTTGTTCACCACCTCCTCTCACAGACATAGTTTGACATTTGGGATCTCATACTTAGTGAGATGGAGGACACCATATCTGAGGGCTTCAAGGGTAATCGTCAGCTGCCCTATGCACACTGGATCTGCTTCATCATTAGATCATCCATTCAGCTACCAGCAGAGATCCGAGCTGAGATATTAGATACTACTACTGCTTTCCCTGAGTATGATATCCGTCAGCTTTGGGCTTCAGTCACTAGAGATCAGGCCCCAGTGCCAGGACAGCGTGAGCGACCTGAGGTTCCTAAGACAGCGGCTGAGCAGGACGCCACAGTTGATGAGCTTGCAGAGGCAGAGCTTGCCGATCTTGACGCTCAGCCTGCTGATCTTCCTGAGGATGTGACATCTGACAGCACTGATGAGGACTACCAGCCCATCCCCAGGTACCGGTCTCCTCGGTCTCACGACCACGAGGCCGGTGGCTCTGGTTCAGCCTCCCGCACAGACCCAGCCATGGTGGCTATACTTGAGAGGTTGACCCAGGCACAGGAGCAGCAGCAACAGCAGATACAGCGACAGGCTCAGGACATAGCTGCAGCACTTGCACAGATTCAGGCTCGTCAGGACGAGTTTCAGTGTCAGCAGCTTGAGATCCAGAGGCAGCAGGTTGAAATGCAGCGACAGCAGTATGAGATTCAGCGACAGAGTGCAGCTAGTCAGCAGCAGTACTTGGATCTCCTATGCCACCTAGTCACTGTTGGGGTTCCTCCGCCTGCTTCTGTCCTGACTTCTGCTTTACAATCCAGTGATCCATCGAGTCAGGGACAGCCGAGCTTCTAGTTCACATCTCCACAGCAGCAGGTTCTCCAGTCATTCCAGTCCCCGAGCTTCACGCCTATTCACATGGGGTTTACACCTTCAGACCAGCCTCGCCCTCACCTCCTGACAGGCACACCCTTCGGTGATTACAGTGCTACCTACAGCGAGTTGACTGGTCAGCCGACGCCCTCGCACACTACCTTTGCTACTTCTTCAGGGTTGTCAGCTTCAGAGGTAGCTATTCCTCCAGTGACAGGAACCAGTACTACAGAGACTTTTCCTTCGTCAGTTGCCTCGACAGATCCTCCTGTTATTGGCTCGCTACAAGCTCAGGCCACTCAGACGGATCCTCTTATTGCTACTACGTCAGTACCTGTTCCTGCCGCTCCGACCCAGACCGCTTCACAGCCACGTGTTTCTTTAGAGGGTCAGCTAGATAGCTCAGATTCCGAGGGAGATTCTCTACACTTCGTGATTACTCCGCGCACCTCGGCACCCGACACGACTCCGTCTGTCCCCCCGTCAGATCCTTAGATTAGTTTTTTGGCGCTTGATGCCAAAGGGGGAGAGAGAGTAGTTTCAGGGGGAGTTTTGAGAGAGGGTTTTCATTTTTTCTTGTGTGCTACATTCATGCATCATGTTTACTTTTCAGTCATTGCATTCGTGTGGCATGTCGTCGTGTGATAAACCTTGAGTCTTATTGTTTTATCCAGTCGCAGTGTTAACACTTGTCACCATTTTTTAATTATAGCTCTAAGGTTGTGCTTCCGTGCCTTACTCCGATTTCTTATGAGCTATATCTGTATGTGTACTAACGTTCTTTGTCTTATCTTATGAGTACACTCTTTTGGCTTGGGGCACATAAGCAATTCCTAACCCCTTGTGCTTATTGTTTTTTGCTTATGTGAACCATGCATGCTTGAAAACATCAACTCAAATCTTTTATATCTTAGTGTTGTCATCAATCACCAAAAAGGGGGATATTGAAAGCATCTAGGCCCCGAGGTTTGGTTTCGGCAATTGATGACAACGCTTTATTACCATGACTAACGTATGTTTTGCAGAAACTTTGGTAAGTTAGGTCATGGAGGTTTTAACTGCTTTGGGCACCATGGTATTCATGCCCCTTGTTGGAAATCGTTTCGGTTTTCAAAAGAGTGACGTCAAGATTAAGGACGGTTAGTTCCGGATGTCGAGGTGTTGAGATACATTTGGAATAATCGTTAGGATCTTCGTTTTTCTCTTTTGGCCGTACTATAAAGGGGGGCATGAGCAGGTAGCTTGACCTAGGCGAGTCCTACATTTAGGTGTGGTGCACACTTGTTAAACTTGGCGCTAGGCAGCTCTAGAATAGCTCAAAGTTCAGTTGGAAGCAACTTGGTTCAAGTTGTGACGCGTTTCGGAGAGTTTCGGGTCGTTTTCCCATGACCGGACGCGGTCCTCGGCATGACCGGACGCGTCCGGTCAGTACAGTTCCACGGCTAGGGTTTCAGCTCTGACGACCGGACGCGGTCCTCGCGAGGACCGGACACGGTGGTCAGAAGTCGACACGTGTCACTTGAGGGAAACACCCGATCGGACGCGACCTGGGTGTGATCGGCGCGTCCGGTCACAGTCCAGTAAGGTCCAGAGACGACCGGACGCGTCCGGTCATCATCGATCAGACGCGGTCGCGCGTCCGGTGCGAGTACAGTATGCTCCCTGCACGATCGGACGCGTCCGGTCGCCCCTGACCGGTGCGTCCGGTCACTCAGTTGATTTTCGGATTTCGACCGTTACGAGCGACCGGCGCGTCCGGTTTGTTCAACCGGCGCGTCCGGTCAGCCCGTGTTTTGCTGAGTCAGCGGGTAACGGTTCGTTTTGTCTGTGGGGTGTATAAATAATCCCCACCACCTCTTTTAGAGGTCTCTTGCTCATTTGATCAACTGAAAAACACCTTTGGAGTGCAAGGGAGTGCAAGAGCACTAGTGAGGATAGAGATTTGAGAATCAAAGCTTGAGAGTTCCTCACTAGCGATTAGAGAGTAGCAAGTGTGCATCCACCTTCTCATTTTGGCTCGTAGTGGTCAAGTGAGAGTTCTAGCTTGTTACTCTTGGTGATCGCCATCACCTAGATGGCATGGTGGTGATTGGGAGTTCGGTGATCATCCGGCAGAGCTTGTGGATGACCCAACTCATCTTGTGAGCGGTTTTGGGTGATTCACCGCGACGGAGTGTCGAAGAATCAACCCATAGAGAGCACTTGATCCTTGCGCGGATCAAGGGGGAGCTACACCCTTGCGCGGGTGCTCCAACGAGGACTAGTGGGGAGTGGCGACTCTCCGATACCTCGGAAAAACATTGCCGTGTTCCTTGCCCCTTTACATTCAAGCATTTACATTCTCGTATTTACTTTCATTGCTTGTTTTACATTCCTAGATTTGCCATGCTAGACTAGGTTTGGAAACTAGGGTGCAAAACTTTGTATCGGTAGACTCTTTAGGAACACAAGTAGACACTAGGGGTGAATTCCGGCTTGTAGGATTTAATTCTTGCATTTAATTTTTAGAAAAGCCCAATTCACCCCCCCTCTTGGGCATCTTGATCCTTTCAACTCCTATGAAAAAATATTTGTGAAATGCTAACACACTTGCACATGGTGGTGTACACTTGGTGGTGTTGGCACATTTACAAAGGAGAAAGAAGTTGGAGTTGAAACGGATCAACTCGGTAAAGAAAGGGAGGCAAAAAGAGGTCACTATTAGTGACCAGATGCTAGACCTGATGTGCTAGTGCATCGTCCAGTCATCATGGTCGCTCGCTGACGCAGTGGCATGGGCGTGGCATTGACACGTGGCAGGCGGTGAAGGACCAGACGTAGGTGGTGCGCCCGATCGCTTCTAACCGGACGTGTTTGATCACGATTCAAGCACTCTGGAGCTCTCTAGAAATGATCAGACGCGGGCATCAATGCGTCCGATCATTTTCTTAGTGAGAGCGTGTTTGCGTTGACCTAACGTGGGTCAATCATTGTGCTGCATCTAGTCTTGGCACTGTGTTGCGTCCATTGTCCATTTAACTGTTGGCGCGCGCAGGTGGCAGTGAGCCGTTGGGATCACGCTGCCAGGGTTGAATCCAAAACGCCATGTGGATGGCACAGAGTGACCGGACGCTGGCCGGGTGTGTCCGGTCATTTTGACCAGCGCATCCGGTCAGCCCAAAAAACACCCAATGAAGGGGTAACGGCTAGTTTAACCCATGGGGCTATAAATAGAAGTGTTGGCTGGCCTTTGGCCAGTTGCTGAGCACTCTCACACCTGTGTGGCTTGTGTAGAAGTGCTTGGGAGCCATCCAACTCACTTGTGATTGATAGTGTTCATCTAATCAAGTGAGTGAGCCATTCTAGTGCGATTGCATTGTGAGGTTGCATCGAGTGGCACTAGGTGGTCGTCTTGCAAGCTAGTGGGCTTGTTACTCTTGGAGGTTGCCACCTCGAAGACAGCTTGGTGGTGGTCTCCGTCGAAGCCCACAAGAAGCTTGTGCGGTGCTCTAGAGAAGAGCTTTGTGAGGGGCATTGTACTCGCCCTGCGGGGGCCACGAAGAGCAACTCTAGTAAAGTGAGATGCGAAGGGCGATAAGTGGTTCGACCGGGTCAGGTGCTAGAGCTTGTGGGAAGCACTCCACATGGGAGAGTGACTTGTGGGTCACCACTAGCAAGAGGACCGGTAGCAACCTTGGAGCTTGTCTCAACGGGGACCAGCATGTTGGCAAGCACGTGAACCTTAGGATAAAAATCACCATGTCAAGTTGTCTTCTCATTGGTTTGTATTTCTGTTACATAAGCTTGTATTTACATTCATATACTTTGTGCTTCTGTAGTTGCTCTTGTAATTAGTTAGGTCGTGTAGCTTGCTAGTTACCTTATTGCTTGTGTAGCATAGAAGTGGCTCTTCCATGACTAATTTGGTTTGTGTAACCTTGTTAGTCACATTGCTTAGTTTATGTAGCTCAGTAATTTACACTCTCTAATTTAGCATTGGTTGCCTTGTTATTGAGCATTGCCAGTGAGCTTAGGGGCTTTTGTGCTTTTGCTTCACTAGTTGTGTAGGAGCTTCCTTGGTTGTGCAAAGTACTAGTGCATAGGTTTGTGTGACCTTGCCATTAGAATTGGTTAGGTGAGCTCTAGCTAGCCCAACACCTTAGTTGCATAATTAGTATCTTGGTAAGGTGCTTGTGAATTTAGATAGAGGGTTATAGTCTTAGCTAGACCAATAGTTTTAATTCCACACTTGTTTCGGCTAGCCGACGCGATTGAATTTTTAGAAAGGACTATTCACCCTCCCTCTAGTGCGCCATCTCGACCCTATAGCCCCTAGATGGTAGGAAGCCTCAATGGTTGGAGGACCGACTACGGAGAATGTGGAGATAAAGGAGAGGTGATCATGGTCTTGTTAACCCGGCATATGGTGAGAAGATGCAACCAAGGATCATGGAGGACACCGAGGCAAAGACAAATGGTAGTAGGCACCAACTAGCGACCAAGATGTGCACACTGAGAGGTTGTGGCAAATCTGAGGAGTCCCTCCACAGTGACGCCAATAAGTAGGACACAATGTCGTTGCTGTCCTAGTATTATTGATGAAGGTTTTCACATGGAGGCATGTAGCAATTACAGGGTGGAGGAGGCTAGAACACGACACCTCCTAGGAGTTCTATAGCTCCTGAGGGTGTCGTCATCGATAGCACCAATGAATCGGGCATAGCTTTCGCCTAAGGCTCCTCCTCATCCTTCAACTGAGCTATTGCCATTTTAGACTAGAAGACAACCCTCAACTCGACGTTATTAAGCGGTGAGCATGGCGCATTATCGCGCACCCCCATTGCTGGATCCCTTGATGGCTCATCTAGAGCAACAAGTCATGCCACCAAAGGACAGAGTCCCTAAACAGTAGCATTGGGCAGAGCCACATGGACGACAGCTTAGGCATGGCGCACGCCACCCCATATTGCTCGTAGGGAAGCACACATGATGGACCAGTTTGCTCCCCTGGCATGTGGCCATGCGAGCCAGCCAAGGGACCTCTACGTCATACTTAGAGCTATGCTCGGTGCCCAACGAATCACGTGTTGAGCTCCATGCAGCACCATGTGCATAGGGCCATGCACTACAAAACTCCATATGTACTGAGGTGCCACAAGGATTTGCATGGACAAAGGCCACCACAGAACATGAGTTCGTTAGCAGCCCTCCATAGCGCGCAGGAGCCTAGTGCCTTGGCCTCTGTGAGAGCACAGACGAGGACATGGCACCATGGCTACTATGGGGGTGAGGAACAGCAAATCTAGGTGGGGTGGCACTAGATCCAAGCTAGGAGGTTGTGGATTTGACCTCTCTCTAGCTCTTTGGCCGCCAATGGAGCCAATGAGTAGACGAGCAAGTTGGGGAAGACGAGAGAAGGTGAGGAGGGAAGGTACTTGCAGGGCAGCCTTTTGAGCCCTTGACTGCAGGCTGCCGCCGCCACTTGTGAGTGAGGAGCAGCGGGGGCTTGGGATCTCATGCACGAGGGCCTCCATCGGTGCAGGATGTCACCCCCCCGAGTCACCTAGAGGGAGACAATGTAAGGGTTCCCTAAAGCATTTTCTCTGTATTCATGTTTATTGCTGGTGGGATGTTGTGACATGCCTACTATACTCTACTGAGATTGTTGGGAGTTCCACATGGGGCTAGGAAAGAGAAAGCTTTAGAAGTGGCAGCATATCTGGTGGTGGGCTTTGAGGAACTTGACAAATCTTCCTTATCTAGTCTGGACCCAATTAGGATCAAGGTATCTTACAAGGACCCTCAAGAAATTAGAGGATCACCCTTGGGTTTTTTCATCAACAAGGATAGCTCAGCGAGCAAAAAGGATGATGAAGAACAAAAGGAGGAGGATGGGAATCTGATTACTATAATCCTATTTATGGAGACAATCCAACTCAGAATGAAAATAAATCAACTGGGTTACTAGCTGAGTCAAGTAAGTAGGGTGAGAACTAGGTTACCACAGGAGGATAAGAAACCACCAATTCAGCAAAGCCTTGCTTAGATTGGAGATTTTTTAATGAATATCTAAGTACCTAAATAATTTGAAATAAAAAAGTTTTCAACTACAAAGTTGTCAACCATGTTGAGGTGCACAACTACAGAAAGGATTTATAGCAATGCCTCATTTTGTAGGGGCGGCTCAATCTAAAAGCTCCCCTACAAATGGTTCCCAAAATGAGCCACTGTTGACTAAATATCGTCGACAGTCCACCGAGGGGTATACCCACGATGGTAGATTGTATGGAGAGGTGCGCGAGAACAGGAACAAGATGGTGACAGAGACACAAGATTAGACAAGTTCAAGCTATCAGCTCGACGTAATACCCTAGTTCCATGTTCTGTTAGTTTGTATTGCTGGATGTATGCGATTGAATGTGTTTTGAAGGGGTCCCCTACCTGCCTTATATAGCCTAGGGGTAGGGTTACATGCTGATTAGGTCTAAGTCTAATCGGGTAAGAGATCATCTTTACAAGGAATCTATTATTTTGCATATCCTAACAGATCCTATGCCATCTTTAGGATATCGCCTTGACGTCTTGCGGTGTGCACCAAGCAGTGCCATGTGCCGCAAGTCTTTATCTTATGGCCTGCACCATCTCTGATGGTGCGGCCCAAGTACTACGTTGTGGGTACCCGGGGTTGTAACCCCCATAGCTAGTCCCCAAGCATCTTGTGTCCATTCGGTGATGCCATCTTGACCAAGTTCGAGAAGCCTAGGAGAGAGCCAATCAGTTTAACTGATGACTAGAGCAGTGATAATCAAAGCCGACCAGTTTAACTAGTTGCCAAAGTCATAGAAATGGATGCCGACTAGTTTAACTGGTTGCCAAAGCCATAGAAATGGATGCCGACCAGTTTAACTAGTGAGTAGACCATGAAAAATAACTGCCGATCAGTTTAACTAATTAGCAGACCTCGGAATTACCCAAGCAAGGCTTGCTAATAGGACGTAAGGAGCTCAAGAAAATTTTAAAAATTCTTCATCTTAGGTGCCTTCGGTGACATCAGATGAATATCTCCTATGACTTAGTCATCTGAGAGAAACAGAGGCAGATAATTTGCAACTATGATAAGCGCTTAGCACTTTAAACAGAAACAGTACATGCACCACAGGGTGCAGTATACACACTGAAGTCCCTGAGCCTGACAGTAGGTGAAGATTGCACTTGGTGCCAGGATCAAAAACTAGAAGCTTCCAAATGATGAACAGAAAACATAATGAGTCTACAGCTTAGCTAAAAACACATGCAGTCCCTAGCTTAGCTGAGAATACAACCAAACTGTAGCTTAGCTGAGAATGATTGACTGGAAAACAAATAAGTACACTCACTGCAAGGTGAAGTGTACACACTTAGTTCTCGAGCCTACTAGAAGATAAAGAATGAATCATGTAACAGGGTCAAAGAATTCAGTTGAAAATATTCCCAAAAATAGAACCGAGGTGTGCTTAGCACTTAACCAATGCAACAATCATGACACAGTTAATGGAATTAAAATGATCACGCCACCCGTTGTAATCTTCTTTAAGAAGGAAACAAGAGGCCCATTAGGCAGCCCATTTAATGGAAACCGTGAAGAACCCGAAGCGAGCACGCTATAATTGCAGGAATAGGTGCGCATGGCACAACACATTTCCCCAAAAACCCTAGATAGCAGAGGGACGGGGCAAGCTGTTAAATAGCCTCGCCACCCGCAGCACGCTCCCCACTTTGTCACAAGCAGTTGCCACATTGCTCCTGCCGTCACCCAGATCTAGATCTAATCCGAGCCATGGCGAGGAGGCGCGCGCGCAAGGAGAACCTGCAGAGCCAGGAGTGGGGTGGCATCGACGTGCATCGAAGAGGTGCTCAACAAGATGGTGTTCGATGGCGTGCTTGTTGATGGTAGTTATCATCTATCATAAACCGTCAACATTGTGTATAGAAATGGTCACCAATAGAAACTTAAGGTTTATTACTGACAATTTCCATGAGTTTTGGTGAATTATTATTTTTAGCAGGGATATTCCAGAAAGAATAAAAATGAGGATTGAATTGTTAAAAAGGCATGAAACTTAACTGCGACAAAATATGCACCAGAAGACTCTAGGAGAAACCAGAAGGCACGGGACCAAAGTGGGAGACCAACAGCTACCAGGTGGGTCCACCCACCATGTCGCTCGGCCCCCTTATGGGATTCTTCCATGCCCTTCTGGAGTATTCCTCCACCGCCTCTTAAGATGCATCTCCGCCATATGTGAAGTCGGTTTGATCCAAGGACTGATGGTTTTTCCTCAGGACTATAAATACAGGCCCTAACCCCCCGAAGCACCTGATCATAAGTCAAGAGTAGTCTAAATATTAGAGTTTCTAGAGATTAGATAGAGAGAGCTTTAGTTCTTTAATTTCTTAGTATAGGCTTTCTAGCAAGTTTCAAGTAGAGTTGGGCGATTTCTCAAGATTCTAGATCTATTCATCTGGAGATTGGTAATTTGCCTTTGTATCTCATTTAAGACTTTGTTCTATTTCAATAATTTGTTCCTCCTTATTATGTTCTTAGTTTGCTCTAGTTATATATAGGATATAGTATTATTCGATTATTTGCATTTGCATATATTGATACAGTACCTAATTCAGTTCGCTCGAGATAGGTAGTTTTGATTATGTAAGCGTGGTGCTTAGATATGAAATTCCCTGTGAATGCCAACTATGTGCCAGGACGTGTGGTAGATTGCTAAGGTGATAGCTTGGTTGAGTCCTTTGTAGTCCATCCCCCGTATATAGATGACATGGTAGAGCCCGGTCTCGAAGGAGAAGAAGATTCTGTTTTCAATTCTCCCTAGTAGATTTTCCTTACAATTTTGCTTTCATTCAGTTTTACAAATAGATGAAGATATATATGCTAGAGTGAGCAGCAAGACTTAGTGTTTAGGAATAACTTAGGAATTCTTTACTCTAACTGAATCTTGAGATTAGTTATACTATTTTTTAGTGAGTCTCTGTTTTCTATCTCTAGAATACCATTATCATGCTACATTCATTTATCATTTATTTATCTTTTACTTGACTTACCCCTGCTAAAGCATAAGAGTGGTTGGTTTATCATAGGTCTGCACATTTATTTAGTCATATAAACATTTGCCTCACGGTCCTTCCTTTAGGATTAAAATAAATAACGATACTCGGAATACTCTGGGTAGAATGCTATAATAGGTGATTTATATGTACGCTTGCGGATACTTATGTATAATATTATTTAGAGTTTTCACGTGTAGCTATAATTACTAGCGTTTTGAGCATCATGCTAGGGATGACAACTTAGTACATAGTGATGTAAGAAATTTCAATAGTGCTTCCAGACTGAGCCACAGCCGGATGGCGTTCTGCGGTAGGTGAATGTTTCCCAAACCCTCATCTCGACGAACATGTTGTGTTTGAGGATTTTTTTCCATTGGGGATTTGGGTTACCTGTACAATATTCTTAGATACTATGGGATTGCCCTTATCCATCTCAATCCAACAGCATTTTGCATCATTATATTTTCATCCATCTATGCGAAGCCTATCTCGGCATAGATCCGTATTTCAATATGTTTCGTTGTTTCTTCTGCCTCAAATTCTTCCAAGGAGCCTCCAAAGTGGTTGGCGGGGCATATCTTGTGCTACAGGACGGCATGGTTTCTGAGTACAAGACAGTCCCGCTCAATAGTTCGATGAAAGGGTGGAAATCAAAGTGGTTTTATGCTGAGAATGTAGAGGACGGTATTTCTACTGATATTTATAGTTCGACAAAGCCGAACCCCAACTAGATGGTGTTGACATTTCTTAGCACCACTGCTAAGAATAGAGTTTTAAATCTACTCCTACCAACAGCGCCATAAATGTGTGTTGGTATTTACTTATGACTTAGAATGAATGTAAATATAACGTTCTGCAAACGCACATATAATATACCATTGTAGCACTTCACCCCGGATTATACCAGGTATCATTAATTATATGGGCTTGACAGAAATACTCAAAATCAATATATAAACGCTTCTCAGTAATATAATAGACCAAAGCATTGTTCAACAGACCCAAATTTTGGTCGATTCAAGTGACTAAAGAAGTGCACTCAACATCACCCGTTAGAGTAAAATCTTCAAACCAATGGCAAACTATAAATTTGACTGGTGAAACCTTTGCCCTTTTTAGAACAGCATACAACAATTTGAGATCATCTATCTACACAGGGCGAGTGTCTAGTCTAGTAAACATGGAGAATCCTAGCCACTTATGAAGGAACTGAAGTGTGGGATGTTGGATATCATTGGTGCAGGGTGATGAAATTCATTAAGCCCTGAAATTTCTTTCTAGAATTTTTGTCTATCAAAATCTTGTAAGGCATGTTCTACCTCTACTACACACTATGAGTTAAATCCTAGGAGTAAACGTAGGTCCTTCTATGGAGAAGAAAATTCTTTTCCGAAGAGCCTAAACTGAATCCCAATGTTGGTGATTTGCAGTGTGCATAAGAATTCTAATGTCAAAAGTTTAGACCCTTGCTCAGTAATGTTCCAAAAACCATCCCACCCAACAACTCTAAAAATGAGATCAAGCTCAACGTCCATACCTATTGCTTGTAGTAGGACTGGATCATACATAGCGATGTGTACAAACCTTCGGGTCTTCAGCTTCTTGAAGGCATCCTTCTCCGTCTTGGTTCTCCGGCGGATATGCGACTCCTCCTATAGAAAGTTGCTTGCGGCTGGTGACAATGGTGGCACCTGGGCCACAGGAGATGGAGCATTAACATTCGTGTCAAAGTCGACTCATGAAGACGTACTCCTGGTGGAGCGAGATGAAGACGAGCGGGTGAATTGCGCATCATCATGCAAAAACTAACAGAACAACAAAAACTCATGGAACGGGTTAGGAAATAAAATAGTTAGTGGTCAGCCGTCCAAGAGTTAGTCGTCTGGGGGTTAGTCATTTTGATTGCCAATATTTTTCTCTAAGCAAAATTTCAACAGAACTTCTACCCTTAATCTTTTTGGCACTTCTTATTTTCTACAACACTTCCACTAATGCAATACTAAACTTCAAAATTGGAATTCAAATTTTGGAGGAAGAAGGCTGGTTTGCAGTTGTGTGAGGGAGAGAGCAACCAGGAGGTGGCAATTTATAGGTGGCAGCAACAGTAGGCTGGCTAGCCTAGTGGTAGGGTCGGCTGACCCCCTTTGGGCCCACTTGAGTTGGCTCTCCACCAAATGAAAGTTTACTTTGAAGCTAAGCAATCCTTAGTGCTTGTCGGTGTAGATGCACCCAAAATGGCTAGTAGAGAGGGTGTGATGGTGATGGTGGTGTGCCCTAGGTGTCTGTGGGTCTGTATACCTGTATTTCTACCGTATACACATGTATATATATGCTATGCAGAAAATATTTTATGATACCATGAAATATTTCTACATATATGCATGGTACTTTTAAAAATTTTTACACCTCCATGGTAAATATTCTTGCGGGTTTTTACACACCGTAAAAATTATTCACATGGGGCCTAAAGATTTTAAAATGCAGTGATGAAATTTTTATTTTATTTTCTAATGCAAATGTTTGAAAGTAAAATTGCCAAGATAAAAATAATTTATGTAATAACTACCGATTTTACCTTCCGGCGAGCATCTGGAATTTTGAGTCCGCCAAACTGGACTTTCCCATTGTTTTTCATTCTTCAGGTGCATCAATCAGTCTAGGAGATGGAGACCTTGATGGTTGCACTTGCTTCTCACACCACTCCAATTTGGAGCATTATTCCAGTCTTGGCTTAAAGGTGAATCGCTCTTCTTTTCCATTGATATGGAATTTGATTTCTCCTGCTCTGACATCATTGTGTGCATTTGTTGCCGTGAGCATTTGTTCCCAAGTATGAGGGGTGTCTTCATGTCCTCCTGCATATCAAGCACTACAAAATCAACTGGTACAAAGAAGTTTCTTATTTTTACCAGAATATTTTCGGTGATTCCTATAGTGTAGCAGACTGATTGGTCAGCTAGTTGTAGGCACATTGATGTTGCCATGAGCATTGAATAGTTGAGCTTGTCGAAGATGGCTTGGGGCATGACATTGACGCTTGAGCATAGTGCATTTTCAAAATTCTAGTTTTCGATCAAACAGTCGATAATGGGGCATCCTAGATCCTTCTTCTTTATAGGAGATGTGTTCAGAATGGCCGCACTACACTCCTTTGTTAACTTGATTACCTCAGTCATGGACAGTGGTCTCTTGTTGTTCAGATTGTCTCTGAGATACATTGCATAGGTAGGTACCTGTATGTCATCTAGTAGAGGAATATTGATATATAGCTTTTGAATTACTTCCACAAACTTACCAAACTACTCATCCACTTTGGCTTTTCGATTTCTACATGGAAACGGTAGGCGATTAGTGTCATGAAATCTTGTAGCAATTCCTGTTCTGGTGGCTCAACTTCTTCAACTTCATCGTTCTTCTTCTCTTCTTGTATTGCTGTTAGTTTACCTGTCCTTGTTGGATATGAAGGACCACGGGTGGACTTGCCATATCTTGTGTTTATGGCGTTGACCTTTTCAAGGTTAGTGGCAAAAGACAGAGCAGCGGCCAGCTGATCTATTTGTGATTCTATCTTTTTATTATAGCTAAGCTGGTATTTTATGGCAGAAGAAAAACTTTCCATTTTAATGTTTATATTTTCTAAAACCTTACCATTGGAAACAAGCTTTTTAGAAATGTTCTCATTAATCTTAGTTTGTTCTAAAATCAAATCTCTCAAGCATGGTTGATTAGGATTAGAGTAATTACCTGGGTACTTACCTTGTAATTTGACCATTGTTGTTGTTGCCCCATCCTAGTCTTTGTTGTTGTTGTCCAGGGTTGTTGATGACAATGTTTATATCCTCTTGATATTTAGGGAAATCAACCCACAAATATTCTCCATATATGTTTTTGGCATTATAAGCATCTTGAATGGCCTGATGATCTTTCTTGTAATTGGCTTGTTGTTTGAGCCAATTCAATAGTATGTCCATCTCAGTTGATAGTGCACACACCTCTTCTGGTGCTTCTTCTCTCTTATTGCAATGTTGAATATTACCTTGAGACCAACCTTGATTAAAGGCTATCTTTTCCATGAGAGTTTTAGCTTTTCCAAGGGTGAGCGACATAAATGCTCCTCCAGTAGTTGCATCAAGTTGTTCACGAGTTTTTTGGGTTAATCCATGGTAAAAGCCTTATATGAGCAACCAATCTTCCATTCCATGATGTGGACAATCTAACATATATTCTTGGAAATGTTCCCATGCCTCCGGAATGGTTTCTTCATTAAGTTGTTGGAAGCTAGAAATTTTTCCTCTTAAGGCATTGGTCTTGCCTATAGGGAAAACTTTGATAGAAAGGCTTTCGAACATTTTGCCCCTGTACTGATGTTATCTTTGTTGCTGTAGAACCACTACTTCGCCCTTCCCTCTAACGAGAATGGAAATAGGCGGAGTAGTATGATGTCTTGAGTGATGTCCTTGATGACGATTCTGCTGCTAATCTCTAGAAAATTTTGGAGATGAGCACTAGCATCTTCATGTGCCTTTCCGCTAAATGGGGTAGCTTGCACCATATTGATGTGCCTTTCCGCTAAATGGGGTAGCTTGCACCATTTTGATGAGGCTTGGCTTGAGTTCAAACTCAAGGTTGTTGGTTTTGAGTGTTGGTCCAGTGCGAATGTTTTCAATGCTCGGAGCAGAGAACTCATGCAGAGTCTTGTCAGCCATAGCTTCAGAAACTGGTGTTGAGATGCCTCCTGATTGATTTTATTATGTTTGATGGAATTTATTGGTGAATCAAAACAAATCCTATAATACCCTTGTAACACCCTAAAAATTTGAAAAAAAAAATAGGAAAAATATGATTTTTGTATATTTTTGTGAGCATGCAAATTTAGAATAATAATAATTTTTATAAATTTAAAATCAAATATAAGAGTAGAAACATGTTTGTGCACTCATGCTGTTGCATTTAAATTTTTGAGATGAGTGGTTTGATCAAATTCAAATTTGGATTTGAAAATCTTTTAAAAATTTGTTTTGAAAAATTAGAAAAGAAAAAGGAAAGGAATTTTTTTTTTCTTTTCTTCTCTCGGGCCGCTTTCCTCCCGCAGCCCAACTCCCCGGCCTGCCTCAGCGGCCCGCTCACTCCCGCGGCCTCCTTCTCCTTCGCGGGCCGAGCCCAGCCGCAGCCGCCGGCCCAGTATCGCGCGCGCCGCTCCTTTGTCTCTCTGGCATGTGGGACCCACTTGTCAGGCGCCTTCTTCCCCAAGTCGCCGCCGGATTTCCCCTTTCCTTCTTTGCCGAAGCCGAATCCTTCCCTCAATCTCCCCTTTCCTTCCGTGGAGTCGCCTTCGGGCTATAAAAACCGAGCCCGTGATCTTTCCTCTCCATCCTATCCCGACGCGGAGCATTGGAACCACCCCGGGACGACATTGCTCGAACCACCGCCTCCACCGTCCGCCCCTCCAAGCCGCACGCGCTCCTTGCTTCATCCCCGGCCACGATTTTGCCCTAGGTGAGTTCGCGTTCGAGTTATCTACCCGCATGTGCTCTCCGTTCGCGTTTTCGTGCACCATAGAGTGAGATAGGTTGTTCCGGCCATGGCGCCGCCGCGTAGAGTCGCCGTCGGCTGAAGTCCGGCCGGAGCGCCGCCAGCTCCTTCCCAGATTCAATCTGGATCGTTGATTTTGAATCCAACGGCCGTTATTTAAAGATACCGGTTCGCCTGTGAATCTTGCTAAAGAGTCCCTGTAAGATCTAAGTTGTAAACCCGCAGTCCAAAACGTATTAATTCGCGTTCGTTTTGATCTGTTGAAAGTGTATTTCGTCTCGGTAATTGAAAAATACGTTTTCTGATATTTACAGTTTTGCCACTGAGTTTGTTTTAGTCATAAATTATCCGTTTTAACTCCGATTTGATCCGTTCAAATTGCGTTAGATTCGTATTTGAGAGCTTTACATGATTATAGAACTGTATAGTAGGTTTGAGATAATTTATTTTCGAGTTTATATTAAAGTAATTATTTATCTATAAGAAATCCTAGAAAACTCATAACTTTTACGTTTTAAATCCAAATTTCGTGATCTTTATGTCTATGTGATCGTAGTAACGTGTAGAAGAGTTTTACAAACTTGTTATACTGTTAGTGTTACTGTTGGTTAGGTTTTCTATTTTTAAGTTCCGATGTGAGATTTAATCTATTACTTTAATAAAGTAGATCTTGTTTAAATCATATCTTCTATGTTTTAGATCCGTTTTAGCTCATTCGAGTTGCGTTAGATTCATAGCAACGAGATCTACGCGTTAGTGACAGTGTTTACCATATTATTAATTCTGAAATTTTATTGTTTAAATCATATCTTGATTAATAATTATGCCACTGGGTTTTGTAAATAAAATATGATTTGTTTTACTTTAGTTTCATAATTTGAATCTAAATTTGACTTAATTCCATATATAGTATTTATAAAATATTTTATATATGTTATTATATAATTAAAACTCATGAAACTAATAGTTTTATATTTTCTTCTATGAGCAAATCTTTCGGTAGATGTATCTTTTCAACCGTAGCTCTGATTAGTGTGCTTTTCGCGTCTGTGTGTTCGTAGTGATGCGTAGAATCGTGTTTCAAACTCTTTTATTTATTTTTGTATGATTGGTGTACTGTTCTAATTTAGATCTATTGTTTGCTTCGTGTATGATTGCTCGATGTGTGTGTGATGATTTATTGATCAAGTCCAGTCGGTGAGATATACGAGGTTATCAAGAAGAAGAAGAAGAACGTTGAAGATTAAAGCTTACCGAAGGATCGGTGTTTAAGGCAAGTATAGCATGGGATTATCCTTGTTTCCTATTCATCTTTAATATACATAATTCATGTGCATGTGTCTATCTTGTTACCACTAAGGATATCCTAGTTTTTGTATCTTGTACCTTGACACCTATGGGACATTGCATTGGGTAGTGATGCTAGTGCTCTTTTTGAATAATCATGATCTGTAACTTGACTAATGGTATATGCAATAAACGTTTAAATGATGCTTTAAAGCAATATGGCTCAAGAGGGCTAGAGCATATTTTGTGGTTTTTATGGTGCTCTAGTTTCTCTCCATAAGGACTTATCTGTAAGCGAACATCCGGGACTTACAGTACAACTGTGAGGGCTATATGGCTCTGGCTTTAGCTCAGTATGAGGACTTTTTCTAGCTTGTTAGAGGTTACCCTTGTGGCGCAAATGGGGTAGAGCAGACTGTGGATCCCTGCGTGGTGTATCACACGGACTGACTCCGGAAACCTAGCGGCCCTAACTTGTTAGACGAACCTTTGAAAGGCTTCATAGTGATTCCTTGCCTGCTCACCTTGGAAGTGTTTTGGGAGTCGCGATCCCGGGCATATGGGTAATCATGACTCACAGTGAAAGTGTACAACCTCTGTAGAGTGTAAAACTGTTATAACAGCCGTGCTCATGGTCACGAGTGGCCTTGGACCCTTACAGAATAAATGATGAACACTGATGATAATGATAATACTGATGATATTGATGCTCACTAATGATTATTGTTTCTTGCTATACATTATTCTCGTTTACATGATCATGAGGTTATTTGGGATTATGTTAAACTTGTTGCTACTCAATTGGTAAAAGATGACTCACTAAAAGCTATTGCAGTAAACCCGTGTCAAACCTTTTGAGCCTCATGAACCCCATGTTATATTTGTTGAGTTCGACATGGACTCACTCTTGCTATTTCCCACATCTCAGGAAGGGTACCAGACTGTTAGATTCTGGAATTGTTAGGCTTGTGATCAACCAGTTAGTTTGATCCTGGAGTGAGGTCTACACCCGGTGTTCGGAGTTGTCTTTTCGCTGTGTTGCCCATTAAGGTATATTTTATACTATTGTGTTATGTATATTAAGCATCTGTCTTTTGATATTACACTTATCTGTGGCTATATGTGAGATTTGTCTTCTTTATTTCACATATGGTGTATGTCTGGTTTTGTCCTTAAAACCGGGTGTGACAGATTGGTATCGGAGCAATGCTGACTGTAGGACGCAAGCCTAGTTAGAACTGGACGTTTAGCATGTTCTCATTGTTGCCTATTTCTTGCTTCTCTTTAACTTTGTTATTTTCTCAAAGTTATGCTTAATTGTATCCCCGTTCTGTTATAAAAACCTTGTCTCTATTTTGAACCTTTTCTCCTTGTCTATTAGACGGCTCGTGACGAGAAGACTGTGGATTTCAGAGGTTAAGAGGACTGAATTGTGTCGCTCTTGCTCACTTTTGACAAGAAACCATTAGCGATGCAAAACCAATTACTAGAAGAAATGGCTCAACATGGGAATTCTCAACGATGCTTATCTCAAGGTCAAGCCAACATATCCAAGGGGTCAGAGAAGATACAAGTAGTAGAAGTTTGGAAGAATATGAAATCCAATAAAGATGTTGATAGTAAGGCATTTGGAGAGCAGGAACAATGTCACTGCTGTAAGCATTATAGTTTTCCCTGTCTTCGAAATGAGTCTAATAAGGGGAAAGTCAAGGTGGATCCAAATTTTGAGATCAACCTGGACAAGAAGAGAAAGGCAATCTCATTAGAACCACTAGTGGAAAGCAATGAGCAAGCGAGTTATACTACATTGTCACATGCAGCCCTGATCCCCTGTCAAACAAATCCAAACCCTGAAGAGTTAGAAGCCCCTCCCGCTAAAACTACTCCCCATGAAGTAGTCATAGATGGATGGACAATTACCTATAAGGAGTATCAACCTCTAAAGGCCAAACAAGCTAAGAAACAAGCCAAAGGGACGAAGGTGAACTTTTATGGCCAGCAAGATAGCAGCATACCAAACAACAGTTCCTTGGAGTATGACATCACAAAAGATTCAGCTAAGAGAAAGTGTTATCATTGCCAGCAGGAAGGACATTATATCAAATCTTGCCCACAGAAGAATCAACAACAGCGAGACTCAGGACAGGATGTCCAAAAGGAGCATGTGCAGGGAAATAAATTAAAGAGAAATTACATCCATGGAAGGTTGAAACATGTGGATATTTCCACCATTCCCGGAGCTAAGGAGGTCGTGTTTGGATCAATTCCAGTAAGTTCAGGAAATGCCAAGGTTTTGTTTGACCCCAGTGCCTCACATTCGTTCATATCTAGACAATATGCAAAAGATCATAACATACTTATGCTTCCAAAGGGAAAAACAGTTATGGTTGAAACTCCAAGAGGTGAAATAAAGGCAGACCGCGTATGCCCAAAAGTTAGTCTTGACATAAAGGGGGTAAATTTTAAGGTAAACCTCATTGTTTTGGAATTAATGGGCATTGATGTTATCTTTGGAATAGACTGGTTATCTACTTGTAAAGGAGTGATTGAGTATGCCCAATGTTCAGTGTTTCTAACTACACTTTCAGGAGAAGGGATTAAGTATGAGGGTATTAAATCTATACCTGAGGGATATCAGGTTGACCCATCTTAAGGTATGAGTTATAAAAATGGTAAAGAGAGATGCAGAGATTCAGATGTCCATATAAAGCAATAAGGAATGTAAGAGACGTTATCTACTCTGGATACTGCTACAATCACACCATGTTTAAGGAATAAGAGTTATGTCCCGTGTAATAAAACCGTTAGTAGCCAAGTTGAGTCGTCTTAATGTGAGACTAATGAACATTTAAGTGTTTAGTTGCTTTGTGCTTATGTTTATGCTTGAGTTGGAATTTTATAATGAGTGGAATGATCTCGTGGGCTTTGACCATGATTTCATTTAGTTTATATGTATAAGGTATAAGGATTAATGAAATAAATAGTTGGGTTTTGGTTATCTCTTGTTTTCTATATCTTGTCTTTCGGAGCAGCCTGTCTTTATCAACTTATATCTCTGTTCTTGAAAGACCAAAAATCATGAGAGAATTCTGGACAAGAGTGGACTTCAACATATCTCTCTAAATGCAAGAACTACCCTCATAGCTATTTTGGATTGGGAGATACAAAAATCACAAGACGATGCAACTGTGCTGTCTGAAACCTGGAACAGTTTCTGATAAGTACTGTTTTCGACCAAGTTAACTGCAGAATCTGGAAGTGTGTTCTATAAGAAAGTTGCAGAGAATTTTATAAGCTTTTCATCGGTGTAAACTACAGCTTCATTGGATTAACAGAATGAGAGTTACAGCTGTTTTACTGCACTGCTGATTTTCTGCTCGTGCGAAATTTCAGATTTCTTGTTCTTACCCATGCACAAGAGTATTATTGGGATGTCAGAATACTTTTATGCTAAGTAACTCATCTAGAAGAAGGTTCAATCTACCCTATTTAGTGTCTCTTATTTTAAGGGGGGTAGCCAATGTAAAGAAGGATTATTAAGATTGACCTCTTTAGTTGGAAGTATTGGTTAGTCTCCATGATTGAGTTGCTACTCTCAAGCAAGAAATGTCTATATACAAGGTTGATAATTCTGGATCCATGGAGACAAGAGTTGTCCTTTTGGATAGTTCATGATTATGATCATCTATACTTGCTCGTGATTGCTGATGTTGGTCACTTGATGACAGGAAGTGTCGTGTCTCATGACTCAGGAGTCCTATATGACGTCTCGCACTGATATGTGGGAAGAGATTGATGTTTCTGCCATTGAAGGATGTTATGGGTATGATGAAGCCGAGCACTATCAAAACAACAATGTTGAAGAGCAAGTTGGGAGTGAACTAAGTCAGAATCCACAACAACGAAAGCGAAAAAGGAAAGCCCATAAGAAGCCTGCTCAAGGAAGCCAAGCGCAGCAAAACTATGTCAATGGAAGACTGAGCAATGTGGATATGGATAAAATTCATGGAGTTACCAAAGTAGTGGGAGGTTATATTCAAGTAAGCTCAGTACAAGTTTTTGCTTTATTGGACCCTAGTTCTTCGCATTCTTTCATTTCCGCCAACATGGTAGAGACGTGCAAGATGGTGAAGTGTCCAATGAGGAGGCCTTTGCTAGTTCAAACCCCAGTGGGAGAAATGCAGGCAGATCAGATATGCCCGAATGTCAGTCTTGTTATAAACAAGGAAAACTTCACCGCGACACTCATTGTTTTGGAGTCACTTAAAATTCGTGTGGTTCTTGGTAATGGATGGCTCTGTGCACACAAAGGAGTGATTCATGGTACTCGGTGCACAATGCTCTTAACAACACCGTCAGGGAAAAGAATTGAGTATCAAGGAGGTCGACTTTTACCTGAGGGAGATGAGAATGATCAATTAGAAGATAGGTACACCGAGGGTAGCAAAGTGGACCATGAGTTTACTGAAGTCATAGCAGAGGAACAAATAACTTTGGAGGAGCTCAATAGGAGAGATGATCATGCTTAGGCAGATTAGTTAGTCAGGATATGAGAAACTGTCTCATGACTCTGAGCGAAAAGAGTAATTTGGAAAAATGAGGATCAAATAAAGACAAAGTGTCATTATCTCTTTTATCATCATCTTCCGAATCTCGGGACGAGATTCATCTTAAGGGGGGTAGAATTGTAACACCCTAAAAATTTGAAAAAAAAATAGGAAAAATATGATTTTTGTATATTTTTGTGAGCATGCAAATTTAGAATAATAATAATTTTTATAAATTTAAAATCAAATATAAGAGTAGAAACATGTTTGTGCACTCATGCTGTTGCATTTAAATTTTTGAGATGAGTGGTTTGATCAAATTCAAATTTGGATTTGAAAATCTTTTAAAAATTTGTTTTGAAAAATTAGAAAAGAAAAAGGAAAGGAATTTTTTTTTCTTTTCTTCTCTCGGGCCGCTTTCCTCCCGCAGCCCAACTCCCCGGCCTGCCTCAGCGGCCCGCTCACTCCCGCGGCCTCCTTCTCCTTCGCGGGCCGAGCCCAGCCGCAGCCGCCGGCCCAGTATCGCGCGCGCCGCTCCTTTGTCTCTCTGGCATGTGGGACCCACTTGTCAGGCGCCTTCTTCCCCAAGTCGCCGCCGGATTTCCCCTTTCCTTCTTTGCCGAAGCCGAATCCTTCCCTCAATCTCCCCTTTCCTTCCGTGGAGTCGCCTTCGGGCTATAAAAACCGAGCCCGTGATCTTTCCTCTCCATCCTATCCCGACGCGGAGCATTGGAACCACCCCGGGACGACATTGCTCGAACCACCGCCTCCACCGTCCGCCCCTCCAAGCCGCACGCGCTCCTTGCTTCATCCCCGGCCACGATTTTGCCCTAGGTGAGTTCGCGTTCGAGTTATCTACCCGCAGGTGCTCTCCGTTCGCGTTTTCGTGCACCATAGAGTGAGATAGGTTGTTCCGGCCATGGCGCCGCCGCGTAGAGTCGCCGTCGGCTGAAGTCCGGCCGGAGCGCTGCCAGCTCCTTCCCAGATTCAATCTGGATCGTTGATTTTGAATCCAACGGCCGTTATTTAAAGATACCGGTTCGCCTGTGAATCTTGCTAAAGAGTCCCTGTAAGATCTAAGTTGTAAACCCGCAGTCCAAAACGTATTAATTCGCGTTCGTTTTGATCTGTTGAAAGTGTATTTCGTCTCGGTAATTGAAAAATACGTTTTCTGATATTTACAGTTTTGCCACTGAGTTTGTTTTAGTCATAAATTATCCGTTTTAACTCCGATTTGATCCGTTCAAATTGCGTTAGATTCGTATTTGAGAGCTTTACATGATTATAGAACTGTATAGTAGGTTTGAGATAATTTATTTTCGAGTTTATATTAAAGTAATTATTTATCTATAAGAAATCCTAGAAAACTCATAACTTTTACGTTTTAAATCCAAATTTCGTGATCTTTATGTCTATGTGATCGTAGTAACGTGTAGAAGAGTTTTACAAACTTGTTATACTGTTAGTGTTACTGTTGGTTAGGTTTTCTATTTTTAAGTTCCGATGTGAGATTTAATCTATTACTTTAATAAAGTAGATCTTGTTTAAATCATATCTTCTATGTTTTAGATCCGTTTTAGCTCATTCGAGTTGCGTTAGATTCATAGCAACGAGATCTACGCGTTAGTGACAGTGTTTACCATATTATTAATTCTGAAATTTTATTGTTTAAATCATATCTTGATTAATAATTATGCCACTGGGTTTTGTAAATAAAATATGATTTGTTTTACTTTAGTTTCATAATTTGAATCTAAATTTGACTTAATTCCATATATAGTATTTATAAAATATTTTATATATGTTATTATATAATTAAAACTCATGAAACTAATAGTTTTATATTTTCTTCTATGAGCAAATCTTTCGGTAGATGTATCTTTTCAACCGTAGCTCTGATTAGTGTGCTTTTCGCGTCTGTGTGTTCGTAGTGATGCGTAGAATCGTGTTTCAAACTCTTTTATTTATTTTTGTATGATTGGTGTACTGTTCTAATTTAGATCTATTGTTTGCTTCGTGTATGATTGCTCGATGTGTGTGTGATGATTTATTGATCAAGTCCAGTCGGTGAGATATACGAGGTTATCAAGAAGAAGAAGAAGAACGTTGAAGATTAAAGCTTACCGAAGGATCGGTGTTTAAGGCAAGTATAGCATGGGATTATCCTTGTTTCCTATTCATCTTTAATATACATAATTCATGTGCATGTGTCTATCTTGTTACCACTAAGGATATCCTAGTTTTTGTATCTTGTACCTTGACACCTATGGGACATTGCATTGGGTAGTGATGCTAGTGCTCTTTTTGAATAATCATGATCTGTAACTTGACTAATGGTATATGCAATAAACGTTTAAATGATGCTTTAAAGCAATATGGCTCAAGAGGGCTAGAGCATATTTTGTGGTTTTTATGGTGCTCTAGTTTCTCTCCATAAGGACTTATCTGTAAGCGAACATCCGGGACTTACAGTACAACTGTGAGGGCTATATGGCTCTGGCTTTAGCTCAGTATGAGGACTTTTTCTAGCTTGTTAGAGGTTACCCTTGTGGCGCAAATGGGGTAGAGCAGACTGTGGATCCCTGCGTGGTGTATCACACGGACTGACTCCGGAAACCTAGCGGCCCTAACTTGTTAGACGAACCTTTGAAAGGCTTCATAGTGATTCCTTGCCTGCTCACCTTGGAAGTGTTTTGGGAGTCGCGATCCCGGGCATATGGGTAATCATGACTCACAGTGAAAGTGTACAACCTCTGTAGAGTGTAAAACTGTTATAACAGCCGTGCTCATGGTCACGAGTGGCCTTGGACCCTTACAGAATAAATGATGAACACTGATGATAATGATAATACTGATGATATTGATGCTCACTAATGATTATTGTTTCTTGCTATACATTATTCTCGTTTACATGATCATGAGGTTATTTGGGATTATGTTAAACTTGTTGCTACTCAATTGGTAAAAGATGACTCACTAAAAGCTATTGCAGTAAACCCGTGTCAAACCTTTTGAGCCTCATGAACCCCATGTTATATTTGTTGAGTTCGACATGGACTCACTCTTGCTATTTCCCACATCTCAGGAAGGGTACCAGACTGTTAGATTCTGGAATTGTTAGGCTTGTGATCAACCAGTTAGTTTGATCCTGGAGTGAGGTCTACACCCGGTGTTCGGAGTTGTCTTTTCGCTGTGTTGCCCATTAAGGTATATTTTATACTATTGTGTTATGTATATTAAGCATCTGTCTTTTGATATTACACTTATCTGTGGCTATATGTGAGATTTGTCTTCTTTATTTCACATATGGTGTATGTCTGGTTTTGTCCTTAAAACCGGGTGTGACAACCCTGTATAAGATATGAACAAAGACAAATAAGGGTAAGCCGGCTAAAATAGAGGTGCATAGTTATGATATCATCAATAAGTATTTATTTGATCAATTCTCTTTTAGCCTTGTGCCCTCCTCGGTAATGGCGCTAGAAACACTTATTGACATTTCTTAGCACCGCTACTAAGAATAGAGTTTTAAATATACTCCTAGCAATGGAACCAGAAATGTGTGTTTTTACTTGTGACTTAGAATGAATATAAATATAAGGTTCTGCAGGCGCACAAATAATATACCATTGTAGCACTTCACTCGGGAGTATATCAGGTATCGTTATTTATATTTTACCATAGGAAGGAGTGGTGGCTTGAGATATTGACAAATATGTATACTTATGATGGGATCATTAACTAAGCATATGCTTTAATACGTGTAAGCAAAGTGATATATAAATGATAAGTACAGGGTAATAATAATAATCCAAAGATAGAAATAGATGCTCATTAATGTAGCATAGCTAAGCTAGAGATTAATTAAGAGAAAGATTCCTAAGTCATTCCTACATACTAAGTATTTTGTATAGCCCAAGTAAATATACTATCATCTATAGCATAATTAACTCTTCATCTACGCATAAGGAATATTACTAAGAAAGGTCAAGAATAGAGCTTGATTCCCTTCGCAATTAGGCCCTACTTGTTCCTACAGATGGGGAGTGGACTACAAAAGGCTCAACGAGAGTGTCACACTCGTGGTCTACCACATGGCCTAGAATGTAGAGTGCATCCATAGGTAAACAACATATAAGCACCACGCTTACATAATGTCAACCACTTAACTCACTCGAGTACTGAGCTAAGCGCTTTGCGAACTTATGCATAAACTTAGTATAAACTATGACTATATCAAGCATATAACCGAAGCAAACTAGGAACATAATAGATAGAAACATAATATAGATTAAGCACAAAGTCACGAATAATAGAGGATACAATGGCTATACCAGTGTTGGCGGTGCTTAACTCATATTTTCACCACCAAATTAATCTAAAATGTTAACATTCCATGCTACCTCGTAGCAAAATATTATTTTATCTAACAAGTTCCATGAGTTTTGGTGCTATCACTTGTTTTGTAGGATATACTCAAAATGCGTGTTAAAAAATATTAAATAGTACATATACAGCTTGGCGGGAATGGGAAATGAAAATATATTCAAATATTAAATGCTACAATATAGTCTCAAATGAACATTTGAAGCACACCATTGCATTATTTGCTATATTTAGAGCTCGGAATGAGAGGATATTAATTACCCAAGAAAAGAAGACAACTTTACCAGCAGCATGCACGAGTTGAAGAAGCACAGGTGTGCATGCCTGGCACCGAATTGACCTTGCATGCTTCCATGCATGGAAACACACTTCGGGAGCATCACAACCCTCCATCAAATGGCGGGTTGGATCAATGGCTCACAAGCTCCATCATGAGGATTGCTGACGTGGTGCTTCTCGTGGCTCCTATTACTCAACACCTAGTATAAATATAGGGGCACCCCCTCCCTCTCATACACAACACAACACACAAGACAAAGAGCATTCCAGTTGAGTTAGAGCAACACTCCAAGAGCTTAGGCCCTAGTAGCTAGCCAGAGTTGTAAGAGAGAGATGTGAGGGAGAGCTTGGGGAAGCGCCGGAGTTGTTGGTATCTCCCCAACTTTTACCTCGACGAGCATCTTTACTTTAATGGGTTTTCACTGCTAAGTGAGTGTTCGCGATTCCTTTGGTATAAAGTCTTTTTATTAGTTAATCTTTACTCATACTTGTTTGTGGGATCGTTGTTCGCCCTTGCTGCGAATGCTCTAGTAGAAGAGCCCTAATAGAGACAGATAACCCTTGTTAACACACTAGAGTAGTAGTTGATAGCGTAGACGTGGTGTCTAGGATAGAAGCTACCTTCGTTTGCCTCGTACTCCACGGTTGAGGACTAGGTGGCAAGTGATGATAGACTTGTCCGTCTCTCGTGCTCCTCCACATTCAGGTATGACATAGAGCTACATGCTGGCAATTCTTGGCAGACCAAGTATTCACCAGTGCCCGAAGTAAGCAAGTAAAAGTAGAGTTTATCTATCCATAGACCCTATAACCATAGGAATCCATCTCAACCTTTTATGAACTCCACCATTGTATTGTCCTTGGACAAACTAGCTAGAAGAGTACCTCCGTTCCCTGTGAAAGATATGATACCCTGAATACTTTTGGGTGAAATGCTACAACGGTAATTCCGTACGCTTGCGGATTATTTCTATATGCGATAAGAAATACCAACAAGCATTTTTAGCGCCGTTGCTGGGGAACGGTTGCCGTATTTTCTTTGAACCTAGTTCATCCTTGTATTTGTATCCTTTCTTTTTATAAAAACAAAAAAATATTTTCTTTTCTTTTTTTTCACCATGAAATCCACTCCTATCCAATACCGATCTAGTTCAAAGGGCGAGTTCATTGAGCCACCACCAAAACCAAACTATTCATCTGGCAGTGGACTCCACCCTAGTTTTATAGCCATGCTTTCGAGCACAACCCTTCTCTGGGCTTGAAAATGAAAACCCTTGCAATCACCTACTAGAGTTTGAGGAAATGTGTTCATGCCTAAGCATCTCAGGCATGACACTAGAAACTCTAAAGTGAAAATTGTTTCCCTTCTCTCTCATGATAAAGGTGAAGCAATGGTACACACATGCCGTAGAAAGTATGAATAGGGACTGGGATGAACTTAAAGACAAGTTTCACCTTGCATTCTTCCCTATGTCTCTTATTGACTCTTTACCAAGAGCAATCCTCGACTTTGAGCAGTACGAGAAGGAGTATATAGGTGCATCATGGGCCAGGTTTTTAGCGTTAATATATGTTGGCCTAGACTTGTCTTTACCCGACAACATATTGTTGCGACTCTTTCGTTTAGGTATTGACATGGGTGCTAACCTATGCCTAGACGTGACTACCGGAGGTTGTTTTACACACAAGACTATGATGGAACAATTAGAATTCCTTGAGCATTTCATAGACAAACACTCTTCTTCCTTCATAACAACTAAATCCCTCTAGGCAAAAGTTACATCAAGTGTTGAGGAGTCCTCACCAGTAGAATCCAAACCTATACCATCCTTAGATTCAACTCGTGAGCCCTCACCTAAACCATGAACACCGAAGGGAGGATTAATTCATCCTTCAGAGTTCCCTATTAAATTCGGGGATTATGGCAATACCTCGAGATACTTTAGGCATGAAAAGTCTGCACTCCCTTCCCCTAAGGTAGAATCATCAAAGAATGGTTAACGGAAGTGAAACGTTCTTCCAAAGCAATTTGGGTTCTTTCACCTTCCACGGCCATCCGTTGTTCGCTAAGGGGAACCGATGTAGAGGCCCAATACAACCCCACAGTCGGGGCAAGCATCATGTTAGAATTCCTTGTGAAAAATCTTTTGGGTGACATGTCATAAGTTTTGACCAATAAACTTTTCAAAAGTCCATTATGACTCATCTTCGAGTGTTATGGGGTTGCTAGGGCCATGCCCATCAAAATAGATGATATCGAGGTTTTCATAGATTTCCACATCTTTACCATCCTTGAGTTTGAGCTTCTCATAGGCCACCCCTTGGACAATCTTTTCTAAGAAAAACCTTCCTATGGGAGCCTTAGTGAAGAGTTTGGGAAAACTGCTTCTGCCACTCACTTAGATATCCCAATGGTAGAGCATCATCCAGCAATGACCTGTTCGAGGAGGTAAAGTTCATAATGCCGTTCGTTTCGCCATCACCCTCGCTTGAACCCAAGCCATGTCCCTCTGGCCATCCAAACTGTGTTCTCGATGATGGTCAAAATTCAATGTTAATCTGACATGATAAATCCCTTAGGAACAAAAACTCTTGTGCCATGGACTGTTGCTTAGTACCTCGTGCTCCTACAAGGAACACAACCACCTATCGCTCTTCGTTTATAAACTTTTTGGAAGGATGGTTGTGGATGCATATGTTTATCATAAATATGGCAAATCTCGTAGATGCACAATAGTACTAACCTTGCAACTTGGACGATAATGTTAAATGCTTGGTGGCGAAGCTGGGAACTACACCACCATTGATAGCTGTAGGATGAGTTCCTAAGGTCAAGCTTATGACCATAAACAAAGAACTACCAAGAAATACCCCGATTATCATAAATATATAATAAAAAAGATTCACCATAAAAAAACAAAACAGAATTTCCTTTTTAATAAAAGGCAAGAATGTGTTGTCAGGATAGTATGCACCTTCGTGTATTCTTGTTTGCTAACCATTTCAAGCTAAAGATCAAGAAGAACAAGGGACATATGATGCCTAAAACCACAGGAGCTGCATCAACTACATATGTCGATGATCTTTGGTAATGGAACACACTCAAAAGGAGACCCCGATCCTGCACACTTGACTTTCATACAAAAGTTCAAGTGTGGGGGAGGATGGTGAGAGTCCAAAAGTTCCATACACACCAAAGACCATCCTGCTAAAAAATGATGTTAGTTCCATCTTGCTATATATAAAAAAAATTTACCAACTCCTTTAACTCATGTTTGTCTCCATGTGGTTGTACTCATACAAGTTTATGCTTCCGTCATTTATGTCATATGCTCTGGTTTGGATGTATTCACATGGTAGATCCATAGGTCCTTTTAAATTAAGCATGGTGCTTAGGTTAAAATGGCCTCCTTTAATCAAAATTAGACATGGTATTTAATCTTGGTTAATGAACTTTGAGTAACTATTTTCATAAACAATGGAAGTAATCTAGAATGGGGATAAACCAAGGCTTGATTTACACTGCATTTTTCCCCTATGCCTTGTTTGAGTTATTCTAAAAAGATAAAAAAGTTTGGTGAACCAATAAATAAATAAATAAATAAATAAATAAATAAAAAGTAATAAATGCATAAGCTAAAAACTAAATATAATGATAATAATTATAATAAAATTAAGGCTGCCCAGTGTTTTATGTAACACCCCAGGTGTTAGGCTTGCATCTTCGCACCTGCATTGCATGAGTTTAGGCATCATTCATTCATATGTGAGCATCAAACACATGTAATGCACTAGTGAAACATATGGAACATATTAGTGAAACATATGAGACATGCTAGTACAACATGTGAAACATGTATATATGGAATGTGCTTGCAACATCTCCTTGAAACATACGCAACATACCTTGTTATTTTGTGTTCTAATGCGTGTATGTTTGATGCTCATGCTTGGTAATGCAAGTAAGTGTTGATGTCACTTCTTTCATATGTCTCACATCACTCTCTATCTATAGTGATCCCTAGAAAAGTTTTATGAAGTTTGGAATCAAAAAGTCACATGAAATGATAATTTCTGTTCCTATTAGAATGGCATGATTAAGTGAATGGAATAATAGATCATCAACCAAACCTTGCAACCTTGCCCCAATGACTCTAGATTAACTCCACAACAAAAGTCATGAAAGGTTCATGTTGAGCAAATGCTTGGAAAATGCCTTAATTGGCCTAAAACCCTAGTTTAGGCTTTATCGAGTTGCTACTTTGACCAAAGTGAAAGTTTGACTTCTGTACTGGTAATAAGGTTTGACCTTAAAGAAAAGTTGTAGTTCATCTTGGGTAGAACAAACTTTATTTAATAGTCAAGATCTAGTTTGGCCTGTAACCTAGTCAAATAGAGCTCACAAGATTCAATGCAGTGCTGTCTTGGAGCCCAGGAATTTGGCTAAGTCCTAACTGAGGCTTAGCTTCGGGTACCCTAGTTTGGAGCTTTGTATCTTCCTAACTAAGCTAAACCAGTTCAAGGTCCTTTAATAAAAGTTGTAGATTGAGTTGTGTACAACAAACTTTGTTCTTGGAGCATATCATGATTTAGCTTGGAAATAAGTCGAATAGTGGACCAAAATTTGAATCTACAATTATTTTCAGACTTAGAAATAAATTAAGGCCGAGATTAGTCAACTTGATTGGCAACCCGCGTTCTCGAGTTTTTGTTAAACAACTAGAGTTGAGCAAAATATAAAAGTTGGAGATTATTCTTTGGAGGACATACCAAAAGTGGGAATTCGTTTGATCAAGTTTGGCATCCCTAAACTAGTGAAAATCGAGCTCTAATGTGATTGTCATTAAGTTGTTGACAATGCATTATTGGAAATCATTTACCTCATAATCCAAAACACTAATGACCTTGCACCTTAAATGAAAAATGTAGAGCATCATCTGGGCAACAACTTTGGTTCAAGGCCCTTGGCCCAAATCCGAACAGAACTGGCCCAAAGCGGCCTCCAAGATGGGCACAGAGACGCTCGCCACATGCTCGATGCATTGCCTCCATGGCAACCATGCAGGCAGAGCACGCACCACCATTGCTGCCATGTGTTCCTATGCTGCTCGCTCTTCATCTCACGTGTGGGATCGCATCAGGCACTCCTAGCTTCTCCAATTGCCCCTCTGCTCACCCCAGCGCTCTCTTTTGCCTCCCTCGCTCTAGAGCTCACGTAGCCACTCGCCATGGCCGGCTGCAGCCATGGCCGGCAAGCAGAGCTGTTGTGCCGCTGCTACTCCCTCCCTTGAACTACTTCTGCCCTAACTAGCAGCTCCATGGCATCCTCTCCATGCCCTGAACGCACGCACAAAGCCCTAGCCGCTAGGTTCGTCTGTGCGTTGTCGCGGTCGTCAACGCCATCGCCCTGCCGCCTGCTTCGTGTGGCCGAGCAGCCACGGGCAACCGGCAGCGAGGCACCATGCCTGTGAGTGCAGTGTGGCTCCTCTGACCCACACGGCCCTGCCCTAGGCGTCCCTGGCCGCCAGCTCACTGGTGACCGACTGGCCCCGACCGGTCCTCTGCTCCGACTCGTCGTAGAAGGAGAGAAGGGCAAAAATGAATAAGAAGCTTTTTCTTGGGTCCAGATGTGAAATCCATGACCTAATGCTACAGTGACGAATTGTACCAACATACCTCCGGCTGATTCCACAGAAGTTCAGGGTTCCCTTTGCAAATGTGCTTTCCCTTTCTGTTATTCTTTTCTTTTATGCATATAAATTGCTAAATCTTTGGAAATCCATAGTAATTCATAGAAAACTTGTAAAATGGCAAATGAGTACTTTTTGGAATTCTTGTGAAATTTTCTATGCAATGGATCTATAATATTGCATGTTTTAGTTTAAAGTTTTAGCCATAAAAATAGATTTATGCATCTAGGTTTTCAATGCTAGATGCACTTGTCTTTTTCATAACTAAAGTTGTAGTGCTCCAAATGAAGTGAAATTTTTGTGCCATGCTTATCATGTGATGTTCAATGTGTGGTAAAAATTTCATGAATTTTGGTTGCATGAAATTTTTGTGCCATGCTTCTCATGTGATGTTTGATGTGTGGTAAAAATTTCATGAATTTTGGTTGCTGTATGAGTAAGTTATTAGTGTATCTTGCTCTCACATGATTTCTTGCAATAGCAATTTGTCTTTTTCATTGAGATTGCTATGCTTACTCAAATGGTATGAAATTTGTATAGTAGACTATTAGGAGCATATGTAGGCCACTTTAATTTTGGTATAATTTATTGTGCACTTTTGTTATGTGTTCATAATTCCACCTAATTATCTAAATAAATTAAGAAATGTATTCAAAGAATTTATTTAGTAATGGACACTATGTTTTCTGGTGTTCATTAGTCATGTGTGACGTGTTGGTAAAGTTGGTTTTGTCCAATTATGTGTTTGCAACATAAGGTAATATTTATTTTCTTGCAAATGTGGTTTATGGACAGATCTGGAAATTTAGCAAAGTTCTTCATGATAATTTGCTTTGTTGTAAAACTTGTTTATACAAAAGTTGTAGATAATTTATGTATCTAGCTACTGTTAAAATTTGGTGGCATTTGGCCATGTGGTTTAGGAGTTACAACTGTTCAAAGTTGGATCACAGAATCTGTTGCTCTCTGTCATGTTAAACCTGATTCTGTGTTTGTGTAAATTCGACATGTTAAACTTTGGAATCATGCTGTGATGATTATAAATGAAATGTAGAGAATTTCATAGTCTTTCCAGAATATCTTGTTGCATGTTATTTGGATTTGTGTAACTCCAGTTATAGCTAAATCTTGTAGCTGCTGTTTGCATGTCCCGAAATTGACAGATTCCAATTGTAGTTGTTTGCTTGTATATTGTTAAGTGTGACTTATGCCTTTGAGGGTGGTTAAGTTAATACACCTGAGATCTTGTGAAAACTTGTATGCCATGCCTAATATGCTTGCCATCTTTTATATTAGGTTGGGTGATGTTTATTTAAGGAACATGAAGTGTCTATGCATGTGGAGTGTAATATGGTGTTTGTCTTGCTTACTATATGTGATGCATTGTCCATTGCACTTCCATGTATTCATACACTTGCATCTTGGATCTCATCTAGGTACGCTAGATGCACCACGTGAAGGACATGATGTGGAGCTAAACCCAAAGATGGTGTTGGTGGATCCATCCTGAAGATGGAAGGACCCTGGAATGCATGCCTGGAGTGGAGACGTCGTCAAGACGGTGCAAGCTAACTTGACTGATTTGTGTCGAATCCCAGGCAAGCCCCAGAGCATTATAAGCCTCCTAATTTCTGAAATGCAATTAAGTATTATGTTATATATATTGATGCATTAAGTTATAGGTGTTGAATGAAAACACTTGCTGCATTGATATCCCATCCTTGTCCAGAAAGTATACCATGAATCCTATTAGCTTAGGATCGAGTAGATGCTTAGCCCTGCTTTAAGCGGTAGAAGTCAGGTGATTTTCTATCACCTACGAGCTTTAGGGATATTCATATATGGCACGGTTGGCTATATTTGCTATCATGGAAAAGAACCATGTGTTAATGAAATAAAATGAGACCAGGCGGAATGATGATAGTGAAGCAACAAGGCATGGAGGTCTTGGGTGTGGATCTATCCCCGTCTGTATCGATTAAGGACCAATTCTTGGAGCCTTTCCTTGTCCTGTTGAATGCATGCCGCTCTCTTAGTTGGCCAGGGCCGAGTGCTTGACCACGAATCCAAGTAGCTCAACTCAGGCCAGGAGTCATCAAGTATAAAGTACGCCTCTGAAGGGAGCTGTACGTGTGAGTCCAAGGGCAGGTGATTTAAAAGTCCTGATCGTCCTAGCAGAAGGGTAATCCCTAAGAGTGCTGGCGCTGACCGAACCCATGAAGTTGGTTCTTGAGTTGTCCCAAAGGTGACCTAATGCTCCCTGATGGGGGAAGTCATGGGTGAGAGTTAGGAATACCCCCTCAGCTGAGTTGTAATTCGATTCGAGTCGCCATCTCTCACCGGTTAGTGAGAACTTGACAGGAGTATTTCCAAAGTAGATACACTAAATAATATTGTGGTTTAGGAATGATGATATAATGATGATAGCCTTATTATACCTGCTATGGTTAATATTGTTTGCACCTAATAAAGTGAGTGCTCTAGTACAGGTGCTAATATAGATGACAGCTTAATGATTATTAACTTGATGCTAAGCATTAGATGGTTACTTAATCTATGCAAGCTTTTACGCAAAATGTGTCAAGCTAGCCCCACTTTATATTAGCCTTGCATGATCCTTGGTGTCACTTTATTTCTAGTTTTTGATAGGTAAGTCTAGCTGAGTACATTCTCGTACTCAGGGTTTATTCCCACTTGTTGCAGGTTGTGATGTATCATGGCTACTACAAGAATTGGATGGCTCCTGTCGTAGTGGCGGAGTGTGATCATAGGCATGAACCTTCTGAGTTATCTTGTCTTTAATGCTTTTGATGGAAGTTGACCTTTGTACTGGCATGTATTTGAAATAAGAGTAATGTTAGTTTCAAATTACTTTGCTTCCGCTACTTTTCAACTTAAGTTGTAATAACTATGTTGAACTCTGATGTATATTGAATTACTTGTGAAATGGATGCAGCATGTGGCTTGTTATGTTGAATCACTATGATCTTGGCTGGGATGTTGGTTGGCTTGAAATCTCTCGTGGTTTCGTTGGACTACCGGAGTTATATGGGCTCAAGTGTGAGAATTTAATCACTTTGGTGATTGTTTTTGTACTTGTGCTCTTATACTTTGGATGGTTCTATGACATTTTAGTTGGTAGAGCCCTTGTCTGTTTCTTTTTGTTTTCTTTGTTAAAATAAAAGTAGGTATAAAAATAAGTGTGGGGGAGATCTCTCAAGCATGACAAGCACACATTTGAGATCTTCCACCAACAAGTTGCACTAACATCGACCGGTCCAACATACAGAAGGATAGGACAAATGGATCAAGAGAGGATTGGCTGAACTCTTGGTTTAGCCAAGTCACCTCTGACTCAACTCCTTCTCTTCAATGGTGGTTTGTGCAATGCTACCCTCAACCTCTCCAAAAATTTTGAAATTTAAAATTGAATAGACTAAAAATGCAAAACAAATGTCACTCCACCTCCATGCAATTTTATAAACCACACTTCGTTTAGAATTCCAAAAGTGACATATCTCTAAGATAGAAGCTTGCATAAAGTTTGTTCCACATACATACACTTATGCTTGTGGGAAAATATTCTAATAGGACAATCATGTGGACTAAGTTGTTGTGGAGTGTGATGTAGTCCTGACTTAGAAATCCTACCATTTCTATTCGAAGCACTTGGCAACTTTGTGTTGATAAAAATGTTACAAAACCATAGTATCACATATTCCTCCATTGGTGAACAATTCCTACCAAAGCCAAATATGATATATGGCAAGATTCAAGCCTTCTACATACGCTGCTTGTTATTGTGTTGAGTTTGGTCAAGTCTTGTTGACCCTTGTTGAGAGATTTATTATGCTCCCAAGATCAAGATCACGTACACCCACATACACATTACATAGGGAGTGTGCAAAAACATGCTTCCATCCAGATCTAATAAAAAAATTCTACTCCTACACTAGGAATAGACAAAAATCTATTTGTTAGGCAAATACTCCATGTTCTAAAAAGATAAAGATCTCTCTCTAAATATGTGGTTTAGAAGAAGAAACATGGGCTATACAAAAAGCTTTAAGAAAGAAAAAGGACACATGAAGGTCCAAGTACAAATGAAAAAAATGATGAGCACATGAAGGCTCATGTATTGAAAAAAGAGAGAAGGAAGAGAGATAGCCATGTTTCAAAATAATAAGTTATAGAGAGAGATCATATCTATAAAAGGAGTATAGTTTTAGTTTCCCTTTTTCCACACACACTGATCTAAGAGTATGGCACTTCTCTCCTTGGATTCTCGATTTGACTTTACAACATATGCAATACAAGTATGCTATATTATTTATCTCTACCTAAAGCCCCACATAAACCTTTTTAGAGATAGGAGAAAACAAAAGAAGGCAAAACATTACTATGCCTTGGTAAGGATTTATACACCATCAAGTGATTTGAGAGTGCCATTTGAGAGTATAAAGTAAACTATGCTTTTTCTTGAGAAAAACTTTAAAAACTCCAAGTTGGTAAGATGTGAAATTAGGAAGAGGACTTTGTTTCAAGAACTATTTCGCTTTTCAACAACCCAAGGAAACATGTTAGCTAAAGCCACATATCCCACTTGTGTAAGGAATCTGTTGGAATAACTTTTATGTAAGCCATATATCTTAGGATGTTATGCTCATGATTACTTTTATCTCTAGGCTTTGCTCAAGGACAAGCAAAGGGGTAAGTGTGGGGGAGCTTGTTGGTGGTGCTTAACTCCTATTTTTAATAGCCAAATTAATCTAAAATATCAACATTCCATGCTACTTCATAGCAAAATAATATTTTATCTAACAAGTTCCATGAGTTTTGGTGCTATCACTTGTTTTGTAGGATATACTCAAAATGCGTGTTAAAAGATATTACATAGTACATATATAGCTCTGCGGGAATGGGAAAAGAAAAAATATTCAAATACTAAATGCTGCAATATAGTCTCAAATGAACATTTGAAGCACATCATTGCGTTATTTGTTATATTTAGAGGTCAGAATGAGAGGATATTAATTATCCAAGAAAAGAAGACAACTCTACCAACAGCATCCACTAGTTGAAGAAGCATAGGCGTGCATGCCTGGCACCGAACCGACCATCTTGGGTGCTCCATTTTTTCCTCCACCGCCTCTTGCATGCTCCCATGCATGGAAACACACTTTGGGAGCATCACAACCCTCCATCAAATGGCAGTTTGGATCAATGGCTCACAAGCTCCATCATGAGGATCACTAACATGGTGCTTCCGATGGCTCCTATTACTCCACCCCTAGTATAAATAGAGGGGCACCCCTCCCATTCATACACAACACAACACACAAGGCAAAGAGCATTCCACTTGAGTTAGAGCAACACTCCAAGGGCTTAGGCCTTAGTAGCTAGCTAGAGTTGTAAGAGAGGGATGTGAGGGAGAGCTTAGGGAAGCGCCAAAGTTGTCAGTGTCTCCCTAACTTATACCTCGACGAGCATCTTTACTTCAATGGGTTTTCCCGCTGAGTGAGTGTTCGTGATTCCTTTGGTATAAAGTTTTTTGATTAGTTAATCTTTACTCATACTTGTTTATGGGGTCGTCATTCGCCCTTGTGGAAAATGCTCTAGTAGAAGGGTCTTGATAGAGATGGATAACCCTTGTTAACACACTAGAGTAGTAGTCGATAGCATAGACGTGGTGTCTAGGCTTGAGGCTACCTTCATTTGCCTCATACACCACGGTTGAGGGGTAGGCAGCAGGTGGTGACAGCCCTGTTTGTGCCTCGTACTCCCCCACGTCTGGGTACGATGTAGAGCTACAGGCTGATAATTCTTGGCAGACCAAGTATTCACCAGTGCCTAAAGTAAGCAAGTAAAAGTAGAGTTTGTCTATCCATAGACCCTATAACCATAGGAATCCATCTCAACCTTTAGCAACTCTGTCCTTGTGTTGTCCTTGGACAAACTAGCTAGAAAAGTACCTTTGTTCCCTATGAAAAATACGATACCCTGAATACTTTCGGGTGAAATGCTACAACGGTAATTCTATGCATTTGCGGATTATTTCTATATGCATTAAAAAATAGCAACAACTAGCCTCCAGATGACGAATCCAGAATCCTAAGGAGTAGCCCAACTCTACTTGAATCTTTCTAGCTAGCCTATAATAGAACTTTGAGGAATTAGAGATCTATTCTATTCTCTCTAGAAAATCCAAAGATGATGATCAACTGATATCTTGACTTCTACTTCAAGGGGGTAGGGGTTGATATATATAGGGGGAAGTGTCAATTCTTAGCCCTTGGATCAAACCGACTTAAAACAACATCGTAGATGCAATCTTTAAGGTGGTGGAGAACTGATGTAACAAAGAGAGGCTGCCAGGTGGGGCCACTGGGCTGACCAGCCCCACATGTCATCCTCTTAGGGTCTGCTTCCATGGTTTGCCTTCTGGAGTCTTCTGGAGTATTCCTAAGTTGGTTTTTGTCATGGATAGGCGTAATTAAATCTGACATTTGGGTCCACCTTGATGGTTTCTAGATAAACCTTGCTAAAAACATAGATTTACCAAAACTCATGAATTTTGTCAGTTTAAACCACTAAACCTATGTTGGTGATCATATTCTTGAATTTTTTATAGGTTTTATTGATGGTTTATGATGAGTGTTAACTACCGTCAACAGACGGTGAGGCCGAGTGGTGAGGATATGCATCAGGTGGAGGAGCTCTTAGACATCCTTGCCCATACTAATATCGATGGGGTTGGTGTGACACTCAATTTCACTAGCAAGCAGATCTAGCGTGCAAAGAAAGGGTACACCCTACGTATGAGTACCAGGATGAATATTTCATCTGGGAGGCACCCGAGAGGCTAGAGATAGCCAAAATCGGCCAACGAGCTTCAAAATTAGCTTAGCTAATGAATCTTTTATGTCCTTGATGTATACATGACATCTTCTACTCTTTGTCATACAAGAATGAAAAGTTTATATCTTGGAGGTCCCAAATCTAGACTGGCTGACTAGTGAGGAGAGTGGCAAGTAGCCACGAGGGACCGCTGAGATTGCCGCGGGGATGGGTGGTGGTGAACCATCTGACCTTGCGGATGAAGGGGAAGAACAAGTCATTCCACAGTAGCGTCAAGGCCTTAGGAGCAGAAAGTAGCCGGTCCATGAAGGGCCGGCTGACAAGAAGAGGTAAACATGAGTTGCATCTTCCTCCTAGCCACGGGGAGGGGTGCATTCAATCCTCCTCGCCGGCAATACAGGGAGATGCCAAAGTCGACTGATGATGAAGAGGACAGGGAGATACTCTCTCATAGGACTACGTGTAAGGCAGCTGATGCTCCTCCTTGTCCTGTGCAGAAGCACCCAACCTAGGGAGGAGCGCCAAAAGGGCTGAGAGCCCAACTCGACCGACTTATAGCCCGGCGGGTCATGAAGAAGCTGCAGTCCTCAAGGTTGGGCAGGATGTCCTGGCCAGGGAGACGAATCCTGAAGGAATGGAGACCCTAAGGGCAAGCCAAGTGCCCCGAGGCTTTGAGGGATAGCGACTGCTAATGCCAGAGGCTGGGACCCACTACAATAGGAGGTTCTAAGCAATCTTGCAAATTTAGGCGCACCCTTCGGCAATTAGACTATAAGTTGCATTTTGCATACCCTTTCGTAGTTTTGTAAAGGCTTGAAATTTTTAACAAATAACTATCCATGCATAGTGAACCATCAACCAAGCCACAGCGCCCGGGCAGTGCTGAAGGGATGCACGGTAGCGTGACGCTTCCCCTCCCACCACCAATGATAGGAGCACTAGTGGAAGGGAGCGGTTGCCAATTCCTAGGGCACCAGATGCAATAGCTAGCCCTAGAGTTGTAGAGGCGCAGACAATAGAGCCTGTGGAGAAGGAGGCGACACAAGTAACTAGGGCACCGGAGGCAACTGCTGGCCCTAGTATTGAAGACATGTAGGCTACAGAGCCTGTGGCAAAGGATGCAGCGTAGGTGCCAACCACTAGAGCTAGTCCAATGGTTAGTCCCAGGGCACCCCTGCCAGTACTGACCCTTAGCATGCCAGTCAGGGCATGGTGAGAAGAGAGGCAAGGGCCCTCAAGGGTGATACTCGAAGTACTAGAGGAAATTCCCTAGGTTCCACCACACGCTTGGGATGCCCCCTTAAATTGCGAAGACCTTCATGCACCGGGGGACAAGGTTGATGTCCTAGAGGAGAAAGGAGCCGACTAGTAGATGAAGAATCTGCGAGCCACCCTTGCGTTGGCAAACAACCAAATACAAGTCGATGTTATTATTGCCTTATACTACGAAGTTCGATCCTTAACCGGTGTTGCTGTAGGAGATGATGAAGACTGCCCAATAGTGTCAGCACCAACTAGACTGACATGCTCCAACCCTCGAGGAGAACAAGATGTTGCGGATGTCAGTGCAAGCACTGGAGCAGAGCCTGACTGGAGTGTGCACCAAGAACGAGAGCTTGCGATCCCGCGTGGTGGAACTAGAGTCAGAGAATCTGTCATTGACTGGACAGCTGAGCACAACTAAGGTGAGCTAAGCAAAACTAAGGCGAAGCTAACTAGCACCTCTGAGTAGCTTGGCACTATTTTACTAATCTAGCCAGCATCATCGAGCAGAGAAACAGTAAGACTTCATCCCCCATGACGCAAAGCCTTGGACTTGTATTTTGAAGTAACATGTCACTTTAATCTTTGTTAATGCAGTCTTGGAGATGGAGCTCCTCTTGGCACGTGAATTGGTGACGCGGTTGAAGCAGAGGAATGAGGTGTGGCAACCAGAGAGGAAGACCATCGCTGAGCTCAAAAGTAAGTCGTGACAATGTTTGCCCTTTGTCCTTGACTTTGAGCATATTTAACATGCCAAGTTGATCTCTGCAGCATACCACATTAACTCCTAGGTGCAGTACCATGACTTCAGAGCATGGCTAAATGCTTCGCAGAACCAGCTCAATGCCGTTGTGGTGGGTATTATGCTCGTGCTAGACTTCATCGACCCGGAGCCGATCGAGCTCAAGACCTATGGCCCTAGAGGTAGGCCTCCGTGGCCGAACACGGTGGTGGAGAGGTGTGAGGCCTCCCTAGGGTGGTTTAAGGCATACATCATGGGGTGGCATGCTCTACTACTAGGCACACGCTGGTAGTGTTGTGCTCCCATTACCCGTCAATAAAACTTGAAGTTATCGATACTAGCATCGCCAAGGGGGTCAGTGACGCCAAGCTCGAAAAGCTTGAAGATGAGGTGGAGGAATCAGCGGTCAAGCTTGATGAGGATCTAGACCTGTTCGGTGAAAAGGAGCAAAATAACAATGCAAATTAGAAAAAATTGATATCTAAGGTTTAAGTTTTACCAAGCAGGGATGTAAAAACATTATGTTTTCTTTGGAGTTTGGTCATATTTTAAACACTACTACACTCGCATCTTTTATAGCCGCGTCATCACCCACATCGCAGTCCAATTGTAGCCTCAGCAGTAAGCTATCGATAGTGATGGTCATAGCCTTCACCGTCAGCATCTGGGACCGACTGCAGTGTACACTAACACCATCGATTGGCTTATGATCCATCCATGATTAGGTCCTTACTTCTGTCGCATTGGAGTATGACCCGACTATAGATGTACACTAACACTGCCACATTGGCAAATGATCTGCCTATGTCAAGGCTATCAAAACTGTCATGTGGACTCATCAACCGCCTATGTAGTGGTCACCAGCACCGTCGCCTTGTACTTTGACCCGACTGTCAGCGGTGCGGGTTCACTGTCAGTTCGACGGCCAAGACACCTATGTAGAGGTTAACACCACTATCGCTTCAGCGTATGATCCACTAGCACAAAGGTCATGGTCACCATCACCTTGCACCATGATCCGCCTTTGATGATCGTTTAGTCAGTGTCGGGTTACTAAAGGATTCAGTAGTGATATACTTTTGATCCATGCCGCATCATATATATAGGGACGGTGATAGAATTTTGTCCAGTGTTACAATAGTTACTAATATAGCAGGGCCCTTAATTGCTTCATGAACACAAAGCATAGAGATATATAATCATTACATCCATAAATCATGTTCACAAACAAGAGTACTTTTTACAATAACAATGGACGCTACCATAACATCTTTCTCAACTGATGTCCTAACATAAGAGGTACATAGAGCATACTAAAGGTACTGATCTATACAAACTTACATAACAAAATAACATAGCTATGCTCCTTCTATGTGGCACTCCTGCTTGCAAGGCAAAATGAATATAATTAGAGCATCCTTCGGATTGGTAGCCAATGCACCATGGAACCCCTCTTATTCATCTCTGATCCACAACCTAAACAAAGTAGCAGAATTAATAATATTGAACATATCATTCCTTTAGTTAACAAGCCAAAATTGGCCTATACATAGATAGAATGAAAGCAACTCCCTACCTGAACAAAGACTATCATGACAACAAAATGCAGGAAATGCACCTTTACTGCTCTGCTAAAGACTCCATGAATAAGGGAACATAAGGGAGATAGTAAGGCCTGTTCATATGGAAATGCCCTCTTGATCTACAAAAGCAGATGACATGAGCATGGATGACATGAACCTTTCTGCAGTCCATGTCATATGCAATCAATGTTCTATGCTTCCCAACAAGGAAAATGAAATTCCATTCTAGGTGAACTGTAATGACTTTGTACTCCTCATCACAAAGCTCAGAACCAACTTTAATATTTATGTGTCCAAACAGTTCCTCCATGTCCACAACATGCTTCAAACTCCAGTTATCAGTACCATATTCTTCAAGTATCCACACTAAAAGCCAAGACTATTATGAAAATTAGCAGAGCACACACAAGTGACCTTGAGCTTGATGGATGGACATTTTAGCACCACCTAGTTTATGAATTGTCATCCATGTATTTCTCTCCATATCCATAGCAACTATCGCAAAGTACTCAAGCATGTGCATAAAACCTTTAAGAAAAACACTTCTTGATTTTGAACGTAGAACAATACTACCCTCGCCCCATTCAGATTCATTAAAGATCCATGCTACAATTTTAGATGAGTAGATCTTCACACCTATGCACACACCCTCCACCGCAACAAATTCAATCACATGGAAGTGCGAGGATGTTGGGTCAAAACCTAAGCGAGCCTGACCAACAGAACATATGCTACGTGGCAGTACATGCCATTAGTGGGTTGCCGGATTGCACACAACATAGCAACGTAATCCATCAGGCCTAGCACACCAGCAAAGGACGAGATCGCTGCAACAATCTGAGGCTAGGAATTAAAGGGGGAATGGAAAGAAGCACAAGGAGAGCCGTTTAGCTGCCATAGAAGAAGATGATGACAGTCTATGAAAGCTTCTTACATTGATAGGAGTCAGAGATGACACGCCTCTAGGAGCGACAAACACACTTGCAGCAGCACAAGGACTAGGCAGGGAAGTAACTAAAGATGTCAGCAAGCACATCATTTGAGAGGCTATCCATTGCGTTCCTCATGTTGTAGGCCTCCTTCATCTAGAAGGACACCACCTGCCAAAGAGATAAGGCCGCCCTGCCGTGGAATTGCATCAATAAACATTAGTAAGGAGATGAGCTTCGAGGAGAAGGGGCGGCGATGCAAATAAGGCCTTATTACACTTGCCTTTGGATCTAGCAATGGTCAACATGAGTGGCAACGCTAGTGACAGCAGCAGCTCGTGTGCTGGTGGATCTATGCGGGCAAGCTGGCGATATGCACCGGTGCAGAGCAAGAGCTGAGCAGTGGTGATGAGCAGGAGCGGCGATTACGAATAGCAGCAATGAGGACAAGAAAAGCTATGTGTGTGGGGGAGGGAGGAGGGCGGTAGCGAGGGGGATTTTGTGGCAGGGGTTGCTTGCTCTCTGTGTAACTTTTACGCCACGTGGGAATCAAACTTTCAATAGCTCCACGCGAGAGGGTTCAAACATGGGATTGGAAATTTTGCAACTAAGTTGCGATGAATGCATAGTGCCATCACCGGCGGCTAGGTCCGATTACCACCCAAAGACCATCATATGATATGGTGATGAACAATAAGGCACACAATCTTAATGTTTGGCATTGAAACAAAGCAAAACTGTGCACTTAGAAAAGTAAGAAAAACATAATTCCAGTACTCATATTGAAAGGAAGCCAACTTGAGTTCAATGGTGAATAATAAGGCACATAGGTCTATTTAGTTGATGACCAAAACTTGTCACATCTAACCTATGGCAAACTGTGACTGCCAAAGAAAGTTTGGCGAGCAAAATTGAAGCCACACTTGTGGCAAAGTTTGGCAAAAAATGAGTCTATGACGTGTGGGATAGGGTGCTAAGAAAGTGTGGCATGCCATAGTTGTGGTGGCAAACCAAATAGCTGCCAGAAAAACTATAACATGACTAACTTGTGGCATGGCACGTTTTGGTCATGAACCAAACAGGTTACATTGAAAGAAAGCCAAACTGCGCACTTAGAAAACATAAGGAAAGCACAATGCTAGTACTCTCGGATTGAAAGGAATCCAACTTGAGTTCCATACATTCATACTAAATAAGTAGGTGGACACTAACAAGCTAACAAGCATGCCGAAAGCTAAAATGCAAATACTAATTAGGCCGAAACTATGCAAAAGTTAAAAGGCCTTCATATGTACATCATTGGTTGCATAATTAATCATTCTCCATGCTGATCCTAGTTGACCTCCATGGGATCATTGTGAATCTTCATAATATCCTATAGATCATTGTCGACCTCCATAGGATCATTGTCGATCTCCATGTCATCCTGAGCCTTGACCACTACAACGCTGTCCACATCTATTGGTACACTTTCATTTAGCTCATCGACTTTGTTCACAAAGCACTGATTCAGTGAACCAATACTGAGGATGATAAGGCTCACAAGCTACACTCCATAGATATATAAGACCACAAACTCTAGAACAAGAAGATGCATTTTCATCTGTAGATCCAACAAAATTACTATAGCTAGGTTGGAGGTGAAGGAACAGAGAGCACGAGAGAGCAATACAAAGGAATATAGAATCTAGTGAAGGAGCAGATCCAGTGCAGTTACCTTAGATCTAGATGAAGCAAAGAAGTAGGGACGGCGCGCTGAAGATTTGTGTGCCGGTGAGGTTGGAGGCGAAGGAGCAGTGAGCATGCGCGAGGCTACCTTTCATCCGATGCTAGTAGGGTGAAGTAGAGCAAGGGAGCTGAGTGGGAAATGGATGGGAGGAAGGTGTGGTAGGACCATAGGAGTGTATACACAGTTCAATAAATTGGTTGCCCCTGTACCAGGGCCTAGTGTCTAGGAAAGTATGATGCCTCCAACACATCAATTGGTACTTAGATCTACTATCATTTATAGTTCAATAAATTGAACACATGGTTAATCACCTTGCATTTAGTTTAACAATAGTTGTACAATAGTGATAGATTTCAGTCTGACACATCAATTGATACTTGGATGTACTAGCATTTACATTTCAATAAATTGAACACCTGGATAATCACCTTGCATTTAGTTTAACAATAGTTATACAAAAATCTCTCCACAAATAGGGTCTTGAACAATTCTTATCAAATTTTGTGGTCTGAGGAGGTAATGAACAACGGCTTCAACAATCAACAGTTGGTCTAGGTGAATGCTTCATCCCTAAGTAGCAAACAACATCATCTAGGGTCCTGATGCCACCCCTAGCCACCAAACGGCAAGGTTGCTCATATTGTAATGGCTTCTTCTGAAGTAAGACATCTGTTGCAATGAAGAAATTCCTAATATGAACAAAACTGATACTGAACACAAAACCAACTAGAACCAAATACAAACAATGGGGGGTGACCAAATCCATCTAACCTTCACAGGGTGATGTCCATGATGATAATGTAGGGTGCTCGAGGCAGGGCAAGCAAAGGCAAGTGGGGAGAATAAAGATGAAGCAACTAGTGGGGAGAATGAAGATGAAGCAACAAGTAGGGAGAACTAATGGCTTCGTATTAGGGTGTTTTAGTGGTTCCAACAACCGTCAATGCGCCGACAAGGCCGAGGGGAGTTAGGGAACAGACCGGGCAGTTCTAGGTTTCTTTTCCAAATGGATGGTCTAGATTGATCAGTAGTGAGAACGGACGGCACGGGATAAGTTAAACAGTATCCCTAGTAAGCCGACCATTGCCATGCTAATCCAATGCTATAATATGGCGATTGTTAGCAGTTGAACTGCTATTAGATTCTCCTAGAAACAACTAGAACTGTACATGACAGTTTTTACTTTTCATTCATATATATACAGAAAAAGAGAAAAAACATTTGTCGAGTAGTAATATCTCCTGGAATATAGCAAGGATCAAAGATAGGTAGCAAGAACAATAGTAGGAAACATAATATTTCAAAGAACTTTTTTATTGATTCATTGCATATACCGATAAATACAATTTGGATGATTATATGATTGTACTTGTCCGAAAACATAATAACTAACCTAAACAATTAAAACTACTTATACTAACTGTCGGGTACCTAAACAAGGGGTACCCATGCTCAACGACTAAAAAAGACAAACGCCTGAGAAAACCACGCCAAAGGCTCTGCCCACGAAGCTAGAATGAGCCAAAACCATGCACGGAACGCCTCGACCACGTTCTGACTCGCACGAGGCTTGCTCGACGGGATGCCTCGACCACAGGGAAATCTCTGACTTGTACGACCCTAGGTCGAACCAGTCGACCCACCTCAACCACCAACTCTCAGACAAAAGTCAAAGCATTTAATGCAACTGCCAACCACTTCCTACCCCCATGGCTACAGCGCCGCCAACATGGAAGCAGTACCAGTGTCAAATCCCACTTTTTACCACCCATCCCAGGATGGGAAGTGAAAACCTATCACTGCACATGCCATGCCGGGCACTGTTACGCCACTGATCCCCCTCGAGGCAAAATACGACGAGTGTCGTACCCCGAAATTCCCGAGGCTCGGCCTTATCCATTCCCTGTCGACCCACCTTGACCCGGCCTCGACCAACCACCGGTCAACAAAGAAGCAAGGCCTGCACACCACAAGACCATGGGTCTTTTCACTGTCCCATCCTTTATGTCACCATGGAGTCCAGGGATGGCCGGCCATTCCTGGAGCACGTCGCTACAACGGCTTCCACATCGCTCGACAAAACTTCACTTCTAAGGCATCCCCCGGCGTCTCTGCCTTCTCTTGACCCTATAAAAGTGAAGGCAGGGGACTCTATGAAGGGGAGACACAAGGAAAAACAAGTCATCACCCCACCACAGAAGATCAACATCTCAAGCAATCTCCTTTGTACTCTCTCTTTGAGACTTGGGATTGGCTCCCTCTCTCACAGCTTGTAACCCCTATGCAAGCACTTAGGTGCAAGGAAATATAATACTTCCCCCCCCCCGCTAGATGTAGGGCCTTCTTTCGCTCGAACCAAGATAACCCCTCCCCGTGTATTCTCTTTGCATCACCATCCAGATTAGGGACACGCAGCACAAATTCACTCGTTGGCTTAGGACCCTCACGGGCCTGAACACCGACAGTTGGTGCGCCAGGTAGGGGGCGCTGCATGCCAAACATCATTTTTCCGCCATTTTTCTGGATGGCTGATCCCAAACGTCCACTTCCGTTGGCCACGATGATCTGGTTTGGGAGCTTGGAGTTCATGTCTCTTGGGCACGGCTATGACATGGTCCTCCTCCCGCCCAAACACCCAACCGATGGTGACCATGAGCTCTCCCAGCCTAGGGGAGCACTATGCCGGTACCGCCGCTCTCGTCAGGCACGTGCCGCCAGGCGACGGCATGCCCAGCGCAACCACCATCATCACCTCACAGGGGGTGACGGTATTCCCCAATCCGGCACCTCTCATCCGGATGCCAACATGAATTTCCTCACTGAGGACCTATGTAGGATAAGCTTGGCTAAGGGTAAGATGCCGACGAGGTGTCCCATCACTCCGCCGTCCGGCATGGCGCCGCCACCAGCCGATTCGGGATCAATTGCTCTGGTACCAAGAACCATGTCCTCATCAGCATTCCCATATGGGCTAGACACGGGTGCCCGGGCGTATGCTTCTTCTATAAGCACCAGCATGAGCACTTACGAGGAGCTCCCCAGACACCATCTACGTTCCACCCTCGACCTCGTCATGTCCACGCCAGCTTCCGAGTACCTGGACTCTACGGAGACCCCGGATGCGGAGCTCTGTACGACTACCTTTTGTCGTTACAACCCTAGAGACACATGACCTTATATGCATCCGTCATACTACTATTTCAGCGCTCCGGACTCCGACTCTGCCGATGACTACTACGACCCGACTCGCGAATGCTTCCATATCGATGGGGCTATTGCGTCAGATTCGGAGGACGAGGCAGCCATTGGAGGAAGGAACGCCACGCCACCTCATGTGGAGCCCCCTGGTGCATGAGATGAAGCTTAATTCCTTGCGGATCAAGGAGTGCAACTCGAGCAAATCCACAAACTGCAGGACAGGCTCGACGAGGAATGAGAAAATCTACGCCCACTTCAGCAAACCCTCGAGCAAGAGCGCGTGGCACGTGCACACGGTGGAGGAGCTCGAGAAAGAGCTCGTGACGTCAATCGTTCCATTGTCGAGGATCGAGCGGGCGAACCCCCGATCTTCGACCGAGCCAGCCTGAATGTTGTCGCAGCCGCCATGCTTCTTCGTAACATGCCCAAGCCATCGAACCCCGAGGCCCATTGGGCCTACGATGAAATCCGAGGACTCCTCGAGGTTGCTACCATGCAGCAAGCCAAGAGTTCTGCCTTGAGGTGATGCGGGCTTGCCTCGGAGCAGCCTGCGGAGCCCTCCTGATAGGAGAAAGAGGCCTCGGTTCATCCTGAGCCTGCCCCCCGACAGAACAAGGCGGCCTCTATCAGTGAACGCATCATCAACAATCACGAACCTCGAGATGCCCGTGACAACATCAACGAGCGCCGTAAGCACAAGAGTGGTGATGGTGTAGCTCGAGGCTACCACGAGCACAGAGGCGGGCGCTACGATAGCTCGGAGGATCGAAGCCCGTCACCCGAGCCACCAGGCCCTCGGGTCTTCATCAAGGCCATTTGCGAAACACTACTTCCGGCTTAGTTCCACCCCCCATGACTCTTACCAAGTATAACGGCGAAACCAAACCTGAACTTTGGCTCACCGACTTCCATTTAGCTTGCTAGTTGGGTAGGGCTACCGATGACCGGGTCATCATTTGACAACGTCCCCTGTTCCTATCGGACACCGCTCGAGCCTGGCTCGAGGACCTCCCACCTCGATAGATCCACGACTGGAGCGATCTGGTGAGAGTGTTTGAGGGGAACTTCAAGGGGACCTACATGCGCCCTGGTAACTCATGGGACCTCCGAAGCTATAAACAAAAGTCGGGCGAATCCCTCCGAGACTACATCCGGCATTTCTCCAAACAGCGCACCGATCTTCCCAACATCACCTTCCTCTCTGGTACCACCTGCAAAGAGTTGGTCTGAGAGTTGGGCCGCAGCACCCCCATCACTGCCAATGGCTTGATGGACATCATCACCAACTTCGCCATCGCTGAGGAGGTGGTTGGTGCCATCTTTGGCAGTGACTAGGACAAGGGGAAGCGCAAGGATGAGGATCCCATGAGCTCCAACCAGGGCTCAAAGAGGAACAACAACAAGAAGAAGAAGAGTCAGCATGGCAAACAAGAAGCCCCGGCGGATGACCTTGTCGCCGCTGCGGATCGCAAGAAACCTCGAGGACCACCCAGCGGGGGCATTTTTGACAAAATGCTTAAAGAACCGTGTCCCTACCACAAAGGCCCATGAACCACAACCTCGAGGATTGCCACATGCTTTGGAGATACATTGAAAGCTTAGGCATCAAGAAAGATGACAAGAAGGAGGATCCCAAGGGTGACGACAAGGACGAGGGGTTTCCCGAGATTCATGACTGTTTCATGATATACGGAGGACCCTCGACGCGTCTCTCAACACCGTAGCGCAAACAGGAACGTCGAGAGGTATTCTCCGTGCAACCCGCGACCCCCTCTTCCTTGACTGGTCCAAGGTGGCCATCACTTTTGACCGTGATGACCACCTAGACTATGTCCCCAATCCTAGAATCTACCCACTCGTCGTCGATCTCATCATCGCCAACACAAGCCTCACCAAGGTGCTCATGGACGGTGGCAGCAGTCTCAACATCATTTACGCCTAGACCCTCGACCTTCTGGGAATCACAAGGACACACCTCTGACCCAGTGTCGGGGGCTTCCATGGGGTTGTTCTAGGAAAACGAGCAGAGCCCATCGGGTGGGTCGACCTGCCTGTCTGTTTCGGTACTCCCGCCAGCTTTAGGAAGGAAACTCTCACTTTTGAGGTGGTTGGGTTCCATGGGACATACCACGCCATTCTTGGGCGCCCCTGCTATGCCCGGTTCCTGGCGGTTCCTAACTACACCTACCTCAAGCTCAAAATGTTAGGCCCTAACAGTGTCAACACTATTGGGCCCTCCTACGAGCATGCCTACGAGTGCGACGTGGAATGCATCAAGCACGGAGAAGCCGTCCTAGAGTCAACAACCTTGGTGGCAAACCTCGACGGTTTGGCCAAAGAGATCCCTGACCCCAAATGCCATGCCAGCAACTTCGAGCCCACGGAAGATGTCAAGCTCGTACCCCTCGACCCCACCGACCCGAACAGAAAGGCGTTGAGCATCAGCACCACCCTCGATCCCAAATAGGAAGCAGTGCTCGTTGACTTTCTCCGTGCAAACGTTGACATTTTTGCGTGGAGTCCCTCAGATATGTTGGGCATACCTAGGGAAGTCACTGAGCATGCCTTGGAGATCTGAGCCAGCTCTAGACCGGTGAAACAACGCTTGCGCCGCTTCGACGAGGAGAAGCGCAAGGTCATCGGCGAGGAGATCCACAAGCTTTTAAAGGCCAGATTCATCAAGGAGGTTCATCATCCCGAGTGGTTGGCTAATCCTGTATTAGTTAAGAAAGAGAATGGGAAATGGAGGATGTGTGTAGACTATACTAGTTTGAATAAAGCATGTCCAAAAGTTCCTTTTCCTTTACCACGCATTGATCAAATCATTGATTCTACTACGGGATGTGAAACTCTATCATTCCTAGATGCGTATTCTGGCTACCACCAGATCAAAATGAATGAGTCCGACCAGCTCACAACTTCATTCATCACCCCCTTCGTCATGTATTGCTATGTTACTATGCCCTTCGGTCTACGGAACATAGGTGCTATGTACCAGCGATGCATGCAACATGTTTTCGGGGAGCACATTGGACCCACCGTCGAGGCTTACGTTGACGACATCATTGTCAAAACCAAGAGGATCAGCAATTTGGTTGATGACCTTGACGTTGCGTTCAAGTGCCTTAAGGCAAAAAACATTAAGCTCAACCCCGAGAAGTGTGTCTTCGGCGTTCCTCGAGGCATGCTCTTAGGGTTCATCATTTTCGAACGTGGCATCGAAGCCAACCCGGAGAAAATCGCTGCAATAACCAAAATGAGCCCCATCCATGATCTAAAGGGCATACAGAGGGTCATGGGCTGCCTCGTGGCCCTTAGTCGCTTCATTTCGCGCCTCGACGAAAAGGCGCTCCCACTGTATCGTCTCCTAAAGAAATCATAACACTTTTCATGGACCTTCGAGGCAGAAGAAGCCCTTACGAATCTCAAAGCTACATTGTCTAACTCTCCAATCCTCGTCCCTCCGACCATAGGGGAACCCCTCCTGCTTTACGTCGCTGCAACGACACAAGTAGTCAGCGTGGTCTTAGTTGTCGAGAGGGCGGAGGAAGGACACGCCTTGCTCATTCAGAGGCCAGTCTACTTCATCAGCGAGGTACTCTCGGAGACCAAGGTTCGCTACCCACAAATCCAGAAGCTGCTATACGCCATCGTCTTGATGTAGTGCAAGCTTCGTCACTACTTCGAAGGCCACTCGGTGACCGTGGTTTCTTCTTTCCCCCTAGGAGAGATAGCCCAAAACCGGGAAGCCTCGGGTAGGATAGCAAAGTGGACGGTCGAGCTCATGAGTGAGACCCTCTCTTATACACCGTGCAAAAGCCATCAAATCTTAGGTGCTGGCAGACTTTCTAGCGGAGTGGACCGACACTCAACTTCCTCCGGTTCAGGTCCAAGCCGAACTTTGGACCATGTACTTCGACGGGTCGCTGATGAAAACAGGAGTTGGCGCGGGCTTGCTCTTCATCTTGCCACTCAGAGTCCACATGCGCTATGTAATCCGGCTTCATTTTGCTGCCTCCAACAACATCGCCGAGTACGAGGCTCTCATCGTGGGCCTACGCATCGCCGTCGAACTCAGGGTCCGACACCTCGACGTTCATGGTGACTCCTAGCTTGTGATCGACCAGGTCATGAAGAGCTCAAGCTGCCGTGATCCCAAGATGGAAGCCTACTGCAAGGAGGTGCGGCACCTTGAGGACAAATTCTACGACCTCAAGCTCAACCACGTTGCACGCAGATATAATGAAGCTACCGATGAACTCACGAAAATCATGTCTAGTCGAGCCATGGTTCCACCTGATGTTTTCGCAAGGGATCTCCATCAACCTTTCGTCGACACCAGGGCAAGCGGGGAGGCCGACAGTCCATCACTCGACCCCCCACCTGAGGCAGAAGCTCCCTCAATCGGGGCTAAAGTCATGCAGATGGAAGGCTCGACCCTACCGGCCGACCTTGAGCCCGACTGGCGTGTTTCGTACCTCGACCATCTCATTCGAGGGGATCTCCCCATACATAAGACCGAGGCTCGATGGAACGCTCGCCGGGCCAAGACCTTTGTGATATTTGGCGACAACAAAGAGCTTTATCGACGCAGCCCTATGAGCATCCTAGAACACTGTATCACAAACGAGGAAGACAAGAACCTGCTCAAGGATCTACACTCGGGGGCTTGCAGTCATCATGCGGCGCCTTGAACCCTCGTCAGAAACGCATTCCGACAAGGTTTTTACTGGCCGACCGTAGTCTCCGACGCTATTAAGCTAGTACGCTCCTACAAAGGATGCTAGTACTATGCAAGGCAAACCCATCTCTCGGCTCACGCCTTGCAAACGATTCCCATCACATGGTCATTCGCTGTTTGGGGACTTGACTTTGTCGGACCCCTGAAGAGGACAACCGGTGGCTTCACCCACTTGCTCATCGCCATTGATAAGTATTCCAAATGGATCGAGGCCCGTCCTATCACCAACATCAGGTTTGAGTAGGTCGTGCTATTCTTCACCGACATCGTCCACCGCTTTGGGGTTCCCAACTGCATCATCACGGACAACGACACCCAATTTACCGGCAAAAAGTTTCTAGATTTCTGCGACAACCATCACATCCGTGTGCTCTGGTCGGCCATAGCTCATCCAAAAACAAATGGCCAAGTAGAGCATGCCAACGGCATGGTTCTACAAGGCCTAAAGCCGAGAATTTTTTGACAAACTAAACAAACACGGTAAAAAATGGGCTGCCGAGCTCCCCTCAGTCCTGTGGAGCCTAAGAACAACGGCAAGTCAGGCCATGGGGTTCACTCCATTCTTCTTAGTCTATGGATCCGTGGCTATGCTCCCAACCGATGTAGAGTATGGATCCCCGAGGCTGAAGGCCTACAACGAGCGAAACAATGATGTCGCAAGAGAGAACACCCTCAACCAGCTCGAGAAAGCTCGCAATGTGGCTCTGTTACACTCTGCAAGGTATCAGCAAAGTCTCCAACGCTACCACGACAAGCACGTCCACAGACAAGACCTCAATGTTGGTGACCTAGTGTCCGGTGAAGCCAGAATAACAAGGGATGACACAAGCTTACTCCGCCATGGGAAGGGTTGTACATCGTCGCAGAAGTATTGAAGCCCGGCACCTACAAGCTATCAAATGAAAAGGGCAAAATCTTCACCAACGCATGGAACATCGAAAAACTACGTCGATTTTTCCCTTAAAGCCTCGAGGCTTTGTAAATGTTTTCATAGTCCCATGATAGAATAAAGAATACATCGGTGTTCAAAGCATTCTTTCATACAAACTAGGGAGGATCGACCCTGTTTTCTCAGAGTCAAACCTCCCTCGAGGGATGCAAGGGGGAACCCCCTATGTCCCCAAAAAACTCGCACTTTTTTCAAAAACAAGAGAACTTTTACATAGTCGACGAGGCCGCAAGTGCACCCTAAGGTTCAAGGGCTGCCGAGCCGCAAGATCGCCTATGCCTTCGAGCTATGGTACCTCCACTCACTCCCCCACGCCAAAGGGTACAACCGCGCACTAAGTAGACCTAATAAAAGTTCACAACTTCAAAAAAACTCATGTCTAACGTTCCCATACGCTTCGAATCGAGTTCTTACATAATCAATGAGGCCACAAGTGCACCCTAAGGCCCAAGGGCTGCTGAACCGCGAGATCACCTACACCTCCAAACTATGGTACCTCCACTCGCTCCCTCACGCCAAGGGGTGCAACCGTGCGCTAAGAAAAACATGCGAGAGTATGATTCAAGCAAGAAAGGGAACAAAAGACTCAAACGAAAATGGACATTTAGTATACATTTACATATAAATGTTTCAAGGCCCCTGAGGCCATCATAGCACAAGTCATGAATATTAACTAACTTATTACATGGGCCTTCATGCCTAGGCTTGGCTCACAGGCCCTCATCGTCAGCAGGCGGGACCACCTCGACCTCAAACAGCTTCGTGAGACGACACCTGGGCTCTTCGGTAGCCTCGATCAATTCTAGGCAGGCTGCCTCGTTCTCCTCGTCATTCCTGTCTGGATCTGAGATGAAGCCATCAGCGATGAGGCCCATGTCATACTTGAACCCAGACCAGATGACCGCCATGGCCCTCTTCACGCCATGATGCAGCTCGCCTCGAATCTTCTCGCGGACAAGGCCACCTAGCGCCATCATCCGACGAAAAAACAAGTTCCCTAGTGCAATCGCACACCTCGGCATCGGGCTCGACCCCCAGGCCATCGCACACCGAGGTGATCGCACCCTAGAGCAATTGAGTCCGCCCGGCCTCAGCCTCAAAGAGATTCTAAAACGAGGTAGCCGTCGCCTGGGCCGCATGTTGCTGCTTTTCTAGCTGTAAAAAACAAACACCAAGTTAGAAAACACCTAGGACTCCGAGGCCAAGGTAAAAACTTGACAAAGGTTTACCCTTAGCATGGGTCTACCAACCCACGATCTCATCGCGCAACTCCTCGCGTGCTTTCTCCAGCGCCTGAAGAGCCTCATCCTTGTCGTGGACCGTCGCCCTCAACGTCTCGATCTCCCGACCGGTGCCCGAGAGAGCCTCATCCCTCTCTCGGGCGGTCCCCTTCAACGTTGCGACCTCGTTCTCTAGGGTCCCAATGCAAGCGGATGCCATCCCGATCTGGACATTAAGGGCGTCGTGCTGCTTGCTGACTAGAGCGACATCCTCCTCGAGCTCCTTCACGCGCGCCTCTTCCCGAGCCTTGTCCGCATCTTCACATGCCTTGGCCTCAGCCTCCCAAGCCTATGTCACCTCCTCCCTAACCACTGCATGGATGACATGAAGCTCGTCTACTTCAGTGCTCTTCTTGGATAGCCGCTTATTGACTTCCTCGGTTAGAGCCCGTTGACGAGTAAGCGCCACCCATATGCCACTTTCATGACGAATGAAGAGCGACTTGCGGCGAGATCACTCCTTGAGTTCCTGACCATAGTTAAGCTTAAGACTAGAACCAAGGAGAAAAGAGGGATATATGCCAGAAAAAACAAATAGACATGACTCACCTCAAAGGCCTCCGACATCCGCCGCACTAGGGTGTCCACAACCATCCACAGGGACTGCACGGAGTGCTTACGGAGTCCCTCAACGTACTCCCAGTGCTACACTTCATCCTTGTCATCAAGGGTGAAGAAGGGCTCGGTGTCGGGGTTAGCCGCGTCCATGAACTCGAGGGTCGATCGACCCCAGCGCGGAAGCTCCTCCTCTGCCCGTGCAAGCACCAGCCCTGCGAAATCAGGCCACCTAGCGGACGCCTCGGCCATGTCATCCACCAACATTATGGAAGTCCTGGGCCGATCCAGGGCATTGACCATCTTGATGTCCGCCTTTTGCTTACCCTTGTCAGAAGGAGGATGGTCGACGGTAAGATCGATCACAGCCGGAGTCAACCCATGGGGCGGGACTAGCCTCTTGTCTATTGGTGCCACCGCCTACACGTTGGGCGGTGGCATGGCCACCCCCCCGTTCCACCTCAGCCACCTGCTCCTCTGGCTGGTCCTCCTGCGGCTGTGGCCGTGGCTCCTCCCGCTCTGGTTGTAGCTCCGGCTGCTCCGCCTCTTTCCCCACATCCGGCGGGGCCTCCACCACCTCTTTTGTCTTTTCAACATCTACCCGTCCCGCATCGTGGACGGATTTTTTGGCCTTACTAGCCTCGACGGTTGCCAGGGTCCTCGTGGTCACCTCGGCTCTGGCCCACCAACACCAGGCACGTCGAGCCTAGCACCGCCCGGGGCTGCCTCGACCGGCTCTAGCTCCCGCGTGGCGTCACCGACTCTGGCGACCTCCTAAGCGCTTGCACCTGCCTTGGTGGCGGCCTCTTTTGTCTTGAGCTGCTCCATGGCAACTTGGTACTTTGCGACCCAGGTGGCATCGTCGGCAGGCGTCCGCATTATCAGGGCGGCACCAGACTTGAGCGCCTTGACGGGAGTCATGGCCGCGAGCTCCACCTTGCGCTTATGGCTGAGTAGTGAACAACCACGTCAAAAAAAGTGAGATATCTTTGTCAGAAAGGCGAGGTGAGACACTTACCCAGATAGGGGAATCAAGGGCTTCGTCTCTGGCTTCCCCGAGTCACTCGACGGCTTCTGCAATGGCCCCTCTGTCGAGCCTCTGGTCGGCCTAGTGCTCCTTGGAGCCTGGGCTAACGAGGCGCCTTGGGTCCTTTGCACCAATGAGGCTATTTGGCCTTGGGTCCTCACACCCAACGACGGCACCCTAGCCTCAGACATTGACGTTGCTGTTCCGCCCGACAACAAAATCTGGGGCGAGCGGACTCGCGGGCGCGGCGCCACCGACTTCCCTGAGGGACCCCAAGCGTGGCAGATCCCCTCTCCCAAGGTCCCTCTCGGGCTCTTCCTTTTGCTGGCTCTCCCTCCCCCTTGACTAGTGCTGAGACTACCCTCGATGCCTGGGAGGTCGACCAACCACCGATAGGCTCCAGCAGGGGCCGCACGTCGGGGGGTGCGCCAGAAAAGTCACGGTGTCGTACCGTGACCCGGCATTGTCGTCACCTCTATCCTCGTCCTCATCCTCCCCTGAGGCCATCTTAGAGGGGGATTCCTCGATGGGGTGACCCTTGAGACTCTGCTGGCGGCAGCGGTTATTCAACGCCTCATGCTCGAGGGCCTTTATGATCTGACGCTTCTTCGTGGTATCTTTCTCTTCCTTCTTCTGAGCCACCGAGATGTGTCTCGCCTCTTGAGCAGTGCGATCCTCTGGAACCGGCAGCCACAAGTCCTTGACCACCGATAGATCCTGCATGGAAACATCGATGGACTAAATTGAGAGAACCAGGAAGCAAAAGGACTCGAGGCTAGCGGAACAACGCTTACCAGAGGCTCGAAACCCTGGTTGGGTCACATCGAGACCCTGTTGATGTCCTCCTGCTTGAAGCTGCCCAACATCCACCACGCGCGTCGGGCAATCTCGTCGAGGGGGAGGGTCTCGTGCGACATCCAACTCCCCTCCAATGAGACGTCCAGCGTCATCTCATCGATTCGGAGTCGGCGCTTCATCAGTGGCAGCACTCTCCGATGGTGGAACGCGGCGGCCACCATCCCCACTGTCAATCTGTGCTGTCGAAGTCTTCTTAGCGCATCGAGGAGTGGCTGTAGCTTTGGCTTCTCTTCCTCAACGACGCCATATGACCAATTGTCCTCGCGCGACATCAGGACCCGGGCGAAGAACTTCGGCAGGCGGTCGTCGTCGTTGCACAGGTAGAACCACCCATCGTGCCATATGCTATTTGATGAGATGAGCTGCGCTAGGATGTAGATCTCGCCTCGACCCACCTAGACTTGAAGGGTGTAGCTCCTAGCATGCACCACGCGCTGCACTCCCCATTCACCCACCTTCTTAGCGAAATGCTCTGCCATGAAAAGGTGGAGCCACAGGTTCTAGTGGGGCTCCATCCCTAGGTACCCCTCACAGACCGTTGCAAAGATGGTGGCCTGCGAGATGGAGTTAGGGGCGAGATGATGGAGCTCCACCTTGTAGTAGTGAAGGAGCGCCCACATGAACCGGCTCGGTGGCATCCCGACCCCCTCTCGTAGAAAGCGACGAAGCTCACCACATACCCCTCCTGGGGCGCCGGCTCCCGGTGGTCGGACGGTGGCACCCTCCACTCCGGCTGGCTCCGGCTCACCCTCGGTCATAGAAGACCATCATGAACTAACTCCTCCAGCTTCCTCTCCATCACTGAAGAACAAACCCACGCGTCCACAGGAAGAACCTAGCTCTTTCCCGCCATAGGGATCGAGATCAGCTTGCGGCGGTGACGGGGGAAGAGATGATGGCGGCGGCGGAGAATGGCTGATGAACATGAAGAGAAAAAGGGGCAATCGCAAAAGGCCTATGGGGGCATGCAGAACCCTGGGCTCTGTACTTATACTCTGGTGGAAGACCAACGGGCGGACCCGATGAAAAAGGTAGGAACAGTTCCTGCATTTAATGTCCTTACCTAACCGCTCCCTCGAAACCCGCGGGTAAGGGCTCGTGTCTGCCGTTCATTCTGCAACCGTCATGCCATGCCGCCCACTACCACACCGCTCTTGCTTCTGCTCCTAAAAAGACGTGCCCCAATGGGCCAGAAACGGACATGTCTAGATGAATGTATAACGGGCTTAGAGCCCACTATGAACCTTGAGGGATCAAAAGCTGGCCCTCGACTGGGGTTCGACAGCTGCCCTCGAGTAACAGAGTCAGGGACAACTGGAGACATGTCCATACAAGGCCAGGGCTCGAGCCACTCTCTCAAGACGCCCCCAGACGTATTCGAGGCTAGAAGAGAGGTCAACGGTGGAATCCCCTCGGAGGGAGGCATCGATCCCTCGGATCCTACTACATGGAACCGAGATCCACATGACTACTCTTTGGCATCTTTGGAGAGCGCTTCCGTGGCCGCTAGCCGACCCCTATCAAATGGGGCACGGGCTCCCACTCAAATTCCCCGCTAACAGCTCATCGGAGATCGTAGAAACTCGCCCGTCGAGGGTAGTATGACGTTCCCCACCCCTCCTCTTTTCCTAAAAGGTTCATGAGAGTCAAATGATAAAGACGGGTAAGATCCTGATTGACCTCATGCGCACGAGGCTCGGGGGCTCGACCGCAAAAAAGCTAACCCCCAGACGAAAGGGGACCAAGCATGCCACAGGGGCTCAAACACGGAAGCACTCCTCGATATAACGCACTAAAGACCTCAGAGGAGTCAAAACACTCCACCGAAGCCTCAGGGGCTACACCCGGCGAGTGCGCTCGCACGCACCCACCGGAAGAGCTACGACGCTACGACTCCAGTTCATGACTCACTGAGCCTCTGCAAGAGTGACCACACTCACACAAAGGCTCGGGGGCTACTATCGGGTACCTAAACAAGGGGCACCCACACTCAACGACTAAAAAAGACAAACCCCTAAGAAAACCACGCCAAAGGATCCTCCCACGAAGGTAGAATGAGCCAAAACCATGCACGGAATGCCTCGACCATGTTCTGACTCGCACGAGGCTTGCTCGACGGGATGCCTTGACCATAGGGTAATCTCCGACTCATACGACCCTAGGTTGAACTGGTCGACCCGCCTCACCCACCAACTCTCAGACAAAAGTCAAAGCATTTAATGCAACTGCCAACCACTTCCTACCCCCATGGCTATAGCGCCACCAACATGGAAGCAGTACTAGTGTCAAATCCCACTTTTTACCATCCATCCCGGGATGGGCAGTGAAAACCTATCACTACACATGCCATGTAGGGCACTGTTACGCCATTGATCCCCCTCGAGGCAAAACACGACGAGTGTCGTACCCTGAAATTCTCGGGGCTCAGCCTTATCCATTCCGCGTCGACCCACCTCGACCAACCGCCGGTCAACAAAGAAGCAAGGCCTGCATGCCACAAGACCCGGGGTCTTTTCACCGTCCCATCCTTTACGTCACCATGGTGTCTAGGGATGGTCGGCCATTCCCGAAGCACGTCGCTACAGCGGCTTTCACAGCGCTCGACAAAACTTCACTTCTAAGGCATCCCTCGGTGTCTCTGCCTTCTCTTGACCCTATAAAAGGGAGGGCAGGGGACTCTACGAAGGGGGGACACAAGGAAAAACAAGTCATCACCCCACCACAGAAGATCAACATCTTAAGCAATCTCCTTTCTACTCTCTCTTTGAGACTTGGGATCGGCTCCCTCTCTGATAGCTTGTAACCCCTACGCAAGCACTTAGGTGCAAGGAAATACAATACTCCCCCCCCGGTTGGATGTAGGGCCTTCTTTCACCCGAACCAGGATAAACCCCCTGTGTATTCTCTTTGCATCACCATCCAGATTAGGGACACGCAGCACAAATTCACTCATTGGCTTAGGACCCTCATGGGCCCGAACATTGACACTAACTATAAACTACTTAATTGGATCATGCTCGCCTCGCTCACTTGGGAGGAGGTGAGTCAAAGTCAGAGTCAGAGTCATTGTCGTTAGAGTCGGAGTCATCGTCGGAGTCATCATCATCATTGGCGTCATCGGTGTCCTCCTTGTCCTCGTCCTCCTCCTCTGGATCCTTCTTCTCAGAGCTCCACAGAGGACAATAATTAGAAGGCATCTAGTCATCAGAGGAGATGTCCTCCTTGGATGACTGGTGGGCCGCAAGTCATCCTCACTAAACGACGGGCTGCTTGGAAACTTGATGAGGCTATCTGACATTTTCTTTGTAGATTGGAAGAGAAGGGGATGATGGATGAAGAAGAGGGGTCGTTTCAGAGGGCACCAGGCTTGAAGAATATGTAGAGTAGTGGGTACGGCTCTTTGGCTTTAGGCGGCGGAAGTAATGGTGATTTGATGACCTTGGAAGTTGAGGGCATTCAACACTCACACTAAATTTTGATCGCCGGTTGACCAAAAGCTAGTTTTAGACCGTCGGCCAAAAGATGTATCCCAGTCAGCCCGGCTTTTCATACAATGAAGGAAATACAACCCCAATACCACTGCCACATCTACCATTAACTCATTTGTGGTAGCAGTTTCAACTGCCAGTTTCCTCCCTTAGGAGGTCTCGCTATCGGTCAATTGACGGTGGGTGTATCGCACTATCGTTCTATTGCTATAGCAGTGAAAGTGGCGATAGTGATAAATCAATCTGTAGTAGTGAAATATGAGTTAGTTTCCTTCTAGTTGGTTCTGTATTGTATCACCAGCCTCAACTAGCCCAAGACCCATAGCACGGAATGATCGGCACCCATGTACGCATAAGAGAATGAGCGTCACCGAAGAGCTGCTGCCAATCGCCCATAACATAGAGCACTGGCACCCATGCACATGTAGGTGTGAGATCAAGAACAGGGCCATTTCTAGGAAACACAAATGAGAACGTGGCTGGTCGGTGAGTTGATGGAAAATATCTTAAAGATATTTCGCATGGAGAGTAAATGGCAAAACTTGGCAAAACTTGGAGAAAGTAATTGGCAAAACATGACAAAAAATTTATTGAGTCATCATGTGTGAAGGAGTACATATCTTTATTTGAAACGTTTCAAGGATAGAAATGCCTAAGGAGCTCAATGTGCCAGGAGTTGGGGACATCCACTCTGTCAGAGTCACATAGCCGATAAGACCCTGGTCGAGTGACTTCTTTGATGATGTGGGGACCGTCCCAAGGTGAAGAGAGCTTATGCATGCCATCAGTCTTCTACTTCTTGTGGAGTACTAGGTCGGTGATCGCAAAGGATCGCTCCTGGATGTTGCGATTATAGTACCTCTGCAAGTGATATGACCACGACAACCAACAACATGTTACAACCTCCAAGTCAAGTTACACCAACACCAGTCCAAGTCTTTGATGGACCAATTACACGTAGTCGAGCCAAGAAGCTACAACAAGAGGTGCACGCGCTACTTTCTGAAAATCATTTTAATGTTAATGAGAATTATATACTACCTAAGTTGTGCACGTTGCTATTGCTTAGGTGCACCACGGAGGATGACAAGAAGACACCAAGGGTGAAACAAAGAGGAGGATCACGTTCGAGCCAGTCCAGTGTGACAGAACCATTAGAAAGAATCAGTCACAACTTTTTGCTCACAAAAGCTCTGAAGGCCCATGAGGACTTGTTGGAAAGCTTATCAAGTCTAGTTTCAAGCCCAAGTTCTCTCACTTGATTTGGATTCTCTAATGTTGAGATTCGACTGATTTAGTACAGACTGGTCAGCTAGTCAGCAGTCAGCCTGATGTCCAAGTTCCCATGCAAAACTATACCAATCTACAATATTTCGTGGTACATGCTGCACATGGTGTGAAAGGTTATCAAGTTAACTTTCCAACCCAACAAACCGCATGTCATTTGGAGTTTCCAAGATAGAGTTATTGCCAAAACACTGAAGACTGCGCTGAAGACCAACAGCCACGCGAAAATTCTCCAGGAAGGCATCTCGAGGAGGCCCGTTCACATAGTGCGTCTTATATTTTTCTTTTCGAGTTTCCACCTATCTAGCAGGGCTGTTGCTAGTATAAATACCTCCTAGACTCATTGTAATCTCAGACTTTTGATAATAGAATACAAACCCCCCCTTTTGTTCAGCTGTGTGCTAACAAATATTGAGAGAGATCTCTACCCCTTTGCTCTTATGATTTCCTTTGCGAGATTTACAGAAGCGGCGGCTTCATCCGCTCCCAATTGGTGCTCCTACTCCCTTCGAGGTTTCCTCGATTGATTGTAGGCTGTGTTGGTTGGTTCTTTGAGAGTGTGGTTGGGCGAATCCTCGATTCAGGTTGCCGGTTAAAGACGGTGGTTGGCTTCGAGTTATATTTGCCAGGTTGCACTAGTTATCGCTGCCTGCAGCAAGTTATCCGGCTGTTCTTCAGCTAGTTATCGGTGATCATCCTACGTCGTGAAGATCGGGACCCCCTGAGCATATCATCTGGTATCAAAGCTTTCGTTACCATAGTAGGATTTTTTTTGTCCTTAGCTACTTATATTTTTTGTTTCGTCCTATCCACCAAAAAGCCTAAAAAAATACATTCGTTTAGCCCTTTGTTTCAATCTGTTATTTTAGTGAGTTTTGTTAAGTTTCAGTTCATTAGAGTCTTTGTTTTAGTTGCTGATCATTATCCTTTGCGTGTCCTTTGAGCCTCTTTATATATCTGAAAATCCCTACAAAAAAAATCTGAAAACGCATATCATGTCCTTCGCGTAAACTTTGATCCTATTATAGCTACCGGTTGTGTTTTGTTCTTATCTTAATTGTGCAAGTGTCTTAATCTGGTCTTTGTGTTTAGTTATAAAAAAAAGTGTGTCAAAAAAAAGAGAAGAAAGAAAAATAAAAAAAAAGAATAGAGAAAAACTGAGAAAGAAAGGTTGAAAGATCAGTAGGTTTATGTGCACAAGTGCTGAAAGTTTTCATATCAGGTAGTGCAACCAGTGTGCTATCCTTGTTTGGTGCAAAATTTTGGTTGGGTTTGATTGCAACACTTGCATCCCAATCATACTCCTTGTTTGCATCAAATCTGAAATTTCCTTGCATGTGTGTGTGATCGATTTACATCTCATTCATATTCTGTGATCAGCACTAGGCAGAGAACTTCTAGTTTGGATTGTAACTTAATATTACAATAACTAGAATTTAGATTGCATTCCTTGTTTTATTCTCCACCAAGCTCCACATAAAAACCACCATAATCTGTACTCTCTAGTCTTGTATTCGCCACGCCATCACTTTCAGTTACCACCACACATTTGTTTCTCTGTAATCCGCAGCAGGGAATTCATAAGAGCTTTGGTTGGTAAGAGAGGTGAGGTTGTGAGAGTTCTACATATTTTCCTATACCACATATAAGCTTGCTATTTTGCATATGCAATAACCATGACAGGCCGAAGATATACCAATCTTCCATTCTATGGAAGTAATGATCCGGAAGAATTTCTCGTTTGGGCAGAAAAAATGGAGATTGAACTTGAGGTTCAAGATTTTTCAGAAGCCAAGGAGATATCACGAGTTGTGCTTGAATTTGAAGATTATGCTCATGATTGGTGGAAACAATATCCACATAAGCATCTCATCAAGAATTGGGAAGATTTGAAGAAGGCCATGAGAAAAGAATTTGTTCCAAGGGAATATCGGCTGATTTTGTTTCGTCGTTTGCAACGTGTGAAGCAAGGTAGTAAATCTGTCCAAGCATATTATGATAAGCTGAATTCTTCCTTGCATCGTGCAAATGTTGTTGATGACATGAATGCAATGGAATATTTCGAGAGAGGTCTTAATGATAACATTGCTACTGCACTTGAGGGCAAATATTTTAGAAGTATGCAAGATCTTCTAAGTTGTGCAATTAGAGAGGAAAAGAAAGTTATAAAGGTGCAGCAAGGCAAGGTCACCCAGAACATTAGTTTGTGCCAAGATAAAAGTGTTAAGTTGCAGCCCAATATGTCCTCCATTGTTGGAAAGAAGCAATCATCAAGTCCATGCAAGAAGAGAGGACATGTTGTCCCAAAAGTTTCTTTAGTTGATTCTAGTACCAAGAGAAGTGAACATCAACAATTCAACTCCAAGAAGAACTTTGTTGTGCAGCAAGAAGAAGGCTCTATGTCCCAAATTGATATGGAAAATGGTGAGGTGTGTGACATTACAATGGATCATAGTGTTACACCATCTCTTGATGTTGTTGCTATTCCAAAGTGCCATTTACAATCTGAGGTTGATGAGAATCAAGTTGCAAATGTTCCCATCAATGTTTGTCTCAGTTTTGAGCAAGATCAAGAAGAAAATTCTGCTGCACATGACACACAAAGTGAGGTAGCAGAAGCCACTATGCAAGTTGTAGAAGATCATCAGTTGAGTTGTAAAACTAGAGAAGATACTTCTCTGATCGAGGCTGATCCTTTGTGTGTTGAGTTGAGGGAACATGCTACAGTTCCACGCCATGGAAATCTAAAAAATTTTCATCAAGAAGCACTGCCACCATGTTTGAACACAAGTGCTGCAGATCTTAAAAGTTCTGAGTCTTATTCTAGTGCTAAAAGTGGAGAAGTTATATGCTCCAAATCTGTCCAGAAATTTTCTATGTCATCTGAAGAAAAATCAGTACCCAATTATGACCAAGAGGTTGACAACACTCTGATTTTTGAAGGTGAATCTAATCTAAATTTGAAGGCCAATCAATGTTTCAGTTTGAGAGCTGAATGTGCGCACAAAGATGATGCCATTGTGCCATATATTGCAAGTAATAAATCTATCCAAGGTGAAGTTCATCATGATCTAATGGATCTGAAGTTTCGAACCAACATGGTTCCAAGCACAAATGTGGTGTCAAGATGTGTTGTACCATCAGCTGCATTATGTGATGAATTATTGGACAGTGGTGCTGAAATTTTGTGCTCCCCCATGTCACAGAGTGTTGAGATTATTGAAGGAAAGATTAGTGCACATGATTCCACTTATACTAATGCTAGTCCGGCATCTTTGGAAGAGGTCAAAGATGATTATTTGGTTGCATCTATTGCTGTTCCAATGCCACAGAAAGTTCAGATTGAAGGCAATATTAGTGGGGATGAATCCACATCAGCAATTGAGAGATCATCATTGTTTGAAGATGATAGACCTGATGGTGTTGCTGCCACCATTACTACCCCAATGGCAATCGATTACATCATGAATGATGGAAGATATTCATATGTTGCTCTAGAAGACATTGAAAATATTATGCATCAAATCCCTTGTGAGAATGAGTGCCACATAGCCAAATTGAGTGAGAGTGAAAACAAAAGTGAGTAGTGTGATTCCACCAAATGTGAGATTGAGAGTATCCACAATATGAGTGTGAGAGATACACCACACAAAAAGAGAGAGCTTTATTGCAAGGCATGCACGGATGATTTTAACACTAACCCACTAATGTCTACTCTTAGTGTTGTTTCTCCCAACATGCAGGTCTATAAAGAAGATTCAGAGGAGATGGCTGCTCAAAAGACCCCCAAACTTGGCCAGAGAAATGTGAGGGTTGCCACTATTGAGAACCAACTCTATGCTGTGCAAAACCTGAACCATGACAAGGAAAAAGGTAAAAGTTCAGAGATACAATGCATCATTCATGTACCATCACAAAATCTGAAAGGTAATGCAAACAATTTAGAACTGAATCTACAACATATATTGACCAGTAATTGTAATGACAAATTTGCTTCAACTGAAATTGAGTATACACAAAATCTTTGTGCTGATTTGATTGATCCACATGTTGATACAAGTGCTGAAATTTTAAAAGTTGACAAACATTGTTCAATCATGCATGACCTTTGCTATACTTTGACTGAAATGTATGATAATTTACATGTTGATAATGTGGGCCATGTGAAATTGATTAGTCATGCTGAATTCTTTAGAAGAATATCTCTTGCTGAATGTATGTTCTATGTCAAGCTTGATGAATTTGTTGATATTAATAAAATGGTTGAAAGCGTTCTTGATATATCATCTATGAAATCTTTGAATAATGCCTATTGCTGCAAGTTTACATTTAACATCATCAGACACTACATTATAAATAAATTTTATGTTTGTGCTCTTTGCATAACATGTCACAACATTGCTGAATTGAAGTTGAATAAAATGAGTTGTACATCTTGTGAACCATACTTTTCTTTATTTGAGATAAAAAGGTTGTTTAGAGCTTGCTATTCAGAACAATCAGTGTTATTTTCTTGTTCATATTCTCCACTGAAACAAAGAAATCTTGTGCAAATGTGTTTGGTTCATTCACCCAAAGTCTTTCCATATACATGTGGAACCATTGAGTATGAAAGGTACATTACTAAACCTTTGCATGAGTTGAGCATCAAGAATTATTGGAATACCAGACATGCTTCGTTCACATCTATTGAAATGTTTGATTTTGCAAAGATAAAACATGATAACCTGAATCAAATGAGTGGTTTAAAAGAAATTTTTGTGCTTCCATTTTCAAAGTTAATTTCAGGTTCACAAAATCTGAGAAACTATTCATCTCATCGAAAAGGAAATAATGTGCATATGAATTATAAAGAAGATAATGAACAATCTTCAACAAATAATCATAGCAATTGGCATATGCATCCACTCTCTATTTTCTTTAGACTGTTTTCAGGAGAGCAAAAGCAGAGGACAAGTTTTTTTGAAGAGAGGAAGGATGATAGGATCATACCAAGGACATCAACATTCACTCTTAATTCTAAGGATCCATTCAAGGTGAAAGCTAAACTTGATTCTAAATCCTTTTGGTTTCCACCTATAAGACTACTACTTGGTTTATATGATTACAGATTCAAACACATTGCTGTGATGGAAGAAGGAGATTGCAACAGAAACATAGCATCTACCCCTGTTGGCCAAGCACAATTTTTGGACTTCGACGGATTAGAGTCGAGGACGACTCTTTTTCAAGGGGGGAGGATGATATGACCATGACAACAAACAACATGTTACAACCTCCAAGTCAAGTTACACCAACACCAGTCCAAGTCTTTGATGGACCAATTACACGTAGTCGAGCCAAGAAGCTACAACAAGAGGTGCACGCGCTACTTTCTGAAAATCATTTTAATGTTAATGAGAATTATATACTACCTAAGTCGTGCACGTTGCTATTGCTTAGGTGCACCACGGAGGATGACAAGAAGACACCAAGGGTGAAACAAAGAGGAGGATCACGTTCGAGCCAGTCCAGTGTGACAGAACCATTAGAAAGAATCAGCCACAACTTTTTGCTCACAAAAGCTATGAAGGACCATGAGGACTTGTTGGAAAGCTTATCAAGTCTAGTTTCAAGCTCAACTTCTCTCACTTGATTTGGATTCTCCAATGTTTAGATTCGACTGATTTAGTACAGACTGGTCAGCTAGTCAGCAGTCATCCTGATGTCCAAGTTCCCATGCAAAACTATACCAATCTACAATATTTCGTGGTACATGCTGCACATGGTGTGAAAGGTTATCAAGTTAACTTTCCAACCCAACAAACCGCATGTCATTTGGAGTTTCCAAGATAGAGTTATTGCCAAAACACTGAAGACTGCGCTGAAGACCAACAGCCACGCGAAAATTCTCCAGGAAGGCATCTCGAGGAGGCCGGTTCACATAGTGTGTCTTATATTTTTCTTTTCGAGTTTCCACCTATCTAGCAGGGCTGTTGCTAGTATAAATACCTCCTAGACTCATTGTAATCTCAGACTTTTGATAATAGAATACAAACCCCCCTTTTGTTCAGCTGTGTGCTAACAAATATTGAGAGAGATCTCTACCCCTTTGCTCTTGTGATTTCCTTTGCGAGATTTACAGAAGCGGCGGCTTCATCCGCTCCCAATTGGTGCTCCTACTCCCTTCGAGGTTTCCTCGATTGATTGTAGGCTGTGTTGGTTGGTTCTTTGAGAGTGTGGTTGGGCGAATCCTCGATTCAGGTTGCCGGTTAAAGACGGTGGTTGGCTTCGAGTTTTATTTGCCAGGTTGCACTAGTTATCGCTGCCTGCAGCAAGTTATCCGGCTGTTCTTCAGCTAGTTATCAGTGATCATCCTACGTCGTGAAGATCGGGACCCCCTGAGCGTATCATCAAGCCTTCTAGGTACTTGGCTGTCTGAACACATGTGACCAGGCGCTCTTCTTCTAGGCAACCAACATCTTCATGCAGGCTTGCATCGACTTCTCTTCATCATAATTCTTGACCATGGGTGCTTGGAAGGTGATATCAGCGGGTAACACGGCCTCCAAGCCATAGACAAGGAAGTAGGGTGAGACATCGATATTATGACTGGACTAAGTCCAAAGTCCCCAAACTACAGCCAGCAATTCTTTGAACCATCTGCCTAGGTGCTTCGCATCCTTTTCATACAGTCTCTTCTTAAGGGCATCTAGGATCATGCCATTTGCCCGTTCGACCTAGCCATTGTCTCTAGGGTGGGCGATCAAGACGTACTTGATGGAGATGCACCGATCTTCACTGAAATCCTAGTTGGCGGTCGTTAACTCAAATATTTTGCCCGCCAAAGTATATTTAAGTAACAACAAATAAAATACATTTGAGCAAGATAGTCCTTTTATCTAACAAGTTCCATGAGTTTTGGTTCTATAGACTTCTTTTGCAGGATATGCCAAAATGTACATCAAAAGATATTAAATAGTACATATATATAGTTTGGCAAAAATCAGGAACAAAAGAAATTTGAATTTTTGCTGTTACAAAGCAGACTCAAATAAATATGTGGAGAGCTCCATTGCGAAGAGCTCATCGAGACGATCGAAACGGACAAATCATTTGCTCTATTTAGAACACAGAGTAAAAAGATATCAATTTCACAAAGAATATAGTCAACGCTAGCAGGAGCTACAGTCACCACATCCACGCAAATGGGTAGCATACAGCTGTGCCCCAGCTACTCTCATGTAGTCCGCAACCAGCACCAAAGGTAGGCGATATAGGGAGCAGATGAAGGCACCAAACCGACCTCCCCTTGCTCCACCACCTCAATGCATGGAGGCATGCAAAGAAGCATAACTCTACCCCAAATCCACCATTGATCTTACGACGGTTTGATCCAAGGGCCATGGTGAAGAAGCACATGGATCGATGACGTGGCACATTGAGTGGCCTCCATTCCTCCTCTCAAGCTATAAATACCCCCTCACTCCCTCTCATTCACACACACCACAAGGGCTCTCCTCTCTCCATTTCCAAGATGTAAAAGTAGTATAGGCTAGTTGGGAGTTAGGGAGAGACACTCAAGTTCGAGAGTAGTCCTTGGAGGTCTGGTATATCTTTATATCATCCCTTTGTAAGACTCAGGTATTTAATATATTCATTTTATCTAATTACTTGAATGTCTATCTTGGTTATTTAGTCATTCTTAGTGTTTAGCTAAGCGTGGTAAATACAATTGTCTAGACCTTAGCATGGGGTCTCCGCTCACATCAAGTGCTCTAGTTATAGATCATGACTAGAGTAGTAATCGATAGGCTAGAAATGTTGTCTAGTCTATGGTTTACTTGAGATGGCACCTAACCCCATGGATAATTGTGGTAGCCCTAAGTGGTGACAGCCCTGACGACCGACATATTCCACCATGTTCGTGTTGGTGCTTATAGGACCGTAGTCGGAGCTTCCTAGCCCCCTTCTCATCCCTATCCGTGGCTAGTGTTCTGATGTCCTGAAGTGTTATGGTGTGATCGCTATGTCTAACCTTTGCTTAGTTATCCCTCTGGTCTGCTCTAGAATGGAACCGTAAGCAACAGAGGATTATATAGGAGCTTGAACTCACCCGCTGTCCTCCCAACATAACTTGTCTACTCTTATATCTCATTATGGAGTTCTCCTTTGTGTGTTATTTATCAATCTCTCCTATCTTTTATGGCTTACCCCCACATTAGTCTTGTCGATATACTAATTAGTAGATGATGATTAACTATCAACTTCTTTAACCATTGCTCCCTGTGGATAAATATGATACCCTGGAATACTCCTAGGTGAAAGCTACAACAATATCTGTGTGCTTGCGGATTTTATCTATTTGTGTTAACAAATACCAACAAGTTTTCTAGCACTGTTGCTAGGGAGGCAATTGGCGTAAAGATTTTTATATTGACTTTGATATCTATTAATCTAGTCTACCACTAGCTTTTGTGGGTATATAAAAAAAGAAAATCATCATGAGCCTAGGGTGCCCGATCAATCATGAACCATCAACACCTCCACCCTGCCATTTCATAGGAAGGTATATATACACTAACCATGTGCAGATGAAGAGAAGGTCCCCATCAAGAGAAAACAAGACCATCATATGTGATAGGACAACTACATTGCATCACTCATAATTCAATCACAAATTAGGGGTGATGAATCGATCAAGGTATGAGAACCAACCCAAAAATACCTTTCCCGTTTTTTCTCTTTTCACCACTGCATATTTGTTTGATTCATCATATATCTAGTGCTTTTGTCAGGTGGCTCCTAGACTTTGAGCTATATTCGGGGGCTATTCCTAGTCTAGGTAGATGGCAATTTCTTTGTTATCTATCTATTCGATGCTCTTAGTCTAGCTTCATAGTAGAAGGATGTTAAACGGGACCATCGGAATCATATGTTGGCTTTGCCAGTCGGTACGATATCGTCAGATGGTCCATGCTAAGAGAAAAGGCTAAAGCCTAGATTTTCATGCATATCACTCGTTCGATTAGATTTCCTTTTTGAAAACCATGGCATGTTTGTTTAAATTGCATTCATCAAACCCATTTGCATTGCTCTGCATAAAAATAATAAAACAATGGTTCTCTAATTCACCATTCAAAGTTCTCATATCCGTTTGAGTAAATCTTGTGTTTATCTTTTCACGCTTCTTCTCTCTGCACTAGTATGCTTTGGTTTGGGTATTGGTCACACATCTTTGAAATTAAGCATGGTGCTTAGTTTGAAGTTTGGATGCGATGACCATACTTCCATAGGCTATTTAAATTAAGAGTGGTGCTTAGGTTAATTAGCCTACCTTAATCAAATTGGACTTGGAGTTTAGTTTGATTTTTGAACCAAAACCACTTAGTGTAGACTTTGGTTGCATGCATGGACTAACCCCTGCAGGATGTTCTCAAATTCATGTGGGTAAGTCCTTGAGATGAATTCATAACAGAGATAAATCAAAACTCATTTGGTGAACTTTGAATAAACAAAGGTTTTGAAACCCAAAAAGGGGCTCTCTTTGCTAACTGAACATGAATACCAACTTTTCATTAGCATAGAGGGAAACCTTTAGCTCATAACATCATTCACTATTGTTTCAAAACCTTTGTAAAATCCCTCGGGTATGTATTGTCCACTAACCTAATGCAGGGATGAAACCTTGATCAAAGGAAAGATGGATCACACACCTGCCAAGCCAAACCACACAAAGATCAAGATGGCATGGCAGAAACAAGAGGTGCATTAACCATATCCCCATCTCTAGGATTGGATAACACAAATCTAAGCTGAGTTCAATGGAGAAGTCCTTCTCAATGGACCTAAACGATGAGCCCTTGCCGAAGGTAAATCAATAGTTATCCTAAAAATTTAAAAATCAGAATAAATTTATATTTTCCCAAATTTAAAATTTTACTTCAAAATCAACTCTTTAGGAAAATGAAATAAAAAAATTCTAATTACTTAAAATTTTCTATTATCATGCATTTGAATTTGGATGCATCAGAATTTTTGTAAATGCATCAATGTTTTCTTTTTAAAAAAATCATTTTACTTTCAATAATAATAATAATAATAACAATAACATAGCTTTTGAAAATGAGCATAAGGACATAATTGTGAAACACAAGGTAAATCCCACCAAATATCATTTCAACAGTGAAGCGCATTCCACGGAGAGTGCTAAAATCCAAATTTGATTTTGCATATTGCAAAATTCAAGTGTGAGGGTGAACTTCTCTAAAAACATTTCATGACATGCTTCATTCATTTCTTCTTTTTTGTCTTTACCTTGTTTTACCTTTATGCCTTGCTCACTGTGATAAAGTCATCAAAAAACAAATACAGTATATAATGATAAAAAAATCACGATTCAGTTACTAGATTTTTTTTAATGATAAAATAATAATAGTAATAATAATATTTGCTTTGCATAATAAACTTGTTTTAACTTAGACTTACATTTTTTAGAAAAAAACTGTGACCTCCCTTTCTCCCACAAGAAACAAAAACTTGGAAATAGAAAAGTTCCCTTCAGGTATTCTTTGTCACTAACATTTATAGGAATGAAGGATGAACAATGTCTAAAAACATGGATGCTGCAATACACATAAGGGGATGCTTTGTAACATCCCGGATTTTCGGATAACCAAAAATATGAACTTTTTAAAATTTTTCCTGCAAATGTGTGAAGCATGTAGTCTCTAGGTCTAACCCGAGACTAACCCACTAAGAAGACGTTGCATACTAGTAGATTGTTTGTAGGAGTGTGTCGGTGCTCTCGAGTTTGTTCGGTGTTTGAGTCATGTTAGTTTTGGAGTGCATAAATCCATAGCAATCCTCTCTTGGATTCTCTATGAATTCATCTCCGAGCTTCTCTTGAAAATTCACACCACAATCTACTCCTAAATCCTCACCTTGAATTCATTCCATGTCCCATTCCATGTCTCATCCTAATTCCCTCCTTGACCTTGAGTCAAACCCCTTCTCAATTTCCCTTGGATTTTATCTCAACCTCTTTTGAATTTTATTTCAAATTCCCTTGATCACCTCCTTGAAATTCCATCTCGAATATCGTCTTCAAGTCCGTCTTAGTCCTCTTTTAAATTTCATCTTAATACCTTTTGAATTCCCTTCTGAAATCCTCTTTTGATCTCATATGTAATTCCTTGTCTCATAATTCGTAAATAAGAAGCCTTTCTTATTTATCCCATATCCAGCAAGCTGCACGAGCTAGCTTGTGCATACTACTGTACCCTTGGGCCCTCGCCTCCTCTCACGTACTCGCACCACCGTTATTGGCCTTGGCCACTTCTTGCCTATCAGCTTATCCCTAACCAACAGGCCAACTCCTAGCCTGGGCAGGCCAACGGACTGCACAACCGTGCATGCTCTGTGTCTGCTTGTACGCAATTCCTTAAGTAGGTAGCTACGTGGGCATGCATGAACAAGCCACCATGGGAAGACCGTATATATGAGTATATATATACACGTGCATATGCCCCAACCCTACCGAGAGGCCCAGCCCGTGCCCTGCTTGGATCCCAGGCCTCCTAGCCCAACCACCCCGGCGTCAACCAGACCCAGATGGCCCAGCTCGAGCATCACGGCCACCAGCAGATAGCCCTGTTTCCCCTTTTTGTTCATGTGCACGTACGAAGGAAGCCGCCACCGCTCTCGTCTCGTGCATGCCCCTGTGCATGGCCTCGCTTGCTAGCTGCTTTGGCCCATCGAGCAGTGGAGACCGTTTTGTTTTCCATCTCCGCGCCATCGTCGTTTTCCTCCCCAACTGCCCTCGCTGCTTTCCGTCGTCAGAGCAGGCCATCGCATCGGGTGCCCCGCGCCTACGCCAGCAGCGGCCCCCGCCTTGACCGCGAGGACGCAAGCCGCCAACGCCCCGCTTACGTACGCAGCAGACCGCTTCCCTCGGATGCCCTCCCCGTCATGTGCATGGCCCTATGCGCGGGCCTGCTTGCCAGCTGCAGGACGTAGCAGCGTCGACGCCATCTAGTGGACCCACTGACCAGCCTGGAGACGGATTGGGAGCCGCTTCCTCCATCTCGCACCCCGTCATCGCTCCGTCGTATCGCCGTCTCCTTCCTGTCTGCTTTTTCCGTCCGGTCACCCTGGCTCTCCGTTGGCTGCTCGATGACAAGCCGCTTCCCTCGGATGCTCTCGCCTGAGTCATCAAGGACCCACAAACAGCCTACTCCATGATTCGCGGGTGCCCGAACGCCACCTACCCATGCGCACGGACCCCCGACGCTCCATGCTGGAAGATTCCCGATTCGCACTGCTCCGCGCCCCGGATGGCCGCCGCGTGCTCCGACCGTCCCATCAATGGCAAAGACGCCGGTGCTCTCAGCTGCAACCCTAGCTCGCGCCCTATAAAAGCCTCCGTCTCCACCTCGCCACGCATGTGCACCCGAGCAGCCGCGCCACCCTAGGGCGCGACGACCTTGCCATCCCTCGGGCTCCCGCACCGGTGCACCCACGCTCCTGCGCTCGCGCCGAGTTGGAGCTCCACCACCGCGTTCGCTTGCTCCCATCACCCTACGACGCTATGTCTTCTCCTCCGGACCTCGTGGCGCCGCCTTCGGTCGCCATCGTCACGACGCACCGTCACGGGACACCGCGTGGGCGGGCGTCCAACACGTCCATAACGCCGGCCGTGGGAGCCACACCCTCACTGCGACCTCCTCCGTCCCAGCACGGACACCTGCGATCCGCGCCCTCCGCCGACTTGCCACACCGCGATGGCGACTACGCGAGCCGTGCCACCCTCACCTCCAAGCTGCCTCGCCGGTCTTCATTCACGGTGGGAGCCAGCCGAGGCGCTCCACCACGATCCCGCAGCCACAACCGCGAAGCCATACTCCACCAAGCCAGCCACTGCGGCACCATGCGCCCTTCGCCGTGCTTCGCCCCATCGAAGCATGCCTCCATGAGCTCGCCATGCCGCAGAAGCCCCGAGGCCGCGACGTCGTTCTCCGTGGCTGGGCCGAGCCGAGCAGCGACGCCATGACGCCGGGCTTGCCTCGCTAGGCCCTTGCACGCCGGCGCCATCGTGCACTACCAGGACCGCACCGACGCCCTCTGCTTCGGGCCCAACGCCCCAACCCCGCCGAGCCGGGACCAGCGTGCCTTGCTCCAAGCTGCCGACTAGCAGCACCTTGGCGATCTAGCGTCTTGCCGTCAACGTGCTTCCATCACCTTGGGTTAGCCCTGTAACCCAAGCTCGTTCTTATCCTTGGAATTGGCTGCAGTACGTGCTATCCCTGATTATTTCCTGCTACGAGCTCGAAGCCGCACCCTTGCAGCTCCTCGTGTCGCCGCCATGTTCCCCACAACAGTCCTGACAGCACCTGCAGGAGGCCCGTGGCATCAAGCCAACGTCTGCTGGAGCGCTCCACCGCAGCCCTCGCCTTCAAGGTTGACCTTTGAACCTAGCTGACGTCGTCCACGACGTTGGCGAGCTCTTGCTTATTAATTCTTTATTTATCATCTATACCTGTTCATACTTGATCTATCTATAATGCCTGTGCCGTGCCTTCGTGCCGGTCTATCTAATTATCTATTTATCTATCTATCTCGTGTGTCGCTATGGATATGTGGTACTCCGTGCCGAGTCGTTCGTGTGTCGTAATTCTTATGTGTTGTCATGTGTGCCTTTTGTCTGCGGATCGTGCCTTCGAGCCGGTCGAGAGAGCGATTGCTTGTCCGTTGTGATCGCGAGTTCGCCTCGCCATGGCCATAACACCAAGCATGTCCCATCTCTCTTGCTTTAGTTGTCTTTGTCGGTTTACGAACTGGAGCTCCTATCTACATCCCTAGGATGCTGTCACCATGGGCTCGATTTTGATATCGACTCGGTTCTTACCCGCATGCTTCGAGCCCTCGGTGACCAAATCTATTAGGATGGGAATTAGGGGACAACCCTTGTATATCGACAGATGCCAACTCGTTGTGGTATAGCTCTTGGCCGCGAGTCGTTTCACCATGGTCATCGGTTTTACCGCTCTTTTTCTTTCGTTCTTGTCCTAACCACCTCATATGTTTGTACCATTTCTACCACGGCGTTACTTCGGGTCTAGCGATGACAACCACATCACTATGAACCGCAGGAATAGCCTTGTGCAGTTTAGTTGCACGGTTGTGGTGCCCTATGAGTGGGTTTGGATCGTGGAATCGTGTCTCCTTTCTTTCAATCTTCGTCCATCCCACGACGTGTTGGACGAAGGAGTGCGGGTTCCATTCTTTCTTTCTCTTTTGTTCTCAATCCCCGTCGATCCAGTAAGGTGTGGGTTGAGCCTCTTCGCTTGTTCGGTGTTTGTTGCTCTTTTTTATTCCCTTTCTCTGATTCTCGTCGTTACTATGTCGTGTGGATCAAAGGAAGGTGAATCCTATGCCTCTCTCCATCTTGTGGTTCTTCCGTGTTGAAGCTCTTGTATGCTTGTACCCATGGACCATAGCAATTCTTTGGTTCTCGCAGTGACAACCACATCGCAAAGAACCCTAGAGATGTCTTAGTGCATTTAGTGCACCTAGGTCGTGGTACCCAACAAGTTGTTTGGGCACTTTGTGTTCTGTTGTGTGTGTCGCTTCCTTCGATGCCCCGTCTCTTACCATGGCGTGTGTATTGGAAGAGGTAGACCACCTCTCTTCTCTTCTCCCCCGTTCCATCCTCTCTTGGTTCTCGTCAGGTTACAATGGCGTACGAATTGGGAGAGAATGGAACTTCTCTCGCTCGTAGTCTTTCCGATTTCCGTCAGTCTCCATGACGCTCGGATCGAAAGCCGTGAGCCATGGTGTTTGCTTAGGATGAGCCAGAGTCTGTGCCATTTTAATTAAGCCATACAGGTCGACACGGTCGACCCGGGAAGTACTGGCTAGGCTAAGACCTAAGTTTGTGCTTAGCAAACCACCACTTGCATTTCTTTGGCCCAGGGATCGGACATCCGCCGAGAGGGCTAAGTCGTTCTTCCTTTTGCATTCTTTCGGTGTAGTTGTTCTTTCTGTGCCTTGTTGTCTCTCTTTCCGCAGTCTTTCTAGGTTTAGTGGTCTGATTGCTCTTTTGCTTGTCGTCGTATCGAGGTAATTGCGTCGAGGTTAACATTGAACGGATCAGAACCCGTTGGAGAAAGGACATGCGGATGAAGGACTATGGAGGAGTACAACTACAATGCACCGAGGATCTCGGATACGACTTTTAACAAGTGTTCCACGTCCCACCCAACCTCGTAGAACCTATTAGACATGCTACATGTAGATGCTAGTGCTTTACTTTCTTGCAATTAAGCTGTGATAGGTTGCATGATAGATTGCTTGTAAGCCATTACCTTGTCGCAACCTATTCCCCTGCATACCCGCTGTTAGGCTAGACGCTCGCATACTACTTACTGCTTTACTTTCACTACGCATTATATCTGTGATGTGATGCTTGGTGAAGGAATGACGTGAGATAATAAGGAACATGGTGCCGATAACTTGGTAAAACTGGATAATGAACTTGGGGAGAGCTTGGCGTGCATCTTGGGTGTGTGGTGAGGGTTGAGTCGATCGAACAGGATCCTACGATGAGTCTTTGGGGCAAGTCATGCCGGAGGGGTGCGACCTAGGCATCCCTCGTGAGAGGTACCTATGGCGGGTGCATGTGAGAGCAGACGGGGTGTTGGTTATCCCCGGTGGAGGTGCCATCAAGGCACGGGGTGTTGGTTATCCCCTATGAAGATATCCTGTCCGGTCCCCTTAAGGACCGGTATGTCTTGAGAACCGGAATCATAGGACCCTTCGTGCACACCACTTCGCTCCCGATGGGCGGGAGATGATTACCCGACTGACTAGGGCGGTGCCACTACTACTAGGTTGAAAAGTGATAGTGTAGGGAGGTATAGGCATGGGGCCCACACCCTCCTAAGACAGCGTAGTGACCTTGGGGGCCCGGTACTACGTCTCACAGTCTCAGCATTTCGGTGGACACCGAGGTGGCCTAGGGCTGAGTGGTAGGGTGGTACCGTACCGGTTGGGAGGCAGTCGGCATCAGCCTAGGCGGGGCACCACCGATGATGGTGATCTTGTGGATTTCTAGGTGTACACGCTCTGCAGAGTTGATCGATCTATACGTATAGCCGCGTCCGCGGATATGGACATTCCTATGACCTACGCTTCATTTGATTAGAGAGATGAGTCCTTTCTACCTTCCCCCTGGGTTCTGGTGTTGGATCCGGCTTTGGCCGTTGAGGCAAGGTACGAGCGGGAGTCATCCTTGCCACCTAGAGAGTGTGAGAGTGTGGTGAGATGTGTGTGATGGGATGGGAGAAAGTGTGGTTGAGATGGATTAAAACTTGATGAACTAATATTACAAAATCTTGTTGAACTTGTATAGGAAACCTACAGCCATATATAGGCCTTTCGATCTACCCTTGCGTTCCACTTACCACAAAGCATACGCAAAAGCATAGGGTGGGAGACAGTGGCCAGTATAAATCGTACTGATAGATTTTGGACAGGTTTGGACGAAATATACGACAACCACGAGGACTTGGATTAGATGGTCTTGTTCCTACGCTCGAGTTTGGTTCAGAAGATGATGTCCATGCCGCTGAAATTCTACGCCAACTCTGATGATTGCCCGTGAAGGAGGAGCCTTCACCTACTGATGCGCTACAACGACTCTGATGAAGACGCGTGTGTTTCCGCTAGAATACATGTAATAGATGTGTTAACCAGTGTTGTAAAGACTTGTAACTTGTAATTCTACGATGTATGACTATGATATCAGCTGATAATTGATAATGTGATAGATTGCTCTCATGATCTACTGCATTATAAATCGTATCTATGAATTTTCCCTTCGAGGAAAATCGAGATCGTTTCAGGTGGTATCAGAGCCATACTTGACCCTAGGACGAGACCCGTAGAACCAAACACTAGTTTAGAAGCCAAAACATCCTGTCTGAGGTAGAATTATGGGTGCTAACACCTGTTTCCCTCCCCACCTTGAATTCTGCTGCTAACTGGCCTTCCCAAACATGGAGAGTTGACCTTTATGAAATATACCCCTTACAGCCACGCTAGTCGGTACATGTGTTAGGCTTGAAGGTTTAGGAGTCGCCTTCTGCCAACACTATGCATATAGGAATTGTAATGCTGCTTGATTGCCTAGATCTTGTGTTTATTGTGCTTCTTATGCTTCTTATTGTTTGAGTGTAAGCTATATAAGCTATTTTGTGTATGTGAGACTCCAGGTACCGGATAACCTAGCCGGCCAAACCCAATGCCATCCTATGACTGGATAAGTGACCCCTGACTAACAAGAGTTAAAATATGAATCTAATGCATCATGTCTTTACCAAACTATTTCAAAAACTGTTTTTGGCTTCCAACTAAATGTATTTTTAAAATTGCCCTCCCTCCGTTGTTTCAAAAAGTCTCCTCTTCAGCAAAAGAGTTTCTATTCCAAAGGAAAATGGTTTCAAAACCTCTTGAAAGGTTCTCTGCTTTCAAAAGAAAAGCAAATTTAATTCTTTTCTTAACCCGATTTGGTTTCAAAAGCTCTTTGTGAAACAGTTTGAAAACCCATTCCCTTCTCAAAAGTGTTATAATTTCACCTTCAAAAAAACAAAAGTTTTGCTTTTCAATCAATAAAATGTTTTCAAACCAAAATCCTTGGCTCAGTTTTGTTTTAAAAGCTTTTGATTTCAACCTAGGAGCCAAATTCTCTTCAAAATAAACCTTGTTTTCACAAAGGGGTTTGCAATTGATTTATAAACAAAACCCTGGTGAAAAGATTTTGTTTGTAATCCTTCCAAAAATTTTAGCAAAACCAAAATTAACTTTCCAAATCTAGTTTCAAAGTGTTGCTTCGGAAAAAGGTTTCTAAAAACAAAAATTCGAATGCGAAAGCTTTACCTTTCAACTGAGAAATGATTTGAAATAATCTTCAAACTACTATTGTTTCAAAAAAAAGGAAGCAACTCTTTGTTTTCAAAACAAAAATAAGTTTCAAAATCTTTTGATTTGAAATCTTCCAAAAGAAAAGTGTTTTGATTTAGAAAACAAAAGCTTTCAAACGATTTTGTTTCCAAAACTTGCATGGATTTCAACATGTTTTTCAAAAGTTTTGCAACTCACCCTCCCTCATCATTCAAATAGAATTTTAAGAACTGCATGTCATGAAAAGTTTTGGAAAATGCCCGGTATTTGCAAAAACGTTTTCCTCAAAATGATTTCAAATTCCGTGTACTCGCTATTTCAAAACGTCTTTTCCAAAAGGCCCGTTTGGGAAGTATATAAACCTGGATTGATTTCTAAAACTCCCCCTTTCGAATGGCCCAAATGTTTCTGAAAAATCGTGTTGAAAGAGGTTTTGGAAAAATAAAACCTCTTCTATAAAAGTTTTGATTTCACAAACTAAAAATCTATTCAAAGTGTTTTCAGAAATCTCTTCTAATAAACTATTTCGACCCAAAAATTCAAAAGTTTTGATTTGAGTTTTCAAAAAAAAACCAAAGCGGGTTACAACCTATTTCAATTATCTTTGTGAAGATTTGATTTCAAAATCTAAAGGTTGTGACCTTCCTCCTTGCAAGAGTTGCGAAACAAAAGATTTAAAACTATGTTTTCCAAAACATGACTTCCTAAACCATTTTACAAAGGCTTTTCCTCGTCCTTTTGTAAAACTCTCCTCTCCCTTTAGCTTGGGAATATCGGGGTGCTCTCGGTAACATATTTGGTAGTGAGTTGTAATCATAACCCTTGGTGCCGCTACGAGACTTGGGGCCCCATGTGTGATGCATCCACATGGCTTGCTGCCGGGCGTATGTAGGTATTGAGGTACGTGACTATGACCGCTCCAAGTGGTACCTGCATACCATGGTAATCTTAAGCTTAGTTTTTCTAAATCCTACTTCAAAAGCATCCGCTTGAAAAGTGTTTACTGAAAACAAAGGAAAAATTTGGATTTAAAAAATCTCCGTTCAAATACCATATTATGCTCTAAAGCAAAGAGATTTTAAACCCAAAATCTTTGCAAGAACAAACTTCTATTTAAAATAAAACAACTTTTGGGGGAAAAAGAATTTGGAAAAAAGTTTTGTTATGTGGAAAACCCCTTCACCGTCAAGACTCTTGGCCTATTTCAAACATTTTGAAAACCTTGCACCAATTTCAAAATGCTTTGTGAAAAGATGCTTCAAACCCTTTGTTTGTGTTTTTGAAAAATTTTGAGAAAAGTGGCCTCCTCCAAATGGCGTTTTCCAAAAATGGAATTATGAAAACCTGTTTTCAAAGCCTCTTAAAAATGCTTTAATTGCAAAAGGTTTTGGTTTACCAAATCTAAAACCAACTTCAAAAAGGGAATTTGTTTTCAAATGAAAACTATTTCAAGTTGCTTTCCTATCTCGCAAAAATGAATTTCGTTTCAAAAAGAAAATTGTTTCAAAGTTGCCTTTTGATCCAAAAGTTGTTGTTTAAAGCAAAATAGCTTCCACAAATGGCTTTTAAAACTCGCCTTGCGAAAATTTGGCACATGAAAATGATTTCAACTAGTATTTAAATTTGCTTCCCAAAAATCTTTGATTAACAAAAACAAAATGATTTTTAAAGGCAAAAATCTGAACTTAGTTTGCGGAAGTTTCAAAAGGCTCTTTTGAGAAAAGGTCTTTTTTCCAAAAACCGATTTGAGACTGCAAAATTGCCTCCCTCTCCTTTCTCAATTTGAAAAAGTTTGAGAAAACTGCTTTCCAAAAGCCCTTTCTCCAAAAGCTTCTTTCCAAAAACATGAAGCACTAATGCATGTTGAACACCTAGTGAAAGCCATCAACCTTAGTTAAACCTATCGAGCCATCCTTGAAGAGTAGTAACTCCTAAATCTCGGGGACGAGATTCCTGTAAGGGGGGTGAACTGTAACATCCCGGATTTTCGGATAACCAAAAATATGAACTTTTTTAAATTTTTCCTGCAAATGTGTGAAGCATGTAGTCTCTAGGTCTAACCCGAGACTAACCCACTAAGAAGACGTTGCATACTAGTAGATTGTTTGTAGGAGTGTGTCGGTGCTCTCGAGTTTGTTCGGTGTTTGAGTCATGTTAGTTTTGGAGTGCATAAGTCCATAGCAATCCTCTCTTGGATTCTCTATGAATTCATCTCCGAGCTTCTCTTGAAAATTCACACCACAATCTACTCCTAAATCCTCACCTCGAATTCATTCCATGTCCCATTCCAAGTCTCATCCTAATTCCCTCCTTGACCTTGAGTCAAACCCCTTCTCAATTTCCCTTGGATTTTATCTCAACCTCTTTTGAATTTTATTTCAAATTCCCTTGATCACCTCCTTGAAATTCCATCTCGAATATCGTCTTCGAGTCCGTCTTAGTCCTCTTTTAAATTTCATCTTAATCCCTTTTGAATTCCCTTCTGAAATCCTCTTTTGATCTCATATGTAATTCCTTGTCTCATAATTCGTAAATAAGAAGCCTTTCTTATTTATCCCATATCCAGCAAGCTGCACGAGCTAGCTTGTGCATACTACTGTACCCTTGGGCCCTCGCCTCCTCTCACGTACTCGCACCACCGTTATTGGCCTTGGCCACTTCTTGCCTATCAGCTTATCCCTAACCAACAGGCCAACTCCTAGCCTGGGCAGGCCAACGGACTGCACAACCGCGCATGCTCTGTGTCTGCTTGTACGCAATTCCTTAAGTAGGTAGCTACGTGGGCATGCACGAACAAGCCACCATGGGAAGACCGTATATATGAGTATATATATACACGTGCATATGCCCCAACCCTACCAAGAGGCAGTGGCGGATCTAGGATTTTAGATCAGGGTATGCCACCCAAAAGTGTTCACATATAATTCGGTAAAACCATTTGATAATTTGATAAAATTTATAAATTTTGCAACGTAATTCGGTATATCTACACTAAATAACCCAATAAATCTTAAATTTGAAGATTAAATTAAAAATATCCACGAATTACAATTTAAATGGTTCAAATGCCATATTGGTGGTTTAAGATATATAGGTATAAAAGAGATGCACTGTCTACAGGAAGAAGACGATAAAAGAGCAGATATTGCTCTTACCTTGGTGACCGATAGTCGGGCTCTAGTCGCGCGCGCAGTCAGCAGGTTAGCGGCGTTCGATCGATGAACTCTACTTCCCCATCGTGGTGTCGTGTGGCACTGCGGCCACAGCCGCAGGCTGCTCACCCCGTGGAGCCCTGTAAATTTCGTCATGTGACTGCAGGGCGCAGTAGGTCGCCGCATGAGGCCGTGGGCCTTGAAACTGAAAAGGCCATCTCCTGAGAGCAAAGTAGCCGCAGGCTGCGGTGTCCGTTCGACCTTTTCCCTGCAAGATTTATTTTTCTTTTTATTTACTTACAAATATACTACATATGTATATGTATTCTTGCTGGACTGCAGGGTATGCCAGGGCATACCTGGCATACCCTGTAGATCCGCCACTGCCAAGAGGCCCAGCCCGTGCCCTGCTTGGATCCCAGGCCTCCTAGCCCAACCACCCCGGCGTCAACCAGACCCAGATGGCCCAGCTCGTGCATCACGGCCACCAGCAGATAGCCTTGTTTCCCCTTTTTGTTCATGTGCACGTACGAAGGAAGCCGCCACCGCTCTCGTCTCGTGCATGCCCCTGTGCATGGCCTCGCTTGCTAGCTGCTTTGGCCCATCGAGCAGTGGAGGCCGTTTTGTTTTCCATCTCCGCGCCATCGTCGTTTTCCTCCCCAACTGCCCTCGCTGCTTTCCGTCGTTAGAGCAGGCCATCGCATCGGGTGCCCCGCGCCTACGCCAGCAGCGGCCCCCGCCTTGACCGCGAGGACGCAAGCCGCCAACGCCCCGCTTACGTACGCAGCAGACCGCTTCCCTCGGATGCCCTCCCCGTCATGTGCATGGCCCTGTGCGTGGGCCTGCTTGCCAGCTGCAGGACGCAGCAGCGTCGACGCCATCTAGTGTACCGCTCTTTTTCTTTTGTTCTTGTCCTAACCACCTCGTATGTTTGTACCATTTCTACCACGGTGTTCCTTTGGGTCTAGCGATGACAACCGCATCACTATGAACCGCAGGAATAGCCTTGTGCAGTTTAGTTGCACGGTTGTGGTGCTCTATGAGTGGGTTTGGATCGTGGAATCGTATCTCCTTTCTTCCAATCTTCGTCCGTCCCATGACGTGTTGGACGAAGGAGTGCAGGTTCTATTCTTTCTTCCTCTTTTGTTCTCAATCCCTGTCGATCCATCAAGGTGTGGGTTGAGCCTCTTCGCTTGTTCGGTGTTTGTTGCTCTTTTTTATTCCCTTTCTCTGATTCTCATTGTTACTATGTCGTGTGGATCAAAGGAAGGTGAATCCTGTGCCTCTATCCGTCTTGTGGTTCTTCCGTGTTGAAGCTCTTGTATGCTTGTACCCATAGACCATAGCAATTCTTTGGTTCTCGCCGTGACAACCGCACCACAAAGAACCCTAGAGATGTGGTACCCTACAAGTTGTTTGGGCACTTGTGTTCTGTTGTGTGTGTCGCTTCCTTCGATGCCCCATCTCTTGCCATGGCGTGTGTATTGGAAGAGGTAGACCACCACTCTTCTCTTCTCCCCCGTTCCATCCTCTCTTGGTTCTCGTCAAGTTATAATGGCGTACGAATTGGGAGAGAACAGAACTTCTCTCGCTCGTAGTCTTTCTGATTTCCATCAGTCTCCATGATGGTCAGATCGAAAGCCGCGAGCCATGGTGTTTGCTTAGGATGAGCCAGAGTCTGTGCCATTTTAATTAAGCCATACAGGTCGACACGGTCGACCCGGGAAGTACTGGCTAGGCTAAGACCTAAGTTTGTGCTTAGCAAACCACTACTTGCATTTCTTTGGCCCAGGGATCGGACATCCGCCGAGAGGGCTAAGTCGTTCATCCTTTTGCATTCTTTCAGTGTAGTTGTTCTTTCTGTGCCTTGTTGCCTCTCTTTCCACAGTCTTTCTAGGTTTAGTGGTCTGATTGCTCTTTTGCTTGTCGCCGTATCGAGGTAATTGCGTCGAGGTTAACGTTGAACAGATCAGAACCCGTTGGAGAAAGGACATGCGGATGAAGGATTATGGAGGAGTACGACTACAAGTGCACCGAGGATCTCGGATACGACTTTTAACAGGTGTTCCACGTCCCACCCAACCTCGTAGAACCTATTAGACATGCTACATGTAGATGCTAGTGCTTTACTTTCTTGCAATTAAGCTGTGATAGGTTGCATGATAGATTGCTTGTAAGACATTACCTTGTCGCAACCTATTCCCCTGCATACCCGCTGTTAGGCTAGACGCTCGCATACTACTTACTGCTTTACTTTCACTACGCATTATATCTGTGATGTGATGCTTGGTGAAGGAATGACGTGAGATAATAAGGCACATGGTGCCGATAACTTGGTAAAACTGGATAATGAACTTGGGGAGAGCTTGGCGTGCGTCTTGGGTGTGTGGTGAGGGTTGAGTCGATCGGACAGGATCCTACGACGAGTCTTTGGGGCAAGTCATGCCGGAGGGGTGCGACCTAGGCATCCCTCGTGAGAGGTACCTGTGGCGGGTGCATGTGAGAGCAGACGGGGTGTTGGTTATCCCCGGTGGAGGTGCCGTCAAGGCACGGGGTGTTGGTTATCCCCTTGAGAAGATATCCTGTCCGGTCCCCTTAAGGACTAGTATGTCTTGAGAACCGGAATCATAGGACCCTTCGTGCACACCACTTCGCTCCCGATGGGCGGGAGACGATTACCCGATAGACTAGGGCGGTGCCACTACTACTAGGTTGAAAGGTGATAGTGTAGGGAGGTACAGGCATGGGGGCCCACACCCTCCTAAGACAGCGTAGTGACCTTGGGGGCCCGGTACTACGTCTCACAGTCTCAGCGTTTCGGTGGACGCCGAGGTGGCCTAGGGCTGAGTGGTAGGGTGGTACCGTACCGGTTGGGAAGCAGTCGGCATCAGCCTAGGTGGGGCACCGCCGATGATGGTGATCTTGTGGATTTTCAGGTGTACACGCTCTGCAGAGTTGATCGATCTATACGTATAGCCACGTCCGCAAATATGGACATTCCTATGACCTACGCTGCACTTGATTAGAGAGATGAGTCCTTTCTACCTTCCCCCTGGGTTCTGGTGTTGGATCCGGCTTTGGCCGTTGAGGCAAGGTACGAGCGGGAGTCATCCTTGCCGCCTAGAGAGTATGAGAGTGTGGTGAGATGTGTGTGATGGGATGGGAGAAAGTGTGGTTGAGATGGATTAAAACTTGATGAACTAATATTACAAAATCTTGTTGAACTTGTATAGGAAACCTACAGCCATATATAGGCCTTTTGATCTACCCTTGCATTCCACTTACCACAAAGCATACGCAAAAGCATAGGGTGGGAGATAGTGGCCAGTACAAATCGTACTGATAGATTTTGGATAGGTTTGGATGAAATCTACGACAACCACGAGGACTTGGATTAGATGGTCTCGTTCCTACGCTCGAGTTTGGTTCAGAAGATGATGTCCACGCCGCTGAAATTCTACGCCAACTCTGATGATTGCCCGTGAAGGAGGAGCCTTCACCTACTGATGCGCTACAATGACTCTGATGAAGACGCGTGTGTTTCCGCTAGAATACAATGTAATAGATGTGTTTAACCAGTGTTGTAAAGACTTGTAACTTGTAATTCTACGATGTATGACTATGATATCAGCTGATAATTGATAATATGATAGATTGCTCTCATGATCTACTACATTATAAATCGTATCTGTGAATTTTCCCTTCGAGGAAAATCGAGATCGTTTCATGCTCCAATATTCACACTTGGCTTTTAGTGTCGAATGATATAAAAGTCCAACTATGGGGGACCCGACCCTACTCTGCCGACTCTCGGGCTCCCTCGCACTGGAACGCTGGTTTGCACCCCATTTCTCACCCATGTTTTGCTCCAATAAGTTTGATTGAGCTTTAAAATGCCATACATGACAAACAAACTTAAAATGAGAAATAAAATCATGCCAAACTATGAATTTGACTTTATAAAGGTTGGTTGACATAAACTTTATTCCTAGTTCATATACTTATTACTTGTGGACACATCTTTATTAGGAAAACATGTCAACTAAGTTGTTGTGAAGTAAGATATGGTAAGACTAAAGGAATCCTATCTTTTCTATGTAAGCTCTTGGAGATTTCTGTTTTGATAAAACATCAAATTAATAGTCTTACTTCTCCTCATTGGTGAAATTTCCTACCACGGCCAAAATATCTTGATGAAAAACCTTTCACATATGCTACATATCTTTGTATTGAGCTTTGCCAAACTTTGTTGACCCTTGTTGAGAAATTTGTCATGCTCCCAAGATCAAGATCACGTACACTCCACCAAACAAATGCCATACTTCTACACTAGATGTAAGCAAAACATGCATTTCCATTTCCACCAAATAAATACTCCATGTGCTCAAGCATGATCTTTCTCCATAATTCTTGCAAATGAGGCATGTGCTATGAAAAAGTATTGAAAAAAATTGTGGACACATGAAGGTCCATAATTGAAAAAATGTGGACACATGAAGGTCCATAGTTAAAAAAAATGTGGACACATGAAGGTCCATAATTAAAAAAGAGATAAAATAGCCATGCTCTCAAATAAAGATGGAGAATGAATCAAGTCATACTAAGGAGTAATCATGACCACCATATTTCCACACATATGCATAGTTTGATCTAAGAGTATGACATATTTCTCCATGGATCCATTGTTTGACTTAACAATATATGCAATGCAAGTATGCCTTACTCTTATCCTACCTAGAGCTCCACATAAGCTTCTTAGAAGTAGGAAGTAAGGCAAAGTATCAATGCCTTGGTGAGGATACAAACACCATTGAGTGAATTGAGAGTACCATTTGAGAAGTATGAGCTATGCTTTTAATTGCAAAAGTAACAAAAACTCCAAGTATACTTCATGGGGGGTACTGACGACTTGGTGTCATAGCCGTTCCACTTTTCAACCGCCCAAGGCGACAAGGTAGACACTTCAAGATCCACAAGAATAAGGAATGAAATGGAATGTCTGTTATGGTAGCATCGTATCTTTCGAAGTCATGCTTCATAGTTACATTTACCTTTGCTTGAGGACGAGCAAAGAACAAGTGTGGGGGAGCTTGTTGGCGGTCGTTACCTCAAATATTTTGCTCGCCAAAGTATATTTAAATGACAACAAATAAAATACATTTGAGCAAGATAGGTCTTTTATCTAACAAGTTCCATGAGTTTTAGTTTTATAGACTTCTTTTGCAGGATATGCGGAAATGTGCATCAAAAGATATTCAATAGTACATATATATAGTTTGGCGAAAATCGGGAACTAAAGAAGTTCAAATTTTTGCTGTTGCAAAGTAGACTCAAATAAATATTTGGAGTGCTCCATTGCGAAGATCTTGTCGAGATGATCGAAATGGACATATCATTTGCTATATTTAGAACTCAGAGTAAAAAAGATATCAATTTCACAAAGAATATAGTCAATGCCAGCGGGGCTACAGTAACCACATCCATGCAAACAGGCAGCATGCAGCTGGGTCCCGGTTGCTCTCATGCAGTCCGCAACTAGCACCAAAGGCAGGCGATGTAGGGAGCAGATGAAGGCACCGAGCTGACCTCCCCTTGCTCCACGACCTCAATGCATGGAGGCATGCAAAGAAGTACAACTCCACCCCATCTCCACCATTAATCTTATGACGGTTTGATCCAAGGGCCATGGTGAAGAAGCGCATGGATCGCTGACATGGCACATTGAGTGGCCTCCATTCCTCCTCTCAAACTATAAATACCCCCTCACTCCCTCTCATTCACACACACCACAAGGGCTCTCCTCTCTCCATTTCCAAGATGTAAAAGTAGTATAGGCTAGTTGGGTAATAGGGAGAGATGCTCAAGTTTTGGAGTAGTCCTCGAACGTCTAGTATATTTTATATCATACCTTTGTAAGACTCAAGTATTTAATATATTCATTTTCTCTAATTACTTGAATGTCTATCTTGGTTATTTAGTCATTCCTTAGTGTTTAGCTAAGCGTGGTAAATATAGTTGTCTAGACCTTAGCATGGGATCTCCACTCGCATTGAGTGCTCTAGTTATAGATCATGACTAGAGCAGTAATCGATAGGCTAGACATGGTGTCTAGTCTATAGTCTACCTGAGATGGCACCTAACCCCACGGATAGCTGTGGTAGCCCAAGTGGTGATAGCCCTAATGGTTGACGTATTCCACCATGTTTGGGTTGGTGCTTATAGGACCATAGTCAAAGTTTCCTAGCCCCCTTCTCATCCCTATCCGTGGCTAGTGTTCTGATATCCCGAAGTGTTATGGCGTGATCTCTATGTCTGACCTTTGGTTAGTTATCCCTCTGGTCTGTTCTAGAGTGGAATCATAAGTAAGAGAGAAGTATATAGGAGCTTGAACTCACCCATTGTCCTCCCAACGTAACTTGTCTACTCTTATATTTCATCATGGAGTTCTCCTGTGTGTGTCATTTATCAATCACTCCTATCTTTTATGGCTTACCCCCACATTAGTCTAGTCAATATACTAATTAGTAGATACATGATTGTTAACTATCAACTTCTTTAACCATTGCTTCCCTATGGATAAATACGATACCCTGGAATACTCCTAGGGGAAGCTATAATGGTATCCATGCACTTGTAGATTTATCTATTTGTGTGAACAAATACCAACAATCCCAAAAGTTGTTTCTAGTGAAGGTAGACCCCAAGTCATTGATGATACTGTTCGGCAGACCAAAACAATGTATAATGTCCTAAAATACCTCGGCGACCTTCTTTGTAGTAGCTATGACGAGGGGATCATATTCGATCCATTTGGAGAACTTGTCAATGGCTACATAAACATATCTAAATCCTCCTAGAGTTGGCTTGAATGGCCCAATCATGTCCAGTCCCTAGCATGGAAATGGCCAACAAGCTGGGATGGTCTGAAGGGCCTGCATTAGAACATGGATTTGTTTGGCAAAGAATTGGCAACCCTCACACCATCGAACGAGAGCTTCATCACCTACAACGGCAGATGGCCAATAAAAACTAGCTTGAAAAGCCTTGTCGACAAGGTTTCTAGAGGCTGCATGGTTGCCGCATAAACCAGCATGTATCTCAAGCAATAACTTCTCTCCCTCCTCCTGGGAGATGCACTTCTACAATAGTTCCTCCTTCGCATTCTTTCGCATCAACTTTCCAGTGACCAAGACATAATGCTTGCTGCACCGAATAAGCCATTCCGTCTTAGTCTTGCTAGTCAGCACCTTAGTAGAGGCGAGATTTTTTATGAATTGCTCCCTCCAATCAGTGGTGGGCGCTGGAACTACCATGACTAACTGCTCGGCCGAGGGCACTTCCTCAACCAACTGCCCCGGCTTGATAGATGGCGTCATGAGATCTTGAACGAAAACTCCTGTCAGAACTTGGGCTCTTGTGGACCGTATCTTAGATAGGCAATCGGTGGCCTGGTTCGCATCATGAATGACGTGATGGAATTCAATGCCATAAAATTTGCCCTCAACCTTTCTGATTTCAGTGCAATAGGCGTCCATCTTCTCGCTAGTACAAGACCAGTCTTTGTTGACTTGGTTGATGACTAGTGTGGAGTCACCACATATGATCAGGTGTTTAACACCAAGCTCGGCGATGATGCGCAAACCATGGAGTGCTGCCTCATACTCAGCGGCGTTGTTGGAGGCCAAAAAGTGGATCCGGAGGACGTAGTGGAGTTCATCCTCGGAGGGGGTAACAAACAACACACCTACCCTAGCACCGTCGATGTTAAGTGCTCCGTCAAAATACATCTTCTAGTGCTCGGGGTGATAAGCCAGGATAGGCTCTTGTATCTCTATCCACTCGATGATGAAGTCCACAAGGACTTACAATTTAATAGTTGGTCGACTTTTAAATTCGATGGAGTATGTGCCATGTTCGACTGCCCATTTGATGATGTGGGCATTGGCTTCTTGTTGTGGAGGATATCGCCAAGTGGGAACTCGGTAACCATGGCTATCTTATATGCCTTGAAATAATGGCGGAGCTTGCGGGATGTAATCAACACCACGTACAACAGCCTCTATACTTGAGGGTACCGAGTCTTAGACTCATTCAAGACTTTGTTGATGAAGTAAACTGGTCATTGAACCTTGTATGCATGTCTAGCCTCCTCGTGCTCAATGACAATAGCCATGCTGACAACCCAAGAAGTCACCATGATGTAGATTAATAGAGTTTCCCCAGGTTGTGGCGCTATCATGATTGGAGGCAAAGTTAAGAAAAGCTTCAACTTAGCGAAGGCCTTGTCAGCTTCCTCTATCCACATGAAATGCTCATTAGCTTTGAGCAACTTGAAGAAGGGGAGACCTTTCTCACCCAAACGCAATATGAAATGACTTAAAGCCACCATACATCTCATAAGCTTTTGGATGTCTTTGACACATGTCGACCGCTTCATGCTCGTGATGGCCAAGACCTTTTTAGGGTTTGCTTTGATACCGCAGGCACTTATAATGTACCCTAAAAGGATACCTAATGGAACACCAAAAATGCACTTAGTGTGATTCAGTTTCCATCAGAATTCCTTTAAGTGTTTCAAGGTTTCCTCGAGGTTGGCGATGAGGTCATCGGTAGTCTTAGACTTAACCACTACATCATTGATATAGGCCTCGATGTTGCGGCCTATTTGCTTAGCAAGGCAATGTTGTATGGCCTCTGATAAGTTGCACCAGCATTTTTTTAGTCCGAAGGACATGGTGGTGTAACAATAGGCGTTGAAAGGCATGACAAATGATGTTTTAATATGGTCTTCCTCCTTTAAGGAGATCTGATGGTAACAAGAATAGCAATCTAGGAAGGAGAGGAGTTCATAGCCAATAGTAGAGTCTACGACTTTGTCTATATGAGGCAGGCCAAAGGAGTCCTTAGGGCAGGTTTATTGAGATCTGTGTAATCAACGCACATCCTCCATTCTTTATTCTTCTTTTGTATAAGGACTGGGTTAGCCAGCCACTCTAGATGATACACCTCTTTGATAAATCTAGATGCTAGGAGCTAGTTTATTTCTATCCTAATAGGCTCCTTTTTGTTCTATGTGAATCCTCAGAGCTTCTGCTTGATCGGCTTGGTGGTCACGGAGACATTCGAGGAGTGCTTGATCAACTCCTATGGTACTCTAGGCATGTTTGCAAGTTTCCATGTAAACACATCTGCATTGGCACACAGGAAGTTGATGAGTGCAATTTCCTATCTGGGGCCAAGGCCGACCCCAATCTTGGTGGTCCTCTTCGTGTCACTAGTGTTGAGGTCCACCTCCTTGATCTACATGGCCTTGGTGGCCTCGTAGGGAGCCTCTAGCATTGGGATCTCCTACGTGTCTTTAGGCACCTTCTTGAACTCGAGGAGGTAGGCCTCCATGCATGCAAAGAGGTCGATCGCCTTGGTGATGGCGAGGCTCTCCCTCTAGCAAGCATAAGTGACGATGAGGTTGGTGTTGGTATAAATTAACACATACAGAATAATCCACAAGCGCACGGATGTTATACTGATGTAGCACTTCACCAAGAGTACCCAGTTTCATATCGAACTTGAGGAAATGAGTGTGAGAATAACCAAATCTAACTTAACCCAACTTCATAATCAAGGCTAGACAATAGGAGCATAGAGGAGACTGTTAAGGTCTTCTAGTTCTAACTTCAGTAAGCTTTGTCTTCTATTATTCAATTCTAGGGATATTACTAGAGAAAACATAGGTAGAGTATGTTTCCTATAGTAACAAAGTTCTGCTAGGCCTACTAACGGGAGGTGGACTATAAAGGATTCAACGAGGCTATAAGAGTCACCCTCGCGAGCTACCACCGATCTAGAAAGTAAGGTACATCCATGAGTAATCGAGTCTAAGCACCATGCTTACACTACGGATACTACTTTAACCCAGGAGCTACAAGGATTAAAGTACTCAAACGAGAGTCACAAACCTAAAGAACAATATGAACAATATGCTTACTTGAATTAAAAGTCGATTACCCGAGAAATCTCAGAAGCAAGCTTAAGAAGAACTTGATTTTGCCAAGGTACAAGTCGTAGAGAGAGCACCAATAGGCCGAGACTCCTCTAAAACTCTTTCCTCTCAATCTATCTCACTATTTCTAATACAAGACTAGATCCTATAAAGGACTAATCTTCTCTTGATTGCTAGCTCTAATCCTGGTGGACATATGAATTAGGGTTTCTAGCTTTTCAACTCTTAGGTATATATAGGTCGGAGTGTCAATCCTGAGTCCTTGGATCAAATCGACTTGAATAAATGGTGGAGATGCAATCTTTAAGGTGGTAGAGAACCGACATAACAAGGAGGGGCTAACATGTGGGGCCCACAGGCCAACTGCCTTGTAGGTAGGGCTAGCCAGCCCCACACGTTAGCAACATGGGCTCCACTTCATTGGAGAGCCTCCTAGAGTCTTCTAGAGTCTTCCCATGCTATTTACGCGATGAAATTCTGTAATTTCCTTTGATGAATAGGTCCACCTTAGCGATTTTCTGATTAAATCTTGCTAAAAATACGGATTCACCAAAACTTGTGGCATTTGTTAGTTTAAACCCCTAAATCTACATTGGTGATCCATTTTAGCCATTTATGCAAGTTTTATTGATGGTTTATGATGATTTCATCAATAAAGGGCAATGGAAAGTGATCTTTCTTTGTTGCCTTGTTAAGTTTTTGGTAATCTAAACACATCTGCCATCCAGTGATGATTCTTTGGGGGATTAATTCATTATTTTCATTTTTAACAATAGTCATGCTTCCCTTTTTAGGCACAACATGAATAGGGCTTACCCACTCACTATGCGACACAAGATAGATGATCCCGGCGTGTAGGAGTTTCAAAACCTCTTTCTTAACTACCTCTCTCATTACATTATTAAGACTACATTGGGGCTCCCTAGAAGGTATAGAGTTAGGATCTATAGGGATGCGATGGGTGCAAAGAGCAGGGCTAATTCCCATAAGGTCTTAGAGTGAATAGCCAAAAGTAGAACAACACTTTTCTAAGACAGTTAGTAAGCATAGGGATTCTTTCTAAGAGAGTTTATCACTTATGATCACAAGAGAATTGTTGACATTTCTTAACGTCGTTACTAAGAATAGATATAAAACCTATCCCTGGCAATAGCGCCAGAAATGCTTGTTGGCATTTCTTAACGTCATCACTAGAATTGGTGTATCATAGCAATGCCATCCAGAAACATCGGGTGGTATTCTGCAACATTTACAAAACAAGTCCCCAAGCGCACGGAAATACCGTTGTAGCATTTCACCCAGTGGTATTTAGGGTATCGTAATTTCCCAAGGATGGCTTTCATAGGTAGTCTCTAATTCTAGTTTAACCCTATGAACAAGAGAAGGATAACTTGGGAAGTGAGGATATCTTAGGTAGCTTGCTTAAGGTTAGATATCGCTATCTTTATACTTCACTTCGGGCACTGGATATCAGCTGGTCTTCCAGTCGATGTCGGCTTCTAGCTCTACGCCATACCCGAACGTGGGGGAATGCAAGGGACGAACAGGGCTATCACCACTTGCCTGCCTACCCCTCGATCATGGAGCATGAGGCAAACAAAGGTAGCCTCTAGCCTAGACACCACGTCTACGCTATCGACTACTACTCTAGTATAAGCTAGGAGCATCTGTCTTTATCAGGAGTCCATTCGCTAGAGCATCCGCCACAAGGATGGACGACGAACCCGCAAAGCATAACGATAAATGTTAAATCACTTAAGGAGTAATACCAATGGAATATCATGACTTTCTTACCCCAAGTGGTAATCCAGTCATCAAGGTACAAGGATAGCTGGTGCCAACATGTCTGGCACTCCGATAGATGGTGTATGTGATGATTAAAATGAGGAGGCCTTCTCCTCCTTATATAGCAGCTATGGCCGGCTCCTGGGAGACTAGGTTTAGTGAACCCATGCCCGCACTATCCTCACTACATTGATTGTAGTCGGTGGGAGTAGGTCGGGCCACGTCGGCGCCACGGGGGGCGCGGCCGTGCCTGGGGCACGCGCGTGCCTTGGCTGGCCCCTCTTGGGCCAGTCTTCACATGGCCACCTCTCCTCTGGGCTAGTAACACTATGGTGCGGTGGGCTTGGCCCAATTCTATGCTGGACTAGCCTTTCTCCTCTCTTCTTCCCTTTACGCTTTCCAGAAAAGCATATTCTTGCTCCTGTTCTGCCTATTTCCACCCTATGTTCTGCATTCCTGATAATTCTAGGGTACAAGTGGAAACAAGGCATTTATCACATGTATATGTGTGTAGCAATGTGTGTTTTCCTCCTTTTTGGTCGTATGTTGGCGGTGAATATTTGTTGATAATGACCGCCAACAAACTCCCCCAAGCTTACCCTTTGCTCGTCCTCAAGCAAAAGCTAAGACATTGGTTGTTGATCAGGAGTTGCTACAATGCCAATTACATTTTGAAATATGCATAGTTTTTAGCAAAGTTTTCTACCACAATTTGAATGAATTGGCTTTCTTGCCTTCCCATATATTACCTTGTAGCTTGTGGAGCTTTTCAGCTTCTCTAGTCTTGGGTAGTTGCAAGACAGAACAGATAAACAGAGCTGCTTATCATTTGTTCTTCTGATTGACTATCATTCTGGAGGTTTTGAAAGTTTTATAAGATAAATGTAGTTCCTCAAATGATACACTCAATCGCTCAAAGTGTACATGTATTCCTCACCAAAGGCTTTTGACTTATGCCTTTCTTTCATCCTACCATCTATATAGGCTTTTGTGGCATGGATGAAAGTGGCCCACTTGCATCATGTCATGTTGCTAAGTCAAAAACCGGACCGTAGGAGAAACTAGTCATACACTTTGATCAAGATTGTGCAAGTGAATATTTTTGTATTTTCATGAACTCATGTGTCATACTTTTCTTCTTTTGAGATCTTTGAAAACTTGGGCTATATTTTATTCTCATTTTTGTGGGTACTTTTGTACCCATTTTTGTCTCTCTTTTTGGTGGGCATCTAAGTACCCATTGTTTTCTCTTTTTTTTTGGCACATACCTTTTTGGTATGGCATCTTTTATTGGCTCATGCTTCTTTGGCATGGCATTTTTTATATATATCCCAAGCTCTCTTTGACCACTTTTGGAAGAAAAGTTTTAACATAGAGTTTTATTTTTATAAAGTGTACGTGAATCTTGATCATGGGTGCATGAAAAGAATCTCAATATTGGCCACAACAATTTGACAAAGCTCACCATGAATGCAAGCAGCATATGACTAAGGTTTTGTATATGAAATGTGTCATATGGCTTTGGTACGAGTTTTGATCATTGAGGAACTTTTGATTTTAAGTTTTGAAAATGAAATCTTCGGATGACAAGTCTTTCTTAGGAACAAAGTCATAGCAATGTCTATTTCTCTATATCATGTCAGGCAATTACTTAGACTAGATTAAGCACTTGCTACCCACAAGATTCAGGTTTTCAGAGTAAACATGATTTAAGCCAATAAACTCAAACTTTGGTGAAAGTTAAGCTATAAGCTAGGCATACTATGAAATATAAGGCAGAGCAACTATTCATCATTTCAACAAGGATGGAATCAACATTTCTACAATACATATGTATGGAGTGGAATTGTTTTATTTATTTTATTTATATTATTGCTAATATTATTATTATTAAAATTTTTATTTTGGTTTTCTATGCATGAGGTAAACAAATATGCAAAAAGAAAATAAATATGCATTGCAACCATACCTGAATGGGGCCCTCCCCCAAGCTAGCTCAAAGCCGAGGTTGCTTGATGAAGACTCCGAGGCATGTATTTTATTTATTTATGAATTTTTATGTTTTAAGCTCATCTTATACTTAGTAGTTTTGGAACAATAATCAAATTAAGAAATTTGTTCAATTTGGTTAAGGTAGACTAATCAACCTAAGCACCACGCTTAATTTGAGAAGTCTATGAAAACATGATTGTGCAAGAACCATATTTTCAAACCAAAGTTTACTAGTATAGGCAAGAATTTATTTAAAGCAGTAAATATTTTTGGTCTAGTTAATCATTCAAAGTTTTATACTTGGCAAGTTTTAGGACATTGATCAAATTTGAAATTTAATCAAGGTAGGCATTTCAACCATTGCATATGTTAGATTAAAAGGCCTATGAAGACATGATGATTAAATCATGCTCCAAGCTAAAACATGCTTCATATAAGACTTAGAAGAGTAACCAAATTTTATCATGTTTTTGAAATATATTTTGTTTCCATGTCATATGCAACCAATTCTAACTCTATGGTCAGACTAAGAGCTTAGCATGATCAAAGTAGATTGAATAATCCAAGCACCATGCTTGCATTATGAACCTGTGGGGTGGTGATGGATCAAGCATCACTTCCCAAAGCTAGATGGTTGTATATGAATGAAGTTTTAGTTTTGAGAAAGCAATAAATCTTTTTGTTGTTTTTATGTTTTATCATTACTACACTAGTAATGTTTTATTTAATACAAAAAATAAAAGGGTAACTACCGTTTACCTACGGCGAGGGTTCATAATTTTAAGTCCTATGAACAGGACTGTCTCCCCCCTTCATTGCTTGCTTGATGAAGGGTTGTCCGTACTCAAGGGAGTGAGTACAGATGTCTCCTTGAGCCTCCATACCTTCTTCTTCTTCTTAGTTGCCGGTGTGGTGGTGGATTTGGAAGATTGACTCCCCCACACTTGATTCGAAGTGTGTTCTGCTTATACAGACAAGGTAGAGATCAAGTGCAAACGCTCTGTTGGTGGAAAAACACTAACAGAACCAAAACTTTGTTCATTCTTCTCTAACCTTGGGCACGTTTAATATGTTCAAGTTGACATGACGTGCATTGTTCATAACATTGGTGATGGAATGAAAAAGATGAGTTCATTTTATTTAGACCATCAAATCAAGATGTTATGAACATGACATGTTGAGTTATTAGGATGTATCGAGCAAAAATTGAAACTCAAACATGTGTATTCCATCATTAAGGAAATGTTTTTCTTATATACTAAAGAAAAGTTGTTTCTTTTGGATTACTTTAGCATAGTTTTTGGTCTATCATCATTTTTTTATGTGTTGGCTACACTCCAACATGGTACAAGGCAAAGGTGACTTGCAACAAAATACAAGGTGGATAAAAGTTGATGCTTACCTCTCTTCCATATAGGATGAATGATTCATGTCTTTTTGTGCAAAGCATTTGGAGTTCAACTTATGCCTTGCTCATCTTCAATATGAATTCATCTCTTTACTTACTCGAATTGAATTTGAAAGTTTACTGCAAGGGTTAGTCCAAAATAGCCAATGTCTACTAGGGCATACTTTTGGTTCAAAGATCAAACTAAACACCACACCTAAATTGATCTAGGAAAGCAGTTTAAACTAAGCACCATGCTCACTTTAAAAAGTTTTTGGAAGTAAGATTATCACACCTCTTGTTTCAAAAAGCAAACTAGACACCATGTCTGATTTGGTTTGAGAAAAACATTCTTTAAACTAAGCACCATGCTTAACTTAAAAAGTTGTTTTAAAGATACTCCAAACCTAAGCATACTATGGTAGACCAAGGTATCATGAAAGCATATAGAGATTTATTCAAATGGAGATAGAGAATGATCATGGTGAGGAATATTATTTATTTGTTTTTTTAAAATGCAAGCAATATGGATATATGCATGAAATTTAAACATGTTGTGGATTTGAAATGCAAAAACTCAAAATGGAGTGGATGCATGACTTATTCAAAGCAAACATGCAGTGGAATGCAAGAATAAAAAAGATAGTTGCTCATCAAGTTTAAAGTCTATGAGCAAGACTTCCTCACCTTTTGAATCAAACTTACCATGACTCACAATGTGAATTTGAATTTGTATACTCTATAGCTAGCTACAAAATAGCTTATTTTGTAGCCAGGACCAAACACCGAACCCACGTCTGACTTGTTGGTGCGTGTCAAGCCGAGTGCATGCATGCGTCATTTACTGACGCACATAAATTAGCCGCATGTAAATACTAGGAAATTGTTTGCATGATTGACCAGGCTTGCTTCCGCTCCGTGATTTCCGTCCAGCAAAGTGCCTGCATGTACCTATGCGTCCGCGCAATTACTACTTTCCATCAGTGAAGAAGAAATATTTACGAGAATTCATACCAAAACATATTTACGAGAATCTGCACTGCAGATATTTACGAGAATTAAGAACTATTTATGAAAATTTGCACTAATAATATTTATGAGAGTCTGCACTAAGTAATATTTACGAGAATCTACAGTGAAAAATATTTACAAAGACCTGCATTAAGAAGTATTTACGAGAATGTGTAGTAAGAAGTATTAACGAGAATTTGCAGTAAGAAGTATTTACAAGAAAATATTTATGATTTTGACAAGAATCTGCACCAAGAAAAGTTAACGAGAATTACGAGAATCTGCACTATAATTAGAAGGGGAATTAGCAAGTTACCATCTCAATTTCCACATGAGCAAATTACAAGAAACACTGATCCATGAGAAGTATGCACAATTTGGTGCTTTCCAACAGCAAACAGCATGGAAAAAAATCAAATACTAATATGTCGTAGTTGATCGGTAATACATCACATGTAACTTTTGGATGAAATCCAACAAACTCATTTGCATTTGTACAAACAAACCCATTGGGAGGGCCATCGGGAGGGAGGAAGTCAACACCGCTTTGCCAAGCCACCGCCGAGGGGCGCCGTTGTCGCGGGGTGAGCTGCGCCACCGCTGGCCCAGCTGGCCCTGAGTCCCGTCAGCCTCTCTCGCCAGTCGCCACGCCCCCGATGCTCGACCCCATGCAGATCCTCCGGCTCCTGGTGCCGCGGCACGGCGTGGCGACCACCATCACGGCCCCTACTACCGCCGCGCCGGAGCCCGCCGAATACAGCAAGGGGGTGGACGAGGAGTAGGATGACGACGACGAGGGCTCCTTCTTCGAAGTCGACAAGTCCGTTCGGGCCTCCTCCAGCACCGCGGGAAGCGCCTTATCGGACCTCGACTTCGTCATCTCCCTCCACCGAAGTCGCACCGCTTCGCCCTCCTTCCACTTCCCCGCACCGCTGCCGCCGCTCCTCAAGCCCGGCGTAGGAACACCATCGCTGCAGACGCTCAGCTTCGCGGGCGCCACTGCTAGCACCAGGAACGCCGCGCTCTATGGCAGCCGCCGCAGCAGCTTCGCTCGAAGCTCCGCTGGCCGCGCGCGGTCCCTGCGGTTGTTCATGGAGTCCCCCGCGTCGCCCGCCGCCGACGACGCCAACGAGGATGCCGAGCGTGAGCCGCGGCGGGCACCGTCCCGCGACGTCAGCCGGCGGTACCTGAAAGGTCTTGATGGCTAGAGGGGGGGTGAATAGCCTATTAAAATTTTCTACAAAGACAAGCTAAACAAGTTTATCAATAAAACAAATAGCGAGATGCGAGTTTTGCTTAGCCTACGGGGTGTTTGCAAGCCACCTAACCAATTCACAATTCTAGTAATTGCACTCAACCGCACAAGTCAAACCGAGAAGGAAACTACAACTAGCAAGCTACACAAAGAAGCTACTCTAGCAAAGCTAACTAGCTAGCAAAGATAACTAAGAAAGTAATGTGGAGATGAGTTAGGAGGGTATCACCGAGGGGCGAAGTATTGAGCCAACCAATATGATCAACAATGAATACCAAGATAACCGAACACCGAGATCAATCAATCACAATATGAAAGTGATGACACGAAGATTTATCCCGAGGTTCACGTGCTTGCCGGCACGCTAGTCCCCGTTGTGTCCCTCTTCACCACGTGGTTCGGTGGCTAATCGGTCACACACCGAGCCTCTCAAAAGGCGCCACAAGAACCTACCAAATGGCAAAAGGTTGCAATGACACGAAACAATTTACTAATGTTGCCTTTGGCGCTTCGCCGAGGTAGGCACAAACCCCTCACAATCACTGGAGGTGGCCAAGAACAATCACCAACTCTTGCCAACGCCTCCAAGCTGCTCCAAGCCGTCTAGGTGGCGGCAACCACCAAGAGAAACAAGAATCCCGCAGCAAATCAACCACCAAGTGCCAACTAGATGCAATCTCACAATGCAAATGCACTTGGATCACTCAATCTCACTTCGAATATGCAAAGAAGCAAGAGAGATGAGTGGGAGGGGAGTTGCTTAGCTCAAAGTGCTCACAAGTATGTCAAATGTTCGAGAGAGATAGCCTTGAGCCGGCCAACGAGTATTTATAGACGTACCCCTTCGAATATAGCCGTTAGAAACTTGAAACAGCCGAAGTCGCGTTGACCGGACGCGCTGGTCCAACTAACCGGACGCGCCGGTCGCGCAACGGCTAGTTTCGCGAAGCACCGACCGGACGCGCCGGTCGCAACGACCGGACGCGCCGGTCACGACCGGACGCACCAGTCCCGTAACTGATCGGACGCGCTGGTCAACCCTGAGCCGCGCACAACGAACCAGCGACCGGACGCGCTGAAGAACTGACCGGACGCCACAGTGCCCGCGTCCGGTTGGAGTCCAGTAAGCTCCCTGGACGACCGGACGCGTCCGATCGCCTGTGACCGGACGCGCCTCGCGTCCGATCAAACAACTGAAAAACGCGTAGATACTGGACACTGACCGGACGTGTCCGGTCAAACAGTGACCGCGTCCGGTCCAGCATCCGGTCACCACTGTGACCCCCGTTTGCCTCCGTTTCTTTTTCCGACTTCCGGCGTAGTGGAAAATAGGCATTTCATTTCCCCAAAATTGCCTGAATCCCGCGCTCGTACGCTCGGCGGGAGGGAGAGATGACCCCAAACCCTCTCTACCGCTTAAACTCCAACGCCATCGCATAATGTAACCACACCCACTAGGTGTCTTGGTTACTAAAACACAACCCTTAAGCATATACCTTTGCCTTGATCACGTAGGGTTGCGTCCAAATCCAAGTGTGGCCATCATGATCACCATGTCCATCTTGCCACCAACCTTGGAGTGTACTAATCCTCATATGCTACATACAACTTAGGCATGGGATTAGTACTTAGGCATTGTCACTAATTACCAACACCAAACATAGGACTTTCAATCTCCCCCTTGTTGGTAATTGGTGACAACCCTTTCACAAAGATGTTATAATAAAATTTTGATTGAATCCATGTCACATTGTCCAAGTATATTACCATGTGTAAGAATTATGGACATGTGATCATGAATTCAAATTGATAGCAATGGCTCCCCCTACATGTATGCTATATGTTTGGATTTTAGAAGCATACATGTTAGATAGGAAAGTTTAGGAGCATAGACTACCAATAGGTGCTAAGTGTTTAAGATTATAGACCTTTGAAGCGTGATACCATCGGAGTAGCGATAAACACCATCTTAGCACCTTGTGTAGTTTAGATTCCACTTGGAAAAACACAAATATAACTAGAAACCTCGTGAGATCAATCATTATAAGCAAGGCTCTAGTACCACTTTGAAAAACATGAAGCAAGAAAAATCTAACTACTTCCTATTCATGCTAGTATCTCAATGCAACATTTAAATTATACTAGCAAGTCACCACACAAGCAATGTATCGGAGAAAATGGAATGCATAACTATGCATCATACAAATGACGTGCACATGTAAATGCAACATTCATGCTTAAGAGCTTGCTCCCCCTACTTATGTGCTCAAAATTTTAGTTGATCCCCTTCTTTTATCAATTCTCCCCCTTTAAGATCTATCTTTGTGAACAACATTTTCTCCCCCACAACATTTTCTTCCTCTTTGAGTTCTATCTTTGTGAACAATATTTTCTCCCCCTTTGGCACCAATTGACCACAAGGAGCAAACTTTAGATAGATTATCATGTTGAAATATGGGGTGAGGATCAAGTTTATGATTCAACCTAGATTGCTTACATAAATAAAATACTTCGGTTTGATCCAAGGGCAAGCTTCTTCACACCTCACTAGAAGGGTTATCATGCACCATGTTGAAGCAAATATTTAGACAAGTTTTCTAGATTAAACACTTAGGATCATAAGCTACTTAAACAAGTTATATGCTACCACTAGATCATACAAGTCATGGAAACAATAGTGGCACCATATAAACTTCAAATTCATTTAATTTTCATGAATGATCCTAGAACATAAGAAATCATGACTAGATGCACTAAACATGTCCTTAGTATAGAATGTATGACATGTCAACCAATTGTACCTTGGGGCTCGAAGGAGAGGCATGTCATATCATGGGAGTGCATCAACTCATGTTGGAGAAATTAAGTATGTTCAACTCATTCTTTAGCTTGTGAAATCTCTTCTCATCAAGTGGCTTGGTGAATAGATCGGCTAATTGATCTTCGGTGCCCACACTCTCAATGGCAATGTCACCCTTTTGTTGATCTCTAATAAAGTGATGGCAAACATCAATATGCTTTGTTCTTTGATGTTGAACCGGATTGTTGGTTAGCTTCACGGCACTTTCATTGTCACATAGCAATGGCACATTCTTGAAGTTGATTCCAAAATCTTTCAATGTAGCCTTCATCCACAAGATTTGTGCACAACAACTACCCGCGGCGATGTATTCGGCTTCGGCGGTAGATAGTGCAATACTATTTTGCTTCTTGGATGACCATGAGACAAGTGATCTTCCCAACAATTGACATGTCCCGGAAGTGCTCTTTCTCTCCACTTTATCACCGGCATAGTCGGAATCCGAATATCCAACTAGCTCAAAACTTGCACCTTTGGGATACCACAATCCAACATCTTGTGTATGCTTTAAGTACCTCAATATTCTCTTTGTTGCCTTCAAATGACTTTCTCTTGGTGAGGCTTGAAATCTTGCACACATACATACACTAAACATCACATCGGGCCTTGATGTCGTCACATAGAGTAGGCTACCAATCATTGATCTATATAGCTTTTGATCCACCATGTTACCACTCTTGTCACTATCCAAGCTTCCACTAGTGCCCATTGGAGTTGTTATACTCTTTGCATCTTCCATGCCAAACTTCTTGAGCATATCTTTGATGTACTTAGTTTGGCTCACAAATGTACCTTCTTTCATTTGTTTGATTTGAAGTCCAAGAAAGAAACTAAGTTCACCAATCATTGACATTTCAAATTCCTTGGCCATCATTTTTCCAAACTCATCACAATAATCTTGATTGGTTGAACCGAATACGATATCATCAACATATATTTGCAACACAAACAAGTCTTTCTCAATCTTCTTGGTAAATAGTGTTGTATCAACTTTGCCCATGAAAAATCCTTTGGATAGCAAGAAGTCCCTCAATCTTTCATACCATGCTCTAGGTGCTTGCTTTAATCCATACAAAGCCTTCCTTAACTTGTATACATGATTGGGTTTCTTGTTATCTTCAAAACCGGAAGGTTGCTACACATACACCTCCTCTTGAATGTACCCATTGAGAAATGCACTCTTTACATCCATTTGATATAGCTTGATATTGTGAGCACAAGCATAGGCAAGTAAAATCCTAATTGCTTCCAATCTTGCAACCGGGGCATAAGTTTCACCAAAGTCAAGACCCTCTATTTGTGTGTAACCTTGAGCCACTAGTCTTGCTTTGTTCCTTACTACTATCCCATCTTGATCTTGCTTGTTGCGAAAGACCCATCTTGTTCCAATGACATTGTGATCCTTAGGCCTTTCAACTAGTTCCCATACTTCATTTCTCTTGAAGTTGTTGAGCTCTTCATGCATTGCATTTATCCAATCCGGATCTCTCAATGCTTTATCAATGTCCTTGGGTTCTTCCATTGACACAAAAGAAGAGTGAGCACAAAATGATGTCAATCTTGATCTAGTTTGAACTCCTCTTTGTATGTCACCAATGATGGAATCCAATGGATGGTCTCTTGCAATGTTAGTTGGTTGAAGCACTTGGACTTGATTGCTTGGATGTTGATGTTGATCATGAGTTGAAGATGATGAACTAGCCACTTGTTGATCTTGTTGCACTTGAGATGATGTACTAGCTTGATTTTGCATTAGAGAACCACTAGCTTGAGTGATTGGACTTTGGAGCACTTGATCTTTGTTGTCATCCACATCAATTACTTGTTTTGGTCTAATATCACCAATATCCATCTCTTTCATAGCATTACTCAATTGAGTTCCTCTCACATCATCCAAGTTATCTTCTTCATCTTGAGAGCCATTTGTTTCATCAAACTCAACATCATGCACTTCTTCAAGTAAACCACTAGCCAAATTCCAAACTCTATAAGCTTTGCTAGTAGTTGAGTAACCAAGTAGGAAGCCTTCATCACATTTCTTCTCAAATTTGCTCAATCTAGTGCCTTTCTTCAAGATATAGCATTTACAACCAAATACCCGAAAGTATGCAATGTTGGGCTTTCTTCCATTTAAGATCTCATATGGTGTCTTCTCAAGGAACTTGTTGCAATAGAGACGGTTGCTATAAAAGCAAGCCGTGTTGATTGCTTCGGCCCAAAATGAATGACTCACATTATACTCATTCAACATTGATCTTGCCATATCAATTAAGGTTCTATTCTTCCTTTCAACTAGGCCATTTGATTGAGGTGTATACTTAGCCGAGAATTGATGCTTGATTCCAAGCTCTTCACATAGCTCATCAACTCTTGTGTTTCTAAACTCACTTCCATTGTCACTTCTTACTTTCTTGATTGTGGTCTCAAACTCATTTTGCACTCTCTTGATGAACTTCTTGAATATGTCAAATACATCACTCTTGTCCACAAGAAAGAATACCCATGTGTATCTAGTGAAATCATCCACAATCACAAAACCATACTTGTTGCCACCAATGCTTGTGTATGTAGTTGGCCCAAATAGATCCATGTGCAACAACTCAAATGCCTTGGAAGTACTCATAATGCTCTTCAATGGATGAGTGTTGCCTACTTGCTTTCTGGCTTGACATGCACTACATAGCTTATCTTTCTCAAATGTGACATCCTTCAAGCCTCTAACTAAGTCATGCTTCACTAACTTGTTCAATTGCTTCATGCCAACATGACCAAGTCTTCTATGCCATAACCAACCCATACTTGATTTGGTGAGCAAACATGTTGAAAGTTGAGTGTCACTAGCATTAAAATCAACCAAGTATAGATTCTCATATATAAAACCTTTGAAGATCAAGTTAGAGCCATCAACACTAACTATCTCCACATCATCAACACCAAATATACACTTGAAACCGAGATCACACAATTGAGCAACCGAGAGAAGATTGAAGTTCAACTTTTCGACTAAGAGCACATTGGAAATGCTATGATCATTTGAGATTGCAATCCTTCCAAGAGCCTTTACATCACCCTTGCTATTGTCACCAAATGTGATGCTATCAATGCCACTATCATTTGATTTGAGAGAGTTGAACATTCTTGAATCACCGGTCATATGTTGAGAGCACCCACTATCAAGCACCCAATGCCTTCCCCCGGCCTTGTAATTAACCTACAAAATAAATTAATGTTTCTTAGGTACCCATACTTGCTTGGGTCCTTGGAGGTTAGTAACTAAGCTCTTTGGTACCCAAATGGCCTTCTTCTTTGGGCCCACAATTGGTGTACCAACAAACCTAGCATGCACACCTTTCTCTCCCTTGGTAAGCACATAACAAGAATCAAAAGGAATGTAAGGTACATTAGCATTTTTCTTGTTCTTGTTTATTTTATTGCAATTAATCTCTAGATGCCCAACTTGCTTGCATCTATTGCAATAACGACCATTGCCCTTCACAAAGCGAGGCTTTGGAGTAGCAAAGGCCGCCTTGCCCTTCTTGGGAGTATAGCCTAATCCCTCTTTGTTAAGAGAAAACCTTTGGCTACCCAAGCATTTTAGCAAGCGGGCATCCCCACCATAGGCATTGCCTAATGCGCGGGTGAGATCATCCACCTCTCTCTTGAGAGTCTCAACCACAAGTGATGAATCACTAGTAGTAGAGGTAGAGTTGGTTGTGGTGGATGATGATGAGCTACATGAAGCATTAGTAGGACTAACAAATAAAGAATCATCAATAATATCACATGTTAGTCCAATATCACAAGTGACAATCACTTGCTCCTCCTTAGCTTCCTTCATGAACTTCTCCAACTTAAGGTCCTTTTCCTTGATGAGCTCAAGTAGAGTGGAGTGGGCTTCCTTAAGCCTAGTGTGAGCAATTTCAAGATCCTCGTGGTCTTCCTTTAGACACTCACGAGAAGCATCTAGCTCATCAAAGGATTTCCTAAGAGCTTTGAGCTCTTGTTCAATTCCTTTGCACTCCTTACTCTTTTTGAGAGCAACAAGCTCCTCCATCAAGGCATCATTTTCATTGCTCTTGGCAATGAGCTCTTGTTCCAAGATTTTATATTTCTTGGTTGTCCTCTTGTAGCCCTTGCTCATTTGATCTATTATGCCTAATAGATCATCCTTGGAGTAGTCCTCATCCTCCTCATCATCACTCCTACAATCATCACTAGCACAAGAATTATCATCACTATCATCATATTTTACCTTTGTAGGCTTGGCCATAAGGCATGTTGATGAAGTGTCGAAGATGGATGGCTTGTTGGAGAGGGCGATGTTTGCAATGGCTCGCCGAGTGATCCTCTCATCATCACTAGAGCTTTCATCATCATCACTATCGGAGTTGTCACTATCCCAAGTGACTACATAACCACCACCCTTCTTCTTCTTGTTGAAAGTGAAGCTCTTCTTTGCTTTCTTCTCATTCTCTTTCTTATCCTTCTTGTTCTTCTTGAGCTTCAAGTCCCCATTATGAAATCTCTTATCTTCATAGGGGCAATCCGCCACTATGTGATCGGGGCTATTGCAATTGTAGCAAAGGGTCTTTGCCTTTATAGTGTCTCTCCTCTTCCTTGCCCCATATCCTTTCTTCTTCATGAACCTTCCCATCTTGTGCACAAGGAGGGCCATGGTCTCATCATCGAATGGATCATCATCATCACTTTCTACCTTGCTCTTGCCCTTAGAGGATGAAGCCTTGAATGCAATGGGCTTCTCTTGCTTGACCTTGGTCTCCTTCTTCTCTTCTACCTCATCTTCATCATCATTGTATTGGGCGTTGGTCATTATATCTCCAAGCACATTGGTTGGTTTGACCTTGTCCAATCCCTCTCTAAAGATCATTCTTCTCAAGGTGGCAAACTTCTTGGGTAAGCACATCAAGAACTTGTGTGAGAAGTCCTTGTCCTCAACCTTCTCCCCAAGCCCCTTGAGATCATTGACAATGACTTGGAGCCTATAGAACATCTCCGGAATGGATTCATCATCCTTCATCTTGAATGTGGAGAACTTGTCCTTGAGCATATATAGTTTGGCACTTTTTACCGTTGAAGTACCTTCATATGTTTCTTCAAGCCTTATCCAAAGCTCATTTGCCTTTTCAAGATCTTTGATTTGCTCAAATACTTTATCATCAATGGCACGATAGATTGTGTCAAGTGCCGCCGTATTGCATTGTTTGTTGATGCGGTCATTGGGAGTGAGGTTTTCCTCATCAAGAATGACGTATCCTTCTTTGGTCACATCCCAAACCTTCTCATGTATATTGCCTAGATATTGCTTCATCTTCCTTTTCCAATGATCAAAGGAAGAGACGCCATCAAAGAATGGAGGCTTGCCATTAACATGATTGAACATAACTTGAGCCATCTTACACCGAGGTTGTTAAGCCTTACAAACAGTGACCACGGCTCCGATACCACTTGAAAGGTCTTGATGGCTAGAGGGGGGGTGAATAGCCTATTAAAATTTTCTACAAAGACAAGCTAAACAAGTTTATCAATAAAACAAATAGCGAGATGCGAGTTTTGCTTAGCCTACGGGGTGTTTGCAAGCCACCTAACCAATTCACAATTCTAGTAATTGCACTCAACCGCACAAGTCAAACCGAGAAGGAAACTACAACTAGCAAGCTACACAAAGAAGCTACTCTAGCAAAGCTAACTAGCTAGCAAAGATAACTAAGAAAGTAATGTGGAGATGAGTTAGGAGGGTATCACCGAGGGGCGAAGTATTGAGCCAACCAATATGATCAACAATGAATACCAAGATAACCGAACACCGAGATCAATCAATCACAATATGAAAGTGATGACACGAAGATTTATCCCGAGGTTCACGTGCTTGCCAGCACGCTAGTCCCCGTTGTGTCCCTCTTCACCACGTGGTTCGGTGGCTAATCGGTCACACACCGAGCCTCTCAAAAGGCGCCACAAGAACCTACCAAATGGCAAAAGGTTGCAATGACACGAAACAATTTACTAATGTTGCCTTTGGCGCTTCGCCGAGGTAGGCACAAACCCCTCACAATCACTGGAGGTGGCCAAGAACAATCACCAACTCTTGCCAACGCCTCCAAGCTGCTCCAAGCCGTCTAGGTGGCGGCAACCACCAAGAGAAACAAGAATCCCGCAGCAAATCAACCACCAAGTGCCAACTAGATGCAATCTCACAATGCAAATGCACTTGGATCACTCAATCTCACTTCGAATATGCAAAGAAGCAAGAGAGATGAGTGGGAGGGGAGTTGCTTAGCTCAAAGTGCTCACAAGTATGTCAAATGTTCGAGAGAGATAGCCTTGAGCCGGCCAACGAGTATTTATAGACGTACCCCTTCGAATATAGCCGTTAGAAACTTGAAACAGCCGAAGTCGCGTTGACCGGACGCGCTGGTCCAACTGACCGGACGCGCCGGTCGCGCAACGGCTAGTTTCGCGAAGCACCGACCGGACGCGCCGGTCGCAACGACCGGACGCGCCGGTCACGACCGGACGCACCGGTCCCGTAACTGATCGGACGCGCTGGTCAACCCTGAGCCGCGCACAACGAACCAGCGACCGGACGCGCTGAAGAACTGACCGGACGCCACAGTGCCCGCGTCCGGTTGGAGTCCAGTAAGCTCCCTGGACGACCGGACGCGTCCGATCGCCTGTGACCGGACGCGCCTCGCGTCCGATCAAACAACTGAAAAACACGCAGATACTGGACACTGACCGGACGCGTCCGGTCAAACAGTGACCGCGTCCGGTCCAGCGTCCGGTCACCACTGTGACCCCCGTTTGCCTCCGTTTCTTTTTCCGACTTCCGGCGTAGTGGAAAATAGGCATTTCATTTCCCCAAAATTGCCTGAATGTGCTAACACCAACGCCATCGCAAATGTGCTAACACCACCAAGTGATCACGTCATGTGTGAGTGTGTTAGCATTTTCACAATCATTTTTCGAGGCGATATTAGTTCTATCCAAATGCATATGATCATGAAATGCACATCTAGAGGCACTTAGGAGTTCAATAGCCGCGTCATTCCCCTCTTTATAGTACGGCTATCTATCCTATAATGTAACCACACCCACTAGGTGTCTTGGTTACTAAAACACAACCCTTAAGCATATACCTTTGCCTTGATCACGTAGGGTTGCGTCCAAATCCAAGTGTGGCCATCATGATCACCATGTCCATCTTGCCACCAACCTTGGAGTGTACTAATCCTCATATGCTACATACAACTTAGGCATGGGATTAGTACTTAGGCATTGTCACTAATTACCAACACCAAACATAGGACTTTCAGTACCTCACCAATATCTCCACGCAGCTGCAGCGGAGCCGAGGGGCATCGCCGGCAGAGCGCGGACGGAGTGCGGGGACGGCGGATGAAGCTGGAATGCGAAGGTGATCCGCATGGGTGCTCCATGCTTCCGTCTCCGTCATGCAGGGGTAGGACGCAGTCCTTGTCAGTCGCCATGGGGAACTTGTCGAAGGTGCATGTGAGGAGGGAGAAAGAAATTAGGAGAATGAGAGAGAGGTCCCGGTAGGTAAGGCAGGAGCAATAAACGATATTTGCCTTTTCTTGGGCGGCGAAATAAACGGGTCTTCTTGTGGCCGATGAAGGAAGGAGAAAAATCAGTGCATGCATGCATTAATTCAAATAGAGACCACCAACCCAAAGCCCTGGGTGTGAACAATAATGGATAAATGGAAGGGTCTGGTGCGCTGATGGCCCTCGGGCTCAAGAGTTCTGGTCTGGCTACAGAATATGGTATTTTGTAGCCAGCTATTGAGTAATAGTTCTATATATATATATATATATATATATATATATATATATATTGTTTTATTTTTATTTGTTCATCCAACTTTATTAAAACTTTTACTCTAGCAAGGCTATGGTAAAAGTTTGCAAAAGATTCTTAGCCTTGATCTATCACCAACATGGATTATTTCTATTGTTTATGAAAGCAATACTCCAAATTCATTAACCAGAATCTAACACCATGTTAAATTTTAAGTAAAGAAAGCTTTTTTCAACCTAAGCACCATGCTTAATTTGAAATGCTTATGGATATACCACATGGGTCCATGTAAATATACCCAAACCAGAGCATACTTCATAAACAAGAGAAACATGAATTTGTATATTCAAATGGTGATAAGTTTGAGTAAAGGAGTTGATGAACATTTTTTTTTCAAATTTTCAAATGCATGATTATGAATTTTAAATGCATGATTATGATTTTGCTCTTTTAATATGCAATTTGAAAAAAATAAGAATGCATTACAAAATTAAATATGAGATAACTACCGATTTACCTTCGGCGAAGGACCCATCATTTATCGTCCGTTGAGCAAGACTTCCAAATTTTTTTCTTTCTTTCCCTTTTTTCAGCAAGGTAGAGCTAACATCATTTTTTCTTTTTAACCAAGATGGTCTTGTGGTGAGATTCTCACCATCCTCCCCCACGCTTGGACTTTTATGTGAAAGTCAAGTGTGCGGAGTCTGGATTGATCTCCTCACAAAAGTCATCAAGATGATTATTTGATGCAGCTCTTATGTCCTCCGGCATCGTATGTCCTTGGTTCTTCTTAATCTCCTCCTAAAACGGTTAGCAACCAAGAATAGCTGAGGGTGCATACTAACTTGAAAACATATTCTTGCTTTTATTAATTAGAATTGTTTTTTAATCTCTCTTTTTTAAGATAGTCCGGGATATCTCCCGGTAGTGCTTACTTTATGGTCATAAGCTTGACCTCCAAAACTAGGACAGAGCTTGTAACCAGAAGCTATGATTGGCTTCGATGGCGGTAGCTCATCCTAAGGGTTTTTTACTAGGTTTCATGAATAGATGATAAGTAATAAAAAAAAATTCTTTATCATGATAACACTCAAAGATACATGGGCAAACCAAGTTCAGAGATAACTACGACAACTATCCCCAGCAACGGCGCTAGAAATGCTTGTTGACATTTCTTAACATCGTTACTAAGAATAGATATAAAACCTATCCCCGGCAACGGCGCTAGAAATGCTTGTTGGTGTTTCTTAACGTCATCACAAGAATTGGTGTATCCTAGCAACGCCGTTGAGAAACATTGGGTGGTATTCTACAACATTTATAGAATAAGTCTGCAAGCGCACAGAAATACCGTTGTAGCATTTCACCTGGTGGTATTCAGGGTCTTGTAATTTCCCAAGGATGGCTTTCATAGGTAGTCTCTAATTCTAGTTTAACCCTATGAACAAGAGAAGGATAACTTGGGCACTGAGGATATCTTAGGTAGCTTGCATAAGGTTAGATATCGCTATCTTTATACTTCACTTCAGGCACCGGATATCAGCTAGTCTACCAACTGATGCCGGCTTCTAGCTCTACGCCATACCCAAACATGGGGGAATGCAAGGGATGAACAGGGCTATCACCACCTCCTCGCCTACCCCTTGACCATAGAGCACGTGGCAAACGAAGGTAGCCTCTAGCCTAGACACCACGTCTATGCTATCGACTACTACTCTAGTATAAGCTAGGAGCATCCGTCTTTATCAGGAGTCCATTCGCTAGAGCATCCGCCACAAGGACGGATGATGAACCTGCAAAGCATAACAATAAACGATAAATTACTTAAGGAGTAATACCAAAGGAATATCATGACTTTCTTACCCCAAGTGGTAATCCGATCATCGAGGTACAAGGATAGTGGGTGCCGACATGTCTAGCACTCTGACTACTCAGCGGACTCTAGGAGACACGCACTTAGGAGGAGGGGTGGACAATTCCAACCTTCTCCTCCTCTTGACCTCACTTACTCCCTATCACTACATCTAGCTAGAAGCTAGGACTTGAGGCTCTTCCTCTATCTTGCTCAAGTGTGTATACTTGAGTGTGTGGAATGAGGAGGGGAGAGAGAGGGAGAAAGAGAGAGAGGGAGGGAGAGGTAAGGCTACATGGTGTATGAGATGATGACGTGATTAGATAAGATATGTTAGGGGATTGCCCCTCCTTATATAGCAGTAGTGGCTGGCCTCCTAGAGTCTAGGTTCAGTGAACCCACCCTCGCATTGACCTGAGTGCATTAAATACAGTCGGTGGGAGGCGGTTGGGCCCAAGCGGCGCTGGGGAGGGCGCGGCGGCGCCCCTGGTGTGCGCATGCTAGGGCCGACACCCCTCGGCCCCATCTTCGCTCGGTCGCTTCCCTGCTGGGCCTGGATGCTTGTGCTATGGTGTGCTCGGCCTAGTTTTGCTCTAGGGTGGCCTACTTCTATTTCTCCCTCCAATATGCTTTCCTGAAAACTGTATTCCTGCTCTTGTTCATCAAGTAGTTCCTCCTCTGGCCCAGTAGCAGCGTGGCATGGTGGGCTTGGCCTGATTCTAAGTTGGGTTGGCCTGCTCCTCTTCTTTCTCCCTTTACGCTTTCTGGAAAAGCGCAATTTCTCTTCTGTTTCGCCTGTTTCCACCTCTTGTTCCTGTATTTCTGATAATTCTAGGGTACAAGTGGAAACAAGGCATTGTCACATGTATATGTGTGTATTGATGTTTATTTCCTCCTCTTTGGTCGTATGTTGGCGGTAAATATTTGTCGATAATGACCACAAATAAGAATCCTGATTATTATTAAGAAAACATATCTAAGACAAAGAAGGCAGGGGTTTAAGCTCAATGGTGGGATTAGGTGGTTCCAACAATTCTTCTAGAGGTTCAGGGTCTATGGGATTTTCGTCTTCCTCTTCAATGAAGAACTAGGCATCATCTTCAAGGTTGGGTTTGATCAAGTCATCAAGAGATGCAACCTTAACCTCTTCCATTGGGTCTTCCTCGAGAATTGACTCACTCTCAGCATTTAGAGAATGAGTAATGGGTATAGAGAGTTAAAGTTTTCCCCAAGTCTTATATTCAACTTCTCTGTTTGTCCTTCTTGGATAAGTCTTTCAATTGGTTGTCCTATCAACAGGTTAAACTTCATAATATCAAATATATAGAATCTCAAATAAACTTTGGTTTCTTTTACCTAGATAGGGAGGACATAAAGTATCCCCAAACTTAGGAGAATGTGTCCCGAAAGACTTGTCAACAACTTTGTTGTTGGGGTTAATGGCATGTGTTTCAATAAATCATGAGCAAAAGATGCAAACATGATATTAACACCCACAACTAGATTGTAAAGAGCACTAAAAGAAGCTTTATTAATTTGGTAGCGAATGGATATAGAAGGTGAATCTAAGCGAATCACATTAGAGGAAAGCTCTGATTCTTCTAGCCATTCATTGCTTATAATAGATACTAGCTCTTTCGTAGTCTTTTTAAAGAAAGCTTCCTCAGAAGGGTCTAAAGTTTCTTCATAAGATGATTTCCTAGATGTCTGGGGTCTCCTCATGGTATGGTAATTCAAGGTGTTTCCATATTTATCAAAAAGTTCATCCTTGAATTCAAGCATAAAATCCAAAATTGGAGTTTCCTCCTTTTCTGGTGGTTCAGGATCTGGGATAGCTAAAGTTGGTGATGGGTTAGACACAGATTCAGTTCAGCTATCTAGGATTCTTCCTCTAATGGCTTCTCTTCTACTTCTTCAGGGATGTTCTCTAAAATTTTAGTAAGAATGCTCCTCCCTGAATTGATGGAGACATGAAAGAATGAGCCTCCTAAGGCCATATTAAGAAGCTTTGAGGTTTTCCTATCAAGACCCATATTGAAGTGTTGAAGAAGAATAGGGTCTTGGATGTCAAGGTCAGGGCTAGTATTAATAAGAGTATATTAAAGCGTTCCCATGCCATGCCAAGAGATTCCCTTTTTCTTTGTTTAAAAGATAGAACCTCTGAATGAAGTCTGACTACTCTAGAGATGGGAAAGAATTGCAAGCAGAAGCTAGAACACAAGGCTTCCCAATCTCCTAGTCTACTCCCTATAGTGAGGTTGTACCAATGTTTAGCTTTTTTCGTTAAAGAGAAAGGAAAAAGCTTCCATCATAAGGTTTCATCTAACATGCCTACTATGTATAGGCATGCACAGGTTTGCTCAAACTCATTTAGGTGGGAATAGGGGTCTTCATCATCTTCGCCCAAAAAGGTTTGATCCTGAACCATGTTAATTAAACACGTGTGCAGCTCATAGCTAGGTGTGTTTTGAAGACTCTTGTGGCTGTAGGCATGCGCTTGTGGGTGCACCATATTAGTAGACAGGGGTGGATTCTAGATCCATGGTAAAAAGAAAAGATAAAAGACAAAAGATAAAAGAGTAATGATATAAGAATAAGCTAGGTTTGAAGTTAACTCAGCAACCATTTCCCCGATAATGGTGCCAGAAATACTTGTTGGTATAAATTAATACACACAGAATAATCCACAAGCGCACAGATGTTATACCGATGTAGCACTTCATTAGGAGTACCTAGTTTTATATCGAACTCGAGAAAACATGTGTGAGAATAACCAAATCTAACTTAACCCAACTTCACAATCAAGGCTAGATAATAGGAGTGTAGAGGAGATTGCTAAGGTCTTCTAGTTCTAACTTCAGTAAGCTTTGTCTTCTTTTGTTCAATTATGGGGATATTAGTAGAGAAAACATAGGAAGAGTATGATTTCTATAGTAACAAAGTCCTGCTAGGCCTACTAACAGGAGGTAGACTACAAAGGATTCAACGAGGCTATAAGAGTCACCCTCGTGAGCTACCACCGATCTAGAAAGTAAGGTACATCCATGAGTAACTGAGTCTATGCACCATGCTTACACTACGAATACTACTTTAACCTAGGAGCTACAAGGATTAAAGTCTCAAAAGAGAGTCGCAAACCTGAAGAACAATATGAACAAGATGCTTACTTGAATTAGAAGTCAATTACTAGAGAAATCTCAGAAGCAAGCTCAAGAACTTGATTTCACTAGGGTACAAGCCGTAGAGAGAGCAATGTTGATATTTGTTGACACATAGAAAATTCCGCAAACACACGGATACTGATGTACCTTTCACCTGGGAGTATTCCAAGGTATTGATTTCTACGGGGAACGCGAAGTGTACTAATCAAAGATCAAGGTTGTCCTAGGTTAAAGATAGAAAAGATATATGTTTTTGTGGGTCGAGGGGGAATTGCTAAGGTTTTCTAAGTTGATCTAGCGAATTAGGCTTACTACACTTTACTTACTTTGGAGTAGCAGTACCTTTTCGACCCTCAAAAAAGGTGAGAAAGAGTAGTCAGGGGAAGGCTGCCAAAAAGCTCTACGAAATACCAACTTGAATGTGGTAGATTGCAATGGCCTGACAGAGCTGTCACCTCTGGGGCTACCACAACTAACCGTGAGATTGGGCGCAAACTTCGGTAAACTATAGCCTAGACACCACGTCTTTGCTAGTGTTTATTACTCTAATCCAGATCTTAAGATTAGAGCACTCAATACAAGTGAAGTTCCAGTAAATAAAATATAATAAGAACTAAACTTAATCAAATAGAGAACTTAGAAATAATAATTGTAGAACCTAGATGTAACTCAATGTTGAATCAGATCCGTAGAGATACAAAGTCAAGAAGAATCCGATAGATCCTGCTTCTCCTCAGATCTCTCTTCTCTCTTCTCTCCCTATTTTCTCTACTACAACTGATCCTGATGAGGAGGATATGAATTAGGGTTTTAGGATGCTTTCAGAGAGGGGGGCAGGGGTTGATTATATAGGCCGAAGCTTGCAACGTGAGCCATTGGATCAAACTGACTTGATGTAATGGTGCAGATGCATCCTAGGAGGCGGTGGAGAACCGACGCAGCAAAGAGGGACTGACATGTGGGGTTAGGGGGTCGGCTGGTCTATAGGTGGGGCCAGTTGGCCCCACATGTCAGCCTCCTGAAGTCTGCTTCGGGGGGTTGCCTTCTGGGGTCCTCTAGAATCTTCTAGAGTTGTTATCGCGGTGGATAAGCGCGATTAAGTCTGACATGTAGGTCCTCCTTGACGGTTTTCTAGATAAACCCAGCAGAAATCACAAATTCACCAAAACTCATGGTATTTGTTAGTTTAAACCATAGATTCACCAAAACTTATGGTATTTGTTAGTTTAAACCCCTAGACCTTTGTTGGTGATCACAATTGTGCCCTTATACATGTTTCTTTGATGGTTTATAATGGTTGTTAACTACCATCAACAAGCTCCCCCAAGCTTACCCTTTGCCAGTCCTTGAGCAAAGTTAAATTTGAACAATAGATCAGGAGTTGCTACAATGCTCTCATGCCTCAAAAGTACACATGCGTTCAATCAAAAATTTTCCTCTAGATTAGAATAAACTGATCTGACTTTCAAACTTACCCTTATTACCTTCAACAGTGGGGCTTCTTAGCCTTCACTTGGGTCTTGAGCAATTGAAAGATAGAATGATCAAGTCAAAGCACTATGTCTCAAGTTCTTTATTCAACCATTGTTTTGGAGTTTTTGTAAGTTTTCAAAATAAAACTCAGACATTCCATTGTATGACACTCTCAAGTCTCTCAATATATGTGGTATTTATGGATCATCACTAAGGCACAAGTGATGTTATGCCTTTCTCATCCTACAACTAAGGATTATGTGGAGCTCATAGGAGTGGAGAAATCATGAAAGAACATACTTGCAATACATATATTGTAAAGTCAAACAATGGATCCAAAGAGAGTTGAGTCATACAATCAAATCAAGATGTGCATATATATATATATATATATATATATATATATATATGGTGGCTAACCTAATTCTATTTTTCTCCTTAAAAACATATATCTCTTTTGAAACTTGGAAACAACTGCTAGAGACCAGGGACTATCTTATTCATCTCTTTTTTTAGGCGGGCATCGAAGTACCCATTATTTTAAATATCTCTGACACTTTTGTGTCCATTTTTTTTTCTAATTTTTTTATTTTTCTTTTTTTTTATGAATAACTCTTGCATAGCCCCATGTCTCTTTTCTGCAACGAAACTTTGAGAGATAGCAACAAGAACTTGGAGTATTTATTTGGTGGAGAGAAAACCTATCAAGCATGTTTTTGTGCCTACCACCAGTGTAGGAGTAGTGCATATGTGGGTGGTGTGTATGTGATCTTGATTTTAAGAGCATGACAAACCTCTCATAAGGGTCAACAAAGCTTGACTAAACTCAATACAATTACAAGCAGCATATAAGTGAAAGTTTTTCTAATCTAAATATCATGTATGGCTTTGGTAGAAATTCAAGCTTTGTCATATAAGGAACTCATCATGTAGAATTTTTAAATTTTTCAAAAGATAAATCTCTAGAATTTTAATATCACTTAGAACAAGATAAACAGTAGCACAGACCTTCTCATATCATATCCATCAATTACCTAGACCTAGATCAAGCATATGCTACCCACAAGTTTCAAGTTTAGAGTAAATTCTTATATCAAAACAATCGTATTCAAAACTCGGGAGAATTTAAGGCTAAAAACTAAGTACTTGAAAGGAATTACAACATAGCAACTATTCATCATTTTCATTTCAAAAAATTATCTTTAGAGTCCTTTTTATTTATTTAGCTATTAAAAACAAAAAGTAAACTTTAATAAAAACTAGACATACCTTTTTATTTTGCTTTCTTTTACTACTAAATCACACATTATTATTATAAATGACTATTGCAAAGATAAATTTTTATTTTGTTTTGAGTTATGAATTTTTTAACATAAAAGTAAATTAATTAAACAAAGGAAAAGAAATACTTAGCTGGATACAATAGGGGTGCTTCTCCTCGAAGCTGGTTGTTGACGTGGTAGCTCAATGCAATAACCGGATATGGAGTTCTCGTTTTGTTGGATTAACCATCTTGAGTCCCATAGCTGTTGAATTTCTTGAAGTAGTGTGTAGACTCCTTCACCAGTTCATGATGTGCTTCAATGTTTTTTTGTCTATGAGAGTTGGCACGACCCCCACACTTCTTTAAAACTATAAGTGACTTTTATAAATAGACAGAAAATGGTGAAAACATAGGGGACTCTTCTAGTGAGAGACACCAGAGAGTCACAATTTTATTGAACTATTGAATTAGCCTAAGATCTAGAATGAAATAAGGACAAGATTGAACTTTCTGGATTGGATCATTAAATTGCAAAAATTCAATCAAATCAATTCCTTATAAGTTTTTAGGTTCAAGAAAAATTTTCAAACGTTGACCATTTACCTTGAATGTGTTACCTGTATCATCTTCGAGCGTGACAGCACCATGTGATGAGGTTTCAATCACCTTAAATGGCCCTTCCCATTTGCTTCGAAGTTTACCATGGCTGAAGAGCTTTACTCTTGAGTTGAATAGTAGAACTTTATCTCCAGGCTTGAACTCCTTGTGCTTTGATTCTCTTGTCTTGCCATCTTTTTGTTCTTTCTTTGTAAATCTTGGAGCTATGATAAGCCTTCTCTCTCCATTCTGCTAGCTCAGATATTTGCATCTAATGATTCTTACCAGCTAGATGGAGATCCATGTTCCACTATTTGATTGCCCAATGGGCCTTGAATTCCAATTCAATAGGAAAATGGCATGTTTTTTTTTCATATACAAGCTGATAAGGTGACATACTGTTGGTATTTATTAATGCAAACATAATAATCTGCAAGCGCACCGATACCACTGTAGCTTTTACCTAGGAATATTCCAAGGTATAGATTTCCACGGGGAACACAAAGTGTACTAATTAAGAGTTAAGATCGCCCATGAATAAAGATAGATGTGTTTTTATGGGTAGAGAGGAATTACCTAAGGTTTCTCTAGTTGATCTAAGAATCAAAGTTACTTCAAGGTTTACTTACTTTAGGACTTCAAAACACTAGCCATAGACAGGGATGAGAAAGGGGCTAGGAAGTTCTGACTACGGTCCTTCAAACACCAACCTGAACGAGGTGGACTACATCGGCCATCAGGGTTGTCCCACCTGGGGCTACCACAACTATATGTAGGGCTAAGTGCAATTCCAGGTAATCGTAAGACTAAGCACCATGCCTATTCTATTGATTACTACTCTAGTTTTGCAAAGACTATAGCACTTGATGCAAGCGAGAATCCAATAAATAACTTAAATTAAATACTAAAATTAAGTAAATAAAGAACTTAGGATTAATAAGTGAAGCACCTGGAGATTTCTCAAAGATGAGTTAGATTTGTAGAAGTACAAATTCGAGGAAGATCAGATAGATCTGGCTCCTCCATAGCTCTCTCTTCTTCTTTCCCCCTATTTTCTTGTTTACAACTAGATGGGAATCATCTAGAGGGACACTACTACAAGGTGTATGAAATTATGAAGGTCTGGGCCACTGGGATGTAGAGGTGTGCCTCCTGGAGAGGGTAGGGGCGTCCTTATATAGGTCGAAGTGGAGTAGCGGCCAAGGAACGCCACATCATCGATTCATGTCTCGTTTATTTATAGCCATCAGATCAAACTGACCTTAATGGGTGGTTGAGATGCATAAGAATGACGGAAGAATATTCTCCTACGATCCTACAAAGAAAACCAGAAGAGAACCGGCCATTTGGGCTCCGAACCGGAGCTAAACCGGTGGAAATATGCATCTACAGTGTTCTGGGAAGAAAATCCGGCTTCTGGGCGGCTGGGCTGGCCGATTTAGGCGGTTCACCTACACCTAGGCTGACTGGACCATGCACCACCTCGCCTGGGCCACTCCTCACCCACCACACGACCCCCGACCGAGTCCAAGCCGTGGCTCAGCATGTCCTCCGCACGCACCCACAAGCACGAACGCCTCCTAGCCATCCCATCATCGACACGTGGCCCCAGCTAAATGGCTCGCTTCGCCCTCCTGTGCGTGCACCCGAGCGAATGCCCGCGCGTGGCCAACCATGGCGCCACGTGTCATAGCCTGGCTAGCTGCCCCAGTCGCTAGCTCCCTCCGCGGGGGACAACTTCTACTGGTGGGGCCTGCCTATCGCCGACACCTGCGCCAAGCCGAAGCGCTTGCTGTCAACGCGCCGAGGATAGCCCCAGCCCGCCACGTGGACATGTTTGATTGGCCTGCATGGCACTATTGTTGATGTGAACATCTTATTTATTTGCAAAATTAATATCTTCTCATTCCTAGCTCCAAATATAGCAAGTAATCTATCCATTTCGATCAACGCGATGAGCTCTATGCAATGGTGCACTCCAAACCATCATTTGAAACACTATTATTCAGTGAAAAATTAAATATTCTTGCAAGATAGTGGAAACACCAAAACTCGTGGAACTTTTCAAAATCAAACCTTACAACTATAGTTTGTGATCCATTTCATGTTATTTTGTGCAATAGTTGATAGTTATATTTGGGGTTTAATGACTGTCAAAAAGTTCCCCCACACTTGTCCTTTGCTTGTCCTCAAGTAAATGTTACAATAAAGTAAACATAAACATAACTACTCAAGATTGGAACTAGCATACGGATCATTCCAAAACATTTCTTGTACCTGTGGGATATGTGGAGTGGCTAACATATCTCGTTGAGCGGTTGAAAAGTGGAATAGCTCTCAAAGAGAAGTCATCTTCCCAAGTTTTTATCTCAGTAACTTGGAGTTCCCAAGAAAAGCATAGCTCACTTTATACTCCTCAAATGGTACTCTAAATCTCTCAATGGTGTATGATTCCTCACTAAGGCATAGCCTTGCTTTCTTTTCCCTACTACTTCTAAAAAGCATATGTGGAGCTCTGATAGGGATAAAATATATAGCATACTTACCTTGAATATATTGTAAAGTCAAATCCCTGATCCAAGGAGGGAAATGTCATACTCTTAGATCAAGATGTGCATGCATGTGGAATATTTGGTGGCTAACCTAATTCTACTTTGTGCCTTGAAAACATATATCCCTTGTCGACTTGAAATATTTGCAAGAGCAGGGGCTATCTCTTTTTTTTCTTGGCGGGCATATTTGTACTCATTGTTTTAAATACTCTAGACATCTTTGTGTCCATTTTTTTAATTCTTTTTTTTCTTTCTTTTCTTTTTTTCACTTTTTCTTTTGCATAGCCCCGTGTCTCTTTTCTGCAAGAAAACTTTTCAAGAGAGATATTCACAAGAACGTGGAGCATTTATTTGGTGGATAAACCTATCAAGCATATTTTTGTGTTCAACCCTAGTGTTGAAGTCAAACATTTTGTGGTGGATGAAAAACATATTTTTGCGTACTTCTAGTGTAGAAGCAACGCATATATGTGGTGTGTACGTGATCTTGATCTTGGGAGCATGATAAATCTCTCAACAAGGGTCAACAAGACTTGACAAAACTCAATACAAAGCAAGTAGCTTATATGGAAGGTTTGTATCCTGAAAGTATGTATATGGCTCTGGTAGGAATTTATCACCATTGAGGACTATGTGACACTATGGTTTTATAATATTTTTATCAAAAATAAATTCTTCAAGCACCTTGACTAGAACCGGTAGGATTTCCAAGCTAGAACTATATCACACACCACAACAACTTAGTCAATATGATTTTCCTATATGATAATTTTCCCACAAGCACTAAGTATATGTAAGGAATAAACATTCTGCAAGCTAATCTTAAAGAGCTATTTCATATTCACTTTCAAGTTTTAAATTTAAGTGTGAATCTTGGTTCTTTTAATTTGCATGTTCAAACAAGTGCAAGCACGGAGTAACATGTAACACCCGAAAATATGTGTTGTGTTAGAAAGCGCAAAGTGGTAAAATAGTTAATTAGGAGTTTTAATGAGTGCCAAAAATAATTTTTTATCTGTAGCTTTGATGAATGATCAGAGACCATAGACGCATAGAGCTCATCGAGCACATTCCATTTGATTACCTATACACGTTGTTTGGATTTTGGATCATAAAACTAGAGCTATCGCAAGGTTTATAAATTAAAAATAAACAGTACATTTGGTTACTGTAGCGTCACGGCTACAGTAAAAGGGCCGGTGCCTTTTCCCCTTCTTACCCAAGAAAACCTAATCCTTTGTTCCCTTGAGGAGCCACTGTCGTTGCCGTCTCATATTCACAATAGGAGGAGGAGAACGCAAAAGAGAGAAGAAGAGAGGGAGAGAAACCTAGGGCTTGACCGTCGTTCGTCATCGTATTGTTCCTTCTCAAAAACCAGTCAGTCACCTTCTCCTCTCCTTCTTTTCCCCTCGATCCATCCTTCCCCTCGCTGTTCTTGATGGCGGTGCCTTACGTGGAGTAGATCAAATCAACACGAGGGGCAACGGTGGGAATCGCTGCAAGAAAGAAGGGGGAATGGGAGGTCAATCATTGCGGATCTTCTTGATACTCACTGATTGGGGTAAGGTCTCACTTTACCCCAGTGTTTTGATGTGAAATTTATGCTAGGGTTCACGAATTTGATGGATTAGTTGACAGGGTTAGGGTTCTTATCTCGTAATTAAGCCCTACTGTGTTTTCAGATTCTGCAGTTGTTGGTTATGTGCTGTTTACATCTTCTTTTCTGTGCTATAAAATTATGGGAAAATTATAATGTGTTAGTATACTTCAGTATCTTTGTTTTGGTGTAAAGATCACCTTTGTAGCATTTGTGGTTTAGCAGATATGGTCGTTGTTTGATGATGCATTTGTTCTGTCAAAAATCTAGACATAGTTAGATGCATTCAGTTTTATGTTACCATACGTCCATAATCTCGTAAAATGATCTAAATGAAAGTTGTAGGTAATTTCATAAGCTTTCCATATTGTTGAAGGTCACAAGTGTTGGATCAGTAAATCTCCAGTTATGTATGTTTTAGTGGTCTGCTGTTGTTCTATCATCAGAAATGTTCAGTTAGATTCTTAGTTTGTTATGAGTATCTTTCAGTCCTTAAAATCCAAAGCTTATAGCATGAAAGTTGTAGAACATTAGTTAATATTTCCATATTGGTAAATCTTATAATTTTTGAATTAGTATATCTACAATTATGAATTTTAGAAGCTTGCTATCCTGTTTTTGTCGTCAGAAAAGTTCAGTTAAGTTCAGAGGTTGTTTATGCTGTCTTGGAGATCTCATGCTAGATTGTTTTCTATAAAAGTTGTAGATAATGGTGTTTTACATCTTCTGTATAAGTTTCATAATTTTTAAACATGTAATTTATCTACACCAAAAATGTGAAGCATGGTTGCTGCTGTTGGTGGGTTGTTTGGTCACTGCTTTGAGGGAAACGATAGCGCAAGCCGTATGATTGCTTTATGTGTTATTTGTATGTGTTTGTATGAATATGTTCTAAGGTAATAATGTTTGAATAGGTGGTGTACCTTTGGATCATTCTTAGCTCATGTTCTTTCATCGTCTTTTAAGGCAAGTAAACGTAGCGGTGGTTTGCTATAGCTTGACATGTTATTTAATCTACCTGCACTTTGCCATAACATTAACTAAATCAAGATAATATCTAAGAATGAATTCACTTGTCCCTTTATAAAGTAACTTATATATGATCTACATTGTTGAATATTTTATCATTTATCTATCGTCATCAGGTAAGTGCTATGAATTACAATGGTGGATGTATGTGGCATGTGTGGTAAGTATTTCTGCGGTTGCATCATGTCATTTGCATCATATTGCATTGCATAGCATTCATGGATGTCACCACTTGCTGGCCGTGACCGTACTGGTACGGCATCGTACGTTGCCCGAGGAGGGTTACGATGCAGCTTCATACCTTGTTGGGTATGGAGGCAATGGACATGCATGTGCATTGCATCTGCACTCTCTCTGAGGTTTACTTTTATTGAAGTTGTGAATATGAGGAGTTTCTTTCATTTGAAGAGGTGGTTTATTTATTGAATATCATGATGTTGTTTACTCCTTTATGCTGTTGTCATTGGGTAAATAATTTGATTATGAATTATTAATTTCTTATGATGTCATATCTTCGACATTTAAATCGATGCTTAATTAACTTGTAGTTTGAATGATATGATCAAGCAGTTTGCTTGCTGAGATTTATTCTCACCCCTTTTATCTTTCTAGGTGCAAGTTTGGATGCTTGCTTGGATGCTTTGCTTGCTTGAAGGGATGGGATTAGCGGCACAACTTCACTATTACACCCATATCTAGTTATAATAATAACACTCTTGCCTTGCTGTAACAAACTTAGTTTATCTTCGTGGTGATCTTTCATGGTTTAATAAAAACATTTAAGTTGGAGCTTTACTTAATTATAGTTTTGTCCTTGATGTTGCTTTCGCGCTTTACTTTGACGTTTGGTTTTTTTTATACCGAGTTTTGTACTTGGGCATGAGGGAAGGGACGTTAGTGACATCTAAGGCTTTTGTGGAGCCTGGGGTGTTACAGTTGGTATCAAAGCAGGCATTAGATTCTTGGAAAAGGCAAGATTAAAAATGACACACTTGCACATGTAGGATGGGTATGGGTTTGTATGTCATACATGCCTTTTAAGATTGAGGTGCTTTTGTTTAACTTCCTTGATTTTTATGTTGTATATCATTACTTTTGTTAATTGTTAGTGAAGTGTAAATTTTATTTGTTTAGCTTATATCTAGTTTAATTGATCTTAGTGTGTCATGTACCGGTTGAAATACGATTTTTATTCATATCAGTTATGCTTACATTTATATACTTGTCTAGTTTTCACCATGATGTTGCTCATAATTGTACCATTAAAATGTTGTAGTTTCTTCTTGAGTGGTGAAGATGGTGAATTGTTCCATTTGTTTTGTTGACAGCAAAAGGTAAGGTTTTGAAACCCATAGAGTAGTTATAGTCTGGTAGTGCAGATGGGTGGAGTGGAGGGCCCCCACAATGCCTTTTTCTGCACTACTAAGTGAGGATTGCCCGAGAGGTAGGTTGCAACCCAACTATCCATATTTGAAGGAAATAGCAGAGTGACGGGTGGATTGGCCCCCATGCCGTGCACTATAGCTATTTTCTCTCCACATATCGGATTAGTGGATCGTTGTGTGAATTGTCCTATATGTGGGTGTTGCGATGATTAAGCCTAAGCCTAGAATGGTTTAGAATTTTTCCCCTTAGAGTATGAGGCAACTTTGTGCCAATCATAGAGGTGTGTTGAGAAGAGTACTTCCAAGGTGGTTTCGTGGGTTAGATGTGGTCATATGCGTTCTACGTAGAATAATCTTGATGTTTAATACATCGTGTCCAAGTGTGAGCTTGTTCTTCAAAATGTTTGGGGTGAAGTGTTTGCTTGAAGACATGATTTTATTGTGTTCTATGTCATTACTACTTTATTATAAGTTGCCTTAAAGTTGATGTTTTTGTTTTGAGAAGGTTTTGGGTTAACTAAATGGAGAAGTGTATCAGCTCTAGAAGTCATATTTGTTGGTTAATGCATGAATAGAAAGTTGGAGTTGGTTGATTTAGGCCTTGCGTTTTGTTTTCGCGAACCTATCATGCTTAATATGATGTTTATATTCTTTGGAGATGTGAAGTTGTCTCGTTTGGTTCCTTAGTTGTGGGTGTTGTTTGATTGAAGTGATCTCGTTCTTTATGTGCGTGCTTATTATATCATTTTCTTGGCTACAATATTTGGCTCTACCAATCCGTGTAGGTGGCTTCAAGTCTTGGCAACACTTTTTAACTTGTGTGGTACTTATCTTTCTAGCTCATACGTGTGTTGTCGTTTGTTAGTGTTGTTGTGGTCCATTTGGTTTGATCTAGAGAATTCGGGGACGAATTCTTTTAAGGAGGGTAGAATGTAACACCCGAAAATATGTGTTGTGTGTTAGAAAGCGTAAAGTGGTAAAATAGTTAATTAGGAGTTTTAATGAGTGCCAAAAATAATTTTTTTATCTGTAGCTTTGATGAATGATCAGAGACCATAGATGCATAGAGCTCATCGAGCACATTCCGTTTGACTACCTATACACGTTGTTTGGATTTTGGATCATAAAACTAGAGCTATCGCAAGGTTTATAAATTTAAAATAAACAGTACATTTTGGTACTGTAGCGTCACGGCTACAGTAAAAGGGCCGGTGCCTTTTCCCCTTCTTACCCAAAAAAACCTAATCCTTTGTTCCCTTGAGGAGCCACTGCCGTTGCCATCTCATATTCACAATAGGAGGAGGAGAACTCAAAAGAGAGAAGAAGAGAGGGAGAGAAACCTAGGGCTTGACCGTCATTCGTCATCGTATTGTTCCTTCTCAAAATCCAGTCAGTCACCTTCTCCTCTCCTTCTTTTCCCCTCGATCCATCCTTCCCCTCGCTGTTTTTGATGGCGGTGCCATACGTGGAGTAGATCAAATCAACACGAGGGGCAACGGTGGGAATCGCCGCAAGAAAGAAGGGGAATGGGAGGTCAATCATTGCGGATCTTCTTGATACTCACTGATTGGGATAAGGTCTCACTTTAGCCTAGTGTTTTGATGTGACATTTATGCTAGGGTTCACGAATTTGATGGATTAGTTGACGGGGTTAGGGTTCTTATCTCGTAATTAAGCCCTACTGTGTTTTCAGAGTCTGCAGTTGTTGGTTATGTGCTGTTTACATCTTCTTTTATGTCATATAAAATTATTGGAAAATTATAATGTGTTAGTATACTTCAGTATATTTGTTTTGGTGTAAAGATCACCTTTGTAGCACTTGTGGTTTAGCAGATATGGTCGTTGTTTGATGATGCATTTGTTCTGTCAAAAATCTGGACATAGTTAGATGCATTCAGTTTTATGTTATCATACGTCCATAATCTCATAAAATGATCTAAATGAAAGTTGTAGGTAATTTCATAAGCTTTCCTTATTGTTGAAGATCACAAGTGTTGGATCAGTAAATCTCCAGTTATGTATGTTTTAGTGGTCTGCTGTTATTCTGTCATCAGAAATGTTCAGTTAGATTCTTGGTTTGTTATGAGTATCTTTCAGTCCTTAAAATCCAAAGCTTATAACATGAAAGTTGTAGAACATTAGTTAATATTTCCATATTGGTAAATCTTATAATTTTTTAATTAGTATATCTACAATTATGAATTTTAGAAGCTTGGTATCCTGTTTTTGTTGTCAGAAAAGTTCAGTTAAGTTCAGAGGTTGTTTATGCTGTCTTGGAGATCTCATGCTAGATTGTTTTATATAAAAGTTGTAGATAATGGTGTTTTACATCTTCTGTATAAGTTTCATAATTTTTAAACATGTAATTTATCTACACCAAAAATGTGAAGCATGGTTGCTGCTGTTGGTGGGTTGTTTGGTCGCTGCTTTGAGGGAAACGATAGCGCAAGCCGTATGATTGCTTTATGTGTTATTTGTATGTGTTTGTATGAATATGTTCTGAGGTAATAATGTTTGAACAGGTGGTGTACCTTTGGATCATTCTTAGCTCATGTTCTTTCATCGTCTTTTAAGGCAAGTAAACGTAGCGGTGGTTTGCTACAGCTTGACATGTTATTTAATCTACCTACACTTTGCCATAACATTAACTAAATCAAGATAATATCTAATAATGAATTCACTTGTGCCTTTATAAAGTAACTTATATATGATCTACATTGTTGAATATTTTATCATTTATCTATCGTCATGAGGTAAGTGCTATGAATTACAATGGTGGATGTATGTGGCATGTGTGGTAAGTATTTCTGCGGTTGCATCATGTCATTTGCATCATATTGCATTGCATAGCATTCGTGGATGTCGCCGCTTGCAGGCCGTGACCGTATCGGTACGGCGTCGTACGTTGCCCGAGGAGGGGTACGATGCAGCTTCATACCTTGTTGGGTATGGAGGCAGTGGACATGCATGTGCATTGCATCTGCAGTCTCTTTGAGGTTTACTTGCATTGAAGTTGTGAATATGAGGAGTTTCTTTCATTTGAAGAGGTGGTTTATTTATTGAATATCATGATGTTGTTTACTCCTTTATGCTGTTGTCATTGGATAAATAATTTGATTATGAATTATTAATTTCTTATGATGTCATATCTTCGACATTTAAATCGATGCTTAATTAACTTGTAGTTTGAATGATATGATCAAGCAGTTTGCTTGCTGAGATTTATTCTCACCCCTTTTATCTTTCCAGGTGCAAGTTTGGATGCTTGCTTGGATGCTTTGCTTGCTTGAAGGGATGGGATTAGCGGCACAACTTCACTATTACACCCATATCTAGTTATAATAATAACACTCTTGCCTTGCTGTAACAAACTTAGTTTATCTTCGTGGTGATCTTTCATGGTTTAATAAAAACATTTAAGTTGGAGCTTTACTTAATTATAGTTTTGTCCTTGATGTTGCTTCCACGCTTTACTTTGACGTTTGGTTTTTTATGCCAAGTTTTGTACTTGGGCATGAGGGAAGAGACGTTAGTGACATCTAAGGCTTTTGTGGAGCCTGGGGTGTTACATAACATATCAACAAGTGAAAGAGAATCAAACCAAATTCTAGAAGTTGTGTGCAGGTTCCTTCACCAATTCATGATGTGCTTCAATGCATTTGTTCATCAATGGGAGTGTTGCACACCCACACTTCTCCAGAATTGTACCTGTCTTTTATTCATAGACAGAAAATGGTGAAAACAAAAAGGGACTCTTCTGGTGAGAAACACCAAAGAGTCAACATTTATTCAACTACAAAATTTAACTAAAACCAAATGAAGACAAAATTTTAAATTTCCAACATTCTATACTAAGGAAAGGTTCCAATTTTATGAGGAAGATTGAATGAGCTTCAACATAAGAATTCTATGAACTCAATCACATTAGGTTCCTCAACCATATTAGTGTGTGGCTCAAAATAGATTTTGAAACATTGGCCATTTACCTTAAAAGTGTTACCTGAATCATCTTGGATGGTGATGGCCCCGTGAGTTGAAGTGTCAACGACCTTGAAAGGTCCATCCCACTTACTTCGTAGTTTACCATGTCCAAAGAGCTTTACTCTTGAATTGAATAATAGAACCTTGTCTCTAGGCTTAAACTCCTTGTGCTTGATTCTCTTATCATGCCATCTCTTTGTTCTCTCTTTGTAAATCATGGAGTTGTGATAAGCCTTTTCTCTTCAGTCTTCAAGCTCAGATAGTTGCATTTAAAAATTCTGGCCAGCTAGGTGGAGATCCGTGTTCCATTTCTTCATTGCCCAATGAGCCCTGAACTCCAATTCAACAGGCAAATGTCATGTTTTCCATAGACAAGTTGATAAAGTGACATGCCAATGGGTGTCTTGTATGCAGTTCAGTATGTGCAAAGTGCATTAGGGAGTTTGTCCTTCCATCCCTTACCCATTTCATCGATGGTCTTTTGCAAAATTCTTGATTTGCTTGTTTGATGTTTCTGCCTGGCCACTAGTCTAGGGATGGTATGGCATTGTGATGTTGTGATGAACTCCATGCTCCGCTAGGTACTTCTAGAAGACTTTATCTATGAAGTGGGATCCTCCATTGCTTACGATCATCCGAGGTGTACCAAAGTGATGAAATATGACTTCATGGAATATTCTTTTGGCATGTTTTGAATTGGAAGTTCAACATGGTATTGCTTCTACCCATTTGGATACATAGTCCACAGCTACCAAGACATACTCACAGTTCTTGGACTTGGGAAACAGTCCCATGAAATCAATCCCCCACACATCAAAGAGTTCTACTTGGAGATTGTTCACGAGAGGCATCGCATCTCACGAGTTGATATTCCCTTGTTTCTAACATCTGTGGCATCTCCTAAGAAACTCCCTTGTATCTTCATACATCGTTGGCCAAAAAAAACCACTTTGCCAAATCTTGGCGTGTGTCCAAAATGCTCCATAATGTCCTCCATATGGTGAGGCATGACATCTCTCCATAATCTTGGTAGTCTCAGCCATAGGGACACATCTTCTCAACAACCCATCAGCACAAACTCAAAATAGGTATCACTCATCCCACAGGTGAAAGCAACTCATGGATCAACATTCTTTTGTTCTTACTAGGTGGAACATAGCCTGCCACTATAAAGTTCATGATGTTTGCATACCATGGATCGGAGTCTGTTATCTTGAGCAGAGTGTCATCCATTAAGTAGTCATTAATGGGTAACTCATGTGTTTCCTTGTACTGAAGCCTAAACAAGTGGTCAGCTACTAATTTTTCTACTCCCTTTTTATCTCAAATTTTTATGTCAAACTCTTGGAGTAGAAGGATCCATCAAATTAGCTAAGGTTTAGCATCTTTCTTAGTGAGGAGGTACTTGAGAACAACATGATCTGTATAAATAATCACCTTTGCCCCGACTAAGTAAGATCTAAACTTGTCTATAGCAAAGAGAACTGCCAACAGCTCTATTTCAGTGGTAGCATAGTTGAGCTATGGTCTAGACAAGGTTTTGCTAGCGTAGGATATGGCATAATGCTTCTTATCCTTGGTTTGACCTAGAACGGCTCCAACCACAAAGTCGCTAGCATCACACATGATCTCAAAAAGGAAGCTTCCAATCAGGTGGTTGAATAATTGGAGCTAAGATGGGTGCCTTTTTAAGGATTTGAAAGGCTTCATGGCACTCGTCATTAAAGATGAAAGGTGCATCCTTAGCTAGGAGACTAGTCAGGGGTCTAGCGATTTAAGAAAAGTCTTTGATAAAGCGCCTATAGAACCCCACATGTCCTAGGAAACTGCGGATTCCTTTCACATTCGTGGGAGGTGGAAGTTGTTCAATAACTTTGATCTTTGCTCTATCCACTTCTATCCCATGTTCGGACACTTTGTGTCCTAGTACAATTCCTCCTGAACCATAAAATGGCATTTCTCCTAGTTTAGAACTAAGTGCTTTTCTTCACACCGTTGTAAGACTTTGTTTAAATTCTCTAAATAATCAGCAAAGGTTTTGCCATAAACAGTAAAATCATCCATGAACACCTCCATGATTTTCTCGATCATGTCAGAAAAAATAGACATCATGCACCATTGGAAAGAAGCTAGAGCATTGCACAACCCGAAAAACATTTGTCGGTATGCATAAGTTCCATATGGGCATGTGAAAGTAGTCTTACTTTGGTCATTTGGGTGGATTGGGATTTCATGATACCTAGAATACCCATCAAGGAAACAAAAGAAGGAATGATTCGTGAGATGTTCTAGCATCTCATCAATGAACGGTAACGGGAAGTGGTCCTTCTTAGTGGCCTTGTTTAGTTCCCAGTAGTCAATGCACATCTGCCACCCAGTGACAGTTCATTAAGGAATGAGTTCATTCTTCTCATTCCTAACAACCGTCATTCTTCCTTTCTTTGGCACAACTTGGACAGGACTAACCCACTCACTATGAGGCACGAGGTAAATAATCCTAGCATGTAGGAGTTTAAGGACCCCTTTCTTAACAACCTCTCGCATAGCATTGTTAAGTCTTCGCTATGGCTCCCTTGAAGGTGTGCAGTCAAGCTCGATAGGGATGCGATGAGGGCAGAGAGTAGGACTGATCCCAACGAGGTCTTGGAGTGGGTAGCATATGGCTGATTTATGTCTTTCTAGAACGGTGATAAGCTTTTGCGTTTCATCTTCGGAGAGCTTGTCACTGATGATCACTGGGGTTTCTCGATTATTATGAAGAAAGACATATTTCAGGCCAAGAGGAAGAGGTTTTAGCTCTATCGAAGGAGGTGATGGCTCTTCATTTTTGTCTAGCTCAATAGGCTCTGCCAACTCTTCCTCTTCTTGAACAAAGTGTTCATCATCAAGGACTGGTTGGGCCATCTCTTCTTGAGACACCATTAAGACCTCCTCAATAGGGTCTTGTTTGGGTTTGGGTTCCACTATTGTGTTAACAGAATGAGCAAGAGGAATGGCAATAGTGGAATTCCCAACCTTGAAGTCTAAATGATGTCTTAGTGGTTTTTCCTATAGCAGTCTCATGATTGATCTTCCAATCAAGAGAGGAATCTCTGAGATGTCAAAGATATGAAAATCTAAACATATCCTAGAGTTGTTAATTGTGACAGGAATAGTCCATAAGACCCCATGGCTTTCAAGAATAAATACTAATGGGCTTTGTAAAAGTTTTCAAGATGAGGTTAAGGATGCGTTAGGGTAAAGAGTTTTAGCTAATGTCTTTGAAATAAAGTTTATCCTAACGGATGGGTTGTAGTGGATTCTCCTAGCGGATCCCCTAACTTGGCATAAAAGGATGGTTGAAGGGGAGATGATTCGAGCTACCTCAGGAGACAACTCTGCTTCCCTTAGCCGTTCATAACTCACGACTGACGAGAGGCTTTTGATGTGTTATATGTGGACTGATTCTTCATGCAGGCCAGATGAACTGGTCTTTGCTAGAGGTCTCGCTTCGACAGGAAAATTTGAGGTATTTCCCCTCACTAACGGTTTTATGAGAGAATGATCCTCCTGAAGATACATCAAGGAAAAGGGTAGCTTCTTTGCTAAGGCCATAATGGAAGTGTTGTAGAAGAACATGATTAGGCATAGACAAATCTGGGCCAGACATGATTAAACTTGAAAATCTTGCCTAGGCTGCTCCAAAAGTTTCCTTCTCTTTTTGTTAAAAAGTAAGAATTTCAAGACAAAGAGTGATGATCCTAGAGATAGGAAAGAAAGCAAGAAAAAATTGGTCTCGAAGTTCATCCTAGTCTCCATTTACACTTTTGACAAAATGAGCATACCATTGTTTGTTCCTCTCCAAAAGGGAGAACAGAAACAATTTCCACTTCAAGGTCTCATGTGTCATGCTTGGAACATTCAGGCACAAACACCTAAGGTTTCTCTAGCTGATCTAAGAATCAAAGTTACTTCAAGGTTTACTTACTTTGGGACTTCAAAACACTAGCCACAGAGAGGGATGAGAATGGGGCTAGCAAGTTTTAACTACGGTCCTACAAACACCAACCCGAACGAGGTGGACTACGTCGACCGTCAGGGCTGTCACCATCTAGGGCTACCACAACTATACGTAGTGCTGAGTGCAATTGCAGGTAATCACAAGACTAAGCACCAGGCCTATTCTATTGATTACTACTCTAGTTTTGCAAAGACTAGAGCACTTGATGCAAGCAAGAAACCAATAAATAACATAAAGTAAATACTAAAATTAAGTAAATAAAGAACCTAGGATTAATAATTGAAGCACCTAGAGATTACTCAAAGATGAGTCAGATTTGTAGAAATATAAATTCGAGGAAGATCCGACAGATTTGGCTCGTCCATAGCTCTCTCTTCTTCTCTCTCCCTATTTTCTAGTTTACAACTATATGGGAATCTTCTAGAGGGATACTACTACAAGGTGTATCAAATTATGAAGCTCTGGGGCATAGGGCATGTAACAGAACCGACCAAATTATAAGAGCACAAGTACAAAAATAAGCACCGAAGCGCTCAAATTTTCGAACTTGAGCCCATATAATCCCGGTAGTCAATCGAAACCACGAAGGATTTCAAACCAACTTGCTTACAACCAAGATCGCATCATTCAACATACAACATCATACGTTACATTTCGCAAGTAGTCCCGAAATAAGTTTACACACACGGAGTCGCAAATTATTACAAACCAAGTTTATAAAAGTAGTGGAAGCAAACACACACCAGTTGTTTAACTACTGCCAGTCTTGTTGATCAACAACCCGCAAAAGCATCAGGAAAGTACATAAAAGATGATCACGCCCAAGTGATCTAGTCTTCGTCACCCGCAGGGTGGAGACAATTTTTGCAGAAGCCTTGGTAGAGCATATCATCTGCAATAGGAGGGAATAAACCCTGAGTACTGGAATGTACTCAGCTAGACTTACCCGTCGAAAACCAGAAATAAGATGACACCAAGGATTATGCAAGGCTTACACAAGAGGCTAGCTGACATCACATTTTGCGTAAAAGGCATAAGTAATTGAAACTCTTATAACCTGTACTTGCAGTTATTTTTAGCATTTACCTGTCATCTACCTTAGCACCTGTACTAAACATTCACTTGATTATAATCAAACAATTATCATCATTATATCCAGAGCAGGTATGAATTGTGGTAACATTGTATCATTCCCTTAACCACCAGTTCATTTAATGAGATCTACGTTGTCGCTGCTCAAGTCAAGTGCTCACTAACCAGGAGCGACGGCGATTCGAATCAAATTCCTATCCAGCTGGAGGGGTATTTCTAACACTCACCGCGCAGGCCCCTGCCAGGGTCGCACAAGCCACCTTTTCATATGATTCAGGAATCGCGGGCCCGAATGATGTCGCGACCCCAAGGGCGACACTCTGCCAGGTGATAGGGACTCTAACCCCCCCTTGGTCTCACGCCAATGTCCCCAAGCACATCGTTTCTCTCCTCCAAGAAGCAACCTACCATTCGATTCCCGGCCTGAACCACATTACTCGGCTTCGCGGTTGGAACGGCTTATCCGGCCAACTAAGTGTTAGACTGCGTTCTACATGACTCAAGGACGTACAGCGAATCGGTCCTTAAACGACTCAGACGGGCATAGCTCCACACCCAAGACGTGAAGTGTCTTGCGGCTATACTATCAAATTCCCGCCCGGTCTCAATTTCATTTTAAAGGATGGTTCCATCCACGATAGCCATAGAGCCACTCGTGACTCCTTCCTACATCTCGCGGATGACCGGAAATCACCCGACTTCTACCGTACTAAGCAGGGCTAAGCATTGACACGTGCCTAAACCTAATATAGGATTAAGTACGATATCTGGACAAGGACTGGTATAATGCAACAAGTGTTTTCATATAACTCCTACAACTTAATGCAGTAAACAGTTAAAAGTACTCAAGATCCCTTTATAAAACAGTAGGTTCAGCATGCACCGGGGCTTGCCTTTCAGAAAGGTCGAGGGCCGGTGGTCAGGACACTCAGGCAGGTCTTCTGCGGGAACTTCTCCGCCGGTTGGTTCCTCTAGCTGCTCCGGCTGGTCCTGGACTTCCTCCGGAATCACAGGCTCGAATTCGAGGAGAGTTACCCCCTTCGGAACACCTATTGCATGAGTGCACAATAAATATTATGGATGCATAATGGGTGCAATATGCTCGGAATGAAATGCATTTCAGAAATAAAATACTCTATTCAAGTCACTTCATCAATACGTGCAAATCTCTTCTCCGGTGGAGAAGTACTTACCTAATCTACCCAACCTAAGATATAGATGTTCTTCTTCGGTTAAGGCCATAGCACCTAACAATTACAAGAGTAGCATTACTTAGGTTACCACATCCATCCCAAAATACAACAGTAAGACATTCTGGACAGCAGCCCAAAGATTCTAACATAACTGGAGATTCCCAACTCCAAAAGATATGATCTAAGACAATCTGGAAAGCTTATGAAATGCACCACAAAATATTTTCAGACCACAACACTTAATTCCAAAGTTTACCTAGTCGAAATTCCAAAGTTCCAGAATCTGTTCTCTCTAAACAGAGAGTAGCCAATTCTGGACTGTCACTTTAAACAGCAATAACTCCCAAACTACTAAGCCAAATGCTCCCAAATTTTGACACAAGCTAATTTATCAAGTTTACTCCAACTTTGGTATTTACAAGTTTTCCAGCAACCACCTTTATCAAAGGTCAAACCTAGAAATACTACCAGCTGTCCAGAAAACCTAGAATTGCAAAGATTAAATATTTATTGATGTGGCAAACATCCCATAAGACCAAACTAATATTACCAAAAGTTCACATAGGTCACAAAAACACCAGAAATTAAGGTTGGCCCACCTAAAATATTTATTTAAACTCATTTCTTAATTTACTTAAGTAGTTAAGTGGAATTTTAAACATATATGTAAACTGCTCCTAAAATTCTACAAAAATTACAGGAGACTCTATGAACCAAAAAGAGACCACTGTAAAAATTTAAACTAAAATTATTTACAGAAACCCCCAAACAAAATTCACAAGCCAAAAAGGCTGATTTTTGTACAAATAACAAAGCATAGTAAAAAGTGTCAAACAACAGATTTCCTAATTTTTTTAGACACTCTAGGGTACCAAGACATTCTCCAAAAAGTTATAAGAACATTGCACATGTAGAAAAATTACAAAAATTCATTTAAGTATTTCCTAAAGTAACAAGATAGCATTATAACTTGAAAAGTACTTAAGCACTAATGCCCAAATTTTTACCAGAGCTAGAGCAAGTATAAATTAGCCTACCCTCCAAATTTCATAATTTTTGGAACACTGAAACTCAAGATATGATTTAAACAAGTTTGCATGCAATCTAAAACACATTTCAAAACTCTAATTAATTATTCCAGAAATTAAACATCACATAACCATTTGATATTTTTCCTAGAAACTACACTTTATTTGGAGCCCAATAAAATTTGGATCACCATTTTTGGATTTACCAAACCCTAGATATGAAATTCACAAACATTATTCAAATCTGTAAAATAATATAGAAACTGAAATTTCAAATAAAACAAAAAGGAACCACTGGGCCGGCCGACCCGACAGCGTGGGCCAGCTCGAGTGGCGCGGCCCGCGACGCACGCGCGCCTGCTCGGCCATCCCGCCCGCGCGCGCGCTCTGACGAGCGGGCCCTACTTGTCAGCGAGACGAAGGCGGGGGAGGGAAAACGGTCGACGGCAAACTCGCCGCCGGCGGCAGCTCCGGCGAGACCAAGGGCACAGACACGTTCGCCTCTTCCAAGCGAACCTAGGGGTGCTACTAATTGGAGCAATTGCTGCGACTATGGGGGATGGCGGTGAGCATGGCGGCTCACGGCCGTGGTTTGGACGGCTCCGGCGACTAGACGGCGGCGCGACCCAAACGGTCGGTCCCATGAGCACCAGTGGCTCAAGGCGGACTCACAAGGCCAGAGAAAGAAAGCTGTGGGGTCCTAGAGGAGCACAGCCATGACGACGGTGGCGCTCCGGCGAGAAACGCCCGAGGCGGATGGTGGCGGAGATGGCAATACGGCCGTACCTTCACACGATTGGCTCAGGTAACGATGGAGGAGGTAGAGGGGACTCTGGCGGAGCGGTGGACGGGGTTTGGGTGGCTGTGGCGTAACGGCGAGCTCGCGCGCCCACGGGAAAGGTGCGGTGGCAATGGCGCCTCCGTTTTGCGCCTCGGTGAGCATGGCAAAAGCGAGAGATGAATGGGGATGGCGAGCGCGAGTGAGTGTGAGACGTGGTGTCGGCTCAGTCTTCACCTCTGCGCCTGGACTCATGACGTGGAGACGCTGGCAGAGCGCGGGCGCCACGCGGCAGCGCCGTTCTGCCCGGTCGCCACGACACCGCCCCCGTCTGAACTCTGAACCCGACGGCTTCGGTGTCCATCAACCGACTGACGGCCAAAGTTCAACCGATCACCGTTCCCAATCTAGCCAGAGTTAAAGATAAGTGTTAACAGCAACTTTGTAGAGCTATGTGAGGGCAACAAAATTGTCAATTGGAGTTTAGACTGGTTCGGCCTGGATTTGAAACTACAGAGCTCCAAAGTAGTGTACTTGGAAACTGAAATCTAGTTTCAGTCACTAGGCCGACTGAAACCCGATTTTCTAGACACTATATCTCCTAAATCATTTAGAACTAGGTGATGGTCATGTTGACAATGTTGTAGAGCTATGTGTGGACAACAACTTTGTCAATTGGCTCAAGGACTGGTTTGGCCTAGTTTGTGAGTAACAAGTTGCCAAAGTGAGGTACAGTGAAACGGTTTTCAGCTTCACACTTAGCCAAAATTTGCTAAGTCCCAAAACAGCCTCTAATACTGACTTGTGGGCCATTTTTGAGCATGTTCTGGTTATTTTCATGAGATGGACATATTAGAACTTTTGTTCCTTATGAAATTCTCTACAACTTTGCTTAAGGTTTCTCCTCCATGCAAGATCTCTAAACTGGACTTTTTAAATAGTCAAACTAGAGCATCCTAGGGCTAGATGGTGGTCAACTACACCTTGGAGGGCATTTTGGTGATTTTGGTCAACATGAACCTTGCTCCATGAGTGACCCTAAGTATAACTAAGGTGCTGTGAGATGTAATTAGCTACTCTACCCTTTAGTTGCACCAACTCCATAGTGTCACATGATGTAAGTCAAACAAAACTTTACAAACAAATCACATTTGTTGCAACCACATGAATTAACATGAAATGATGCATGCTTATGCTCATGCAATGCAATGCAATTATGGAGCTAAACACCTAAGGTGTTACAGCCCTCCTCCCTTATAAAAATCTCGTCCTGAGATTTGGAAAGCGTACCATTTTTCATAGAATTCCTTATAGCCATCCCGCAAATAGTCTTCCCGTTCCCATGTAGCGTCACTTTCACTACCCTGATTACTCCACATTACTTTATACCACTTAACCACTTTGCTTCTAGTCACTCGTTCCTGAGTATCGATCACTCGGACTGGCTTTTCTTCGTAAGTTAAATCAGACTCAAGCCTGATATCTCCTAACGGGACTCTTTCCTCAGGAACTCGAAGACACTTTTTGAGCTGGGATACATGGAAGACGTTGAATATGGCACTCATTTCAGGAGGTAACTGGATTTTGTACGCAACAGCACCACTCTTGCCTATGATCTGGAAAGGACCCACGTACTCGGCGCAAGTTTCCGCTTAACACCAAAACGTTGGACACTCTTCATTGGAGAAACTTTCAGATACACGAAGTCTCCAACTTCAAACTCGAGTGGTTTTCTACGACGATCAGCATAACTTTTCTGTCTAGCTTGGGCTACAGCCATATGTTTTTGGATGGTACGGACTTGTTCCTCAGCTTCCTCAACAAAAGCAATACCATAAAATCTTCTCTCACCAAATTCTATCCAATTTAGTGGGGTTCTACACCTACGACCGTACAAAGCTTCGAATGGGGCCATCTTAATACTCTCTTGGTAACTATTATTGTACGAGAATTCGGCTAGAGGTAACCATTTTTCCCAAGAACCCTTGGATGATATTACACATGCCCGCAACAGATCTTCTAAGATTTGGTTAACCCGTTCTGTCTGACCTGACGTATGGGGGTGATAAGCAGAGCTTCTCACTAACTTGGTTCCCAGAAGGTGATGCAAGTGCTCCCAAAAACGAGCAGTGAACTGGGGACCATGGTCAGATATGATAGTACAAGGTATCCCATGGAGCCGGACTATCTGATTGAAGTACAACTCAGCATAGTCAGTAGGACGATAGTCCACTCTCACAGGAATGAAGTGAGCTGACTTGGTTAGGCGGTCCACAATTACCCAGATGGAGTTATGATTTTTGACAGTAGGAGGAAGTCCGACAATGAAATCCATACTTATCTCTTCCCATTTCCAACCTGGGATAGAAAGTGGTTGAAGCAACCCAGCTTTCATATGCACAACTTTAACTCTACAGCAGGTGTCACACCTAGCCACATATGCAGCTATCTCCTTCCGCATCTTGGTCCACCAATAGTATGGCTTCAAATCATAATACATCTTATTGTTGCCTAGATGGATGGACAACTTGGAGGAGTGTGCTTCAGACATGATATCATTTCTAAGCTCTCGGTCCTTAAACACAACTAACCTATCCTTGAACCATAGTACACCCTCTTCATCTACCCTGAACTGCGTAGTTTCTTGCTCTTTCATCTTACGCTTGATGTGGAATATACCAGTGTCAGTCTTTTGGAGCTCAATAATTCTGCTTTTGATAGTACAACTGACAGTGATGTTGTACAAGACTACTGGATGTAGAAGGTGAGATCGATGAAAATCAGTTTCAACTAGGGAATGGCAATGAGACTTACGGCTTAAAGCATCCGCAACCACATTTGCCTTGCCAGGATGATAGTGCACTTGAAGGTTATAATCCTTAATCAACTCGAGCCATCTTCTTTAACGCATATTTAACTCGGGTTGGGTGAAGATGTATTTGAGGCTTTTGTGGTCTGTGTAGATATTGCAAACATTGCCCAACAGATAATGCCGCCACACTTTCAAAGCATGAACGACTGCGGCGAGTTCTAAGTCATGCATTGGATAATTCGCCTCATGTTTCCAAAGTTGTTGAGAGGTATATGCAATTACTCGGCCTTCCTGCATCAGAACGCCTCCCAAACCTATGCCTGAGGCATTACAATAAACATCAAATGGTTTCTCGATATCCGGTTGTGCCAAAACCGGAGCTGAGGTTAGGAGGGTTCGCAGTTGGTGAAAAGCCGCATCACACTCAGGAGTCCAGACAAACCTGGTGTCTTTTTGTAGCAACCGAGTCATTGGCTTGGCTATTTTGGAGAAATCCGGGATGAAGCGACGATAATAGCCAGCCAAACCAAGAAAACTCCGGACCTCGTGAACCGAGATAGGAGCCTTCCAGTTCAGTACTTCTTATACCTTGGCGGGGTCCACCATAATTCCTCCATCGGACAACACATGCCCAAGGAAAGGTACTTCTCGAAGCCAGAATTTGCACTTACTGAACTTTGCATATAGTTGATGTTCACGCAGTCTTGTGAGGACTATACGCAAATGTTCAGCGTGATCTTCCTCATTTACCGAATATATCAGGATATCATCAATAAATACCACCACAAACTTGTCCAATTCGGGCATAAACACCGAATTCATCAAGTACATAAAGTGTGCGGGGGCGTTGGTCAAGCCGAAAGACATAACAAGATACTCATAAAGATCGTATCTGGTAGAAAAAGCTGTCTTGGGAACATCTTCCGGGCGGATTTTAATTTGATGGTAGCCAGATCTTAGATCGATCTTGGAGAAAACTTTAGCTTTAGACAACTGATCGAACAAGATGTCGATGCGCGGTAGAGGGTACTTATTTTTGACAGTGACTGCATTGAGAGGTCTATAATCTACGCACATTCGCAATGACTGATCCTTCTTCTTTACAAAGATAGCAGGACATCCCCATGGTGACGAACTCGGACGAATTAACCCCTTCTTCAAAAGTTCGTTCAATTGCACCTTAAGTTCAGCTAACTCATTCGGAGGCATCCTATAAGGTCTCCTAGAGATGGGAGCCATGCCAGGCAACAACTCAATTTTAAATTCCACATCCCGATCCGGAGGGAGCCCCGGCAAATCATCGGGAAAAACGTCCGGAAACTCATTTACTATGGGAATTTCAGCCAACGCCTTTGCTTGCACAGCATAAACTTCCCCAGACAAATCAACTTTTCTGGGAAGTTGTACCAGAAAACCCTTTTGATCTGTAGGATTTCTGAGCATAACTACCCGAGTGGATGTATCAATGAGTACCCCATTCTGACTCATCCAATTCATGCCCAAGATAACATCTATGCCTAAGCCCGACAAAACCACTAAGGCAAGCGAGTACTTTCGCCCTTCTATCTCAAGCTCAAGATTCCCCACTACTTTATTTGTGGAAATATTCCCACTTGCTGCGCTAATACAATAACCCCCACCTTCAACAGTATGCAATTTGTGTGCAAACTCTGATGCAAACTTAGGACTGATAAAGGAATGCGAAGCACCTGAATCAAAAAGTACCACTGCAGGGTGTTGGTCAACTAGGAACTTACCAGCAGTGACAACCTCACCAGATGGGATTTCCTCAATACTGTTATAATGAGCGTGCCCTTGACGGCCACCTTGGTTGACATTCTTCTTAGGGTAAGGGCAGTTCCTGGACCAATGGCCTGGCTTGTTGCAATTCCAGCAAGGCATGTTGCTAGGAGGGACACTGGAGCTGCCTTGGCCCAAATTACCCTTTGGCAGAGCCACTGTATATGCCTTGTGAAACCCAGTCTTCACTGGCGCCTTCTTTTGCGGAGGACGGAACTTAGCACTTGTGGCAGGAGGTCGAGGAGGAGCCCTCGGGGCAGCTGGAGCTCGAGACTGTGAAGCACCTGCCTCAAGTGCCCTCTTGCGGCTCTTAGAAGCAGCATAGATAGAATTATTGTTCTCTTGAGTCAGAGCATCACTGATAAATTCATTGAAAGTAGTGCAGTTGCTAGTGCCCATAGTCTTCATCAGCTTTGGGCCGAGGCCTCTTTTAAAGCTAGCAATTTTCCTGGAATCGGTATCGACAAACTCTGTGGCATACCTTGCCAGGTTGTTGAAGGATTGCAGATATTCAGTCAAACTTTTATTGCCCTGCGACAGCCTCATAAATTCTGTGTGCTTGATAGCCATAAGACCTGGTGGAATATAGTTCCCACGGAATGCGGCCTTGAACTGGTCCCAAGCAATCGGGACATTTGCAGGCAGTGTGGAACGATAGTGGCTCCACCAAATACCCGCTGGACCATGTAGTTGGTGAGAAGCATATTCAGTTTTCAGCTCATCGGTCAAGCGAAGCAGACGAAACTTTTGTTCAATAGTGTTCAACCACTCATCGGCTTGCAGTGGTTCCTCCGCCTCCTTAAAGAGCGGGGGCTTAGTATCAAGAAAGTCCTTGAAATCACTGTACTGATTGGGTTCTGGGCCCTGGCGGCCATGACGAGCCTCCCGGTTGGCCAGCTGGCGCATAGCATCTGCCAGCATGCGCTGCCCTTCGACCACTGTCTGCATCAGCTCAGCCGGGGTAGGTGGTGGCGGAGGGGGTGGCTGTTCCTCATCCTCATTGCCACGACCCCGACGGAGATTGTACGACATCTGCAAAATGCATAGCCAATGAGCACTGACGATGTGGGAAATTTGTAGATGAATTATTGTAAATATGTCAAACTGACTTCATGAAATAGACTTCTCAAAATACTCATGGCACAATAATTCATCACAACCGCACAATCCATTCAAGCGGATCAATTGGCGCAATCATGCGAGGGGATTCAACAAGATGTACTTGATAAAGGTTCACTCACAAGGAGCACAGCAGTTACTGAACCGTTTACGTTAATATCTACGTGATTTTTGACCTTTCGCCCGGTACTTGGATTCGATCTCAACATTTTTAGTTGTCTAAGAAATGCTACTTTAAACTGACCTCAAAGAGACTTCTCAACGGTAGAGTTCCATGGTGGATCATGACTAGCCACCTCGATACCAGCGCGTGCCAAGCAGCACAACCTTATGTCGCGCGCCATAGGAGGCCCTCGGTTTCGTCGCGACACCGAAGAGTGCTAATCGTGACACCATCATCGAACGCAACACAATAAGACATCCACTTGCGATCGAAATTAACAGGTTCCAATAAACATCTAGGAAACATAGGGTTCGACCTTACATCCCAAAAGTCAAGTTATTATAAAGCTTTACTCCAACACAGGGAGGGCACAAAAGTCGATTCTAACATCATAGCTACGCGATGACTACTCTAAGCATCGTCCTCGGAGTCGGTGTCAAGGATCTCCCCGCCATCCTCATCGCTAACAGGCTCTAACTCCTCGTCTTCTTCTTCTTCTGGCTCTTCTCCTGGTGCTTCTTCTGGTATGGCATCTTGGGGCCCATTGACCTCCACTTCATCATCATTTTCAGCCATGAAGATTCCCGAACCCATGTCCTCATCTGCGTTGATATTTCTAGGCAGCAGAGGATTTAGCTGGTTGTTCAAGCGGTGCATTTCTTCATGAAGATTATCATTGTATTCTTCAGCATTCTCCAACTGCTGTTCGAGCTCAAACTGACGAGCTCTCAGAACGTTCTCCTCGTGCCAGGCTTCATCCCTCTGATTCATGACACGGACCAGCATGCGTTGACAGTTGCGGTTTGCTACTGTCAATCTCTGGACTGCAAGGGTTTCCTGGTCACGATCACGGATCACTTGCTCCAGTTGCTGACGCGCTGCATTCCGGGCAGCAGTCACTTCGGCCAACTCAGCCCTCAGCCTTTCCACCTCAGTGGGCTCAGGGCGAGGCTCACGTGGAGCGAGCTGGTGATGAGGTGCCCTGCCTCCAGTGGACTTGCGAGCGGTCCTCTTGGTACGTGCCATCTGTAGCAACAAGATACGACTGAAAGTGAGGATCATTTAGGGGATACGAAATTTAATTTAGTCGGGACTATTGAAATTTTTAAGGAGGGAGTAAATGATATGTATGATATAATTAAACATGATGCATGCACGTTCCGTACGCCCTCTCATCCTAGTAGAATCATAAATTTCTAACGCTAGGCGGTGGCATACATACGTTCTCTCATATAAGTGAAACTATCGGTCTACTCGTTACGCTGTTAGTGTACCTGCAGAAAATCTCATTTCAGCCCAACAGTTTCCCAATAAGCACACAAGAAAGCAGTAATTTAAATACTTTCCATATACACATCCCCTGATGTATATACTTCAGTATCAAAGCTACCCGATATAAAGGTTCCCACAATTAAGTGCTTACGTAATTACATGGTTTAAACATGTAAGTATGCAAGTCACCAAAACTACTCTCCCCTAGATCGCCGGTTGGACGATCATGCTCTCACAACTCACACTTACCAGAGCATCGAGGCAATTGATCCATACATTACCACCCAAGTGGATGGCATCCATACAATATCACGCCGTATGGACGACGAAACAAAAACAAACAAGGCCCCCAAGTTAGTCTTTATAATAAGCCACCTAAGAGTCCTTATTTGGGCTAAGGGATGTGATCACTGGCATACCTATGAAAATAATTTTTAATGTTTTAACCCTTTTCATAATCAAATACTTTTGTTTTTAAATACTCGTACGATGTGTTTAATGTTGAATTATGCGCCGGTACCAGCTGTAACAGAACCGACCAAATTATAAGAGCACAAGTACAAAACACAAGCACCGAAGCGCTCAAATTTTCGAACTTGAGCCCATATAGTCCCGGTAGTCAATCAAAACCACGAAGGATTTCAAATCAACTTGCTTACAACCAAGATCGCATCATTCAACATACAACATCATACGTTACATTTCGCAAGTAGTCCCGAAATAAGTTTACACACACGGAGTCGCAAATTATTACAAACCAAGTTTATAAAAGTAGCGGAAGCAAACACACACCAGTTGTTTAACTACTGCCAGTCTTGTTGATCAACAACCCGCAAAAGGATCAAGAAAGTACATAAAAGATGATCACGCCCAAGTGATCTAGTCTTCGTCACCCGCAGGGTGGAGACAATTTTTGCAGAAGCCTTGGTAGAGCATATCATCTGCAACAGGAGGGAATAAACCCTGAGTACTGGAATGTACTCAGCTAGACTTACCCGTCGAAAACCAGAAATAAGATGACACCAAGGATTATGCAAGGCTTACACAAGAGGCTAGCTGACATCACATTTTGCGTAAAAGGCATAAGTAATTGAAACTCTTATAACCTGTACTAGCAGTTATTTTTAGCATTTACCTGTCATCTACCTTAGCACCTGTACTAAACATTCACTTGATTATAATCAAACAATTATCATCATTATATCCAGAGCAGGTATGAATTGTGGCAACATTGTATCATTCCCTTAACCACCAGTTCATTTAATGAGATCTACGTTACCGCTGCTCAAGTCAAGTGCTCACTAACCGGGAGCGATGGCGATTCGAATCGAATTCCTATCCAGCTGGAGGGGTATTTCTAACACTCACTGCGCAGGCCCCTACCAGGGTCGCACAAGCCACCTTTTCAAATGATTCAGGAATCGCGGGCCCGAATGATGTCGCGACCCCAAGGGCGACACTCTGCCAGGTGATAGGGACTCTAACCCCCCCTTGGTCTCACGCCAATGTCCCCAAGCACATCCTTTCTCTCCTCCAAGAAGCAACCAACCATTCGATTCCCGGCCTGAACCACATTACTCGGCTTCGCGGTCGGAACGGCTTATCCGGCCAACTAAGTGTTAGACTGCGTTCAACATGACTCAAGGACGTACAGCGAATCGGTCCTTAAACGACTCAGACGGGCATAGCTCCACACCCAAGACGTGAAGTGTCTTGCGGCTGTACTATCGAATTCCCGCCCGGTCTCAATTTCATTTTGAAGCATGGTTCCATCCACGATAGCCATAGAGCCACTCGTGACTCCTTCCTACATCTCGCGGATGACCGGAAATCACCCGACTTCTACCGTACTAAGCAGGGCTAAGCATTGACACGTGCCTAAACCTAATATAGGATTAAGTACGATATCTGGACAAGGACAGGTATAATGCAACAAGTGTTTTCATATAACTCCTACAACTTAATGTAGTAAACAGTTAAAAGTACTCAAGATCCCTTTATAAAACAGTAGGTTCAGCATGCACCGGGGCTTGCCTTTCAGAAAGGTCGAGGGCCGGTGGTCAGGACACTCAGGCAGGTCTTCTGCGGGAACTTCTCCGCCGGTTGGTTCCTCTAGCTGCTCCGGCTGGTCCTGGACTTCCTCTGGAATCACAGGCTCGAATTCGAGGAGAGTTACCCCCTCTGGAACACCTATTGCATGAGTGCACAATAAATATTATGGATGCATAATGGGTGCAATATGCTCGGAATGAAATGCATTTCAGAAATAAAATACTCTATTCAAGTCACTTCATCAATACGTGCAAATCTCTTCTCCGGTGGAGAAGTACTTACCTAATCTACCCAACCTAAGATATAGATGTTCTTCTTCGGTTAAGGCCCTAGCACCTAACAATTACAAGAGTAGCATTACTTAGGTTACCACATCCAACCCAAAATACAACAGTAAGACATTCTGGACAGCAGCCCAAAGATTCTAACATAACTGGAGATTTCCAACTCCAAAAGATATGATCTAAGACAATCTGGAAAGCTTATGAAATGCACCACAAAATATTTTCAGACCACAACACTTAATTCCAAAGTTTACCTAGTCGAAATTCCAAAGTTTCAGAATCTGTTCTCTCTAAACAGAGAGTAGCCAATTCTGGACTGTCACTTTAAACAGCAATAACTCCCAAACTACTAAGCCAAATGCTCCCAAATTCTGACACAAGCTAATTTATCAAGTTTACTCCAACTTTGGTATTTACAAGTTTTCCAGCAACCACCTTTATCAAAGGTCAAACCTAGAAATACTACCAGCTGTCCAGAAAACCTAGAATTGCAAAGATTAAATATTTATTGATGTGGCAAACATCCCATAAGACCAAACTAATATTACCAAAAGTTCACATAGGTCACAAAAACACCAGAAATTAAGGTTGGCCCACCTAAAATATTTATTTAAACTCATTTCTTAATTTACTTAAGTAGTTAAGTGGAATTTTAAATATATATGTAAACTGCTCCTAAAATTCTACAAAAATTACAGGAGACTCTATGAACCAAAAAGAGACCACTGTAAAATTTGAACTAAAATTATTTACAGAAACTCCCCAAACAAAATTCACAAGCCAAAAAGGCTGATTTTTGTACAAATAACAAAGCAAAAAGTGTCAAACAACAGATTTCCTAATTTTTTTAGACACTCTAGGGTACCAAGACATTCTCCAAAAAGTTATAAGAACATTGCACATGTAGAAAAATTACAAAAATTCATTTAAGTATTTCCTAAAGTAACAAGATAGCATTATAACTTGAAAAGTACTTAAGCACTACTGCCCAAATTTTTACCAGAGCTAGAGCAAGTATAAATTAGCCTACCCTCCAAATTTCATAATTTTTGGAACACTGAAACTCAAGATATGATTTAAACAAGTTTGCATGCAATCTAAAACACATTTCAAAACTCTAATTAATTATTCCAGAAATTAAACATCACATAAGCATTTGATATTTTTTCCTAGAAACTACACTTTATTTGGAGCCCAATAAAATTTGGATCACCATTTTTGGATCTACCAAACCCTAGATATGAAATTCACAAACATTATTCAAATCTGTAAAATAATATAGAAACTGAAATTTCAAATAAAACAAAAAGGAACCACTGGGCCGACCGACCCGACAGCGCGGCCCAGCTCGAGTGGCGCGGCCCGCTTCCGCGCGCGGCCCGCGATGCACGCGCGCCTGCTCGGCCATCCCGCCCGCGCGCGCGCTCTAACGAGCGTGCCCTACTTGTCAGCGAGACGAAGGCGGGGGAGGGAAAACGGTCGACGACAAACTCGCCGCCGGCGGCAGCTCCGGCGAGACCAAGGGCACAGACACGTTTGCCTCTTCCAAGCGAACCTAGGGGTGCTACTAATTGGAGCAATTGCTGCGACTATGGGGGATGGCGGCGAGCATGGTGGCTCACGGCCGCGGTTTGGCCGGCTCCGGCGACTAGACGGCGGCGCGACCCAAACGGTCGGTCCCATGAGCACCAGTGGCTCAAGGCGGACTCACAAGGCCAAAGAAAGAAAGCTGTGGGGTCCTAGAGGAGCACGGCCACGATGACGGTGGCGCTCCGGCGAGAAACGCCCGAGGCGGACGATGGCGGAGATGGCAATACGGCCGTACCTTCACACGATTGGCTCAGGTAAAGGATGGAGGAGGTAGAGGGGACTCTGGCGGAGCGGTGGACGGGGTTTGGGTGGCTGTGGCGTGACGGCAAGCTCGCGCGCCCACGGGAAAGGTGCGGCGGCAATGGCGCCTCCGTTTTGCGCCTCGGTGAGCACGGCAAAAGCGAGAGATGAATGGGGATGGCGAGCGCGAGTGAGTGTGAGACGTGGTGTCGGCTCGGTCTTCACCTCTGTGCCTGGACTCGCGACGTGGAGACGCTGGCAGAGCGCGGGCGCCACGTGGCAGCGCCGTTCAGCCCGGTCGCCACGACACCGCCCCCGTCTGAACTCTGAACCCGACGGCTTCGGTGTCCATCAACCGACTGACGGCCAAAGTTCAACCGATCACCGTTCCCAATCTAGCCAGAGTTAAAGATAAGTGTTAACAGCAACTTTGTAGAGCTATGTGAGGGCAACAAAATTGTCAATTGGAGTTTAGACTGGTTCGGCCTGGATTTGAAACTACAGAGCTCCAAAGTAGTGTACTTGGAAACTGAAACCTAGTTTCAGTCACTAGGCCGACTAAAACCCGATTTTCTAGACACTATCTCCTAAATCATTTAGAACTAGGTGATGGTCATGTTGACAATGTTGTAGAGCTATGTGTGGACAACAACTTTGTCAATTGGCTCAAGGACTGGTTTGGCCTAGTTTGTGAGTAACAAGTTGCCAAAGTGAGGTACAGTGAAACGGTTTTCAGCTTCACACTTAGCCAAAATTTGCTAAATCCCAAAACAGCCTCTAATACTGACTTGTGGGCCATTTTTGAGCATGTTCTGGTCATTTTCATGAGATGGCCATATTAGAACTTTTGTTCCTTATGAAATTCTCTACAACTTTTCTTAAGATTGATCCTCCATGCAAGATCTCTAAACTAGACTTTTTAAATGGTCAAACTAGAGCATCCTAGGGCTAGATGGTGGTCAACTACACCTTGGAGGGCATTTTGGTGATTTTGGTCAACATGAACCTTGCTCCATGAGTGACCCTAAGTATAACTAAGGTGCTGTGAGATGTAATTAGCTACTCTACCCTTTAGTTGCACCAACTCCACAGTGTCACATGATGTAAGTCAAACAAAACTTTACAAACAAATCACATTTGTTGCAACCACATGAATTAACATGAAATGATACATGCTTATGCTCATGCAATGCAATGCAATTATGGAGCTAAACACCTGAGGTGTTACAGGGCATGTAGAGGTGTGCCTCCTAGATGGGATAGGGGCATCCTTATATAGGTCGAGGTGGAGTAGCGGCCAAGGAACACCACGTCATCAATCCGCGTCTCGTTTATTCGTAGCCATCAGATCAAACTGACCTTAAAGAGCAGTTGAGATGCATATGAATCATGAAAGAATATTCCCTTGCGAAGAAAACTAGAAGAGAACCAGCCATTTGGGCCTCGAACCGAAGCTAAACCGGTGGAAATATGCATCAGCAGTGTTTCTAGGAAGAAAATCAGGCTTCTGGGCAGCTGGGCTAGCCGATTTAGGCGGTTCACCTGCACCTGGGGCGACTGGACTATGCACCGCCTTGCTTGGGCTACTCCTCGCTCACCACGCGTCCCCCGACCGAGTCCAAGCCATGGCTCAGCGCGTCCTTCGCACGCACGCACAGGCGTGAATGCCTCCTAGCCATCCCATCATCGACACATGACCCCAGCTGAGCAGCTCACTTTGCCCTCTTGCGCGCGTGCCCGCCGGACACCCACACGTGGCCAACCATGGTGCCACGTGTCGTAGCCTGGTTGGCTGCCCCGGTCGCCAGCTCCCTCCGTGGGGGACAACTTCTACCAGTGGGGCTTGCCTATCGCCGACGCATGCGCCAAGCCAATAGCGCTTGCTGTTGACACGCCAAGGATAGCCCCAGCCGACCACATGGACACGTTTGATTGGCCTACATGGCACTATTGCTGACATGGACATCTTATTTATTTGCAAAATTAATATCTTCTCATTCCTAGCTCCAAATATAGCAAGTAATATATCCATTTCGATCAACACAACGAGCTCTATGCAATTGTGCACTCCAAACCATCATTTGAAACACTATTATTCGGTGAAAAATCAAATATTCCTGCAAGACAGTGGAAACACCAAAACTCATGGAACTTGTCAAAATCAAACCTTACAACTATAGTTTGTGATCCATTTCGTGTCATTTTGTGCAATAGTTGATAGCTATATTTAGAGTTTAATGACCATCAACACATACCTATGGGTGTTTTATATGTTGTTCGATACGCCCACAGTGCATCATGAATCTTGCACTTCCATTTCTTCCCCATCTTATCCACGGTCTTTTGTAGAATGTTCTTGATTTGTTTATTTGATGTTTCACCTTGATCACTATAACACCCTAGGTGTTATCTTGCATCATTGCACTTGCATTACATGAGCATAAGCATCATTCACCCATGCATGAGCAATCTACATGAAACATTTATATGAAATTAGTGAAAACATTGCTATGAAACTATGAAACACTGCTTTGTTCTTTTATCTTTCAATGTGTTTATGCTTATGTTCATGAGTAGTTAATGCAAGTGATGGTCAAATAGGCTCATTGGTACCTTTACTATGCTTAGGACACCTCATGGAACAATGTTCATGTTGACCATGTAGTCTAATTATGCTTCTAAGTGCTAGTTTGACTTGAGTTGATCTATAGACCTCTTTTGTTTGACTATTTAAAAAGTACAGCTAAAAGTATTTGTATTTTTGTGTACCCTTAAGCAAAATTGTAGTAAATTTGTTAAGGAACAAAAGTTATTCAAAGACCATCTCCTGAAAATGAGCAAAACATTCCCAAAAATGCTTCACAAGTCAGTTTTGCATGTTGTTTGGAGACTTAGAAATTTTCTAAGTCCTAAACTGCAACTTCAGTTTCATGTGCACTACTTTGGAACTCTGTATCTCTCAAACCAAGCTAAACTAGACCTGGTACCTATTGACAAAGTTGTAGACCTCACATTCCTCTACAACTTTGCTAACTACACCTCTTGCTGTAACGAGCCAGATTAGGAGTTAATCGTTGCCAAACTCGGGCTATCAGGCATCGAGGGGGAGAGCTGATGGTCGTTGTGGACGGCTTCAGTGGGAGACCGACTCAAGCCGCGCTCACTGGCAGCCGTACACTAGCGCTGGGCCCACTAGTCAGGCCAGAGCAGCCTCAAAGCTACCATGACACACTGCCATCACCCTCCTTCACTTCCTCCTCCTCTTTCGCATACGGGAGAGCCCGCTGAGGCGACACCGCCATCGTCGTGAGCTACGCCGCTGTGCCACACACTTGCCACCACATCATAGTCCACCAAAACATGCCCATGCTTTGCCTTGCTTCTCTCTAGCCCATCATCATCTTGGTTGAGCCGGAGAGTGGAGGTAAAGGCCGCATTGGCCGTTTTGAGCTCGTCAGAGCAGAGTGCCGCCATGACGACCTTCACAGCGAGCTCGTCGCTACTCTGCTTCTTTGCTCATTTCCCCTTCTCCTTTCTGTTAGAACCAGTAGGAGTCTAGACCTAGCATGGAGGATGATGTCATGACCAATGGCCACCACACTAGAGCAGAACACGATGTCTGCGTCGCCATGAACCGCTATCGAGCCACCACGTATGTGGCCAAGCTCACCGGTGCCGTTTTCCGTGGCCACCACCCACCTAGGGAAGTCTGCCTTGGCACCGTGATGCTGATGTGACCCTCGTCTTGCCCTATCAAGGTTGGAGAAGACCGGTGCACCACCAGGTAGCTCCGCCGTGCCACCATTCACGCGGCGAGCATGCTTCGGTGACCCCGTGTCCCAACCGGCTTCACCACTCGACACGGGAAGGCAAGGGGAGCACATTGGTGCCACCCCCTCCACCAGATTCCTCACCGTTGTCAAGTTCTCACTGGTCAAGGCATCCCTTGTTCTCTGTGCTGCTGCCATGTGGGCCCATTGACCCCATGGGTCCCACCTGTCAGTGACAGCACTTCGGGTTTAGGGTTTATTCAAATTCAGTTTTTCTATGAATCTTTGGAAATTCATATGTTGAGTTCTATAGCTCCAAATTGAGTGGTTCAAATTTTGTTATGCTCCTAGTGCAGTCTAGTTTTTATTAAAAATATGAAACATGCCATGTTCTATAGAAAAATAAATAGTTATTATTTATCTCTTTTATTCATGGAGAAAAAGGGGAAAATGATATCTCTTATTGTACAACTCCAAATGCTATGAAAATTTTATGAGGTGCTATTCATGCTGTATATAGGCTGTATTTTAAGTTTCATGATTTTTGGGTACTGTATGCTTAAGTTATGAATTTCACTTGTGTAAGTGACTCTTGTGCTAATTTTCATAATTAATCTATGGATTTAGTAAATGTGAAATTTGGTAAACAGTGTTCTTATATTAGTATGAAGCTAGAAAAAATATGAAATCTGTTGTTTGACACCTGCTGTTTTGCATTTTTGGTATAGCATGATATACATGTTCAAATACTATGAAATTTTTATGGTAACCTACTAGGAGCATATACTAGCTGCTATAATTTTTGTAGGATTTACTGTGCATTTTTTATGTATTGTAACGGAACCGTCCAAATTATAAGAGCACAAGTTCAAAAATAATCGCCGAAACGATCAAATTCTCAAACTTGAGCCCATATAACTCCGGTAGTCCACGAAATCGCGAGGGATTTCAAACCAAACCGAGAGCAACCAGATCGTAATGATTCAACATAACACAACACTTGTTACAACAGTTCAAAAGTAATCTCATACATCGGAGTATAATTATTTTTATTACAAACCAAAGTAAAGATTTGCGGAAGCAACATAATTTCTGAAACCATTTAATAATCAAATACTGCCAGTACATAGTCACATCCTGCAAAAGCATACCAGAAGAGATACTACGGAGACCATACCCATATGGTCTAGTCTTCACGCCCACATGGCGAAGACAAGACTTGCAGCAACAAGTACGAATCTGCTACCTGCAACAGGTGGGAATAAACCTTGAATACGAGAAGGTACTCAGCTAGACTTACCCGACAGAAACCAGAAACAACGGTGACACCAAGGATTATGCAAGGCTTTAAAAAGTGGGCTAGCTTGACTCATTTGCAGAAAAGCTTATTATAGATAAGTAATCATTAATGCTTAAGCATCAAGTTAATAATCATTAATCTGTCATCTAGATTAGCACCTGTACTAGAGCAATCACTTCATTAGGAGCAAACAATATTAACCATAGCAGGTATAATAAGGCTATCATCATCATTATCATCAATTCCGAACCATCATTAATAATTAGTGTATCTACGCTGGAGATAACCAGTCAAGTTTCTCACTATCCGGGAGAGATGGCGACTCGAATCGATTCCAACTCAGCTGAGGGGGGTATTCCTGACACTCACCCAGCAAACCCCGCTAAAGGCAGCCGTAGATAACCGTTGGTACAACTCAGGGTGGGCCCGAACAGCGCCGCGTTCTCGGGGATACCAGTGACCAGGATGCTCAGGACTTTTAACTCACCTGCCCTTGGACCCTTTGGCTCCCTTCCGAGGCGACTTTCACTTTTCGACTTCGCAGCCTGAGTTGAGCTACTAGGCTTCGCGGTCGGCAACCTCAGGCCAGCCAACTAAATGTCAGGCATGCGTTCAAAATGACAAAGAAGGCTCCAGGTCTCGGTCCTTAATCGACACAGACGGGGATAGATCTACACCCAAGACCTCCATGTCTTGCTGTTTCACTATCATCATCCCGCCCGGTCTCATTTCATTTTATTACACATGGTTCACTTCCACGATAGCAAATATAGCCAACCGTGACCTAACAAAGCCCTATATCTCGCAGGTGACAGGAAATCACCCGACTTCTACCGGTCTAATTTAGCAGGGCCAAGCATAGATACGATCCTGTCTACATAGGATTCAAGGTTTGAATTTCTGGACAAGGAGTGTTATCAATGCAGCATGGTTTTCCAACCAACTCCTATCACGTAATGCAACAATACATATAACCTATATATATATAGATAATTGCTTTGAAAGTAGGAGGCTTATAATGCTCCGGGGCTTGCCTTAACCGAAAGAAGATAGATCAAGGGTCAGCTTTAAGAACGGTTTCCACGCCTTTTCCGGCTTTGTCGGACTGGGCCTCCGGTTCTCGAACGGACTTCAACTTCGGGTTCCACGCCCAGCAGAACTTCGCTTGTAACATGATTCTCGGCACACCTATTGCATGTATATGCATCCAATAAATTTCATGTATGCATCCAAAAATGGCACATATTATATTTTTATAATAAACTAGACATTATGTAGAGCACACCAAAATTTAAAGCACCTTATTTGGACCTCTAGAACAGGAGATACCTATTTTTGAAGTTTACACATGAATCAAATAAATAAAATTGAAAACAAGAACCCTACTCTACTTCGGGCCGGCCCAGACCACCACTGCGGCCCGCGACGCGCGCGCACGCCCCCGCGCCAGCGCGGCCCGGCAACGTGGCTCAGCCCACGGCGGCCCAATGCACGGCTCCGCCTAGCTGCCGATTTGGCCCGACCAAGCAACACAGGGGGGGATCCCGCGCGCTGACATGCGGGGCCCACCCGTCAGAGACACCGGACAGGGGAGGGAGGAGGCGGCGGCGGTAGCTCGCCGGCGGCTCAACGGCCAGCGAAGATGAGGGCACCTATGCGCTCCCCACATGATTCCGCACCGATTGATGTGCTAAACGCACCCCTAGGCCTAACCTAACCCCACTGCCAGCGAGTGCAGCGGCCGGCGGCCATGTCGCGGCGGCGATGCGCCGACGGCAAGGCTGCCTTGGCCAAGATGAGCTCGGGACGAGCTTTCCTAGGGCAAAACGGAGAGGTCTAAGTAGAAAATGGAGGGAGGAAGAGGCTCTAGCCGGGTCGACCATGGCGAGCATGAACTCCGGTGAGGTCGACTCACAACGGTGACATCGGAACCAGCGAAATTCGCCCTCACCTTTGCTTGACCGGCTTGTCGGAGGGGCGATCGAGGTAAAGGAGGCGGTGGTGGAGGTGTGGGCGAGCTTTGGCGGCTTGCGGTGCCACGACACGCGTGCACGAGGATGGCGGAGGTGCGGCTGCTCTGTTTGCTCGGCGAGCTCGGCAAGGTGACGAGGTGAGTGAATGAGTGAGAGAGAGAGAGAGAGCCTCAGGCGACGTGGCGACCTTGAACACACAAGGACAGTGTGGCCTCGACGCGTGTTGGCCACGCGGCGTCGAGCTCCTGCCCTCGGTCGGCCACGAAAAGAAACACGTTCAAACCTCTGAACTTCAAACCGAAACGTTATTTTAGGCAATTTTCGTGCCTGACAAAGCTACTTGAGGGCTCAGTAACTCCCAAACCAATCCGAGTTAGCCGATGACGCAATATACTTAATTGTAGAACTATGTGAGACCTTGTTACAAGTCTACTAGATCTCGAGCTAATTCGTGACGGTTAGAGAGATATAAGGGTCCAAAGGGGTGTACCCAGAAACTGTTCAGTCCAGGAGAGACTGACAGCTGATAATGATCGAAGCTTAACTCCAAAACCAGCCCGAGTTAGAGATAGGTGACATTAGCAAACTTGTAAAGCTATATGAGATCTCCAATTTTGTCAATATGGACTTGAGCTAGTTCAGCCTAGATTAGTAACTACAGAACCCTAAAGTGGAGTACCTTGAAACTGTGACTGCATTAGGACTTAGAAAAATTTTCTAAGTGTTAGAACAGCACTGCAAACTGACTTGTGGGCCCTGTTTGAGGATGTTCTAGTCATTTTCATGAGATGGTTATATTGAGACTTTTGTTCCTTGATAAATTTCCTACAACTTTGGTAAAGGGTGCACTTCCATGCAAGGTCTCTAGATACCACTTTTAAATCGGTCAAAGCAGATTAGTGCTATGGTCAAACTAAGGTCAAACCTAGTCAAATTGGATTTTGGTCAAAACATGAATATAAACCCTAGCTCATTTTGCTCCACTAACATATCAAAGATGTTTTAAAGCCCACCAAGTCACACAATAGCATCACATATGTTATCTATACAAAACCCTAGCAACACATAAAGGAAGCACATAGAAACCACAATGTTGCAAGGTCATATTTCAAACAAGGATGCACATGAAATGACGATGCTTATGGTAATGTCATGCCATGATCATGCATTATGAATGCATTATGAGGCTAACTAACACCAGGGTGTTACAGCCCTCCCCCTTATAAAAATCTCGTCCCGAGATTTGGAAGTCGTACCATTTTTCATAGAAAGCAGAATAGTTGTCCTTTAAATAATCCTCTTTTTCCCAAGTTGCATCACGTTCACCGTGATTACTCCAAACCACCTTGCATAATTTGACTACTCGATTTTGAGTCACCCTTTCCAGAGTATCCAGAACATATACCGACTTCTCCTCATAAGAAAGATCAGATTTCAATTTGATGCGTCTCACTTCTACTCTTTCCTCAGGAAGACGGAGACATTTCTTTAATTGAGAAACATGGAAGACTGGAAAGATAGTCCCCATTTCATGAGGTAGATTGAGCTTATAGGCTACTCTTCCACTTTTCTCAATAATCCGATAAGGTCCAACATATCGAGGCTCAAGCTTTCTTTTGATCCCAAAATGCTTTACTCCTCTCATAGGGGACACCTTCAGATAGACATGGTCACCTATTTCAAACTCAATAGGTTTCCTCCTATTATCTGCGTAGCTCTTTTGTCTAGCCTGAGCAGCTGCTATATTTTTCTGTATAGCACGGACTTGCTCCTCGGCTTCTTTTACAAAGTCAATACCATAGAGCCTTCTTTCTCCTGGTTCCACCCAGTTCAAAGGAGTTCTACACTTGCGACCATATAAAGCTTCAAATGGAGCCATCTTGATGCTCTCTTGATAACTGTTGTTGTAAGAGAACTCAGCGAGAGGCAACCATTTCTCCCAGGAGCCATTACAAGAGATGATGGAAGCTCTAAGCATGTCTTCAAGAATCTAATTCACACGCTCAGTCTGTCCCGACGTCTGTGGATGATAAGCAGAACTACGAACCAAATTAGTTCCAAGATTCTGATGTAGGCGCTCCCAAAAACGAGCAGTAAACTGTGGTCCTCTATCAGAGACAATAGACCCAGGCACTCCATGAAGACGTACGACTTCTTGGAAGTAAATGTCAGCATATTGGTGTGGGTGATAGTTACTCTTCACAGGGATAAAATGAGCAGATTTTGTCAAACGATCAACTATAACCCAAATAGAATCAAAACCTTTTTGGGTGGTTGGTAATCCGACGATAAAGTCCATAACAATGTCCTACCACTTCCAACCTGGAACAGACAAAGGCTGGAGTAAACCAGGCTTCATGTGAATGGCCTTAACTCTACAAAAATTATCACACTTAGCGACGTAGGCTGCAATTTCCTTCTTCATCTTGGTCCAGCAATAGTACGGCTTGAGGTCCTGATACATCTTACTACTACTAGGATGGATGGACAACTTAGAAGAATGGGCTCCAGATAAGATTTGATTTCTGAGCTCTTTATCTTTTGGCACAACGAGTCTATCTTTGAACAAGAGAATTCCCTTCTCATCGATTCGAAAATGCTTAGTTTCTTGCTCTTTCATCTTTCTCTTGATGTGAAATACACCAGTATTAGTCTTGTGTAACTCAATGATTCTACTTCTCAAAGAACAATCTATAGTGATATGATGGATTACAATAGGATGTAAGAGGTGGGACAAATGAAAATCTTCTTCTATCAGAGAGTTACAGTGAGATTTTCTACTCAAGGCATCAGCAACCACATTTGCTTTACCCGGATGGTAATGCACCTGGAGGTTATAATCCTTGATCAACTCTAACCATCTTCTCTGGCGCATATTTAACTCAGGTTGAGTAAATATATACTTAAGACTCTTATGATCTGTATAAATATTGCATATATTTCCAAGCAAATAGTGTCTCCAGATTTTCAGAGCATGCACTACAGCAGCTAACTCTAAGTCATGAGTCGGATAGTTAACTTCATGTTTTCTTAACTGACGCGAAGCATATGCAATAACTCGACCTCCTTGCATAAGTACGCCACCTAAACCAGTACCCGATGCATCACAATACACATCAAACGGTTTCTCAATGTCAGGTTGCGCTAATACAGGAGCTGATGTCAACAAAGTCCGTAGAGTGCGGAAAGCTTGTTCACACTCCGGAGTCCAATCAAACTTCCTATCCTTCTCAAGTAGTCGAGTCATAGGCTTAGCTATTTTAGAGAAATCCTGAATAAAACGACGATAGTAGCCAGCCAATCCAAGAAAACTCCGAACTTCATGTACTGTAGTTGGTGCCTTCCAATCCAAAACTTCCTGTATCTTAGTTGGGTCTACTGAAATTCCCCCACCAGACAATACATGACCGAGGAAAGGTACCTTCTTTAACCAGAATTCACATTTACTGAACTTGGCGTAAAGCTTATGTTCACGCAATCTGGATAAAACAATTCTCAGATGCTCGGCATGTTCTTCTTCATTTTCAGAATAGATCAGAATATCATCAATGAATATCACCACAAACTTGTCCAGCTCTTGCATGAATACTGAATTCATCAGGTACATGAAATGTGCAGGAGCATTGGTCAGACCAAAAGACATGACAAGATATTCATATAACCCGTATCTGGTAGAGAAAGCGGTCTTTGGTATGTCTTCTGGACGGATTTTAATTTGGTGATAACCAGATCTCAGATCAATCTTCGAGAATACCTTTGCTTTAGACAACTGATCAAACAAGATATCAATATGAGGCAACGGATACTTGTTCTTGATAGTGACTGCATTGAGTGGTCGATAGTCTACACACATACGTAGAGACTGGTCCTTCTTCTTCACAAAGATAGCAGGACAACCCCACGGAGAAGAACTAGGATGGATCAGCCCTTTTAATAAAAGGTCACTAAGTTGGGTCTTGAGTTCAGCTAACTCATTCGGCGGCATTCTATATGGTCTTTTGGAAAATTGGTGCGGTTCCCGGAATTAACTCAATCTTAAACTCTACATCACGATCTGGAGGTAATCCTGGCAATTCATCAGGAAAAACATCTAGAAATTCACACACTACCGGAACTTCTGCAATCTCTTTTGCTTTTGCTATCATAGCGTTAACTGTAGTATGAGGACTAATGTCTCTAGGAAGTTGCACTAGAAAAGCTTGTTGATCTTTTGGATCCCTCAACATAACCACTCTTGTAGAGGTATCGATCAGAACACCATTTCCACTCATCCACTTCATACCTAATATTACATCTAAACCCAAACCAGGTAATACCACGAGATCTAGATCATACAAACGTCCTTCTATCTCGATCTTTGCTCCTAAGACCAACTGGTTGGTTGAAACATTATTCCCGGCAGCACTAATATTATAACCACTATTATCCAAAGTAACGACCTTCATACCATGCTTGGCTGCAAACGTTGAACTAATAAAAGAGTGGGAAGCACCTGAATCGAACAACACAATTGCAGGATGTTGGTTTACTAAAAATGCACCGGCAGTGATAATCTCACCCGTAGGAATGGATTCCACCGTGGTGTAACGAACATACCCTTTACACACATCTCCATTATTATCATTTGATTCCTTCTGCGGAATAGGACAATCTTTGTCCCAATGACCTGACATCTTGCAATTCCAACATGGTCGATTACTTGGCGGTGCCTTAGGCTTTCCTTTCTTAATACTGCTCCTCTTGACCGGATCCTGTTTCTGATATGGGTGATATCTGGTAGATATGCCAGCCGAATAATACTGAGGTGTAATCACCACCAGAGTATGGGTCGTAGGTGCATTAGATTCATGAGATTTCTCTTGGCTCTTAGAAGCAGCGTACACAACATTACAGTTCTCTTGAAGTATAGTATCACTGACAAACTCGTGGAAAGTTGCACATTTGTTATTGCACATGGCCTTCATCAATTTGGGACACAACCCTCTTTTAAAACTTGCGATCTTCTTAACCTCCGTATTAACAAATTCCAGAGCATATCTTGATAAGCTGATGAAAGCATGTAGATATTCTGTTACGCTTTTGTCTCCTTGGGTGAGCTTCATAAACTCGGTGTGCTTGATTGCCATGAGGCCAGCAGGAACGTAATGTCCCCGAAATGCTTCCTTGAACTGATCCCAAACTACTTCCATATTCTCAGGTAGGGTATTCCGATGGTGACACCACCAAACACCTGCAGGTTCTTGTAATTGTTGCGAAGCATATTCTGTTTTCATATTATCTGCCACCTTGAGCACACGGAACTTCTGTTCAATAGTGTTCAACCATTCGTCTGCTTGAAGTGGTTCTTCTGCTTCTCGAAAAATAGGAGGCTCAGTATCCAAGAAATCCTTATAGTTGCTGTACTGGGCAGGCTCAGGTTCCTGATGGACATGGTTTCTGATACTCTCGTCCAAGGCTCGCTGACTTTCGGCAAGCATTTGTAGCAACTCAGCAGAGGTAGGTTGCGAAGGAGACGATGACAGTCCTATATTGCCACAACTCTGACTGCTAGAGCAAAGCTGATGAGACATCTACAAGTAGTTGAAACTAGTAAGCGTTTGATGACGTCGGAAGGCTGCTGACGAATTATATAGGCAGGAGGAAGAGATTATATCCAACTATCCAAATTCCAATCTCAGAAGAAGGAAATCTCTTAGTTTGAGGTAAGGATCTTCTAACAAGATAGGGAATGACATCCAAGGAAAAAGGTTCACGAGAAGATAACACATTGGTGTAGCTCCATAATGGATCATGACTAGCAACCCTTGATACCTGCGCGTGCCGAGCATCACAACCTTGTGTCGCGCGCCACAGGAGGCTCCCGGTTTCGTCGCGGCACCATGGAGTACTAATCGCAACACCATTACCGAACACACACCCATGAGGAATCCTCACGTTTTAGGAATTAGGCATGTAGAAACAGTATCATCCAAAGAAGGGGTAGCAAACAAGGATGGGTACAAGGGCTGAAGCAATGGAGAGGCGAATTGCATATCAAAACACATCCCAACTCGAGGAGATACATCTTGAAATCGTGTCTTGCTTTCTTTCACGGGCCAGGTATGAATTGTGTTTCAAGGCTGACACTACTGATCACTCCACTAGGTTGGTTGACCACCCCCAATTCTTCATAAAAGAATGCAACTATTTATGGGACAACCGTTTGGAGGGAAGAAAATTTTAAAAGAATGGGATAAGCAATTTATAAGGGAGGGAGTAATGCAGAATGCAATGTATGATGCGAACATGGTGCATGCACGAACTGTACGTCCTCACAAACCTAGGAAGAATTTCAAAATTCTAGCGTATAGTTCGGTGGCATACACACGTTCTCTCAATAACGATAACTAGTCGTTCTACAGGAAACGTTGTTAGTGTACCTGCAGAAAATTACATTTCAGCCCAACAATTCCCAATATAGCACACAAGAAAGCGGTAAACTAAATACTTTCCATACATACATCCCCCGATGTATATACTTCAGTATCAAAGCTACCCGACAGATATACCCACAATTAAGTACTTTCATAATCACATGATTAAACATGTAAGTATGCGAGTAACCACGACTACTCTCCCCTAGACCGACGGTTGGACGGTCATGCTCTCACAACTCCCACTTACCAGGGCGTAGAGGTATTTTGATCCATACATTACCACCCAAGTGGAATGGCATCCATACAATAGCACGCCGTATGGACAACGAAACAGAAAACAAGCAAGAACCCCCAAGTTAGTACTTTAATAAGCCACCTAATAGTCCTTATTTGGGCATATAGGATATGACCACTGGCACTCTTTAGATTAGAATTAAGATTTTTCACAAAAGCTTTTATTTAAATACACAAATGAAGTGTTTACTGTTGAATCTTGCTCCGATACCAGCTGTAACGGAACCGTCCAAATTATAAGAGCATAAGTTCAAAAACAATCGCCGAAACGATCAAATTCTCAAACTTGAGCCCATATAACTTCGGTAGTCCACGAAATCACGAGGGATTTCAAACCAAACCGAGAGCTACCAGATCGTAATGATTCAACATAACACAACACTTGTTACAACAGTTCAAAAGTAATCTCATACATCGGAGTACAATTATTTTTATTACAAACCAAAGTAAAGATTTGCGGAAGCAACATAATTTCTAAAACCATTTAATAATCAAATACTACCAGTACATAGTCACATCCTGCAAAAGCATACCAGAAGAGATACTATGGAGACCATACCCATATGGTCTAGTCTTCACGCCCACATGGCGAAGACAATACTTGCAGCAACAAGTACGAATCTGCTACCTGCAACAGGTGGGAATAAACCCTGAGTACGAGAAGGTACTCAGCTAGACTTACCCGACAGAAACCAGAAACAACGGTGACACCAAGGATTATGCAAGGCTTTAAAAAGTGGGCTAGCTTGACTCATTTGCAGAAAAGCTTATTACAGATAAGTAATCATTAATGCTTAAGCATCAAGTTAATAATCATTAATCTGTCATCTAGATTAGCACCTGTACTAGAGCAATCACTTCATTAGGAGCAAACAGTATTAACCATAGCAGGTATAATAAGGCTATCATCATCATTATCATCAATTCCGAACCATCATTAATAATTAGTGTATCTACGCTGGAGATAACCAGTCAAGTTTCTCACTATCCGGGAGAGACGGCGACTCGAATCGATTCCAACTCAGCTGAGGGGGGTATTCCTGACACTCACCCGGCAAACCCCGCTAAAGGCAGCCGTAGATAACCATTGGTACAACTCAGGGTGGGCCCGAACAGCGCCGCGTTCTCGGGGATACCAGTGGCCAGGATGCTTAGAACTTTTAACTCACCTGCCCTTGGACCCTCTGGCTCCCTTCCGAGGCGACTTTTACTTTTCGACTTCGCAGCCTGAGTTGAGCTACTAGGCTTCGCGGTCGGCAACCTCAGGCCGGCCAACTAAATCTCAGGCATGCGTTCAAAATGACAGAAGGCTCCAGGTCTCCGTCCTTAATCGACACAGATGGGGATAGATCCACACCCAAGACCTCCATGTCTTGCTGTTTCACTATCATCATCCCGCCCGGTCTCATTTCATTTTATTACACATGGTTCACTTCCACGATAGCAAATATAGCCAACTGTGACCTGACAAAGCCCTATATCTTGCAGGTGACAGGAAATCACCTGACTTCTACCGGTCTAATTTAGTAGGGCTAAGCATAGATACGATCCTGTCTACATAGGATTCAAGGTTCGAATTTCTGGACAAGTAGTGTTATCAATGCAGCAAGGTTTTCCAACCAACTCCTATCACGTAATGCAACAATACATATAACCTGTATATATATAGATAATTGCTTTGAAAGTAGGAGGCTTATAATGCTCCGGGGCTTGCCTTAACCGAAAGAAGATAGATCAAGGGTCAGCTTTAAGAATGGTTTCCACGCCTTTTCCGGCTTCGTCGGACTGGGCCTCCGGTTCTCGAACGGACTTCAACTTCGGGTTCCACGCCCAGCGGAACTTCGCTTGTAACACGATTCTCGGCACACCTATTGCATGTATATGCATCCAATAAATTTCATGTATGCATCCAAAAATGACATGATGATTTATGGATGTGCATGAATGATGTGAAGATGAATGCAATGACATTGCAACGCTGTAAGCACAAAACCAAGTTAAAATAGCATATGTACAGAATCTGTTCTAAAAGACAGACAGCACTGCCAAAACTGAACCCAGCTTGGAACAGCTGTCATTTCTAAACTATAAGTCCAAATTCTACCAAAATTTTCCAGCAACTAGTTCATGAAATTATCAACAACTTTGCTATAAATCACCAAGCATGAAAACATCATTAACATAGGTTAATTCTCTTAACTAGCAAATCTGTCCAGAAATGGCAGATTCACTAACTTAATTAATTAATGACGATTCAAAAGCACAATTGGACCAAACCAAGTTTACCAACTAGTTGTGCATATCAAAGGAACATCAGAAAGTATAGTGCCAACTTCTAAATAAATTATTTAATATTCTTTTATAATTTATTTAGTTAATTAGGTGATTAAAGCAACATATAGTAAAACTATATATAAAAATCTACAAAAATTACAGTAGCCACCTCATGCTTCACATAGGCTACCATAAATATTTCACTTCATTTTGACAAGCAGATATGGAGATATCAAAAATAACAGATGGCAGGTCTATTTCTAGCATAAATAGGAAACCCTATTGAAAAGTATCAAACAACAGATTTCATATTTTTCCTAACATCTTTCTAACATAATAACAACACTCACTAAGTTTCACCCTTACTGGATCTATAGAAAAATTATGAAAATTCACACAAGATCCATTCAAGCAACCAAGATAATTATATAACTCCACCAAACTACATCCAAATTGCATGAAAATTTAACCGTAATCTATTCATGGTATGAACAGTTCACTATAAAAATTTCATGTCATTTGGAGCTTCACAGAAAGAGATATCATTTTCTCCTTTTTCTATATGAATAAAAGGTATAATTAATAACTATTTAATTCATCACAAAACATGGCACATATTATATTTTTATAATAAACTAGACATTATGTAGAGCACACAAAAATTTAAAGCACCTTATTTGGACCTCTAGAACAGGAGATACCTATTTTTGAAGTTTGCACATGAATCAAATAAATAAAATTGAAAACAAGAACCCTACTCTACTTCGGGCCGGCCCAGACCACCACTGCGGCCCGCGACGCGCGCGCACGCCCCCGCGCCAGCGCGGCCCGGCAACGTGGCTCGGCCCACGGCGGCCCAATGCACGGCTCCGCCTAGCTGCCGGTTTGGCCCGACCAAGCAACACAGGGGGGGATCCCGCGCGCTGACATGCGGGGCCCACCCGTCAGAGACACCGGACAGGGGAGGGAGGAGGCGGCGGCGGTAGCTCGCCGGCGACTCAACGGCCGGCGAAGACGAGGGCACCTATGCGCTCCCCACGTGATTCCGCACCGATTGATGTGCTAAACGCACCCCTAGGCCTAACCTAACCCCACTGCCAGCGAGTGCAGCGGCTGGCGGCCATGTCGCGGCGGCGATGCGCCGACGGCAAGGCTGCCTTGGCCGAGATGAGCTCGGGACGAGCTTTCCTAGGGCAAAACGGAGAAGTCTGAGTAGAAAATGGAGGGAGGAAGAGGCTCTAGCCGGGTCGACCATGGCGAGCATGAACTCCGGCGAGGTCGGCTCACGACGGTGACATCGGAACCAACGAAATTCGCCCTCACCTTTGCTTGACCGGCTTGTCGGAGGGGCGATCGAGGTAAAGGAGGCGGTGGTGGAGGTGTGGGCGAGCTTTGGTGGCTTGCGGGGCCACGACGCGCGTGCACGAGGATGGCGGAGGTGCAGCTGCTCTGTTTGCTCGGCGAGCTCGGCAAGGTGACGAGGTGAGTGAATGAGTGAGAGAGAGAGAGAGCCTCAGGCGGCGTGGCGACCTTGAACACACAAGGACGGTGCGGCCTCGACGCGTGTTGGCCACGCGGCGTCGAGCTCCTGCCCTCGGTCGGCCACGAACAGAAACACGTTCAAACCTCTGAACTTCGAACCGAAACATTGTTTCAGGCAATTTCCGTGCCTGACAAAGCTACTTGAGGGCTCAGTAACTCCCAAACCAATCCGAGTTAGCCGATGATGCAATATACTTAATTGTAGAACTATGTGAGACCTTGTTACAAGTCTACTAGATCTCGAGCTAATTCATGACGGTTAGAGAGATATAAGGGTCCAAAGGGGTGTACCCAGAAATTGTTCAGTCCAGGAGAGACTGACAGCCGATAATGATTGAAGCTTAACTCCAAAACCAGCCCGAGTTAGAGATAGGTGACATTAGCAAACTTGTAAAGCTATATGAGATCTCCAATTTTGTCAATATGGACTTGAGCTAGTTCAGCCTAGATTAGTAACTACAGAACCCTAAAGTGGAGTACCTTGAAACTGTGACTGCATTAGGACTTAGGAAAATTTTCTAAGTGTTATAACAGCACTGCAAACTGACTTATGGGCCCTGTTTGAGGATGTTCTATTCATTTTCATGAGATGGTTATATTGAGACTTTTGTTCCTTGATAAATTTCCTACAACTTTGGTAAAGGGTGCACTTCCATGCAAGGTCTCTAGATACCAGTTTTAAATCGGTCAAAGCAGATCAGTGCTATGGTCAAACTGAGGTCAAACCTAGTCAAATTGGATTTTGGTCAAAACATGAATATAAACCATAGCTCATTTTGCTCCACTAACATATCAAAGATGTTTTCAAGCCCCCCAAGTCACACAATAGCATCACATATGTTATCTATACAAAACCCTAGCAACACATAAAGGAAGCACATAGAAACCACAATGTTGCAAGGTCATATTTCAAACAAGGATGCACATGAAATGACGATGCTTATGGTAATGTCATGCCATGATCATGCATTATGAATGCATTATGAGGCTAACTAACACCAGGGTGTTACATGTATGTTCATAATTACACCTTGTTATCCAAATAAATTAAGAAATGTATTAAATAAATTTATTTGGTGGTGGACACTATGTTTTCTGGTGTTCATGAGTCATTTGTAATATGTTGGTAAAGTTGGTTTGGTCTAGAAGTGAGTTTGCCACATCACTAAATAATTATTTTGTTGAATCTGGCAATTCTGGATAGTTCTGGAGACTTTATACGTTACACCATGTAAATATGGTTTGTTGGGGAACTTGTGAATACAAAAGTTGTAGATATTTTATGTATCTAGCTGCTGTTAAAATTTGGTGATATTTGGCCAAGTAGTTTGTGAGTTAAAGCTGTTCAAAGTTAGGTCACAGAATTGGTTGCTCTCTATTTTGTCAGGACCAGATTCTATAAATGCATAATTTTGACTTGTTTAACTTGGTAATCATGCTGAGGTGTCTAAAGATGAAATGTAGATAATTTCATAATATTTTTAGAATGTCTTGTTGCAAGTTATTTGGATTTAAAAATCTCCAATATGAGTAAATTACTTTACTGCTGTTGTATGCCCAGAGTTGCTGAAATTGCTTGATGGCTTGATTTCTTTGCTTAAGCATGATTGGGATGTTTTAGATAGTTAGGCTAATTAAAATAAATGGTTAGATGCAGGATGATCAGTTGTGTATTAGATTGTGTAAGCGTGGAAAGTGTTTTGCTCCCTGTCGGAGAAGAGATTTTCACCTACTCTTAAAGTGATTTGAATAGAGCTTTACCCGTACTCAGTCAACGAATGCTAATCACTTTGGATTATCTTCCTATTATTCTCATACATGTTCATCATGTCATCTCATTCCTTATGCATACATGATATTCATCTTTTGCACATGCATGCAATAGGTGTACCGGAGGGAGTGACACTCGTGGAGTTCGAAGGAACTTGCCAGAAGGTGGAGGAGCTAGCTCAGGAGGTCCAGCCAGTAGAACCAGAGGCCAGTGAGGCAGTTGTGCTTGAGTGTCCTAGTCACGAGCCATCTTTGTTCGTGAAAGGCAAGCCCCAGAGCATTCTAAGCCTCCTACTTTAAGAAAGCAATGAGTATATATATGTTATATATGTATTATTGCATTAAGTTATAGGAGTTGGTTGGAAACCCTTGCTGCATTGATATGTCCTCTCCTTGTCTAGTATACATGCCTGGAATCCTATTTAAGTGCAAAATCGAATAGTTGCTTAGCCATGCTTTACACCAGTAGAAGTCAGGTGATTTCCTATCACCTGTGAGATATAGGAAGTATCGGATCATGGTTGGCTATATTTGCTATCGTGAAAAAGAACCATGTGATTAAATGAATGAGATTGGGCAGAGTCTTGTTGGTTGGGGTTGTACTTATAGTGATTCCATCTGTGTCAATTAAGGACTGAGGCATGGAGCCTTTCTTGTCATTTTGAACGCATGCCTATCACTTAGCTAGCCAGATGTTGGTATTTATTAATGCACACTAAGTTTATCCGCAAGCGCACAGATAAGATACCGATGTAGCACTTCACCAAGATGACCTTGTCACACCCATTTAAAGACCAAATGGAATGCATGCTCTTATGTGTGCCCAGAGATCAATCTCACATAAGTTAACAAATTATAAAGGAAGTATCATCACAAATGTTATTACATTACGATTATTAACACATAGTCTTTACACAAATGTAGCGAAAGTAAAAATATAAATCTCTCGTGGTAGCTCCAATCACAGGCACATTGACTGGTTGACTGCAAGTCTAGTAATCTTCAGGGAAGTAGGAGTAGTAGTCACTATTTGCACCATCTGTTACCCATCCGGGATTTTTTATCCAAGTAAGAAAAATAAACAAGCGTAAGTACATCTCGTACTCAACAAGTGTAACATAGGGTTCATAAGGCTCAAAGGCATGACATTGGTTTATCAGCATGTAGCTTTTATTTAGCAAAATTTTAGCACATTAATAGTATCAAGATGTCTCAATGTAAACAATAAACATATGATCCATGTGAAATGATTAACGAATAGCAAAAATATATTCATTATTAATGATCAACTATTCCATAAGGGTCCATGGCCACTCGTGACCATGAGCACGGCTGTTATAACAATTTTATACTCTGCAGAGGTTGTACACTTTCACTGTGGGTCGTGTCGCCCATATGCCCGGGTTAATTACTCCTAAAACACTTCCAAGGTGAGCAGGTAGGGGAACACTATGAAGTCTTTCGAAGGTTCGTCTAACAAGTTAGGGCCATTAGATTCACTCAGCAAACAGATGTAGAGCCCCCCTTCCAAATGGCACAATGACACGCAGCCTATACACATAAGGACAGAGGCCGCACTATACCCGATTTGTCAAGCCATTCTTACGCAAAAAAGGTTACCACTAACAAGCTAGAAAAGGTCCTTCTATATGACTAAAGCCAGAGCCATATAGCCCTCACAGTTGTACTATAAATCTCGGATGTTCGCTTACAGATAAGTCCTTAAGGAGAGTAACTAGAGCACCAAAAATAACCCCATGCTCTAGTACCCTTTGAACAGTAATCAAAAGTCATCTTTTAATGTTTATTGCATATTCCATTAGTCAAATTACATGATCATAGTCCATGTTAAGCACTAGTAAAGCTACTCAATGCAATATAATAGGTATCAAGGTATAAGATCAACACTAAGTCATCCTTAACAAGGGAATATATGCATAATGATATTATTTGCTTATTGTGAATAGGACAACAAGGATAATCCCATGCTATACTTGCCTTGCTCAAACTGGTCCTAACAATCTTGCTCGTAGAAAAACTCTTGATCTCTAACGAATTGCTCACCGTCTATACTCGATCAACAACAACAACATTCATCCAGAAACAATCATGCATAAACAAACAAGACTATAATTAGAATAGTACACCAACAGTAATAAAATAAGATAAGAAGTCTTTAGAACGAATCTACAACTCGCTAGGATCACACAGACGCGAAGATCACAAAAAACGGAGCTAAAACGACGAAGTTATGAATTTACAAAGATTTCCTATAGAAAAATAATTACTTTAATTCAAACTCGAAAATAAAATGTTACAAACCTACTGTAAAGTACAACTAACATGTAGAGCTTGCAAATACGAACCTAACGCAATTTGAACGGGTCAAATCGGAGTTAAAACGGAGATTCTACGCATGAATTAACATAATGGCAAAACTATAAATAAGTAAAAACATATTTCTGAATTACCGCGATCAAATACGCTTTCAAAAGAAGAAAATGAATTTGGGTTTTACGTTATGGACTGCAGGTTCGATATATAAAAAGTACAGGGGCTCTTTAGAAAAACTAACAACCGAAAGGGTATCTTCTATCTTTGGCCGTTGGATACAAGATGGACGGCCCATATTTTATCCAGAGGGAGAGAGAGAAAATCCCCGGCCGTCTACAGTTGACCGACAGCGGCGCCATGACTGAAATCACCGAAACCTCCCCGGCGTTCGACGAAACGACATCTCTGGCCATCATTCATCAAATGGAATGTACAGAGAGGGAGAGCAGGACATGGCGAGCTCACCACGCACAAGAGGGAAGTCGGATGACGGGCCGAGGATGGTGCTTAGCTCAGGATGGCGGCAGTGGGTTCCTATGAACATGGTAAAGCGATATGAGTTGATGAGGAACAAGAAAAGAAGGCTCGGTAACTTTGGAAACATGACGTGAAGCTTCGAGGCTGGCTTACGAGATCGGAGACACGACGAAATCGACGAATCGACCTCAATGGTGGTGGGTAGGGCTCGTGCTCGTGGCGGTGATGCTCACAAGGGCCACGACGGCTTCGAGAGGGCGAGATGGAAGCGGAGAGGTGCGCGGGCTCAGCTTATATAGCCCGAAGGCGCTCCAAATAAGGAAGGAAGAGATTGAGGGGGCAGATTCGGTCGGTGGTGATTTTGGAAAGCACCGACCCAACGTCATGGGGAGGAAGATGGTCCTGACATGCGTGACTAGAGTGCCAGCTAGAGAGAGAGCGGGGAAAGGAGAATGCGGCGCGAGTTGGGCCAGTGGCTGGGCTCAGCCCGTGACACGAAGCGGGGCGGGGAGAAGGGGAGAACTGCCTAGGCCGGCAGCGCGGTGGGAGGCGGACGTGGGCGCGCACGCAAGCTGCTGGGCTGCGACCTAGATGGCCCAAGACGGAGCGCTTGGGCTGAGCTAGGCCAAAAGCCGAATAGGATAGGATTTCCTTCTCTTTTTCTTTTTCAAATTTTCCAAAGCCATTTTCCAAAAGATTTTGAATCCTCTTTTGAATTTGAATCAAACCACTCAATACAAAAATTCAAATGTAGCAGCATGAATGTTCAATCATGTTTCTAACCTTATATTTGATTTTAAATTAATAAAAATTATTATTTTCTAAATTTGTATGCTCACAAAAATTCATAAAAAATCATATTCACCTATTTGAATTGATGCAAATTTTTGGGTGTTACAGACCTAGTTTTTAATATCGAACCCAAAGGAATGGATGGAGGGATCTTGATCTTGGCTTAATCCCTAAGCACAATCAAGGATGAGATACTTAGAAGGTTGAGGAAGAAAACTAGGGTTGTCTAGTTCTACTTTTAGGGAGTTATGCAATTATTGATTTGCTAGGGAATTACTATGGAAGACCGCAAATAGAGTACGAATCTACCACGTAAAAAAGGGCTCCTGCTCGGCCTATAGAAGACTCAACACGGCTGTCACCCTCGTGATCTACCACCGATCTGGAATATAGGATGCATCTACGAGTAACCCGAGTCTTAGCACCACGCTTACACAACGAATTATACTCTAACCAAGTCAACTAGATTAAAGCACTCAAAAGGGATGCATAAACTAGAAGAGAAATAAGAACAATAAAACTCACTGACTAATAGAAGTTGATGACCGAAGAAATCTCTGATCCAAGCTCTTGAAGAAGTCGAATCCGCAGGTACAAGCCATAGAAGAAGCACCGACAGGCCCGAGGCTTTCTCCAGATCTTCTACCTCTCTCTCTCTTCTAGTTCTAGTTCTAAGACTAGATCTAAACCTAACTAGAGGTGTACTAGTCTTCTTCTTGATTGCTAGGCTCTAGAGAGGTAGTCCATTCAAGGGACCCCTCTCCTGCTCTTGGCTAGAGATAATGAATTGAAGTATGAAGAGATATGCCTTAGGGGGGGTCTGCCTCTGCTTATATAGCCTAGAGAGATGAATCGCAGCCCTTGAATCAAACCGACTTGAAACAATGGTCAAGATGTGTCATAGAGGTCGGTTGGAGACCGCTACGCGAAGGAGACTGGCAGGTGGGCTCCACCTAGGCCGGCCAACCCCACATGGTAGGCCGGTCGGCCTGGCTCAGAGCCAGGTGGCCTTCTCCTTTGCTCTGGTGTCCTCTGGAACCTTCCCATCAATTTTCGCGAACATCCGACGTGATTTGGTTTAGTTCCTTGATCCATATTTTTCCTCGGCTATTTCTATTTTAATACTTGGAAAATCACAATTCACCAAAGCTATGGAATTAGTTAGATTAGTCCCTAAAAACTCTTGTTTGGTGATGGTTCTGGTGTCTTCTAGAGTGTTCCATAGCATATCCAATTATAGTGAATGATATATCCGTTTCGATCGTCTCGATGAGCTCTTCGCAATGGTGTGCTCTAATTCATCATTTGAGGTGCTTATATGTGTAGAAATATCCAATATCTGCAAAACAAGTGAGAACACCAAAACTCATAGAACTCGTTAGGTTTAAATCCAATCACAGAGCATTATAGTTCATTTTAGTTGATTCTTAGCATTATAGGAGTTAATTACCATCAACACTGGATCTGATGAACCAACCACGAAGCCGAGTAGCCAACTCAGGTTGAGAATCGGTTAGTATAAGTGCGCAACAGCGGAGGATGAGAGGTTGTGCGGGGATCCATTGGTGTGAGCCCAAGGGTGGGTAACTAGTCCCAAACATCCTAGCAGAGTGGAGGCCCTAGGGTTGTGGTTGTAACACCCAAATTTTAGGAGTAACAAATTTTAAATAATTTAGATAAAGGGAATTAAAATTTTAGAAAATATATTTGGTGATGCATTCATGCTGTTGCATTTATTTTATTTTGTGATGTGGAATTTATTTTATTCGTTTTGGATTAGAAATTCTTTTTGAAAAAGGTTTTGAAAAACAAATAGAAAAAAAAAGAAAGGAAATTTACCTGCTGGCGGCCCGGTTAACCGGCCGGCCTGCTTCTTCCTTCCCCGAGCTGGGCCGCGAAGACGGGCCGCTGCCGCGCTCCCTCTATTGCGTCGGTGGGCCGGCCCAGCAGACGAGCGTCCAGTCGGCCCGAGCCAGCAGTCGCCTTCCCTCTCTTCCTTTTGCTGACAGGTGGGGGCCGCTCGTCAGCCGTATCTCCCACCTTCGGTTCGTAGTCGAGTTGGACTCCAACTCGGTGAGAACGACCGCCGCGCCCTTCCACTTGATTTCCGGGATTTCCTACCCGATTACGATGATTTGAAGCTACAAATAAGAAGTCGTGACCCCCTATGTTCTGTTTTCCATCTAAAACTCAAGCTACATCACGTGAGATTGAGCGTAGGAGGCCGGAACCCTAGGTTCTTGCGGCCGGTTCGTCGGTGGAGCTTGTGGGAAGGTTCAAGCTCTTTTTCTTAGCTTTGGTGAGTTCGCTATCTCCTCCTCTTTCTTCCCGTGCCCTTCTTTGGTGTTGAGACGCTTTGAATTGCGGATTTGGTGAGTTCGGGTACACCGGCAATGGCGCCACCGTCTCTCCTCTTGCCGAGCTCTCTCCTCGGTTGGTCATAGCTCACCAAAACCGTCTAGGATAGATCGGGTTCATCTCCTCTTTCGATTTGAGTTGATGGCGGGTCAAGTAGTGGTCGGAAAAGGGGGAGACGGAGTTCTCCGGCGGGCTCATGGTGTCGGCCATGGCGGCCACCGACCGGACTTGAGAGAGGTGGCCGGATTTTCCACTGTGCACTTGATGATGAACACGAACCGTTGGATTCGAGATGAAGGGCTGAGATTAGAAGATACCCCTTCGCGGGGTAATCTTTCTAAAGAGTCCCTAGGTTTTTGGATTATAGAACCCGCCGTCCTAAGCGTAATTCCTGAATTACGTTTCTGAGTTTTGAAAGCGTATTCTCTTGATGTAAGTCAAAAATACGTTTTCAGGTATTTACAGTTTTGCCACTAGAATTGTTTTGGTCATAAAATCTTCGTTTTAACTCCGATTTGATCCGTTCAAGTTGCGTTAGGTTCGTATTTGCGAGCTCTACATGTTAGTGTAGTTGTACAGTTAGTTTTAATAATTTATTTTTCGAGTTTATAATTAAGTATTTATTTATCAATAGGAAATCTTAGAAAATTCATAACTTATACGTTTTAACTCCGAATTTGGTGATCTTTGCGTCTGTGTGATCGTAGAAACGTGTAGAAGAGTTTTATAAACTTTTATTACTGTTTTGCTACTGTTGGTGTACTGTTCTAATTATATCTCTTTGTTTGCTTCGTGTATGTTTGATTGGATGCATGTGTGTTGTTGATTGATGATCGAATATAGAAGGTGAGCAGTATCTGGACGATTCGGAGTATTACTTTGAGCCAAGTCAGCAGTATCACTTGGAAAGCTTTGATCAAGGCAAGTATAACACAGGACTATCCTTGTTACCTATACATTGAATTGTCATACATATGCGTGTGCTTACCTTGACAACCTTAGAGATTATAACTTAGTGATTGTTATCTTGATTCCTTGTCAACCTTGGGAATGCATATGGGTAGCTACTGCTAGTGCTTAAACTAAGAACAATGATCTTGTAATTTGATTAATGGATTAAGCAATCAACTATTAAGATGATTTTATTATTGTTAAAAGGGGGCTAGAGCATGTGTATTATTTTGATGCTCTGGTTTCTCTCCATAAGGACTTATCTGTAAGTGATAACCGGGATATACAGTACAGCTGTGAGGGCTATATGGCTCTGGCTTTAGTTGTTCAAGAGACCTTTTCTAGCTTGTTAGAGGTTACCTTAAATGGCGTAAGAATGGCTTGCCATGTTGGGTGTAGTGCGAGCCCCTAGCCTAGTGTGTATAGGCTGCGGTTGTTGTGCCACAGGGAAGGGGGGTTCTACATCTGTCTGCCGAGTGAATCTAATGGTCCTAACTTGTTAGACGAACTTTTGAGTGGCTTTATATGGTTCTCGGGTGTTTGGGCTTGATCTCTCCACTCATTTGGAAATCATGACTTACAGTGAAAGTGTACACCTCTGCGCAGAGTTAAAAACTGGTATACTAGCCGTGCTCACGGATACGAGCGGCCTTGGGGATTCTTATGGAATAGTTGATCATAACTGTTATATCATGCTTAATTATTGTTGATTATTATTATGCTCATGTTAATGCTATTCATTATCCTTATTACAATTGATCATTGGTTCTTTAATGGGAAGTGGTTTATCTTGATGCTACTCAATTGCTAATATATGATTAAAAGCTAAATGCAGTTAAACAGTGTCTAGCCTTTTTGAGCCTCATGAACCCTGTGTTATATTTGTTGAGTTCGACATGGACTCACCCTTGCTATTTCCACCATAACAGATGAAGATATAGAGGAAGATTATCGGAATGAGTACTAGTCTTGGTGTCAACCAGTCAACCGTGTCCCTGTGTGGAGTTTCCGCTGAAGAATTACTATTAGTTATTATTACCTATCGTTCAAGACTATGTCTTAAATACTTATTCGTTATGTAATAGGCACTGTGATGATACTTTGTAATTTGTCAACTTATGTGTGCGACTGTTTCCTGGGGCGCACATGAGTCTTTTATGCATCCTATTTTTGTCCTTAAAAATGGGTGTGACAGATTGGTATCGGAGCCATGTTGACTGTAGGACGCGAGCCTAGTTAGAATGGTCGTTAATAGCATCCATACTCCATTTAATTCATGCTTCCTCTTTTCACCTTGTTAATTACTAAAGTTTTATGCTTCATCTACTTTATTCTATTGCAAAAATACATTGATTCTATCTAATCTATGTCTAAATTTTATAGATGCCTCCTCATCCCCGTTTGTCAGCTGCACAGTACGTTGCCCGTTTCAAACCTCAGGAGCCGTATGAAGATGGTGAGCAAGAGCTATCTGATGCTGAATCAAGAGTTGGTGATACACCAATGGAGAATGTAGTTATGGGATGGACTACGAAGTTTCATATCCTGGTTCCTAAAGCTGATGCTTTCTTCCATGACATGTTGACAAGAACCTTGGACAACTACTACTACGACTGGGAAACTACGTTGGAGTATCGTAGTGCAGAGTATAGTCATCCATAGATGGATTCCTATTGGGAAACGGAGTTATGGGTTAAGAAAAGGGATCCTACCACTAAGGAGCAAGCTTATAAGGAGATTGACCAATTAAGGGCGGAGTTAGGTCGTCCCAAGATTTATGAGAAGCTTAATTAGGCAATAGGAAAAATCCCTATGTAATAGGAACGATAGTAGTTGTGAGTTAATTTTAAGTTTGGTTTGTTTTAAGAGTCAGTTTGTGGTGTGAACAATTGTGTGATTGATGGATTGTTATTATGATAATGTGTGATTTGGATCTTTGTAATGTGTGCTGGAGTTTTGTAGACATGCCTACAAGTTCCATGGTTGAGAATATTAAGTTTGATCAAAATATATTAGTTGAATATGAGGTTAATTTAGTTCTGTCCTTTGCTGATTTTTGGATCAGTCTGGGATGTTTTAGAAATAACTTAAAATCCGTTCATGAGAAATTTAAGAAATTTTACTGGGAATAATTAGACTTCTATATCTTTCCAACCTCACAAGAATCACTTTAATATCTATTATGAGCTAAGAGATATACCTGTTCCAAGTTGGAGTTACTGCACAGTCTGGAATTCTGAAACAGTTTCGGTTAAGTTCAGTTTTTGGCCAATTTATTGACAGAATCAGAAAAAGTGTTGTGAATAAAAGTTGTAGATAATTTTGTAAGCTTTCCAACCATGTAAAGATCATCTGAATTGGACGTCTGTAGCTCGAGATATGACAGTTTTACTGAGTTGCTGAAATTGGAGCTCGTCCAGAAAAATCAGATTTTGCTTATCTATTGAATACATCATCTCGGATCGTACTGAATTTCAATTTCTGTGTTTTTGGAAACAGATGTCAGGCAGAGGTTGTGGCAGAGGTCGTGGAGGTGCTAACTTACCCATTACTATGGAGGAACTCATGCAAACTCAGAACCAGATGATGCAGATGTTTATGCAGCACATGCAGAACAATTCCCCTGCAGGAGGACCACCGCCTGTGCAAGTGAGGGATAAGCGTGGGGAATTTTTGAAGGGACGCCCTCCAGTGTTTTCTCATGCTGCTGATCCTTTAGAGGCAGATGATTGGGTGAGGGCAGTGGAGAAACAACTGAATATAGCCCAATGCAATGATATGGAGAAGGTGTTATATGCATCTGGTCAGTTACAGGGGACAGCTCAGACTTGGTGGGAGTCGTATCAAGCTGCACGCCCTGACAATGCTCCTCCTATCACTTGGAATGAGTTTGTTAGAGATTTTCGAGCTCCTCATATTCCTGAAGGTATAATTGAGCTGAAGCAGGAAGAATTCAGAAACCTTAGGATGGGACAGATGAGCGTTAGTGAATATCATGACAGGTTCACCCAGTTGGCTCGCTATGCTCCTAATGAAGTGAGAGAAGATGCAGACAGACAGCGTCTTTTCTTGAAGGGAATTTATTATGATCTTCGCTTGCAGTTGAAGGGGAAAACCTATGCTAGTTTTCAAGAGCTGGTAAATAAAGCTATTGTGCTTGATAATGAGCGCAGAGAGATGGACAGGAAGAGGAAGATGAAGGTACAAAGCTCAGGAAGCAACAACCGTCAGCGCACTAATTCTCAGCATGGTTTTCATCAGAAGTTTCAGGGACAGGTTAGTCAATGGAATCGTAATCCGAATCAGAGGTGGTCCCAGAATTGGCAAGGTAATCAGTCACAACAGCGTTCATCATATCCACAACGTCAACAGTATCCGCAGACCGGGCAACAGACTCCTCGCACTGGAAATTCCAATGTTACCCCCATGAAGAATAGTGCTCCCAGCACCCCTACTAGATGCTTTGTCTGTGGTAAAGAGGGGCATATGTCTTACCATTGTCCTGAGAAGCAGAATCAGCAGACTCCTCAGAGCCAGAAGAGCAACCAGAAGCAATCTGGTACTGGAAGGGTGAATCACGTGTCTTCTGATACAGTTCATGATGCACCAGAAGTTATGATTGGTACGTTCAATGTACATTCCACTCTCGCAACTGTTCTTTTTTACTCTGGAGCATCTCATACATTTATATCCAACATTTTTGTTAAAATACATAGTATACCCATGCTAGCTATGAAAGAATCTCTCTTAGTAAATTCACCTGGAGGTACCATGCAAACCAGTAATCGTTGTCTTCCAATTAGTATGGTATTAAGGGGGGTAGAGTTTAAGATAACTCCTATAGTGTTGAGGACATCTGGTATTGATGTGATATTGGGTATGGACTAGATGAAGCAAAATCAGGCAGAGATTCAGTGTCAGCAAAAAGTGGTAGTTGTGACTGCACCTAATGGAGATAAAATCAATGTGGATGTAGCAGTGCAGAAGCAACCAACCGCTGTGGTGAATCAGCTTGAAAATACTATTAAGGAGAATTCAGTGATTGAGGAATTTCCGGATGTCTTCCCTGATGAATTGCCAGGTATGCCACCTGACCGAGACATTGAATTTCTTATTGAATTACTTCCTGGAACTGCACCTATAGCCAAACGACCATATAGGATGGGAGTAGATGAATTAGAAGAACTTAAGAAACAAATTAAAGAATTACAAGATAAAGGTTTTATTAGACCTAGTTCATCACCTTGGGGAGCACCAGTTATTTTTGTTGATAAGAAAGATGGTGGTCAGAGGATGTGTGTTGATTACCGGTCACTAAATGAGGTAACTATCAAGAATAAGTATCCTTTGCCCAGGATTGATGACTTGTTTGATCAGTTGAGAGGTGCTTGTGTGTTCTCTAAGATTGATTTACGTTCTGGATATCATCAGTTGAAGATTCGTGTTTCTGATATTCCAAAGACAGCTTTTACTACAAGGTATGGATTGTATGAGTATACTGTTATGTCATTTGGATTGACCAATGCACCTGCATACTTTATGTACATGATGAATAAGGTGTTCATGGAATATTTGGATAAGTTTGTGGTAGTGTTTATTGATGATATACTGGTATTTTCCAAGACAGAGGTAGAGCATGCTGAACATTTGAGGTTGGTATTGCAGAAACTTAGAGAGCATAAACTGTATGCGAAGCGAAGTAAATGTGAGTTTTGGTTGAAGGAAGTTTCTTTCCTTGGTCATATTGTTTCTAATGGAGGGATATCAGTGGATCCAGGTAAAGTAAAGGATGTATTAAATTGGAAACCACCTATTGATGTTAGCGAGATTCGTAGTTTCTTGGGATTAGCTGGATATTACAGACGGTTCATTGAAGGGTTTTCTAAACTTGCTAAACCTATGACATCTCTATTAGAGAAGAATGCCAAGTTTGTGTGGTCAGATAAATGTCAAACTAGTTTTGAGGAGTTGAAAAAGAGGTTGACTACAGCGCCTGTTTTGGTTTTGCCAGATTTGAGTAAGAAGTTTTCTATTTATTGTGATGCTTCTCGTCAAGGTTTGGGATGTGTTCTTATGCAAGAAGGCAGAGTTGTGGCTTATGCATCTAGGCAGTTGAGAAAGCATGAGTTGAATTATCCTACACATGATTTGGAATTAGCAGCTGTAGTTCATGCTTTAAAGATTTGGAGACATTATTTGATTGGACATAAGAGTGATATATACACTGATCATAAGAGTTTAAAGTATATTTTCACTCAGTCAGATCTGAATTTGAGGCAACGCAGATGGTTAGAGTTGATTAAGGATTATGATATTGAGATACACTATCATCCTGGTAAGGCTAATGTAGTAGCTGATGCTCTTAGTAGGAAAAGTTATGCCAATGAGATACAGACGTTGTCTATGACTAGTGAGTTATGTGCTGAATTTGAATATTTGAATTTGGGAATTGTTACTAATACAATGGAATTAGTGATAGCGCCTACCTTAGAGCAAGAAATTTACAAGGGGCAGTTGAAGGATGAGAAACTAAAGAAGATAGCGGAAGATATAGTGATTGGTAAGTCACCAGGCTTTCGAATGGATGATAATGGAATTTTGTGGTTTGGAAAGAGGCTGTGTGTACCTGAGGATCAAACTGTTAGACAGGCAATTCTTCGCGAAGCTCATGAGTCAGCTTATTCTATTCATCCTGGTAGTACTAAGATGTATTTGGATCTGAAACAGAAATATTGGTGGGTTGGATTAAAGCGAGATGTGGCTGAGTATGTGGCATTGTGTGACACTTGTCAGAGGGTGAAAGCAGAGCATCAGAGACCTGCTGGATTGTTACAACCAATGAAGATTCCTGAATGGAAGTGGGAGGAAGTTGGTATGGATTTTATAGTAGGGTTACCTCGTACTCAGAAAGGTTATGACTCTATTTGGGTGATAGTAGATCGGTTAACTAAAGTTGCTCATTTTATACCAGTTAAGACTACTTACCATGGACCAAAATTGGCAGAGTTGTATATGGAGAGAATAGTCTGTTTGCATGGAGTACCAAAGAAGATTGTATCTGATCGAGGATCGCAGTTTACGTCGCATTTTTGGAAAGCTGTGCATGAATCATTGGGAACAAAATTGAATTTTAGTACAGCATATCATCCACAGACAGATGGACAGACTGAAAGGACCAACTAGGTATTAGAGGATATGTTGAGAGCTTGTGCATTGCAATATGGAACTAGTTGGGATAAGAGTTTGCCTTATGCAGAATTCTCTTACAATAACAGTTATCAGCAGAGTCTTAAGATGGCACCGTTTGAAGCTTTGTATGGACGCAAGTGTAGAACTCCATTGTTTTGGGATCAGACAGGTGAATCTCAGGTGTTTGGTATAGATGTTCTTAGAAACGCAGAAGATCAAGTGCGAGTGATTCGTGAGAATTTGAGAGTAGCACAGTCTCGTCAGAAGAGTTATGCTGACAATAGAAGAAGAGATTTAGTTTTTGAGGTAGGTGATTATGTTTATTTGAAGGTGTCACCTATGAAAAGTGTGAAGAGGTTTAACATGAAAGGTAAACTAGCACCAAGGTATGTTGGACCATTTAAAGTTATTACTAGACGTGGGGAAGTTGCTTATCAATTAGAGTTGCCTGAGAATTTATCTGGAGTACATGATGTGTTCCATGTTTCACAACTTAAGAAGTGTTTGCGTGTGCCTGAGGAGCAGATACCTTTAGAAGAGTTGACTGTTAAGGAAGATCTTACATATGAAGAGTTTCCGATCAAGATTTTAGAAACTGCTGAGAGAGTTACTCGAAGTCGGGTTATTAAGATGTGCAAGGTGCAGTGGAATCGATATTCAGAGGCAGAGGCAACTTGGGAAAGAGAGGATGAATTGAGAAAATCATATCCGCAGTTGTTTGAGTAAGCAGTCCAATCTCGAGGACGAGATTCTTTTAAGGGGGGTAGAATTTGTAACACCCAAATTTTAGGAGTAACAAATTTTAAATAATTTAGATAAAGGGAATTAAAATTTTAGAAAATATATTTGGTGATGCATTCATGCTGTTGCATTTATTTTATTTTGTGATGTGGAATTTATTTTATTCGTTTTGGATTAGAAATTCTTTTTGAAAAAGGTTTTGAAAAACAAATAGAAAAAAAAGAAAGGAAATTTACCTGCTGGCGGCCCGGTTAACCGGCCGGCCTGCTTCTTCCTTCCCCGAGCTGGGCCGTGAAGACGGGCCGCTGCCGCGCTCCCTCTCTTGCGTCGGTGGGCCGGCCCAGCAGACGAGCGTCCAGTCAGCCCGAGCCAGCAGTCGCCTTCCCTCTCTTCCTTTCGCTGACAGGTGGGGGCCGCTCGTCAGCCGTATCTCCCACCTTCGGTTCGTAGTCGAGTTGGACTCCAACTCGGTGAGAACGACCGCCGCGCCCTTCCACTTGATTTCCGGGATTTCCTACCCGATTACGGTGATTTGAAGCTACAAATAAGAAGCCGTGACCCCCTATGTTCCGTTTTCCATCTAAAACTCAAGCTACATCGCGTGAGATTGAGCGTAGGAGGCCGGAACCCTAGGTTCTTGCGGCCGGTTCGTCGGTGGAGCTTGTGGGAAGGTTCGAGCTCTTTTTCTTAGCTTTGGTGAGTTCGCTATCTCCTCCTCTTTCTTCCCGTGCCCTTCTTTGGTGTTGAGACGCTTTGAATTGCGGATTTGGTGAGTTCGGGTACACCGGCAATGGCGCCACCGTCTCTCCTCTTGCCGAGCTCTCTCCTCGGTTGGTCATAGCTCACCAAAACCGTCTAGGATAGATCGGGTTCATCTCCTCTTTCGATTTGAGTTGATGGCGGGTCAAGTAGTGGTCGGAAAAGGGGGAGACGGAGTTCTCCGGCGGGCTCATGGCGTCGGCCATGGCGGCCACCGGCCGGACTTGAGAGAGGTGGCCGGATTTTCCACTGTGCACTTGATGATGAACACGAACCGTTGGATTCGAGATGAAGGGCTGAGATTAGAAGATACCCCTTCGCGGGGTAATCTTTCTAAAGAGTCCCTAGGTTTTTGGATTATAGAACCCGCCGTCCTAAGCGTAATTCCTGAATTACGTTTCTGAGTTTTGAAAGCGTATTCTCTTGATGTAAGTCAAAAATACGTTTTCAGGTATTTACAGTTTTGCCACTAGAATTGTTTTGGTCATAAAATCTTCGTTTTAACTCCGATTTGATCCGTTCAAGTTGCGTTAGGTTCGTATTTGCGAGCTCTACATGTTAGTGTAGTTGTACAGTTAGTTTTAATAATTTATTTTTCGAGTTTATAATTAAGTATTTATTTATCAATAGGAAATCTTAGAAAATTCATAACTTATACGTTTTAACTCCGAATTTGGTGATCTTTGCGTCTGTGTGATCGTAGAAACGTGTAGAAGAGTTTTATAAACTTTTATTACTGTTTTGCTACTGTTGGTGTACTGTTCTAATTATATCTCTTTGTTTGCTTCGTGTATGTTTGATTGGATGCATGTGTGTTGTTGATTGATGATCGAATATAGAAGGTGAGCAGTATCTGGACGATTCGGAGTATTACTTTGAGCCAAGTCAGCAGTATCACTTGGAAAGCTTTGATCAAGGCAAGTATAACACAGGACTATCCTTGTTACCTATACATTGAATTGTCATACATATGCGTGTGCTTACCTTGACAACCTTAGAGATTATAACTTAGTGATTGTTATCTTGATTCCTTGTCAACCTTGGGAATGCATATGGGTAGCTACTGCTAGTGCTTAAACTAAGAACAATGATCTTGTAATTTGATTAATGGATTAAGCAATCAACTATTAAGATGATTTTATTATTGTTAAAAGGGGGCTAGAGCATGTGTATTATTTTGATGCTCTGGTTTCTCTCCATAAGGACTTATCTGTAAGTGATAACCGGGATATACAGTACAGCTGTGAGGGCTATATGGCTCTGGCTTTAGTTGTTCAAGAGACCTTTTCTAGCTTGTTAGAGGTTACCTTAAATGGCGTAAGAATGGCTTGCCATGTTGGGTGTAGTGCGAGCCCCTAGCCTAGTGTGTATAGGCTGCGGTTGTTGTGCCACAGGGAAGGGGGGTTCTACATCTGCCTGCCGAGTGAATCTAATGGCCCTAACTTGTTAGACGAACTTTTGAGTGGCTTTATATGGTTCTCGGGTGTTTGGGCTTGATCTCCCCACTCATTTGGAAATCATGACTTACAGTGAAAGTGTACACCTCTGCGCAGAGTTAAAAACTGGTATACTAGCCGTGCTCACGGATACGAGCGGCCTTGGGGATTCTTATGGAATAGTTGATCATAACTGTTATATCATGCTTAATTATTGTTGATTATTATTATGCTCATGTTAATGCTATTCATTATCCTTATTACAATTGATCATTGGTTCTTTAATGGGAAGTGGTTTATCTTGATGCTACTCAATTGCTAATATATGATTAAAAGCTAAATGCAGTTAAACAGTGTCTAGCCTTTTTGAGCCTCATGAACCCTGTGTTATATTTGTTGAGTTCGACATGGACTCACCCTTGCTATTTCCACCATAACAGATGAAGATATAGAGGAAGATTATCGGAATGAGTACTAGTCTTGGTGTCAACCAGTCAACCGTGTCCCTGTGTGGAGTTTCCGCTGAAGAATTACTATTAGTTATTATTACCTATCGTTCAAGACTATGTCTTAAATACTTATTTGTTATGTAATAGGCACTGTGATGATACTTTGTAATTTGTCAACTTATGTGTGCGACTGTTTCCTGGGGCGCACATGAGTCTTTTATGCATCCTATTTTTGTCCTTAAAAATGGGTGTGACAGTGGTGCTGTCTGGACTTTTCTGAGTTGTACCAAAGGTGACCTAAGAGGCTATTGATCTGGCTTCTTGGGTTTATGTTAGGAACAATTCCCCAGCTGGGTAGTAATCGATTCGAATCGTCGTCTCTCCCGATTAGTGAGAAACTTAATGGGCATATCTCCATTGTAGTCACACTAATTAACTTGATGGTTCAGTAATAATGATATTGATGATGGCTTTATTAAACCTGATATGGTTATTAATGTTTGCCCCTTAACCAAGTGATTGCTATAGTGCAGGTGCTAATCTAGATGACAGGTTAGTGATTATTAACTTGATGCTTAAGCAATAAATGGTTACTTATTTGTACTAAGCTTTATGCAAAAGGTGGTCAAGCTAGCCCCACTTACATAGCCCTACATACTCCTTGGTATCACTTTATTTTTGGTTTATGATGGGTAATTCTAGCTTAGTATATTCTTGTACTCAGGGTTTATTCCCTCTTGTTGCAGATGACATCTTCTATAATGGCTGCTGCAAGTACTATCTTCTCCGTACGGGGATGAGGACTAGACCATCGGGCATGGTCTCTGTTAGTGTCTTTCATCTGGAATGCTTTTGTGGGATATGACTTTGGACTGGCTATGTATATGAACTACTAGTGTTGGGATTTTGAAACTATGTTGCTTTTGCTACTTTAAACTTGGTTTGTAATAACTTATTCGTACTCCAATGTATGAGAACTACTTATGAAATGTTGTAACAGGTGATGTGTTGTGTTGAATCATATACAATCTTAGTTTGTTTGTTGGTTGGTTTGAAATCCTTCATGATTTTGTGGACTACCGAGATTATATATGCTCAAGTACAGAAATTTGATCGCTTCGGTGATTGTTTTTGTACTTGTGCTCTTATAATTTGGATGGTTCCATGACAACCGCTTTGTTTGGGTATGGTAAGGAGTTGCAATGTTGTGCTTGACTCCATATTCTGCTAGGAACTAACAGAAGGTCTCGTCGATGAAATGCGACCCTCCATCACTTATGACCGTTCAAGGTGTTCCAAATTGTGGGAATATCACTTGATGGAACATCTTCTTGGCATGCTTGGAGTTAGCGTTTTGACATGGTAATGCTTCCACCCATTTGGACACATAGTCCACCACCACCAAGATGTATTCGGCGTCTCTAAACTTTGGGAATGGTCCCATGTAGTCAATCCCATAAGCATCAAACAACTCCACTTGGAGGTTGTTCATGAGTGGCATTGCATCCTAAGCATTGATGTTTCCATGTTTCTAGCATCTGACGCATCTTCTAACAAATTCCTTTGTATCTTGATATATTGTTGTCTAGAAGAATCCGCTTTGCTAGATCTTAGCATTTGTACAGAATGCTCCATAATGTCCTCCATAGGGTGATGCATGACATCTCTATGATTATCTTGGCTTCAACCATGGGGACACATCTCTATAGCAATCCATCAACATAGACCCGATAGAGATATGGATCATCCCACAAGTGGCAATGACTTTGACACTTGAGTTTTCTCTTATCCTCCCCTAGTGGTACATAACCTGCAACCATATAATTCACAATATTCACGTACCATGGGTCAAAGTGTGTTACCTTAAGGAGTGTGTCATCCCTCAGATAGTCATTAATAGGTGACTCAAGTGTTTCCTTATATTGAAGCCTAGACAAGTGATCATCTACTGAGTTCTCTACTCCTTTCTTATCTCTTATTTCTATGTCAAATTCTTGAAATAGGAGAATCCATTGGATCTTTCTTAGTGAGGAGGTATTTAAGAGCAGCATGGTCTGTATAAATAATTACCTTTGTCCCCACTAAGTAAGATCTAAACTTGTCTATTGCAAAGACAATAGCCAACAACTCTTTTTCAGTGGTAGCATAATTGAGTTGTGGCCTAGACAAGGTTTTGCTAGCATAGGATATAGCATAGTGTTTTTTATCCTTTGTTTGGCCTAGAATGGCTCCAATAGCAAAGTTGCTAGCATCACACATGATCTCAAAAAGTAGCTTCCAATCGAGAGGTTGAATGATTGGAGCTGAAATGAATGCCTTCTTGAGGATTTAAAAAGCTTCATGGCACTCATTGTTGAAAATGAAAGCTGCATCTTTAGCTAGGAGGCTAGTCAGGGGTCTAGTGATTTGAGAAAAGTTTTTGATGAAACAACTTTGTAACACCCCAGTGTTAAGCTTGCATATTGCACTTGCATTGTATGAGCATAAACATCATCCATCCATTCATGAGCATGAGCATGTGGATTTCATTTTGAATGTTGCATAGGTGATGTTTCATATGTGGCATAGGTGATGTTTCATATGTTGCCTAAGTATTGCTCCATTCATGCAACTCATGTTTCATATGTAGCATTCCTATGTTTCATATGTTGTATATGTCATATGTTATCACGAGTGATGCTTGATTATACATGTATATGCTTGGTGATCATGGTTGGTTAATGCAAGTGGTTGTGTGTGGTCACAAAACACCTTAGATACAGTTAGGATGAAAAATGGAATAATGTTTGTATTAATGACTTGGTCCAAAAATACTTCTAAGTGTTGGTTTGTTCAAAATACCCTTTTCAAGGTGCGGTTTTGACCTAACTTGACTAATAGCTTAGAGTTTGCATGGAAGTGCACCCTAAATAAAAGTTGTAGTCCATATTATAGAGAACAAACTTTGTTTAAGGGTCATGAGCTGATTTAGTGCCTAACCTAGTCAAAAAGAGCCCATAACTTTTGCCAAAGTGCTATTTTTGAAACTTGAAATTTGGCTATCTTAAAACTGGTTCTAGTGTCAAAGTACCTGGTTTTGAGACCCTATAGCTTGAAAACCATTAGGATTAAGACCAAAGTCCTTTAAGCATAGTTGGAGTATACTTGTAGCTCTACAATTTGTATTACTAAAGTTTTCACTGAATCGAGCTAGTTTGGGAAGTAGGGGTAAAGGAAGGGGGCAGATTCAGTCAACTGAACCGGCTCTTAGCCATTTACAAATCGGTCATCGTGGCCGATTGGCGCTAGGCCGTGGCCACCACGTGGTGGCCATATGTCACACCCAGTTTTGCAAAGAACAAAACTAGGCTCATCATATGTGTGTCCAGGAAGTCCACACAAACAACAATAGAATAAAAATATCAAAACAATGTTTATATAAAGCGGAATACTTACTATATTAACACTTACAACTATCAGAGTATCGCAGAACGGTGGCTAAGCTTCTGCTCGGGCTTCATTCTTCTCAGGGACGGCTGACTAGGGGCTCTGTATGCCAAGCACTTCTAAAAACTCCACTACACCTTTATCTTTCTTCTAAGTAGCACCTTACTACACACTGGAGTGTGGGGAAATAACAAGAGTGAGTCCATGTCGAACTCAACAAATATAACATGGTGTTCATGAGGCTCAAAAAGATAGCACTAGTTTGACTGCATTTAGCTTTTAATTGTCACAATTTTATTACATGAGTAGCATCAAGTTTGCATTAATCCCACAATAAACATATGATCAATGTAAATATGAATAACGAATAGCAAAACACATATTAAACCAATAAATGTTCATCTATTCTGTGAAGGTCCAAGGCCGCTCGTATCCGTGAGCACGGCTAGTATACCAGTTTATTAAACTCTGCGCAGAGGTGTACACTTTCACTGTGAATCATGATTACCCATATGCCCGGGATCGTGACTCCCAAAACACTTCCAAGGTGAGCAGGCAGGGAAACACTATGAAGCCTTTCAAATGTTCGTCTAACAAGTTAGGGCCGCTAGGTTTCTAAAGTCAGTCTGTGTGATATAACCACGCAGGGATCCACAGTCTGCTTTTCCCCATTTGTGCCACAAGGGTAACCTCTAACAAGCTATAAAAGGTCCTCATACTGAGCTAAAGCCAGAGTCATATAGCCCTCATAGTTGTACTGTAAATCTCGGATGTTCGTCCACAGATGAGTCCTTGTGGAGAGAAACTAGAGCACCAAGAAAAATAGCATCATGCTCTAGCCCTCTTTAAACAGTAATCAAAATGTCATCTTTTAGTATTGTTGCATATTCCATTAATTATATTACAAGATCATAGTTTATGCTCAGCGCTAACAAAAGCTACCAAATGCAAAATCCCATAGGTGACAAGGTATAGATCAAAAACTAGGAAAATCCTTAATGGCATTCAAGGTAGACACATGCAATATGATTTTATGAGGTTAAAGTGAATAGGACAATAAGGAAATCACATGTTATAATTGCCTTTTTCCCAAAGTTAGCTACTCAGAATCTCCAGTTGTTATCTTCTGGACCCAAGTTCTCTTGCTTCGACTGTCGATCCTCAGCTCCTCGTCTTCAGCGCTAATTAACCATACTTCTTCTACTCTCAGCAATCAAGTAGAACAAACAGACAATAAACACAACTAAGAACAACACACCAAACAAAAGAGACACTTTAAAAGAGCACACTAGACTATATGACATGATGATATGATCGAGAAAATGTAAGACCGACGGATAACAGAGCTACCAGAAAAGAGGACACGCGACTGTCGAGGAGTTTACAATAAATCAGAGAAGACAAACTATACATTTGATTTATTTTAGTTAATAAATTAAGGTGATCGACATTTCAGAGGATTATTCTAAAGTTGAATTAATCAAATTATAAAACCAAAGTTAAATCTTAGTTATATGTTATTAATTTATATTTTATAGTATTTAAGTCGCTTAAACATTTATAATTTAGAAAGCATAAAGAAGGTGATAACAGCTAATCGAATCGTTATATGTTTCTTACATAAACTAAACAAGTTCTACTTAAGAAGCACTTAAGTTCTTATTAATCATGATAGCATTTGATTATTTATAAAAGACAAATTATAAACCAAAGTTACTTTTAATTTGAAAAGACAGTAGCTAAATATTAGTTAAATTAACTACATGCTTCATGTTTAACTAAACTAATTATGATTAAAAAAACATTTAAGTTAATATTAATCAAGTTAACATTTATTTAAGAATGTTCTATGTATGAACCTAAGTCGCTTCTAATTTAAAAGAGCATGACATAAATATTAATTAAATAAACATAATTTAATTTGTAAACACATAACGTGAGATGGTAAACAACGTTGCTAATGCGTCTCTTACGTCAGCACAGTCACGAAGCAACAAGAACGAAATTATACCCCTATGTTGCTTTTAGTTAGAAAGCTGTTAAATAAATATTAACCAATTTGCATTTAAATAGATAAATTCATACTTGAGTGACATCACAAAAACTAACGCTACTGTATAGAGCACGACGCTACAAAACTATCGCAACAAGAACAGATTTAACAACCTAGATTGCTTTTAATCATAGAACTAATTGCATGTCAATTAAATTAATATTTAATTTATATATAACTAGCATGTAACACGTCTACGCCGATAGCATATAGCTTCAGTTGGCATGATCGCAAAATCACAAGAACGAGTTACTACACTAGGTTGCTTTTAATTAAAAATACATTAAATAAATATTACACGTAAATCAATAAATTCATAATTAGGTGACACGATATACATCAGCACTACTACGTAGAACGCAACTATACGAAACTAACGCAACTAAAACGGAGTAAAATGAAATTAAAATGAAGAAACGACAAAGATATTATGAACCAGTGGCAGAACCGCAAATACTTCATCTTCTACCTCCATCTATCTGAAGAGCCTCGGCCTAGGGGCGACACGAGAAGGAGAAAAAAATATCTAATTTACTACACGAGAGACTTTTCCAACTAGGGGCTCCTCTACGGTAGTTTTGTTGTGCTTTTACCCAAGAGGTAGGTACGTATATATAGGGAGAAAACTCCCTAACCCCACGTCAACTGGAGATACGGTACTAATTGATGTTGCACCCTCCATCTTTACTAATAGGCCTAATTAATTATTAAAGCCCATTAGTAAATAAATGTATGAGCATTTAAGATTATTGCACACGTGCTTATGTGGAAAATGAGATATTTATTATTTTCAGAATTAATTAATTTCGTGGATAAAATAATTCTAGAAAAAGTCCAAAATTATTATTTAAGCCACGAAAAATACTCCAAAAGCTTCGAAAATTCGGGAAAATTTTTTAGGGACATTAGGGAACTTGAGGAACCCAAATAAAGTATTTGGAGCTCATGATAAGATATTTTAGAGCATCTAAAAATTAGATAACGCTCGTAGAAAAGCGTGAACTAGCTCCAGAAAAAGCTAGAACAATTCCTGAAGAGTTCATTGAGATTGATTGACACATGAGAAACTGAAAGGAATAATTTACGTTATAAAGAAAAAAATTTAGGAAACTCACAACGAGAACTTAAGATGAGAAACAAGGAATATTGATTGCGAAAAAAAGATAAAGACGTGCTGGAGAAGAAAAAACGATCCACTAAACGTATTTTGAAAGACTTTGTTCGCTCTTAACACACAAGAGTTAACGAGCAAACATCACATCAAACAATAGCCATTAAATTAGTTTAGAAAATTTTAAAGATTCTTATTATTTTTTTCATTTTTTTATAACTAATTGATGCTATCATAAACTAAACTTAGGAAATTTTATCCAAATATTAAAACATTTATTTTATTTAGTGTTTCTTATGCACAACCTAAAATTAGAAATTTTGGGGTGTGACAATTCTACCTCACTTAACAGGAATCTCGTTCCGAGATTCGAAGAGACTAGGGAGAAAGATAAAGTAGACCAATAAGATTATTTTGAAACTTTTGACAAGTTCTGATATAAGCGTCAAGGATTATCAATGATTGACAAGAGAACATTGGATTGATCATTAAGATTGATTCGAGCTAATGACAGAAGGTCAAAGGATTGAAGATCAGCATAGGTGGAAAGGGAGATCAAAGGAGGTTGAAAAGATAGATCAAGGTTGATAATCAAGTCTTCACTTTATAAGGTGTAAAAACAAGGGTGGAGATTAGCAAAAGATAAAGATAGATCTTATGGTACTCACAACTCATCGATTCAAAATTTATGAGACATCATGAAAAAGTGATAGATTAACATTGGTTGAAGAAAGGTAAAGACTAGTTTTCTGTTTTACCATTCAGGGAGACCAGTGAGAAGGATAAATTGATCTTCAAGTCTTTGTAGGTCCTTGAATCAGGATTTATAAGATGTAAGGACAAGGGTCAAAAGTTGTCAAATGTTGATAAGAAAAAGTAAAGATTGATGGCAAGGTGAGACTAGTTAAGAGGCAAGGACTAGTAAAAGATGATGATACGATAGCGATTGGTCTTTGGGCCTTCTTGTCTCGTGACTTGAGATTAATGATGGTGGTGGACGCTACCCCACTTAATAAAGATCTTGTTCCACCTAGCGATGTCATTAAAGGTAGCACTTTCTTTAAGGCTTACTACTATTGATGAGTCCTTCATGTGTTGATCCTTCCTTGGGTTAAGATAAAGGAAAAAGCATAGAAACCAAGAGTAAGCAAGGATGATATATGGAAAAGACAATAAGAATTAGGATTGATTGAAAAATTAAGTAGGATAGAAGATGACACTACCCCACTTAACATAGATCGAGCTACTTCTTAAGACGAAACCTTGCGGGCCACCTTCGAAACACGAGAACAAGGATAACACACAAGCAACACATCAAGCAAAACAAGCACACATCACATCATCGGTACTACACGTGCTTCTTCAACAATGGTGGTCATCCTAAGGGAAGAGTATGGATGACAAAAGGCCATCGAATCTTTTGAAAAACGGTAGATCAGAAAACTTTTGGTAATAACAACACAAATCAAAAACCAAAGGAATAAGAAATAATAGCACAAAGGAAGCTATTCAAGGAGGGGATACAACAGGACAAGAAACAGGAAATAGCCAAAATAATAGCTCAAAGGAAGCTATTCAAGGAGGGGATACAACAGTACAAGAAACAGGAAATAGCCAAAATCAATGAGTCAAGGGATGACAAAATAGTTTTATAGTAAAATGAGTTTTAGAATACGTCCAGTGTTACTTGGCATACGTCCTACAGTCAACACCGCTCTGATACCACTCTGTCACACCCAGTTTTGCAAAGAACAAAACTAGGCTCATCATATGTGTGCCCAGGAAGTCCACACATACAACAACAGAATAAAAATATCAAAACAATATTTATATAAAGCGGAATACTTACTATATTAACACTTACAACTATCAGAGTATCGCAGAACGGTGGCTAAGCTTCTGCTCGGGCTCCATTCTTCTTAGGGACGGCTGACTGGGGGCTCCGTATGCTAAGCACTTCTGAAAACTCCACTACACCTTTATCCTTCTTCTAAGTAGAACCTTACTACACACTAGAGTGTGGGGAAATAGCAAGAGTGAGTCCATGTCGAACTCAACAAATATAACATTGGGTTCATGAGGCTCAAAAAGATAGACACTAGTTTGACTGCATTTAGCTTTTAATTGTCACAATTTTATTACATGAGTAGCATCAAGTTTTCATTAATCCCACAATAAACATATGATCAATGTAAATATGAATAACGAATAGCAAAATACATATTAAACCAATAAATGTTCATCTATTCTGTGAAGGTCCAAGGCCGCTCGTATCCGTGAGCACGGCTAGTATACCAGTTTATTAAACTCTGCGCAGAGGTGTACACTTTCACTGTGAGTCGTGATTACCCATATGCCCGGGATCGTGACTCCCAAAACACTTCTAAGGTGAGCAGGCAGGGAAACACTATGAAGTCTTTCAAAGGTTCGTCTAACAAGTTAGGGCCGCTAGGTTTCTAAAGTCAGTCTGTGTGATATAACCACTCAGGGATCCACAGTCTGCTTTTCCCCATTTGTGCCACAAGGGTAACCTCTAACAAGCTAGAAAAGGTCCTCATACTGAGCTAAAGCCAGAGCCATATAGCCCTCATAGTTGTACTGTAAATCCCGGATGTTCGTCCACAGATGAGTCCTTGTGGAGAGAAACTAGAGCACCAAGAAAAATAGCATCATGCTCTAGCCCTCTTTAAACAGTAATCAAAATGTCATCTTTTAGTATTGTTGCATATTCCATTAATTATATTACAAGATCATAGTTTATGCTCAGCGCTAGCAAAAGCTACCCAATGCAAAATCCCATAGGTGACAAGGTATAGATCAAAAACTAGGAAAATCCTTAATGGCATTCAAGGTAGGCACATGCAATATGATTTTATGAGGTTAAAGTAAATAGGACAATAAGGAAATCACATGTTATAATTGCCTTTTCCCAAAGTTAGCTACTCAGAATCTCCAGTTGTTATCTTCTGGACTCAAGTTCTCTTGCTTCGACTATCGATCCTCAGCTCCTCGTCTTCAGCGCTAATTAACCATACTTCTTCTACTCTTAGCAATCAAGTAGAACAAACAGACAATAAACAAAACTAAGAACAACACACCAAACAAAAGAGACACTTTAAAAGAGCACACTAGACTATATGACATGATGATATGATCGAGAAAATGTAAGACCGACGGATAACAGAGCTACCAGAAAAGAGGACACGCGACTGTCGAGGAGTTTACAATAAATCAGAGAAGACAAACTATACATTTGATTTATTTTAGTTAATAAATTAAGGTGATCGACATTTCAGAGGATTATTCTAAAGTTGAATTAAACAAATTATAAAACCAAAGTTAAATCTTAGTTATATGTTATTAATCTATATTTTATAGTATTTAAGTCGCTTAAACATTTATAATTTAGAAAGCATAAAGAAGGTGATAACAGCTAATCGAATCGTTATATGTTTCTTACATAAACTAAACAAGTTCTATTTAAGAAGCACTTAAGTTCTTATTAATCATGATAGCATTTGATTATTTATAAAAGACAAATTATAAACCAAAGTTACTTTAAATTTGAAAAGACAGTAGCTAAATATTAGTTAAATTAACTACATGCTTCATGTTTAACTAAACTAATTATGATTAAAAAACATTTAAGTTAATATTAATCAAGTTAACATTTATTTAAGAATGTTCTATGTATGAACCTAAGTCGCTTCTAATTTAAAAGAGCATGACATAAACATTAATTAAATAAACATAATTTAATTTGTAAACACATAACGTGAGATGGTAAACAACGTTGCTAATGCGTCTCTTATGCCAGCACAGTCACGAAGCAACAAGAACGAAATTATACCCCTATGTTGCTTTTAGTTAGAAAGCTGTTAAATAAATCTTAACCAAGTTGCATTTAAATAGATAAATTCATACTTGAGTGACATCACAAAAACTACCGCTACTGTATAGAGCACGACGCTACAAAACTATCGCAACAAGAACGGATTTATCAACCTGGATTGCTTTTAATCATAGAACTAATTGCATGTCAATTAAATTAATATTTAATTTATATATAACTAGCATGTAACACATCTACGCCGATAGCATGTAGCTTCAGTTGGCATGATCGCAAAATCACAAGAACGAGTTACTACACTAGGTTGCTTTTAATTAAAAATACATTAAATAAATATTACACGTAAATCAATAAATTCATAATTAGGTGACACGATATACATCATCACTACTAAAACGGAGTAAAATGAAATTAAAATGAAGAAACGACAAAGATATTACGAACCAGTGGCAGAACCGCAAATACTTCATCTTCTACCTCCATCTATCTGAAGAGCCTCGGCCTAGGGACGACACGAGAAGGAGAAAAAAAATATCTAATTTACTACACGAGAGACTTTTCAAACTAGGGGCTCCTCTACGGTAGTTTTGGTGTGCTTTTACCCAAGAGGTAGGTACGTATATATAGGGAGGAAAAGTCCCTACCCCACGTCAACTGACGATACGGTACTAATTGATGTTGCACCCTCCATCTTTACTAATAGGCCTAATTAATTATTAAAGCGCATTAGTAAATAAATGTATGAGCATTTAAGATTATTGCACACGGGCTTCTGTGGAAAATGAGATATTTATTATTTTCAGAATTAATTAATTTCGTGGATAAAATAATTCTAGAAAAGTCTAGAATTATTATTTAAGCCATGAAAAATACTCCAAAAGCTCTGAAAATTCGGGAAAATTTTTCAGGGACATTAGGGAAAATGAGGAACCCAAATAAAGTATTTGGAGCTCGTAATAAGATACTTTAGAGCATCTAAAAATTAGATAACGCTCGCAGAAAAGCTTGAACTAGCTCCAGAAAAAGCCAGAACAATTCCCGAAGAGTTCACTGAGATTGATTGACACATGAGAAACTAAAAGGAATAATTTACGTTATAAAGAAAAGATTTTAGAAAACTCACAACGAGAACTTAAGATGAGAAACAAGCAATATTGATTGCGAAAAAAAAGATAAATACGTGCTGGAGACGAAAAATCGATCCACTAAACGTATTTTGAAAGACTTTGTTCGCTCTTAACACACAAGAATTAACGGGCAAACATCACATCAAACAATAGCCGTTAAATTAGTTTAGAAAAATTTAAAGATTCTTATTAATTTTTTTTATTTTTTTTATAACTAATTGATGCTATCATAAACTAAACTTAGAAAATTTTATCCAAATATTAAAACATTTATTTTATTTAGTGTTTCTTATGCACAACCTAAAATTAGAATTTTTGGGGTGTGACACCATATGCCTACGTTAGCCTGGCTGGTCGAGCCAGAAGGGGGAGTAGAGGGTGACGTGCTGCTACTGTTGCTCATTCTCGCTCTCTCCCACTCCTCTCCTGTATCTCACCCTCGCCGCGGCGGAAGCCGAGCAGCGCTGCTATCACCGTGCTTTCACCGACCTCGCACGCCACCACCGCAGCACCACCATACAATAGCTCCCGCACACAACCCTGCAGCGACCTGCTCTACCTTCCTGAGCCACTAGACCCACCTCTTGAGCCAAGGTAAAGCCCAAGAACGAGTTCTCTATCGCTGCAGACATCACCAGAGCGCCGCCAAGCTCGAGCCTGCCATGACTGGGCCAGCTTGCAGCCACTCTGCTCTTCCTCTCCCTCGTTCCGTAGTCTCTAGGGGTAGCCGTAGCTTGAGACAGTGACCATTGAACCTCTACCACCTCGTCAAAGTGGAACATCACTGTGTCACCGTCATGCTCGCACCGCCATGCCACCATGCACGCGGCCAAGCTTCACCGGTGCTTCCACAAGCCTCGATCTGAGCCCTAGAGCACTGCTAGGTCACCATGAGGGTATAGCCGCAATTATCCGGGCTTGCTATCATTGGAGATGGCCAGGGCACCTGTAACACCCTAAAAATTTGAAAAGAAGAAAAATAGGAAAATATGATTTTTATATTTATTTTTGTGAAGCATGCAAATTTAGAATAAGAATAATTTTTATAAATTTAAAATCAAATATAAGAGTAGAAACATGTTTGTGCACTCATGCTGTTGCATTTAAATTTTTGAGATGAGTGGTTTGATTTAAATTTAAATTTGGATTTGAAAATCTTTTGAAAAAGGAATTTGAAAAATTGGGAAAAAGATTTCTTATTCTCTCTCTGCTCTTGGGCCGCTTCTCTCCGCAGCCCAGCGCACGCGGGCCGTTTTTCCCTTCCTCCCGCGGCCTCCTTCTCCTCCTGGGCCGAGCCCAAGTCACGGCCTGACGGCCCGTCATCGCGCGCGCGCTCGCGTCCCGCAGCGGCCGCGTTTTTCCGCCCTGAGCCGCTGACATGTGGGTCCCGATTGTCAGTGTCTCTTCTCACCTTTCCTTCTTCTTCCTCCGGTGTTTTCCATCGAAGAACGCCGTTTTCCTTTCTTCTCCCGATTCGGTGATCCGAATTTCCTTCGAAAACTCCCTCCTTTGCATAACCGGTGACGCCTCCGGGCTATAAAACGGAACCCCGTGCCTCCCCGCTTCTCATTGAGCCCCTAAAACCCTAGCCTCGACATCTCGGGAAGGTCACCGTCGGAGCTCTGCCTCCACCGCCGCCTTGACGAGCTAGCCGTCGCCCTCCGGTTGCTCTTCCGCTTCGTTCTCGCGTGGGGTAAGGTCGCGGTGATGTGCTCTTTCTTTTGGTACTTTCGGTTTGGCGATTGGTGCTCGGGATGGTCCTCTTCTCAAGCTCCGGCGAGCTCGGGCTCCATCCGGCCATGGCGCCGCCGTCGAAGTTACTGTGGCCGCCGGCCGTTTTCTTTCTCTCACCCCCGATTCAATCTGAACCGTCCAAATCCGAATCTACGGTCTAGATTAGAAGATACCGGTTCGTTCGTAATTTTGTAAAAGAAACCCTGAGTTTTTAGTATATCAACCCGCAGTCCTAAAACGTAAAGCTCAGAGTACGTTTTGATTAATTGAAAACGTAATTCGTTTCGGAAAAAGAAAAATACGTTTTCTGATATTTACAGTTTTGCCACTGAGTTTATTTTAGTTATAAATTATCCGTTTTAACTCCGATTTGATCCATTCAAATTGCGTTAGATTCGTATTTGCGAGCTCTACATGATGATAGAACTGTACAGTAGGTTTGAGATAATTTATTTTCGAGTTTATATTAAAGTAATTATTTATCTATAGGAAATCTTAGAAAACTCATAACTTTTACGTTTTAAATCCAAATTTCGTGATCTTTACGTCTATTTGATCGTAGTAATATGTAGAAGAGTTTTACAAACTTGTTATACTGTTAGTGTTACTGTTGTTTAGGTTTTCTATCTTTAAGTTCCAATGTGAGATTTAATCTATTACTTTAATAAAGTAAATCTTGTTTAAATCATATCTTCTACGTTTTAGATCCGTTTTAGCTCATTCGAGTTGCGTTAGATTCATAGCAACGAGATCTACGTGTTAGTGACAGTGTTTACCATATTACTAATTCTGAAATTTTATGGTTTAAATCATATCTTGATTAATAATTATGCAACTGGGTTTTGTAAATAAAATATGATTTATTTTACTTTAGTTTCATAATTTGAATCTAAATTTGACTTAATTCCGGATATAGTATTTATAAAATATCTTATATATGTTATTATATAATTAAAACTCATGAAGCTAAATAGTTTTATATTTTCTTCTATGAGCAAATCTTTCGGTAGATGTATCTTTTCAACCGTAGATCTGATTAGTGTGCTTTTCGCGTCTGTGTGTTCGTAGCAATGCGTAGAACATCTTTAAAACCTTTTCACATATTCTTTCATATGTTTGGTGTACTGTTCTAATTTAGATCTATTGTTTGCTTCGTGTATGATTGTATGGATACGTGTGTGGTGATTTATGATTTCGTCCAGTCGGTGAGATATACGTGGTTATCAAGAAGAAGAAGAAGAACGTTGAATATTAAAGCTTATCGAAGGATCGGTGTTTAAGGCAAGTATAGCATGGGATTATCCATGTTTCCTATTCATCTTTAATCTACTTAATTCATGTGCATGTGTCTACCTTGTTACCACTAAGGATATCCTAGTTTTTGTATCTTGTACCTTGACACCCATGGGACATTGCATTGGGTAGTATTTATGCTAGTGCTCAAGATAAATAACCATGATCTGTAACTTGACTAATGATATATGCAATAAACGTTTAAATAAAGCTTTAAAGCAATATGGCTCAAGAGGGCTAGAGCATATTTGGTTATTTTTATGGTGCTCTAGTTTCTCTCCATAAGGACTTATCTGTAAGCGAACATCCGGGACTTACAGTACAACTGTGAGGGCTATATGGCTCTGGCTTTAGCTCAGTATGAGGACTTTTTCTAGCTTGTTAGAGGTTACCCTTGTGGCGCAAATGGGGTAGAGCAGACTGTGGATCCCTGCGTGGTGTATCACACGGACTGACTCCGGAAACCTAGCGGCCCTAACTTGTTAGACGAACCTTTGAAAGGCTTCATAGTGAACCCTGCCTGCTCACCTTGGGAGTGTTTTGGGGATTGGCCGCCTCGGGCATATGGGTAATCACGACTCACAGTGAAAGTGTACAACCTCTGCAGAGTGTAAAACTGTTATAACAGCCGTGCTCACGGTCACGAGTGGCCTTGGACCCTTACAGAATAAATGATGAACACTGAGAATAAATGATGAACACTGATGATAATGATAATACTGATGATATTGATGCTCACTAATGATTATTGTTTCTTGCTATACATTATTCTCGTTTACATGATCATGAGGTTATTTGGGATTTTGGTAAACTTGTTGCTACTCAATTATTAAAGAGATGACTTACTAAAAGCTATTGCAGTAAACCCGTGTCAAACCTTTTGAGCTGCATGAACCCCATGTTATATTTGTTGAGTTCGACATGGACTCACTCTTGCTATTTCCCCACATCTCAGGAAGGGTACCAGACTGTTAGATTCTGGAATTGTTAGGCTTGTGATCAACCAGTCAGTTTGATCCTGGAGTGAGGTCTACACCCGGTGTTCAGAGTTGTTTTTCCACTGTGTTATTCTCTAAGGTATACTTTATACTATTGAGTTATGTATATTAAGCATTTGTCTTTTGATATTACATTTATCTGTGGCTATATGTGAGATTTGTCGTCTTTATTTCACATATAGTGTATGTCTGGTTTTGTCCTTAAAACCGGGTGTGACAGATTGGTATCGGAGCAATGCTGACTGTAGGACGCAAGCCTAGTTAGAACTGGACGTTTAGCATGTTCTCATTGTTGCCTATTTCTTGCTTCTCTTTAACTTTGTTATTTTCTCAAAGTTATGCTTAATTCTATCCCCGTTCTGTTATAAAAACCTTGTCTCTATTTTGAACCTTTTCTCCTTGTCTATTAGACGGCTCGTGACAAGAAGACTGTGGATTTCAGAGGTTAAGAGGACTGAATTGTGTCGCTCTTGCTCACTTTTGACGAGAAACCATTAGCGATGCAAAACCAATTACTAGAAGAAATGGCTCAACATGGGAATTCTCAACGATGCTTATCTCAAGGTCAAGCCAACATATCTAAGGGGTCAGAGAAGATACAAGTAGCAGAAGTTTGGAAGAATATAAAATCCAATAAAGATGTTGATAGTAAGGCATTTGGAGAGCAGGAACAATGTCACTACTGTAAGCATTATGGTTTTCCCTGTCTTCGAAATGAGTCTAATAAGGGGAAAGTCAAGGTGGATCCAAATTTTGTGATCAACATGGACAAGAAGAGAAAGGCAATCTCATTAGAACCACTTGTGGAAAGCAATGAGCAAGCGAGTTCTACTACATTGTCACATGCAGCCCTGATCCCCTGTCAAACAAATCCAAACCCTGAAGAGTTAGAAGCCCCTCCTGCTAAAACTACTCTCCATAAAGTAGTCATAGATGGATGGACAATTACCTATAAGGAGTATCAACCTCGAAAGGCCAAACAAGCTAGGAAACAAGCCAAAGGGACGAAGGTGAACTTTTATGGCCAGCAAGATAGCAGCATACCAAACAACAGTTCCTTGGAGTATGACATCACAAAAGATCTAGCTAAGAGAAAGTTTCCTAGATCAACCGGTTAGCGTATCGAGGTATGAGGCTAGGGAGCCGAGTTCGACTCCTGCCGTCGACAGATTGGTAACCTTGATATTCATCTTCTCCATGATGCTTGTTTTAAGCCTTTGATCTCATCTACACTCCTTGATTTGATATGCTTTTTAGAACCATTTCTCACCCCCTTCTTGCGAAATTGAAAGAGGAGCTTTAGGATCTTTACCCTTGGTATGAAGAGAACGATAGCATCGTAAGTTGAGTCAATGATTGTGTTGTGCACATTTATTGCTGGTTGAATTATCATTATGCTTTTGCTTGATTTGGAGCTTTGTAATGATTGCAATGATCTTTTGGAGTATTCCTACAATTTCATTTAGATATAGGATTAAGGCATAAGGATTAATGGATAGATATAGTTGGGTTTTGGTTATCTTCTGTTTTCTCCCTATTCTGTCTTTTCGGAGCAATCTGTCTTCTTTGGCTTATACCTCTATTTTCGGACTATAAAAAAATTATGGGAAAATTCTGGACAAAAGTAGACTTCTAGATCTTTCTCTGAACACAAGAACCACCTTCAAAGCTATTTTGGTTTGGGAGATACAAAAATCACAAGGCAATACAACTGCGCTGCCTGAACCCTGGAACAGTTTCTGTTGGGCACTGTGTTCGACTACATTAACTGCAGAATCTGGAAGTGTGTTCTATAAGTAAGTTGCAGAGAATTTTATAAGCTTTCCATCGGTGTAAACTACAGCTTCATTGGATTAACAAAATGAGAGTTACAGCTGTTTTACTGCACTGCTAATTTTCTGCTCGTGAGAAATTTCAGATTTCTTGTTCTCACCCATACACAGGAGTATCATTGGGATGTCAGAACACTTTTTAGCTCATCTAGAAGAAGGGTTCAAGCTACCCTATTTGGTGTCCCTTATTTTAAGGGGGGTAGCCAATGTAAAGAAGGATTATTAAGATTGAACTCTTTAGTTGGAAGTATTGGTTAGTCTCCATGATTGAGTTACCACTCTTGAGCAAAAATGTCCTGTGAACAAGGTTGATAATTCTGGATCCATGGAGGCGAGAGTTGTTCCTTTAGATCGCTCATGATTATGATCATCCATACTTGCTCGTTTTGCTGATGTTGGTCACTTGATGACAGGAAGTGTAGTGTCTCATGACTCAGGAGCCCTATATGACGTCTCGCACTAATATGTGGGAAAAGATTGATGTTTCTGCCATTGAAGGATGTTATGGGTATGATGAAGCGGAGCACTATCAAAATAACAATGTTGAAGAGCAAGTTGGGAGTGAATTAAGTCAGAATCCACAACAACGAAAGCGAAAAACTAAAGCCCTTAAGAAGCCTGTTCAAGGAAGCAAAACGCAGCAAAACTATGTCAATGGAAGACTGAGCAATGTGGATATGGATAAAATTCATGGAGTTACCAAAGTAGTGGGAGGTTATATTCAAGTAAGCTCAGTACAAGTTTTTGCTTTATTGGACCCTAGTGCTTCGCATTCTTTCATTTCCGCCGACATGGTGGAGACGTACAAGATGGTGAAGTGTCCAATGAGGAGGCCTTTGCTAGTTCAAACCCCAGTGGGAGAAATGCAGGCAGATCAGATATGCCCGAATGTCAGTCTTGTCATATACAAAGAAAACTTTCCCGCGACACTCATTGTGTTGGAGTCACTTAAAATTCGCGTGGTTCTTGGTAATGGATGAGTGATTCATGGTACTCGGTGCACAATGCTCTTAACAACACCGTCAAGGAAAAGAATTGTCACACCCGGTTTTCCAAAGAACAAAACCAGGCTAATCATATGTGTGCCCAGGAAGTCCACACATATGTCAGAATGAAAAAGTATCAAAACAATGTTTATATAAAACGGGAAACATACTATATTAACACTTACAACTATCAGAGTGTCGCGGAACGGTCACTAATCTTTTCTTCAGGCTCCAACATCACAGGGACGGCTGACTGGGGGTTCCATATGCCAAGCACTTCTGAAAAGTCTTCTGGAAACTCCACTACACTTTCATCCTTCTTCTAAGCAACACCTCACTACACACTGGAGTGTGGTGGAAATAGCAAGAGTGAGTCCATGTCGAACTCAACAAATATAACATGGGGTTCATGAGGCTCAAAGGCATAACATAGGTTTATCAGCATGTAGCTTTTAATTAGCATTATTTCAGTATATCAATAATATCAAAGTGTCTCAATGTAACAATAAACATATGATCCATGTGAAATGATTAACGAATAGCAAAAACATATCCATTATTAATGATCAACTATTCCATAAGGGTCCAAGGCCACTCGTGACCGTGAGCACGGCTGTTATAACAGTTTTACACTCTGCAGAGGTTGTACACTTTCACTGTGAGTCGTGATTTACCCTTTCGCCCGAGGTGATCAGCCTCTTGACCCACTACCAAGGAAGGTCGGCAGGGTTCACTATGAAGTCTTTCAAAGGTTCGTCTAACAAGTTAGGGCCATTAGATTCACTCGGCAAACAGATGTAGAGCCCCCCTTCCAAATGGCACAATAACTCGCAGCCTATACACATAAGGACAGAGGCCGCACTATACCCGATTCGTCAAGCCGTTCTTACGCCATAAAGGAATACCTCTAACAAGCTAGAAAAGGTCCTTCTATATGACTAAAGCCAGAGTCATTTTAGCCCTCACAGTTGTACTGTAAATCCCGGATTTTCGCTTATAGATGAGTCCTTATGGAGAGTAACAAGAGCACCAAATAACCCCATGCTCTAGTACCCTTTAACAGTAATAAAAGTCATCTTTTATTGTTTATTGCATATTCCATTAGTCAAATTACATGATCATAGTTCATATTAAGCACTAGCAATACTACTCAATGCAATATAATAGGTATCAAGGAATAAGATCAACACTAAGTCATCCTTAACAAGTAATATATGCATAATGATATTATTTGCTTAATATGAATAGGACAACAAGGATAATCCCATGCTATACTTGCCTTAGAACTTGCTTTATGCCCAAAGCAACTTACTCTGAAAAACTCAACTTAATCTTTCATTTGCAACTTCTGGCACTCAGCTTCTGGTCTTCATCTTCGGATCTTCGGCGCTTACGGATAGCCTTTTCTTCTACTCGTAGATCATAACAACCCAGCACACTAACAGGCATACAAGCAAACAAATAGGAACAACTAAGAACAATACACCACACAAGAGAAAACAACGTACTAAAAGAAAACTACCGGCTACGGTCACGAGAACATAAGAAACGCCAATAACGAAATTACGATGGAAAATAAACGACTACCGAGAGTTTATATGAGAAAAAGAAAACTAATTGCATATAGATTAATATTTTATTTGAACGCATAAATTAAAACATGCTAAACAATAATACTATCGAGAGTTTTTATATTATAAAGGAAACAACTACCAGCTTGATTAATTTTAATTAAGAAAAATCATGTGGAACATACTAATTCATATTAGTCAAATTATATTTTAATATTAGAAACAAGTTAAAACTAGTCATATTTTATTTATGAAAATGTCTCATATTATTTAATCAATAATCATATTTTAAATATAAACATGCATGTGTCAAAGTAAACTTTAACTTTTCAAATAGAAAATAAAATAAAATTTGAGAACATCTATTCAAATTATACATGATACATGTTGAAGCAGATCACATTTATTCATACAAATTTGACATCATGCTAGTTAAACTTTAACTTGCTAAACAATGTACCCAGTGAACACTAAGACGAGTTTATGATATATATCATGCTTGAGCTAAGCAAATCATAATTTAAAACATATTCAAGTTGCTATTAGATACATCCTTCATGCTTAATTACAAAGGACCTACGCGATAAACCTATATTATTAATATACCAAGTTAAATCTAGCCATATATTATTCATAAACATATAAGCAAACACATTTCTTTTATGAAAAGAAAGTAAACAAGTGAGCATCTAGACTAGTTTTAGAATTATAGAAACAAATTATTATTAATAAAGAGACATTAATTTCGGTACTAACCAAGTTATAACTAGTAAAGAATATTCAAATTGCTATCGATCAAGTTAACATTTGTTTATAAAAGACCAGATATAAAACCTAAATTACTTTTAATTAAAAAGGCATTGTATAAATATTAATAAAATTGCATGTATTACGACTTTATATGAATCATGTCTAAACTAGACAAATTAACAAATACATATTTAAGTAATTATAAAAAGATCAAGATTATCCTACGTTGCTTCCATTTAGAGACAAACTTGCATAATCATTAGTCAAATTAATAGGATTAATTTCATAAACATATAACAGGTTAAACATCATTCCTAACATGTAGTTCATGTTGACATGGTCGCAACACATCAAGAGCAAAATTATAACCCTAGGTTGCTTTTAATTATAAAACCACGAATTAATTATTAATTAAATTATATTTTAATCAATAAATTAATAATTGGGTGACATGATAAACATCGATACTAACTAAATTATAATCATAAACACACATGTTAACATGAATTAAATTAATATTTATTTATGAAACCGTGGGTATATAGTCTAAATTACTTTTAATTATAAAGCTGGTAGAACATATTAATCAATATAATATTTAGCGATATATAGAAAAACACGTGACATAAAAACTTTGGTACTATCGCGTAGAGCTCGACGACACGAATCTAACGCGACTGGAACGACTCAAATCGGACTTAAAACGACAAAACGGCAGAGATAATACGATCAATGACAAACTTGTAAATATGTCATCTTCTACCTTACCATCTTGTTCACGTACGCAGCCATGGTTGACTGTTGCTGCTGCTCAAGTGTGGAGGAGGGAAGGGGCTCATCCGGGCCAGGGCGGCTTGGCTGGCCGACCAGCAAGGGCGCGGCGCAGGCCCACGCGTGGAACCAGGCAAGGCGGTGGGCACGGGCCAGCCCGTGGAGGTGCTGGCGACGCACGTCCATGCAACACGTACGGCTGCAGGGCAGCCCGAGCGGCACAGCGCGGGGATGGGACACGAGACGCAGGTGAACAGGGCGGCGGCTCCAGGGTCAAGACGAGGAGGGCTCGGCCGTGACCGGACATGGCCTGAAACAGAGAACAAAGGACTAGTCATGATGAAGTTCACCGGAGATAAAAAGAAGATGAGATGGGAAACGATAAAACGGTCATGGATTCGCGAAATAAAAAGCGTGCCGGTGTAGAGAATGATGAGACGAACCTCGGAGTGGAAGCGGAATTCGCCGGAGATGTCCGAGGTGGCCGAAAAAGCTCGCCGAACCTTCGTCGGAAGTTCGCCGGAACGTAAGCTGTAGATGCAGAACTTCGGCGAGGGGTGGAGGGAGCTACGAGCGGCGGCTCGCGATAAGAAGGGAGAAAATTTTAATTTACTACACGAGAGATTTCCTAAACTAGGGGCTCCTCTACGGTAGTTTTGGTGTGCTTTTACCCAAGGGATAGGTACGTATATATAGGGAGGAAAACTCTCCACCTCCATGTCAACTAGCGATATGGTGCTAATTGACGTTGCACCATCCACCTTTACTAATAGGCCTAATTAATTATTAAAGCCCATTAGTAAATAAAGACATGGGCCTTTGGGCATGAGGAAATCTGAGATATTTTATTATTTTCGGAATTAATTAATTTCATGGATAAAATAATTCTAGAAAAGTCCAGAATTATTATTTAAGCCACGAAAAATACTCCGAAAGCTCCGAAAATTTGGAGAAAATTCTCAGAGATATTTTAGAATGAGACGAACCCAAATAAAGTATTTGGAGCTCATGAAAAGATTGATGAAGATATCAAGGAAAAAGATTAAGCTCACGGAAATTGAAATTTTAAATCCAGAAAATACCAAAAAGTTTTCCGGTGAGAAGCAAACGTCGTCCTATGGTATTTTGAAAATAATAGCACTCACCAACACCAAAGACAAGCATCACACAAACACCACATTATCAAATTAATATGAGAAAGTTTAAAACCACAATTTTCTATATTTAAATTAGCAGCAACTTAACTTATCTAATAAATTTATTCAAATATTGAAATCATTTATTTTATTTAGTGTTTTCCAAGCACAACCCAAAATTAGAAATTTTGGGGTGTGACAATTCTACCCCACTTAACAGGAATCTCGTCCCGAGATTCGAAGAGACTAGGGAGAAAGATAAAATAGACCAATAAGGTTGTTTCGAGACTTTTTGACAAGTTCGGATATAAGCGTCAAGGATTATCAAAGGATAACAAAAGAATATTGGATTGATCGTTAAGATTGATTCAAGTTAATGAAAGAAGGTCAAAGGATTGAAGGTCAGCATAGGCGAAAAGGAAGATCAAAGGAGATTGAAAAGATATATCAAGGTTGATCATCGAGTCTTCACTTTATAAGGTGTAAAAACAAGGGTGGAGATTAGCAAGAGATAACGTAAGAGATAAAGAGATATCCTAAGGTGCTCAAAACTCCTGGATTCAAGATTTATGAGACATCATGAAAAAGTGACAGATTAGCATTGGTTGAAGAAAGGTAAAGACCAGTCTTCCATTTTACCATTCAGGGAGACTAGTGAGAAGGATAAATTGATCTTAAGTCTTTGTAGGTCCTTGAATCAGGATTTATAAGATGTAAGGACAATGGTCAAAAGTTGTCAAATGTTGATAAGAAAAAGTAAAGATTGATGGCAAGGTGAGACTAGTTAAGAGGCAAGGACTAGTAAAAGATGATATTATGATAGCGATTGGTCTTTGGATCTTCTTCTCTCGTGACTTGAGATTGGTGATGGTGGCGGACGCTACCCCACTTAACAAAGATCTTGTTCCACCTGGCGATGTCATTGAAGGCAATACTTTCTTTAAGGCTTGCTGCTATTGATGAGTCCTTCATGTGTTGATCCTTCCTTGGGTTAAGATAAAGGAGAAAGCATAGAAACCAAGAGTAAGCATGGATGATTTATGAAAAAGAGTATAAGAATTAGGATTGATCGAAGGTTAGGTAGGTCAAGAGAGGATACTACCCCACTTTAACATAGATTGAGCTAATTCTCAAGATGAAACCTTTCGGGCCACCTTCAAAGCACGAGAACAAGGACAACACACAGGCATCACATCCAACAAGACAAGCACACATCATATCATCGATACTACACGTGCTTTTTCAACAATGGTGGTCATCCTAAATGGTAGATTATAGATGATGAAAAGCCATCGAACTTTAGAACAAGATGAGATTAGAAAACTTTTGGTAAAAACAACACAAATCAAAAACCAAGGGAGTAAGAAATAATAGCTCAAAGGAAGCTATCAAGGAAGGGATACAACAAGACAAGGAATAGGAAATAGTCAAAATCAATGAGTCAATGGATGAGAAAATAGTTTTATAGTAAAATAAGTTTTAGAATACGTCCAGAGCTATTTGGCATACGTCCTACAGTCAACACCGCTCTGATACCACTCTGTCACACCCGGTTTTCCAAAGAACAAAACCAGGCTAATCATATGTGTGCCCAGGAAGTCCACACATATGTCAAAAAGTATCAAAACAATGTTTATATAAAACGGGAAACATACTATATTAACACTTACAACTATCAGAGTGTCGCGGAACGGTCACTAATCTTTTCTTCAGGCTCCAACATCACAGGGACGGCTGACTGGGGGTTCCATATGCCAAGCACTTCTGAAAAGTCTTCTGGAAACTCCACTACACTTTCATCCTTCTTCTAAGCAACACCTCACTACACACTGGAGTGTGGTGGAAATAGCAAGAGTGAGTCCATGTCGAACTCAACAAATATAACATGGGGTTCATGAGGCTCAAAGGCATAACATAGGTTTATCAGCATGTAGCTTTTAATTAGCATTATTTCAGTATATCAATAATATCAAAGTGTCTCAATGTAACAATAAACATATGATCCATGTGAAATGATTAACGAATAGCAAAAACATATCCATTATTAATGATCAACTATTCCATAAGGGTCCAAGGCCACTCGTGACCGTGAGCACGGCTGTTATAACAGTTTTACACTCTGCAGAGGTTGTACACTTTCACTGTGAGTCGTGATTTACCCTTTCGCCCGAGGTGATCAGCCTCTTGACCCACTACCAAGGAAGGTCGGCAGGGTTCACTATGAAGTCTTTCAAAGGTTCGTCTAACAAGTTAGGGCCATTAGATTCACTCGGCAAACAGATGTAGAGCCCCCCTTCCAAATGGCACAATAACTCGCAGCCTATACACATAAGGACAGAGGCCGCACTATACCCGATTCGTCAAGCCGTTCTTACGCCATAAAGGAATACCTCTAACAAGCTAGAAAAGGTCCTTCTATATGACTAAAGCCAGAGTCATTTTAGCCCTCACAGTTGTACTGTAAATCCCGGATTTTCGCTTATAGATGAGTCCTTATGGAGAGTAACAAGAGCACCAAATAACCCCATGCTCTAGTACCCTTTAACAGTAATAAAAGTCATCTTTTATTGTTTATTGCATATTCCATTAGTCAAATTACATGATCATAGTTCATATTAAGCACTAGCAATACTACTCAATGCAATATAATAGGTATCAAGGAATAAGATCAACACTAAGTCATCCTTAACAAGTAATATATGCATAATGATATTATTTGCTTAATATGAATAGGACAACAAGGATAATCCCATGCTATACTTGCCTTAGAACTTGCTTTATGCCCAAAGCAACTTGCTCTGAAAAACTCAACTTAATCTTTCATTTGCAACTTCTGGCACTAAGCTTCTGGTCTTCATCTTCGGATCTTCGGCGCTTACGGATAGCCTTTTCTTCTACTCGTAGATCATAACAACCCAGCACACTAACAGGCATACAAGCAAACAAATAGGAACAACTAAGAACAATACACCACACAAGAGAAAACAACGTACTAAAAGAAAACTACCGGCTACGGTCACGAGAACATAAGAAACGCCAATAACGAAATTACGATGGAAAATAAACGACTACCGAGAGTTTATATGAGAAAAAGAAAACTAATTGCATATAGATTAATATTTTATTTGAACGCATAAATTAAAACATGCTAAACAATAATACTATCGAGAGTTTTTATATTATAAAGGAAACAACTACCAGCTTGATTAATTTTAATTAAGAAAAATCATGTGGAACATACTAATTCATATTAGTCAAATTATATTTTAATATTAGAAACAAGTTAAAACTAGTCATATTTTATTTATGAAAATGTCTCATATTATTTAATCAATAATCATATTTTAAATATAAACATGCATGTGTCAAAGTAAACTTTAACTTTTCAAATAGAAAATAAAATAAAATTTGAGAACATCTATTCAAATTATACATGATACATGTTGAAGCAGATCACATTTATTCATACAAATTTGACATCATGCTAGTTAAACTTTAACTTGCTAAACAATGTACCCAGTGAACACTAAGACGAGTTTATGATATATATCATGCTTGAGCTAAGCAAATCATAATTTAAAACATATTCAAGTTGCTATTAGATACATCCTTCCTGCTTAATTACAAAGGACCTACGCGATAAACCTATATTATTAATATACCAAATAAATCTAGCCATATATTATTCATAAACATATAAGCAAACACATTTCTTTTATGAAAAGAAAGTAAACAAGTGAGCATCTAGACTAGTTTTAGAATTATAGAAACAAATTATTATTAATAAAGAGACATTAATTTCGGTACTAACCAAGTTATAACTAGTAAAGAATATTCAAATTGCTATCGATCAAGTTAACATTTGTTTATAAAAGACCAGATATAAAACCTAAATTACTTTTAATTAAAAAGGCATTGTATAAATATTAATAAAATTGCATGTATTACGACTTTATATGAATCATGTCTAAACTAGACAAATTAACAAATACATATTTAAGTAATTATAAAAAGATCGAGATTATCCTACGTTGCTTCCATTTAGAGACAAACTTGCATAATCATTAGTCAAATTAATAGGATTAATTTCATAAACATATAACAGGTTAAACATCATTCCTAACATGTAGTTCATGTTGACATGGTCGCAACACATCAAGAGCAAAATTATAACCCTAGGTTGCTTTTAATTATAAAACCACGAATTAATTATTAATTAAATTATATTTTAATCAATAAATTAATAATTGGGTGACATGATAAACATCGATACTAACTAAATTATAATCATAAACACACATGTTAACATGAATTAAATTAATATTTATTTATGAAACCGTGGGTATATAGTCTAAATTGCTTTTAATTATAAAGCTGGTAGAACATATTAATCAATATAATATTTAGCGATATATAGAAAAACACGTGACATAAAAACTTTGGTACTATCGCGTAGAGCTCGACGACACGAATCTAACGCGACTGGAACGACTCAAATCGGACTTAAAACGACAAAACGGCAGAGATAATACGATCAATGACAAACTTGTAAATATGTCATCTTCTACCTTACCATCTTGTTCACGTACGCAGCCATGGTTGACTGTTGCTGCTGCTCAAGTGTGGAGGAGGGAAGGGGCTCATCCGGGCCAGGGCGGCTTGGCTGGCCGACCAGCAAGGGCGCGGCGCAGGCCCACGCGTGGAACCAGGCAAGGCGGTGGGCACGGGCCAGCCCGTGGAGGTGCTGGCGACGCACGTCCATGCAACACGTACGGCTGCAGGGCAGCCCGAGCGGCACAGCGCGGGGATGGGACACGAGACGCAGGTGAACAGGGCGGCGGCTCCAGGGTCAAGACGAGGAGGGCTCGGCCGTGACCGGACATGGCCTGAAACAGAGAACAAAGGACTAGTCATGATGAAGTTCACCGGAGATAAAAAGAAGATGAGATGGGAAACGATGAAACGGTCATGGATTCGCGAAATAAAAAGCGTGCCGGTGTAGAGAATGATGAGACGAACCTCGGAGTGGAAGCGGAATTCGCCGGAGATGTCCGAGGTGGCCGAAAAAGCTCGCCGAACCTTCGTCGGAAGTTCGCCGGAACGTAAGCTGTAGATGCAGAACTTCGGCGAGGGGTGGAGGGAGCTACGAGCGGCGGCTCGCGATAAGAAGGGAGAAAATTTTAATTTACTACACGAGAGTTTTCTTAAACTAGGGGCTCCTCTACGGTAGTTTTGGTGTGTTTTTACCCAAGGGATAGGTACGTATATATAGGGAGGAAAACTCTCCACCTCCATGTCAACTAGCGATATGGTGCTAATTGACGTTGCACCATCCACCTTTACTAATAGGCCTAATTAATTATTAAAGCCCATTAGTAAATAAAGACATGGGCCTTTGGGCATGAGGAAATCTGAGATATTTTATTATTTTCGGAATTAATTAATTTCATGGATAAAATAATTCTAGAAAAGTCCAGAATTATTATTTAAGCCACGAAAAATACTCCGAAAGCTCCGAAAATTTGGAGAAAATTCTCAGAGATATTTTAGAATGAGACGAACCCAAATAAAGTATTTGGAGCTCATGAAAAGATTGATGAAGATATCAAGGAAAAAGATTAAGCTCACGGAAATTGAAATTTTAAATCCAGAAAATACCAAAAAGTTTTCCGGTGAGAAGCAAACGTCGTCCTATGGTATTTTGAAAATAATAGCACTCACCAACACCAAAGACAAGCATCACACAAACACCACATTATCAAATTAATATGAGAAAGTTTAAAACCACAATTTTCTATATTTAAATTAGCAGCAACTTAACTTATCTAATAAATTTATTCAAATATTGAAATCATTTATTTTATTTAGTGTTTTCCAAGCACAACCCAAAATTAGAAATTTTGGGGTGTGACAAGAATTGAGTATCAAGGTGGTCGACTTTTACCTAAGGGAGACGAGAATGACCAATTAGAAGATAGGTACACCAAGGATAGTAAAGTGGACCATGAGTTTACTGGAGTCATAGCAGAGGAACAAATAACTTTGGAGAAGCTTTTAAGTTCGTTTAGATCAAGAGACCTCAGGCAAATGTTTGAAGGAGTCTAAGAAAAGGTTGAAGTAAAACCCAAGTATTAGCTTTGTCATATCCAGACAAGAGCTTCATATCTACAATGATGCACCTTATCAAGGTGTGGGATGTGTCCTTATGCAAGAAGAAAAATATAGTACCTTGTTCATTAAGTCAACTAAGGAAGTGTGGGTTGAATTACCTAACGTGTTATCTGGAGTTTTCCACTATGGAGTACTGTCTTTTGGAAGAAAGGTGACATATAGGAGGGTCACAAGAATCTACAGGACATCTTCGCTAAGTTGGTCTTGAATTTGTGATATCCTCGTTGGAATGGATTAGGACTTGGAAAAGTGCTATTACTTGGAGAAGTAAAAGTCGTAGCCGATACCCTTAGCAATGGAGAATAATGCTAAGAAGGTTCGGGTGACACTAAGGATTAAGAATCGTATTCTAAATTTGAGCAACTTGACCAGAATCATTAATGTTTTGAAGGTTGGTAGTAGAAATTCCTTCTGACTAAGAGATTCGTCAGGCTCTGTTGGAAGATAAGTATTTTAAGGAAGAAAATTCATATTATAGGAAAGGTGCCTAGTGACTGGAGATACCAGAGTATTGTTTGGAGCATTTGTCCAAAATCTTGGAATTAGTTACATGTATGCAAAGTAAGACGGAATTCTTATCATGACGATGGAACTACACGATGAAGTAAAGAACAATCTAGAGACGAACTATCCCTATCTCTTTTGTCATCATCTTCCGAATCTCGGGACGAGATTCATCTTAAGGGGGGTAGAATTGTAACACCCTAAAAATTTGAAAAGAAGAAAAATAGGAAAATATGATTTTTATATTTATTTTTGTGAAGCATGCAAATTTAGAATAAGAATAATTTTTATAAATTTAAAATCAAATATAAGAGTAGAAACATGTTTGTGCACTCATGCTGTTGCATTTAAATTTTTGAGATGAGTGGTTTGATTTAAATTTAAATTTGGATTTGAAAATCTTTTGAAAAAGGAATTTGAAAAATTGGGAAAAAGATTTCTTATTCTCTCTCTGCTCTTGGGCCGCTTCTCTCCGCAGCCCAGCGCACGCGGGCCGTTTTTCCCTTCCTCCCGCGGCCTCCTTCTCCTCCTGGGCCGAGCCCAAGTCACGGCCTGACGGCCCGTCATCGCGCGCGCGCTCGCGTCCCGCAGCGGCCGCGTTTTTCCGCCCTGAGCCGCTGACATGTGGGTCCCGATTGTCAGTGTCTCTTCTCACCTTTCCTTCTTCTTCCTCCGGCGTTTTCCATCGACGAACGCCGTTTTCCTTTCTTCTCTCGATTCGGTGATCCGAATTTCCTTCGAAAACTCCCTCCTTTCCATAACCGGTGACGCCTCCGGGCTATAAAACGGAACCCCGTGCCTCCCCGCTTCTCATTGAGCCCCTAAAACCCTAGCCTCGACATCCCGGGAAGGTCACCGTCGGAGCTCCGCCTCCACCGCTGCCTTGACGAGCTAGCCGTCGCCCTCCGGTTGCTCTTCCGCTTCGTTCTCGCGTGGGGTAAGGTCGCGGTGATGTGCTCTTTCTTTTGGTACTTTCGGTTTGGCGATTGGTGCTCGGGATGGTCCTCTTCTCAAGCTCCGGCGAGCTCGGGCTCCATCCGGCCATGGCGCCGCCGTCGGAGTTACTGTGGCCGCCGGCCGTTTTCTTTCTCTCACCCCCGATTCAATCTGAACCGTCCAAATCCGAATCTACGGTCTAGATTAGAAGATACCGGTTCGTTCGTAATTTTGTAAAAGAAACCCTGAGTTTTTAGTATATCAACCCGCAGTCCTAAAACGTAAAGCTCAGAGTACGTTTTGATTAATTGAAAACGTAATTCGTTTCGGAAAAAGAAAAATACGTTTTCTGATATTTACAGTTTTGCCACTGAGTTTATTTTAGTTATAAATTATCCGTTTTAACTCCGATTTGATCCATTCAAATTGCGTTAGATTCGTATTTGCGAGCTCTACATGATGATAGAACTGTACAGTAGGTTTGAGATAATTTATTTTCGAGTTTATATTAAAGTAATTATTTATCTATAGGAAATCTTAGAAAACTCATAACTTTTACGTTTTAAATCCAAATTTCGTGATCTTTACGTCTATGTGATCGTAGTAATATGTAGAAGAGTTTTACAAACTTGTTATACTGTTAGTGTTACTGTTGTTTAGGTTTTCTATCTTTAAGTTCCAATGTGAGATTTAATCTATTACTTTAATAAAGTAAATCTTGTTTAAATCATATCTTCTACGTTTTAGATCCGTTTTAGCTAATTCGAGTTGCGTTAGATTCATAGCAACGAGATCTACGTGTTAGTGACAGTGTTTACCATATTACTAATTCTGAAATTTTATGGTTTAAATCATATCTTGATTAATAATTATGCAACTGGGTTTTGTAAATAAAATATGATTTATTTTACTTTAGTTTCATAATTTGAATCTAAATTTGACTTAATTCCGTATATAGTATTTATAAAATATCTTATATATGTTATTATATAATTAAAACTCATGAAGCTAAATAGTTTTATATTTTCTTCTATGAGCAAATCTTTCGGTAGATGTATCTTTTCAACCGTAGCTCTGATTAGTGTGCTTTTCGCGTCTGTGTGTTCGTAGCAATGCGTAGAACATCTTTAAAACCTTTTCACATATTGTTTCATATGTTTGGTGTACTGTTCTAATTTAGATCTATTGTTTGCTTCGTGTATGATTGTATGGATACGTGTGTGGTGATTTATGATTTCATCCAGTCGGTGAGATATACGTGGTTATCAAGAAGAAGAAGAAGAACGTTGAAGATTAAAGCTTACCGAAGGATCGGTGTTTAAGGCAAGTATAGCATGGGATTATCCTTGTTTCCTATTCATCTTTAATCTACTTAATTCATGTGCATGTGTCTACCTTGTTACCACTAAGGATATCCTTGTTTTTGTATCTTGTACCTTGACACCCATGGGACATTGCATTGGGTAGTATTTATGCTAGTGCTCAAGATAAATAACCATGATCTGTAACTTGACTAATGATATATGCAATAAACGTTTAAATGAAGCTTTAAAGCAATATGGCTCAAGAGGGCTAGAGCATATTTGGTTGTTTTTATGGTGCTCTAGTTTCTCTCCATAAGGACTTATCTGTAAGCGAACATCCGGGACTTACAGTACAACTGTGAGGGCTATATGGCTCTGGCTTTAGCTCAGTATGAGGACTTTTTCTAGCTTGTTAGAGGTTACCCTTGTGGCGCAAATGGGGTAGAGCAGACTGTGGATCCCTGCGTGGTGTATCACACGGACTGACTCCGAAAACCTAGCGGCCCTAACTTGTTAGACGAACCTTTGAAAGGCTTCATAGTGAACCCTGCCTGCTCACCTTGGGAGTGTTTTGGGGATTGGCCGCCTCGGGCATATGGGTAATCACGACTCACAGTGAAAGTGTACAACCTCTGCAGAGTGTAAAACTGTTATAATAGCCGTGCTCACGGTCACGAGTGGCCTTGGACCCTTACAGAATAAATGATGAACACTGAGAATAAATGATGAACACTGATGATAATGATAATACTGATGATATTGATGCTCACTAATGATTATTGTTTCTTGCTATACATTATTCTCGTTTACATGATCATGAGGTTATTTGGGATTTTGGTAAACTTGTTGCTACTCAATTATTAAAGAGATGACTTACTAAAAGCTATTGCAGTAAACCCGTGTCAAACCTTTTGAGCTGCATGAACCTCATGTTATATTTGTTGAGTTCGACATGGACTCACTCTTGCTATTTCCCCACATCTCAGGAAGGGTACCAGACTGTTAGATTCTGGAATTGTTAGGCTTGTGATCAACCAGTCAGTTTGATCCTGGAGTGAGGTCTACACCCGGTGTTCAGAGTTGTTTTTCCGCTGTGTTATTCTCTAAGGTATACTTTATACTATTGAGTTATGTATATTAAGCATTTGTCTTTTGATATTACATTTATCTGTGGCTATATGTGAGATTTGTCGTCTTTATTTCACATATAGTGTATGTCTGGTTTTGTCCTTAAAACCGGGTGTGACAGCACCACCGCACATCGCCACCATTAGCGCCGCCGCGGCCCTAGCTAGAGTCTAGTAGAGGTTAAACCCGTGGCACCATTGGGTGCGGAGCGTCGAGACAAAGCCGTCTGTGGTGACCTCACCGCCGGTGACCTCGCTGCCAACAAGCTATGGCCAGTCAAAGTGGTGCCATGCTCTATTTGACTGATGCGTGCGGTCAGTTAACTTCTAGGGCCCGCGTGTCAGCATCTCGGGGCGAACTAGACCGGGTGCACATAGCCATGAATAGGGTTTTTGATTGTTTTCTTTTATTTGTTTTCAGATTTTGAATGCAAACTTCAAAAATTCATATCTTTAGCTAGGAGTGTCCTAATGGAGTGAAGTAAATTTTGTTAGATTCATCTTGATGCATACTATTTAATAAAAATATGAAATATGGCATGTTCTACAATTTATATTTTGTTTGTATTTATCTTGTTTAATGCCTATTAAACTTAGAAAATGCATAACTGGAGCTCAGAACATGAAAAAAATGTGATTCTAATTTTGTTGGTCATGTTTTGACATGCTATAGCTAGGAAAAATAATGAACCTATAGTGAGCATGCTTGGAATATGACTTTGCTATTTAACTTGATTAAATGCTATTTTCTTATGCAATTTATTGTGGTAAATAAATGTAACCAATGAGCATGAAATTATTTACACAGTATTCTTGTGCTATGGTGAAAGTAGGAAAAATATGAAATCTATTGTTTGACACTTTTCACTAGGCTAAACCATTTATGCTATTATAAGCCTATGCAACTTGACATTTTTGTACTTTATCCAAATAGTATGAAATTTGTACAATAGACTATTGAGAGCATGTATAGGCTGGTGTAATTTTCTTAAAATTTAATATGCATTAAAATATATGTTCTTTATTTCACCTTATTATCTTAGGAAATTAATAAATGCATGCAAATAAATTAATTGGGTTTAACCATGATATTTTCTATGATGTTTGTGATGCATATGATCTGTTGGTATAATTGGTTGTGCCCAGAATTGATTGGTTGTAGGCAGCTAGTTAATTATTGCTCTATAATTCAATTGGATGGCTGCTTGGGTAGTTTCTGTTGTCGTGGTGTTTTCATAATGAAAATAGAGTTTTCTGTGAATCTTGATAATAACAAATTTGTAAATAACTTACTCATCTGTCTTGTCCTAAAATTTTATGGTTATAGGCCTGATGTTTTGAGAGTTATGGCTCTTAGAAGTTGCTGTCAGATTTGCTTGTCCTTAAGATAGATCTGAAAGATTGAATTATTTGACCTTGTTAACTGTTGGCTCATCTTATGATGATTATAAGAAAGTTGTAGATAATTTCATAAGCTTTCCAAAAAGTTAAGGATCATGTTTGTTGGATGTGTAAAACTCCAGTTATGACTAAAACAAGTGGCTACTATCTTGCAGTCCAGAGAATGCTTAATATGAATGTGTGACTTGTTTGCTTTACATGAGCTTGATGCTTGTTGTTTAGATACCTAGGCTAATTAAGATAAGTTGTCAGCTGCAGGTCTTAGGCCTCCTTCTGATGATGAACAACTATATCTTAGGTTGCTAGAATTAGGTGAGTGTTTGTTTGCCTTACTAGAGAAGAGATATGCACCTACTCGGTCAATGAAAGTTAAACCTGATCTACCATGTCACCTTGTTGTTAAGATTGTGCATGTTTATGCATTTTACCATATTATACTTGAACTTCATCTCTTATGCATTCCTATTGCTTATTATGTATATGTACATGCATATAGGATTGCTAGAGGGAGCCACTCTTCTAGAATTCGTGGCTGAGGAGCAGGAGGACTAGCAAGAGGCCTAGCAGCCAGAGACTCTAGGAGAAGAAGGATAGGACCTAGAGGATCTACCTAAGTGCCCAAATCATAAGTCCTCCTCTTTCCTCAAAGGCAAGCCCTGGAGCATTCTAAGTCTCCTATGTTTTATAAATATCAACATGAGTTCTTTATGTTTTATGCATCAAGTTATAGGAGTTGGATGAAAACCCTCTATGCATATAACTTTCTTGTCTAGATATATATATACCTTGAATCCTATTTGGGTCCAGGATCGAAATACGCTTAGCTATGCTTAGTACGGTAGAAGTCGGGTGATTTCATATCACCTACGAGATATGGGTGGATACCTGGTCATGGTTGGCTATATTTGCTATCGTAGAAAAGAACCATGTGATGATTGTTGGTATTTGTTAACGCAAACTAAATATGGAAGGTTCTACAAGTGCACAGAATACCATTGTAGCTTTTACCCGGGAGTATTCCAGAGTATCGTATTTATCCTCAGGGAAACAATGGTTAAAGAGACTAATAATTTACCATCATGTATCTACTAACTTAATATACCAACTAGACTAAAGTAGGGTATGTGATAACTGATAGGAGTTATGCATAACAACACACATAGGAGAATTCCATGATAAAAGAGCAGGTTAGCTAAAGTGAGAGGACAACGGGTGAGTTCAAGGTTCCTAAATACTTCTCTAGTACTTTAGTTCTATGGTAACTGTAACACCCTAAAATTTGCATTATTTTAAAATAGGAGAATTTGATTTATTTACGCAATTTTGTGAGCATTTTAACCTAGAGGAATAATACTTTTCAATAAATAAAAGCAACTATAAGGTTAGACACATGCTTGTGCATACATGCCGCTGCATAATTTCCTTTGTGTTGATTGGTTTTTATTACTAGAAGAAAAGGATTTCAAAAACTATTTGAAAAATTCAATTGGAATATTAGAAAAGGAAAAGAAAATGGAAATTCTCTCCTTTCTCAACTTCTGGCCCGAAGGCCTGTTTCCTTTTCTCCTATTCTCGGCCTGCTCGGCCTTTTCTTCTCCTCTCTTAGCCGAAGAAGCTGCTGGCCCGCTTCACAAGCCGCTGGCCCATTTAGCCTCAGCAGCCGTGAGCCCAGCTCTTCTCCCGCGAGCCGCAACGGGCCAGCCCAGCCGTCCGCAGCTGAAGGCCGCAACGCCCTTCTCTCCTCTCTCCGTGTCACTGCCACCCTGGGCCCGCTTGTCGGTGTTGCCATCATCTTCTTCCTCCCGCGCGTGACCGAGTCGAACACTTCGAAGGAGTCCGATGCCGCTCCGACGCCTTGGTTGCCTTGTACTGCACGCTGAGCCTCTCCTCTTAAATAGAAGCCGCGCTCGCGCCGCCTCTCCACATAACCTTAATCATGAGCCATGCCCTGAATCGATCTCGTAGTGGCGCCGCAACCCTAGCTCCGCCATTGCCGAAGTTGACTCGACGAACTCGTTGGTTGGTCACCGCTGTAAGCTTGTTGACAAGCTTTGGGTCGCTATTTCGAAGCCTCCAAGCCTCTTTTTCCTTCTTCTCTCATCTCGGTTCGCTCACTATGAGTCGTCGTTGTTCATAGGACCACCGTTGCCGCCATCCCGAGCCGTGCGTCGTCCCCGATTCATCCTCGGCCGCGTTTTCATCTCCGGTGAGTTCGCCTTGAGCATCTCTCTCTTTCTACGTTTTTCCCGTACTTGGTAGTGGTCTCTAGAGCCAGATTCAAGAACGCCGGTGAGATTTCTTGCCGCCGGCCATGGTCTCCACCGTCGGGCTACAGTGCCGACCGGAATCCCCTCTTCCTTCTCCCTCAGTTTAATCTTAGCCGTCCGTTTCAGATCCAACGGCGCAGATCTCATGATACCCTTTCGGCTGACAGTTTTGCAAATAAGCCCTTACAATTATTGCTGGCTCAACCCGCAGTCCAAAGCGCGTTTACAGATTTTTGTTCTCTTTTTGAAAGCGTACTTTGGTTCGGTTATGTTGAAATACATTTTCAATTATTTACAGTTTTGCCATTCAACTTGTTTTAGCCATAACTTCTCCGTTTTAACTCCGATTTGATCCGTTCAAATTGCGTTAGGTTCGTAATTTCATAATATACATGATAGTGCTACTGTTTAGTAGGTTCTCCACTCTTAAATTTTGAGATTAGATTGAATCTATTACTTTAATAGAGAAAAGCTTGTTTAAATCATAACTCTTCCGTTTTAGCTCCGATTTGCGTGCAATTCGCGTCTGTGTGATCCTAGTGAGATGTAGATTCGTTTTATAAACTTTTCAACTTATTTTGCTACTGTTGGTGTACTGTTCTAATTGTAGCTTTGTTTGCTTTGTATGATTGCTCTTGGATGATTGATGTTGGTGTGTTAATCGAGAATAGACGGTGAGCAGTTTGTTGGTGATCAAGAATACCATTACGAATCAGGTCAACAAGATCAGCTAGATCAAGGCAAGTATAGCATGGGACTATCCTTGTTACCTATTCACTTTAATTCACTCAATTCATCATGCATGTGTTTCCTTGTTAAGGATGCCTTAGTGTTGATCTTATTCCTTAAATCCTATGGTTATAGCATTGGGTAGTTTGCTAGTGCTCACATAAACAATGATCTTGTAATTTGATTAATGATATATGCAATAACACTAAAAGATGAGTTTTAGCAACAAGGAACAAGAGGGCTAGAGTTTTCTCTAGATTCCTCTCCATAAGGACTTATCTGTAAGCGAACATCCGGGACTTACAGTACAGCTATGAGGGCTACATGGCTCTGGCTTTAGTCATATAAGAGGACCTTTTCTAGCTTGTTAGTGGTTACCCGAAAGGGCGCAAGAGGGGTGTGTTCCGGGTTGGGTGTAGTGCGGCTTCTGTCCTTATGAGTATAGGTTGCGTGTCATTGTGCCATACGGAAGGAGCGCTCTACATTTACAGGCCATGAAACCTAGCGGCCCTAACTTGTTAGACGAACCTTGGAAAGACTTCATAGTGAAACTTATCTGTCCAATGGGGAGTCATGACCTCAGACTTTTAGGGATCATGACTCATAGTAAAAGTGTACAACCTCTGCAGAGTGTAAAACTGGTATATGAGCCGTGTTCACGGTCATGAGCGGCCTTGGACCCTTATGGAATAGAGATCACTATTAATTTACTTGTTCTTGCTATTCATTATTCTCTTTACATGATCATGTGTTTACTATGGGAATATCACCTACTTGTTGCTACTCAATTGCTTAAAACATGATCAACTAAAAGCTACATGCAGTTAAACCCGTGTCATGCCTCTTAAGCCTCATGAACCCCATGTTATGCTTGTTGAGTTTGACATGGACTCACTCTTGCTATTTCCCACATCTCAGGAAGGGTACCAGACTGCTAGATTCTAGAATTGTTAGGCTTGTGATCAACCAGTCAGTTTGATCCTAGAAGTGAAGGTTACACCCGGTGTTCGGAGTTGTCTTGCCGCTGCGTTGCTCTCTAAGGTTATATCTTATACTATTGTGGTATGCTTAATAAGCATTTGTCCTTTGATATTACACCTATCTACAGCTATATGTGAGATTTGACCTCTTTATTTCACATATAGTATATATCTGGTTTTGTCCTTAAAACTGGGTGTGACAGAGTGGTATCAGAGCAATGCTGACTGTAGGACGCAAGCCAAGTTAGAAAATGGTCGACTTAAGGTTTTCAAATTGCTATAAAATCCTTGTTCTATAAACCTTGACATTTTCTTCTCAACTATATATCTACCTTTGGCATTCATCTCCTCCTTGGTGCTTGTTATAAAGCTTTTGTTCCCATCTACTCCTTGATTTGATATGCTTTTAGAACCCCATCTTACCATCTTCTTGCGACATCGGAAGAGAAGCATTAGGATCTTTTCCCTTTATATGAAGAAAACGATAGCATCGTAAGTTGAGTCAATGTTGAGTTGTGCTCCTATATTGCCTTGTTGGATTGTCTTTATGCCTATGCTTGTTTTGGATCTTTGTAATGATTGCAATGAACTTATTGGGTGTTCCCATAATTTCATTTAGTTTATAGGCCTAAGGTATAAGGATTAGTGAAATAAATAGTTGGGATATGGTTTTCTTCTATTCTCTCCATCCTGTCTTTTTGAAGCAGCCTGCACTCTTCGCTTTATATCTCTGATTTTGGACAATCATAAATCATGAGAAAATTCTGGACAACATTAGACTTCAATATATTTCTCTGAGTGCAAGAACCACCCTCATAGCTATTTTGGATTGGGAGTTATGAAAATCACAAGATGATACAACTATGCTGTCAACAACCTGGAATAGTTTTGGTTGTGCACTGTTTATGACCAAGATAACTTCAGAATCTGGAAAAGTGTTCTGTACGAAAGTTGTAGAGGAGTGATAAGATTTCCAACGGTATAAGATGCAACTTAATTGGATTAACAGAACTCGAGTTATAGCTGTTTTTCTGTACTGCTGTTTTTCTTCTCGCAAGGAATTTCAGATTACTTGTTCATGTTTATGCACACAAGTTTTTATTGGATATCAGAAGGTCATCATGATAGTAAACTTACTTAGAAGAAGGTTCAGGCTACTCTTTTGTTCCCCTAGTTGATCTTTTCTTAAGGGGGGGTAGCTGAGTTAAAGAAGTTGCAAGTTGAAGGATTCAAACATTCGAGTGTGTCACTTGGAAGAATCGGTTATCCCCATGGTGGAGAAGTCACTATCGAGTGCGGACATCTTTTCTTAGGATTGATGACTTGTTGGATCATCTACATAGAGCTCGGGTAATCATCAGGATTGGTCTTCAATTCGAGCTATCATCAGTAGCTATCATTAGTTGGGAGTTCAACCTTTAACATACCCAAGTTAAATTGGCATGGATAACATAGGAAGGTGATGTTGGAAATCTAGGGTTGGTTCTACAGGGACTTAGGAAACGTCACTGCTATACCAAGCATGGCTAGTAAGTTTTGGATAGGTTATCTCTAACGGTGGAATTATGAAGAAGAACACAAGAATTGATGCGTTGAGTTAGAACCTCAAGGATGCAGGTGTGACTCAGAGTTACTTTGGGATAGTGAGAATCTGTTAGAGGATCATTGGAGGTATTACAATGATGGACAAACATCTCGTCAAGATTTGGGATGTGCTCTATGCAAGAAAAGAGGTAGCTTATGCATCAAGACAACTAAGTGAGTTGGATCACCTGACATATGATATGGAGATGTCCACTGTTGATCATGAGATACTATCTTCTTGGACATAAGAGAGATATCTACATGGAATTAAGAGTCTAAAAGGTATTTACACTAAGTTAGGGTTGAGTTGGTGACGTTATCATTTGATTTGAGTTGATTAAGACATGGAAGGTGCTATCATTTGGAAGAAGCAAAAGTCTTGCTGATGCCCTTAGCAAGGGAGAGTTAGGTTAAGAAGATTTGGACGACACTAAGGACTAAGCATTGTTCTTAAGTGTTTAACAACTTAACCTGGACATGAATGGACATATGTTTTCAAGATTGGTGATAGAACCTACTTTGGGCAAAGAAAGTAAGGAGACTATGTTGGAAGGTGAATGTATGAAGTAGGAGGTCTGATAGTATGGTTTTAAAAAGGGATATAGCCAATCATTGTGAAGAGTTATTGCAATGCAGTTTGGATCAATGGGGACAAGAGTTTATCATACAAAGTGATCACAAGGTTGTCTTTGTGAGAAGTGTAAAGAATGTTAAGTTTGTGTGATCTAATAAGTGTCAGGCTAATTTTGAGGAACTGAAGAAAAGATTGACAACAGCCCCGGTGTTAGTTTTACCAGATTTGAGTAAGAGTTTCTCTATTTATTGTGAAGCATTTCGTTTGGGTCTTGGTTGTGTGCTTATGCAAGAAGGCAAAGTAGTGGCCTATGCATCTCGACAGTTGAGGAAGCATGAGTTAAATTACCCTACTCATGACTTGGAGTTAGCAGCAGTGGTACATGCTTTGAAAATATGGAAGCATTATCTGATTGGGCATAAGAGTGATATTTACACGTATCATAAGAGTTTGAAGTATATTTTCACCCAGTCGGATCTAAACTTGAGACAACGTCAATGGTTAGAGTTGATTAAGGATTATGATTTGGAGGTACATTATCATCCGGGCAAGGCCAATGTTGTTGCTAATGCTCTTAGTAGGAAGAGCTATGCTAATGAGGTACAAGTAGTGCCTATGTTGAATGAGTTGTGTGCTGAGATTGAACATTTAAACTTGGGTATTGCCATTAATGCAGTGGAATTGGTGATAGAGCCTGTATTGGAGCAGGAAATACGTAAGGGTCAGTTGATAGATGACAGAATAAAGGAGATAGTTGGGAATATACCGAAAGGTAAGGCACCTGGATTCCATTTGGATGATAAAGGAACTCTATGGTTTGGAAAACGATTATGTGTGCCTGAGGACAAGGCTATAAGAGAAGTAATTCTACGTGAAGCTCATGAGTCTGCTTACTCTATTCATCCTGGAAGTACCAATATGTATATGGATTTAAAAGAGAAGTATTGGTGGTATGGTTTGAAAAGAGATGTTGCAGAGTATGTTGCACTATGTGATACGTGTCAGAGAGTTAAAGCTGAACATCAGAGGCCTGCAGGATTGTTGCAACCGATGTAGATACCTGAGTGGAAGTGGGAAGAAGTTGGTATGGATTTCATAGTAGGGTTACCCCGCACTCAGAGAGGTTTTGATTCAATATGGGTCATAGTGGATCGTTTGACCAAAGTTGCTCACTTTATACCAGTAGAACAACATATTCTAGTGCAAAGTTGGCTGAACTATATTTGGAAAGGATAGTAAGTTTGCACGGTGTTCCAAAGAAGATAGTGTCAAATCGAGGCACTCAATTCACATCATATTACTGGCAGAAAGTTCAAGAGTCATTAGGGACTAAGCTAAATTTTAGCACAGCATATCATCCTCAGACAGATGGGCAGACTGAAAGGATTAATCAGATATTGGAAGATATGTTGAGAGCTTGTGCTTTGCAGTATGGTACTAGTTGGGATAAGAGTTTGCCATATGCAGAGTTTTCCTATAATAATAGTTATCAGAAAAGTCTACAGATGGCACCTTTTGAAGCTTTGTATGGCAGAAAGTGTAGAACTCCGTTGTTCTAGAATCAGACAGGAGAAAGTCAAGTGTTTGGTCCCAATGTGCTTAAGAATGCTGAGAAACAAGTAAGAATGATTAGAAACAATTTGAAAGCAGCTCAGTCACGACAGAAAAGTTGTGCCGATACTCGACGGAGAGAATTGACCTTTGAAGTAGGAGATTATGTCTACCTAAAAGTGTCACCTATGAGAGATGTGAAAAGGTTTAACCGGAAAGGAAAGTTAGCACCGAGGTATGTCGGTCCTTTTAAGATCTTAGAGAGATGTGGTGAAGTAGCATATCAATTGGAATTGCCTGATAGCTTAGCCGGTGTGCATGATGTGTTCCATGTGTCTTAGTTAAAGAAATGTTTGCGTGTGCCGGAAGAGCAGATATCGCTAGAGGAACTCACTGTTAAGGAAAATCTCACCTATGAAGAGTACCTAGTAAAGATATTGGAGACAGCAGAAAGAGTTACTAGGAGCCGAGTTATAAAGATGTGTAAAGTTCAGTGGAGTTGGTATTCGAAAGCAGAGGCTACATGGGAAAGAAGGAAGATTTAAGAAAAGCGTACCCATAGTTGTTTGAGTAAGCGTCGTCCAAATCTCAGGACGAGATTCATTTTAAGGGGGGGTAGAATTGTAACACCCTAAATTTTGCATTATTTTAAAATAGGAGAATTTGATTTATTTATGCAATTTTGTGAGCATTTTAACCTAGAGGAATAATAATTTTCAATAAATAAAAGCAACTATAATGTTAGACACATGCTTGTGCATACATGCCTTTGCATAATTTCCTTTGTGTTGATTGGTTTTTATTACTACAAGAAAAGGATTTCAAAAACTATTTGAAAAATTCAATTGGAATATTAGAAAAGGAAAATAAAATGGAAATTCTCTCCTTTCTCAACTTCTGGCCCGAAGGCCTGTTTCCTTTTCTCCTGTTCTCGGCCTGCTCGGCCTTTTCTTCTCCTCTCTCAGCCGAAGAAGCTACTGGCCCGCTTCACAAGCCGCTGGCCCATTCGGCCTCAGCAGCCGCGAGCCCAGCTCTTCTCCCGCGAGCCGCAACGGGCCAGCCCAGCCATCCGCAGCCGAAGGCCACAACGCCCTTCTCTCCTCTCTTCGTGTCGCTGCCACCCTGGGCCCACTTGTCGGTGTCACCATCATCTTCTTCCTCCCACGCGTGACCGAGTCAGACACTTCGAAGGAGTCTGATGCCGCTCCGACACCTTGGTTGCCTTGTACTGCACGCCGAGCCTCTCCTCTTAAATAGAAGCCACGCTCGTGCCACCTCTCCACATAACCTTAATCGCAAGCCATGCCCCGAATCGATCTCGCAGTGGCGCCGCAACCCTAGCTCCGCCATTGCCGAAGTTGACTCGACGAACTCGTTGGTTGGTCACCGCCGTAAGCTTGTTGACAAGCTTTGGGTCGCTATTTCAAAGCCTCCAAGCCTCTTTTTCCTTCTTCTCTCATCTCGGTTCGCTCACTGTGAGTCACCGTTGTTCACAGGACCACCGTTGCCGCCATCCCGAGCCATGCGTCGTCCCCGATTCATCCTCGGCCGCGTTTTTGTCTTCGGTGAGTTCGCCTTGAGCTTCTCTCTCTTTCTACGTTTTTCCCGTACTCGGTAGTGGTCTCTAGAGCCGGATTCAAGAACGCCGGCGAGATTTCTCACCGCTGGCCATGGTCTCCACCGTCGGGCTACAGTGCCAACCGGAATCCCCTCTTCCCTCTCCCTCAGTTTAATCTTAGCCGTCCGTTTCAAATCCAACGGCGCAGATCTCATGATACCCTTTCGGCTGATAGTTTTGCAAATAAGCCCTTACAATTATTGCTAGCTCAACCCGCAGTCCAAAGCGCGTTTACAGATTTTTGTTTCTCTTTTTGAAAGCGTACTTTGGTTCGGTTATGTTAAAATACGTTTTCAATTATTTACAGTTTTGCCATTCAACTTGTTTTAGCCATAACTTCTCCGTTTTAACTCCGATTTGATCCGTTCAAATTGCGTTAGGTTCGTAATTTCATAATCTACCTGATAGTGCTACTGTTTAGTAGGTTCTCCACTCTTAAATTTTGAGATTAGATTTAATCTATTACTTTAATAAAGAAAAGCTTATTTAAATCATAACTCTTTCGTTTTAGCTCCGATTTGCGTGCAATTCGCGTCTGTGTGATCCTAGTGAGATGTAGATTCGTTTTATAAACTTTTCAACTTATTTTGCTACTGTTGGTGTACTATTCTAATTGTAGCTTTGTTTGCTTTGTATGATTGCTCTTGGATGATTGATATTGGTGTGTTAATCGAGAATAGACGGTGAGCAGTTCGTTGGTGATCAAGAATACTATTATGAATCAGGTCAATAGGATCAGCTAGATCAAGGCAATTATAGCATGGGATTATCCTTGTTACCTTTTCACTTTAATTCACTCAATTCATCATGCATGTGTTTCCTTGTTAAGGATGCCTTAGTGTTGATCTTATTCCTTGAATCCTATGGTTATAGCATTGGGTAGTTTGCTAGTGCTCACATAAACAATGATCTTGTAATTTGATTAATGATATATGCAATAACACTAAAAGATGATTTTTAGCAACAAGGAACAAGAGGGCTAGAGTTTTCTCCAGATTCCTCTCCATAAGGACTTATCTGTAAGCGAACATCTGGGACTTACAGTACAACTATGAGGGCTACATGGCTCTGGCTTTAGTCATATAAGAGGACCTTTTCTAGCATGTTAGTGGTTACCCGAAAGGGTGCAAGAGGGGTGTGTTCCGGGTTGGGTGTAGTGCGGCTTCTGTCCTTATAAGTATAGGCTGCGTGTCATTGTGCCATATGGAAGGAGGGCTCTACATTTGCAGGCCACGAAACCTAGCGGCCCTAACTTGTTAGACGAACCTTGGAAAGACTTCATAGTGAAACTTATCTATCCAATGGGGAGTCATGACCTCGGACTTTTGGGGATCATGACTCATAGTGAAAGTGTACAACCTCTGCAGAGTGTAAAACTGGTATATCAGCCGTGCTCACGGTCACGAGCGGCCTTGGACCCTTATGGAATAGAGATCACTATTAATTTACTTGTTCTTGCTATTCATTATTCTCTTTACATGATCATGTGTTTACTATGGGAATATCACCTACTTGTTGCTACTCAATTGCTTAAAACATGATCAACTAAAAGCTACATGCAGTTAAACCCGTGTCATGCCTCTTGAGCCTCATGAACCCCATGTTATGCTTGTTGAGTTCGACATGGACTCACTCTTGCTATTTCCCACATCTCAGGAAGGGTACCAGACTGCTAGATTCTGGAATTATTAGGCTTGTGATCAACCAGTCAGTTTGATCCTGGAAGTGAAGGTTACACCCGGTGTTCGGAGTTGTCTTGCCGCTGTGTTGCTCTCTAAGGTTATATCTTATACTATTGTGTTATGCTTAATAAGCATTTGTCCTTTGATATTACACCTATCTGCAGCTATATGTGAGATTTGACCTCTTTATTTCACATATAGTATATATCTGGTTTTGTCCTTAAAACTGGGTGTGACAGTAACTAAGGTATAGGTAGATATAGTAATCACACATTAACACTTTGGAGCAGCAGTACCTTTCTGACTCAAAAAAGACTAGGAAGGGGTAGTTAGGGGAAGGCTGCTAAAAAGCTCTATGAAGCATCAATCCTAACGTGGTGGATTTCAATGAACCAACAGAGCTGCCACCCCTAGAGGCACCACAACTAACTAGAGGATTGAGCACAACCTCAGGTAACCTATAGTCTAGATGCCATGTCTACACTAGCGATTACTACTCTAGTCACGATCTATAACTAGAGCACTCAATACGAGCGGAGATCCCATGCAAAGGTATTATAACTATACTAGCCATACACATGAATTGCATAAAAGTAAATAGAGAAGATGAATATATTAGAACATAAGTCTTGCAAAGGTAAGATACAAGGATATACCAGACCTCCGAAGATTTCTCCAGAACCTGAGCATAGCTTGACTCTCCCTAACTCTCAAATAGAACTAATATAATACATTGGAGAGTCTAGCCATAATTCTCCTGGTCTTATGCCTTGATCTAAATGAGAGATAATGATCTTAGAGGAGGTAGGGGGCTGGTATATATAGCCCAGAGGTGTAGTGGCCAAGCAAGTGCCACATCATCAATCCGCGTCTCATTTATTCATGGCCATAGGATCAATCTGACCTGAATGAGCGGTGGAGATGATCGTGGAAAGGCGATTGACAAGCGGGTCTGGGCACAGTCGGTCAACCTGGCTTAGGGGCGGCTACCCACCCTTTTATGGTAGGTGGGCCCCTCCTTTCATGGGTCGCCTTCTTGTGTCTTCTAGATCCTTCTTAAATCAGTGCTACCATGGAATATTTATTTTAACGTTGGTTTGCTTGTTTGCAGAGTATGACAGTGGTCCCGATACTGTTTTTCTAAATAAACCCTCTACAATATACAAATCACCAAAACTAATGGAATTCATTAGTTTAAACCCCTATTCTATATAGGTAATTTCTATTATACCCCTTTTCCACGTTTAGTTGACGGTTTGTTTTAGTAGTTATGGACCGTCAACAAGTTCCCCCACACTTATTCTTTGCTCGTCATCGAGTAAAGGTTAAGATAAACATGAGTATAACAACTTAAGATATGTAGCTAACATAAAGGTGATTCCAAAGCATTCCTCATACAGGTGGGATATGTGGCATTGTCTAACATATATCCTTGGGCGGTTGAAAAGTGGAACAGCTTGTGAAGCAAAGTTATCTTCCCTTCTTATCTTAGTAACTTGGAGTTTTAAAACTTTTCACAAAGAAGGCATAGATGACTTAATACTCCTCAAATGGTACTCTCAAATCGCTAAATGTGTATGATTCCTCACCAAGGCTTAGCATTGCCTTCTATTTCTTTCTACTTCTAAAAAGCTTATGTGGAGTTTAAGGTAGGGAAAATATGTAGCATACTTACCTTGCATATATTGTAAAATCAAATCCTAGATCCAAGGACGGAAATGTCATACTATTAGATCAAGATGTGCATGTGTGTGGAATATATGGTGGCTAACCTAATTCTACTTTGCTCCTTAAAAACATACCTCTCTTTTTTAGAACTTGGAAATAACTTTGCACGACAACATGGGCAATCTTTTTTTCTTTTTTTAAGTGGGCATCTAAGTACCCATTATTTTGATAATTTGGACACTTGTCCATTTTTTCAATACTCTTTTCTCTTTTTTATTTTCTTTTTTTACTTTTGCATAGCCACATGCCTCTTCTCTGCAACAAAACTTTTGAGAGATAGTAACAAGAACTTGAAGTATTTATTTGATGGGAATCCTATAGGGTATTTTTGGTGTTTACTCCTAGTGTAGGAGTAAAACATTTTTGGGTGGATCTAGATGGAATGTGTGGTGCCTATCCCAGTGTAGGAATAGTGCATATATAGGTGGAGTGTACGTGATTTTGATCTTGAGAGCATGATAAATCTCTCAACAAGGGTCAACAAGACTTGACAAAACTTAACACAAAGCAAGCAATGTATGTAGAAGGTTTATATCCTAAAAGTATGCATATGGCTTTGGTAGGAATTTATCACCATTGAGGAGTATTGTGACACTATGGTTTTATAATATTTTATCAAAAACAAATTCTCCAAGCACGTTGACTAGAACCGGTAGGATTTCTAAGCTAGAACTATATCACACTCCACAACAACTTAGTCAACATGGTTATCCTATAAATATTTTTCCCACGGGCAAAAGTATATGTATATGGAACAATCTCTATTCAAGCTTCTATCTCAAAATGTCATAAACATGTCACTTTTCAATATTTTAATCTAAGTGTGGTCTTGGTTCATTTTAGAATTGCATAAGAAACATATCACATATGCACCAAGAAGATGGGAGGAAATGTCAAACTAGTGTTTTGAAGTGAAGCATTGGTAGTAGAAGCTGGCGACATATTCTTCAGTGTGCATCTCTCTTGTAGAATCAGAACTTCCACTTGTAGAAATTGGGTGATTGATTCCCCCACACTTGCTCAAAGTGTGTTCTACTCATAAAGACAAGGTACAGATCAAGTGCATGGGCTTCTGTTGGTGGAAAAACACCAATAGAACCAAAACTTTATTCATACTTCTCTAACCTTAGGCACATTGAACATGATAAGGTTGGTATTATATACTTTGTTCATTCTCATAACATGGGTGACAAGATCAGTTTAAGAACATCTAGCAGAAAAGTTGGGTTGCTTAGCCAATAGAAAGATTGTCCAACTTTATGTAATGTATCAAACTTTACATGATTGCGACTATCATCTTCCAAAGATAAGCTATGCAACATTTTATCTCATTTGGTTAAGACTATGAGATCAAGAGAGTGATGCTAAACAAACTTAAAGAACAAATCATGTTGAATTAGTTATGTTGGATAAAGTAAAGTTGTAACTCAAACATGTTTGTTTCTTTATTTATGGGCATACCAAGATTAAGAGGAAAATGGTGACCACTTACCTTAAGATGTTACCTTCATCATTGGAGCATGATGACACCATGTGATGAAGGGTAGATGACTTTTGGTGGTCCTTTCATTCCTTGCATCTTGAGTTGTTCATGAGCATCTTGTCTCCTAGATTGCACTCCTTTCTCATCCCATCTTTTTGCTCTATCTTTTTGAATCTTGACATTGTGGCCAGACCTTTTGCTCCACTTATTTCTTTTCTACAAAGGATTAGTGCACAACACATACCCAAAGGAATATACAAGAAATTTGGAACAAGGGCAGTGTTAGCATAGAGCTAAAGGTCACATTCTATGCTAAAGAAAAGTTTGTTTTATTATTTTAACTAGCATAGAACTTTTATCCCATGTTTTAAATAATGTACCTTTATTGTTCACCATTACTTCTTCTCTTGAGGATTGATTTTATTTTACATCTTAAGTTTGATTTTCATGTATGGAATTTGTAAAATCATTCAAACTTATAGAGACAAAGTAGTAGTAAGGGATTGCAAACCAACGTGGCAGAGTGACATGAGCTTGAGAGGAGGAAGAGCATTGTCAAATCATCTTTAGAGGAGTTGGCCTTCCTCCTCCACACTTGAACCTTGTTGTTGCTCAACACTTAAAATCAAGTGTGAATCTTGAAGCATCCCTCAGAGTGTATCATAACTCTCATGTCCTTAGACTTTGTTCAACTTTCTTCTCTAATCTTAACCTACAATGGTTAGTGACCAAGAATAGCCGAAGGGAACTTGTCCTAAGAACATTGTTTTGGCATGAGCCTTCATGTGCTCACATTTTTTTCCTTTTTCTATTTTTCTATTCCTAGACCTTCATGTGTCTAGATTTTTTTTCTTCTTTTTATATTTATATATATTTGGACCTTCATTTGTCCATATTTTTTCTTTTCATAACTTAGGATAATATTCTTTATAATTCAAAAAGTAGTATGGAAACGAAATATAAGACAAATACTGATTTACCTGTCGGCGAGGGCTCATGATTTTAGGTCTGCTGAGCAAGACCTCTCCCTTGCATTTTGCTTTTCTTTGGACTATCTGATCCAGGAGATAAGGATGCAGACAGTTGCATGTTCTTCTTTCGTCAGCCTTTCTTGATATTCAATGATTCTTGGTTGACGAATTGGTGTTTATTGGAGATGCAAACTTGTGTTCCTCCTTGATTATCTTTGTCCTCTAACGGCATGGTGAAGAGTTGTTCTTCTTGTTTGTCAGTGATACACCAGCCATCTTGATTAAGGAAGGAACCTCATCGGCACTTGCATGAAAGCTTCATCTCCAATGACATCAGAACATCATCTTGCATCCGTGGTTGTCCATGGTCTATGCCTTGTTCATCCACTTTCCTTGAGTGATTGCTTTTGCTGTAGATCTTGTTATATGATACTCATCTCCTTCTTTGTTGCATCAGGTTCTTCCCTTCTTAATGAATGAGCTTTGTCTTCTTTGTGCGAAGTTATTTGGAGTTCATCATATGCCTTGCTTTATCTCCAATGTGAGCTCATCTTAGGACTTTCCCAAATTGAATTTGTGAGTTTTCTGTAGGGATTAGTCCAACAAAATAACCAGTATCTACTATAGCATGTTCTTGGTTCAAAAATCAAACTAGACACCATGTCTAATTTAATTTAGGAAAGCATTTTAACCTAAGCACCTTGCTTAATTTAAAAAGCCTTTGGAAGTAAGATCAACACCTCTAGGTTCAAAAATCAAACTAAACACCACATCTAATTTGATTTAAGAAAACAATTTAAACTAAGCACCACGCTTACTTTAAAAGGTGTATGAAGATACTCCAAACCTAAGCATACTATAGCAAACAAAGGTAGCATGAAAGCATAAAAAAGAGATTTACTCAATTAGAGAGGAAAGATCATGATCATGGTGAGATTCTCTTTTTTCTTTTTAATAAAATATGCAAGTGATATGGATGCATGCAAAGAACTAAACATGTAGTGAATTTAATATGAAGAAACATAAACTAAATGGAGTAGATGCATGAATTATTCAAAGTAAATGTGTAGTGGAATACAATAATTATAAGATAACTTACTCAAAAAGTTTAGAGTCCATGAGCAAAGACTTTCTCACCTTTCTTGGTCATACTTACCATGACTCACAAGATGGAATTTGTGAGTAGTGCAACGTCTATGTTCATCACTTGTGATGTGATTTGAATTGTTGTGGCGACGAGCTTTTTCTCCAATCTACACATGGTTAGAATATATATGTATAAACAAACCTATGAGATGGCAGGGTTCTAGTGTTGATTGATCATAAATGCTCATGCACCTTGGGGTTCTTCAATGTTCCTTCTTTTCTTGTGGAAATTGCTGAAAGGTTGAAACGGCTTCTGTTGTCCTGTCTTATTCCATAATTCAACAGAACAGGGGTAATCCTACTAAAGCTAGTGGTACACTAAATTAGCAAACATCAAGATCACTATCAAAATCCTTACGCAATTGCTTCCCTAGCAACGGTGCCAAAAAAGCTTGTTGGTATTTGTCAAAGCAAACTAAATATGGAAGGTTCTGCAAGCGCACATAATACCATTGTAGCTTTTACCCAGGAGTATTCTAGAGTATCGTATTTATTCTCAGGGAAATAATGGTTAAAGAGACTAATAATTTACCATCATGTGTCTACTAACTTAATATACCAACTAGACTAAAGTAGGGGTAAGTGATAACTGATAGGAGTTATGCATAACGACACACATAGGAGAATTCCATGATAAAAGAGCAGGTTAGCTAAAGTGAGAGGACAATGGGTGAGTTCAAGGTTCCTAAATACTTCTCTAGTACTTTAGTACTATCATAACTGAGGTATAGGTAGATATAGCAAGCACACATTAACACTTTGGAGCAGCAGTACCTTTTTAACTCTCGAAAAAGACTGGGAAGGGGTAGTCAGGGGAAGGTTGCTAAAAAGCTCAACAAAATATCAATCCTAACATGGTGGATGTGGCAGAACCTCCTACGTCATATGGACCACCTGTGCCTATCATTGTCTATTAGACTTCTGATAGCAGCACATGAGTACCCTACAACTCTGAAAGTCTATCGGGTGTCCTCGGGAAACCCGAATCATCCACATTTCATCTTTCGAGTAGGATCCATTATAGTAGCATTGCAGGATTACAACAGTGATACATAATATACAAATTTATTACATCAGAGTACACCAAAAGTCTTACAATAAAGTAGTTTACTAACCAGTGATAAGTTTATTACAAACCATAATTATTACAAACTATAGTTTTTGCCATACAGGCAGTGGGGTAGCAAAAGAAGGGTACGTCCCATATATTATATCACAAAAAGAACTTCACCATGCCCAGGGTGCACTCCAACATCTCATTGTTGGGACTCTTCCTCAGGAACCAACATGTAGCAGAGGCTAGAGTCAACCTGCTCATGTTGTTCACCTGCAAAATGGGTTTAACAAACCCTGACTACTGACTTAATCGATGAAAGGGTAAGACTCCAAGGATATGCAAGGTAAGGGGAATCAAGATGAGTTTGTAGCAAGATCAAGAACTCTTTTGTGGAAAACTACACTAAAGTGGATTGTTACTATCCAAGTTTTATACTACCAATTAATATTAAGAACTATCATTAGCATCTATTCTAATTCCAAGCACTTCTTATAAACCATCACAATATGATCTCATATCTAAAGTTGCAGTTGATTAACTATGATGTAGCAAAGTTGATCGAGTCTTCTTCATCGATAAGCAACAACGATTCAAGTCGGTTTGGCCCTGCTGGGGTTTCCTTACCACACGATATATGTAGGTTTGGGCCCAGACCCATGCCTGCATATATCAACCCTCACAAGGATCCTCCTATACGGGAACCAATCCAGCACTATCCGAGAGCACAGTACCCACTTCATTGTGTTGTTCGTCTATGACGGATTCATAGGAGCATGTTACATGGTACTCCCGCCATCTCTCCACTCCCAGTGCATAGTTATTGTTTCCCTTACAAGAATAGCCCAGATGTTGGGCTTACCGAAGTATGTGGCTAGTACTGCAATTCATGATCACAGACAGCTCTACAACGATCGGTCCTTGATCGACACAGGCGGGGTCACTACGTCCTAATCCATACTAGGCACAAGCCAAGATTTTGCCCGATCTAGATTTATAAAAACATGATTATCCTCATACTTTAGGTTTACATATATAGCTTTAGAAAAATTACTTAACATTATTTTTCCATCCAAGCAGGGCTAAGCATTTTGCAAATATTACTTTAACATCATTACCATGGGTGAGGAAAGGTACAAGATAGCCATGCATCAAGGTTACATACAACTCCTATTACTTAAATGTAGCATTTCATTAGACTTAAGTGATGACCATTTTATAAAACACAAGGTAATGGTTATGCTCTGGGGCTTGCCTGCAGTGTCAGGGTTGTCAGCCATCACAAGATCACCCCCACTTTCCAACTCAACACCCTCTAAGTGAACACACGCCTTAGAGGTCTGCTCTACTAATAGGTCTCTACTTTCGTTCACTATACGTTAAAAGGATGCTTGCTTAAGGATGATGCTAACATGGCATAACATAAAAAGGGACATTTAGAAAGGATAAACATTAGTTATCTAATTGAGTACAACTTTCCTTCATAGTAGAATTGCAAGTAGTTAACATAAAACATTTCACTTTTTACCCAAGAGGTTGCATCTAAGAGTTAAACAGGTTCATTAACATCTATCTATCATTTTTCATAAGTATGTTCCTTACTTCTTAAAGAAACTTTTTAGCATCTCATAATTAAAAGGTATTCATTATATTAAACAATTAAAGACTATCATGGTGAATTGCATAACAGAATCAATCAATTTCCATTGCCTTGGAACAGTAAGGGAAAATATTCCAAGGTCTACAATCAATCCCAATTGCACATCATCAACTTAAATGATATTATGAAATCATTTTCCTAATTTTATTAATCCATAAATCAAGTCTTTTTAAGTGAACAAATTATTTTAACTCTAAATAGTACCAAACTTTTTGTGTAGCTTCACAATAGCAGATTAAACATACTCATAAATTTTCATCAATTTTGGAGTTATATATTAAACTATAAAAAACATAAAATTTATATTTCTTAATTAAAGCATGTAATTTTTTAGTCATCCAAAACATACTATTTTTCTTAGATTTATATTTTTCCTAAGTTCAACATACCAAGAACAACTTACTCACAAAGTTTCATAATTTTATCACCATTAATTATTTAGTTATAGAATCTACAAGATTCTACACTTATTAGGTTTTTAGAAAATAGAAACAGAAATTCCTTTCCTTAACCTTCTTGGTTTGGCCCAGCGACGCTAGCGGCCTGGTCTGCTTCTCCTCTCCCCTTTCCTTTCTGCAGGCCTGAGTCAGCCCAAGCCGAGGCCAAGGCCTAAGGCCAATTTGGCCCGGCCTTTCCCCTCTTCCTCCTCTCCTTCCCGCCATCCATGGTGGCAACGGCCCGATTGGCCGGAGTTCACCGATGGTGAACTCCTGGTGGAGGCTGAGGCTCAGCTCCATGTACCTCAACATCCTGCACTGCCTAACACCTCTTTCCCCTCCCTCTCAAGACTAGTGAGAGAAAAACGACGTCTGTGGCGGTCCGGTGATCCCCGATGATGGTGAAGACGCACGCTGGTGGTCTCCTCGGTGAAACAGCGTCTCCCTACTCCCCTCTCTCACCCTCCTGACTTGATTCCAAAAGACAAAGACTGAAACCGAGCACTAGAACTACACACCAACGGCCAGGTGGCACGGTCGAGCGGCGCTCGCCATCAGCCTCACGTTCCGAGCACTAGAGCTCGGTAGAGGTAGAACTAGCACATCTAACACACTTAAGTGCTCACCATGACTTGAAAATGATGAACGGCAAACTCCAGGGAAATGTGGGTGATGGTGGTCGTCGAGGTTAGTAGCTCCGGTAGGGTGAACTGGAAATGACGGCGGTGTTCCGAGGTGTCTACTCGTGCGCTGGAGGAAAAGGCCCGAGCATGAACATCAACACAATAAGAAGTTTTGAAAACAAACACAAGATGGAGTGGATGAGGTTCTATGGTGCTCCGGCCACGTAGAGGAGCTCATGGAGGTGTGGTGAACGTTGAAGAGGAAGAAAACATCATGTGGCTGCTAGAAGTGATGCAAGGTGGTGTTGTAAGGCTTAATCAGGGCGTGGAGCGGTGGCAGACATGGTGGCAAACGGAATTTGGGATTGGTGGGGTGAGGAAGGTGAATTTGGAGCTTGAGTTCCTCACAGTGGCGATGATGTCAGGCAAGGGAAAGAGAAGGAGGCGGTGCTCTGGTGCTTAAGAGGAGGAAGGAGGGGTCACAGTTGACTTCGAGACGGCCAGCTCCTGCTCGCGGCCGCAGTGATGAGCTACTGCATGGCTCTATGCGTGCGAGGGGAATTGGCCAAGCGGTGGAGCTGCAAGGAGGAGGTGGCAGCATGGGAGGAACAGAGAGGAAACAGAGGGGTAGGACTTGAAACATTGCAACATTGCAACTTTTTGCACATGTTGCAGGTCAAGAACATCAGCTCCCCTCCTGAATTTGAACAAGATCAAAGCAGAATTAGGCCAAGCTCCAAAAAGAAAACTTTTTCACCATCTCAAACCCTACAACTTTGCTTAGGAGACCAAACTTAGAAACTCAATAGATCAAGAGGAAAAGAAATGGGTAGATTAAGGTTACGTATGAAACACTATGTTTCATAGATGAAAAAATCATGTTTCACTATTAAAGTTTCAAAAATAGTTTGAGTTATCAACTTGGAGAGTAAATTGGTTATTACTTAGTGATCGCACTCAAACAAATCATGACACCATCAAGATCTAACATTTAGATTTCAAAATGGCATTATGACTTGAATCAAATTATTTCAAAAATCATTTTATAACTGCCCTCAAATTTGAGTCCAACACTTCATCTCACCATTGGACCTTATTGGTCAAGTGTTGAAATGCAAGTTTCAAACCCAAACTTGAGGTTCACATTTATTAGTTTGACTTGATTTCATGCCCCACAATAATCATTAGAATAAAGTACACAATTTACACTTCAAACTTGTGAGGGCAAAAATCTCAAGTAATTGAGATGTCATTATAAAATAGAAGGTCACAGAGGGCCTTAAAAGGGATTTTTGATTTAAACACATCACATCAGAGCAAAGCATGCATACCAAAAACACCAATAAATATTATTTTTATAGAATGCATCACATGGTGTGCTACTAAACATGATGCGCTACGCTTCTTGATGACATGCCCAGTTTTAGCTTTTGCTTAACACCTAGGGTGTTACAGCGCTTCCCCACTTACAGAAATCTCACCTTGAGATTCCAAAACTCCTAAAGTCTGGGGTTTAGTAATGGAAAAGGAAACATGGCAACACATCACTACTTGAATGTTTCCATAAAATAGTTAAGGGGAAGAATTTCCTTAAGCCATTTTCCAAAAGAAAAGTTTTTATGATGGAAAAGTAAATAACTTAGCGAGAATTTAAAAGCATCCAGCTATTTTTCCATGTTTTCCCAAACTTTTCTCTCATAACTTCTGTACCCCTGGTTGATCTCATGCCATACACTTGATATCAATATAGTAACTGCAGTGGATGAGATTAAAATTCGTACCCAGGACGACAGGTTCCCCATCTAGAAAAGTTTCACCTTGAACAAAATGCACTCTAGCCATTCTAGGTCTAGTTCCTTTCTTCTGAGCACCCTGTTGACTAGACTACTATTGAACATTGTATTGTTGATTGACTAGGGGTCTTGGACCATTGTCCTGCCTCAGAAGTCAACATTCAAGGGAGAAATGTCCCATTTTTTCACAATTGTAACATGGAAGTTTAGCCTAGTTGGGTGTGTTATTGGGATGAACACTAGTAGCATTCGGCTGCTATGGATTGATAGGAGTTACAGCAGGTCAGACATATGACTGTTGCTGGCTTTGCTGCTGAGGTGGGCGATAAGGAGAATGATAACCAGGTTGAAATATGAACCTTCGGTGTTGATTACTACCGCTAGAGAATCCGGTAGGTGCTATCTTCCTTTTCTCAGCCTTAGTATTGGGACAATCAGCTTCCTCAAAAGTGATGGTAGCAGTGACCACCTCATGATAGGTTGCATTGGGAATAGTAGTCAACATTTTCACAAACTTGTTATTGAGACCACGCACATACCAATCCTACTTTTGTTCATTAGTTGTAACACCCTAAAATTTGCTTCTTTGGAAATAGAGTTAAAATGATTTAATTATGTATTTTTGTGCTCATGAAAACATAGGAAAATAATATTTTTCATTAAATTAAAATCTATCAGAAGGTTTAGCAACATGTATGTGCATGCATGCTGGTGCATCTAACCTTTTGTATTGTGTGTACTTTTTGAAAACACAAAAGGCAATTCAAAATTTATTTGAAAAGCTCCTTTGAAAAATTAGAAAAAGAAAAAGAAAAGGAAATTCATCTTCACTCGGAATTTGGCCCGCTAGCGCGCCTCGGCCTGTCTTCTGAGCGCGGCCCGTTTCCTCCTCCCGATCGCCCGCGTGGGCTGAGCCGCGGCCGCCGGCCTAGAACGCACGCGCACCTCCCTTCTCCCATTCCAGCCGCTGACTTCGCGGGCCCACGCATCAGTCGCGTCCCCTTCCCCAAGCCGCTGGCACGGAGCTTTCCAAAAACACTCACCGATCGAATCCGTGGCTTAATCTCCTCTTTCCATCTTTGGGGTCGCCTCCGGGCTATAAAAACGGGGCCGCCGCACCTCCCCGCTCCACATCCAACCACAAATCGCAGCTACATCGCCCTGTGGTGGCTACGCCCGAAGCACCGCCCTAGCCGCCCGCCTCTCCGAGCCGCACGCTCTCCTTGCTTCATCCCCGACCACAGTTTTGCCCTAGGTGAGATCGCGTTGATGCACTCTACACGCTGGTGTTTTTCTTTCACGAGGTAGTCCACCGTAGCGCGAGATAGCCAAGTCCGGCCATGGCGCCACCGCGGGATGCCGCTGTCAGGCTCCTGTAGCCGCCGGCTGATTCCTCCCTCTCTCCTCCGATGTGATCTGATCCATCTGATTTAAATCTAACGATCTAGATTAGAAGATACCGGTTCGTTCGTAATTTTGTAGAAGAAACCTTGAGTTTTTAGTATATCAACCCGCAGTCCTAAAACGTAAAGCTCAGAGTACTCTTTGATCGGTTGAAAACGTATTTCGTTTCGGTGAATGAAAAATACGCTTTCTGATATTTACAGTTTTGCCACTCAACTTGTTTTAGTCGTAGAATCTCCGTTTTAACTCCGATTTGACCCGTTCAAATTGCGTTAGGTTCATATTTGCGAGCTCTACATGATGATAGAACTGTTCAGTAGGTTTGTAATAATTTATTTTCGAGCTTGAATTAAAGTAATTATTTATCTATAGGAAATCTTCGTAAATTCATAACTTTGTCGTTTTAGCTCCGTTTTTCGTGATCTTCGCGTCTGTGTGCTCCTAGCGAGTCGTAGATTCGTTTTAAAGACTTTTTATCTTATTTTATCACTGTTGGTGTACTGTTCTAATTATAGTCTTGTTTGTCTATGCATGATTGTTCTGGATGAATGTTGTTGCTATTGTTGATCGAGTATAGACGGTGAGCAATTCGTTGGAGATCAAGAGTTTTACTACGAACAAGATTACCAGGACCAGTTTGAGCAAGGCAAGTATAGCATGGGATTATCCTTGTTGTCCTATTCATATTAAGCAAATAATATCATTATGCATATATTCCTTGATAAGGATGACTTAGTATTGATCTTATTCCTTGATACCTATTATATTGCATGGATTAGTATTGCTAGTGCTCAACATGAACTATGATCATGTAATTTGACTAATGGAATATGCAATAAACATTAAAAGATGATTTTATTACTGTTAAAGGGTACTAGAGCATGGGGTTATTTGGTGCTCTTGTTACTCTCCATAAGGACTTATCTGTAAGCGAAAATCCGGGATTTATAGTATAACTGTGAGGGCTAAAATGGCTCTGGCTTTAGCTCAGTATGAGGACCTTTTCTAGCTTGTTAGAGGTTACCCTTGTGGCGCAAATGGGGTAAAGCAGACTGTGGATCCCTGCGTGGTGTATCACACAGACTGACTTCTGAAACCTAGCGGCCCTAACTTGTTAGACGAACCTTTGAAAGGCTTCATAGTGTTTTCCTGCCTGCTCACCTTGGAAGTGTTTTGGGAGTCGCGATCCTGGGCACATGGGTAAACATGACTCGCAGTGAAAGTGTACAACCTCTGCAGAGTGTAAAACTGTTATAACAGCCGTGCTCACGGTCACGAGTGGCCTTGGACCCTTACAGAATAAATGATGAACACTGATGATAATGATAACACTGATGATATTGATTTTCACTAATGATTATTGTTTCTTGCTATACATTATTCTCGTATACATGATCATGAGGTTATTTGGGCTTATGGTAAACTTGTTGCTACTCAATTGCTAAAAGATGACTTAATAAAAGCTATCGCAGTAAACCCGTGTCAAACCTTTTGAGTCTCATGAACCCTATGATATATTTGCTGAGTTCGACATGGACTCACTCTTGCTATTTCCCCCATCTTAGGAAGGGTACCAGATTTCTAGATTTTGGAATTTGTTAGGCTTGTGATCAACCAGTCAGTTTGATCCTGGAGTGAAGGTTACACCCGGTGTTCAGAGTTGTCTTTCCGCTGTGTTATTCTCTAAGGTATATTTTATACTATTGCGTTATGTTAAATAAGCATTTGTCTTTTGATATTACACTTATCTGCGGCTATATGTGACATTTGACTTCTTTATTTCACATATAGTGTATATCTGGTTTTGTCCTTAAAACCAGGTGTGACATTAGTTCTAACATATTCTAAGGCATTCTAGGACAGATGATTAAACTGAGCAACATATTCCTGGATAGGCTTGTTCCACTGCTGTAGCTTGATGAACTGTTCCAACTTGATTTTCATCCGTCCCTTAGGAATGTTATGTGCACAAAAAGCTTCACGGAAGAAAACCCATGGATTTTGATTTCTGGCTTGTTGGGTTGCACCGAAATTGGACCACCAAGCACCAATAGGGCCATGGAGTTGTTGTGCAGCATATTTGGTTTTCTGGGCATCTGTGCAGTGAATCAGATCAAGCTTTTGCTCTATAGTTCGAATCTAGTCATCTGCCTCAAGTGGCTCATCAGCTTTCAAGAATACTGGAGGTTGGGTTTTTAGGAAATTAGCATAGCTGTTATTCACTAGTGGATTTTGGTTATGCTGCTAGGTAGAAGCGCGGTCTTGTGCTATGGTTTGAAGAAGATGGGCATTGTCAGCACTGACGTTGATCAAGTTAGCGATAGCATCAACTAAAGTAGGTCCTAGAGGGGGATTGGGTGGTGGTGGCATTGTTTGACAGGCACGTGATGATTCAGGTCTCTCATCACTGTTTCCTAAATAGGTCCTCATACTGTGGGGAATAGTAACTCGTTTATAGCTAGATTCCATAACAAGATAAATACATATAAAACAGATAGCAAGAATAGGATTGACAAATTACTTAACCCCAAACTTAAAAGTAAGCAGAAAGATATCACAAATTGTAATGACATGATGCATGAACAATCTTATGATTACGTAATCCTAATTATATAACCTTTATTAAACAACCTTTTTACATAAAGCAGTAGCTGATAGAACACACTTAAAGGTTTTACAACATAGGGCAATATATTACATGCTGATCCTATTGATACATAACTCTCAACTCACATACTCCAAGTATACCCGCCACCCTCATGGTGGTACGGGATACGCACAAAATGACGACGAGGAAAAGCAGTACGACCCCAATAGAAGGTAGGATGTCCATTGTCGCCTAGTGCTTCTGGATGAGTAAGGCTTGATGAGTCTCCCATGACTTGCATTGACCTAGCGAAAGGCGTATGATGGGTAAAATGGGGTAGAGGTGCATATTGAACAACTCTGATAGTGGTCTGTAGATGTCTTGTAGGCAGAAGATCAGAAGGATGAACATGGTGGGGAGCTCCTGTCTCGATGTATGGAATGCGGTGGTGCATATGAAGTTTTTCTAAGCGAGCCATCAAAATTCCTATGCGCCTACAGGATGAGTTCAACTCTGATGCATAGCAAAGAAAGGCAACATCTAGAGCTCAGGTGAGCTCCGACATTCTAATGCTGTGAGGATCATCCTCATTTGAAGATGTGGATAAAGCACTGCATTTGGGCTAGGTTGCACATAGAATGGGAAACAAGCAAAAGTATAAGAACTGTTAAGCTCAGAATATTTGTGGCAAAGATTGGTAATAGCATTGTAGGTGTAGATTTGAATAGCACTTTCAGGAGAACTTCCAACACTAGAAAAAATGATGGGATCTTTCTGGGGGACCTTCCATAACATGGGGATGAAGAAGAACACAAGCATGAGTTTCTACTAGGCGGTGGCCTATCTCAACAGAGTAGAGGATGTATTCCGGCTCATAAGAGAAGTTGGCACGCCACATCATCTCTCGCAGTAAGGCGGGGAAACCTTCAGTGCCTTTAGCTCGAGTCATTAGAAAAGGTAGACCATGGGACGGCATCCTAAAGAATAATAAGGTTAAGTTAGATAGCAAATTTTTAATTTGCTATGTTCATTTTGAAGTTTTGTTGGGTAATACTACAACACTTCTGTAATAGCATGCTCCGATACCAGTTGTGGTAGAACCTCCTAAGTCATATGGCCCACCTATGCCTATCATTGTCTCTCAGACTTCTGATAGCAGCACATGAGTGCCCTACAACTCTGAAAATCTATCGCGTGTCCTTGGGAAACACGAATCATCCACGTTTCACCTTTCGAGCAGGATCCATTATAGTAGTATTGCAAGATTACAACAGTGATACATATAATACAAATTTAATACATCAGAGTACAGCGAAAGTCTTACAATAACATAGTTTACAAACCAGTGATAAGTTTATTACAAACCATAATTATTATAAATTGTAGTTTTGCCATACATGCAGTGGGGTAGCAAAAGAAGGGTACGTCCCTTATATTACATCACCAAAAGAACTTCACCCTGCCTAGGGTGCATTCTAACATCTCACTGCTAGGACTCTTCCTTAGGAACTAACATGTAGCAGAGGCTCGAGCCAGCCTACTCATTTTGTTCACCTGCAACAAGGGTTTAACAAGCCCTGAGTACTGAGGTACTCAACAAGACTTAATCGACAAAAGGGTAAGACTCCAAGGATATGCAAGGTAAGGGGAATCAAGATGAGTCTGTAGCAAGATCAAGAACTCTTTTGCGGAAAACTGCACTAAAGTGAATTCTTACTTTCCAAGTTTCATACTGCCAATTAATATTAAGATCTATCATTAGCACCTATTCTAATTCCAAGCACTTCTGATAAACCATCACAATATGATCTCATATCTAATGTTGCAGTTGATTAACTATGATGTAGCACAGTTGATTGAGTCTTCTTCACCAAGAAGCATTGGTGATTCGAATCGGTTTGACCCAGCCGGTCTTTCCTTACCACACGACATATGTTGGTTTGGGCTCGGACCCGTGCCTACATATATCAACCCTCACTCGGATCCTCCTATACGGGAACCGGTCCAGTGCCACTTGAGAGCATAGTACCCACTTTACTATGTCGTTTGTCCATGATGGATTCACAGGAGTGTGTTACACGGTACTCTCGCCATCTCTCCACTCCTAGTGCGCGGTTATCATTTCCCATATAAGAATAGCCCAGATGTTGGGCTTACTGGAGTATGTGGCCAGTACTACAATTCACGATCACAGACAGCTCTACAATGATCGGTCCTTGATCGACATAGGTGGGGTCACTATGTCCAGATCCATATTGGCCGCAAGCCAAGATTCTGCCCGATCTAGATTTATAAAAACATGATCATCCTCATACTTCAGGTATACATATATAGCTTTAGAAAACTTACTTAACATTATTTTTCCATCTAAGTAGGGCTAAGAATTTTGCAAATATTACTTTAACATCATTACCATGGGTGAGGAAAGGTACAAGATAGCCATGCATCAAGGTTACATACAACTCCTATTACTTAAATGTAGCATTTCATTAGAATTAAGCGATGACCAATTTATAAAACACAAGGTAATGGTTATGCTCCGAGGCTTGCCTGAAGTGTCGGGGTTGTCAACCGTCACAAGATCACCCCCACTTTCCAACTCAACACCCTCTGAGTGAACACCCACCTCAAAGGTTTGCTCTACTAATAGGTCTCTGCTTTTGTTCACTATGTGTTAGAAGGATGGATGCTTAAGGATGATGCTAACATGGCATAACATAAAAGGGACATTTAGAAAGGTTAAAAATTAGTTATCTAATTGAGTACAACTTTCCTTCGTGGTACAGTTGTAAGTACTAAACACAAAACATTTCACTTTTTACACAAGAGGTTGCATCTAAGAGTTAAATAGGTTCATTAACATCTATCTATCATTTTTCATAAGTATGTTCCTTACTTCTTAAAGCAACTTTTTAGCATCTCATAATTAAAAGGTATTCATTATATTAAACAATTAAAGACTATCATGGTGAATTGCATAACAGAACCAATCAATTTCCATTGCCTTTGAATAGTAAGGGAAAAATATTCCAACGTCTACAATCAATCCCAATTGCACATCATCAACTTAAATGATATTATGAAATCATTTTTCCAATTTTATTAATACATAAATCAAGTCTTTTTAAGTGAACAAATCATTTTAACTCTAAATAGTACCAAACTTTTTGTGTAGCTTCACAACAGTAGATTAAACATGCTCATAAATTTTCATGAATTTTGGAGTTATATATTAAACTATAAAAATCATGAAATTTACATTTCTTCATTAAAGCATGTAATTTTTTTTAGTCATCCAAAACTTACTAGTTTTCTTAGATTTATATTTTTCCTATGTTCGCGGCTAGGCACAAAGGAAGGGGAGAAGGACATTTATAGGATGGCTAGAATCCGCGAGAGGAAGACAAGGGACATCAACCAAATAAAATGCATCAAGGATGGGACAGATCGACTTCTGGTGAAGGATGAGGAGATCAAGGACAGATGGAGAGAGTACTTCGACAAGCTGTTTAATGGGGAGAATGAGGGTCCTACCCTTGAGTTGGACGACTCATTTGACGATACCAACAGAAGCTTTGTGAGGAGAATTCAGGAGGCAGAGATCGGAGAGGCTTTGAAGAGGATGAAGGGAGGTAAAGCGATGGGCCCTGATGGTATCCCCATTGAGGTGTGGAGATACCTAGGCGCCAAAGCGATAGTATGGTTAACTAAGCTTTTTAACCTTATTTTTCGGTCTAACAAGATGCCTGAAGAATGGAGGAGAAGTATATTAGTACCTATCTTCAAGAACAAGGGAGATGTTCAAAGTTGTACTAACTACCGTGGGATTAAATTGATGAGCCATACGATGAAGCTCTGGGAGAGGGTTATCGAGCATCGCCTAAGGAGAGTGACACATGTGACCCAAAATCAATTTGGGTTCATGCCTGGTAGGTCGACCATGGAGGCGATTTTCTTATTACGACAATTGATGGAGAGATATAGGGAGCAGAAGAAGGACTTGCACATGGTCTTTATTGACCTCGAGAAGGCATATGACAAAGTACCGAGAAATGTCATGTGGTGGGCCTTGGAAAAGCACAAAGTCCCAACTAAGTACGTTACCCTCATCAAGGATATGTACAGGGATGTGGTGACGTTTGTCCGAACATGTGATGGCGACACCAGTGACTTTCCAATTAAAATAGGACTGCATCAGGGGTCAGCTTTGAGTCCTTATTTATTTGCTTTGGTGATGGATGAGGTCACAAGGGACATACAAGGTGGTATCCCTTGGTGTATGCTCTTTGCTGATGATGTGGTGCTAGTTGACGACAGTAGGGCAGGGGTTAATAGAAAGTTAGAACTATGGAGGCAAACGTTAGAGTCGAAAGGGTTCAGACTTAGTAGGACTAAGACCGAGTACATGAGGTGCGATTTCAGCGCGACTAGGCATGAGGAGGGAGACGTTAGCCTCGATGGGCAAGTGGTGGCCAAGAAGGATACTTTTCGATATTTAGGGTCGATGCTACAAAAGGACGGAGACATTGATGAAGATGTTAGGCATAGAATTTCAGCCGGCTGGTTGAAATGGCCTCAAGCTTCTGGCGTCCTCTGTGACAAAAGGGTGCCTCAGAAGCTGAAAGGTAAGTTCTATAGGACGGCGATTCGTCCGGCGATGTTATACGGTGCTGAGTGTTGGCCTACAAAAAGGCGACATGTCCAGCAATTGAGTGTAGCAGAGATGCGTATGTTGCGTTGGTGTTGTGGGCACACAAGGAGGGATAGAGTCCGGAACGACGATATTCGGGATAGGGTTGGGGTGGCTCCAATTGAGGAGAAATTGATTCAACATCGGTTGAGATGGTTTGGACATGTCCAACGGAGGCCTCCTGAGACGCCGGTGCGTAGTGGAGTTCTAAAGCGGGCCGATAATGTAAAGAGCGGTAGAGGTCGACCTAAACTAACTTGGGACGAGTCCGTTAAGAGAGATCTTAAGGAGTGGAATATCCCCAAGGATTTAGCTATGGATAGGAGCGCTTGGAGATTGGCAATCAACGTGCCTGAACCGTGACCTCTTTTTGTCTTGTGCTCTTTTTGTCCCTTTATGTGTCTCCCTGTTTTCTCGTCTCTTTTGGGTTTCATCTCTAGCCTACCCCAACTTGCTTGGGACAAAAGGCTATGATGTTGTTGTTGTTGTTGTTGTATATTTTTCCTATGTTCAACATACTAAGAACAGGTTACTCACAAAGTTTCATAATTTATCTCCATTAATTATTTAGTTATAGAATTTACAAGATTATGCACTTATTAGACTTTTAGAAAATAGAAACGGAAATTCCTTTCCTTAACCTTCTTGGTCTAGCCCAGCAACACTGGCGGCCCAGTCTGCTTCTCCTCTCCCCTTTCCTTTCTGCTGACCCGAGTCGGCCTAGGCCGAGGCCAAGGCCCTCTCCCTCCTCTGCTTCCCACCATCCATGGCAGCAATGGCCCGCTCGGTCGGAGTTCGCCGACGGTGAACTCCCCGGTGCAGCCAAAGGCTCAGCTCCACTCACCTTAACATCCTGCACTGCCTAACAACTCTTTCCCCTTGCTCTCAAGACAGGTGAGAGCACAACGACGTCCATGGCAGTTCGGCGATCCCCGCTGATGGCGAAAACGCATGCCGGTGGTCTCCTCGGTGAAACAGCGTCTCCCTACTCCCTTGTCTCACCCTCTTGACTCGATTCCAAAAGATAAAGACTAAAATCGAGCACTAGAACTACACACCGATGGCCATGGTGGCACGATCAGACGGCGCTCGCCATTAGCCTCATGTTATGAGCACTAGAGCTCGGTAGAGGTAGAACTAGCACATCTAACACACTTAAGTGCTCACCACGACTTGAAAATGATGAACGGCAAGCTTCGAGGAAAGGTGGGTGATGGTGGTCATCGAGGTCAGCAGCTCCAGCGGGGTGAACTAGAAAAGGCGGCGGCATTCTAAGGCGTCTACTCATGTGCTAGAGGAAAAGACGTGAGCATGAACATCAACATGATAAGAAGTTTTAAAAACAAACACAAGATGGAGTGGATGAGGGTCTGTGGTGCTCCAGCCACATAGAGGAGCTCACGGCGGTGGGGTGAATGCCGAAAAGGAAGAAAACATCGTGCGGCTACTAGGATCGATCCTGGGTGGTGTTGTAAGGCTTAATTGAGGCATGGAGTAGTGGTAGACGTGGTGGCAAATGGAATTTGGGATTGGTGGGGTGAGGAAGGCAAATTTGGAGCTTGAGTTCCTCATGGCGGCAATGATGTCGGGTGAGGGAAAGAGAAGGAGGCGACACTCTAGTGCTTAAGAGGAGGAAGGATGGGGTCATGGTTGACTTCAAGACGGCCAGCTCCTGCTCACGGCCGTAGTGACGAGCTGCTACGTGGCTCTACGCGCATGAGCGCCATCGGCCGAGTGGTGGAGCGGCAAGGAGGAGGTGGCAGCGCGGGAGGAACAGAGAGGAAATAGAGAAGGGTAGGTCTTGAAACATTGCAACATTGCAACTTTTTGCACATGTTGCAGGTCAAGAACATCAGCTCCCCTCCTGAATTTGAACAAGATCAAAGCAGAATTAGGCCAAGCTCCAAAAAGAAAACTTGTTCACCATCTCAAACCCTACAACTTTGCTTAGGAGACCAAACTTAGAAACTCAATAGATCAAGAGGAAAAGAAATGGGTAGATTAAGGTTACGTATGAAACACTATGTTTCATAGCTGAAACAATCGTGTTTCACTATTAAAGTTTCAAAAATAGTTTGAGTTATCATCTTGGAGATTTAATTGGTTATTACTCAGTGATCACACACAAACAAATCATGACACCATCATGATTTCACAATTAGATTTCAAAATGGCATTATGACTTGAATCAAATTATTTCAAAAATCATTTTATAACTGCCCTCAAATTTGAGTCCAACACTTCATCTCACCATTGGACCTTATTGACCAAGTGTTGAAATGCAAGATTCAAACCTAAACTTGAGGTTCACATTTTAGTAGTTTGACTTGATTTCATGCCCCCACAATAATCATTAGCATGAAGTACACAATTTACACTTCAAACTTGTGAGGCAAAAATCTCAAGTAATTGAGATGTCATTATAAAATAGAAGGTCACAAAGGACCTTAAAAGGGATTTTTGATTAAACACATCACATCAGGGCAAAGCATGTATACCAAAAATACCAATAAATATTATTTTTAGAGAATGCATCACATGGTGAGCAACTAAACATGATGCGCTATGCTTCTTGATGACATGCCCAGTTTTAGCTTTTGCTTAATACCTATGGTGTTACAACGCTTCCCCACTTACATAAATCTCGCCCCAAGATTCCAAAACTCCTAAAGTCTGTGGTTTAGTAATGGAAAAGGAAACGTGGCAACACATCACTACTTGAATGTTTTCATAATATAGATAAGGGGAAGAATTTCCTTAAGCCATTTTCCAAAATAAAAGTTTTTATGATGGAAAAGTAAATAACTTAGCGAGAATTTAAAAGAATCTAGCTATTTTTCCATGTTTTTCCTAGACTTTTCTCTCATAACCTCTATACCCCTGGTTGACCTCTTGTTGTGCTCTTGATATCAATATGGTAACTACAGTGGATGAGATTAAAATATGTACCCAAGATGATGGGTTCCCCATCTAGAAAAGTTTCACCTTGAAGAAAATGCACTCTAGCCATTCTAGGTCTAGTTCCTTTCTTCTGAGCACCCTATTGACTAGACTGCTATTGAACATTGTACTGTTGATTCACTAGGGATCTTGGACCACTGTTCTGCCTCAGAAGTCGACATTCATGAGAGAAATGTCCCATTTTTCCACAATTGTAACATGGAAGTTAGCCTAGTTGGGTGGGATATTGCGATGAACACTAGTAGCATTCCACTGTTATGGATTGATAGGAGTTACAGCAGGTCGGACATACGACTATTGCTAGCTTTGCTGCTGAGGTGGGTGATAAGGAGAATGATAACCAGGTTGAAACATGAACCTTCGGCGTCGATTAATACCGCCAGGGAATCTGGTAGGTGCTATCTTCCTTTTCTCAGGCTCAGTATTGGGACAATCAGCTTCCTCAAAAGTGATGGTAGCAGTGACCACCTCATGATAGGTTGCATTGGGAATAGTAGTCAACATTTTCACAAACTTGTTATTGAGACCACGCACATACCAATCCTTCTCTTGTTCATTAGTTCTAACATATTCAGAGGCACACTAGGACAGATGATTAAACTGAGCAAGATATTCCTGGATAGACATGTTCCTCTGCTGTAGCTTGACGAACTATTCCAACTTGATTTTCATTAGTCCCTTAGGAATGTTATTTGCATGAAAAGCTTCGCAGAAGACAACCCATGGAATTTGATTTCTGGCTAGTTGGGTTGCATGGAAATTGGACCCCCAACCGCTAGCATGGCCTTGGAATTGTTGTGCAGCATATTGGGTTTTCTAGGCATCTGTGCAGCCAATCAGATCAAGCTTTTCTCTATTGTTGGGATCCAGTCATCTACCTCAAGTGGCTCATCAGTTTTCAAGAATACTGGAGGTTGGGTTTTCAGGAAATCAGCATATTTGTTGTTCCCTAGTGGATTTTGGTTATGCTGCTAGGCAAGAGCGCGGTCTTGTGCTATGGCTTGTAGAAGACGGGTATTGTTAGCACTGATGTTGATCAAGTTAGCGATAGCATCAGCTAAAGTTGGTGCTAGAGGTGGATTGGGTGGTGGTGGCATCATTTAACGGGCATGTGATGATTCAGGTCTCTCACCAGTGGTTCCTAAACGGGTCCTCACACTATGGGGAATAGTAACTCATTTACAGCTGGATTCCATAACAAGATAAATACATATAAAACATATAGCAAAAATAGGATTAACATATTACTTAGCCCCAAACTTAAAAGTAAGCGGAAAGATATCACAAATTGTAATGACATGATGCATGAACGATCTTACGATTACGTAATCCTAATTATACAACCTTTATTAAACAACCTTTTTACATAAAGTAGTAGCTGACAGAACACACTTAAAGGTTTTACAACATACGGCAATATATTACTTGCTAATCCTACTTATACATAACTCTCAACTCACAAACTCTAAGTATACCCTCCACCCTCATGGTGGTACGGGATACACACAAAACGACAACGATGAAAAGCTGTATGATCCCAATAGAAGGTAGGATGTCCATTGTCGCCTGGTACTTTTGGATGAGTAAGGCTTGACAGGTCTCCCATGACCTGCCTTAACCCAGCGAAAGGCATATGATGGGTAAAATGGGGAAGAGGTGCATATTGAACTCCTCTGATAGTGGTATGTAGATGCCTTGCAGGCAGAAGATCAGAAGGATGAACATGGTGGAGAGCTCTAGTCTAGATGTATGGAATGCGGTGGCGCATATGAAGTTTTTCTAAGCGAGCCATCAAAATTCCTTTGCCCTTGCGGGATGAGTTCAACTCAGATGCATAGCAAAGAAAGGCAACATCTAGAGCTCGGGTGAGCTCAGACATTCTAATGCTGCGAAGATCATCCTCATTTTTTGGATGTGGATAAAGCACTGCATTTGTGCCAGGTTGCACATAGAATGGAAAACAAGCAAAAGTATAGAACTGTTAAGCTCAGAATATCTGTGGCAAAGATCGGTAATAGCATTGTAGGCGTAGATTTGGATAGCACTTTTAGGAGAACTTCCAACACTAGAAAAAATGATGGGATCTTTCTAGGGGACTTTCCATAATACAGGGACGAAGAAGTTATTTCGGCTCATAAGAGAAGTTAGCACGCCACATCATCCCTCGTAGTAAGGCGGAGAAACCTTCAGTCCCTTTAGCTCGACTCATTAGAAAAGGTAGACCACGGGACGTCATCCTAAAGAAGAATAAGGTTAAGTTATATAGAAATTTGGACCCAAAAATAGTCTTAAAATTAATTTGTTATGTTCATTTTGAAGTTTTGTTGGGTAATACTACAATACTTCTGTAATAGCATGCTATGATACTAGCTGTGGCAGAACCTCCTAAGTCATATGGCCCACCTGTGCCTATCATTGTTTATCAGACTTCTGATAGCAGCACATGAGTGGCCTATAACTCTGAAAGTCTATCGGGTGTCCTCGGGAAACCCGAATCATCCATGTTTCATCTTTCGAGTGGGATCTGTTACAATATAATTGTAGGATTACAACAGTGATACATAATATACAAATTTAATACATCAGAGTACAGTAGAAGTCTTACAATAACATAGTTTACAAACCAGTGATAAGTTTATTACTAACCATAATTATTACAAACTATAGTTTTGCCATACAGGCAGTGGGGTAGCAAAAGAAGGGTACGTCCCCTATATTACACCACCAAAAGAACTTCACCCTGCCTAGGGTGCACTCCAACATCTCACTACTAAGACTCTTCCTCAAGAACCAACATGTAGTAGAGCCTAGAGCCAGCCTGCTCATGTTGTTCACCTGCAACAAGGGTTTAACAAACCCTGAGTACTAAGGTACTCAACAAGACTTAACCGATGAAAAGGTAAGACTCCAAGGATATGCAAGGTAAGGGGAATCAAGATGAGTCTGTAGCAAGATCAAGAACTCTTTTGCAGAACATTGCACTAAAGTGGATTCTTACTTTCCAAGTTTTATACTACCAATTAATATTTAGAACTATCATTAGCATTTATTCTAATTCTAAGAACTTCTTATAAACCATCACAATATGATCTCATATCTAAAGTTGCAGTTGATGAACTACGATGTAGTAGAGTTGATTGAGTCTTCTTCACCGAGAAGCAACAACTATTTGAATCGGTTTGGCCCAGCTGGGGTTTCCTTACCACACGACATAGGTAGGTTTGGCCCTAGACCCGTGCCTACATATATCAACCCTCACTTGGATCCTCTTATACGGGAACCGGTCTAGCACCACTAGAGAGCATAGTACCCACTTCACTGTGTCGTTCGTCCAAGACGTATTCACAGGAGTTTGTTACATGGTACTCCCGCCATCTCTCCACTCCCAGTGCGTGGTTATCATTTCCCATACAAGAATGGCCTAGATGTTGGGCTCATCAGAGTATATGGCCAGTACTGCAATTCACAATCACAGACAACTGTACAACGATCGGGCCTTGATTAACACAGGTGGGGTCACAACGTCCAGGTCCAAACTGGGCTCAAGCCAAGATTCCGCCCGATCTAGATTTATAAAAACATGATCATCCTCATACTTCAGGTTTACATATATAGCCTTAGAGAACTTACTTAATAGTATTTCTCCATCTAAGCAGTGCTAAGAATTTTGCAAATATTACTTTAACATCATTACCATGGGTGAGGAAAGGTACAAGATAGCCATGCATCAAGGTTACATACAACTCCTATTACTTAAATGCAGCATTTCATTAGACTTAAGTGATGACCATTTTATAAAACACAAGGTAATGGTTATACTCCGAGGCTTGCCTGTAGTGTCGGGGTTGTCAGCCGTCACAAGATCACCCCCACTTTCCAACTCAACACCCTCTGAGTGAACACCTGCCTTAGAGGTCTGCTCTACTAACAGGTCTTCGCTTTCATTCACTATACGTTAAAAGGATGCATGCTTAAGGATGATGCTAACATGGCATAAAATAAAAAGGGACATTTAGAAAGGATAAAAATTAGTTATCTAATTGAGTACAACTTTCCTTCGTGGTACAGTTGCAAGTAGTTAACATAAAACATTTCACTTTTTACACAAGAGGTTGCATCTAAGAGTTAAACAGGTTCATTAACATCTATCTATCATTTTTCATAAGTATGTTACTTACTTCTTAAAGCAACTTATTGGCATCTCATAATTAAAAGGTATTTATTATATTAAACAATTAAAGCCTATCATGGTGAGTTGCATAACAGAACCAATCAATTTTCATTGCCTTGGAATAGTAAGGGAAAAATATTCCAAGGTATACAATCAATCCCAATTGCACATCATCAACTTAAATGATATTATGAAATCATTTTTTTAATTTTATTAATACATAAATCAAGTCCTTTTAAGTGAACAAATCATTTTAACTCTAAACAGTACCAAACTTTTTGTGTAGCTTCACAACAACAGATTAAACATGCTCATAAATTTTCATGAATTTTGGAGTTATATATTAAACTATAAAAATCAAGGAAGTTACATTTCTTAATTAAAGCATGTAATTTTTTAGTCATCCAAAACTTTTGGTTTTCTAATATTTATATTTTCCTATGTTCAACATACTTAGAACAGCTTACTCACAAAGTTTCATAATTTTATCACCATTAATTATTTAGTTATAGAATTTACAAGATTTTGCACTTATTAGGTTTTTCGAAAATAGAAAAGGAAATTCCTTTCCTTAACCTTCTCGGTCCGGCCCAGCGACGCTGGCAGCCCAGTCTGCTTCTCCTCTCCTCTTTCCTTTCTGCTAGCCCAAGTCGGCCTAGGCCGAGGCCAAGGCCCAAGGCCGATTTGGCCCGGCCTTTTCCCTCTCCCTCCTCTGCTTCCCGCTATCCATGGTGGCGACGGCTCGATCGGCCGAAGTTCCCCGGTGGAGCCTGAGGCTCAGCTCCACTCACCTCAACATCCTACACTGCCTAACACCTCTTTCCCCTCCCTCCCAAGACTAGTGAGAGCACAATGATGTCCGTGGCGGTCCGGTGATCTCCTCGGTGAAACAGCGTCCCCCAACTCCCCTCTCTCACCCTCCTGACTCCATTCCAAAAGACAAAGACTAAAACCGAGCACTAGAACTACACATTGGCGGCCATGGCGGCATGGTCGGGCGGTGCTCGCCATTAGCCTCAGGTTACGAGCACTAGAGCTCGGCAGAGGTAGAACTAGCACATCTAACACATTAAGTGCTCACCATGACTTGAAAGTGATGAACGACAAGCTTCGAGGAAAGGTGGTTGATGGTGGTCGTTGAGGTCAGCAGCTCTGGCAGGGTGAACTAGAAACAATGGTGGCATTCCGAGGCATCCACTCGTGCACTGGAGGAAAAGGCCCGAGCATGAACATCAACACGATAAGAAGTTATGAAAACAAACACAAGATGGAGTGGATGAGGTTCTGTGGTGCTCCGAACACGTAGAGGATCTCACGGTGGTGCCATGAATTTTAAAGAGGAAGAAAACATCATGTGGCTGCTAGAAGCGATGCAAGGTGTTGCTGCAAGGCTTAATCGCGGCGTGGAGCGGTGGCAGAAATGGTGGCAAATGGAATTTGGGATTGGTGGGGTGAGGAAGGCAAATTTGGAGCTTGAGTTCCTCATAGTGGCGATGATGTCAGGCGAGGGAAAGAGAAGGAGGCGGTGCTTTGGTGCTTAAGAGGAGGAAGGAGGGTCGCGGTTGACTTCAACACGGCCAGCTCCTGCTCGCAGCCGCAGTGATGAGCTGTTGCGTGGCTCTACGCGCGCGAGCGGTGGAGTGGAAGGAGGAGGTGGTAGCATGGGAGGAATAGAGAGGAAATAGAGATGGGTAGGACTTCAAACATTGCAACATTGCAACATGTTGCACATGTTGCAGGGCAAGAACATCAGTTCCCCTCCTCAATTTGAACAAGATCAAAGCATTATTAGGCCAAGCTCCAAAAAGAAAACTTGTTCCCCATCTCAAACCCTACAACTTTTCTTAGGAGACCAAACTTAGAAACTCAATAGATCAAGAGGAAAAGAAAAGGGTAGATTAAGGTTACATATGAAACACTATGTTTAATAGCTGAAACAATCATGTTTCACTTGGTTATTACTTAGTGATCACACTCAAACAAATCATTACACCATCATGATCTCATAATTAGATTTCAAAATGGCATTCTGACTTGAATCAAATTATTTCAAAAATCATTTTATAACTACACTTAAATTTGAGTCCAACACTTCATCTCACCATTGGACCTTATTGACCAAGTTTTGAAATGCAAGTTTCAAACCCAAACTTGAGGTTCACATTTTAGTAGTTTGACTTGATTTCATGCCCAACAATAATCATTTGCATAAAGTACACAATTTACACTTCAGACTTATGAGGGCAAAAATCTCAAGTAATTGAGATGTCATTATAAAATAGAAGGTCACAAAGGGCCTTAAAAGGGATTTTTGATTGAAACACATCACATCTGGGCAAAGCATGCATACAAAAAACACCAATAAATATTATTTTTATAGAATGCATCACTTGGTGAGCTACTAAACATGATGCGCTATGCTTCTTGATGACATGCCTAGTTTTAGATTTTGCTTAACACCTAGGGTGTTACAGCGCTTCCCCACTTACAGAAATCTCGCCCCGAGATTTCAAAACTCCTAAAGTCTGGGGTTTAGTATTGGAAAAGGAAACATGGCAAAACATCACTACTTGAATGTTTCCATAAAATAGTTAAGGGGAAGAATTTCCTTAAGCCATTTTCCAAAAGAAAAGTTTTTATGATGGAAAAGTAAATAACTTAGCGAGAATTTAAAAGCATCTAGCCATTTTTCCATGTTTTTCCCAAACTTTTCTCTCATAACCTCTGTACCCCTGGTTGATCTCATGCCATGCACTTGATATCAATATGGTAACTGCAGTGGATGAGATTAAAATACGTACCCAAGACGATGGGTTCCCCATCTAGAAAAGTTTCACCTTGAACAAAATGCACTCTAGCTATTCTAGGTCTAGTTCCTTCCTTCCGAGCACCCTGTTGACCAGACTGCTATTGAATATTGTATGGTTGATTCATTTGGGGTCTTGGACCATTGTTCTGCCTCAAAAGTTGACATTCAAGAGAGAAATGTCCCACTTTTCCACAATTGTAACATGGAAGTTTAGCATAGTTGGGTGGGTTATTGGGATGAACACTAGTAGCATTCGGCTACTATGGATTGATAGGAGTTACAACAAGTCAGACATACGACTGTTGCTGGCTTTGCTGCTGAGGTGGGCTGTCACGCCCATATTTTGTAACCACAAAATTTGGATGCAAACCATATGTAAAGAACATATAGAACAAATTGTAAAGGAGAAGTATCGTACTAAGTGAATTATTACAATAGTTCATTTCATAAATAAAAACATCTCAACGTCTGGAGATCTGATAAAATAAACTGAAACACTCCAAGGGCGTCTCCATCACCACAGGATCTGGTCGACTGGTTGACAACAACCTAGTTGTCCTCAAAGTAATCATCGTAGTCATTGTCATCTGTACCCATCCGGGATTTTTATCCAATAATGAAAAATAAGAAAGCATAAGTACATCTCGTACTTAACAAGATAATATGGGGTTCACGAGGCTCAGAAGGTTGACAATGGCTGTACTACAGTTAGCTTTTAAATAAGTAACATCCTAATATTAATTAAGTTATGATTATGCTTAAGCCCCAAGTAACCACAACAGTATCATGAATAAGTAAACATCATCATTAATCATTGTTATTAACATCATCAGCAATGATTCATTTATTCCATCAATTTTTCGGGCCACCCATAACCGTGGGCATGGCTGTTATAACAGTTTGTTAAACTCTGCACAGAGGTGTATACTTTCACTGTGAGTCATGATTCCCATATTCCCGGGGTCCATCGACCCCTAACACTTCCAAGGTGAGTGGGCAGGGTACAATATGGAGCCTTTCAAAAGTTCATCTAACATGTTAGGGCCGCTAGGTTTTGGTGGCAAACAGATATAGGTCCCCCCTTCTCAAATGGCACATTGACACGCAACCTATACACATAGGGACAGGAGCCAAACTATACCCGAGTCGGCAGACCCCTTTTGCGCCCTTTCGGGTAACCTCTAACATGCTAGAAAAGGTCTTCATACTTGACTAAAGCCAGAGCCATATGGCCCTCACAGTTGTACTATAGGTCCCAGCTTTTGCCAATGAATGAGTCCTTATGGAGGGCCAAGAGCATCATGATACACAAGCTCTCTCACCCTAATTCCATGTTTCTCAAAATCAAGTTTTAACAAGTATTGCATATAATCATTAGTCATTGTCCATATTCATAGTATTTAAGTGGAGCGCTAGCAACTACCCATATGCAAGTGTAACCCATCGATAACAAGGTACTAGATAATCAAAGACTAGGATATCCTTATGTTGAGCAAATTGACACATGCAAATGACTAATTACATAATGAATAGGACAACAAGGACTATCCCATATTATACTTGCCTTGCTCGTAGAACTCCTGCTGGTCTAGATTATCACTGTAGAAGATCTCGTCACCCGTGTAGCAATTACGGTCTACTCGAACCACAATCAACAACACGCATTCTAAGAACATCCATGCAAGGAAAACAAGACTAGATTAGAACAGTACATCAACAGAGAGAAATCAATCTAAAAGGTTTATAACACTATTCTACACGTTGCTACGATCACACAGATATAAAGATCACGAAAAACGGAGTTGAAACGCGAAAGTTATGAATTTACTAAGATTTCCTATAGATAAATGATTACTATAATTCAAATCCAAAATTTAAATATTACAAATCTACTGTACAACAGTACTAACATGTAGAGCTCGTGAATACGTACCTAACGGAATTTGAACGGGTCAAAACAGAGTTAAAATGAGCATTTTATGACTAAAACAAAATCAGTGGCAAACTTGTAAATAAAGGAAAACGTATTCTTGAATTTACCGAGATGAACTACGTTTTTAAAAGAAGAAAACATATTCGGGATTTACGCTTTGGAGTGCGGGTTTGATTCAATAAAAACCCGAGGGATCTTTAGCAAAATCACCCCCGAAGGGGTATCCATCAATCTGGACCGTCGGATCGGATCCGAACGGTCCCGATTTAAAAAGGGGAAGGATGGGGGCGATTGCCGGCCGGAGAAGAAGGCCACGCGGCGACGCCATGGCCGGAAATGGCAAAGCTCGCCGGCATTTTCTAAACTCGCGACTCCGGCCACCATTTGACACACCGCGGGTACAAAACGGAGGAGAAACTCGACGCGAACTCACCCGCGTAGAAGAGGGAGGCGGGGAAGGAACGAGAGCAGCGTGGAGCTTCGGGTTGGCGGCGGTTAGGGCGGCGTTGCGCGAGCAGCCGCATTGGGCGAAGGCTGAGGTGGAGAGGGAATGCAAGGGAGCGGAGGGGCACGGGACTCGGCTTAAATAGCCTCGGAGGCGCTCAACAAAAGGAAGGAGCGGGTGCAATTGCGTGAATCACGGCGGTGGCATGAGAACGGAAGGTCTCCTTCCTTCATGGTGAGAGGTAGGTGACGGCGGGTGGTGGGCCCACGTGTCAGCAATGGCGGAGGCCGCCCGTCAGCGGAGGGAGGCGGGAGCACGCGCTGGCCTGCGGGCTGGCCCAAGAAGAGGGGCGCGTGTGCGGCCTGTGAAAGGAGAAACAAGGGGGAAAGCGAGCGGGCCGCCATGGCCACTGGGCCTGCGGGAGAAAAAGGGGGGCGGCTGGCTGGGCCAAAACCAAAGAATGAGAAAAGAATAAATGTTTTCCTTTTTCTTTTTATGAACAAATTTGTGAATTCATTTTCAAGAGATTTTGAACTCATTTTTGAATTCTGTAAAAACCACTCAACTCATAAATAAATATGTAGCAGCATGAGTGCAACAACATGTAGCTAACCTTATATTTGATTTTAATTTCATAAAATTTATTATCTCCCTAAGTTAAATGCTCACACAAATACATGATTAAATCATTTCTTCTATTATAAAAGATGCAAAAATTTTGGGTGTTACAATTCTACCCCCCTTAAAGAGAATCTCGTCCTCGAGATTGGATGGTGCTTACTCGAACAACTGTGGATATGCCTTTCTCAGATCCTCTTCTCTTTCCCAAGTGGCCTCTTCCTCACTGTGCCTATTCCACTGTACCTTACACATCTTGATTGTCTGACTTCTTGTAACCCTTTCTGCTATTTCCAAGATTTTTACGGGATACTCATTATATGTCAGGTCTTCCTTAACCACTATTTCCTCTAGTGGTATTTGTTCTTCTGGTACACACATACACTTCTTTAACTGTGACACATGGAACACATCATGCACACCAGATAGATTTTCAGGCAGTTCTAGTTGGTAAGCCACTTCTCCACGTCTCTCGAGAATCTTAAAAGGACCAATGTACCTTGGTGATAACTTTCCTTTCATATTGAACCTTTTCACACCTTTCATTGGGGACACTTTCAAATACACATAATCCCCTACTTCGAAGGTCAATTCCCTTCTTCTAGTGTCAGCATAGCTCTTCTATCGAGACTGTGCCACTCTCAAGTTTTCTCTGATCTTTCTCACCTGCTTCTCAGCATTTCTAAGAACATCAGGTCCAAACACCTAGGTCTCCCCTGTCTGATTCTAAAACAGTGGAGTTTAGCATTTCCGTCCATACAGGGCCTCGAATGGTGCCATCTTAAGACTCTTCTGGTAACTATTGTTGTATGAGAACTCAGCATATGACAAACTCTTATCCCAACTATCACCATACTGCAATGCACAAGCTCTCAGCATATCTTCTAGAATCTGGTTGATCCTTTCAGTTTGTCCGTCAGTCTGAGGGTGATAGACCGAGCTAAAATTCAACTTAGTTCCCAATGAATCATGTACCTTTTGCTAGAATTGAGATGTAAACTGTGTACCTCTATCAGACACGATCTTCTTTGGGACTCCATGCAGACTTACTATTCTTTCCATATACAGCTCTGCCAATCTTGCACCCTTGTAGGTGGTCTTAACCGGTAGGAAATGAGCGACTTTTGTAAGCCTATCCACGATTACCCATATTGAATCATAACCTCTCTAAGTGCGAGGTAATCCAACAATGAAATCCATACCAACTTCTTCCCACTTCCATTCAGGTATCTTCATTGGTTGTAATAACCCTGCGGGTCTTTGATGCTCTGCTTTAACCCTCTGACAGGTGTCACACAATGCCACATATTCTGCCACATCTCTCTTTAATCCATACCACCAATATCTCTCTTTAAGGTCCAAATACATCTTGGTACTTCTGGGGTGTATAGAGTAAGCTGACTCATGTGCCTCTCGCAGAATTGTTTCTCGGATAGCCTTTACTTCTGGCACACATATCCTCTTTCCAAACCATAGCGTGCCATTTTCATCTATCCTAAATCCTGGTGCTTTCCCAAGTGATACTTTTGTAATAATCTTCCTAAGTTTCTCATCTTCTTGTTGGTCTTTACGAATCTCCTGTTCCAAGGTAGGTGTCACCTCTATTCCCATTGCATTGGTGACAATGCCTAGGTTCAACAATTTAAACTCTGCGCACAACTCTTCAGATTCTAGCATTACTTGAACCTTGTTAGCATAACTCTTTCTACTAAGAGCATCAGCTACTACATTGGCCTTACTAGGATGGTAGTGCACTTCCAAGTCATAATCCTTAATCAGTTCCAACCACTATTGTTGCCTCAGATTCAGATCAGATTGGGTGAAAATATACTTCAAACTCTTGTGATCCATGTAGATGTCACTCTTGTGGCCAATTAGATAGTGTCTCCAAATCTTCAAGGCATGGACAATTGCTGCTAATTCCAAGTCATGAGTAGGATAGTTCAACTCATGTTTCTTCAATTGCCTAGAAGCATAGGCCACAACTCGTCCTTTTTGCATAAGAACACATCCGAGTCCTTGACGAGACGCGTCACAATAGATGGAGAAACTCTTACTCAAGTCGGGCAAAATCAGTACAGGTGTCGTAGTCAACTTCTTTAATTCCTCAAAGTTAGTCTGGCACTTCTCAGACCATATGAACTTAGCATTCTTCTCTAATAGGGCAGTCATGGGCTTGGCAAGCTTGGAAAACCCTTCTATGAACCTTCTATAATACCCAACCAATCCCAAGAAGCTACGGATCTCAAACATAGTGGTTGGTGGCTTCCAGTTTAGCACATCCTTTACCTTGCTGGGGTCCACTGCTATTCCCCCATTGGAGACAACATGACCCAAAAACGCTACTTCCCTCAACCAAAACTCACACTTGCTCCGCTTGGCATATAACTTGTGTTCTCTAAGCTTTTGTAGAACCGATCTTAGATGTTCGGCATGTTCCTCTTCATTCTTAGAGAATACGAGTACGTCGTCAATGAACACCACTATGAACTTGTCAAGATACTCCATGAACACTTTATTCATCAAATACATGAAATAGGCAGGTGCATTGGTCAACCCAAATGACATGACTATGTACTCATACAACCCATACCTCGTGGTGAAAGCTGTCTTTGGTATGTCCGAACGTCTGATTTTCAACTGATGATATCCCGAACGAAGATCAATCTTTGAGAACACACAAGCACCTCCTAACTGATCAAATAGGTCATCAATCCTAGGTAAAGGGTATTTATTTTTTATGGTAACCTCATTAAGAGACCTATAGTCCACACACATCCGTTGAGTACCATCCTTCTTGTCAACAAAATCACAGGTGCACCCTAGGAGATGAACTAGGGCGTATGAAGCCTTTGTCCTGCAACTCCTTTAACTGCTTCTTAAGTTCTTCTAACTCATCAACTCCCATTCTATATGGACGCTTAGCTATGGGTGCAGTTCTAGGTAATAAATCAATAATAAACTCAATGTCGCGATCGGGTGGCATACCTGGCAAGTATCAGGGAATACATCCGGGAAATCATCCACAACACATTCTGGCTGATTGGCTTCATTGTTTAGTTAGTTCATGGTTGCCGTTGGTGGTGCTTGCACTGCCACTTCAACACGTCCCCTTTAGGGGTGGTCAGCACAACTACCTTCTCTTGACATTGAATTACCGCACTGTGTTGTTTCATCCAATCCATTCATAAAATCACATCAATGCCAGCTGTCCTTAGCACAACAGGTTGAGCAGGGAAATCTACCCCACTTAAAGCTATGTTAGCGAAGGGACAACAGTATGAAGCTAGTATAGTACCACCCGGTGAATTCACTATCATGGTATGCTTCATAGCAACTAAGGGTATGCTATGATTCCTAACAAAAGCTTAGGAAATAAATAAATGCGAGGCTCCAGAATCAAAGAGAATGGTAGCGGGGATAGAGTTGACGCTGAACGTACCCATCATAACTTCTGGCGCCTCTTGCTTAGTTTCCGCATTGACGTGGTTCACTCTTGAACCAATAGGTGCCATCTTCTAATTGCCATTTCTGAAAGCATTTGGCTGGTTGGGAAATTCTGGGCAATTATAAGACATGTGGCCTTCCTTGCCACAACGGAAACACTTTTTAACATCATTTGATCCTCCATTCTTCATAGGAGCATTGTTTGGTGGATACTGGCGTGGTACTTGATAACCCTTCAGTTGCTGTGGTCGCTGACCAACATTCTATTGCTGAGGATAATGAGGACGTTGGCCACCACTCTGCTGGGGGTACTGAGAGCGTTGCTGGTTCTGACCTTTGTTCCACGGGTTAGGAGGCCCCTGGCTTCTCTGTGGGAAGCCTGACTGTGGGTTAGGACGGAGACGGGTGTTACTCCCAAAGACTTGTCCTTGGAACCTTCTCTTTTTGGCCTCTATTTCTCTACGCTCATTGTCTATCACAATGGCGTGATTCACCAACATCTGATAGTCAGGGTATGTAGTGATCTTCAGCTGCAACCTAAGATCATCATTCAGACCTTTGAGAAAATGACGCTGCTTATCTGCATCATTAGCCACCTCATTAGGAGCATAGCGTGATAGTTGAGTGAACCTATCACGATACTCACTCACAGTCACAGACTTCTGCCTTAGGGATCTAAATTCTTCCCACTTAATCTCCATCAATCCATCTGGGATATGATAGGTCCTGAAACTCTAAGTAAACTCTACCCAAGTAATAGGAGTGGCATTTGCAGGGTGTCCAAACTTGAAGGAATCCCACCAATCTTGAGCTGCCCCCTGCAGTTGCCCCGATGCATACAACACCTTTTCCATGTTGTTGCATTGAGCTATGTCCAGTTGTTTTTCCACCATGCGCAACCAGTCGTCAGCATCCAACAGATCAGTAGAGTGTGTAAACACCGGTGGATGTCCTTTCATAAATTCACCATGCTTGTCCCTAACATGGACAGGTGGTGGTCCTCCAATAGGTTCATTGTCCATCCGCTACATCATTGCCTGCATGAGTTGAGCTTGCATTCCCATCAGCTGTTCCATTGTCACTACAGGCGGGTTGTGCAGATCCATGGCAACATTCCTGCCACGGCCTCTGCCCCTTCCATGTCCTCTGGCTGCCATCTGTTTTCCAAAACAAACGCTCAAATTTAGGGTTTATCCAATTATAAATCACTTATAATTGATAAGAGATACAAATCTGAAATTTTCGGGGCGAAAACCAGTGACAACAGATCAGTAAAACGAACATAACTCTAACTCCAGATATCCTATTAAGGTGTACTATACATGGTTGGAAATCTTAAGAAGTTCTCTGCAACTTTGGTATTTAACACGTTTTCATATTCTGTCATTATGTTAGCCGAAAACAGAGTACAACTCAGACTGTTCTAGACTCTCAGTCAGCGCAGCAACCTCAACTTAAAACTGTTATAATTCCCAGACCAGAACAGATATAAGGGTGATCTTGAATGCGTTGGAAAGGTGCCAAAGTATTGTTACTGATGTAAAATTTTCACGATTTTTGGACTTACCAAAACTGAGATATTAAATAAAAAGCACAGGCTGTCCCGACAAACAGCAACAGTGGAGATAGATAGAGTGAACCCCAAACTTTATTAAACATCAACTAAACCTTAAAACTTAACTTAAGAGAATCACGGACAAGCCCATGAATTCTCAGCATTCAAAGGAAAAGTTCAACTCAAGCATGATCACAAGAACAAACCATCAAACAAATCAAAGTTCATGACCCAAGCAAAAGACTCGACTTGAACTGCGCGACTAACGATCTTTATTACAACAGGGCATCGCAAATCTAGGAGTCATCCTGATGCACGTCATAGTCCTCATCCAGCTTCTTGTAGAGTGGAGGCTGCCCCAGCCGAGCCATCAGCTTGTCGATCTCTTTCTGGTAACGCCTCGCGGCCTTGTGCACTCCACACAGTTCCTTCTGGAGATCTTCATTCCCCACCTTTAGTGCAAGAGCATACCACACTGTAGTGTCCAAGGCAGGAGAGCTGTGCTGAGGGTCTATCACCACCCAATCCTTCTTCTGCACATCATAGTGAGGCAAGTACCTGAAACGATCTGCCTCCATAGCCTCATACCGTAAGCCATGGTAGTACTCATATGCCTCCCGGGCGGCGTCCTCCATACTGTCGAAAGCTTCAGCACGCTTGGATATGTGCCCATGGACAGTGTTCACCACCCTACCATTCTTGTCATCCTTCCAGATGGTGACAGTCAGCTCTGACTTCCAGTAAGTCGCCTCAGTGGGGTGAGTGTACTCAGCACAATAGTACTGGATGCCGGTGTTCAGGTCGGCGTAGTAGTCCTGGAGCATGTCGTTGAGCAGCTTGTGATGGTAGGCCGTGTGAGGAGCATGCTTGTAGATGTAGGTACGAGTCCACCTAGGCTCCTCTTCAGGTTCTTCCTCATCAGTAGGAGCCATCTCCTGCTCTCCCTCCTCAACGAACGCTGCAGGAGCTGGTGTTGGTGAAGCCGGCGTAGATGCAGCTGGTGCTGGAGCAGGCGTAGCAGAGAGTGGTGGAGTCAGTGCAGCTGGTGCAGGTTCTTCATCATCCTCCTTATGCCCGGTGATGTTCACTAAGAGCACGGTGTCATCCTCTATGGGTTCATCTTCCATCATCATGGGCTCCTCTTCATCATCAGAGATGATGACAATCTCTAGGGCTGGCGCCTCTTCAGGGAACAGGACACGAGGTGGAAGGCTAGCTCCAATGCTCTTGCGGGCGGTCTCCCTAGTGCGGGCCATCTACAAAATTTATTTTTTAGAAGAGATTAGAGTCAATAATTTCATAATAGAATAAAGCAGAAGGAGCATAAAGGTTTTAACAAATAACAAGACTAAGGTAGTAAGCAAGAACAAGTAAAATAATAAGTAATAAACTACCATTTCTAACTAGGCTTGCGTCCTACAGTTGACACGAGCTCTGATACCAATTTGTCACGCCCATATTTTGTAACCACAAAATTTGGATGCAAACCATATGTAAAGAACATATAGAACAAATTGTAAAGGAGAAGTATCATACTTAGTGCCTTATTACAATAGCGAACCATAGTTCATTTCATAAATAAAAACATCTCAATGTCTGGAGATCTGATAAAATAAACTAAAACACTCTAAGGGCGTCTCCATCACCACAGGATCTGGTCGACTGGTTGACAGCAACCTAGTTGTCCTCAAAGTAATCGTCATAGTCATTGCCATCTGTACCCATCCGGGATTTTTATCCAATAATGAAAAATAAACAAGCATAAGTACATCTCGTACTTAACAAGATAATATGGGGTTCATGAGGCTCAGAAGGTTGATAATGGCTGTACTGCAGTTAGCTTTTAAATAAGTAACATCCTAATATTAATTAAGTTATGATTATGCTTAAGCCCCAAGTAACCACAGCAGTATCATGAATAAGTAAACATCATCATTAATCATTGTTATTAACATCATCAGCAATGATTCATTTATTCCATCAGTTTTCCGGGCCACCCGTAACCGTGGGCACGGCTGTTATAACAGTTTGTTAAACTCTGCGCAGAGGTGTACACTTTCACTGTGAGTCATGATTCCCATATGCCCGGGGTCCGTCGACCCCCTAACACTTCCAAGGTGAGTGGGCAGGGTACAATATGGAGCCTTTCAAAAGTTCATCTAACATGTTAGGGCCGCTAGTTTTCGGTGGCAAACAGATATATGTCCCCCCTTCCCAAATGGCACATTGACACGTAGCCTATACACATAGGGACAGGAGCCAAACTATACCTGAGTCGGCAGACCCCTTTTGCGCCCTTTCGGGTAACCTCTAACATGGTAGAAAATGTCTTCATACTTGACTAAAGCCAGAACCATATGGCCCTCACAGTTGTACTGTAGGTCCCAGCTTTTGCCAATGAATGAGTCCTTATGGAGGGCCAAGAGCATCGTGATACACAAGCTCTCTCACCCTAATTCCATGTTTCTCAAAATCTAGTTTTAAAAAGTATTGCATATAATCATTAGTCATTGTCCTATTCGTAGTATTTAAGTGGAGCGCTAGCAACTACCCATATGCAAGTGTAACCCATCGGTAACAAGGTACAAGATAATCAAAGACTAGGATATCATTATGTTGAGCAAATTGACACATGCATATGACTAATTAGATAATGAATAGGACAACAAGGACTATCCCATATTATACTTGCCTTGCTTGTAGAACTCCTGCAGGTCTGGATTATCACTGTAGAAGATCTCGTCACCCGTGTAGCAATTACGGTCTACTCGAACCACAATCAACAACACGCATTCCAAGAACATCCATGCAAGGAAAACAAGACTAGATTAGAACATTACATCAATAGAGATAAATCAATCTAAAAGGTTTATAACACTATTCTACACATTGCTACGATCACACAAATATAAAGATCACGAAAAATGGAGTTGAAACGCGAAAGTTATGAATTTACTAAGATTTCCTATAGATAAATGATTACTATAATTCAAATCCAAAATTTAAATATTACAAATCTAGTGTACAACAGTACTAACATGTAGAGCTCGCGAATACGAACCTAACGGAATTTGAACGGGTCAAAACAGAGTTAAAATGAGCATTTTATGACTAAAACAAAATCAGTGGCAAACTTGTAAATAAAGGAAAACGTATTCTTGAATTTACCGAGATGAACTATGTTTTTAAAAGAAGAAAACGTATTCAGGATTTATGCTTTGGAGTGCGGGTTTGATTCAATAAAAACCCGGGGGCTCTTTAGCAAAATCACCCCCGAATGGGTATCCATCAATCTAGACCGTCGGATCGGATCCGAACGGTCCCGATTTAAAAAGGGGAAGGACGGGGGTGACTACCGGCCGGAGAAGAAGGCCGCGCGGCGGCGCCATGGCCGGAAATGGCAAAGCTCACCGGTGTTTTCTAAACTCGTGACTCCGGCCACCATTTGACACACCGCGGGTACAAAACGGAGGAGAAACTCGAGCGAACTCACCCGCGTAGAAGAGGGAGGCGGGGAAGGAACGAGAGCAGCGTGGAGCTTCGGGTTGGCGGCGGTTAGGGCGGCGTTGCGCGAGCAGCCGCTTCGGGCGAAGGCTGAGGCAGAGAGGGAACGCAAGGGAGCGGAGGGGCACGGGACTTGGCTTAAATAGCCTTGGAGGCGCTCAACGAAAGGAAGGAGCGGGTGCAATCGTGTGAATCACGGCGGCGGCATGAGAAAGGAAGGTCTCCTTCCTTCACGGCGAGAGGTAGGAGACGGCAGGTGGCGAGCCCACGCGTCAGCGATGGAGGAGGCTGGCTCTGCCCGTCAGTGGAGGGAGGCGGGAACACGCGCTGGCCTACGGGCTGGCCCAAGAAGAGGGGCGCGCGTGCGGCCCGTGAAAGGAGAAATAAGGGGGAAAGCGAGTGGGCCGCCATGGCCACTGGGCCTGCGGGAGAAAAGGGGGGCGGCGGCTGGCTGGGCCAGCGGGCCAAAACCAAAGAATGAGAAAAGAATAAATGTTTTCCTTTTTCTTTTTATGAACAAATTTGTGAATTCATTTTCAAGAGATTTTGAACTCATTTTTGAATTCTATAAAAACCACTCAACTCATAAATAAATATGTAGCAGCATGAGTGCAACAACATGTAGCTAACCTTATATTTGATTTTAATTTCATAAAATTTATTATCTCCCTAAGTTAAATGCTCACACAAATACATAATTAAATCATTTCTTCTATTATAAAAGATGCAAAAATTTTGGGTGTTACATGGGCGATATGGAGAACGATAACCAGGTTGAAACATGAACCTTCGGCGTTGATTACTACCGCTAGAGAATCCGGTAGGTAAAATCTTCCTTTTCTCAGCCTTAGTATTAGGACGATCAGCTTCCTCAAAAGTGATGGTAGCAGTGACCACCTGATGATAGGTTGCATTGGGAATAGTAGTCAACATTTTCACAAACTTGTTATTAAGACCACGCACATACCAATCCTTCTTCTATTCATTAGTTCTAACATATTCTGAGGCATACTGGGATAGATGATTAAACTGAGCAAGATATTCCTGGATAGGCATGTTCCACTGCTGTAGCTCGACGAACTGATCCAACTTGATTTTCATCCATCCCTTAGGAATGTTATGTGCACTAAAAGCATCACGGAAGACAACCCATGGAATTTGATTTCTGGCTGGTTGGGTTGCACCAAAATTGGACCACCAAGTGCCAGCAGGGCCCTAGAGTTGCTATGCAGCATATTGGGTTTTCTAGGCATCCGTGCAGCCAATTAGATCAAGCTTTTGCTCTATAGTTCGGATCCAGTCATCTGCCTCAAGTGGCTCATCAACTTTCAAGAATACTAGAGGTTGGGTTTTTAGGAAATCAGCATAGTTGTTATTCCCTAGTGGATTTTGGTTATGCTGCTAGGCAGGAGCACGGTCTTGTGCTATGGCTTGTAGAAGACAGACATTGTCAGCACTAACGTTGATCAAGTTAGCGATAGCATCAGCTAAAGTTGGTGCTGGAGGTGGATTGGGTGGTGGTGGCGTGGTTTGACAGGCACATGATGATTCAGGTCTCTCATCAGTGGTTCCTAAATGGGTCCTCATATTGTTTGGAATAGTAACTCATTTATAGCTGGATTCCATAACAAGATAAATACATATAAAATAGATAGCAAGAATAGGATTGAAAAATTACTTAACCCCAAACTTAAAAGTTAGTGGAAAGATATCACAAATTGTAATGACATGATGAATGAATGATCTTATGATTACGTAATCCTAATTATATAACCTTTATTAAACAACCTTTTTACATAAAGCAGTAGCTGACAGAACACACTTAAAGGTTTTACAAAATAGGGCAATATATTACATGTTGATCCTACTGATACATAACTCTCAACTCACACACTCTAAGTATACCTTCCACCCTCAAGGTGGTACGGGATACACGCAAAACAACGACGAGGGAAAGCAGTACGACCCTAATAGAAGGTAGGATGTCCATTGTCGCCTGGAGCTTTCTGGATGAGTAAGGCTTGATGGGTCTCCCATGACCTGCCTTAACCTAGCGAAAGGCATATGATGGGTAAAATGGGGGTAGAGGTGCATATTGAACTCCACTGATAGTGGTATGTAGATGTCTTGCAGGCAGAAGATCAGAAGGACGGACATGGTGGAGAGCTCCAGTCTAGATGTATGGAATACGGTGGTGCATATGAAGTTTTTCTAAGCGAGTCATCAAAATTCCTATGCGCCTGCAGGATGAGTTCAACTCTGATGCATAGCAAAGAAAGGCAACATCTGGAGCTCTGGTGAGCTCAGACATTCTAATGCTACAAAGATCATCCTCATTTTCAGGATGTGGATAAAGCACTGCATTTTGGGATAGGTTGCACATAGAATGGGAAACAAGCGAAAGTATAAGAACTGTTAAGCTCATAATATCTGCGGCAAAGATCTGTAATAGCATTGTAGGCACAGATTTGGATTGCACTTTCAGGAGAACTTCCAACACCAGAAAAAATGATGGGATCTTTCTAGGGGACCTTCCATAATATGGGGATGAAGAAGAACACAAGCATGGGTTTCTACTAGGCAGTGACCTATCTCAACAGAGTAGAGGAAGTATCCCGGCTCGTAAGAGAAGTTGGCATGCCTCATCATCTCCCATAGTAAGGCGGGGAAACCTTTAGTCCCTTCAGCTCGAGTCATCAGAAAAGGTAGACCACGGGACAACATCCTAAAGAAGAAAAAGGTTAAGTTAGATAGAAATTTGCAATTTGTTAAGTTCATTTTGAAGTTTTGTTGGGTAATACCACAATACTTCTGTAATAGCATGCTCTGATACTAGTTGTGGCAGAACCTCCTGAGTCATATGGCCCACCTATGCCTATCACTATTTATTAGACTTCTGATAGCAGCACATGAGTGCCCTACAACTCTGAAAGTCTCTCAGGTGTCCTCGGGAAACCCGAATCATCCACGTTTCATATTTCGAGCAGGATCCATTACAGTTGCATTGTAGGATTACAACAGTGATACATAATATACAAATTTAATACATCAGAGTACAATGGAAGTCTTACAATAACATAGTTTACAAACCAGTGATAAGTTTATTACAAACCATAATACTTGCAAACTATAGTTTTGCCATATAGGCGTAGGGTAGCAAAAGAAGGGTACGTCCCTTATATTACATGACCAAAAGAACTTCACCCTGCCCAGGGTGCACTCCAACATCTCACTGCTAGGACTCTTCCTCAGGAACCAACATGTAGCAGAGGCTAGAGCTAGCCTACTCATGCTATTCACCTGCAACAAGGGTTTAACAAACCCTGAGTACTGAGGTACTCAACAAGACTTAATCAACAAAAGGGTAAGACTCCAAGGATATGCAAGGTAAGGGGAATCAAGATGAGTCTGTAGCAAGATCAAGAACTCTGTTGCGGAAAACTACACTAAAGTGGATTCTTACTTTCCAAGTTTCATTCTGCCAATTAATACTAAGAACTAACATTAGCATCTATTCTAATTCCAAGCACTTCTTATAAACCATCACAATATGATCTCATATCTAAAGTTGTAGTTGATTAACTACGATGTAGCTCAGTTGATCGAGTCTTCTTCACCTAGAAGCAACAACGATTCGAATCGGTTTGTCCTAGCTAGGCTTTCCTTACCACACGTCATATGTAGGTTTGGGCCCGGACCCATGCCTACATATATCAACCCTCACTTGGATCCTCCAATATAGGAACCGGTCCAGCGCCACCTGAGAGCACAGTACCCACTTTCCTGTGTCGTTCATCCGTGATGGATTCACAGGAGTGTGTTACACGGTACTCCCACCATCTCTCCACTCCCAATGCGCAGTTATCATTTCCCATACAAGAATAGCCCAGATGTTGGGCTTATTGGAGTATGTAGCCAGTACTGCAATTCACGATCACATACAGCTCTACAACGATCTGTCCTTGATCGACATAGGCGGGGTCACTATGTCTAGATCCATATTGGGCGCAAGCCAAGATTCTACCCGATCTAGATTTATAAAAACATGATCATCCTCGTACTTTAGGTTTACATATATAGCTTTAGAAAACTTACTTAGCAATATTTTTCCGTCTAAGCAGGGCTAAGAATTTTGCAAATATTACTTTAATATCATTACCATGGGTGAGGAAAGGTACAAGATAGCCATGCATCAAGGTTACATACAACTCCTATTACTTAAATGTAGCATTTCATTAGACTTAAGTGATGACCATTTTATAAAACACAAGTAATGGTTATGCTCCGAGGCTTGCTTGAAGTGTCGGGGTTGTCAGCCACCACAAGATCACCCCCACTTTCCAATTCAACACCCTCTGAGTGAACACTCACCTTAGAGGTGTGCTCTACTAACAGGTCTCTGCTTTTGTACACTATATGTTAAAAGGATGCATGCTTAAGGATGATACTAACAAGGCATAACATAAAAGGGACATTTAGAAAGGATAAAAATTACTTATCTAATTGAGTACAACTTTCCTTCGCGGTATAGTTGTAAGTACTTAACATAAAACATTTCACTTTTTACCCAAGAGGTTGCATCTAAGAGTTAAATAGGTTCATTAATAGCTATCTATCATTTTTCATAAGTATGTTACTTACTTCTTAAAGCAACTTTTTAGCATCTCATAATTGAAAGGTATTTATTATATTTAACAATTAAAGCCTATCATGGTGAATTGCATAACAGAACCAATCTATTTCCATTGCCTTAGAACAGTAAGGGAAAAATATTCCAAGGTCTACAATCAATCCCAATTGCACATCATCAACTTAAATGATATTATGAAATCATTTTCCTAATTTTATTAATACATAAATCAAGTCTTTTTAAGTGAACAAATCATTTTAACTCTAAACAATACCAAACTTTTTTGTGTAGCTTCACAACAGCAGATTAAACATGCTCATAAATTTTCATGAATTTTGGAGTTATATATTAAACTATAAAAATCATGGAAGTTACATTTCTTAATTAAAGCATGTAATTTTTTTAGTCATCCAAAACTTACTATTTTCTTATTTTTATATTTTTCCTATGTTCATCACACCAAGAATAGCTTACTTACAAAGTTTCATAATTTTATCACCATTAATTATTTAGTTATAGAATTTACAAGATTTTGCACTTATTAGGTTTTTAGAAAATAGAAAAGGAAATTCCTTTCCTTAACCTTCTCGGTCCGGCCCAGCGACGCTGGCGGCCCGGTCTGCTTCTCCTCTCCCCTTTCCTTTCTGCTGGCCCGAGTCGGTCCAGGCCGAGGCTAAGGCCCAAGGCTAATTAGGCCTGGCCTTTCCCCTCTCCCTCCTCTGCTTCCCGCCATCCATGGCGGCGACGGCCCGATTAGTCAGAGCCTCGGTGGAGCCAAAGGCTCAGCTCCACTCGCCTTAACATCCTACACTTCCTAACACCTCTTTCCCCTCCCTCTCAAGATAGGTGAGAGTGCAACGATGTCCGTGGCAGTTCGACGATCCCCGCTAATGGCGAAGACGCACGTCGGTGGTCTCCTTGGTGAAACAGTGTCTCCCTATTCACCTGTCTCACCCTCCTGACTCGATTCCAAAAGATAAAGACTGAAATTGAGCACTAGAACTACACACCGACGGCCATGGTGGCATGATCGGGTGGTGCTCGCCATTAGCTTCATGTTCTGAGCACTAGAGCTCGGTAGAGGTAGAACTAGCACATATAACACACTTAAGTGCTCACCACGACTTGAAAATGATGAATGGCAAGCTTCGGGGAAAGGTGGGTGATGGTGGTCATCGAGGTCAGCAGCTCTAGCGGGGTGAACTGGAAAAGGCAGCGACATTCTAAGGCGTCTACTCATGTGCTAGAGGAAAAGACACAAGCATGAACATCAACACGATAAGAAGTTTTGAAAACAAACACAAGATAGAGTGGATGAGGGTTTGTGGTGCACCGACCATGTAGAGGAGCTCATGGCGGTGTGGTGAATGTCAAAGAGGAAGCAAACATCGCGCGGCTGCCAGGAGCGATGCTGGGTGGTGTTGTAAGGCTTAATCGAGGCGTGGAGCGGTGGTAGACATGGTGGCAAATGGAATTTGGGATTGGTGGGGTGAGGAAGGTGAATTTGGAGCTTGAGTTCCTCACGGCGACGATGAAGTCAGGCAAGGGAAAGAGAAGGAGGCGGTGCTCTGGTGCTTAAGAGGAGGAAGGATGGGGCCACGGTTGACTTCGTGACGGCCAGCTCCTGCTCACGGCCACAGAGATGATCTACTGCGTGGCTCTATGCGCACGAGTGGCATCAGCCGAGTGGTGGAGCGGCAAGGAGGAGGTGGCAGCATAGGAGGAACATAGAGGAAACAGAGAGGGGTAGGACTTGAAACATTGCAACATTGCAACATGTTGCACATGTTGTAGGTCAAGAACATTAGCTCCCCTCCTCAAGTTGAACAAGATCAAAGCAGAATTAGGCCAAGATCCAAAAAGAAACGTTGTTCCCAATCTCAAACCCTACAACTTTGCTTAAGAGACCAAACTCAGAAACTCAACGGATCAAGAGGAAAAGAAAAGGGTAGATTAAGGTTACATATGAAACCCTATGTTTCATAGCTAAAACAATCATGTTTCACTATTAAAGTTTCAAAAATAGTTTGAGTTATCATCTTGGAGATTTAATTGGTTATTACTTAGTGATCACACTCAAACAAATCATGAGACCACCATGATCTCGCAATTAGATTTCAAAATGGCATTATGACTTGAATCAAATTATTTCAAAAATCATTTTATAACTGACCTCAAATTTGAGTCCGACACTTCATCTCACCATTGGACCTTATTGACCAAGTGTTGAAATGCAAGATTCAAACCTAAACTTGAGGTTCACATTTTAGTAGTTTGAATTCATTTCATGCCCCCACAATAATCATTAGCATGAAGTACACAATTTACACTTCAAACTTGTGAGGCAAAAATCTCAAGTAATTGGGATGTCATTATAAAATAGAAGGTCACAAAGGGCCTTAAAAGGGATTTTTGATTTAAACACATCACATCAGGGCAAAGCATGTGATGAGGACATCGCCACGCTAGACACACCGACGTTATGGTCTTTCCCAAGTTGCAATTCGTCCCTAACTCAGCTGCCACGTCACCCTCGGATTCAGCAAACATGTCGTTACTGTTTTGGTCATAACTCTCTCATACGACATCAAAATGGGTCATTCTTGGATGCGTTGGAAAGGGGACGACGCCGCCATCGTTTTGGATCTGGTCCCAGCTCTAGAAGGTCCATGGATCATTCTGTGTGACCACTTCAAGGTGCTGCATCACCTATTTGGGCCAACTTGGCCATGTATCGTGTCGGGCCGTAAGCCCAAGTTGTGGGCACCCAACCCCTGGCCGTTCCCAACCCTAGGTCGAGTCTTAGACTATAAACACAGCCGCCGCCGCTGTTAGACAATTGGGTTTTGTTTAGAGTTTAGTTTTCCATCGAGAAACTGAATCATTCATTGTAACTGTGGTGACAAATCCTTTTACAGTGATCCAGGGCCCTTGTTCTTGATCTCCTCCACTGTGTCGATTAGTCCTTTGGAACTGAGTTCTTGAACCCTCTATTGATATTCGCATCATTCATATTTGCAATTTCAGATTGCGTGTTTTTACCTTCTTGCTTGTGTTCTTCGATTCGCTTGCAGGAAAAGCCTTCTTGGCGAGGTCAATCAAGTTGTGCTTGGTTGATAACCAATGGAGTAGTGGTGTAACGGTTGCAGGGTTTGAATCGTGTCTGATTTGAAGCCGGATCGCCAACGTCGAGATCTCCACAAATTGAACTTACCGGTTACCTCTCGGAAGATTGGGCCAGTACTCATCAATTGGTATAAGATATTTCAGGTTTACCGCGAGGTATACTCTCGTTTGCCTTAGATTCATATTTGTTCATTACCTAGAGTCCACAAAAAGCCTAATACTATTTGAATTTCCGCTGTCCTATCACCTTTGTGCCTTTGCAATTTCATTTCAGATTCACGTTGTTGAGTTTGTGTCTGTGGTCGAGTCTTGTTGTTGGTTTAGGATTGTGTTCGTAGTCGTAGTTCAATCACCCGTTGTTGTGATTTTTGTTTTCCGCCGCTATCCCATCCACTGTTTCCAAACAACAAGTTGAAGCCACCACATTACTCGACTTGCCCCGCTAGCCGCCTTGTGTAACTTCTCGCCACCGCGCAAACCCTAGATAGGTTGCTAGCCGCTCTTATATTGCCTGCATCGCAGCCCTCCTTCCATCATCAGGCGAATACCTACTGCTGTTAGTCACAGAAACCATCTTGTGACCGGTGTATGAGTTTAGGGACGTTTTGCCCTAACTGTCGCTGCTATATTGTGCCTTCCGGAAAACATAACTTACCTTCGGAGCATAACTTTTCGCTCGTTTATCAGAAAAATCTAAATTTTTTATAGCAGCTTCTTGACACTATTTGGAGCTGACCCAAACTGGGCTTTGCCCTGTTTGGTTTCATCAAAATTGCCAAAAAAATTCAGGAAAATAAAGAAAAAAATTGTCAAAGTTTTTGCACGCTTTTCAGAGAACGTGCTGTATTTCTGTAGACCACATCCCACCTCAGTTGTAGGTGCCAATTTTTGTAGTTGCATCTTTTTTTATCCTTGTTCAGAGAAAAATATAAAAAAATAGCAAAAAAATAAAAAAGTTTGATTCCTACTAGTGCCTTTTGGAAAATTCCGGGAAAAATTCAGGAAAAAGGAAAAATTCGGGTTATTTGCTAGTGCTGTGAGTTCTTTCCATCGTCCTTTGCTTTCACCTTGTTGCGCTACGTCTCGACACGTCTTAGCCAGCAGCTGTGATTTGTACTTTGGATCCGGATTGAACAATTGCTAATCTGCATTCATTAATTGCTAATCCTTGCTATCATATTGTGTGCCTACCCATAGCTCCACATATTCTTCTGTCAGCATAGGTTCATCTTGCAACTATTATCCACACTCAACAATAGATTACTTTGCCACTTTTGTTTAGCTCCTGTTTGGCATTGGTAAGAATACAGGCAAGACGGTGATAAGCCGCTTGTGATTTTGCATTCCACTTTCACCATCACCACTTATTTCCTTTTAGTTGATAGGGATAATACTTTGGGGTTGTTTTTTTTTCTATCTTCTAACCATGGCAGGATCTCCGACGGACTTCAATGAGTGCGTGTCTAAGGGTGAGCTTACAACATTCATGACTGAACAACGCAATCTTATGACCGAGCTGACGCGCAATGTGAACAATTTGGTCACCCGCATTGAACAACTCGAGCACCGCCCTCCACCTCATCGTGCTGATGATGTAGATGCGGATGATTTTGGTGAGGAAGATGTGGATGCTGATGGTTATGCCCGTCGCCGCCTCAACTTCAACCATCGCGGTATGGGAGGTAATATTCAAGGTAATAATGATCCTTTTGCTAAAATTAAATTTAGCTTCCTCCTTTTGCTAGTAATGTTGATCCAGAGGCTTATTTAGATTGGGAGCTTGCTGTTCAACAAAAATTTGATTCTCATAATGTTCCTGCTGAGCATAGAGTTAGACTTGCTACTAGTGAGTTTACTAATTTTGCTTTGTTTTGGTGGAGTGATCTTCGCAATGCTAATAATGCTGCTGCTGTGCCTCAAACTTGGAATGCTTTAAAGCAACGTATGAAATCTCGTTTTGTTCCTCCTTATTACCAACGTGATTTACGTTTGAAACTACAAACTTTAAAACAAGGTGATAAAGGAGTCGAAGCATACTATCAAGAATTGCTTATTGGTTTAGCCCGTTGTGGTATAAATGAAGATGATAATGATTCTAGTGCTAGATTTTTTGGTGGTTTAAACCATGATATACAGAACATCCTAGATTACAAAAAATGGCGTAATTTTTCCCAATTGTATCATCTTGCTATTAAGGCAGAACATGAAGTACATGGACGCAAACAACACCAGCCTTTTAGGTCTAACAATGGGAGGAATTTTCAGCACCGTTCAGAGTCGGAGACACCCAAGATTCCTGTTGCATCACAGCCATCTACACCTCCATTTTCTTCCGGGGTAAGTAAATTGTCTAATGTGCAGAAGAAAGGTGCCACTCCGGTTGCTTCTCCTAGCTCCTCCTCGTCCAGCTCTAAAATCATTTGCCACCGATGCAAAGGCATGAGACATGTCATGAAGGATTGCCCCAGTCGTCGTGCTTTCATTGCTACCGAGGATGGCTATGTAAGTGCTAGTGATGTTGAAGATGATTTAGCCCTTGTTGCTAACATTGATGCAGATTCTACTGAGGGCGATCAAGAGAAGGAGGCCATCATCATTGACTCCGTGGCTGCTGCCGCAGACTGCCCTAGCCTTCTTATGCAGCGTGTGTTGAGTACACATGTGGGACATGAAGAAGAGATGACGATCCAACGCCACAATTTGTTCCACATGTATTTCATTATACAGGGTTGTCGTGTTCTTTCTAGCAAAGCATTTTCAATCAAAATATTAGAGGCAATACAAATCTTTTGTTTCTCAGACAGGTCATGCTCATCAAATTCATTGTCTACTTTTAACTCTCAATCAATGTAAGCTTGTAGATCAAACTTACCAACTCACAACATTGCTACCTTTGTCTCCTACGGATATTATTAAACATGCTAATGAGATTAAAAATAAACCTCCAACTCACATTGCTAAAAATAATGGGATTAAGTTAAAAGTAGGTACTTTTCTTGCTACAACTTCTGCTACTGCTGAGTTATGTGATAATCCTGATGCGCCATGTTATACTATGTTTTGTCAACCTATTATGTCTGGTGCATTGCCTCCTGTCACTAACCTTTTGTAGGAGTTCGCTGATGATGAGCTGAAGTCGAGGACGACTCCAATTCTAGAAGGAGGGGATGATGAGGACATCGCCAAGATGGAGTCGAGGATGACTCCAATTCAAGAAGGGGAGGATGATGAGGACATCACCACGTTCGACACACTGACATTATGGTCTTTCCCAAGTTGCAATTCGTCCCCAACTCAGCTGCCACGTCACCCTCGGATTCAGCAAACACGTCGTCACTGTTTTGGTCATAACTCCCTCATACGACATCAAAACGGGGCGTTCTTGGATGCGTTAGAAAGGGGATGACGCCGCCATCGTTTTGGATCTGGTCCCAACTCCAGAAGGTCCGTGGATCATTCTGTGTGACCACATCAAGGTGCTACGTCACCTATTTTGGCCAACTTGGCCATGTATCGTGTCGGGCCTTAAGCCCAAGTTGTGGGTGCCCAACCCCTAGCCGTTCCTAACCCTAGGTTGAGTCTTAGACTATAAACATAGCCGCTGCCGCTGTTAGACAATTGAGTTTTGTTTAGAGTTTAGTTTTCCATCGAGAAACTGAATCGTTCATTGTAACTGTGGTGACAAATCCTTTTACAGTGATCCAGGGCCCCTGTTCTTGATCTCCTCCACTATGTCGATTAGTCCTTTGGAATCGAGTTCTTGAACCCTCTATTGATATTCGCATCATTCATATTTGCAATTTCAGATTGCGTGTTTTTACCTTCTTGCTTGTGTTCTTCGATTCGCTTGCAGGAAAAGCCTTCTTGGCGAGGTCAATCAAGTTGTGCTTGGTTGATAACCAACGGAGCAGTGGTGTAACGGTTGCAAGGTTTGAATCGTGTCTGATTTGAAGCCGAATATCCAACGTCGAGATCTCCACAAATCGAACTTACCGGTTACCTCTCGGAAGATCGGGCCAGTACTCATCTATTGGTGTCAGAGCTTATTTTGATGTTGTTCCTATACAAGCTTGTTCCATTTTATTAGGCCACCCATGGGAATTTGATAATGATGCTTTACACCATGGTAGAACTAATACATACACTATCATACATAAGGATAAGAAAATTACATTGCTACCTTTGTCTCCTATGGATATTATTAAACATGCTAATGAGATTAAAAATAAACCTCCAACTCACATTGCTAAAATAATGTGATTAAGTTAAAAGGAGGTACTTTTCTTGCTACAACTTCTGCTACTGCTGAGTTATGTGATAATCCTGATGCGCCATGTTATACTATGTTTTGTCAACCTATTCTGTCTGGTGCATTGCCTGCTGTCACTAACCTTTAGCAGGAGTTCGCTGATGATGGGCTGAAGTCGAGGATGATTCCAATTCTAGAAGGAGGGGATGATGAGGACATCGCCAAGATGGAGTCGAGGATGACTCCAATTCAAGAAGGGGAGGATGATGAGGACATCGCCACGCTAGACACACGGACGTTATGGTCTTTCCCAAGATGCAATTCGTCCCCAACTCAGCTGCCACGTCACCCTCGGATTCAGTAGACACGTCGTCACTGTTTTGGTCGTAACACTCTCATACGACATCAAAACGGGGCGTTCTTAGATGCGTTGAAAAAGGAGACGACGCCACCGTCGTTTTGGATCTGGTCCCAGTTCCAGAAGGTCCGTGGATCATTCTGTGTGACCACTTCAAGGTGCTGCGTCACCTATTTGGGCCAACTTGGCCATGTATCGTGTCGGGCCTTAAGCCCAAGTTGTGGGTGCCCAACCCCTGGCTGTTCCCAACCCTAGGTCGAGTCTTAGACTATAAACACAGCCGCCACCGCTGTTAGACAATTGGGTTTTGTTTAGAGTTTATTTTTCCATCAAGAAACTGAATCATTCATTGTAACTGTGGTGACAAATCCTTTTACAGTGATCCAGGGCCCCTATTCTTGATCTCCTCCAATGTGTCGATTAGTCCTTTGGAACCGAGTTCTTGAACCCTCTATTGATATTTGCATCATTCATATTTGCAATTTTAGATTGCGTGTTTTTACCTTCTTGCTTGTGTTCTTCGATTCGCTTGCAGGAAAAGCCTTCTTGGCGAGGTCAATCAAGTTGTGCTTGGTTGATAACCAATGGAGCAGTGGTGTAACGGTTGCAGGGTTCGAATCATGTCTGATTTGAAGCCGGATCGCCAACGTCGAGATCTCCACAAATCGAACTTACCGGTTACCTCTCGGAAGATCGGGCCAGTACTCATCAGCATGCATACCAAAAATACCAATGAATATTATTTTTAGAGAATGCATCACATGGTGAGCAACTAAACATGATGTGCTATGCTTCTTGATGACATGCCCAGGTTTAGCTTTTGCTTAATACCTAGGGTGTTACAGCGCTTCCCCACTTACAGAAATCTCACCCAGAGATTCCAAAACTCCTAAAGTCTAGGGTTTAGTAATGGAAAAGTAAATGTGGTAACACATCACTACTTGAATGTTTTCATAAAATAGTTAAGGGGAAGAATTTCCTTAAGCCATTTTCCAAAAGAAAAGTTTTTACGATGGAAAAGTAAATAACTTAGCGAGAATTTAAAAGAATCCAGCTATTTTTCCATGTTTTTCCCAGACTTTTCTCTCATAACATCTATACCCCTGGTTGACCTCATGCCATGCACTTGATATCAATACGGTAACTACAGTGGATGAGATTAAAATATGTACCCAAAATGACGGATTCCCCATCTAGAAAAGTTTCACCTTGAACAAAATGCACTCTAGCCATTCTAGGTTCAGTTCCTTTCTTCTGAGCACCCTATTGACTAGACTGCTATTGAACATTGTACTATTGATTCACTAGGGACCTTGGACCATTGTTCAGCCTCAGAAGTTGACATTCACGAGAGAAATGTCCCATTTTTCCACAATTGTAACATTGAAGTTTAGCCTAGTTAGGTGGGTTATTGGGACAAACACCAGTAGCATTCGGCTGCTGATATGACCACGACAACCAACAACATGTTACAACCTCCAAGTCAAGTTACACCAACACCAGTCCAAGTCTTTGATGGACCAATTACTCGTAGTCGAGCCAAGAAGCTACAACAAGAGGTGCACGCGCTACTTTCTGAAAATCATTTTAATGTTAATGAGAATTATATACTACCTAAGTCGTGCACGTTGCTATTGCTTAGGTGCACCATGGAGGATGACAAGAAGACACCAAGGGTGAAACAAAGAGGAGGATCACGTTCGAGCCAGTCCAGTGTGACAGAACCATTAGAAAGAATCAGTCACAACTTTTTGCTCACAAAAGCTATGAAGGCCCATGAGGACTTGTTGGAAAGCTTATCAAGTCTAGTTTCAAGCCCAAGTTCTCTCACTTGATTTGGATTCTCCAATGTTGAGATTCGACTGATTTAGTACAGACTGGTCAGCTAGTCAGCAGTCAGCCTGATGTCCAAGTTCCCATGCAAAACTATACCAATCTACAATATTTCGTGGTACATGCTGCACATGGTGTGAAAGATTATCAAGTTAACTTTCCAACCCAACAAACCGCATGTCATTTGGAGTTTCCAAGATAGAGTTATTGCCAAAACACTGAAGACTGCGCTGAAGACCAACAGCCACACGAAAATTCTCCAGGAAGGCATCTCGAGGAGGCCCGTTCACATAGTGCGTCTTATATTTTTCTTTTCGAGTTTCCACCTATCTAGCAGGGCTGTTGCTAGTATAAATACCTCCTAGACTCATTGTAATCTCAGACTTTTGATAATAGAATACAAACTCCCCTTTTGTTCAGCTGTGTGCTAACAAATATTGAGAGAGATCTCTACCCCTTTGCTCTTGTGATTTCCCTTGCGAGATTTACAGAAGCGGCGGCTTCATCCGCTCCCAATTGGTGCTCCTACTCCCTTCGAGGTTTCCTCGATTGATTGTAGGCTGTGTTGGTTGGTTCTTTGAGAGTGTGGTTGGGCGAATCCTCGATTCAGGTTGCCGGTTAAAGACGGTGGTTGGCTTCGAGTTTTATTTGCCAGGTTGCACTAGTTATCGCTGCCTGCAGCAAGTTATCCGGCTGTTCTTCAGCTAGTTATCGGTGATCATCCTACATCGTGAAGATCAGGACCCCCTGAGCGTATCATCTGGTATCAAAGCTTTCGTTACCTCGGTAGGATTTTTTTCCCTTAGCTACTTATATATTTTGTTTCGTCCTATCCACCAAAAAGCCTAAAAAATACATTGTTTTAGCCCTTTGTTTCAATCTGTTATTTTAGTGAGTTTTGTTAAGTTTCAGTTCATTAGAGTCTTTGTTTTAGTTGCTGATCATTATCCTTTGCGTGTCCTTTGAGCCCCTTTATATATCTGAAAATCCCTACAAAAAAAATCTGAAAACGCATATCATGTCCTTCGCGTAAACTTTGATCCTATTATAGCTACCGGTTGTGTTTTGTTCTTATCTTAATTGTGCAAGTGTCTTAATCTGGTCTTTGTGTTTAGTTATAAAAAAAAGTGTGTCAAAAAAAAGAGAAGAAAGAAAAATAAAAAAAAAAAGAATAGAGAAAAACTGAGAAAGAAAGGTTGAAAGATCAGTAGGTTTATGTGCACAAGTGCTGAAAGTTTTCATATCAGGTAGTGCAACCAGTGTGCTATCCTTGTTTGGTGCAAAATTTTGGTTGGGTTTGATTGCAACACTTGCATCCCAATCATACTCCTTGTTTGCATCAAATCTGAAATTTCCTTGCGTGTGTGTGTGTGATCGATTTCAATCTCATTCAAATTCTGTGATCAGCACTAGGCAGAGAACTTCTAGTTTGGATTGTTACTTAATATTACAATAACTAGAATTTAGATTGCATTCCTTGTCTTATTCTCCACCAAGCTCCACATAAAAACCACCGTAATCTGTACTCTCTAGTCTTGTATTCGCCACGCCATCACTTTCAGTTACCACCACACATTTGTTTCTCTGTAATCCGCGGCAGGGAATTCATAAGAGCTTTGGTTGGTAAGAGAGGTGAGGTTGTGAGAGTTCTACATATTTTCCTATACCACATATAAGCTTGCTATTTTGCATATGCAATAACCATGACAGGCCGAAGATATGCCAATCTTCCATTCTAGGGAAGTAATGATCCGGAAGAATTTCTCGTTTGGGCAGAAGAAATGGAGATTGAACTTGAGGTTCAAGATTTTTTAGAAGCCAAGGAGATATCACGAGTTGTGCTTGAATTTGAAGATTATGCTCATGATTGGTGGAAACAATATCCACATAAGCATCTCATCAAGAATTGGGAAGATTTGAAGAAGGCCATGAGAAAAGAATTTGTTCCAAGGGAATATCGGCTGATTTTTCTTCGTCGTTTGCAACGTGTGAAGCAAGGTAGTAAATCTGTCCAAGCATATTATGATAAGCTGAATTCTTCCTTGCATCGTGCAAATGTTGTTGATGACATGAATGCAATGGAATATTTCGAGAGAGGTCTTAATGATAACATTGCTACTGCACTTGAGGGCAAATATTTTAGAAGTATGCAAGATCTTCTAAGTTGTGCAATTAGAGAGGAAAAGAAAGTTATAAAGGTGCAGCAAGGCAAGGTCACCCAGAACATTAGTTTGTGCCAAGATAAAAGTGTTAAGTTGCAGCCCAATATGTCCTCCATTGTTGGAAAGAAGCAATCATCAAGTCCATGCAAGAAGAGAGGACATGTTGTCCCAAAAGTTTCTTTAGTTGATTCTAGTACCAAGAGAAGTGAACATCAACAATTCAACTCCAAGAAGAACTTTGTTGTGCAGCAAGAAGAAGGCTCTATGTCCCAAATTGATATGGAAAATGGTGAGGTGTGTGACATTACAATGGATCATAGTGTTACACCATCTCTTGATGTTGTTGCTATTCCAAAGTGCCATTTACAATCTGAGGTTGATGAGAATCAAGTTGCAAATGTTCCCATCAATGTTTGTCTCAGTTTTGAGCAAGATCAAGAAGAAAATTCTGCTGCACATGACACACAAAGTGAGGTAGCAGAAGCCACTATGCAAGTTGTAGAAGATCATCAGTTGAGTTGTAAAACTAGAGAAGATACTTCTCTGATCGAGGCTGATCCTTTGTGTGTTGAGTTGAGGGAACATGCTACAGTTCCATGCCATGGAAATCTAAAAAATTTTCATCAAGAAGCACTGCCACCATGTTTGAACACAAGTGCTGCAGATCTTAAAAGTTCTGAGTCTTATTCTAGTGCTAAAAGTGGAGAAGTTATATGCTCCAAATCTGTCCAAAAATTTTCTATGTCATCTGATGAAAAATCAGTACCCAATTATGACCAAGAGGTTGACAACACTCTGATTTTTGAAGGTGAATCTAATCTAAATTTGAAGGCCAATCAATGTTTCAGTTTGAGAGCTGAATGTGCGCACAAAGATGATGCCATTGTGCCATATATTGCAAGTAATAAATCTATCCAAGGTGAAGTTCATCATGATCTAATGGATCTGAAGTTTCGAACCAACATGGTTCCAAGCACAAATGTGGTGTCAAGATGTGTTGTACCATCAGCTGCATTATGTGATGAATTATTGGACATTGGTGCTGAAATTTTGTGCTCCCCCATGTCACAGAGTGTTGAGATTATTGAAGGAAAGATTAGTGCACATGATTCCACTTATACTAATGCTAGTCCGGCATCTTTGGAAGAGGTCAAAGATGATTATTTGGTTGCATCTATTGCTGTTCCAATGCCACAGAAAGTTCAGATTGAAGGCAATATTAGTGGGGATGAATCCACATCAGCAATTGAGAGATCATCATTGTTTGAAGAGGATAGACCTGATGGTGTTGCTGCCACCATTACTACCCCAATGGCAATCGATTACATCATGAATGATGGAAGATATTCATATGTTGCTCTAGAAGACATTGAAAATATTATGCATCAAATCCCTTGTGAGAATGAGTGCCACATAGCCAAATTGAGTGAGAGTGAAAACAAAAGTGAGTTGTGTGATTCCACCAAATGTGAGATTGAGAGTATCCACAATATGAGTGTGAGAGATACACCACACAAAAAGAGAGAGCTTTATTGCAAGGCATGCACGGATGATTTTAACACTAACCCACTAATGTCTACTCTTAGTGTTGTTTCTCCCAACATGCAGGTCTATAAAGAAGATTCAGAGGAGATGGCTGCTCAAAAGACCCCCAAACTTGGCCAGAGAAATGTGAGGGTTGCCACTATTGAGAACCAACTCTATGCTGTGCAAAACCTGAACCATGACAAGGAAAAAGGTAAAAGTTCAGAGATACAATGCATCATTCATGTACCATCACAAAATATGAAAGGTAATGCAAACAATTTAGAACTGAATCTACAACATATATTGACCAGTAATTGTAATGACAAATTTGCTTCAACTGAAATTGAGTATACACAAAATCTTTGTGCTGATTTGATTGATCCACATGTTGATACAAGTGCTGAAATTTTGAAAGTTGACAAACATTGTTCAATCATGCATGACCATTGCTATACTTTGACTGAAATATATGATAATTTACATGTTGATAATGTGGGCCATGTGAAATTGATTAGTCATGCTGAATTCTTTAGAAGAATATCTCTTGTTGAATGTATGTTCTATGTCAAGCTTGATGAATTTGTTGATATTAATAAAATGGTTGAAAGCGTTCTTGATATATCATCTATGAAATCTTTGAATAATGCCTATTGCTGCAAGTTTACATTTAACATCATCGGACACTACATTATAAATAAATTTTAAGTTTGTGCTCTTTGCATAACATGTCACAACATTGCTGAATTGAAGTTGAATAAAATGAGTTGTACATCTTGTGAACCATACTTTTCTTTATTTGAGATAAAAAGGTTGTTTAGAGCTTGCTATTCAGAACAATCAGTGTTATTTTCTTGTTCATATTCTCCACTGAAACAAAGAAATCTTGTGCAAATGTGTTTGGTTCATTCACCCAAAGTCTTTCCATATACATGTGGAACCATTGAGTATGAAAGGTACATTACTAAACCTTTGCATGAGTTGAGCATCAAGAATTATTGGAATACCAGACATGCTTCGTTCACATCTATTGAAATGTTTGATTTTGCAAAGATAAAACATGATAACCTGAATCAAATGAGTGGTTTAAAAGAAATTTTTGTGCTTCCATTTTCAAAGTTAATTTCAGGTTCACAAAATCTGAGAAACTATTCATCTCATCGAAAAGGAAATAATGTGCATATGAATTATAAAGAAGATAATGAACAATCTTCAACAAGTAATCATAGCAATTGGCATATGCATCCACTCTCTATTTTCTTTAGACTGTTTTCAGGAGAGCAAAAGTAGAGGACAAGTTTTTTTGAAGAGAGGAAGGATGATAGGATCATACCAAGGACATCAACATTCACTCTTAATTCTAAGGATCCATTCAAGGTGAAAGCTAAACTTGATTCTAAATCCTTTTGGTTTCCACCTATAAGACTACTACTTGGTTTATATGATTACAGATTCAAACACATTGCTGTGATGGAAGAAGGAGATTGCAACAGAAACATAGCATCTACCCCTGTTGGCCTAGCACAATTTTTGGACTTCGACGGATTAGAGTCGAGGACGACTCTTTTTCAAGGGGGGGAGGATGATATGACCACGACAACCAACAACATGTTACAACCTCCAAGTCAAGTTACACCAACACCAGTCCAAGTCTTTGATGGACCAATTACTCGTAGTCGAGCCAAGAAGCTACAACAAGAGGTGCACGCGCTACTTTCTGAAAATCATTTTAATGTTAATGAGAATTATATACTACCTAAGTCGTGCACGTTGCTATTGCTTAGGTGCACCATGGAGGATGACAAGAAGACACCAAGGGTGAAACAAAGAGGAGGATCACGTTCGAGCCAGTCCAGTGTGACAGAACCATTAGAAAGAATCAGTCACAACTTTTTGCTCACAAAAGCTATGAAGGCCCATGAGGACTTGTTGGAAAGCTTATCAAGTCTAGTTTCAAGCCCAAGTTCTCTCACTTGATTTGGATTCTCCAATGTTGAGATTCGACTGATTTAGTACAGACTGGTCAGCTAGTCAGCAGTCAGCCTGATGTCCAAGTTCCCATGCAAAACTATACCAATCTACAATATTTCGTGGTACATGCTGCACATGGTGTGAAAGGTTATCAAGTTAACTTTCCAACCCAACAAACCGCATGTCATTTGGAGTTTCCAAGATAGAGTTATTGCCAAAACACTGAAGACTGCGCTGAAGACCAACAGCCACGCGAAAATTCTGCAGGAAGGCATCTCGAGGAGGCCCGTTCACATAGTGCGTCTTATATTTTTCTTTTCGAGTTTCCACCTATCTAGCAGGGCTGTTGCTAGTATAAATACCTCCTAGACTCATTGTAATCTCAGACTTTTGATAATAGAATACAAACCCCCCTTTTGTTCAGCTGTGTGCTAACAAATATTGAGAGAGATCTCTACCCCTTTGCTCTTGTGATTTCCTTTGCGAGATTTACAGAAGCGGCGGCTTCATCCACTCCCAATTGGTGCTCCTACTCCCTTCGAGGTTTCCTCGATTGATTGTAGGCTGTGTTGGTTGGTTCTTTGAGAGTGTGGTTGGGCGAATCCTCGATTCAGGTTGCCGGTTAAAGACGGTGGTTGGCTTCGAGTTTTATTTGCCAGGTTGCACTAGTTATCGCTGCCTGCAGCAAGTTATCCGGCTGTTCTTCAGCTAGTTATCGGTGATCATCCTACGTCGTGAAGATCGGGACCCCCTGAGCGTATCAGCTGCTGTGGATTGATAGGAGTTATAGCAGGTCAAACATACGACTATTGCTGGCTTTGCTACTGAGGTGGGCGATAAGGAGAACGATAACCAGGTTGAAACATGAACCTTCGGCGTTGATTACTACTGCCAGAGAATCTGGTAGGTGCTATCTTCCTTTTCTCAGCCTCAGTATTGGGACAATCAGCTTCCTCAAAAGTGATGGTAGTAGTGACCACCTCATGATAGGTTGCATTGGGAATAGTAGTCAACATTTTCACAAACATGTTATTGAGACAACGCACATACCAATCCTTCTTGTGTTCATTAGTTCTAACATATTCTGAGGCATACTAGGACATATGATTAAACTGAGCAAGATATTCTTGGATAGGCAAGTTCCTCTACTGTAGCTTGATGAACTGTTCCAACTTGATTTTCATCAGTCCCTTAGGAATGTTATGTGCACGAAAAGCTTCATGGAAGACAACCCATGGAATTTGATTTCTGGCTAGTTGGGTTGCATGGAAATTGGACCACCAAGCGCTAGCAAGGCCATGGAATTGATGTGCATTATATTGGGTTTTCTAGGCATCTATGCAGCGAATCAGATCAAGCTTTTCTCTATAGTTCGGATCCAGTCATCTACCTCAAGTGGCTCATCAGCTTTCAAGAATACTGGAGGTTGGGTTTTTAGGAAATCAGCATAGTTGTTATTCCCTAGTGGATTTTGGTTATGCTGCTAGGCAGGAGCGTGGTCTTGTGCTATGGCTTGCAGAAGACGGGCATTGTCAGCACTAACGTTGATCAAGTTAGCGATAGCATCAGGTAAAGTAGGTGCTGGAGGTGGATTGGGTGGTGGTGGTGTGGTTTGACAAGCACATGGTGATTTAGGTCTCTCATTAGTGGTTCCTAAATGGGTCCTCATGCTGTGGGGAATAGTAACTCATTTATAGTCGGATTCCATAACAAGATAAATACATATAAAATAGATAGCAAGAGTAGGACTGACAAATTACTTAACCCCAAACTTAAAATTAAGCAGAAAGATATCACAAATTGTAATGACATGATGCATGAATGATCTTACAATTATGTAATCCTAATTATACAACCTTTTTTAAACAACCTTTTTACATAAAGTAGTAGCTGACAGAACACACTTAAAGGTTTTACGATATAGGGCAATATATTACATGCTAATCCTACTGATACATAACTCTCAACTCACATACTCTAAGTATACCCTCCACCCTCATGGTGGTATAGGATACGCGCAAAATGATGATGAGGAAAAGTCGTACGACCCTAATAGAAGGTAGGATGTCCATTGTCACCTGGTGCTTCTAGGTGAGTAAGGCTTGACGGGTCTCCCATTCCGTGCCTTAACCTAGTGAAAGGCTTATGATGGGTAAAATGGGGAAGAGGTGCATATTGAACTCCTCTGATAGTGGTATGTAGATGTCTTGTAGGCAGAAGATCAGAAGGATGAACATGGTGGAGAGCTCTAGTCTCAATGTATGGAATGCGGTGGCGCATATGAAGATTTTCTAAGTGAGCCATCAAAATTCCTATGCGCCTGCGGGCTAAGTTCAACTCAAAAGCATAGGAAAGAAAGGCAACATCTAGAGCTCGGTTGAGCTCAGACATTCTAATGTTGCAAAGATCATCCTCATTTTCAGGATGTGGATAAAGCACTGCATTTGTGCCAGGTTAGACATAGAATGGGAAACATGCAAAAGTATAAGAACTATTAAGCTCAGAATATCTGCGGCAAAGATCGATAATAGCATTGTAGGCGCAGATTTGGATAGCACTTTCAGGAGAACTTCCAACACCAGAAAAAAATGATGGGATCTTTCTAGGGGACCTTCCATAATACAGGGATGAAGAAGAACACAAGCATGAGTTTCTACTAGGCGGTGGCCTATCTCAACAGAGTAGAGGAAGTATTTCGACTCATAAGAGAAGTTGGCACGCCACATCATCTCTCGCAATAAGGCGGGGAAACCTTCAGTCCCTTTAGCTTGAGTCATCAGAAAAGGTAGACGACTGGATGGCATCCTAAAGAAGAGTAAGGTTAAGTTAGATAGAAATTTAGACCCCAAAATAGTCTTAAAATTAATTTGTTATGTTCATTTTGAAGTTTTGTTGGGTAATACTACAAAACTTCTGTAATAGCATGCTCCGATACCAGCTGTGCCAGAACCTCCAAAGTCATATGGCCCACCTATGCCTATCATTGTTTGTCAGACTTCTGATAGCAGCACATGAGTGCCCTACAACTATGAAAGCCTATCAGTTGTCCTCGGGAAACCCGAATCATCCATGTTTCATCTTTCAAGCAGGATCCATTATAGTAGTATTGCAGGATTACAACAGTGATACACAATATACAAATTTAATACATCAGAGTATAGCGAAAGTCTTACAATAACATAGTTTACAAACCAGTGATAAGTTTATTACAAACCATAGTTATAAAAAACTGTAGTTTTGCCATACATGCAGTGGGGTAGTAAAAGAAGGGTATGTCCCTTATATTACATCACCAAAAGAACTTCACCCTGCCTAGGGTGCGCTCCAACATCTCACAACTAGGACTCTTCCTCAAGATCCAACATGTAGCAGACGCTAGAGCCAGCCTGCTCATGTTGTTCACCTGCAACAAGGGTTTAACAAACCCTGAGTACTGAGGTACTTAACAAGACTTAACCGACGAAAGGGTAAGACTCCAAGGATATGCAAGGTAAGGGGAATCTAGATGAGTCTGTAGCAAGATCAAGAACTCTTTTGTGGAAAACTGCACTAAAGTGGATTCTTACTTTCTAAGTTTTATACTACCAATTAATATTAAGAACTATCATTAGCATCTATTCTAATTCCAAGCACTTCTTACAAACCATCACAATATGATCTCATATTGTAACACCCTAAAAATTTGAAAAGAAGAAAAATAGGAAAAATATGATTTTTATATATTTTTGTGAGCATGCAAATTTAGAATAAGAATAATTTTTATAAATTTAAAATTAAATATAAGTCTAGAAACATGATTGAGCAATCATGATGCTACATTTAATTTTTTGATGATGAGTGGTTTGATTTAAATTCAAATTAGGTTTCAAAATCATTTGAAAATGCTTTGAAATAATTGAAAAGGAAAAAAAGAAAATGAAAACCTTCTTTCTTCTCGCTTTCGGCCCGGCAACCCATTTACCCCGCGCTTGGCCCGTTTTCTCCCCGCGCCCGCATCCGCTTCACTGGGCCGAGCCCAACCATGGCCAGCCGGCCTGTCATCGCGCGCGGCCGCGTCCCGCACCCAGCCGCCGCCCCGTTTTTCCTCTGAGTCGCCGACATGCGGGACCCACCTGTCAGCGACGTGTCTCCTTTCCTTTCTTCTTTCTCCGGCCGAACGCAGCTTTCCTCTCTCTCCCCGATCCGGTGAATCGAATTCGCCGCCAAATCTCTCTCCCTTCCTTATTTACCGACGCCTCCGGGCTATAAAACTGAACCCCCGCACTATTCCGCCCCCATCCCATCCTTTTGGAGACACTCTAGTCGTCTCGACGCGCCACCGCCGAAGTGCCGCCCTAGCCGCCCGCCTCTCCGAGCCGCATGCTCTCCTTGCTTCATCCCCGGCCACGATTCTGCCCTAGGTGAGCTCGCCATGCCATTCTCTCTCTCCCTGTGTTTTCCGTTCGTAAGCTCGTGCTCCGTAGAGCGAGATAGGCTATTCCGGCCATGGAGCCGCCGCGGAAAGCTCACCGACGACCGGAGTCCGGCCGGAGCGCCGCCGGTTCTCCCCAGATCTGATCTGGACTGTTCATTTTAAATCGGACGGCCGTTATTTAAAGATACCGATTCGGCCGCCAAATTTGCTAAAGAGCCCCTGAAGTTTTTAAGTTCTTAACCCGCAGTCCAAAGCGTATTCTCGGTTTACGTTTTCTTTTCTGTAAAGCGTATTTTGATCGCGTAACTTCCGAAAATACGTTTTGATTTGTTGAAAGCGTATTTCGTCTCAGTAATTGAAAAATACGTTTTCTGATATTTACAGTTTTGCCACTGAGTTTATTTTAGTTATAAATTATCCGTTTTAACTCCGATTTGACCCGTTCAAATTGCGTTAGATTCGTATTTGCGAGCTCTACATGATTATAGAACTGTACAGTAGGTTTGAGATAATTTATTTTCGAGTTTATATTAAAGTAATTATTTATCTATAGGAAATCTTAGAAAATTCATAATTTGTATGTTTTAAATCCAAATTTCGTGATCTTTATGTCTATGTGATCGTAGTAACGTGTAGAAGAGTTTTACAAACTTGTTATACTGTTAGTGTTACTGTTGGTTAGGTTTTCTATCTTTAAGTTCCGATGTGAGATTTAATCTATTACTTTAATAAAGTAAATCTTGTTTAAATCATATCTTCTACGTTTTAGATCCGTTTTAGCTCATTCGAGTTGCGTTAGATTCATAGCAACGAGATCTACGCGTTAGTGACAGTGTTTACCATATTACTAATTCTGAAATTTTATGGTTTAAATCATATCTTGATTAATAATTATGCAACTGGGTTTTGTAAATAAAATATGATTTGTTTTACTTTAGTTTCATAATTTGAATCTAAATTTGACTTAATTCCGTATATAGTATTTATAAAATACTTTATATATGTTATTATATAATTAAAACTCATGAAGCTAATAGTTTTATATTTTCTCCTATGAGCAAATCTTTCGGTAGATGTATCTTTTCAACCGTAGCTCTGATTAGTGTGCTTTTCGCGTCTGTGTATTCGTAGAGAGACGTAGATTCGTTCTACAAACTTTTCATCTTAATTTTATGTTTGGTGTACTGTTCTAATTTAGATCTATTGTTTGCCTCGTGTATGATTGCTCGATGTGTGTGTGGTGATTTATTGATCAAGTCCAGTCGGTGAGATATACGTGGTTATCAAGAAGAAGAAGAAGAACGTTGAAGATTAAAGCTTACCGAAGGATCGGTGTTTAAGGCAAGTATAGCATGGGATTATCCTTGTTTCCTATTCATCTTTAATATACTTAATTCATATGCATGTGCCTACCTTGTTACCATTAAGGATATCCTAGCTTTTGTATCTTGTACCTTGACAACCATGGGACATTGCATTGGGTAGTATTTATGCTAGTGCTCAAGATAAATAACCATGATCTATAACTTGACTAATGATATATGCAATAAACGTTTAAATGATGCTTTAAAGCAATATGGCTCAAGAGGGCTAGAGCATGGGGTATTTTTGGTGCTCTAGTTTCTCTCCATAAGGACTTTTCTGTAAGCGAACATCCGGGACTTATAGTACAACTGTGGGGGCTATATGGCTCTGGCTTTAGTCAAGTATGAGGACCTTTTTCTAGCTTGTTAGAGGTATTCCTTCATGGCGTAAGAACGGCTTGACGAATCGGGTATAGTGCGGCCTCTGTCCTTATGTGTATAGGCTACGCGTTATTGTGCCATTTGGAAGGGGGGCTCTACATCTGTTTGCCGAGTGAATCTAATGGCCCTAACTTGTTAGACAAACCTTTGAAAGACTTCATAGTGAACCCTGCCGACCTTCCTTGGAAGTGGGTCAAGAGATTAGCTACCTCGGGCGAAAGGGTAAATCACGACTCACAGTGAAAGTGTACAACCTCTGCAGAGTGTAAAACTGTTATAACAGCCGTGCTCACAGTCACGAGTGGCCTTGGACCCTTACAGAATAAATGATGAACACTGATGATAATGATAATACTGATGATATTGATGCTCACTAATGATTATTGTTTCTTGCTATACATTATTCTCGTTTACATGATCATGAGGTTATTTGGGATTTTGGTAAACTTGTTGCTACTCAATCGTTAAAGAGATGACTCACTAAAAGCTATTGCAGTAAACCCGTGTCAAACTTTTTGAGCTTCATGAACCCCATGTTATATTTGTTGAGTTCGACATGGACTCACTATTGCTATTTCCCCACATCTCAGGAAGGGTACCAGACTGTTAGATTCTGGAATTGTTAGGCTTGTGATCAACCAGTTAGTTTGATCCTGGAGTGAAGGTTGCACCCGGTGTTCGGAGTTGTCTTTCCGCTGTGTTGCTCTTTAAGGTATATTTTTATACTATTGTGTTATGTATATTAAGCATTTGTCTTTTGATATTCCACTTATCTGTGGCTATATGTGAGATTTGTCTTCTTTATTTCATATATGGTGTATGTCTGGTTTTGTCCTTAAAACCGGGTGTGACAGATTGGTATCAGAGCAATGCTGACTGTAGGACACAAGCCTAGTTAGAACTGGACGTTTAGCATGTTCTCATTGTTGCCTATTTCTTGCTTCTCTTTAACTTTGTTATTTTCTCAAAGTTATGCTTAATTCTATCCCCGTTCTGTTATAAAAACCTTGTCTCTATTTTGAACCTTTTCTCCTTGTCTATTAGACGGCTCGTGACGAGAAGACTGTGGATTTCAGAGGTTAAGAGGACTGAATTGTGTCGCTCTTGCTCACTTTTGACAAGAAACCATTAGCGATGCAAAACCAATTACTAGAAGAAATGGCTCAACATGGGAATTCTCAACGATGCTTATCTCAAGGTCAAGCCAACATATCCAAGGGGTCAGAGAAGATACAAGTAGCAGAAGCTTGGAAGAATATGAAATCCAATAAAGATGTTGATAGTAAGGCATTTGGAGAGCAGGAACAATGTCACTGCTGTAAGCATTATGGTTTTCCCTGTCTTCGAAATGAGTCAAATAAGGGGAAAGTCAAGGTGGATCCAAATTTTGCGATCAACATGGACAAGAAGAGAAAGGCAATCTCATTAGAACCACTTGTGGAAAGCAATCAGCAAGCGAGTTCTACTACATTGTCACATGTAGCCCTGATCCCCTGTCAAACAAATCCAAACCCTGAAGAGTTAAAAGCCACTCCCGCTAAAACTACTTCCCATGAAGTAGTCATAGATGGGTGGACAATTACCTATAAGGAGTATCAACCCCGAAAGGCCAAACAAGCTAGGAAACAAGCCAAAGGGACGAAGGTGAACTTTTATGGCCAGCAAGATAGCAACATACCAAACAACACTTCCTTGGAGTATGACATCACAAAAGATCCAGCTAAGAGAAAGTGTTATCATTGCCAGCAGGAAGGACATTATGTCAAATCTTGCCCACAGAAGAATCCACAACAGCGAGACCCAGGACAGGATGTCCAAAAGGAGCATGTGCAGTGTCACACCCGGTTTTAAGGACAAAACCAGACATACACCATATGTGAAATAAAGAAGACAAATCTCACATATAGCCACAGATAAGTGGAATATCAAAAGACAAATGCTTAATATACATAACACAATAGTATAAAATTATACCTTAAAGAGCAACACAGCGGAAAGACAACTCCGAACACCGGGTGCAACCTTCACTCCAGGATCAAACTAACTGGTTGATCACAAGCCTAACAATTCCAGAATCTAATAGTCTGGTACCCTTCCTGAGATGTGGGGAAATAGCAAGAGTGAGTCCATGTCGAACTCAGCAAATATATCATAGGGTTCATGAGGCTCAAAAAGTTTGACACGGGTTTACTGCAATAGCTTTTAGTGAGTCATCTCTTTAACAATTGAGTAGCAACAAGTTTACCAAAATCCCAAATAACCTCATGATCATGTAAACGAGAATAATGTATAGCAAGAAACAATAATCATTAGTGAGCATCAATATCATCAGTATTATCATTATCATCAATGTTCATCATTTATTCTGTAAGGGTCCAAGGCCACTCGTGACCGTGAGCACGGCTGTTATAACAGTTTTACACTCTGCAGAGGTTGTACACTTTCACTGTGAGTCGTGATTTACCCTTTCGCCCGAGGTAGCTAATCTCTTGACCCACTTCCAAGGAAGGTCGGCAGGGTTCACTATGAAGTCTTTCAAATGTTCATCTAACAAGTTAGGGCCATTAGATTCACTCGGCAAACAGATGTAGAGCCCCCCTTCCAAATGGCACAATAACGCGCAGCCTATACACATAAGGACAGAGGCCGCACTATACCCGATTCGTCAAGCCGTTCTTACGCCATGAAGGAATACCTCTAACAAGCTAGAAAAAGGTCCTCATACTTGACTAAAGCCAGAGCCATATAGCCCCCACAGTTGTACTGTAAGTCCCAGATGTTCGCTTACAGAAAAGTCCTTAGGGAGAGAAACTAGAGCACCATAAAAACAACCAAATATGCTCTAGCCCTCTTGAGCCATATTGCTTTAAAGCATCATTTAAACGTTTATTGCATATATCATTAGTCAAGTTACAGATCATGGTTATTTATCTTGAGCACTAGCATAAATACTACCCAATGCAATGTCCCATGGTTGTCAAGGTACAAGATACAAAAGCTAGGATATCCTTAATGGTAACAAGGTAGACACATGCACATGAATTAAGTATATTAAAGGTGAATAGGAAACAAGGATAATCCCATGCTATACTTGCCTTAAACACGATCCTTCGGTAAGCTTTAATCTTCAACGTTCTTCTTCTTCTTCTTGATAACCTCGTATATCTCACCGACTGGACTTGATCAATAAATCACCACACACACATCGAGCAATCATACACGAAGCAAACAATAGATTTAAATTAGAACAGTACACCAAACATAAAATTAAGATGAAAAGTTTGTAGAACGAATCTACGTCTCGCTACGAATACACAGACGCGAAAAAGCACACTAATCAGAGCTACGGTTGTAAAGATACATCTACCGGAAGATTTGCTCATAGGAGAAAATATAAAACTATTAGTTTCATGAGTTTTCATTATATAATAACATATATAAAATATTTTATAAATACTATATACGGAATTAAGTCAAATTTAGATTCAAATTATGAAACTAAAGTAAAACAAATCATATTTTATTTACAAAACCCAGTTGCATAATTATTAATCAAGATATGATTTAAACCATAAAATTTCAGAATTAGTAATATGGTAAATACTGTCACTAACGCGTAGATCTCGTTGCTATGAATCTAACGCAACTCGAATGAGCTAAAACGGATCTAAAACGTAGAAGATATGATTTAAACAAGATTTACTTTATTAAAGTAATAGATTAAATCTCACATCGGAACTTAAAGATAGAAAACCTAACCAACAGTAACACTAACAGTATAACAAGTTTGTAAAACTCTTGTACACATTACTACGATCACATAGACATAAAGATCACGAAATTTGGATTTAAAACATACAAATTATGAATTTTCTAAGATTTCCTATAGATAAATAATTACTTTAATATAAACTCGAAAATAAATTATCTCAAACCTACTGTACAGTTCTTTCATCATGTAGAGCTCACAAATATGAATCTAACGCAATTTAAACGGGTCAAATCGGAGTTAAAACGGATAATTTATAACTAAAATAAACTCAGTGGCAAAACTGTAAATATCAGAAAACGTATTTTTCAATTACTGAGACGAAATACGCTTTCAACAAATCAAAACGTATTTTCGGAAGTTACGCGATCAAAATACGCTTTACAGAAAAGAAAACGTAAACCGGGAATACGCTTTGGACTGCGGGTTAAGAACTTAAAAACTTTAGGGGCTCTTTAGCAAATTTGGCGGCCGAACCGGTATCTTTTAATTTAGACCGTCGGATTCAAATCGGAGGGTCCAGATTGAATCTGGGAAGAACCGGCGGCGCTCCGGCCGGAACAGGGCCGCGACGGCAGTCTCCGCGGCGGCGCCATGGCCGGAGATGGCTTCCTCGCGCTACAGAGCATTACCTCGCGAAAGAAATACACCAGCGGTTAGATAACTCCAACGCGATCTTACCTAGAGCAAAATCGAGGCCGAGAATGAAGCGAGGAGCGCGTGCGGCTCGGAGAGGCGGGCGGCTAGGGCGGCACTTCGGCGGTGGCGCGTCGAGACGACTAGAGTGTCTCCAAAAGGATGGGATGGGGGCGGAATAGTGCGGGGGTTCCGTTTTATAGCCCGGAGGCGTCGGTAAATAAGGAAGGGAGAGAGATTTGGCGGCGGATTCGATTCACCGGATCGGGGAGAGAGAGGAAAGCTGCGTTCGGCCGGAGGATGAAGAAAGGAAAGGAGACACGTCACTGACAGGTGGGTCCCGCATGTCGGCGACTCAGAGGAAAAATAGGGCGGCGGCTGGGTGCAGGACGCGGCCGCGCGCGAGTTGGGCCGGCAGGCCGCGGCTTGGGCACGGTCCACGCGGGAGCGGGGCGCTGGAGTGAGCGGGCCGCGCGCGGGGAGGCAGGCCGAGGCGTGGGCTGCGGTAGGAGAAAACGGCCCGAGAAGAAAAGAAATTCCTTTCCTTTTTCTTTTTCCAAATTTTCAAAGCAAATTTTCAAAAGATTTTCAAATCCAAATTTGAATTTGATCAAACCACTCATCTCAAAAATTTAAATGCAACAGCATGAGTGCACAAACATGTTTCTACTCTTATATTTGATTTTAAGTTTATAAAAATTATTCTTATTCTAAATTTACATGCTCACAAAAATATATAAAAATCATATTTTTCCTATTTTTCATTTCTTCAAAATTTTAGGGTGTTACAATTCTACCCCCCTTAAGATGAATCTCGTCCCGAGATTCGGAAGATGATGACAAAAGAGATAGGGATAGTTCGTCTCTAGATTGTTCTTTACTTCATCGTGTAGTTCCATCGTCTTGATAAGAATTCCGTCTTACTTTGCATACATGTAACTAATTCAAGATTTTTGACAAATGCTCCAAACAATACTCTGGTATCTCCAATCACTAGGCACCTTTCCTATAATATGAATTTTCTTCCTTAAAATACTTATCTTCCAACAGAGCCTGACGAATCTCTTAGTCAGAAGGAATTTCTACTACCACCTTCAAAACATTAATGATTCTGGTCAAGTTGCTCAAATTTGGAATACGATTCTTAATCCTTGGTGTCACCCGAACCTTCTTAGCATTATTCTCCATTGCTAAGGGCATCGGCTGCGACTTTTACTTCTCCAAGTAATAGCACTTTTCCAAGTCCTAATCCATTTCATTCCAACGAGGATATCACAAATTCAAGACCAACTTAGCGAAGATGTCCTGTAGATTCTTGTGACCCTCCTATATGTCACTTTCCTTCCAAAAGACAGTACTCCATAGTGGAAAACTCCAGATAACACGTTAGGTAATTCAACCCACACTTCCTTAGTTGACTTAATGAACAAGGTACTATATTTTTCTTCTTGCATAAGGACACATCCCACACCTTGATAAGGTGCATCATTGTAGATATGAAACTCTTGTCTGGATCTGACAAAGCTAATACTTGGGTTTTACTTCAACCTTTTCTTAGACTCCTTCAAACATTTGCCTGAGGTCTCTTGATCTAAACGAACTTAAAAGCTTCTCCAAAGTTATTTGTTCCTCTGCTATGACTCCAGTAAACTCATGGTCCACTTTACTATCCTTGGTGTACCTATCTTCTAATTGGTCATTCTCATCTCCCTCAGGTAAAAGTCGACCACCTTGATACTCAATTCTTTTCCTTGACGGTGTTGTTAAGAGCATGGTGCACCGAGTACCATGAATCACTCCTTTGTGTGCACTGAGCCATCCATTACCAAGAACCACGCGAATTTTAAGTGACTCCAACACAATGAGTGTTGCGGTGAATTTTTTTTTCCTTGTTTATGACAAGACGGACATTCGGGCATATCTGATCTGCCTGCATTTCTCCCACTGGGGTTTGAACTAGCAAAGGCCTCCTCATTGGACACTTCACCATCTTGCACGTCTCTACCATGTCGGCGGAAATGAAATAATGCGAAGCACTAGGGTCAAATAAAGCAAAAACTTGTACTGAGCTTACTTGAATATAACCTCCCACTACTTTGGTAACTCCATGAATTTTATCCATATCCCCATTGCTCAGTCTTCCATTGGCATAGTTTAGCTGCGCTTTGCTTCCTTGAGCAGGCTTCTTATGGGCTTTCCTTTTTCGCTTTCGTTGTTGTGGATTCTGACTTAGTTCACTCCCAACTTGCTCTTCAACATTGTTGTTTTGATAGTGCTCGGCTTCATCATACCCATAACATCCTTCAATGGCAGAAACATCAATCTTTTCCCACATATTAGTGCGAGACGTCATATATGGCTCCTGAGTCATGAGACACTACACTTCCTGTCATCAAGTGACCAACATCAGCAACACGAGCAAGTATAGATGATCATAATCATGAACTATCCAAAAGGACAACTCTTGTCTCCATGGGTCCAAAATTATCAACCTTGTTCACAAAACATTTTTGCTCAAGAGTGGCAACTCAATCATGGAGACTAACCAATACTTCCAACTAAAGAGTTCAATCTTAATAATCCTTCTTTACATTGGCTACCCCCCTTAAAATAAGAGACACTAAATAGGGTAGCTTTGAACCTTTTTCTTCTAGATGAGCTACTTAGCATAAAAGTGTTCTGACATCCCAATGATACTCTTGTGTATGGGTAAGAACAAGAAATCTGAAATTTCTCACGAGCAGAAAATCAGCAGTGCAGTAAAACAGCTGTAACTCTCATTCTGTTAATCCAATGAAACTATAGTTTATACCGATGGAAAACTTATAAAATTCTCTGCAACTTACTTATAGAACACACTTCCAGATTCTGCAGCTAACTTGACCGAAAACAACACATAACAGATTCTGTTCCAGGTTTCAGACAGCACAGTTGCATCGTCTTGTGATTTTTGTATCTCCCAAATCAAAACAACTATGAGGGTGGTTCTTGCATTTAGAGATAGATGTTGAAGTCCACTCTTGTCCAGAATTCTCTCATGATTTTTGGTCTTTCAAGAACAGAGATATAAGTTGATAAAGACAGGCTGCTCCGAAAGACAAGATATAGAAAGCAGGAGATAACCAAAACCCAGCTATTTATTTCATTAATCCTTATACCTTATACATATAAACTAAATGAAATCATGGTCAAAACCCACGAGATCATTCCACTCATTACAAAATTCCAACTCAAGCATAAACATAAGCACAAAGCAACTAAACACTTAAATGTTCATTAGCCACACATTAAGACAACTCAACTTGGCTACTAACGGTTTTATTACACGGGACATAACTCCTATTCCTTAAACATGGTGTGATTGTAGCAGTATCTAGAGTAGATAACGTCTCTTACATTCCTTATTGCTTCATATGGACATCTGAATCTCTGCATCCCTCTTTACCATTCTTATAACTCATACCTTAAGATGGGTCAACCTGGTATCCCTCAGGTATAGATTTAATACCCTCATACTCAATCCTTTCTCCTGAAAGTGTAGTTAGAAACACTGAACATTGGGCATACTCAATCACTCCTTTACAAGTAGATAACCAGTCTATTCCAAGGATAACATCAATGCCCATTAATTCCAAAACAATAAGGTTTACCTTAAAATTTACCCCCTTTATGTCAAGACTAACTTTTGGGCATACGCGGTCTGCCTTTATTTCACCTCTTGGAGTTTTAATCATCACTGTTTTCCCCTTTGGAAGCATAAGTATGTTATGATCTCTTGCATATTGTCTAGGTATGAACGAATGTGAGGCACTGGGGTCAAACAAAACCTTGGCATTTCCTGAACTTACTGGAATTGATCCAAACACGACCTCCTTAGCTCCAGGAATGGTGGAAATATCCACATGTTTCAACCTTCCATGGATGTAATTTCTCTTTAATTTATTTCCCTGCACATGCTCCTTTTGGACATCCTGTCCTGGGTCTTGCTGTTGTTGATTCTTCTGTGGGCAAGATTTGATATAATGTCCTTCCTGCTGGCAATGATAACACTTTCTCTTAGCTGGATCTTTTGTGATGTCATACTCTACGGAACTGTTGTTTGGTATGTTGCTATCTTGCTGGCCATAAAAGTTCACCTTCGTCCCTTTGGCTTGTTTCCTAGCTTGTTTGGCCTTTCGGGGTTGATACTCCTTATAGGTAATTGTCCACCCATCTATGACTACTTCATGGGGAGTAGTTTTAGCGGGAGAGGCTTCTAACTCTTCAGGGTTTGGATTTGTTTGACAGGGGATCAGGGCTGCATGTGACAATGTAGTAGAACTCGCTTGCTGATTGCTTTCCACAAGTGGTTCTAATGAGATTGCCTTTCTCTTCTTGTCCATGTTGATCGCAAAATTTGGATCCACCTTGACTTTCCCCTTATTAGACTCATTTCAAAGACAGGGAAAACCATAATGCTTACAGCAGTGACATTGTTCCTGCTCTCCAAATGCCTTAATATCAACATCTTTATTGGATTTCATATTCTTCCAAGCTTCTGCTACTTGTATCTTCTCTGACCCCTTGGATATGTTGGCTTGACCTTGAGATAAGCATCGTTGAGAATTCCCATGTTGAGCCCTTTCTTCTAGTAATTGGTTTTGCATCGCTAATGGTTTCTTGTCAAAAGTGAGCAAGAGCGACACAATTCAGTCCTCTTAACCTCTGAAATCCACAGTCTTCTCGTCACGAGCCGTCTAATAGACAAGGAGAAAAGGTTCAAAATAGAGACAAGGTTTTTATAACAGAACGGGGATAGAATTAAGCATAACTTTGAGAAAATAACAAAGTTAAAGAGAAGCAAGAAATAGGCAACAATGAGAACATGCTAAACGTCCAGTTCTAACTAGGCTTGCGTCCTACAGTCAGCATTGCTCCGATACCAATCTGTCACACCCGGTTTTAAGGACAAAACCAGACATACACCATATGTGAAATAAAGAAGACAAATCTCACATATAGCCACAGATAAGTGGAATATCAAAAGACAAATGCTTAATATACATAACACAATAGTATAAAAATATACCTTAAAGAGCAACACAGCGGAAAGACAACTCCGAACACCGGGTGCAACCTTCACTCCAGGATCAAACTAACTGGTTGATCACAAGCCTAACAATTCCAGAATCTAACAGTCTGGTACCCTTCCTGAGATGTGGGGAAATAGCAAGAGTGAGTCCATGTTGAACTCAGCAAATATATCATAGGGTTCATGAGGCTTAAAAAGTTTGACACGGGTTTACTGCAATAGCTTTTAGTGAGTCATCTCTTTAACAATTGAGTAGCAACAAGTTTACCAAAATCCCAAATAACCTCATGATCATGTAAACGAGAATAATGTATAGCAAGAAACAATAATCATTAGTGAGCATCAATATCATCAGTATTATCATTATCATCAATGTTCATCATTTATTCTGTAAGGGTCCAAGGCCACTCGTGACCGTGAGAACGGCTGTTATAACAGTTTTACACTCTGCAGAGGTTGTACACTTTCACTGTGAGTCGTGATTTACCCTTTCGCCCGAGGTAGCTAATCTCTTGACCCACTTCCAAGGAAGGTCGGCAGGGTTCACTATGAAGTCTTTCAAAGGTTCGTCTAACAAGTTAGGGCCATTAGATTCACTCGGCAAACAGATGTAGAGCCCCCCTTCCAAATGGCACAATAACGCGCAGCCTATACACATAAGGACAGAGGCCGCGCTATACCCGATTCGTCAAGCCGTTCTTACGCCATGAAGGAATACCTCTAACAAGCTAGAAAAGGTCCTCATACTTGACTAAAGCCAGAGCCATATAGCCCCCACAGTTGTACTGTAAGTCCCGGATGTTCGCTTACAAAAAAGTCCTTAGGGAGAGAAACTAGAGCACCGTAAAAACAACCAAATATGCTCTAGCCCTCTTGAGCCATATTGCTTTAAAGCATCATTTAAACGTTTATTGCATATATCATTAGTCAAGTTACAGATCATGGTTATTTATCTTGAGCACTAGCATAAATACTACCCAATGCAATGTCCCATGGTTGTCAAGGTACAAGATACAAAAGCTAGGATATCCTTAATGGTAACAAGGTAGACACATGCACATGAATTAAGTATATTAAAGGTGAATAGGAAACAAGGATAATCCCATGCTATACTTGCCTTAAACACGATCCTTCGGTAAGCTTTAATCTTCAACGTTCTTCTTCTTCTTCTTGATAACCTCGTATATCTCACCGACTGGACTTGATCAATAAATCACCACACACACATCGAGCAATCATACACGAAGCAAACAATAGATTTAAATTAGAACAGTACACCAAACATAAAATTAAGATGAAAAGTTTGTAGAACGAATCTACGTCTCGCTACGAATACACAGACGCGAAAAAGCACACTAATCAGAGCTACGGTTGAAAAGATACATCTACCGGAAGATTTGCTCATAGGAGAAAATATAAAACTATTAGCTTCATGAGTTTTCATTATATAATAACATATATAAAATATTTTATAAATACTATATACGGAATTAAGTCAAATTTAGATTCAAATTATGAAACTAAAGTAAAACAAATCATATTTTATTTACAAAACCCAGTTGCATAATTATTAATCAAGATATGATTTAAACCATAAAATTTCAGAATTAGTAATATGGTAAATACTGTCACTAACGCGTAGATCTCGTTGCTATGAATCTAACGCAACTCGAATGACCTAAAACGGATCTAAAACGTAGAAGATATGATTTAAACAAGATTTACTTTATTAAAGTAATAGATTAAATCTCACATCGGAACTTAAAGATAGAAAACCTAACCAACAGTAACACTAACAGTATAACAAGTTTGTAAAACTCTTGTACACATTACTACGATCACATAGACATAAAGATCACGAAATTTGGATTTAAAACATACAAATTATGAATTTTCTAAGATTTCCTATAGATAAATAATTACTTTAATATGAACTCGAAAATAAATTATCTCAAACCTACTGTACAGTTCTTTCATCATGTAGAGCTCACAAATATGAATCTAACGCAATTTAAACGGGTCAAATCGGAGTTAAAACGGATAATTTATAACTAAAATAAACTCAGTGGCAAAACTGTAAATATCAGAAAACGTATTTTTCAATTACTGAGACGAAATACGCTTTCAACAAATCAAAACGTATTTTCGGAAGTTACGCGATCAAAATACGCTTTACAGAAAAGAAAACGTAAACCGGGAATACGCTTTGGACTGCGGGTTAAGAACTTAAAAACTTCAGGGGCTCTTTAGCAAATTTGGCGGCCGAACCGGTATCTTTTAATTTAGACCGTCGGATTCAAATCGGAGGGTCCAGATTGAATCTGGGAAGAACCGGCGGCGCTCCGGCCGGAACAGGGCCGCGACGGCAGTCTCCGCGGCGGCGCCATGGCCGGAGATGGCTTCCTCGCGCTACAGAGCATTACCTCGCGAAAGAAATACACCAGCGGTTAGATAACTCCAACGCGATCTTACCTAGAGCAAAATCGAGGCCGAGAACGAAGCGAGGAGCGCGTGCGGCTCGGAGAGGCGGGCGGCTAGGGCGGCACTTCGGCGGTGGCGCGTCGAGATGACTAGAGTGTCTCCAAAAGGATGGGATGGGGGCGGAATAGTGCGGGGGTTCCGTTTTATAGCCCGGAGGCGTCGGTAAATAAGGAAGGGAGAGAGATTTGGGGGCGGATTCGATTCACCGGATCGTGGAGAGAGAGGAAAGCTGCGTTCGGCCGGAGGAAGAAGAAAGGAAAGGAGACACGTCGCTGACAGGTGGGTCCCGCATGTCGGCGACTCAGAGGAAAAACGGGGCGGCGGCTGCGTGCGGGACGCGGCCGTGCGCGAGTTGGGCCGGCAGGCCGCGGCTTAGGCACGGTCCACGCGGGAGCGGGGCGCTGGAGTGAGCGGGCCGCGCGCGGGGAGGCAGGCCGAGGCGTGGGCTGCGGTAGGAGAAAACGGCCCGAGAAGAAAAGAAATTCCTTTCCTTTTTCTTTTTCCAATTTTTCAAAGCAAATTTTCAAAAGATTTTCAAATCCAAATTTGAATTTGATCAAACCACTCATCTCAAAAATTTAAATGCAATAGCATGAGTGCACAAACATGTTTCTACTCTTATATTTGATTTTAAGTTTATAAAAATTATTCTTATTCTAAATTTACATGCTCACAAAAATATATAAAAATCATATTTTTCCTATTTTTCATTTCTTCAAAATTTTAGGGTGTTACATGCAGGGAAATAAATTAAAAAGAAATTACATCCATGGAAGGTTGAAACATGTGGATATTTCCACCATTCCTGGAGCTAAGGAGGTCGTGTTTGGATCAATTCCAGTAAGTTCAAGAAATGCCAAGGTTTTGTTTGACCCCAGTGCCTCACATTCGTTCATATCTAGACAATATGTAAAAGATCATAACATACTTATGCTTCCAAGGGGGAAAACAGTGATGATTAAAACTCCAAGAGGTGAAATAAAGGCAGACCGCGTATGCCCAAAAGTTAGTCTTGACATAAAGGGGGTAAATTTTAAGGTAAACCTTATTGTTTTGGAAATAATGGGCATTGATGTTATCCTTGGAATAGACTGGTTATCTACTTGTAAAGGAGTGATTGAGTATGCCCAATGTTCAGTGTTTCTTACTACACTTTCAGGAGAAAGGATTAAGTATGAGGGTATTAAATCTATACCTGGGGGATACCAGGTTGACCCATCTTAAGGTATGAGTTATAAGAATGGTAAAGAGGGATGCAGAGATTCAGATGTCCATATGAAGCAATAAGGAATGTAAGAGACGTTATCTACTCTGGATGCTGCTACAATCACACCATGTTTAAGGAATAGGAGTTATGTCCCGTGTAATAAAACCGTTAGTAGCCAAGTTGAGTAGTCTTAATGTGTGACTAATGAACATTTAAGTGTTTAGTTGCTTTGTGCTTATGTTTATGCTTGAGTTGGAATTTTGTAATGAGTGGAATGATCTCGTGGGTTTTGACCATGATTTCATTTAGTTTATATGTATAAGGTATAAGGATTAATGAAATAAATAGCTGGGTTTTGGTTATCTCCTGTTTTCTATATCTTGTCTTTCGGAGCAGCCTGTCTTTATCCACTTATATCTCTGTTCTTGAAATACCAAAAATCATGAGAGAATTCTGGACAAGAGTGGACTTCAACATCTATCTCTAAATGTAAGAACCACCCTCATAGTTATTTTGGATTGGGAGATACAAAAATCACAAGACGATGCAACTGTGTTGTCTGAAACCTGGAACAGAATCTGTTATGTGTTGTTTTCGGTCAAGTTAGCTGCAGAATCTGGAAGTGTGTTCTATAAGTAAGTTGCAGAGAATTTTATAAGTTTTCCATCGGTATAAACTATAGTTTCATTGGATTAACAGAATGAGAGTTACAGCTGTTTTACTGCACTGCTGATTTTCTGCTCGTGAGAAATTTCAGATTTCTTGTTCTTACCCATACACAAGAGTATCATTGGGATGTCAGAACACTTTTATGCTAAGTAGCTCATCTAGAAGAAAAAGGTTCAAAGCTACCCTATTTAGTGTCTCTTATTTTAAGGGGGGTAGCCAATGTAAAGAAGGATTATTAAGATTGAACTCTTTAGTTGGAAGTATTGGTTAGTCTCCATGATTGAGTTGCCACTCTTGAGCAAAAATGTTTTGTGAACAAGGTTGATAATTTTGGACCCATGGAGACAAGAGTTGTCCTTTTGGATAGTTCATGATTATGATCATCTATACTTGCTCGTGTTGCTGATGTTGGTCACTTGATGACAGGAAGTGTAGTGTCTCATGACTCAGGAGCCATATATGACGTCTCGCACTAATATGTGGGAAAAGATTGATGTTTCTGCCATTGAAGGATGTTATGGGTATGATGAAGCCGAGCACTATCAAAACAACAATGTTGAAGAGCAAGTTGGGAGTGAACTAAGTCAGAATCCACAACAACGAAAGCGAAAAAGGAAAGCCCATAAGAAGCCTACTCAAGGAAGCAAAGCGCAGCAAAACTATGTCAATGGAAGACTGAGCAATGTGGATATGGATAAAGTTCATGGAGTTACCAAAGTAGTGGGTGGTTATATTCAAGTAAGCTCAGTACAAGTTTTTGCTTTATTTGACCCTAGTGCTTCGCATTCTTTCATTTCCGCCGACCTGGTAGAGACGTGCAAGATGGTGAAGTGTCCAATGAGGAGGCCTTTGCTAGTTCAAACCCCAGTGGGAGAAATGCAGGCAGATCAGATATGCCCGAATGTCAGTCTTGTCATAAACAAAGAAAACTTCACCGCGACACTCATTGTGTTGGAGTCACTTAAAATTCGCGTGGTTCTTGGTAATGGATGGCTCTGTGCACACAAAGGAGTGATTCATGGTACTCGGTGCACAATGCTCTTAACAACACCGTCAAGGAAAAGAATTGAGTATCAAGGTGATCGACTTTTACCTAAGGGAGACGAGAATGACCAATTAGAAGATAGGTACACCAAGGATAGTAAAGTGGACCATGAGTTTACTGGAGTCATAGCAGAGGAACAAATAACTTTGGAGAAGCTTTTAAGTTCGTTTAGATCAAGAGACCTCAGGCAAATGTTTGAAGGAGTCTAAGAAAAGGTTGAAGTAAAACCCAAGTATTAGCTTTGTCAGATCCAGACAAGAGCTTCATATCTACAATGATGCACCTTATCAAGGTGTGGGATGTGTCCTTATGCAAGAAGAAAAATATAGTACCTTGTTCATTAAGTCAACTAAGGAAGTGTGGGTTGAATTACCTAACGTGTTATCTGGAGTTTTCCACTATGGAGTACTATCTTTTGGAAGGAAAGTGACATATAGGAGGGTCACAAGAATCTACAGGACATCTTCGCTAAGTTGGTCTTGAATTTGTGATATCCTCGTTGGAATGAAATGGATTAGGACTTGGAAAAGTGCTATTACTTGGAGAAGTAAAAGTCACAGCCGATACCCTTAGCAATGGAGAATAATGCTAAGAAGGTTCGGGTGACACCAAGGATTAAGAATCGTATTCCAAATTTGAGCAACTTGACCAGAATCATTAATGTTTTGAAGGTTGGTAGTAGAAATTCCTTCTAACTAAGAGATTCGTCAGGCTCTGTTGGAAGATAAGTATTTTAAGGAAGAAAATTCATATTATAGGAAAGGTGCCTAGTGATTGGAGATACCAGAGTATTGTTTGGAGCATTTGTCAAAAATCTTGAATTAGTTACATGTATGCAAAGTAAGACGGAATTCTTATCAAGACGATGGAACTACACGATGAAGTAAAGAACAATCTAGAGACGAACTATCCCTATCTCTTTTGTCATCATCTTCCGAATCTCGGGACGAGATTCATCTTAAGGGGGGTAGAATTGTAACACCCTAAAAATTTGAAAAGAAGAAAAATAGGAAAAATATGATTTTTATATATTTTTGTGAGCATGCAAATTTAGAATAAGAATAATTTTTATAAATTTAAAATTAAATATAAGTCTAGAAACATGATTGAGCAATCATGCTGCTGCATTTAAATTTTTGATGATGAGTGGTTTGATTTAAATTCAAATTAGGTTTCAAAATCATTTGAAAATGCTTTGAAATAATTGAAAAGGAAAAAAAGAAAATGAAAACCTTCTTTCTTCTCGCTTTCGGCCCGGCAGCCCATTTTCCCCGCGCTTGGCCCGTTTTCTCCCCGCGCCCGCATCCGCTTCACTGGGCCGAGCCCAGCCGCGGCCAGCCGGCCTGTCATCGCGCGCGGCCGCGTCCCGCACCCAGCCGCCACCCCGTTTTTCCTCTGAGTCGCCGACATGCGGGACCCACCTGTCAGCGACGTGTCTCCTTTCCTTTCTTCTTTCTCCGGCCGAACGCAGCTTTCCTCTCTCTCCCCGATCCGGTGAATCGAATCCGCCGCCAAATCTCTCTCCCTTCCTTATTTACCGACGCCTCCGGGCTATAAAACGGAACCCCCGCACTATTCCGCCCCCATCCCATCCTTTTGGAGACACTCTAGTCGTCTCGACGCGCCACCGCCGAAGTGCCGCCCTAGCCGCCCGCCTCTCCGAGCCGCATGCTCTCCTTGCTTCATCCCCGGCCACGATTCTGCCCTAGGTGAGCTCGCCATGCCATTCTCTCTCTCCCTGTGTTTTCCGTTCGTAAGCTCGTGCTCCGTAGAGCGAGATAGGCTATTCCGGCCATGGCGCCGCCGCGGAAAGCTCACCGACGGCCGGAGTCCGGCCGGAGCGCGCCGGTTCTCCCCAGATCCGATCTGGACCGTTCATTTTAAATTGAACGGCCGTTATTTAAAGATACCGGTTCGGCCGCCAAATTTGCTAAAGAGCCCCTGAAGTTTTTAAGTTCTTAACCCGCAGTCCAAAGCGTATTCCTGGTTTACGTTTTCTTTTCTGTAAAGCGTATTTTGATCGCGTAACTTCCGAAAATACGTTTTGATTTGTTGAAAGCGTATTTCGTCTCAGTAATTGAAAAATACGTTTTCTGATATTTACAGTTTTGCCACTGAGTTTATTTTAGTTATAAATTATCCGTTTTAACTCCGATTTGACCCGTTCAAATTGCGTTAGATTCGTATTTGCGAGCTCTACATGATTATAGAACTGTACAGTAGGTTTGAGATAATTTATTTTCGAGTTTATATTAAAGTAATTATTTATCTATAGGAAATCTTAGAAAATTCATAATTTGTATGTTTTAAATCCAAATTTCGTGATCTTTATGTCTATGTGATCATAGTAACGTGTAGAAGAGTTTTACAAACTTGTTATACTGTTAGTGTTACTGTTGGTTAGGTTTTCTATCTTTAAGTTCCGATGTGAGATTTAATCTATTACTTTAATAAAGTAAATCTTGTTTAAATCATATCTTCTACGTTTTAGATCCGTTTTAGCTCATTCGAGTTGCGTTAGATTCATAGCAACGAGATCTACGCGTTAGTGACAGTGTTTACCATATTACTAATTCTGAAATTTTATGGTTTAAATCATATCTTGATTAATAATTATGCAACTGGGTTTTGTAAATAAAATATGATTTGTTTTACTTTAGTTTCATAATTTGAATCTAAATTTGACTTAATTCCGTATATAGTATTTATAAAATACTTTATATATGTTATTATATAATTAAAACTCATGAAGCTAATAGTTTTATATTTTCTCCTATGAGCAAATCTTTCGGTAGATGTATCTTTTCAACCGTAGCTCTGATTAGTGTGCTTTTCGCGTCTGTGTATTCGTAGAGAGACGTAGATTCGTTCTACAAACTTTTCATCTTAATTTTATGTTTGGTGTACTGTTCTAATTTAGATCTATTGTTTGCTTCGTGTATGATTACTCGATGTGTGTGTGGTGATTTATTGATCAAGTCCAGTCGGTGAGATATACGTGGTTATCAAGAAGAAGAAGAAGAACGTTGAAGATTAAAGCTTACCGAAGGATCGGTGTTTAAGGCAAGTATAGCATGGGATTATCCTTGTTTCCTATTAATCTTTAATATACTTAATTCATATGCATGTGTCTACCTTGTTACCATTAAGGATATCCTAGCTTTTGTATCTTGTACCTTGACAACCATGGGACATTGCATTGGGTAGTATTTATGCTAGTGCTCAAGATAAATAACCATGATCTGTAACTTGACTAATGATATATGCAATAAACGTTTAAATGATGCTTTAAAGCAATATGGCTCAAGAGGGCTAGAGCATGGGGTATTTTTGGTGCTCTAGTTTCTCTCCATAAGGACTTTTCTGTAAGCGAACATCCGGGACTTACAGTACAACTGTGGGGGCTATATGGCTCTGGCTTTAGTCAAGTATGAGGACCTTTTCTAGCTTGTTAGAGGTATTTCTTCATGGCGTAAGAACGGCTTGACGAATCGGGTATAGTGCGGCCTCTGTCCTTATGTGTATAGGCTGCGCGTTATTGTGCCATTTGGAAGGGGGGCTCTACATCTGTTTGCCGAGTGAATCTAATGGCCCTAACTTGTTAGACGAACCTTTGAAAGACTTCATAGTGAACCCTGCCGACCTTCCTTGGAAGTGGGTCAAGATATTAGCTACCTCGGGCGAAAGGGTAAATCACGACTCACAGTGAAAGTGTACAACCTCTGCAGAGTGTAAAACTGTTATAACAGCCGTGCTCACGGTCACGAGTGGCCTTGGACCCTTATAGAATAAATGATGAACACTGATGATAATGATAATACTAATGATATTGATGCTCACTAATGATTATTGTTTCTTGCTATACATTATTCTCGTTTACATGATCATGAGGTTATTTGGGATTTTGGTAAACTTGTTGCTACTCAATTGTTAAAGAGATGACTCACTAAAAGCTATTGCAGTAAACCCGTGTCAAACTTTTTGAGCTTCATGAACCCCATGTTATATTTGTTGAGTTCGACATGGACTCACTCTTGCTATTTCCCCACATCTCAGGAAGGGTACCAGACTGTTAGATTCTGGAATTGTTAGGCTTGTGATCAACCAGTTAGTTTGATCCTAGAGTGAAGGTTGCACCCGGTGTTCGGAGTTGTCTTTCCGCTGTGTTGCTCTTTAAGGTATATTTTTATACTATTGTGTTATGTATATTAAGCATTTGTCTTTTGATATTCCACTTATCTGTGGCTATATGTGAGATTTGTCTTCTTTATTTCACATATGGTGTATGTCTGGTTTTGTCCTTAAAACCGGGTGTGACACATATCTAAAGTTGCAGTTGATTAACTATGATGTAGCATAGTTGATCGAGTCTTCTTCACCGAGAAGCAATAGTGATTCGAATCAGTTTGGCCCAGCTAGGGTTTCTTACCACACGACATATGTAGGTTTGGGCCTAGACCCGTGCCTACATATATCAACCCTCACTCGGATCCTCCTATACGGGAACCGGTCTAGTACCACCTAAGAGAAAAGTACCCACTTCACTGTGTCGTTCGTCCGTAACGGATTCACAGGAGTTTGTTACATGGTACTCCCGCCATCTCTCCACTCCCTATGCGTGGTTATTGTTTCCCATACAAGAATAGACCAGATGTTGGGCTTACCAGAGTATGTGGCTAGTACTGCAATTCACGATCACAGACAGCTATACAACGATCGGTCCTTCATCGACACAGGCGGGGTCACTACGTCTAGGTCCATACTAGGCGCAAGCCAAGATTCCACCCGTTCTAGATTTATAAAAACATGATCATCCTCATACTTCAGGTTTACATATATAGCTTTAGAAAACTTACTTAGCATTATTTTTCCGTCTAAGCAGGACTAAGAATTTTGCAAATATTACTTTAATATCATTACCATGGGTGAGGAAAGGTACAAGATAGCCATGCATCAAGGTTACATACAACTCCTATTACTTAAATGTAGCATTTCATTAGACTTAAGTGATGACCATTTTATAAAACACAAGTAATGGTTATGCTCCGAGGCTTGCCTGAAGTGTCAGGGTTGTCAGCCATCACAAGATCACCCCCACTTTCCAACTCAACACCCTCTGAGTGAACAATCGTCTTAGAGGTTTGCTCTACTAACAGGTCTCTGCTTTTGTACACTATATGTTAAAAGGATGCATGCTTAAGGATGATACTAACAAGGCATAACATAAAAGGGACTTTTAGAAAGGAAAAGAATTAGTTATCTAATTGAGTACAACTTTCCTTCACAGTACAGTTGTAAGTACTTAACATAAAACATTTCACTTTTTACCCAAGAGGTTGCATCTAAGAGTTAAATAGGTTCATTAATAGCTATCTATCATTTTTCATAAGTATGTTACTTACTTCTTAAAGCAACTTTTTAGCATCTCATAATTGAAAGGTATTTATTATATTTAACAATTAAAGCCTATCATAGTGAATTGCATAACAGAACCAATCGATTTCCATTGCCTTGGAACAGTAAGGGAAAAATATTCCAAGGTCCACAATCAATCCCAATTGCACATCATCAACTCAAATGATATTATGAAATCATTTTCCTAATTTTATTAATACATAAATCAAGTCTTTTTATGTGAACAAATCATTTTAACTCTAAGCAATACCAAACTTTTTTGTGTAGCTTCACAACAGCAGATTAAACATGCTCATAAATTTTCATTAAATTTGGAGTTATATATTAAACTATAAAAATCATGGAAGTTACATTTCTTAATTAAAGCATGTAATTTTTTTAGTCATCCAAAACTTAATATTTTTTTATATTTATATTTTTCCTATGTTCATTACACCAAGAATAGCTTACTCACAAAGTTTCATAATTTTATCACCATTAATTATTTAGTTATAGAATTTACAAGATTTTGCACTTATTTGGTTTTTAGAAAATAGAAAAGGAAATTCCTTTCCTTAACCTTCTCGGTCTGGCCCAGCGACGTTGGCAGCCCAGTCTGCTTCTCCTCTCCCCTTTCCTTTCTGCTGGCCCGAGTCGGCCTAGGATGAGGCCAAGGCCCAAGGCTGATTTGGCCTAGCCTTTCCCCTCTCCCTCCTCTGCTTCCCGCCATCCATGGCACCGACGGCCCGATCGGTCAGAGTTCATCGACGGTGAACTCCCCGGTGGAGCCAGAGGCATAGCTCCACTCACCTCAACATCCTGCATTGTCGAACACCTCTTTCCCCTCCCTCTCAAGACTAGTGAGAGCATAATGACGTCCACGGTGGTCCGACGATCCCCGGTGATGGCGAAGACGCACGCCGGTGGTCTCCTCGGTGAAACAGCGTCTCCCTACTCCCCTCTCTCACCCTCCTGACTCGATTCCAAAAGAAAAAGACTGAAACCGAGCACACTACACACCGATGGCCATGGCGGCACGGTCAGGTGGCGCTCACCATTAGCCTCATGTTCTGAGCACTAGTGCTCGATAGAGGTAGAACTAGCACATCTAACACAGTTAAGTGCTCACCAGGACTTGAAAATGTTGAATGGCAAGCTCCGGGGAATGGTGGGTGATGGTGGTCATCAAGGTTAGCAGCTCCAGTGGGGTGAACTGGAAACGACGGCGGTGTTCTGAGGTGTCTACTCGTGGGCTAGAGGAAAAGACGCGAGCATGAACATTAACACGATAAGAAGTTTAGAAAACAAACACAAGATGGAGTGGATGAGGGTCTGTGCTACTCCAGCCACGTAGAGGAGCTCATGGCGGTGCGTTGAATGCTGAAGAGGAAGAAAACATCGTGCAGCTACCAGGAGTGCTACGGGGTGGTGTTGTAAGGCTTAATCAGGGCATGGAGCGGTGGCAGACATGGTGGCAAACAAAATTTGGGATTGGTAGGGTGAGGAAGGCAAATTTGGAGCTTGAGTTCCTCATGGCGGCAATGATGTCAGGTGAGGGAAAGAGAAGGCGGTGGCGCTCTGGTGCTTAAGAGGAGGAAGGAAGGGTCATGGTTGACTTTGAGATAGCCAGCTCCTGCTCGTGACCGCAGTGACGAGTTGCTGCATGGCTTTACGCGCACAAGCAACGTCGATCGAGCGGTGGAGCGGCAAGGATGAGGTGGCAGCGTGGGTGGAACAGAGAGGAAACAGAGAGGGGTAGGACTTGAAACATTGCAACATTGCAACATGTTGCACATGTTGCAGGTCAAGAACATCAGCTCCCCTCCTCAATTTGAACAAGATCAAAGTAGAATTAGGACAAGCTCCAAAAAGAAAAGTTGTTCCCCATCTCAAACCCTACAACTTTGCTTGAGAGACCAAACTTAGAAACTCAATAGATCAAGAGGAAAAGAAAAGGGCAGATTAAGGTTACATATGAAACACTATGTTTCATAGCTGAAACAATCATGTTTCACTATTAAAGTTTCAAAAATAGTTTGAGTTATCATCTTGGAGATTTAATTGGTTATTACTTAGTGATCACACTCAAACAAATCATGACACCATCATGATCTCACAATTAGACTTCAAAATGGCATTATGACTTGAATCAAATTATTTCAAAAATCATTTTTAATTGCCCTCAAATTTGAGTCCAACACTTCATCTCACCATTGGACATGCAAGTTTCAAACCCAAACTTGAGGTTCACATTTTAGTAGTTTGACTTGATGTCATGCCCCACAATAATCATTATTCTAAAGTACACAATTTACACTTCAAACTTGTGAGGGCAAAAATCTCAAGTAATTGAGATGTCATTATAAAATAGAAGGTCACAAAGGGCCTTAAAAGGGATTTTTGATTTAAACACATCACATCAAGGCAAAGCATGCATACCAAAAACACCAATAAATATTATTTTTATAGAATGCATCAAGTGTTGAGCTACTAAACATGATGTGCTATGCTTCTTGATGACATGCCTAGTTTTAGCTTTTGCTTAACACCTAGGGTGTTACAGTGGATTTCAATGAACCAATAGAGCTATCACCCCTGGAGGCACCACAACTAACTAGAGGATTGAGCACAACCTTAGGTAACCTATAGTATAGATGCCATGTCTACATTAGCGATTACTACTCTAGTCACGATCTATAACTTGAGCACTCCATACGAGCAGAGATCCCATCCAAAGTTATGATAACTATACTTGCCATACACATGAATTGCATAAAAGTAAATAGAGAAGATGAATATATTAGAACATAAGTCTTGCAAAGGTAAGATACAAGGATATACCATACCTTCAAAGATTTCTCCAGAACCTGAGCATAGCTCGACTCTCCCAAACTCTCAACTAGAACTAATCTACTACATTGGAGAGTCTAGCCCTAATTCTCATGGCCTTGTGCCTTGATCTGAATGAGAGATAATGATCTTGGAGGAGGTAGGGGGCTGGTATATATAGCCTAGAGCTAGAGTAGTGGCCAATCAAGTGCCATGTCATCTATCCACGTCTCATTTATTCATGGCTATAGGATCAAACCGACCTAAATGAGCGATGGAGATGATCATGCAAAGGCAGCTGACAAGCGGGCCCGAGCACGGTTGGCCAACCTAGCTTGGGGGCAGCCGCCCGCCCTTTATGTCGGGTGGGCCCCTCCTTTTGTGGGTCGCCTTCTCATGTCTTCTAGATCCTTCTTAAGTCGGTGCCACTGTGGAATATTTACTTTAACATCGGTTTGCTTGCAGAGTATGATAGTGGTCCCGATGCTATTTTTCTAAATAAACTCTCTGCAATATACAAATCACCAAAACTCGTGGAATTCATTAGTTTAAACCCCTATTCTATGTAGGTCATTTCTATTATAACCCTTTTCCACGTTTAGTTGATGGTTTATTTTAGTAGTTATCGACCGTCAACAATGATGTAAATGGAGGCCGGACGAAGTCTATGTTGTAGGTTGACTCAGGTGATTTCGTCTATGTCGCTTAAGGACCGCATCATTGTTGGTCCTTGGTCATTTCGAACATAGCCTCTCACTTAGCTGGCTGGATAAGTCATTTTGATCATGAAGCCGAGTAGCTCAACTCAGGCCAGAAATCATTCTATCAAAGTGTGCACACTGGAGGTAGAAAGGATGTGCGGGGAGTTGGACGTGAGACCAAGGGCAGGCCAGGCCTGATCGTCCTAGCAACCGGCGAGTCCCTGAGGGTGCGGTGCTGATCAAACCCATGAAATGTGGACCTGAGTTGTACCAAAGGTGACCTAAGGTTGCCTTCGTGAGGTATGTCTAGGTTTGTGTTAGGAATACTGCCCAACTGGTTGCAATCGATTCAGATCACCGTCTCTTTTAGATAGTGAGAAACTTGGCTGAGCTTCCTTCTATCGTAGTAAGTAAAAAAAGTGGAATGGTTATGATGAGGATAAAATCAATGGCTATGGTTATTAATGTGATGTTACTTAACTATATACAACATGTTTAGCATAGGTTAGTTGCTAATCTAGAATTGAATAGCTATAATTAACTGGATTATCGAATTATGAAATTATGTAGTTCAACTAGTGGCTTTGTTTCATGCAAAATGTGGTTAAGCTAACTCAACCTATAAAGCCTTGCATAATCCTTGGTGTTACTTTATTTCTAGTTTATTCCCACTTGTTGCAGATAATGTGATGTATCATGGCTACTACAAGAACTACTTCTATCCTGCTATGGTTGAGGAATGAGACCATGGGCGTGGTCCTTGTATGTTGTCTTACCTATCATGCTTTTGTTGGAGATGACCCTAAACTGGCATGTATTTGAACTACGTGTGATGTTGGTTTCAAAACTATGGTGCTTCCACTACATTTGAACTTGGGTTGTAATAACTTTAGTGAACTCCGATGTATGTTGAACCATTTGTGAACTTTATGTAACATGTGGCATGTATGTTGAATCATGTATGATCTTGGTTGTATGTTGGCAATGATTCTATTGGCGGTCATTATCGACAAATATTTACCACCAACATATGACCAAAAAGGAGGAAAACACACATTGCTACACACATATACATGTGATAATGCCTTGTTTCCACTTGTACCCTAGAATTATCAGGAATGTAGAATATAGGGTGGAAACAGGCGAAACAGGAGCAAGAATACGCTTTTCTAGAAGCGTAAAGGGGAGAAGAGAGGAGAAAGGCCAGTCCAGCACAGAATTGGGCGAAGCCCACCACACCACAATGTTACTAGCCCAGAGGAGAGGCGGCCATGCAAAGACATGCCTAAGAGGGGCCAGCCTAGGCGCGCGTGTTGACAGTCACTAACAATGAAATTCGACCGTCAATAAGCTCATAAAAGGAGAAACTAGCAAACTTAAGTCACATATGCTTTTACTATTAACCGAGTTCCACATGTATTTAGAGTATACCACTTCACAGGTCACAAACACAAATACATGGAATAAACCATCAAAAGGCGCTTTCCAATGTTAATTTGTGCAAAGAATGAAGAAGGCACCAAGCATCGCAACACCAATGGGGCAAGGCACCACGCAATAGTGTTCCAAGCCCAACCATGGATCACCTCGCAAAGGCGGTGGACATTTGGGCCAACTAGTGGGCCGGCCGGCCCCAGGGGCAGCCACCCCCCTATCACCGCCATATGCCCTGGACTTTCTCTGGCGGTGGCATGGAGGCATGCAACGTCGGTTCCCCTGGTGCTTCGCGCCAAAAGTAGGGAGGAGCACCGCCTGTGATTTAGTATAAAAAGGGGCTCCCTTCTGTGTCACACCCGGTTTTAAGGACAAAACCAGACATACACCATATGTGAAATAAAGAAGACAAATCTCACATATAGCCACAGATAAGTGTAATATCAAAAGACAAATGCTTAATATATATAACACAATAGTATAAAATATACCTTAAAGAGCAACACAGCGGAAAGACAACTCCGAACACCGGGTGCAACCTTCACTCCAGGATCAAACTAACTGGTTGATCACAAGCCTAACAATTCCAGAATCTAACAGTCTGGTACCCTTCCTGAGATGTGGGGAAATAGCAAGAGTGAGTCCATGTCGAACTCAGCAAATATATCATGGGGTTCATGAAGCTCAAAAAGTTTGACACGGGTTTACTGCAATAGCTTTTAGTGAGTCATCTCTTTAACAATTGAGTAGCAACAAGTTTACCAAAATCCCAAATAACCTCATGATCATGTAAACGAGAATAATGTATAGCAAGAAACAATAATCATTAGTGAACATCAATATCATCAGTATTATCATTATCATCAGTGTTCATCATTTATTCTGTAAGGGTCCAAGGCCACTCGTGACCGTGAGCACGGCTGTTATAACAGTTTTACACTCTGCAGAGGTTGTACACTTTCACTGTGAGTCATGATTACCCATATGCCCAGGATCGCGACTCCTAAAACACTTCCAAGGTGAGCAGGCAAGGAATCACTATGAAGCCTTTCAAAGGTTCGTCTAACAAGTTAGGGCCGCTAGGTTTCCGAAGTCAGTCCGTGTGATACACCACGCAGGGATCCACAGTCTGCTTTACCCCATTTGCGCCACAAGGGTAACCTCTAACAAGCTAGAAAAGGTCCTCATACTGAGCTAAAGCCAGAGCCATATAGCCCTCACAGTTGTACTGTAAGTCCCGGATGTTCGCTTACAGATAAGTCCTTATGGAGAGAAACTAGAGCACCATAAAAACAACCAAATATGCTCTAGCCCTCTTGAGCCATATTGCTTTAAAGCATCATTTAAACGTTTATTGCATATACCATTAGTCAAGTTACAGATCATGATTATTCAAAAAGAGCACTAGCATCACTACCCAATGCAATGTCCCATAGGTGTCAAGGTACAAGATACAAAAGCTAGGATATCCTTAATGGTAACAAGGTAGACACATGCATATGAATAAAGTATATTAAAGATGAATAGGAAACAAGGATAATCCCATGCTATACTTGCCTTAAACACTGATCCTTCGGTAAGCTTTAATCTTCAACGTTCTTCTTCTTCTTCTTGATAACCTCGTATATCTCACCGACTGGACGAAATCATAAATCACCACACACGTATCCATACAATCATACACAAAGCAAACAATAGATCTAAATTAGAACAGTACACCAAACATATGAAACAATATGTGAAAAGGTTTTAAAGATGTTCTACGCATTGCTACGAACACACAGACGCGAAAAAGCACACTAATCAGAGCTACGGTTGAAAAGATACATCTACCGAAAGATTTGCTTAATACGTGGAAAAGAAAACTATAGGCTTCATTTATGTTAACTTTATTAATTCATAAAGATAAAAGATATTTTATAAACAATACGGATTGATTTAAGTCAATTTTAGATTTAAATTATAAAACAAAAGTAATACAACTTATATTTTATGTATAAAACTCAATTACATAATCATTAATCAAGATATGATTTAAACTATGATTTTTATGAAATAGTAATGTAGTAAACATTATTACTAATACGTAGATCTCGACGTTATGAAACAAACGCAACTAGAACGGACTATATCGGAGTTGAAATGAATAAGTTATGATTTAAACAAGTTTTACTTTGGTTAATTAATAGGTTAAATCTACTCATAAATTTCAAGTGTTGAAAACATGCCTAATAGTTGTATAAACATGTAGATAACGTAAATACGATCCTAGCGCAATTTGAATGGATCAAATCGGACTTAAAACGCAAAAGTTACGCATGAAATAAGGTTCAGTGGCATTTCTGTGAATATTTGAACTCAAATTTGAAGTAAAACAGTTTAAAATCTGAATTTAAATGTACTTTGGACTGGGCACACTAATTCAGGAAAATATAGGGTTTAAATCAGAAGAAAATAGGACCTAAAAGAAATTAGTTTGAACTAATTTGGATCGCGGGTTGATTCATAGGAAACCGAGGGGCTATTTTGTAAAATAGGCACGGCTGACTGCTGGGTTGACTCGGCTGCTGACCAGGCAGCCACGTGGCAGCACGCTGTTGGCGCGGTGTGCCACGCGTGCGGTGGACGCGGTGCGCTGGCGCCGTAGGCAGTGTCTACGGGTCCATGGTGGACCGGTTACTTAAAGCCGAAGAGGTACGCGATCTCGTCCATCCAGCGTGGATCTAACGGCTGTGGCGAGTTAAGGGCAGCAAGCCGCCGGGGAAGAAGCACAGGACGGCGGCGCCATGACCGGATGAAGCCCGAGCTCGCCGGAGCTTGCGAAGACGAACCTCCCGAGCACCGTTTGCCAAACCAAAAGCACCGGAAGAACAAGCACATCACGACGACCTTACCTCGTGCGAGAACGAAGCTGGAGAGGAACCGGAGGGCGGCGGCTAGCTCGGCAAGGCGGCGGTGGAGGCGGAGCTTCGACGGTGGCTCTCCCGGGACGTCGAGGCTAGGGTTTTAGGGGCTCAATGAGGAGCGGGGAGGCACGGGGTTCCGTTTTTATAGCCCGGAGGCGCAAGGAAGCAAAGGAAAGGAAAGATTGGAGATCGATACGGATCGGGGAAGAGAGGGAAGGCAGCGTTCGGCCGGAGGAAGAAGAAAGGAAGGTGGAAGGAGACGCTGACAGGCGGGCCCGGTTCGTCAGTGACTCAGTGAAGCAGCGCGCGCGAGTTGGGCCGGCAGGCCGCGCCTGGGCTCGGCCCACGCGGGAGCGGGACGCAGGAGTGAGCGGGCCGCGCGCCAAGGCAGGCCGAGACGGGCCAAAAACCAGATGAAATGAATTTCTCTTTTCTTTTTCTTTTTCAAATTTTTCAAAACAAATTTTCAAAAGAGATTTTTTTTCAAATCAAATTTGAATTTGGTTTAAACCACTCAACACAAAATTTCAAATGCAGCGGCATGAATGTTCAATCATGTTTCTAGACTTATATTTGATTTTAAATTTATAAAAATTATTCTTATCCTAAATTTGCATGCTCACAAAAATATAAAAATCATATTTTTCCTATTTTTCTTCTTTTCAAATTTTTAGGGTGTTACAATTCTACCCCCCTTAAGATGAATCTCGTCCCGAGATTCGGAAGATGATGATAAAAGAGATAATGACACTTTGTCTTTATTTGATCTTCATTTTCCAAATTACATCTTTCGCTCAGAGTCATGAGACAATTTCTCATATCCTGACTGACTAATCTGCCTAAACATGATCATCTCTCCTATTGAGCTCCTCTAAAGTTATTTGTTCCTCTGCTATGACTTCTGTAAACTCATGGTCCACTTTGCTATCCTTGGTGTACCTATCTTCTAATTGATCATTCTCGTCTCCCTCAGGTAAAAGTCGACCACCTTGATACTCAATTCTTTTCCCTGACGGTGTTGTTAAGAGCATTGTGCTCCGAGTACCATGAATCACTCCTTTGTGTGCACAGAGCCATCCATTACCAAGAACCACGCGAATTTTAAGTGACTCCAACACAATGAGTGTCGCGGTGAAGTTTTCCTTGTTTATGACAAGACTGACATTCGGGCATATCTGATCTGCCTGCATTTCTCCCACTGGGGTTTGAACTAGCAAAGGCCTCCTCATTGGACACTTCACCATCTTGCACGTCTCTACCATGTCGGCGGAAATGAAAGAATGCGAAGCACTAGGGTCAAATAAAGCAAAAACTTGTACTGAGCTTACTTGAATATAGCCTCCCACTACTTTGGTAACTCCATGAATTTTATCCCTATCCACATTGCTCAGTCTTCCATTGACATAGTTTAGCTGCGCTTTGCTTCCTTGAGCAGGCTTCTTATGGGCTTTCCTTTTTCGCTTTCGTTGTTGTGGATTCTGACTTAGTTCACTCCCAACTTGCTCTTCAACATTGTTGTTTTGATAGTGCTCGTCTTCATTATACCCATAACATCCTTCAATGGCAGAAACATCAATCTTTTCCCACATATTAGTGCGAGACGTCATATAGGGCTCCTGAGTCATGAGACACTACACTTCCTGTCATCAAGTGACCAACATCAGCAACACGAGCAAGTATAGATGATCATAATCATGAACTATCCAAAAGGACAACTCTTGTCTCCATGGGTCCAAAATTATCAACCTTGTTCACAGAACATTTTTGCTCAAGAGTGGCAACTCAATCATGGAGACTAACCAATACTTCCAACTAAAGAGTTCAATCTTAATAATCCTTCTTTACATTGGCTACCCCCCTTAAAATAAGGGACACCAATTAGGGTAGCTTGAACCCTTCTTCTAGATGAGCTAAAAAGTGTTCTGACATCCCTATGATACTCCTGTGTATGGGTAAGAACAAGAAATCTGAAATTTCTCACGAGCAGAAAATCAGCAGTGCAATAAAACAGCTGTAACTCTCATTTTGTTAATCCAATGAAGCTGTAGTTTACACCGATGGAAAACTTATAAAATTCTCTGCAACTTACTTATAGAACACACTTCCAGATTCTGCAGCTAACTTGACCGAAAACAACACATAACAGATTCTGTTCCAGGTTTCAGACAGCACGGTTGCATCGTCTTGTGATTTTTGTATCTCCCAATCCAAAATAGCTATGAGGATGGTTCTTGCATTTAGAGAGAGATGTTGAAGTCCACTCTTGTCCAGAATTTTCTCATGATTTTTGGTCTTTCAAGAACAGAGATATAAGTTGATAAAGACAGGCTGCTCCGAAAGACAAGATATAGAAAGCAGGAGATAACCAAAACCCAGCTATTTATTTCATTAATCCTTATACCTTATACATATAAACTAAATGAAATCATGGTCAAAACCCACGAGATCATTCCACTCATTACAAAATTCCAACTCAAGCATAAACATAAGCACAAAGCAACTAAACACTTAAATGTTCATTAGCCACACATTAAGATGACTCAACTTGGCTACTAACGGTTTTATTACACGGGACATAACTCCTATTCCTTAAACATGGTGTGATTGTAGCAGCTTCCAGAGTAGATAACGTCTCTTACATTCCTTATTGCTTTATATGGACATCTGAATCTCTGCTTCTCTCTTTACCATTCTTATAACTCATACCTTAAGATGGGTCAACCTGGCATCCCTCGGGTATAGATTTAATACCCTCATACTTAATCCTTTCTCCTGAAAGTGTAGTTAGAAACACTGAACATTGGGCATACTCAATCACTCCTTTACAAGTAGATAACCAGTCTATTCCAAGGATAACATCAATGCCCATTAATTCCAAAACAATGAGGTTTACCTTAAAATTTACCCCCTTTATGTCAAGACTAACTTTTGGGCATACACGGTCTGCCTTTATTTCACCTCTTGGTGTTTCAACCATAACTGTTTTCCCCCTTGGAAGCATAAGTATGTTATGATCTTTTACATATTGTCTAGATATGAACGAATGTGAGGCACTGGGGTCAAACAAAACCTTGGCATTTCCTGAACTTACTGGAATTGATCCAAACACGACCTCCTTAGCTCCAGGAATGGTAGAAATATCCACATGTTTCAACCTTCCATGGATGTAATTTCTTTTTAATTTATTTCCCTGCACATGCTCCTTTTGGACATCCTGTCCTGGGTCTTGCTGTTGTTGATTCTTCTGTGGGCAAGATTTGATATAATGTCCTTCCTGCTGGCAATGATAACACTTTCTCTTAGCTGGATCTTTTGTGATGTCATACTCTACGGAACTGTTGTTTGGTATGCTGCTATCTTGCTGACCATAAAAGTTCACCTTCGTCCCTTTGGCTTGTTTCTTATCTTGTTTGGCCTTTCGGGGTTGATACTCCTTATAGGTAATTGTCCATCTATCTATGACTACTTCATGGGGAGTAGTTTTAGCGGGAGGGGCTTCTAACTCTTCAGGGTTTGGATTTGTTTGACAGGGGATCAGGGCTGCATGTGACAATGTAGTATAACTCGCTTGCTGATTGCTTTCCACAAGTGGTTCTAATGAGATTGCCTTTCTCTTCTTGTCCATGTTGATCGCAAAATTTGGATCCACCTTGACTTTCCCCTTATTAGACTCGTTTCGAAGACAGGGAAAACCATAATGCTTACAGCAGTGACATTGTTCCTGCTCTCCAAATGCCTTACTATCAACATCTTTATTGGATTTCATATTCTTCGAAGCTTCTGCTACTTGTATCTTCTCTGACCCCTTGGATATGTTGGCTTGACCTTGAGATAAGCATCGTTGAGAATTCCCATGTTGAGCCATTTCTTCTAGTAATTGGTTTTGCATCGCTAATGGTTTCTTGTCAAAAGTGAGCAAGAGCGACACAATTCAGTCCTCTTAACCTCTGAAATCCATAGTCTTCTCGTCACGAGTCGTCTAATAGACAAGGAGAAAAGGTTCAAAATAGAGACAAGGTTTTTATAACAGAACGGGGATAGAATTAAGCATAACTTTGAGAAAATAACAAAGTTAAAGAGAAGCAAGAAATAGGCAACAATGAGAACATGCTAAACGTCCAGTTCTAACTAGGCTTACGTCCTACAGTCAGCATTGCTCTGATACCAATCTGTCACACCCGGTTTTAAGGACAAAACCAGACATACACCATATGTGAAATAAAGAAGACAAATCTCACATATAGCCACAGATAAGTGTAATATCAAAAGACAAATGCTTAATATATATAACACAATAGTATAAAATATACCTTAAAGAGCAACACAGCAGAAAGACAACTCCGAACACCGGGTGCAACCTTCACTCCAGGATCAAACTAACTGGTTGATCACAAGCCTAACAATTCCAGAATCTAACAGTCTGGTACCCTTCCTGAGATGTGGGGAAATAGCAAGAGTGAGTCCATGTCGAACTCAGCAAATATATCATGGGGTTCATGAAGCTCAAAAAGTTTGACACGGGTTTACTGCAATAGCTTTTAGTGAGTCATCTCTTTAACAATTGAGTAGCAACAAGTTTACCAAAATCCCAAATAACCTCATGATCATGTAAACGAGAATAATGTATAGCAAGAAACAATAATCATTAGTGAACATCAATATCATCAGTATTATCATTATCATCAGTGTTCATCATTTATTCTGTAAGGGTCCAAGGCCACTCGTGACCGTGAGCACGGCTGTTATAACAGTTTTACACTCTGCAGAGGTTGTACACTTTCACTATGAGTCATGATTACCCATATGCCCGGGATCGCGACTCCCAAAACACTTCCAAGGTGAGCAGGCAAGGAATCACTATGAAGCCTTTCAAAGGTTCGTCTAACAAGTTAGGGCCGCTAGGTTTCCGAAGTCAGTCCGTGTGATACACCACGCAGGGATCCACAGTCTGCTTTACCCCATTTGCGCCACAAGGGTAACCTCTAACAAGCTAGAAAAGGTCCTCATACTGAGCTAAAGCCAGAGCCATATAGCCCTCACAGTTGTACTGTAAGTCCCGGATGTTCGCTTACAGATAAGTCCTTATGGAGAGAAACTAGAGCACCATAAAAACAACCAAATATGCTCTAGCCCTCTTGAGCCATATTGCTTTAAAGCATCATTTAAACGTTTATTGCATATACCATTAGTCAAGTTACAGATCATGATTATTCAAAAAGAGCACTAGCATCACTACCCAATGCAATGTCCCATAGGTGTCAAGGTACAAGATACAAAAGCTAGGATATCCTTAATGGTAACAAGGTAGACACATGCATATGAATAAAGTATATTAAAGATGAATAGGAAACAAGGATAATCCCATGCTATACTTGCCTTAAACACCGATCCTTCGGTAAGCTTTAATCTTCAACGTTCTTCTTCTTCTTCTTGATAACCTCGTATATCTCACCGACTGGACGAAATCATAAATCACCACACACGTATCCATACAATCATACACAAAGCAAACAATAGATCTAAATTAGAACAGTACACCAAACATATGAAACAATATGTGAAAAGGTTTTAAAGATGTTCTACGCATTGCTACGAACACACAGACGCGAAAAAGCACACTAATCAGAGCTAAGGTTGAAAAGATACATCTACCGAAAGATTTGCTTAATACGTGGAAAAGAAAACTATAGGCTTCATTTATGTTAACTTTATTAATTCATAAAGATAAAAGATATTTTATAAACAATACGGATTGATTTAAGTCAATTTTAGATTTAAATTATAAAACAAAAGTAATACAACTTATATTTTATGTATAAAACTCAATTACATAATCATTAATCAAGATATGATTTAAACTATGATTTTTATGAAATAGTAATGTAGTAAACATTATTACTAATACGTAGATCTCGACGTTATGAAACAAACGCAACTAGAACGGACTATATCGGAGTTGAAATGAATAAGTTATGATTTAAACAAGTTTTACTTTGGTTAATTAATAGGTTAAATCTACTCATAAATTTCAAGTGTTGAAAACATGCCTAATAGTTGTATAAACATGTAGATAACGTAAATACGATCCTAGCGCAATTTGAATGGATCAAATCGGACTTAAAACGCAAAAGTTACGCATGAAATAAGGTTCAGTGGCATTTCTGTGAATATTTGAACTCAAATTTGAATTAAAACAGTTTAAAATCTGAATTTAAATGTACTTTGGACTGGGCACACTAATTCAGGAAAATATAGGGTTTAAATCAGAAGAAAATAGGACCTAAAAGAAATTAGTTTGAACTAATTTGGATCGCGGGTTGATTCATAGGAAACCGAGGGGCTATTTTGTAAAATAGGCACGGCTGACTGCTGGGTTGACTCGGCTGCTGACCAGGCAGCCACGTGGCAGCACGCTGTTGGCGCGGTGTGCCACGCGTGCGGTGGACGCGGTGCGCTGGCGCCGTAGGCAGTGTCTACGGGTCCATGGTGGACCGGTTACTTAAAGCCGAAGAGGTACGCGATCTCGTCCATCCAGCGTGGATCTAACGGCTGTGGCGAGTTAAGGGCAGCAAGCCGCCGGGGAAGAAGCACAGGACAGCGGCGCCATGACCGGATGAAGCCCGAGCTCGCCGGAGCTTGCGAAGACGACCCTCCCGAGCACCGTTTGCCAAACCAAAAGCACCGGAAGAACAAGCACATCACGACGACCTTACCTCGCGCGAGAACGAAGCTGGAGAGGAACCGGAGGGCGGCGGCTAGCTCGGCAAGGCGGCGGTGGAGGCGGAGCTTCGACGGTGGCTCTCCCAGGACGTCGAGGCTAGGGTTTTAGGGGCTCAATGAGGAGCGGGGAGGCACGGGGTTCCGTTTTTATAGCCCGGAGGCGCAAGGAAGCAAAGGAAAGGAAAGATTGGAGATCGATACGGATCGGGGAAGAGAGGGAAGGTGGCGTTCGGCCGGAGGAAGAAGAAAGGAAGGTGGAAGGAGACGCTGACAGGCGGGCCCGGTTCGTCAGTGACTCAGTGAAGCAGCGCGCGCGAGTTGGGCCGGCAGGCCGCGCCTGGGCTCGGCCCACGCGGGAGCGGGACGCAGGAGTGAGCGGGCCGCGCGCCAAGGCAGGCCGAGACGGGCCAAAAACCAGATGAAATGAATTTCTCTTTTCTTTTTCTTTTTCAAATTTTTCAAAACAAATTTTCAAAAGAGATTTTTTTTCAAATCAAATTTGAATTTGGTTTAAACCACTCAACACAAAATTTCAAATGCAGCAGCATGAATGTTCAATCATGTTTCTAGACTTATATTTGATTTTAAATTTATAAAAATTATTCTTATCCTAAATTTGCATGCTCACAAAAATATAAAAATCATATTTTTCCTATTTTTCTTCTTTTCAAATTTTTAGGGTGTTACATTCTGTCTCAAAGAGTAGAGAATAAATCCCAATTCAATTCACATGGAGAGTAGGGTAGACTTTTACTTTTTCAGTAGTTGTGATTGAAATAAGAGAGGTGAGTGAGTAAGGAGAGAGTTGGAGAAGGGTTGGAGTACTAGCAACTTCCCTTAGTGTGCTAGCTACACTAAGTCGAAGTGCTGGAGCCAAGAGCTTCTCCACCTGTACCTCTACAAGCTTCTTACTATTTGGAGTAAGAGACTTGTTGTTTAACTTCGGTTATTTATCTTAAGAAGTTACCTTTGCACTATTATAGACTTGTGGGTTCGTCGTCCGTCGTTGCGGCGGGTACTCTAGTAGAAGGGCCCTCATAAAGATGGATAACCCTTGCTAGCACGCTAGAGTATTAGTGGATAGCGTAGACGTGGTGTCTAGGCTAGAAGCTATCTTCATTTGCCTCTTTCCCTACGGATTGAGGGGTAGGCGGCAGTTGGTGACAGCCATGTCTGTCCCTTGTAATCCCCCACGTTCAGGCTCGTGGTAGAGTAGAGGCCGGCATCGCTTGGTAGACCAAGTGCAATCCGGCGCCTTAAGCAAGTCTATAGTAACAAAGCTACCTCCATTAAGATATCTGTCCTTGGGAAAACCTCACTACCTTGTTTGTTTCTCCCTTGTGGTCATAGGTTAACTAAGTGAAGAGTCTAGCACAACCGTTCCTTTGGGAAATTACGATACCCTGAATACTTCTGGGTGAAGTGCTACAACGATGTATTCGTGCGCTTGTGGATTCCTCTACTTATGCTAAGAAACACCAACAAGCATTTCTGGCGCTGTTGCTGGGGAACAGTTGTCGTTTCTAGTCTCCAAACCAAGTTGCCTATGTTTTATCTAAAAGAAAAAAAATCATTTATAAAATATAAATACATTCTTCATGGAGCATCAATCAATTCACCAACTTTCTGCTCCCAAGGGTGAGTTCTTAGAACCACCGCAATCTTCAAAGCCAATCACAACTTTAGGTTATGAACTCCACCCTAGTTTTAGAGCTATGGTTCAGGAACATACCTTCTTAGGGTATGATTACAAAAACCCCTATCATCACCTAAGGGAATTTGAGCAGCTCTGTGCATGCCTAACAATCGCAGGCATGTCACATGAAATAATTCGGTGGAAGTTGTTTCCCTTCTCGCTTGATGGGAGGGCAAAACAATGGTACACTCACAACGTAGGGAAGGTAGCTGGAGATTGGGAAGAACTAAGGCACAAATTTTGTCTTGCGTTCTTCCCTATATCCCGAATTGTTGCCCTACGACAAGAGATCCTCAATTTCCAGCAAGAGGAGAAGGAAACCATAGGCGCAGCTTGGGACCGGTTTTTAACTTTATCTCGTTCAGGTCCTGACTTGTCTATACCCAACCATGTGTTATTACAACACTTTTGGCTAGGACTTAGCGAGGAATCTGCCCTTCAACTGGATATCACAACCGGAGGTTCCTTTACACATAAAACCACGGATGAAGGAGAAGCCGTCCTAGATCGAATCCTAGAAAACACTCCTCCGCTAGAACCCATTCAAGTAGAGCCATTGCTTCGACACGAAGAAGCCTCCTCGGCTAAAGTTGAGCTTTCACCTCCCAAAGAAGAACCGTTACCTAAACCTGAAGACCCAAAAGAAGATCCTAAGCCCATAGATCTTCCACCTTTCGATGATGACCTATTTGAAGACTTTGGAAACACCTTGAATTTTCTATGCCAAAAGAAACCCCCAACTCCTAATCCTCCATCTGACCTACTGGATAAAGAGTTCCTCAGAAAATATGTTAAAGAGTTGAGTGCCATCCTAAGCACTGAATGGTTGGAAGAGACAGAGAAATCAATGGAGGAAATTGTAATACTTACCCCTCCTTCAACCATTCAATGCAAAATTCAAGGAAAATGGGTAGACGTGTTGTATAATCGAATGGTTGGATCAAACCTTATGTCCACATCTTTTGCATCCGACTTTTTAGATGAAAACCTCCATGTCTTAACCACAAAGTCTCTTAGGATCAGTCCATGGACTAGCCTGAAAGGGCTTGAAATTCTCCATGACATAAGTTTACACACGAAAGATGCTGACCTATCACTTGATTTTCATGTTTTTGAAATCCCTGATTTTGACATCATGATAGGTCATCCCCTAGAAAAACTCTTCATGGGAATTCCCTTTTTAGGTAAAATGGATTTGAAGTTAGGGAGAAACACGGTCACAATACCCATCACTCAAACCAAAAACTCAGTGATAGAACCTCCCCCCCCCCCCCCGCTCATGGAAGTCATGTCGGTTGCACCTTTTGAGTCTCCTGAGTCATCTTTATAAAAAGATACTCAACTCTTTATAGAAGAAGATGACTTGGGAGAGACCATCGACATGGCCTCTAGTTGAACTTAAACCCCTGCCCTTTGGCCTGCGCTATGTTTTCCTAAATGGCAACACACAAACTCCCATTATTATTAGTGATAAGCTTTCCGAGGAGGAAATATCCCATCTCAATGCCATCTTTGAAAAACATAGATCTGTCTTCGGGTATTCATTACAAGATTTGAAGGGGATAAGTCCAACACTTTGCACGCACCGCATTCCTATTGACCCTGCAAGCACACCATCATGTGAACCCCAGCGCAGACTCAATAATGCTATGCATGAAGTCGTGAAGAAAGAAGTCTTAAAACTTCTTCACGTCGGGATCATCTATCCTATACCACATAGTGACTAGGTCAGTCCTGTCCAAGTGGTCCCAAAGAAAGGAGGCATGACGGTCATAGAAAACAACAAGAATGAGTTAATCCCTCAATGAACCGTTATAGGGTGGAGAATGTGCATAGATTACCGGTAACTTAACGCGACAACAAAGAAAGATCACTTCCCGTTACCCTTTGTTGATGAGATGTTAGAGCGGCTAGCGAAGCATTCTTTCTTTTGTTTCCTCGATGGGTATTCAGGATATCACCAGATTCCCATCCACCCTGATGATCAAAGCAAGACAACGTTCACATGCCCTTATGGAATGTATGCCTATTGTAGAATATCGTTCAGGCTTTGCAATGCACCCGCTTCATTCCAAAGGTGCATGATGTCTATCTTCTCAAATATGATAGAAGAAATCATGGAAGTTTTCATGGATGACTTCTCAGTTTATGGAAAAACTTTCAATGATTGTCTTAATAACTTAGACAAGGTCTTGCAACGATGCAAAGAAAAAGATTTAGTCCTTAACTGGGAAAAATGCCACTTTATGGTTAGAGAGGGCATCATTCTTGGACACTTAGTGTCTGAGAGGGGGATCAAGGTAGATAAGGCTAAGATTGAGGTAATAGAACAACTACCACACCCTGTGAACATAAAAGGAATCCGTAGTTTTTTAGGACATGCAGGTTTTTATCGGCGTTTCATAAAGGATTTCTCTCAAATTTCCTGACCTTTAACAAACCTGTTAGCTAAGGATGTGCCTTTTGAATTCATTGATGAATACTTAAATGCTTTTTACACCCTTAAGAAAGCACTTATCTCAGCACCAATCATCCAACCCCCTGATTGGTCGCTCCCCTTCGGGATAATGTGTGATGCTAGTGACTATGCTATTGGTGCGGTCCTTGGCCAAACCAAAGATAAGAAGCATTATGCAATTGCCTATGCTAGCAAAACTATGACAGGAGCACAGCTCAATTATGCTACCATTGAAAAAGAACTCCTCACAGTAGTTTTTGCTATAGATAAATTTAGATCTTACTTGGTAGGCGCAAAAATAATAGTTTATACAGATCATGCTATGCTCAAATATCGGTTCACTAAGAAAGATGCGAAACCCGCCTCATTAGATGAATCCTCTTACTCCAAGAGTTTGAGTCTCAGGCGTAGTCTAAGAAAGATAGCTAGAGCCGCTCAGGTCAAATTTGCTCTTGATTAGGCTCATGAGTGCTTAATAGGTGCATCTTTATTTCCTTTTTTATTCCTTTTATTCAAGCAATGTTGTAATGCACCTACAATTGAATAAAATAAAAGTTCCTGTTATTCATGATTATCTATCTGTCTACCTTGTCGTTATATATATATGAACAAATGTTTACACAAGAACAGGAACAAGTGTGGGGGAGAAGACAATACACAGAGGTATAATTAAATACACTTATTTTCCCATACTCTCTTGAATTTAAAAAAATGTAATAATCTCTCATTCCACTCTCATAAGTGATTTAGGAATGCTTAAGTTCTCTTTTGTTGAAATGATGAATAGTTGCTCTGTCTATAATTCATCTGTGCCTAAGTTATAACTGAGTATTCCCCAATATTTAAGTTTGTTGGCTAAAAATGTCTCATCCTAAAAACTTGAAACTTGTGGGTTGCAAAAGCATGATCCTTTTCTAAGTTGTTGCAAGTCATGATATGGTAAATAGGATATGCTATGACTTTGTTTTAAGAGAAACTTGACATCCATAGTTTTCTAAAAAAAGGGGTTCCTCAATGATTATGAATTCCTACCAAAGCCATATGATAATATTAAAATACAAACCTTAGTCATATGCTGCTTGTACTTACATTGAGTTTTGTCAAATTGATGTGACCCTTGTTGAGATTCTCGTCATACACCCATGATTAAGATTCACGTTGCACGCCATAAATAAAATGCTAACGCTCACACTGAGAGTTATGCAAAAACATGCCCTTTCCATCCACCAGAAAGCAGACACCATACATCAAACATGAGTTTTTCTCTCTAATATTTTCATATGTCAAGAAAGAGTATGGGGCTACTTCAAAAAGAGAGAGAGAGAAATATGAACCTCTCAGAATAGCGAAAGAAAAAAATGGAACACATGAAGGTTCCAAAGTACTAAAAAAGGAGAGAGAAAACAATGGGTACTTTGATGCCCGCCAGTGAGGATAAAGAATAGCCCCTACTCCCAAGGCAGATTTCAAAGAGAGAACATTCATGACCACATTGGAGTACAAAAAAAATAGGATAGGAAAATTTTCCACACACTTGCACATCTTGATCAAAGTGTATGACTTGCATCTCCTTGTCTAACACCCTAAAAATTTGAAAAGAAGAAAAATAGGAAAAATATGATTTTTATATTTATTTTGTGAAGCATGCAAAATTTAGAATAAGAATAATTTTTATAAATTTAAAATCAAATATAAGAGTAGAAACATGTTTGTGCACTCATGCTGTTGCATTTAAATTTTTGAGATGAGTGGTTTGATTCAAATTCAAATTTGATTCCAAAATCATTTGAAAATGCTTTGAAATAATTGAAAAGGAAAAAAGAAAAAGAAAATTTCCTTTCTCCTCGCTTTCGGCCCGGCAGCCCATCTCTTCACCGCGGCCTCCTTCTTCTCCTGGGCCGAGCCCGAGCCGCGGTCAGCCGGCCCAACTCGCGCGCGCGCGATCGCGTTCCGCAGCGGCCGCGTCTCCCGCCTGAGTCGCTGACTTGTGGGTCCCGCCTGTCATTGACACTTTCACCTTTCCTTTCTTCTTCCTCTGGCCGAACGCAGCTTCCCTCTTTCTTCTCCGATTCGGTGAATCAAATCCACCGCGTATCTTCGTCCCTTCCTTACTTAGCGACGTCCCCGGACTATAAAAACGGAGCCCCGCATGATTCCGCCCTCATCCCGTCTCATCGGTAGCCGTTTTGGTGCTCGGGAGCTAGGTCACCGCGAGCACGAGATCCACCGTCCGCCCCTTCAAGCCGCACGCGCTCATTGCTTCATCCCCGGCCACGATTCTGCCCTAGGTGAGTTCGCGTTGAAGTTATCTACCTGCCGGTACTTTTGTTTTGCGATTTCGTGCACCACAGAGCGAGATAGGCTCCACCCGGCCATGGCGCCGCCGCGGGAAGCTCGCCGTCGGCCGATTCCGACCGGAGCGCCGCCGGTTACCTCCCTGATCCAATCTGGACCGTCCGATCTAAATCCAACGGCTAGAATTAGAAGATACCGGTTCGCTGGTAAAATTGTAAAAGAGTCCCTGTGATTTTTAAGTATAGAACCCGCAGTCCTAAAACGTAAAGCTCAGAGTACGCTTTGATCGGTTGAAAACGTATTTCGTCTCGGTAATTGAAAAATACGTTTTCTGATATTTACAGTTTTGCCATTCAGATTGTTTTAGTTGTAGAATTTTCGTTTTAGCTCCGATTTGATCCATTCAAATTGCGTTAGATTCATATTTGCGAGCTCTACATGATGATAGAACTGTACAGTAGGTTTGAGATAATTTATTTTCAAGTTTATATTAAAGTATTTATTTTTCTATAGGAAATCTTTGGAAATTCATAACTTTGTCGTTTTAGATCCGATTTTCGTGATCTTCGCGTCTGTGTGATCCTAGCGAGTTGTAGATTTATTTTAAAGACTTTTTATCTTATTTTCTTACTGTTGGTGTATTGTTCTAATTATAGTCTTGTTTGTCAATGCAAGATTGCCTCTGGATGTGTGTTGTTGATAATGGTTGATTGAGTATAGACGGTGAGAAATTTGTTGGAGATCAAGAGCTTTACTACGAGCAAGATCTTCAGGACCAGTTTGAGCAAGGCAAGTATAGCATGGGATTATCCTTGTTGTCCTATTCACCTTATGCAATTAATATCATTATGCATTTATTCCTTGTTAAGGATGACTTAGCGATTGATCTTTTACCTTGGTACCCATTATATTGCATTGAGTAGTTTGGCTAGTGCTTAAACATGGACTATGATCATGTAATTTGACTAATGGAATATGCAATAAACATTAAAAGATGATTTTTATTACTGTTAAAGGGTACTAGAGCAAGGGGTTACTTTTGATGCTCTAATTGCTCTCCATAAGGACTCATCTATAAGCGACAATCCGGGATTTACAGTACAACTGTGGGGGCTATATGGCTCTGGCTTTAGTCATATAGAAGGACCTTTTCTAGCTTGTTAGAGGTATTCCTTTATGGCGTAAGAATGGCTTGACGAATCGGGTATAGTGCGGCCTCTGTCCTCATGTGTATAGGCTGCGTGTTATTGTGCCATCAGGAAGGGGGGCTCTACATCTGTTTGCCGAGTGAAATCTAATGACCCTAACTTGTTAGACGAACCTTCGAAAGACTTCATAGTGTTTACCCTGCCTGCTCACCTAGGTAGTGTTTTGGGAGTAATTAACCCGGGCATTTGGGTAACACGACTCACAGTGAAAGTGTACAACCTCTGCAGAGTATAAAACTGTTATAACAGCCGTGCTCACGGTTACGAGTGGCCTTGGACCCTTATGGAATAGTTGAATAATTGTTTATGATTATGTTTTTGCTATTCATTAATCATTTCACGTGGATCATATGTTTAATGTTTATATTGAGACATTTTGATGTTATTGTTATGCTAAAATCATGCTAACTAAAAGCTACATGCTGATAAACCAATGAATATGCCTTTTTGAGCCTCATGAACCCCATGTTACACTTGTTGAGTACGAGATGTACTTACGCTTGTTTATTTCTTTTACTTGGATAAAAATCCCGGATGGGTAACAGATGGAGGTAATAGTGACTACTACGCCTACTTTCCTGAAGATTACTAGTCTTGCTGTCAACCAGTCAATGTACCTGTGACTGGAGCTACCACGAGAGAATTTTTATTTATACTTCCGCTACGTTTGTGTTAAGACTATGTGTTTAAATATTCGTGATGTAATAACATTTGTGATGATACTTCTGTTATAATTTGTGAACTTATGTGTGATTGATCTCTGGGCGCACATAAGGGTATGCATTCCATTTGGTCGATAAATGGGTGTGACAAATTGGTATCAGAGCTCTTGTTGACTGTAGGACGCAAGCCTAGCTAAGAATGGTCGATTTAGTATCATCTTTACACTATTTTTATGCTCACTATCTTGCTCTTGTTATTTGATAAATTTTTATGCTTCTTATGTCACATTCTATTACGAAATTTTGCCTCTATTCTAACTTCATCTAAAAATTCTGTAGATGGCCCGTGACCGTAAGACTGCCCGCATTAGCTCTGGAGGATACTACCCACCTCGTGCTCTGCATGCAACTGAAGAGCCACAAGAGCCAGAACCTCAGGAACAGGAGCAGACTCCTGTGACACTAGTCCAAGCACCAGCACTTCCCCAGGAAGAGCCTGAGTCTGAAGAAGATCCAGAAATCGTCAAGATTGAAGATGATGAAGAGGAAGCTAATGAAGGAGTGCAACCCCCGCCTCCATCATATGAAGCTCCCGAAGATATGCCACCTGCTCCAATGGGGTGGACTGTGAGGATCTACCACAGGAATGGAGGGAATGTTGTCTCTCATCTTCGCCTGGTGGGGATGCTCACTGATTACTTCGCTGATTGGCATCCAGCTGTGGAGTACGTTTGCTGGGAGTACACTCATCCACTGGAGAACACGTACTGGAAGGCAAGGGCAAGCATCTTTGCCCATAAGGAAGACAAGGGAGCATATCAGCTGGACAGGATGTTCTCTCACGTGGGACATCGAGCTACTATAGAGGATAGCATTGAAGATGCTGCTTTTGAAGCATGTATGGGTCTCCGCTATCTTCGCTTTAACCTTATGAAGCATGACATTTATCGCTTCTTTCCTCGTGCACACCCCGAACTTGGATGGGCTATGACAGATCCAGTGCAGCTAGAGCCACTACCTCGGGTAATGGTGGACTTTGTCTACGATATGATGGATAGGAAGCTGCAGCTAGAAGAGATGGTGAAGACACAAGGGAAGACTATCAAGAGGTGCCAAGCAACCATTGATGAGCTCCGAGCAAACCAAGGCATGCCCAAGATTTATGAGACATTAGAGCATGAGCCACTTCCTTAGGAAGTAGGAGTCCTTTATGTAATAAGAACGTTCTTAGTAACGTCAGTTGAGTCAGTCGAGTCTGTCGTGTGGTTTGAACCTTGGTGTGCTAGTTGCTTTATTATTATGCTTATGTGTGAGTTGGATCTTTGTTTGAGTGTCGGGACTTGTAGGCATGTCTACAAGTTCCATTCTTAAGAATAATAAGTTTAATAGTCAAGGAATAATAGTTGGGTTTGATATTATCACGTTTCTGTCTTTGCTGTTTTCTGGAGCAGTCTTCAATGTTTCGGATATAGTTTAAAAACGGTTCGTGCAACATTTATGAAATTTTTATGAGAGAAACTAGACTCAAGCATCTTTCAAATGCCACTGGAATCACCTTTTTATCTGATCTGGTTCGAGAGATATAATTTTTACAAGTTAAAGTTTCTGCACAGTCTGGAATCTGGAACAGTTTCTGTTACGCCTTATTTTTCATAGATTTAACGACAGAATCTGATCTTGAGGTCTGAATAGAAATTGTGGATAATTTTATAAGCTTTCCAACCATATAAGGCACGCCTCTTTTGGATTTCTGTAACTCGAGATATGATTGAAATACTGAACTGTCAACATTGCTATTCGTCCAGAAAATTTTTAGATCTCCTTCTTAATCTTATAAGTGGTTGAAATCATGGAATTCTTAAAGTTTGCATGTTTATGGGTGGCAGATGGCCGGAAGAGGAAGAGGCAGAGGTCGTGGAAACATTCCCCCAAATCCACCACCACCACCGCCACCAACTATTGAGCAACTGTTGGCGGTACAGACGCAGTTGATGCAGCAACTAGTGCAAAATCAGCAAAATCAGCCAGTTGCTGGGGCTCAACCACGTGATAAGCGTGGTGAGTTTTTGAAGGGTCGTCCCCCAGTGTTTACACATGCTGCTGATCCTTTGGAGGCCGATGATTGGCTTCGTGCTGTGGAGAAACAACTCACTATTGCCCAATGTGATGATCGACAGAAGGTGTTGTTTGCTTCTGGGCAACTTCAGGGAGAAGCTCAGGATTGGTGGGAGTCATATGAGTATGGTCGTCCTGCCAATGCTCCTGCAGTCACCTGGCAGGAGTTTAGGGAGAACTTCAGGGCATACCATATACCTGAAGGAATGATAGAGTTGAAGGCGGAGGAATTCAGGAACCTGACCCAAGGGTCAATGACTGTAGCTGAGTACCGTGACAAGTTTGCTCAATTGTCACGATATGCTCCACATGAGGTGGCCAATGACAATGATAAGCAGCGCCGCTTCTTGAAGGGATTATATGATGGACTACAGTTGCAGTTGATGTCCAATACCTACCCTAATTTTCAAACGCTTGTAAATCGCGCTATCGTGGTGGATAGCAAGCGCAAGGAAATGGATGCAAAGAGAAAGAGGTTACAGGGACAAGCCTCTAATAGCAACACCCGTCTGCGTACTGGTTTTCAGCAGAATACTCAGCAGAGGCCTCTCTCTGGACAGTGGAATCGTAGTCAGGTCCCATTCCGTGGACAGTTTCCGCAACGTCCCCCATTCCAGCCACAGAATAGCAACCAACGTCCACCGCAGCAGAATGGAAATCAAGCACAGCGTCAGGGTCCTTCCAATAACACTCCTATGAAGACCAGTGTTCCCAATACCCCCAACAAGTGTTTCCGATGTGGAAAAGAAGGTCACTTGTCTTACAATTGCCCGGAGAAGCTTAACCAGCAGACTCCCCAGAGACAGAGCAGCCACCAGAAGACCGCACCTAACTCAGGAAGGGTGAATCACTTGTCCCAGGAAACTACAGTGGAGGAGCCAGAAGTTATGCTTGGTATGTTCGATGTTCACTCTACTCCCGCCACTGTACTTTTTGATTCTGGAGCATCACATTCTTTCATATCGCAATCGTTTGTTAGAATACATAGAATCCATTTATGTGCCATGAAGAATCCTATCTTAGTAAACTCACCTGGTGGAAGCATGCCAGCATCTTATCGCTGTCTTCCGATTAGTCTCAACTTAAGGGGGGTAGAGTTTACAGTTAGCCCGATAGTATTGAGAACAGCTGGGATTGATCTTATATTGGGAATGGATTGGATGATGCAACAACAAGCAGAGATTCAGTGTAAGAATAAATCAGTTGTACTGACAACACCAAAGGGTGATAGAATCAGGGTTGAAGTAAAAGTGCAAAAACAAGAGACTGCTACAGTGAACCAGCTCAATGATGGTACCAACCAGGAAGAATCAGTTGTGGAGGAGTTTCCAGATGTGTTTCCAGAGGAATTGCCAGGTATGCCACCAGACCGTGACATTGAATTTATTATTGAATTATTACCTGGAACTGCACCTATAGCTAAGCGTCCATATAGAATGGGAGTAAATGAATTAGAAGAACTTAAGAAACAAATTAAGGAGTTGCAGGATAAGGGTTTTATTCGTCCTAGTTCTTCACCTTGGGGAGCACCAGTGATTTTTGTGGATAAGAAAGATGGAACTCAGAGGATGTGTGTAGATTATCGGTCTCTTAATGAGGTTACTATTAAGAACAAGTACCCATTGCCTAGGATTGATGACCTGTTTGATCAGTTGAGAGGAGCTTGTGTATTTTCCAAGATTGATCTTCGTTCTGGATATCATCAGTTGAAGATTCGTGCTAGTGATGTACCAAAGACAGCTTTTACCACACGGTATGGGTTGTATGAGTATACGATGATGTCTTTTGGTTTGACTAATGCCCCTGCATACTTCATGTACTTAATAAATAAGGTGTTCATGGAATATCTGGATAAGTTTGTAGTGGTATTTATTGATGATATTCTAGTATTTTCCAAGAATGAGGAAGAACATGCGGAACATTTGAGGTTGGTCTTGCAGAAGCTCAGAGAACACCAACTATATGCAAAGAGGAGTAAATGTGAGTTTTGGTTGAAGGAAGTTTCTTTTCTGGGTCATATTGTCTCTAATGGAGGAATATCAGTAGATCCTGGTAAGGTGAAAGATGTATTGAATTGGAAACCACCCATCAATGTGAGTGAGATCCGTAGCTTCTTGGGATTAGCTGGTTATTATAGAAGATTTATAGAGGGATTTTCAAAGCTTGCAAAACCAATGACTGCATTATTGGAGAAGAATGCCAAGTTTGTGTGGTCCGAGAAGTGTCAGGCCAATTTTGAGGAGCTAAAGAAGAGATTGACGACTGCACCCGTCTTAGTTTTGCCAGATCTGAGTAAACCTTTCTCTATCTATTGTGATGCATCTCGATTGGGTTTGGGATGTGTACTGATGCAAGAAGGTAGAGTTGTGGCATATGCATCAAGGCAGTTGAGGAAGCATGAGTTAAATTACCCTACTCATGATTTGGAATTAGCTGCAGTAGTTCATGCATTAAAGATATGGAGACATTATTTGATTGGACACAAGAGTGATATATACACTGATCACAAGAGTTTAAGGTATATCTTTACTCAAACGGATCTGAACTTGAGGCAGCGTAGATGGTTGGAGTTGATAAAAGACTATGATCTAGAGGTGCATTATCATCCAGGAAAGGCCAACGTTGTTGCTGACGCTCTTAGTAGGAAAAGTTATGCAAATGAAATACAAGTAATGCTTATGCCAAAGGAATTATGTGCCGAGTGCAAGTATTTGAACTTAGGATTTACTACCAATGCAGTGGAATTAGTATTAGAGCCTACTCTAGAGCAAGAGATCCGTAAAGGTCAGCAGAAGGATGAAAAGTTGAGGGAGATAGCTGAAAACATAGCGATAGGTAAATCTCCAGGGTTCCGTAAGGATGATAATGGTACGCTATGGTTTGGAAAAAGGCTGTGTGTGCCTGAAGATAAGGATATCAGAATGGTAATTCTGCGTGAAGCTCATGAGTCAGCTTATTCCATACATCCGGGGAGTACTAAGATGTATTTGGATCTGAAAGAGAAATATTGGTGGTACGGTTTAAAGAGAGATGTTGCTGAGTATGTTGCTTTGTGTGATACCTGTCAAAGAGTGAAAGCGGAACATCAGAGACCTGCAGGATTGTTACAGCCTATGCAGATACCCGAGTGGAAATGGGAAGAGGTTGGTATGGATTTTATAGTTGGGTTGCCACGGACTCAAAGAGGATATGATTCAATTTGGGTGATAGTGGATCGTCTGACTAAGGTTGCTCATTTTCTGCCTGTGAAGACTACATATAGCAGTGCAAAGTTGGCAGAATTGTATATGGAAAGAATAGTGAGTCTACATGGAGTACCTAAAAAGATCGTGTCTGACCGAGGTACTCAGTTTACATCTCATTATTGGCAAAAGATACATGAATCATTGGGAACCAAATTAAATTTTAGTACAGCTTATCATCCTCAGACAGATGGTCAAACGGAGAGAATTAATCAGATATTGGAAGATATGTTGAGAGCTTGTGCTTTACAATATGGTACTAGTTGGGATAAGAGTTTGCCTTATGCAGAGTTCTCTTATAACAATAGTTATCAGAAGAGTCTTCAAATGGCACCGTTTGAGGCTCTGTATGGACGAAAATGTAGAACCCCGTTATTCTGGAATCAGACAGGGGAGAGTCAAGTGTATGGGCCTGATGTATTAAAGGATGCTGAAAAGAAAGTGAGAATGATTAGAGATAATCTAAAAATAGCACAGTCCAGACAGAAAAGCTATGCTGATACTCGCAGAAGGGAGTTGACTTTTGAGGTAGGGGATTATGTATATTTGAAAGTATCGCCAATGAGGAGTGTGAGAAGGTTCAACATGAAGGGTAAATTGGCACCAAGATATATTGGACCTTTCAAGATTATAGAGAGACGTGGTGAAGTGGCATATCAGTTGGAATTACCTGAAAGTTTGGCAGGTGTACATGATGTGTTCCATGTGTCTCAATTGAAGAAATGTTTACGAGTACCAGAGGAGCAGATTCCATTAGAGGAACTTACTGTTAAGGAGGATCTTACATATGAAGAGTTTCCGGTTAAAATTTTAGAGACTGCGGACAGAGTCACAAGAAGTAGAACAATCAAAATGTGTAAAGTACAATGGAATCGGTACACAGCAGAAGAGGCTACTTGGGAACGAGAAGAGGATCTGAGAAAAACCTACCCGAAATTGTTTGAGTAAGCATCGGTCGAATCTCGGGACGAGATTTATCTTAAGGGGGGTAGAATTGTAACACCCTAAAAATTTGAAAAGAAGAAAAATAGGAAAAATATGATTTTTATATTTATTTTGTGAAGCATGCAAAATTTAGAATAAGAATAATTTTTATAAATTTAAAATCAAATATAAGAGTAGAAACATGTTTGTGCACTCATGCTGTTGCATTTAAATTTTTGAGATGAGTGGTTTGATTCAAATTCAAATTTGATTCCAAAATCATTTGAAAATGCTTTGAAATAATTGAAAAGGAAAAAGAAAAAGAAAATTTCCTTTCTCCTCGCTTTCGGCCCGGCAGCCCATCTCTTCACCGCGGCCTCCTTCTTCTCCTGGGCCGAGCCCGAGCCGCGGTCAGCCGGCCCAACTCGCGCGCGCGCGATCGCGTTCCGCAGCGGCCGCGTCTCCCGCCTGAGTCGCTGACTTGTGGGTCCCGCCTGTCATTGACACTTTCACCTTTCCTTTCTTCTTCCTCCGGCCGAACGCAGCTTCCCTCTTTCTTCTCCGATTCGGTGAATCAAATCCACCGCGTATCTTCGTCCCTTCCTTACTTAGCGACGTCCCCGGACTATAAAAACGGAGCCCCGCATGATTCCGCCCTCATCCCGTCTCATCGGTAGCCGTTTTGGTGCTCGGGAGCTAGGTCACCGCGAGCACGAGATCCACCGTCCGCCCCTTCAAGCCGCACGCGCTCATTGCTTCATCCCCGGCCACGATTCTGCCCTAGGTGAGTTCGCGTTGAAGTTATCTACCTGCCGGTACTTTTGTTTTGCGATTTCGTGCACCACAGAGCGAGATAGGCTCCACCCGGCCATGGCGCCGCCGCGGGAAGCTCGCCGTCGGCCGATTCCGACCGGAGCGCCGCCGGTTACCTCCCTGATCCAATCTGGACCGTCCGATCTAAATCCAACGGCTAGAATTAGAAGATACCGGTTCGCTGGTAAAATTGTAAAAGAGTCCCTGTGATTTTTAAGTATAGAACCCGCAGTCCTAAAACGTAAAGCTCAGAGTACGCTTTGATCGGTTGAAAACGTATTTCGTCTCGGTAATTGAAAAATACGTTTTCTGATATTTACAGTTTTGCCATTCAGATTGTTTTAGTTGTAGAATTTTCGTTTTAGCTCCGATTTGATCCATTCAAATTGCGTTAGATTCATATTTGCGAGCTCTACATGATGATAGAACTGTACAGTAGGTTTGAGATAATTTATTTTCAAGTTTATATTAAAGTATTTATTTTTCTATAGGAAATCTTTGGAAATTCATAACTTTGTCGTTTTAGATCCGATTTTCGTGATCTTCGCGTCTGTGTGATCCTAGCGAGTTGTAGATTTATTTTAAAGACTTTTTATCTTATTTTCTTACTGTTGGTGTATTGTTCTAATTATAGTCTTGTTTGTCAATGCATGATTGCCTCTGGATGTGTGTTGTTGATAATGGTTGATTGAGTATAGACGGTGAGAAATTTGTTGGAGATCAAGAGCTTTACTACGAGCAAGATCTTCAGGACCAGTTTGAGCAAGGCAAGTATAGCATGGGATTATCCTTGTTGTCCTATTCACCTTATGCAATTAATATCATTATGCATTTATTCCTTGTTAAGGATGACTTAGCGATTGATCTTTTACCTTGGTACCCATTATATTGCATTGAGTAGTTTGGCTAGTGCTTAAACATGGACTATGATCATGTAATTTGACTAATGGAATATGCAATAAACATTAAAAGATGATTTTTATTACTGTTAAAGGGTACTAGAGCAAGGGGTTACTTTTGATGCTCTAATTGCTCTCCATAAGGACTCATCTATAAGCGACAATCCGGGATTTACAGTACAACTGTGGGGGCTATATGGCTCTGGCTTTAGTCATATAGAAGGACCTTTTCTAGCTTGTTAGAGGTATTCCTTTATGACGTAAGAATGGCTTGACGAATCGGGTATAGTGCGGCCTCTGTCCTCATGTGTATAGGCTGCGTGTTATTGTGCCATCAGGAAGGGGGGCTCTACATCTGTTTGCCGAGTGAAATCTAATGACCCTAACTTGTTAGACGAACCTTCGAAAGACTTCATAGTGTTTACCCTGCCTGCTCACCTAGGTAGTGTTTTGGGAGTAATTAACCCGGGCATTTGGGTAACACGACTCACAGTGAAAGTGTACAACCTCTGCAGAGTGTAAAACTGTTATAACAGCCGTGCTCACGGTTACGAGTGGCCTTGGACCCTTATGGAATAGTTGAATAATTGTTTATGATTATGTTTTTGCTATTCATTAATCATTTCACGTGGATCATATGTTTAATGTTTATATTGAGACATTTTGATGTTATTGTTATGCTAAAATCATGCTAACTAAAAGCTACATGCTGATAAACCAATGAATATGCCTTTTTGAGCCTCATGAACCCCATGTTACACTTGTTGAGTACGAGATGTACTTACGCTTGTTTATTTCTTTTACTTGGATAAAAATCCCGGATGGGTAACAGATGGAGGTAATAGTGACTACTACGCCTACTTCCCTGAAGATTACTAGTCTTGCTGTCAACCAGTCAATGTACCTGTGACTGGAGCTACCACGAGAGAATTTTTATTTATACTTCCGCTACGTTTGTGTTAAGACTATGTGTTTAAATATTCGTGATGTAATAACATTTGTGATGATACTTCTGTTATAATTTGTGAACTTATGTGTGATTGATCTCTGGGCGCACATAAGGGTATGCATTCCATTTGGTCGATAAATGGGTGTGACACCTTGGATCCGGTTTTTGACTTAGCAATATATGTGATACAAGTATGCCCGCCTCTCATACCTATCCAAAACTCCACTCAAAGCCTTAGAAGTAGGCCATGGAAAGTAAGGCAACAATCTCAAAATGCCTTGGTAAGGATCATACACATTGAGCGAATGAGTGAATCATTGAGGAACTTACTTTCTTCTTTTTTTGCAAAATTCATAAAACCTCTGGATAGAAGGTTGATTAAAGAACAAATGATTAGTTATTCCATTATTCCGTTCTATCTTGCAACCGCCTAAGACATGGAAAAGCAATAAGCCCCACAGGGATTAAAGTTAAAAGGATGGATAAAATGCCAACTTATTTAAATTGCGGAAGAATACCTTGTTATAAGCATGGCACCTTTCGAATTATATTGGCATAGTAGCATCTCCTGATCAACAACCAAAATACTTAGCTATTTCCCTGGGACGAGCAAAGCTTAAGTGTGGGGGAGTTGTTGATGGTCACTAACGATGAAATTCGATCGTCAATAAGCTCATAAAAAGGAGAAACTAGCAAACTTAAGTCACATATGCATTTACTATTAACCGAGTTCCACATGTATTTGGAGTATACCACTTTGCAGGTCACAAACAAAATACATGGAATAAACCATCAAAAGGCACTTTCCAATGTTAATTAGCGTAAAGAATGAAGAAGGCACCAAGCATCGCAACACCAATGGGGCAAGGCACCATGCAACAGTGTTCCAAGCCCAACCAAAGATCACCTCGCAAAGGCGGTGTCCATTTGGGCCAACTAGTGGGCCGGGCGGCCCAGGGGGTGGCCGCCCCCTATCACCGCCATATGCCCTGGTCTTTCTCTGGCGGTGGCACGGAGGCATGCAACGTCGGTTCCCCTGGTGCTTCATGCCAAAAGTAGGGAGGAGCACCGCCTGTGATTTAGTATAAAAGGGGGCTCCCTTCCCTCTCAAAGAGTAGATAATAAATCCCAATTCAATTCACAAGGAGAATAGAGTATACTTTTACTTTTTCAGTAGTTGTGATTGAAATAAGAGAGGTGAGTGAGTGAGGATAGAGTTGGATAAGGGCCGGAGTACTAGCAACTTCCCTTAGTGTGCTAGCTACACTAAGTCGAAGTGCTGGAGCCAGGAGCTTCTCCACCTGTACCTCTACAAGCTTCTTACTGTTTGGAGTAAGAGACTTGTTGTTTAACTTCGGTTATTTATCTTAAGAAGATACCTTTGCACTATTATAGACCTATGGGTTCATCGTCCACCCTTGCAGCGGGTACTCTAGTAGAAGGGCCTTGATAAAGACTGATAACCCTTGCTAGCACGCTAGAGTATTAGTGGATAGCGTAGACGTGGTGTCTAGGCTAGAAGCTATCTTCGTTTGCCTCTTTCCCTACAGATTGAGGGGTAGGCGGCAGGTGGTGATAGGCCTATCCATCCCTTGTAATCCCCCATGTTTGGGCTCATTGATATGACCACATCAACCAACAACATGTTACAACCTCCAAGTCAAGTTACACCAACACCAGTCCAAGTCTTTGATGGACCAATTACACGTAGTCGAGCCAAGAAGCTACAACAAGAGATGCACGCGCTACTTTCTGAAAATCATTTTAATGTTAATGAGAATTATATACTGCCTAAGTCGTGCACGTTGCTATTGCTTAGCTGCACCACGGAGGATGACAAGAAGACACCAAGGGTGAACCAAAGAGGAGGATCACGTTCGAGCCAGTCCCGTGTGAAAGAACCATCAGAAAGAATCAGTCACAACTTTTTGCTCGCAAAAGCTATGAAGGCCCATGAGGACTTGTTGAAAAGCTTATCAAGTCTAGTTTCAAGCCCAAGTTCTCTCACTTGATTTGGATTCTCCAATGTTGAGATTCGACTGATTTACTACAGACTGGTCAGCTAGTCAGCAGTCAGCCTGATGTTCAAGTTCCAATGCAAAACTATACCAATCTACAATATTTTGTGGTACATGCTGCAAATGGTGTGAAAGGTTATCAAGTTAACTTTCCAACCCAACAAACCGCATGTCATTTGGAGTTTCCAAGATAGAGTTATTGCCAAAACACTGAAGACTGTGCTGACGACCAGCAGCCACGCAAAAACTCTCCAGGAAGGCATCTCGAGGAGGCTCGTTCACATAGTGCGTCTTATTTTTTTATTTTTGAGTTTCCACCTATCTAGCAGGGCTGTTGCGAGTGTAAATACCTCCTAGACTCATTGCAATCTCAGACTTTTGATAATGGAATACAAACCCCCCTTTTGTTCAGCTGTGTGCTAACAAATATTGAGAGAGATCTCTACCCCTTTGGTCTTGTGATTTCCTTTGCGGGATTTACAGAAGCGGCGGCTTCATCCGCTCCCAATTGGTGCTCCTACTCCCTTCGAGGTTTCCTCGATTGATTGTAGGCTGTGTTAGTTGGTTCTTTGAGAGTGTGGTTGGGCGAATCCTCGATTCAGGTTGCCGGTTAAAGACGGTGGTTGGCTTCGAGTTTTATTTGCCAGGTTGCACTAGTTATCGCTGCCTGCAGCAAGTTATCCGGCTGTTCTTCAGCTAGTTATCGGTGATCATCCTACGTCGTGAAGATCGGGACCCCCTGAGCGTATCATCTGGTATCAAAGCTTTCGTTACCACGGTAGGATTTTTTCCCCTTACCTACTTATATTTTTTTGTTTCGTCCTATCCACCAAAAAGCCTGAAAAATACATTGCTTTAGCCCTTTGTTTCAATCTGCTATTTTAGTGAGTTTTGTCAAGTTTCAGTTCATTAGAGTCTTTGTTTTAGTTGCTGATCATTATCTTTTGCGTGTCCTTTGAGCCTCTTTATATATCTGAAAATCCCTACAAAAAAATCTGAAAACGCATATCATGTCCTTCCCGTAAACTTTGATCCTTTTATAGCTACCGGTTGTGTTTTGTTCTTATCTTAATTGTGCAAGTGCCTTAATCTGGTCTCTATGTTTAGTTATAAAAAAAGTGTGTCAAAAAAGAAAGAGAAGAAAGAAAAGTAAAAAAAAGAATAGAGAAAAACTAAGAAAGAAAGGTTGAAAGATCAGTAGGTTTATGTGCACAAGTGCTGAAAGTTTTCATATCAAGTAGTGCAACCAGTGTGCTATCCTTGTTTGGTGCAAAATTTTGGTTGGGTCTGATCACAACACTTGCATCCCAATCATACTCCTTGTTTGCATCAAATCTGAAATTTCCTTGCGTGTGTGTGTGATCGATTTACATCTCATTCAAATTCTGTGATCAGCACTAGGCAGAGAACTTCTAGTTTGGATTGTTACTTAATATTACAATAACTAGAATTTAGATTGCATTCCTTGTATTTTCCCCCACCAAGCTCCACATAAAAACCACCGTAATCATTACTCTCTAGTCTTGTATTCGCCTCGCCATCACTTTCAGTTACCACCACACATTTGTTTCTCTGTAATCCACAGCAGGGAATTCATAAGAGCTTTGGTTGGTAAGAGAGGTGAGATTGTGAGAGTTCTACATATTTTCCTATACCACATATAAGCTTGCTATTTTGCATATGCAATAACCATGACAGGGCGAAGATATATCAATCTTCCATTCTATGGAAGTAATGATCCGGAGGAATTTCTCGTTTGGGCAGAAGAAATGGAGATTGAACTTGAGGTTCAAGATTTTTCAGAAGCCAAGGAGATATCACGAGTTGTGCTTGAATTTGAAGATTATGCTCATGATTGGTGGAAACAATATCCACATAAGCATCTCATCAAGAATTAGGAAGATTTGAAGAAGGCCATGAGAAAAGAATTTGTTCCAAGGGAATATCGGCTGATTTTGCTTCGTCGTTTGCAGCGTGTGAAGCAAGGTAGTAAATCTGTCCAAGCATATTATGATAAGCTGAATTCTTCCTTGTATCGTGCAAATGTTGTTGATGACATGAATGCAATGGAATATTTCGAGAGAGGTCTTAATGGTAACATTGTTGCTGCACTTGAGGGCAAATATTTTAGAAGTATGCAAGATCTTCTAAGTTGTGCAATTAGAGAGGAAAAGAAAGTTATGAATGTGCAGGAAGGCAAGGTCACCCAGAACATTAGTTTGTGCCAAGATAAAAGTGCTAAGTTGCAGCCCAATATGTCCTCCATTGTTGGAAAGAAGCAATCATCAAGTCCATGCAAGAAGAGAGGACATGTTGTCCCAAAAGTTTCTTTAGTTGATTCTAGTACCAAGAGAAGTGAACATCAACAATTCAACTCCAAGAAGAACTTTATTGTGCAGCAAGAAGAAGGCTCTATGTCCCAAATTGATATGGAAAATGTTGGGGTGTGTGACATTACATTGGATCATAGTGTTACACCATCTCTTGATGTTGTTGCTATCCAAAAGTGCCATTTACAATCTGAGGTTGATGAGAATCAAGTTGCAAATATTCCCATCAATGTTTGTCTCAGTTTTGAGCAAGATCAAGAAGAAAATTCTGCTACACATGACACACAAAGTGAGGTAGCAGAAGCCACTATGCAAGTTGTGGAAGATCATCAGTTGAGTTGTGAAACTAGAGAAGATACTTCTCTGATCGAGGCTGATCCTTTGTGTGTTGAGTTGAGGGAACATGCTACAGTTCCACGCCATGGAAATCTAAAAAATTTTCATCAAGAAGCACTGTCACCATGTCTGAACACAAGTGCTGCAGATCTTAGAAGTTCTGAGCCTTATTCTAGTGCTAAAAGTAGAGAAGTTATATGCTCCAAATCTGTCTAGAAATTTTCTATGTCATCTGATGAAAAATCAGTACCCAATTATGACCAAGAGGTTGACAACACTCTGATTTTTGAAGGTGAATCTAATCTGAATTTGAAGGCCAATCATTATTTCAGTTTGAGAGCTGAATGTGAGCACAAAGATGATGCTATTGTGTCGTCTATTGCTAGTAATAAATCTGTCCAAGATGAAGTTCATCATGATCTAATGGATCTGAAGTTTTGAATCAACATGGTTCAAAGCACAAATGTGGTGTCAAGATGTGTTGTACCATCAGCTGCATTATGTGATGAATTATTGGACAGTGGTGCTGAAATTTTATGCTCCCCCATGTCACAGAGTGTTGAGATTATTGAAGGAAAGATTAGTGCACATGATTCCACTTATACTAATGCCAGTCCAGCATCTTTGGAGGAGGTCAAAGATGATTATTTGGTTGCATCTATTGTTGTTCCAATGCCACAGAAAGTTCAGATTGAAGGCAATATTAGTGGGGATGAATCCACATCAGCAATTGAGAGATCATCATTGTTTGAAGAGGATAGACCTGATGGTGTTGTTGCCACCATTACTGCCCCAATGGCAATCGATTACATCATGAATGATGGAAGAATTCATATGTTGCTCTAGAAGACATTGAAGATATTATGCATCAAATCCCTTGTGAGAATGAGTGCCACATAGCCAAATTGAGTGAGAGTGAAAACAAAAGTGAGTTGTGTGATTCCACCAAATGTGAGATTGAGAGTATCCACAGTATGAGTGTGAGAGATACACCACACAAAAAGAGAGAGCTTTATTGCAAGGCATGCACGGATGATTTTAACACTAACCCACTAATGTCTACTCTTAGTGTTGTTTCTCCCAACATGCAGGTCTATAAAGAAGATTCGGTGGAGATGGCTGCTCAAAAGACCCCCAAACTAGGCCAGAGAAATGCGAGGGTTGCCATTATTGAGAACCAACTCTATGTTGTGCAAAACCTGAACCATGACAAGGAAAAAGGTAAAAGTTCAGAGATACAATGCATCATTCATGCGCCATCACAAAATCTGAAAGGTAATGCAAACAATTTAGAACTGAATCTGCAACATATATTGACCAGTAATTGTGATGACAAATTTGCTTCAACTGAAATTGAGTATACATGAAATCTTTGTGCTGATTTGATTGATCCACATGTTGATACAAGTGCTGAAATTTTGAAAGTTGACAAACATTGTTCAATCATGCATGACCATTGCTATACTTTGACTGAAATATATGATAATTTACATGTCGATAATGTGGGCCATGTGAAATTGATTAGTCATGCTGAATTCTTTAGAAGAATATCTCCTGCTGAATGTATGTTCTATGTCAAGCTTGATGAATTTGTTGATATTAATAAAATGGTTGAAAGTGTTCTTGATATATCATCTATGAAATCTTTGAATAGTGCCTACAGCTGCAAGTTTACATTTAACATCATTGGACACTACATTATAAAAAAATTTTATGTTTGTGCTCTTTGCATAACATGTCACAACATTGCTGTATCGAAGTTGAATAAAATGAGTTGTACATCTTGTGAACCATACTTTTCTTTATTTGAGATAAAAAGGTTGTTTAGAGCTTGCTGTTCAGAACAATCAGTGTTATTTTCTTGTTCATATTCTTCACTGAAACAAAGAAATCTTGTGCAAATGTGTTTGGTTCATTCACCCAAAGTCTTTCCATATACATGTCGAACCATTGAGTATGAAAGGTACATTACTAAACCTTTGTATGAGTTGAGCATCAAGAATTATTGGAATATCAAACATGCTTCGTTCACATCTGTTGAAATGTTTGATTTTGCAAAGATAAAACATGATAACCTGAATCAAATGAGTGGTTTAAAAGAAATTTTTGTGCTTCCATTTTCAAAGTTAATTTCAGGTTCACAAAATCTGAGAAACTATTCATCTCATCGAAAAGGAAATAATGTGCATATGAATTATAAAGAAGATAATGAACAAACTTCAACAAGTAATCATAGCAATTGGCATATGCATCCACTCTCTATTTTCTTTAGACTGTTTTCAGGAGAGCAAAAGCAGAGGACAAGTTTTTTGGAAGAGAGGAAGGATGATAGGATCATAACAAGGACATCAACATTCACTCTTAATTCTAAGGATCCATTCAAGGTGAAAGCTAAACTTGATTCTAAATCCTTTTGGTTTCCACCTATAAGACTGCTACTTGGTTTATATGATTACATATTCAAACACATTGCTGTGATGGAAGGAGATTGCAACAGAAACATAGCATCTACCCCTGTTGGCATAGCACAATTTTTGGACTTCGATGGATTAGAGTCGAGGACGACTCTTTTTCAAGGGGGGAGGATGATATGACCACATCAACCAACAACATGTTACAACCTCCAAGTCAAGTTACACCAACACCAGTCCAAGTCTTTGATGGACCAATTACACGTAGTCGAGCCAAGAAGCTACAACAAGAGGTGCACGCGCTACTTTCTGAAAATCATTTTAATGTTCATGAGAATTATATACTGCCTAAGTCGTGCACGTTGCTATTGCTTAGGTGCACCACGGAGGATGACAAGAAGACACCAAGGGTGAACCAAAGAGGAGGATCATGTTCGAGCCAGTCCCGTGTGACAGAACCATCAGAAAGAATCAGTCACAACTTTTTGCTCGCAAAAGCTATGAAGGCCCATGAGGACTTGTTGAAAAGCTTATCAAGTCTAGTTTCAAGCCCAAGTTCTATCACTTGATTTGGATTCTCCAATTTTGAGATTCGACTGATTTAGTACAGACTGGTCAGCTAGTCACCAGTCAGCCTGATGTCCAAGTTCCCATGCAAAACTATACCAATCTACAATATTTCATGGTACATGATGCACATGGTGTGAAAGGTTATCAAGTTAACTTTCCAACCCAACAAACCGCATGTCATTTGGAGTTTCCAAGATAGAGTTATTGCCAAAACACTGAAGACTATGCTGACGACCAGCAGCCACGCGAAAACTCTCCAGGAAGGCATCTCGAGGAGGCCCGTTCACATAGTGCGTCTTATTTTTTTCTTTTCGATTTTCCACCTATCTAGCAGGGTTGTTGCTAGTATAAATACCTCCTAGACTCATTGCAATCTCAGACTTTTGATAATGGAATACAAACCCCCCTTTTGTTCAGCTGTGTGCTAACAAATATTGAGAGAGATCTCTACCCCTTTGCTCTTGTGATTTCCTTTACGGGATTTACAGAAGTGGCGGCTTCATCCGCTTCCAATTGGTGCTCCTACTCCCTTCGAGGTTTCCTTGATTGATTATAGGCTGTGTTGGTTGGTTCTTTGAGAGTGTGGTTGGGCGAATCCTCGATTCAGGTTGCCGGTTAAAGACGGTGGTTGGCTTCGAGTTTTATTTGCCAGGTTGCACTAGTTATCGCTACCTGCAGCAAGTTATCCGGCTGTTCTTTAGCTAGTTATCGGTGATCATCCTACGTCGTGAAGATTGGGACCCCCTGAGCGACTCGTGGTAGAGTAGAGGCCGGCATCGCTTGGTAGACCAAGTGCAATCCGGCGCCTGAAGCAAGTCTATAGTAACAAAGCTACCTCCATTAAGATATATGTCCTTGGGAAAACCTCACTACCTCATTTGTTTCTCCCTTGTGGTCATAGGTTAACTAAGTGAAGAGTCTAGCACAACCGTTCCTTTGGAAAATTACGATACCCTGAATACTTCCGGATGTTGTGCTACAATGGTGTATCCGTGCGCTTGCGGATTCCTCTGCTTACGCTAAGAAACACAAACAGCGCGCGCGCCCTAGGCTCTGCCACACCCCCCGTGGCGCCGACGTGGCCTTGCCTCCTCCCGCTGACTACAATCAATGCAGTGAGGACAGTGCAGGCATGGGTTCGCTAAAGTTGGTCTCCTAGGAGCCAGCCACAGCTGCTATATAAGGAGGCGGATGCCTCCTCATTTTCATCATCACATACACCATGTAGCTCTTAGATCCCTCTCTCCCTCTCACCCTTCTTCTCTCTCTCTTCCTTTTATCCTTTTGTAGTAGAAGAGCTTGCTATCATGAGGGGCTCACTCTTTGGAGAGAGACATCGGTATCAATGGTATCTATTATTTCTCCAGAGTTTGTCCTAATTCATAGACTACAGTTCTTCTGTTATGTTTGTAGCATGCGATTAGAATATAGTTTGTTGCTATGATCTTTATGTTCCTAGCATATGAACTAGACTATAGTTTCATGCTTTGATCTTAACATTAGAACTTTAATCTAAATAATATTTCGTATATGAAAATAGATAGAGCTAGAGGATATATCCATGTCCATGAGTTCCTGTCCAGATATCCTAGATTAGCTATCCATTTGCGGGGTCATCGTCCGTCCCCATGGCGGATGCTTTGGTAGAGGGCCCCTGATAAAGACGGGATAACACTGTACAACACTAGAGCAGTAGTCGATAGTGTAGATGTGGTATCTAGGCTAGAGGCTACCTTCGTTTGCCTAATCCCCCATGGTCGAGGGGTAGGCGAGCAGGTGGTGATAGCCCTATTCGTCCCTTGTATTCCCCCACATTCGGGTACGGCGTAGAGCGAGAAGTTGGCATAGCTTGGCAGACCAGGTTATATCCGGTGCCTGAAGCAAGTGTCAGACCCCAAATTTCCAATTTTGGGTTGTGCGTAGAAAACACTAATTAAAATAAATATTTTAATATTTAGATAAAATTTATCAAGCTTAGTTTGAGCTAGCGCAAATTTAGTTATGGGAAAATATGATTTTTAGATGCTCCAAAATATATTTTCATGAGCTAAAAATACTTTATTGGAGATCATCATTTAAAAAAAATATCTCTTAGAATTTTCCCCAAATTTCTAGAATAATTTTATAATAAAATAAATGAAGTAAAAAACAATTAATTCTATAGTTAATCTAACTCAGCCCAAACTCTGTCTTTCTCTATCATCACGTATGACGACCTGAGAGTTTGTTTCCATCATTTTTTATCCAATCAAACTAATCTAGCCCAGCAGCTCATCCAAATACTCATGTATATACTGGTATATATATGTGACATATATATATTTATTGGTAATTCTCTAGAGACTTGGCGTCTGTCCCTACCTCCTAGCCCTAGCCGCCGTCGCTGCCGCACATGATCGATCTCATCGAGGAGCCGAGCCCGGCACCGTGACCAGGATGGTCTCACCGCGACATCTTGCCACAGACCGAGTTCCACTGCCTTCTACCGTCCTGCTTCACCATGAACCACGAGCACGACGTCGAGCTTCGGCCGTGTCCACGACGTCGCCTCAACCCCAAGCCTATCTCCGCGATCTCGAGCTGCTTGCCTCTGAGACATCTCCGCCCGATACGAGTCCCTGGGTGAGTTTGCCATCTCTCACTCTATCCTCCGATGTTCTTCATTAGTGAAACCAAAGTCTCTAGGCCCCATTCGTGCAAAACCGTGTCCGTGCCTTAGCTCTACTCTGCTCCAATTACGTGGTTTCTGTTGTTAGTTTGTTAACATTAGCTTGGTGACATCACATTAATGGCATGATCACGTCACACACCTTATGGTTTTTTTCTTTAGAAAAATAAATCTAGAAAATACTATAGAAATACACTACCTATAATCAACCATCGATTCTGCAAGTTTCTTTGTTTAATTCCGTTTTGACCTTCTCAAGCTGCATGACACTCGTAATGATATAACCTACCTATTAGTAAATATGTCTATCAGATCACTAACTCTAGAATTTCATGGAATATTGAAATCTTAAGTTGACTAATGTTTATGAGACAAGGTTTATAAATAAAATATAACTAACTTAACTTGGCTTTCTAAATTCATAATACAATTTGACTTAAGATGATTTAAACATTGCTATGATCTATGAGTAGAAGAAAGACTATCTGTGGATGTCGAAGATCCGAAGGTGAAGACCAGAAGCTGAGTGCTAGAAATTGCAAATGAAAGATTAAGTTGAGGTTTTTCAGAGCAAGTTGCTTTGGGCGTAAAGCAAGTAAAAGGCAAGTATAGTTTGGGTTTTCTTTCTGCGACCATGATCTTGTGACTTAATTAATGTAAGAGCTATTATGGTTGAGAAATGACTTTTTAGCAACATAAGATCTTGTCTGTACGTGAACCTTCGGGATTTATAGTACAACTGTGAGGGCTATATGGCTATGGGTTTAGTCAAGTATGAGGACCTTTTTCTAGCTTGTTAGTGGTTACCGAAAGGCGCAAGAGGGGTCATGTCTAGTATGGTCTTGGCCTGCCAAGGTGGGTGCAGTCTTTTGTAAGTCGCCCCTTGGAGGGAGGTTCATGCTTTCCAATTGAGAATCCTTAGCGGCCCTAATCTGTTAGACAAACCTTTGAAAGGCTTCATAGTGAACCCTGCCGACCTTCCTTGGAAGTGGGTCAAGAGATTAGCTACCTTGGGCAAAAGGGTAAATCACGACTCATAGTGAAAGTGTACACCTCTGCGCATAGTTTAATATACTATTATACTAGCCGTGCTCATGGACACGAGCGGCCTTGGAGACATCTACATTAAAGATGATTATTCTTATTATGTTAAGATGTTCATTTACTTATCAATTATGCTTTATATTGATTATGTTTACTTTGATCATGAGTTTATGGGATCTATACTACCTTGTTGCTATACTTGCGGAGTTCGACATGAACTCACCCTTGCTATTTCCCTCACACTCCAGTGTGTAGTAAGATGCTGCTCAGAAGAAGGACAAAGGTGTAGTGGAGTTTCCAGAAGACTAATAGAAGTGCTAGGCATATGTTACCCCCAGTCAGCCATCCCTGAGAAGAATGGAGCCTGAAGTTTAGTCACCGTTCCACGATACTCTGATGTAAGTGTTAATATAGCTATGTATATGTTATATAATAACATTGTTTCTGATACTTTTTTATTCTGACATATGTGTGGACTTCCTGGGCACACATATGGCGAGCCTGGTTTTGTTCTTTAGAAAACCGGGTGTGACAGAGTGGTATCAGAGCGGTGTTGACTGTAGGACATATGCCTAGTTAGCACTGGTCGATTTCTAAAACCTACTTTGCTATAAAACTATCTTGTCAACCCTTGAGCCTTTGACTTTGACTATTTCCTCATCCTTGTCTTGTTGTATCCCCTTCTTGATAGCTTCCTTTGAGCTATTATTTCTTACTCCCTTGGATTTTGTTTTATGTTGTTTTTACTAAAAGTTTTCTAATCTCATCTTGTTCTAAAATTCGATGGCCTTTCATCATCCATAATTTTCCCTTTGGATGACCACCATTGTTGAAGAGGCACGAGTAGTATCGATGATGAGATGTGTGTTTGTTTTGTTTGATGTGTTGCTTGTGTGTCGTCTCTGTTCTTGTGTTCTGAAGGAGGCCCAGAAGGCAAAGTCTTGGTGTAGCTCGATCTTTGTTAAGTGGGGTAGCGTCCACTACCATCATCAATCTCAAGCATCTCAAGACACGAAGGGTGGAAGACCAGTCTTTATCTTTGTTGTCATCTTTTAGCTATCCTCAATCCATGTCTGGTATCTCATCAATCTTAAACCAAACAAATATGAATACTTGAGATCATCTTTATCCTTCTCCTTAGTCTCTCCGAATCTCGGGACGAGATTCCTGTTAAGTGGGGTAGAATTGTCATACCCCAAATTTCCAAATTTGGGTTGTGCGTAGAAAACACTAATTAAAATAAATATTTTAATATTTTGATAAAATCTATCAAGCTTAGTTTGAGCTAGCGCAAATTTAGTTATGGGAAAATATGATTTTTTTAGATGCTCCAAAATATCTTTTCATGAGCTAAAAATACTTTATTGGAGATCATCATTTTTTAAAAAAATCTCTTAGAATTTTCCCCAAATTTCTAGAATAATTTTATAATAAAATAAATGAAATAAAAAAACAAATAAGTCTATAGCTAATCTAACTCAGCCCAAACTCTTTCTTTCTCTATCATCACGTACGACGACCTGAGAGTTTGTTTCCATCATTTTTTTGATCCAATCAAACTAATCCAGCCCAGCAGCTCATCCGAATACCCATGTATATACTGGTATATATACATTACATATATATATATATTTATTGGTAATTCTCTAGAGACTTGGCATCTGCCCCTACCTGCTAGCCCAAGCCGCCGTCGCTGCCACACATGATCGATCTCGTCGAGGAGCCGAGCCCGGCACCGTCACCAGGACGGTCTGACCGCGACATCTTGCCAGAGACCGAGTTCCACTGCCTTCTACCGTCCTGCTTCACCATGAACCACGAGCACGACGTCGAGCTTCGACTGCGTCCACGACGTCGCCTCAACCCCAAGCCTATCTCCGCGATCTCGAGCCGCTTGCCTCTGAGACATCTCCGCCCGATACGAGTCCATGGGTGAGTTTGCCATCTCTCACTCTATCCTTCGATGTTCTTCATTAGTGAAATCAAAGTCTCTAGGCCCCATTCATGCAAAACCATGTCCGTGCCTTAGCTCTACTTTGCTCCAATTACGTGGTTTCTGTTGTTAGTTTGTTGACATTAGCTTGGTGACATCACATTAATGGCATGATCACGTCACACACCTTATTGTTTTTTTTCTTTAGAAAAATAAATCTAGAAAATACTATAGGAATACACTACCTATAATTAGCCATCGATTCTACAAGTTTCTTTGTTTAATTCCATTTTGACCTACTCAAGTTGCGTGACACTCGTAATGATATAACCTACCTGTTAGTAAATATGTCTATTAGATCACTAACTTTGGAATTTCATGGAATATTGAAATCTTAAGTTGACTAATGTTTATGAGACAAGATTTATAAATAAAATATAACTAACTTAACTTGGCTTTCTAAATTCATAATAGAATTTGACTTAAGATGATTTAAACATTGCTTTGATCTACGAGTAGAAGAAAGACTATCTGTGAGCGCCGAAGATCCGAAGGTGAAGACCAGAAGCTGAGTGCCAGAAATTGCAAATGAAAGATTAAGTTGAGGCTTTTTAGAGCAAGTTGCTTTGGGCGTAAAGCAAGTAAAAGGCAAGTATAGTTTGGGTTTTCTTTCTGCGACCATGATCTTGTGACTTAATTAATGTAAGAGCTATGATGATTGAGAAATGACTTTTTAGCAATATAAGATCTTGTTTGTATGTGAACCTCCGGGATTTACAGTACAACTGAGAGGCCTATATGACTCTGGCTTTAGTCAAGTATGAGGACCTTTTCTAGCTTGTTAGTGGTTACCGAAAGGCACAAGAGGGGTCATGTCTAGTATGGTCTTAGCCTGCCAAGGTGGGTGCAGTCTTTTGTAAGTCACCCCTTGGAGGGAGGTTCATCCTTTCCAATTGAGAATCCTTAGTGGCCGTAATCTGTTAGACAAACCTTGGAAAGACTTTATAGTGAACCCTGCCGACCTTCCTTGGAAGTGGGTCAAGAGATTAGCTACCTCGGGCGAAAGGGTAAATCACGACTCATAGTGAAAGTGTACACCTCTGCGCAGAGTTAAAATAACCTGGTATACTAGCCATGCTCACGGACACGAGCGGCCTTGGAGACATCTACATTAAAGACGATGATTCTTATTATGTTAAGATGTTCATTTACTTATCGATTATGCTTTATATTGATTATGTTTACTTTGATCATGAGTTTATGGGATCTATACTACCTTGTTGCTATACTTGCGGAGTTCGACATGAACTCACCCTTGTTATTTCCCTCACACTCCAGTGTGTAGTAAGATGCTACTCAGAAGAAGGACAAGGTGTAGTGGAGTTTCCAGAAGACTAATAGAAGTGCTAGGCATATGTTACCCCCAGTCAGCCGTCCCTGAGAAGAATGGAGCCTGAAGTTTAGTCACTGTTCTGCGATACTCTGATGTAAGTGTTAATATAGCTATGTATACGTTATATAATAATATTGTTTCTGATACTTTTTCATTCTGACATATGTGTGGACTTCCTGGGCACACATATGGTGAGCCTGGTTTTGTTCTTTAGAAAACCGGGTGTGACAGCAAGTCAGTTAGTGGTCTAGACTGTCTCTGTCAGGACCCAAGCTCATGGCATAGAAGTATCGCTCTGCTAAGAATAGATCATGCTTGCTCTTATAGGATCATTCTTTTATTCTTATTTATTTCATTCTTTATTCTGTCTTCTTCATCTAGAGCTCGTGGGTATGTATGATCACTATCAAAACCATAAACTGTTAACCCTACTAAGAACTTTGGTCTATCATATACACACATGTCACCATGGTATATATTTATGTTAATCCCTTTTGCCATGCTTTCCTTTGGGAAAATATAAATATGACACCCTAAATACTTCTATGTAAAATGCTACAATGATAATTCCATGTGCTTACGGAACCCGTTCTGTAATTGTGCAGAAATATCATTAAGGCGGTTCTTGACATCATTGCTAATTCTAGTAATGATGCTAAGAAACGCCAACAAGCATTTTTGGCGCCGTTGCCAGGGAAAGCATTGGTTCCAAAAGATTTAACATAGATGTTATCATGGCCATGTGTATGTATGGTAGTCATAGTTCATGCAAGACCATTGGGATAGTATATGTGTGGTTACAATATGTAGGAAAGACTACATGAGAATCTGGAGGCATTCCGAAGGAGGAACCCGTTTCTTCTTCCATCACTCCACCCGCAGATGTACACCACCAAAAAAAGGGAAAGGTCCGGCCCAACAGACGATAAACGATGGGTCCTTCGCCGATGGTAAATCGGTAGTTATCCCCTTTGACAAAGGTAAATCGACAGTTATCTCGTATTTAATTTTGTAATGCATTCTTATTTTTCAAAGTGCATATAAAAAGAAAAAAATCATAATCATGCATTTGAAAAGAAAATAAAGAAATTCATAATCCTACATTTGAAAAGATATTCACAATTATGCATTTGAAAAATAAAAAACACTTTGTTAAAAAAATGATAAAAATAAATAATGATGTTCACCAACTCCTTACTCATGCTTATCACCATTTGAATATACAAATTCATGTTTCTCTTGTTTGAGAAATATGCTATGGTTTGGTTATATTTACAAGTGCACATGTGGTATATCCATAAGCATTTCAAATTAAGCATGGTGCTTAGGTTGAAATAGCTTTCTTTAATCAAAATTTAACATGGTGTTAGATTATAGTTAATGAATTTTGAGTACTACTTTCATAAACAATAGAAATAATCCATGATGGTGATAGATCAAGGCTAAGAATCTTTTGCAAATTTCACCATAGCCTTGCTTGAGTAAAGTTTTAATAAAGTTGGATGAACAAATAAAATAAAACTTAAAAAATGAATATATATATTATAAAATGATTCATCATCACAAGAATTCAAATTCCATCTCAAGTGACGACAATAAAAGCTGCACTACTCACAAAATTCAAATTCAAATTGTGAGTCATGGTAAGTTTGATTCAAAAGGTGAGGAAGTCTTGCTCATAGACTTTAAACTTGATGAGCAACTATCTTTTTATTCTTGCATTTTGCTTCATGTTTGCTTTGAATAAGTCATGCATCCACTCCGTTTAGTTTGAGTTTTTGCATCCATAGCATGTTCAAGTTCCATGCATACATTCATATTGCTTGCATTTAAAAAAACAAGTAAATAAAATTCCTCACCATGATCATTCTTTCATCTCCATTTGAATAAATCTCTATATGCTTTCATGATACCTCTCTCTACCATAGTATGCTTAGATTTGGAAGATCTTTATACACCTTTTTAAGTTAAGCATGGAGCTTAGTTTGAAATGTTTTTCTAAAACCAAATTAGACATGGCGTCTAGTTTGCTTTTTGAAACAAGAGGTGTGATAATCTTACTTCCAAAAGCTTTTTAAAGTAAGCATGGTGCTTAGTTTAAACTGCTTTCCTAGATCAATTTAGGCGTGGTGTCTAGTTTGATCTTTGAACCAAAAGTATGCCCTAGTAGACATTGGCTATTTTGGACTGACCCTTGTAGAAAACTTTTAAATTCAATTTGGGTAAGTCAAGAGATGAATTCACATTGAAGATGAGCAAGGCATAAGTTGAACTCCAAATGACTTGCACAAAAAGACACGAATCATTCATCCTAGACGGAAGAGAGGTAAGCATCAACTTTTATCCACCTTGTATTTTGTTGCAAGTCACCTTTGCCTTGTACCATGTTAGAGTGCAGCCAACACATAAAAAAATGATGATAAACCAAAAACTATGCTAAAGTAATCCAAAAGAAACATCTTTTCTTTAGTATATATAAAAAACCTTTCCTTTATGATGGAATACACATGTTTGAGTTTCAATTTTTGCTCATTACATCCTAATAACTCAACATGTCATGTTCATAACATCTCGATTTCATAGTCTGAATAAAATAAACTCATCTTTCTGATTCCATCATCAATGTTATGAACAATGCACGTCATGTCAACTTGAACATATTAAACGTGCCCAAGGTTAGAGAAGAATGAACAAAGTTTTGGTTCTATTGGTGTTTTTCCACCAATAGAGCCTATGCACTTGATCTCTACCTTGTCTGTATGAGCAGAACACACTTCAAATCAAGTGTGGAGGAGTCAATCTCCCAAATGCACCACCACACCGGCAACTAAGAAGAAGAAGAAGGTTTTGAGGCTGAAGGAGACATCTGTACTCAGTCCCCCGAGTACGGACAACCCTTCATCCAGCAAGCAATGAACGAGGGAGACAGTCTTGTTCATAGGACTTAAAACTATGAAACCTCGCCACAGGTAAACGGTAGTTACCCTTTTTATTTTCTGCATTAAATAAAACATTACTAGTATAGTAATGATAAGACATAAAAACAATAAAAAGATTTATTTCTCAAAACTTAAACTTTATCCATATACAACCATCTAGCTTGTGGGAGTGATGCTTGATCCATCACCACCCCATAGGTTCATAATGCAAGCATGGTGCTTGGATTATTCAACCTACCTTGATCATGCTAAGTTCTTAGTCTGATATAGAGTTAGAAGTGGTTGCATATGACATGAAAACAAAAATATTTCAAAACTTGATAAAATTTGGTTAAATCCTCTAAGTCTTATATGAAGCATGTTTTAGCTTAGAGCATGATTTAATCATCATGTCTTCATAGGCCTTTCAATCTAGCATATGCAATGACTAAAATGCCTACCTTGATTAAATTTCAAATTTGATCATTGTCTTAATACTTGCCAAGTATAAAACTTTGGATGATTAACCAGACCAAAAATATTTACTGCTTTAAATAAACTCTTGCCTATACTAGTAAGCTTTGGTTTGAAAATATGGTTCTTACACAAACATATTTTCATAGACTTCTCAAATTAAGAGTGGTGCTTAGGTTGATTAGTCGACCTTAATCAAATTGAACAAATTGCTTAATTTGATTATTGTTCCAAAACTACTAAGTATAAGATAAGAATAAAACATAAAACTTCAAAAAAAATATATGAATAAACTACATGCCTCGGAGTCTTCATCAAGCAACCTCGACTTTGAGCTAGCTTGGGAGAGGGCCCCACTTAGGTATGGCTGCATTGCATATTTATTTCCTCACAAATTTATTTTCTATTTGCATATTTGTTTACCTCATGCATAGAAAAGCAAAATAAATTAATAATAATAATAATAGCAATAAAATAATTCCACTCCATACATATGTGTTGTAGAAATGTTGATTCCATCATTGTTGAAATGATGAATAGTTGCTCTGCCTTATATTTCATAGTATGCCTAGCTTATAGCTTAAATTTCTCCAAAGTTTGAGTTTATTGGCTTAAATCATGTTTACTCTGAAAACGTGAATCTTGTGGGTTGCAAGTGCTTAATCTAGTCTAATTAATTATTTGACATGATATAGAGAAATAGACCTTGCTATGACTTTGTTCCTAAGAAAGACTTGTCATCCGAAGATTTCATTTTCAAAACTGAAAATTAAAAGTTCCTCAATGATCAAAATTCCTACCAAAGCCATATGACACATTTCATATACAAAACCTTAGTCATATGCTTCTTACATTCATGGTGAGCTTTGTCAAATTGTTGTGACCAATGTTGAGATTCTTTTCATGCACCCATGATAAAGATTCACGTACACTTTATAAAAATAAAACTCTATGTCAAAACTTTTCGTCCAAAAGTGGTCAAAGAGAGCTTGGCCTATATATAAAAAAAGATGCCATGCCAAAGAAGCATGAGCCAATAAAATATGCCATACCAAAAAGGTATGTGCCACAAAAAAGAGAGAAAACAATGGGTACTTAGATGCCCGCCAAAAAGAGAGACAAAAATGGGTACAAAAGTACCCGCAAAAAGTGAGAATAAAATATAGCCCAAGTTTTCGAAGATCTCAAAAGAAGAAAAGTATGACACATGAGTTCATGAAAATACAAAAATATTCACTTGCACAATCTGGATCAAAGTGTATGACTAGTTTCTCCTATGGTCCGGTTTTTGACTTAGCAACATGACATGATGCAAGTGGGCCACTTTCATCCATACCAAGATCCACAAAAGCCTATATAGATGGTAGGATGAAATAAAGGCATAAGTCAAAAGCCTTTGGTAAGGAATACATGTACACTTTGAGCGATTGAGTGTATCATTTGAGGAACTACATTTATCTTATAAAACTTTCAAAACCTCTGGAATGATAGTCAATCAGAAAAACAAATGATAAGCAACTTTGTTTATCTGCTCTGTCTTGCAACTACCCAAGACTAGAGAAGCTGAAAAGCTCCACAAGCTACAAGGTAATATATGGGAAGGCAAGAAAGCCAATTCATTCAAATTGCGGTAGAAAACTTTGCTAAAAACTATGCATATTTCAAAATGTAATTGGCATTGTAGCAACTCCTGATCGACAACCAATGTTGATACGCTCAGGGGGTCCCGATCTTCACGACGTAGGATGATCACCGATAACTAGCTGAAGAACAGCCGGATAACTTGCTGCAGGCAGCGATAACTAGTGCAACCTGGCAAATAAAACTCGAAGCCATTATCAAAAAGTCTGCGATTACAATGAGTCTAGGAGGTATTTATACTAGCAACAGCCCTACTAGATAGGTGGAAACTCGAAAAGAAAAAATATAAGACGCACTATGTGAACGGGCCTCCTCGAGATGCCTTCCTGGAGAGTTTTCGCGTGGCTGCTGGTCTTCAGCGCAGTCTTCAGTGTTTTGGCAATAACTCTATCTTGGAAACTCCAAATGACATGTGGTTTGTTGGGTTGGAAAGTTAACTTGATAACCTTTCACACCATGTGCAGCATGTACCACGAAATATTGTAGATTGGTATAGTTTTGCATGGGAACTTGGACATCAGGCTGACTGCTGACTAGCTGACCAGTCTGTACTAAATCAGTTGAATCTCAACATTGGAGAATCCAAATCAAGTGAGAGAACTTGGGCTTGAAACTAGACTTGATAAGCTTTCCAACAAGTCCTCATGGGCCTTCATAGCTTTTGTGAGCAAAAAGTTGTGACTGATTCTTTCTAATGGTTCTATCACACTGGACTGGCTCGAACGTGATCCTCCTCTTTGTTTCACCCTTGGTGTCTTCTTGTCATCCTCCGTGGGGCACCTAAGCAATAGCAACATGCACGACTTAGGTAGTATATAATTCTCATTAACATTAAAATGATTTTCAGAAAGTAGCGCATGCACCTCTTGTTGTAGCTTCTTGGCTCGACTACGTGTAATTGGTCCATCAAAGACTTGGACTGGTGTTGGTGTAGCTTGACTTGGAGGTTGTAACATGTTGTTGGTTGACGTGGTCATATCAAATGTGATACGCTTAGGGGTCCCGATCTTCACGACGTAGGATGATCACCGATAACTAGCTGAAGAACAGCCGGATAACTTGCTGCAGGCAGCGATAACTAGTGCAACCTGGCAAATAAAACTCGAAGCCAACCACCGTCTTTAACCGGCAACCTGAATCGAGGATTCGCCCAACCACACTCTCAAAGAACCAACCAACACAGCCTACAATCAATCGAGGAAACCTCAAAGGGAGTAGGAGCACCAATTGGGAGCGGATGAAGCCGCCGCTTCTGTAAATCCCGCAAAGGAAATCACAAGAGCAAAGGGGTAGAGATCTCTCTCAATATTTGTTAGCACACAGCTGAACAAAAGGGGGTTTATATTCCATTATCAAAAAGTCTGCGATTACAATGAGTCTAGGAGGTATTTATACTAGCAACAGCCCTGCTAGATAGGTGGAAACTCGAAAAGAAAAAATATAAGACGCACTATGTGAACGGGCCTCCTCGAGATGCCTTCCTGGAGAGTTTTTGCGTGGCTGCTGGTCTTCAGCGCAGTCTTCAGTGTTTTGGCAATAACTCTATCTTGGAAACTCCAAATGACATGCGGTTTGTTGGGTTGGAAAGTTAACTTGATAACCTTTCACACCATGTGCAGCATGTACCACGAAATATTGTAGATTGGTATAGTTTTGCATGGGAACTTGGACATCAGGCTGACTGCTAACTAGCTGACCAGTCTGTACTAAATCAGTCGAATCTCAACATTGGAGAATCCAAATCAAGTGAGAGAACTTGGACTTGAAACTAGACTTGATAAGCTTTCCAACAACTCCTCATGGGCCTTCATAGCTTTTGCGAGCAAAACGTTGTGACTGATTCTTTCTGATGGTTCTATCACACGGGACTGGCTCGAACGTGATCCTCCTCTTTGGTTCACCCTTGGTGTCTTCTTGTCATCCTCCGTGGTGCACCTAAGCAATAGCAATGTGCACGACTTAGGCAATATATAATTCTCATTAACATTAAAATGATTTTCAGAAAGTAGCGCGTGCACCTCTTGTTGTAGCTTATTGGCTCGACTACGTGTAATTGGTCCATCAAAGACTTGGACTGGTGATGGTATAACTTGACTTGGAGGTTGTAACATGTTGTTGGTTGTCGTGGTCATATCATCCTCTCCCCCTTGAAAAAGAGTCGTCCTCGACTCTAATCCATCGAAGTCCAAAAATTGTGCTAGGCCAACAGGGGTAGATGCTATGTTTCTATTGCAATCTCCTTCTTCCATCACAGTAATGTGTTTGAATCTGTAATCATATAAACCAAGTAGTAGTCTTATAGGTGGAAACCAAAAGGATTTAGAATCAAGTTTAGCTTTCACCTTGAATGGATCCTTAGAATTAAGAGTGAATGTTGATGTCCTTGGTATGATCCTATCATCCTTCCTCTCTTCAAAAAAACTTGTCCTCTGCTTTTGCTCTCCTGAAAACAGTCTAAAGAAAATAGAGAGTGGATGCATATGCCAATTGCTATGATTACTTGTTGAAGATTGTTCATTATCTTCTTTATAATTCATATGCACATTATTTCCTTTTCGATGAGATGAATAGTTTCTCAGATTTTGTGAACCTGAAATTAACTTTGAAAATGGAGGCACAAAAATTTCTTTTAAACCACTCATTTGATTCAGGTTATCATGTTTTATCTTTGCAAAATCAAACATTTCAACAGATGTGAACGAAGCATGTCTGGTATTCCAATAATTCTTGATGCTCAACTCATGCAAAGGTTTAGTAATGTACCTTTCATACTCAATGGTTCCACATGTATATAGAAAGACTTTGGGTGAATGAACCAAACACATTTGCACAAGATTTCTTTGTTTCAGTGAAGAATATGAACAAGAAAATAACACTGATTGTTCTGAACAACAAGCTCTAAACAACCTTTTTATCTCAAATAAAGAAAAGTATGGTTCACAAGATGTACAACTCATTTTATTCAACTTCAATTCAGCAATGTTGTGACATGTTATGCAAAGAGCACAAACATAAAATTTATTTATAATGTAGTGTCCAATGATGTTAAATGTAAACTTGCAGCTGTAGGCACTATTCAAAGATTTCATAGATGATATATCAAGAACACTTTCAACCATTTTATTAATATTAACAAATTCATCAAGCTTGACATAGAACATACATTCAGCAGGAGATATTCTTCTAAAGAATTCAGCATGACTAATCAATTTCACACGGCCCACATTATCGACATGTAAATTATCATATATTTCAGTCAAAGTATAGCAATGGTCATGCATGATTGAACAATGTTTGTCAACTTTCCAAATTTCAGCACTTGTATCAACATGTGGATCAATCAAATCAGCATAAAGATTTCGTGTATACTCAATTTTAGTTGAAGCAAATTTGTCATCACAATTACTGGTCAATATATGTTGCAGATTCAGTTCTAAATTGTTTGCATTACCTTTTAGATTTTGTGATGGTGCATGAATGATGCATTGTATCTCTGAACTTTTACCTTTTTCCTTGTCATGGTTCAGGTTTTGCACAACATAGAGTTGGTTCTCAATAATGGCAACCCTCACATTTCTCTGGCCAAGTTTGGGGGTCTTTTGAGCAGCCATCTCCACCGAATCTTCTTTATAGACCTGCATGTTAGGAGAAACAACACTAAGAGTAGACATTAGTGGGTTAGTGTTAAAATCATCCGTGCATGCCTTGCAATAAAGCTCTCTCTTTCTGTGTGGTGTATCCCTCACACTCATACTGTGGATACTCTCAATCTCACATTTGGTGGAATCACACAACTCACTTTTGTTTTCACTCTCACTCAATTTGGCTATGTGGCACTCATTCTCACAAGGGATTTGATGCATAATATCTTCAATGTCTTCTAGAGCAACATATGAATATCTTCCATCATTCATGACGTAATCGATTGCCATTGGGGCAGTAATGGTGGCAGCAACACCATCAGGTCTATCCTCTTCAAACAATGATGATCTCTCAATTGCTAATGTGGATTCATCTCCACTAATATTGCCTTCAATCTGAACTTTCTGTGGCATTGGAATAGCAATAGATGCAACCAAATAATCATCTTTGACCTCCTCCAAAGATGCTGGACTGGCATTAGTATAAGTGGAATCATGTGCACTAATCTTTCCTTCAATAATCTCAACACTCTGTGACATGGGGGAGCACAAAATTTCAGCACCACTGTCCAATAATTCATCACATAATGCAGCTGATGGTACAACACATCTTGACACCACATTTGTGCTTGGAACCATGTTGGTTTGAAACTTCAGATCCATTAGATCATGATGAACTTCATCTTGGACAGATTTATTACTAGCAATAGACGGCACAATAGCATCATCTTTGTTGTCACACCCGGTTTTAAGGACAAAACCAGACATACACCATATGTGAAATAGAGAAGACAAATCTCACATATGTGCAACCTTCACTCCACGATCAAACTAACTGGTTGATCACAAGCCTAACAATTTCAGAATCTAACAGTCTGGTACCCTTCCTGAGATGTGGGGAAATAGCAAGAGTGAGTCCATGTCGAACTCAGCAAATATATCATAGGATTCATGAGGCTCAAAAGGTTTGACACAGGTTTACTGCGATAGCTTTTAGTGAGTCATCTCTTTAACAATTGAGTAGCAACAAGTTTACCAAAATCCCAAATAACCTCATGATCATGTAAACGAGAATAATGTATAGCAAGAAACAATAATCATTAGTGAGCATCAATATCATCAGTATTATCATTATCATCAGTGTTCATCATTTATTCTGTAAGGGTCCAAGGCCACTCGTGACCGTGAGCACGGCTGTTATAACAGTTTTACACTCTGCAGAGGTTGTACACTTTCACTGTGAGTCGTGATTTACCCTTTCGCCCGAGGTAGCTAATCTCTTGACCCACTTCCAAGGAAGGTCGGCAGGGTTCACTATGAAGCCTTTCAAAGGTTCGTCTAACAAGTTAGGGCCGCTAGGTTTCCGAAGTCAGTCCGTGTGATACACCACGCAGGGATCCACAGTCTGCTTCACCCCATTTGCGCCACAAGGGTAACCTCTAACAAGCTAGAAAAAGTCCTCATACTGAGCTAAAGCCAGAGCCATATAGCCCTCACAGTTGTACTGTAAGTCCCGGATGTTCGCTTACAGATAAGTCCTTATGGAGAGAAACTAGAGCACCATAAAAACAACCAAATATGCTCTAGCCCTCTTGAGCCATATTGCTTTAAAGCATCATTTAAACGTTTATTGCATATATCATTAGTCAAGTTACAGATCATGATTATTCAAAAAGAGCACTAGCATCACTACCCAATGCAATGTCCCATAGGTGTCAAGGTACAAGATACAAAAGCTAGGATATCCTTAATGGTAACAAGGTAGACACATGCACATGAATTAAATATATTAAAGATGAATAGGAAACAAGGATAATCCCATGCTATACTTGCCTTAAACACCGATCCTTCGGTAAGCTTTAATCTTCAACGTTCTTCTTCTTCTTCTTGATAACCTCGTATATCTCACCGACTGGACGAAATCATAAATCACCACACAAGCATCCATATAATCATACACGAAGCAAACAATAGATCTAAATTAGAACAGTACACCAAACATATGAAACAATATGTGAAAAGGTTTTAAAGATGTTCTACGCATTGCTACGAACACACAGACGCGAAAAGCACACTAATCAGAGCTACGATTGAAAAGATACATCTACCGAAAGATTTGCTCATAGAAGAAAATATAAAATTATTAACTTCATGAGTTTTAATTATATAATAACATATATAAAATATTTTATAAATACTATATACGGAATTAAGTCAAATTTAGATTCGAATTATAAAACTAAAGTAAAACAAATCATATTTTATTTACAAAACCCAGTTGCATAATTATTAATCAAGATATGATTTAAACAATAAAATTTCAGAATTAGTAATATGGTAAACACTGTCACTAACGCGTAGATCTCGTTGCTATGAATCTAACGCAACTCGAATGAGCTAAAACGGATCTAAAACGTAGAAGATATGATTTAAACAAGATTTACTTTATTAAAGTAATAGATTAAATCTCACATCAGAACTTAAAGATAGAAAACCTAACCAACAGTAACACTAACAGTATAACAAGTTTGTAAAACTCTTCTACACGTTACTACGATCACATAGACATAAAGATCACGAAATTTGGATTTAAAACGTAAAAGTTATGAGTTTTCTAAGATTTCCTATAGATAAATAATTACTTTAATATAAACTCGAAAATAAATTATCTCAAACCTACTGTACAGTTCTATAATCATGTAGAGCTCGCAAATACGAATCTAACGCAATTTAAACGGGTCAAATTGGAGTTAAAACGGATAATTTATAACTAAAACAAACTCAGTGGCAAAACTGTAAATATCAGAAAACGTATTTTTCAATTACCGAGATGAAATACGCTTTCAACAGATCAAAACGAACGTGGGCTAATACGTTTTGGACTGCAGGTTAAGAACTTAAAAACTTCAGGGGCTCTTTAGCAAATTTGTCGGCCGAACCGGTATCTTTAAATAACGGCCGTCCGATTTAAAATGAACGGTCCAGATCGGATCGGGGAGGGAGCCGGCGGCGCTCTGGCCGGAATCCGGCCCGACGGCGACTCTCCGCGGCGGCGCCATGGCCGGGAAACGCCATCTTGCTCTACGGTGCACGAAAACGCGAACGGAGAGCACCTGCGGGTAGACAACTCGAACGCGAACTCACCTAGGGTAAAACCGTAGGCGAGGATGAAGCGAGGAACGCGTGCGGCTCGGAGGGGCGGACGGTGGAGGCGGTGGTGCTCACGGTGGCGGCGCTAGGCGGTTTTGGCTGCTCCAAAAGGGTGAGATGAGGGCGGTGCGATGCAGGGGTCTCGTTTTTATAGCCCGAAGGCATCGCTAAAGAAGGAAAGGGGAGGATTGAGGAGATGGAATCGGATCGGGGAAAAGAGGGAAGGGAATCCGGTGGCGTGGGGAGGAAGAAGCGCCTGACACGTGGGTCCGGGCTGTCAGCGACGCGGGAGCGGGGGAAGGCTCTCGCACGGTGAAGCTGGGCCGGCAGCTGCGGCTGGGCTCGGCCCACGCGGGAGAAGGCGGGCGCGGGAGAGGGAAAGGTGGGCCGCGCGCGCTGGGCTGCGAAGAGAAGCGGGCCAAAATCCGAATGAAACGGATTTCTCTTTTCTTTTTCTTTTTCTAATTTTTCAAAGCCAATTTTCAAAAGATTTTCAAATCCAAATTTGAATTTGATCAAACCACTCATCTCAAAAATTTAAATGCAACAACATGAGTGCACAAACATGTTTCTACTCTTATATTTGATTTTAAATTTATAAAAATTATTCTTATTCTAAATTTGCATGCTCACAAAAATATACAAAAAAAAATCATATTTTTCCTATTTTTCTTCTTTTCAAATTTTTTAGGGTGTTACAATTCTACCCCCCTTAAGATGAATCTCGTCCCGAGATTCGGAAGATGATGACAAAAGAGATAGGGATAGTTCGTCTCTAGATTGTTCTTTACTTCATCGTGTAGTTCCATCGTCTTGATAAGAATTTCGTCTTACTTTGCATACATGTAACTAATTCCAAGATTTTTGACAAATGCTCCAAACAATACTCTGGTATCTCCAATCACTAGGCACCTTTCCTATAATATGAATTTTCTTCCTTAAAATACTTATCTTCCAACAGAGCCTGACGAATCTCTTAGTCAGAAGGAATTTCTACTACCAACCTTCAAAACATTAATGATTCTAGTCAAGTTGCTCAAATTTGGAATACGATTCTTAATCCTTGGTGTCACCCGAACCTTCTTAGCATTATTCTCCATTGCTAAGGGCATCGGCTGCGACTTTTACTTCTCCAAGTAATAGCACTTTTCCAAGTCCTAATCCATTTCATTCCAACGAGGATATCACAAATTCAAGACCAACTTAGCGAAGATGTCCTGTAGATTCTTGTGACCCTCCTATATGTCACTTTCCTTCCAAAAGACAGTACTCCATAGTGGAAAACTCCAGATAACACGTTAGGTAATTCAACCCACACTTCCTTAGTTGACTTAATGAACAAGGTACTATATTTTTCTTCTTGCATAAGGACACATCCCACACCTTGATAAGGTGCATCATTGTAGATATGAAACTCTTGTCTGGATCTGACAAAGCTAATACTTGGGTTTTACTTCAACCTTCTCCAAAGTTATTTGTTCCTCTGCTATGACTTCTGTAAACTCATGGTCCACTTTGCTATCCTTGGTGTACCTATCTTCTAATTGATCATTCTCATCTCCCTCAGGTAAAAGTCGATCACCTTGATACTCAATTCTTTTCCCTGACGGTGTTGTTAAGAGCATTGTGCACCGAGTACCATGAATCACTCCTTTGTGTGCACAGAGCCATCCATTACCAAGAACCACGCGAATTTTAAGTGACTCCAACACAATGAGTGTCGCGGTGAAGTTTTCTTTGTTTATGACAAGACTGACATTCGGGCATATCTGATCTGCCTGCATTTCTCCCACTAGGGTTTGAACTAGCAAAGGCCTCCTCATTGGACACTTCACCATCTTGCACGTCTCTTCCATGTCGGCGGAAATGAAAGAATGCGAAGCACTGGGGTCAAATAGAGCAAAAACTTGTACTGAGCTTACTTGAATATAACCTCCCACTACTTTGGTAACTCCATGAATTTTATCCATATCCACATTGCTCAGTCTTCCATTGACATAGTTTTGCTGCGCTTTGCTTCCTTGAACAGGCTTCTTATGGGCTTTCCTTTTTCGCTTTCGTTGTTGTGGATTCTGACTTAGTTCACTCCCAACTTGCTCTTCAACATTATTGTTTTGATAGTGCTCAGCTTCATCATACCCATAACATCCTTCAATGGCAGAAACATCAACCTTTTCCCACATACCAATGCGAGACGTCATATAGGGCTCCTGAGTCATGAGACACTACACTTCCTGTCATCAAGTGACCAACATCAGCAACACGAGCAAGTATAGATGATCATAATCATGAACTATCCAAAAGGACAACTCTTGTCTCCATGGATCCAAAATTATCAACCTTGTTCACAGAACATTTTTGCTCAAGAGTGGCAACTCAATCATGGAGACTAACCAATACTTCCAACTAAAGAGTTCAATCTTAATAATCCTTCTTTACATTGGCTACCCCCCTTAAAATAAGAGACACCAAATAGGGTAGCTTTGAACCTTTTTCTTCTAGATGAGCTACTTAGCATAAAAGTGTTCTGACATCCCAATGATACTCTTGTGCATGGGTAAGAACAAGAAATCTGAAATTTCTCACGAGCAGAAAATCAGCAGTGCAGTAAAACAGCTGTAACTCTCATTCTGTTAATCCAATGAAGCTGTAGTTTACACCGATGGAAAGCTTATAAAATTCTCTACAACTTTCTTATAGAACATACTTCCAGATTCTGTAGCTAACTTGACCGAAAACAACACATAACAGATTCTGTTCCAGGTTTCAGACAGCACAGTTGCATCGTCTTGTGATTTTTTGTATCTCCCAATCCAAAATAGCTATGAGGGTAGTTCTTGCATTTAGAGAGAGATGTTGAAGTCCACTCTTGTCCAGAATTTTCTCATGATTTTTGGTCATTCAAGAACAGAGATATAAGTTGATAAAGACAGGCTGCTCCGAAAGACAAGATATAGAAAGCAGGAGATAACCAAAACCCAGCTATTTATTTCATTAATCCTTATACCTTATACATATAAACTAAATGAAATCATGGTCAAAACCCACGAGATCATTTCACTCATTACAAAATTCCAACTCAAGCATAAACATAAGCACAAAACAACTAAACACTTAAATGTTCATTAGCCACACATTAAGACGACTCAACTTGTCTACTAACGGTTTTATTACACGGGACATAACTCCTATTCCTTAAACATGGTGTGATTGTAGCAGCATCCAGAGTAGATAACGTCTCTTACATTCCTTATTGCTTTATATGGACATCTGAATCTCTGCATCTACCATTCTTATAACTCATACCTTAAGATGGGTCAACCTGGCATCCCTCAGGTATAGATTTAATACCCTCATACTTAATCCTTTCTCCTGAAAGTGTAGTTAGAAACACTGAACATTGGGCATACTCAATCACTCCTTTACAAGTAGATAACCAGTCTATTCCAAGGATAACATCAATGCCCATTAATTTCAAAACAATGAGGTTTACCTTAAAATTTACCCCCTTTATGTCAAGACTAACTTTTGGGCATACGCGGTCTGCCTTTATTTCACCTCTTGGAGTTTTAATCATCACTGTTTTCCCCCTTGGAAGCATAAGTATGTTATGATCTTTTACATATTGTCTAGATATGAACGAATGTGAGGCACTGGGGTCAAACAAAACCTTGGCATTTCCTGAACTTACTGGTATTGATCCAAACACGACCTCCTTAGCTCCGGGAATGGTGGAAATATCCACATGTTTCAACCTTCCATGATTGTAATTTCTCTTTAATTTATTTCCCTGCACATGCTTCTTTTGGACATCCTGTCCTAGGTCTCGCTGTTGTGGATTCTTCTGTGGGCAAGATTTGATATAATGTCCTTCCTGCTGGCAATGATAACACTTTCTCTTAGCTGGATCTTTTGTGATGTCATACTCCAAGGAACTGTTGTTTGGTATGTTGCTATCTTGCTGGCCATAAAAGTTCAACTTCGTCCCTTTGGCTTGTTTCCTAGCTTGTTTGGCCTTTCGAGGTTGATACTCCTTATAGGTAATTGTCCACCCATCTATGACTACTTCATGGGGAGTAGTTTTAGCGGGAGGGGCTTCTAACTCTTCAGGGTTTGGATTTGTTTGACAGGGGATCAGGGCTGCATGTGACAATGTAGTATAACTCGCTTGCTCATTGCTTTCCACTAGTGGTTCTAATGAGATTGCCTTTCTCTTCTTGTCCGTGTTGATCTCAAAATTTGGATCCACCTTGACTTTCCCCTTATTAGACTCATTTCGAAGACAGGGAAAACCATAATGCTTACAGCAGTGACATTGTTCCTGCTCTCCAAATGCCTTATTATCAACATCTTTATTGGATTTCATATTCTTCCAAACTTCTGCTACTTGTATCTTCTCTGACCCCTAGGATATGTTGGCTTGACCTTGAGATAAGCATCGTTGAGAATTCCCATGTTGAGCCATTTCTTCTAGTAATTGGTTTTGCATCGCTAATGGTTTCTTGTCAAAAGTGAGCAAGAGCGACACAATTCAGTCCTCTTAACCTCTGAAATCCATAGTCTTCTCGTCACGAGCCGTTTAATAGACAAGGAGAAAAGGTTCAAAATAGAGACAAGGTTTTTATAACAGAACGGGGATAGAATTAAGCATAACTTTGAGAAAATAACAAAGTTAAAGAGAAGCAAGAAATAGGCAACAATGAGAACATGCTAAACGTCCAGTTCTAACTAGGCTTGCGTCCTACAGTCAGCATTGCTTTGATACCAATCTGTCACACCCGGTTTTAAGGACAAAACCAGACATACACCATATGTGAAATAAAGAAGACAAATCTCACATATAGCCACAGATAAGTGTAATATCAAAAGACAAATGCTTAATATACATAACACAATAGTATAAAGTATACCTTAAAGAGCATCACAGCGGAAAGACAACTCCGAACACCGGGTGCAACCTTCACTCCAGGATCAAACTAACTGGTTGATCACAAGCCTAACAAATTGTAACACCCGAAAAATTGCTTATTTGGAAATAGAGCTAAAATGATTTAATTGTGTATTTTTGTGCTCATGAAAACATAGGAAAATAAAAATTTTCGTTAAATTAAAATTCATCTTAGGATGTAGCAACATTGTTGTGCATACATGCTAATGCATTGTGTTTTTGTATTGTTTGGTTTTGACCAAGGTACAAAAATCAATTCAAACTGTTTTTATTAAAATGCGTTTAGTAGGTAATTATCCTTCTCTGCTATACCTTTATCCTTTTTTCTGCAATCAAATTTCTTGTCTCTCAGCTCAAGTTTCATTGAGAGCTTCCCAAAATATTTTCTTTGTAACCCAAATCACTCCTTTCAGTTTTTCGTCCATCAATCAATCTCTACAAACTTCTCGGGAATTTTTCTGACTTTTTCTGTAGCTTATTTTCACTTGTCTGTGAGCATAATCTAATTTTTAGATGCTCCAAAATTACCTTTTAGTGAGCTCCAAATACTTTATTTGGGTTCCTCATGTTCCATAATGTCTCTAGAAAATTTCCCTGAATTTTCAGAGCTTTCGGAGTATTTTTCGCGGCTTAAATAATAATTCTGGACTTTTCTAGAATTATTTTATCCATGAAAATAATTAATTCCGAAAATAATAAATCTCTCATTTGTTTTCCAACTCTCAAAGCCCATGTGCAATAATCCTAATAAATCTCAAAGGCCCATACATTTATTTACTAATGGGCTTAAATGATTACTTAGGCCTATTAGCGGAGGTGGATGGTGCAACGTTAATTAGCACCATATCGCTAGTTGACATGGAGGTGGAGAGTTTTCCTCCCTATATATACGTACCTACCCCATGGGCAAAGCACACCAAAACTACCGTAGAGGAGCCCCTAGTTTGGGAAATCTCTCGTGTAGTAAAATATAATTTTCTCTCTTCTTGTCGCCGTCGGCAAGCCCTATCTCTCGCTCTCTGTTCTGCGTTCGGCTTCGCCAAAGTGGCGCCGTGATCCCAGGCCGCTGAGCCTCATCGTCGTCTTCCTTGACAGGAAGCAGCCTCAGCCCAGCGTCGCCTCCCTCCGTCCGTGCGAAGTGCCGAGGTGAGAATATTATCACGTTCCCAATCATTCTGATTTTCTCTTTTAGAACTCATCAGCTCATCTATATGTCTTTCGTGCCCTGTAGTATCACCGCTTAGCTTCTTTTTCTCTATTCGTTCTATGTCTGTGGGTGCCGTCCAACTCTCCATTCTTGCTGTACAGTTATGACCTGATTGCCACCACGCCATTCCAGGTTGCTACAGACGTGCTGCTGCCGAGCTCCCATGGCTAAGTCTGCCAACGTACATCCACCATTCCGATCGAGAAGGAAGCCAGAATTAGCACCACAAGTTTCATTTTGCCTCGGCTCGATCGAGTGTCTGTACCAAGCAAGCTGTTCATCGATCTTACCCTGCTACTCATCACGCTGCGTTGCAATGCTCCCAACTAAAGCGCCATGCATGCCTGAAGAAATTCCACGTATGGTACGTGCACCAACAGTACATCTACCCTTCACGTTTTGCCTATAATCCATTCTATCTACCATATGGTCTTTTCTTTAAATAATTAGTTACGACTTTAAAACTCGGTAGTTTCACTATCCTAGGTCTGATTTAGTGGCGTTAGTTTTGGGTCGGCATAATTTAAATGTTAGAAGCGACCAGGCTAAAATTTCTTTTGAATTGTATAATTTAAAATATTAATGTCATTAATTTTTATGTGCAACTAGTATCTAATTAAGAAAAAAAAGCCAGATAGGTATATCCTTCGCTGTTTTATATACAAACATTTATATGCTTTTTAAATTATAAGTTTACTTAGCTTAAACACGCACCATATACAGCTTGTTTAGATGCTTATACGTATACTTTTATTTTGTAGAGATAAAGTTTAACTTGATTAAATTATATGATATTGTTTATAAATAAAATATGACTTGTTTAACTTAGCTTTGAAAATAAAATGTGAAATTATGTAATCTGAATTAACATCCTTCATAAGGTTTTGCTAAATTAAAATTAATCAAGCTTGTATGTTTTTCTTTTCTTTTATAATATAAAACTCTCGTTAGTCGTTCCTTTTTAACGATAGTTTTGTTAACGGCGGTTCTTGCGTTTTTGTGACCGTAGCAGTTAGTTCTTTTTCAGTACGTTTGTTTCCTCTTGCGTGGTGTACTGCTCTTAGTTGTCTCCTTTTGTTTTCTTGTATGTTTGTATAGTGCTTGGTGTGCTATGATCTGCGAGTAGAAGAACTATCGGTAAGCGTTGGAGACCAAAAGATCAAAATATTGTAAAGCAAGTGAAAGGCAAGTATAGCATGGGATCATCCTTGTTTCCTATTCACCTTTAATACACTTAATTCATGTGCATGTGTCTACCTTGTTACCACTAAGGATATCCTAGCTTTTGTATCTTGTACCTTGACACCTATGGGACATTGCATTGGGTAGTGATGCTAGTGCACTTTTTGAATAATCATGATCTGTAACTTGACTAATGATATATGCAATAAACGTTTAAATGATGCTTTAAAGCAATATGGCTCAAGAGGGCTAGAGCATATTTGGTTGTTTTTATGGTGCTCTAGTTTCTCTCCTTAAGGACTTATCTGTAAGCGAACATCCGGGACTTACAGTACAACTGTGAGGGCTATATGGCTCTGGCTTTAGCTCAGTATGAGGACCTTTTCTAGCTTGTTAGAGGTTACCCTTGTGGCGCAAATGGGGTGAAGCAGACTATGGATCCCTGCGTGGTGTATCACACGGACTGACTTCGGAAACCTAGCGGCCCTAACTTGTTAGACGAACCTTTGAAAGACTTCATAGTGAACCCTGCCGACCTTCCTTGGAAGTGGGTCAAGAGATTAGCTACCTCGGGCGAAAGGGTAAATCACGACTCACAGTGAAAGTGTACAACCTCTGCAGAGTGTAAAACTGTTATAACAGCCGTGCTCACGGTCACGAGTGGCCTTGGACCCTTACAGAATAAATGATGAACACTGATGATAATGATAATACTGATGATATTGATGCTCACTAATGATTATTGTTTCTTGCTATACATTATTCTCGTCTACATGATCATGAGGTTATTTGGGGTTTTGGTAAACTTGTTGCTACTCAATTGTTAAAGAGATGACTCACTAAAAGCTATTGCAGTAAACCCGTGTCAAACTTTTTGAGCCTCATGAACCCCATGTTATATTTGTTGAGTTCGACATGGACTTACTCTTGCTATTTCCCCACATCTCAGGAAGGGTACCAGACTGTTAGATTCTGGAATTGTTAGGCTTGTGATCAACCAGTCAGTTTGATCCTGGAGTGAGGTCTACACCCGGTGTTCAGAGTTGTTTTTCCGCTGTGTTATTCTCTAAGGTATACTTTATACTATTGAGTTATATATATTAAGCATTTGTATTTTGATATTACATTTATCTGTGGCTATATGTGAGATTTGTCGTCTTTATTTCACATATAGTGTATGTCTGGTTTTGTCCTTAAAACCGGGTGTGACACAATTCCAGAATCTAACAGTCTGGTACCCTTCCTGAGATGTGGGGAAATAGCAAGAGTGAGTCCATGTCGAACTCAGCAAATATATCATAGGGTTCATGAGGCTCAAAAGGTTTGACACAGGTTTACTGCGATAGCTTTTAGTGAGTCATCTCTTTAACAATTGAGTAGCAACAAGTTTACCAAAATCCCAAATAACCTCATGATCATGTAAACGAGAATAATGTATAGCAAGAAACAATAATCATTAGTGAGCATCAATATCATCAGTATTATCATTATCATCAGTGTTCATCATTTATTCTGTAAGGGTCCAAGGCCACTCGTGACCGTGAGCACGGCTGTTATAACAGTTTTACACTCTGCAGAGGTTGTACACTTTCACTGTGAGTCGTGATTTACCCTTTCGCCCGAGGTAGCTAATCTCTTGACCCACTTCCAAGGAAGGTCGGCAGGGTTCACTATGAAGCCTTTCAAAGGTTCGTCTAACTAGTTAGGGCCGCTAGGTTTCCGAAGTCAGTCCGTGTGATACACCACGCAGGGATCCACAGTCTGCTTCACCCCATTTGCGCCACAAGGGTAACCTCTAACAAGCTAGAAAAAGTCCTCATACTGAGCTAAAGCCAGAGCCATATAGCCCTCACAGTTGTACTGTAAGTCCCGGATGTTCGCTTACAGATAAGTCCTTATGGAGAGAAACTAGAGCACCATAAAAACAACCAAATATGCTCTAGCCCTCTTGAGCCATATTGCTTTAAAGCATCATTTAAACGTTTATTGCATATATCATTAGTCAAGTTACAGATCATGATTATTCAAAAAGAGCACTAGCATCACTACCCAATGCAATGTCCCATAGGTGTCAAGGTACAAGATACAAAAGCTAGGATATCCTTAATGGTAACAAGGTAGACACATGCACATGAATTAAATATATTAAAGATGAATAGGAAACAAGGATAATCCCATGCTATACTTGCCTTAAACACCGATCCTTCGGTAAGCTTTAATCTTCAACGTTCTTCTTCTTCTTCTTAATAACCTCGTATATCTCACCGACTGGACGAAATCATAAATCACCACACAAGCATCCATACAATCATACACGAAGCAAACAATAGATCTAAATTAGAACAGTACACCAAACATATGAAACAATATGTGAAAAGGTTTTAAAGATGTTCTACGCATTGCTACGAACACACACACGCGAAAAAGCACACTAATCAGAGCTACGGTTGAAAAGATACATCTACCGAAAGATTTGCTCATAGAAGAAAATATAAAATTATTAACTTCATGAGTTTTAATTATATAATAACATATATAAAATATTTTATAAATACTATATACGGAATTAAGTCAAATTTAGATTCAAATTATAAAACTAAAGTAAAACAAATCATATTTTATTTACAAAACCCAGTTGCATAATTATTAATCAAGATATGATTTAAACAATAAAATTTCAGAATTAGTAATATGGTAAACACTGTCACTAACGCATAGATCTCGTTGCTATGAATCTAACGCAACTCGAATGAGCTAAAACGGATCTAAAACGTAGAAGATATGATTTAAACAAGATTTACTTTATTAAAGTAATAGATTAAATCTCACATCGGAACTTAAAGATAGAAAACCTAACCAACAGTAACACTAACAGTATAACAAGTTTGTAAAACTCTTCTATACGTTACTACGATCACATAGACATAAAGATCACGAAATTTGGATTTAAAACGTAAAAGTTATGAGTTTTCTAAGATTTCCTATAGATAAATAATTACTTTAATATAAACACGAAAATAAATTATCTCAAACCTACTGTACAGTTCTATAATCATGTAGAGCTCGCAAATACGAATCTAACGCAATTTAAACGGGTCAAATTGGAGTTAAAACGGATAATTTATAACTAAAACAAACTCAGTGGCAAAACTGTAAATATCAGAAAACGTATTTTTCAATTACCGAGACGAAATACGCTTTCAACAGATCAAAACGAACGCGGGCTAATACGTTTTGGACTGCAGGTTAAGAACTTAAAAACTTCAGGGGCTCTTTAGCAAATTTGTCGGTCGAACCGGTATCTTTAAATAACGGCCGTCCGATTTAAAATGCACGGTCCAGATCGGATCGGGGAGGGAGCCGGCGGCGCTCTGGCCGGAATCCGGCCCGACGGCGACTCTCCGCGGCGGCGCCATGGCCGGGAAACGCCATCTTGCTCTACGGTGCACGAAAACGCGAACGGAGAGCACCTGCGGGTAGACAACTCGAACGCGAACTCACCTAGGGTAAAACCGTAGGCGAGGATGAAGCGAGGAACGCGTGCGGCTCGGAGGGGCGGACGGTGGAGGCGGTGGTGCTCACGGTGGCGGCGCTAGGCAGTTTTGGCTGCTCCAAAAGGGTGAGATGAGGGCGGTGCGATGCAGGGGTCTCGTTTTTATAGCCCGAAGGCATCGCTAAAGAAGGAAAGGGGAGGATTGAGGAGATGGAATCGGATCGGGGAAAAGAGGGAAAGGAATCCGGCGGCGTGGGGAGGAAGAAGCGCCTGACACGTGGGTCCGGGCTGTCAGCGACGCGGGAGCGGGGGAAGGCTCTCGCACGGTGAAGCTGGGCCGGCGGCTGCAACTGGGCTCGGCCCACACGGGAGAAGGCGGGCGCGGGAGAGGGAAAGGTGGGCCGCGCGCGCTGGGCTGCGAAGAGAAGCGGGCCAAAATCCGAATGAAACGGATTTCTCTTTTCTTTTTCTTTTTCTAATTTTTCAAAGCTAATTTTCAAAAGATTTTCAAATCCAAATTTGAATTTGATCAAACCACTCATCTCAAAAATTTAAATGCAACAGCATGAGTGCACAAACATGTTTCTACTCTTATATTTGATTTTAAATTTATAAAAATTATTCTTATTCTAAATTTGCATGCTCACAAAAATATACAAAAAAAATCATATTTTTCCTATTTTTCTTCTTTTCAAATTTTTTAGGGTGTTACATTTGTGCTCACATTCAGCTCTCAAACTGAAACATTGATTGGCCTTCAAATTCAGATTAGATTCACCTTCAAAAATTAGAGTGTTGTCAACCTCTTGGTCATAATTGGGTACTGAATTTTCATCAGATGGCATAGAAATTTTCTGGACAGATTTGGAGCATATAACTTCTCCACTTTTAGCACTAGAACAAGGCTTAGAACTTTTAAGATCTGCAGCACTTGTGTTCAGACATGGTGGTAGTGCTTCTTGATGAAAATTTTTTAGATTTCCATGGCGTGGAACTGTAGCATGTTCCCTCAACTCAACACACAAAGGATCAGCCTCGATCAGAGAAGTACCTTCTCTAGTTTCACAACTCAACTGATGATCTTCCACAACTTGCATAGTGGCTTCTGCTACCTCACTTTGTGTGTCATGTGCAGCTGAATTTTCTTCTTGATCTTGCTCAAAACTAAGACAAATATTGATGGGAACATTTGTAACTTGATTCTCATCAACCTCAGATTGTAAATGGCACTTTGGGATAGCAACAACATCAAGAGATGGTGTAACACTATGATCCATTGTAATGTCACACACCTCACCATTTTCCATATCAATTTGGGACATAGAGCCTTCTTCTTGCTGCACAACAAAGTTCTTCTTGGAGTTGATTTGTTGATGTTCACTTCTCTTGGTACTAGAATCAACTAAAGAAACTTTTGGGACAACATGTCCTCTCTTCTTGCATGGACTTGATGATTGCTTTTTTCCAACAATGGAGGACATAATGGGCTGCAACTTAGCACTTTTATCTTGGCACAAACTAATGTTCTGGGTGACCTTGCCTTGCTGCACCTTCATAACTTTCTTTTCCTCTCTAATTGCACAACTTAGAAGATCTTGCATACTTCTAAAATATTTGCCCTCAAGTGCAGCAGCAATGTTACCATTAAGACCTCTCTCGAAATATTCCATTGCATTCATGTCATCAACAACATTTGTACGATGCAAGGAGGAATTCAGCTTATCATAATATGCTTGGACAGATTTACTACCTTGCTTCACACACTGCAAACGACGAAGCAAAATCAGCCGATATTCCCTTGGAACAAATTCTTTTCTCATGGCCTTCTTCAAATCTTCCCAATTCTTGATGAGATGCTTATGTGGATATTGTTTCCACCAATCATGAGCATAATCTTCAAATTCAAGCACAACTCGTGATATCTCCTTGGCTTCTGAAAAATCTTGAACCTCAAGTTCAATCTCCATTTCTTCTGCCCAAACGAGAAATTCCTCCGGATCATTACTTCCATAGAATGGAAGATTGGTATATCTTCGGCCTGTCATGGTTATTGCATATGCAAAATAGCAAGCTTATATGTGGTATAGGAAAATATGTAGAACTCTCACAACCTCACCTCTCTTACCAACCAAAGCTCTTATGAATTCCCTGCCGCGGATTACAGAGAAACAAAAGTGTGGTGGTAACTGAAAGTGATGGCGAGGCGAATACAAGACTAGAGAGTACAAATTACGGTGGTTTGTATGTGGAGCTTGGTGGAGAATAAAACAAGGAATGCAATCTAAATTCTAGTTATTGTAATATTAAGTAACAATCCAAACTAGAAGTTCTCTGCCTAGTGCTGATCACAGAATATGAATGAGATGTAAATCGATCACACACACACGCAAGGAAATTTCAGATTTGATGCAAACAAGGAGTATGATTGGGATGCAAGTGTTGCAATCAAACCCAACCAAAATTTTGCACCTAAACAAGGATAGCACACTGGTTGCACTACTTGATATGAAAACTTTCAGCACTTGTGCACATAAACCTACTGATCTTTCAACCTTTCTTTCTCAGTTTTTCTCTATTCTTTTTTTTATTTTTCTTTCTTATCTTTTTTTTGACACACTTTTTTTTATAACTAAACACAAAGACCAGATTAAGACACTTGCACAATTAAGATAAGAACAAAACACAACCGGTAGCTATAATAGGATCAAAGTTTACGCGAAGGACATGATATGAGTTTTCAGATTTTTTTTTGTAGGGATTTTCAGATATATAAAGAGGCTCAAAGGACACGCAAAGGATAATGATCAGCAACTAAAACAAAGACTCTAATGAACTGAAACTTAACAAAACTCACTAAAATAACAGATTGAAACAAAGGGCTAAAGCAAAGTATTTTTTAGGCTTTTTGGTGGATAGGACGAAACAAAATATATAAGTAGCTAAGGGAAAGAAATCCTACCGTGGTAACGAAAGCTTTGATACCAGATGATACGCTTAGGGGGTCCCGATCTTCACGACGTAGGATGATCACCGATAACTAGCTGAAGAACAGCCGGATAACTTGCTGCAGGCAGCGATAACTAGTGCAACCTGGCAAATAAAACTCGAAGCCAACCACCGTCTTTAACCGGCAACCTGAATCGAGGATTCGCCCAACCACACTCTCAAAGAACCAACCAACACAGCCTACAATCAATCGAGGAAACCTCAAAGGGAGTAGGAGCACCAATTGGGAGCGGATGAAGCCGCCGCTTCTGTAAATCCCGCAAAGGAAATCACAAGAGCAAAGGGGTAGAGATCTCTCTCAATATTTGTTAGCACACAGCTAAACAAAAGGGGGGTTTATATTCCATTATCAAAAAGTCTGCGATTACAATGAGTCTAGGAGGTATTTATACTAGCAACAACCCTGCTAGATAGGTGGAAACTCGAAAAGAAAAAAAATATAAGACGCACTATGTGAACGGGCCTCCTCGAGATGCCTTCCTGGAGAGTTTTCGCGTGGCTGCTGGTCTTCAGCGCAGTCTTCAGTGTTTTGGCAATAACTCTATCTTGGAAACTCCAAATGACATGCGGTTTGTTGGGTTGGAAAGTTAACTTGATAACCTTTCACACCATGTGCAGCATGTACCACGAAATATTGTAGATTGGTATAGTTTTGCATGGGAACTTGGACATCAGGCTGACTGCTGACTAGCTGACCAGTCTGTACTAAATCAGTCGAATCTCAACATTGGAGAATCCAAATCAAGTGAGAGAACTTGGGCTTGAAACTAGACTTGATAAGATTTCCAACAAGTCCTCATGGGCCTTCATAGCTTTTGCGAGCAAAACGTTGTGACTGATTCTTTCTGATGGTTCTATCACACGGGACTGGCTCGAACGTGATCCTCCTCTTTGGTTCACCCTTGGTGTCTTCTTGTCATCCTCCGTGGTGCACCTAAGCAATAGCAATGTGCACGACTTAGGCAGTATATAATTCTCATTAACATTAAAATGATTTTCAGAAAGTAGCGCGTGCACCTCTTGTTGTAGCTTCTTGGCTCGACTACGTGTAATTGGTCCATCAAAGACTTGGACTGGTGATGGTATAACTTGACTTGGAGGTTGTAACATGTTGTTGGTTGTCGTGGTCATATCACAATGTCTTAGCTTTTGCTTGAGGACGAGCAAAGGGTAAGCTTGGGGAAGTTTGTTGGTGGTCATTATCAACAAATATTTATTGCCAACATACCACCAAAAAGGAGGAAAACACACATTGCTACACACATATACATGTGATAAATGCCTTGTTTCCACTTGTACTCTAGAATTATCAGGAATGCAGAACATAGGGTGGAACACAGGCAGAACAGGAGCAAGAATATGCTTTTTTGGAAAGCATAAAGGGGAGAAGAGAGGAGAAAGGCCAGTCTAGCATAGAATTGGACCAAGGCCACCACACCAAAGTGTTAATAGCCCAGAGGAGAGGCGGCCATGCAAAGACGGGCCCAAGAGGGGCCAGCCGAGGCGCGCACGTGCCCCAGGCACGGTCGCACCCCCCGTGGTGCTGACGTGGCCTGTACTCCTCCCACCAACTACAATTAATGCAATGAGGATGGTGTGGGCACGGGTTCACTGAACCTGGTCTCCCAGGAGCTAGCCACAGCTGCTATATAAGGAGGGGGAGGCCTCCTCATTTTAATCATCACATACACCATGTAGCTCTTAGATTCCTCTCTCCCTCTCTCCCTCTCCCTCTCTCCCTTCTTCTCTCTCTCTTCCTTTTATCCTTTTGTAGTAGAAGAGCTTGCTATCATGAGGGGCTCACTCTTTGGAGAGAGACATCGGTATCAATGGTATCTATTATTTCTCTAGAATTTGTCCTATGTCATAGACTATAGTTCTTCTGTTATGTTTGTAGCATGTGATTAGAATATAGTTTGTTGCTATGATCTTTATGTTCCTAGCATATGAACTAGACTATAGTTTCATGCTTTGATCTTAACATTAGAAATTTAATCTAAATAATATTTCATATATGAAAACAGATAGAGCTAGAGGAATATCCATGTCCATGAGTTCCTGTCTAGATATCCTAGATTAGCTATCCATTTGCAGGATCATCATCCGTCCCCATGGTGGATGCTCTAGTAGAGGGCCCCTGATAAAGACAGGATAACCCTGCACAACACTAGAGCAGTAGTTAATAGTGTAGACGTGGTGTCTAGGCTATAGGCTACCTTTGTTTATCTCGTGTCCCGTAGGCTATAGGCTACCTTTGTTATATCTGGTGCCTAAAGCAAGTTAGTTAGTGATCTAGATTGTCTCTGTCAGGACCCAAGCTCATGGCATAGAAATATCACTCTGCTAAGAATAGATCATGCTTGCTCTTATAGGATCATTTTTTATTCTTATTTCTTTCATTCTTTATTCTGTCTTCTTCATCCAGAGCTCATGGGTATGTATGATCACTATCCAAACCATAAACTATTAACCCTACTAAGAACTTTGGTCTATCATATACACACATGTCACCATGGTATATATTTATGTTAATCCCTTTTGCCATGCTTTCCTTTGGGAAAATATAAATACGACACCCTCAATACTTTTAGGTAAAATGCTACAATGATAATTTCTTGTGCTTGCGGAACCCGTTCTGTAATTGTGCAGAAATATCATTTAGGTGGTTCTTGACATCATTTCTAATTCTAGTGGTGATGCTAAGAAACGCCAACAGATTCGAGATCCTTTGTGATACTCGATGGACAATCAGGTTTATATGGGCTCAAGTATGATAGTGTGGCTGCTCTGATGGTTGCCACTGTACTTGTGCTCTTATAAATTGGTCGGTTCTGTCACAGCTGATATCAGAGCAAGCTTCAACATTAACTTGTCATATGTGTATTTAAAACAAAGGTTTTTGTTTTACAAAACTAGTTTTTGGCAACTTATAGCTATATATATGTTCAAATCTAAAAATTTAATCTAAAGTGTGTCAGTGGTCATATCCTTTATGCCCAGTTAAGGACTTTAGGTGGCTTATAGTAAAACTAACTTGGGGATTTTAAATTCTGCAATTTAAATTTTGCAACATCGCACCTACGCCCAAGTAAGAAGGTAAGTTGTTGAGCAGCATGACCGCAAGATGTGAGTATATATTTCGGTCTGGGGAGTAGCATGACGCCCAAGTAAGAAGGTAAGTTGGTCTGGGGAGAGCTAGTTTTGGTACTGAAGTGTATATATTTCTTATATATATGGAAGTATTTAATTGTGGGTTCACTTTGGTACGACTACATGTGCATGTTTACATGTATGTATAGTATGTATTTACTGATAGGTAGCTTTGGTACGAAAGTATATATATGGGGCATATATATGGAAGTATTTAGCTTGCAATTGACATACTAGACTTTCATTTTTGCACATATATTGTTATATTTGTTGAGTACTTTTGTGCTCACCCTTGCATTCCCTACACCCCAGGATGGACTCCCGAATGTGCAAATAGTGACTACTACTTCTACTTCCCTGAAGAATACTAGACTTGTGGTCAACCAGTTGACGTGCCTGTGATATGGAGCTAGCTACCACAAGAATTATATTATGTTTCCACTTAGTTACGTGAAGACTCTGTGATATTAATCGTTATGTAATAAACATCTGTGATGATACTATTTATATTTGTCATCTTATGTGTGATTGATCTCTAGGCACACATAAGATTATGCATTCCATTTGTTCCTTAAAAATGGGTGTGACATACAACATCCAATAACCATGAAATTTTTACCATAATACACACATACATCAGCGGTCTACCATAAAAAATTTACAGCAATTGGAGCACTACAACTTTAGATATGAGAATAACAAGCAAAACAAGCTAAAATTGCCTATTTAACAAGATTCAACCAAAGCATTATAAAAATAGTACACAACTAGCATGTTTAATATTTTTATTAGCTAGAGCATGTCACACAATATTATCACAACTAGAATTACCATTTTTGGACTTATATAACTCTAGATATGCATCTGACAAACTTAAAAGAATTTCTAGAAGCACTTTACAATAATAAATAAAAATAGCAGAAACTTTCTATTAACACATATTATATTATGACTCTACTACGTAGATCTACTCACAAAGATTCCAAAATGTACTCATTTGCTATTTTATGATTTTTCTATAATTTACTATACATTTTCAAAGTTTCAACCAGATTAATTCATAAACAAAAAAAGAGAAGGAAAACACTTTTGCCTCAGGACCCCTGGACTTTCCACAAATAAAGATCCCAACAATTAGGTCCCTATGAGAACTATTCATATGAGTCACGAGTTTTGCATCTAGACCCAAGAAAAAGCTTCTATTTGCATTGTGGCCCTCCTTCTTCTCTCGTACAAAGCTGCACAGGGAGCAGATGATGGGCTCGGGCGGTCGGAATCCGGCGAGGTGGAGCTAGGGTCAGTGGCAAGTGGTGACACTAGGGCTTGCCCATGAGCAAGCACAACTATTGGTACCAGTAGCATGGTTGGAGGTGGCCCCTGCCCTGCTAGCCACGGCAACAGCGGCAGCCACGGCGGCTGGCAGCGGCCTGCTGCGCCCGGCCCGATCGGCCGGCTACGGCGGCTAGTGGCAACCAGTGGTGGTGGTGGCTTAAGGATGCGGTGAGGAGGGAGGAGTAGGGAGCGGTGGTGGCTGCTAGGCGGGGAGGCTAGGGGAGGTGCTCGGCCATGGCAACGGGGAGGCAGAGCAAGAGATAGAGAGAGCGAGAGGTAGAGAGAGTGAGAGAGGAGGCAAGCCACTTGGCTCTCCACTTTGGCGAGGCAACACATGGGCATGGTGTGGGGGCAATGATGGTGCATGAAAGCCACGTGGCTCGTGTCACCAGGGCCGGTCAGCCACGATGCTCTGCAGTTTGAAATCACTAAGGAGCTGATAATACCACCACGAAAATACAATGAAACCCGTATATTCTTCCATCCTTATCTTTCGATCCGGCTGACCTATGATGATGGCGCAAGAGACAAAGTTGTAGATCTTTGTGAGGTTAACAACATTGATTTAAGGATCTAGAGCTAACTCGGCCTAGATTGGGAAATATGGAGCTCCAAAGGAGGGCACCTCAAACTAAAATCTGAACTTCAGTTCCAAACCGACTAAAATGGCATTCTGCTTCCCCTTCTGTGTAACAGAACTGACCAACTTATAACAACGTAAGTACAAAAACAATCACCGCAGTGATCAAATTCCTGTACTTAAGCTCCCATAATCCTGGTAGTCCAAAAATCTCGAGGGATTTCAAACAACTTTTGACATACAAACCAAGATCATAGTGATTCAATACAACACATCATTAGTTACAACATTTCACAAGTGGCATACGGATTACGTCCATCGGAGTTCAAAATAAAATATTACAAACCGAATTTGTTTTGTAGAAGCAACATAGTTCGATACATAACTTCATAAGTTTAAATACATTGCCAGATAGTAGTCATGTCCACAAAAGCACTTAGGTAAGATAGCTAGTAGAGATCGCGCCCAACGATCTAGTCCTCATCTCCAGTTGGGAGGAGATAGCATTTGCAGCACCCAGAATATAACAGGTCATCTGCAACAGGTGGGAAATAAACCCTAGGTACGATAAGGTACTTAGCTAGACTTACCCGACAGAAACCAGAAATAAAGTGACACCAAGGATCATGCAAGGCTGATATAAGTGGGGCTAGCATGACAACATTTTGCATAAAAGCTTAGTACAGATCAGTAATCATTTAATGCTTAAGCATCCAGTTAATCATCATGAACCTGTCATCTAGATTAGCACCTATACTATAGCAATCACTTTATTAGGAGCAAACAATATTAACCATAGCAGGTATAATAAGGCTATCATTATGATCATCATCATTCTTGAACCATCAAGTTATTTAGTGAGATCTACTTTAGAGATAAGCCCGTCAAGTTCTCACTAACCAATGAGAGACGGTGACTCGAATCGAATTACAACTCAGCTGAGGGGGTATTCCTAACTCTCACCCTGGCATACTTTGCAAGGGTAGCCGTGGGTCACCTTTGGTATAACTCAGGAACCAACTTCACGGGTTTGGTCAGTGCTAGCACTCTCAGGGATTACCCTTCTGCTAGGACAATCAGGACTTTTAAATCACCTGCCCTTAGACTCATGCTTACGGCTCCCTTCCGAGGCATACTTTATACTTGTCGGAGCCCGGCCTGAGTCGAGCTACTCGGCTTCATGGTCGGTCTCTAGACCTAGCCAACTAAGAGAGAGGCATGCGTTCAACATGAACAGGAAAGGCTCCAAGAATTAGTCCTTAATTGACATAGACAGGGATAGATCCACACCCAAGACCTCCATGCCTTATTGCTTCACTATCGTCATCCCGCCCGGTCTCATTTCATTTCATTACGCATGGTTCTTTTCCATGATAGCAAATATAGCCAACTATGCCATATATATCCCTAAAGCTCATAGGTGATAGGGGATCACCTGACTTCTAGCGGTTAAAGCAGGGCTAAGCAATTACTCGAATCTGAACCTAGATAGGATTCAAGGCATACTTTTTGGACAAGGATAGGGTATATATGCAGCAAGTGTTTCCATCGAACACCTATCACTTAATGCAACAATACATATAACATATATACTCAATTGCATTTGTAGAAATTAGGAGGCTTATAATGCTCTAGAGCTTTGAAACGACCTTGATTTTCCTCGAAGGGAAAATCTATAGATACGATTTATAATGTAGTAGATCACGAGAGCAATCCATCACATTATCAATTATCAGCTGATATCATAGCCATACATCATAGAATTACAAGTTTATACAAGCTTTACAACACTGGTTAACACTCCTATTACATCAACTAATCTAGCGGAAACACACACTCATCTTCATCAGAGTCATTGTAGCGCATCGGTAGGTGAAGGCTCCTCCTTCACAGCAGCCATCAGAGTTAGCATAGAATATCAACGGGTGTATACTCCATCTTCTCAACCACACTTGAGCGTAGGCACGAGACCATCTACTCCTAATCCAAGTCCTCGTGGTCATCGTAGATTTCGTCCAAACCTATCCAAAATCTATCAGTATGATTTGTACTGGCCACTGTCTCCCACCCTATGCTTTTGCGTATGCTTTGTGGTAAGTGGAATGCAAGAGTAGATGAAAAGGCCTATATATGGTTGTAGGTTTCCTATGCAAGTTCAACAAGATTTTATAGTAATAGATCATCAAGTCTTACTCCATCTCAACCACACGTTCTCCCATCCCATCACACACATCTCACCACACTCTCATACTCTCTAGGCGGCAAGGTCGACTCCCGCTCGTACCTTGCCTCAACGGCCAAAGCCGGATCCAACACCAAAACCCAGGGGGAAGGTAGAAAGGACTCCTCTCACTTATCAAGTGAAGCATAGTTCATAGGAATGTCCATATCCACGGACGCAGCTATACGTATAGATCAATCAACTCTGCAGAGCGTGTACACCTGGAAATCCATAAGATCACCATCATCGGCGGTGCCCCGCCTAGGCTGATGTCGACTGCCTCCCAACCGGTACGGTACCACCCTACCACTCAGCCCTGGGCCACGTCGGAGTCCACCAAAACACTAAGACTGTGAGACGTAGTACCGGGCCCCCAAGGTCACTACGCTGTCTTAAGAGGGTGTGGGCCCCCATGCCCGTACCTCCCTACACTATCACCTTCCAACCTAGTAGTAGTGGCACCGCCCTAGTCAGTCGGGTAATCGTCTCTCGCCCATCGGGAGCGAGTGGTGTGCACGAATGGTCCTATGATTCTGGTTCTCAAGACATACCAGTCCTTAAGGGAACCGGACAGGATATCTTCTCAAGGGGATAACCAACACCCTGTGCCTCGACGGCACCTCCACCGAGGATAACCAACACCCCGTCTGCTCTCTCATGCACCCGCCATAGGTACCTCTCACGAGGGATGCCCAGGTCGCACCCCTCCAGCATGACTTGCCCCAAAGACTCATCGTAGAATCCTGTCCGATCGACTCAACCCTCACCACACACCCAAGACGCACGCCAAGATCTCCCCAAGTTCATTATCCAGTTTTACCAAGTTATCAGCACCACGTGCCTTATCCACTCACGTTATTCCTTCACCAAGCATCACATCACAAGTATAATGCATAGTGAAAGTAAAACAGTAAGTAGAATGCGAGCGTCTAGCCTAACAGCGGGTGTGCAGGGGAATAGGTTGTGACAAGGTAATGGCTTACAAGCAATCTACCATGCAACCTATCATAGTTCATTTGCATAAAAGTAAAGCACTAGCCTCTACATGTAGCATGTCTATTAGGTTCTACGAGGTTGGGTGGGACGTGGAACACCTGTTAAATGTTGTATCCAAGATCCTCGGTGCACTTGTAGTTGTACTCCTCCATAGTCCTTCATCCACATGTCCTTTCTCCAACGGGTTCTGATCCGTTCAATGCTAACCTCGACGCAATTACCTTAATACAGCGATAAGCAAAAGAGCAATCAGACCACTAAACCTAGAAAGACTGCGGAAAGAGAGGCAACAAGGCATAGAAAGAACAACTACACCAAAAGAATGCAAAAGGAAGAATGACTTAGCCCTCTCGGCGGATGTCCGATCCCTAGGCCAAAGAAATGCAAGTGGTGATTTGCTAAGCACAAACTTAGGTCTTAGCCTAGCCAGTACTTCCTAGGTCGACCGTGTTGACCTGTACGACTTAAATGAAATGGCACAGACTCTGGCTCATCCTAAGCAAACACCATGGCTCACGGCTTTCGATCCGAGCATCATGGAGACTGATGGAAATCGGAAAGACTATGAGCGAGAGAAGTTTCGTTCTCTCCCAATTTGTACGCCATTGTAACATGATGAGAACTAAGAGAGGGTGGAACAGGGAGAGAAGAGAAGAGGGCGGTCTACTTCTTCTGATATACACGCCATGGCAAAGGATGAGGCAATGGAAAGGAGCGACACCCAAAAGGACACGAGCGCCCAAACAACTTGTAGGGTACTAAGACCTAGGTGCACTAAATGCACTAAGACATCTGTAGGGTTTGAAATGGTGCAGTTGTCACCGTGAGAACCAAAGAAATGCTACGGCCTAGAAGGTACAAGCATACAAGGGCTCAAGCATGGAAAAGCCAAAAGGCGGAAGGAGACACGGGATTCACCTTCCTTTGATCCACTCGCCATAGCAAACGACGGGAATTGAAGGAATGGAATCAAGGGAGCAACAAACACCAAACAAGCGAGGGACTCAACCCACATCTTTCTGGATCGACGGGGATTGATAGGGGAAAGGAAGAGAGAACAGAAAAATAGCCCTCGCATTCTTTCGACCAACTTGCCATGGGAACGGGCTAGGGTTGAAAGAATGGAGGCACAAACCCCACGGTCTCTCGCTCCACACCAACTCGTATGGCCCCATGACCTAGGCGCATAATTAGCACAAGACTATTCCTATAGTCCTTGGCGATGAGGTTATCACCGCAAGGGCCAGAGGAATGCCAGGGTCTAGGTGGCACAGGCATATGAGGTGGCTAGGAGAGAGTAAAGAAAGCAAAAGCAAAAGAGGTAGAGCCCAATGGTCATAGCGAGGCAACTCGTGGCCATAAGCTATACCTACACGAGTTGGCATCCGTCGATATGCAAAGGTTGTCCCCTAATTCCTATCCTAATAGAGTTGGTCACGGAGGGCTCGAAACATGCGGGTAAAAACCACGTCGATAACGACATCGAGTCCGAGTCCACAATGACCACGTCTTAGGGACGAGAACAAGAGCTAACGATCGTAGTTTAGTGGAAGACAACTAAAACACAAGAGAAGGGATATGCTCGGCGTTACGGCCATGGCGAGACGAGCTCGTGGTTGCAACGTTCGAGCACTCGCTCTCTCAACTAGCTCAAAGTTACGGTCCACAAGCAATCATTAACTCAAACACTCACAAGAAACCACCACACACACATACAATCGACTCACGAACGACTTGGAGTAGCACATATCCATAGCGAGATAGATAAAGATAAGTAGACCGGTGTCAAAGGCACGTCACAGGCATTGGTGATGACAAGTGATGAAGTAACAAGTGTAGAAGATGTATGAACAACTAAATGAAAGAGCAAAGAAGGGATTTTGTCAGCATCGGAAACAGCATCGACTTGGGTCCGACCTCTGTGGTGATGAGGAAGGCGGAGGTGAGGCTCACTAGGGAGCGTCCGGGCTTTGTATGGCCTGCTACAGCATGATTTGGCCAGCTTGCGGCCTGCTGAGGCTAGCTGTGGCTGGCTGGACAGCGCAGCAAGGTCAGCGGCCTCCCTACAACAGTGGAAGATAACGGTACGAAGGCTGGTCTCAGGCATGGATGGTGACGGAAAGGGCACGAGACGAAGCTCTGGCTTTGGGGCTCAGCACTCACCTGTGGATCATCGCCGTGGTACTGCAGAATGGCAAGGAAGCAGACGTGCTGAGTCGGGGATGCATAGGCTAAGGACGGTGCTCTCCTGGTTCAGCTTCCTAGCGTCAGCTGCTGGCCCCAACGTGTTGCAGCAAGGCAGCAAGGGTGTAGTGATGGCGTCCTGCGTGCAGGCTTGGCAGCATGGCACGAGGCATTCCTAGCTTGGTGTCGAGGATGGAGCAGGGCCTGATGACGACGCCGCAACGGTGCTCGCGAGCTGATTCAGCATGGCGTAGGGGAGAAGCACAACCTTGTCTCACGCGCAAGTTCGATGTCGCCACTAGGGCTCCATTCAACGAAGGCAGAGGCGTCATGGTCGTAGGAGGGTGTCGCGGTAGGGGTCAAAGCGGAGGGCACCCTGCGGTCTCGGCTCTAGAGACGGCTGGCCCGAGAGCACGGCATGCACGGCGATGTTGCGGCATGGCGAGGAACAGGGAGCGTTGGGATGGTGCAGGCCATGTCCGCGCTCGTCGAGGTTTGGTGCAGGCTCGATGTGTGACCATGGGGAAACATGTCACAAGGCCAGGGCGCTCCTGGCCATGGTCTAGTGCGTCGTGGCGAGTTTGACGTCGCGGTCATAGAGGTAGAGCGGGGTGCCACGCGGTGATGCGACAACGTCGTGGGGCACGTTGAGAGCGACGCTGTGTGGCCCAGCACGATGAGGAGGAGATCTATGAGGGGGCAGGCTCGTGGATGATAGAGGCTTGGTGGGTGCTCGATGTTGGGGCCGGCCTGGGTGAAGACAGACGGCTTGGTTCTGGCTCCCAGAGCGGACGCCACGGCGAGGAGGAGCTTTGATGGCCAAGCATCGCAGGTCGACGCGAGTACATGGGAGAGCACGATGGCCTGGCATAGCACTCTGGGGGAATTATGGCTACTCGACAAGGGCGTCCTGCAGCGCAACAAGGGCGGCGTTGTGGGCGCAGTCGTAGGCCAGGCGTCGTCTCGGTGTAGCAGCTGTGCAACCAGGTGGTGACGGGATGACGTGGCTACGGCGAGGTCAAGGTGGGGCCTGGCGTCGCAGAGGAGGCTCGGTCGCTGCCCAAGGTCGACCGCGCTTGCGTTGGCGTGGCCCGCAATGGCTGTTCATCTCTTGGCTGCGTGGAGGAGAAGCAGAAGGTGGTGGAAGGACTGGCGGCGGCGGTAGGAGGGAAACAGAGAGGGAGCACGGTCCTCTGTGGCCTTTTATACCGGCGTGGCTAGGGCTTCAGTGGCCAAATGGGATCCTTGTCATCCGTGCCTACTTGGGGTGCGTGGCATACATCTAGGGGGCCGGATCAGGTGGGCAGCTCAGAGGCTTCTCGAAGCGAGGGCAGTCACTATTCTATCCGTGCGGTCAAGGTCTCCCGCCTGCAAACCACGGAGCGGTGGCTTGCGGGCCTGGGATGTCTCACGCGAAGGCACCCGAGGGGAGCGGCTTGGCCTCATCTAGCTTCGCTGGCAAACGATGGTAAGAGGAAAAGCGACAGACAGGGAAAGGCATTCACAGCCGAGGAGAGATGACATCGTGGTGTTGACGGAAAGGGATGGGGCTACGGTGTCCTCGACTGGCTCGCGGGTCTGGCTGAGGGTGCTTGCATCGCCGCGATGCATAGAGGCACGGCTTCCCTATGTACACGCGGCTCGTGAGGCACACAAGGGCCATGTTTTGCTGACGAGTGGTGCTTAGGAACGGGCATGCAGCGTATGTGAGAAAGCGACGATGTCTTCCTGTTGTGTGTGCTGCGCTCGCTCCAGAGGGCAGGGGAGCGCTGGGCTGTGAGGTTGCTCATGCACGAGCTGGGCCAGGTGGGCTGCTGGCCTACTGCTGAGGAGGGGAAAAAGAGGTGGCCCTGGATGGACCAACGAGGCCAAGTGGGCTGGCGAGGGAGAAGAAGAAAAATGATTTTTTTTCATTTTTCCCATTTCAAGGAAATCAAGAAGGATCCAAAATGGAGCTTGCGAGGGTGTTGAGAAATGGAAAAGGAAATTGGAATTTTCCTTTTATGACTTATATGTTTTAATGGGATTTTTGGAAAATAATTAAGAAGGGAATTTGGGGAAATGCAAACGACATTGAGATGTAGCTCAAGGGAGATCGGGAAGAGGTTTCCAAAGGAGGTTTGGGATTTACTCACACAAGATTTGAGATGAGATTCAAAAGGAGTTTTTGGGTTGGATTTGAATGGAGAGATGAGATGTAATTCAAGAGAGATTTTGAGGGTCGCAAAAGAGATCGGAGACAATCCAAATAGGAGGTTGAGAAGAGATTCCCTATTTGAGATTTGTGGAATCTAGAGTTCGGATCAAGGAGATGGATAACCATTTCTCAAGAGATCGAAAGAAATTTTTGCTATGGACTTGTGCTCTCTGACACAAAACCCTAAACCAACTAACAAACTCCGGCACGCTCCTACAAAGAAATCTAGATGAGTGCAACGATTGTTAGTAGGTTAGACTCGGATCCGACCTAAGGTCTACATGCTCCACACATTGACAGGAAAAAAATTTAAAAAGTTCATATTTTTAGTCACTTGAAAAACTGGGATGTTATAGGCTTGCCTGATATCCGACTCAAATCAGTCAAGTTAGCTTGCACCATCTTGCAGAACATCTCCGCTCCATGTATGCACTTGAGGGTTCTTCCATGTTCGGGATGGATCCACCAAACACCATCTTTGGGTTCAACCCCACATCATGTCCTTCACGTGGTGCATCTAGTGTACCTAGATGAGATGGAAGATGCAAGTGCGTGAATACATGGAGTGCAATGGATGATGCATCACAAACAGTAAGCAAGACAAGCATAGTTTACACTAAATACACTTAAGTACTTTGCGATGCTTAACTTAAACATCACTCAATCTATCATGCTAAGATAGCAAAGAAGACAACACCAAGCATTGACACAAGTTTCCCAAGATCTCAAGTGCTCTAACTTAACTTTCATCAAGGCATAAGTCACACTTAGCAACACATGAAGTAAACACATAAAACTAGAATCTATCAAAATCATGACTGTAAAAAGTAGCTGCTTGTTAACTTCATAACTAGAGTTCTTTAGATCCAAATGACATGCAACAAGATATTCTGGAAAGCTTATGAAATTCTCTACATTTCATTTATAATCATTACAACATAATTCCAAAGTTTAACATGTCAAATTTATACAAACACAGAAACTAGTCTAACAAGACAGAGAGCAAGCAATTCTGTAACTCAACTTTAAACAACTATAACTCCTAAACTACTTGGCCAAATGACACCAAATTTTAACAGAAGCTAGATACATAAATTATCTACATATTTTGTATAAACAAGTTTCTCATGAAGAACTTTGCTAAGTTCCCAGATCTATCCAGAAACCTCATTTGCAAGAAATAAATACTAACTTATCTTGCAAACATATAATTGGATAAAACCAACTTTACCAACATGTCAAACATGACTAATGAACACCAGAAAACATAATATCCATTACTAAATAAATTCTTTTAATACATTTCTTAATTTATTTAGATAATTCGGTGGAATTATGAACACATATCAAAAGTGCACAATAAATTCTACTAAATTTGAGTGGCCTACATATACTCCCAATATTCTACTGTAAAATTTTCATGTCATTTGAGTAACCATAGCAACCTCTATGAAAAAGACAAATGGCTATTGCAATAAATCATGTGAGAGTAAGATACACTAATAACTCACTCATACAGCAATAAAAATTCATGAAATTTTTATCACACATCAAACATCATATTAGTAGCATCGCACAAAAATTTCACTTCATTTGGAGCCCTACATTTGCAGTTATGAAAATGACAAATACAACTAGCATTAAAATCCTAGAAGCATAGATCTACTTTTAGAGCTAAAACTTTAAACTAACATATGCCATATTATAACTCCACTGCAAATACAATTTCACAAGGATTCCAAAAAGTCCTCATTTCCTATTTTATGAATTTCCTATGATTTACTATGTAATTTCAAAGTTTCAACAATTTTAACACAATTCAGTCCTTTTGACACTATTCACATGAGTCTAGACTTCGCATAACACCCCCTGGCTTTAGTCAAATTCGAGCGCGGGGTCCCTGACGCAAAATCAAACAGGGAGCTCATCGGAGGCTCATAGTGCCGGCCGGAGGGGGCTCATCGGCAATAGTTGAGGGGCGAGGGAGCGCCAGGGGCCTCGTGCGCACCCGCTGGTGGTCATGAATGGCCGGAAGACGGGTCGTGGCCTCCTGACCAGGTGTGCAGGCGCCGGTGGTGGTGCGGCTCTAGTGGCAGCGCACTGCGACAGCGGAGGGACGACCAGTGGTGGAGATGTGGCCAACCTTGGCTTGCACGCATCCGTAGAAGGGCGTAGCTTGGCCTGTGGCTGCCCGAGGCGGCCCGACCACATGGGCTAGTAGTGGTAGCGTCAGCTGCTCCGCCGGCGAGGAGCAGTGGCGGTGAGCGCATCGGAGAACTCGGGAGGAGCAGCATGGGGTGAGGAAGACCAGGGCACAACTAGCTAGGGCGGAGGAGGCATGGAGCAGCGAGGACGGCGGTGGCAGCGAGCTCGGCATGGCCATCCATGGCGTCCGCGCGCTTTGGTGGCAAGAAGAGCGAAGGAGGGCAAGGAGGAGCGAGTGAGGGTGAGCGCGAGCGAGTAGAGAGCAGTGGGTGAGCTTGAGCATCCGTATTAGAGAGACGACGGTGCATGGCAAGGAGGAGACGCACGTCGTCGTGCATGGTCACCACGCACAGGGCATGCGTCGGCCATTGGGGCAATTTACCGAACACGTGGTGTGCGGCGAAGCGGCCAGAGTGGGATGCATTTTTGGGCCTGTTCCAGGCTGATTCTGGGCATGGGCCAAGAAGCAAAGTTGGAGCCCACTTGATGTTCTACAAATTTGATTAAGGAGCCATGGTCATTAGGGTTTTAGATTAGTAGGTAATTAAGCTCTAATTAGGCATTATCAACAATTTAACTATGATCATAGTAAGGCTCGGTTTTCTTGGATTTTGAAGGGCCAAACTTGATCAAATTGATTCCAACTTTTGGCATACTCTCCACTAGAGAGTTATCTCCAACTTTTATTTTTGTATCAATTCAAGTTACTTAATAAAATTTAGAGAACGCAGGATGCCAACATGGTGACCATGAATCTTTGAAGTGCTGAGAAACAACAGCTACATACTAACTTCAACCCATAGTTTGACAAGCTTAGAAATGAATTCAGGCTTGGGTCCTTCAACAAAGTTTGTAGCACACAAACTAAACAACAACTTTTATTAAAGGGCCTTGGAATGGTTCAGCATGATTAGGGAGATAGAAATTACCAAACATGTCAACTTATTGCTGCCACTCAAGGACTTAGAATCTTTTCTGGGCTTTGAAAAATAGTAGCTGATTCAATTTTGTGAGCTCTATTTGACTAGGTTAAGGGCCAAACTAGCTCTTGACCATTAAACAAAGTTTGTTCTACACAAGATGAGCTACAACTTTTGTTTAAGGTCAAACCTCATAACTAGTACAGAAGTTAAACTTTCACTTTGGTCAAAGTAGCAACTTAATAAAGCCTAAACTAGGGTTTTAGGCTAATTGAGGCATTTTCTTGGCATTTGCTCAACATGAACCCCTCATGACTTTTGTTGTAGAGCTCATCTAGAGCCATTTGGGAAAAGTTGCAAGGTTTGGTTGATGATCTATAATTCTATTCACTTAATGGTGCAATTCCAACACTTGGTAAAAGTTATTGAACAAAGACATGACTTATCATTTCATGTGACTTTTTGATTCCAAACTTCATGAAACTTTTCTAGGGATCACTATAGATAGAGAGCAATGTGAGACACATGAAAGAAGTGACATCAACACTCACTTGCATTACCAGGAATGAGCATCAGACATACACACATTGAAACACAAAATGACAAGGGTATGTTGCGTATGTTTCAAGGAGATGTTTCAAGCACATTCCATATATACATGTTTCACATGTTGCACTAGTATGTTCCATATGTTTCACTAATATGTGTCATATGTTTCTCTAGTGCGTTACATATGTTTCATGCTCATATATGAATGAATGATGCTGCTCATGCAATGCAAGTGTCAAGATGCAACCCTAACACCTGGGGTGCTACATTCTAACTCTTAAACCATTTGATGATTTGATCGACCAATTTCTCCTTGTTGTAGTGCTACATGAGTACTACACTCTTGCTAAAAGGAGCTTGGCCAAACTCAAATTGGTTTGCAAGTTATTAACCCCCAAAGTAGGGTAGATGAAACTGAAATTTATAGTTCGGATATTCAAGTTAAATCCACAAAGTTTAGCAAAAATAGCAGTTTTGGGAATTGATTTTTGAAGGTCTAAATGTGCTCCAAAATTGATGATACTTGCTTTGTTGTTTGCTTCACAAATGGTACTTCAACCCATATTAAGGAATCCAATTGCGCTACCATATGAATTTGGAAGATAAAAATCTGCGAACATGTCGATTTGTTGCTGCAGATGAGGGACTTAGCGAGATTTCGGAGGGCCAAAACAGTACTACATTCAAAATTGAGGCCTCTGTTTGAGCAACTTGGAAGCTGATTTGGCTCTTTGTCCAAAAACAAAGTTTGTTCTATACAAACTAGACTTCAACTTTTGTCAAAGGTCAAACCTTTGAACTAGTACCGAAATCACTATTTCATCATGGTCAAACTAGCATCCCGATAAAGCTTAAATTATCCTCTTTGGCCTAATAAAGCATTTTTCTTGTCACTTGCTCAACATGAACCCTTTATGACTTTTGTTGTAGAATTAATTTAGGGTTGTTTGAGCAAGGTTGCAAGGTTTGTTTGACATCACATGTTCTCATTCACTTAATAAAGCAATTCAAGCAAGGACGTAACTTGTCATTTCATGTGACTTCTTGATTCCAAACTTCATGAAACTTTTCCAATGATCAATATAAATAGAGAGTGATGTGAGACACATAAAAGAAGCACTTTCAACATTACTCAGGCATACATTTGAAAAAGGGTCAACATGTAAGCAAGGATGTGTTGTGCAAATCCAAGTTTGGGGCTCATTTTCATAGATTTGACCTTGACATCTTCATCACCACCTCACAATCTTAGTCTAGAGCTTTTGATCACCACTTAACATGTCATGTTTGAGCTCAAACTCACTGCTTAACTGCTGACAAACACCTAGGGTGTTACAATAAAAAGATGCATAACTAAAAAAACAAAATAAAAATTTATCTTTATGTTAGATATATATTAGTAATGTGTGATCTAAAAATAAAAAGTGTGTGTGTTTAGTTTTCTTTAAGTTTGATTTTTTAGAGCTAAAAAAATGAAAGGACTCTGAAGATAATCTCTTACTATGGAAATGATAAATAGTTGCTCTGTCGTAATTTCTTTCAAGTACCTAGTTTTTAGCCTTGAATTCTTCCAGGTTTTGAATACGACTGTTTTGATATAAGAATTTACTCTGAGCTTGAAACTCTTGGGTAGCAAATACTTGATCTAAGTCTAGATAACTAACAGATATGATATGAGGTCTGAGCTGTTGTTTATCTTGTTCCATGTGATACTAAAGTTCTAGAGATTTATCTTTTGAAAAACATAAAAATGCTTCTTAATGAGTTCCTTGTTTGACAAAGTTTGAATTCCTACTAGAGCCATATATGATATTTAGACTAAGAAAACTTCCACTCATATATGTTGCTTGTTTTGCATTGAGTTCAGTCAAGCTTTGTTGATGCCTCATGAGAGGTTTGTCATGCTCTTAAAATCAAGATCACGTACACACCACCCAAATATGCACTACTCCTACACTGGGGGTAGGCGCAAAAACATGCCTTCCATCTAGATCCACTCAAAAATGTTTTACTCCTACACTAGGAGTGAACACCAAAAATATGCCCTATAGGATATCCACTAAATAAATGCTCTAAGTTCTTGTTATCTCTCAAAAGTTTGTTGCAGAAAAGAAGCATGTGGTTATGCAAAAAGTTATTCATGAAAAGAAAAAAAAAGAAGAAGATGAATAAGATAGCCTATGTTTTCTTGCAAAGTATTTTCCAAGTTCCAAATGAGAGATATGTTTTCAAGGAGCATAGTAGAATTAGGTTAGCCACTACATATATATCCACCCCATACATCCATACACATGCACATCTTGAATTGATTGTATGACTTAACTCTCTTTGGATCTGAGGTTTGACTTTACAATATATGTATTGCAAGTATGCTCTTTCATGCTATTTCCACTCCTATGAACTCCACTATAAGCCTTAGCTATAGGAAGAGAAAGGCATAACATCACTATTGCCCTTGGTGAGGATCCACAAATACCACATATATTGAGAGACTTGAGAGTGTCATATAATGGAAGCTCTGAGTTTTATTTTGCAAACCCATAAAACTCTAGAATAATGGTTAAGCAAAGAACTTAAGATATAGTGCTTAACTTGATTATTCTATCTTTCAATTGCTCAAGACCCAAGTAAATGCTAAAGCACCATGGTTGAAGGTAATATGGGTGAGTTGGAAAGTCAGATCAGTTTATTCTAATCTGGAGGAGAATTCTTGTTTGAACGCATGTATACTTTTGAGGAGTGAAAGCATTGACGCAACTCCTGATCCATAATTTGCTGAGTTTAGCTTTGCTAAGGAATTAGCAAAGGTTAAGCTTAGGGGAGTTTGTTGACGGTAGTTAACAACCATTATAAACTATCAAAGAAACATGCATAATGGCACAAATGAGATGACCAACAAAGGTTTAGGGTTTAAAGTAACAAATTCCACGATTTTTTGTGAATCTATGATTTCTACAGGGTTTAACCAGAAAACCATCAAGGTAGACCTACATGTCAGAGTTAATTATGCAATTCCACGATGAAACCAATGTGAAAAGGTTCCAGAAGACTGGAGAGGACTCCACACCGAAGAGGGAGATGGGACACTACCATATGGGGCCAGCTGGCCCCACCTGTAGGCCGCCGGGCCCATGGGCCCAGCTGTCAGCCTCCTTATTACTACGTCAGTTTCCCACCGGCTCCTAGGATGCATCTTTACCATTCCTTAAGTTGGTTTGATCCAAGGGCTCACGTTGCAAGCTCCGGGCTATATATACCAGCCCCTGCCCCCTAGTGAGGCATCAAGTCATTAGAGAAGACAGAAACCCTAATCATCCTTAGGGCTCCACCATATTCTAGGGCATAGCTAGTTAGGCTAGGTCTAGAGAGAGGCAAGTAGGCTTCTCTTGGATTTCTGATTTTGTCAAGAGCATAGTTTGGTATAATTCTTGTACCCTCCTCTCTTTTGTATCTCCATTACTTTTATATGCTTTCTACAATTGTTATGATAATATTAGTATTCATCTTATTCATGTTCTTCATTATAATGTTCATCATCTAATTTGATTATATACTTAGTATAGTTGGATTATAATTATATTCATGCATATGTTCATATAGCGCTCACCCTAAGGATCCATGGGTGAGTGGTTGACATTGTGTAAACATGGTGCTTATACGTTGTTTACCTGCGGATTCACCCTATATTTTGGGTCATGTGGTAGCTAGATCGCGGATGTGACACTCCTATTGAGTCTTTGTAGTCCACTCCTCGATGTAGGTAGCACGTAGGATAAAGTTACAAAGGAAGAGCAAGCTATGTTCTTAATGTCCCTTAGTAGCATCCCTTATGTGTAGATATGAAGATGATCTTAGCAATAACTACTTTGTGTAATTGCACTAATCAATGTATGCTTTGACTGGTAATTAAGAATGACTTAGGAATTATTCCTCTAATATTCTACCTGACCATGCTATTACCATAGAAAGGAGTACTCTGAGTGATTTATCATTATACTGGATCAATACTTATCATATATATATCTTATCCTATGACTTACCCCTGTTGTGAGTAGAAGGCTAGTTATGGTTTACTTCTCCATCAATAGTATAAGTTATCAATACATGTCCATGCTAGACCTTCCCTATAACAGAACCATCCAATTTATAAGAGCACAAGTACAATAGCAACCACCAAAGTAGTCAAATCATCATACTTGAGCTCATATAAACCTAGTAGTCTGATGAAATCACGAAGGATCTCAAACCAACCAACATACAAGCCAAGATCGTACATGATTCAACATAACAAGTCGCATGTTATAACACATTTCACAATAGTTTACAAATAGCTTACATACATCAGAGTTCACATAGATTATTACAAACCAAGTTCAAGTAGCGGAAGCAAAGTAGTTTTGAAGATAACACAACACTTAGTTCAATTACATGCCAGTACCACGGTCATTTCTAGCAAAAGCATTATAGATAAGGTAACTTAGAGAGACCACACCCCATGGTCTAATCTTCATCCAAAGCAGGGTGAAGACAATTTTGACAGTACCCATTGTAACACCCCAGTGTTAAGCATGCCTTTGCACTTGCATTTCATGAGCATAAGCATCCTTACTGCATGAGCCTACATGCTTCATATTTGTCATGTCCTGATATTGCTTGAAATATGTTCCCTATGCTCATACCTAGGTATAAGTAGTATAAGTGTTTGATGTATGGTCACTAAAATAACCTAGACATGTTTAGAATATCAAATGGACCTATGGTTATGTTTACAACTTGACCTGACTAGGCTCACATGTGATAATAGTGTAACTTGGACCCTCTAAGTAGTTTTGATGTTTTGTTTTAAAAGTGCTTGCAAGAATGCTTGTTGGAGGTTGGGCCTGAAAGCAATGTTGTAGAGATTTTAATTTGGAACAAAAGTTATTTTTGGGCCATGTCATGAAAATGTCTCTAACATGCTCAAAATCAGTGTTGAAGTGTGACTTGCAAAAAGGATTTCAAATTTGGTTTAAAATGGGTTTAAACTTTGAAGCTCTATAATTCAAAATCTAGACATAATTAGACTTAGATCCTATTGGATGAAATGCTCTAAATTGCAAATAGATCATTTCATGTTTAAGGGCCTCTGCCTAAAAATGCCTAGAAACTGGACCTTTGAGCTAATTTAGTTTACTTGTATTGAAAGAGGGATTTCAGGAAAAAAAAAAGAGAAATCCTCACCGCAACCGGCCTGGCCGATTTCGGCCCACTCCGGCCCGACTTGGCCCGGCATCCCGCGCCCACGCGCTAACGTGCCCCCGGCCCATCTCCTTGGCCCAAACGCGCGCGCGCCGGCCCACCTCGGCCTCTCTTCTCCACCACCCCGGCCCCCTCCATCTCCCCCGAGTGGACGCGCTGGCCGCACCGCGCCGTGGCGCTGGGGCAGACCTCGCGTGCCGCGTGGCCACCATGCCCGAGCTTGGACGCCACCTGCCCGCCCGCGCCAGCGCCTTGACCCCGCCCCGACCGCGCCCCGGCTCGCTCCCACTCCCATTTCCCCTCGGCCTTTCTCTCGCCTCAGCCGAACAGAGCAGCGCAACGCAGACCCGTCGCCATGGCCGCCGCGCTGGAGCTTGCCACCGCCGCAAATCGTCGCCTCCGCTCACAGCCAGTGCCTCCTCGAGCTCCGCCTCGCTCTGTCGTCCGTTGCTCGCACCCCATCGTCGCAGGTGAGGGTCACCAGGGGCCTCTTTCCCTCTTCCGCCATGGCTGGAGTGGCTGGCCATCGACGTCGTGTCATGCGCTCCCTCCTCCACCCTATTTCTCGCCTCGTTTTCTTGTTCACAACCACCGTCGCACACCCCGCGCTCGCCTGCGCTCCTTGCAAGGCAGTACCATGACCGGGTTCGGCAGCGCCGGCGACATGCAGCGCCGCCACCCGCCGGAGTTGGCCGCGCCACCTCTTTAGCTCGCCGCCGTCCGTTTTTCTTGCACCCACAAGTTCGCCTTGCCACGGGGAGCACGCCGGTGAAGACAAGGACGCCGATGACCTCGCCGCCGGCGAGATCCAGTCGGCCCGGGGACCTCCCCTGCTCTGTTCCTCTGTCAAGCGGGGCCAGCCCATCCATAGGTCCCGGCTGTCATTCGGTCTGGGACACAGACGCCGTGTGCACTTAGCATTTAGGGTCGGGTTTCAAAAGGAAATGAATTTCCAGATTTCTGTTTACACATTTGAAAAATCATATCTTCAAAAATACAGCTCCATTTTGGGTGAGACAAAGTTTGTTGTGTTTGTCTTGAGCAGATCTATGAGTGAAAAATGTGAAGTGCCATGTTTGTGATATTTTTCTGTGTAGCTTTGTTTAAATTAGATTAAATTATATAATTGCTTGTATCCCTGTTAATTCATAATAAATCCTATAAATGTCAGAAAAATGTGAGGTTAATTTTGTTGGTGTTCTTGTACTATGTAGATCTTATGAAAAATATGTTATGCAATGTTGTTTTGGAAGAAATGGGATTTATATTTTTGGTGATTTATTTGCATGTAACCTAGAAAATTCAGAGCAAAATATTTAAAGGGGCATTGCAGTTGATAATTTTTGTGGACTACTATTGTGTTAAGAAGTACCTAAATAAAATACGAAATCTATTGTTTGACGCTTTTCATAACACAAAGTATTTTCATGTCATTTATGAGATTGTTGCTTGTCATTTTTGTGTAGCTTTATGTACTCATCCAATCGCCATCTCTCCTGGTTAGTGAGAAACTTGACTGACTCCTTGCAACGTAGCTTGATAAAGATGGAACATGTAAGATGGTTAAATGTGATAGCCTTGCCTCAACTGGATATGATTACTATTGTGATGCTTATAATCAAGTGATTGCTATAGACTAGGTGCAAATCTGTCTATCATAAGAATTACTAAACTTGATGCTAAAATATTGACTAAAATATTGAGTTTTAGGTTTAACTTGCTCTCACATGATTTATTTCAATAGCTATTTGTCTTTTTCATAGAGGTTGTTATACATGTCCAAATGGTTTCAAATTTGGATAGTAGACTTTTGGGAGCATGTGTAGGCCTTTGTAATTTTGGTAGAATTTATTATGCACTTTTGATATGCGTTCATAATTCCACCTAATTATCTAAATAAATTAAGAAAATATATTAAAAGAAATTATTTAGGAATGGACACTATGTTTTCTGGTGTTCATTAGTCATGTGTGACATGTTGGTAAAGTTAGTTTTGTCCAATTATATGTTTGCAACATAAGTTAATAATTATTTCTTGTAAATGAGATTTCTGGACAGATCTGGAAACTTGGCAAATTTCTTAATGATAATGTGCTTTGTTGTGAAACTTATTTATACAAAAGTTGTAGATAATTCATGTATCTAGTTGCTGTTAAAATTTGGTGGCATTTGGCCATGTGGTTTAGGAGTTATAGCTGTCTAAAGTTGAGGTACAGAATTGCTTGCTCTCTGTCTTGTTAGATCAGTTGTTGTGTTTATGTAAATTTGACATGTTAAATTTTGGAATCATGCTGTGATGTTTATAAATGAAATTTAGATAATTTCATAAGCTTTCCATAATGTCTTCTTGCAAGACATTTGGAGTTGTAGATCTCCAGTTATGATTAAATTACTCAGCTGTTGGTCTGATGTCCAGAAGGTAGCAATTTCTAGTTCTAGTACTTTGATTAACTTTGTCATGCTTGGGTACTGAAGTGTGACTCATATCTTTGATGATACTTGGGTGGTACCCTGTGATCTTGTGAGACTTGTTTCTTGAGTGATGTACTTGCCCTCTTGTATGTTATGTCTTAATGAGGATTAAGTTAATTAGCTCTAGGGTTTATGTGAACTTTGGTATGCTTTTATGATTATTTTGTTTATTGCATTTCTATGCATTCATACATATGCATTGTTGCACCCCATATAGGTACGCTAGCAGAAACGTGTGAAGGACGTGATGTGGAGCTAACCAGAAGATGGTGTTGGTGGACCTATCTCGGAGATGGAAAGATCGGACAAGTGCTAGAATGAGGGAATGCTCGCCAAGAGAGTTTCATCTGACAAACTCTGACTTGAGTCCGATCCCAGGCAAGCCCCGGAGCATTATAAGCCTCCTATCTTCAAAGCAATTAATTCTATATATGTTATAAGTATTGTTGCATTAAGTGGTAGGAGTTGGTTGGAAACCCTTGCTGTATTATATCATTCCTTGTCCAGATATATGAATCCTTGAATCCTACATAGACTAGGATCGAGTAGATGCTTAGCCCTGCTTTAAGCGGTAGAAGTCAGGTGATTTCCTGTCACCTGCGAGATATAGGGATATTCATATATGGCACGGTTGGCTATATTTGCTATCGTGGAATGGAACCATGTGTTAATAAAATGAAATGAGACCGGGCGGGATGACGATAGTGAAGCAACAAGGCATGGAGGTCTTGGGTGTGAATCTATCCCCGTCTGAGTCGTTTAAGGACCGATTCGCTGTACGTCCTTGAGTCATGTTGAACGCAGTCTAACACTTAGTTGGCCGGATAAGCCGTTCCGACCGCGAAGCCGAGTAATGTGGTTCAGGCCGGGAATCGAATGGTAGGTTGCTTCTTGGAGGAGAGAAAGGATGTGCTTGGGGACATTGGCGTGAGACCAAGGGGGGGTTAGAGTCCCTATCACCTGGCAGAGTGTCGCCCTTGGGGTCGCGACATTATTCGGACCCGCGATTCCTGAATCATATGAAAAGGTGGCCTGTGCGACCCTGGCAGGGGTCTGCACGGTGAGTGTTAGAAATACCCCTCCAGCTGGATAGGAATTCGATTCGAATCGCCGTCGCTCCCGGTTAGTGAGCACTTGACTTGAGCAGCGGCAACGTAGATTCAATTAAATTGAACTGATGGTTAATTGGATCACGACGGAAAAAGGTTGCCTCAATTTATACCTGCTATGGTTAATATTGTTTGCTCCTAATAAAGTGAGTGCTCTAGTACAGGTTCTAATATAGATGATAGGTTAATGATAATTAACTTGATGCTTAAGCATTAATGATTGATCATCTATATTAAGCTTTTATGCAAAAAGTTGTCAAGCTAGCCCCACTTTATATCAGCCTTGCATGATCCTTGGTGTCACCTTATTTCTGGTTTCTGACGGGTAAGTCTAGCTGAGTACTTTCTCGTACTCAGGGTTTTATCCCCACTTGTTGCAGGTTGTGATGTATCATGGCGGCTGCAAGAGTTGGTTGGCTCCTGCCATAGAGGCGGAGTGTGATCACGGGCATGATCCTTCTGAGTTATCTTCTCTAATGCTTTTGTTGGAAGTCGACCTTCGTACTGGCATGTATTTGAAATAAGGGTGTTGTTAGTTTCAAATTACTTTGCTTCCGCTACTTTTGAACTTAAGTTGTAATAACTATGTTGAACTCCGATGTAAATTGATTTACTTGTGAAATGGTTGTAACATATGACTTGTTATGTTGAATCACTACGATCTTGGCTTGTATGTTGGTTGGTTTGAAATCCCTCGTGATTTTATTGGACTACCGGAGTTATATGGGCTCAAGTGCGAGAATTTGATCATTTCGGTGATTGTTTTTGTACTTGTGCTCTTATAATTTGGACGGTTCCGTTACACCCATGGTACATCATATCATCTTCAACAAGAGGGAATAAACCCTGAGTACGAGAATGTACTCAGCTAGACTTACACATCATAAACCAGAAATAAAGTGACACCAAGGATTATGCAAGGCTTTATAAGTGGAGCTAGCTTGACGAAATTTTGCATAAAAAGCCATTAGTTGAACTGCACATTTTATAGTTCGGTCATCAAGTTAATTATAGCTATCCCATCTAGATTAGCAACTAACCTATGCCAACCATGTTCTATGCAATTAAGTCATCACAATAATAACCATATCTGGTGTAGCACTTTCATATCCATCATAAACATTGCCTTTCATTAAGTTACTACGATGTCAAAGCTAGTCGAGTTTCTCACTATCTGGGAGAGACGGCGATTTGAACCAATTCCAACAAGTTGGGGATTTATTCCTAACACAAACCCAGGCAACCAGATCAACGGTCCCTTAGGTCACCTTTGGTAGAACTTAGGTCCATTCGTGGGTAAGGCCAGCGCTGCACACCCAGGGACTGACCAGCTGCTAGACGATCAGGCCCGGCCTGCCCTTAGACTCAGATCTAGATCCTCGCGATGTACACACTCTAACAGGCCATGTCCTCGGCCTGAGTTGAACTACTCGGCTTCGTGGTCGGAACGACTTATCAGATCAGCTAAGTGAGAGGCATGCGTTCAATCTCTCGACAGAAGTGCCGACAATGGTACGATCCTTAATCGACACAGACGGAATCACTATAGTCTAAACACCGCCAACATATAAGATTTCGTACGGTCTTCAATTATCACATCACCACATGGTTATCTCCTCAATATCGAATATAGCTAACCGTGATCTAGTATCCACCTATATCTCGCAGGTGACAGGAAATCACCCCACTTCTACTGGTCTATGCATAGATAAGCATATGTTTTCATCCTAGACCTACATAGGGTGAGGTATACATTTCTGAACAAGGACGGTATATGTAGCAAGTGTTTCCAATTCACTCCGGTTACTTAATGCATCAGACACAAGGACTTAAGTTAATATTTACAAAAAGCATGGGAGGCTTAGAATGCTCCGGGGCTTGCCTTTTAGAAAGGAGGAGGGTTGATGGTTAGGGTACTTTGGAAGATCTTCTTCATTGACTCCTCCTGCTGGAACCTCCTGCTCTGAGCTGCTTGTGGCTCCTTCATCGCTCTTGCTTGAACTCGATCAATGTCACTCCCTTGGGAACACCTATTGCATGCATATACACAACATAAGTATCATGAATGCATAGAATATGATATCACATGATGAGATGCATACACATGTGTGTGTAACAAATGGTGACATGGTGATACTAGATTAACACTTGTTTACTGAGTAAGTGCATATCTCTTCTCTAAAACAAGAAACATACACTCACCAAGGTCTAACAACCTAAGGTAAAGTTGTTCATCATCTATAAGAGGTTTAGAACCTGCAGTTAACAACTTATTTTAAATATCGTAGGCACCTAAACAACAACATCAAGCTCATACAAAGAAACCAAGTCATTCACTCATTTCAAGCAATTTCTAGACTGCAGACAGTAGCTACTTGTTTTGATCATAACTAGAGTTATACAAATCTAACAACCATGAGATAAGACTTTTTGGAAAGACTATGAAATTGCCTACAACTCATCTTTAATCATCTCAGCATGATTCACAATTTAACATGGTCAAACAAGTACAATTATCAAATCTAATCCAGAATTGTTGAGAACTACTAGTTCTGAAGACCAACTTTGCACAGCCATAATTCACAAACCACTTGGTCAAATGCCATGAAAATTTAACATAAGCTAGATAAGTGAGTTATCTACAACTTTGTTATAGACAAGATTCATAGCAAACCTCATCTTCACTAGGTAATTTGCTTAACTCTAAAATCTGTCCCGAAAAGTCACTACAAGTGAAAATTAGGGAAAATAATATTTCACTACATACAAGAATGGTAATTTGAACACCACCAAGGTTGCCAACAGTTAGCACACATCAAATGAACACTAGAAAACATAGTGGCCATCCCTAAATAAATTCTTTCCATGCCTTTATTAATTTATTTAGATAATTGGGTGAGATAATGAACCTATATCACAAGTGCACAATAAATTTTGAGCAAATTACAGTGACTATCACAGGCTCCTAATAGGCTACTGTAAAAATTTCATACCATTTTAACAAGCATAACACCCTCCACAAAAAATGACAAGCTAGCATAGCTTACAATAGCATAAATAGGAAATGATAGTGAAAAGTGTCAAACAATAGATTTCATATTTTTCTTAGCTTCACCAACATGCAAGAACATTACCCACTTAATTTCATAATCATTGGTTATATATTTTTACCATGAAAAATAGCACAAGAAACTAACATTTATCCAAAGGGAATTAATAACTCAAACATACTGCATCCAAAAATCATACAATTTTTACTACAGCACTCATAAATCCTAACTAGCCTCCCATAAATTTTTCACATCAAGTGGAGCAATATAACTTGGTTTATAAATTTACCTTTGAAAAACCCTAAATAAAAGAGATAAATAAAAACAGTGAAAACTTTCCACTTGACACTATCATATTATCAGTCTATTGGGTAGATCTACTCACAAGGATTCCAAAATATCCTCATTTGCATTTTTCTGATTTTTCTACAATTTATTATGGATTTCCAAAGTTCACAAGCATTTCTTAAAAAAAATAAAAAGAAAAACATTTCAAATCGCACACACGCACTGACTGTGGGGACCCGCGGGTCAACGGGCCCACCTGCCAGTGACGCAGAAACAAAGGCAACCGGTCAGCCGACGATATCTCGTCGTCGGTGACACCTCCGGCGAGGCCAAGGGCACCGACGTGCTCGTGTTGATGCCCCGCACCTAACCATACCAAGAAACCAACCCCTACTGGCTTCTAGCTAAGGCAGCAGCATCAATGGTGGTGCGGTGGCAGAGCACGGTGGTGAGCTCTCCGTCTCCGGCGATGACACACTGGTGATTAGGGTTATGGCTTCAGGGTCACTCAAGGAAGCTTTAGGACTCAGTTAGGGGCATGGTGAGGGCGTCGGTGAGCTCAGCCATGAGTGTGGTGGCCGGTGACTAGAGCGTGGCAATGGCGAGAGGTGGCACGGCTAACCCGCAAAGGCATTGGCCCACTGACTTTTGCTCCACCTACAATCAGCTATGCTCGAGCTAAAATGCGATAGGAGCAAGAGAGAGAAGGGCGAGACACGCATGGCCACGATGAGCTCAAGCTCACGACCATGGTGCTCGCGGTGGCGATGGCAAGGTCGCCGCCAGAGCCTACCTTGCAACAATCAAAGATTCACTATGTTGAAGCGCTAGAGGAGGCTATGGTGGTGCTGTACTTGCGATGAATTGGAGCGGGGTGCGGTGGCAACGATGAATTTGCAGCGGCGGTGGTGCTCGGTCGCCGTGGCATCAACAGGAGAACAAAATGGCGAGAGAGGGACAGGGCAGCGAACTGAGGAGAGGGGAGGGAGGACTGTGTGACCTGTGGCCTTGTTCGAGCGAGAGTGGGGGCACTGGCGACATACGGCTGCCATGGGGCACCCATCTGTTGTGCCCGATCGACCACTGCCTCCCCCTCTGTCGATTCAAATCAGCTTGAAGCCAACTGAAACTAGCCCCTAATGCCGACTGACAGCGTGATTTCAACCACCTCAAGCTCCTAATCCGTTTGTCCATTGCAAAAAGTTTATTAACAAAAGTTGTAGAGCTTCATGCAAAGCTCCAACTTTGCTTAAATACACATTGCCTAATTCTTCCTGGATTTGAAACTATCGAGCTCTGAACATGGGCACTTTGAAACTACTACTGCATTTAACTTAAACAAATATTCTAAGTGTCCTAAACAGCACCATTTTTCACCTTGAGAGCCATCTTTGAGCATGTTAGACACATTTCCATGACATGGCCTTTAAACAAAGTTTGTTTCTTATGAAATTTACTACATATTTTTATTAAGGGTGCACAAACATGCAAACACTCCAAGCAACACTTTTTAATTGGTCAAACAAAACACTCTAGGGGGTCAAACTTGTTGAACCCCTATTTCAAATTTGAATTTGACCAAACTATAAATACAAACTTTGTTTCATTTGTTATCCTAAGTGAGTCTAAGATATTTTTGTGACCCTAAACACACATTTTCATAAACTATGCATAGCCTTAAGCTCATACAACACATGAAACATGTATTTGACACATATGAAACATATTCTTACTACACTTGAAACATAGGGTTCTATATTGAAACATTGGTCATGCAATACATGAAACATGACTTATGAAACATGTGAAACATCACTAGGGTGCCATGTGCAACATAGGATGGTTACACATAGGTGGCATATATACTTTATAAATATGAAACATATGTTGTAGTAATGAAACATACCATATGCAACATGTGAAACATTCATGATGCTTTGTATGAAATGGAATGCATATGCTAATGTTTTATGCAATGCAAGTGCACATGCTAGCTTAACACCCGGGGTGTTATAGCCTTCCCCTTATAGAAATCTTGTCCCGAGATTTGAATGTCCTACCATTCTTCATAAAAAGCGGGGTAAACCTCTCGCAGATAGTCCTCCCTTTCCCAAGTTGCATCCCGTTCACTATGATTGCTCCACACGACTTTGTGAAACTTGATCACTCAATTTTGAGTTAGTCTTTCTTGGGTATCTAACAACAGTACGAGCTTCTCTTCATAGGCTAGGTTAGACTTTATCTCGATATCTCTTGTTTCAATCCTTTCTTCAGGGACTCGCAAACAATTTTCAATTGAGAGACATGAAAGACATTGAAAATGACACTCAATTCTAGCGGTAGTTGGAGTTTATATGCTACTCTCCCACTTTTCTCAATGATTTGATATGGACCCACATATCTAGGTGCAAGTTTCCTTTTTACACCAAAGCATTGCACGTCTTTCATTGGTGAAACTCTTAGATACACATAGTCACCTACCTCAAATTCAGTGGGTCTTCTTCTTTTATCAGCATAACTCTTTTGCCTTGATTGAGTGGCTTCAATGTGCTTTTGGATGGTACATGTAACAGAACCGTCCAAATTATAAGAGCACAAGTACAAAAACAAGCGCCGAAGCGCTCAAATTTTTGAACTTGAGCCCATATAATCCTAGTAGTCAATCGAAATCACGAAGGATTTCAAATCAACCCGATTACAACCAAGATCACATCATTCAACATAAATGCATCACACGCTACATTTCACAAGTAGTTTGGAAGTAAACTTACAATACCACGGACTCACAATTATTACAAACCAGGTTTGGAAAGTAGCAAAAGAATAATTTAAACACACACTTATTTCAAGTACGATTGCTAGTCTTACAGATCACCATCCCACAAAAGCATTAAGGAAAATAGACTAAAAGACGATCACGCCCGAGTGATCTAGTCCTCGTCACCCGCCAGGTGGAGGCAGTTCTTGCAGAAGCCCTGATAAAGCATGTCATCTGCAACAAGAGGGAATAAACCCTGAGTACAAGAATGTACTCAGCTAGTCTTACCCGTCGAAACAGAAATAAAGGACACCAAGGATCATGCAAGTCTTTTCTCAAGTGGAGCTAGCTGACAGTTCATTTGCAGAAATGCATAAGTAATAATAACTCTTTTAACCTATGCTAGCAGAGATTTTTAGCATTAACCTGTCATCTATCTTATCACCTATTCTAAACAATCATCTAATTATTAAGCAAACAATAATAACCATAGTAGGTATAAATTAAGGCAACATTTAAATCATCATCCAGTTAACCATCCGTTCAATTAATTGAATCTACGTTGCCGCTGCTCAAGTCAAGTGCTCGCTAACCAGGAGCGACAATGATTCAAATCGAGTTCCTATCTAGCTAGAGGGGTATTTCTAACACTCACCACGTAGGCCCTGCGCCAGGGTCGCACAAGTCACCTTTGGTCAGTTCAGAAAAGCGCGGGTTCGACTGATGCAGCATCCCCAAGGGCAACACTTTACCAGATGATAGGGACTTTAACCCCCTTGGTCTTATGCCAGTGTCCCCAAGCACATCCTTACTTCCTTCAGAATGCGCACTTGACCCCCTGATTCCCTGCCTAAACTGTATTACTCGGCTTCACGGTCGGAACGTCTTATTCGGCCAACTAAGTGTTAGACTGCGCTCAACATGACTCAAGGACGTACAGTGAATCGGTCCTTAAATGACTCAGACAGGCATAGCTTCGCACCCAAGACGTGGAGTGTCTTGCGGCTGCACTATCGAACTCCCGCCCAGTCTCAATTTATTTTTCAGCATGGTTCCTTTCCACGATAGCAAATATAGCCAACCGTGACCCACTTCAACCTAAAGCGCGCAGATGATCAGAAATCACCAGACTTCTACTACACTAAGCATGGCTATGCATTAACACATGCCTAACCTTTAATTGGGATTCAAGTTCTATATCTGAACAAGGATAGATATAATGCAACAAGTGTTTTCACTCAACTCCTAATATATATATATACAAAAGTTAGGTCAGCATGCACCGGGACTTGCCTTTCAGAAATGACGAAGGACGATGGTCAGGACACTCATGTAGCTCTTCTTCAGGAACTCCTTCACCGGCTGGAGCTTCGGGCTCCCTCGGCTGCTCCTACTCCTCCTCCAGAGGTGCTCCCTTGAACTCCAGAAGCATCACCCCCTCTAGCACACCTATTGCATGGATGCACAGATAAATCTCATGGATGCATAGGAATGAATGCATCATGCTCGGTGAATGCAAATGTGAACTGCAACACAGTTAACGCTCTATTCAAATCACTTTAACAACCCATGCAAATCTCTTCTCTAAAACAAAAGTACTTACCAAGTCTACGCAACCTAATGTATAGCTGCTCTTTCTTAGTTAAGAACCTAACACCTAAACAATCAACAAGAGCAACATTACTTACGCTTACCAAAATCCTAACTCATTTCAGCAACACAGAAATCAGGATAGCAGCTTGGTTCTTCAACCATAACTGGAGATCTCCAAATCCAATTGACATGATACAAGACAATATGGAAAGCTTATAAAATGCTCTACAATTCATTTTTAGACATCAAGACTTGATTCCCATGTTTACTTAGTCAAAATCTTAAAGTTCCATAAATATGTCCTCTCCAAATAGAGAGTAGTCATTTCTGGACAGTAACTTCAAACTACTAGAACTCCTAAACTACTTGGCCAAATACCACCAAATTTGACACAATCTAGTTTAAGAAGTTTACTACAACTTTGGTATTCACAAGATTCACATAAACCACTTTTATCAAGGCATAATCCTAGAAATGCTACCAACTGTCCAGAAGGCCTATAATTGCAAAAATTAAATATTTACTTATGTGCCAAACAAACCTTTTGACCAACCAAAGGCACCACCAGTTCACATATGAGCTAAAACCACCAAAAAGTAAGGTACACTAATTCAAATCACTTATTTTAATCCTTTTCTTAATTTAATTAATTAATTAAGTGATAAAATAAATCTATACACAAACTATTCAGAAATTCTACAAACATTACAGGGGACCCCATACAGTACCAGGAACCTACTGTAAAAATTTGAGCCACAGTTACCCATAGGAACTCCCTATACAAAATTTACAAGCCAACAAGGTTGATTCTAGCATAATTATGAAATCATGTTGAAAAGTATCAAACTACGTAAAAAAATATTTTTCCTAGCAAACCTAGGGTACCATGACACTCTCCACAAAATTTTATGCTTAAAGGACATATAGAAAAATTATGAAAATTCATTCAAGTATCTCCTAATATAAATTGACAAAGGCATAACTTGACAACTATTCAATAAAAAGCATTCAAATTTTTACCAGAGCTAGCATACACCTAGAACAGGACACTCACCAAATTTCATAATTTTTAGAGCCCTAGAACTCAAGTTATCAAATTAACAAATTTGCATCTATTTTAAAACACCTTTTAAGTTTCTATTTAATTCTTCCAAAATTTAAATAACACATATGCATTTTATATTTTTCCTAATTACTACGCTTTACACAGATCCTAACAAACTTGGAATCACCTCAAATGGATCTACCAATTTGGAGATATGAAATTTACAAAATGGCATCAGATCTGTGAAAATAATACCAGAAAAACAAAAATGAAAACCCTAACTCGATACTGGGCCCGCCTGCTACCACGGCGCGGCCCGCTTTCACGCGCGGCTCTCTCGGCCAATGCGGCCCACTCTGCCCGCGTGGCCCATGGTGGCCTCCCGCCCGCGTGCGCCTGACGAGCAGGGCCCGTCGGCTAGAGAGGGAGAAGACAGGGGAGGCAACGACGACGGCGAAGCTCACCGCCGGCGAGCCAGCTGGCGAAGCCAAGACCACCCCTTCTCTCTTTGTGCTAACCTAAACCGAAGGATGTACTATGGTGGCCCTAGGTGTGGCTGGGGGTACTCGCTGCCGACCAATGCGGACGGCAGGGTTCCGGTGGCGGTGCGCCGGCGACGGGGAGCCTCCACCGCCTCGACTAAGCCCAGTAGGAGCTTCACGAGGTCAATAGGGAGCTAACGGAGGGAAAAGGGGAGAATAGGGAGGGTCCTAGCTACCCCGACCATAGCGGGCTTGTACTCCAGCGAGGTCCCGCTCATGGCCGCGGTGGCGGAATCGCCGAATGCGGCCTCACCTTGCGACGATAAGAACTGCGGATGGGTGGAGAAGCTAGAGGAGGTGATGGCGAGGCTTGGGAGGTGGATTGTGGGCAATGGCATGATGATGGTAGTGCACGAGCAGGGCGGAGCTGTAGCGGCAATGGTGGCCCGCTCCTCCGCCTCGGCGGACACATAGAGGAAGAAGAGGGGGTCGAAGTGGAGGGATGAGCAACCGGTGGTCGTCGTGGCGGCCTTTAGGCGCTCACGACCTGACCGGTGGGCCCACGGCTAGCGTACGGACACCACGGCACGCCCCAAGTGGCGGTCATGGCTTGAGCCCGATCAACCACCCCTCCCTTTGCTAGGTTTGAACTGCAACACATGCAACATTGTGTTGCAACATTGCAACAAAGCAAAACCAAAAACAGCAGCACACTCTCCATCATATATCTCATGATCCAGGCCGAATCTTGAGGTGAGCCAATTGACAAAGTTGGATCTTAAGAAATTCTATACAACTTTGTTTTAGTGAGTCAAGTCCAGATCGGCACGGTTGGAGAGATACAAGGCAAAGAACAGAAACAGTTTTGGAGAAGATAACAGGAATCGAGCAAGGCAGAAAAGCTGAATTTTAGGATGGTTAGAGGGAGATTCATAAGATGACCCAAAAATAAAGTTGGTATCTGATAAAATCTACTACAACTTTTCGATAGATGACTTTAACCGATTTGGAGTCTAAGATGGACATTTCTGGCCATTTCAGCGGATGTACACCTCAAAATACTAGTGAAACAATACCCCAAATGACTAGTGGGCCACTATGGAGGGTGTTCTGGTCATTTCCATGAGATGGCTATAAATACAACTTTTGTTCCCTAACAAATTTTCCACAACTTTGTTTAAGGGTGCACCTCCATGCAAGATCTCTAGGTTGGACTTTTTAAACAGTCAAATGAAATCACTCCCGAGATCAAAACCTAGTCAACACCACTTAGGAGGGAAATTTGGTCATTTTGGTCAACATGAACATTGCCCCACTAATTACCCTAAATGTAATTAAGGTGTTATAGGACATAATTAACCACTCTACACATTGGTTACACACAATTCCAAATGTCACATAAGTTGAAACAAGCAAAACAAACATTTTCCACCAAAATGTTGCACTACCATGTTGCATATGTTTCAAGCCCTTGTTGCAACAATGAAACTTATCATGGTATACTAACAACATTGCCATGTTTCAAAGTATTAGACACCCATGTTGCATCTACATGTTGCACCACTCACATGTCATAAGCTAATCAATTATGAAACAAGCATATTGGAGTACGTTGCATATTCATGTTGCAAGCAAAACAAAGACATAAATGAGATAAATGATGCTCATGCTTATGAAATGCAAATGCAATTATGGAAGCCAAACACCTGTGGTGTTATAGTACATACTTGTTCTTTAGCTTCCTTGATGAAGTCAATACCATAGTGCCTCCTTTCCCCGGGTTCCAGCCAATTCAAAGGAGTTCTACATTTATGACCATACAAAGCTTCGAAAGGAGCCATCTTGATACTCTCTTGATAACTATTATTATAGGAAAACTTAGCTAAAGGTAACCATTTTTCCCATGAACCCTTTGAAGAAATTACACATGCTCTCAACATATCTTCCGATATCTGATTTACCCGTTTAGTTTGCCTGGATGTTTGAGGATGATAGGCCAAACTCCTATTAAGTTGGTGCCTAAATCCTTATGTAAAAATTCCTAAAAGCGAGCTATGAACTGTAGCCCTCAATCTGAGATTATGGTCCTTGGTACACCATGTAACCTCATGATCTGTGAAACATACAGCTTAGCATATTTCCAGGCGTGATAATCTGTTCTGACCGGTACAAAATGTGCTAACTTGGTAAGGCGATCAATAATGACCCATATAGATTCATGACCCTGGTGTGTGTTTGGAAGGCCTATGATAAAGTCCATACTTATTTCCTCCCATTTCCAACCTAGAACGGATAAAGGTTGAAGGAGTCCAGCGGGTTTCAAATGAATTGCCTTGACTCTACAACAATTATCACACCTTGCAACATAGGCTGCAATTTCTTTCTTCATCTTTGTCCACCAAAAATGGGTTTTCAAATCTTGATACATTTTGCTACTACTTGGATGAATAGACAATTTGGAGGAATGAGCTTCATCTAAGATTTAGTTTCTGAGTTCCCTATCTTTTGGCACTACAAGTCTATCTTTAAACCACAACACACCCTTCTCATCTACCCTGAAGTGCTTGGTCTCTTATTCTTTCATATTTCTTTTGATGTGGAACACACCCACATCGGTTTTCTGAAGCTTGATGATCTTGCTTTCTAGAGAACAACTGACCATGATATTATGCAATACGGTCAGATGTAACAAATTGAATCCATCTTCCAACAGAAACTTACAATGGGCTTCCGGCTCAAGGTGTCCGCAACCACACTCATCTTGCCTGGATGATAATGCAGTTCTAAATTATAATCTTTGATTAAGTCCAGCCATCTTCTCTGTCTCATGTTGAGTTTAGGTTGGGTAAAGATATACTTGAGACTCTTGTGATCAGTATAAATATGACACACATTGCCAAGCAAGTAGTGTCTCCAAATCTTCAAAGCATGGACAATAGCTACTAATTCCAAGTCATGGGTTGGAAAATTGACTTCATGTTTCCTCAGCTAGCATGAGGCATAAGCAATTACTCAGCCCTCTTGCATAAGCACACATCCCAAACCAGTACCAGAGGCATCACAGAACACATCAAAAGGCTTCTCAATATCAGGTTGTGCCAAAATAGGAGCTAAAGTCAACAACGTCCACAAAGTGTGAAAGGCAGCTTCACACTCTAGAGTCCATACAAACTTCTCATCTTTTTGAAGCAGTCTTGTCATTGGCTTGGTGATTTTGGAGAAGTTCAGAATGAAGCGACGATAATAACTGGCTAATTCTAGCATACTCCGATTCATGAACCAAAATTGGGGCTTTCCAATCCAAGACTTCTTGTACTTTGGTTGGATTGATCAAAATCCCATCTTTAGATAACACATGACCAAGAAAAAACACTTTCTTTAACCAAAATTTACACTTGCTAAACTTGGCATAGAGCATATGTTCTCACAGTCTGGTTAAGATAATTTTTAGATGTTCTGCATGGTCCTCCTCATTCTCAGAATAAATCAAGATGTCATCAATAAACACAACCATGAACTTGTCGAGCTCGGGCATGAATACTGAATTCATTACGTACATAAAGTGTGCAGGAGCATTTGTCAGACCGAAAGACATGACAAGATATTCATACAACCCATATCTGGTCGAGAAAGTTGTCTTAGGTATATCTTCTGGTCTAATTTTAATTTGATGGTAACCAGATCTCAAATCAATCTTGGAGAATACCTTAGCCCTTTACAACTAATCAAACAGGATATCGATGCGAGGCAAGGGATACTTGTGCTTGATCGTCACAGCATTAAGTGGCCTAAAATCCACACACATCCACAGCGATTTATCCTTTTTCTTCACAAATAAGGCCAGACAACCCCATGGAGATGAACTAGGTTGAATGAGACCCTTTGCTAAAAGCTATTACAACTGAACCTTCAACTCGGCTAACTCGTTGGGTGGCATTCTATATGGCATTCTAGAAATAGGTGTTGCACTAGGCACTAACTCAATCTTAAATTCTACATCTTGATCCGGTGGCAAACCCGACAATTCATCTAGAAACATATTTGAGAACTCACATACCATAGGAACATCAAAAAGAGTGGTAGCTTTATGGCACAAGACAAGTCTTGAAGATCAAAACTTCTAGGGAGTGGTACTAGAAAAGCATTATTAGTCTTGGGCTCTCAACATGATGGTTCTAGTTGAAGTATCAATGAGAACTCCGTGTCCACTCATCTATTTCATACCTAAGATCATGTCTATTCCTAGCACTGGTAACACTACTAGATCCATAATATATTCTCTTTCACTTATCGAGATGAGCACATCTCTAACTATCTGATTGGTCGAAATGTTATTTCTAGCTGCACTTATGCAATAACCACCCTTGTCTATCACAAATATTTTTTGATCATGCTTTGATGCAAATGTTTGACTCATGAATGAATGTGAAGCTCTAGAATCAAACAAAACTATTGTAGGATGATGGTTCACAAGGAACATACCAGCTGCGACAACCTCTCCTGAAGGAATTTCTTCTATAGTAGTGTAGTGCGCAAACCCAGGGCATGCATTAGTGTTGGACTGCCTCTGATTCTGATTACTGTTCTTCTTGGGGTAGGGGCACTCTCTTGCCCAGTGACCAGTCTTGTTACAATTGAAGCACAACTGGTTGTTCGGTGGAACTCTTGAGCTTTCCTTGCCTAGTGTTTCCCTTGGGTAGAACAATAAAAAAGCCTTGCGGTATACCTTCTATGTCTGACTTGTTTGGGCCTTCTTCTGAGGTGGCTGGTATTTTGAAGCAGGAGAGCATAATTGAGGCCTTGTGGCAGTAGGAGCTTTAGCTTGAGAGACACCTGCCTCATAGGGCCTCTTATGACTTTTCAAAGCTGAATAGATATTATTTTGGTTCTCTTGAGTAGGGCATCACTCACAAACTCATTAAAAGTGGCACTCTTATTGTTGGCGAGGGTCTTCATCAATTTTAGACTAAGCCCCCTCTTGAAGCTAGCCATTTTCTTTGCATCGGTGTCTACAAACTCTATAGCATATCTAGACAGGTTGTTAAAGGCATGTAAATATTCAGTTAAGCTCTTGGTGCCCTATGTTAGGCCCATGAACTCGGTATGCTTCATACTCATGAGGCCCAAAGGAATATAATGCCCCCTAAAGGCATCCTTGAATTCATTCCAAGTAACTTGAGCATTCTCGGGCAATGTGGATTGGTGATGACTCCACCAAATGCCCATAGGCCCCTACAACTGATGCGATGCATATTCTGCTTTCATCTACTCAGTTACCCTTAGTAAGTGATGCATATTCAACCATTCATCGACTTGAAGTGGCTCATCAGCCTCTTTGAAAACGGGTGGATTTGTGTCAAGAAAATCCTTGAAGTCACTGAACTGGTTAGGTTTAGCCCCTTGACGTTGGTGTCGGCCATGAGCGATGTTCTACGCCATAGTGCTCAGCGCCTCTCCCATCGCTCACTGACCTTCAGCCAGCATAGCCAACAGCTGCTCTGGCATGGAAGGTGGTGGTGGTGGAAGATTCTCATTGTCATTGCCATGCTTGCCACTACCACCAGCCCCACTTGATGAATGGAGGTTGCGAGGCATCTGCAGAAATTGACAACCATGAGTAATTATTGATGATGTTGGAAAAAAATTGTAGAGGAATTGTATACTTATGCTAAACTGAATTCACTGGAGAGAATAACTTCATACAACAAAATAGAGGCACAATAATTCATTTCCACAACACAACATCATCAACTATATTATTTGGCGCATCCTCGCAACATGTTCCCATACATGCCAAATTATTGCCAGCAAACAAACTAGACTTTTCCTAAAGTTCAACATCAACATGGATTAAACATGCATGGTTCCGAAGATACATCAAAGGGTCGAGATTACATCAAAGTCGAATAGTCATAGTCTAGAACTCAAATTACATGTCCAACATGAAAAGATAGCAAGGGCACCACCTAGCGCATCTAGCTAAGTACTACCACTAAACTACGCCTCGGAATGATCACTATCGACATCGGACACACCATCACCATGGTCGTCCTCAAAAGGCACAATCTCCTCTTCCTCAGGTTCCTCTACATCTTCCCCATGCCATCATCATCTACAGTCAACACATTCGGGTCCTCTGCCACTGCTATAGCTGGGGGCAGAATTGGGTTATGCATGTTGTTGAGACGATGCACATCTAGTTGAAGCTCGTTAATCTGATGTTGGTACTCCATTTCCCTATGGTCAAACTCAGTCGCCTATCTACCAGCCGCAAACACAGTCCTAATCTTGGCTGCCTCTCTAGCCTCTGCCAGGCGGATGGCCTCATCCCTCTCTTGCATCATCTACATTCTCTGAGCATGGGCCTCATCCCTTTCAGCCATAGCATTCACAAACTGAACCCTGCGGGCCTCCAAAGCCATCATAGCATTATCTATATGATGTTGGGCATCCCTAGCTGCCCATTCGATGCCTGCACATACGCACACACAGCCTACGCTACGCGGCCTGAGCTCATTGGAGCTCTAGCATGCAGCTGACATAGCTGTCCTGGCGAGAATAGAACATCTTCATGACAGTGTACTTGGCGCTCATAGCAGCATTTGAGCTTCATGCACGCTCATCACGGTCTCTCACCAAAGCATTACGGTTGGGCTACATCCAAACTATCTGGGATACATCGACCTAACGAAAGTGTCCAGCCGGACCATTTACCAGCTCATCCCCAAACTCCTAGCAAATCTCACTTAGTGCCTCGAAAGCTACCACTTAGGCACCTATTGACGGTAATTAACTCCTATTATAAGCCATCAATAACATGAAAAAGAGTATAAATGCAATCACCACCATAGAATAGGGACTCAACTAACAGAATTCCATGAGTTTTGGTGAATTATGGTTTTTCAGGGATTAAATAGGAAAAATAGGAATTCTGGATAAGAGTTGGGCCTAAGGAACCAGACCAAATCACGTCAAATAGACCGGACCTCGACACTAGAAGACTCTAGAAGACATGAAAAGGCACGGGACCGAGACGGGGACTGAGAGGACTCTAGAGGAGGCCACCTGGCCCCCTAGGCCCGCTAGCCAGGCCTAGAGGCCAACCACCTTCTCCTTCACGCAACGTGTTACAACACATCTCTATGTCGCATCTTGACCGTCGTTTTAAGTTGGTTCGATCCAAGGGCCGCGGTTCATCCCACCGGACTATATAACCAGACCCCAACCTCTCAAGGCAGAGCATCCTAAAACCTAATTCATTATCTCTAGATAGGATCAGAGAGAGGTGTCCCTCGAAAGAAAAACCTCTCTAGAGCCAGCTTTCAAGAAGAAGACTAGTTCTCCTCTATTTTAGGTTTAGAATCTAGTCTTGAATTAGAATTAGAAGAGAGAGAGAGGGAAGAGATTTGGAGGGAGTACCAGCCTATTGGTGCTGCTTCTATTTGCGGATTCATGTTCTTCAAGGGCTTGCGTCTGAGATTTTTTCGGTGATCAACTTCTATTTGTCAGTAAGTTTTAATGTTATTATTATTCTTCTAGTCTGCGACTCTTTTTGAGTACTTTATTCTTGGTAGCTCTAGGGTAGAGTAGCCATCATAGTGTAAGCATGGTGCTTAGACTTGATTGCTCGTATGATGTACCCTATATTCCAGATCGGTAGTAGCTTGCAGGGGTGACTTTTATAGCCTTATTGAATCTTCTATAGTCCATCTCCCGTTTATAGGCCGAGCAGGATTACTTAGGAGACTACACTCTGATTGTGCTCTTCTATAGTAATCCCTAGCTAAATCGTAATTAACATAACTTACTACAATAATAGAACTAGGCAACCTTAGTGATCACCTTTATCTTCTATTTTCTTTGTCCTTGTCTGCTACTCAGGGATTAAGCCTAAGACTTTAGTACATCATTCCGTTCCTTTGGGTTCGATATTAAAACTAGGTCATTCTGGTGAAGTGCTACATTAGTAGATTATCTGTGCGCTTATGGATAACTAGAGTGTGCATTAATTATACCAACAAGCATTTCTAGCACCATTGTTGGGGAGCGGTTGAATTCATCTTTAGTCTAGATCAATCTTGTATTATACTTTTATCTTTTCTTTCTATTCATTCTTTCTTACCTCATGGATTTTGTAGAGTCTCTTCTAGACACTACAGATTCCACCCCTATCTATCTATACCATTACCCTATGGCAATAGACTCCTAGCCATTAGAATCTGCTAAGCCTATCCTTTCAGATGGCTATGAGCTATGCCCTTGTTTTATAGAGATGGTCCAGAAATAATCCTTTTCAAGCAATGAAGATGAGAATCCTCACACTCACTTAAACGAGTTCGAACAGACCTGTGCATGCCTACACATTAAAGGCATGTCTAATGAAACCTTAAGATGGAAGCTTTTTCCTCTCTCTTTGGAGGGGAAAGCTAAAATCTGGTATAAATGAACCGCCCCAAGTAAGGAAGGGAATTGGAAAGCCCTCTGCTCTAGCTTTTGTCTAGACTTCTTTCCTATTTTCAAGATCATTTGTCTTCATTTAGAGATTTTATCTTTTACGTAAGAAGAAGATGAGTCTCTAATTGCTGCGTAGGAACATTTTGACAATCTTGTCCATTCTGGTCTAGCCCTATCCATACCAGACCCTGTTCTTCTTCAATATTTTTATATGGGTCTAGATAGAAAAACTTCTAAATATCTTAATTTAGCTTCACAAGGATCATTCCTGCATATTTTTCCTAGAAAAGGGAGAGAGCTTCTCCTTAATATTTCACAAGCCACTCCCACATATGAAGCTAAACCAAATTTTTTAGAAGAGGAAGAATTCCAGATAGCTAAACATGAAATAATACCCAATCCATCACAACCTTCAGCTATCTTAATTCCTGATCAGGAGGAAACTCTAGTTTCTGACTTCATCTTTGAATTCAAGGATGAGTATTTTACCAAATTTGGTAATACCTTGAATTATCACACTATAAGGAAGCCTCAGAGTTCGAAATCATCAACTCCTAAAAAAATTTTAGATTTTACTAATAGGCCAACCAATTGAAAGGCTTATTCAAGAAGGACAAACAGGGAAATTAAACATTTGTCTTGGGAAAAATCTTAAATTTCCTATTACCATCTCTCATTCTCTAAATACTAAGAGTGAACCCTGTCCCGAGCTAGACCCAATGGAAGAGGTTAATGTAGCATCTCTTGAAGCTTTAATTGAACCCAATCTTGAAGAAGATGCTCAGTTCTTCATAGAGGAAGAAGAAGATCATTTTGTTCTTCCCAAGCCTCTAGATCCATTTGAGGAAATTCCCAAATCTCCCATTGAGTTAAAACCCTTGTCTTCTAATCTTTGTTATGCTTTTCTCAATAATGATTTAGAAACTCTTGTGATCATAAGTGATAAACTTTCTCAAGAAGAAACTTTCCACCTAATAACTGTCTTAGAGAAGCATAGATCAGCCTTTGGCTACTCACTCCAAGATCTCAAGGGCATTAACCCTACTCTTTACACTCATTGCATCCCTACAGATCCTGATTCCATACCATCTAGGGAGCTCCAATGTAGGCTTAACAATACAATGAGAGAGGTATTAAAGAAAGAGGTTTTGAAACTGTTGCACACCGGGATTATCTATCCTGTGCCACACAGTGAGTGGGTGAGTCCTGTTCAAGTTGTGCCAAAAAAAGGGAGGCATGACTGTTGTTAAAAATGACAAGAATTAATTAATTCCACAAAGAACCATCAATGGATGGCGGATGTGTATTGATTACAGAAAACTTAACAAGCCAACAAATAAAGATAATTTTCCACTACCTTTCATTGATGAAATGTTAGAGCACTTAGCAAATCACTCTTTCTTCTATTTTCTTGATGGGTATTCTGGATATCACCAGATTTCTGATCCATCCTATTAATTAGAGCAAAACCACTTTTACATGTCCTTATGGAACTTATGCTTATCGTAGAATGTCTTTTGGATTATGTAACGCACCAGCTTCTTTTCAAAGATGCATGATGTCTATATTTTCTGATATGATTGAAGAAATCATGGAAGTTTTCATGGATGACTTTTCTGTTTATGGAAAAACTTTTGATGATTGTCTTGAAAATTTAGACAAGGTTTTGCAAAGATGTGAAGAAAAGCACTTAGTCCTTAATTGGGAAAAATGTCATTTCATGGTTAGGGAAGGCATAGTGCTAGGACACTTGGTGTTTGAATGTGGAATTGAGGTAGATAGAGCTAAAATTGAAGTGATTGAACGATTACCTCCACCCATAAATATAAATGGGATAAGAAGTTTTCTTGGCCATGCTGGTTTTTATCATCGATTTATAAAAGATTTCTCACATATTCCTAGACCACTTACTAATCTTTTGGCTAAGGATGTTCCCTTTGAATTTGATGAAGCATGCTTAAAAGCTTTTAAAACTTTGAAGAAAGCACTCATTTCTGCACCGATCATTCAGCCCCCTGATTGGTCATTGCCTTTTGAAATCATGTGTGATGCAAGTGATTTTGCTATAGGAGTAGTACTAGGACAATGGAAGGATCAAACGCATCATGCAATTGCTTATGCTAGCAAAACTTTGACAGGACCACAACTTAATTATGCAACAATTGAAAAAGAACTCCTAGCTGTTGTTTTCGCTATTGATAAATTTAGATCTTACTTAGTAGGAGCTAAGGTGATTATTTACACTGATCATGCTGCACTTAAATACCTGCTCACTAAGAAAGATGCCAAACCCCATTTGATAAGATGGATTTTGTTACACCAAGAATTTGATTTAGAAATAAAAAGATAAAAAGGGAGTAGAAAATTATGTTGTTGATCACTTGTCAAGAATACAATTTGAAAATCCACAGGAACTGCCCATTAATGATTCACTCAGGGATGATATGCTTTTCTAAATCTCTAGATCTGACCCCTGGTATGCAGATATTGTCAATTTTATGGTTGCAAGATATGTACCACTAGGAGGAGATAGAAGAAAGCTCATCTATGAGAGTCGTCTCCACATATGGGATGATCCATACCTCTTCAGAGTGTGCTCAGACGGGTTGCTCAGAAGATGTGTACCAGCTGAAGAAGGAATCAAAATCATTGAATGTTGTCACTCATCACCCTATGGAGGACACTATGGGGCATTCCGAACACATGCAAAGATTTGGCAGAGTGGATTCTTTTGGCCAACCATGTATAAAGACACAAGGACTTTGTCCGAAGATGCAGATCATGTCAGAAGCATGGCAACATTACTTCAAGAGATGCCATGCCACTCACTAACAACCTTTAGATCGAGCTGTTTGATTGTTGGGGTATTGATTACATGGGACCATTCCCAAAATCAAAGAACAGTGAATACATCTTAGTGTCAGTCGACTATGTTTCCAAATGGGTCGAAGCTATGCCATGCAGAGCTGTTGATTCTAGAAACTTTAATAAGATGTTTGAAGAAGTGATATTTCCAAGGTTTGGAGTCCCAAGAATGGTGATTAGCGATGGAGGCACTCACTTTATTGACAAGAACTTTCACAAATACTTGGCAAAATATGGGATCCGTCACAATGTCGCTACTCCATACCACCCTCAAACAAGTGGCCAAGCAAAAACATCGAATAAGCAAATCAAAAACATTCTACAAAAAGACTGTTGACGAGATGGGAACAAAGTGGAAGGACAAGCTACACAATGCACTGTGGGCTTATCGAACGGCTTACAAGACACCGCTTGGAATGTCCCCATATCAACTCGTTTACAGGAAAACTTGTCATTTGTTGGTAGAGTTATAATTCAAAGCTCATTGGGCAATCAAGAGATGGAACATAGACCTAGAAGCAGGAGGAATGAAAAGGAAGATGCAACTCTCAGAGCTTGATGAATGGCATGAGAAAGCCTATCATAACGCCAAGATGTACATGGAAAGGACTAAAAGATGGCATGACAAGAGGATCAAGAAGAAGAGCTTCACTCTAGGAGATAAAGTATTCGTTTTTAATTCTAGGGTAAAGCTATTTGATCATGGAAAACTATAAAGCAAATAGGAAGGACCATTCACGGTGATTAGCACTTCATCACATGGAGCGGTAACACTTTAAAATGATGAAGGTACGTTATTCAAGGTAAATGGTCAACAACTTAAGATTTTTCTAGAAACTTATAAGAGTCCCAAGGAGTTGGATGTAATTTAATTCCTCCTTTTCCTATGATTTGAGTCCTCTATTGCCTCCGATGAGTTTCGTCACCTGAAAATTAGTTTTTTAGAATTAGAAACGAGTTAGAAAACAACACGAAAAAGGAGATCGCAAAGCACCACAAAGTGGGGCTAGCTAGCCCCACCCCTAGGTTAGCTAACCTGTGGGGGACCCCTGTCACCTCGTGTTGCCTCCCTTCTCCCTTCTGGAGTCCTTCTCATCCAAATTCCAAAGTCTTTCAGCCAAATCGATTTCCTCCCGTTATGAAACCATCATAGAGAGATCTGAACCCTCATGCAAGTTGGTCTGGAGTATAAAACTAGACCCCCTACATGCCTCCAAGCCATAACTTCCTACCTTTCAAACCTTCAACAGTAACCAAGCTCTCCTCTTTTCAATTTCCAATGGTAGGCGACCGCGAGATGAACATCAATGATCCTCCTCTTTCCAACAAGATCGACACTGACGAGCTTCATCCTTTCGATGACTCCATGGCCCTTGCCATCATCCAATCGAAGGAGCTCACCATTGTTATATCAAAGGAGCTCATCGTCATGCCACCAAATGAGTTCATGCCTGAGCCTCAACCACAATCCTTCTACGCCCGCACCGTTCCTTGTCTCACCCTCGTGCCACCGCTGCCATGCTTCATCGTTGAAGGAAAACCAGGTGAGCCGAAGGTTCTAACATTCCACATACCTAAGGAGCTCAACCTTTTATCGCCTAGACCTGATGAGATGCTAATCGGACTGAAGACTAACAAGTTTGGTGATGTCACCTGCATGAAGTACAAGAAGACTACTCCACAGTCACTCTTGTTGGAGTTCGGGCTATGCAAGAGCAGATCAAAGTAGTTCCTCCTAAGGAGAGACCTTCATCCTCCTTTGAGTCAAGTGAGCCCAAGCATCAAAAGACCACCTTAGTTACTTTGGAGATGAAGATGGAAGAGCTCGAGCAAAAAATCACTTGGATTCAACAAGACTTAGCTTTTCTAGCTGGGGCTATTGATAGGTTGACAACGAGGATGGATAAAGCAACCATTAAGCATCAGGGATTGAAGTCCCATGTCAACATTATCTCATGTACCATAGCCCGTAGACTTGAGAATTGAGAGAGAGTGATGGTCGATTGATAAGGCACATGTGTTTTGTTTAGTAAGTCTTAAGTTTGTGAGTCTAAGTTAGAGTCTATTCATTATTCAGTTAATTCGTTTGGAATGTGTAATAAAGTGCCTTAAATTATATCAATAAAGTTTGTTAGAGTCAAATCATTCTCTCTATTATTATTTTTGGATATGTGTTTTGTCACCACATGTTGTGCTTAAAGATAAACAGGAAATAAGTGAAATCTGATCGTGAAATTATGAAAAAATAGAAGCAATCAATGCTAAGACCATGCACGATAAAGCAGGCCACGATGGCCCACAAGGCCAGGTCGCCTGGCCTCACACCCCATCTTTTTGCTCCATCTTTCGTCCACGGTCTAGTACATGTCTCATACTTTCTATTTTCATATATTTTGCTCTCTGTTTTGAATTAAAATTGAAGATACATTGAATAAGCAAACCCTACGCAAGTCTTGATTAAAGTAAGATTGCTTTGCCATGACTTAAAGATAGATTCATACACACTTTTCCTAGAAATCTTGTTACTGTTGGGAACTTTTTAGTAGGGACCCCATATCACTTAAGTTGTTGTGGAATGTGAGATAGAAGAATAATGAAAACCTAATTCTGGATGTTGTCATTTGGAGAATTTCTTTTCAAAAATTCTAAATGGATAGCTATACTTCTCCTTTATGGTAAAGATATATTGCCTACCAAAGCCATACATATGAAAACTAGCACATAGGCTATTTACTTTGTATTTAGTTTTGTCAAATTGTGAATGACCCTTGTTGAGAGGATTATCATGCTCCCAAGATCAAGATCATGTACACCCAAATATATCTGCTGCTCTTACACTAAGAGTACGCAAAAACATGCCTTTCGCCTAAAAATCTATCTCCTACACTGGGAGAATACCAAAAAGATTGTTAGGACTTCAAATAAATGCTTCAAGATGGTGATTAATCTCTCAAAAATTATTGTATGACAGGCAGAGACATGAGGCTATGTAAAAAAAGAGAGAATAGACAAGTGTCCAAGTGTTTAAAAAAAAGAAGAGAAAGAAAAAGAAAAATGCAAAATCAAAATGATAGCTCATGATCTCTGTGCCTGAAGAGAGCTTTTCATTGTCTCAAAGGGGAGATATCTGTTTCAAGGAGCAAAGTAGAATTAGGTTAGCCACTAAATATTTCCACACACATGCACATCTTGATCTAAGGGTATGACATTCCCCTCCTCGGATCCCAGCTTTAATTAGACAATATATGCATGGTAAGTATGCCATATCCTTGAAATACCACCAACTCCATATAAGCTTTCATAGAAGTAGGATGATTTTAAGGCATCAATCATATATGCCTCAAAGAGGATGCACAAATACCACATACAATGAGCGATCTGAGTGCACCATAGAAGGAGAAGGTAAGCTATATTTTCTTTTCGAAATATATACAAACACTCCAAGTGACAGGATTGAAGGATGAAAGGGGATCTGTTTCACGCTGTTCTGTTTTTGAACTATCCAAAGTTTTATGGTAGACACATTGAGTCCTGCAGTATAGGTATGACTAGGAATGGTTTAGTGTTGATGTCTTGTCTTACAGTTATGTTTAAAGTAATCCAACCTTTTCTCGAGGATGAGCAAAAGCCTAAGTGTGGGGGAGTTTGTTGACGATAATTAACTCCTATTATAAACCATCAATAAAACATGAAAAAAGAGTATAAATGCAATCACCACCATAGAATAGGGACTCAACTAACAGAATTCCATGAGTTTTGGTGAATTATGGTTTTTTAGGGATTAAACAGGAAAAACATGAATTCTGGATAAGAGTTGGGCCCAAGGAACCAGACCAAATCGCATCAAATGGATCGGAACTCGACACTAGAAGACTCCAGAAGACATGAGAAGGCACGGGACCGACAGGACTCCACAGGAGGCTGCCTGGCCCCCCCTCAGTCCGACCGGCCTAGCCTAGAGGCTAACCGCCTTCTCCTTCACATCGTGCTTCATCCCATCGGACTATATAACCAGACCATAGACCCCCCGAGGCAGAGCATCCTGAAACCCTAATTCATTATCTCCAAATAGGATCAGAGAGAGATGTCCCTTTAAAAGGAAAACCTCTCTAGAGCCAGCTTTCAAGAAAAAAGACTAGTTCCCTAGTTTAGGTTTAGAATCTAGTCTTGAATTAAGAGAGAGAGAGGGAAGAGATTTGGAGGGAGTACCGGCCTGTCGGTGCTGCTTCTACACCTTGTACCTACAGATTCAAGTTCTTCAAGGGCTTGCGTCTGAGATTTCTTCGGTGATCAACTTCTATTTGTCAGTAAGTCTTAATGTTATTATTATTCGGCTTGCTACATGTTGTAACACCCCAAAATCTTAAAAGTTTGGATTAGAAGAAACTTGGAGTTAAAAGAAATTTAGCTATGAGTTTAAATGATTTAGATAATATTTAAGGGGATAAAATTTAAAATAATAGGTGGAATATTTGATGATGCATTCATGCTGTTGCATTTGGTTTATTTTGAGGTGTGGTTTTAGTTTAGTTTGATTTGAATTCAAAATTCATTTTAAAATGGTTTTGGAAACAAATTTAAGTGAGAAAAAAAGGGGAAACCTTACCTATGCAGTCGGCGGCTTGGAGGCCTGCCCGAGCCGGCCTCGGCCTGCTCTTCTCCATTTCGCGAATTGGGCCACCGAGCCGAGCAGCCGCTTTCCTTCGCCCTCCCGCAGTAGTAGCATGGGCCGGCCCAGGATGTTGCAGCCACGTGCACGTCCCCTCCTGGTTTCGCTGATGGGTGGGACCCGCAGGTTAGCCGCGTCTCCCTTCTCTGTGTCATAACCGAGCCGGTCTTCGACACGATCTTCACCAAATCAAACACGTTTTTCCTAGGATTTTGATCCAAATTGAGGTATCCTAGCTCTATATAAGCTAGAGCCAAGCCGCCGCCTTTCGTTTCTAGATCAAAACCGCAAGCGGACACCTCCGTTTGAGCTCTTGTCGCCGCCGCAACCCTAGGCTTCGCTGCCTTCCATCGGTGGAGTTTGTTGTTCTTCTCGCGCCTCTTTTCTTTGCTTTGGTGAGGTTGTCATCCTTCCCTCTTCCTTCTCATGCTTTTATTTAGGTTTTTAGTGCTTCGAATTGTGGGTTTTCGAGTTTCTAGTGAGCCGGCCATGGCGTCGTCGTCATCCCGAGCTGCGCTTCATCCCCGGTCGGTCATAGATGTCCTAAGCCGCATAGAAGTGTTCGTATTAAGCTCCGCCTTCAATTGGTGTAGGTTGTGAGTAGTTTGGCAGTTGAAATCGGGGAAATCAGAGTTTTTCGGCGAGCAACGGAGACCGGCCATGGCGGCCGCCGGCCGGAGAGGAGGAGGATGCCGGCGTCTCTCTCTCTCTCTTTCATCTGTAAGCGATAGCAGCCGTCCGTTGGTTGATCGATGGTCGAGATTAGAAGATACCCCTTCGCGGGGTAAACTTTATAAAGAGCCCCTGTGTTTTCATGGAATAGAACCTGCCGTCCTTAGCGTCAATCGGGAGATACGCTTGTTAGTTTTGAAAACGTATTTCTTTCTGGTAAATCAAAAATACATTTTCTGGTATTTACAGTTTTGCCACTCAAATTGTTTTGGTCGTAAAATCTTCGTTTTAACTCCGATTTGACTCGTTCAAGTTGCGTTAGGTTCGTATTTGCGAGCTCTACATGTTAGTATAGTTGTACAGTAGGTTTGGAAAATTTAATTTTCGAGTTTATATTAAAGTATTTATTTATCTATAGGAAATCTTAGAAAATTCATAACTTTCACGTTTTAAATCTGAATTTCGTGATCTTTACGTTTGTGTGATCGTAGGAACGTGTAGAAGAGTTTTACAAACTTTTTCATACTGTTTTGTTACTGTTGGTGTACTGTTCTAATTATGTTTCTTTGTTTGTTTCGTGTATGATTGCTCGGATGATTGTGTGATGATGTTTGGTGATCGAGTATAGACGGTGAGCAGTTTCTTGACGATCCGGAGTATTATTTTGCGCTAGATCAGCCGGGTCAACAAGAAAGCTTTGATCAAGGCAAGTATAACATGGGACCATCCTTGTTACCTATTCACTAAAAATTATCATATATATGCTTGCGTCTTCCTTGACAACCATAGAGATTATAACTTAGAGATTGATATCTTGATTCCTTGATACCTATGGGTTATGCATTTGGATAGCTATTGCTAGTGCTTAATTAAGAACAATGATCTTGTAATTTGAATAATAGATTGAGCAAATCAACTATTAATATGATTTTATTACTATTGAAATAGGGGACCAGAGCGTGTGTTGTGTTGTTTGTTTGACGCTCTAGTTACTCTCCGTAAGGACTTACCTGTAAGTGATAACTGGGACATACAGTACATCTGTGAGGGCTATATGGCTCTGGCTTTAGTTGTTTAAAGGACCTTTTCTAGCTTGTTAGTGGTTACCTTAAATGGCGTAAGAACGGCTTGCCACATTGGGTGTAGGACAGCCTATAGTCTTATGAGTATAGCCGTGAAGGAAGTGTGCCATTTGAAAAGGGGGGTTCCTACATCTACCTGCCGAGTGAATCTAATGGCCCTAACTTGTTAGACGAACCTTTAAGTGGCTTTATATGATTTCTGGTGTTTTGAGGAGTCGCGGACCCATGCATTTGGAAGTTATGACTCATAGTGAAAGTGTACACCTCTGCGCAGAGTTAAAAACTGGTATACTAGCCGTGCTCATGGATACGAGCGGCCTTGGGGATTCTTACAGAATAGTTGATCATTATTGTTAAATCATGATTAATTACTGTTTATTATTATTATTATGCTCATGACTAAAGCTATTTCATTATCCTTATTACAATTGATCATTGGTTCATTATTGGGAATTGGAATATCTTGATGCTACCCAATTGCTAGTATTATGATGATTAAAAGCTTAATGCAGTTAAACAGTGTCTAGCCTTTTGTGCCACATGAACCCCATGATATATTTGTGGAGTTCGACATGGACTCACTCTTGCTATTTCCACCATAACAGATGAAGAATATGAGGATGATTATCAAAATGAGTACTAGTCTTGGTGTCAACCAGTCAACCATGTCCCTGTGTTTGGAGTTCCGCTGAAGATCTACTATTAGTTACTACAATTTATTGTATAAGACTATGTGTTAAATATTTATTCGCTATGTAATAAGCACTGTGATGATACTATGTAATTTGTCTACTTATGTGTGCGACCGATTCCTGGGGCGCACATGAGTCTTTTATGCATCCTATTTTTGTCCTTAAAAATGGGTGTGACACATGTAGAGGAGCTTTATTTTTATGAAAATGAACTGTGATAGGTTGCATGGTAGATTGCTTGTAAGCCATTACCTTATCGCAACCTATTCCCCTGCACACCCGCTGTTAGGCTAGACGCTCGTATTCTACTTACTATTTTACTTTCACTACGCATTATACCTGTGATGTGATGCTTGGTGAAGGAATAACGTGAGTGGATAAGGCACGTGGTGCCGATAACTTGGTAAAACTAGATAATGAACTTGGGGAGATCTTGGCGTGCGTCTTGGGTGTGTGGTGATGGTTGAGTCGATCAGACAGGATTCTACGACGAGTCTTTGGGGCAAGTCATGTCGGAGAGGTGCGACCTGGGCATCCCTCGTGAGAGGTACCTGTGGCGGGTGCATGAGAGAGCAGATGGGGTGTTGGTTATCCCCGGTGGAGGTGCCGTCGAGGCACGGGGTGTTGGTTATCCCCTTGAGAAGATATCCTGTCTGGTCCCCTTAAGGACTGGTATGTCTTGAGAACCGGAATCATAGGACCATTCGTGCACACCACTCGCTCCCGATGGGTGGGAGACGATTACCCGACTGACTAGGGCGGTGCCACTACTATTAGGTTGGAAGGTGATAGTGTAGGGAGGTACAGGCATAGGGGCCCACACCCTCCTAAGACAGTGTAGTGACCTTAGGGGCCTAGTACTATGTCTCACAGTCTTAGTGTTTCGGTGGACTCTGGGGTGGCCCAGGGCTGAGTGGTAGGGTGGTACCGTACCGGTTGGGAGGCAGTCGGCATCAGCCTAGGTGGGGCACCGCCGATGATGGTGATCTTGTGGATTTCCAGGTGTACACGCTCTGCAGAGTTGATTGATCTATACGTATAGCCACGTCCGCGGATATGGACATTCCTATGACCTACGCTTCACTTGATTAGTGAGAGGAGTCCTTTCTACCTTCCCCCTGGGTTTTGGTGTTGGATCCGGCTTTGGCCGTTGAGGCAAGGTACGAGCGGGAGTCGACCTTGCCGCCTAGAGAGTGTGAGAGTGTGGTGAGATGTGTGTGATGGGATGGGAGAACGTGTGGTTGAGATGGAGTAAAACTTGATGATCTATTACTATAAAATCTTGTTGAACTTGCATAGGAAACCTACAGCCATATATAGGCCTTTTCATCTACCCTTGCATTCCACTTACCACAAAGCATATGCAAAAGCATAGGGTGGGAGACAGTGGCCAGTACAAATCGTACTAATAGATTTTGGACAGGTTTAGACGAAATCTACGATGACCACGAGGACTTGGATTAGGAGTAGATGGTCTCGTGCCTACGCTCAAGTGTGGTTGAGAAGATGGAGTCTATGCCCACTAATATTCTACGCCAACTCTGATGACTACTGTGAAGGAGGAGCCTTCACCTGCCGATGCGCTACAACGACTCTGATGAAGATGAGTGTGTGTTTCCGCTAGATTAGTTGATGTAATAGGAGTGTTAACCAGTGTTGTAAAGCTTGTATAAACTTGTAATTCCATGATGTATGACTATGATATCAGCTGATAATTGATAATGTGATGGATTGCTCTCGTGATCTACTACATTATAAATCGTATCTGTGGATTTTTCCTTCGAGAAAAATCGAGGTTGTTTCAGAGATGAAAGAGCATGATCACGGTGAGGATTTTTTAAATGCAAGCGACATGGATGTATGCAATGAACTAAACATGCAGTGGATTTGATATGAGATAACTCAAACTAAATCGAGTGGATGCATGGATTATTCAAAGTAAACATGCAGTGGAATGCAAAAATTAAAAGATAACTACTAATCAAGTTTAAAGTCCATGAGTAAGAATATCTCACCTTCCTTGATTATACTTACCATGATTCATAATTTTGGATTTGTGAGTAGCGCAACTTCTATATTAGTCACTTGATATGCGATTTGAATTCTTGTGATGATGACCTTTTCTCCAATCTACACATGGTTAGAACAATATATATATGTATACACAAACCTGTGAGATGGCAAGGTTCCAGAGTTGATGGATCATGAATGTTCAGGCACCTTGGGTTCTTCAATGTTTCTATCATCATTTCTTTTCTTGTGGAAGCTTGCCGAAAGGTCAAAATGGTGACTGTTGTTTTGTCTATTCCACAATTTAACAAAATAGGGATAATCCTATTAAAGCTAGTGGTACACTAGATTAGCAGACATCAAGATCATTACCAAAATCTTTACGCCAATTGCATCCCCGATAATGGTGCCAAAAAGCTTGTTGGTATTTTTAACACACATAGAAAATTCTGCAAGCGCACGGATACCATTATAGCTTTTTCCTAGGAGTATTCCAAGGTATCATATTTATCCATAGGGAAACAATGGTCAAAGAAACTGATAGTTCACCATCATGTATCTACTAACTTAGTATACCGACTAGACTAAAGCGGGGATAAGTGGTAAATGATTTGAATTATGTATAGTGGCACACACATAGGAGAATTCCATGATAAAAGAGTAGTTTAGCTGAATTGAGAGGACAACGGAAGAGTTTAAGATTCCTAAATACTTCTCTATTACTTTGGTTCTAGAAGGTATAACTGAAGCATGGGTAGATAAAGCAATCACACAATAATACTTTGGGACATCGGAACACTAGCCACAGAATGAGATGAGAAAGGGACTAGGAAGCTCCGAATATGGTCCTACAAACACCAACCCAAACATGGTGGACTACGTTGGGCATTAGGGCTATTGTTGGTATTTTATAACACACATAGAAAATTTAGCAAGCATACGGATACTGTTATAGCTTTTACCCGGGAGTATTCCAGAGTATCGTATTTATCCACAGGGAAACAATGGTTAAAGAAACTGATAGTTCACCATCATGTACCTACTAACTTAGTATACCAACTATACTAAGCGGGGATAAGTGGTAAATGATATGAATTATGTATAATGGCACACACACATAGGAGAATTCCATGATAAAAGAGTAGTTTAGCTGAATTGAGAGGACAACGAGAGAGTTTAAGGTTTCTAAATACTTCTCTATTACTTTGGTTCTAGAAGGTATAACTGAAACATGATCATACAATAACACTTTGGAGTAGCAGTACCTTTCCAACTCTCGAGGGGGTGAGAAAGCGTAGTCGGGAGAAGGCTGCCTAAAGCTCTACGAACACCAACCCTAATGTGGTGGATTACAATGGCATGACAATGATGTCACCCCTGGGGCTACCACAACTAACCATAGGATTGGGCGCAATCTCAGGTAACCTATAGTCTAGACACCATGTCTACACTATTGATTACTACTCCAATCATATATAATAACTAAAGCACTCAATATGAGCAGAGATCCCATGCCAAAGTATGAAAACTATACTAACCAATCACATGAAAGGCATGCAAGCAAATAGAGAAGATAAATATATTTAAGCATAAATCTTGTAAAGGTAAGATACAAAGATATACTAGACCTCTGAAGATTTCTACAGAACCTGAGCATGGCTCAACTCTCCCTAGCTCTCAACTAGAACTAATCTACTACATTGGAGAGTCTAACCCTAATCCTCCTGGTGTTGTGTCTTGATCCGAAGAGATGAATACGAATTAGGGTTTTAGGGATAGCTCTAGGGAGGGCGTAGAGGCTAGTATATATAGGGGAGATGGTGCAGAGGGCAAGGAATTACCACATCATCGATTCACATCACCTCCCTCGACCACCATTGGATAAACCGACCTAAAACCACCTTAGAATCAACGGTGTAGATCATAGGAAGGAGTATGAGGTGGCGGAGGGTGAGTGGACCCCCAGTTGGCCCACACTTCAACATTGTGTCTTCTAGAACCTTCTAGAGTTGTCTTTCGTAGTTTTCGTGAGTTGAATCACTTGTTGTCGTCGGTTTGCTTGTTTGGAGTGTATGATAGTGGTCCCAGGGCTGTTTTCTAGATAAATCCTCCTGCATACAAATATTCACCAAAGCTCATGGAATTCATTAGTTTAAACCCCTATACCTATGTTTGGTGATGGAATTTAATATATATGCAGGTTATATTGACGGTTTTTGATTGACATTAACAACCATCAACAGCTGTCACCACTTGGGGCTACCACAACTATCCGCGAGGTTGGGTGCAATCTTAGGTAACTCATAGTCTAGACACCATGTCTACACTATTAATTACTACTCTAATCACATATAATAACTAGAGCACTCGATGCGAGCAGGGATCCCATGCCAAAGTCTAAAAACTATACTAACCAATCACATAAAGGTATACAAGCAAATAGAGAAGAAAAATATATTTAAGCATAAGTCTTGCAAAGGTAAGATACAAAGATATACCATATCTCTAAAGATTTCTCCAGAACCTGAGCATGGCTCAACTCTCCCTAACTCTCAACTAGAACTAATCTACTACATTGAAGAGTCTAACCCTAGTTCTTCTGGTGTTGTGACTTGATCTAAAGAGAAGAATATGAATTAGGGTTTTTATGGATAGCTCTAGGGAGGAGGGTAGGGGCTGGTATATATAGGGGAGATGGAGTAGAGGGCAAGGATTTGACACGTCATCGATCCATGTCACCTCCCTCGACCACCGTTGGATAAACCGACCTAAAACTGCCTTAGAATCAATGGTGTAGATTGTTGGAAGGAGTACGAGGTGGCGGAGGGTGAGTGTAACACCCTAGGTGCTAAGCTTGCATGTGAACTTGCATTGCAGGAAATATGAGCATGTGCATTCCATTTCATATAATGCATCATGAATGTTTCACATGTTGCGTAGGTTATGTTTCATTCTTGCAACATATGTTTCATATATGTAAAGTATATGTGTCACATATATGTTTCCATCTTATCTTGCCTATGATGCTTTAGCGATGTTTCACATGTTTCGTAAGCAATGTTTCATGTGTTGCATGAGTAATGTTTCAGAGGAGAACCCTATGCTTCATTAGTAGCAATTATATGTTTCATATGTGTCAAGTATATGTTTCATGTGTTATATGAGCTTAGGGCTATGTGTAGTTCATGCAAATGTGTGTATAGGGTCACAAAAATATCTTAGACTTACTTAGGACAAAAAATGAAACAATGTTTGTATTCATAGTTTGGTCAAATTCAAATTTGAAATAGGGGTTGACCAAGTTTGACCCTCTAGATTGCTTTTGATTGACCAGTTAAGAAGTATTGCTTGGAGTGTTTGCATTTCTATATACCCTTAACTAAAGTTGTAGTAAATTTTATAAGGAACAAACTTTATTTAATGACCTTGAGCTAGATCAGTGCACAACATGCTCAAAAAGTGCACACGAGGCAGATTTGAGGGCTGTTTGGAGACTTAGAATTTTTTCCTGTCTTAAGCTATAATCCAATTTCAAGGTACCCCTCTTTGATGCGTTGTAGTTTGAAATCTAGGCCGAACTAGGCAAAACTAGTATAAGCAAAGTTGGAGTGTTTACCTAGCTTTACAAATCATATTACTGAGGTTTTTGCAAAATTGCCACATATTAGTAGTTATAAGGTGAAGAACATGCACTATCAGTCGGCTCCATCAGGGCCTGATGGCCAATTTGAACTAGTCGGTCATGGCCGACCGCGCTAGAACAGAGCTGCTGCATGGCACCTATCACTAGGGCTAGGCTGCGATGTGGCAGGGGCACACCGATGAAAGGCGCCCATGCATCTCTTCTCGCCTCGCTCACCCTCACTCTCTCGTCTCGCTCAGCTCCCTCTTGCTCGCACAACCGTGACGGACGCCACCACCATCACCGTTGCCACCGAGCTTCGCCGAGCTCACCCACTGCAACCACCGTGCCATTGCCACCTCTACATCGCCAATAGCTCTACCATCATCCCCTCTACCTTCCCATCCTAGCCACAAGGCAAACCGAGCACAGGTGAGGGCCTAGGGGCCATTCTTGCCATGGCAGCCACCACAGTCACCATGACTGTCGTCATGGCGAGCTCACCGTAGCAAAGCTCGCTCGTGCTCTTCCTCTCCCTTTGCTTGTCCAGGGTCGCCTAGGGTTAGGTCTAGCCATAGCATTAACCGACGAGCCAATGGTGGCCTCACTAGAGCGGGACAAGGAGCACCGTGCTGTCATGCTCCCACCACCGTACCACCATGCATGTGGCCCAGCTCATCGGCGCCACCCCTCTAACCCTAACCTACCTCATTATATCCGCTAGGTCACCGCGGTGGTGTAGCCACCCTCACTTGGCCCAGCCGTGGCCAGAGATGACTGGCGCTCCACCGAGCAGCGCCGCCATGCCACCATGGCTGCCGGCGAGCCTGCTCTCGTGCTCCTCTACCTCAACCACCACCACCACTTGATGCGGCTCATTGAGGAGAACCTAGCAGCGGTGACGCTACTACTGGGGACCTCACCGGTAGTGAGTTAGGGCCGGTCAACTGCCATGCTCTGCTCCGGCCTCACTGACATGTGGGTCCAGTTGACTCAAGGGGCCCAGCTGTCAATGACTGTTAGTTTAGGTTTTCTTTTTATTCTTTTCAAGAAATGCTTGTGAACTTTGGAAATTCATAATAAATCATAGAAAAAATAGAAAAATGTAAATGAGGACATTTTGGAATCCTTGTGAGTAGATCTACCTGATAGAGTGATAATGTGATAGGTTCTAGTGGAAAATTTTCTCTGTTATTATTTATCTCTTTTATTTAGGGTTTTTCAAAAGGAAATTCATATCCAAAGTTATGGTGCTCCAATTGGTATGAAAATTTTATGGGAGGCTAGTGATGATATGTAAGTATTGTAGTTAAAATTTTAGACTTTTTGGATACTGTGTCTTTGAGTTATTGATTTCTTTTGATTAAATGCTAGTTTCTTAGGGAATTTATTATGGCAAATATATGTAACTAATAAACATGAAACTTTTTCTATAATGTTCTTGTATTGTGATGAAGCTAAGAATAATATTAAATCTGTTGTTTGACACTTTTCACTAGGTTGAACTATTTATGCTATTATAAGCCTTGCTAGATTATCATTTTTGTAGAGATTGTTATACTTATTAAAATGACATGAACTTTATATAGTAGAATAGTGAGAGCATGGATGAGATGCTGTAATTTTCTCAGAATTTAATGTACACTTTTGATATAAGTTCATTATTTCACCTAATTATCTAAATAAATTAATAAAGGCATGAAAATAATTTATTTGGGGATGAACATTATGTTTTCTAGCCTGTATGTAATGTTTATGAACTGTTGGTAACATTGGTTGTGCCCAGATTTCATTTATTGTATGTAGTGAAGTATTATTTTTTCTATAATTTAATTATAGTGACTATTTGGATAGTTTTTGTCGTTAAGCAAATTGCATGATGAAGATGATGTTTTCTGTGAATCATTCTGTAACAAAGTTGTAGATTACTTACTTATCTAGCTTGTATCAAATTTTCATAGTATTTGGCCAAATGGTTTGTGAGTTATGGTTGGGTAAAGTTAGTCACCTGAAGTGGTCATTCTTTGGAATTTCTAGACTAGATCAGGGAAATTGCCCTATTTGGCCCTGTTAACTATTGAATTAGCTTGAGATGATTATAAGGAAGTTGTAGACAATTTCATAAGTTTTCCAAAAAGTCTTATCTAATGTTTGTAAGATTTGTATAACTCCAGCTATGATCAAAACATGTAGCTGTTGTCCGTAGTCCAAAAAATTGCTTGAAAGAAGTGAATGACTTGATTGCTTTGTATGAGCTTGATGTTGTTGGTTAGGTGCCTAGGCTAATTAAAATAAGTTGTTAGCTATAGGTTCTAACCCTCTTACAGATGATGAATAACTTTACATTAGGTTGCTAGACCTTGGTGAGTGTATGTTCCTTGTGTTAGAGAAGAGATATGCACCTACTCAGTAAATGAGTGTTAATCTTGTATCACCATGTCACCAATTTGTTAAATATACATGTGTATGCATCTCATCATGTCATATCATCTCCTATGCATTCATGATACTTGTGTTATGCATGTGAATTCAATAGGTGTTCCCGAAGGAGTGACGTTGCTCGAGTACGAACAAGAGCAACCGAAGGAGCAGCAGACAACCTAGGAGCAGGAGGTGCAGGTGGCTGAAGGAAAAGCTAACGAAGAAGACCTTGAGTGCCTAGGCCACCAGCCCTCTTTGTTCCTGAAAGGCAAGCCCCAGAGCATTATAAGTCTCCCATGTTTTTATAAATACTAACTTAAGTCCTTGTGTTTGATGCATTAAGTAGTAGGAGTTGGTTGAAACCACTTGATGCATATGCCTTTCCTTATTCAAACATGTATACCTTCACCCTACATAGGTCCAGGATTGAAACTTATGCTTAGCTATGCATAGACCGGTAGAACTCGGGTGATTTCCTATCACCCGTGAGATATAGGTGGATACTGGATCACGGTTGGCTATATTTGCTATTATGGAAATAACCATGTGATGATGTTATAAATGGAGACTGGGCGAAATCTTATATATTGGTGGTGTTGTAACTCATAGTGATTCCGTCTGTGTCGATTAAGGACCATACCATTGTTGGCACTTCTATTAAGATTGAATGCATGCCTCTCACTTAGCTGGTCGGATAAGTTGTTCCAACCATGAAGCCGAGTAGCTCAACTTAGGCCAGGAATCATTCTATCAAAGCGCGCACATTGGAGGTAGTAAGGATGTGCACACACTTGATGACCGAATTATGAAATGTGTAGTTCAACTAATGCCTTTTATGCAAAAATGTCGTCAAACTAGCTCCACTTATAAAGCCTTGCATAATCCTTGGTGTCATATTATTTTTGGTTTATGACGGGTAAGTCTAGCTGAGTACATTCTCATACTTAGGGTTCATTCCCCTTGTTGCAGATGATATAATGTATCACGATTATTGTAAGAACTTCCTACACCCTACGGTGGATGAGGACTAGATCATGGGTCATGTTGCTCTAAGCTATCCTCTCTTGATGCTTTTGTTGGAAAGTGACCTTAGTACTGGCATGTATTTGAACATAAGTATGACATTGAAGTCAAACTACTTTGCTTCTGCTACTTGAAACTTGGTTTGTAATAACTATGTGAACTCCGATGTATGTGAGATACTTGTGAACTATTGTGAACTGTGATGTAACATGTGACTCGTTATGTTGAATCATGTACAATCTTGGCTTGTATGTTGGTTGACTTGAAATCCTTCGTGGTTTCATCAGACTACCGGGTTTATATGGGCTCACGTACGACGGTTTGACCGCTTCGGTGGCTGTTATTGTACTTGTGCTCTTATCAATTAGACGGTTCTGTTACAGCTAGCATTAGAGCAAGATTCAACCCTAAACTTGTCATGTGTATTTAAAACAAAGGTTTTTGTTTTACAAAATCAATTTCAACAACTTATAGTTATATGCATAGGTGTGTTGAAAGCTGAATTTTAAATCTAGAGTGTGCCAGTGGTCATATCCTTTATGCCCAATTAAGGACTATAGGTGGCTTAAAGTAAGACTAACTTGGGGGTTTACCTTCTACAATTTATATCTTGCAACATCGCACCTACGCCCAGGTAAGAAGGTAAGTTGATGAGTGGCATGACCGCAAGTGCGAGCATCCGGTTGGGGAGAGCTGGATTTGGTATGACTATATATGCATGTTTACATGTATGTATGGTGCATACTTAATTGTGGGTCTATAAATGATTCGGGTAGATTGGCATAGAAGTATATATACCAGGATATATATATATATATGGAAGTACTTAGTTTACTGCTTTCAAATATATACTTGTGTATTCATCATGCAACCTAGAGACCAAATTTTCATTCTTCCACATATCTTGTTGGGTTGGGTTGCAATGAATTTTCTACAAGTACACTAACAACAAAACGTGTAGCCCGACTAGTTGTGTATATTTGAGAGAACGTATGTATGCCACCGTGTATGTCGCTAGAACTTTAAATTTTTCTTAAGTTTGTGAGGACATATGTGATGTGCATGCATCATGTTCCCTCATGCATTTGCATTTTTGCATTACTTCCTCCCTTATAGTTGCTTATCCCATTTAATAAACTTCTTCTCATGTATGATATCCTCTCACGAGAGTTGCACCATTTTGTACAGATGGCAGCACCAGTGGCCCTAGCTAGGAGCAACATGTTCTTAGAGCTATTTGGCACTCCCACTTTGCTTTGGAGGGTGCTAAACTCAGTGGGGGTATGCTGAGCCACCCTGCTACTTCTAGAGGGATGTGGCAGCTAAGGGGCAGTCGTGGTATGATGTGCGGGTGATCATTCCAGCCTGTGAAGACAACCCATAGTGGCAAGGCTAGAGTATTGAGTCAGATGGGCAGTCTCCTTGGGAAGGTGCCTAGGTGGTAGCTTTCGAGGCACTAAGTGAGATTTGCTAGGAGTTTGGTGATGAGCTTGTCAATGGTCTAGCTAAATCCATCTCTCAGGTTGACGCATCATAGACAGTTTGGATGCAGCCCGACCACAATGCTTTGGTGAGAGACCATGATGAGCTTGTAAGAAGCTCAAATGCTGCTATGAGCGCCATGTACGCCATCATGAAGATGTTCTACTCTCGCTAGGACAGCTATGTCAACTACATGCTAGAGCTCCAACAAGCTCAGGCCGTGCAATGCAGGCTGCATGTGCATGTGCACAATCATTAGAGGGTAGCTTGGGATGCCTAGCATCATATAGATAATGCTATGATGGCTTTGGAGGCTCGTAGGGTTCAGTTTGTGAATGCTATTGCTGAAAGGGATGAAGCCCATGCTCAGAGGATGCGGATGATGCAAGAGAGGGATGAGGCATCCGCCTTGCAGAGGCTAGAGAGGCAGCTAGGATCAAGACTGGATTTCAAGCTACTAGGCAGGCCACTAACTTTGATCGTAGAGAGCTAGACCTCATACGCCAGATTGAGGAGCTTCAGATCGATGTGCATCATCTCAACAACATGGTGAACCCAATTCTTCTCCCAGCTCCGGTGGAGGAAGATGACCCAAATGTGCTTGTTATTGAGGACAATGGCATGGAGGTGGATGCCGAGGCTGAACCCGAGGATGAGGAGGAGGAGATCGAGCCTTTTGAGGATGACCATGGTGATGGTGTGTTTGATGTTGACAGTGATCATTCCGAGGCATATTTTAGCTGTAGTACTTAGCTAGATGCACTAGATGGTGTCTTTGCTATCTTTTCATGTTGGACATGTAATTTAAGTTAAGACTATGGCTATTTGACTTTGATGTAATCTCAGCATTTTGATGTATTTTTTGAACCTTGCATGCTTAGCTCCTATAGGTGCAGAACCTTAATAAAGTCTAGCTTTGTTGTTGGCAAAATTCTGGCATGTATGTGAACGCATTGTGAGGATGGGCTAAGTAATATAATTGGTGATGTTATGTTGTGGAAATGAATTATTATGCCTCTATTTTATTGTATGAATTTATTCTCTCTAGTGAATTCAGTATGGCATAATTGTACAATTAAAAAAAAAGGCAGACCCAGTGCCAGAGGCTCCCACACGAGTGGGGTCAGGGGAAAGGAATAACCGAAGCAAAGTCTTACCCCCGCATAAATTCTGCAGAGAGACGGCTTCGAACCCAGGACCTGGTGACTCTATAAATAAACATTAGGATTGATTTTGACTAAACTGCAATTAATATGAGCATCTCTATCCACTATAGGCAGTTTCTCCTGTGCATCTTAAATGTTTCGATGGCTCGATATTTTTTGACATCATCAATAATTACTCATTATTGCAAAATCTGCAGATGCCTTGCAACCTCCATTCATCAAGTGGGGTTGGTGGTAGTGGCCAGCATGGTAATGACAATGAGAACCTTCCACCACCACCACCTCCCACGCCAGAGCAGCTAATGGCTATGCTTGCAGAAGGACAGCGTGCTATGGGTGAAGCTTTGCGCACCATGGCGTAGAACGTCGCTCATGGCCGACACCAGCGTCAAGGGGCTGAACCTAACCAGTTTAGTGACTTTAAAGATTTTTTGGACACAAAGCCACCAATCTTCAAAGAGGCTAAAGAGCACTTCAAGCCGATGAATGGTTGAACACGCTTGAGTAGAAATTTTGCTTGCTAAGGGTAACTAAGTAGATGAAAGTGGAATATGCATCGCATCAGTTGTAGAGACCTATGGGCATTTGGTGGAGTCATCACCGATCCACACTACCCGAGAATGCTCAGGTCACATGGAACCAGTTTAAGGAGGCTTTTAGGGGACATTACATTCCCCCAGGTCTCATCAGCATGAAGCACACCGAGTTTATGAGGCTGACTTAGGGCACCAAGAGCTTAACTGAATACTTACATGCTTTCAACAATTTGTCTAGATATGCTACAGAGTTTGTAGACACCGATGCAAAGAAGATTGCCAGCTTCAAGAGGGGGCTTGATCCGAAACTAATGTAGACCCTCGCTAATAATAAGAGTGCCACTTTTAATGAGTTTGTGAGTGATGCCTTGACTCAAGAGAACCAGAATAATATCTATTTAGCTTCGAAAAGTGGCAAGAGGGCCTATGAGACAAGTGCGTCTCAGGCCAAAGCTCTAGTTGCAGCGAGACCCTAGTTTCACCCTCAAGCTTCAAAGTATAGACCGCCTCAGAAGAAAGCACAACCTAATCAGACCTAGAAGGTCTATCGCAAGGCCTTTCTGTTGCTCTACCCAAGGGCAGCATAGGGCAAGGAAGCTCAAGAGTTCTACTGAACAACTAGTCGTGCTTCAATTATATCAAGACTGGTCATTGGGTAAGAGAGTGCCCCTATCCCAAGAAGAATGATAATCAAAATCAGAGGTAGTCCAACACTAATGCATGCCCTGGGTTTGTGCACTATACTGCCCTGGAAGAGATCCTATCAGGAGAGGTTGTCACAACCGGTATGTTTCTTGTGAACCATCACCCTGCAGTTGTTTTGTTTGATTTTAGAGCTTCACATTCATTCATGAGTCAAACATCTGCATCTAAGCATGATCAGAAGATAAGTGTTGTAACCATGGGTGGTTATTGCATAAGTGTAGCTAGGTCTAATATTTCTACCAACCAAATAGTCAGAGATGTGCTCATCTCAATAAGTGACAAGGGGTACCTTATGGATCTAGTAATGTTGCTAGGGTTGGGAATAGATGTAATCTTGGGTATGAAATGGATGAGTGATCAAGGAGTTCTCATTGACACTTCCACTAGGACCATTATGTTGCAGGAACCCAAGAGTAATGAAGCATTTCTACTACCACTTCCTAGAAGTTTTGACCTCCAAAACTTATCTTGTGCCATCCAGACTACAACCCTCTATGATGTTCCCGTGGTATGTGAGTTTCCGAAAGTGTTTCCAGATGAATTTCCTGGTTTGCCACCAGACCGAGATGTGGATTTTAAGATTGAGCTAGTGCCGGGTACAGCACCCATCTCTAGAAGACCTTATAGGATGCCACCCAATGAACTAGCTAAATTTAAGATTCAGTTGCAAGAGCTTTTAGAGAAAGGCCTCATTTGACCTAGTTCATCTTTGTGGGGTTTTCTAGCCTTATTTGTGAAGAAAAAGGACAAATCACTGCGGATCTATGTGGATTATAGGCCACTTAATGCCGTAACAATCAAGAACAAGTACCCTTTGCCTCGCATCGATATCCTTTTTTGATCAGTTGTCAAGGGCCAAAGTATTTTGCAAGATTGATTTGAGGTATGGTTACCATCAGATTAAAATTAGACCAGAAGATATACCTAAGATAGCTTTCTCAACTAGATACGAATTGTACAAGTATTTTGTCATGTCCTTTAGGTTGACAAATGCTCCTGCAAATTTTATGTAAGATAAATTCGATATTCATGCCCGAGCTAGACAAGTTCATGGTTATGTTTATTGATGATATCTTGATTTATTCTGAGAATGAGGAGGATCATGCAAAACATCTGAAAATTGTCTTAACCAGACTACGAGAACATAAGCTCTATGCTAAGTTCAGCATGTGTGAATTCTAGTTAAAGAAAGTGCCTTTTCTTTATGATGTGCTATCTAAAGATGGGATTTTGGTCGATCCAACCAAAGTGCAAGAAGTCTTGGATTGGAAAGCCCCGATTTTGGTTCATGAAGTTCAGAGTTTTCTTGGTTTAGCCAGTTATTATCATCGCTTCATTTTAGACTTCTCCAAAATCGCCAAGCCAATGACAAGACTGCTTCAAAAAGATGAGAAGTTTGTATGGACTCCAGAGTGTGAAGCTACTTTTCACACTTTGCGGACGTTGTTGACTTTAGCTCCTATTTTGGCACAACTTGATATCGAGAAGCCTTTTGATGTGTTCTGTGATACATCTGGTACCAGTTTGGGATGTGTGCTTATGCAAGAGGGCTAAGTCATTGCGTATGCCTCATGTTAGCTAAGGAAGCATGAAGTCAATTACCCAACCCATGATTTAGAGTTAGCAGCCATTGTCCATGCTTTGAAGATTTGGAGATACTATTTGCTTGGCAATGTGTGTCATATTTATACCGATCACAAGAGTCTCAAGTATATCTTTACTCAATCTGAACTCAACATGAGACAGAGAAGATGGCTGGAATTAATCAAAGATTACAACTTAGAAGTGCATTATCATCCGGGTAAGGTGAATGTTGTTGTGGACGCCTTAGCCAGAAGTCTCATTGCAATTCTCTATTGGAAGATGGCTTCAATTTGTTACATACTGCCGTACTGCATAATATCATGGTCAGTTGTTCTCTTGAAAGCAAGATCATTGAGCTTTAGAAGACCGATGTGGGTGTGTTCCACATCAAGAGAAAGATGAAAGAACAAGACACCAAGCACTTCCAGGTAGATGAGAAGGGTGTGTTGTGGTTTAAGGATAGACTTGTAGTGCTAAAAGATAAGAAACTCAGAAACCAAATCTTAGTGAAGCTCATTCTTCCAAATTGTCTATTCATCTGGTTAGTAGAAAAATGTATCAAGATTTGAAAACTCATTTTTGGTGGACAAAGATGATGAAGAAAATTGCAGCCTATGTTGCAAGGTGGGACAACTGTTGTAGAGAAAAGGCAGTTCATTTAAAACCCGCTGGATTCCTTCAACCTTTATCCGTTCTAGGCTGAAAATGGGAGGAAATAAGTATTGACTTTATTACAGGCCTTCCAAACACACATCAAGGTCATGATTCTATATGGGTCATTGTGGATCGCCTTACCAAGTCAGCACATTTTGTACCGGTCAAAACGGATTATCCCGTTGGAAAGTATGCTGAGTTGTATGTTTCACAGATCGTGAGGTTACATGGAGTACCAAGAACCATAATCTCAGATCGAGGGCCACAGTTCATAGCTTGCTTTTGGGAACACTTGCATAAGGAGTTAAGCACCAACTTAGTTAGGAGTTCTACCTATCATCCTTAGACATCTGGGCAAACTAAACGTGTGAATCAGATTTTGGAAGATATGTTGCGCACTTGTGTCATCTCTTCAAAGGGTTCATGGGAAAAGTGGTTACCTTTAGCTGAATTTTCCTACAATAATAGTTATCAAGAAAGTGTCAAGATGGCTCCTTTCGAAGCTTTGTATGGTTGTAAATGTAGAACTCTTTTGAATTGGGTTGAACCCGGAGAAAGGAGGTACTACGGTATTGACTTTGTCAAAGAAGCTGAAGAACAAATACGTACCATCCAAAAGCACATTGAAGCCGCTCAATCAAGGCAAAAGAGTTATGTGGACAAAAGAAGAAGACCAATTGAGTTTGAATCAAGGCAAAAGGTGTCACTAATGAAAGGTGTTCAACGATTTGGTGTAAAAAGGAAACTTGCACCTAGATATGTGGGTCTGTATCAAATCATTGAGAAAAGTGGGGGAGTAGCATACAAACTCCAATTACCACCAGAATTGAGTGCTATTTTCAATGTCTTTTATGTCTCCCAACTAAAGAAATGTTTACAAGTACCGGAGGAAAGAGTTGAGATTACTGATATCAAGATAAAATCTAACCTAGCCTATGATGAGAAGCCCATATAGTTGTTAGATACCAAAGAGAGGGTAACTCAAAATTAGGTGATCAAGTTTCACAAAGTCATGTGGAGCAATCATAGTGAATGAGATGCAACTTGGGAAAGGGAGGATTATCTGCGAGAGGTTTACCCTGCTTTTTATGAAAAATGGTAGGTCATTCAAATCTTGAGATGAGATTTCTATAAGGGGGGAAGGTTGTAACACCCTAGGTGTTAAGCTTGCATGTGCACATTCATTGTAGGAAATATGATCATGTGCATTCCATTTCATATAATGCATCATGAATGTTTCACATGTTGCGTAGGTTATGTTTCATTCCTACAACATATGTTTCATATATGTAAAGTATATGTGTGACATATATGTAGCCATCCTATGTTGCCTATGATGCTTTAGTGATGTTTCACATGTTTCATAAGCATGTTTCATGTGTTGCATGAGTAATGCTTCAGAGGAGACCCCTAGTAGCAATTATATGTTTCATATGTGTCAAGTATATGTTTCATGTGTTATATGAGCTTAGGGCTATGTGTAGTTCATGCAAATGTGTGTATAGGGTCACAAAAATATCTTAGACTTACTTAGGACAACAAATGAAATAATGTTTGTATTCATAGTTGGGTCAAATTCAAATTTGAAATAGGGGTTGACCAAGTTTGACCTTCTAGAGTGCTTTTGATTGACCAGTTAAAGAGTATTGCTTGCAGTGTTTGCATGTCTATATACCCTCAAGCAAAGTTGTAGTAAATTTTATAAGGAACAAACTTTATTTAATGACCTTGAGCTAGATCAGTGCACAACATGCTCAAAAAGTGCTCACGAGGCAGATTTGAGGGCTGTTTGGAGACTTAGAATTTTTTTTCCTAAGTCTTAAGCTGCAATCTAGTTTCAAGGTACCCCTCTTTGACGCGCTGTAGTTTGAAATCTAGGCCAAACTAGGAAAAACTGGTATAAGCAAAGTTGGAGTGTTTACCTAGCTTTACAATTCGTATTATTGAGGTTTTTGCTAAATCACCACGGATTAGGAGTTATAAGGTGAAGAACATGCATTGTTAGTCGGCTCCATTAGGGCCTGATGGCGGATTTGAACTGGCCGATCATGGCCGACCGTGCTAGAACAAAACCATCGCCGGGGTTGGTCCGTGACGTGGCCGGGCCACGCTAATGAAAGGCGTCGTGCGTCTCTACTCGCCCTGCACACCCTCACTCGCTCACCTCACTCAGCTCCCTCTTGCTCACACAGCCGAGGCGGACGCCGCAGCCATCACCGTTGCCACTGAGCTCTGCTGAGCTCGGCCTGCTGCGACCACTGTGCCATTGTTGCCTCCACTTCGCCAACAGCAACCGAAGGAGCAGCAGACAACCTAGGAGCAGGAGGTGCAGGTGGCCGAAGGAGAATCCAATGAAGAAGACCTTCCTGAGTGCCTGGACACCAGCCTGCCTCGTTCCTGAAAGGCATGCCTCAGATCATTATAAGTCTCCCATGTTTTTATAAATACTAACTTAAGTACTTGTGTTTGATGCATTAAGTAGTAGGAGTTGGTTGGAACCACTTGATGCAAATGCCTTTTCTTGTCCAGAAATGTATACCTTCACCCTATGTAGGTCTAGGATCAAAACTTATGCACTTAGCTATGCATAGACCGGTAGAAGTCAGGTGATTTCCTATCACCTATGAGATATAGGTTGTAACACCCTAGGTGATAGACTTGTATTTTGGCACTTGCATTGCATGAGCCTAAGCATCATTTGTTCATATATGAGCATGGAACATATGTAATGCACTAGTGAAACATATGGAACATATTAGTGCAACATGTGAAACATGTATATATGGAATGTGCTTGCAACATCTCCTTGAAACATATGCAACATACCCTTGTTATTCTGTGTTTTAATGTGTGTATGTTTGATGCTCATGCTTGGTAATGCAAGTGAGTGTTGATGTCACTTCTTTCATGTGCCTCACATCACTCTCTATCTATATTTAGCACTGGAAAAGTTTCATGATGTTTGGAGTCAAAAAGTCACATGAAATGATAAGTCATGTCTTTGTTTCAATGGCTTTATTAATTGTTTGAATTGCACCATTAAGTGAATGGAATTATGGATCATCAACCAAACCTTGAAACCTTGCCCAAATGACTCTAGATGTACTCTACAACAAAAGTCATGAAGGGTTCATGTTGAAAATGCTCCAATGGATAAAAAAGGATAATTTAAGCTTTATCGGGATCCTACTTTGGTCAAAGTAGAACTGTAGGTTCCGTGCATGTTTTGATGATGGGCCTTAAATAAAATTTGTAGTACATATCATGAGGAAAAAACTTTGTTTAAGGGTCAAGAGCTAGTTTGGTCCCTAACCTAGTCAAATAGAGCTCACAAGAATCAACTCAGTGCTGTTTTGAAGCTCCAAAAATTGGCTAAGTGTTGGAGCTGATTTCAGTTTTAATGTATCCTCCTTTGGAACAATATATCTCTCAAACCAAGTCAAACCAAACCATGATCCTTTAAGAAATATTGGAGTACAACATATCGAGATGACAACAAAATAAGTCTCACTAGAATTGGAGCTCATTTGGATCTTAACAATTGGTTTCCAAAACAGCAAGAGCTGATTTTGTCGCTAACTAACAGCGACGTGTTGGCATTCCGCGTTCTCCAATTTTTATTAAGCAACTTGGTTTGATCCCTTAATATGAGTTGGAGTATACATCTTGAAGAAGAGCTCATAGAAAGTTGGATTTGATTTGACATGTTTTGGCTAGCAAATTGGAGCCTCAACCGAGCCAAGCTTAGTCCTCGTTTAGTCGCTGACAGTGTCAACTTTGGCGCTAATTATCTCCTAACCTGTTGCCCAAATGACCTAGGTGTCTTAATGAAAATTGTAGAGCATTAGGAGTAGAGAAAACTTTGTTCTAGGCCTATGATCGAAATCGGCCCAGATCTGGCCCAAATCAACGTCCACCTTGCCCTCACCGACGCCTGCCACGTGCTCGGGGAAATGCGCGAATGGGTGACGCGTGCCCAGTGCGTGGCAACCATGCGCAAGGTCATGCCCCTACATGATGTCTTGTGTCCCTGCCGTCCAGATGCCACCCTGAGCTTCTCTACTTCCTCCCTCACTCCCTCTGCCAGTCCCTCGCCTCACCCTCGCTCTGAGCCATGGAAAATGAAGCCGCCATGGACACGGTCGCGAAGCTCTAGCCGCCGCTGCCGTTCCCATCGCTCCAAGCCACCGCAGCCACAGCTGTGTGCACCAGCATCTCCACCACATCTCCTTCCCTCCTTTGCGTGCTCCCGTCGTGGCCATATTTCGCCAGAGCATCGCAGCTGCCGTGCCGCGGCACCTCCACGCCATGGTTGTGCGTGGCTAGGCCACTACAGACCACCTCAGGCCAGGCTATGCCCTTTGGATGGTTTGCCTGGCCGCAGGGAAGCTCCGCCACCCTTTCTCGGAGGCTCTACTCATCGCCATGGCTCCACCCTGCTAGAGCAGCCGCCATGGCTACTACTGCTCCTATGGCCAGGCCGCCACAGGCAGCCGCTAGCCAAGCCGACCTCTCCCACGACTACGCGCTAGTCTTGCGACACCGTGGCGCCACTGCTCACCGCCAATGCCCATCGGAACTGCTGGAGCACCGCCATTGGGCTGCTGCTACCATGGTCGGGATGCTACGGCCCGCCTCACGGCCGTTCTCGGCCGCCCACCGGTGCACGTGGGCCCCCTAAGGTTCCCCCACCTTTCCCCCGCTGCCGCCGGCCCTTCTCCGGCCGCCACCGGCCGTTTTCCCTAGCGTCCTCAGCTTCTAATTCGCATCAGGGATGTTGTGCTCAAATTCGAGAAAAGACAAGGGCCTAAGTGCATAGCCACTGACTTATGTGAATAGTACCCTTAAGGACCGTTTTGTTTTAAATCGACTGAATCTTTGAAAATTTATATCTCATGCTAGGGGGGCTCCAAAAATAAAAAATGAGGACTTTTTGGAATCCTTATTAAATTGTATTTGTAGTGGATCTATAATATGTCATGTTTTAGTTTAAAGTTTTAGCTATAAAAATAGATTTATGCATCTAGGTTTTCAATGCTAGTTGCATTTGTCTTTTTTGTAGCTACAGTTGTAGGGCTCCAAATGAAGTGAAATTTTTGTGCCATACCACTAATATGATGTTTGATGTGTGGTAAAAATTTTATGAATTTTGGTTGCTGTATAAGTAAGTTATTAGTGTATCTTGCTCTCACATAATTTCTTGCAATAGTAATTTGTCTTTTTTATAGAGGTTGCTATGCTTACTCAAATGGCATGAAATTTATATAGTAGACTTTTGGGAGCATATTCAGGCCACTGTAATTTTGGTAGAATTTATTGTGCACTTTTGATATGTGTTCATAATTCCACCTAATTATCTAAATAGATTAAGAAATATATTAAAAGAATTTATTTAGTAATGGACACTATATTTTCTGGTGTTCATTAGTCATGTGTGACATGTTGGTAAAGTTGGTTTTGTCCAATTATATGTTTGCAATATAGGTTAATAATTATTTCTTGCAATTATTAGTTTCTAGATAGTTCTGAGGCCAGTGGCAGGCCCACATGTATTCATTGGTATTCAGTTGAATACCCAAATTTTTTATCAAAAAATTTTATACATATAGTGTTTATACATATCTGTATATGAGAAAAACAAAAATACTGCAATGTACAGGCAAATAGCCCAATAAACACGTAGTTTTCCCTCCCAGTCTCCCACCGATGGCACTATATGGCACTATACGTGCCCAATATGAGCCATTTGGTTGTCAAAATTTTTTTTGAGCCCTTCGGTTGTCAATTTTTTTTGAGCCATTTGATTGTCAACTTTTTTTTTGAATACCCAGCCCTCAAATCTTGCACCCGCCATTGCTAGGGCCAATGTAAATTACCCCATTTTAATGATTTTTCTGAGCATCTTGTCTATAGCAAAGTTGTATATAATTGATGTATCTAGCTGCTATTAAAATTTGGTGGCATCTGGCCAAGTAGTTTAGGAGTTATAGCTGTTCAAAGTTTGGTCACAGAATTGGTTGCTCTCTGTTTTATGCAGACCTGGTTCTATATTTATGTAATTTTGACCTATTAAACTTTGAAATCATGTTGTGGTGATTATAGATGAAATGTAGATAATTTACTAAGCTTTCCGGAATATCTTGTCTCATATCATTTGGATTTATAAAACTCTAGATATGATTTATTTATGAAGCTACTGTTGCAAGTCCAGAAATTGGCATATTCCAGTTATAGTTGTTGCTTCACCTTGACTTGCTTTGCATGTTGCTAAGTGTGGTTCATGTCCTTGGTAATTAAGTTAAATACACCTGAGATCATGTGGAACTTGTGTGCCATGCTGAGTGTGCCCTCTTTGCTATCTTAGCATGTTGGTTTGTGTGATGTTAATTAAGCAAAGTGATGTGCTTAAGTGTCTTTAGTATAACCTTGTACTTGCCTTGATTAGTGGGTGATGCATCATCTAATGCATTTTCATGTATTCATATACTTGCATCTTACATCTCAACTAGGTACGCTAGATGCACCACGTGAAGGACATGATGTGGAGCTGAACCCAAAGATGGTGTTGGTGGATCCATCCCAAATATGGTAGGACCTTGGAGTGCATGCCTGAAGTGGAGGTGTCACCAAGATGGTGCAGGCTAACTAAACTTACTTGTGTTAGATCCCAGGCAAGCCCTGGAGCATTATAAGTCTCCTAATTCTTGAAATGCAATTGAGTAGTATGTTATATATATTGTTGCATTAAGTTATAGGTGTTGGATGAAAACACTTGCTGCATTGATATCACATCCTTGTCCAGAAAGTATACCTTGAATCCTATGTAGACCAAAATCAAGTAGATGCTTAGCCCTGCTTTAAGCGGTAGAAGTCGGGTGATTTCCTATCACCCGTGAGCTTTAGGGATATTTATATATGGCACGGTTGGCTATATTTGCTATCATGGAAAAGAACCTGGTATAATTTGAATGAAGACCGGGCGGATGCTTGTAAGGCTGTAGGCTTATAGTGACTCCGTCTATGTCAATTAAGCACCAATTCTTAGAGCCTTTCCTGTTCGTGTTGAACGCATGCCTCTCTCTTAGTTGGCCGGGTCTGGTGACCGACCACGAAGCTGAGTAGCTCAACTCAGGTCAGGAGTTGGCAAGTATAAAGTGCGCCTCGGAAGGGAGCCATAGGCGTGAGTCCAAGGGCAAGTGATTTAAAAGTCCTAATCATCCTGGCAGAAGGGTAATCCCTGAGAGTGTTGGCGCTGACCAAACTCGTGAAGTTGGTTCCTGAGTTGTCCCAATGGTGACCTAATGCTCCTCGATGGGGGAAGTCATGGGTGAGAGTTAGGAATACCCCCTTAGTTGAGTTGTAATTCAATTTGAGTCGCCGTCTCTCACCGGTTAGTGAGAACTTGACGGGCTTATCTCCAAAGTAGATACACTAAATAACTTGATGGTTCAGGAATGATGATGATGTTGATGATAGACTTATTATACCTGCTATGGTTAATATTGTTTGCTCCTAATCAAGTGAGTGCTCTAGTATAGGTGCTAATATAGATGACAGGTTAATGATTATTAACTTGATGCTTAAGCATTAATGATTACTTATCTGTACTAAGCTTTTATGCAAAATGTTATCAAGCTAGCCCCACTTATAATAGCCTTGCATACTCCTTGGTGTCATTTATTTTTGGTTTTTGATGGGTAAGTCTAGCTGAGTACATTCTCATACTCAGGGTTTATTCCCACTTGTTGTAGGTTGATGTATCATGGCTACTGCAAGAATTGGATGCTCCTGCCATAGTGGCGGAGTGTGATCATGGCATGATCCTTCTGAGTTATCTTATCTCTAATTGCTTTGTTGGAAGTTGACCTTGGTACTGGCATGTATTTGAAATAAAGGGTGATGTTAGTTTCAAACTACTTTGCTTCCGCTACTTTTGAACTTAAGTTGTAATAACTACTTGTAAAATAGATATAACATGTGACTTGTTATGTTGAATCACTATGATCTTGGTTTGTATGTTGGTTGGTTTGAAATCCCTCATGATTCCATTAGACTACCGGAGTTATATGGGCTCAAGTGTGAGAATTTGATCACTTCGGTGATTGTTTTCATACTTGTGCTCTTATAATTTGGACGGTTTTGTGACATAGATGGATACTAGATCATGGTTGGCTATATTTGCTATCATGGAAATAACCATGTGATGATGTTATAAATAGAGACTAGACAAAATCTTATATGTTGGTGGTGTTGTAACTTATAGTGATTCCGTCTATGTCGATTAAGGATCGTACCGTTGTTGGCACTTCTATCGAGATTGAATGCATGCCTCTCACTTAGCTAGCTGGATAAGTCATTCCGACCATGATGTCGAGTAGCTCAACTCAGGGCAAGAATCATTCTGTAAAAGTGCGCACAATGGAGGTAGTAAGGATGTGTGGGGAGCCAGTGTGAGGCCAAGGGTAGGTTAGAGTCCTGATCGACCTGGCATCTAGTAGTTTCCCTGAGGGTGTGGCGCTGGTCGAACCTGCAAATGGACCTAAGTTGTACCAAAGGTGACCGTTGATCTGGTCTGCCTAGGTTTGTGTTAGAAATAAATTCCCATCTGGTTGAAATCGATTCGAATCGCTATCTCTCTCTAGATAGTGAGAAACTTGACTAGCTTCAGCATCATAGTAACTTATTGATGGAATGTGATGGTTATGATGGATATGAGAATGCTACACCTAATATGGTTACTATTGTAATGACTTAATTGTATACAACATGTTTGGCATAGGTTAGTTACAAATCTAGATTGGGTAGCTATAATTAACTTGATGACCGAATTATGAAATGTGTAGTTCAACTAATGGCTTTTATGCAAAATGTCATCAAGCCAGCTCCACTTATAAAGCCTTGCATACTCCTTGGTGTCATATTATTTCTGGTTTATGATGGGTAAGTCTAGCTGAGTACATTCTCGTACTCAGGGTTTATTCCCCTTGTTGCAGATGATATGATGTATCACGGTTATTGTAAGAACTGCCTCCGCCTTACAGTGGATGAGGAGCATATCATGGGGCATGTTGCTCTAAGCTATCCTCTCTTGATGCTTTTGTTAGAAAGTGACCTTAGTACTGGCATGTATTTGAACTTAAGTATGATGTTAATGTCAAACTACTTTGCTTCGGCTACTTGAAACTTGGTTTGTAATAACTTTGTGAACTCTGATGTATGTAAGATACTTGTGAACTATTGTGAACTATGATGTAACATGTGACTCATTATGTTGAATCATGTATGATCTTGGGTTGTATGTTGGTTGGTTTAAAATCGTTCGTGGTTTCATCGGACTACCGGGTTTATATGGGCTCAAGTATGATGGTTTGACCGCTTCGGTGGTTGCTATTGTACTTGTGCTCTTATAAATTTGACGGTTCTGTTATAGCGAGTAGCCCCCCCCCACTGGGCAAGGTGGCCTCCCTAGTGCGCTGGCCAGCCCACTATGGTGCCCAATTGGCCCACACTTTGGTGTGGTGTCTTATGGAACCTTCTAGAGTTGTCTTTCGTAGTTTTCATGAGTTGAATCACTTGTTGCCATCGATTTGCTTGTTTGGAGTGTATGATAGTGGTCCCAGGGCTGTTTTCTAGATAAATCCTCCTGCATACAAATATTCACCAAAGTCATGGAATTTATTAGTTTAGAACCCTATTCCTATGTTTGGTGATGGAATTAAGCATATATGTAGGTTATGTTGGTGGTTTATAATTGGTGTTAGTGACTGTCAATAGGCACTTAGCCACCACCATGAAGAATCTCTTCCACATACATGGCAGCAACGACAACATCCGCAACAATGGCAAAATCATCAACTAGTTCTGCTCACTCTCCCTGTCGGACATGCTCTAGGAACCCAGGCGCTACCCGAGTTAGGTTCACCCTGGTCCGTAGCTACATGGCAGTAAGGGTGACACCGGCCCCTTGTCGGATCCCTACCACCACCGCCTGCACATAGTCCTTCGCTATGATGAACCCCTAGAGGCGAGCCACCTCCTCTTCATGGTGAGAAGCTACAAACTGCTCCTCCATTGCTGGTAACAAGACGACATGAAGATCAGAGGCCATGGACATCCATCAAGATGATAAGACAAGCAAAATCCTTACTCGTGATGTGGGCTTAGGTGTCGGTGGTCACCACCTGTGCGGTGGTGATCTCACTCTCCAAGGTGGCAAGAGCAACCTTGGCAGCGTCGAGGTCGAGCTCCAACTGCCTCGCCTCGTGGGCAGCCACAAAAAATTCCTGTGAGCTTCGTCCGCCTCACGGATGAGTCGACAAAACTCTCGATGGCCACCCGAAGACGACAAAGACGAGCTTGGTGAGACCCTAGCTAGGGCAGCACCGAAGGCTCTTCTTGATGTGGCATGAGAGACAGCCTTGAGGAGTGCTCATAGTCAACTCAGGTCAGCATCAAACTCAAAACATTATTTGAACACTCACCCATGTTTGCACTGCAAACCTCAGAGGCGCGGTGGCAGATCACCAGCCTTAGGCGACCCTTCCCGCGGACGCTTATCACGATCCATCGACTCAGTGGGGAAGGGAAGTTATGAGCACATGAAGATGAGAAGGAGGAAGCAGTAGGGCAAACACTGATGAATAGATGATCCCTTGCGCCGTACCAGCTCTCTCGATTTAAAGCCACAGTAACTAGCCACGGTGGATACCTCAAGCGCACACATATTCACTTTCATTTACTAACCACCTTAGAAATCACATAGAGCAGGTGAAGCGATTGGAGGAAAGGCAGAGCAGCGGTCGCCCAAGAAGCAGCATGAACCAAGTAAGCTATGCACAACCCCACTCTTTCCATATTGTTTTGATCTACGCGCCCACATTCCACGGTGCATAACTCCTTGTGAGTGGGCGCCATTATGGCATGATGTGACTAGGGAGGCCAACCGCCCCCAAGATCATGCATAGAACGACCCACTGTGACCACGACCCCGCGTCATGCTTAGGAAACCCACTCTTGGGTCGGTCCTTATTAGAAGGACTAAAGGCCATAAAAGGGATAGGGACAGGGAGGAGATGGGCCCTACGGCTCTAATTGGTGGTGCGGAGCCACAAGACCATCTCTCTCTGTGTTTGAATCGTTCACTTCGAAGTTGCCCGGGTTGACCCCCTCTAGGGGAGGCATCTTGCCCTCTGACCACTGTGGAGGTGGTCAGGGACAGACGGGCTTGATGGCCGATGATTTATGGGACATCTCTCGATGAGGCATAGCTGAACTCCATGTCGATTAGGGAGAATATCAAGTCCTGCTCAGATTACTCATCGACCCTGATGAGGCACACAGCTTCGACCGCGTTGATAAAGTCAAGGCCAAGCCTCGACTAACTGCTCACTGCGTCCTATGTCTCACACCTAAGGCCAGCTCCGAAGACTCATAAACCGTTAGAGGTCTATGATCTCTTCGAGAGAGATCGATGAAGCAGACAGTCAAGGTAACACAACAGAGTCTTCCTCATGAAGCGATGTAGGGCCCAAAGTGTGATCATGGCTCGGTCACGTGGAAAAAGCAAGAAGGTTCAAGACCTATGAGCTAATGCACGATCACAAAAAGCCTCATGACCGCACAAACAGAGGTTGAGGAAGCATTTCCTCGCATCATCAGTATAAAAAGGACCCATCGATGACCTTAGGCTAAACCCATGAATCCATCCCTCGCAACTCAGAAGCTCACCGCCTCCACAAGGAAAGCATCAACATTGAGAAAAGGGAACTCTCACCTTAGAATCCACAAGTACAAGAGCGACCGTACAGCTCAAAAAATGAAAAGTACAAAGGATATGGTGCCACCTCATTGGTGGCTCCTCTAAAGGCCAGAAGGTGGATGCTACAAAAGCAGGGAAGGTAAGGACAAGATTTGTCCCACCATCCCTCTTACAAGCATCACGTTCCCGCAGCTAGAGCACGGGAGAAGAAGGACAATGGCTTCAACAGCTCTAGGAGGCCCTCCGTGTGCACTAGGAGATTTCTAGGAAGCACTCCTAGAAAAAGCATGGAGCCCACCAAGATGATAGGAGCCATCCCCGTCCCCTCGATGGCAAAGATCGGCCGATAACCGAAGTGCACCCGCATCACGACTGCACTTTGCTTGCACAGGCAGCGTGATAAGGCAATGCTTGTAACACCCTAGGTATTTATCACCAGTTAAGCAGTGGGTTTGAGCTCAAACATGATAGGTTAAGTGGTGATGAAGGTGTCAAGGTTAAACCTATAATGATGAGCCCAACTTGAATTTGGACACCACACCTTTGCTTACATGTAGACCTTTTCCAAATGTATGTTGGAGTATTGTTAATGGAACTTCTTTCATGTGTCTCACCTTTGCTTATTTAGCCACAAATGGAGAGCCCTAATGACCATGATACCTTAAGCAAAATTGTAGAGCATTAGTAGTAGAACAAACTTCATTTTTGGCCCATGACCAAATTCGGCCTGGAGCCAGGCTAGAAACGTGTCCCACCTCGCCCACACGATCGCCCGCCACCTGTTCGGGGAAACATCCCAAAGGGCGATGTGTGCCATGTTCGTGGTGGCCATGCATAGCGACGTACGTTCACCTCCCCGACACGCACCCCTGCCACACCCTTGCTTCCCTGATGTGGACGCTAGGCTCCCCACTCACTCCCTGGCTCTCTCCCTCACTCTCTCAGCTCTCTCCCTCGCTCTGCTGGTTGCTGCTCACGCGCTCACCATGGCCGTGGCCATTGCCAACCGGGCGCAAACTCGCGACGCTGCTGCTGCACTCTCCCTCTCTCCCAACCAAGCGCAACATCACCTTCTCCAATTCGTGACACACCTCCAGCGCTCCTTCCCTAGCCCTAACTATCACCGGAGGCCGCTGCCCCCATGGCCGTCGCCACTACAAGCAGCGAGCACTCGAGGCCAAGGTGCTTCGGGCCACCACTAGCCGAGTTGTGCCCCTTTCCGTGTGCGTGCTGGTCTAGGCGAGCCGTAGCACCCCTCCCTTGGCCAATGCCGCCGCCGGAGCACGGCCAGCCGTGACGGCGCTACTGCTGACCACCGGTGCTCATGGCCCTGCCTCCTTTGGTCATGCCGAGCCATGCCACGTGCATCGGTGAGTGCACGTGGGCTCCCTGGTGCCCGCACGGCCCGCCCTCGCTACTAGCCGGCCCCAAGCCGCCCATGACATCCTCTGCTCCATGGAAGACGAAGGAGGACCATGCATGACAATAGAAGCTTCTCCAGGGGCCTATTTGTGAAATGCGTGACTCAGATGTATAGTACAGGGAAGGACCTTTCTGTGTAGTTTAGTTTGTGAATAGCTCAGGGGCCTCTATGCAAGATGGTTTTCCTTTATCTTTTTCTTTATGCATAATATGGCTGAAACTTTGGAAATTCATAGTAAATGGTACAAAAATCGTAAAATAGCAAATGAGGACTTTTTGGAATCCTTGTGAAATTATATATGCAATGGATCTATAATATAGCATGTTTTAGTTTAAAGTTTTTCTATAAAAATAGATTTCTGCAGGTTAGGTTTTAATGCTTGTCTTACTTGTCTTTTTCATAACAGCAGTAGTAGTGCTCAAATAAATGTGAAATTTTTATGGCATGCTACTTATGTGATGATAGATGTCTATAAACTATTTTAGTATTTTACGATTGATAGTTTAGGATTTATAAAAATAACAAATGCTCTATGTTGCTTTGCTCCTATTCTGAACAGACTTGAAAGATTGTATTATTTGGCTTAGTTAAGTTCTGATTCATGCTTTGATGACAATAAGAAAGTTGTAGATAATTATCTTACCTTACTTGTGTTAAATTTTCATGATCTCAAATTTGATAATTTAGGAGTAACATGACTTTTAAATCTACTATCAGGTTTTGATTGTATTCTGAGCAGATCTGAAAGATGCTAGTGTTTGATCTAGTTAGGATTTCAATCACCCCTAGGTGATACTAGATGAGTTGTAGGGATTTTATTAAGATTTCTGAAATGTCTATGAACATCCTTTTTGATGATCTAGATCTCTAGATACAACTGGTTGAAGTTGCATGGCAGAATCTGTCCAAATCTGGACAGAGGTGCTCAATTGTGCTTGATTGACCTTGTTAATTGTGGAATCACCTTGTGATGATAATAAACATGCTTTAGATAATTTAATAAGATTTCTATAAAGTCAAGGTTCATGCTTGTTTGATGTCTGTAACTCTAGTTATGGTTAAAACAAGTGTTAGCGGTGCTGCTGTCCAAATTCTGTGTTGTGCTTATAAGTTGATTGCTTTCACTTTGCATTGCCTTATGTGTTGCTAAGGGTGACTCATGCCTTTCATGGTGTTAAATTAAGTTACCTGAGATCTTAAATAGTGATAGATGTTTTCGATGGAATAGCTTAAGTTATCTTGTGTACCATGCTTGATATGCTTACTATCTTTCTATAATAGATTATGTGATGCATCTCGTATTGTCGTTCTTTTTATTCATATAGTTACATCTATGCATCTCATCTAGGTATGTTAGGTGAGTATACATAGACCTAGAGCATGGTGTGGTGCTAACCAGAAGATGGTGAATGGTGGTGGACTATCTAGAAGATAGAAGGACTAGACAAGTTTCAAGATGGGAGATACTCACAAAGCGAGTGTCATCTAACAAACACTGACCTAGTGTTGGATCCTAGGCAAGCCCCGGAGCATTATAAGCCTCCTACTTTATGAAAGCAATTGAGTATATATGTTATATATGTATTGTTGCATTAAGTATAGGAGTTGTCTGGAACCCTTGTTGCATTATATCCTTCCTTGTCCAGTATACATACCCTGAATCCTATTTAGTCAGGATCGAGTAAATGCTTAGCCCTGCTTAGACCAGTAGAAGTCAAGTGATGTCCTGTCACCTGCAAGATATAGGGATCTATCTAGTCATGGTTGGCTATATTTGCTATCGTGGAAAAGAACCATGTGTTAATAATATGAAATAAGACCGGGCAGGATGACGATAGTAAAGCAACAAGGCATGGAGGTCTTGGGTGTGGATCTATCCCCATCTTTGTTGATTAAGGACCAAGGCATGGAGCCTTTCTTGTTATTTTAAATGCATGCCTCTCACTTAGCTGGCTGGATTCGATGAACCGACCGCAAAGCCTAGTAGCTCCACTCAAGCTAGAAACCGGTAAGTGAAAGTGTGCTTCAGAGGGGAGCTGTTGCTAGTGTCCAAGGGCAGGTGTTTAAAAGTCCTGAATGTCCTGGTGGCATGGTATCCCTGAGAGTGTGGCACTGATCGGGCCCATGATTTCTGAGTTGTACCAAAGGTGCCTGATACTCCTTGACAGGGGAAGTATGGGTTTGTGTTAGGAATATTTCCCTAGCTGGGTAGTAATCGATTCGAGTCGTCGTCACTCTCGGTTAGTGAGAAACTTGACAGGAGTATCTCCATTGTAGTCACACTAAATGACTTGATGGTTCACAAATGATGATATTCATGATGGCCTTATTATACCTGATATGGTTATTAATGTTTGCTCCTTAATCAAGTGGTTGCTATAGAATAGGTGCTAATCTAGATGACAGGTTAATGATTATTAACTTGATGCTTAAGCAATAAATGATTACTTGTGTTACTTAAGCTTTTATGCAAAAAGTGGCCAAGTGAGCTCCACTTATATATCAGCCTTGCATACTCCTTGGTGTCATGTTATTTTTGGTTTACGACAGGTAAGTCTAGCTGAGTACCCCTCGTACTCAGGGTTTATCCCACCATGTTGCAAGTGCAGTTCTCGGCCTGTGAAGATGGTGGCTAACCGCTGGTGGGCTCGGCGACTCTATATAGTGTTCTCATCTATATGCTTTTATCAGAGGATGTCACTTATGCTAGCAATGTATTTGGAACTTACATTATTGTAATTTTTTGAAAGTTATGTTGTTTTCTCTAATTGGTTTTGACATTCAAACTTATACTTTTATTTGTGAACTCATTTGTAATATTATTTCCACTATAACTCCATGTATGTGATGTGTATTTGTTTAATCTATTATGGTCTTGGTTGTGAAGTTGATTTACCGAGGTCCTTCGTGACACTCGGTGGACTACCGGGTTTATATGAGTGCAAGTATGTGCATGTCAACGTGTTAAACGGGGACAGTCATACTTGAACTTGTATAAATTGGGCAGTTCGATCATAGTGCTACTTCATCCTCTTCTGATTCCGTGAGCGGCATGAGGCGAGCGTCAAGTGACCTCCCTCAAAGGTCACGATGCACCGCCGGCCAACGTGCAAGACTCGAGAGGAAGCCAGAGATGTCCCCAACCATCGTACGCTTCGGGAATCCGAACCAACATGGTGCAGGACAAGAAGCGGTGGTACAACAGAGCCCAAGGTCACGTATGACTAAACCCAATGCCTACGACACTTCTTGCTCCCCTGCTCGCAAATCCCCTTCTAGCACCAGCTATTAGATGGGACGACACCGACTCTTGCCACCACTAAAGACCCTCAGAGGAACATATGACAGGAACCACATAGTTCTCCTCAAACTTCTCTCCCATTTCCTCACTCTCTCAGCAGGAAAGTATAGAGCGATTTTGTAGTTACAGCCATGAATGGTTCAAATGGTAGAAAGATCTCCATTTATAGGCCAGGGACGGACCAAGCAGCCTAAAGCCTTCACGTCACATGGCGAACCACGGGAGGCCACACCCAATGTTAGATGCCCACGTGAGGTTGGGGAAATCAAGACCTTCCCAAAGGCAAGGCCGATATAGCCTCGACGAGACCACTTGGTCTTGCCTAGGTCACAAACCCCTATGTGTAGCACACTGACATGGTAGGGCTCAGCGGCCACGTACCACATCGCCAGGGCAACCTGATATGGCGGATCGCAATGGCCACCTACCGCATTAAACGCACTAGCCTACAAGGGGTCTAGCGATGAAGCTCAAATAGGCCAAGACTACAAACCCGTGATCAACACAAACACATCTCAGCGCTTTCATGATCACTACATGATCACAAAAACGCTCGGGGGCTACTATCAGAGTTATAACCCTAGGGTGTCTCGAGGCACTGATTAGTTAATTGGCCATGCGGCCCACAATGTATTAGCTAGTGAAGGCCCGAACGACCAAGGCCTAGCTAAGCCTAGTGAACTAGGCCAGACGCCAAGACCAGGGTCAGCCATAACCCCTCCTTCTGCCTTAGTCGCATGGCGCGCGAGACATGCACAACCTCTCCATCGACCCAACCCCTGCAAGGAACAGGGAGAGATTGAGCCTAGCCAAGTGTGCCTACTCTGATAAGAACAAACATGCCACTCTAACCCCGCAATGGCCGAGGGCACAGTGGTCACCTCGGTTCGATCAAACAGCATCCTTGCACCACGCTGTGCAGACAAGACAACACCACATGGCGGTGACAACCAGTAGGTGACCTACCATCCAAATACGGTCTGACAAGATTTATGTACGATTCTACCTACTATGGGATGAGATCCACAACGAAGGCCTTGACTTAGAGGCCATCCAGACTAATGGAAGCCACAACCTCAATGATTGGGATCATGGCCCTCAACTCCTCAAACTAACAAGGCGATCGACAACCTAGGGGTGGCTACCAACTCTTGTATGACATCCCAGGAAACCAAGAGGTGATAACGAAGACCACGATAGAGATCACGTCGCACAGGATGGCAGGTGAACCACCACCGTGCCTACAATGCCACCATGGCCGGCATAGTAGCACCACGTCACACCATGCCACGGCGTGGCCACAGGACCGTGACAACAACCATGCCGAGACGTGCACCACAAGACGGCATCGCTTCCAAGCCAAGATAGCTAGGCCTTCCGTTAGGCTCATGACCCCTCGGTCGGGAGAAGCTTCTTCTTTGTGTTTGAGAGCAGTGGTGAGCGAGAGAAAGAATGAATCGAAGTGTAACTTTTCCATTGATGATCTTCGGGATTTATATAGGGTGAAGCGACGCAACAGGAGTTGCGAGACGCCTGTTTGTGGACGCAGATACGCGGCCACCTACGGATATACTCCCATTGATGTCGGTTTCGTGAGAGTAGGAGTAGACCTTACGTAAACTACGGTTGTGTTACAGGGAGATTTACATTTGATCGTTGGATTAGATTCCAAGACTAGGATTAATACAAGTCACTAATCCTTGTGGATGAGATCCTCTAATCCTATTGGTCTATCTCCTGAGGCCACGGATTGCTTCTTAACACTCCCCCTGATCGCATCCAGTCTTGAGATCAATCAATATCTTCAGAACCCCAAAAACCTTGTAGGAAAAAATATGAGGTAATAATGTTGTTGATATGTCATTAAAGTCCTTAAAAACCTAGTGGGAAAAATAAGGAGAAATGATATGACACATTTTAGATTATTGTCCATTGTAAACTTATATGGAAAAACCTTTATAGGAAAAACCCATAATTTAGTTTAGGACAATATTATGGTCTATGGGCCATAAGAAATATATCCTCCTCCAAAACCACATGGGAAAATATGAGGAAGAAAAATGTCTTTGATATTTCCTTTTTAAAAACCTTTTATAAGGAAAAATAGGAAATATGACATGTTATATATATTTGATATTGCCTCATTAAAAACCTTATTTATGAGAAAGTTTATAAAAACTCATAAATAGGAAAAGAGTGCAATATAATATTTAACACAAATGATTATTTTTAGAGAGTATCTCCCCCTGAAACTTGCAAGTCTTTAAGTCGTCGCATACCAATATTATGAACAAAATTTTGGAACATGGGACCTAGTAATGACTTAGTGAATAAATCTGCAAGATTATCACAAGACTTTGTTTGCAAGATATTTATTTCTCCATTCTTTTGTCATTCATGAGGATAAAATAATTTGGGAGAAATATGTTTAGTTGTATTGCTTTTGATATAACCTGTTTCCATTTGTGTAATACAAGCAACATTATCTTCATAGATAATTGTGGGTGATTCAATGGGACCAATTCCACTAGTTTGATGTATGTGATTAATCATTCTACGAAGCCATACACACTTTCGTGATGCTTCATATAGTGCAACAATTTCACAATGATTTGTGGAGGTTGTTACTAGAGTCTGTTTAGAAGACTTCCATGCACTACTAATTTTTGACCCTATCGCATCGCTTCGCCTTGCATCAAACGCAAATCTAATGCAATAGGTGGCTCCTATTGCATCAATTTTGTAAATCTGATGCAATAGGTGGTCATTATTGCATCGAGAAGGAGTTGGATGCGATAGTAATTGATGTCGATGCAATAGGTATGATCTATCGCACCGATTTCGTACAAGAGATGCAATAGGTAGAAATTATTGCATCGAACAAATTTTGTTGCATTAGTATTGATTTTTGATGCAATATGTTGGTGGTATTGCACCGATTTAGAATATGGTTGTAATTAGGAAGTACTATTACAACGGATTGATAGTGCTAAACTCTAATGCAATATGTGATTTTTATTGCATTGGTTCACAAATGTTTTGATGCAATACATTGTCGCTATTGGGCCATAAGTGCCTTGGCCCTGGAAAAGGTCAACATGGGCATGGGCCTATGAAGCATGGATACTTCACAGGGGTCATGTATCCCATATCCGGATACGCGTCGGATACTCCTTGGATACTTATCCCAGCCGTGCTCAGCAATCTGGATAGATACATGTACTAGACGCGGCCAGGCTGCTTTTGGAAACGGCCCAACACATGAATCAGCATCACTGACCCATACTTCATCATGACTAAGTCCACGAGATGATGACAAGGTGGCCTAATCAAGCATTCAAAACATGTATCACAGCACACTTTTTTAACTAAAATGGAAAATGCTGCACATGCACAGAGCAATTGGTTCTGACATAAACTAACATGACAACCCTAATTTCATTAATCTTTTTGAATCATATATCTCCAATCTCCATGCTGCATGGAATACTTCAATCAGATTAATTGCAAACTTTTCCAGGTACTCCAGCTTAATTGCAGCTAAGAGCAATTGGAATACTTCAACCAGCTTAATTGCAGCTAAGAGCAAGAAATTGTTCGACATCTTGAAGGGAAGCAAAAACCAGACTCAAAATTGACACCAAGTCATGACAAGTAGCAGGCAATAGCATATATACATAGTGGTTCCATTACGTCTTACAAATTACCAAACACTAGCAGATACAGTGCTTTCATTAGTTCTTACAACCACCAGCACATAGAGTGCATCCATTAGTTCATACAACCACAGCACATACATATATATAGTAGTGGTTTATTCCAGTGACGATTAGGCACTACAAAAGATGACCACCAGGTCAGATTTGCATTTCAGACTTGCAATTCACTTCTTGCGAGCAGCCCTCTTCATGTTCTTCAGCTTGTACTTCTTTAGTGGTGCCAGGCTGCCAGCACGCCGTCCTTGATGTCACAGTATTGCCTATCAAACGACTCATCAACTTTACAGTCTGACTTCTCCGCACAGCGCTTGTTGGCTTTTTTGGCATTGGCCTTAGCTGCCTCAACTGTCACTTTCAGCAGGTCCATGTCGACAGGATCACCAAGTTCATCAAAGTCCAAAAGTTCATCACCGGAATCAGTGTAGAAGGCATTCGACGAAGAATTGTTTTCCTCGTTACTGCCATCAGGAACCTTTAATAAAAAAATGGTTATGACTGAACATATCATTAAGGCACAGATACTAATTACTAAGAATTTCATCAGTCATTGGGTAAAAAATAACTGAAAATGCAAGAGGCAGATGAGAAGCTTTGCAAGGGTGATACACAATTTGTCGATAGGACCATGAATACATAACGGAAACAACTGAAAATGAGAAGAGGCAGATGAGAAGCTCTGCTATGAATCAACCATGAATACATAACTGAAACAATCTGCTTACCTACATGTAGATAGGACCACCATGCCTAAAAGACAGTGAATCAATCTACCATTCAGAAGTGGAGTCCCCTGTTTTATAAGAATAGTTCCTGAGTATGGCAACTTCTTGTATTTAAGACACATCATAGTAGAGATACAGGGATTATAATGCAATACAAGTACAACATAGACAAGTACACTTAATAATCAATATTGTCAAGCTTGTGAAAAAAATTGAAGTACTATTTGAACAATTTAACTGTAGGATCTTGTTGGAAGATGACACAACTTTAGGGATCCCTGCCTATATTTACACCACAATCCACTTTGCATGTTTAATAACTCAGTACCCTATATGTTTTTATATATTTTGACATACTCAGAGCTGAAGAATTATATAAGCTATGTCTACAATATCGCATAGAAGTAGCTACAAGGACACAAAATAAACAAAGATGTTAAAGCTTCTAAACCATCTGTGCAAGATTTTGAAAAGGAGAACGTGAGATTATAAGCTACTCTCATTTTGAATTTTACACAGAAGTCAATACCAGAATAGGCAGAGCAAAAGGGAATGTACTCACTAGTATATTTATCTTTTTTCGAATTATAGTTCCCTTTTCTCAAATTTGTGCTATAATATCTTGACACCACCTGGAATATATTGCTTCCTTATGGATAGCAAACAAAAAGTTCATGTTGGCTAATGTAGTGAATGCTGCTGCTCTTTGGTGCTTGTGGAACATGCGTAATAAAATCTGTTTTCAGGGGATGTCTGGATGGGAATGAAAAAGGTGCTGACAGGGATTGCAAGAACATTAAGATGATGGAGGCCAATGTACAAGGCGGTGATGGAGGAGGAGCTGATGGTGATAATCCAAAAGATCGAACTGGACCATTCCTTTTTTTTATTTACTCCTGATCACATTTTTTTCTGGTTGGAGTGCCCTGTTTTTCAATTTGTGAGCCAGCCTGGACCAGGGACACCACGACGGTGCTCAAAATTTATCCCCCGCCCTCGCGCGCCCGTGCCCGCCCCGCCAAAACCCTCCACGTTAAGTCAAAACGGGCCCGGTAATTCCCTCCCAAAAACGTAGTTTATAGATTCTAAAATAACGGGCCTCTGGGAGAGACGAGCCGTCGCCCACGTTGCGGCTCGTCTCCTTCGGATCTACTATTCTACTCCAGTCCAAGGCAACGAAGAAAACCACATCACCGGCGTCGGCGTTGCCGTCTCGCTCGTACTTCCAGTAGGTCGCCGCCGCCTCCGCTAATTATAAGGAGGCTGTCTACTAGGAGATTGCTGTGTCTCCTCCGTCCAGGAGGTCGGCCCATCCTCCGTTGTCCAGCAGTCCAGGCGGTCCCGTGCAGCCGACGTAGAGTCGACCGAATGAAGGACACACCTCCTCGTGGGCAAGATGAAAGCGAGAATGAAGACAACGACCAACCCAGGTACGCAGTCGATGGGTTAATTTGCTAACCCTGCTGAGTTTGCTAATAGCCCTGCCAAATACCAAGTTAGAGCAGACGATGACCTACCATGGCGAGTTTGCTAGGTTTAGCAGTGCACTCTTCCAGCGCTAGGGTTTAACTATACAAAAAAAATATGTTTGTATTTCCTGTTTTGTTATTTGTTTTTTTAATTGTCACTTCTCATAAGCAAGACTAGCAGGTGACTTCAGGCTCTGCTCGTCCTGCATCCATCCTGTATCCATGAGTCTTTGCACTACTCTTCGTGGTTCTTCAAGGGAAAACCCTAGGCTTGTCAGTTTCCCTTTGTCTCATCAGTTCTGTTGTTGCCAAAAAAAATTAAGATCGTCTGATCTTCATTTTCCGAGTTTCCGTTTGTTTTTTAGGCTCAACAAAATCGAGTGAAAATCTTTAGCTATATAGATGACCTGATATTCTTTTTTAGGAGATAAATAATTTTAAATTTTGGTCATATATTCGTGGACATATTGATTCTGGTTTGTGACTGTAAATCGCGGTCAGTGTCTAATGCTATTGCAGTGTTTCAGTATTTGGACCATGGGAAAATTGTAAATAACCAAACATATTCAGTATTTCAGTGTTTCTTGTCTAGATTCAGATTTTAGATATTCAGTGTACACTACTGCTCGTAAGTTGTAAATAACCAATAATCAAACATATCTACTACTACTATTGCTTGTAAATAACCAAGCCACTTGCAACATTGTTTTCTTTTTTCAATTAGCAGTGTTTCAGCATGCACCTGTGTTGACGCTGCATCTTTGTTGACGCTTAGATATCCAGCACACCTTGATCGGCTTTGCATGGAGATCAGTTTGGTTCTGGTTTGGTGTGGACTTGTGTAGCACTAACCATGAATGTAGGCACAAATACAGTTTGCATGTGTCGGTCTCTTGCTGTGTGGAGCTATCAATGTTATCTTGCGTGTGGAGTTGTATATGTTACATTTTCTTCTTTTCAAAGTTCAATATGTAGCATCTTGAAGATAAATTTGATCCGGAATTAAAATGAAATGCTTTTGACCTAGCTGTGACATTATCATTTATTTGTGAACATGAGAGCAGGGTGAATCCTTTTCATGAATCATCAACCAAAATTCAATGACTGGCTGCAATCTAGATGTTTAATTTGTCTGTGTGTTATGATTATGTTTGTTGTGACATGAGATGGGGCATGTAAGCTTATGCAGTTGGTTGTCTTTGTTTCCATTTTGCTTCTGCCTGCAGAACCGCAGTCACCATTTAGTGGTGCCTAGCTGATGTGCTTGAACAGGAAGAAGAGATGTTAAGCACTTGTGACTGACTTGATTAGTAAAGTTTCAAGTCTGGTTCAGATTAACCTTTTGCTATATATATATATATATATATATATATATATATATATATATATATATATATATATATATATATATATATATATATATATATATATATATATATATATATCTATCTATTACCCTAGGTACTGAATAATAATCAGTACCCGAGCCAACCCAACGCGCACAGTCGGCGCGACCGAGCCAACCCAACGGCGATCCTGTTTTTCTCTCCCGCACCAACCTTCTCGCTCCTCCTACAGATTTCTTTTTTCTATTTATTTATTATATTAGATCGGCAATCAAAACCAAAAAAAAATTCTCGACAGATCATAGGAGGAGTTTGGGAGACACCGGTTACGAGCTCAGCTCGCCGCCGTCACCGCCGCTTATCCTGCCCACAAGCTACGGTGCCCCACCACGCCCTGTGCAGTTTTGCTCCGAGCCTCTGACCCTGTCGGCGCCGCCCCTATTCCACCGGCGCCACTCCCCATCCCACCGGCGCTGCCCCATCCCACCGCCGTCACTCCCCACCCTTCCGGCGCCGCATTAGGGCGTCGCGCGCGCCGCCTGCCGTAGCGCCGTGTGTCATGGCTGCTGGCGTCGGTCACGGGCGACCAGCCACCACGCGCCATCTTCCTCATGCCGACATCTTCCTCATGCCGAGATACTTGGAGACGGCCACGGCGGCGGTCAGCGTCATCCGCGGCAGCAACGACACCGTCCACGTTTTTTTTTGCCTTTCCCAAACCCATGTACCAGGTCCGCTAGCTCGATCTCCCCCTCCCTCCCTGCTAATCTCTCTTTTTGCCCTAAATCTGTTGGGTTGCGAAACCTCTGGTTTGGGATGATCCAGCGCGTCGAAACTAGGGTTCGCATAGGCAGCATTGCGACTAGATTGGATTTATCAGAGAATTTTTGTCTTCCTCTGCATAGGGTAAAGTGTCAAAAACTCAATAAAAAATCCCCCATTGGTATAGAATACATGATGGCAGTTGATTTTATGATTTACCAGTTGATTGTTACAGTTCATTATCGAATTGCACTAGTGCAATGTCGTTTCATAGCTGTGTAAATGTATTATCACATATCATACAGTAATTGATTTGTTCTTTAAATTTACAGGTTTATTAGCTCTTAGGTAGTTGAATCTAAGTCAATTTGTGTATGTTGAATTAATGAGTTATATGAAGGCGCTCCTAGCTTGCTATGGACAAGTGCTTTTTAATAGTAGGTACCATCTTCATTCTTTAAGAGATTAAATTTGTCATGTACTATCCATTCGTGTGGGATATCAATGAGAATGTGATACGTGTATATGATTTTTTATAATATTAGTTTTGTGTTCAAGTTCTGCCACAGCTAAATTTTGGCTGAAGCTCCGCCCTGCTTCGCATCCTCCTGAATGAAGATGACGGTGGCACCTTGCCTTCTCGTCGCCAGACGTGATCTGTAGCAGTAGGTGCTCGGTGTTGGCAAAGCTTGGGCGCTACCAGGCATCGTTAGATTCTGGCCCGCTCCACGTCAAACCGCCCACGCTAGCCATGCTTGATAGTCATGGCAAGAACCTGAATGCAGCTCTTCCCTACAGGTAGTTTTCTTTTGCCTCTGTTTTCTTCCACTAAAATTGCAGCCACTAATTAGTGATATTTGTATGACTAAAACTAACTGAGTTATTTCGCATCTTCCAATTCTGGCCCAGAGGCTGCTCTTGACCAAATTGGATTTACCTTTCATATTCACTTTGAAGATATTGTAGGCAATTTCAACTTACCTAGCTGCTCCACCTCGCGAAGTAAATTGTATGCTCATAGGATTTCTGAGTTAAGCAATTTGATTATTAAAGTCAAAAAATTAGGTTCAGTAATTCTTTGCTCACTGAACTGCTGCATGGTGCTTCCCTCACCAGCAGCCTTGGCCTAGCAAGATCACAATGAGGCACTCACAATCCTTCTTATCTTTTTTTGATTTGGATTAGGCTAATTTCAGGCTTATCTTGTAGATTATGAATTTCAGGGCTGGTTTGCAAGTAGTTTAGTGTTTCTTTATCAAGCCCATTCTTATGAGATCACAGCATGTTTCCATTTCTGTTTTTCCAGGTACTCATGTACACTCCTTGAGAATGAAGGCAACACTTTATGCCAAATTATGTGAGTGATGCAAACTCTCTGAAAACAATAGTTAGAATGTTTCACTTTTGAAATAGACATTCTTCTAAGATTATATTGGTGCCACGAGATGATAGGCTTTGGCACTGATGCAATGCTCCTTCCGAGAGATGGGGCTTCGTAGCTTGGCTTGTTTGTGATGAGAACCAACAAGGTGAACTGACTAGACTACCCTCTCCTTAGAGAGGGGGTGAACGTTCCAAAGGTTTTCCCCCAACATTATGCAACCAAGAAACTATATCTGACATCTTTTTTATGATTGATATAAGATATTTCACAAATATCTATACATCAATTTGTAATACTAATAGTTTATACACCAGAGATGGCATCTGATCTTTCAGGTTGTTTCGCTTTTGTCATTTATTATGGCTTGTTTGGACGTGCTATTGATTCATATTTTTGTTTTGTTAGAGTTTGTAGAGTAGAATCAAATCAACTTTTTTTTATGTTGGCATATCAATTTTACTTGCCTGTGACTTATGGTCAGTGTATGGATAACGTGCCTCATATTAAAATCAACCTTTTATTATGTTGTTTGTGTGCATTATTTTTTATATGCAATAGCTAAAATTCAATTTACAGGAAGACATTTGTTCATAGATTTATTTAAATCATTAGCAACTTTTTATGTTTTACGGCTCCAAATTCACACTGTTTGTATGCATTTTTTTTTGTGATACTAAATGTTAGTATTTGCTATCTGACAGCCTAATTCAACAAACTTCAATGATTGATCAGCTTTTGGTTATTAACTCGTCACTTGTCGGATGCCAGAGGTAACATTGTACTCTGAATATCTTTGATCATGCTGTTTTTTCTTCTCTGTTGTTCTTTCTTTGGTTCTGTGTGCACATCCCAGGCTTTCTTTGGTTAGTCATTAGGGCTATTGTGTTTGTGCATTTTTCTGTGTTTATAAACTAAGCAAATTCTGTTTGCGTCATTTGTCGGATGCCAGAGGTAACCATGCTGTTTGTGCCTCTGTAAGGTTTTCAGGCTAGGTTTCTCTTATAAACTAAGCAAATTCTATTCTTTTTAATTGAAATGCACAGCTCCTACCATTACATTCAAAAGAAAAAACACCATCCTCTAGGTACTCCCCATGATCCATCATAGATATCATTTTTACAATATTCCTGATTCGATAAATTAGCACATGGGAATTTACCGCTCACGGGACAGATGGAATTATTTCCTGGACAAAATGATTCTATTAGTAATAAAAAAATTACTCATGGGTCCGGACTAAATTATTTATCGAATCAAATGCTAATAGCAGTAATAAAAAATTATTCGGTTAATAATTAATAATAAAAAATACCTCACACGGAGACCGAATGCCTCGATGATTATCACCACTAATTTTACTACTCACGGGTCCTTGATGAATTATCTATAAACTCAAATAACACCATTAGTAATAAAAAATTTACCGTTCACGGGACAGATGGAATTATTTCCTGGACAAAATGATTCTATTAGTAATAAAAAAATTACTCATGGGTCCGGACTAAATTATTTATCAAATCAAATGCTAATAGTAGTAATAAAAAAAATATTCGGTTAATAATTAATAATAAAAAAATACCTCACACGGAGACCGAATGCCTCGATGATTATCACCACTAATTTTACTACTCACGGGTCCTTGCTGAATTATCTATAGACTCAAATAACACCATTAGTAATAAAAAAAGTACCACCAATTTTACTACTAATTGGTTCCGGACTGAATTATTTACCAAATCAAATGATAATAGTAGTAATAAAAAATAATTTTATTACTATTTGTATCATTTTGTTAAGTAAAATAATTCCCTCCTCAGCTGTGAGTGTTAAATTTTCACGTGCTAATCACCGGCATGTCTGGTCACCCCGACTAGGCTATTTTTTATTACTGTTAGTATCAAATTGTTAACCAAATAATTCCCTCCTAGGATGCGAACGGTCAAATTTGCCTATGCTAAGCATCGGCGTGTCTAGTCGCATGTTGGACACTTGATGTCTTCATAAGTAGCATAGGCAACTTTACTGTGCAAGGGCTAGTTAGGAATTATTTATTTAATAAAATGATACTATTAGTAATAAAAAATACTTTGGCCGGCAGCCGAAAACACCGGTGATTAGCACACGCAAATTTACTGCTCACAGGCCCGGTATGAATTATTTACTTAGCTAAATAATAGTATTAGTAATAAAACAATAGTTTGACCTGTGACCGGACACTCTATAATTAGCTCAAAAAAAAATTACCGCTCCAAGAAGGAATTATTTACTTAACAAAATAATACTATTAGTAATAAAATAAGACCGTGTGACCGAACTGTGACCGGATGTCCTAGAGATTAGCACATGGCAAATTTACCGCTCATGGGAATGGAAGGAATTATTTTATTAGGAAAACGATATTAACGGTAATAAAGAAGGCCCGAGCGGTGACCGGACGCCCCGGCGATTAACACAGTCAAATTTACTGCTCAAGGGCATGATGGAATTATTTTCTCGTCTAAATGATACTATTAGTAATAAAATAATAGCCCGGCCGGTGATCGGATAACCCGGAGATTAGCACGTGGCTAATTTACAGTTCAGAGGAAAGAAATAAATTATTTTTATCAACAAAATGATACTATTAGTAATTAAAAAGTAGCTCGATCAGTGTCCGGACGCCATGGTGATTAGCACATGATAATTTACCACTCATGGACAAGACATAATTATTTTTTAGACAAAATGATCCTATTAGTAATAAAAAAATTATTTCCATGATTATTTTTATTACTATAGCTAGTGTTCTCAGCAGAAAATTATTCCCGCGCCCATTTTCATTCACTAACGACAATTACTTGGGGCCCACTCAATTTAGTGCTATGCTGACTGGCGATTTGCACTTTATGACGGCAATTGAAATTTCCAAATCCTTGCCGCATGCACCTGCCGATTTGCATCCTTCAATGTACTTGATACTTGATACTGACACCACCAGGTCAATCAATGTATCAGGTCATGCATGCAACAAGTACAAAAGTAAACGTTACCCTTTTTAATACACCGTGTATATTGAGGCCTTAGATGCCTGAACCGGGAGGCCGATTCGGGCAGTACAGTGTTCATGTCGCAATACTGTAGCAACTTTCGATGCCAACTAAACTAAACTTTCTTGTTGATTCAAGCTAAATATTTCTTTAGTTTTGATGTGACATAAGTTTTATACTAAGATTAGTGTTGTTGTCTTACATGTGCACTAATAGTTATTGAAACTTGTAGATCTGCACAGGTTCATGTATATATCCTAAACTGACCTACAAGTATTAGCTGAAAATCATATTTTAAAAATAATTGGTTAGATAGGAGGCTTGCATGCAGTTTAAATTTTTATTTGCATGATCCTTAATTCATTGTCGTGTATGGATATGCATCTTAACCGTGTGAATATGCTTTATGTAACTGTAAGCACTTATCTGGCTTGAACTAGTTCAGAGATGTGCTGGACAGGCAATCAGCATATATAAGCTTCTGAGAAACCAGGTCTCCCACCTAAACAGAATGGATACATGAGCTAGCAGTTGCATAATGTGTGTCTAATTTTGCTAGACATAGCAGTTGCATAATGTGTGTCTAATTTTACTGGATAGGCAACATGTAATATATTTGCAAAATATCAACCTGTAGTTACATGGATTTTTATAATTGCTTAGAGGTGATTGTTCCTTAGCATAAAGTGTATTGAGCACACAATTCAATGTAGTCGCTTCACTCCCAGCAGTGCCAACAGATCTCTTTTCCCAAATGACAAAGGCAATAATGCGCCAGGAAAATTTATTTCAACACAGACATTAAGGAATAGTGCAGCAGCTAAAAAGCGAGATATGAGAAAGAAAGGTGGAAAGGTATGAGCTGAAAATCTTTTGATGATTACAAAGGATCAATGTGTATATTTGTTGAGTCGTGAATTATTTAATTGTGGCATCTAGGAATGAAAATGGTGGAGCTATGTGCTTTTTGTTCTATTCAGACATGTTATTTGTGCCCTATTTCACCATCTAGAAAGTATGCTGCAGCTATGTTATTTATTTTTTCTAAGAAGTGGCTAGAGATGTGGGCTGCATTTCAAACAAGGGAATTGCTAAATCTCACCTGAGATTAACTGAAATTACTAGATTTCTGTATGTTTGCAGCTTGCTAGATTAATTGAGTGATTACTCCACATACACTTTGAAATTTTTTTGGTTGATTTTTGTGTCTGCAGCTTGCTGCTGCATCTGACCTTTGCCACTGAAATTTAATAGTATGCAAATTTTTGTTTGCTAAGCCTGCACTATTTCTTTCTGACATTAGTGTGCAAATGATGTCATACCTGAGATGCCTAGTCTGTGTTTCTGTTATTTCGAAGATTCAGCCATGCTTGATTCTATGATGCCTACTTTGCAAATTATTGAGCTCATGCAGTCATTTAGAAGATTACGTGATGTCTAGTCTATGATCCATTATATATTACTGATGCATATGTCATTTGGACTTTTTCCATTGAGCAGGAAGATGAACCTTGAGGGACTCTTGGCAAGATGAATGGAATCAAAGATTCTGCAATGACAAAGATACTAGGGCGATCTGTGCTAAGAGTCATCTATATTTGTTTAATTCTATAAGTAGTGGTCTATTATGCAGTTCAAACTTTGTAATTACTTTTTGAAATAGGAAGCCCTTTGACTTTATTATATTGTACAAACTATTGAATGTGGATGATCAAAGTTATTAATATCATTACCCTTTTGTGCCATTGAATTTTGTAATTTTGTGAATTTCTGTGCTGCAAATCTTTATTATTTAGCAAATGAAAATGGGTGTGATATAAAATGGTAGTGAATAGATTCAGTTGCAATGAACCTAATGTCGATGCAATAGTTTGTATTGCATCAAATGTAATGTTGATGCAATAGTTTATGTTGCATCGAACCTAATGTCGATGCAATAGGTTGTATTGCACCGACCTAATGTCGATGCAATATGGTTTATCGCACCAAACGTTAGTCGTTGCAATATAAATTCTTATTGTATCAAATTTTTTAGATTTATTACATCTACATGATTTTGATGCAATAACCTTTTTGCATCTCTCTATCTTGATGCAAGAGACATCCATGGCTAATGCAATAGCGACCTCACATCAAAACGTTATTGATGCAATAACCCTTTTGCATCTCTCTATTTTGATGCAAGAGATAACATATGACTATCGCATCGGTCACAGCAAACCGATGCGACAAGGCTATTGCATCTAGAGCTATTGCACCGGCTCGCATCAAAGGCGAAATTGATGCGGTACCAAGCTATCGCATCAATTTTGACCCTATAACATCAAAAATTTGCCAGTGCAACAGGGTCAAAAATTAGTAGTGATGATATAGTTATTCCTCCATATAGAAAAACAAAGCCTGTCTAGGATAGGCCATTATAAGGATCAGATAAATAGCCAGCATCAGTGTATCCAGTTATAGTTGGATCTTGGTTTCTTTTGAAAAATAATCCAAGATCTTTGGTGCCATTGAGATATCGTAAGATATGTTTAGCTCCCGTCCAATGACGTTTAGTTGGAGCAGCACTATATCGAGCAAGTAAATTTACTGCAAATGCAATATCAGGTCTAGTTTGATTTGCAAGATACATTAGTGCTCCAATGACACTGAGATATGGGACCTCGGGTCCCAGTACCTCTTCATCTTCGTCCCTTGGTCTAAATGGATCTTTCTCTATGTCTAGAGTTCGAATAACCATGGGAGTTTTTGGTGGATATGATTTATCCATATTAAATTTCTCTAGTGTTTTCTGGATATAGGCAGATTGATGCACTAAATTCCTGAGTGAAGGTGCTCGATTTGTAAACCCAAGCAAAATTTAGTTTGACCCAAATCCTTCATCTCAAATTTTGTCTTTAAGAGATTGCGTGCTTCATTGATATCATGTGGGTTGCCAATGATATTTAAATCATCCACATATACGGATATAATGCAAAATCCTGTTTGGGATTTCTTTATGAAAACACATAGGCAATCATTATTATTTATGTATCCCTTTTGTAAAAGGAATTCACTCAGTCGGTTGTACCACATCCGACCCGACTATTTTAAGCCATATAGTGACTTATTAAGTTTTACACAATATGTGGTGCGACTCGCTTTAGGATTCAGAATAGGGATTCCATCAGGAACCTTCATGTAAATATCTGAATCAAGTGACTCATATAAATATGTTGTCACTACATCCATCAACTGCATAGATAGATGATTTTGAACTGCCAGTGCTATTAAATATCGGAATGTTATTCCACTCATAACTGGAGAGTATGTTTCATTGAAATCAATGCCAGGTCTCTGCGTGAACCCTTGTGCTACAAGTCTCGCTTTGTATCTCACCACCTCATTATTTTCATTCCGTTTTTAGATGAAAACCCATTTAAACCCCATAGGGAAGATTTTTGAAGGTGTAGGTATTGCTGACGAGAATACCTTTCTTTTTGTGAGCGAGGCTAACTCTGCTTGAATTTCTTCTTTCCATTTGTTCGAGTCCGAGCACTTTTTGCACTCTGCCATGGTCTTGGGATCTAGATCACTTTGGATTATTTCAGCAATTGCTTCAGCAAAGTATATGTCGACAATCATAGTTTTTTGATCATATGATTCTCCAGAATAAATATAGTTTATGGAAATTTCTTGTACCCCTTGTGACGGTTCGTTATTTCCCAATATGATAGCGTCAGGGCATTCCGATGTCCTAACATCAGATTTTGAGTGCATTATTGATGTGGGATGTGAATTTTGTTTATTCACTTGGTGTCTAACAACTTGTTGTTGAGTTATATTTCCTAATTTAGATTTTTTATTATTCTATTTCCTTTGGCGTTTAGGAGCCACATCCTGATTAACAGCCTTACTTCTCCCCCTCTTACCTAGAACCGGTTTCTGCGGTGGGAGTTGAATAGTTTTGTTTGGTACCTCTATTCTTTCAGGTACATTCCTAGCAGGATGATTGGATTTAGTGACACCTTTATAATCAGTAAATACGTCTGGCAGATTATTTGCAATATTTTGCAAATTTATGATTATCTGAACTTGAAGTTTAGATTCTTGTGTACGTGGATCATTAGTGGAGATGTCTTGTGCATCCCAATTTATTTCGGGGCATTCTTTTTGGTACTTGTAATCTCCCCCTAATGCCGGGAAATGATCCTCATTGAATATACAGTCAGCGTATCGGGCCGTGAATAGGTCCCTACAATGGGTTCTAGGTATTTAATGATTGACGGAGATTGATACCCGACATAGATCCCTAATTTCCTGTGTGGACCCATAGATGTACGCTTTGGTGGTGAAATCGTTACGTATACAGCGCAATCGAATTTTCACAGATGGGAAATACTTGGTGGATTTCCACGTACTAATTATAGCGGAGAAGCTATATGATATGCAGTTGGTCGCAATTGTAGTAAGTCAGCAACGTGTAAGACTGCATGACCACAACATGAAGTTGGTAGATTACAATTCTGCAATAGTGGTCTTGCTATTAGCTTAACTGTAACACCCCTGAGTATTAAGCATGCATTAACATCCCAAAACATGATCATTAGCATCACATACATGTTCATCATCACATGCAATATAAGTTGAAATTAAATTGAAGTGTGAAAAATATTTGTTTGAACCCTAAATTATTGCATTTGCTTGCTAAGAGTGGTAAAACTTGTTTGGCTATAACTTTAAATGACTTAGAATTAATTAGCATGATTTTTGGAGCAACTTTTGTATTCAAAATCTCCTCAAATTTTGCTTTGAAAAATATTCTAGAAAAACAAGTTTTTATTTAAAAATTGGACTTTAAATCACTAATTCAAAATCTGTTTAGAATTTTGAAAAGTGCCCTAAATGAAAGTTGTAGAGAATTAAATTTTGAACAACTTTTGTTTTGGGGACAACTTGTGAAAATGCCTTTTCATCTTCAAAATTTGAATTTGAATCAATTTAGAAAATCTAGAAATTTATTTATAAAAAGAAAACGAATTTTCGGCCTTAACGGGCCGCCGCCTCTGTTTCGGCCTGCTCGCGCAAGCGGCCCGACCCGCACCAGCGCCCGCTTCCTCCCGCCCGCGCGCGCGCGACGCCGTGGCGCTCGCGGCAGAGTCCGCCTGCCCCGTGGCGCCCGTACGCTGGCGTCGGCCGCCCCGTGGCGCCCGGTGGCCCCCGCGGTCGCGCTCTCCTTCACCCGCGCCTCGGCACACCCATCCATGCCCACTCACTCCTCCTCCACTCCCTCAGCTCGCCAGCAGCAAGAGCAGATCCCACGCACTGCCTTCACCCCGTGACCGAGCACGCGCTCGTCGGAGTTGGCTGCTCCGGCTGCCTCAGCTCATCGCCGTAAACTCCATCTTCCTCCGAGCACCCTCGCCCCGTCGTGCAACCCGTGCTCACCTTAGCTCACCGCGGTATAGCCCCTATCCTCGGTAATCTCTCGCTGGAGCTCGGGTCTGCTCACCGGAGAAGAACCGCTCCATGGGCACCTCACCTCCGCTTCACCTCCCGCTCTCCTTTCTCGAGCACCAGTACCCCACCATATCTCCGATGCTCTCGAGCGCTTCCACGCACCTTGCCGTGGCCGGAAGCGCCTCGCCATCGGTGAACCGCACCGCCATTCCGCCATGCACGGCGGCGGCCGGCTTCCCAAGGTCGTTAGGTCACGCCACGAGCACCATTGAGTTCGCGCGAGGGTGGAGATCACCCCAGTCCTCTTGGCCTGGCCGGAGACCTCACCGCCGGCGAGCTGTGGCCGCCGGCGTCTTCCTCCCTCTCCCGGTGACTGACCCGTGGGGTCACGGGTCCACCTGTCTGCCTCCTCTCGCGCGCGCATGTGCACTGCACTGGGTGCACCTAGCGTTTTCAGCGGCTGATGTTTAAAAGGAATTTGAAAATGATTTTTCAGAAAAGATGAAAATGGTTTAGAAATTCATAACTTGCTCATTTTAGCTCCAAAAATTATGAAACAAATTTTGTAGTGTTTCTCATAAGTAGATCTATGATCTAAAAATATTGCATGTCAAGTTTGAAATACTTTTCTGTAGGGTTTTTATTTAATAACTAAAATTGTTGTTTTCTTGATAAATATATAATAAATCATATAAAGCTCAGAAAAATATGGTTTCACTTGAAATAATTTTCTTTTGTGATGTACTTTCTAGTAAAAATATGTGCCAAGCATGTTCTGTAGAAATTTTTTTATGTGTAGTACAAGTGCTTATTATTATTGATAATTGCTATTTTTGATAGAGAAAAGTATGAATAAAACATGCATATAATAATTTTTCTATAGTGATTGTTTATTGTGTAGAATGTAGGAAAAATGCTAAATCTGTTGTTTGACACTTTTCATAGTATAAAGTATTTTCATGCTCATTTTTAGACCCTAGCTTGTTATGTTTGTGTAGGCAGTTCTAGTACTCCAAATAGAATGAAATTTTTGTGGCATGCTAGAATAGATGAGAGTAAACTACTGTAATTTTCTCAGATTTTTCTGTGCTACCAAAATAGGTGTTGCTGTTCAAACCTAGTTGCAATTAGGGTTTAATTAACCTTGTTAATGCATGACTGATTAATAAGATTTACTTTGGTGTATCTTTGAAGCATCTTAGATTTCTGTGGTGACTTGGCATGGTAGAGAATGTTGGTAGTAGTATACTGGTACATGTTCTTGGATGATGTTGACTACCTTGTAGAAGAGTTGTATTCCTATTTTATGCAATAAAGTAAACCTGTTCATCTACATCTCATTCATCATGATCATTACATGTCACCTCTGCAATGCACCTAAACATGAGCACTTATACATTTGTATCATACAGGATCGCAAGAAGTAACTCCGGTAGTAGTTCCCGAGGAGCCGGAAGAGCCGCCCGAGATGCAAGAGCAGGAGGTGCCCGAAGCCGACGAGGAGGTCGGTGAGGATCTTCCAGAGTGTCCCAACCACCGCCCGAGCTCTTTCGAAAGAGGCAAGCCCTGAAGCATTTCTCTCCCGGTTTGCAAATGTTTTATTAATGCTTTACTTTAACTGATGTATTACGTTTAGGAGTTGTTTGCAACCGTTGCTGCATTATACCTTGTTTACCCTGTTCTACTATATCCTTGTTACCTTGGTATTCGCAGTCAAGAAATGCTTAGCTTGCTTAGACCGGTAGAAGTCACGTGATTTCCTATCACCTGCGAGCTATAGTTGGTTACCTGGATCTGCTTGAAAAAGTATATCATCTTAGAATAACTAAGTGTTAATATGAAATTGAGATTGGACGGAGACTTGCAGAGTTTTGGACTGTAGTGTTTTCCGTCTGTGTCGATTAAGGACCGACCGTTGTTGGGCCTCGAGTCATGTTGAATGCATGCCTTACATTTAGCTGGCCGAATAATGTACCTTTCGACCGCGAAGCTAGGAGATTATTCGGGCCGAGTGGATTGCCCGCAACGCACTGTACCGGAGCAGGTGTGGTAGGACACGGGGGCGCGATGATAAGGCCAAAGAGCAGTCAGACGGCCCCCGGGTACATGTGGTTCTTGGCAAACTCGAGACTTTACCTGAATGGTTGACTCGGTGACCAATATCTCACTTTAGCAGGTGAGTGAGTTTGTGTGAGGAATAAATTATCAGCTGGTTAATAATCGATTCAAATCGCCATCGTTCACTGGATAGTGAACACTTGACTTGAGTTACTTCATCGTAGTAATCTTGATGAAATACTTGGACAATTATATGGAATATGGCATGATGAGAGTTGTTAATGATCATTGGTTATCCTTACCCGTTTAATTACATGTTACTCTAGTATAGGTGCAAATGTAGTTGACAGGTTAATAAAGATTTAATGTGACGCAAAGCTTCTGGTAAAGATTCTTTAAATGCTAAAAATACCTTTTGCAAATGAGTCAGCTACCCTACCATAAAGCCTGGCATGATCCTTGGTGTCTTTTATTTTCGGTTATGTCGGGTAAGTCTAGCTGAGTACCTTCTCATACTCAGGGCTTTGTTCCCACTTGTTGCAGATGGGCAGATGTATTACGGCTACTGTATCAACTGCCTTTATCCTGCGATGGGTAAAGCTTAGGACCATGGGCAGTGGTCATTCACTACGTCTCGTCTGATGCTTTTGTTGGAGATGATCCTGAGCTGGCACTTTATTTCGAACTCTGTGTGAGTGTGTGTGGTTTGAACTAAATGCTTCCGCTACTTTTATTTGAACTTGGTTTGTAATAACTATGTTTGAACTCCGATGTATTTGTGACGCAAACTTTTATGTAACTTGTGATGTTGACCGCTAAACTTATTACGATCTTGGCTGGTATGTAAGTTGGTTTGAAATCCGTCGTGATTTCACGGACTACTGGGTTATACGGGCTTAAGTTTGCTAAATCGTCTACTCGGTGGATGATTTTCTTATTTAATTTCGTATAATTGGTCGGTTCTGTTACATTAACTCTTTTGATAAGAGCTTCTGCTAAACCATTTTGAGTGTGGACATATGAAACTGAGTGCTGAATTTTAATTCCTAAAACCATGCAATAGTCATTGAAAGCTTTTGAGGAAAATTCGATAGCATTGTCCATTCTAATAGATTTTATTTGATGTTCAGGATGATTTGCTCTAAGTCTAATAACTTGAGCTATTAGTTCGGCAAAAGCATGGTTGTGTGTGGATAATAGGCACACGTCTGTCCATCGCGTAGATGCATCTATTAGAACCATGAAATATTTGAATAGTCTAGATGATGGAGTAATAGGACCACAAATATCACCTTGAATTCTTTCAAGGAACTTAAGTGGACAGACGTGTGCCTATTAAAATCAATTTTCCAGTGGCACATGCAGTGCATATAAAATCAGAAGATTCTAGGAACTTAGAATTAGCTAAGTCATGACCATGGGAATTGTTTATAATTTTTCACATCATCCCTATGCCAGGGTGACCAAGGCGATCGAGCCAAGTTTGGAATGCATTGACATTCTAAAAAAATATTTTATAGGTAACATGTGGTACGGGTTTGATGTATGTATAATATATTCTAGATGGTAAAGAGGAAATTTTCTCAAGAAGTTGTTTGCCATATCCGGTATCTTTAATTAAGAGGAGAAATTCCTCTTTATGTTCTTCATGTGTCTCCACATGAAGTCCATTTTTTCTGATATCTCTATAGCTAAGTAAGGTACGAGTTGAATCGGGATATAGTAATGCATCCTCGATTGTAAGTTGAGTACCCATGGGAAGTGTAATAGTAGCGCGGCCAGAGCCTACTATCGTGGCATCGCGTCCCGCGATTGTTAGAACATTTCCTTGTGTCTTAGTAAGAGTTTGGAAATATTTAGTTTCCCTTAGTATAGAATTTGTAGTACTGCTATCTACAAGGCACATTTCCTCCTCCATTGGATTTATCCTGTAGAAATCTATATATATGAAAGGAGAATTTATTTAAAAATCTGAGAATGGCATATATATAATTATACATACTTTATTGAATATCGATTGTGCTTGTTACATGCGTGCTATATATAGGATATAGCGAGCAAGCCACATATATTTTACAAGACTGCTATATTTAGCAATAATTTACAACACTTTACTAGGACATGAATGAGTACATAGTACTAATTAAGGACTATGGGAGTCTAATTGAGATCTCCAAACATGTCAGTAGAGGCAAACTCCACAAGCATCTTGTCCGTGTCCATTAAGTCTTCCGCAGGTGGTAGAATCTTGTGGTTGCTTGGTCCAATGGGGACACTCTTGGAGCAACTAGCTTCCTGCCATGTCGATGTCATTTGGGAAGTTGTACGGAGCAACATCTTGCATCGTAACATCATTCTGGAAGTTGAAATGGGCTTCATACTTCTGTCCTTGATTTGGGCGATCACGACCAACAGACTTTAAGTACAAGTCAACCAAGTGACGGGGGGTGCGACATTTCTTTGTGATGTGGCTGTAACAACCACACTTTTGACAAACTTTGGATTTGTCAAAATTCTTTTTGGGAATGTTTTTACCCTTGGGAGAATCATGTGATTTATGTTCTCTCTTTCGGTGGAGCAATGGCATGGTAAAATTCCCGTAAAGAGAGACTAACTTTGAGGTCCATTGACCACGTTGGAAAATTATGTCCATCAAGAGCGAGTTGGTCAAATTTCTTTCTTTTAATTTGCCAACGTCTGACATTTTGCCTACATTTGTATAAATGTTTATAATGTAAGGCACGTATTGTGTTGTAAGATATATGTAAAATATTTTTTAAGTATAAAATTTAAAACTTAGACGTGAACCATAAAATTGCACATTAAATTTGAATCAAGAATGATTTATTTAATGTGAAACTTAAATATTGGAAAAACACTTTATAGGTAACGATTATGTGATGACATAATGTATAGACCATAACATAATGTATATACCATATAAAATGAATTGTTTATTTGCATAGGCAAATAAATTTAAATGTCCAATATATATTTTCTTTAAGGTACACGTGAAGTGATTGTGACATTTATTTAAGTATTTAACTTTGCATAGTTAAAGTAGACTTAAATTTGTGTCATATTGCAAAAAATAAAGAATATAAATAATTGCAATAAAATGGAACAGGAACAAATGCTATTGGATTTATCACAACACAAATACTTTGAACATTAATCCAAGTCCTGACACAACATGCAACTCTAATTATGTGGAAACCCCATAGGATTTGAAGTGAAATGGCTGCTAATACTATATCTGCTAATACTAATTATAGTCACAAATCACAAGTCAGAATATACTAATACTATAGTAAGGGTGTGTTTAGATGGTTGTAAAGTGTGTGTAAAGTTCCTGTAGCATTTTTTGTTGTTATTTGGTAAAATTTATTCAATCATAGACTAACTAGGCTCAAAAGATTCGTCTCGACATTTACAGACAAACTGTGCAATTAGTTATTTTTTTACCTATATTTAATGCTACATGTATGCGTCTAAAGATTTGATGTGACGGAAAATCTTGTAAAATTTTTGGAATTTTGAAGTAACAACACAGCCTAAACAAATCACACATGGGGAGGCAGCGATGAGGACACGATGTCGACATTCAGTACTATTTGACTCATGAGTCGGGCAAGGGAACGGATAAAGTACTAGCGTGGGTGGTTAAGAACATATCCATCCACTGAGCGTCGCCGTTCGCCATTACTGCCTTGCTGCCTCCGCCTTCTTCCAGTGCTGCTTCGCTGCTTAGTTGGGCGAGTAGCCCCCTCGCCGGAGGGACCAGCCTCGCCATTGAAGCGGATGGGGAGGACTCCATTGGAGAGCCTCTGGAAGGTTGCAGTCCAGGAGCCGGGATGGAGGCCAGGACCGTAGTCTGGGACTTCAGTCGAGGTCCGGCGGCGGACGCGACGCTCCCAGGCTGATGGAGGTGTTGCTGGTGCCAGACCCGCCGGAGTTGCCGTTGGGAAAGCTGCTGGAGCCGTGACGGCGCTGGACTCGGTGATGTTGGAGTTCGCCGCGATCTGGCCGGCCTGGTGGAACGCGTATGGCGCAGGCCATCCCTTGGTCTGGCTGCCAGGGTGAAGGAGCCAGGGGTCGGCGACGGCAGGCGTAGAGGCGTGTCCGGAGCAGTTGGAGGCGCGACCGGCGGTGGTGGTGGCGGAGGCGCGACCGGCGCCGGTGGTGCCGGAGCCGCTCCTGAAGCCTGGGTGACGTCGGAAGTGTTGCGGCGCTGGGCGCGACTGCGAGGACGACGGGGGCCCTGACCAAGGCGATTGCGACGATGGCTGTGGCGGCCACGGCGACGATGACGGTTGTGGCGGCCACGGCGACGACGACGGCCGAAGATGCGACGGTGCTGGGCGTGGCTCTCCGCCAGGCGTGCGGCGTCGATGAGGAGTGGAGCGTGGCGAGTAAGCAGCACTCCGAGGAGGATTGCAGTTATGATCGATGGTGAGTTGTCGGAGTCCATCTCACCTTCGACAGAAGTTCTCTCCCTCTCGATCCTGAGAGCGTGCTGATAACGTGTTTGAGAGCAGTGGTGATCGAGAGAAAGGATGAATCAAAGTGTAACTTTTCATTGATGATCTTCGGGATTTATACAGGGTGAAGCAACGTAACAGGAGTTGCGAGACGCCCGTTCGTGGACACAGATACACGGCCGCCGACGGATATACTCTCGTTGATGTCGGTCCCGTGAGAGTAGGAGTAGACCTTATGTAAACTACGGTTGTGTTACAGGGAGATTTACATTTGATCGTTTGATTAGATTCTAAGACTAGGATTAATACAAGTCACTAATCTTTGTGGATGAGATCCTCTAATCCTATTGGTCCATCTCCTGAGGCCACAAATTGCTTCTTAACACTTTGAACACACCTTGGCCTTGAACTCTATATAAGGGCAGCCAGGACATCCTTTCGAAACATCCTTTACCATTTTACTCATTTTTCTTTGTAGTAGGGCTCTTAGAGCTTCCCTTCAAGCAGCCCACCTTCTAGCTCTAGCTCTCCTACCTCTTTCACCATTCTTGCACCCTCATTGTAAGAATTTCAGAGCATTCGAGCGAGGAACACGCACTTGATCATCTCTGAGACTAGACGTAGGTTCTCCAGCCTGAACTAGTATAAATCCTTGTGTCTTTTGGATGTCACCATCATCTTCCTAAAGTAGCGTGGCAATCATATAAATTTACTAGTCTAGTTTACAAAACACCGAAGGAACTGTAGGCTAAAAAACCAGGTAGGCCTAAGAGAGGAGATCTAAACAGAGAAAAAAAGCTACACATTTATCATCTCTCATTCTAAAAGCCTAAAGTTTGGCCTCTTCACATAAGAGGTTTTTCCATGAAGAGAAAGAACGCCGGCCTCTGTCAAATATGAAGTTGTTTCTTTGCTTCCAAATATGCTAGGCAGCAATGATGAAGGTCTCCATGAAGAAAGGATTTTGGTGTTGTTGTTTTGATTGTATCATCATTTGAAAGAATTCACCATGAAGGTTCCATTGGATTTCCAAGTGCCGCCAACATTCCTGGCTAAAGGGGCAACTAAAAAATAGGTGGTAAGCAGTTTCCTCAACATTATTGCTGTAGAGAACACAGTTGTAATTATTGGCCTCCAATTTTTGCTTTTTTCTCCTGAGGATGTTTCTAGTATTTATCATGTCCATGAGCAGAAGCCAGGAGAACACTCTGAGTTTGTTACAGCACTTTGAATTCCAAATCTAAAGAAAGGGAGTAGGAGGCAGCAAAATTTTGTAGGGCAGGTGGTAAAATCTAGATGATTTATAGTTGCTGCTTGCCCATAAGTAACTCTAAGAATCTTTAGTATGTTGCTCCACCTAAATTGTTTGTATGTATTCCTGAAGACCTTGGTATTCATGATAAGCTTGTTCAGACAAGGGGATATGAAACTGTGACTGGAGGCTATTGTTTAATAGAAATTGTGAGACTGAGATACTTTTGTTCTTTGCAAAAAAGAGTAGAGCCTTGGAAACTTGATCTGCATGACAATATCATTCCATGGATCTGCATGACAATATCATTCCATCTCCAATTTTGCAATTAGCAATCCTCTAAAAAGGTCACAAATCTTCAGAATAACCCTCCACCAAAAGGAACCTCTATTAGTAGAGGCATGTGGGATGTCTCCATTAGAGTAGTGAGCATGCCAAATAAGTTTCACCTAGGGAATTTCCTTCTTATTGTAGAACTTGTCTAGATGTTAAGAGAACAACAAATTTTTGACTTCTTAAGTTGATAATACCTAGGACACCTTTCTTTTTTGTTTACAACACTTCGGCCAAGCCACTAGGGGCTTCATTTTAGCATTACTGTCAGACACTCTCCAAAGGTAGTGCTTTCTTGCTCTCTCAATGTAATCAATGACTGAGACAGGTAGCTACTGAGTACACATAGAATATGTAGGAAGAGAAGAAATAACAGAATTAACTAGTTCCAATCTTCTCGCATGAGAGGAAATTTGAAGTGGCAGTGAGTCTTCTCTCCACCTTGTTCATGATGAATCCAAAATGCTCCACTCTTGGCTTAGTGGTGCCCAATGGCAGCCCAAGGTAGGTGAAAGGGAGGGTTTCCAACTTGCAACCGAAGACTCTAGCTCGCTGATGTGCTTTGTCATGTGAGAGGTTTGGAGGGACCAGACATGACTCCATATAGTTAACTCCAAGACCAGTTGATTGAGCAAAAGATTCCAATAGACCCTTTAGAGTGAATAGTTCTCTCTGGGAGGCTTTCCTGATGAGGATGGTGTAATCGGCGTATTGGATAATAGGATGTTGAGCATAGCTAATTCTCCATCCCATGATGAGGACATTCTGCAATGTAATCTTGAAAGTGTTCCCAAGCTTCGGGAATTGATTCATCATGTTGTTGTTGAAAGCTTGAAATTTTTTCGCGTAGAGCATTGGTCTTGCCTGTGGAAAAGAACTTGACCAAAAAAGTAGTTAAGCAGACATTCTATGTAATGTGTTTCTTTCTATTTGCATAGAACCACTGCTTAGCTTTCCCCAATAGTGAAAATAGGAAAAGGTAGAGTAAAATACCATCTCTAGATACTCCCTTGATAGTGAAGGTGTTGCAGGTCTCTAGAAAGTGTTGTAAATATGCACTTGCATCTTCATGAGCATTTCCTCAAAACTGATTAGCTTGCACCATAGTGATGACTACAGGCTTGAGCTCGAATCCATTGTCTCCAACATTGACTTCTGGTCTAATATGAATATTTGCTGTTGTCAGAGCAGAGAATTCATGGAGACTCTTGTGTGCCATAGCCTCAAACTCTAGTGTCAAACTTCTTCTGATTCGGTGATCTTCCAACTCAAGAGCAAGAACCTTCTTAAGTTTAGCTCTAGTCTTCTTAAGTAATGCTTTTGGATCATCAACAAAGTTATCTAGAAGATTACGCATACATTACCATGCATAAGATATACAAGTAGAAAAAACAAGGGTAAGCCTCTTATGAGCAGAGATCAATGGTCATTTTTTCTTCTTAGTAGTTACATAAAATTATCAATACTTTCTAAGTTCAATACCTTCCCCGACAATAGCACCCAAAATGCTTGTTGGCATTTCTTAGCACCACTACTAAAAATAGAATTACTCCTACTAATAGCAATGGCACTAGAAATGATACGGTAATTATTAACTTATCACTGTTACAGTAGCCACCTATCAATTAACCTTCATCTCTAATATTAAACTAGGTTGTCATCCCTAGTGAGGAACTTATAAATGTTCGTTGGTTCTATCTAGCATTACTACAAGAATAACACTAAATAGGAATATATTATTTCATGTGACTAAAAAGAATATAAAGATAAGAATAAAAAGATTTCTGCAAGTGGACAGATAATTATACCATTGTAGCATTTTACCTAGAGTATTACCAGGTTGTTGATTTATAATTCTACCATGGGGAAGGTATGACTATGAATACAATAGTATTGATAATTTATGAATATGCATGAGAGAATGAACCAATATTATATACTCTACTTAAAACAGAGATAAGTCACAAGATAATAAATAAAGATAGATAAATGATAAGTACTTGATCAATCATCATGATAAATAAATAGTAACTCAGAGCACTCTAGTTAAGCAATAGGTTAAGTCCAATTAGAATATTAGAAAGATAATTCCTAGGTAGTCTTACTAACATGTCAAATGCTTAGTCTAATTAATTATATCTAGTGATCATAGCCAAATTATGCCACATAAGTGACATCAACTTAGGAAAGTTAGAAACAGAGTCCTCTTCTCCTTCGAGACTGGGTTCTACCAACATCAATATATACGGGGGATGGACTGCAAAGGACTCAACGCAGGTGTCTCCTACGCAATCTACCACACGTCCTGGCATATAAGGGCATCCATAGATAAACAAATATCTAAGCACCATGCTCACATAATGTCTATCACTCACCCATGGTCCTAATGGGTGAGCGCTATATGATCTTATGCATGGTTTCCATAATCTAGCTACACCGAATATAAAACTAGAGCAAACAATGAACATTGTTTTCAATGACATAAATGATATAAAGCTTAATGTTGACATAAACATAGTAGCAACGATACAATCTCAATGAAATAAAGAAAGAGTAAAGTACAAGAGATATACCAAACCACGCTCTTGCCAACATCAAGAATCCAAACGTTGCTTGGTCTCTCTCTAGACCGAATCTAACTAGTCTAAGCTCTAATCTAGAGGAACTTTGAGGAACTAGGGTTGACTCTAGATGAATTGATCTTCAACTGAATACTTTGATGACTTGATGCTTCATGGGGGTGCAGGGGTCCTTATATAGCCCTAGGGGTTGAACGCAAACCCTTGGATCAAACTGACTTCGACGTAGGGTGGAGATGCATCCTAGGAGGCGGTGGAGGAATACTATAGAAGCTCATAGAGGAATCCCCTCATAGGGGGCCAGGCGGCACAAGGGTGGGGCTAGCCAGCCCTACCTGGCGGCGTCTCATCCTCCCGTTTGTTTCCGTGCCTTCTGGTGTCTTTTATAGTCTTCTAGTGTATCCTTCGTCACGATCAAGTTTCATCCTTTTTCTCAATTAGGTCCCCCTTCCTACATTTTTAGCAATAATCCTGTGAAAAACAGAGATTCACCAAAACTCATGGAATTTGTCAATTTAAACCCTAAACCTACGTATATTCTTGTACTTGAACCATTTCTCTTGTTTATTCACATATAAAATGTTGACATTATCCACCATCAACAGTCTGCATGAGTAGCCAATTCTCCATCCCATGATGAGGACATTCTGATATATAATCTTGAAAGCATTCCCATGCCTCAGGGACAGATTCATCATGTTGCTGTTGAAAGCTTGAAAATTATCCCATGTAGAGTATTGGTCTTGCTTGTGGGAAAGAACTTGGCTAGAAAGGCAGTGGAGCAGTTATCCCATGTAGTGTTTCTATCTTTGTTAGCATAGAACCATTGCTTCGCCTTCCCCAAAAGTGAGAATGGGAAGAGGTGAAGTAGTATGGCATCTTTGGTCACTCCCTTAATGTTGAAAGTGCTACAGATCTCTAGGAAGTGTTAGAGATGAGCACTCGCATCTTGTCACATCCGGTTTTCTAAAGAACAAAACCAGGCTAATCATATGTGTGCCTAGGAAGTCCACACATATGTCAGAATGAAAAAGTATCAGAAACAATGTTATTATATAACGTATACATAGCTATATTAACACTTACATCAGAGTATCGCGGAATGGTGACTAAACTTCAGGCTCCATTCTTCTCAGGGACGGCTGACTGGTGGCTCCGTATGCCAAACACTTCTGAAAGACTTCTGGAAACTTCGCTACCTCTTTATCCTTCTTCTGAATAGCACCTTACTACACACTGGAGTGTGGGGAAATTACAAGGGTGAGTCCATGTCGAACTCAACAAGTATAACACAGGGTTCATGAGGCACAAAAGGCTAGACACTGTTTGACTGCGTTTAGCTTTTAATCATCATATAATTAGCAATTGAGTAGCATTAAGATATTCCACTTCCCATTAATGAATCAATGATCAATTGTAATAAGGATAATGAATAGCATTAACATCAGCATAATAATAATCAACAGTAATTAAGCATGATGTAACAATGGTGATCATCTATCTGTAGATGTTCCAAGGCCGCTCGTATCCGTGAGCACGGCTAGTATACCAGTTTTTAACTCTGCGCAGAGGTGTACACTTTCACTGTGAGTCATGATTTTTAAATGCATGGGTTTTCAAGGCCCAAAACATCGAAAACCATATAAAGCCATTCAAAAGTTCATCTAACAAGTTAGGGCCATTAGATTCACTCGGCAGGCAGATGTAGGAACCCCCTTTTCAAATGACACAATTCCTTCTCGGCTATACTCATAGACATCCAACGTGTCAAGCCATTCTTACGCCAATTAAGGTAACCACTAACAAGCTAGAAAAGGTCTCTTAAACAACTAGAGCCAGAGCCATATAGCCCTCACAGCTGTACTGTATATCCCGGATGATCATGTACAAATAAGTCCTTATGGAGAGAAACCAGAGCAACAATATAACCCCTTGCTCTAGCCCCCTTTTTAACAGTAATAAAATCATCTTAATGGTTGGTTGCTTAATCCATTAATCAAATTACAAGATTATTGATCATAATTAAGCACTAGCAATAGCTATCCAAATGCACAACCCATAGGTGACAAGGAAACAAGATATCAATAGTTAAGTTATAATCTCTATGGTTATCAAGGAGAACACATGCATATGTATGATAATTTTAGTGATTAGGACAACAAGGATGGTCCTATGTTATACTTGCCTTGATCAAAGCTTTCCTGATGATACTGCTGGTCTGGCTCAAAATAATACTCCTGATCGTCAAGAAACTGCTCACCATCTATTCTCGATCACCAAGCATCAACACACAATCATCCGAGCAATCATACATGAAGTAAACAAAGAGACATAATTAAAATAGTACACCAATATTAGCAAAATAGTATAAAAAGTTTGTAAAACTCTTCTACACGTTACTACGATCACACAAACATAAAGATCACGAAATTCGGATTTAAAACGTAAAAGTTATGAATTTTCTAAGATTTCCTATAGATAAATAATTACTTTAATATAAACTCAAAAATTAAATTTTTCAAACCTACTGTATAATAACACTAACATGTAGAGCTCGTAAATACGAATCTAACGCAACTTGAACGGGTCAAATCGGAGTTAAAACAAAGATTTTACGATCAAAACAAGTTTAGTGACAAAACTGTAAATAATATCATCTTCTACCTTGGCTTGGAGGAGCTCCGGTCAGCCATGGTGGAACCTCGCCGGACAGAAGCAAGATGAGATGGGAACTCGATGAAACGACGATGGATTCACGCAAACGGATATACCACGGTGTAGAGAACGACGAGGGCTGCCTCTTGGTGGTGGTGGCTGGCGTCGGGACGCGACGGTTTGGCCGAAAACTCGTCGGAGAGTTCGCCGGAACGCAAGTTGTAGATGAAGAACTTCGGCGAGGGGTGGAGGAGCTACGAGCGGTGGCTCGCGATAAGGGTTGTACATCTGAAACCAGGGCGTCGAGGACTACGCCGGCATATATATAGTCGTAGGGTTTGGAAACTTTTTGAATTTTCTTAATTTCGGGATTATTTTAATTCCGCGAATAAAAATAATTTCAGAAAATCTAGAATTACCTTTTTGGCCGTGAAAAATAGTCCGGAGCTCAGAAAAATCATGGGAAAAATCCTGGAGACTCTTGGAGAGATAAGGAACTCAACCAAATAAGTTTGGGCTCATGGAAAGATTAATGAAAAGATCAATAGAAAAGATTAAGCTCACGAAAATTGAAATTTTAAATCCAGAAAATGCCAAAAAGTTTTCCGATGAGAAGTAATCATCGTCCTATGGTATTTTGAAAATAATAGCACTCACCAACACCAAAGACAAGCATCACACAAACACCACATTATCAAATTAATATGAAAAAGTTTAAAACCACAATTTTCTATATTTAAATTAGTAGCAACTTAACTTATCTAATAAATTTATTCAAATATTGAAATCATTTATTTTATTTAGTGTTTTTCATGCACAACCCAAATATAGGAAATTTTAGGTGTGACAATTCTACCCCACTTAACATGAATCTCGTTCCGAGATTTGGAGAGACTAGGGAGAAAGATAAAGTTGATCTGCAAATCTTCACACTTCTCTGAGCAACTATTATCCAATGATGATGCCACAAGCTCAAAACCCACTTTGTAAAGGTGTCCTTAAGCCCCTTACAATCATTGTAGATGGATCCAATAGGTTACCAACCCTGAGAAAAGATACCAGCGCTCGATAATGACTTTGCAACCATGTAGATAGCTGATACTTCAAAGTGACAACATAGAACATATAAACCTCCATCTTGTATCGTCTTTAGTTCGACAACCCCTCTTAAGAAGAGATCAACTAGAGAACACCAATGGATAGATTATATTTGTTTCTGAGTGATAACTACCATCATGTCCTTCTACCTTTTCAAAGAGATTCATGAGCATATGCTAGAACAAGTAACCTGCACTTCCTCACGAGCAGAAAAACAGCAGTGCAGAAATACAGTTATAACTCAAGTTCTACGAATCCGATGATATTGTAGATTATACCATTTGAAAGCTTATCAAATTTACTACAACTTTCTTATAGAACACTTCTCCAGATTCTGCTGTTAAGGTAGTCAAAAATTGTGCACAACAGAAACTATTCCAGGTTGCTGACAGCACAGATGCGCCGCCTTGTGATTTTCATAACTCCCAAACCATAATAGCTATTGGGGTGGTTATTATAGTTAGAGAAATATATTGAAGTCTACTATTGTCCAAAATTTATCCATGATTTTTGGGCATCCAAAAATAGAGATATAAGCTAAGGAAGACAGATTGTTCTGAAAAGACAGGACAAGGTAGGAACGAGATTCAGAAACACTAGAGAGATAGATAACACTAATCTTCAAGTCTTCATGCTTCTTTGCTTTGTGTTGATGAGATATAAGACATGGATCAAGGATAGCCAAAAGATGACAAGAAAGATAAAGTTTGATCTTCAGTTCTTCGTACAACTCCGCCTATGTTGACTAGAAGACTTTCTTAAGTCGTCTCAACATAGCCGGTCCCAAGCCCGGGTAAAGGAGGAGGGTGTGTTAAGGTCTGGCGAACCAACAGTAAAAAAACAGCCACTCTCATGGATTTGAAACCCACAAGAGATTCGTTGGGGCGTAACCCTCTTAGCGACGCGCTACATCGGAACCCGGGTGTGGTGTTAAATGGGCAAGGGTCGGGTCGTCATCCCCTTAGTGGCGCGTCGTATCGTGATCCGGGTACGATGAAAAATGAGCAAGGGTCGGGCTGTCGCAACCTTAGTGGCGCGCTACATCTACGCCCGGGTGTAGTGAAAAATAAGCAAGGGTCTTCGCACTTCCCTCGACGGGTGCGAAGGGTAAGGAAGCTAGCCGAGCCAACTAGGATTCATCTAGGTAGCTAGAACGTAGGGTCCCTAACGGGTAAGCTAAGAGAGCTAGTCGATGCAGCAATTAGAAGGCGTGTAAATATTCTATGCGTTCAGGAGACTAAATGGAAGGGCCAGAAGGCGAAGGAGGTGGAGGATACTGGCTTCAAACTTTGGTACACGGGGACAACATCGGGTAGGAATGGTGTAGGCATCATGATCGATAGGAGCCTTAAGGATGGAGTTGTTGATGTTAGGAGGCAAGGCGACCGGATTATCTTGGTCAAGCTGGTAGTTGGAGATTCGGCTCTGAATGTGATCAGTGCCTATGCCCCTCAGGTAGGTCTTAGCGAGGGCACCAAGAGGCAGTTTTGGGAAGATCTTGATAGCATGGTTAGTACCGTGCCTATCAGCGAGAAACTCTTTATAGGAGGAGACCTCAACGGCCATGTTGGTGTGACTAATGTAGGTTTCGAGTGGGTGCACGGGGGGTTCGGGTATGGTAGTAGGAATCAAGAGGGGGAGGATGTTTTGAACTTCGCGCTGGCCTATGACTTGTTGATAGCGAACACCCTCTTTAGAAAGAGAGAATCTCATCTAGTAACCTTTCGTAGTGGACAACACTCGAGCCAGATCGACTTTATCCTTGCAAGGAGGGAGGATAGACGTGCTTGCTTTGATTGTAAGGTGTTACCTAGGGAGTGTGTTGTCCCTCAACATAAGCTTGTGGTGGCGGACTTTCGCTTTCGGATACGTGTCCACCGGGACAAACGAGCCAAGATTGCTAGAACGAAGTGGTGGAAGCTAAGAGGGGAAGCAGCGCAAACGTTTAAGGAGAGGATGCTAGACGAGGGGCCTTGGAAAGAAGGAGAAGATGCCGACGACATGTGGCTAAAGATGGCAACATGTGTCCGGAAGGTGGCTTCGGAAGTGTTTGGCGTGAGTAGGAGAGGCAAACGAGAAGCGAAAGACACATGGTGGTGGAATGACGAGGTGCAAAGGGCTATTAGGGAGAAGGAGTGTTTCAAGCGTCTCTACCAGGACAAGAGTGTAGCCAACATCGAGGGCTATAAAATAGCGAAGAGGGTTGCAAAGCGAGTGGTGAGTGTAGCAAAAGGTCAGGCGTATGATGGCCTTTATCAGTGGTTAGGCACGAAGGAAGGGGAGAAGGACATTTATAGAATGGCTAGAATCCGTGAGAGGAAGACAAGGGACATCAACCAAATAAAATGCATCAAGGATGTGATAGATCGACTTTTGGTGAAGGATGAGGAGATCAAGGACAGATTGAGAGAGTACTTTGACAAGCTGTTTAATGGGGAGAATGAGGGTCCTGCCCTTGAGTTGGACGACTCATTTGACGATACCAACAGACGCTTTGTGAGGAGAATTCAGGAGGTAGAGATCGGAGAGGCTTTGAAGAGGATGAAGGGAGGTAAAGCGATGGGCCCTGATAGTATCCCCATTGAGGTGTGGAGATACCTAGGCGCCAGAGCGATAGTATGGTTAACTAAGCTTTTTAACCTTATTTTTCGGTCTAACAAGATGCCTGAAGAATGGAGGAGAAGTATATTAGTACCTATCTTCAAGAACAAGGGAGATGTTCAAAGTTGTACTAACTACCGTGGGATTAAGTTGATGAGCCATACGATGAAGCTCTGGGAGAGGGTTATCGAGCATCGCCTAAGGAGAGTGACACATGTGACCCAAAATCAGTTTGGGTTCATGCCTGGTAGGTCGACCATGGAGGCGATTTTCTTATTACGACAATTGATGGGGAGATATAGGGAGTAGAAGAAGGACTTGCACATGGTCTTTATTGACCTCGAGAAGGCATATGACAAAGTACCGAGAAATGTCATGTGGTGGGCCTTGGAAAAGCACAAAGTCCCAAATAAGTACGTTACCCTCATCAAGGATATGTACAGGGATGTGGTGACGTTTGTCCGAACATGTGATGGCGACACCAGTGACTTTCCAATTAAAATAGGACTGCATCAGGGGTCAGCTTTGAGCCCTTATTTATTTGCTTTGGTGATGGATGAGGTCACAAGGGACATACAAGGTGATATCCCTTGGTGTATGCTCTTTGCTGATGATGTGGTGCTAGTTGATGACACTAGGGCGGGGGTTAATAGGAAGTTAGAACTATGGAGGCACACGTTAGAGTCGAAAGGGTTCAGACTTAGTAGGACTAAGACCGAGTACATGAGGTGCGATTTCAGTGCGACTAGGCACGAGGAGGGAGACGTTAGCCTCGATGGGCAAGTGGTGGCCAAGAAGGATACTTTTCGGTATTTAGGGTCGATGCTACAAAAGGATGGAGACATTGATGAAGATGTTAGGCATAGAATTTCAGCCGACTGGTTGAAATGGCGTCAAGCTTCTGGCGTTCTCTGTGACAAAAGGGTGCCTCAGAAGCTGAAAGGTAAGTTCTATAGGACGGCAATTCGTCCGGCGATGTTATACGGTGCTAAGTGTTGGCCTACAAAAAGGCAACATGTCCAGCAATTGAGTGTAGCAGAGATGCGTATGTTGTGTTGGTGTTGTGGGCACACAAGGAGGGATAGAGTCCGGAACGACGATATTCGAGATAGGGTTGGGGTGGCACCAATTGAGGAGAAATTGATTCAACATCGGTTGAGATGGTTTGGACATGTCCAACAGAGGCCTCCTGAGGCGCCGGTGCATAGTGGAGTTCTAAAGCGGGCCGATAATGTAAAGAGCGGTAGAGGTCAACCTAAACTAACTTGGGACGAGTCCGTTAAGAGAGATCTTAAGGAGTGGAATATCTCCAAGGATTTAGCTATGGACAGGAGCGCTTGGAGATTGGCAATCAACGTGCCTGAACCGTGACCTCTTTTTGTCTTGTGCCCTTTATGTCCCTTTATGTGTCTCCCTGTTTCTCATCTCTTTTGGGTTTCATCTCTAGCCTACCCCAACTTGCTTGGGACAAAAGGCTATGTTGTTGTTGTTGTTCAGTTCTTCGTACCTCGTCGCTTGAGATTGATGATGACTGTAGCGGACGCTACCCCACTTAACAAAGATTTTGTTCCACCTGGTGATGTCATTGAACATATCTCTTTCTTGAAGGCTTGCTACTATGGATGCGCCCATTATGTGTTTATCCTCCATTGGGTTAAGATAAAGGAGAAAGCATGGAAACCAAGAGTAGGCAAGGACGATATAGGAAAAAGACAACAAGAATTAGGATTGATCAACGGTTAGGTAGGTCGAGAGAGGACACTACCCCACTTCACATGGATCGAGCTACTCCTCAAGACTTATACCTTCTGAGCCACTTTCAAAACACGAGAACAAGGACAACACATAAGCAGCACATCAAGCAAAACAAGCACACATCACATCATCGATACTACACGTGCTTCTTCAACAATGGTGGTCATCCTAAGGGAAGATTATGGATGATAAAAGGCCATCGAATCTTTGAACTAGGTGGAATCAAAAAATGTTTTGTAAAAACAACGTAAAACAATATCCAAGGGAGTAAAAATAATAGCTCAAAGGAAGCTATCAAGGAAGGGATACAACAGGACAAGGAAGAGGAAATAGTCAAAATCAATGAGTCAAAGGATGACAAAATAGTTTTATAGTAAAATGAGTTTTAGAATACGTCCAATGCTACTTGGCATATGTCCTACAGTTAACACCGCTCTGATACCACTCTGTCACACACGGTTTTCTAAAGAACAAAACCAGGCTAATCATATGTGTGCCCAGGAAGTCCACACATATATCAGAATGAAAAAGTATCAGAAACAATGTTATTATATAACGTATACATAGCTATATTAACACTTACATCAGAGTATCGCGGAACGGCGACTAAACTTCAGGCTTCATTCTTCTCAGGGATAGCTGACTGGTGGCTCCGTATGCCAAACACTTCTGAAAGACTTCTGGAAACTCCACTACCTCTTTATCCTTCTTCTGAATAGCACCTTACTACACACTGGAGTGTGGGGAAATAGCAAGGGTGAGTCCATGTCGAACTCAACAAGTATAACACAGGGTTCATGAGGCACAAAAGGCTAGACACTGTTTGACTGCGTTTAGCTTTTAATCATCATATAATTAGCAATTGAGTAGCATCAAGATATTCCACTTCCCATTAATGAATCAATGATCAATTGTAATAAGGATAATGAATAGCATTAATATGAGCATAATAATAATCAACAGTAATTAAGCATGATGTAACAATGGTGATCATCTATTTGTAGATGTTCCAAGGCCGCTCGTATCCGTGAGCACGGCTAGTATACCAGTTTTTAACTCTGCGTAGAGGTGTACACTTTCACTGTGAGTCATGATTTTCAAATGCATGGGTTTGCAAGTCCCAAAACATCGAAAACCATATAAAGTCATACAAAAGTTTGTCTAACAAGTTAGGGCCATTAGATTCACTCGGCAGGCAGATGTAGGAACCACCCTTTTCAAATGGCACAATTCCTTCTTGGCTATACTCATAGACTAGAGGTTGTCCTACACCCAACGTGTCAAGCCATTCTTACGCCAATTAAGGTAACCACTAACAAGCTAGAAAAGGTCTCTTAAACAACTAGAGCTAGAGCCATATAGCCCTCATAGCTGTACTGTATGTCCCGGATGACCACGTACAGATAAGTCCTTATGGAGATAAACCAGAGCAACAATATAACCCCTTGCTCTAGCCCCCTTTTTAACAGTAATAAAATCATCTTAATGGTTGGTTGCTTAATCCATTAATCAAATTACAAGATTATTGATCATAATTAAGCACTAGCAATAGCTATCCAAATGCACAACCCATAGGTGACAAGGAAACAAGATATCAATAGTTAAGTTATAATCTCTATGGTTGTTAAAGAGGACACATGCATATGTATGATAATTTTAGTGATTAGGACAACAAGGATGGTCCCATATTATACTTGCCTTGATCAAAGCTTTCCTGATGATACTGCTGGTCTGGCTCAAAATAATACTCCTGATCGTCAAGAAACTGCTCACCGTCTATACTCAATCACCAAGCATCAACACACAATCATCCGAGCAATCATACACGAAGCAAACAAAGAGACATAATTAAAATAGTACTCCAACAGTAGCAAAATAGTATACAAAGTTTGTAAAACTCTTCTATACGTTACTACGATCACACAGACGTAAAGATCACAAAATTCGAATTTAAAACATAAAAGTTATGAATTTTCTAAGATTTCCTATAGATAAATAATTACTTTAATATAAAATCAAAAATTAAATTTTCCAAACCTACTGTATAATAACACTAACATGTAGAGCTCGTAAATACGAATCTAACACAACTTGAATGGGTCAAATCGGAGTTAAAACGAAGATTTTACGATCAAAATAAGTTTAGTGGCAAAACTGTAAATAGTATCATCTTCTACCTTGGCTTGGAGGAGCTCCAGTCAGCCATGGTGGAACCTCGCCGGAGAGAAACAAGATGAGATGGGAACTCGATGAAATGGCGATGGATTCATACACACGGATATAGCACGGTGTAGAGAACGACGAGGGCTGCGTCTTGGTGGTGGTGGCTGACGTCGGGACGCGACGGTTTAGCCGAAAAAGCTTGTCGGAGAGTTCGCCGGAACGCAATGTGTAGATAAAGAACTTCGGCGAGAGGTGGAGGGAGCTACGAGCGACAGCTCGCGATAAGGGTTGTACTTCTGAAACCAGGGCGTCGAGGGCTACGCCGGCATATATATAGTCGTAGGGTTTGGAAACTTTTCGAATTTTCTTAATTTCGGGATTATTTTAATTCTGCGAATAAAAATAATTCCAGAAAATCTAGAATTACCTTTTTGGCCGTGAAAAATAGTCCGGAGCTCAGAAAAATCATGGGAAAAATCCTGGAGACTCTTGGAGAGATAAGGAACTCAACCAAATAAGTTTGGGCTCATGGAAAGATTAATGAAAAGATTAATAGAAAAAATTAAGCTCACGGAAATTGAAATTTTAAATCCAGAAAATGCCAAAAAGTTTTCCGGTGAGAAGTAATCATCGTCCTATGGTATTTTGAAAATAATAGCACTCGCCAACACCAAAGACAAGCATCACACAAACACCACATTATCAAATTAATATGAAAAAGTTTAAAACCATAATTTTCTATATTTAAATTAGCAGTAACTTAACTTATCTAATAAATTTATTCAAATATTGAAATCATTTATTTTATTTAGTGTTTTTCATGCACAACCCAAAATAAGAAATTTTGGGTGTGACACATCTTCATGTGCCTTTCTACAAAACTGGTTGGCTTGCACCATGTTGATGAGAGGTGGCTTGAGCTCAAATCCATTATCCCCCATATTGACTATTGGTCTAGTACGGATATTGGTCATAGTTGGAGCAGAGAACTCATGGAGAGTCTTGTTAGCCATGGCTTCAAAAATTGGTGTTAAGCTCCACCTGGTCTGGTTGTCTCCTGATTCTAAAGCTAAGACTTTCTTGAGTTTAGCTCTAGGTCTCCTGATTAATGCTTCTAGATCTTCAACGTAGTTTGTTGGAAGGTCAAAACCAGTCATATATTACCCTGCATAAGATATAAAAGTAGACAAAATAAGGGTATGCCTGCTAGAGCAGAGGTCAATGGTTATCTTGATCACATCAATAAGTATAAGTTTATTAATATTTCCTTACTACCTAGCTACCTTCCTCGGCAATGGCACCAGAAATGCTTGTTGGTATTTATTAACTTGTCACTTGTTTAAGTAGTCATCTAATGATTGTTGACATTTCATAGCATCACTTTTACTAAGTTGTCATCCCTAGGGATGGTGCCAGAAATGCTTATTGGTACTACCTAGTGCCACCTCTAGAATGACACTAAGAAGTACTTTAATATTTCATGTGACTAGATACAATATATATAAATGAAAGGAATTTGGAAGTGCATAGATAATATACTATTGTAGCACTTCACCTGGAAGTATTCTAGGTATTGTTATTTATATTTTACCACAGGGATGGATGGGCAGTTGGAATATATTGATAACTTATACTTGTGATGGAGAAATAAACCATAACCAAACTTCTACTCATAATAGGGCTAAGTCAAGAGATAAATGTATATGAATGGCAAGTAATAACTAATCATTGATCACTGTTGGTAGAAATTAAGTGCAACTAAAATATAAAGGATTCCGCAAGCGCACAGAATATACCATTGTAGCATTTTACCGGGAGTAAACCAGGTATCGTTATTTATATTTTACCATAGGAAAGCAAGGGTTAAAGAATCTAATAATTTACCATCATGTATCTACTAACTTAGTAAACCAACTAGACTAAAGCAGGGGGTAAATGATATATGATAGGTATATGAATAAAAGCACACGTAGGAGAATTCTAGGATAAATGAGTAGCTAGCTAAAGTGAGAGGACAACGGGAGAGATCAAGGTTCCTATGTACTTCTCTATTACTTTGGTTCTTTAATAACTAAAGCATGAATAGATATAGCGATCATACACATGACACTTTGGAGCAACAGTACCTATCTGACTCTCGAAAGAGACTGGGAAGAAAGTAGTCAGGGGAAGGCTGCCAAAAGCTCTACGAACATCAACCCTAACGTGGTGGATTATGAAGGCCTTACAGAGCTGTCACCTCTGGGGCTACCACAACTATACGTGGGGTTGAGCGCAACCTCAGGTAACCTATAGCCTAGACACCATGCCTAAACTATTGATTACTACTCTAGCTATGCGCAATAACTAAAGCACTCAATACGAGCTAAGATCCCATGCCAAGGTATAACAACTATACTAACCATACATAATAAAGGCATAAAGTAAATAGAGAAGATAAAAATATATAAAGCATAAGTCTTGTAAAGAATAGATACAACGACATACCAAATATCTGAACACTTCTCTTGAATTGGAGCGCAGCTCCGCTCTCCCTAACTCTCATCTAGATCTAATCTACTGCGTACATTGGAATGTCCATCCCTAATTCTCTAGGGAGGAGAGGTCATCCTTTCATGGGACACATCTGCCTCTGATCCTAGCTGAGAGATAATGAAATTAGGGTTTATGGGATGCCTCCTTCAGAGGCCAGGGGCCTTGCTTATATAACCCTCTAGGAAGAATCACAACCATCGGATCAAACCGACCTCAATGAACGATTATTATTCATCCTCAAAGGCGGTGGAGGCAGGATCCACGAGATTGCCTCTGATTGGCTATGTAGCTCGGGCGCCCGCCCCTACCCCTTGGGCGGCCGCCCGGCTTTCGGGCTCATTTTGCCTCCGGTTTGTTTCTAGAGTCTTCTTATACCTTCTAGATTATAGAAAAGTTGTGCGTAGCCGATTTGTCTCTATGTAAACCTGACATGTGAGACTTCCTTGGTTCTTTTCAGCTGACACCGTGTAGAAATAGATATTCACTAAAACTCATGGAATTTCGTCTGTAGATCCCCTATATCTCAGTGGTAAATATGTTTTAGGTCCTTTTTTATGTTTCGTTGATGGTTAAAATTGATACTTATCTACCGTCAACAACTCCCCCAAGCTTACCCTTTGCTCGTCCCTAAGCAAAGATAAACTTAGTGATGGATCAGGAGTTGCTACAATGCTTTCATGCCTCAAAGTACACATGCGTTCAAACAAGAACTCTCCTCCGGATTAGAGTGAACTATCGTGACTTTCAAACTTACCCATATTACCTTCCATCATGGGGCTTGTAGCCTTCACTCGGGTCTTGAGTAATTGAAAGACAGAACAATCAAGTCAAGCACTATGTCTCGAGTTCTTTGATCAACCTTTATTCTGGAGTTTTTGCAGATTTTTAAATAAAACTCAGAGATTCCTTTGTATGACCCTCTCAAGTCTCTCCTTTGTGGTATTCGTGGATCCTTGCCAAGGCATTAATGGTGTATGCCTTCTCTCTTCTCTCAAGATATATGGTATTTTTGGCATAAGGCAGAGTAACATTGTGCCTTCTCTCTCTCACCCTACAACTAATAGGCTTATGTGGAGCTCATAGGTGGGGAGACAACTAATACATACTTGCAAACATTTATTGCACAGTCAAACTATGGATCCAGAGGAATGAGTCTAGCCATACAGTCAAATCAAGATGTGCATGTGTGTGGTCCTAAGTATATGGTTTGAGTGGATATATGGTGGTAGTGGAAAATGGTGATGATGGTGAGTAGAAATGAAGGGGTAAGAAAATGATAGTGGTGAACACCTAATTCTACTTTTCCTCCTTGAAGAGATTTATACCTCTCTTGAACTTTGAAGAACTTGGAGAGAACTTGGGCTACTTAAAAACCTCTCTATTTTGGGACATTTGTCCTCTTTCCTTTATCCTCTCTCTCTTTTTTTCTTCTTCTCTTTTCTCTCTTTTTTTAGAGAACCCAAACCTCTTTTTTTGAATATATGGATAGAGGTAGTAGCAAAAGGGATACTTGGAGCGTTATTGCATAACAAAAGGGGCTAGCAATGGATAAAGGAAATTTTATTTTATGCTCACTCCTAGTGTAGGAGTAGAACAATTTTAGGATGTGTCTAAATGGAAAGTATGTGGATGCGTACTTCTAGGGTAGAAGCAGCATATATGGGTGGAGTGTACATGATCTTAATTTTAACCGCATAACCAATCCCTAAGGGTCAACAAAGCTTGACCATACTCAATGCTCACAAGCAGTAAATATAGGTGGAAGTTTTTCTAGTCTACAAGCATGTACATATGGCTATGGTAGGAATTCAAGCTCTCATCATACAGGAACTCATCATTAAGTATTTTTATGTTTTTCAAAAGATAAAATTTCCAGAACTCTAGTATCTCTAGGAACAAGATAAACAACAGCTCAGACCTTCCCATATCATATCTGCCAACTACCTAGACTTAGATCAAGCATTTGCTATCCACAAGTTTTAGGTTCAGAGCAAATCTTAGATCAAAATAGTTATGTTCAAAACTTGGAAGAGTTCAAGGTTGAAAACTAGGCACTTGAAAGGAATTACGACAGAGTAACTATTCATCATTTCCATATAAGAGTTTATTCTAGGGGTTCATTTTAGCAAGATGAAACTTAGCACACTCTCCTATATTTATTTAGCAAGCTTAAAGATCATACAGAAAAACATATATATATATATATATATATATATATATATATATATATATATATATATATATATATATATATATATATATATATATATATATATATATATATATATATATATATATATATATATATATATATATATATATATATATATATATATAAAGGAAAACTTTTATTTGGCTTTCTAAAGGTTATGCATCTTTATATTTATTTCATATCTCAAAGTAGAAATATATAAGTAAATAGATAGGTAAGAAAATACTTAGCTAGATACATGGGGATGCTCTCCCCCAAGCTAGATGTTGACGTAGTCTTGCTTGATGTAGCTGACAGGCAGTGAAGTTGTACTCCCCTTCATCAGAGTGCTTATGATGATGATTGCTGAGACAGCACTGTGACAGGGGACAAATCATCTTTCTGTTGGCTAGCTTTCCTTGATCCTTTAAATTCTGTGAAGCTCAAATAGACAACAAAGCTTGTGGAACTTGATTAAATGTTAGTGATAAACCTCTAAGACTTGAACATCTAGAACCTCTTAAAATATGTATCTTTCTAGTAGGATCTCTTTAGCAATATTTTTGTACTTTTACACTATGCAAGAAATTATAAAGAATGATGAATGTAAATTTATTTTATTTTTATGCCACCACAGCAAATAGACTTATGGGTTTTATGCCACAAATTTATTCACATGGGGCTTAGTAGTTTAAGATGCAATGCAAGACATATTTATTTTCTTTTCTAATGTAGATATAGCAAAGTGAATATGCAACCTAAATTGATTATGATAATGTGGGAAAGTAGATATGCTTAATGAGAATGCAATGCCAAAAAGGAAAATATGGATAACTACCAAGTTTACCTCCCTGGCGAGGGTTTGGTGACTTAGGTCCTCTGAACAGGACTTCTCATCATGTTCACTCCTTAGGTGCACCATATGATCCCAAAGGTAGAGACCTTGATAACTGCACCTCTTGAGGTGGTAACTCTGAGGAAGGTGTCACCCATGTTTTTTTGCTTGTCTAGCAGTTTGAATTGTAGGGTTTGGGAAATCAACTAATTCCCCTTCATTTTTCTTGAAGTGTGTCCTGCTTGCAAAGACAAGGTAGAGATCAAGTGCATAGGTCCTGTTGGTGGAAAAACACCAATAGAACCATAACCCTATTTATTCTTCTTTAACCTTAGGCACATTGAACATGATGAGATTGATGTGTGTTGTTCATTTTATGGGTGGCAAGATCAGAAGGATGGGCATGAATGTAGCATTTAAATACTTTTATCAAAAAGAGTGAAATTGCTTAACCAATGGAAGAATTGTCAACTTTACATTTATGTATCAAACATTTTCAGGATTAAGACAATCATCTCCCAAAGATGCAATATTTAACTCATTTAATTATGTCTATGAAATTAAGATAGTGATGTTATGAACAGGCTTAAGAAACAAGACATGTTTAGTCAGATTGAATCAAGCAAGTTGTAACTCAAACATGTTTATTCTATTCTTTAGGTGCATACCAGAGTCATGGTAAAGCTTTATAAATAATGACCACTTACCTTAGTATGTTACCTTTATAACTGGAGCACTCTGTGATGAAGAGTAGATGCTTCTAGTGGTCCTTTCCTTCTTCTTGGATTTTGCCTCGCTCGGTGCACCTCTCTCCTTGACTTGTTCATGAGCATCTTGTCTTCTAGATTTGCACTCCTTCTTTCCCCTCCCTCTTCTCTATTTTTTTATGTCCAGACCTTTGGCTCCACTCATTATTTCTTCTCAGCATGCCAAAGCGACGGGGGCTTGAGAAGAGGAAGAGCATTGCTGGATCATCATTAGAGGAGTCGGTAGCCTTTTCCCCCAAGCTTGAGCCTTGCTGTCACTCGTCACTTGAAGCCAAGTGTGAGTGTTCAATCATCCCTCAAAGTGTGTTATAACTCTATGTGCTTAGACACTGTTCGTCATCTATCCTTCAATCTATCAGAGAGGTCTCTTGATTCTAGGTCCGTTGAGCAAAGATCTCTCCTTTGCATTCTTCTTTTCTTTGGACTGTCCAATCCAGGAGATGAGGATACAGACAGTTGCATGATCTTCTTTCATCAACCACTCTTGATTTTTTTGTTGAGTCTTGGTTGATGACTTGATGTTCATTGGAGATATAGACTCAAGTTCTTCCTTGATGGTCTTTGTCTTCTGGCGGCATGGCGAAGAGTTGTTCAGTTAATGATATGCCATCTGTCTTGATGATCAAGGAAGGAGCTTCATTAATATTTGCATGCAGGCTTCATCTCCAATGGCTTAGGGACATCATCTTGCAACCATAGTCATGGTCTTTCAAGGATTGGTTGGTAGTTAGCCCTTGATTGGTGATTGGTTGACACAAGGATGCATGCTATCATGTCATCCTTGTCCTCGCCGCCGACATGCAAACAATGAGAGCAGGTCTTTGGTTGGCTAAAATGAGGTTAGTTGCGTCCTGCTCCTCATCGGCATCCTAGCTCGAGTTTTGGGCTCAATGCTATGATGTCTTCAAGGTTGCTCATAGCTTGTCGCCTTGTTCATCCACTTCTTTTAAGTGAGTTCAAGATGTTGATCCTTCTTATGGCACTCTTGTCTCCTTTGTTCCATCACCTAAGTGGTGATTCGGCAGGTTCATGACAAACCATGAACAAGCACATCGTAGATTCTTTCCTATAAAATGTTAGTGGACACATACCTGAAGGATTGCAACAATTTCAAGCTATGGGCTATTATCCACTATCTATTTGAATATTATCTAAGCTAACAAAGAGATGGTTTTTGAGTTACTTTAGCATAGGATTTATTTATCATGTTTTCTAACAACTTTTTTATGGCACTTTAACATGGTTCAAGGCAAAGGTAACATGCATCAAAAGACAATGTGAATGATATTTGATACTTACAATTCTTCCTTGGACGATGAATGAGCTGTGTCTTTCGTGCAAAGTTGTTGGAGTTCAACATATGCCTTGCTTCACCTCTCGTGTGAGTTCTTCTCTTGACTTACCCAAATTGGATTTGTGAATTTTCTACAGGGGTTAGTCCGACAAAATAACCAATATCTACTAAAGCACAATTTTAGTTCAATAACCAAACTAGACTCCATGTCTAATTGGATTAAGGAAGACTATTTAACCTAAGCACCACGCTTAATTTAAAAGCCTCTAGAAGTATAGCTAGTACTTCCAAACTGAAACATACTTTAGCAAATAAAGGTAGCATGAAAGCACTATAGAGATTTTACTCAAGTGGAGATGAAAGAGCATGATCATGGTGAGAATTATTTTTTATATATATAAAGATGTAGGCAACATGGATTGTATGCAAGGAACTAATCATGCAATGGATAAGAAAACATTATAAACTAAATGGAGTGAATGCATGAATTGTTGAAATTAAACATGTTGTGAGATACAAGAATTTAAAAGATAACTACTCATCAATTTTAAAGTCTATGAGCAAGACTATCTCACCTTTCTTGATCATACTTACCATGACTCACAAAATGGTTGTGAGTAGCTTCTAATTTCGTCACTTGAGATCTGAGTTGAATTCTTGTGACGATGACCTTGTCTCCAATCTACACATGGTTAGAATAACATATATGTATCTGCAAACCTGGTAGGGTTCCAATATTGATGAATGTTGAGGCACCCTGGGTTCTTCAATCTTGTGGAAACTTGTCGGAAGGTCGAAACGACATCTTTTGTTCTGTCTATTCCACACTCAACAGAACAAGGGGTAATCCTACTAAAGCTAATGATACACTAAATTAGCAGACATCAAGATCATTATCAAAATCTTTACACCAAATTGCTTCCCCGGCAATGGCGCCAAAAATACTTGTTGGTAGAAATTAAGTGCAACTAAAATATGAAGGATTCCGCAAGCGCACATAATATACCATTGTAGCATTTTACCGGGAGTAAACCATGTATCGTTATTTATATTTTACCACAGGAAAGCAAGGGTTAAAGAATCTGATAATTTACCATCATGTATCTACTAACTTAGTAAACCAACTAGACTAAAGCAGGGGGTAAATGATATATAATAGGTATATGAATAAAAGCACATGTAGGAGAATTCTAGGATAAATGAGTAGCTAGCTAAAGTGAGAGGACAACGGGAGAGATCAAGGTTCCTATGTACTTCTCTATTACTTTGGTTCTTTAATAACTAAAGCATGAATAGATATAGCGATCATACACATGACACTTTGGAGCAACAGTACCTTTCTGACTCTCGAAAGAGACTGGGAAGAAAGTAGTCGAGGTAAGGCTGCCAAAAGCTCTACGAACATCAACCCGAACGTGATGGATTACGAAGGCCTTACAGAGCTGTCACCTCTGGGGCTACCACAACTATACATGGGGTTGAGCGCAACCTTAGGTAACCTATAGCCTATACACCATGCCTAAACTATTGATTACTACTCTAGCTATGCGCAATAACTAAAGCACTCAGTACGAGCTAAGATCCCATGCCAAGGTAGAACAACTATAATAACCATACATAATAAAGGAATAAAGTAAATAGAGAAGATAAAAATATATAAAGCATAAGTCTTGTAAAGAATAGATACAACGACATACCAAATCTCTGAAGACTTCTCTAGAACCGGAGCACAGCTCCGCTCTCCCTAACTCTCATCTAGATCTAATCTACTACATTGGAATGTCTAGCCCTAATTCTCTAGGGACGAGAGGTCATCCTTTCATGGGACACCTCTGCCTCTGATCCCAGCTGAGAGATAATGAAATTAGGGTTTATGGGATGCCTCCTCTAGGGGCCATGGGCCTTGCTTATATAACCCTCTAGGAAGCACCACAGCCATCGGATCAAACCGACCTCAATGAACGATTATTATTCATCCTCAAAGGCGGTGGAGGTTGGATCCACGAGATCGCCTCTGATTGGCTCTGTAGCCCAGGCGCCCGCCCCTACCCCTTGGGCGGCCGCACAGCTTCTAGGCTCGTTACGCCTCTGTTTATTTCCAGAGTCTTCTTGTACCTTCCGGATTACAGAAAAGTTGTGCGTAGTCCGTTTGTCTCTATGTAAACCTGACATGTGGGACTTCCTTGGTTCTTTTTAGCTGACACCCTGCAGAAACAGACATTCACCAAAACTCATGGAATTCCATCAGTAGACCCCCTATATCTAAGTGGTAAATATGTTTTAGGTCCTTTTTATGTTTCGTTGACAGTTAAAATTGATACTTATCTACCGTCAACAATCACTCAAAGTACTCCTTTCTATGGCATTAGCATGGCTAAGTAGAATATTAGAGGAATAATTCCTAAGTCATTCTTAATTATAAGACAAAGCATACATTGATTAGTGCAATTACACTTAGTAATCATGGTTAAGATCAACTTCATATCTACACATAAGGGATATTACTAAGGAAGGTTAAGAACACAGCTTGTCTTCCTTCATAACTAGATCCTACTTGTCCTATATTCAGGGAGTGGACTATAAAGGACTCAACGGGAGTGTCACATCCGTGATCTACCACATGACTCAGAATATAGGGTGTATCCATAGGTAAACAATGTATAAGCACCACGCTTACACAATGTCAACCACTCACCCCTGGATTCAAAGAGCGAGCGCTATATGAACTTATGCATGAATATGTTGATAATCTAACTATACTAAGCATATAATCAAAGTAGACGATGAACATGATAACTAGGAACATGAATTATATGAAGAACAATGTCATAACAATTGTAGCAAACATATAAAAGTAATTAGAGATACAAATAAGAGAGGGGTACAAAGATTATACCAAGCCATGCTCTTGACATGATCGGAAATTCAAGCGAAGCTAGCCTCCCTCTAGACCTAGCCTAGCTAGCTATGCCCTAGAATATGGTGGAGCTCTGAGGATGATTAGGGTTTCTGTCTTCTCAAATGACTTGATCAGGGTTTGATGCCTCAGGGGGGTGGCAGGAGCTGGTATATATAGGTCGGAGCATCAGTCCTAAGCCCTTGGATCAAACTGACTTGAATGGATGGCGTAGATGCAACCTAGGAGGCGGTGGAGAGCCAACATTCATAGGAGGGGTTGATAGGTGGGTCCCACAGGCCGGTAGGCTTGTAGGTGGGGCCAACTGGCCCCACCTGGCAGCGTCTCCCAATCCACTTTAGTGTGGTGTCCTCTCGAGTCTTCTGGAACCTTCTGGGGTTGTTTTTGCTATGGATAAGTGTGATTAATTCTGACATCTAGGTTCACCTTGACAATTTTCTAGATAAAGCCTGCAGAAAATACAAATTCACCAAAAGTCATGGAATTTGTTAGTTTAAACCCCTAAACCTATGTTGGTGACCATATTCATGCCCTTATACATGTTATATTGATGGTTTATAATGTTTGTTATCTACCATCAAAAGCCACTGTCGCCCGCCGCCACCGCCCGCGATTCTTCCTCTCCCTCGACCGTCTCATGTACTGTAACAAAATCGTCCAATTTATAAGAGCACAAGTACAAAAGCAACCACCGAAGTAGTCAAACCGTCATACTTGAGACCATATAAACCCGATAGTCCGATGAAATCACGAAGGATCTCAAACCAACCAACATACAAGCCAAGATCGTACATGATTCAACATAACAAGTCACTTGTTACAACACATTTCACAAATAGTTTACAAATAGCTCACATACATCGGAGTTCACATAGATTATTACAAACCAAGTTCAGGTAGCGGAAGCAAAGTAGTTTTGAAAATAACACAACACTTAGTTCAATTACATGCAAGTACCACGGTCATTTTCAGCAAAAGCATCATAGATAAGATAACTTAGACCATGCCCCATGGTCTAATCTTCATCCACAGCACGGTGAAGACAATTCTAACAGTACCCATGGTACATCATATCATCTGCAACAAAAGGGAATAAACCCTGAGTACGAGAATATACTCAGCTAGACTTACCCGTCATAAACCAGAAATAAAGTGACACCAAGGATTATGCAAGGCTTTATAAGTGGACCTAGCTTGATGACATTTTGCATAAAAAACCATTAGTTGAATTGCACCTTTTATAATTCGGTTATCAAGTTAATTATAGCTATCCCATCTAGATTAGCAACTAACCTGTGCCAAACATGTTGTATATAATTAAGTCATCACCAAAATCACCAGATCTGGTGTAGGATTTTCATATCCATCATAACCATTGCCTTTCAATAAGTTACTATGATGCCAAAGCTAGTCAAGTTTCTCACTATCCGGGGGAGATAGCGATTTGAATCGATTCGAACCAGCTGGGGATTTATTCCTAACACAAACCCAGGCAACCAGATCAATGGTCCCTTAGGTCACCTTTGGTGCAACTCAGGTACAGTCGCGGGTCTAACCAGTGCCGCACCCTCAAGGATACTACCAGATGCCAGGTTGATCAGGAGTCTAACCTGCCCTTGGCCTCACACTGGCTCCCCGCACATCCTTACTACCTTCAGTGTGCGCACTTTGATAGAACGATTCCCGGCCTGAGTTGAGCTACTCGGCTTCATGGTCAGAACTACTTATCTGGCCAGCTAGGTGAGAGGCATGGGTTCAATCTTGATAGAAGTGCCGACAATTGTATGGTCCTTAATCGACAAAGATGAAATCACTGTAGTCCAAACACCGCCAACATATAAGATTCTGTCTGGACTCCAATTATCACATCACCACATGGTTACCTCATCAATATCAAATATAGCTAGTCGTGATCCAGTATCCACCTATATCTCGCAGGTGATAGGAAATCACCTGACTTTTATTGGTCTATGCATAGCTAAGCATAAGTTTTGATCCAAGACCTACATAGGGTAAGGTATACATTTCTAGACAAGGATGGTATATGCAGCAAGGGTTTCCAATTCACTCCTATCACTTAATGCATCAAACACAAGGACTTAAGTTAATTATTTATAAAAAGCATGGGAGTCTTATAATGCTCTGGAGCTTGCCTTTCAAAAAGGAGAAGGGTTGATGGTCAGGGCACTCTAGAAGATCTTCTTCGTTGACTCCTCCCGCCGGAACCTCCCGCCCATGAGCTGCTTGTGGCTCCTCCAATCGCTCTTGCTCGAACTCGATCAATGTCACTCCCTTGGGAACACCTATTGCATGCATATGTAAAACATAAGCACCATGAATGCATAGGATATGATATGACATGATGAGATGCATACACATGTGTATGTAACAAATGGTGACATGGTAATACTAGATTAACACTCGTTTACTGAGTAAGTACATATCTCTTCTCCAAAACAAGAAACATACACTCACCAAGGTCTAATAACCTAAGGTAAAGTTATTCATCATCTGAAAGAGGCTTAGAACCTGCAGCTAACAACTTATTTTAATTAGCCTAAGCATCTAAACATCAACATCAACCTCATACAAAGAAACCAAGTCATTCACTCTTTTCAAGCAATTTCTGGACTGCAGACAATAGCTACTTGTTTCGATCATAACTGGAGTTATACAAATCTAGAAAGCATGAGATAAGACTTTTTGGAAATCTTATGAAATTGCCTACAACTCATATTTAATCATCTCAGCATGATTCACCATTTAACATGGTCAAACAAGTACAATTATCAAATCTGCTCCAGAATTTCAGAGAACAACTAGTTCGGAAGGCCAAATTTGCACAGCCATAATTCACAAACTATTTGGCCAAATCTCATAAAAAATTAACACAAGCTATATAAGTGAGTTATCTACAACTTTGTTATAGACAAGATTCATAGAAAACCTCATCTTCACTAGGCAATTTTCTAAACTCTAAAACCTGTCCCGAAAAGTCACTATAAGTGAAAATCATGGAAAATAATATTTCACTACATACAAGAATGATAATTTGAACACCACCAATGTTACCAACAGTTAGTACACATCAAATAAACACTAGAAAACATAGTGGCCATCCCTAAATAAGTTCTTTTCATGCCTTTCTTAATTTATTTAGATAATTAGGTGAAATAATGAACATATATCAAAAGTGCACAATAAATTCTAAGATAATTATAGTGGCTACCACATTCTCCTAATAGGCTACTATAAAAATTTCATAACATTTTAACATGTATAACTTCCTCCACAAAAATGACAAGCTAGCATAGTTTATAATACCATAATTAGTAAATCATAGTGAAAAGCATCAAACAACAGATTTTATATTTTTTTTAGTTTCACCAATATGCAAGAACATTTCCCACTTAATTTCATGGTCATTGGTTATATATTTTTACCATCAAAAATAGCACAAGAAACTAATAATTATTCAAAGGAAATTAATAACTCAAACATAGCACACCCAAAAATCATTAGATTTTTACTGCCGCCCTCATAAATCCCAACTAGCCTCCCATAAAATTTTCACATCAAGTGGAGCACTACAACTTGGTTTACAAATTTCCCATTGAACAACCCTAAATAAAAGAGATAAAAGAAAATAGTGAAAATTTTCCACTATACCCTATCATATAATCACACCAATAGATAGATCTACTCTCAAGAATTCCAAAATGTCCTCATTTGCATTTTTCTGATTTTCCTATGAATTTATACAATTTTCCAAAGCTTGCATAAAAACTTGTGAAAACAAATAAAAACAAAACAAATAAGAAACCTAGCTTGGGCCAGGTGGATCCGGCCTAGAGCAACAGTAGACGTCGACAGTGGGGGCCTGTGAGTCAAAGGCCCCACGCGACAGAGAGAGGAGCAGGGCGTGGTGGTTGACCAGCCACTACTCGTTAGTGACGAGGCCACTGGCAGCGAGGTCACCACCGTTGCACCCCCCGTGACTACCCGCACCTAGTGGTTCCCCTTGTGGGACCGATGGTGCACTGGAGCACCATCGCCGGCGTGCATGGCGGGTGGCGGAGCAGCGCGGTGGCGCGCCGGCCGTCTCCGGCCATGGAGGGCTCCGGTGAGGAGGGCTACAGCATCATGGGACCCTAGGCTACATCTACGCAAGATGCGAGAAGGCGAGATGTGCTGAAGACGTGAGGCCACGGTGAGCGCCCACGCGAAGGAACTCCGGCGAGGTCTGCGGTGGCGATGAGCTAAAATGTGGCCTTACCAAGCCTGCTGCACAGTAGTGGTAGTGGGTCAGGGTAGAGGTGGAGGTGGCAAAGCTGATGGTGAGAGGAATTGCTCGGTGGCACTATGATGGTAGCGAGTTGGCACGGTGGAGCTATGGTGGTGTTGTAGCGGCTCGGTGCTCCGCTTCGGCTATGCTCGTGCGAGAAGGAGAACCAGAGTGGGAGCGGTCCGGAGTGACCAGCAGGGGCACAACCCTCTTGTTCGTGTGCTGGCTCAACCGGCCGGGCCATCATCGGTGTACAGCCAGCACATGGCACGCGTGGCCTGACATGGTTGGCCACGATGTCGCGAGTGTTTTCCCAATTTAGAGTTCATCACGTACGCCTGACAGAGCCACTTCGCGGCCGTGTAACTCTTGATCCATGGTGAATCATTGCAAGATGTGTAAAAACATTTGTAGAGCTATGCAAGGGCAACAATATTGCTTTAGAGATCATCTTCAAATTGCACTAGTTTGGGAGTTACGTCACCTCAAAGTCGGGTACATGAAACTGGAACTGCATGACTTAGCAAAATTTCCTAAGTCTCCTAAAATAGCACTCTTGTCATCTTGAGAGCCATTTTTGAGCATGTTAGGCTCATTTTCATGACATGGCCTTTAAATAAAGTTTGCTCCCCGTGAAATTTACTACATCTTTTTATTAAGGGTGCATAAACATGCAAACACTCCAAGCAACACTTTTTTATTGGTCAAACAAAACACTCTAGGAGGTCTAACTTGGTCAACCCCTATGTCAAATTTGAATTTGACCAAACTATAAACACAAACTTTGTTTCATTTGTTGTCCTAAGTGAGTCTAAGATATTTTTGTGACCCTAAATACACATTTGCATAAACTATGCATAGCCTTAAGCTCATATAACACATGAAACATGTATTTGACACATATGAAACATATTCTTACTACACTTGAAACATAGGGTTCTATATTGAAACATTGGTCATGCAACACATGAAACATGACTTATGAAACATGTGAAACATCATTAGGGCACCATGTGCAATATAGGATGGTTACACATAGGTGGCATATATACTTTATACATATGAAACCTATGTTGCAGTGATGAAACATACCCTATGCAACATGTGAAACATCCATGATGCTTTGTATGGAATGGAATGGAATGCATAAGCTCATATTTCATGCAATGCAAGTGCACATGCTAGCTTAACACCTGGGGTGTTACAACCTTCCCCTCTTATATAAATTTCGTCCTGAGATTTGAATGACCTACCATTTTTCATAAAAAGCGGGGTAAACCTCTCGCAGATAATCCTCCCTTTCCCAAGTTGCATCATGTTCACTATGATTACTCCACACAACTTTGTGAAACTTGATCACCCAATTCTGAGTTACCCTTTCTTTGGTATCTAACAATTGTATGGACTTCTCTTCATAGGCTAGGTCAGATTTTATCTCGACATCTCTAGTTTCAATCCTTTCTTGAGGGACTTGCAAACATTTCTTCAGTTGAGAGACATGAAAGACATTGAAAATGGCACTCAATCATGGCAGTAGTTGGAGTTTATATGCTACTCTCCTACTTTTCCCAATGATTTGATATGGATCGACATATCTAGGTGCAAGTTTCCTTTTTTACACCAAAGCGTTGCACGCCTTTCATTGGTGTCACTCTTAGATATACATAGTCACTGACCTCAAATTCAATGGGTCTTCTTCTTTATCAGCATAACTCTTTTGCCTCGATTGTGCGGCTTCAATGTGCTTTTGGATGGTACATACTTGTTCTTTAGCTTTCTTGACGAAGTTAATACTGTAGTACCTCCTTTCCCCAGGTTCAATCCAATTCAAAGGAGTTCTACATTTACGACCATACAAAGCTTCGAAATGAGCCATCTTGATACTCTCTTGATAACTATTATTATAGGAAAATTTAGCCAAAGGTAACCATTTTTCCCATGAACCCTTTGAAGAAATTACACATGCTCTTAACATATCTTCCAAAATTTAATTTACCTATTCAGTTTATTCGGATGTTTGAGGATGATAGGCCAAACTCCTAATTAAGTTGGTGCCTAAATCCTTATGTAAAAATTCCCAAAAGCGAGCTATGAATTGTGGCCCTCGATCTAAGACTATGGTTCTTGGTACACCATGTAACCTCACGATCTGTGAAACATATAGTTCAGCATATTTCCCGGCGTGATAATCAATTCTGACCGGTACAAAATGTGCTGACTTGGTAAGGCGATCAACAATGATCCATATAGAATCATGACCCTAGTGTGTGTTTGGAAGGCCTGTGATAAAGTCCATACTTATTTCCTCCCATTTCCAACCTGTAATGGATAAAGGTTGAAGGAGTCCAGCGGGTTTCAAATGAACTGCCTTGACTCTATAATAATTATCACACCTTGCAACATAGGCTGCAATTTCCTTCTTCATCTTTATCCACCAAAAATGGGTTTTAAATCTTGATACATTTTGCTACTACCCGGATGAATAGACAATTTGGAGGAATGAACTTCACTATGATTTAGTTTCTGAGTTCCCTATCTTTCGGCACTACAAGTCTATCTTTAAACCACAACACACCCTTCTCATCTACCTGGAAGTGCTTGGTCTCTTGTTCTTTCTTCTTTCTCTTGATGTAGAACACACCCACATCGGTTTTCTAAAGCTCAATGATCTTGCTTTCCAGAGAACAACTGACCATGATATTATGTAGTACGGTAGGTTGCAACAAATTGAATCCATCTTTGAACAGAGAATTACAATGGTGCTTTTGGCTCAAGGCATTCGCAACAACATTCACCTTGCCCAGATGATAATGCACTTCTAAGTTATAATCCTTGATTAATTCCATCCATCTTCTATGTCTCATGTTGAGTTTAGGTTGAGTAATATACTTGAGACTCTTGTGATTAGTATAAATATGACACACATTGCCAAGCAAGTAGTGTCTCCAAATTTTTAGGGCATGCACCACGGCTGCTAACTCTAAGTCATGGGTTGGGTAATTAACTTCATGTTTTCTCAACTGACACGAGGCATAAGCAATTACTCAGCCCTCTTGCATAAGCACACACCCCAAACCAGTACCAGAGGCATCACAGAATACATCAAAAGGCTTCTCGATATCAGGTTGTGCCAAAATAGGAGCTGAAGTCAACAACGTCCGCAAAGTGTGAAAGGCCGCTTCACACTCTAGAGTCCATACAAACTTCTCATCCTTTTGAAGCAGTCTTGTCATTGGCTTGGTGATTTTAGAGAAGTCTGGAATGAAGCGACGATAATAACCTGCTAAACTAAGAAATCTCCAAACTTCATGAACCAAAATCGGGGCTTTCCAATCCAAGACTTCTTGCACTTTGGTTGGATTGACCAAAATCCCATCTTTAGACAACACATGACCAATAAAAGGCACTCCCTTTAACCAAAATTCACACTTGCTGAACTTAGCATATAGCTTATGTTCTTGTAATCTGGATAAGACAACTCTCATATGTTCTGCATGATCTTCCGCATTCTCAGAATAGATCAAGATGTCATCGGTGAACACCACCACAAACTTATCCATCTCAAGCATGAACACTGAATTCATCAGATACATAAAATATGAAGGGGCATTTGTCAACCCAAAGGACATGACATGATACTCGCACAATCTGTATCTAGTTGAGAAGTTGTCTTGGGTATATCTTCCGGTCTAATTTTAATCTGATGGTAACTAGATCTCAAATCAATCTTAGAGAATACCTTTGCCTTGGACAACTGATCAAACAAGATATCAATGCGAGGAAATGCGTACTTGTTCTTGATCGTTACAGCATTAAGTGGTCTATAATCCACACACATCTATAGTGATTTGTCCTTTTTCTTCACAAATAAGGCCGGACAACCCCATGGAGATGAATTAGGTCGAATGAGACCCTTTTCTAAAAGCTCTTGCAATTGGACTTTCAGCTCAGCTAACTCATTGGGTGGCATTCTATATGGCCTTCTAGAAATAGGTGTTGTACCAGGCACTAACTCAATCTTGAACTCTACATCACAATCCGGTGGCAAACCTGGCAATTTATCTAGAAACACTTCTAGAAACTCACATACGACGGGAACATCAAAAAGAGTGATAGCCTTGATGGCACAAGACAAGTTTTGAAGGTCAAAACTTATAGGGAGTGGAACTAGAAAAGCATTGTTAGTCTTGGGTTCTCTCAACATGATGGTTCTAGTGGAAGTATCAATGAGAACGCCATGATCCCTTATCCATTTCATACATAAGATTACATCTATACCCAATCCTAGCAATATTACTAGATCCTAATATACTCTCTTTCACTTATCGAGATGAGCACCTCTCTAACTATCTGATTGGTTGAAATGTTATTCCCAGCTGCACTTATGCAATAACCACCATTGGTTACAACACTTATCTTCTGATCATGCTTTGATGCAAATGTTTGACTCATGAATGAATGCAAAGCTCCGGAATCAAACAAAACTATTGCAGGATGATGGTTCACAAGGAACATACCAGCTGTGACAACCTCTCCTGAAGGAATTTCTTCTATGGTAGTGTAGTGCACAAACCCAGGGCGTGCATTAGTGTTGGACTGCCACTAATTTTGATTGTTGTTCTTCTTGGGATAGGAGTACTCTCCTACCCAATGACCAATCTTGTTACAATTGAAGCATGACTAGTTGTTTGGTAGAATTCTTGAGCTTTCTTGCCCTGTGCTGCCCTTGGGTAGAGCAATAGAAAAAGCTTTCTAGTACACTTTCTATGTCTGACTTGTTGGGGACTTCTTCTAAGGTGGCCGGTATTTTGAAACTAGGGGACAAAATTGAGGCGTTGTGGCACTAGAAGCCTTAGCTTGAGAGGCACTGGCCTCATAGGCCCTCTTGCAACTTTTCGAAGCTAAATAGATATTATTCTGATTCTCTTGGGTCAAGGCATCACTCACAAACTCATTGAACATGGCGCTCTTGTTGTTGGCAAGGGTCTTCATCAGTTTTGGACAAAGCCCCCTCTTGAAGCTAGCAATCTTCTTTGCATCAGTGTCTACAAAACTCTATAGCGTATCTGGATAGATTGTTGAAGGCTTATAAATATTCAGTTCAGTTCTTGGTGCCCTGTCTTAGCCTCATGAACTCGGTATGCTTCATACTCATGAGACCTAGAGGAATATAGTGCCCCCTAAAGGCATCCTTGAACTCATTCCAAGTAACTTGAGCATTCTTGGGCAGTGTGGATCGGTGATGACTCCACAAATGCCCGTAGGTCCTTGCAATTGATGTGATGCATATTCTGCTTTCATCTGCTTAGTTACCCTTAGTAAACAAATTTTTGCTCAAGCATGTTCAGCCATTCATCGCCTTGAAGTGGCTTATCAACCTCTTTGAAAACTGGTGGCTTTGTGTCAAGAAAGTCCTTGAAGTCGCTGAACTAGTTAGGTTCAGCCCCTTGATGATGGTGTCGACCATGAGCGACGTTCTACGCCATAGTGTGCAACACCTCTCCCATCGCTCGCTAACCTTCAGCAAGCATGGCCAACAGCTGCTCTGGCATGGGAGGTGGTGGTGGTGGAAGGTTCTCATTATCATTGCCATGCTAGCCACTACCACTAGCCCCACTTGATGAACAGAGGTTGTGAGGCATCTGTAGAAATTGGCAACCATGAGCAATTATCGATGATGTCAGAAAAATTGTAGAGGAATTGTATACTTATGCAAAACTGAATTCACTAGAGAGGATAAATTCATGCAACAAAACAGAGCATAATAATTCATTTCCACAACATGACATCATCAATTATATTACTTGGTGCATTGTTGGCATTAGTTAACGCAAATAGAGAAATCCACAAGCGAACGGATACCATTGTAGCTTTCACCCAGGAGTATTCTAGGGTATCATATTTATCCTCAGGGAAACAATGGTTAAAGAAGTTGATAATTAACCATCATGTATCTGCTAACTAGTATACCAGCTAAACTAATGTGGGGGTAAAAGATATGATTAGAGTTTTGAATAAAAGACACACATAGGAGAACTTTATAAGAAGATAGAAGAGTAGACAAGCTAAGCTGAGAGGACAACAGGAGAGGTCAAGGTTTCTATTTACTTCTCTATTACTGAGGTTCTATTCTAGTTCATACCTAAGGGGCTAACTAAGCAAAGGTCAAACATAGTGATCACACCTTGGCACTTCGGAGCAGCAGTTCCTTTTCGATTCTCGAAAAGACTGGGAAGGGGTAACTAGGAGAAGGCTACCAAAAGCTCTATGAAAACACCAACCCCCACGTGATGGAATACAAAGGCCTGGTCGAAGCTGTCACCCCCGAGGCTACCACAACTATCCGTAGGGTTGGGCACAATCTCAGGTAACCGATATTCTAGACACCACATCTACACTATCGATTACTACTCTAGCCACATATGATAACTAGAGTATTTGGTCGAATGGAAATCCCATGCCAAAAGTAAACACTACACTTAACCATGCTTATATAACCACTAAGGTAACAACTAGATAACCATGAAAGACATTTCAAGTAAATAGAGAAGATGAATCGATGAAATAACTGAGTCTTACAAAGGAGCGGTATAAGATTATACTAGACCTCCAAGGACTCCTCCAGAACCTTAGCATTTCTCCCTAACTCCCAACTAGCTACTACTACATCTTGGAAAATGGTAGAATGTTGCTCCTTGGTGGTGTGTGTGAGGAGGGGGAGGCCTTCTTATATAGTGGAGAGGAGGAGTTGATCCCATGGAATATTCTCCATAAAGTGGCAAACCAACCTTTGGGTACAATGAACTTGGATGTACACCTGTGAACCGCCTTTGGCATGTAGGTATGAATCGACCAGACGTGGTTGGACCCGAGGCATGGCACTAGGGGCACGCCTGCACCCTGGTTGGCCCACCTTGAGTCCATCTTCATTAGGTGTTTCTCTCTTGTTTTTCTAGTCTTGGCCCATGGGTGTGCTCCGTAGAGTTGAGTCAGTTTAGTTGGGTTTTGGCCTTTCTCTCCTCTTGGTCTTTGTGTAGGATGGAAATGCGCTTTGCGTGATTGCGTATTCTGGCCATGCTTGTCATATAAGTCACCCTAGCAAGGTTAGGCTCGAGGTAGGTCACCAAGGGTGCTCCTGCATTATGGGTGTGGTAGTCCCCTAGGTGGGCCAACTTGGGTCTAGTTCTGTTGGGTTACCTCCTGTGGGCTTGTGACGTTTTTACTCTTTTGCTCATTCTTGGCCATTTATATGCATTTCCACAAATGCTCTCCTGGAAATGGTCAAACACCAAAACTTATGGAAAGTGTTAGTTTTAAAGCCCAATTTCTAGGTTTGGTGTTCATTTTATGTAAAAGTTGGTGGTTAAAAATGTGAGTTAAGGACTGTCAACACGCATCCTTGCAACATGTTCCCATACATGCCTAAGTGTGGCCAGCAAACAAACTAGACTTTTCTTAAAGTGCAACATCAACATGGATTAAACATGCATGGTTCCAAAATTACATCAAAGGGTTGAGATACATCCAAGTCGAATAGTCGTAGTCTAAAACTCAAATTACACGTCCGACATGAAAAGATAGAAAGGGCACCACCTAGTGCATCTAGCTAAGTACTACCACTAAACTATGCCTCGGAATGATCACTGTCGACATCGGACACAACATCACCATGGTCATCCTCAAACGGCTCGATCTCCTCTTCCTCAGGTTCCTCTGCATCTTCCTCCATGCCATCGTCCTCTACAATCAACACATTTTAACCCTCTTCGACTGCTGCAGCTGGGGGAAGAATTGGGTCATGCAGGTTGTTAAGACAATGCACATCCAGCTAAAGTTTGTTAATCTGACGCTAGTACTCCATTTCCTACGGTCAAACCCAATCGCCGTCTACCAGCTACAAACACAGTCCTAATCCTAGCTGCTTCTCTAGCCTCTGCCAGGCGGACGACCTCATCCCTCTCTTGAATCATCTGCTTTCTCCGAGCATGGGCATCATCCCTTTCAGCCACAGCATTCACAAACTGAACTCTATGGGGCCTCCAAAGCCATCATAGCATTATCTATATGATGCTGGGCATCCCTAGCTGCCCTCCGATGCCTGTGCACATGCACATGCAGCCTGCGTAGCGCGGCCTGAGCTCATTGGAGTTCAAGCATGTAGCTAACATAGCTGTCCTGGTGAGAATAGAACATCTTCATGATAGCGTACATGGTGCTCATAGAAGCATCTGAGCTTCTTGCACTCTCATCACGGTTTCTCACCAAAGCATTATGGCCGGGCTGCATCCAAATTGTCTAGGATATGTTGACCTGAGGAAAGGATCTAGCCGGGCCATTTACCAGCTCATCCCCAAACTCCTAGCAAATCTCACTTAGCGCCTCAAAGCTACCACCTGGGCACCTTCCTAGGGAAACTGCCCATCTAACTCAATGCTCTAGCCTTACCACTGTGGGTTGTCTGCACGGGCTAGAATGATCACCTGCACATCATACCACGGCTGCACCTTAGCTGCCACTTCCTGCCATAAGTAGCAGGGTGGCCCAGCAAACCTGTTGTTGATGGTCACTAATGCTAATTTTTAACCATCAACTATTGCATAAAATAGCATGAAATAAACTACCAAGCATAGTTGTAGGGGTTGAAACTAACGAGTTCCATGAGTTTTGGTGAATCTATGTTTTACAGGGGTTAAACAGGAAAAGGACCAGAATCACTAAATAGAAGTATCTCAAGTGATGAATTGGAGTACACCATTGCAAAGAGCTCATCGAGACACATGAAATAGAGTTTTGGTTCACCCAAATCCAAGTCCAGACGATAAAGTTACGCCTTCCGGAAGATTGCAAATGGGCTTCTAGAGCAGTTTGGAGTAAATTGGGGATATCTCCTTCATCCGGACTCCGTTTTCAGTGATCCAGGACTCTTTGGAAAGCTAATGAAGAGATCTATTGCACCACCAAAAGAATGGCCCACCTAGCATTAAGCTAGGCTGGCTGGCCCCACATGTAAGGCCGATCGGCCTGCTCTAGGCCCACCTGTCAGCACGCTTCATCTCACGGCCTTTCACCGCCTTTGAGGTCCAATCTACGCCGTTGTTTCAAGTTGGTTTGATCCGAGAGCTGTGGTTCACCCCACCAGGCTATATAAGTAGGGGCAGACCCCCTCCCTCAGGCCATCTCCTTCTCATTAGCTACCTCTAGAGCAAAAGCTAGGGTTTCGTCCCTCCATCCAAGTAGAAGTAGAGGTCCCTCTAGATGATCGTCTAGTTCTAGTTCTTCTAGTTCATCTTCTAGTTCTAGTTCTAGTTCATCGAGTTGTAAACTAGAGAAGAGGGAGAGAGAAGAGGAGAAAGCTAAGGAGGAGACGGATCTGTCAGATCTTCCTCAACATTGTACATTTGCAGCAACCGGTTTGTCTTTAAGCAATCTCCAAGTTCTTCAATTTATAATTCCTGAGTTCTTCATTTAATTTCTATATTTACTTTTAAGTTATTTATTAGATTCCCACTTGCATCAAGTGCTCTAGTATTTGCAACACTAGAGTAGTAATTAATAGATTAGGCATGGCGCTTAGTCTTGCGATTACCTGGAATTGCACCCAGTCCAGCGGATTGTTGTGGTAGCCCTAGGGTAGTGACAGCCCTAACGGCCGACGTATTCCACCACGTTCGGATTGGTGTTTGTTGGACCGTAGTCAGAGCTTCCTAGCCCCCTTCTCATCCCTCTTTGTGGTTAGTGTTCTGATGTCCCGAAATAAGTAACCCTAAAGTAAACCCTGATTCCTAGATCTATCTATAGAACTTTTAGGAAAATTCCTCTCCCCACAAAAACATAGAGTTATCCCTGGGCGATTTAAACCTCAACTAGTGCACTTCGCGTTCCCCATGGAAAATCGATACCTTGGAATACTCCCGGGTGAAAGCTACATCGGTATCGATGTGCTTGCGGATTTTTCTGTTTGCGTTTAAAATACCCAACAAGCTTTCTGGCGCCATTGCCGAGGAACGGTAGTTGTGCTAGTTTCAAGCCAAGTTCGTCCATTTATTTTTCTTTTTCTTTTTACCACCTTTTTATCACCACCATACCATATGGATTCCACGCCTATTTATAAATTCTCTGCACTAAAGGGCGAGTTCTTAGAGCCACCACAATCATCGAGGCCAATCACAGCTTCTAGCTATGAATTCCGTCCTGGCTTTATAGCCATGGTTCAGGACCAATCCTTCTCTGGGCTAGAAAATGAAGATCCTTACACCCACCTTAGAGAATTTGAGCTATTGTGTTCTTGCCTAACAATTGCTAGCATGACACAAGAGACCCTTAAATGGAAATTGTTTCCATTCTTCCTTTTGGGTAGAGCAAAATAGTGGTATGCTCATTCCGTAAGAGGTGTCAATGGAAATTGGGATGAACTTCAAGACAAATTTTGTCATGCTTTCTTCCCTCTTTCTAAAAAAAGTAGCCCTTCATAGAGAAATTCTTAACTTTGAACAAAAAGAGAAGGAGACGCTAGGAGCAGCTTGGGCTAGATTCATGAGCCTTACTAATTTTGGTCCAACAATTTCCTTGCCTAAAAAGGTCCTTTTAGAACACTTTTATCTACGACTTACAAAGAAAGCTGCTCTACATCTCGACACCACTTTAGGAGGTTCATTCTTGCACGAAACCATAAATGAGGGGAAAGCCATTCTTGAGAAAATCCTTGAAAACACCCCTTACACTGGCATCTTTGATGAGTTTCCTAAAGAAGAAAAAGAAATCGAGCTCAGCCCTAAACCAAAAGATAAGGAATCAATTCCTGGATAAGAAAAGAAAGTTTTGATAGTCAATTCACAATCTCAAGATTTAGCTATCGGTTCTAAACCATTAATCCCCCAAAATCCTCCAAGGGAAGAAGAAATTCCTCCTTTGGAGAGCCCTAATCTTTCTAGTGTTGATTTTAGGGATGGTTTAGACTTCCAGTTTCATAAGAGACCTTGAAGGGAATATAATTCAAATCCTCATGAGAAGGGATCTCTTAGAAAACGTCCGCATTCCCACTGGAAAGAATTCGAGGATGGCATGTCAAGCAATGCCATAGAAGGAGAGCTAAGCTTAAGGAAAATCCTATCTACTAGCCTTTATGTTCATAGACGACACAAATTCTGGAACTATCTTTAAACCCATCCTTGTCTTCGAAGATCCCCCTTATGCTCATCCTTTTCAGTCTCATGATGATCCTAGAAATCCACTAAGACAACCAAACCATAGGAGTCATGAAGACCATGAGGATGACCAAGAGAGGCTATGACAGTGGCTAGAATGTATAGAATGGATGGACAAGAAAGAAGCCTTAAAGGAATCCAACCTTGACTTAGCTTTAAATGGTGACTTTTTAACTCCCTTTGAAGATGAGACTCATCCATCTATGAAAGAGGCCCTAAATGAGACCAACTCAAGAGTCACCAATCCAAGTGAAATTCTAAACATCCAAATTAGGGATGAAGATGACATCAATGAGCATGGGAATTACTCCATAACCATCTCATTAAAGCCATGCTCATATGATACATCTCTCAATTCAATTGGTCTCTCCAACCTCTCTACATTTGAGATTTTCAACCCCCTTATTCTTTCTATTTACAAAAACTTCAAAAGGGTGGTTGTCGATGTATATGTTTATCATAAATATCGCAGATCTCGTTGTGTTGAATCCTAAGATGGGTACACATAAGTTGGTGTTGGAGGGGAAACCACTTCACCAAAACACATCTTGAAGGTTTCCCATGGACAAGCGCATTGTCCTAAAACAAGCACATTTTAGATCCTAAAACACGAGTGTTCACCTTTCTGCTATGCTGCCCTTGTGAAATGAGCTTAGGGATTTAATTATGAAAATATTCCTTCGGGTATTCTTATCACTAACCTTTCTAGGATTGGAGCAAAAAGATCGAAGGAATAACAAACACAAGGTATGTCCAACCAATCACCATGCAACATTGAATTAAATGCACCCAAACTCAATTTTTGCAAAATTCAAGCTTGGGGAGATAACTTTCTAAGAACATCCCTGCCATCTTGCTATCCTGGTTGTCCCTACCTTTAAGACATACTCAAATTCCTATACATCAACCATGTTCTCTTTCACCACCACTTTAGTAAATCTCTATAATCCCTTCATGCCACCTTTGTCTACCATAGTATGCTTTGGTTTGGAAGTCTTCATGAGTAGTTCTAAAGGCTTTTAAATTAAGCGTGGTGCTTAGGTTAAATAGTCTTCCTTAATCTGATTAGACATGGAGTCTGGTTAGGTTATTGAACTAAAAACTACTTATGTAGACATTGGTATATTTTGTTGGACTAACCCCTGCAGGAAAAACTTTCAAAAGTTGTAACACCCTAATTTTTGCATTATTTCAAAATAGATAAATTTGATTTAATTATGTACTTGTTTGTGCATTCAAATTTAGGGAATAATAATTTTTGAGAAATTAAAATCAATCATAAGGTTAGCAACTCCTTGATGCACTCATGCTGCTGCACTTTATTTTTTTTTTTTTGTGATGAGTGGTTTTTGTTCAAAAGTTGAAAGGATTTGAAAACCATTTGGAAATGTGCTTTGAAAATCAACTCAGAAAAAGAAATGAAATATTTCTTTCCCTCCTACCCTTCCCTACTTTCGGCCTATTGGCCCAGCTCATCCCAGTCGGCCCGCTCACCCTCCTCCTTCCCCCTCTCTCCCTTGCTGGGCCGGCCCGGTCAGCGCCGCAACTGCCGCTGCCGCACCCGCTCTCCCCCCTTGAGCCGCTGACGCACCGGGCCCACATGTCGCGCCCTTCTCCAACCTCCGCTCACTCTCTCTCGGTCGAAGCAGCAACCGTCGTCCGACGCCCGCGCCCACCTCCGCGCGACGTGGGAGCGTTCCCTTCCCCGCGCCCTTGCCTCTTCAAAAAGGGAAGCCGAGGCCGACCCCGCATCAGTTGTCGCGTTTCCCCGTTCCCTCTCGCGTCGCTGTGCCTGAGAGAACCGCCTCCCGAGGTCTCCAAGCTCCGCCGACCGCCCCTCCGCGCGGACAGCCTCCTCCGAGCCGTCTCCGCCCCGTTTTTCCCCGCGGTGAGAACCCTCTCGCTCCCCTCTCTCTCCCGGTGCTCACGGTTCGTCGAACCGTGGACCGTGGCCCCCGTACCGTGTACTCCGACGAGCTTTTCTATGTCCGGCCATGGCGGGTGCCCCTCGGGCCTACCACCGCCCGCGTTTTGCCCCGGGATGGGTTCACCATCCTCCCCTCTTCGCTCCGGAGCTTTTATTTTTGAAAATGACGCCCTGTAGCGCCCGGGCGAGCAACGCCGGCGAGCCCCACGCCACGGTAATGGCGGCGCCGCCACGTTCACTCCCAACTCCGGCGGCCGGCCCTCTCTCTTCTTCCCCCCCTTTCTTTCTTAACCGTCCATCACTTGATCAACGGCCAGAAATGGCCAATACCCCTTCGCGGGTCTTTTTGCTAAAGAGACCCCCTACTTTCGTGAATTTGAACCCGCAGTCCTCGGCCATTTGAATAAATCCGAATTTTGATTTATTTTAAATCCGAAAATAGTTTGATCTATTTACAGAATTGCCACTGCAGTAAAACATGTATAAAATCATCGTTTTAGCTCCGATTCGACCCGTTCAACTTGCGTTAGTTTTGTAATTTCGTAATCTACGCATTAGTGCTACTGATGGACCTGTTAGAAGCTTTTTAGTTTCTCGATTAAGTCTAGTTTAGTAGCTAGTTTTGGAACCTTGCTTAGCGCGTAACTTTTGCGTTGTAGCTCCGTTTTTCGTGCAATTCGCGTCAATGTGATCGTAGCGAGACGTAGATGATTTTGGTAAACATTTTATTCAGATTTATTTATTGTTGGTGTACTGTTCTAATAGTAGCCATGTTTTGCTTGTATGTCTGCTCCGAATTGCGTGTTGTACTTCGTGTCGTTCGAGTTCAGACGGTGAGGAGTACGTCGGAAATCCGGACGCGTGCGAGGAGCAGCAGGACCAGCAGCAGTTCGTGAACCAAGGCAAGTATAGCATGGGCCTACCTTGTTGTCCTATTCATTATATAATCTACTCATTATGCATGTGTCTAATATTGCTCGACTATAAGGACATCCTAGCCATTTATGACTTATATCTCGATACCTATGGGTTTTATTGCATATGGGTAGAATGCTAGTGCTCTTTTCAAACATGATCAATACTGTGATTAATGGAACAAATGGATAAACATGATGGTAATAATTGAAATATATAGGGTGATGGTGCAAATGTTGTCGATCATGTTGCCCTAAACTCTCCGTAAGGACTTGTCTGTAGGGCAAAAGCTGGGACATACAGTGCAACCGTGAGAGTCATATGGCTCTGACTTTAGCTCAGTAATAGGATCTTTTCTAGCTTGTTAGAGGTTACCCGAAAGGGCGCAAGAGGGGCTTGCTTGGGTATAGAACTGCCTCTGTTCTGATGTGTATAGCCTGCGGGAATTGTGCCATCGAAAGGGGGGTTCTCTATATCTGCCTGCCGAGGAAACCTCGCGGCCCTAACATGTTAGAAGAGGCCTATGGAAGGCTTCATAGTGTACCCTGCCTGCTCACCTTGGAAGTGTTAGGGGGTCGACGGGCCCCGGGCATACGGGTAACACGACTCACGGGTAAAGATGCACAACCTCTGTAGAGTGTTAAAACTGTTATAACAGCCGTGCTCACGGACACGAGCGGCCCGGAAAACTCACAGAATAAATGGTTACTAGATATGTGGATGAACTATGATGATGATGATGAGATCACACTGTTGCTTTCTCTTCTTAATTCTAGTAGCGGATCATGTGGGTTAAATGGGAGTTTGAGCATAACTTAATAATGAATAATAATGAAATGTTGATCTACTAAAAGTGCTAACTGCAGTCAACCGTGTCTATCCTTTTGAGCCTCATGAATCCTCATACTATACTTGCGGAGTACAAATGTACTCACACTTGTTGCTATATTGTTTTTAGATAAAAATCTCGGATGGGTAACAGATGACAGTTTCTACGAGGACTTCCCGGAAGATTTCTAGGTTTGGGTCAACCAGTCGTCCTTCCCTATGGATCAGACACTACGCCTGAGAGTTGCTATTTCCTTTTCCGCTTGTTATGTAAGAACTACGTGATGTAATAACGTTATGTATGTACATGGTGATGATACTTTTGTTAATTTGTCAGCTTATGTGTGCGACTATTCCTGGGGCGCACATAAGATGTATGCACTCTATATTGTCCTTTAATTGGAGTGTGACAAATTGGTATCAGAGCTGTGTCGACTGTAGGACGCAAACCTAGATAGAAATGGTCGTTTCTAGGAGTTTGACTTTATTTATTTACTTGCTACTATCTCCATCTTGATATTTTATTAAAATTTTATGCTCTATTTCTTATTCTATTGCATAAAATATTGGCTCTGATAATATTTTATATCGAAACTATAGATGTCTCGCCTCAGTGCCGCTGCCTACGTCGCCCAGTTCGTTCCAGCAGCACCTGCTCCACCAGCACCACCAGCAGTACTACCAGTGGAGCCAGAGGTCGTCCACATCACTGACGAGGAAGAGGAGGAACCCATGGAGGAGGAGGCATTTTCAGCTGCTGCATCTGATGGACCCGCTTCGACCCCCGTGGCTGCACCCATCCCACATGTGGATGCTCCAGTCCCCGCTGCTACACCTCCACCAGCATCCCAGGCCGCTTCTGCACCAACACCAGTGCCCTCCCCAGCTGCATCAGAGGAGCCAGAAGAGATAGGCTGGACCACCAGGAACAAGTTTAAGGAAGCTCCCGAAGATGCCCATTACCACAACCTCCTCACCACCATGCTAGCTGAGTACTATCCAGAGTTTGCTGCCTCTGTGAAGTACTATTGTGCGGAGCACACACATCCAGTGGAGGCGACGTACTGGAAGACCAATGTGATCATCACCGCCTGGAACAACACCGACCAATCTCAGGATGTTGTGACCACCCATAGCCACCGAGTCAGGCGTGCCAGTGCCTATGACAGCATGGAAGATGCTGCGCAGGCGGCGTACCTGCACTACCATGGTCGACGTTTTGAGGACATGCAGAATGATCGCTACCGGTATCTTCCACGCTACGACTCAAGGGAGAAGACATGGGCGGTGTTGGCTCCTCCAGCTTCTGATCCCACCTTGGACACCACAGTGAGGCACCTCAGCGCTATGCAGGAGGTCAACGAAGCACTCAGGGAAGAGCTTCGTGCAGCGCAAAAATCTGAAAAGCGCCTTCAGAACCAGATAGATGAGATGGCCGTTCAGCTAGGATAGCCTACCATTTACAAGAAGAAGGCCAGGGTGTTCGCTATGGTGGATCGCGCTCCTTAGATGTTTGCAGCCCCGCCTTGCTGAATGCGTTTTAGAATCGAGAGTCGTGTCAAGTTTATGTGTGTGTTGTGAACTTTTAATTGTCTTGTTGGTCGTGATGATGAACTTGAATGATTTGGAGTTCGTGTGATTGCTGGAACAGTGTGGGCTTGTCCACATGTTCTTTTTATCAAAACCTTAAGTTAGTGTTTGTTTAACTTAGTTGGGGTTTAAATTCTGCTTTACTGATGTGCTGTTTCTCAGAGCAGTCTGTAATGTTTGTCTCATATCTCTAAATCTCTATGTCCGAAAATTATGAAATTTTTGTGGAAAGAACTAGACTTGTTTACCTTTCATTTCCCACTGGAATCACCTCATTATCAATTCTGGTTTGAGAGATATACCTGCTACAACCTGGCAAGTCTGTGCAGTCTGTAACCTAGAACAGAAATTTTTTAGCTCAGTTTTTGATGATGTTGCCGTCCGTATCAGTGAAAAAGTTCTATACAAAAGTTGTAGCAGACTCTTTAAGCTTTCCAACGATGTATGCCACGCATATTTTGGATTTCTGGAACTTGAGTTACACTCCAGTTTTCGGTCTGCTGTTGTAGACACTCGTCCAGAAATTTTCAGTTATGTTATTTACCTTTTGTAAATAATTTATAAATTTTTCGAAGATCTCTAAAAGTTTGCACATTTGCTTGGAAACAGATGGCCGCCAGAGGAGGACGTGGCAGAGGCCGTGGCCGTGGTCGTGGACACGGAGCTTTGGTGGATCCACCTCCGCCACCGCCGGTGACCATTGAGCAGTTGATGGCCATGCAAGCGCAGCTCATGCAGACAGTGATGGACCGTCTCGGTGAGCAACCCGCAGGAGCGCCCCCACCTGTGCAGGTCCGTGACAAACGTGGTGAGTTTCTGAAAGGACGCCCACCTGTGTTCACACATGCCTCTGAACCTATGGAGGCGGATGACTGGCTGAGAGCTGTGGAAAAGCAGCTAAACATTGCACAGTGCAACGACTTGGAGAAAGTCTTGTACGCCTCAGGCCAACTCCAAGGAGCTGCTCAGGATTGGTGGGAGTCATTCCAGTATGGACGTCCAGAGAATGCTCTAGAGGTCACATGGAAAGAGTTCACGGAAAGCTTTAGGTCCTATCACATCCCTGAGGGACTTATTGAACTGAAGCAAGAGGAGTTCCGGGCTCTCAAGCAAGGGTCCATGTCTGTGGCGGAATACCGCGACAAGTTTGCACAATTGTCGCGATATGCCCCGGCTGAAGTGGCTAGGGATTCTGATAAACAGCGCCGTTTTCTGAAGGGGCTGTATGATGGACTCCAGCTGCAACTGATGTCCAACAAATATGCCAGTTTCAAAGAGTTGGTGGACCGTGCCATTGTAATTGATAACAAGCGTAAGGAAATGGACCTCAAGAAGAGGAAGCTCCAGGGACAGGCGTCGGGTAGCAACCCTCGCCCGCGAGCTTTCCCGCAGCAGGGTTTTCCGCAGAGGAACCAAGGGCCACCCAACCAATGGAACAAAGGTCAGTACCCCCAGAGGAACCAGTACCAGCAACGCCCCCAGTACCCACCGCAGTTGGGTAATCAGAGTCAGCAGCGCCCCCAGCAACAGCAAGCTAGCAACCAAGCACCACGTCAGGGAGTGCCCAACAATGCCCCAATCAAGAGTGGCACCCCAGGCAACCCCAATGCCTGTTACAACTGTGGAGAGGTGGGACACTATTCATACCAGTGCCCAAAGTAGCAGAACCGGCAGGCCCCGCAGAACCAGTAGAACAACCAGAGACCCAACGCTCGACCTCCGTTCACTGGCAAGGTGAATCATGTGTCGTTGGAATCAGCTCAGGAGGCGCCTGAGGTTATGCTGGGTACGTTTAGCGTCAACTCCATCTCCGCTACCCTACTTTTTGATTCCGGTGCCTCGCATTCTTTCATATCCCAAGCTTTTGTTAGAACGCATAGCATACCCCTGTGTGCCATGAAGGATCCCATGCTAGTAAATTCACCGGGGGGTAGCATGCCCGCAAATTATTGGAACCCTTCTACTAGTATATTCTTAAGGGGGGTAGCTTTCAAGGTAAATCCAATTGTTCTGAGAACCGCTGGAATTGACCTCATCCTGGGAATGGATTGGATGAAGCAACATAGGGCACTGATACAATGTCAGGAGAAATCCGTGGTTGTGACATCTCCAAGTGGTGATAGAATTTGTGTCGAAGTGGAAGTGCAAGCTCAACCTACCGCCACCGTCAATCAGCTGAGCGATGTTGCTAACCAGGAGAACCAGGTGGTGGATGAATTCCCGGACGTGTTCCCCGATGAATTGCCAGGTATGCCACCCGATCGCGACATCGAATTCCTTATTGAGCTTTTACCTGGGACTGCACCCATAGCTAAGAGACCATATAGAATGGGGGTAAATGAATTAGAAGAACTAAAGAAACAAATTAAGGAATTGCAAGAGAAAGGTTTTATTCGTCCTAGTTCTTCACCTTGGGGAGCACCTGTTATATTTGTGGATAAGAAAGATGGCACACGAAGGATGTGTGTCGACTATAGGTCCCTTAATGAAGTCACAATCAAAAACAAGTACCCACTCCCTAGAATTGATGATTTATTTGATCAGCTGAAAGGTGCTTGTGTGTTCTCAAAAATTGACCTCCGTTCTGGATATCATCAACTAAAAATTCGTGCATCTAACATACCCAAGACAGCATTTACTACCAGATATGGCCTTTATGAGTACACAGTGATGTCTTTTGGACTAACAAATGCACCTGCATACTTTATGTATCTGATGAACAAAGTATTCATGGAGTACTTGGATAAGTTTGTAGTGGTATTCATAGATGATATCCTAATATTCTCCAAAAATAAAGAGGAACATGCTGAACACTTAAGGTTAGTCTTACAAAAACTCAGGGAACATAAATTGTATGCAAAAAGGAGCAAATGTGAGTTCTGGCTGAAAGAAGTATCTTTTCTAGGACATGTGGTCTCTAACGGTGGAATAGCCGTAGATCCCAGTAAAGTGCAAGATGTGTTGAATTGGAAAGCCCCAGTCAATGCTAGTGAAATCCGTAGCTTTTTGGGTTTGGCTGGATACTATAGAAGGTTTATTGAAGGGTTCTCTAAGCTAGCCAAGCCTATGACAGCCCTATTAGAGAAGAATGCCAAATTTGTTTGGTTAGACAAATGTCAGGCTAACTTTGAGGAGCTAAAGAAAAGGTTGACAACAGCCCCAGTGTTGACCCTACCTGATTTAAGTAAGAGCTTCTCTATTTATTGTGATGCATCTCGCCTAGGCCTTGGGTGTGTGCTTATGCAAGAAGGAAAGGTTGTGGCCTACGCATCCAGGCAGTTGAGAAAGCATGAACTGAATTACCCAACCCATGATTTGGAATTAGCCGCAGTTGTCCATGCTCTGAAAATCTGGAGGCATTATTTGATCGGACATAAGTGTGACATCTACACTGACCACAAGAGTTTAAAATACATTTTTACTCAGTCCGAGTTGAATTTAAGGCAACATCGTTGGCTGGAATTAATTAAAGATTATGATCTGGAAGTGCATTATCATCCTGGAAAGGCAAATGTTGTTGCCGATGCACTTAGCCGGAAGAGCTATGCCAACGGACTTCAGTTGACATTTATACCAGCAGAGTTGCGAGCTGAAATAGAACATCTCAACTTGGGTTTTGTCAATAATGTAGTAGAATTGGCTATAGAACCTACATTGGAGCAAGAGATACGTACAGGTCAGTTGGAGGATGAGAAATTAAAGGAGATTGCTGAGCAGGTAGTGGTTGGAAAGGCACCAGGTTTCCGACTGGATGAGAATGGTACTCTATGGTTTGGAAAAAGAATATGTGTACCTGAAGTGAAAGCTATCCGTGATATGATCCTGCGAGAGGCACATGATTCGGCTTATTCTATACACCCTGGAAGCACCAAGATGTACTTGGACCTCAAAGAGAAGTATTGGTGGTATGGTTTGAAACGGGATGTGGCTGAGTATGTGGCCATATGTGATACTTGTCAAAGGGTGAAGGCTGAGCACCAAAGGCCTGCAGGATTGTTGCAACCAATGAAAATACCAGAGTGGAAATGGGAAGAAGTTGGTATGGACTTCATTACTGGATTGCCCCGCACTCAACAAGGATATGATTCGATCTGGGTAATAGTGGATCGACTTACTAAGGTAGCCCACTTCTTGCTAGTCAAAACCACTTATAGTGGTGCAAAGCTAGCGGAGTTGTATATGGAGAAAATAATATGTCTACATGGGGTTCCAAAGAAGATCGTATCTGACCGAGGAACTCAGTTTACGTCACATTTTTGGCGTAAGGTACACAGTGCTTTGGGAACCAAGTTAAATTTCAGTTTGGCATATCATCACCAAACTTATGGGCAGACCGAAAGGACCAATCAAATATTGGAAGACATGTTGAGAGCTTGTGCTTTACAGTATGGTACTAGTTGGGATAGGAGTTTGTCATATGCTGAGTTTTCATATAACAACAGTCACCAGAAAAGTCTCAAGATGGCACCATTCGAAGCTTTATATGGACGAAAGTGTAGAACACCTCTATTCTGGAATCAGATAGGTGAAACCCAAGTGTTTGGACCTGATGTCCTACGCAGTGCAGAGGAACAAGTGAGGATGATCAGGGATAATTTGAGAGTAGCACAGTCTAGACAGAAGAGCTATGCTGATAACCGAAGGAGAGAGTTGAGTTTCAAAGAAGGTGACTATGTGTATTTGAAAGTGTCACCAATGAGAAATGTGAGAAGATTCAATATGAAGGGCAAGTTAGCACCGAGATATGTGGGACCTTTCAAGATTCTAGAGAGACGTGGAGAAGTGGCTTATCAATTGGAATTGCCAGAAAGTTTATCAGGTGTGCATGATGTGTTTCATGTTTCACAGTTGAAAAAGTGTTTGCGGGTACCAGAGGAGCAGATTCCTTTGGAGGAGCTTACTGTTAAAGAAGATCTCACGTATGAGGAGTATCCGGTAAAGATTCTTGAAACTGTAGAAAAAGTTACCAGGAGCCGCACTATAAAGATGTGCAGAGTGCAATGGAATCGTTATTCAGAAGATGAGTCTACGTGGGAAAGAGAAGAAGATCTGAGAAAGTCTTATCCACAGCTTTTTGGAGTAAGCATCATCCAATCTCGAGGACGAGATTCTCTTAAGGGGGGTAGAATTGTAACACCCTAATTTTTGCATTATTTCAAAATAGATAAATTTGATTTAATTATGTACTTGTTTGTGCATTCAAATTTAGGGAATAATAATTTTTGAGAAATTAAAATCAATCATAAGGTTAGCAACTCCTTGATGCACTCATGCTGCTGCACTTTATTTTTTTTTGTGATGAGTGGTTTTTGTTCAAAAGTTGAAAGGATTTGAAAACCATTTGGAAATGTGCTTTGAAAATCAACTCAGAAAAAGAAATGAAATATTTCTTTCCCTCCTACCCTTCCCTGCTTTCGGCCTATTGGCCCAGCTCATCCCAGCCGGCCCGCTCACCCTCCTCCTTCCCCCTCTCTCCCTTGCTGGGCCGGCCCGGTCAGCGCCGCAACTGCCGCTGCCGCACCCGCTCTCCCCCCTTGAGCCGCTGACGCGCCAGGCCCACATGTCGCGCCCTTCTCCAACCTCCGCTCACTCTCTCTCGGTCGAAGCAGCAACCGTCGTCCGACGCCCGCGCCCACCTCCGCGCGACGTGGGAGTGTTCCCTTCCCCGCGCCCTTGCCTCTTCAAAAAGGGAAGCCGAGGCCGACCCCGCATCAGTTGTCGCGTTTCCCCGTTCCCTCTCGCGTCGCTGTGCCTGAGAGAACCGCCTCCCGAGGTCTCCAAGCTCCGCCGACCGCCCCTCCGCGCGGACAGCCTCCTCCGAGCCGTCTCCACCCCGTTTTTCCCCGCGGTGAGAACCCTCTCGCTCCCCTCTCGCTCCCGGTGCTCACAGTTTGTCGAACCGTGGACCGTGGCCCCCGTACCGTGTACTCCGACGAGCTTTTCTATGTTCGGCCATGGCGGGTGCCCCTCGGGCCTACCACCGCCCGCGTTTTGCCCCGGGATGGGTTCGCCATCCTCCCCTCTTCGCTCCGGAGCTTTTATTTTTGAAAATGACGCCCTGTAGCGCCCGGGCGAGCAACGCCGGTGAGCCCCACGCCGCGGTAATGGCGGCGCCGCCGCGTTCACTCCCAACTCCGGCGGCCGGCCCTCTCTCTTCTTCCCCCCCTTTCTTTCTTAACCGTCCATCACTTGATCAACGGCCAGAAATGGCCAATACCCCTTCGTGGGTCTTTTTGCTAAAGAGACCCCCTACTTTCGTGAATTTGAACCCGCAGTCCTCGGCCATTTGAATAAATCCGAATTTTGATTTATTTTAAATCCGAAAATAGTTTGATCTATTTACAGAATTGCCACTGCAGTAAAACATGTATAAAATCATCGTTTTAGCTCCGATTCGACCCGTTCAACTTGCGTTAGTTTTGTAATTTCGTAATCTACGCATTAGTGCTACTGATGGACCTGTTAGAAGCTTTTAAGTTTCTCGATTAAGTCTAGTTTAGTAGCTAGTTTTGGAACCTTGCTTAGCGCGTAACTTTTGCGTTGTAGCTCCGTTTTTCGTGCAATTCGCGTCAATGTGATCGTAGCGAGACGTAGATGATTTTGGTAAACATTTTATTCAGATTTATTTATTGTTGGTGTACTGTTCTAATAGTAGCCATGTTTTGCTTGTATGTCTGCTCCGAATTGCGTGTTGTACTTCGTGTCGTTCGAGTTCAGACGGTGAGGAGTACGTCGGAAATCCGGACGCGTGCGAGGAGCAGCAGGACCAGCAGCAGTTCGTGAACCAAGGCAAGTATAGCATGGGCCTACCTTGTTGTCCTATTCATTATATAATCTACTCATTATGCATGTGTCTAATATTGCTCGACTATAAGGACATCCTAGCCATTTATGACTTATATCTCGATACCTATGGGTTTTATTGCATATGGGTAGAATGCTAGTGCTCTTTTCAAACATGATCAATACTGTGATTAATGAAACAAACGGATAAACATGATGGTAATAATTGAAATATATAGGGTGATGGTGCAAATGATGTCGATCATGTTGCCCTAAACTCTCCGTAAGGACTTGTCTGTAGGGCAAAAGCTGAGACATACAGTGCAACCGTGAGAGTCATATGGCTCTGACTTTAGCTCAGTAATAGGATCTTTTCTAGCTTGTTAGAGGTTACCCGAAAGGGCGCAAGAGGGGCTTGCTTGGGTATAGAACTGCCTCTGTTCTGATGTGTATAGCCTGCGGGAATTGTGCCATCGAAAGGGGGGTTCTCTATATCTGCCTGCCGAGGAAACCTCGCGGCCCTAACATGTTAGAAGAGGCCTATGGAAGGCTTCATAGTGTACCCTGCCTGCTCACCTTGGAAGTGTTAGGGGGTCGACGGGCCCCGGGCATACGGGTAACACGACTCACGGGTAAAGATGCACAACCTCTGCAGAGTGTTAAAACTGTTATAACAGCCGTGCTCACGGACACGAGCGGCCCGGAAAACTCACAGAATAAATGGTTACTAGATATGTGGATGAACTATGATGATGATGATGAGATCACGCTGTTGCTTTCTCTTCTTAATTCTAGTAGCGGATCATGTGGGTTAAATGGGAGTTTGAGCATAACTTAATAATGAATAATAATGAAATGTTGATCTACTAAAAGTGCTAACTGCAGTCAACCGTGTCTATCCTTTTGAGCCTCATGAATCCTCATACTATACTTGCGGAGTACAAATGTACTCACACTTGTTGCTATATTGTTTTTGGATAAAAATCCCGGATGGGTAACAGATGACAGTTTCTACGAGGACTTCCCGGAAGATTTCTAGGTTTGGGTCAACCAGTCGTCCTTCCCTGTGGATCAGACACTACGCCTGAGAGTTGCTATTTCCTTTTCCGCTTGTTATGTAAGAACTACGTGATGTAATAACGTTATGTATGTACATGGTGATGATACTTTTGTTAATTTGTCAGCTTATGTGTGCGACTATTCCTGGGGCGCACATAAGATGTATGCACTCTATATTGTCCTTTAATTGGAGTGTGACAAAAGTCAAACTGGGAAGTCCTGAGATGAACTCATACGGAGAGAAAAGAGTTACATGAACTTGAACAACCTTGCACAAGAGTAACACAGCTCATGCATCATGGAGAGATCCATGGAACAAGAAGACGAGTGCCACAAGACAATATCTACAATCAAGCACTCACTCCATGGAGGAGGGTGAACAAATCTCCACCAAGCCCCTTCAAGACAAAGACCATTATGAAAATTCTCAAGATAATGAAGGGAACACAAGGACTATTAAGAATGTCAAGACTAGGATGATCTTATCACCCATGTCATGGACTTCAACTTTATCTTGTTCACCATGCCTAAGGACACACTTTGAACAAAACTTGAGGCGTTTGTCAACTCCCAAATTCTGCAAAGTGAAGGTCCTGAATCTACAAGAACACGCACACTGAGCAAAATGCTGCTAGCTTCCACAATTAATGCTTCACTTCAAACTGCTGGACAAACGAAGAACATGGTGACACCATATCAAGAGGTGCACACATCAAGGTTGCCACCTTGGTATCAGATGATTCACCTAAGGAATGAACATGGTGGGAAGTCTTGTTCAAAGGACTTAAAACATTGAACCCTCGTTGGGAGTTTTGTTTCACAAAATTCAAAGAACCAAAAAGAGCTGACAAGCAAGTGGATGTTCCATCCACTGTTGGAGCACTGTCTCATCCGTCATCAACATCAATTAATGCTTCGATAGAGGAAGTATAGCTCCACAGCCAGCCTGCTACATCACAAGATCAAACGATTACAACAACATTCAGCTTGGGGGAGGGCACCCCCATGTATCCAGGTAAGTATCCTTATCCTCTTATGTTTTCTTTTTACATAAATTAATCCAAAAATAAAAAATGTGAGCACATGAAGGTTCACTTTATATATCTATGGAGTTTTCACTGTCTACATTATCTAGTCGAGTATTTGTTCTATATTGTGTGATTTCATAATAATGTGTGTTAGTTAGTGATGAGGACACCACGAGTACATCTACACCAGCAGCACCTCAGGCGCCTCCAGTTACTCCTCCACCGCAGGCACCTATAGTTGATCATCCAGTTGGGCCAATCACTCGGGCCCGTGCAAGAGAATTAAACTTCATCATGCTCTTAAGGAACGAAGGTCTAGCAGAATAAGAAGATGGGCCAACGGGGTAGCCCAAGGTGGGGCGCCTAGGGTTTGGAGCCGCAGCCCTTTCTTTGGGCGCGTGCCACTCTCCTGCCGTCGCCCTTTTATTTAGTCAGAGTCTCTTTTGTTTACAACTTGAGTTTTGTTTTACATCTAGCTTTAGCTACTCTCGAACACACGCCAATCTGCGCTGTCTCGTGTAATTCAGAACTCCACCTTCGAGTGATAATAAGATTGCTCATGTCTTTTTCTTGTTCGTTCTTTGATTGCGTGCAGGAATTGATCTTCATGATCAGGTTGATCTCGCACCGGCGAGGTTGGTAACCATTGGGAGTTGGTTCAGCGATTGCATTGGCGCTTCGGATTCGCTCGTCGTAGTCAGATCGTGAGGGTCTACTTCCACCAAATCGAAATTATCTCCACTCACCAAAAGATCAGGCACTCCCCCTCTATCAAGTGGTATCAGAGTTTCCAGGTTGATCGGTGAGTTTTATCGAGTGTTTTTTTCCTTCCTACAGTCCATGAAAACCAAAACAAAAATTTCACATTAGATCCTTGTCCCAGCAACCGTTTAGCCTCGCACTTTCTTTCAATAATTTGTGTTGAATTTGCGTGCTTACTCGTTCAATTGTTGCTGGTCACTTGTGTTTATTCCCTTGTTTTTCTCTTTGTTCTCCTAACCCTAGTTTCACCACCGTCGTTCCGCTGTTCGGCCACCGTCCCCCTCGCGCGAATACTCACCTTGGTCGCCACCAGACCACCGCGCCACCGCATACCACCCCTCCGATCGCCCCCTCCCTGTCCAAAATAGAGATAGAAAGAAATCAAAAAAAGGAAACAAAAAAAGGAAATAGGAAGAAGGAAGGTGAAAAAAAAGGAAATAGGAAGAAGGAAGGTGATCTGGTTTGGTTCGGTGGAAAGTTTCCTTGCACGCGCTGTGAACCCCTTGGGTCGCGACCCTCCAGGGCCCCTGCACCCCCACGCATACATTGCCCTCCCTTGTTCATCTACCTATCTCGCCTTACTCTAGAGAGAGAGAGAGAGTGTGTGTGTGTGTGTGTGTGTGTGTGCCGTCTTTTTTATCGGAATACCCCTGTACTTTCAGAAAAAGTGTGTGCCGTCTTTTGGTGTTTGAGATCCTCTCTGTTCATATTATCAGTTTTTGGGGACTCTTGAAAAAAAAAACAGATCCAAACCAATCAAGAATTTGCCTTTTTAGCCGCACCCTCTCCCTCTTTGCCACCTCCTTTGTTTCCCACTTGTTTCCAGCAGCGTTGTTTCGTGTTTAGCACTATAATTCAACTTTGCATTATTGTTTGATTGTGCAAATCCTTGACTTGAGTGCAGCCTACCTAGAACTCCACATAGTTCTACGACGGGCTGACTTTGTTTCCCAGGCAATCGCTGCTCCAATCTTTCGAGAGTTCCCCCAGTCGGTTGCGGGTCGCCCCTGTGTGCTCGGTAAGAACGGATAAGACATTGATAACAGCACTAGTGTGAGCGCCTTGTGAGCCGTTACACCCCTATTTTGGCGTCGGTTTTGTGTTTGTGCTAACCATGGCAGGCGACAACGACGCCAAGAAGGATGAACAGCTGCAGGACATGCGGACACAGATTGATGGACTTGCCGCAGACATCAAGACGATGCATGAACGGATGAATTCCACGGTCACTACGGCGAACGAACGGTTCGATCAGCTTGACCTCGCGCAGACAGCCACCAAGACCACGCTCGACACCATCGTGTCACGCCTCGATGCTTTGAACATGATGGTCACATAATTCCAGCAGGATTACGGTGGTGACACGGAGCAGGACGGTGGACACCGTCAAGGCCGTGCTCGCCGTGTGCCACGCCACCATGGTAATGATCCTTTTCCTAAGATAAAATTTAAAATTCCATCTTTTAATGGCAAATATGATCCTGCTGCATTCTTGATTGGGAATTAGAAGTCGAACAGAAATTTGCATGCCATGATATTCCTACTACTTCTCAAGTTAAAGCTATTGTTAGTGAATTTACTGATTTTGCTTTAATTTGGTGGCATGAATATAAACAAAAATATCCCACTCTAGCTCCAACCACATGGGATCAATTAAAAGCTGCTATGCGCCTTAGATTTGTACCTTCTTTTTATGCCCGCGATTTGCTTAATAAAATGCAATGTTTTCAGCAAGGTTCACAATCTGTAGAGGACTATTACCAGGAATTGCAAAAAGGCATGATTCGTTGTGGGTTAGTTGAGGAAACTGACGCTGCTGTGGCACGATTTCATGGTGGTTTAAACCGTGAAATTCAGGATATACTTGATTATAAGGAGTATTATGATATCACCACATTATTTGAATTTGCTTGCAAAGCTGAACGTGAACTACAGGGACGCCGCTTGAAGCCATATTCTAACTCTTTTGCAGGACGAAGCTCGAGATCCGGTTCAGCACCCGCACCCCCTGCACCGTCCACGCCCGCCACAACACCGCGTGAGCGGGCAGCCACTTCTGCAGGTGCTCCCCCGTCCACAGGCGCAGCGCCTTCCACAGGCCGCACACGAGATATTCAGTGCTTTCGTTGCCAAGGATTTGGCCACGTGTCTCGGGACTGTCCAAACAAGCATGTCTTGGTCATTTGTGATGATGGTGAGTATTCTTCCGCTAGTGATTCCGAAGATATTCAACACGCTATGCTTGCCACTAACCATGCAGCAAAGGCGGAAGTACATGTCAACCCGGGCGACGCCGATAGATATGAAAGTCTTGTTGTGCAGCGTGTTCTTAGTACACAGGTCGCTCTGCCCGAGAAGAATCAGCGACACACTCTTTTCCATACCAAGGGCGTTGTGCAGGAGCGGTCCATTCGCATTATCATCGACAGCAGCAGCTGCAACAATTTGGCTAGTACCGTGCTGGTTGAAAAGTTGTATTTACCCACTCGTAAGCATCCACATCCTTATCACATTCAATGGCTTAATGATGGTGGGAAAATTAGAATTACTCGATCGGTCCGTGTTCCTTTCTCCATGGGTGCTTATTCTGATTTTGTTGATTGTGATGTTATTCCCATGGAAGCATGCAATCTGTTACTTGGGCGACCTTGGCAATATGATACTAATAGCTTGCATCATGGTCATTCAAATCACTATTCTTTCATTTTTAAGGGTCAGAAAATAATTATACATCCAATGACACCTGAACAAATTCTTAAAGATGATCTTGCTAGAGCTGCTAAAACTGCTAAACAACTTGAACCGTCGACCTCTGTTAATTCTGAAATCAAGTTGAATGCTCCTGTTTTGTTTGCTACACGTGCTGATTTCGATGAGTTACGCGATGCTCCTTTGCCATGCTATGCCCTTATATGCTCTAGTGTGCTCGTTTCACTTGATGTTGCACCATCTTTGGATATTCCCCCTGCGATTGCTAACATTTTGCAGGAGTACGCTGATGTCTTTCCAAAAGATTTGCCACTGGGACTCCCACCACTTTGTGGCATTGAGCACCAGATCGACCTCATTCCTGGCACACAGCTTCCGAACCACGCACCATACCGTACAAATCCGGATGAGGCGAAGGAAATACAGCGACAGGTACAGGCGTTGCTTGACAAGGGTTATATTCATGAGTCTCTTAGCCCCTGCTCCGTTCCCATGTTACTTGTTCCAAAGAAAGATGGATCATGGCGTATGTGTGTAGATTGTCGTGCTATTAATAACATTACCATTCTCTACCGATACCCTATACCATGCCTTGAAGATATGCTAGATGAGCTGAGTGGTGCCATTCTTTTCACTAAGGTAGATTTGCGTAGTGGCTATCATCAGATTCGCATGAAATTAGGTGATGAATGGAAAACGGCTTTCAAAACAAAATTTGGGTTATATGAATGGTTGGTTATGCCGTTTGGTTTGACAAATGCTCCCAGCACATTTATGCGTTTGATGAATGAAGTTTTGCGGCCCTTCATAGGACTGTTTGTAGTTGTCTATTTTGATGACATTCTCATTTACAGCAAGTCCATGGAAGAGCATTTAGAACATTTGCGTGCTGTTTTTGATGCATTGCGTGCAGCCCATTTATTTGCTAACATAAAAAATGCATGTTTTGCACACAACGTGTTTCGTTTCTTGGCTATGTTGTTACTCCACAGGGCATTGAGGTGGATAGCAGCAAGATCGATGCCATTCGGGCGTGGCCTACACCAACAACGGTCACACAAATTCAAAGCTTTCTTGGCCTTGCAGGTTTCTACCGCAGGTTTGTTCATGATTTTAGCTCCATTGCAGTGCCTCTACATGAGCTTACAAAGAAGGATGTTCCCTTTGCTTGGAGTGATTCGCAAGAGGTTGCGTTCAGCACCTTGAAAGATAAGTTAACCAATGCTCCTCTCTTGTAGTTGCCTGATTTTACTAAAGTGTTTGAGCTTGAATGCGATGCTAGCGGTATTGGGCTAGGTGCTATTTTGTTACAAGGAGGAAAGTCGGTTGCTTATTTTAGCGAGAAATTAAGTGGTGCTAGCTTGAATTATTCTACGTATGATAAGGAGCTTTATGCTTTAGTGCGCACTTTGCATACTTGGCAGCACTACCTTTGGCATCGCGAGTTTATAATTCATTCTGATCATGAGGCTTTAAAACATATTCGTACCCAAACAAACCTGAACCGTCGTCATGCTAAATGGGTAGAATTCATTGAGTCTTTCCCTTATATTATTAAACACAAGAACGGGAAGGAAAATGTTATTGCTGATGCTTTGTCTCGCCGCTATACCATGTTGTCACAGTTAGATTTTAAAATCTTTGGCTTGCAAACTATGAAGAAACAATATGTGGACGATGTTGATTTTAAAGATGCTTTCACCCATTGTATTCATGGCAAACCATGGGGCAAATTTCACATACAGGATGGATTCCTGTTTCGCGCTAACAAGCTGTGTGTTCCAGCAAGTTCGGTTCATCGTTTGTTTTTACAAGAAGCGCATGGAGGCGGTCTCATGGGGCATTTTGGCGTCTACAAAACACATGAGGTGCTAGCTTCCCACTTCTTTTGGCCCCGGATGCACGCTGATGTTGAGCGCCTTGTTGCACGCTGCACTACTTGCTAGAAAGCTAAGTCACGATTGAACAACCATGGTTTGTACATACCTTTGACTGTTCCTACTTTCCCTTGGCTTGATATTTCTATGGACTTTGTTTTGGGATTACCTCGAACTAAGAAGGGGAGGGACAGTATTTTTGTGGTTGTTGATCGTTTCTCCAAAATGGCTCATTTTATATCTTGTCATAAAACTGATGATGCTAGCAATATTGCTGAATTGTTCTTTAGCGAGATTATTCGTTTGCATGGTATTCCAAATACAATAGTCTCTGATCGTGATGCTAAGTTCCTCAGTCATTTTTGGAGATCACTTTGGAATAAATTGGGAACTAAATTGTTGTTTAGCACAACTTGTCACCCTCAAACTGATGGACAAACTGAAGTGGTTAATCGAACTTTATCAACCATGCTTAGGGCTGCAGCACCTCAAGCACCTCCAGTTACTCCTCCACCGCAGGCACCTACAGTTGATCATCCAGTTGGGCCAATCACTCGGGCCCGTGCAAGAGAATTAAACTTCATCATGCTCTTAAGGAACGAAGGTCCAGCAGAATAAGAAGATGGGCCAACGGGGCAGCCCAAGGTGGGGTGCCTAGGGTTTGGAGCCATAGCCCTTTCTTTGGGCGCGTGCCACTCTCCTGCCGCCGCCCTTTTATTTAGTCAGAGTCTCTTTTGTTTACAACTTGAGTTTTGTTTTACATCTAGCTTTAGCTACTCTCGAACACGCGTCAATCTGCACTGTCTCGTGTAATTCAGAACTCCACATTCGAGTGATAATAAGATTGCTCACGTCTTTTTCTTGTTTGTTCTTCGATTGCGTGTAGGAATTGATCTTCGTGATCAGGCTGATCTCGCACCGGCGAGGTTGGTAACCATTGGGAGTTGGTTCAGCGATTGCATTGGCGCTTCGGGTTCACTTGTCGTAGTCAGATCGTGAGGGTCTACTTCCACCAAATCAAAATTATCTCCACTCACCGAAAGATCGGGCACTCCCCCTCTATCAGTTAGAGTGTGTCAAGTTTGCTTTTCTATTTAAATAAAAAGAACCTGGTATACTCTATGTGCATGGAAATGATAAATAGTTGCTCTCTCGTAATTCCTTTCAAGTGCCTAGTTTTCAACCTTGAACTCTCCCGAGTTTTGGAAATAATTATTTTGACCTAGGATTTACTCTAAACTTGTAACTTGTGGGTTACAAATGCTTGATCTAAGTTTGGGTGATTGACGGATATGATATGAGAAGGTCTGATCTGCTGTTTATCTTATTCCTAGAGAAACTTGAGTTCTGGAGATTTATCTTTTGAAAAACATAAAATTGCCACATGATGAGTTCCTGTATGACGAGAGTTTGAATTCCTACCATAGCCATATATACATGTTTGCTAGACTAGGAAAACCATCTCATAAGCTGCTTGCTTTGTATTGAGTTTGGTCAACCCATGTGAGACCCTTGTTGAGAGGATGGTCATGCTCCCAAGATCAAGATCACTTACACCCATATATATCCTGCTGCTCCTACCTTGGGAGTACGCAAAAACATACTTTTCCACCCCAAAATCAATCTCCTACCCTGGGAGAGGATCCAAAAAGATTATTAGGTTTCTAAATAAATACTCCAAGATTGTGATTTATCTCTTCTCCAAGTTCATCCTAAAGTAAGAGGCAGGAGATCCTTTGTAAAAAAAGAAAAAAAATGAAAGAAGTAAAAAAATGAAAGAAAGAAAAAAAAGAGAAAAAAAAGAGAGAAAAAAAGTCTATGATCTCTATGCCAAAAAGTTCATTATTGTCATCAAAGAAAGGAGAAAGAAAATATTCCAAGACCTCCACAGCAAAGTTCTTCATAAATTCTTTAGTTGGAGGGAGTCTCTCCAGGAGCAAAGTAGAATTAGGTTAGCCACCAAATATTCCCACACACATGCACATCTTGATCTAAGGGTATGACATTCCCCTCCTCGGATCCCGTTTTGACTGGGAAATACATGCAAGGTAAGTATGCTACATTCTTGAAATACCCTCAGCTCTATATAAGCCTATTAGTTATAGGGTAAGAGAGAGGAGGCATGATGATACTCTGCCTTATTCCAAAAATACCACATAGTGAAAGAGAGAAGGCAAAACACCATCATTGCCTTGGTAAGAATCCACAAATACCACATATGAGAGACCAGAAAGGGTCATACAAAAAGGAACCTCTGAGTTTTATTTTGAAAACCTATAAAAACTCTAGAATGAAGGTTGATCAAAGAATTCGAGACATAGTGCTTAACTTGATTATTCTGTCTTTCAATTGCTCAAGACCCAAGTGAAGGCCAAAAGCTCTATAGTTGAAGGTAATGGGTAAGTTTAAAGTTAGAATGGTTTGCTTTAATTCGAAGGAGAATTCTTGTTTGAATGCATGTGTACTTTTGAGGCGTGAAAGCATTGTAGCAACTCCTGATCCATTGTTGAGATTTGCTTTGCTCAGAGACTAGCAAATGTTAAGCTTGGGGGAACTTGTTGATGATCACTAATGCTCATTTTTAACTATCAACTATTGCATGAAATAGCATAAAATGAACTACCAAGCATAGTTGTAGGGGTTGAAACTAACGAGTTCCACGAGTTTTGGTAAATCTATGTTTTACAGGGGTTAAACTAGAAAAGGACTAGAATCACTAAATAAAAGCATCTCAAGTGATGAATTGGATTACACCATTGCAAAGAGCTCATCGAGACACATGAAATAGAGTTTTGGTTCACCCAAATCGGAGTCCAGATGATAAAGTTACGCCTTCCGGAAGATTGCAAATGGGCTTCTAGAGCAGTTCAGAGTAAATTGGGCATATCTCCTTCATCTGGACTCCGTTTTCAGTGATCTAGGACTCTTTGGAAAGCTAACGAAAAGATCTATCGGACCACCAAAAGAGTGGTCCACCTAGCATTAATCTAGGCTGGCCGGCCCAACATGTAAGGCCGTTTGTCCTGCTCAGGGCCCACCTGTCAGCACGCTTCGTCTCACGGCCTTCCACCGCCTTTGAGGTCCAATCTACGATATTGTTTCAAGTCGGTTTGATCCAAGGGCTGCGGTTCACCCCATCGGGCTATATAAGTAGGGGCAAACTCCCTCCCTCAGGCCATCTCCTTCTCATTAGCTACCTCTAGAGCAAAAGCTAGGGTTTCGTCCCTCCATCCAAGTAGAAGTAGAGGTCCCTCTAGATGATCGTCTAGTTCTAGTTCTTCTAGTTCATCTTCTAGTTCTAGTTCTAGTTCATCGAGTTGTAAACTAGAGAAGAGGGAGAGAGAAGAGGAGAAAGCTGAGGAAGAGCCAGATCTATCGGATCTTCCTCAACATTGTACATTTGCAGCAACCGGTTCGTCTTTGAGCAATCTCTAGGTTCTTCAATTTATAATTCCTAAGTTCTTCATTTAATTTTCGTATTTACTTTTAAGTTATTTATTAGATTGCCACTTGCATCAAGTGCTCTAGTATTTGCAATGCTAGAGTATTAATTAATAGATTACGTGTGGCGCTTAGTCTTGCGATTACCTGAAATTGCACCCAGTCCAGCAGATTGTTGTGGTAGCCCTATGGTAGTGACAGCCCTAACGGCCGACGTATTCCATCATGTTCGGATTGGTGTTTGTTGGACCATAGTCAGAGCTTCCTAGCCCCCTTCTCATCCCTCTCTGTGGTTAGTGTTCTGATGTCCCGAAATAAGTAACCCTAAAGTAAACCCTGATTCCTAGATCTATCTATAGAACTTTTAGAAAAATTCCTCTCTCCCCACAAAAACATAGAGTTATCCCTGGGCGATCTAAACCTCAACTAGTGCACTTCATGTTCCCTGTAGAAAATTGATACCTTGGAATACTCCTGGGTGAAAGCTACATTGGTATCCGTGCGCTTGCGGATTTTTTTTGTTTGCATTTAAAATACCCAACACATGTAACAAGCGTGGCGGTGGGGGTGGCCGACGATGTGACTTCAGGTGGCGGCTAGGGTTGCAGCATGGTGGAGGCGGCAGCTAGGGTTTGGGTGCAGGGATGGTGGCGGCGCTAGGGCAGAGGAGAGAGATGCATAGAGGAAGAAGACCGAGGCTTAGAAGGAAGAGGGAGAAGATAGAAGGCACTTGGCCTATTCCTTGCTTAAAGTTGAAAGGTTACATAGCCCCTTGTATTTATAGTCCTAGGAGACTTAGCCCCTAAGCAACCTAAACCTAACCTAAGGTGGAGGTGGGTGAACAGTACCCATGGCTTTGGGCCCAGCGCCCTCCTTTGGGCCTCCTCGCTATGCCCACCAACTCTAGATCGGGGGCCCTCGTCAGACTTATGACAGCAACGGCGGTGGCCACCCCACCTGGGCACGTGGCCCTTTTAGGGTACGTCGCTGGGGCGCCCGGCACCTCCTCTTGGGCCCTCATTAGCCCATTTATTTCGCCATCGTTGGCAGCCTGTGTTGTGCATGATGAGATGCATACACATGTGTATGTAACAAATGGTGACATTGTAATACTAGATTAACACTCGTTTACTAAGTAAGTGCATATCTCTTCTCTAAAACAAGAAACATACAGTCACCAAGGTCTAATAACCTAAGGTAAAGTTATTCATCATCTGAAAGAGGCTTAGAACCTGCAGCTAACAACTTATTTGAATTAGCCTAGGCATATAAACATCAACATCAAGCTCATACAAAGAAACCTAGTCATTCACTCATTTTAAGCAATTTCTGGACTGCAGAAAATAGCTACTTGTTTTGATCATAACTAGAGTTATACAAATCTAGCAACCATGAGATAAGACTTTTTAGAAAGCTTATGAAATTGCCTACAACTCATCTTTAATCATCTCAGCTTGATTCACCCTTTAACATGGTCAAACTAGTACAATTATCAAATCTGCTCCAGAATTTCAGAGAACAACTAGTTCCGAAGACCAAATTTACACAGCCATAATTCACATACCATTTGGCCAAATGCCATAAAAATTTAACACAAGCTAGATAAGTGAGTTATCTACAGCTTTGTTATAGACAAGATTCATCGCAAACCTCATCTTCACTAGGTAATTTGCTAAACTCTAAAACATGTCCTGAAAATCATGGAAAATAATATTTCACTACATACAAGAATGATAATTTGAACACCACCAATGTTACCAACAGTTAGTACACATCAAATGAACACTAGAAAACATAGTGGTCATCCCTAAATAAATTTTTTCATGCCTTTCTTAATTTATTTAGATAATTAGGTGAAATAATGAACATATATCAAAAGTATACAATAAATTCTGAGAAAATTAAAGTGGCTTCCACATGCTCCTAATAGGCTACTGTAAAAATATGATACCATTTTAACATGTATAACGTCCTCCACAAAAATAACAAGATAGCATAGCTTATAATAGCATAATTAGGAAATCATAGTGAAAAGTATCAAACAACAGATTTTATATTTTTTTTAGCTTCACCAATATGCAAGAACATTTTGCACTTAATTTCATGGTCATTGGTTATATATTTGTACCATGAAAAATAGCACAAGAAACTAACAATTATTCAAAGGAAATTAATAACTCAAACGTACAGCACCCAAAAATCATGAGATTTTTACTTCAGCCCTCATAAATCCCAACTAGCCTCCCATAAAATTTTCACATCAAGTGGAGCACTACAACTTGGTTTACAAATTTCCCTTTAAACAACCCTAAATAAAAGAGATAAGATAAAACAATGAAAACTTTCCACTATACCCTATCATATAATCACACGAATAGATAGATCTATTCTCAAGGATTCCAAAATATCCTTATTTGTATTTTTCTAATTTTTCTACGAATTTATACGATTTTCCTAAGCTTGCATAAAAATATGTGAAAAGAAATAAAAACAAAACAAATAAGAAACCTAGCTTGGGCCAGGTGGATCCGGCCCAGTGCAATAGTAGGCACCGACAGTGGGGGCCGCGAGTCAAAGGCCCCACGCGATAGAGAGAGAGGAGCAGGGCGCGGTGGTTGATCGGCCACTGCTCGTCGGCGGCGAGGTCACCGCTGTTGCACTCCCCGTGACTACCCGCACCCAGTGGTGTCCCTTGTGGAACCGGTGGTGCACTAGAGCACCATCTTCGGTGTGCATGGCGGGCGGTGGAGCAGCGCGGTAGCATGCTAGCCGTCTCCTGCCACGGTAGGATCTAGTGAGGAGGGCTACAACACTACGAGACCCTAGGCTACATCTACGCAAGACACGAGAAGGCGAGATGCGCCGGAGAGGTGGGGCCACGGTGAGCACCCGCACGGAGGAACTCCGGCGAGGACCATAGTGGCGATGAGGTAAAATGTGGCCTTACCAAGCTTGCTGCGCAGTAGTGGTAGTGGGTCGGGGTAGAGGTGGAGGTGGCAGAGCTAATTCCGAGAGGAATTACTCGGTGGCACTATGACAGTGGTGAGTGGGCACAGCGGAGCTATGGTGGTGTCGCAGCAGCTCAGTGCTCCGCTTCGGCTGTGCTCGTGCAAGAAGGAGAACTAGAGTGGGAGCGGTCTGGAGTGAGCAGCAGGGGCGCGACCCTCTTGTCCGTGCGCTGGCTCGACCGGCCGGGCAGTCACCTACGTATAGCCAGCTTATGGCATGTGTGGCCTGACACGGTCGGCCATGACATCACGAGTGTTTCCCCGATTTAGATTTCGTCGCGTACACCTGACAGAGCCACTTCGTGGCCGTGTAACTCTTGATCCATGGCGAATCAGTGCAAGATGTGTAAACAACATTTGTAGAGCTATGCAAGGGCTACAATATTGCTTTAGAGATCATCTTCAAATTTGCACTGATTTGGGAGTTACGTCACTTCAAATTCAAGTACATGAAACTAGAACTGCATTTGACATAGCAAAAATTCCTAAGTCCCCTAAAACAGCACTGTTTTCATCTTGAGAGCCATTTTTGAGCATGTTAGGCACATTTTCATAACATGGCCTTTAAACAAAGTTTGTTCCCCATAAAATTTACTACATCTTTTATTAAGGGTGCACAAACATGCAAACACTCCAAGCAATACTTTTTAATTGGTCAAACAAAACACTCTAGGGGGTCAAACTTGGTCAACCCCTATTTCAAATTTGAATTTGACCACACTATAAATACAAATTTTGTTTCATTTGTTATCCTAAGTGAGTCTAAGATATTTTTGTGACCCTAAACACACATTTGCATAAACTATGCATAGCCTTAAGCTCAGATAACACATGAACATGTATTTGACACATATGAAACATATTCTTAATACACTTGAAACATAGGGTTCTATATTGAAACATTGGTCATGCAACACATGAAACATGACTTATGAAACATGTGAAACATCATTAGGGTACCATGTGCAATATAGGATGGTTACACATAGGTGGCATATATACTTTATACATATGAAACCTATGTTGCAGTGATGAAACATACCCTATGCAACATGTGAAACATCCATGATGCTTTGTATGGAATGGAATGCATATGCTCATGTTTCATGCAATGCAAGTGCACATGCTAACTTAACACCTAGGGTGTTACATGTACCGCCCATAGTGTCATCATCGCTAGCAATGCCATTGTGCCTATAGAGCAATAGGGCGACCAGATAGATCGCCAGATTATGCCTGCCATCGGCAGCGTAGGTGAGATCATCAAGGCATGGCCCGGGGCTATGCTTTTCCATGAACACAGTTTGTATCCCGGTGAGGAAACAAGTCTTTGGGTTGCCAACTTGGGTTAGGCTAGCAAGAAGGGCATACTAGTCGACGGGGTCGGCCCCCATCCTCTCGCGTCTTAATCGATCCAGTGCCACACGTCGATCGATGGCAGGGTCGCCTTAGATGTGGCGCATGGATGAGCAGGTCACCCATAGGCTACAAAGGTCATCCATGGGCCGATCCCAAGACATAGCGAGGTGGCCGGTGATCTCAATTTGCATGTCTGTAGGGAGCGCCGTTAGCGACATGATTGTCGATGTGGATGGAGCTATGGCATGTGGATGGCAGCGAGCTAGAGGCTAGAGAGGTGGAGTGGCGTGACATATGTTGATTAAGGAGGAGGCGGGTGAGGCAGCTGAGCAGGGGTTATAGTATGACTTCTTTAAATACCCTCTATGAACTGGTGTGGGAACTCGCAATGATGACACGGTTCAGATTATCAGGTGGGCATGCGACCGGGTGGATTGAATGTACATTGTTTCCAAACCTAGGAGTCAAAATGTCAAATGGGGATGCCAACCAACTGTGAAGCCTCGATCACCACATCCTGTGGGAGAGCAACCGTTCAGCCCACCTCTTTAAAATGACCAGTAGCTGTATAGAACACCACCGACTAGGGTATTCTCTCATACATACTTACCAGTCCATCACATCACCTCCTTCGATCCCTACTCATCGGCGGTGACTATAGCATAGAGCGAGCAATGGGACACTGGTCATCCAGCAAGTGTTCCACTAACTACGAAGACAAAAATGGCGAGGAGGTGAATCAACCGACGCCGAGCCCCGAGCACGAGGAGTATCCGTTGCCGGCGGAGGAGCCTGCCAAAGATGATGGGGATCCCACCGATGATGAGGAAGAGGAGGAGGTGCCATCGGCGACAGAGGAGGAGGAGGAGAAGGAGGAGGAGGAGGAGGCAGACAACATCATCGAGACCATTCCACGGGGGTTCACCCCCATGTCGCACTACAAGAAGCGCAGGCTCAACCCTCCATCCCCCAACACGACGTGGAGGACGAGGATGACTCCTCATTGGAGTAGGATGACGAGGAGGGCAGCGACTACGGCGATGGCGGGGCAGCGGCGTCGATCAGTAGGTGTAGTTAATTAGTACAGTAGCAGTAGGTCAAGTAGTAACTAGTAGTAGTACAATGGCGAGTGTGTTGTAGTGCACTTTTGGTCTATTTCAGATGGCCTCATGTACCCAAATATTAGGAATCAATATAATGGCGGTTTTTACTATTTTTGAGTGTTTTCATGTATTTTGGAATGTGCTTTTGATGAGGGTGCATAGGTAATGGCTTTCTTTGAACAGTGAACACCACTGCGACGAAATGAACAAACTAATATAAACACTGAACAAACACTAAATAAACAAGCGCACTGCCAATTACAGATTGATATACATCAGCATTATTGACATCTAGATACATACCACAATTAATTAAGTTCAAACCATTACCTAACTCATCTTGTTGCCCTTGCTCTTCTGCACCCTTTTTTGCATGTCCGGCCTGTGGCAAAGCAAGGGGGCGGACTGTCCTTTGGTTGTTGATTTTACATGTCCAAGATAAAAGAGCTGGCCGAACACCTAATATATGGTCTAACCTATCTAATACAACATGGCCAGACTGTGCTATGGTGGCATAAAAGATTAGGCACCTATTCCTAGGTCTTGGTTGGTTTTGCAAAGCTAGGCATGGCTACATGCATAATAAGAGGAGAGCAGTGCTACTAGAAAGATAACATAACATCAAACTAGACTTCATATATATATGTAGAGTACAGCAACGATACGAGTTCAGACTACATAACCATGCATTCATCGACCACAATAAGAGGAGAAATGTGCCACACTACTCAAAGTCATACAACTACTACATAAGCAAACTAGTTCTAACTATAGATGATTAACATGACTTCATAGTAGTTATGAGCAAGGCAGCATACTCGTCCCAACTACAAATGTTTACATGACTTGATACTACTAATTAATTTAATGAGCAATGCCATCCCACAGCTCTAAATTAGCAAGTCATGCAACAAGGGTACCAACAGGCACCATCAAAATCCAACTTCTGTAAGGTAAACCTACCTAGGTTGAAACTAGCAAACCTCTCCACCACGTCAAACCGGAGGATCACTTCACTCGCTCTGCCATGGGGCGCTGGGAGTGGATCCGGAGAAGGCAAGCTTGACCACAACGGTGGCACAACCGAGCCCTCGGACATGTCCTTAGCGGATGGCGAGCGGGATCACGACGATGCAGGAGACCCGCTCCCGTCGTGGAGCGACGGTGAGCTCGACTACGATGGGGCCATTGATGATGTCAAGGTGGACTGCACCAGGAGCAGCGGCGGCGAGTGAACCACTAGTGCCGATGGCGTCAATGTCATTGTTGTGGGTGATAGGAAGACCAATGCCAACCTACACGCCATGCAGGACCACGATGGGGCCTGCAACAATGGTGAGGTGGACCACACCGGGAGTGGCGATGGTGAGCAAACCAACGGTGCCGGTGGCATCAACGTCGTTGTCGTGGGTGATGGGGAGAGAAACGGTAGCCTAGGAGACGGCGAGCGGGAGCTGACGGGTACTAACAGTCAACAAGGGTACAAATAGGCATCGAAGTGGGGTACACCAGCGCATTGGAGGAAGTGTGGACCAGAGCCTAGCCACGGTTCCTCGAGGAGGACCTAGAGCACTTCATGGCGACAGCCTTCATGGGAATAGCCTTCATGGGACCGATGGAGAAGCAGGGTGTGTACTTTGAGAGGCTATGCAAGGTGAGGGCTTTTGCGCAATGCAAGGGAGGAGTTAAACAATGGGAGTGAGGCAAGGCTTTGTACACACAGGGCGCTAGGGCTGGAATAGGATTCTGATGTGACCGCTCGACGTTTATCCTTACTAATATCCTAGTAGTGAATATTTTAGATGGTTAGACCTTCTATCATCCAGTGAAGTATATAGTGCACTCCAATCCAAGTAGTCATAGGCTCACAATAGCCGAGGGGTAGCAGCTAGCTAGAGATGGCTATATGGTTTCATAGGTTCTGATCATCTGCACTCCCTCGGTTGTGTTTGAAGCTCCCGCTTTAGGAATCCAACTATTCCGTACCTTACATCATGCATGCAGCCATAGATGGTGCAGCTCCTATTTGTAGCACAGCCGATCAGGCAAAAGTTCTACTCATAGCTGAGTACAAGAGTTACATGTTTGGCCCATTGAAATTTACGCTGCTCGGACTATCAAGCGAGCATACTATTTACAAGAATAAGGTAGATGTCATTTCGTCGAATATACTAGAGGGACGTGGTTAGGGGAAAGTTGTGATCGTTTGGTGTAGAGTACACATCCATGTTATGGTAACTAGTTGCCATCTGTAAACATAATTTTGATTAGAATAAATGTCAATCGAGATCCTCAAACCTACATGGAACGCAATAATAAGTTAATACAAATAGTATGGTTTGATATGAAGTCCATTACCTTTATCTAGATCCTCAAACCAGCATGGAACATGGTTGGGAAAATGCAAACGGGTGAGGGAAGGGGGAAGCCAGAAGGTAGGTGATTGATGCAATGCTATCGGATGAGGGAAGGGGGATGCTCCTTTCATATAGACCTTGCATGGTGACGAGAGTGAAGTGAATGCAGCAGGAAAAAGCTAGACACAAGAAGTGAATCAAGAAAAAGAGTTTTTGACCACCATGACATGCTTGACACTTGAATGCCTGGTGCGGTTGTGATAGGTCTTTTCTATACTTATTTCACTCCAATCCAAGCAGTCATAGCAGTCGAGGGCAGACTGATTGCTATAACACTTTATACTGTCATCGACGATCAAATACTCAGCGGACAGACTTTCTTGCATTTATAGTAAAAGTCAACAGCTATGGCTCCTCTATTCTGCATCAGATCGAGGTGAGACTTGTTCAGATAAACTCCTCACTACATGGTTCTTTCAAGTTCAACAAATTTTATTGAAGACACGAGTTGGCTTCAATAGAGATCAAAGGCACTCATGAATCTTTAGCATATTATAGATCAGATCAAAGATAACCAGAAAGAAATCTGGAGCGAAAAGCAACCAACAGGGGCTAGAAAATCAGCTACAAAATGACCAAATGACCTGAGCTACACCACGCTCAATAGAGTTTAACCCACCTAATACAAAGTTCAACAAAAGTTAACACCAAAATGTAAATAAAAGTTCACATATTTGCAAGGGCGTCACACAGATCAAACCTAGTCATGACTACTAATACTACTGATACGTCCCACAGATCAAGTGTCGAGGCTATCATGCAGGATCAGCTCCATGTCCACCTTCACTAAGACGGTGTTGGTGGTTGGCTCGAACCTCTCGACCAAATCATCGATGTCATCGTCCTTTGATACCGATGAAAAACCTTGCTCCGCCACCTAGACGTTCACCGCCATGCCAATCTGAAGTTGGGTAGGTATAAGCTTTGGGCTAGAATCAGAAGCTCTAGAGAGAGCAGGTAGCAGGTATAACCTTCCCTCTCGCCCCTTGTCTCTGCTGCTATAGTTTGGGGTCGTCAACCACCCCATGACCGAGACATTTGTGTGGGTGGACGGTGGGGCTTCGCCGCGTCACATCAATGTGATGGGCCGGGAGGCGACGTCCCCTACTGTAACAGGCTGCTGACGCCACTCGCGTGCACGCGCCTATGCGCGAATGCAGGAGCACGACATTCATCAATTACACTATCTGGGTAGTTAAGATTTTAGATGGCTGGACCTTATGTGATCCTATGAAGTATACAGTGCGGTCTAATCCAAGCAGTCATGATAGTCGAGGGGTAGACTGAGGACTTGCTTCAAATTATCTTGGTTGGCAGAGGCACGCATTAGATTATAAAATCTAAATTCTGAATGAAATTATCTTTGATGCATGGTTCTTGCAAGTTCAACAAATCTTATCAAATACACAAAAATAAGACAAGTTGGGTTCAACATAGATCAATGCCACTCATGACAACTACTACTACTACTGATACAAATGTTGTGACCAAGTGCACTTCATCGACAGTAGTTTTACTCATAGCTCTATACTGTATAGTGTCTGACAAGATCAAATGTGCTACATTTGGACTTTCTTTTGAGTGCAGTGAAATATGAACAGCTATCTGGCTGCTCCATTTTGGCGACTCATTTCTCGATCTGTATTTCTCAAAAGGCGTGCTCCTTAGAGATCACGGAGAGATGTGGCCTCGTCTTACCTCCCACTATCGCCCGACATCTACTAGAATTCCCTTGGCCATGCGCGTCCCCTGCTATAAAAATAGAGGAAAAATAGGGGAGTCAGTACAGTTGCCTTATAACCTTGCGAACTCAACTTTCCTGGTCGCCGCCTCCTCCCTAGCACCTCATTCTTCAAACTTGAACCATGGTGGAGGAGAAGCGTCCAAGGGAGGAGACGATGGGGGACTAGCCAAGGAGAGGGTCTTCGGTGGCCCTTCACACCTCCATGTTAGACTGATGGAAGCTTGGTGAGTATGCATCTCGCCCTTGATCTTTTTGGGAAGATTCTGATGTTCTTTCTTGGTGCAGTGCCATCTCCACTGGCCATCTCCATGGCTCACTTGGTGCCATGGCCTCTCATTGGCGGGGATGGACCCTCGTCATCCCAACAGCCGGTGGCCCAGTCCTCACAATCGGTGGGCTCCTCTTCCAGCTCGTCGAGCAATGAGGAAGGAAGTGACATCCGCACCATGGTGTGAGACCTGGATGTTACTAGGTAGGCTCTCTACGTGGAGAGCTGGGAGGCAGAGCAGCTACGGTCGTGCCTCTCCACAATGAAGATAGCACTCGCCGCAGCTGATAGGGAGATGGCCGCGGCTAAAGCTATAGCGAGTTAAGCATAGGCGTAGCTCGCTGGTAAGGCATTATCATTACTTGATTTGTGTGGCACCACATCTTATTAATTAGTAGGCTTTTCTCATTCTTGCTCTTTCAGCCATCATGGAGTAGCTAAACGTCACGTCCGTGCTGCCGGCGGGGCTAAACTTCCTTGACCGTGTTCGTGCTCTGCCGTCATGGATCCGAGAGGTAGTGATGCATGGCATTTGCCATGGGCCTATGTCTGCCCTGGCCACCGCCCACCTCTGTTCAGACGCGGACTTGCATGCAGTGGAGCCTTCAAAATTCCTATGTTTCTCCTCCAAATTCCTAAGGAGCCATAAGTGTTTGAGTTTCTTTTGTCAATTTCTTGATTCCATTTTCTAGTATTGGTGGGCCCCGAATAGACGGGGAGATCTGCCTGCGTGAAAATTTGATTTTCAGCAAAAATTTTATGACGCCGAGTAGTGCCACCAACATGCACTGAAAATTAGATATCTCTGTCTTGCCCTCCGCATGAAAATTAGGTTTACCATGCCATCAATTTTGGACAAGGGCATTTGTGGTATTTTGATGGCCACATAAAAGCGAAAAGAGTCGCCGTCTCCGCCTCCATCTCCATTCTCCAGCCACACCGTCTCTCCTTTAGCTCCAAATCCTAGTCGCCTCCCTCTCCACTCTCTAGCCACCTCCTCTGCCACCCCACTCTAGACCCTAGGCGCCATCGACACAGCAGATCTACTCAATCTGCACTCTCCAGCCGCACCCTCTCGCATACCTTTCCAAACCCTAGACAAAGCCAGATCCCCTTTGATTCATTGATAGCAGGTCAGATCTAGATAGGCTAGATCTAGATCCTCTACCTTAGCACCTATCACAACCGGTCGAATCACCCTAGCTGGAGCCAGAAGTCGTACACCTTCATCAATGTTGGCCACACCAGTTCCACTACCACGACGACAAAAACGACATGCCAACGACGAGGCGTAGCTAGGGTACGCTGAGGAAGAGGTACCCAAATTCCTTTTAGGATGTGTGCTGTATTTAGTGGTTGAACCTCGAATGGTTAAACCTAGAATATGAAGTTAGCAATGGGGTTACATATTTCCTATAGTTGAGTGTAGCTAACATATGCTTTACTGGATTAATGACTTCCGTATAAGCTATAGTTACTAGTTAGGCGCTTATTTGCATACTCTCGCTCTGTTATGTTGACATTTGGTAGAAGCTTTAGTTAATAAATACCTTTGTAATGTAGATGAACAGCCACTAAATGCTTTTGAACAAGAGCGGGAGGCACAAATCGCAAAGAATCATAGGAAGATGGAAGAACTAGGGGAGGTAGTTGAGGGATTTGGTGATATAAATGAAACATATTCAGATTTACAAGATGAGTTGATGACCCTTGCAATTGAGGTGCTTGTTCTACCTTGTATTGAGTTCAGATGGGAAGGGTGAGGTGAGGGCGGGGGATGGGGGTGTAGATAGCAATGCAATGCTTTGCTGTCTAGATAGCAATGTAATTGTACATGCTTGCTGCTTAAGTTTGTTTCTCCAATTTCAGCATCCGGATCGAAGAAGCCATAGAGGAGGCTCCACCAACAAGACCAAAGGCAGCCCTGATATGAGTCCTAGAGGAAGGCAGTCCAAGAGAGTGAAGTCAACATGACCAGGAGAGTTGACTCATAGATCTGAGAAGAACAAACAAAACCATTTAAAAGTGAAGTACCACCAGGCTACAGGATCTCACTCCTATGTTGTACAGCTGTAATCATTTGTAAGTGATGGTTGTGTTTTATTGTTACTCTTGCCTTTGTATAAACAGAAACTTGTGTGCACTATTAATAGAAGCAATAGTGGCAGGAGCCTAAATTTGGCATCATCATTTAATTTTGAAGTTGCAATTTTGCACCAATCAATATGGTACCTGTGCATTATGCTTATGTAATCCATATCTGTATCCTAATGTTTACTGCTTGAATTTCATAGTATGTAATCCATATCAGTACCTTTGCATTGTGCTGATGTAATTCATATCAATATGAAACCTGTGTTACTTGTTACTCTTGGGTTTTTAATTAAAGTCCTCTTTCACTATCTATAACCTAATGTTTACTGTTTCAATTTCATAGGAAGATATAGAAACTATGTGAGCAAAACCTATTCCTGATGGGCACGAACCAATGACTAGTGTTGATATTGTTTCCAAGGTCCTTTGCCTTTCCCAGGGCTAGGTCCACTCCCAGATCAGCGGCGACACCCTTTTTTGAAGAATGCTGGTATCCCGACAAGCTCTGCTAGAACAGAGATATCAGCGGAGATAATGCTTTGAGAACAGCTTGTTCCTAAACAGGAAAGTTCCGCTAACCTCATCGAATAAGTGGATGAACTAAAGAGGAAGACAGAAAAGAGTGAAAGGGAGTCTGAGGAGTTCAAGATACAACAACAAGAGAAGTACAATAAGCTACATGAGGATATCATGCGCTTCAGCTCTTCTTCTGGTAACTCTCAGTCATCAACTCTGTTGGCTTGACGTAGTGAACATTTGTGATTTGATTTATGGACTCGTGTGCCATTTGATGTGGTGAAACTCTATCAGTGGCTTGCTACTGATGTCTAAACTGTAATTTGTTGTATTTGATTGCCATGCTGAATAATTATGTAGACATTTGTTGAATAATTATGTTGTCAATCTGTGCAGCAGTGATGATCTCGAATTTTTTTCTGATGAAATGATTGTTGAGCACATGACCTGAACAGGCCATGTGATCAAATAAAAATGTTACACATGGACCAACCAGTGCATGACATGTGAAATAGCCAGGGCATGACACATGGGCTAATAAAAGTCCGAGACGTGGAAGAAAGTCGTCAAGCTATGTGGCCGAATCAAAAAACAAAATGTGGACGGACAGCACCGTGACATGTGGTCAAATAAGAAATGGCCACATGGACCAATAAAAATGCGACACATGGTCCAATGAAGAAGTGACACCTGCTCCAACCGCAACACGACATGTGTGCCAATAGAAAACTGACATGAGGAACAATAGGGACCCAACACGTGGTCTAGTAAGAACCTAAAACGTGCAAGAACCAGAGATAGCCACATTGTCCAATAAGAAGGTGACACATACCCGAACCATCTCCAATGCAACCGGCTATAGCATGTCCACGAGGAAAGCATCTCCAACGGAAGCGCCCGCCAGCGTGGTTGCCCCTTGCCACGCATGCCAAAACAGTTCTATGACGGTCAGTTTTTCGTCATAGATCAAGCTACTTCTATGATGAATTCATAGATTCATCACGGAAGTTCAAGTATGATGTGCTTTCTATAACAAGCCATTTTTCGTCACAAATCCGTCATAAAAATGAAATTATGACGAATTTGGCTTCTTCAATAACGAAAGTTGTTCGTCATGAAAGTGGAAATTCCTAGTAGTGTTTGCCCGCAGCAGATAGCCCCTGACGGTCAGAGCGTTAGGGCCAGCAGAGTTAGGCGGCGCCAAAGGCTCCCTCGACTCCATGACAATGCCAGGGTCCTTCCACACCGCAGCAACACCCTCCTAGACTTCAACGCGCATAGACTATAGAGTAAAACTCCCTAAACTGCATTGTACCCAACCTTCCTTGATATATACGGGTGAAGGTCGGCACCAGGAGAGGGAGGCCAAAACAAAACACTCCATAGCATTCCAAGCTGCGCCTCGAGAGCAGAGCGAATTGAGAGGAATGACCGAGGGTTCCTCCATCGGCAACCCAATGAGGGATCTGAGCATTTCCCTCCCTCGCTGGGGAAGAAACCTCATCACCGATGAGCCATAGGATAGCATTGAGCAATCCCCTACTAAATCTCTATCTCTTCCATTATAACCCCCCAATTTGGGTGCTCTCAAATACAAAAAAACAACCACTGTTGGAGGTAGGGCTCCAATAGCCTGAACCGATACATCACCGTGCCTTCTCTTGTGTTCTTGAGTAGTCACCGGAGACCCACACTCAGTGACACTCAATGAACAATGATCCTTGCCGTGACAACGAACCTGTGATACCTGCTAGGGCCTTGGATGCCCAGCGGGTTGGCCATCACTCGGGACATCGGTTACTGAGCGTTGGCTTGGGTTGGTGCTGGTGCCGGAGTTAGGCTTGGGTTGCCATCGCTCGGGAAGCCTAGGGCCCTGGTGAGCCCTTGAGCCTCGAGCAGTGGCCATGGGCATTCTTGGGCTCGACCTAACTTTGACTAGAGGGTGCACATGAGCGTACCCAATGGGTATTGCCCTTGAGCGATCCTAAGGGATCGGTCGGGGGTTCTTTGGTCGGGAGCCTTTCTTCCTGGAACTTAACATAATCCTATGTTTGACTCTCATCAGAATCCCCTGAGCCCTTCTACCCTTTTGGGTCATGCCCGTGATGGCAATGAAGGTCTGAGCCCTATCTTTTATGACCTGGTCGACAGCCACGGCCGTGGCCTTCTGACGTGGGTCAGATGCCCTTTTGGGGGCACCCGAGCTCTTGGTCGAGGTGCTTGGCTTCGGGGTCGAGCGATACTTGTTTGCAGCGCTACATGAGGAGGAGCCCAAGTGAGGGCTCGGTTGAATCACCCACACGCCCCTCCCTCTGACGCTCGGTGCAATAGCTTGATGGCGTTTGATTGCTTCGTCGGTTGGTGGAGTTAAAGTGTGCGGCATCCGCGCTGCTCCGCACCCTATGAGGGGTGAGGCGCTGCACCACATGGCATAGATACGATGGAGGAAGGGCCATGGTGCTTTTGGGCACGCATGCATATCCGAGCCGTCAGAGTAGCTCAGGGGGACTTGAGGCGAGGCACATCACCTCAGGTCCTGTGTCATGGTGCACGCACGCGGAGGGTGCCGCTTTCGTCAGGAAGAAGTGTGAGTAGATGGTACGGGGCATGACTGGTTACCAGCATCCCATCATACTCTGCCTTTACTACATAGTTATCCTCCACACAACTGCTCGGCGTGCGGCCTAGGAAGCCGAAGGGGGTCGAATCAGCTCCCGAGCCCTTATCTGTTGTGTCGTTGATGGTTGATTGGAGGGCTGACGCTGCTTGCGGCCTTGCACCCTAGGCTATAAATAGCCTCGGGTCCCAGTGTTCTACCTTAGAGCACCACCAGTAACTTATTCCTCTAGATCTACCTTCGCCAAGCTATGGCCGTAGCGTTGAAGTGCGACGTCACCCTTCGAGTGGGCCTCTCCTCCATCTGGTCAATCGCTCCAATGAGAGTGCAAGGATTCCAGCAAAAGGGAGACGGCGGCGCGTCGTGGCGGTGGATGCAGTGTTGTGGCGTAGCACGGGGGGAGGCAAGTTTCCCGATGTCATCGATGGCTTGGGGAACTGTTGTCCTTCCCTCTTGCACTGCCCGCGTTGCTGCTCCTCTGCCGCCATGCGCCGCCATGTCCCTTTCCTGCCAGCGGTGCCATCCAGGGGCGAAGCCCCCTCCTTCGTCGGAGATGGCATGGGCCATCCTCGCCCATCCTTCCTGCGAAAGAGAAAGAATTCCAGCGACATAGATTGCTCAGGGAATTCTTCCGCCTATTAGGGGGAAGGGTTGGTTGGGCAGGTGGACGCCGAACTGCCACATCAACAGTGGTGGTGGCCCGGGTCGGGCTCCTATGAAAAGGTCCTAAATGGCTAGAGGGGGTGAATATCCTAATTAAAATTTCTACAAAAATACTAGAGGAAAGTGTTAGCACTTGAACACCATTTGTGGCCATCACCATGTGTGCCATCTTTGCTCAACCTTGGATATGGACAAACCTATCTCATACACAACACTACAAGACAAGTTAGTCCACTTGGTTGTCTCAATTATCTAAAACCAAACATAGGGCTTTTACAAGATGTGTTTCTATTAAGTTATCATCATAGACGCGTCTCATTTTCTGCCAATCCATTGGCGATGGGTGACAAAATCCTGGAGACGTGTTATAACTAGACACGCCTGTGATACTACCATAGGCACATCTCAATGTCGTGTCACTGATAATGGTGTCTTCTTTTTGCAGTTATGACATAGTGCTACAACGCATGCAAGCCATGCCTGAAAGACGACAGATCTAGCCGCACATCGGCTGCTGCAACCTCGAAGCTAGGCCACCGCCTTCTTGACCCTCGCCATCGGTCCTAGCACAAAAGATGGGGAAGAATATGCCAAAAGACCCTCCATGTCCATGCAAGCCACCATAGCCGAGAGGCCCCTCGGCTCCCCCCAGACTTGGTCTCGAAGCCACACCCAGTCGGATCCGGCCGCCGTGGACCCTCACTGCCTCCTACCAGGTCACCGACGTTGTAGCCACCTTGCACCAGAGGTCGCCAAGGAAAGGCCTCGCCACCGCCATCATTTCATTCACCAAGCCTGCAGCAGCCAGCTGCAGTGGTGGCTGGTGAGAGGAACACCCCTGCCGCCCTGGTGGCTGGTGAGAGGAACACGGGGGAGGGCAAAATCTTTCTTCATAAAAGTTGAAATCTTGTGCGACTCATTTTCAGGTATGTTCTTGAAAGAACCTGTTCTTCTTACTGTAGTCTACAAGCACTGCTATGCCTTCTAATACATGGGGGGCAAGTGTACAGAATTTGAGCTCGTGACAGGAGATAGCCTTTTCCACTACTACGAATTACAAAATCAAGGATTATTTTTTTCTGGACTGTCACCGCAATCACTAGTTTATCGGTTGCGCCTCAGAGTAGGCACCGCGGTACTCCCCGGACTGCTCAAACTCCCCAGTGTACTCCTCGGAGGCAAAGGCGGTGACGCGGAGCTGCTGGATGGTGGCCGCCTGCTGGCCAGGGTCGTCGAAATTCCGGCTCTGCCCCACCTTCACCCCGTTGCTTAGGTCCGACATGCTCCCTTCATCGTCCAGTGCCCTCATCACCTGACGAGGCGGATGGGATCACATGAGATACAAGTAGCACGAAAATGAAAACATCTCATTCTCACTGTTGCATCGTAAAACGTAACGGTTTTGTGGATTTACCTGCACCATCCGCGGTCGCTTGGGAGCCGAGTGGCGGACGCACGCGGCCGCGGCCTCCACCATGACGATCATCTGGCCCCTGTTATAGGCGCCTTCCAGCCGGGGGTCGACCAGCTCGTCGAGGTCACCTGTTTCGATGGCGTCGACGAGGACGGGTCGTGCCTGGCAGCACCAGCACAAGCAAGCAAGCGTCGGTGAGAATATTATTAGTGGCTACAAGTAAATAATTAAAGCTCCAGAAGTTGAAGGCACTGATGGTGAATGGGTGCTTCATTCAGTGCAGGACTGTAGGTCGTCGTACCCATTCGACGAGGCTCTCCTCTCCCAGTTGGCGCGTCTGGTCGACTGGCCTCCGTCCGGTGATAAGCTCCAGCAGCACGACACCGAAGGAGAACACGTCAGACCGGTCCGTCAGCTTTCCGCTCGACGCATACTCGGGAGCAAGGTACCTGCGTTGCATTGCATTCTCGGCGTGTAATCAAAACATTTATTCTCTCCATTAAAAAAATATAAATTTCACTTCAAACACTATCAAGTTTAATTATATAAGTATATAAAAAATATATTGACATTTATAATGCATAATAAATATTATTAAATATTAAATATGTTTTTATAATAAACATATTTGAAATTATAAATATTGATATTTTTTTATAAATCTAGTTAAACTCTTCTCAAAAACCTAGATTTATATATATTTTTTTAGAACGGATGAAGTAAAAGCCTAGTATGGTTTGGTTTTATGGATGATTTATGGGAAGAAAGATTGATAGAATATTGGACAAGAGTGGACGCACCCAAATGTTCCCATGATGCGAGTGGAGACATGCGTGTTCGTGTCGTTGGAGAGCTTGGCCAGCCCAAAATCTGCAACCTACACACGACATATCAATGGGTCATACGTGAGAGCTCAGACAGCAGCAGCTAACAAGTATTCTAATGAGATTCTCTATCCTAAAATAAGTCTTCATCTCGTATTTCGAGAAATCAATCGTAATTTTGACTAAATATGCACTAAAAAGTCACTAATATTTAGGATTCCAGATAAACATCATTTGATTAATCGTATCATATATTTTCATAGTAATAAGTCTATTTGGTGATATAAATGTTTATTATATTATTTTTTATAAATCTAGTCAGCGTTAAAATTGGTTGGCTCATCGAAACACTAGATATAATAAAGACTTATTTTGGGATAGGGAGTATATGAATCCTCGTCAGTCATGCCTGTGCTTCGAACGAATAATCAAGCAGGATGTTGGCGGACTTTATATCCCGGTGGATGATCCTTGGGTGACCTAGAAAAATGAGCATACATGTGCATAAATGAAATGAATAGTGGATTATTAGTTGCCGCAAAGTGTCAACTGTCATCATTGTCGATTGTTAACTACTAGCTCGTTGCAAGAAAACATACAATCTTCATGCAGGTACGCCAATCCCTTTGCCGCGCCGATGGCAATCTTGAGCCTCGTCAGCCAGTCCATCACCGACACGCCACGACCTACATCAAACAAAGATGCCGATCGAAACCTTGGATTTGCATTATTATTAGAACATATACATAAAATAGAAGTAAAGCTAGATCGAGAATTCATCATCACGTTGTCGTTGTATATATATATATGTATGTACTAGTAGTACCGTGGAGATGGTGCTCCAGGGTGCCATTGGGCACGAACTCGTAGATGAGCATGCGGTGGTGCTGCGCGACGCAATAGCCGACGAGGGAGACGAGGTGGCGGTGGTGCACGCGGCTGATGATCTCCACCTCCGCCTGGAACTCGCGCTCGCCCTGCCCGCTGCCGGCCTTGAGCTGCTTCACGGCAACGCACTTGCCGTCGGCCAGCCACCCCTTGTAGACGCACCCGAACCCGCCCTCGCCGATCACGTTGTCGCGGGAGAAGTTGCTGGTGATGCTCGTCAGCTCCTCGTAGCTAAAGGACGACTTGGAACCCGGCGGCTCCATGCTACCAGACTGGTAGTACCCTCCCCCACCAATTTCCGGGCCCGCCGATGTGCCCGGCGGCTGTGTGTCCGACAGGTTGGAGGAGCCCACCAACTGACCTGACGCCAAGTTATAGTTGCCATCTGCATGCAGTGCAGCCCGGCATTTGCGAATAATTTTGCATGCATGGTCTCAAATAAGTGAACTAGTACGTGGATCGTATGATGATGAACTGAGCATATATGGTTACCGTTGTGATAAACTAGTCCGCCCTTTTTCTTCTTCCTCCTCTTGGAAACCAAGAAAACAGCCAGCATAGCAAACATCAAGCCCGTGATCGCTGCACCGGCAATGGCCGCAGCAACATGGCTACTGCCTACTCTTGTTGATGTGCTCCCACCGCCACCATTGGACGCGCTAGTATTGGCTTCTTGGGATGACGATGCAGAACCCGGGACGCTGTTATTAGACATCACAGTGACACCAGGCGCGGTGGACACTAACCCGGGTGGTGGCAGTGCTCCCGGCGGGCTATTATTCGACGACACAGGGACAGGAATTATGACCACCGATTGGTTCGTCGGCGGCGCAGGCGATGCAGAAGAAGAAGATGGTGGTGGACTACGTGGAGAATTCGAAGGTTGGGAATTTGATTGATCAACATCGCTCTGATGTGGCGGTGATGGAGATGACTGAGGAGGAGATTGTCTCGACGACGATGGCGACCCGCCTGGTGTGGGAGGGGCCTGATTAGAGGACAAAGACGGAGGCAGTGGAGGCGAAGGTGAGGAGCCTTCTGACCGTTGCGGAGGCGACGGTGACCTGCCCGGTGGTGAAGGTTCTGAAGGTGGATTTGGTGGTGGTGAGGACTTTGAATTGCCACCGCTCCAAGAAGATGGCGAAGGTGGTGGGCTTGGTGACGGTTGTGAGGGCGGTGGAGGTGACGATCGTGATGGTGGAGGGCTTCCTGAGGGTGAAGGAGGGCTAGACGACGATGAATCTTGCGAATCTGATGGTGGCGTTGATCTTGAGCCTCCCGAGCTTGGAGATGGTGGTGGGCTAGACCAGCCATTACTCGATTTAGGGGGTGAGCTTGAACTTGAACCGCGGGGTGGAGGAGCCTTGGAATTGTTGCCACCTCCATTTCCTCCTTCACTCGATGACGAACTCGGCGATGGTGCTATGTCGGACATGCTCTTTTTCTTAGATATGCCTCCTTTATTAGTTGAAGATCCAAGTTGGTATTATGTACCTCTGACGCCAAAAACATCAAGCAGCTTGTCCTGATGAACTTGAGATCTTTCTTTGATTCCTTTGCTCCTCGATGTGCACTGCAATCATCAAACTTCTTTCTCCCCATTCTCTTCTAGTACAGGTCGGCATCTAACATCGTCTTGAATACCTTCACATCTGCTCTTTGTCGGGAGATTTGCCAATCTTCACAGTGAGCCAACACAAACTCCAGATTTTACTTGGTAGCCTGAAACTCCAGAGAAGTGATTTTGTTGTTGACGAAGTAAGAAAATGTAAGGAAAAAATTTGCAACTCATCAAGAGGCACGAAATATGGGTTCTTGTCATCAAATGCCTATGATTAGGAGGATCCATGAGAGTCTAGAGCAACAAAAAGATCCAACCTAATTAAGGAACAAGTATTATATATTTAGGCATTTCCCTTCTTAGCTAGCCTCAATGGGTAAAATGTGAAAGCTTGAAGATAGAAGGGAAAATAGCGCCAAATTATTATAACCCTTACTATAATTGGTTCAGGAGCTCCTCTCTAGAGGTACGAGCAGTTGTAAATCCAGACACTACCGGAAACGCCTAAATTGCCAAGTGCTTAAACATTTGCCGAGTGTCAAATATCGGGCACTCGGCAAGCATGCCTTTTGCCGAGTGTTGCACAAATGACACTCGGCAAACAAACGACACTCGGCAAATAATATGTTTGCCGAGTGCCTCAAATCATACACTTGGCAACACATGGATGTTTGTCGAGTGCCGGCTGTAACGGCACTCAGCAAACTACAAGCACTCGCCAAACGGCCGTCGGCCATTAACTTTTCGACCACCATTGAGGGTTTGCCGAGCGCCAGAAGTTGGCACTCGGCAAACGTGCCTTTGCGTCCAGCACTCAGCAAATGACCCTTTTTGCCGAGTGCTTTTACTTGGCACTCGGCAAACAATTATTTTTTTCTATTTTAGATCTCAAAAATTTTTGTACCTGATACATACAATATGTAGCACTTCATGTTAAAGGTTGGTGTTTTTTGTATTTGTTTGTCATATTTAACTAATTAAATGCATTTCAAGTAATTTTTTGAATTACTTCAAATTTGAACGGCAAGTGATTCAAATAATTGAAAAAAAATAGTAGGAAATTGATATTCATGCTATTGAGCCCATGTTGAGGCCTTACCTGTGATATGAAAAGAATTTCAGACATCTTGTTTAGGAAACACGACCTCGATCGCGTGTCCGAGCGGTTTTTAAATTCTATAAAAAGCAAACGAAGTCCAAAAATCATGAAATTTGACAAGATATCATGATATCGTATGTGGGGGCTGTGGTAAAAAAATTAAGAACGTTTCGCACAAGTTGTCACGTACATTGCTTATAAACCAAAGTTTCTTGGAGAAAGTTTCATAGAGTTGAGAATGATTCAGTCAGATTTAGAGTCAAAGTGATGGTCAATTTGTGGTTTCGCTCCAAAACATTTTGTATAGTCAATAGACATCAAAGATTGTGTCATGTGAAATTTTCGTAATTTTTCGGATTCGTTTAATAATTTTTATTTTTTATTTGCAATTACAGAGTGCATGAAATAATGGAATTTGAGCATAACTGCATGAAATAATGATCTAAATTTCGTAGAATCATCGCATATGTATCGTTGAGTGAAATTAACAAGGCATTTTGAAAGTATATTTGAACAAATTTGACCAATATGCTACGGAAAGCAATAAAAGCTATTTTTTAGAAAATTGTTTGCCGAGTGCACTAGGGTTGGCTCTCGGCAAATTTACTGTGTCGCCTGTTTGCCGAGTGTTTATATGTACGGCACTCGGCAAAAGGAAAACCAATTTTTTTAAACTGAAGTGTGTTTGCCGAGTACCAAATCACGGGCACTCGGCAAAAAGTCAAAATCAATTTTTTTAAAAAAAATTGAATCTTGTTTGCCGATGCCCGTGATCTGGCACTCGGTAAAGTGTTTGTCGAGTGCCAGATCACGGGCACTCAGCAAAAAGTCAAAATCATTTTTTTAAAAAAAACTGAAGCTTGTTTGCCGAGTGCCCGTGATCTGGCACTCGGCCTGTTAGCCGAGTGCCAGACCACGGCCACTCGGTAAATAGTCGAACCCCTATTATAATTTGCATGCCCTCACTCTGTCTTATCCGCCACCGCCGCCGTCCGCAGGTCCAGCCACTGCGCACGCCGCCCGCGCGCTCGCCCCCGCCATCCGTCGTCCGGCCGCGCGCTCGCCCCTGCGCATGCCGTCCGCACGCCATCCGGCCGCCGTCCGCCCGCGCTGCCCCAACCCCCGACGCCGCCCTACCCCCGCCGGCGCGCTCGCCCCTGCCCGCCCCCCCCCCACCGGCGCGCCCTACCCCCACGCACGCCGCCCCGCCCCTACCTGCTCCCGAGGAGGAGGAGGCCGGCCACACACACGCTGGCCACCGACCGACCGCCAGCTCGGGGCCCCGTTGCCAGAGGAGAAGGGAAAGAAGGAGGAGGAGGAGGAGGAGAAGGGGAAGAAGGAGGAGGAGGAGAAGGAGGAGAAGGGGAAGGAGAAGGAGAGGGAGGAGGAGGAGGATGAGAAGGAGAAGGAGAAGGAGGAGGAGGAGGAGGTCCGTGGCTCCCCACCCCCGCTGCTCCTCGGTCTGGCCTTGGACAGCGGCTCCGTCCATGCTGCCTCATCCGACGTGCTGCCCTAACCCCCGACACCACCCAAGCATCCACTAGGTAAACCCACCCCTCCTCTTTTCGTTCATGTTGTGTTAGTAGTGGTAGAGTAGTGGTAGTAGTGGAAGAGTAGTGGTAGTAGTAGTGGTGGTGGTGATTATATGAATGTGACTATACGAATGTGACTCGGCAATGATTATATGAATGTGAATTGGAGTAGTGGCTGTGATTATATGAATGTGACTCGAAAATTATATGCATTTGTGGTTGTCGGCCATTGTGCCGTATGTTTTTTTGCAGGTTTTGGAAACCTCACCGTGCAAGGGAGGTTCTGCCAAAATTTTCTATTGAGCCTGTTTATTATTTTGTTTTGTAGAGAAGAGCTCATCAGGGAGCCAAGCCAGAGTACCTTGGCGACCTCGATCGTATTCGTCGCCGCTACGGGTCTGCCTGCACCGCGTCGTCTCACCACTGCACCGTCCCGCCATAACCCCGCTAGCCTGACTCCACCGCCACCCTAGGTATAACCTCTCTTTCCGTATCAGGGTCGTGTACCGCGTAACCCACAGTTAGGCATCTCCCATTCGAAAGAGATACAGTCGGAGGTATGCAGATGTTTGCATATGTACGACCGTATCTGTTTCGAATTGTCCACGTTTTTTGGAAACCCGAGGATGCGTAGACAGGGTTAGTTTCCGTGGTCTACTTTGATCCAAGATAGAGTTTTGGCATCATCTCCCTGTTGTTCTCTGGATACACAATCTCCCTGCCAGGACGTGTATTTAGAGAACAGCGAGGAGGTGCTGCCGAAACTATATCTCGGATCGAAGTAGACCATGGAAACTAACCTCGTCTATGCATCCTCGGGTGGGATTAGGACCTATCTTCACCTATTAGGTGGTAGGGACATCATGTAGATGCAATTGATTCTCATATTACTCGCTGATATGGTAGAAGATGAATGACCGTGAGTGGATATACATGGGCCACCCAAGTGCGGGTTCGTTCACCAATGAATGGATTAGCAAGACCAATGCTTTCTTGGAAGAAGCATTTCAGAAGGTTAAAGGAGCACGTGGTACTTGGTGTCCCTGTAGCAGATCTGTAAACAAAAAACGGCAAACAAAGGTGGACATGGGTAAACATCTTTGCAAGTATGGATTTACGAAAGACTATACAAGGTGGATCTACCATGGTGAAGTCGATCATATGAGAGACGAGGTCGTGAGACAACGCGTCAATGATTTTGATGCTAAGGGCGGGGTAGCGGACATGTTACATGACTATCATGAAGCACACTTCGGTGACGGACGTAGGGAGGAGGAGAAGCCAGAGGCAACAGCAAAGGCGTATTACGACATGTTGTCTGTGGCATAGAAACCCCTTCACGGCTAGACAAAGGTCTCTCAATTGAATGCCATTGGACGCGTAATGGCCTTTAAGTCCCAGTTTAGCCTGGGTCAAGAGGCATTCGACACTATGCTTACTATTTTGGCAGCATGCTTCCGGAAGGTCACATTCTGCCAAAGAGCATGTACGAGTCGTGGAAACTCCTTCGCGCACTTAAGATGCTATACGAGCAGATACATGCTTGTCAAAATGGGTGTGTTTTATTTAGGAAAGAACACACGGAAGCAACGCAATGTCCAAAGTGTAAATCCTCTCGGTACTTGGAGGTAGACTCTGTTGATGGTCAGAAGAGGTAGCTTCAGATACCCGTGAAGATCCTATGGTACCTTCCGTTCATACCGAGGATCCAACGGCTATACATGACTAAGGAGTCCACGAAACTGATGACATGGCACAAAAACGGTCGTCGATACTATCCAGAAAAGATGGTACATCCATCCAATGGTGAAGCATGGACCCATTTTGATAATATTCATCATGATAAAGCTCAAGAGGCTCGTAATGTATGTGTTGCGCTGGCAACAGATGGGTTCAATCCTTATGGATAGCTATCTGCCCCATACACTTGTTGGCCCATGTTCATTATCCCGCTCAATCTCCCTCTTGAGGTAATCTTTCAATGGCAGAACATATTCTTATCGTTGATAATTCCCGAGCACCCGGGGAATAATATGGGTGTGTTCATAGAGCCTATGTTTGATGAATTAATCGAGGCTTGGGAAGAAGGGGTGTGGACATACAACCGAGCTACAAAGACAAACTTCAAGATGCATGTTTGGTACCACTACTCCATGCACGACTTCTTGGCGTATGACATATTCTGCAGCTGGTGTGTTCACGGTAAGTTCCCATGCCCAGTATGCAAGACAGCTGTGAGGTTCATTTGGTTGAAGAAGGGTGGCAAGTTTTCTTCGTTCGACAAACATCGATAATTCCTCCCACTTGACCATCCATTCAGAGAAGATGACATCAACTTTATGAAAGGTGTCGTCGTTACAGACCCTGCACCAGAGATGATGATAGGTGTGGCGGTCCGTGCTCAAATAGATGCTCTCGTGGTCGATGATGATGGGCGTTTTGTGGGATATGGTGAGCAACATGCATGGACTCATAAGTCAGGCTTGGAAAGGCTCCCCTATTATGATGACATTCTCCTTCCACACAACATTGATATAATGCACACAGAAAAGAATATCGCCGAACCACTTTGAGGAACAATCATGGACACTGATAAGTCAAAGGACAATATTAAGGCTAGAGTGAATCTTTTTTTTTGCGAAACAAGGCTAGAGTGAATCTAGTAGAGTTATGCAACAAACCAAAGCAAGAAATGCAGTCTCCTAGAGGCCGCAAGAATTGGACAAGACCTAAGGCTGAGGATGATGGAGCAGCATAGCAGATGTTCCAGTATATGCAAGCGTGTCTCCTCGCCAGCTCTACGGGTCAGCCACTTCCTCAGCTGCCACCGATGCTATTCACTCCGGCAGCTCCTTCTACTGGAACTCCAGTAAATTTGCCTTCTCTACCGCTACTTCCTAACTTAGAACACCCCAAAAGGAGGGAAGTACTAGAATGGTTCCAAACGTTAATGTTCCCTGATGGGTATGTAGCGAATCTAAGGAGGTGAGTGAACTTGTCTACTATGCGAGTCAATAGGCTCAAGAGTAACATTGCGGGTCAAATATTGCAGGCCCAGCTGGAAGAAGAGAGGAGGCAACGGCAGGACATGGAGGCGAGGATGATGGAGCAGCAACAGCAGATGTTCCAGTATATGCAAGCGTGTCTCCTCGCCAGCTCTATGGGTCAGCCACTTCCTCAGCTGCCACCGATGCTATTCACTCTGGTAGCTCCTTCTTCTAGAACTCCAGTAAATTTGCCTTCTCTACCGCTACTTCCTAACTTAGAACATTTTAGTTTGCATGAATGTTAGAACACACTTGCAAACATAAATCCTGTATCACACATGCAATATCTTCTCCTTTGTGCATAATCAATCGGCGGCATCGAATTCACCAGCTCAGGGGGGCACACCTCGGTCGGGTCGGGATAGGTGTAGCGAGCGTGAACGGCAGCAGTAGATGATGGACTTGTGGACTTTGGTGGCACTTTAGTGGTACTTGTGATAATATTTGTGGACTTGTGGTGTTGAATTGTTAAATATGTGTGAGATATGTGACATATGTGAGATATATGTGTGGTATGTGAGATAAATGTGTGATGTGAGATATATCTTTGATTTGCAAGAGTGAAAACAAAAAAACAAAAAAAATAATTTTTTAAGTTTTGCCGAGTGTAACACTCAGCAAACAGGCTGTTTACCGAGTGTCAGTACCATTTCACTCGGCAAATCTATACATCCAGTGCCATTTTTCCTCGGTTTCCCAGATTTGCCGAGTGCCAGCTAGCAAGGCACTCGACAAACGAGCCGTTACCGTCGAACCTCCGTTTCGTTTAGCTTTTTATTGCCGAGTGTTTTTTTGGCACTCGGCAAACGTTTGCTGAGTGCCCGATAAAAAACACTCGGCAAACATGTTTTTGCCGGAAGACTGTTTGCCGAGTAATGTGTGCCGAGTGTATTTGTGTCTTTGCCGAGTGTTTTTGACACTCGGCAAACCAACTGAGTCCGGTAGTGAGACCATTGTTTCTTCGTGGGCCAATTTGGTCATATACATCTCCACTTGTTTATAAAGTGGAAAATATGTGAAACTGCTCCAAAAAAAATTAATCCAGCAAAATGTTAATTGCATACATAATCCACTCTCTATGTATTTAGAATCTTGATATACAAAATAAATGTCTTTTGAGCAAACGGTCTTTCAAGTTATATAGTAAAAAGGGGGCTTGGCAAGAGTTTTTAAGAAAAAATATATTAAAGATAAAACCACTTCATAAGTTTGTAAGAAGGCAGATAATTCTTATTTTTGGATGAGTCTCATGGGTAGTTTTTGAGTCTAGGAGCTTTTAGATTATAAGATGAATACCAAATCAGATTCTGAGAAGATGCTTGGTTTGGGTAGTTATCCTCTAAAGACTCAGTACATGACATGTCTAACATCATGTAGGAAACAGGCGAAGATGCAGGTCCTAAGCGCAACACCACTTAATGCTTCCTTTAGGAGAGTGTTACTAGGAAATAAATTGATAAAACAGAATGCAAGAGTGGCTAAATGTTAATCTACAGCTTTGGTACCAACGTGTTTGTTTGGCGTCTACATGACATGAAAATTTCTCAGTTACTTATATGTATAAATTTCTAGTAAAAAATGGGATCAAAGTTTCATAATTAGTATGGCGACTAAAGGTACCACTAGATTTTTCAAAGAGGATGGGAAGGAAGATAGACAACTTGTTTTTGTAGGAAGAAGAAACCATTCATCATCACTCATTTGAATGTACTCAAACTAATTTCCTACGAAGGGTTGTGTTCATATGGTGGTAGGGTTAAAACCACCCCTAATTAATATTAACTTATTTAATATAGTTGTTAGTCTAATGCGAATATAACTTTCAGATCCTTTCTATTGACAGAAGTAGCGGTGATATGTTGGTCCATTTGGTTTGCATGAAATGGTATTGTTTTTAACAAATGTCGACACAACTCTTTTGCAGGTTCCATTCAGTGTTTAACCCAATTGTAATGGTGTGAGCAGCCAGAGATGGTTGTGGACACATGCCAGAAGTTGGAAAATGTGGCTACACGTATTTCGGATGGGCTTTTATTTCTATAATTGACTTTTGAGACGCTTTTGTCATTCTAGTATACACTACAACACGTCTAAGGCGTTTTTGTTAAAGGCATTTTTCTTTGAGTGCCTTTATTTTCTATTGCATGAAGGCATTCTTCGAAAAAAAAATCCTCTGAAAACAATTTTTAAGAGGCTGATGACATAAATGCCTTAAATACTTGTACCAATTGGAGGCGTTTTCTGAAAACGCCTTAGATGCTTCTCTCAATTGGAGGCGTTTCATGAAAATGTCTTCGTAGTCATATAATTTACCCTCTGCTTTGTTTTAACTAGCAGGGCACCCGTTCAAAGCACGATGTGTGTTGGTTTTTTTGAGGGGAAAAGGGGAAAATGGAAATTGTGGAACAGTAATGGGTCTGTGCTGCAGTAAGAAACCCGAAAATTTTCGTTAACAGGTATTTGAAACAGCAAAACCCGTACTGTTACGGGTTTAATGGGTCTGTGCTACAGTAACGAACCCAAAAAAATTTGTTAGCGGTTGTTTGGAACAGTAACATGTACTGTTACAGGTTTGAACGGATACACACTGTTCTTATCGGCGCGAGTACTGTTTATGAAACTGGTACTGTGCTTAGAGCAGCGATAAACAATAATATGTGAGGGGTCCGGTGTCACCAACTTTTATATAGGCCTTGTTCACTTCCCATCCCAACCTAAAATATTTCTTCTTCCACCTATCACATCAAATCTTTCGACGCATGCATGGAGCATTAAATGTAGGTAAAAAAGATAACTAATTGTATAGTTTGTCTGTAAATGTCGGGACGAATCTTTTGAGCCTAGTTAGTCCATGATTGAACAAATTTTGCCAAATAATAACAAAATATGCTAAAATAACTTTTCACCTACTTTTCGGCGATGTGAACACACCCATATATAATGATCTGTATATATACGTGGGTCCATACGTCATCCAAATCACCGACCCTATCCTCTTCTTCCTCTGCCCACAACAATGGACCACACGGATGACCCTTTTCCGCCCGCCTCCGCCCACACCTCAGCTTTCGCCGCCCTGGCCGTCTCCACTCGCCTCCACGACCAACCATGGCCCGCCCCCCGGTCGCCTCCCCGCCGCCCCGGCCGTCTCCGCCCGCCCTAGGACTGCCAGATCCGTGGCCGCGCGCGGTTACACCCGCCCCAGGGTCAGGTTCGGCGGTGGTGCGCTCGACCGTAGCCGCGGCTCCGGCCGTTCCGTCCTCGGGTCCGGCACTGCAGCTGCTCCTCACGCACGCGATTCAGAGTCACACCGGCCTCAGGCGGTTGCGAGGGCTCGCGATTGGGAGTCAGCCGGCATGAGGCGGCTGTGAGGGCTTGCGAGCTCGCACCTACGCCGAGTTCGCGACGAGAAGGTTCTTCTCCGCTGAGTTGGTTGGGTTCGCTAAGATCCTCCACCAAGCCCTGTCTCCACCCATCTACCACGCCTCTGCCGCGCCTCTCCGAGCCCCTACGCAACCATTGCTGAGTTTGTGAGGCCCCAATCATCTTCTTACTGCGGCAATCGAGGTAAACCTCAATAGCCTCCAGTCCATAGAACCTCAGTTGAGATGCTGCTTGATTCAAAATCTGTAGCCGATTTTTTCTATTCGTTTTGATCTGTGTGAATATGCTCTGTTAAATAAAATTTGCTAGTTGTAGATTTGTTCAATTTTAATAGGAACAATGTATAGTGCACATGATTGTTTGTTTTGATCTGTGTGAATATGCTCTGTTAAATAAAATTTGCTAGTTGTAGATTTGTTCAAATTTAATAGCAACAATGTATACTGCACATGATTGTTTGTTTTGATCTGTGTGAATATGCTCTGTTAAATAAAATTTGCTAGTTGTAGATTTGTTCAATTTTAATAGGAAAAAGTCTACTTAAACAACCCCCCCTAATTATGAAACCGTCTACTTTACCCCCTCCGAACTTTCTAAAACCGGTTACCCCACCATCTGAAAACCGCCTGGAGGGTAATTTGACCGGTTTTGGAAAGTTCAGGGGTAAAGTAGACGGTTTCATAGTTGGGAGGTGAAGTAGACCACCCTTGATAGGTGGGGGGTTAAGTAGACTTTTTTCATTTTAATAGGAACAATGTATACTGCACATGATTGTTCTCTTTTGAGTCCGCATGTTCCTCCAAGCAGACGAGGAGGATCCTCTGCAATTGCCAATTGAGTCTAGGCCTGCTTTCTCTTCTCATTCTTATGTGCATGTGTCTTTGTCGAAACAAATCGTGATCAATAGAGATTGGTGTCTTTTTTATTTGTACTGGTAATTAGAAGAGATACTCTCCAATATTTACAGTGGTAATAGCTTAATCGCAAAATGAAGTATCTTAACACAGCGAGCAATTATGTTTTACACTCTCCCTCACTAGCATCCATGTGGCACTGCGTCAGTGTGTGTGGACAATGTGTCAAAACTGAACTTAAGTTAAAGCTGAAGTTAGCAGGACAATATGTTGCCAATTTATTTGCAAGCAACAAGGAGCTCCCAGCTGACTTGAGCTTTATGCTAGGTTGTAGGTGTTCTCTAAGAATTCATACACAGTTACAAAAAAAAACTATATGCCTCAGCCTAGAAGTTTTCTGTGGATTCATGTACATTGTTTCATTGTGAGAGACCTTGTGATAGTTTTTCCTATAATCACACATGGGTACTCATATCAAATAAGGCTTCCTGTATTAAAATTATAACCAATAGAACTTGGCTTTAGTTGTATATATGTCAGGTACACACCCTTATTCGATATGTATAGTCATTGCAGTCTTAAACTGACTATAAATTTGTTCAATCATTGGAAGAGACATCTTACATAAAAATGTTGGTTTACTCTCATAGATTCATGCTTTGCTGCTTTTTTTTTTTACTTTGCACAAGGTAATGTAAAAAAGGAGAAATAATAGTCTTTTATGCTATGCAGGTGCAGATACCACACATTGTACAGGCGACTTCCATCCATTGCCGATCTGCGTTGCTGGGAATCCACGTTCGTACTCCTCGAGCTAGCAGTAGAGACAGGTATATTTACATTCCCAGTGTAAGCATCCTATCTTGATCTGATGAAAAAAATAAACATGCCGCTACTACCCGTGGGCTACCTTTCGTCCATTCAGATCAAGCTTATTGCCAAATTCATTCATTGAAATGGTTTCACGAACGTTGCATTGATAAACATATCAAATCCATCAGTATATATATTTCTCTGATTTGGTATGACCCCCTATCAGTGGTACTAGCTCTCGGAGATGCAACTCTAGACAACCAGTTCAGGAGTTAGTATCCTTTATGTGTTGACCAGAAGCAAGGACTTAATATATGTTTACATGAACCTTAATATCTCATTCTATGCTTAATACCAAGATATGTATTGCCTTTTGCTTGTTTGATTTGCATTACCAAACATCCCTTAGCGTTAGCACGGGCAATATACTAGTGAGACTTGTAATTAACGGTCGATTCTGTTTGTGTTTTTTTTGTTATGTTTTTTTTACAAGAAAAACTGTGGGGGAGTTCCCCACAGTGCTAAAACTTTTTCATTAAATTAAAAAAAAGGGGGGAAGAGGTACATACATACAATGCTTAACTGAAGGAATCTAACCAAACGCAGAAAGATGACCTTAGATCATCCTTAAACCTAAGACATTGCAGAGTACACTGATTTTTAAAATTACAAAGCCAAATTGAAGGGCTAGGGTCACGCCTCTGGAAGACTTTGTCATTCCTGAGCTTCCACAATTCCCAAGCTGCAATAAGACTTGCCTCTAAAAAACATGGGTTGTTGTGCATCACTTGGCCTCTTATCAGTCTGTCAGAGAGCTCCATATTTTCTTCCCAATCAAAGCCGATTTTCTGCCAGCACTCTTTAGCAAAAGGACAGTTTAAAAACAAGTGTTCAATAGTCTCAAGTTCACCTTTGTTGCACATAATACAGACCTGTCCCCCTTGCACATTAAGATTTCTTCTGTGTAGCATGGTCTTTGTGTTTAATCTATCCACCAAGATCAGCCAAGCAAAAAACTTGATTCTTGGGGTACATCTAGATTTCCAGATTTTCTTATAAATTGGGTGTGCTTCGACTCCCCTGAAGGCATGCTTGTAGAATTTGTTAGATGTATATTTACTCCCCCAGATTGGTAGCCATTTGTCATCATCTTGTGGTCTATATTCTCTTTGCTGTAACTGATTCTGAAGGGATTCCAATTCCTCAAGAGCTTGCACTGATAGAGGGAGCATGAACAGACTGTCCAAGTCCTCTGCTTGCATTGCAGAAGAGAGTGATATGCTGTCAGTTCTGGCAAATGAAGCTAACCTTGGGTATTTTGTTGACAAAACATTGTCCAGCCATAGATCATCCCAGAAACAAACAGTATCACCTATACCCACTTCACATTTGGCTATTCCTCTGAAAAGGGTGTTGAGTCTGAGCACATCCTTCCACCAAAAGGAACCCATTTCTCTGGTGGTATGTGGAACTCTGCCTGCATAGTATTTGTTCCAAACCAGCCTGACCCAGGGAATGTTCTCTTTGTTGTAAAATTTGCTCAATTGCTTCATCAACAAAGCATCATTTTACAAACTCAGGTTCATGATTCCACATCCTCCCTTCTCTTTGGGCAACATGACTGTGGGCCAAGCCACTAAGTTGCCCCCCTTTTTTTTCTCTGTGTTACCCCTCCACAGGCACTGCTTTCTAATTCTATCAATGTTCTCAATGACTCCCTTAGGTAGCTTGACTGTACACATAGTGTAAGTTGTGATAGGTGTAATGGTGGAGTTGATCATCTCTAATCTGCCACTGTATGATAGCCATGTTGAGCATGCTGATAGCCTTCTTTCCACTCTGTCCATCATGGGAGTCAAGTCCTCAATCCTTGGCTTTGTTGTCCCCATTGGGAGGCCAAGGTAGGTGAATGGCATGGAGCCAACCTCACACCCAAATGCAGCTGCTAGCTCTGTCATTCTCTCTGAAGTGACATTTATTGGGTACATCTGTGATTTCCTGTAGTTTACATGCAGTCCAGTGGAGGTAGCAAAATTTTGAAGCATGTCTTTGAGGTATGCAAGCTGGGTGGTGTCAACCTGTAGAAGCAGCAGAGTATCATCTGCGTATTGCACTATTGGGAAGTCTTCATGCTCTAAAGGTAGGGGCTTTTTCAGATGATTTAGGCTTGCTGCCCTATTCACAACTATCTGGAGTAGCTCTGCTGCAAGCACAAAGAGCAAAGGGGATAGTGGGTCACCTTGCCTCACTCCCCTTTTACATCTGAAGAATTTCCCAGGTGTGCCATTGAGTAAAACTGCAGATGATGCTGATGAAAGGAGTTGCTGAACCCACATAATCCAAGTGTCAGGCATCCCCAGATGGGTCATCATTTGTATTATGGCTGAATGCTCCGCAGTGTCAAATGCTTTTTCAAAGTCCAGCTTCAGAATTATAATCTGTCTTTTTGACTGATGACACTGATGTACGAACTCATAACTCCAAGCTAAGCAATCCTGTATTGTTCTGGTTCTGATAAACCCGTATTGGTTTTGATGGACTAGGTTGAGAATCACTCTCTGTGATCTTTCAGCCAGCATCTTAGTTAATAGTTTCAGAGATATGTTCATTAGTGAAATGGGTCTGAATTCATTTACACTTTCAGGGCAGTCTTTCTTGGGTACCAGAGTGATGTAAGATGTATTGATGCTTTCAAGGTTTGCTTGACCATGGAAGAACTCAGAACAGAGGATGAAGAAATCATATTTGATAAGAGGCCAACATTTTTTTCAGGAACAATCCATTAAACCCATCAGGTCCTGGTGCTTTATCAGGAGGCATTTTCTGAACTGTTGCATTTATTTCTTCTGGAAGAAATGGACTGCTTAGGAATTCTAGCCCTTCCACTGGCTCTATCATGCTGGATAGATCAAATAACATGTTAGGATTTGAGGTTTGACCCATCCTGCTCTTGAATGATGACCATAACAATCCTGCCTTTCCTTGGTGATCACTGATCCATGCACCTTGCTCGTTTTGCAATTGGGAGATGGAGTTCCTCCTATAGGAGATAGTTGCCATACCATGAAAAAATTTTGTGCACTCATCTCCAAATTTAATTCTATTTACAGTATATCTATTCCTCCAATAGATATTTTTGTAATGCAGCCAAGTTCTGAGCTGTTGCTTGATGATTCTTCTCAAATTTGCTTCAGGATTGTAAAGGCCTCTATGATCCTCCAGTTCATCCAGAGCAGAGATAGCAGAGTTACAATTATCAATGAGTTGCTGGAAGTTGGAAAATTGCTTGCTCCAGTGCTTGAGTTTGGACCTCAGTACTTTGAATTTGTGTGTAATATTCTTTGCTGCATCTGGTTTTGGAGTAGTAGACATCCAGGACTGCTGCACAACTTGGATAAAATCATTCCTCTCAACCCAATAGTTTTCGAACCTGAAAACATTGGCCTTAGGTATCGTGTCCCAATTGAAATTTTGCATGGCACATGGTCAGAAGTAATCTTGGCTAGGGGCAGTACTTCAGTATTGGGATACTCTACTGTCCAGTTCACAGAAGTAAAAAACCAAGCTAGCTGCTCCAATACTGCATATTACTCCTTGTATAGGCCCTACCCTTCAGTGGTAGTTCCACAAGACCAAGATGATCAATTGCATCATTAAAGATAAATGTGTCATTAATATTCCCACCCGGCTTATTTCTATTGTTGATGGACCTGTAAAAATTAAAATCACCCAAGAATAGCCAGTTGCTACAACAACAACAACAACATAGCCTTTTGTCCCAAGCAAGTTGGGGTAGGCTAGAGATGAAACCCAAAAGAGACGAGAAACAGGGAGACACATAAAGGGACATAAAGGCACAAGACAAAAAGAGGTCACGGTTCAGGCACGTTGATTGCCAATCTCCAAGCGCTCCTGTCCATAGCTAAATCCTTGGAGATATTCCACTCCTTAAGATCTCTCTTAACGGATTCGTCCCAAGTTAGTTTAGGTCGACCTCTACCGCTCTTTACATTATCGGCCCGCTTTAGAACTCCACTACGCACCGGCGCCTCAGGAGGCCTCCGTTGGACATGTCTAAACCATCTCAACCGATGTTGAATCAATTTCTCCTCAATTGGTGTCACCCCAACCCTATCCCGAATATCGTCGTTCCGAACTCTATCTCTCCTTGTGTGCCCACAACACCAACGCAACATACGCATCTCTGCTACACTCAATTGCTAGACATGTCGCCTTTTTGTAGGCCAACACTCAGCACCGTATAACATCGCCGGACGAATCGCCGTCCTATAGAACTTACCTTTCAGCTTCTGAGGCACCCTTTTGTCACAGAGAACGCCAGAAGCTTGACGCCATTTCAACCAGCCAACTAAAATTCTATGCCTAACATTTTCATCAATGTCTCCATCCTTTTGTAGCATCGACCCTAAATACCGAAAAGTATCCTTCTTGGTCACTACTTGCCCATCGAGGCTAACGTCTCCCTCCTCGTGCCTAATCGCGCTGAAATCGCACCTCATGTACTCGGTTTTAGTCCTACTAAGTCTGAACCCTTTCGACTCTAACGTGTGCCTCCATAGTTCTAACTTCCTATTAACCCTCGTCCTAGTGTCGTCAACCAGCACCACATCATCAGCAAAGAGCATACACCAAGGGATATCACCTTGTATGTCCCTTGTGACCTCATCCATCACCAAAGCAAATAAATAAGGGCTCAAAGCTGACCCCTAATGCAGTCCTATTTTAATTGGAAAGTCACTGGTGTCGCCATCACATGTTCGGACAAACGTCACCACATCCCTGTACATATCCTTGATGAGGGTAACGTACTTAGTTGGGACTTTGTACTTTTCCAAGGCCCACCACATGACATTTCTCGGTACTTTGTCATATGCCTTCTCGAGGTCAATAAAGACCATGTGCAAGTCCTTCTTCTGCTCTCTATATCTCTCCATCAATTGTCGTAATAAGAAAATCGCCTCCATGGTCGACCTACCAGGCATGAACCTAAACTGATTTTGGGTCACATGTGTCACTCTCCTTAGGCGATGCTCGATAACCCTCTCCCAGAGCTTCATCGTATGACTCATCAACTTAATCCCACGGTAGTTAGTACAACTTTGAACATCTCCCTTGTTCTTGAAGATAGGTACTAATATACTTCTCTATTCTTCAGGCATCTTGTTAGACCGAAAAATAAGGTTAAAAAGCTTAGTTAACCATACTATCGCTCTGGCGCCTAGGTATCTCCACACCTCAATGGGGATACCATCAGGGCACATCGCTTTACCTCCCTTCATCCTCTTCAAAGCCTCTCCGATCTCTGCCTCCTAAAATCTCCTCACAAAGCGTCTGTTGGTATCGTCAAATGAGTCGTCCAACTCAAGGGCAGGACTCTCATTCTCCCCATTAAACAGCTTGTCAAAGTACTCTCTCCATCTGTCCTTGATCTCCTCATCCTTCACCAAAAGTCGATCTGTCACATCCTTGATGCATTTTATTTGGTTGATGTCCCTTGTCTTCCTCTCGCGGATTCTAGCCATCCTATAAATATCCTTCTCCCCTTCCTTCGTGCCTAGCCGCTGATAAAGGCCATCGTACGCCTGACCTTTTGCTACACTCACCGCTCGCTTTGCAACCCTCTTCGCTATTTTATAGCCCTCGATGTTGGCTACACTCTTGTCCTGGTGGAGACGCTTGAAACACTCCTTCTCCCTAATAGCCCTTTGCACCTCGTCATTCCACCACCATGTGTCTTTCGCTTCCCGTTTGCCTCCCCTACTCACGCCAAACACTTCCGAAGCCACCTTCCGGACACATGTTGCCATCTTTAGCCACATGTCGTCGGCATCTTCTCCTTCTTCCCAAGGCCCCTCGTCTAGCATCCTCTCCTTAAACGTTTGCGCTGCTTCTCCTCTAAGCTTCCACCACTTCGTTCTCGCAATCTTGGCTCGTTTGTCTCGGTGGACACGTACCCGAAAGCGAAAGTCCGCCACCACAAGCTTATGTTGAGGGACAACACACTCCCCAGGTAACACCTTACAATCAAAGCAAGCACGTCTATCCTCCCTCCTTGTAAGGATAAAGTCGATCTGGCTCGAGTGTTGTCCACTACGAAAGGTTACTAGATGAGATTCCCTCTTTCTAAAGAGGGTGTTCGCTATCAACAAGTCATAGGCCAGCGCGAAGTTCAAAACATCCTCCCCCTCTTGATTCCTACTACCATACCCAAACCCCCCGTGCACCCGCTCGAAACCTACATTAGGTCGCACCAACATGGCCGTTGAGGTCTCCTCCTATAAAGAGTTTCTCGCTGATAGGCACGGTACTAACCATGCTATCAAGATCTTCCCAAAACTGCCTCTTGGTGCCCTCGCTAAGACCTACCTGAGGGGCATAGGCACTGATCACATTCAAAGCCGAATCTCCAACTAACAGCTTGACCAAGATAATCCGGTCGCCTTTCCTCCTAACATCAACAACTCCATCCTTAAGGCTCCTATCGATCAAGATGCCTACACCATTCCTACCCGATGTTGTCCCCGTGTACCAAAGTTTGAAGCCAGTATCCTCCACCTCCTTCGTCTTCTGGCCCTTCCATTTAGTCTCCTGAACGCATAGAATATTTACACGCCTTCTAATTGCTGCATCGACTAGCTCTCTTAGCTTACCCGTTAGGGACCCTACGTTCCAGCTACCTAGACGAATCCTAGTTGGCTCGGCTAGCTTCCTTAACCTTCGCACCCGTCGAGGGAAGTTTGTTCTCTCTGGGTTGCTATGCAGATCAATGTTGTTATTTTTGAACCATTGGATGAAGTTTATTCTCTCTGGGTTATCACAAGGGCCATAAACATTTGTCAGATTCCATGTCTCATTATAGTGCATAGATTTGAATTCCACTGTGATCCCATAAATCTGTTTATCAATGACTGTCCCTTTGGAAAGAGCGCTGTTCCATGCTATGAACAAACCGCCAGAGGCCCCCACCGATGGCACATAGTCAAAACTGTCAAATCTTCGTGGAGCAAATTTTCAAACAAAGGACATATCAAATTGCTCCTTTTTAGTTTCCTGGAGGCAAAAAATTGCACAGGCACTCTCCTCAATTTTATTTCTGACCGCGTCCCACTTTCTTGTTGCATTCATCCCCCTAATATTCCAGCATAGCACATTCCAATTACGTGTATCCATTAATCACCACAGTGTAATATAATTGATCTGCTACTACCACTAGGATCAGTAGCACAGGACACAACCTGTCATGATTCTGAAATCTCTTGCCTTTGACAGGCAACAGAGGGACTGGACTTGTAGTGAGAAAACGAAAATGGATGGGCAGAGGGGATTCAAGAAAATGTAACTAATAGAGCAGATGAGCATTCATGATAATTACAGAAATGTTCAAAAGAACAGCATCCCCACACATGGGTTCATCACACCCAGACAGACAGTAGCTGATTATAAGGCTCACAGAAGGCCAGGACAAACTGGCTGATTTGACAGGTTCCAAGGGATAAATAGGATAACGTTTCAGATAGATGTTCCATCCTAACATCACTAGACCGGCAAAAGGATCAGGCTCCCATCTTTCCTTCCTTTCTCTTTTATTCTTCATCATCATGATCCACAATTTGTGCTCCTGGTTCCTGCAGGAGGATATCCTCAGTGAGATCACTAGGATCCACACCACACTTAATACCCCAAGCTTGCAAAGTAGCTATGGATAGGGGCCTGATCTCACCTGTCTGCTCATCAACTTCGATCACCCAATTTTTGGAGCGCTTGGAAGGCTCCTTGACAATTCTAGCCCGGCAGTAACCCTCCTTGTGAGAGGAGAATCTAGAGCTGCGACGAACAACACTTTGAGTGAGAGGGATTCGAGGATCAGTTGAGGAGATTAAGGTCGGGAGAGCCATATCCTTTCTTTTCTGTCCAACCCCATCAACTTGTGCTGGGCCATCATCAGTTGTTGGGCCGGGTCTGACATCTTCCATTTGAATTTCCTGGGGCGGGGTGGGGTGGTTCAGAGTAGATGTGGCAGCAGTTTTCTGCATAGTAGCAGCAGCACAAGCTGTAGCTTCAACATTGTCATGGACTATTCCATCATAGCTAATTATCAGGATTGGGCCTTTGTCTTTGTTTCTCAGTTTACGAACTGCTGCATCAACTGCAGGGAAAGTTTGTAGCAAAATGACAGCAGGAGAAGGGCGACTACGCACCAGTTCCTGTCCAGTGCTCCTTGGGACTTCACTGACTTTGTTGGTTGCAATACTCCTTCCGATTCTGGTGGCATCAATTAAGGTAGGCTTCATTTTAATGCTGAAGAGGCTAGTGTTTGATCCACCAGGAACATCCTTGCGGTGGAAAAGTGAGGTGTTGGCACAATGACTCTGCAGTGCATTGAAACGAGCTTGTTCCTTTGCTATGGCTGAGTTTGTATCACTAGAGTCAGATGAATTTCCCTCCAGACCTTGCATCACCACAACCTTGATGGTGTGATTGATGCCAAACTGAAACGGGGAGTAACTGACAAGCTGCTCGTGCTGGGCTACTGAATGGAGTTTGATCAAGCCTAGTCCCAAGGGAGAGAGAGATGCAGATTCAATGTGTACCCTCTGATTCTGTTCCAAGAAGTTGCAGACCTGATTGAGACGAGGATGGTTTGTTGTGTCGATCGGCTGATTTTCCTCAGAGACGAGATTTTCTTGTTCCACTTTTAATTGATTCACATTTTCTGTTAGTTGAGCACGGGAATCGAGGGGGCAGCCGTCAGCTTCCAAATTATTGTTTGGCTTATTGGTATCCTGTGAATGCATCGAGATCTTGGGCCGCCACTGAACACTGGGCTCCGCCTGAGTGGGCTTTGCCTTTGGCATACAAACCCAGATGGGTTTGGGTTTGTTGTAGCAGAATCTAACCACGTGGCCCAATTTGAAACATCTGGAACATCTGATCCGAGAGCGACAGGCCCATCTGCTGTGACCCGTGCCAAGGCAACGTGCGCACTTATCAGGCCGTAAATCACGCTGAGATTTTGAAATCGAATTTGAATCCAACGGCCTCTTCTCAGTATGATCCGAGATTGGCGCCTTGTTCTTCGGTGCATCACCGATTCGATCATCACGTGGGGGAGAGCCGAAAACTAAACCAGATGTTGAGGCACCAGGATCAAAGTGACCAGAGAAAGAGCCAAAAGAAATCAATATGCACGATTGCTTGCTCGGAGCTTTTGGAGATTCAGGGGAGGATTGAACAAGTGGTTTGGCAAAGTGAACCTTTTTTCCATTGGCCTTTCTCTTTTCCTCACGTTTGGCAGATTCGGACAGGACCTTCGTCCATTCCTTCTCTTGCTCAATTTCCCAAGCTCTCTTCTCCCTTTCCCAGTGCGGCGTGCCATTGTTCCAGAGGTGGAAGTAAACATCAAAGAACTGGGTAATGACACGCCGGAGCCTATAGATGTGAAACCCACAGACTTGGAGAAAACCGAGATACGGAAATGGTTGGTGCTCAAGAATTTCACGTGAAAGCATTCAGCTTTTCCACCCAGACAAGACTGGAGGGCTAAAGCTACGGATTCTTCCGTCAAACGGAACAAAAATCGTCTAAAAGTGCCGAGCAGGAAGAACGATCCGTCGGGAGAAGGCAGTGATAGTGTACCGGAGATTTGAAGTGATGGCAGACTTCCTCCTGGAATTGAAGCCCGCGATCGAAGTCCAATTTGGCAGCCAGATCCAGCGTGGATCCCTAGGCGAGATTCCAGGCGATCACCGTTGATAAGGAATAAGGTCGAACACCTGTCGTGCAGGAGGAGTACTCGCCACGGATGAGCTTGCCACTGGCCGAAAGACGCCAAGCGGCGAGCTCAATCCACAGAGAAGAGAGTCACAGCCGCGGACGGAAACAAGAATGAGCTCGCCGGCGTTGTGAAGAAAAACCGGCGGCGAGGAGATGTCCACGGGCGGCGAGGTCGCGGCGAGCAGGGCGGAGGCGTGCGCGAGGGAGAAGTGAGCGAGGTGGGGACGAGGACGCGGGCGCGCAGGGGATCAGGAGAGGACGGCATGGTGGACGGCGGAGGTGGCGGCGGTGGGCGGCGGCGAGGGGGAGGCGGCGGTGGGGTGGGACGCGAGAGCCGACTAACCGACTAAGTCAACCTAACAGTACGAGTTCTTTGCATACTTGCCTTACTGCTATTAAATTACAAGGTTCAAAAAAACGTAATTAAATGTCGTTTAATCTCGATTAAACGCTAAACGTTGGCCCAACGTTGCGTTTAGGGCCTGTGCGGCCAATTAAACGCTAGGCGCGCCTTGTCGCTGCGCCTACGCGTGAGGCGCCGTCCAAGCTGCGCGGAAGCGTCGAAAAGTGGCCCTGGACGGAGCTGGCGCACAGGCTTTCGCGCGCAGCGGGCAGGAAGGCACCTCAGGCGCGTGCACGTTCGGGAAGAAAGAACATGCGGGCGGAAAAAAAAGGCCTCGCAGGGGGAGAGCAAAAACAGAGCAAGCACACAACAGCCGTCGAGTCATCCAGACTCTCCAACTCACCTCTCTGTTTCTCTCCTCACCGTGTCCGCATGCTGCGACCACAAGCGGAGCAGAGGTGGCGTGCCATGGAGCAGAGAGTGGACAGGGATAGGGGCGCGGGAGCAGATGGGGATGGGAGCGGAAGCTGCTGCGCCTGTGTCCAGAGACCTGAGAACCGGCGGCGGCTGGTGAGAATTGGCTGGCTGTTAGGGCACCGGTAGCACATATGATGCTTATATGGGCTGTGGGCTTTCCTAAGACAATGGGCTGAGTGGGCTTTATTGACATCACTCTTTATTTCTCATTTATTCGTTCATATATGCAGCTGCATCTCCATATAAATAGATATTATGTTACTAAAACATAAACGTTTAATCACGTTTAATCACGATTAAGCACTAGTCAGTGGCCTAGCGCCTTACTAGCGCCTAGCGTTTTTTTGAACATTGTTAAATTATGACTGCCTTTTTTCTGCTCTGAAATCTTTGTGTTTCAATTTCATTAAAGGGATTCCTTCCTCACATGATCTCTTTTCTGATCATCCATTGATGGATGACGAGGGCACTGAACTTTTCAAGTGGGAAAGGTAAGCATAATAAAGCCTCGTGCATATTATGGTAATACAGTACTTGTGAGTTTTCTGTCATTCTTGTCTGGCACCCACCAAGTAAGAAAATATCCAACTCAAACAACACTTCTGGTTCTTCTGCTTGGTCTTTTGACATGGTTGATGATTCAGAGAAAAGGAGCCCAATAAGGTTGGATCTACTTGTAACTGTGTCTGAATGGGTTCTAGGCTCTTGATTCTTTATTGTTCTTAGGTTGTGCAAAATTATTAGAAATCTGTTGCTGATCCTTTCAAAATTGTTCTTTGCAGTGAAGGATCATGCTCTTCTGCTGACTAGTAAGCTATATCTTGAAATTCAGTTTGGTTTCAGTTTCTAGTTTTTGAAGTGATTTATGAAAATTCGGTGTAATATCTCTAACGGTAAAACATTGGCACACTGCTTTATGTACCTTCATGCATTGGGACATGTTTGATTTCAAGCAGGAGAAATTGCCAAGTGACGACAGTAGGAAGGCTGGTAGTGACGCAACATATATAGTCAGCTGGATTTACACATACATATTTATATGGCTGTGATGCGAACATGTCAGTCTTTTATCTCTCTCATTAAAGGGAGCAAGAAGCCTCATTCAGGAGTGAGGACCTAAGCATCAGGGCTGAGGAACATCATTTGGAGATGGATATTTTATTGTTTTTCTACCTTATAATTGTGTCTGGTTGCAACATATAACTATGTATGTCTGAAAGATTAAATGGTTTGGATGTAGAGTGTTAATGTGTCCTCTCATTGGTCCATTCTTGAATGGATTGCGCCGATTTGATAATAGATTGTGCCGATTTTATACTGCAAGCAGTTCAACATGGGTAACTTGGTTTTGGAGGCATTTCTAATAACGCCTCCATCAATGTTTGAAGGTAAATTTCAAAGTGCCTCTAAAAAGTTTTCTAGGCACCAAGAAAATGCTTTTAAATGTTGATATTAAAAGGCATTTTGAAAAAAAACACCTTTAAAGACATTTTACTTTCATGTTTTAGCCAGCGTTTTAATAAATGACTCAAAAGGTCTTTGATGGTGTTTTGACCATTTTTGGAGGCATTTGTAAACGCCTTGTATAATGAGTCCTGTTGTAGTGGGAGTTATTTTATAATAAGTTGGTTTGATTCCTCTCCTTCAAGAATCAAGCCTCATGTTTTCGCTATATATAAAAAGAACATTTGGGCGTTTGTGTGTTCTACAAACACCAACATTGAATTTGATGTCAAGGGTTTATTATCCTCTCGAACAATGGCAGTAACCTTAATTCTTCCTCCCCTAAAGTCCCTTGCCCCTCCATACCGTCCCACGTGACGCCACCCTATCACCATGTGACAATCATTGTAGGGTCTTCACTAGAGCTTTGCACCGACTACCAACAACACATGCTATTTTTTCTTCCACTCAAGCTTCCTACTGCACACCACCCCACCACTACTGCCCAACCACAAGTGGGACAAGTCTCATCAATGTTCCATTTTAATGCCTTAGACAAACATTGCCCTCAACTACCTCCTCCACTTCATAAACTTGTCATCGTTATCCCATCAACACTATTCACCTGTCTATGGATCCACAACGCCACGACAAGTTATGTCTTAGTTTCCTTACCTTTCCACCACCACCAAAATTCAGACCCTCTGATTTGACAAATCTGAGTGGCAAGAAGATAACGTTGTCATCTTTGGGCTCCTACTCGCACGACTTGCAGAGGAGGGCTCAACACGACAGTGCTATCCCTGCGTCATCCCTCACAGAGGTGGAGTTGATGCACCGATGTCAGCTGTAAGGTTGTTTGCTCCCCACATGGCGACCACGACTGTAACAGAACCGTCCAAATTATAAGAGCACAAGTACAAAAACAATCACCGAAATGATCAAATTCTCGCACTTGAGCCCATATAACTCCGGTAGTCCAATGAAATCACGAGGGAATTCAAACCAACCAACATACAAGCCAAGATCGTAGTGATTCAACATAACAAGTCACATGTTACATCCATTTTATAAGTAGTTCAATATACATCGGAGATCAACATAGTTATTAATTTACATTGAAAAGTAGCGGAAGCAAAGAAATTTGAAACTAACATTTATATTATTTCAAATGCATGCCAGCACCACGGTCGACTTCCAACAAAAGCATTAGAGATAAGGTAAATAAGAAGGATCATGCCCGTGATCACACTCCGCCACTACGGCAGGAGTCAACCAACTCTTGCAGCCGCCATGATACATCACAACCTGCAACAAGTGGGGATAAAACCCTGAGTACGACAAAGTACTCAGCTAGACTTACCCGTCAGAAACCAGAAATAAGGTGACACCAAGGATCATGCAAGGCTGATATAAAGTGGGCTGGCTTGACAACATTTTGCATAAAAGCTTAATATAGATGATCAATCATTAATGCTTAAGCATCAAGTTAATTATTATTAACCTATCATCTATATTAGAACCTGTACTAGAGCACTCACTTTATTAGGAGCAAACAATATTAACCATAGCAGGTATAAATTGAGGCAACCTTTCCATCGTGATCCAATTAATCATCAGTTCAATTTAATTGAATCTACGTTGCCGCTGCTCAAGTCAAGTGCTCACTAACCGGGAGCGACGGCGATTCGAATCGAATTCCTATCCAGCTGGAGGGGTATTTCTAACACTCACCGCGCAGGCCCCTGCCAGGGTCGCACAAGCCACCTTTTCATATGATTCAGGAATCGCGGGTCCGAATGATGTCGCGACCCCAAGGGCGACACTCTGCCAGGTGATAGGGACTCTAACCCCCCCCTTGGTCTCACGCCAATGTCCCCAAGCACATCCTTTCTCTCCTCCAAGAAGCAACCTACCATTCGATTCCCGGCCTGAACCACATTACTCGGCTTCGCGGTCGGAACGAGTTATCCGGCCAACTAAGTGTTAGACTGCGTTCAACATGACTCAAGGACGTACAGCGAATCGGTCCTTAAACGACTCAGACGGGGATAGATTCACACCCAAGACCTCCATGCCTTGTTGCTTCACTATCGTCACCCCGCCCGGTCTCATTTCATTTCATTAACACATGATTCCATTCCACGATAGCAAATATAGCCAACCGTGCCATATATGAATATCCCTATATCTCGCAGGTGACAGGAAATCACCTGACTTCTACCGCTTAAAGCAGGGCTAAGCATCTACTCGATCCTAGTCTATGTAGGATTCAGGGATTCATATATCTGGACAAGGAATGATATAATGCAGCAAGGTTTTCAACCAACTCCTACCACTTAATGCAACAATACTTATAACATATATATAATTAATTGCTTTGAAGATAGGAGGCTTATAATGCTCCGGGGCTTGCCTGAGATCCGACTCAAGTTAGAGTATGTCAGATGAATTCACTTGGCGAGCATCCTCCCATCTAGCACTTGTCCGATCCTTCTATCTTCGGGATGGATCCACCAACTCCGTCTTCGGGTTTGGCTCCACCTTAGATCCTTCACGCGTTTCTGCTAGCGTACCTAAATGAGATGCAACAATGCATATGTATGAATGCATAGAAGTGCAATGAACAGAGTAATCAAACAAGCATACCAAAGTTCTCATAAACACCTAGAGCTAATTAACTTAATCCACAATAGGGCATAACATAGAAGATGGCAAGCACATCAAGTAAGACACAAGCCTCAAGATCACATGGTACTAACCCAAGTACTTTCAAAGGTATGAGTCACACTTCAACACATTAGCATGGCAAAGTTAATCAAAGCACTACAACTAAAATCTGTCACTTTCTGGACATACATACAGTAGCTCCATAAATTAATCATAACTGGAGATCCCTAAATCCAAATGACTTGCAAGAAGACATTATGGAAAGCTTATGAAATTCTCTACATTTCATTTAATATCATCTCAACATGATTCCCAAGTTATCATGACCAAACATGCCAATCTTTAAAGTCTGCACAGAAGGTAATTAAAATCTGACAGTAGACTTATTAAGCATGCAACTCTTAAACTATCAGACCTAGGATCATGAAAATTTAGCACAAGCAAGATAAGATAATTATCTACAACTTTTGTATTTACCAAAATCACAGTAAACATCATTTACACCATGAAACTAGTTGCACGAGTAACACCACACATGCAGCCCAACAGCAGTGGTAAAATTATAGACAGAAAACTGATAGAAACTTCAGAGAAGCATAAATGGAGTTCTAGACCTCCAACAAACATGATTCTCAACTTTATGGAAAGCTTATAAAGTTACCTACAACTTTCTTGTAATCATCTTAAGATGATTCTACAGTTAACATGGTCAATTAATTAAATAATTGCATCTCTGTCCAAAATATGGACAGAATCTGATATGCCACTTTAAACCGTTATAACTTGAGTTTCACAAATCCAATAATTATGGTTCTGGACTTTTTAGAAAGATTAACAAGTTGCGAACAATTTTGTTATAAACATCTAGAGCTAATTGTGCTACTAACTAGGTCACACATTATAAACAAGGCAACCCTGTCTGGGTTTGGACAGAAACAGCTACAACACTTTAGACTACTATAGTTAAACATATACTTAACCAAAAATTGTGCTCTTTAGCTTTTTGAAAATCTTAAGAAAATTACTACAAATCATTTATTGTCATCAAGGCATGATTCATAACTTAACTAAGCCAAACAATGCATATATGCAGAACTGTCCAGAATAGAAGCAAAGCAGCATATAGCATTTGTTATTTTTATAGCTCCTAAACTATCAAGCCTAAAATCTTGAAATTTTTACTAGACATCATACATCACAAGAGTAACACGTCACAAAAATTTCACTTCATTTGGAGTTATATATTTACAGTTATTAAAAATAACAGATCCAACTATCATTCAAAACCTAGTTGCATAAATCTATTTTTACAGCTAAAACTTTAAACTAAAACATGCCATATTATAGATCCAATGCATAGACAATTTCACAAGGATTCCAAAAAGTCCTCATTTGCTATTTTACGATTTTTCTATCATTTACTATGTATTTTCAAAGTTCAGCCATTTGAATGCAATACTAATTCCGAAAAAGAAAAAAAAACATTATGCAGAGTGAACACAAAACTTTCCACAAATCATGTAAGCCCCTATATGTAAATCCTTTGTCTCTAGCACTTTTGCAAAGTGAACACAACAAAGAGTTTCTGCCTCGCTAGATGGTCCTTCTTCCTCACAGCGACGGAAAACAGCGAAGGGGATGGAGGAGGCCGGCTTGATTCCGGTGAGATAGCGGCCCAGGACGACGAAGGAGCAGATGGCAGCCAACAGCAGCGGCAGGAGGGAGGAGGAGAGGGGTGGCTGGTGTTGGAAGAGGAGGGGCAAAGGAGGGGCGACGGCAACAGCGAGCTCCAGCCCGACTCGGCCATGGCTTCGGGCACGAGAGAGCGAGGGAGAAATAGACCGAGGAAAAGAGGAGAAGTGAGCGAGTGAAGGGTCGGGCTCGATCCCCTTTTTCTCCCCCTCGACACAGAGCAGCCCGGGGAGGTGGCGCTCATGCACGGGCACGGAGGCCACACGGCGCTCGGTCCTTTCCGATGTCGGCCACCAAGTTTCAGCGCCTCCAAAACTGCCATCCAAAAGCGACGTATTTACGAGTCTGCCACTCTTCTAATCTCACCTCTATCTCTTAAACCAGATGACAATTCGACCAACAAATTATACCGCTGCGTAGGGCTATGAGAGTACTACAACATTGCTTATAGGAGCTCAGTCAAATTCCACTGGTTTGCGAGATATTAATTCCCACCATAGGGTTGCACAGGAGGAGTCAAAATTGCACTGTGATCAGCTTGACAGCACTTCGGGGTGGGATCGGGACGCGGTCCAAAAATAAAGTTTGTTGCATACAAACTAAACTCCAATTTTCATTAAAGGTCAAACTTCATATCTCGAACAAAAATAGTAGTTTCACTTCGGTCAACACCGCGTCGGAAGAAACCCTAGTTTTGAGGTTCGGGACCGATTTGCGGCATCTTCTTGTCACTTGTTCCACATGAGCCTTTCATAAGTGTTGTTGTAGGGTTCAATTGGAGTTGTTTGGTCAAGGTTGCAAGACTTGGTTGATGACATATGTTCTCATTCTCTAAACAAAACAATCCAAGCAAGATATGACTCATTCCTTCAAAATTTCCAACTCTACTATGACTTATCATTTCATTTGACTTCTTGATTCCAAACTTCAAGAAACTTTTCTAGGGATCAATATAGATAGTTATTGAGGTGAGACATGTGAAGATATGGCAATAACACCATCCAAACATATATCTTTGAAAAGGGACCTATATGTAAAGCAATGATGCAACATCCACTTTAGGTTAGGCTCATCTCCATAGGTTGACCTTGACATTGTCATCTCCACCTTATTTGTCGTGTTTGAGCTTAAACCCACTACCTAATTGGTGATCAACACCTGGGGTGTTACAACGACCATGCCACAAGTTGCCTCCCCTCCCGCCACATTGCTTGTTTGCAGCCACCAAATTGTAGGAACACCCCGCCCGACCTCCCCGTCGTGGCACCTACCATGATCCCCCCCACCGGAGCGACCACTGCAATGCAGATGGCACAATCACTGGTGGGGTCCTTCTAGGCCACCTCATTCCTCAACTGTGTAGTGTTATCAATGACCAAGGGGAAATTTAAATTTTTGCCATCGTTGCCAGCGGTGCTCGTCCAATTGCCCTCCTTAGTTTGGAACTAACAGATTTGCCACATGAGTAGTTCTCGGCGCCTAATTTTTGTCGTGGCAATCTAGATCAGCTTGCCAGCGTGGATCGGTCATGGGAAAAGACGGCGCTGCCCCTAGGTCTTTATCCTCTCTGTCGGGCCCCACGTCAGTTCCATCCCGCCCCCATTCACTCCCACACTCTCGTTCCCATTCTCCTCCTGCACCCGCCCGCGGCGACTGCGACGGTGACTCCCCGCTCCGGTTACGACGGCGCCCCTTTGTCATTGGAACCCGATGGATCCGCACTCCCTAGACGCACTATCGAACTAAGGAAGGTTAGTGCCACCATTCCTTTGGTGTTTTTCTCAGATTTGGCGAACTAGGGGTAGGGTTCCATGTGGGTTAGGGTTAGGGATTCGTCGTTCTTGGCCTGATCTCATCTGTTTTGTGTCACCAATGTAGGCGGATGATGTAGAACTCGCTCGATCCAAACCTGAGACCATGGATCCTAACGGCTGCCCCCCTTGGTACGTTGTCCTCTCGCTACTATGGCTAATAGTTTGCCTGGGATGGGTAATGTCTAACCGTGATGTTTACATTCATGTCAGGACACTAGCGGAGCTTCATTGGGGCCATAGTGGGCCATGGCCCCCCTTATTTTTGCAATTTTATAGAGGTTGCAACAGTACTTATGTATATTTTGCTAGTAAAGCTTTATAATGGCCACCCCAACACTTCCTAAACCATGCATATCTTCTTGTTGGTCCCCTCTATATTTATCCTCAAGCTCCGCCACTGTGTCAAGATTGATCCTAGCAATGCATTTAGATTAGTTCTTCAGATTGCTAAGTATACCGCTGATGTTGAGTACGGTTTGGTAGAGATGGCTGATCAAGAGCATGAGTAGTGGCTTGATAGGAGCATTGGTTATAGTTTAACTCAGTTTTATGATGATGTTGCTACAAAGATTATCTAGGGACCTAGCCAGACATTGTCAATAAGGGTTTTGAACACTTATACTAGTTCAGAATGGAGAATTAGAAGGGATAAGCAATGGCAGGCAATGATGTAGGAGAAATGGGATGAAAAGGCTGTGGAGATTGTTGCCAAGCAGGGATATGAGAGGTCAGGGGCATCTAAGGTTACCAATACAGTTAATCCTGCTAGATCTGGTGTCACCAATGTGGATGCTTCTTCTTCTGGACCAAATGCAGGAGGCATTGGTGATACCTGTACCTCTCTAGCTCCAGCTCCAGCTCCATCTCCAGCATAGGATGTTGAGGACATAGTTCCAGTAGACTGTGCTACACTGACCATAATAGCAGATGAGAATGAGGATGGTGAGGCCAATGCAATAGCTGATGAGGAAGCTGTGTCTGAAGCAATGGGATTCAAAGTTGTTGATGAGAGGGCTGAGGAAGCTGCTAGAGAGGAAATTCCCATTCCTGCTATGTCTAGTGACTTTCAAAGAGATATAGATGAAGCTACTATTCCTGTGGATGACAGAGATCCAACTGAGCCTGTGTATGATTGGGATAGGGAAAATCCTGATATGTCAGTTGGCCCACATTTATCCTAGTATGTATAACTTCAGGTTGGCAGTTAGAGACCATGCCATACTTAATGAATTTGAGCTTGGCACTGAGAAATCTGATCCAGATAGGTTCAGGGGATTCTGCAAGTCAGCAGGATGCCCATGAATTATTAGGGGTAGGACTCAACATGATAAGAGTGTTATGGTACTATTTTTTACTAACTGTTATTTGTTAGCACCATGTTTTGATGTTTCTGTGTACCTTGTTAATAGCATGACCCTGTTCTAATTGATGGTTTTTCTATGTTAGGGCCTACTCTCCACATAGGTTTAAGTACTTTTTTGATAAGGTGTTGGCAGCAAGCCCTTCTGTAAGTAAATGGTTAGCAGAACATCACAATCTGCTTTGGGCCAGAAACAAATTCAGTGTAGACATCAAATGTGATTACATTAACAACAATCTGGCAGAGTCTTGAAATGCTTGGGTGAAGGACTTGAAAGATCTTCCTCCACATTGTCTTATAGATGGTATAAGGGAGAAGTTAGTGGTACTGTTAGAGAAAAGGAGGAGAATCTCCAGGGCCTTATTCCTTGGCATCCTCCCTGCTGTCATACACCAACTCAATGCAGCTTCCAAGGGACTAGGCCACATCAAGGTCACCAAAGGCCACCCAGATCAATCTGAAGTGACTGAAATTTATAAGGATGAAGACGTGAGGAGACATGTGGTGTATCTACCTCAGTTGGCATGCACTTGTAGAGAGTGGCAAGTTACTAGGAAACCTTGCCCACATGCTTTAGCTATTATCACTACTACTAGGCAACCAAGCATGGAAAAGTTTGTTCACAGCTTCTACTCAGTTGAGAGGTTCCATGTTGCATACCAAGGAATCATCCCAAACATAACTGACAGAAACCAGTGGCCTCAGGTGGACAAGGGATTCCACCTATGTTCTCCAGTTGGCAAGAAGAGAGGTCCAGGCAGACAAAAGAAGCTAAGGACCAAACCAGCAGCTGAGAGAAGTGGAAGGCCACCAGACAAGTAAAATGCGAAGGATGTGGTGAATATGGTCACAGACAAGGTAGCTGGAGGTGTCATCTCACTGGAACTAAGAAAAGGTACCATCCTGAATACTTTTATTCAATTCACATTATTATTTCTTGAACATGCTCATATTATTTGTTCTTGCTGCAGGAAGAGAACCAAGAAGATTATTGTGAAGGCTGGGAGGAAGAAGGCAAAAACAAGTGATATCCCAACACCTGGACAAGCCACTCCAAGGACAAGAGCAGCAGCTGCAAGGGAAGCTGCAGTTAAGGCCAGGTTGGAGGCAGAACAAGTTGAGGAAAAGGCTAGAGCAGCTATGGAGGCTGCAGAAGAAACATCAAGGGCAGCCATCAAAGTGCTTCCATTTGAACCAGTGCCTCTAGAGATTGAACTACCACCTCCAGCAGCCCCATCTGGTCCAAACACTAGAAGGTATATTCTGCTAGCCCATAGTTTGGTTGAATGAGAACTTAGATACAACATTTTACTTGCACTTCATTTGAAAAAATTAGTGATACAAAGTTACTTGTGCACAGGAGACTGTCACTGGGTGTAGACCCAAGCAGCCAAGAAGATGGAGTTGCAGAAGGTCACCAAGTTGCGCAACAGCCTGCTGCCAAGAAGATGACACCAAGAAAGAAGCAATTGGCCTCCAAGGTGAAGAAAACACATCGTAGCTGAAGACATGATGAAAACAATGGACTTTTGTGCTGTCTTCTACATGTTTGGCCAAAAAACTGTTAAATGGCCCCTTTTGTGCTATGCTATGTGCTGCGGATGTAATTATTTCGGACAAAAACTATGTAATGGCCTAGGTCTGTAAGTTTCATGGCCAAAATTGTTACATGGCCCTCTTTTCTATGTTTGATGGCCAAGACTGAAAAATGGTCAAGTGCTATGCTACACTATATTGTGAGCAAATCTGAACACTAATGCAGTGGGTTTCAAATTATGTTGTACACTATATTTCTTTGGTTTTCATCTCTTGTTTGCTGTTCACATGCATGTTTGTGACTTATTGGTAGTGAATGTTTGACAAAAAAAAACATGAACAACACATAGTATTAAACCAACCATAACTTGCATTGCTTCCATTTGCATTGTTCTTACATTACAAAAGCCAAAATACACTGCAACTAGAACCTACTTCGACTACAATACATCATGCAGTGATAGAACTACTTCACTGCGACTGCAAGGTACATGAACACACAACCAAGAACAACGGCAAAAACAAACATTAATAGGTTGAACTTCCACATCAAATCCTCCATCTTGGCCTCAATCTTTGCCTCCTTTTCTCCCACCGTCATGTTCATGTCTGTTCTCCCAGATGTTGCATCTCCTACTGCTGCAGCTTCATCAGCAATCTCCACTGCCGGGGGAATTTTGCGGACTGTGACAATGCCAAGTTCCTTCAGCTTATCCAAATACTGCCTTTGAAATCTATAGAACCTGCAAAGCTTAGGAAACTACAACAATGACAAATGGAAATGCATTAACCCTAGATGGGAAACACAGCGATGATGAACTGCTCAAAAGAATCAGACAAGTGAATGCTCACCCCGTTCCGCGGACATTTGAAGTATACACGTAGATGTTTCTTGGTTGTCTCCTTCGCCGAGCATCGCTCTGTCACCCTAGCCAGGCCACAATCCGGGCATGGGATCAAGGGGAGCCCAGTCTCCTCTCCAAGTGGATACTCCTCCAGATCCCACTTCGAGCTTGACTTAGGGGCCACTCGCAGCATCTTGGATGCTTCGCTAGCACTAGACGGCATAGCCGAGCTTCACCAATAAGACATGGCAAGCATGTGGTAGTCGCCGTCGCAGTCGCCGCGGGCGGGTGCGGGAGGAGAACGGGAACGACAGTGTGGGGAGTGAACAGGGGTGGGATGGAACTGACGCGGGGGCCTGGCAGAGAGGATAAAGATCTAGGGGCAGCGCCGTCTTTTCCTGTGACCGATCCACGCTGGCAAGCTGATTTGGACTGCCACGACACCAAAAGTGGCAAAAATTAGGCGCTGAGAACTATTCATGTGGCAAATCTGTTAGTTCCAAACTAAGGAGGACGACTGGACGAGCGCCGCCGGCAACGATGGCAAAAATTTAAATTTCCCTGGCAAGCTATATATGCACCTCTAGGTCAAGCCAAACAAATGTATGATGGCACACCTGTCGGTGTGGTGGATCTGCTTGCACCTCTCATGGATCATTTTTCTTGTGTGGGTGGGGATATTCTCTCCTCTCCTTTGTTGCTCACAAATCAAACTTCTTGTTAGGAAGATTGAAGATTCAGATATGTTGAGGTTAAATTATGTCTTATTGTGGTTGTTTGCATCCAAGATTCTACAAGTATTTTCTACTTTCTCTATCCTAAAATATAAGAGATCCAAGTTTGTTCTAAGTCAGAATATGCAAAATTTGACCAAATTTATAGAGATGAGTATTATTATGTATCACATCAAAGATGTAAGTTTTAAAAAATATATTTTTGTAACGTATTTAATGATACTAATTTGGTATCATAACTATTATTTATTTTTCCTGTAATATTGGTCAAAATTAACAAAGTTTGACTTAATTACGACAAACTTGAATACCTTATATTTCTATTTCAGAACGGAGGGAGTATTTAGAAGTGAAGCACTTAGAGCAACTACAAAAATCTCTTTATATCCTTCCTAATTGATAGGGTTAGAGAATTTGGAGAAATCCTCTAATGGCTTCTTTAGTTAAATCTCTAAATATACACGCTAAAGATGAAGAGCAAAATTGACTCCCTAAAATGCGCATGAGATATAGAGAAGCCGTTAGAGAGTCAAAATATATAAAGAATGATTTTTATTCAAATAACTCTCTAAATAATGATTTAGAACATGTTTAGCACAACTTCACCTCTAGCTTTGAGTTGTTTGAAGCTATTTTTTACCAAACGGATCTTTTACAAACAGCTTCACCAATTAAGCTCCTTAAATCATGCTCTCACCTAGGAATGAGATGTGATGAAGCTAAAAATGGTAGCTTACCACAGCTTCACTTCAGGGCGGGCATTTGTGGTGTTATTTAAGAGCATGTTTGAAGAAAATCGACATGTAGAGCTTTTTGCCAAAATGGTTCACCAAAATAGCTGCACATAGGGCATATTTGGTTGGTGTCCACACCTCGCCACGATACGCCACAGGTCTCGCGCCTAAGCTTGCGCGCCTATTTGCTTGGTTACCAAACCTGTGGCATGCCGTGACGCAGCCATAGCAATGCTAGTTCATTTTTGTGCCACTAGCCACCAAAAGTCTGCCAAACGATTTAGCAGCTGCATTTTTGGCACAGCCGCAACCGCGGCGTGCGTAGGCAATAACCAAACAGAGCCAAAGAGCTGAAGGAAAAAAAAATTGTTCCCTAGTGAAGTTGAGTTGTACCAGACGGAACCTTCTAAGTTTAAAGAATAATGATTTAGAGAGTAACTTTAAGAAAGACTCTTTGAAGATCCTGTAAAATGAAAACGCTGCTGGTAGCCTGGTATGCAGAGTAGTGTGCCGATGTACCTCTTCTACATCATGTCCTTATCTACTGTGTAATCCATGCCCCGCCTGTTTTGGGATGCATTAATTGGAGTGAGCAATTTTTCGACATGTATATTGAGAATTCACTGATTTCCCAACAGCATTATTTCCAGGCAGAGAAATGAACAAAGTTTCCAGCGTGGCCTCAGCAAGGGCAAACCCATCTTTCCATCCCATCAGTTAGCTGTCATTAACCCCAAATCTAACAGTAGTGATACATAGGTGATTAAGTCAAGAAAAAACTTCGGGAACAGTTTGTTAGGGGCTACCACATTTTTAGTCGGAGATATAGAACATGATCTTTTTAGTGGCGCATAGGTAAAAGTCTCAACAAACATTAAGTTCAGCTGATGGTTTTTACGGCTGATAAACCACTTATGCTATTTTATTGTGAGAAAAACACTATAACTGATAAGACAGGCTGATAAGTTTAAGCGAATAGGGTACAATGGCCATACAAAACCCCCCAAACTGCCACAACATTCTCAATATCCTGATAAACTGAACTAATCCTGATAAGCGAGAAATGCAATTGCTGCATACCTGACAGTCCCAAAGGATCACAGCTTCACTTTCTGGAAATAAATTGAGAATAAAATTAGCAAGCATAGTTCCAGATCCTGACATCGTTCCCTATGCTCGGATCCAGCACCACTGCCAGCGCAAGTACTACTCCGACCCACTTCACGTAACACAATGTTCCATGCTCAAAGTAAACTTTCACAAACTTCCATGCGAACCAATATTATCAGCACATTGCCTAAAAACCAAAGAGAACTATTTCTTCCTGGTTAACCAAACAAAGCTGTACAAATCAAAATTACTATGATTTCACCCTTTGCTAAATACTTACAGCTTACATTGATACAACCCTGACTGCAGACAATACAAATAATTTTCTACAAAGTTCAAAATTGGGGAACCGAATTATACAGTGTGGCAGAAGGGGCATATCATCATTGTCGGTTATCCTGTGTTTGCGACCTTTCATCTCTTCTTGACAATACACTGATCTGCTGCTCAAGCTGTCAAGTGTCATGCAGGGTAACCATGTTATGTTTAGACAAATTCTCCACATGTACATTGGTAAAATGAGAATTAAGAATGAAAGCTCAAATGCCTTTAAGACTCCACATGTACAAATTCTCCACATGTACATTGCTAAATACAGTTTTACAAAATATTTCTCTTGGTTCAGTTTTTGCAGAACTTATGAAAGAATGTAACTATTAAAAATATATTGCAGAAGATCAATACCTGATTGTTTTGGAGCTTTAATCTTTGCACTTCCTCAGCAAGTTCAGTGACACTGGAATCCACAAATTTGTCAATTTTCTGAAAATATGCTGAACCATCATCACAATTTTTTCATACCTTCGCTGCAATTGGAGAACATACAAATGCAATTCCTTTTCTCTGGCAGGTCCTCCAGAAGACTGCAGATAGATCAAACACTTATTGTACCATACAAGACAACTTCATGTTTGCAATAACAACTGAGACACACCACAGGTATTTGGACTCAAGCACTCAGCACAGCTCTTTCTAAAGTTCAGATGTCAGGTAAACATGAAAACAAAAGGAGACTAGAAGCCACACTAAAATGTTACAGACCTGATATGAACCGCTTGTGCTTGCTTCAGAATCATCTGTTTGACAATAGCCCCAGGCAAAACCATAATATCAGCACTGATGGAAGCTTTCACTCAAGTTCAAAATAAACTACTGTATTCATTCATACCAGATGTTTCCTCAATTGAATAAATCAGCCTACTGAGTACTTCCTGCCAAAATAAAGGATTGTTAATATGCCAAAAATTCTTCCTTTATAAAATCAAAAGATAAACATATAATACCTTTTGCAAAGTATTTTGCTGCATCAAGAATTGCAAAGTTGGAAGAATTGCAGGTGACTTGGGATTTGAACGTGCTGCTTCAATTGGTAGATTTATCCTGCTGCTGCTGCTGCAGGCTGATGTAGCTACCTAAAAAGGAAAACTAGTTTTAAAACTACTTCCATAACTTTTTCTTCTGGTAAAGGACAATTTAAAGATGTATGTGCTCTCGCAAGGTAGAAAAGAGACTATTGCTTTGAACAACTCATTCAACATATAAAGAATCTTCCAGAGTTTGGGAAATACAGAACTGCAATAGCTGGATGTTAAGTGCTAAATTATTTAATGCATTTATCTTCAGAACTTGAGTGATTACAATTCATATCAGTCAGAATTAATCGAAGCCTCCAAGCTACACATGTTTGTAAAAGAATGTTATCTTCACTAAAATCCAATAACGACGAAAAGGGAAATACAATAAAAGTTTACTATGCTGGTCAACTGAGCCATTTCAACTAAATAATTCAGTACCTTTTGAGAAATACTGTCTGATGTAACCTGGAAGCGCCCCCTTCGACGGATAATTTTTCCTTCTGATGACTCCTCTGGCGCAACTGCTCTCAAAAATGGATGTGATAAGCCAAATTGAGTCTCAAGCATAAGCAGCAAGTAAAAGCAAGATCGTAACCAGCTTTCAGTTAAATCCAAAATTAACAACCACAGAACCGGTTAGGTATCAGATCATGCTTGCTACATTCACACAGCCACACACATATGAGACAGCAAGGGGTTGTGTAAGTATCAATCATCTTACCAGATTGATGTGTGCGTGAATCCTTCATTTGGCGGAACAATAAAGGGCCACTACGGTTCCTGCTGCTTGGATTTTTCTGATGAAATCCATCCCTTACATGACAAAAGTACAAGTGTTACCAGCCTAGAATAGTCATTTTGAATGGCAGAAATATATACGGAGAACATATACAGAATAGGGAACATTGATGCGAAAAAAAATGTATGGATAGACCCATGCTTCTTTGTTATGTTCTTAATTTCTAGGTTCTCTAGATATCCCTATAGAGTATAGACTATGCTCTAACAACTTAGTTGCCAAAATAAACATTGAACAGTTTTATTTTGCAATATCGAGTGGAAGTTTAAAAGGGTCTTTGGACTAGGTCAGGGGTTGAGAGTTTTAAGGGATCTGCGCAGAAAGACTCAAGGCTAGAGATCATTACACAGAAACTTAAAATATGTAGCCACATCAATTACCTTCAATGCACATGTTCATAGAAAACCTGGCTCACACCAAGCAGTTCATCAGATATGCAAATAACATATGGTGTTTCAAGGGCTAGGCACATTGACTAGCCATCCAGTGCTAGCAACACCCTTTTTGTCACTATTTTCATTCTTTATTTTCTTTTGCCACCACCACACAAAAGCATGTACCACCAGCAACCACTGCTCCAAAAGCTACCGAGTACACCTAGATTAGCCCAGTAGTACTTTTCATGCTTCTTGCAGTGATATAATACAGAGTTAAGAATCCTTTATGGGGAAGTGAATATAATCCACCCAAGACCAAAACACCCACTATTGACTATTCTACATTTTAGACAAGGAATCTGCTAGAAATCCTGGTCCTGCTGGAGAGGGATCGTAGGCTGTACGTGTGAGTGATCGGAGGGCGAGGACGGAGTGCACGAGGAAGACGGCGCGGCGGTGCCGTGGCTGCGTGCGTGGGCGTGAGGCGGCTAGGGTTTGGAAACTCCCGGCTCCCTAAGGGAAGCCGAGCAATAATAGATTGCTCTTGCTTAATTATTTCTCAACCAACATTACAAATATATAGCCTATGAGATCCTAATTTAGGGAAATAACTAAACTATTTTAAGGAAATATATAAATAGATAATCAGCCCAGCCCACTAACGGGCCTAGCGCCCACTAACAGGCCTGGTGCTGAGCCCGACATAACAGAATCACTGGGAAAAATACAAGTTGACATGGAATGATGGAAAATACATTAAACTAAGTGAAACTCGCCCTCACACCTGCTGAGCACAGTAGCACTTTCAGAACAAAATATAATAGAGTTAAATTTCTTTGAGGCCTAATTCACCCCAAAATCCTCTTATTATATAATGTATCATAGACCAGGAAAAACTGATGCTGGCCATGGAAAAAGATAAACTTTAGAAAAAAAAAATTACCTTTCCAAATCACTGCTCAAGCAGGGAGAAAGAACTTGCTCAGGTATAAGAGAACCACTTGAATGCTTGTGGTATCCACTAGTGACCAGATTCGTAGGTACAGAAACGCTTCTTTCCAAGCTTTCACCATTGCAGTTGGCACTTTTACAATGCTCAACTTTTTGCAACTGCTGGAAAGGTAAAGTTCCGACACTTGGTTGTGCTCTTGAATCAGTAGCAGTAGGGTCCAGATCATCAGCACCACAAACATCAAAGCAAGATCTGTATCAATAGTCAGGGAAGATCCATCATAATTCACTACTAACTCTATAATACAGAACTCAAACATGGTAAAGATAGCATAATAGTATAGAGCAAAGGAAAACAGTGAAGGTAACAGTCAACATTCTGAATTCTGTTCCAGAAGGATTTAACATTAAGATTTGTTGGAGTATATGTTTAGGCCCATGAGGCTAAGGCCCATGTGGCCCATGTATGGAAACTATATAGCTACCCTTCTAGGGTTAGCCAAGCAATGAAAAATAATTCCTCAAACATGGTATCAAAAGCCTAGAGTTAGGTCCTCTCCTTCTCTCTCCCCCCGCCGCCCCTGCCTGGCAGCGCCGTCGCCGGCCACTGGGGCGCCGCCGCCGGCTCCTCCCGCCATGGATGGCCGCCCCCCACCTCCTCCCTCCCTCTACTCCTATTTCCCACCCCTTTCTACTCCTTCAAGGGCGCAGGTTCTCTCTGGAGCAGCCTATACCGCCGGCGCGCCGCCCATGGCTGCTCCAGCCGCCGCCGGCCAGCCCAGCCGCGCCCTTCCTCCTCAAGGGGCGCCGCTGCTAGGGGGCCTTCCTGGCTCCTCTGCCGCCCTCTTCCCCACCTCTGCCGCCCTATTCCACCACCCTGCTGCTACTCCTGCTGGATCCACCCGCCCGCCCCTTCCTGGCGCTTCTGCCGCCCACCCCATACTGGATCCGTCCGCCCACTCCTTCCCTGCCGCCCTGGGGGCCGCCGCTGCAGATCCTCGCACGGCTGGCGCCCTGGGGGCCGTGGCCCTCTCCTCTGCCCCGGGCGCGGAGACTGCCGAGGGCGTTGTGGTTGCGGCCCTTCCTTCTTCATCGGCGGCTCTCCCTTCCTCCTCGGCTTCACTGCCCGACGGTGGAGTCCAGCCGCACCACCCTGCTGCAACTCCTGGCGCTCCACTTCCATCACCATCCGGTGTCACCGCTGCCGCTCTCGGCCTCGCTCCGGGGCCGGACTCCGCACTTGCCGCGGCCCTCGTCGCTGCCCGGGCCGCTCTCGGCAAGTATGGTAGACGCAGGCCCGGGTGCGCGCGGCTGCCCTCGTGTGGGAGCGCGAGCGCGACGCGGCCGACGCCCTGGCCCGTCAGATCGCCGAGGCCGAGCAGCTCCTCACCTCTCCCGCGGGCCCGGACGCCGGAGCCACCTCTGCCTCGTCGGGGCGCCGTGTGTCACACACTGCCGTTCTCTGGCACGACCCGACCGACCCGCTCGTGGCTCAGCTGCACTACCAGGCGGGGGGGGGGAGGGGGGTTCAAAACATTCGTCTTCTCGTCCCGGTCGTCCTCGAGCCGGAGTCGCCCTCCTACGCCCGGTGGCGGGATCTGGTGCTTCTCACCCTTCGCCGCTATGCCCTCGACGACCACGTCCTCGTCGAGGCCTCGGTCTCCGTCCAGACGCCGTCGTGGTTCCGTATCGACAGCATCGTCCTCTCCTGGATCCTGGGGACGATCTCTCTGGACCTCCACGACCTCGTCCGCACCTCCCCTGACGCGCGCCGGGTGTGGCTCGCTCTTGAGGGCCAGTTCCTGGGTAACGCCGAGGCCCGGGCTCTGCGTCTCGACGCGAGCTTCCGCACCTTCGTCCAGGGAGACCTCTCTGTCGGCGAGTTCTGCCGTCGGATGAAGGGCATGGCTGACTCTCTGGGGGACCTTGGGTGGCCCGTGGAGGATCGCATCTTGGTCCTCAACGTCCTCCGGGGGCTCAGCGACCGCTTCGCCCACCTCCGGACGTGGATCACCTGCCAGCGGCCTTTCCCCACCTTCCTGGAGGTCCGTGACGATCTTGTCATGGAGGAGCTCACACAGGGCCCCAGCCGGGTTCCGCTGCCTCACCAGGGGCCTCGTCGGTGGCTCTGGCTGCTACTCCGCCGCGTCCTCCTACACCACGGTCGTCCGCTCCGCCACCGTCGTCTCTCCTGGGCCCTCCTCCCTCCGGGCCGAGCGGAGGTGGGGGGGTCGTGGCTCTCGTCGTCGCCGTGGAGGGGGCCGCGGGGGTGGCCGGGGCGGTCACCACCAGGCTCCGGCACCGGCCGGACCACACGGGGGGCACCATGGCCTTCGTTCCAGAACCCGTGGTCCGGTCGCATCTCCATGTGGCCCTACCACGTCCCTGGAGCCGACACTCGCCCACTAGTGGCCATGCTCACCGGAGCTCCTCCTGCTGGTCCTCCATTCGGCGCCATCCCTGCTACACCGTGGGTTCCACCCTCCGGGACTCCACCGGGGGTCACCGGCTGGGATCAGGCGGCCCTGGCTCGCTCGTTCAGCACCATGGGCCTGACACCTCCGGTCGGACCCGAGTGGATCGCTGATTCGGGGGCCACCTACCACACTACTCCTGACCCCGGTATACTTTCGTCGATTCACTCTCCCTCTTCTTCTCTTCCTTCGTCCATTATGGTCGCAAATGGTTCTTGTATTCCAGTCTCATCTGTGGGTAACGCCGGTGCTCATGGCTCCTTTCGTCTTCCTGATGTTCTTGTTGCTCCTTTTATGATTCATAATCTTCTTTCTATTCGACATTTTACAGCTGACAATTCTTGTTCTGTGGAATTTGACTCTTCTGGTCTTACTGTAAAGGATTTGGCTTCCCGGCGTCCACTGCTCCGATGTGACAGCACCGGGCCCCTTTACACCCTTCGCTTTCCGGCGGCTCTTTCGTCTTCTTCGCCGCCCGTTTTGTCAGCTGCCTTCGTCGCTTCTTCCTCTACTACCTGGCACCGGCGCCTCGGCCATCCTGGACGTGATGCCCTGATACAGCTCAGTCATAGCTCCGGTCTTCCATGTACTCGAGCTCATGATGAGCAACTGTGTCATGCGTGCCAATTGGGCCGACATGTTCGTCTTCGTTTTTCTAGCTCTACTTCCCATGCGGCCCGTATTTTTGATCTTGTACATTGCGACCTATGGACATCTATTCTGAGTATTTCTGGTTATAAGTACTATCTTGTGGTTGTTGGTGATTTTTCGCATTATTCGTGGACTTTTCCTCTCCGTGCGAAGTCTGACACGTTCACCACGCTCCTCCACTTCTTTACTTGGGTATCCACACAGTTCGGCCTCACCATCAAGGCCGTCCAGTGTGACAATGGTCGCGAGTTTGATAACTCCACCTCCCGAGCTTTCTTCCTCTCTCACAGTGTTCAGTTCCGCATGTCTTGTCCATACACCTCTTCGCAGAATGGCAAGGCTGCGCGGATGATTCGCACCACCAACGACACCGTGCGCACCCTTCTGTTTCAGGCCTCTCTTCCCGCTCGCTTCTGGGCTGAGGGCCTGCACACCTCCACCTACCTTCTTAACCGCCTTCCTTCCGCGGCCTGCCCCGCTCCCACTCCTCACCACGCCCTCTTCGGTACCCCGCCTCGGTACGATCACCTCCGCGTGTTTGGGTGTGCGTGTTACCCCAACACCGCTGCCACTGCTTCCCACAAGCTGGACCCTCGCTCCACGTTCTGTCTTTCTCGGGTACTCCCCGGATCACAAGGGGTACCGGTGCTTTAACCTTACCTCCCGACGGGTTCTCATCTCTCGGCATGTGGTGTTCGATGAGTCCGTCTTTCCCTTTTCCAGCACTACCACCCCTCCAGTACCTGACCCACCCTCCCTATTTCCTACTGACCCGGTGGTCCAGCCACTTCTTTCGTGGTCTCCTGCAGGTACCGCTTCGCCGCGCGCCGGGCCGACCCCCTATCCCAAATCCCCAGCGGGTCCGGGCCCGTCGTCCTCAGGCGCGGCCCCGTCCTCTCTGGTTGGTGCAGACCCGGGGCCTTCGTCACCCGCTTCTGCCCCAGGGGGGTCGTGTCGGTCGCCGACGCCGGATCCCGTCCCGGCACCTGCCCCGGCACCTCCGTCGAGGTTCGCCGCGCCGGTACGGGTGTACCAGCACAGGCCGCGGCCGCCGCCACTCGCGCTCCCTTCTCCACCAGGGACACCGACACCACCGCCGCAGTCCCCGCCGGCTAGTGGTGTCCCGCCGGTCTACCACCCGCCGCTGCTTCACCGACACCCGCGGCATGTTCACCCGATGGTGACACGACACGCGGCCAGCACACTGCCGCCTCGTGCCCTCGAGGCTTCGACAGGCGACACGGTGGTCTCTCCGGTACCCTCTTCCGTCCGCGACGCCCTGTTGGACCCACACTGGCGCCGCGCGATGGAAGAGGAGTACGCCGCGCTACTCGCCAACCAGACGTGGGAGTTGGTGCCCCGGCCGCCAGGCTCCAACGTCGTCACCGGCAAGTGGATTTGGACCCACAAACGCCGGGCCGACGGCTCTCTCGAGCGCTACAAGGCTCGATGGGTCCTCTGGGGTTTCACTTAGCGCCCTGGCGTCGACTACGATGAGACCTTCAGCCCGGTGGTCAAGCCGGCCACCGTCCGTACCGTGCTATCGCTGGCACTTACTCGGTCTTGGCCCGTCCACCAGCTGGACGTCAAGAACGCCTTCCTCCATGACCTTCTTACCGAGACGGTGTACTGCAGTCAGCCGGCGGGGTTCGTCGACACCACCCGTCCTGACATGGTCTGCCGGCTCAACAGGTCCCTCTACGGCCTCAAGCAGGCACCTCGGGCGTGGAACCACCGGTTCACCGCTTTCTTGCTGACCCTGGGGTTCATGGAGGCCAAGTCTGATACGTCCCTGTTCGTCTACCACCATGGAGCCGACACTGCATACTTGCTGCTCTATGTTGATGACATTGTCCTCACCGCCTCCAGCGAGCCACTTCTCCGCCGGATCATCACCGCTCTCCAACAGGAGTTCGCGATGAAGGATCTGGGTGAGCTCCACCACTTCCTCGGTGTCACTGTTGAGCACCGTCCTACCGGGCTCCTCCTTCACCAACGCCAGTACACTCGGGACATCCTGGAGCGGGCTGGGATGACTGACTGCAACCCCTGCTCCACTCCGGTTGACACTCAGGGCAAGCTGTCTGAGGCTGAGGGACCACCGATGGCTGATCCTACTGCTTACAGGAGTCTCGCCGGGGCCCTTCAGTATCTCACCTTCACCCGGCCGGACATCACCTATGCAGTTCAGCAAGTCTGCCTCCATATGCATGACCCCCGGGAGCCTCACCTCACGGCTCTCAAGCGCCCCCTCCGCTACCTCCGGGGCACGCTCGACTACGGCCTCCTCCACTGGGCCTCCTCCACCGACCTCGCCGTTTACACCGACGCTGACTGGGCCGGGTGCCCGGATACTCGACGCTCCACCTCCGGCTACACCGTCTTCCTGGGCGGCAACCTGGTGTCTTGGTCGTCCAAGCGCCAGCCCGTGGTCTCCCGGTCCAGCGCCGAAGCGGAGTACCGCGCCGTTGCTAACGGCGTGGCGGAGGCCGCCTGGCTCAGGCAGCTGCTTGCTGAGTTGCACACTCCGCCCTCCCGGAGCACACTGATCTACTGCGACAACGTCAGTGCGGTCTACCTCTCCACCAACCCCATCCAGCACCAGCGGACGAAGCATGTGGAGATCGACCTCCACTTTGTCCGTGATCGGGTGGCCATGGGCGAGGTGCGGGTCCTTAATGTTCCGACGACCTCCCAGTTCGCGGACATCTTCACCAAAGGCCTCCCGACCTCGTCCTTCGCCGAGTTTCGCTCCAGCCTCAACATCACCGGTGGCTAGTTGCGTCTGTGGGGGGTTGTGTGTGTTCTTTCTTGTTCAGCCTCGAACTCCGCTGCGTCGGTAGTTCAGACTGCGGGAGGGTGTTGGAGTATATGTTTAGGCCCATGAGGCTAAGGCCCATGTGGCCCATGTATGGAAACTATATAGCTACCCTTCTAGGGTTAGCCAAGCAATGAAAAATAATTCCTCAAACAAGATTTACTGCTCAACATCATTAAATTATGTATGATAACTTCAGAAATCAATATATCTGCACCTAGATGCTTCACAATACACCCCAAACAAAATATGCCAAGAAATTATTCTACAGACTTGGAAAAGACAATAATGATGACTTGTTTCTTCTAGAAGAAACACACCAACCAATTGCACACACATAAGACAAACAGTAACATAGGCAGGATCATCCCTAACTTTTGAAGGAAATTCGTAGCGTCAAAAAAATATACTCCCCCTAACTTCCAGGTTGGTAAACATGATTTAATCTAATGTTCAGACAATAACAGGTTGTATACTCAGACAACACAACGTAATTTATAAAAGCATGCTGAGAGTAAGGGTCAACATGATGATAAAGTTGCAGTGAGAAGAGCTTACTTTAGTGCCTCAAGGGGGCAGCTTGGAAACGAAGAGGAGAGAGCATCATTCAAAGCTTCGACTTCTTGTATCTCATCCTGCTAAGTTGGAGCCATGAGGCAATTAATGTAACATATGAAGCTAGTTTATGAGTCTCGGCTGGGTAACTATGATGACAAAAACAGAGTACCTCTTCAGGCCTTCTAGAAGCAACATGGTTGGGCCTTTCCTGGTAAATATGTTCGGGGCCATTGTAAGCATCTTGTGAGTCATCCTTAACTTTGCTCTCCCTGACATCTAAATAACAAGTGCCATTTGAACTGTCTATCTGTCAAATAATACACACTCAAATTAGAAAACACAGATTTTTAGCAATCAGTTTTTTTTATCCTGGCTGATTTTATGTCAACCGTTAATAGCTAGTACAATCTGGCACCCCAAATTGGATTCTTACAAGGGCAGCTGCATTTTTCAAGTCCTCTAGATTGAAGTTCCAGCCACTGATGCCTCTTATGTACTCTTTCTGAAAGGCAACTGCATCGGTCAGTGACAGCAAACACAACATGTGCATCCATAGTTCAATTTTCAACAGAGAAAAGTTTGTCAGTGACAGCAAAGACAACATGTGCATGCATAGTTCAATTTTCAACCGTGAAAAGTTCATTTAGTTTGTAATTAAAAAGATAATGAAATCTGATAGACATAAGAAGATGGTTGCCAACAGCACAGTTCCAAGCACCAAACAGTTTTACAAAATATTTCTCTGGCAGCTCTAAAAACTCAGATGAGACTCATCTTCCAAAATTTCACATAAACATTGTTTAAACTGATTGCCACATTTAAAAATGGAAATTTTGTTTAATTCCTTCAATTCAAAATAAATAGGAGACGTGCTATAGGAAACAAAAAATGTTTCTATCAAGTAGGCAATCCTCAGATAAAAAATAGATCCCATCCTACTATTTTAACTCAAACCTAAGACCATGGGAACTTCCAGCCGAGGGGACAAAACACTAATTTCTAGTAATTGTGAAGATGTACGATATCAAAGAACAAAAGAGCAAACTCTAACCTGTGATAGCTGCTCCTTGCTCTCTTGACCAAGCTTGTTATTGAGAAGCAACTCAGCCTCTTTGCTCTACAAAGGAAGTAAAACAAAGGTCAGATAGGTTACAGCAATGTCATGACACCTGATAAACGTTTATTTGCACCTTTAGTTCCCTAAAGCGTTCACCCAACGGAGGGAGGCCATCAAGAATACTCCGTGCTAGATATTCAGCTGAGCGAGCATGTTTAAAGAAAGAATGCTTCAGAAGCTTTTCAGAAGTAGGACGCTTGCGTGGATCCTTGACTAAGCATGTAGCAACCAAATCCTTGAAAGACTACAAATAAAAGATGTGTATTAATATAGAATCTACACATTACACAAAAGAAATTCAATAATAGAACAAACCTTTGAAAACCGCTTGTCCCTCTCATAATCTAGACCTGGTGGTGCATTTTGCAAGGTCATAAGCAACACCTACATAGAGGAAAGGTATCAATATCATTCTGAAGTTTGGGAGAAAAACTAATGCAAAATAAATGTACTTTGTGCTGACCTTCATTGGAGGGTACTTTGAAAATGGAGCATGACCATGTGCTAGTTCTAATGCCGTTATTCCAAAGGACCAAATGTCAGCTCTGTTTGTAAATCATAAAAAAAAATAAGAGAAAAGGAAAACATATATACAGACTAAAAAGCAAGAACATTATCCACGTTTACAGGCTCTAGCCATGTACTTACTTGTAATCATAACCATGCAGTTGTTGCATGACTTCAGGAGCCATCCTGAAGATGCAAGGGATAATGTAACATCAATAGAAGGTCCATTCAAGCGAAGAATGAAATAACATTACACACTAAAAATAATGATATGCAAATTAATAGGTATAAAATATTCACCAGCAAGGCGTCCCTACAAATGTATTTCTTGCTCTTTGCCTATTTCCAGTATCGAACATGCATGTTGACACTCCAAAGTCTGCTAGCTTAACAGCTCCATTTGAATCTATTAAGATGTTTCCAGCCTGAAATTGATTAGTAATGTCGAAAATAATTTAGAACATGCACCCAATGATGATCAAAGAAGACAGATAACTGAAACATATAGCATGATCTAGCCACGTCAGAACATGCAGCCGTGGTATTTTAGTCAGCACAAACAGTTAAGACATGAGATGACTAGTATCCTAAGTCTTTGTTTTTCCCCTTAGTGTTTTTCATTGAGCACTGTTCCCTTAGTGTTTTCTTGCATTAAAAATTATGCGGTATGCCACAAAGTTTCTGTTTAGAGAATAGCTTTGTAGAGAATAGCTTTGTACCCCGACATGGGTTCAAGTGCTGTGTTTGAATCTGACATGGGTGTTCATCCTGTTGGCGTCCAGATCAGCATACCAGGGAGAAGGGATTCTTGGGCTGATCAATAATAGATTATTCTCAAAATATTTTAAATTATCAAGTACTACCACCTGTTACAGTATATTTGGTAGGATTGTAATTCATATACCCAATCTACTATGCTTTCCTGGTATAACAAGTTTAGGTTTTGATCCTGAGCCAAGGCTTCGACTGCAGCCACCACGCCACCCCAGGGTAGTTCAATCTTCGCCAGGGACAGCGCCTTGGTAGAAGGTTTTTGACTGTGGATCTAACTGATCTGCCACCCTAGCGCCGAGCAGCAATAGATTATCAGAAGAGTTCTTACCATGGGCATTGTCAATGGGCAGCCATACAGCTCTTCATCGTCGGTCCTCTGCAACCCCCCCCCCCCTCCCACCACCACCCCACCCTGTTGGAATGTGAGTGTATTAGGCCCATGAGGCTAAGCCCATGTGGCCCATGTATGGTTACCTATATAGCTACCCTTCGTGTGTGTGGTCTTTCTTCTTTCTTGTTCAGCCTCGAACTCCGCTGCGCCGGTAGTTCAGACTGCGGGGGGGGTGTTGGAATGTGAGTGTATTAGGCCCATGAGGCTAGGCCCATGTGGCCCATGTATGGTTACCTATATAGCTACCCTTCTAAGGTTAGCCCAAATCAATAGAATCTCATTCTCTAACATGGTATCAGCAGCTTAGGCTTCTTCCTCTCCTCTTCCCAGCCGCCGCCTCCCTGGCCGGCGCCGCCGGCGCCATCCCATGGCCGGCCGGCCTCCCCCTCCTCCCCCACCTTCCTACTTCCCTGTTTTTCCCTCTCTCCCATCCAATTCCTGGGCGCACATCGCTGCTCCTGCCCCTTCCCAGCCCCCTGCCGCTGCCCCTGCTGTGGGCGCAGCCGCTGCCCATCCTGGCGCGGCCGCCGGCGCTCCTGGCGCCACCGCCGCCGGTGGGGCCGCCCCTGCTGGCAACCCTGCTGGAGCCCCTGCTGGCGCCGCTGTTCCTGCTGCCCTGTGCGACGCCGGCCTGGCAGCTGCTTCCCCTGCTGGCGCCGCTGTTCCTGCTGGCCCTGCTGCCCTGTGCGGCGCCGGCCTGACCGCTGCTTCCCCTGCGGGCCTGACCGCCGCTGCCCCTGCAGGCCTGGGCGCCGCTGCCCTTGCGGGCCTGGCAGCTGCTGCCCCTGCAGGCCTGGCCGCTGCTGCCCCTGCAGGCCTGGCCGCTGCTGGCTGGCACGCAGCCGCCCAAGCCGCCGCGGCGGGTGGTGCTGCTGCGGGCGTGGGCGTGCGCAGCACCAGCGCCGGCGCGACCGCCGCTGCCTCTCGTGCCACGTGCCGGCGCCGCGTCGCGCGCAGGGCCTCGTCGGCTCCCTACCCTACACAATCGGCTCAGTCTCCTCCGCCGCCGCAGCCGGGCCATCTTCCAGGCGCCGCCACCACCATGGCCGCGAGGGCCGGGGCTGCTGGCGCGGGGGCCCAGGCGCTGCCACTGCCCTCCGACTGACGGCGGGCGCGGCTGCCGAGGCCCGGGTCCGTGCGCTGGCCCGCCAGCTTGCCGAGACGGAGCAACTCCTCCACCTCCATACCTCACAGTCGTCGGTACCTCCACGGAGTGTGCTTCGCCCATCGACGGCCATGCTCACTGGTGCTCCTCCAGGGTTTCACCCCACATCCCTGTGGGCTACACCTCACGGTGCCTCGCCCGGGCTTGTCGGTTGGGACCCAGCTGCCCTCGCCTACTCCTTCAGCACCACCGCCAGCCCTTCGCCCGCAGTTCCTCCTGCCGCAGGGCTGCGATCAGCCAGTCCTGATTGGATCGCCGACTCGGGCGCCACTTTCCACACCACGCCCGATGCGAGTCTACTTTCTTCTCTTCGTCCTCCCCACCCTTCCTGTCCCTCTTCCATCATGGTCGCCAATGGCACTTGCATTCCTGTCTCCTCCGTGGGCACTGCCAGTTCCCACGGCTCCTTTCATATCCCTGATGTTCTTGTGGCTCCCGGTATGGTTCACAACCTTCTCTCTATTCGCCGTTTCACAACTGACAACTCTTGTTCGGTTGAGTTTGACCCCTCTGGTCTCACCGTGCGGGATTTGGCCTCCCGGTGTCCTCTACTCCGGTGTGACAGCACTGGACCTCTCTACACACTTCGGTTTCCGGCGTCTGTTTCACCTTCTTCGCCTCACATCTCCTCAGCCGCTTTTGCCGCTACTACTTCCCCCACTACTTGGCACCGCCGCCTCGGCCATCCTGGCCGGGATGCCCTCATGCAGCTCAGTCGTAGTTTAGACATTCGGTGTCCTCGGGCTCACGATGAACACTTGTGCCATGCATGCCAGCTGGGCCGTCACGTTCGTCTTCCCTTTCAGTCTTCTTCCTCACATGCCACTTGTGTGTTTGATCTTATCCATTGCGACTTGTGGACTTCTCCTGTTCTCAGCATGTCTGGCTATAAGTACTACTTGGTGGTGGTCGATGATTTCTCCCATTACTCTTGGACTTTTCCCTTGCGTGCCAAGTCCGACGCGTTCCCCGCTCTCAGCCACTTCTTCGCTTGGGTATCCACTCAGTTCGGCCTCACCATCAAGGCTGTCCAGTGCGACAATGGTCGTGAGTTCGATAACTCAACCTCACGTGCCTTCTTCCTTTCTCACGGTGTCCAGCTGCGCATGTCTTGTCCGTATACCTTATCTCAAAACGACAAGGCAGAGCGCATGATCCGCACAACCAATGACACCATGCGCACCCTTCTGCTCCAGGCATCCCTTCCCGCTCGCTTCTGGGCTGAGTGTCTGCACACATCCACCTATCTCCTTAACCGTTTTCCTTCTACTGCCTGCCCGGCTCCCACACCTCACCACGCTCTTTTCGGTACCCCTGCTCGATACGACCACCTTCGAGTCTTCGGGTGTGCGTGTTACCCTAACACCGCCGCCACCGCTCCTCATAAACTGGCCCCCCGGTCGACCCTCTGTGTTTTTCTCGGCTACTCTCCGGATCACAAGGGTTACCGATGCTTCGACCTTTCCTCTCGCCATGTCGTGTTTGATGAGTTGGCATTCCCTTACTCCACCACCTCTACCTCCACACTTCCTGCTGACCCTGCGGAGGCTTCCTTTTTTCCCACTGGCCCGGTGATTCCGCCACCCTTCTCCCTCTACCCTGCAGGTACTACTCCGGCGCGCCCTCCTGGTGGTCCCACCTCGCCCCTGCCGGCCTCGCACCAGGACTTTCCTCCCGTACCTGCTACGCCCGAGGCCGCACCGGAGCTTCCACCATTGCTCCCTGTGGTTTCGATGCCTCCCGTTGTGCCCGACGCTGCCGTTCCGATCGTGGGACCGAGCGCCCCGACCCCACCTCCTCCCGGGCGTTTCGGCCTCGTCTACCAGCGCCGCCAGGAGCCGGGTCCGCTCCAACCTCCTCCAGGGCGTTTCGGCATCGTCTACCAGCGGCGGCGGGAGCCGGCCCCGCCACTGCCGCCGGCGTCGTCGCCTTCGCCGCCAGTGTGTGCTCCGCCGGCCCCACCGCGCTCTCGCGCCGACCCGCCAGTGTACCACCCGCCTCTTCTTCACCGGGACCCTCGTCACATTCACCCGATGGTGACGAGGCAGGCGTCTCGCCCGCAGGCCCTCACCGCCGCCGCCTGCGAGCCGGGGATCTCTCCAGTACCCTCTTCCGTCCGCGCGGCCTTGGCGGATCCTCACTGGCGCCGCGCGATGGAAGAGGAGTATGCGGCCCTCCTCGCCAACCAGACGTGGGACTTAGTGCCCCGACCGCCGGGCTCCAACATTGTCACCGGCAAGTGGATCTGGACGCACAAGAGGCGTGCTGATGGTTCCTTAGAGCGCTACAAGGCTCGCTGGGTCCTCCGCGGCTTCACCCAGTGGCCCGGCATTGACTATGATGAGACCTTCGGTCCCGTGGTGAAGCCAGCTACCGTCCGCACCGTCCTCTCACTGGCTCTCGAGCGCTCCTGGCCGGTGCATCAGCTGGATGTCAAGAATGCCTTCCTCCATGGCACTCTGACTGAGACGGTCTACAGCAGTCAGCCGACCGGTTTCGTGGATTCTTCTCGTCCTGACTTGGTCTGCCGGCTCAACAAATCTCTCTACGGGCTCAAGCAGGCACCCCGGGCTTGGTACTCTCGATTCGCTACCTTCCTGCAGACTCTTGGGTTCACGAAGGCCAAGTCTGACACCTCCCTGTTCATATACCACTATGGAGGTGAGACTGCTTACCTGCTCCTCTATGTGGAGGACATTGTTCTCACAGCCTCCAGCGAGTCTCTGCTCCACCGCATCATTGCTTCTCTCCAGAAGGAATTTGCTATGAAGGATCTTGGGGTGCTCCACCACTTCCTCGGCGTCACGGTTGAGCCCCGACCTTCAGGCCTGTTCCTCCATCAGCGGCAGTTCACTTCTGACATTTTGGAGCGAGCAGGGATGACTGACTGCAAGTCCTGCTCTACCCCAGTTGACACCCAGGGGAAGCTGTCAGAGGCTGGGGGTCCGATGCTTGGACCAGCGGACTCTACCGCCTACTGGAGTCTTGCTGGCGCGCTCCAGTACCTCACCTTCACACGGCCGGACATCACTTATGTCGTACAGCAGCTCTGCCTCTACATGCATGCTCCGCGGGAGCACCACCTGGCTGCTATGAAGCGGCTTCTCCGCTACCTCCGTGGCACCCTAGGCTACGGGATGCTCCTCGGCCGGTCCTCCACTGCCGAGCTGGTTGTCTACACCGACGCTAACTGGGCGGGCTGCCCGGACACCCGCAGGTCCACCTCTGGCTACGCTGTCTTCCTCGGCGGCAACCTTGTCTCTTGGTCGTCCAAGCACCAGCCGGTGGTCTCACGCTCCAGTGCCGAGGCGGAGTACCGTGCCGTTGCCAACGGCGTGGCCGAGGCCGCCTGGCTCCGCCAGCTCCTGGCTGAGCTTCACCGCCCTCTCGCCAGGAGCACGCTCGTCTACTGCGACAACGTCAATGCGGTCTACCTCTCCACCAACCCCGTGCAGCACCAGCGGACGAAGCATGTGGAGATCGACCTACACTTCGTCCATGACCGTGTGGCCATCGGCGACGTCCGGGTCCTTCACGTCCCGACCACCTCCCAGTTCGCGGACATCTTCACCAAAGGCCTCCCGTCCTCGACCTTCACCGAATTTCGCTCCAGCCTCACCGTCACCAGTGGCTAGTTGCGTCTGTGGGGGGACGTGTGTGTGGTCTTTGTGTGTGGTCTTTCTTCTTTCTTGTTCAGCCTCGAACTCCGCTGCGCCGGTAGTTCAGACTGCGGGGGGTGTTGGAATGTGAGTGTATTAGGCCCATGAGGCTAGGCCCATGTGGCCCATGTATGGTTACCTATATAGCTATCCTTCTAGGGTTAGCCCAAATCAATAGAATCTCATTCTCTAACACACACCATCAAGTCCTAACCCTTCGCCATCATCAGGAACCATTGTCCCCTCCCTATCCATGCTCAATGTGCCACCACTCCCTCCCCCAACACTGCTGCTACCACTGTCCTTGAGCGCAAGCACATGCCGCAGAGAAGACCGTTGGGTACATCAAGCCACTACACCGTGGTGGCCGGCCATCACGCCAGCACAAGTGGACATCAGGCCATCGCACCTGGGCCCGCGGCTACCATCTGGATCAACTATTATTGGTACTCGAAGCTTAACATGCGAGATCTTTCTGATAAGCTATGTTTTTCTTTTTCCCGATCAGAGATCGTGATTGTGTCACCTGTCTACCAATCCCTCAACATTCTTTCGTCGACTCTCCCAAGGACGAGGTTTTCATTGCATGCCATCCTAGGCAGCGTGTGGCCAAAGCCATCTTTGTGGTCGCCATCTCTTTAGGCTGGCGCTAGTCCCCATCATGCTAGCTCTTGATCCTAGTCTGCCTACTGCCGTCTCTGGGACATCGCCACCAATTTCGCTAAAAGACGACATGTGATCGTTTGTTGACATGTCCGAGCAGCCCTGTCTACCTTCGCCATTTGGTTGGCTCATCGCCTTGTTGCGCTTCGTCAGCGGGAAGCTAGTGATTATGTGTACTCTGTGTCTGTTGTTGCTTTGGCTATGTTCCCATCCATGGCTTCGACCACACCCACCTCGACCTCGGCTACTTTGGAAAGGTTATCATCCACATGAGCTACTTGTCGGTTTCTACTCTTTTTTTACCCGAAAAAAACAGCAGGGGGAGCACCCACTGTTAGGATTTTATTAAATCAAATAGAACCAACTGTACAGCAGAAACAGAACAAAAAACAGCAACAAAGAAGAAAATAGGTAGCCTGAGGCCGGCTGGGCCAAACTATGCACAAAGCTCTATCCAACAAAGGAAGGGAGCACACTTGTTTTCAGAGATCCTGTGAGCTTGTAGGCGAGCTTCATCAACGAAACCTGTTTTCCATGCAAGGAAGGATGAGGATGGTTGGCCTCTATTAAAAATGAAGTTGTTCCTTTGCTTCCAAATTTGCCAAGCACTGATGATAAATACTTCCATGAAAAAAGGGTGTCAGAACTATTATGAAAGGATCCATTAGGATCATTCGCATTAGGAAAGGATCCATCAGGATCATTTGTATATTAGGATAGGATCCATCAGGAGCAATCATAGCCTAGCTTCCTTGTGTTGTAATACCTTGTACCACAAGTTGACTACGGCTATATAATGACAGGCACCCCCCCCCCACATTGGGTGTGTGGTGTGATTCCCATATCTTTCTACAAGAACCCCTGCTTCGCTTGCAACAGCATATGAAAGAAATCAATCGCAAGGTTCCACTGAACACCAAGGTGCTGCCAACAAGCCTGACTAAAAGGGCATGTGAAGAAAAGATGAAGAGCTGTTTCTTCGACATTCTGATTGCACAAGACACAATTGCAGTTCTTTCCTTCAAGCTTGTGCTTCTTCCTCTTGAGAAATTTCTGGTATTGAGTCTGTCCATCAACGATAGCCAGGTGAACACCCTAAGCTTGTTGCAATATTTGGACTGCCAAATCCATAGGGAGCAGCATCTATGTTGCGATGTTACTACGACTGCGTGGGGATGTTAGTCCTCTACTTCTCTAGTCGAATCGTCTACGATGGTACCACTACAGCTGCGGGGGATGTTAAGAGTATATTTGGTAGTTAGGGTTGTAACATGGTATTGCCTTATGTATGGAGAGAGATGTCTTGCCCCCCAAGTCTCTATATATATCGCCCGAGAGGCCCAATGCAGTATATCACACGCATTATACCAAATCTAATACACTTTCACCTCCAATTGACAAAACGCAAGGTGCACCAAAACATCTTTAACCACTGATGTCTATTAATATATATGTTTTCAATAAAATAAAATTATAATATTATTAAAGTATTTTTAAATGAATCTATGAGTGCCTATTTAAATTACAACACTAGATGTATATGAAGATACTGTGGACATGGTTTAGCTTAAAATTTGTTGACTGCACTCTCTTCGAAACAGTAAAATGTCACTTCATGTGACTCGAGAGGAATACAGTATAGATACAACCACTCAATAAAGGAACCAAAAAAAATCTCAAGCATCATGCCTCTTTATGTCATGGGTCTAAATGGGCCATGTAGGGCCCACTGCAGCCTACGCAGGCTCGCATGAACAGTATCCGTGGGTACTGCAGCTGCCATACTGTAGCGCGCTGGAAGCCCATCTAAGGTCAGGGTTTAGGAAGAATCCAGAAAATTTGATTGCTTCTAAGGCAAGTCAAGTTGGGTCCTTCCTATAAATATAAGGGGAGATGTAACTACTAAGTAATCTAGGGTTAAAACCCTAAAGCTCTCTAGCCTCCCCACGCCGCCAGTGGGCATGGGGATGCCTCCTTCCCTGTGCCCGGACATCTGCAGCCTGCTGCTGCTGCAACCCCCTTCCTCTCTCTAAGGTGTGGCTAGCCCTAGCCCCTAGGGCTACAAGAGGAAATCCTCAAACACTACAGCAATGAAATGCACCATACAAGCACCATCTACCACGAGATGTATAAGTCATTGGGTTTTTTTCTCGAACACGCAGGAGAGCTGCGTACCATTATATTAAGAAGAAGAAGAATAAGGAATCTAGGTGACTCAAATAACCCCTTGGAAGGGCATGACCAATACAACAAAAGAAAACACAAAAACAAAATAAAACCAAGGACGGACAATGACTTGAAATCCTTATGATGATGCATGACCAATGAGTCTTGGCCTCATCGCTAATATCCCACATGATGGAACTAAAATTGGGCTGAGATCCCTCAAAGACAACAATTTCTATGCTTCCAAATCCACCATGCCACCAGGACGACCAATGAGTTGAAACCCTTACGATGATGCTTAGGAACATGCATGGTTCCCAAACCCCTCAACTAAGCATCTCCAAAGAGCAGAACTTGTATCTCTCCCTCCTCCCTTCCTCCACTAAAAGTCCCAGGAGGTTTTTACTGGCTTCCTCACTTCATCCATGCAAAGCCATTCCACAGCAGTATGATAGCTATACTTGTGGCAGAGCCTCTATCGTGCATCACACCACATTGGAGGAAAAATATATCATGGGTGTGGATGCTGATGAGGGAAGTTTGTGTATGCAAGTTTTAGTAACACTGGAGAGAACATAATCAAGAGGATCATGCCACAATAAAACTTGCCCTACCGACTAAATAGATGTCCCTTGCATCGACTAATGGAAATGGTGCCAACTCTAAACTTTCAGATATTTTTTCTCATGAATTTTTATTAGAGATATGTATAGTCTAACACATGTATATCATGTAACTTGTACTCCAAGTTGTATCTTGACTATATATATAAAATCCACCCCTCTCTAATGGGTGTGTGGTGTTCCAATAATTCTCTACATGGTATCAAGAGTCCGGGTTTGAAGGGCGGGCCTGGTGCAAGCGGTAGAGTCTTACCGCCTGTGACCGGAAGGTCCCGGGTTCGAGTCGCGGTCTCCTCGCATTGCATAGGCGAGGGTAAGGCTTGCCACTGACACCCTTCCCCAGACCCTACACAGAGCAGGAGCTCTCTGCACTGAGTCCAGGTTACCTTCCGGCTCCTTCCTCTGCCCTAACCCGCGCCGCTGACTCCACGGCCGCGCGTTCACCCCACCTCGCGGCCCCGCCACGATCTCCTGCGCCGCCAACTATACAGCTGCGCGTCCACCCCTTCCGCTCGCACATGAGCCCGCTTCCGCTCGCGGCAACTCCCTCCCACACGCCCCTCTGCTTCGCGCGCCACCTTCTCTCACGCGATCACGATCTCTTCTCCGATCATGACGCCCCAGCATGTGTTCGCCCGCCTATGCCTCGCGACCCCTCCACCGTGCGCGACGCCCACCCACGTACGCGACTCTGCTCTGCCGTCCCTCCCCTGCCCGACTCTGCTTCCACCCGATGAAAACAGAGTCTTCCGCCTCCTCGGCCACCAGCGGCACCTTGGGCTCTGCCCCTGCCGGCCCGATCGTCTCCTACGCCACGATCGTCATCCGCTCTCATGTCCCCTTCGTCCTCGAGCTGCAACACCCAAACTTCCACAAGTGGGCGTCCTCCTTCAAGTCCCTGGTTGGGAAGTTCGGCCTTCGCGGCCACATTGATGGGACTGTTCCGGCCAACCCCACTGATCCCCAGTGGGCCATGGATGACACCTGTGTCCATAGTTGGCTCCTCAGGTCCGTCGCCCCTGACGTCCAGGACCTCGCCAGGGAGTATGAACAGATAGCACGCCAACTTTGGGTCACCATCGAGGGCTTGTTTCTCTCCAACAAGGAGCCCCACGCTGTCTTCCTGCACGAGGTCCTCCATGAGACAGGTGGACCTCTCTATCAACGACTATTGCTAGCGCATGAAGACCGTCGCCGATGCCCTCAAAGATGTTAGCCATGCAGTCTTGCCGTCCCAGCTGGTCCTCAACCTCCTTCGCGGTCTCAACCCGCGCTTCTCCAGCACGGCGGACAACATCGCCGACACCACTCCACTACACGACTTCAACACCACGCGTCAGAAACTCGTCCTCAAGGAACTTCGCCTCGCTAATGAAGGCAAGGCCCTTCATGCCTCTGGCTCCTCTTCCTGCGGCTCTACGTGTCGCTCTGCCTCTGCTTGCTTTGGCGTAGCACAAGGACAAGGCAACCATGGCGGTGGTGGCAGCGCTTCTAACCGCAACAAGGACAGACGCAGCAGTGGTAGCAGTGGTGGTGGCGGGCAGCAGCAGCAAGGTGGACGGCAGCAGCAGCAGCAGCAGAAAGGTGGTCCGCGCGCGCCTCCTTAGTCCGGTCCGTGGGTCTGTTATGGCCCACTGCCCGGCCAGCAGCAGCAGCAGCAGCCCTGGTTCCATCCGCCGCAGAAGCAGCCCGCGTGGCGCTGGCAGGGGCTGCTTGGACCTCCTCTGCAGGCACACTCAGCATTCGCTCCAGCCGAGTTCTCCACTCCAGCTTGCGTCCAGCAGCCACAGTTTGCTCCTCCACCGGGTCCTCACGCAGGTGGATGGAACCAGGAGGGTCTCATCACGGCCTTGAACCAGATGGCACTTCAGGGTGCTAGTCCCTGGGTTCTGGACACCGGTGCCACATCTCACATGGCTTCTTCGGATGGTATATTACTCACCTGCCTTCCTCCTCCTTCATCCATAACTGTAGGCAATGGTCATTTTTCTATACCTGTTGTTAGTCGTGGCACTTCCATCCTTCCCACAGCCAACACCACCTTCCATCTCAATAACATTCTGGTTGCACCTGCAATTGTGCTCAACACCACCTTCTATCTCAATAACATTCTGGTTGCACCTGCAATTGTGCTCAATCTTCTTTTTGTTCGTCAATTTACACGTGATAATCATTGTTCTATCAAATTTGATGCCCTTGGTTTTTCTGTTAAGGATCCATGGACGGGACGCGTGATTCTTCGCTGCAATAGCAGCGGGGACCTCTACACCATCTCACCAGCTTCGCCATCCACCGCCGCTAGTTGCAGTCTCGCCATCACGTCCACCCTATGGCATCATCGTCTTGGTCATCCGTCCGACTCCGTCGTCGCCTCCCTTAGAAACATGTCGATTATCACATGTAATAAAGCAGCACGCTCATTGTGTCATGCCTGCCAGCTAGGCAAACACACGCGCCTGCCTTTTGCTAGTTCAGTTTCCACTACATCAGAACCTTTTGCTTTAGTTCATTGTGATGTCTGGACCTCCCCAGTTCCTAGTACTTCGGGTTATAAATATTATTTGGTCATGCTTGATGATTTCACTCATTATTGTTGGTCCTTTCGGCTGCACCAGAAATCTGAAGTTTATGGTCATTTTGTTGATTTCATTGCCTACGTTCAGACTCAGTTTGGTTGTGTACCAAAATGCTTTCAGGCTAACAATGGCACGGAACTTGTTAACCATGCCATGTCCACCTTCCTGTCGAGTCGCGGTGTCGTTCTTCGCCTATCCTGCCCCTACACCTCTCCACAAAATGGCAAAGCCGAGCGTATGCTTCGTTCTATCAACAACACCATCTGCACGCTGCTGATCCATGCTTCCATGCCGCCTTCTTACTGGGCTGAAGCACTGGCTACAGCAACCTTCTTGCTGAACCGGCGCCCTTCCTCTTCTGTCGGCCACCAAATCCCGTACCAGCTCCTCCATCGCTCCGTACCGGATTATTCTCAGCTTCACGTGTTCGGTTGCCTCTATTATCCTAACCTTAGTGCCACGTCTCCCCACAAACTTGCACCTCGCTCCACGCCATGTGTCTTCATCGGTTATCCCACCTGTCACAAGGGTTACCGTTGTCTTGACATCTCTACTCGGCGGGTGATTATTTCCCGCCATGTGGTCTTTGATGAGTCAGTATTTCCATTTGCCGCCACTCCATTTGTGCCAACTGCACTTGATTTTCTTCTGCAGGATATTACTTCGGTCGCTCCCTCTGTTCCAGAGGTTGAGCAACTTTTGCCCTAGGACCTCGATGATCCGGCCATCATCATGGCTGACCCTGCTCGCCTCCCAGTATAGCAGTTGGTCCTCCTGAGCAGCCGCCTAGTCCTATCCCTACTGCACCTCCGGGCGGGACTGGCCGGTTTGGCCCCCTGCACTAGCACCAGCGCCGTTTCAGCGGCAAGGTGTTCCAGCGCCGGTCTTCTTCGCCTTCATCACCTGTGCCCGCTGAAGCTCGACCATCCACCATCACGGTTGCATCTACTTCTTCGTCTGCTGGTGGTACGACCAGTGCGCCTGCTGCTCCTCAGCCACCTGCACCGCCACCCGGCAGGCCTCCGCTACCTCTTGTTGTGCACAGACCCGCCAGCCTATGCAGAGGCCTGCACCGGCTCATCCCCTGCTTCATTGCATGATGACATGCACACAGACAGGTGTTGCGCCGCCTCAACTACAAGGGCTTGTCTACAACATCGATCTCTCTGCTGCCCACTAATTATCGCAGTGTGTTGGCTGATCCCAACTGGCATGCTGCGATGGCAGATGAGTATCAGGCTCTTCTGAACAACAGCACATGGCGTCTAGTTCCTCAACCACCAGGTGCCAACATTGTGACAGGCAAATGGCTCTTCAAGCACAGATATCATGCAGACAGGTCCCTGGCACGCCACAAAGCTCGCTGGGTTGTCCGTGGCTTCTCCCAGCAGCATGGTGTCGACTATGATGAGACCTTCAGTCCGGTCGTCAAGCCTGCTACCATCCGGACTATGCTCAGCATTGCTGCCTCACGCTCCTGGTCGATTCATCAGCTTGATGTGAAGAATGTGTTTCTTCATGGTGAACTTGAGGAGACCATCTATGCACATCAGCCTGCTGGCTTCGTCGACCCATCTTCCCCTGACCATGTCTGTCTGTTGCAGAAATCACTGTATGGCCTCAAGCAGGCTCCTCGCGCATGGCATCAACGGTTTGCCTCCTACATCTACAAGCACGGTTTCACTGCAGCGAAGTTTGATGCTTCTCTGTTCATCTTCAAAGATGGAGTGGAGATGGCGTATTTGCTACTATACGTCGACGACATTGTCCTCACAGCATCCTCTTCGGATCTACTGCGGCTCATCATTGACCGTCTTAGCTCTAAGTTCGCCATGAGGGACCTTGGGGCTCAACACCACTTCCTCGGCATCTCCATCACTCGTTCCTCTAACGGCCTCCACTTGTCCCAGAGACAGTATGCCGTCGACCTTCTTCAGCGGGTCGGCATGGCCGAGTGTCACCCCACGACAACACCAGTTGACTCCAAGTCCAAGCTGTCTGCCACCGATGGAGCTCCTGTTGCTAGCCCTTCAGACTACCGGAGTCTTGCTGGCGCCTTGCAGTACCTCATGCTAACTCGGCCGGACATTGCCTACGTCGTTCAACAAGTCTGCCTCTTCATGCACGACCCACGGGAGCCGCATCTTGCTCTGATCAAACGCATCCTGCGCTATGTCAAGGGCACCCTCGACGTCGGTCTGCACCTTGGCATTGGCAGCGTGTCATCCATCATGGCATACTCCGACACGGACTGGGCTGGATGTCTAGACTCTCGACGCTCTACATCCGGCTACTGCGTCTTCCTCGGAGACAACCTGGTTTCCTGGTCTTCAAAACGGCAGACCACGGTGTCTCAGTCCAGTGAAGAGGCGGAGTACCGAGCTGTTGCTCACGCAGTTGCCGAGTGTTGCTAGTTGCCCCAGCTGCTTGAGCTTCATATCTCGATCCCTTCAGCGACCATTGTCTATTGCGATAATGTCAATGCAGTCTACATGATTGCCAATCCGGTTCATCATCGTCGCACGAAGCATATTGAGATTGACATTCACTTTGTTCGTGAGAAGGTGGCTTTGGGGCAGTTCACAGTGCTACATGTTCCCTCAACTCATCAGTTCGCGGACATTATGACTAAGGGACTGCCTATATAGTTGTTTAATGACTTTAGGTTCAGTCTCTGATTCCAGTTCCCTCCCGCTGTGACTGCGGGCGGGTATTAGAGATATGTAGTCTAACACATGTATATCATGTAACTTGTACTCCAAGTTATACCAGCCCTCCCTAATGGGTGTGTGGTGTTCCCCTAATTCTCTACAATTTTAAGCAACTGTCTCCCAGCACAGCGCCCCCCCCCCCCGGCCGAGAAAAGAAAAGACAATTTTACCCTTCCCACTTTGTTTTGCATGAATCGCTACCACCACTCCCTAGCAAGGTAGTACCTGCAGACCCAGGGAGAGATAGGAACAAGGACAAGCAACCGGCCATTGGCAACCAGATATATTTAATTTTGCAAAAAACTAAGTGGGATCACCATAAAAAGTGTAGGGATGGAGTCGTAACGCCTAAATTCCTTCCACCCTCTAAGTTTCTTTCTTTCTTTTTCTTTTGGGGTGAGGGAGTGATCCCTTGGCAACAACTATTGGGGCCACAGGATCGCAGGGAGTAGGTGTGGGAAGGAGCAGGCCGACGCTTCCATGATTCCCGTCGTGCAGGCGTCATCGAGCTTCAGAGGAAGGTGAGCACAGAGCGCAACACGGGCACAAGACACAGGGGGCAACTCCTATGAGTTGTCCTGCTTGATTTCCAACTGATTCCCTGATTAGCCTATATTACAATCTAATGGATACACAACCAACTCTCTAACTGAGTCCCTAATCTCAGCCCCTTCAGCCTTTGAGCCGGTTGGTTTTCTGGGGTCGTGGCCACGAACAATGCCATGCGGCCTCACGCTCCCCCTCTCTTCCTCCTCCTAGCATGTCTTTCCGGTGATAACAACAGCCGTATTAGAAATGGTTCAAGTCAGCTCTATCATCATTATACTACCATCTCCAATCTTCCCACACATGCAACGATCTGCTCTATTATAAACACAAGAGTCAAAATCTTTGCATGCAAAATTAGAGCACTTGCAACAAGGATATGCAGTCACCTCTAGAAAGGACAATGGAATAAAAAAGAGGTTTTGATACAGTCCATCAGATCCACCCTCTAATGAATGGACTGGAGCATGCCTTGAACACAAGGGTAATGTCCTATTTGAAATACAAATAAATTCAAATCAAAATAAAAAACAAATGATGTTTTACTAGTGGCGACTAGGGTAATGTCCTATTTGCAATACAAATAAATTCAAATCAAAATAAAAAAAACTAAATGATGTTTTACTAGTGGCATAGAACATTAAAGGAGTTTCTCAGGTGGCATCTCTTTAAAGCAGAAGACACTGATGGTATGTAGCTAAATTTCAGACCTAATCCAAATTCTGAATGTAATGCTTCTGTTCTAATACATAACTGGAGATTTGAATATACACATATATATATGTATATATTACCTTGACATCTCTGTGAATATGTCCTTGAGAATGTAGGTAGACAAGAGCTTTCAGAACTTCCCGCAAAAGAGTAGCAATGACTGGCTCATCAAACCCTTCTGGAAACGAAGTTTTCATAATGTGGAGAGCGGATCCAGCAGCCATGTAAGGCATGACAACCCAAAGCTGGTGCCCATTTGTAAATGAGCAATATGCGCGAAGAAGATTTGGGTGATCAATCAAACTCATAGTTTGCACTTCCCGTCTTATCCCATCCTAAAGATTGGTAATTCCAAAAGGATCAGAAACATTAATCCCAAAATATGATAATAGCTCAACATTAGTTTGATATTATCATGCTTGCAGAGAAAATAAGAAGTAACTGTCTTCATCAGAGAATAAAAGATGAATGTAGCTTACAAGTTATGGTGCACATAAACACACATGCACAAAGGAACATATCTGAACCTACAGTACAAAGTGAGACAGTAGGTATTGCATCTCCATCAATATTACAAAGAATCATGGTGTTGCCAGGAATGATGTTCAAATTTCGTGTAGCAGTTTTGATCAGCAAAAGACTAACAAATGTTTGCAAGGTGCCATTTGTACTTTGCATGCAAGAAAAATCTGATCCTGACAACCACCGCACAAATCAATAAAAAGTCTTTGATCATATTATCTTACTAACACTGAACACATGTAAAATTCGAAAATAGCTTTCAAAGTGAGGATCCCACATTTCAGACACTTATAATGTTATTATCAAACCCATGTTTATGTAGTATCACCAAGAAGGTTGCCTTAAAATTATTAAGATAGAAACAATTGTACAGCCTTAGATGTCAACTCTCAACAGCGCACTTCAAGAAATATGAATATGCTTTCAACGCCTGCTGGTATATACAAGGCATAAGATGCAATGTAGTGAAATGCATGGACAAGTTCTAATACTCCATTATTAAGAAAATGTTCTTTTAGCTTTCCTAACACAAGAGGATGACAATCAATTCTTCCACCCATGACATATCTGCTCCTCTTATCGCTCCCACCTTCAATTAATAACACTCAATCCACCACACTCATTCATGCAAACTCCAATTTGCAATAACTGGGATTTTTAGCAAACACCAGCTTAAAAACCTTAAAGAACGTCTCTTTGATATCAAAACCAAGTTTCTTATACAAAGCTTATAGTCTATTGGAAAATTGTAATGTGTCTGCTAACCTACTGTGAATTCTAGAATCTCTGTACAAACAACTAACATCCAAAAGACCACGGCCTAAGCCTACCCACATGATAAAACAAACCATCAATGCTCAGCACGAACGAAAAAGAAACTTACGGTGGCATAATTGCCCTTGTGGCTAGTCTACTTCTCAATCTATGGTAGAGAAACAAGAATTTACACTTATTTCTCCAAAAATAAATATTTTGCATTGAAATGTTAATAAGCATAACTGAATCAAATGAAATTTGCCATAGAACATAACATACCAGGTCATTGTTACATTTCTCAAGGTCAAGCACTTTGATGGCAACCAAAATGTCAACTGGGATACAAAGAGCTCGGTATACTGTGGCACTAACGCCTTCTCCAATTTCCTCATATAACTTATACTCGTTGGGATCAGTTGGAAACCTTCTACTGATCAGTGCATACTCCATGTTCCAAATTTAGAGAGCACTGCAGGTAACATCAGCGCTCTTCAAATTTCCATAACATAGAAACACGGCAGTAAATGGCAAGATCACCATATAGGTGTGCCTGAGAATAGCATCCAGCATTGTGAAGTTCGATAGGTAAATGCTTGGACCCATGTAGGAGCATTTATTTCATTGGGTTAATCTCATGCATCCTTTGCTTCAGTGGCTTATATTGACAAACTCAAGAATGAAGTAGGCACCGGAGAGCTACCCAATCTTGCTTCACCTAGAGTGATGTGGCAGAATATTATAAGCTGCAAAGCAGGGAATAGGAAAGCATCAATATTGTGGAGCACCTAGCCACCTAGTATAGAGAAAGGTCATAGCTGCATTAAAAGGCACACACATCATAAACAGCATAGCCATATATCCAGATTCAACTCTTTCGTGCTAAAATGCTCTAAAAGAGATAAGCAACTGTACAAATAGATAATGTAGCCTAGATCTTGTTTTGAAGCAAGACTCCTACCAAGGCATCAAATACGCGCCACAGTTCTCAAAAGAAAAGAAAAAATCCAAAGCATATATGTGCTGATCTTCCAATACTCGACCATAGTGCCTAGTTACAACCTAAACAGAATTTTAAGTTAAAATCCCCCAATCTCAGCAACCACATTAATCAATAGCCTAGCTTAGTAGCTAATATCTCCAAACGTGCAGGTTAGTGAAGTGCAAAGCTCAATAAATGAAGCTTGGGTCCGTGTACTACTAATGCCTAGCAGGTGCCACGCACACAACTTAGTTAAGCTCTAAACTCGGTTTATACTTGCGCAAGGAAGCAATCCATACGTCTCGCAGCAGCAAGCAATCACTTGCTAAACCAACGATTGCATCGATCCCATTTCACGGCACCTAAGCCTAAGATCGCGGTACCCGAAAGCCTCACCACTGCGCTACGACACCACAGCACACGATCCCCAGGCGAACAGAGTTACCTGGACACGTGCGGAGAGGCGCTCAGGCCAGCGGATCGCCACCAGCAAGTAGTGGCGACACCGGCGCGGCGTTGGTAGATCGCCGCCGCGGCAGGGGAGGAGCACCTGCGGATCTGGGTGCGGGCAACGAGGCGGGAACAGTGAGCCGTTCGGATCTCGGAGGAGGAGGAGGAAGCTGCCGTGGGCCAGTAGCGGCGAGGAAGCTAGGGCTGAGGAACGCCGGCAATTGCGAAGCGGAGACGGGAGAAGGAAGACGAAGCGGAGCAGGAGCAGCGGCAGCAGCAGCGTAACGGGCTGGGGACGACAATTGACAAAAGCGAAGAAGAGGAGAAGGTGGAGTGGAGGTCTGTTGTCTTCCTTCTAGGGCCCGCTGATTTTCTGTGGCCGCCGCGTGACAGGGCGTCGCTTAAGATGGCCACCTGTCGGGTTCGGATCGGCTGGAGTCTCCGTGTACCTAAAACTAAAACCTGAACCGAACACTGATTCAGATGGAAATTCATCACCAAAACTAAACCTATGGATACCCGAAATCTGAACAGATACCCGAAATCCGCGGATAAATATACACATATTCACATGTATAAATAAGAGACAACAAATAATAAATATTTTTATGAGTCAATTTTAAATAAATTTAATAATCTAAGTAAACAAGTTATTATTAACATATTATAAAACATAAGTTTTAATTTCAAATGATTTATTTCGGATATCTATTAGATATCCACGGGTGAAAAACCAAACCCGAAACCGAACCCGATACCAAACCTGAAACCGAACCCGAAAACCGTGGGTGAAAAATCATCCCTAAACCTGAACCCGCAGGATCCGAAACCCGCGGATATCCGCCCTGAACCCGATCCGCTGCCATCCTTAGCGTCGCTGCCTCGCTACGATGCGTCAGGCTCGGACCGGGACGAGTATGGAGCTTCTCTACAAACTATTTAAAGAAAATTAAAGAAAATAGTTTTCCTTTTTCCCTGAAGTCCCAACGTCAATGTCGTTTAGGCTGTCCGCACCGCGTACGCTAAATGACCCTGCAGGAGCTTTGGCGGACCGGATTTCGCTGCAGCGGCATCATGTACCGGCTCTGGTACCCACTGTTGCCCGTTATATTTGGGGGGATAGCGAGAGGAGACAGCGGGAGGCGGTGCATGCGCGGGAGAGAGAGGAGAGAGACTGCATGTAACGGCGGGCCCCACTATTTTAAGTATTTAAAAAATATTATAACTCAGAAACCAAAAGTCTAAATTAAATTTTGTTTACCCCATTAAATTCGTTTCAATAAATCCTTCGAAATAAGATGTCACATGGATATATTTAGATAAAGTGACAAGTAGACCCCACATTGGATAGATAAATGGGTGTGGGAGAATTGAGTATAGAATAGAGAATCTTGATGATCAGACCTTTTAGAGGATGAATTTAGAGTACCACGAGTGCAGATAGCCTTATAGATTCTCCGCTATACAAACAGTACACCATATTTTTCTTGAGGAAAACCATATTATATATATATATATATATATATATATATATATATATATATATATATATATATATATATATATATATATATATATATATATATATACACACACGTACCCTAAAATCACCTCTTCAGGCCCTTTATAACAAACAATCTTCAGGCCCATTGATCAGCATAGGCGAGGTGTATGTGATACATCCAGCCCACGTGGGGTTGGCCGAAGCCCAACAAATTAAGGTTGCCCGGACTCCAACAGTTCTTATGCACACCCACTCGGGGAAAAGGCCTAATGTCCCTAAAAGACTAGTCCGATAGGGAAAGGGTGGCTCTCTCTTTTAAGGTGGCTTCCTCCTCCCAAGTTAAGCACGGTGGGATTATTCAGAGGCTCACACGGTCGCCGCCCAACTACAACTAGGCCACTTAGCCCTTTTTTTGTTGCGTCTTTGCTAGCGGGTAATAGTGAAGGATGTCCTCATCATTCCCACCCCCTTAAACAAGGGTCCAGCTCGGATACCAAATGATACATCCGGCCCAGGTGGGGTTGGCCGAGGCCCAATAAATTAAGGTTGCGCGGACCCCAACAGTTCTTATGCACACCCACTCGGGGGAAAGACCCAATGTCCCTAAAAGACTAGTCCGATAGGGGAAGTGTGGCTCTCTCTTTTAAGGTGGTTTTCTTATCCCAAGCTAAGTAAGGTGAGATTATTCAGAGGCTCACACGATCATCGCCCGACTACAACTAGGCCACTTGGCCTTTTTTGTTGCGTCTTTGCCAGCGGGTAATAGTGGATGATGTCCTCATCATTCCCACCCTCTTAAACAAGGGCCCAGTTTTGATACTAAATGATACATTCGGCCCACGTGGGGTTGGCCGAGGCCCAATAAATTAAAGTTGTTCGGACCCCAACAGTTCTTATGCACACCCACTCGGGGAAATGTCCAATGTCCCTAAAAGACTAGTCCGATAGGGGAAGGGTGGCTCTCTTTTAAGGTGGCTTCCTCCTCCCAAGCTAAGCAAGGTGGGATTATTCAGAGGCTCACACGGTCGTCGCCCGACTACAACTAGGCCACTTGGCCCTTTTTTGTTGCGTCTTTGCCAGCGGGTAATAGTGGAGGATGTCATCATCATTTCCACCCCCTTAAACAAGGGCCTAGCTCTGATACTAAATGATACATCCGACCCAGGTGGGGTTAGCCGAGGCCCAATAAATTAAGGTTGCCCAGACCCCAACAGTTCTTATACACACCCACTCAGGGAAAGGCCCAATGTCCCTAAAAGACTAGTCCGATATGGGAAGGGTGGCTCTCTCTTTTAAGGTGGCTTCCTCCTCCCAAGCTAAGCAAGATGGGATTATTCAGAGGCTCACACGGTCGCCGCCCGACTACAACTAGGCCCATTGGCCCTTTTTTATTGCGTCTTTGTCAGCGGGTAATAGTGAAGGATGTCCTCATCAGTATGACTACCAGAACCTAACTATTTGGGCCCAAATCCAAAAGCCAAGGCACTTACAATGGAATAAGTGGTTGTATAAAGAGTTCCAACCAAGATTAACTAGTTTTTCATATCAAATATCTAAGTTTTTAAGCACTAGCTTTATCTTTCGAAGTTGCTCATAAAGATATCTTACGTGTGTATGTTTATAAGAGTAGGAGCATATTCAACCATATCTAAAAAATACTCCCAAAAACAGGTTTTCCAACCTTTGCAAGATATAGTGGGAGATCCAACAATTTCTAAAACCTCACACCTAACAGATGTAAGGTAATTTTACACTATAAATCATAATCTATTTTTAAATCACAATAACCACCTCGTCCTTCTTTTTTTCTTCCACACATCCTTCCACCTCACATTGGGGCTACGATACGTGCGTAATTTTACGCGTGTGGGGTGGTTTTTTTTTCCGGTGCCAAAAAATTGGGAGGTGGGTTTGGGAGCATCTCCAAGAAATTCCTAGATTGAGAGACTCTTTTGGGTATCCTTGAGATGCTCTAAGTATACATATGTTTATAGAGATGAGTAGGTGTGAGTATATGTGCATGTATGTGAGCGTCTGCATACATCTATACTATGATTCAAAAAAAACTTAAGTCTTTGTTTGGATCCTTAGAATTTAAATTTATGCTAATAATCACAATTTAGGCACATATTAATCAAGTTAACATAATCGCATATGGAATATACTTGTATACAATTGTTGGCCACATGGGGGAGATACTTATGTGTTGCACTTCTGCTACAGGGAGAGAGAGCCATAGAGTGTGCTATAAGTTATAGAGCAGGAATATAAAATGAAGATCTGTGGAATCAATTTATCCCTATTGTCATGGGGTCAAAACCACGTCAAGCATTGTTGTTCAAGTCGGTGTCAGAGTACGTGTCTCCGGTGACTCGGGTGGACTCAAGAACACTAGAATCACAGAGAGGACGCAACGATTTATCCTGGTTCAGGCCGATCGATGCCCTACGTCCAACAGCTGATGATCCTTATACTCAAGAGCACCCAAAATCGGAGGATTACAATAGAGTGTACAGGAGGTAAAGAGAGATTTGGTAGGAGGTTAGCTCGGTGCTAATTCTGAGGTTGCCTTGCCGCCGGTGGAGCCTTCCCCTTTTCGGAGAGGAGGAAGACGACGGGTGTAGTGGAGAAGCTCTCGGTGTCCCTCTCTAGGTTACTCTGCTCTCGGTGCCGAGCAGGAGTGGATCGATGAGGAATGGAATGATCTGTCTTCGATCGTCCTCCCCCTTCTAGGATCTGACCTTATCGCTTATATATCGAGATATGTTGGGTACATGGCAGTTTGGGGGGTTGAGCCTATGGTCTACATGGGTCGAAGACCAGGAGGGTCTTTGTAGCGGCACTCTGTGGACCATGGCAGTGTCATGGAGCCAAAGAAGCCCTTGGACGTTGTCCAGTTGGCCTGTTCTGACACGCTGAGTGTCATGCTGTGTCGGCTTGGACCGGCCTCCCTAGGCGCACCTTCTAGAGTCTTCTTGGTGGCGAGGGAGGTCAACTCGAGGGGCTGACGCGCGGGCCTAAAAGCCCCCGAGCCCCTAGAGGCTACGGAGAGCCTATCTTCTTGTGTCATGCCCCTCACGTGACCCTGTCGAGGGAGTGGCTGGCAGCGCCATGCCCAAAGTGCATCGTTTGGGAGCCCCAAGCCTCGATGCCTCGGGGCGTGTCTTCTAGTGCCCGGGCCTTGGCTGGCATCGTGGGTCGAGCAGGAGTCAAGGATCGGGCTCGGACATGTCATCAATCGGGAGCCTGAGGCTCGGGCGAGCCCCTAAGCCCTGAGCAGAGGCCTAGGCGTGCTCAGGCTCAGCCCGGTTTCTTGGTCTGAGGGTGCACGCGAGCGTACCCGATGGGGTATAGCTCCTGAGCCCTAGGGCGATCCTAGAGGGGTCGATCGGGGGGGTCTCTTTGGTCTAGAACCATTGATCTCAAGGCTTAATATACCCATATGTTAGCTAAATTGGATCTTGAGTATAAACAAGAACTAATAAATCTTTTAAAGGAATATCAGGATTGTTTTGCTTGGGAGTATTACAAAATGCTCAGTCTTAGACGATCGATTGTAGAACATCGGCTACCTATTAAAGATGGGTATCGGCCGTTTAAACAAGCCCCGAGGAGGTTTAAGACTGAATTACTTGAAGATATTAAGGAGATTACAAGGTTGTATGAGGCTAAGTTTATTCGATAGTGCCAGTATGCGGAGTGGATTTCAAATATAGTCCCTATGCTCAAGAAAAATGGAAAATTGAGGGTCTGCATTGACTTTAGAGATTTGAATAAAGCTACACCAATGGATGGTTATCCAATGACGATAGCTGACCTTTTAGTAGATGTAGCTTCGGGGAACAAAGTTATTAGTTTTATGGATGGTAATGTGGGCTACAATCAAATTTTCATGGCTAAAGAGGATATTCCTAAAACTGCTTTTAGATGTCCTGGAGCTATCGATTTATATGAATGGGTAGTCATGACTTTTGGCCTGAAAAATACCGGTACAACTTATTAGCGAGCCATGAATTATATCTTTCATAAGTTGATCGACAAGATAGTTGAAATTTACATCGATGATGTGGTTGTGAAACCTAAAAGTTATAAAGAACACCTAGCTGATCTTTAGGAGACTTTGGAATGCACGAGGAAACATGGCTTGAAGATGAACCCGAGCAAGTGCGCTTTTCGATGTGTTGGCTGGAGAGTTCCTAGGTTTCATGGTCCACAAAAGGGGAATTGAAGTTGGGCAAAAGAGTTGGAAAATAGATTTTAGCGTTATCTAAGTTTGACTTAACATACAAATCACTCAAGGCAGTTAAAGGACAAAGTGATGGCTAATTTCGTGACTCATCATCATGGGCCTAGTATCAACTATGTAGAACCAATGCCTTGGACTTGATGGTTCATCATGCAAGCAAGGAGGCGGTATCGGTATCATTATCATATCACCCCGCAAGCGAGTTTTGAATTCGTTTATTCCATTAAGCTAATGTCTACTGGTAATCAAGCTGAATGTTGTTGAGATATTTGGAGATTCTCGGTTAATAATTAATCAATTGATCGGCCTATATGAATGTAAAGATAATATCATGAGGGATTACCGTGAGAAATGTCAAAGTTTGATTGATGAATTCCCTATGGTCACCATCAAGCATATTCTAAGAGCTCAAAATCAAGAAGCTAATCGGTTAGCTCAGGGTGCTTCTAGTTATCGGCAAATTCAAGACATCTTCAATAATGAAGTTGTTACCGACGATTGGAGGAGAGAAATAATTGACTATCTCAAAATTTCATCACAAGAGGTCTCCAAGAAGCTCAGGTACAAATTGATTAAATATGTATTGCTTGATGATCAGCTATATTATAAAACAATCGATGGGTGTTGCTCAAGTGCCTGAATCAAAAAATGCCAAAGTTCTCATGGGTGAAGTTCATGAAGGGGTTTGGGAGCTCATCAGTCGGTTTATAAGATGAAATGGATTATTAGGAGATCAGGCTATTTTTGGCCATTGATGTTGGAAGATTATTTTGAATATTATAAGAGTTGTTATGATTGCCAGATATTCGGCAATGTTCAAAGGTCACCAGCGTCGGTTATGAATCATATAATCAAGCCATGGCCGTTTAGAGGATGGGGGATCGATCTGGTCGTCCAAATTTGTCCGCCATCTAGCAAAGGTTACAAGTTCATAGTGGTGGCGACATACTATTTCACCAAGTGGGTTGAGACAATCCCACTAAAGACGGTAACATCCCAGAACATGATTGACTTTGTCCAGAAAGATATCATTTATCGATTTGGGGTTCCCCAAACTATCACGACTGATCAAGGAACAATGTTCACATCTGAAGAATTTGAGAATTTTGCTATCAATATGGGGTTTAAGCTGTTGAATTCTTCTCCTTACTACGCTCAGGCCAATGAACAAGCTCACGTGTCTAACCAGACGCTAATCAAGCTCATCAAGAAGAAGATAATCGATCAACCAAGAAAGTGACACTTAATGCTGAATGAGTCGCTATGGGCTTATTGGATGGCGTGTCATAGATTAACTAAGTGTTCTTCCTATGAGCTAGTTTATGGGCATACAACCGTTCTTCCTTGGGAGATCAGGACTGGATCATGACATATTGAATTTCAAGAAAACCTAACAGCCAATGATTACAAAGTTCTGATGATGGATGACCTGAAAGATTTGAATTGCCATTGGCTTCGTGCTTTGGAGAACATAGAAGCTCACAAATTAAGGATTGCCAAGTATTATGACAAAAAGGTTAAATCTAAGCAATTCCATGAGGGTGAATTAGTTTGGAAATTGATTTTGCCAATTGGAACTAAGGGAAGTGCGTATGGCAAGTGGTCACCTAATTGGGAGGGGCCTTATCATATTACTTGATGCATGCCCAGTAATACTTACTTTTATGAGACACTATAAGGTGAAAAGTTCAACATAGCACTCAATGGAAAACATTTTAAGAAGTATTATCCCAGTATTTGACTTGACACCTAAAATAGCCGATTGTATTTTCATCGGCTAAAATAGCTGGTATCGAAGAATATTGCCTTCAGAACAAAAAAATAAGGCAAACTCTAATTTAGCCTAAGAGGCAAAAGCCAATGCGGTATGCATCACCTTTAGAGCAAAAACAAAACAAACACCCACGATATATATAAAAAAGTGATAGGAGGAATTTACTTAACTAAGGGCCATGGATACAAGCATAGGGTTTATTCGCCGAGTTCTTGTTACAATTTAAGGGCCAAAAAACACTTTGTTTATAATGTCTTCGGCCGAAGATATGAAAGCTACAGTGTTTGCAGTATCTCTAAAGTCTTCAACCAAATCTTCACAGTCCTCGAGGCGGTAGGTTGATGGGAAACCATGGGGAAGAAGTCGAAGATTGTACCCAGAGCGAACCTGTGCTGTGGCCAGCACAACAGCAGTGCCACAACGAACACCGTGAAGGATGACCTCCCTGACGCGATTCCAAATGTCACGAAGATGGACTTCCAAGACAATGCCCCTAACATTAACTGATTCGGCAGCATCAGTCGCCACCGTTTGAAGGCTTTCTAGCTGTGCTTCTAAGGCTAGCAGATTTGAGGAAAATAATGTGTCAAAAAACTAGGAAAGTTGGGGTTGTAGAAGAAAGAGATTTCAGAAGTCTTACTGGTGATCCTGGCATCTGCCTTCGCCAAACTTGCCCGGGCCGCATTAGGCCCATTTTCTAAAATAGTGAGGGCGTCCTGCATTGCATTGAGGTGGAAATCCATCCGCCCGAGATCACGGATTGTGTTGGAGTGCAAAGACCAGGCCTCATCTCTCTCCTAAAGGAGGCGACAGGCATCATCCTTAGTAAAGGACTAGTCGTGTGGCGAGAAGCACCAACATGTGGATCAGCCCTGCACATATGAAGTTGAACCGATCCACTCAAAAACTATGAGATCATATTCATCCTTACCCTTAGAGGCGAAAGCGCTGGTATGGTGGCACGAGCTCGATAGGGATCTCATCAGTAGGCCATTTGCCGTTGTCCATCTCTTTGGGAAGAAACGGTGGTTTTCAGGATCTAAAGATAAGAAAGATGATTCACACAATAGGCACAAGCAATTGAGAGAAGGTAGATTGGTTTCTCACCGCAACCATGGCCCATATTTATAGTCCAAGGAGACGTGACAGTAGACCTCCCTGGGGATGTGCGATTAGAGTCAGTTATGGAAACAAATCGTCGCTTCAAGGATTGAGGAAGCATCTCGCGAAGGGATAAAGAGCACGACGAGCGTAATAATTGCGAATAAAGATTCAAGATTTATTGCTTTCCATAATCATGGGCATCCTGGATCTCGGGTTTTGCTACAAAGAAGATTACACCTGATGTCGACCAACCAACCCAAGGAGACTTTGTTGGATTGAAGAGAGTCCAGACCCCACAAAGCCAAAAAAAACATGAACGGAGACCACATTGGCTAAACATGGAAATAACATCAGGGAGAAAAGGTAATAGGCCTATGAAGAATGCACTGATTTATTTTACAGGCTTCTTGGCATAGGCAGAGCAAACAAGGGGAAGGTGTCCACACATTTAAGCCCTTGCAAACACTAGAACAGCCTCATACCGAAGGTGAGAAGACTCAGGTGATATCACAAGAATTCTTCTAGCTGTGACGGCTGATTCCCTTGCTTGACAAGGCGCTAAAATAGATGACACAATCACCCTAAATACAAGAATTCTTCTAATCATAAAAGGTTTTCATGATGGAGCAATGATCCATGGGGGATCCGGTAGAGCTGGAAGTTCTTGGAGGAATGAAGATGAGGAGGGCATGGTAGAGACCTGAGGTCTTTCAGTGAGACTGGTACGATATTTATGCCCATTAAAGGAGCTAAGTGCAAAATGCCCGTGAACAAATAGTGCACTTGTGAAGCCTTTCTGTGGTCTTTGGTAGCAGGCCCTGATCCTGTCGGGTTGGCCTTCTTGGACCGACCTTCTGCGGCCATAGGTCGAGGCATGGGGAGTGCGCCAAGCTCGGGCGGGGGTCCCTCATTGGGCCCACCGCTCAGCGGCTCCCAACCCAACTACGGGGAGTTGGTTGGTTTTTGGGGGTGCGTCGCCTAGGTGCCCGTTGATCAAGGGGCCAGGTAGCTCCATCTAGGGAGCTGGCGCAGACCCCAAGACTATTGTGGGGCCTCCTTGCTAGCGGGAGTGACAGCTTCTAGGCGCGTCCCTCCCACTGATGCTCTGCGTAGGCGGTTGATGGTGCCTGGGCTGCCATGCCTAACAGAGGAGTTATGGCGTGCGCTCCCGCGCTGTCCCACTTTGTCTAAGAGATGGGACGTCGGGCCACGTGGAGCAAATCTAGAGGACAAGCCACGACACTTGGTGCATGCGGATCCGGGCCATTGATGGCGGCCGGTTGTTGACACCAAAAATTGGTAAGTATGTGGGACCCTTGGATTTCGACATTCATTAAGGAAGGCCGGAGCGTCTGCAGAATTAGCTAGCCAAAACACTATCAGGATCAACTAAATTTCATGACATCATTGTCTCAAGAATGGACTGTGCCAATGGAAGATGTCGGTGATCAGAAGTAGGAAAACACGATGGGCTCCATAGAAGGGAAAGATTGAAGTCCAAGTTATCTTAATTTAGAATGTTTGTCTTTTTTTATGAATTTTGTAACCGGTCTTGTTGACTAGGACTCGTAGTCAAGCCTCAGGTATAAATATTGAACTCGGCTATTGTAATAGACGTCTCTTATCGATCAATCAAACCAGTACCTTTACTTTTCACTTACGCCACCCTTAAGAGTAGGAGTAGAGTAGATCTCGTTGAGTTCTTCAGGCAAGCAGGGCTGCATCGGTTTGGCTGACCTCCGGTTTGTTTGTGAGTACCGTCACGACTTATACTTTGTTTATAAGGCTACATCAGTTGGACTGACCTCTTGTAAGCTTTGTATAAGTTCATTATCAACTTTTACCAGTGATTGTAAGGCTACATCGGTCCGGTCGACCTCGTACGATCCCTGATTCAAGTCACTTATCGATTCTTATCAAAATGTAAGGCTACATCGGTCCGGCCGACCTCATATAAATTTTGGTACATATTAGTTATCGATCTTGTTATAATTGGTATCTTTAATATTTGTAACAACATCACTCCTTACTCGATTAAGATTGAAACGGATCGGCTTTATATCTCATCAGATCATCGTCTCGTTGCTCTATCTTGTTTAGATCTTACTTTGACGATGGTTTCGGCTAAATTAGTCGTTTTAGTCCAATCTTGATCGAAGATAGCATGTGGTCAAGGTATGTTTGATCTTAAGTAAGCTTTGTTAGTTGATGAGATCTAGTCTAGAACTCCTATTATGGCTACCAACAACCCGGTCAACTCCGACTGTGGCACTATAGATCGAAAATTATCAATTGACAAGTTCTACTTATAGTCAAACATAGTCTCTGACTACATGCTATGTTCGCATCGGCTACTTAGTTGATTGCCTGCACTTTCACGATCATAACATGTTTTCATGATTCTATCAAGTATGAATAGAATCGTATTCTTTGAAGGTTTAATCTGTTATCTTTATTGTGGTTGCCATCGATCCGGTCAAACCCCACTATTAGAGATAATAGGTTGGATCTGATAGGTTTATGGATCTGTCCATGTTTAATGGTTGAGTGCTTATACGTTGTGACCTTGTCTATGTCTGCATCGGCTACTTAGCCGATTATCTGTACTTTCACGTTCATAATATGTATTCATGATGCAATCCAAATATGAGTAGATCTATTTACTTTAAGAGTTTAATCTGTTATCATTATTATGGCTGCCATCGATCCGGTTGAACCCCACTATTAATGATGATGGATTAGGTTTGATGAGTTCATAGGTCTATTTATATTAAACAGTTAATTGCTTGTATGTTATGAGTTTACACTATCATTGGAATCGACTATTTTAGCCGATAGCCCACTCATTGAGAATACTGTTGGTATTTCTTAACTTTACAGAAAGAATCCGCAAGCGTACGGAATTACTGTTATAGCTTTCACCCAGAAGTATTCAGGGTATCGTATTTCCACAAGGGACAGAGGTATTTCTTCTAGCTAATTCATCCAAGGACAACACAATGATAGCTGATGAGGGTGGAGAAGGATTCCTATGGCTTAGGGTCTAAGGATAGATAAACTCTACTTCTACTTGCTTGCTTCGGGCGCCAGAGATCACCTGGTCTGCCAAGCGATGCTGGCCTGTAGCTCTACACCATACCCAGACGTGGGAGATTACAAGGGACGGATAGGGCTATCACCACCTGCTGTCTACCCTCAACCATGGAGTATGAGGCAAACAAAGATAGCTTCTAGCTTAGACACCACATCTATGATATTGACTACTACTTGTTGACGGTCACTAACGATGAAATTCGCCCGTCAATAAGCTCATAAAAAGGAGAAACTAGCAAACTTAAGTCACATATGCATTTACTATTAACCGAGTTCCACATGTATTTGGAGTATATAACTTTGCAGGTCACAAACACAAATACATGGAATAAACCATCAAAAGGCGTTTTCCAATGTTAATTCGCGCAAAGAATGAAGAAGGCGCCAAGCATCGCAACACCAATGGGGCAAGGCACCATGCAACAATGTTCCAAGCCCAACCAAAGACCACCTCGCAAAGGCGGTGGCCATTTGGGCCAACTAGTGGGCCGGCCGGCCCAGGGGGCGGCTGCCCCCTATCACCACCATATGCCTTGGTCTTTCTCTGACGGTGGCATGGAGGCATGCAACGTCGGTTCCCCTAGTGTTTCACGCCAAAAATAGGGAGGAGCACCACCTTTGATTTAGTATAAAAAGGGGCCCCTTTCCTCTTAAATGGGAGGAGAGAATAAATCCCAATTCAATTCACAAGGAGAGAAGAGTAGACTTTTACTTTTTTCAGTAGTTGTGATTGAAATAAGAGAGGTGAGTGAGTGAGGAGAGAGTTGGAGAAGAGTCGGAGTACTGGCAACTTCCCTTAGTGTGCTAGCTACACTAAGTCGAAGTGCTAGAGCCGGGAGCTTCTCCACCTTTACCTCTACAAGCTTCTTACTGTTTGGAGTAAGAGACTTGTTGTTTAACTTTGGTTATTTATCTTAAAAAGTTACCTTTGTACTATTATAGACCTATGGGCTCATCGTCCATCCTTGCGGCGAGTACTCTAGTAGAAGGGCCCTGATAAAGACGGATAACCCTTCCTAGCACGCTAGAGTATTAGTGGATAGCGTAGACGTGGTGTCTAGGCTAAAAGCTATCTTTGTTTGCCTCTTTCCCTATGGATTGAGGGGTAGGCAGCAGGTGGTGACAGCCCTATACGTCCCTTGTAATCCCCCACGTTCGGGCTCGTGGTAGAGCAGAGGCCGACATCGCTTGGCAGACCAAGTGCAATCCGGCGCCTGAAGCAAGTCTATAGTAACAAAGCTACCTCCATTAAGATATCTGTCCTTGGAAAAACCTTGCTACCTCGTTCATTTCTCCCTTGTGGTCATAGGTTAACTAAGTGAAAAGTCTAGCACAACCATTCCTTTGGGAAATTACGATACCCTGAATACTTCTGGGTGAAGTGCTACAATGGTGTATCAGTGCGCTTGCGGATTCTTCTGCTTACGCTAAGAAACACCAACAAGCATTTCTGGCACCGTTGTCGGGGGACGGTTGTTGTTTCTAGTCTCCAAACCTAGTTGCCTATGTTTTATCTAAAAGAAAAAAAATTATTTATAAAATATAAATACATTCTTCATGGAGCATCAATCAATTCACCAACTTTCTGCTCCCAAGGGCGAGTTCTTAGAACCACCACAATCTTCAAAGCCAATCATAGCTTCAGGTTATGAACTCCACCCTGGTTTTATTGCTATGGTTCGGGAACATACATTCTCAGGGTATGATTATGAAAACCCCTATCATCACCTAAGGGAATTTGAGCAGCTTTGTGCATGCCTGACAATCGCAGGCATGTCACATGAAATAATTCGGTGGAAGTTGTTTCCCTTCTCGCTTGATGAGAGGGCAAAACAATGGTACACTCACAATGTAGGGAAGGTAGCTAGAGATTGGGAATAACTAAGGCACAAAATTTGTCTTGCGTTCTTCCCTATATCCCGAATCGCTGCCCTACGATAAGAGATCCTCAATTTCTAGCAAGAGGAGAAGGAAACCATATGCATAGCTTGGGACCGGTTTTTAACTTTATCTCATTCAGGTCCTGACTTGTCTATACCCAACCATGTGTTGTTACAACACTTTTGGCTAGGACTTAGCAAGGAATCTGCCCTTCAACTAGATACCACAGCCGGAGGTTCCTTTACACATAAAACCACGGATGAAGGAGAAGCCCTCCTAGATCAAATCTTAGAAAACACTCATCCGCTAGAACCCATTCGAGTAGAGCCATTGCTTCGACACGAAGAAGCCTCCTTGGCTGAAGCTGAGCTTTCACTTCCTAAAGAAGAACTGTTACCTGAACCTGAAGACCCAAAAGAAGATCCTGAGCCCATAGATCTTCCACCTTTCAAAGATGACCTGTTTGAAGACTTTGGAAACACCTCGAATTATCTATGCCAAAAGAAACCCCCAACTCCTAATCCTCCTTCTGACCTACTAGATAAAGAGTTCCTCAGAAAATCTATTAAAGAGTTGAGTGCCATCCTAAGCACTGAATGGTTGGAAGAGACAGAACAATCAATGGAGGAAACTGTAATACTTACCCCTCCTTCAACCATTCAATGCAAAATTCGAGGAAAATGGGTAGACGTGCTGTATAATCCAATGGTTGGATCAAACCTTATGTCTGCATCTTTTGCATCTGAATTTTTAGATGAAAAACCCCATGTCTTAACCACAAAGTCTCTCAGGATCAGTCCACGGACTAGCCTGAAAGGGCTTGGAATTCTCCATGACATAAGTTTACACATGAAATATGCTGACCTATCACTCGATTTTCATGTGTTTTGAAATCCCTGATTTTGACATCATGATAGGTCATCCCTTAGAAAAACTCTTCGTGGGAATTCCCCTTTCAGGTAAAATGGATTTGAAGTTAGGGAGAAACATGGTCACAATACCCATCACTCAAACCAAAAACTCAGTGACAGAACCTCTCCCCTCGCTCATGGAAGTCATGTCGATTGCACCTTTTGAGTCCCCCGAGTCATCTTTAGAAAAAGATACTCAACTCTTTCTAGAAGAAGACGACTTGGGAGAGACCATCGAACTTCCTAAAGAGGAAGTACTGACACGGCCTCCAGTTGAACTTAAACCCCTGCCCTCTGGCCTGTGCTATGTTTTCCTAAATGGCAACACACAAACTCCTATTATTATTAGCGATAAGCTTTCTGAGGAGGAAACATCCCATCTCATTGCCATCTTAGAAAAACATAGATCAGTCTTCGGGTATTCTTTACAAGATTTGAAGGGGATAAGTCTAACACTTTGCACGCACCGCATTCCTATTGACCCTGCAAGCACACCATCACGTGAACCCCAGCGCAGGCTCAATAATGCTATGCGTGAAGTCGTGAAGAAATAAGTCTTAAAACTTCTTCACGTCAGGATCATCTATCCTGTACCACATAGCGACTGGGTCAGTCCCGTCCAAGTGGTCCCGAAGAAAGGAGGCATGACGGTCATAGAAAACAACAAGAATGAGTTAATCCCTCAACGAACCGTCATAGGGTGGAGAATGTGCATAGATTACCGGAAACTTAACGTGGCAACAAAGAAATATCACTTCCCGTTGTCCTTCATTGATGAGATGTTAGAGCGGCTGGCGAAGCATTCTTTCTTTTGTTTCCTCGATGGGTATTCAGGATATCACCAGATTCCCATCCACCCTAATGATCAAAGCAAGACAACGTTCACATGCCCTTATGGAACGTATGCCTATCGTAGAATGTCGTTCGGGCTTTGCAATGCACCTGCTTCGTTCCAAAGGTGCATGATGTCTATCTTCTCAGATATGATAGAAGAAATCATAGAAGTTTTCATAGATGACTTCTCAGTCTATGGAAAAACTTTCAATGATTGTCTTAATAACTTAGACAAGGTCGTGCAATGATGCGAAGAAAAAGATTTAGTCCTTAACTGGGAAAAATGCCACTTTATGGTTAGAGAGGGCATCGTTCTTGGACACTTAGTGTCTGAGAGGGGGATCGAGGTAGATAAGGCTAAGATTGAGGTAATAGAACAACTACCACCCCCTGTGAACATAAAAGGAATCCGTAGTTTTTAAGGACATGCAGGTTTTTATCGGCGTTTCATAAAGGACTTCTTTCAAATTTCCCGACCTTTAACAAACCTGTTAGCTAAGAATGTGCCTTTTGAATTCACTGATGAATGCTTAAATGCTTTTTACACCCTTAAGAAAGCACTTATCTCAGCACCAATCATCCAACCCCCTAATGGGTCGCTCCCCTTTGAGATAATGTGTGATGCTAGTGACTATGATGTTGGTGCGGTCCTTGGCCAAACCAAAGATAAGAAGCATTACACAATCGCCTATGCTATCAAAACTCTGACAGGAGCACCAGCTAAATGTCACCAACTTTAGTCTCAGGCGTAGCCTAAGAAAGATAGCTAGAGCCGCTCAGGTCGAATTTGCTCTTGATTAGGTTTATGAGTGCTTAATAGGTGCATCTTTATTTCCTTTTTTATTCCTTTTATTCATGCAATGTTGTAATGCACCTACAATTGAATAAAATAAAGGTTCCTGTTATTCATGATTATCTATCTGTCTACCTTGTCGTTATATATATGAACAAATGTTTAGACAAGAACAGGAACAAGTGTGGGGGAGAAGACCATACACAGAGGTATAATTAAATACACTTCTTTTCCCATACTCTCCTGAATTTAAAAAAAAATATGTAATAATCTCTTATTCCACTCTCATATGTGATTTAGGAATGCTTAAGTTCTCTTTTGTTGAAATGATGAATAGTTTCTCTGTCTATAATTCATATGTGCCTAAGTTATAACTTAATATTCTCTAATATTTAAGTTTGTTGGCTAAAAATGTCTCATCCTAAAAACTTAAAACTTGTGGGTTACAAAAGCATGATTCTTTTCTAAGTTGTTGCAAGTTATGATATGGTGAATAGGATATGCTATGACTTTGTTCTAAGAGAAACTTGACGTCCAGAGTTTTCTAAAAAAAGGGGTTCCTCAATGATTATGAATTCCTACCAAAGCCATATGACAATATTCAAATACAAACCTTAGTCATATGCTGCTTGTACTTACATTGAGTTTTGTCAAATTGATGTGACCCTTGTTGAGATTCTCGTCATACACCCATGATCAAGATTCACGTTGCACGCCATAAATAAAATGCTAACGCTCACACTAAGAGTTACGCAAAAACATGCCCTTTCCATCCACCAAAAACAGACTCCATACATCAAACATGAGTTTTTCTCTCTAATATTTTCATATGTCAAGAAAGAGTATGGGGCTACTTTAAAAAGAGAGAGAGAGAGAGAGAAATATGAACCTCTCAGAATAGCGAAAGAAAAAATGGAACACATGAAGGTTCCAAAGTACTGAAAAAAGAGAGAGAAAACAATAGGTACTTTGATGCCCGCTAGTGAGGATAAAGAATAGCCCCTACTCCTAAGGCAGTTTTCAAAGAGAGAACATTCATGACCACACTGGAGTACAAAAAAAAGGATAGAAAATTTTCCACACACTTGCACATCGTGATCAAAGTGTATGACTTGTATCTCCATGGATCTGGTTTTTGACTTAGCAATATATGTGATACAACCCGCCTCTCATACCTACCTAAAACTCCACTCAAAGCCTTAGAAGTAGGCCATGGAAAGTAAGGCAACAATCTCAAAATGCCTTGGTAAGGATCATACACATTGAGCGAATGAGTGAATCATTGAGGAACTTACTTTCTTTTTTACAAAATTCATAAAACCTTTGGATAGAAGGTTGATGAAAAAACAAATGATTAGTTATTCTATTATTCCGTTATATCTTGCAACCGCCTAATACATGGAAAAGCAATAAGCCTCACAGGGATTAAAGTTAAAAGGATGGATAAAATGCCAACTTATTTAAATTATGGAAGAATACCTTGTTATAGGCATGACACTTTTCAAATTATATCGGCATAGTAGCATCTCCTGATCAACAACCAAAATACTTAGCTATTTGCTTAGGACGAGCAAAGCTTAAGTGTGGGGGAGTTGTTGACGATCACTAATGATGAAATTCACCCGTCAATAAGCTCATAAAAAGGAGAAACTAGCAAACTTAAGTCACATATGCATTTACTATTAACCGAGTTCCACATGTATTTGGAGTATATCACTTTGCAGGTCACAAACACAAATACATGGAATAAACCATCAAAAGGCGCTTTCCAATGTTAATTCGCGCAAAGAATGAAGAAGGCACCAAGCATCGCAACACCAATGGGGCAAGACACCACGCAACAGTGTTCCAAGCCCAACTAGAGACACCTCGCAAAGGCGGTGGCCATTTGGGCCAACTAGTGGGCTGCCCGGCCCAGGGGGCGGCCACCCCCTATCACTGCCATATGCCCTGGTCTTTCTCTGGCGGTGGCATGGAGACATGCAACGTCGGTTCCCCTAGTGTTTCACGCCAAAAATAGGGAGGAGCACCACCTTTGATTTAGTATAAAAGGGCCCCCCTTTCCTCTCAAAGGGGAGGAGAGAATAAATCCCAATTCAATTCACAAGGAGAGAAGAGTAGACTTTTACTTTTTTCAGTAGTTATGATTGAAATAAGAGAGGTGAGTGAGTGAGGAGAGAGTTGGAGAAGAGTCGGAGTACTGACAACTTCCCTTAGTGTGCTAGCTACACTAAGTCGAAGTGCTGGAGCCGAGAGCTTCTCCACCTGTACCTCTACAAGCTTCTTACTGTTTGGAGTAAGAGACTCGTTGTTTAACTTTGGTTATTTATCTTAAAAAGTTACATTTGCACTATTATAACCTGTGGGTTCGTCGTCCGTCCTTGCGGCGGGTACTCTAGTAGAAGGGCCCTGATAAAGACGGATAACCCTTCCTAGCACGCTAGAGTATTAGTGGATAGCATAGACGTGGTGTCTAGGCTAAAAGCTATCTTCGTTTGCCTCTTTCCCTATGGATTGAGGGGTAGGCAGCAGGTGGTGACAGCCCTGTCCGTCCCTTGTAATCCCCCGCGTTCGGGCTCGTGGTAGAGCAGAGGCCGGCATTGCTTGGCAGACCAAGTGCAATCCGGGGCCTGAAGCAAGTCTATAGTAACAAAGCTACCTCCATTAAGATATCTGTCCTTGGAAAAACCTCGCTACCTCATTCATTTCTCCCTTGTGGTCATAGGTTAACTAAGTGAAGAGTCTAGCACAACCGTTCCTTTAGGTAATTACGATACCCTGAATACTTCCGGGTGAAGTGCTACAACGGTGTATCCGTGCGCTTGCGGATTTCTCTGCTTACGCTAAGAAACACCAACACTACTCTAGCATGCTAGCAAGGGTTATCCATCTTTATGAGGACCCTTCTACTAGAGCATTTGTCGCAAGGACGAACTACAAACCCACAAACAAGTAAGAGTATAGCTTGACTATTCAAAAGACTTTTATAATCAAAGGAACCACAAACACTTACTAAGATACTCGTCGAGGTATAAAGTGCGTATTCGTCAAGGTACAAGCGGGGGAAGGTTACCGTCAAGCCCGACATTTCTTCCCCGAACTCTCCCTCACATCTCTCCTTAACACTTTGCTAGAGCTAGCTAGGACCTAAGCCCATGGAGTGTTGCTCTTACTCTTGCTCTTGCTCTTTGATGCTCTTGTGCTCTCTTGTGTGTTGTTTTGAATGGAGGGGGGAAGGCTTCTTATATAGTGCTGCATAGGTGGTTTGCTTAGTTATTTTAGGCAACCCCTACCGCAACCGACATCCATAGCATTAATGATACCGCCTCATGAAAGATGGGCCTAAGTGGGAGCCAGTGGCGGTGCGGCCACACCCAGGGTGCGGCTGCACCTTGCCTGGGCCGCCTCGGCACCGCCTTTGCCTGGTGGTTTGCTTGATGGACTTGGAGCCTAGCCACATCGGTGCTTGGCCTAGTTTCTTTGGTTGAGTGGGCCTTCTCTTGGTTCCTTTGCGCAAGATTTGGTTTACCCTTCTCTGGATTGCGCCTTTTCCTTTGTATTCCATGTATATGTCCTGAAAATGATCAACTGACCAAAACTTATGGAATATGTTAGTATAAGACCCTATTTACTAAGTTTGGTGTGTTATTTGGATGAATTTATACAAATATTGGTGGTTAAAAAAAGAGAGTTAAGGACCGCCAACAAACTCTCCCACACTTAGCCCTTTGCTCATCCTTGAGTAAAGTTTTACGGACTAAGATGGGTCATCTCCTTGATATGATATCTGCATACAAGTTATTCCAAGCTTCATCTGAACATGTGAACTTTTTAAGTTTCTACCACGTTATCTTGGGTAATTGAATAATGGAAATAATAAGGATTCAAATCCCCTTGCATCTATTAGTTTAGAAACTTGGGTTTTCATTTGGTTTTGAAAAATGTAAACATAGCTTAGCTTCTCCAATAATTCTCTCGGACCGCTTAATGTTTAGTTCCTCACCAAGGCATACCAAGTGTTGCCTTCTTTCTTTCCTACTCCTAAAAATCTTATATGGATCTTTGGGTAGGGAAAGATATGAAGGCATACTTTACTCTGCATATTTTGTTAAGTTAAAGCTCGGATCTAAGGAGAAAGATGCCATACCTTTAGATCAAGAAGTGCAAGTGTGTGGATAATGATAGACTTATACTATACTCCTTAACATGAATGATCTCCCTCTAGTTTTTATTTTGAGAACATGGCTAATGCTTTCTCTTTTTTGAATACATGAGCCTTCATGTGCTCATCATTTTTTTGAAACTTTGGGACCTTCATGTGTTCCAAAATTTTCCTTTTGTACTTAAACCTTTATGTGTCCATATTTTTTTAAGATATATATTTTTCATAGCCTATGTCTCTTCTTCTAAACCATATATTTCGAGAGAGATCCTTATCTTTTTAAAACATGAAGTATTTACCTAATAAATATGTTTTTTGTCTACTCCCTATGTATGAGCATAATTTTTGGTGGATCTAAATAGAAACATGTTTTTGTGTACTCCTAGTGTAGGAGCAGCATGTATATGTGGGTGTATGTGATATTTATCTTGGGAGCATGATAACTTTCTCAATACAAGAATAAGTAGCATAAATTTAGATATTTTAATCTCTAAACACTATCTATAGCTTTGCTAGGATTTTGCATATCATTAAGGAGTATGCTATTTGAATTTTGATTTTATAAAATAAATCCCAAGTTCTTCACATGAGAGACCAAGGTTCATTTTCATCCTACTATATCATCTATTCTAATTATTTAGATAACATGGGGTCCCTATCATAGTTTATTCACAAGTTATAGGGATATTAACGAGGAATAAAGAGTATGCAAATTTAATCAAAAGATAGCATGGAGATTGAGCATCATTTGTTTTATATATTTTTAACTTGTTCAATTTTAAATTTTCAAAATTTGGAAGAGCCGAGGGTCGAGTTGCGCAAACCACCATTGAAGAGAAGAAGCTGAGTCAGAGGTAGTTTGGCTAAACGTAAAAGTTCAGCCAATCCTCTCTGGAGCCATTTGTTCTGTCCTCTACATGTTGGATCAATCGATGTTTGTGCAACGTGTTGGTGGGAGATCTCGAATGTGTGTTCGTCATGTTTGAGAGACCTCCCCACACTTATTGTTGTACCTGTTTTTATTTAACAAAGAAAAAACAAAAAAGAGGCAGACAAGGGTTCTACCAGTTAAAACACTGTATCCTTAATTTTATTGTAATTATTATTATAGTTTTATTTTTGTTATTTATTATATTGTTTTGTATATTTTTAATTTGTTTAATTTTAAATTTTCAAAATTCAGGAGAGTTGAGGTTCGAGTTGCACAAACCACCATTAAAGAGAAAGAGCTGAGTCAGAGGTAGTTTGGTTGAACCTAAAAGTTCAGCCAATCCTCTCTTAAGCCATTTGTTGTGTCCATCTGCATGTTGGATCAGTCGATGTTTGTGCAATGTGTTAGTGGGAGATATCGAATGTGTGTTCATCATACTTGAAAGATCTCCCTCACATTTATTGTTGTACCTGTTTTTATTTAACAAAGAAAAAAACAAAAAAGAGACAGACAAGGGCTCTACCAGTTGAAACACTGGACAACCTTAATTTTATTATAATTATTATTATAGATTTATTTTTGTTATTTATTATTACTATTATTATTATTATTATTATTATTATTATTATTATTTTAATAATATTTTTTTATTTTACTTCATGTGTTCAGCCAACTTTTTATCATTTAGCAGAAACAAGGCTAAGATAAAATTTCCAAAAGAAACATAGCCTTGATTTATTTCCATTATTGAATACTTCCTTTGTTTATGAAAGTAATAACTCAAATTAGTTAATCAAAATTTAACACCATGTCAAATTTTAATTAAAGAGGGCTATTTTAATCTAAGCACTATGCTTAATTTAAAAAGCCTATGGATGTACCTTGCATGGATACACCCAAACCAAAGCATTATAACATAAACAAAAGAAGCATGAACTTTATGAGCAAGTTATTTTCTCATGGAGATAAAAATGGGTTGGTGAACATTTTATTTACCTTTGCATACCTGAATTTTACTTACCGGCAGCATGTGGATTGAGCTTTGAAGTTGCTACAGCGGTTGCTTGGTTGCACATGGTCCAACTCAAGTGATCAACAAGGCTTAAGCCATACACATAGATGGTGTTTATAGATCATAAGCCTTGATGACAACAAAGGTCTAGAAAAAGAGAATCCTCCTTCTCTCTCTTCTTTTATTTTTCTCTCTTTTGTTTTCTATATATAAATATTTTCCCTCTTTTTTCCTTTTTTTATCATCATAATTTCTTTTATATATATTATTTTTTATTTTATAGCAAGATAGAGTTAACATCGCCATCATCATTTTTGTGCATAGAACTTTTGGGATTCTCACCATCCTCCCCCACACTTGGACTTTCGTGAAAGTCAAGTGTGCAATATTGGGGTCTCCTTTCGAGTGTGTTTCATCACTAAAGATCGTTAAGGTATGTAGTCGATGCAGCTTCTATGTTTCTCGAGCAACGTATGCCCCTTATTCTTCTTAATCTCAACCTAAAATAGTTAGTGACCAAGAATACCCGAAGGTGCATACTAACTTGACAACATATTCTTTCTTTTTATTGAAAAAGGAAGTTGTTTTGTGTGTTTTTTATGATTATTATATATTTTTAATGATAATTATTATTAAAAAAGTTTATGATAATCTGGGGTATCTCCCGGTAGTGCTTAGTTTATGATCAAAAACTTGACCGTGGGAACTTCATCCACCAATCATTAGGCATTATTATTTTAAGCTGCAAGGTTAGTACCACAGTACATCCACGAGACTTGCAATATTTCTGATAAACATATGCATCCATAACTATTCTCTTGAAAAGTTTTGAAATGAGGATTGAGAGATGGTTGGGATCCTCGTAGTTGCACGTGGTACTGAGCATGATGCCCATGGTACAAAAGTTTTCTTTCTTGAAGGATACATTATGTACAATTAATGTTGAATCTCAACCATTGAGAACAACATTTGGATGGCCAGAGGGATATGGCTTGGGTTCGAGTGAGGGTGATGATGGTCATTCAGTTTCATAAGCAAGCTTAAGTGAAACGAATGGGGATATAAACTTCACCTCCTTGAACAGGTTATGGTTAGGTTGCTGCTTCACCTTTGGACTTTTAGGACACGGGATAGGAGTGGCGGAAGCAGTTGTTCCCAACTTTCCATCAAAGCCCTCGTGGAAAGGTTTTTCTTGTATAAGATTTTTCAAAGGGTAGCCTATGAGAATGTCAAACTCAAGGATGACATAGATATAGAATTCTATAAAAACCTCAATTTTGTCAATTATGACTGGCACAACCCTGGTGATCCCACAACACTTAAAAAATAGTCCTAAAGGACTTTTGAAGAGTTTATTGGTCGGGACTAGCGGCATAGTGGCTCAGGGAACTCGCCCTTTGAAGTGGATTGGTGCAAAGTTGAAGTTGGCTTCATAGTGAAAAGATAAAAGAAGATATTTTTATTTTTATATAAAAAAAATTTAGATACAAGGATGAACTAGGTTCAAAGAAAATAGCAACCATTCCCCCGCAATGGCACCCGAAAGCTTATTGGTATTTCTTAACGTTTACAGAAAGAATCCGCAAGCGTATGGAATTACCGTTGTAGCTTTCACCCGAAAGTATTCAGGGTATCATATTTTCACAAGGAACAGAGGTATTTCTTCTAGCTAATTCGTTCAAGGACAACACAAGGATAGCTGATGTGGGTGGAGAAGGATTCATGTGGCTTAGGATCTAAGGATAGATAAACTCTACTTCTACTTGCTTACTTCGGGCACTGGAGATCACCTAATCTGCCAAGTGATGCCGGCTTGTAGCTCTACACCATACCTGGACATGGGGGATTACAAGGGATGAACAGTGTAACACCCTAGGTGTTAAGCATGCATTTGCATTGCATTTCATCAGCATTAGCTTCATTTATGCATTCATACTTTTGGGAATTTTAAAATTTCATTAAATAATATCTTGCTTTTATATGTGTGATTCCAAGTATGCATGTTGCTAATGAAAATGCTTGCTAAGTGATCACCAAAATAACCTAGATTAACATAAAATCATAAATGAGTTAGGGTTTATATAGATCGCTTAGTCAAATTATACTTCTAAGTGTTTTAATTAATATTGTAATATTCAATTTTTGTGAATTTATTTAATCAACTTTCATAAATAAAAATTGGATAATTTGGTTTTCATGAGATGGTATGAAGTTCATACTTTGGTATTATATTTTTGCTCGTGACACATGAATAGTGTTTTGCCTTAATTAAATTCCAAGAAAAGAGAAGAAAATTTGCTAATCAATTCATTAGTAACACTGTTAACTGAATTTAGTTTTTCTTTTTCCAGTTTTGAAGTACATAGGTTTGGCAATTTATATTTTGCAAACTATTTAGTTTTAGCTAGTGATTCTTTAAGCAAATGCGATGTACACATATAGTAGTGTATCATGGTGAAATTGGTTTCTTGTTTGATCTTTTGGTTTAAGAGATAGAGAGGGAGAAAGAGGAGCTGTCAGGTAGCTACAGTGCCATGACCAGCACCTTCTCGCTGCCCATACTACCGGCGACGTGCCCTTCACCGTTTCGCTGCCGACGCCACGAAACCAACTGGAATAGGTCTGCGTCGTGCTGGAGGGCTTTGGAGAAGCATCGTTCGTGCCTCATTAATGCCCAAAGCCAGCCAGTCCCTCTTCCCTTCCTTCCCTCGTCGTGATCTTTCGCCACCAGCTAGCACGTCGCCAGCCCAAATTCAACCGCGCTGCTCACTCATTTTCCATTTCACCGCATCCACTAACTTGCCATGAACCTCTCTCCCACTCTGACCCAGCCACGCTGCTGCTCAAACCTAGGTGAGCCCTCCTGAGCTGTGGCAGAACCGCCTAATCTAATACCCTTTCAAGAGTACTTGTCTTCCATTAGACACTAAGTACCTAAGGGAGCGCACTAAACTATACAGTTCTATCGAGCACACTCTAGAAGAGAACTCGAAAGTCCACATTTTTCTATTAGGATCATAAATGAGATACAAAGCTTATAATATTCTTAGCCATTTCTTACATCACTTTTGATACCACATCAGAGTAATTCATCAATTGATTATGACAGTGGAATATAACAATATTACTAGAGTTTCAGCAAAAATAAAATCAGCTAATGACGAATTAAATATTATCATGAGGAACATTTTATATACATTAAATAATAACAGGTTATAAGTTTTCTTTTGTAAATTGTTTTTATGAAAACTTTAAATAAGCTCTAGATCCGCAACGTAAAGAAAATCCTCGCTGAGCCCACCAGGAGGTTTCCACACACAAGTGTCAGCTCCACATATTCCCATCACCTGTAACAGGGTAGAACAAACCTTGAGTACTCAATTCTACTATGCAAGGCTTACCTGTCAGGAGGAAAGAAAAGACTCTAAGAATATGAATATGTAAGGCTATTTGGCTTGTGGGTTATTGCAACTGCAGGAAGCATTACTAAAGGTGCATCCTTATATTCAATTTTTATAGCAACCATCATTAGTTCATTAACGAATCATTCTATGTTAGCACCTATGCTATTTTCTAGCAATGGTTGAGCAGTCAGAACCATTTTACCATCTTTCGTGTTCTAGTTCTTACTACGGTGCTAGATTACAGCCAAGTCGTACCATCACGTAGAAACAACGATTCACGAATCAATGTAGCCCAGCCGGGTACCCCAAAAACACAAGCCTCGCTTGTACCCTAGACACAAGCAAGACCAACCCGTTCCACTCCTGTCAAGGGGTCTAGGTTCCCGTCGAAACTAGGACTCCAAGCCCCCAATACTTGAGTCCCGGCCTCAGTGCGGTGCTTAAACCTCCTACCCAATAATCCACCATAACAGTCGGTCCTGAAAGAGCCGGAACCCATGACAACAGAGTAACAAGTTATCCGCTCCCATAAGCATGTATGTGCTCGAGATAACAAGTCTGTGACCTAAATAGTGTCCACAACAATGGACAGTCCTCAATCGACAGAGACGGGACGAATGCAGTCAGAGCCCCGCTCTGCTGCCCAACTAATACCAAGTTCATCCAAACCCAATCCCGCCCGATCTCCATTTATTATTCATAATTATTCCATGTGATAGTAACATGATAATAATAGTAACAATAATATATTTCCTATCTTTCGTAAGTGACAAATAATCACTCGACTTTTACCGGGATCCTATCGCATGGCAAGCTACATGATCCTGTCATACTAGTACAACTCATGGGATAAGGATATATATATATATATATATATATATATATATATATATATATATATATATATATATATATATATATATATATATATATATATATATATATATATATATATATATATAAGTGGGTTTTATTCAACTCTCGAAACTTAATGCACAAGCATAAAGTAAAGTACAAAATAATAGGGGTTATGCACCGGGGCTTGTCTGGGTAAGATTTAACCAAAGTTAGCATTTCATCGAAGTGACACGATCCTCAAAGCACCATATTTTCCGCTACTTTGGTCGACTCGTGATCCATCATCATTCCTATTATAATATGTGCGAATGCAATCGCAGAGATGTAAGTAAATGACAGCAACAACAACACTTAAAATACGATCACGCCTCTCAAGCTGACAAGCTAGCTCTCATGACTAACACACTAGGCCACGTATCCACATTGTCAAACAACGCGCCATTTTCCAAAAGTGTTTTAATTATAAAATCCCTAGGTGTTTCTTTATCTCATTTTATTGATTCAATATATAAATTCAACTAGTGTTCGTTAGCAAAGTAATTATTCTATGGATACAAAAATTATAGAGAGCGGCTAATGACTTTAGGAATGTACTGTAAAATTTTCAGAGCCAACACTATCAGCGTTTTCTCGCAAAAATTCCTACAAGTTTGCATTTTTACTAATATTAAGCATGTTAAAATATTTGTGGCAACCTAAAAATATCCTAGAGCTATGTGAACCAAGTAGACTAACAGCTAGATCATGCTTTTAGGAATCTAACAAAATTGGTTTCACAATTTTTGGATCCCTGCATAATTGTATATTGAATTTACAAGTTTTACTTAGAAACCAAATGAGAAAACTTTTAAGAAAACAATACATGTCGGTGGCGACCGAATCGGCCCAGAGACCAAAGCGGCCCATGCGGGACGCAGGCGCACGTAGCAAGCCAGCCCAGCAATGGCCCAACGAGGGGAACCTGCCCACACCCACGCAATTTTGTAGAAAAACCCTCAACCTAATAGGTTATCACAGGGCTCCACCGAGCGCTATTTCCTAAGAGATGAGCTTTGCACCATGGACCCCGGACTTTAACGTCTTCGCAAAGGGGGCGGTCCCCGATGCCCCCGCGCGTGGTGACGCGGCTCCAACCGGCACTCGGCCGCTACACCGGGCACCTAGGACCCGCGCTGGCCCAACTACGAGGCCGACCACCATCCTTGGCCTAATGCGCGAGGATAGGTGGCGGTTAGGGCATCAGGGACGCGCTGGTGTGAGTTGCAATGGCAAGCAGCTAATCGCGGTGGTGGCGCAGCCATTTTGATAACCCTACCGGCTAGCGATGTGATAGGAGTCACGGGGAAGCAGGAAGGACTCACTGTGGTACCTGCTGCGGTGACTGTCGAGGCGGAGGAGTGCCATAGTGCTCTAGCCACGTGTGCATGGCTGGGGCAGCGGCGCTCCGAGCATGGCAAGGTCACATCTGTTACCTCCGTCAGGCCTACAGTGGAGCTGGTGCGAGCACCGATAGCTAGGGGTCACAACGATTCTACATCTGTCTTTAATTGAACTAAGATCAAGTGCAACGTCTTACCCCCAACTGGGCTACCCACGGCGGTGAGTTGACAAGCGATGAGCACTTCATCGGATTGGTGGCCGTCAATCCACGGCTAGACTCGATGTGAGCCGGGCACTTAGCTAACTGCCTAAACCACTCACGGTCGTGAGGAATTGATGTGCAACCCAAGCGATGGATTAGGGGAAGAGGAGAAACGGAGGTCTCTGCACCCGGAGCGACCGAGAATAGGACATACGAGCGGCTCGAGCGGTTAAAGGCGGGCAGTCCCGATCGTTCATGGCAACATGAGCACGTACTCCTAGATGACCTGGCATAGGGGGCGCATGGCGTGACTCACATGGCATGGGTGACAAGGCCGAGCGAGCACGCTAGCGTCAGCTAGCGGGACAAGCAAGGCAGAGGAACGTCCAATCGCCACTGTGACCCGGGGTCATCACCCACTTCGCGATGGCAATGGGACACACGTGGGGTACAACGCGGTAGGAGAAACGAGGGGCGGGGCAGGCCATACGAGGGTGGAAGCGTGCACACGGCATGACACGGGCTGCAGAGGCATGGCGCCAGGACATGGGACTGTGTAGCACAACAGCGGCCAAGCATGGCCACGTGTGGCGGCAGCAGTGGCGGCCAGCGAGCAACCGACTCGGCAGCAGTGGTGCAGCAGACCACGACCAGCGGCACAGCACCACGCGACAGCAGCCAAAGGTGGCCACATCCGGCCAAACCCGGCTCAGCGCGCCCATGTGGCCAACCAGCCAAAATAGTGGCGTGCACGTTGAAGCAAGCCAAAACTCGAACCCAACTCGGTTGAGGTTCAACCAAAACCACTATCCTAAAGCCAATCATACCAGCTTTTTAACGGAGCAGACACAATGACAAGATGATGACAGGAGGGGGAGATAGAGGCATGCCAAGATGGGTTCGTCGTGCCAAATGCTGATTCACAAATAGAGTGCCAACCACAAGTTCAGAGTGCGTTCAAACGATGTTTAGGCAATTTCTACGAAAGCAGCGTGACGCCTAACCCAACCTCGGTCTACACCATGCTAGGGTACTCACTAAGGTGCAAGCAACAAAGCAAAAACATGAACTAGTGCTTAAACATTTTTTGTTGGAATTTAATTGCCAAAAAATGTCATTGTCTACTATCCTTTTTAGGCTTAGAAAAATCAATGATTTAGTTTGAACTAACAATCCTAAGCACTCTTACCTTAATTTCAGAAAGGTCTAAACGTTGTCGATTTCAACTAACCAACATATCATCACAAAGCTCATACTTCCTACTATCTCATAGAAACAAAATATGTAGACATTGTTCGATGGATTGGCACAAATTAATTCTCCAAAAATGGTACATTTTAATTATGAACTATATTGCACTTTTTGGGTCATAGAAATTATTTTTCATGCCACACAATTAAACAATTAATTCTATTTTTTATATTAGTCCTTCGCAAGCACGTTTACACATTAATTAGGTTAACTCACAATATCCATTTGATTCCTCTTCTCCACAAAGATGAGACATATAATTTGATTATCATTTCCCGTGAGTTTAAAATTCTAAAAATCGAGGAACTCATTGGTAATTTCTCTCTGGCTTTAACCTCACGGCTAATTGAGCTCATAACACCAGGGGTGTTACATGAGCCGAGCGCCGTCGCGCCATGCTTGCCATGGCCACCGAGCTCAGGCTCACGTGAACCGCGCGTTTCCATTTTCTTCTTTGGCGCCTCTCTCTTGTTTTGGCATAGCCCTAGGTTGTAGAAGCTAGCCCTGTTGACTGTTGAACGATGTGAGCTCGCTAAAATGCCATGCGCTGCCACCATGCTCTGAGTGCTGCGCCACCCGCCCGCGACCACGCCATGTCACAACCCGCTTAGCACAAGTGCTGCAGCCCTAGACCGTCGTGTTCTTTCCCTGGAGCCTATGTGCGTGCCCGCCAACTGCCTTCCTCACCGGAGACGGCGAAATCACCACCGCCGTCGTGCCGCTGCTCACATGGCTGTCATAGCTAGGGTCCATCGCAAGCCACACCACCTACCTAGGCTGACGCGGAAAGGCGAGGCGAACCCACCGGTGTCGGTCTCGCCGCTGTTGGCTTCGCCGCCGGTGAACTAGCACCGATCAAAGCCGCACCCTGCCTTTGTGAAGCTAACCGGTGGGGTCAGTTGACCCTGGGTCCTGCACGTCAGCATCGCTGGGTGCATGGGCCGGGTGCGCCTAGCAGCTGTAGGGTGTAGATTTGTTGTTTTTTTTGTTTTGTTTTTTATTCAAACATTGAAAATTTATAACTTGAACTAGAAAACTCCAAATTTAGTGAAACCAATTTTGTTATTTTTGTCTTGCTATGCTCTACATGTTAGAATCATAAAAGTTGCTGTTTGATAAACTTTTATATACAGTTTTTATTTATAAAAAAATGCCTATTTAACTTCCATAATTGATAACTAGAGCTATATTTATTCAAAAATTATGAAATAAAGTTTGTTAATTTTGTTTTGATATTATCTAGCTAAGGAAATTGTAAAAGTTACTATTTGATTAGTTTTCATATGTAGTATTCTTTTTGCATAGGAAATTGTATGTTTAAAAGTGTATTTCTTTATGTCATATGACATATATACATCAAATTGGTATGGAATTATATAATACATTAGTTAGAGCATAAATGGTTACTGTTTTTCTCTAAGGACTAGATTTGGGTAGTAAATGGCTTTGGTCATCTTGTATCTTGCTTGCTATGTATATAAATACATATATAGATGGGTATGTTAGTAAGTGATTAGAGAGCAATATCCACTTTGCCATGCATAATGCTTACTGATGTGCAGCTTTTACTATTTTGGGTAAATGATAGTTGGTCATGCTATGGTGTTTGTGAAACCTTGTTGATGTGCTATGCATATTTAATATGATAGGTCGATTAAGAATGTTTACTTCTCTACCGAAGAAGAGATTTGCACTTACTCAGTAAAAGATTAATTATAAACCACACCTTGTCACCTTTGTGTTGTTAATGCAACCCTAGTTTCTTATATTATTAGGCCTACATGAATGCATCCTCATTCCATACCATGATATCATTACCATGTATCTTGAATGCATTCTTTTTATTTATGCATCTCCTCCATACATATAGTGTCAGAGGAGGAAGATCCAGTCGAGTACGTGATCATCGAGGAGAACCCTTAGGAGTTGCCACCCGAAGATGAAGGACAAGCCTCTAAGCCACCGCCAGAGTGCCCGAACCATGGACCCTCCACTTTTTATCGAGGAAAGCCCTGGAGCATTATAAGTCTCCTATTCTTTCTTTTGAAATGCACTTAATTATATTATATTCTTTTATGATGCATTAGGTTGATAGGAGTTGGATGCGACCGTTGTTGCATAAATTACCTTGTACACAATAAATCTATACCTGTACTTCTACTAGAATAAGTGGATCATGTTTATGCTTAGACATGCTTAGAACGCTAGAAGTCGGATGATTCCTATCATCTGCAACATATATAGTGGTTACTTATGTTATCTTGAATCATGAGGAGGTTAATAATTAGAGACCGGGTGGGATTTGGTGATGGAGGAGCAACAAGACATGGAGGTCTTGCAAGCATACTTTTCTCCCGTTCGTGTCGATTAAGGACCATACCGTTGTCTGTACTTAGAATGAGATTGAACGTACCTTCACATAACAGCCGGATAACTCGTTCTAATTGTGAAACTAAATAGCTCTTTAGGGGTAAGTACTAGACTGCTAGCATTACTGGGAGGAGTCTGAAGGAAGGAGACTGATCCAAGACCCTGCTTGCTATGGGCTACGGGCTGAACGGGCATGTCTTGTGAGGATGCATGTTGACGATGGTTATCTACCATAATAAAGGGTTAAAATAAATATATAAAGGGCTAATAAATAATAACCAACATAAGTTTAGGGTGTCAACTAATGAAATTCCATGAGTTTTGGTGAATCTATATTTTGCAGGGGTTTATCAGAATAATTCAGGAATTGATATCTTCCACGAGAAGGAACCCACGTCAATCGGCCTAATCTCCACGTCACGAATACGCAAGAGACTTCTAGAGGCCACCAGAGGACTCCACGAGGAGGGCCACCACGAGATGCCGCTAGGTGGGGCCGACCGGCCTCAACCCTAGGCCAACCGGCCCTTGGCCGCCGCTCCTCGGCTCCTTCCTTTGCAAGCTACTTCAACCACCTCCAAGGATGCATCCTAACCCTACGTGAAGGTCGGTTTGATCCAAGGGCCAGGGTTCCATGCTCTGGGCTATATAAATGAGGCCCCAGACCCCCCTCCAAAGGGGAATTCATTCAATCAATCATCAACCAAAAAGCAGAAGACCAACTAGCAACTCTCATCTCCTTAGAGCTCCATCAGATCTAGGCATAGGTAGATTAGAATTAGAAGTAGAGGAGTCAAGCAACCTTGGGCTCCAGATCTAGTCAAGAGGAGCTTGGTAAATCCAGTTCTTCTCTCTTGTATCAATATTGTTCTTCAGATATTCATCTAGTTTATCAGTTCTTCTAGTTCTTGATCTCGTTCATGTTCTAGTTCTTTATGTTCTAATTGTTTATGTTCTAGTTCGTAATTATTCTAGTTTAACATTGTCTAGTTCTAGTTCATTATTCTTGATCATTCTTGATACATTAGATATGATCTTGTTCTTAATCTATATTATATCCTTGATTATTATGAGATTAGTCTGCTTTGATTATATATTTGGCATAGATAGTTTATCATTATGTTTATACACATGTTTGCAAAGCACTCACCTTATTGAGTCATGGGTGGGTGGTCAACATTATGTAAGTGTGGTACTTATACACTGTTTACCTGCAAATGCACTCTATACTCCAGGCCATGTGGTAGATCGCGGGTGTGTCATTCCTGTTGAGTCCTTTGTAGTCCACTCCCCGAGTGTAGAACTTAGTAGAACGCAGTCTCATTACTTAGTTGTTACTCTGTTTCTCAGCTTCGTAATGGAGATGTTCCTTGTTTATGGATATGAGATAACCTAGCCAATGATTGCCTGATATAATTGCACTAATCAATGTAGATTATGACTAATAGTTAACGGATTACTTAGGAGTTATTTTCTTACTTTATATTCTGATCAATGACTTGCCATAGTACTACTGGTCTAAGGAATATCATCTGAATGGTCTGATTATCATATATTTTATCTCTTTTTATTTGATTGATTCCTATTTGAGAGTAAAGGATAGTAATTTCAAATATTCATATCACATGTGTAGAGTAGCCTTTAATTAATATGTGCCCCTCTGTTTGTTCTCCTTTGGTTAAATATAAATAATGACACCTAGAATAAACTTGGGTGAAATGCTATAATGGGTGTATTTATCTGTGCGCTTGCGGATATATACTTTAATATCTTTATATAGTTAAGTGGCATGAGTATAATACAACCATACTTTTGGTGTCATGTTGGGGATGACAACCTAACGCGAGTGATGCTAAGAAGTGTCAACAAGCATTTCTGGCGCCGTTGCTGGGAGGCAACGGAATGGCACACTATGTTAGAAAACATTCATAAGAGCATAAACACACTTCCACATCTAGGAACACTCTTACACATGTGATATTCGAATTACATCACTTGATCCTTTACTCTAATAGGCTCACCCTGTCTTTTGTCTATTTTTTTGATCTTATGCAGGGTGATGTATGACTGGTTTTGAACTCCCGACAAACTATGTTGAGAATCCTAAAGCTCTAATCAGAAGAACAAGAGCAAAGCTCAAGAAGGCTCCAACCACTTCGTCTGAGATCAACCAATTGAGAAGAAGCTTAACACCAGACTTTGAAGCCATGGCCGACTGATCAATCCGTGAATTCTTCGCTCCAACCACTTCTAACATCAGGGCAGGACCGACAGTAAATGTGGGAGATAATGGATTTGAGCTCAAGCCTGCTTTGATCAACATGGTGCAAGCAAACCAGTTTTGTGGAAAAGCACATGAAGATGCGAGTGCTCATCTCCAACACTTTTTGGAGATTTGTAGCACCTTCACCATCAACGGAGTCACAAGAGATGCCATATTGCTCTGCTTGTTCCCTTTCTCACTCCTGGGAAAAGCAAAGCAATGGTTCTACGCCAATAAGGACAAGAATACCACATGGTCGATCTGTGCTACTGCTTTTCTAGCAAAATTCTTTCTAGTGGGGAAGACAAGTGCTCTACGTGCGAAGATTTCAACCTTCCAGCAACAACACGATGAATCAATCCCTGAAGCCTGGGAACGCTTTCAAGATTACATATTAGAATGCCCTCACCATGGGATGGAGAATTGGCTACTCATGCAGACATTCTATTATGGGCTCACTTCTAGTACCCGTGAGAATGTGGATGCAGTTGCTGGAGGATCATTCTTATCGCTCAACTTCACTGAAGCAACCACTCTGATTGAGAAGATGGCCTCTAACCAGGGATGGAACGAGGAACACACTCAACCTCGCAAGAGAGGAGGAGTAATGCATCAACTAAAGGAAGTAGACATGCTATCTGCCAAGATAGACCTGCTCATGAAGAAGTTCGATGAACGCACCACTGAGAAGAACGAAGTCACACACATCCACGATTCTCGCATGACCTATGAAGAGTTTGGAGGCACTGGCCACTCAGGGAGCAACTGCCCTAAGATTCAAAAGGATGTGAACTACATCAACAACAACTCCAACAATCGTCCTCAACAAAATCAAGGATGAAATCAGCAATCAAGGATTAATTACTCAGGTAACTACCAAGGTAATAATCTTAATAATAACTTTAATATCAACCACCCTTGAGAGAAATGATTTCTAATCAGAATAAAGTTATTGATACTATGTCTAGAATGGATAGCTTTACTTCTGCCATAAAGAATCAACATAGCTTTAATAAAATGATAGAATCACAAATATCTCAGCTAGCAGCTTATGTACCAGTGACCGAAAGAGATAAGATTCTGGGGAAGCTGGAGGATTTAGAAACTGTAAATCTTGTAGACATTTATAATGCAGGGCAATACTTCACCGCACCTCCAAAGCAATGGGGAAGATGGGTAGACGACACTCTACCAGTGAAGAAAGGAGACCTAGGGAGACCTGTCATCCCTATTCGCATTGGACCCCACAACTTTAAAGAAGCTGTCTGTGACCTTGGAGAAGCGTCAACATCATGCCCAGGGTAATCTATGAGAAAATTCATGGTGATCCTTTATTGTATACAACTATGTGTTTGCAGCTTGCAGATCAGACGTTGTGCTATCCCAAGGGAATTCTTGAAGATGTCTGGATCATAGTTGGACACTCGTATTTGCTGGCAGACTTTGTGATTGTAGAAATAGGTGGAGATGAAAAAGCACCCATCATCTTGGGGCGACCATTCTTGAGTACCACTAAAGCCATCATCTATGCAGATAGTGCCAAGATCTGTTTCATAATCAATGGGAGAAAAGAAAGATTCAATTTCTAAAAGTGTACCCTCAACATTCGAGTTCACCCACAGACACCGTACCTCTATGAGGATACAACCGCTGCCCCAACAAAGAAGAAGAACAAGAATAGGAGAAGGAGGAACAAAGCTAAGCATCAGGCAAAAGAAACAGTATGGATGGTCAACACTATTGATTCAGAACTTGACCACCTCCTTCCATCACCATACCTCACTAAGCTAGGAGATCCTAGAGTACCCACCATCGATTGTATGATCGAGGAAAGTACTTTCTACAAGATGTTCTGTGACATCAGCTCTAGCACCAACATAATGTCTAAGGTAACATATAAACATTTATATAATACTAGACCCATGTATCGTACATATGTGCACCTGCAGATGGCAGACCAATCATTCTGACGTCTAGAGGGAGTAGTGAAAGATGTTATGGTCAAAATAAGAGATCACTACATTCCTACTGACTTCATGTTCTTGACATGGGAGAAGAAGACGATGTCCACCTTATTTTAGGACGACCCTTCCTCAACACCACTAGCGCGATCATCTACATAAGAACTGGGGAAATCCACTTCCAATTCCCTAGAGAGAAGGTATGTTGTTACTTTAATAGTTACACTACTTGTGAGCAGCCTAGAAAGAACAAGAGGAGACACCGCTCTCAACGCCAAAAGAAACAAGCCATCAAAGAGAAAGAAGCTGCCCAAGAAGAAGCTATTCCAAAGGAAGAAGAAGAGAAGCCTAAGAGGAGTGAACCACAGGAAGAGACTCGTCAGTCCAAGAAAGTATGGAAAAGAAAAGAAACATCAACATCATCATCAAGTTCTCCAACACTTGATGAGCAACCATCCAGCTCCTCAGTTAAGCTAGAAGAAACCTCTGAAGACTGAACCAGATGTAAGGTCTGGGTCGATGGACCTAAATCTCTGAACCTTCTCTGAAAGGTAAATTGGTATTTATCCGCACATTTAAATTAAGCATATATACTTTGTTTACATTCCCTTAGCATATCATTGCATTGAAAATAAAAATATTTTTTCCATTAATAACATGCATACTATTTAGAATTAAATACATATTTAAATTCTACATTGCATTTGAAAAGAAAATAAAAATAACTTTTATATTTTGAATCATCTCATTGCATCTGGAAATATATGAACTCTAAGCCCCATGTGAGTAATAGTGTGGTGTGTAGCAACCCATAATAATTACTCACTTATATATATATAAACCAGTTGAATAATAAAAGATAATTCAAGACTCCAAAATAATTAGGGAATAGTTTTCCACTAACCCTTAATATGTTCCACGAGTTTTGTTGTCTATTTGAAATTCAACAAGAAAAAGAGAAATTCCCTATGCCATGATGTCTTCACTCACTCAAGAGCTCTGCCTTGAACAATCATCAAAGAAGGAGTGACGAGCATCTACGCAATCGAGGACTCAAGATGAACGACTACGTCAAAATCCAACTTGGGGGAGAGCGTCCCCCGTATATCTCGATAAGTATTCCTTTTTGAGTGATTTATCTTTTATTCTGAAAAGTATAAAAAGATGCATAACTTAAGAAAACCAAATAAAAAGAGTGTTGTATGATAATATTAGCTAGATAATATATTAGTTAAAATAAAAGATATAAGAGAGTATTAGAACTTAATTATTGTAGAACTCAATTTTAAACATAATGAAAATGATGAATAGTTGCACTGTCGTAATTCCTTTCAAGTGCCTAGTTTTCAAACACGAATTCTCCCGAGTTTTGGGTAGAACTATCTTGATCTAAAGATAAACTCTGAGCCTGAAACTTGTGGGTTGCAAATGCTGGATCTAAATCTAGGTAGTTGAGGAGTATGATATGAGAAAGTCTGAGCTGCTATTTATCTTGCTCCTACTGATGCTAGAGTTCTGGAGAATTTTATCTTTTGAAATCTTAAAATACCATGATGAGTACTTGTATGATAAAGCTTAAAATTTCTACCACAGTCATACATAGGATAGAAAACTCCATTCATACTTTTTACTACTTGTACTTGCATTGAGCATTGTCGAGCTCTGTTGACCCTTAGAGGCTTGTCATACTTTTAAAATCAAGATCACGTACACTCCACTAAAAAATGCTACTTCTACACTTGAAGTACGCAACAACATGCCTTTTCATTTAGATCCACCAAATATATTGTTCTCCTACACTGGGAGAGAACACCACTCACATGTCTTATAGGATTTTTGTCACCTATCCATACATTTCATAAGCCCCAATTATTATTGCTTCAGGTTATTATTATCTCTCAATCTTTCATTATAGACAAGAATGTTCTAGGCTTATATATTTAAAAAAAAGAGAAGAAAGAGAAATATATAGAAAGTAAAATATGGAAAAGTGTCCTACCAAAACAATGGGTACTTAGATGCCCGCCTCTCTAAAAAAACTATAGCCCAAAATATCTCTTAGTCTAAGTTCTTCAATTATTCAAAGAGAGATCAAAATCCCTTTCAAAGGAGCAAAAGTAGAATTAGATCCACTATCACCTTCATCATAAATAAACCACTCCTTGATCCATACACATGCACTTCTTGATTTGATCGTATGCCTCGTTTCTCTGGATCCACTGTTTGACTTTACAAAATATGCTTTGCAAGTATGTACACGCTGTCTCCATACCTATAAGCTCTAGATAAAGCATTAGATGTAGGATGAGAGAAGTCAAATCTCACTTTGCCTTGGAGAGGATCCAGAAATACCACATATATTGAGAGATTTGAGAGAGTCATACAAAAAGATACTCTAAGTTTTATTTTATAAATCTTGCAAAACTCTGGAATAATAGTTGAATGAAGAGCTTGAGACATAGTGCTTGATTTGATTGTTCTACTTTTTGACTACTCAAGACCCAAGTGAAGGCTAATAAGCTCCATAGTTAAAGGTAATATGGGTAAGTCTGAAGGTTAGAATGGTTAGACCTAATCCGGAGGAAAATTCTTGTTTGAATGCATGTGTACTTTTGAGGCATGAAAGCATTGTAGCAACTCCTGATCCATTATGAATATTTGCTAAGGGACTAGCAAAAGGTAAGCTTGGGAGAGTTGTTGACGATGGTTATCTACCATAATAAAGGGTTAAAATAAATATATAAAGGGCTAATAAATGATCACCAACATAGGTTTTGGGTGTCAACTAACGAAATTCTACGAGTTTTGGTGAATCTATATTTTGCAGGGGTTTATCAGAATAATTCAGGAATTGATATCTTCCACGAGAAGGAACCTACATCAATCAACCTAATCTCCACATCACGAATACGCAAGAGGCTTCTAAAGGACACTAGAGAACTCCACGAGGAGGGCCACCACGAGGCGCCACCAGGTGGGGCTGACCGGCCTCAACCCTAGGCCGACCGGCCCCTAGCCGCCGCCCCTCGTCTCCTTCCTTTGCAAGCTACTTCAACTACCTCCATGGATGCATCCTAACCCTACGTGAAGGTCAGTTTGATCCTAGGGCCATGGTTCCATGCTCTGGGCTATATAAATGAGGCCCCAGAACTCCCTCCAAAGGGGAATTCATTCAATCAATCATCAACTAGAAAGTAGAAGACCAACCAGCAACTCTCATCTCCTTAGAGCTCCATCAGATCTAGGCATAGCTAGATTAGAATTAGAAGTAGAGGAGTCAAGCAACCTTGGGCTCCAGATCTAGTCAAGAGGAGCTTGGTAAATCTAGTTCTTCTCTCTTGTATCAACATTGTTCTTTAGATATTCATCTAGTTCATCAGTTCTTCTAGTTCTTGATCTAGTTTATGTTCTAGTTTTTCATGTTCTAATTGTTTATGTTCTAGTTCATAATTGTTCTAGTTCAACATTGTCTAGTTCTAGTTCATTGTTCTTGATCATTATTCTTGATATATTAGATATGATCTTGTTCTTAATCTATATTATATCCTTGATTATTATGAGATTAGTCTGCTTTGAGTATATATTTGGTATAGATAGTTTATCATTATGTTTATACACATATTTGCAAAGCACTCACCTTATTGAGTCATGGGTGGGTGGTCAACATTGTGTAAGTGTGGTACTTATACACTGTTTACCTGCAAATGCACTCTATACTCCGGGCCATGTGGTAGATCGCGGGTGTGACATTCCTGTTGAGTCCTTTGTAGTCCACTCCCCGAGTGTAGAACTTAGTAGAACACGGTCTCATTACTTAGTTGTTACTCTGTTTCTTAGCTTCATAATGGAGATGTTCCTTGTTTATGGATATGAGATAACCTAGCCAATGATTGCCTGATATAATTGCACTAATCAATGTAGATTATGACTAATAGTTAACGGATTACTTAGGAGTTATTTTCTTACTTTATATTCTGATCAATGACTTGCCATAGTAGTACTGCTCTAAGGAATATCATCTGAATGGTTTGATTATCATATATTTTATCTCTTTTTATTTGATTGATTCCTGTTTGAGAGTAAAGGATAGTAATTTGGAATATTCATATCACATGTGTAGAGTAGCCTTTAATTAATATGTGCCCCTCTGTTTGTTCTCCTTTGGTTAAATATAAATAACGATACCTAGAATAAACTTGGGTGAAATGCTACAACGAGTGTATTTATCTGTGTGCTTGCGGATATATACTTTAATATCTTTATATAGTTAAGTGGCATGAGTACAATACAACCACACTCTTTGTGTCATGTTAGGGATGACAACCTAACACGAGTGTTGCTAAGAAGTGTCAACAATGCAGGACCATGAATTTTGTGAAATGGTCCAAACTTGTCACTAGATAGAGTGAACGGTGACTCCCGCAAGCTTTGCTAGCTCGTGAGGGTGTGTGATACATGCTTTACCCAGCTGGTGTAATCGATTCGAATCGCCATCTCTCCTGGATAGTGAGAAACTCATATCGTGCTCCAAAAGCGTAGCAAGGGATGAAATTATTTGATGTTGTTAGGAGAATCATAATTGCTAACTAGTCCCTATAGTTAATTGCTTTCATGTATAATCCAAGTGTATGATGTTGAAAGGTGCTAATGTAGTTCTAAATAGTTTAATACTGAATCTTGTAGCTAAAAGTTGGAAGTAAGGATTGTTTAGTAAGCTCTTTTGCAAAATATTGCTAGCCATTTAAATCCACCAAATATGTCCCTTCATATCTTTGGAGTCTTATTTTTTATTTTCCTATCGGGTAAGTCTTGCTAAGTACAATTGAGTACTTAGGGTTTTATTCCCATCGTTGCAGGTGACACTTTATATGAAGGATATTGTATCACGTGCTTCAGCCCCGCGATGGACATTGATGAGTAAAGGCCAATGGGCATGGCCGTATCCCATAACCCCTCTACTATGCTTGTTACTAGAGGTGTTGAATAAACTGGTTATGTAATAAAGACTAGTGGTAATGTAGTTTCAAAGAATGTTACTCTCTTGTATTATATTTGAACTTGGTATTGTAATAAGTGAGATGAACTTGGTTTGTCATTTTAACTTCTGTGGTAAGCTCTGCATATCAACGCTATTAGCAGGGACAGGTGTACTTAATTTTATATGAATTGGACAGTTCTATCACAGACAGGGCTGTCACCACCTGCCGCCTACCCCTCAACCGTGGAGTACGAGGCAAACGAAGGTAGCCTCTAGCCTAGACACCACGTCTATGCTATCAACTACTACTCTAGCGTGCTAGCAAGGGTTATTCGTCTTTATTAGGGCCCTTCTACTGCATTCACTGCAAGGACGAACGACGAATCCACAAACAAGTAAGAGTATAGCTTAACTATTTAAAAGACTTTTATAACCAAAGGAACCACGAACACTTACTAAGATATCCATCGAGGTACAAAGTGCGTATTCATCGAGGTACAAACGGGGGAAGGTTACCGACAAGCCCAACACTTCTTCCCCAAACTCTCCCTCACATCTCTCCCTACCACTTTGCTAGAGCTAGCTAGGGCCTATGGCCATGGAGTGTTGTTGTTGCTCTTCACTACTATAGAAAGTTAATTCACCGCTGGGACCTTCACTAATGGTTTTGAGATAACCGACGGTAATACATATCATCGCCGACTTATGACCCATGGGGCCCCTCATTGTCGAATAACCGGTGGTGATCAACGCTTTCGCCGCTGGCTCGGCATATGATCTGGCGGTGAACACGATGCCGGGCTTCGCCATCGTATCGTACGCCGAACTAGCTGTGCAACGCTTACCACTATTGGTCGTTGATCCGATGCACTACGCGTGAAGAAGGCATCAGAGATAACAAGTTTTCACTGCTGGTGCCAAGATTGATGGGCCCTACACTGTAAGATCTGGCGGTGACGCTTATGTAGCACCGTCGGTTCCTCATATGGTCTAGTGGTGGAAATCGCAATAATTGAAGACGTCTTCCCACCCCTTCCTGCTGGCGGTGATAAGAAAGTTTTACCACCATTTTGTTTGAACACTGAATACCATAATCTACGATCTGACAAAAATACCTAGAATCACCATCGGCTGTTCGATTAACCCGACGGTGATAAAGGGCTGCAAGAGCAATGAAAACCCTATTTCCCTCTTCTTCTTCACTCGGTTAACTTTTCTTTAGCCATGCTTCCCCCACCATTTTTGTCAACCACCAAGCTAGTGAAGGCTATTGATTTTTGAAGGATGTTCTATATTAGGTGGTATGTAATTAACAACCCTTTTCGTGTAGCTACCTTAGTTCGGTCATGTGGTTAAATTGTGATCGAAAATCATCCTTCTTCGTTTTAGAGTGCTTCTTGATTTTAGAGGCGGTTTCTCTGATTCTTGATTGTTGTGTGTGCACCAAATTACCCTACAGTCAGTATGTATCCTATAGTTTTGATTGTATTAAATTGAATGACACATTAGTTAATTCAACCTATGTCGATCAGTAAAGTTGCATTGTGCTAATCACAGATGGATCGTGTGGATGGATGTACTTGCTGCCCCATTCATGGAAGGCATTGACTCTTTTATGAACGCGGCCCCTGTGGTTAAATTATGACTGAAAATCATCCTTCTTTCCTAAGGGAGTGCTTATTGATTTCTTCTGATTGTTGATTGTTGAGTGCACACTAGATTATCCTATGGTATGGTCAGTTTGTATCTAGTTTGCTTGTATTAAATTGAATGACTATAGTTGACCTATGTCACTAAAGTTATGTTATTCATAGATGGATCATGGATGGATGTACTTAGAAACTGTGACTGTCGTGTTCGTGGAAGGCATTGACTCTTTTGTGAAAGCCACCAAGGATATGCAGGAAGTAATGTTCCAAGTAGTAAAGGATACATATACTACCCATGTGTTGATTACAAAAATGAGAAGGCATTTAGGATCCATGACATCAAGCAAATATGATATCATCTGCTAAGTAGGGGTTTCATGAAAAACTATAAGGTTTGGAACATGCATGGTGCGGAGGGTGACAACATCCAAGGACCCTTCTGGAGAATGAAAGGATCTAGCAAGTAGCCTAGAGGAGGGTGAATAGGCCTTTTTCTAAAATTTAATCAACTTCACAAAACTAGTCAGAACGCGGAACCTCCGGGCCTAAGTGTGGAGGTTCCGGGGCTAAGCGTGGAACCTTCAGGATCAGAGTATGAAATCGATCTACTGCGGAATTTAACTGTCGACGAGATATGGTCGACAGTCTACCAAGGGGTATGCCCAAGGTAGTAGATTGTTGGCAGACAGGTGCGCAAGCTACGAACTAGATGGTGACGCAAGACAAACACAAGGATTTTATTCAGGTTCGGCCACCGTGAGGGCGTAATACCTACGTCCTACGTCAGATTGTATTGCTGTGTATATTGAGAGAGATGAGATGTCTTTTGAAGGGGTCCCCTACCCGCCTTATATAGTCCGGGGGTAGGGTTACAAATCTAGAAACTAATCCTAGTCGGTTAAAATTGCCATAGCTGGCTGAATAAGGATTCCTATTCTAATCGACCAGGATCTTGCTTGATCTCCAAGTTTGCTTTCCTTCCTTGCGTGGGACGCCGAGCAGATCGACTGGGCCACGTGTCATCTTCTGAAGGGCCGAGCCCACTGGTCTGGGCCAGCCCAAGTCTAGCCGTAGGGGTATAGGGGTTAATACCCCCACAGCTAGTCCTCGAGCACTATGCATTGTGATGCAACACACCGTCTTGACCTTCTCCGAACAGTGAGGCTTAAGTTTTTGACATCTTCGACCGGTCAAAACACCAACAGAGCAGCTGTTGCAGGCGTCCGACCAGCTTGTAATATAGCCGACCACCATTGTTGCCGGAGAAGTAGGTTGTCCCAAGAATGTATGGTGCTCTTGAGAAAAAGAAAAAGATTTCCTTCCTGATGAAGTGTGCTCACTTGTATTTTTGAAAAGAAATGTAAGCAGGGTAAACAAAGCGTAGGGGTCAAAATAAGCATATTCACCGCAAGGTGAAGTGTGCCCACTTAGTCCCCGAGCCTGGTAATATGTGGCATAGGCACGTGGTGCCAAGGTCTAAAATGAACGTTCTTGGAAACTTGATACTGAGATGCACCGACAGGTGCATCGTACCGATGTAGTCCTCGAGCTTGCTGGAAGGCGAAGTATGAGCCTTGTAGCAAGGTCTTAAAAAACGATGATCCCTCAACTATATGCGAGTCAAATTTCACATGTAGACAAGGAAACCAAACCTCAAGCTGTGGTCGAGGAGTGGTCGAAACAGTCCCCGAGCAAAGCGTAAGTCATGGTCGACGAGTCCTTGAGCAAAATCAGATAGTGATCGACGAGTCCCCAAGCGTGATCGGGGAGTTTATCATGCTCGATGATCTGAGATGGACTGTAATCGCTAGACCAGTCCTCGAGCATCATGTATCTCCAACACCTTTTTATATATCATATTTTGTCTTTATTTCTCTTTTTTTGTTTTTGTTTTTTTTAACCTGACCCAGTGTCTCAGAGGTCTTGTTGATGTGAAGTTGCAGTCAGGCTTTCGTCATGTCAATCACACTGTGGGCTGGCGTCTGTCAAGGTGCATCACCATGGGCCCTCCCACGTTGTAACCGAAGGAGCGCATTTGATGAGGACATGGCACCTACAGATACGAACAATGATTATAAGGTGCGCTCGTTCCTACATTTGCATAGTGGCTTTGGTTATAATTCACTTGGTTCCACATGTACATGTCACTATTTAATTGTAGGTTCAAATGTGTTTCATAATAGAAGTTCATCAAAGTTGAACTTTTGGTTCGTCAGCAGCCCGACAGTGCATCATTGGGAAGGCCATAACTCATCCATCCGGAGTGCGATCGAGGTCAATGAGCACTTGATGGAAAGCTTGTTTGATAAGCTTTCAAATAGATCTAGTCCCATCTCAATATCATATCGGCAAGGCCTCCAAATCACCAATATATTCTGTCGCTATTTCTGGCGAGAGCTACACTATCGTCATGGGCTTGTTAGACATCCTTGGGACCCAGGCCCAAGTTGGAGCACGCCCCAAGAAGATGGAGAACACCTTAGAGATGGCCTTGGACGTCCACCTCCTTGGCCACCACCTTAGGAGGCCAGCAAGGACGTCCAAGCCAAGTCAGAGGCCCAGTCCAATCCGAGTTCGAGTCTGCCTCGGCCATCAGGACTAGTCTGCAATAAAACGGATGCCCAGGATGCATCCAAACTCCATTTTCGATGATTCACATATGGATGGAAAGATAATTTGATAAGGAAGCCAATACAAGTGGTTTCACATCAAAAGCTCTTCGGAATCAACGGGAATCGTCAAAACAATTCAGCATCTAGAATCTGTCAGGGTGCTGCGACACCTTCTTTTGGGCCGTTGGGCCTTGTAACGTGTTGGGACACCTTTAGGACGTGAAGAGGGATCCTTGAACGTCCCTTAGGCTATATAATCAGTAGCCACCACCTACTTTAGGGTTTGGGTTTTGCTTAGATTATTCTGTTGACAACAGTTTCGCCACCGTCGTCAGTTTGTGAGACCCCAACTTCGTGAGCCTCATATTTATTTGCAATTTCAGATTGCATTTTACCTGTTCTTGCTCGTGTTCTCGATTTGCTTGCAGGAAAGCCTTCTTGGTGAGGTCAATCGCGTTTGTATGGTTGATAACCAACAGAGCTGTGGTGTAACGGTTGTGGGGGTCCGAATCAGTCTTGGTTCGAAGCCTAGATCGTGAACGTCGAGTCTCCACCAATCGACGCTATCACACCTATCGGAAGATCGGGCCTTGTTTACATCAATTGGTATCAAAGCATCAAGTGGTAATCAGAGCTAAGGTATACCGTCAGGTTCACATTTATTCCCTTGTTTGAGTGTTTCGCATTCGTCCCATAGTCCAGTGCCATACTTGTTTTTCCTGTCCTAGAACCTTCCGCGCCATAGCCTTTGCATATTTTAGTTTCAGAGTTCACTTTGTTGAGTTTGTGTCCTAGGTCAAAGTCTTGTTGCTGGTTTAGATTGTGTTCTTTTCTAGTTTGTGTTGATCCCTCCACCCGCCGCTATTCCGTATCACCATTGGTTTGCATCTGTGTCCACTAAAACCCTTATTCGAGCAGCTTCCTTAAAACAGTCATAACTTTTGCATCCGAACTCAAAATGGGGAAAGTTTTATATCTACGGAGAATGCTAGAAAATTTTAGATCTATTTCATCCCAGCAAAGCTGGGTTCGCAAAAATTAGATTTGCGAAATTCGATTAGGAAAATTGAGTTTCTAGGCCCACAAGTATTGGTATGCTTTTTAGAGCACAATCCTAATTTTCTATAGGTCACATCTTTTATTCAATTGAGCTCAATTATTTTGTGGTTTATTCTTGTGTGCTCCTTGTTGAGAAAAAATATCAAAAGAGCAAAAGCAAGAAAAAAAGATTGGATAAAAAAATAAAAGAAAAAAATAGTAAAAGATAATAGAAGATATCAAAAAGGAGCACATAAGGAACACTCAATAGCTCTATTGTTTGTGGTACCTTTTGCCTTGTTCATATCCGTTGCTACCTTTAATACTTGTTTCCTTTCATTCTTGTTTCCTCTCTTGTTTATCACAACTGGTGATAGGAACACGTATAGGCCAGCAACTAGGACAAGTGTTCTGGACATTTATTCAATATTGTTGTCTGTCACTGACTTGTGTGCCACATATATATTTGTTTTTTCGTGCCTCCCAAGCTCCACATATATACTTCAGATCAGTACAGAAAAAAGGACCTTGCAATCTCGGTACCACTACCTCATAGGTATCACGAACCAGTCACCGGTTGTACTGCCCACTGCTTGCATTGGTAAGAACTTTGTAAGAGCTTGGTAAGACGCTTCCACTTGCTGTCAAAAGTGATACCACTGCAACCACGTAGTCATTTGATAGGGATAATATTTTTGTATTGTCTTTTGCTGTCTTCTAACAATGACAGGTTGTTCGTATCCACCGACTTATGATGGTATAGGTGCTGATGAGTACATGGAGTGGGAAATTGCCATCGACAACATATTTGCTACTCGCTTTATGTGTCTAAGGAGGAAGGTAAAAAATGCAGTTAGTGTTTTACGACATTCTGCTTTATCTTGGTGGGAGTCTTTAGATCCTTCTGATAAGCCTCAAACTTGGAATGATATGAAACTTCTTATGCGAGAAACCTTTGTTAATCCACCTCCTGTTTTGACTTCATATGATGAGGTACACCATTTAGAGGAAGAGTCAGTTGTTATTCCTCCTGCTATGCCTAACCTTTTGTAGGACAATGTAGAAAAGAGCAAGGATGACGTGACAGAAAATGGGAAGCTCACAGCCTCATGTGAAAATTCAGAACCATCAACTATTACCCCTGCTGAACATGAGAGCAAAGGTAATGCCCATGATGCTAAACTCACAGAATGTGAGAGTTCTCTTGATGTGTTGAATTTTTCCATCAATCATGCTATGATAGAGAAAATTTTAGTGGAGCATTCGCTTGATTTACCTTTGTCACAAGATGATTTGCTTGATGTTTCTTGTGACGAAGATGACTTGCATCATGATATTTATGTTATACCCATGCAATCATTGAAGAATGATCACGCTATATGTGTGCTAAAAATGAGCACTTGTGCTAAAAATAGACTTGTTATTCATAATGCTAGTGAAGTTGATGAGCTGAAATTATTGTATTCTTTAAATACTTTGGGTTACATTGAATTTGATGTTCCATGTAATCTTAGTTCTTTAGAGGAGAAACTTTATGCCTATGCTGATTTGCCATGGTTCTCTAGACATACATATCATTTTATTGGAAAATATAATTATAAAGGAGAGTATAAGGTGCATCGTGTCTACATTTGTTCAAATCTGAAATCTCCTTATATGGTGCAAAAGTATGATCAACCAAAGAATTGCAATTGCTATAATCTTGTCATGTCGAGTTCCCCTAGTTTTATTATAAAGAAACATGTTAAATTTCAAGAATGGGAGCAATGTTGGCTACTACCAACAATGTTTTCTTCATCTAATCCCAAACCGAGGACGGTTTGTTGTCAAGAAGGGGAGGATGATGAGGACATGGCACCTTCAGATACGAACAATGATTATAAGGTGTGCTCGTTCCTACATTTGCATAGTGGCTTTGGTTACAATTCACTTGGTTCCACATGTACATGTCACTATTTGATTGTAGGTTCAAATATGTTTCATAATGGAAGTTCATCAAAGTTGAACTTTTGGTTCGTCAGCAGCCCGACACTGCCTCATTGGGAAGGCCATAACTCATCCATCCGGAGTGCGATCGAGGTCAATGAGCACTTGATGGAAAGCTTGTTTGATAAGCTTTCAAATAGATCTAGTCCCATCTCAATATCATATCGGCAAGGCCTCCAAATCACCAATATATTCTGTCGCTATTTCTGGCGAGAGCTACACTATCGTCATGGGCTTGTTAGACATCCTTGGGACCCAAGCCCAAGTTGGAGCACGCCCCAAGAAGATGGAGAACACCTTAGAGATGGCCTTGGACGTCCACCTCCTTGGCCACCACCTTAGGAGGCCAGCAAGGACGTCCAAGCCAAGTCAGAGGCCCAGTCCAATCCGAGTTCGAGTCTGCCTCGGCCATCAGGACTAGTCTACAATAAAATGGATGCCTAGGATGCATACAAACTCCGTTTTCGATGATCCACATGTGGATGGAAAGATAATTTGATAAGGAAGCCAATCCAAGTGGTTTCACATCAAAAGCTCTTCGGAATGAACGGGAATCGTCAAAACAAGTCAGCATCCAGAATCTGTCAGGGTGCTACGACACCTTCTTTTGGGCCGTTGGGCCTTGTAACGTGTTGGGACACCTTTAGGACGTGAAGAGGGATCCTTGAACGTCTCTTAGGCTATATAATCAGTAGCCACCACCTACTTTAGGGTTTGGGTTTTGCTTAGATTATTCTGTTGACAACAGTTTCGCCGCCGTCGTCGGTTTGTGAGACCCCAACTTCGTGAGCCTCATATTTATTTGCAATTTCAGATTGCGTTTTACCTATTCTTGCTTGTGTTCTCGATTCGCTTGTAGGAAAGCCTTCTCAGCGAGGTTAATCACGTTCGCGTGGTTGATAACCAATGGAGCTGTGGTGTAACGGTTGCGGGGGTCCGAATCAGTCTTGGTTCGAAGCCTAGATCGTGAACGTCGACTCTCCACCAATCGACGCTATCATACCTATCGGAAGATCGGGCCTTGTTTACATCAGCATTTACTGGCATAGGTGCCAGTAAAAAGTGGAAACTACACAGCGCGTGCCACATTTCACGTGCATGATCCCCGAGTATCTCGGGGAGGTGGAACGACATGATTAATGGGATAAATAGCCACTGTGCGGCCATTCTCCGATTACACCCAATAGTCACCTTTACAAACCAATCTTCTTCTGCCAACCCTCATCCTGCATTCTGACTCTACGGCCGCTATTAGCACACCTCACCGCTGTTTGAAGCGACGCGCTCTCTATCCGCCAGCCAAGCCAAAGCAGAAAGGCGAGAGAGGTAGAGGATGGCCAAGACGGAGGCGGCGAAAAGGGCCGAAGTGATGAGGAAGGAGTGGTGGAAGTCGAAGTCCACCGAATCATCCATCAACGACCTCGTTGGCCTAGGGGTGCTTCATGACAAGGCGCTCAGAGCCTAGAGAGCATCGAATTCAAAAAGCTTCCTCGACCCCCAACCCAGTGAGATCGTTGTATTTGAAGATTTCTTCAAGAGGGGATTTAGGGTTCTGATTCATCATTTCCTCCAAGGGCTGTGTCTATACTATGAGATTGGGATTTGCAATCTGCATCCCAACTCAATCCTTCTCATCTCCACCTTCATTCACCTCTACGAAGCATTTGGTGGATTTGCTCCCTATTTCGATATCTTTCGTTATATATTCTGTCTTTGGAAGAAGGGGTCCAAGGGGGGATCTCAGATCACCGGCAGAGTGTACCTAACACTTCATGATAGAATGAAATCGGAATACCTCAGCTGCCCTTGGAACACCTTCGTCGGTGATTGGTACAAGAAATGGTTTTACATCCGAGAAGAACCCAACACTGCCACCCTTTGCGACACCGGTTACATCCCGGAGAAAAGGGTCAGCTAGAATGAGAAGCCAGAGTACGATGGGTAGGTGAGGGAGCTCATGGAGCTGCTCTCGTGGAACCATCTGGATGGACCAGCCGTAGCCGGGAGCTTCATTAGTCAGCGAGTACAGCCCTACCAGAAGAGGGTGCACGCCGGCTACGAGTACCAGGGCTCAGCCGACTAGACCAGGATGCGTCCGAACTGGCTGCACGAGGACGAGATCAAGCGGAGGATTATAGAGCTGTTCAACCTGGTAGACCCGTCATACCATCCATTGAGCGTCATCATGCACATGTACAAACTCATCCGACCAGCTCCAAAGGTACCCCTAGCATCTGTCTATTTGTGTTGACCACATAGTTGATAAAAAAATATCTATTGTAATCCCTATTGTTCTTGTGATGTTAGGTGCACGGCGTTGAAAGACACTTGCTGTACATGTCTCTAACGCCCGGGATGGATCATCCAAGGAGCGTGGAGCCCCCTCCGTAGAACGTGCAGCAGTGCTATGCTCACGTCGATGACAACGAGGGGGGAGAAGGAGCACCGAGCACTAGGACAGACACCAGGAGTAGGATGGCTGAGAAGCAACGAATCGCCCCCGACCACTCAAAGAAGAGGCCTAGGAGCTCAGAAGTCACGGGAGTGCCTGAGAATCTGACCAGCAAGCGTCGCCGGATAATACAAGACTGGTCGGATGAAGACGAAGAAGAAAACCCGATCACTGGTCTGCTCAACCCTCGTCAGAGGAAGGGCGTAGAGCAGACAGTCCAGGAGGGACCGTTGAGACTAGCAGTGTCTCCATCGCGAGGAACACCGATGGCACCAACTGCGGCTACGTCACATGTGCCGCCACCAAGTGAGGGTGGCCAGAGCTCGTCGGGCCAGCAAGGGAGCCGAGGGCGACCACGTCGGCGTGCATTCTCAGCCGCGCATCGTCAAGCGGACATGTAAGTAACTGCACACTTCAGTAAACATTAGTAGTAAAGGCAAGTAGTAATATGTAACATCAACTGTGCTTTTATTAAATTGTAGCTCGGCATCGATGGTGGTCCCGGAGGAGCTCGCCGTCGATGGAAAACCAGCAACGGATGGCATGAGAGCGACCAACAAGCAAGTGGCGCCAAGCGCCGACCAAAGGAGCTGACAACGGTGGAGACAGCTGTCAAGCAATGGGCCGCCTGAAGCACCAAGCATGGAACAAGCAGCCCCAGAGGAGAGGCAAGACCTCAAGCCTAGAAAAGAAGCACCAAAGTAGTCGGAAGCCACCCCAAGCACACAGGGGAAAAGCTCCAGTGGTGGTGTCCAAGCCCGAGAGCAGCCAACGACAGGAGGAGGCCGGAGCTGGCCAGCAGCAAGAGGGGAACAAGACTACCGATGCCACAGAGTCTGACGATGATGTCCTAGAGGAAATTGAGGGGCATCCCCAGGACGGGCGTCAGCACGTGTACGTATGCCGTCAGCGTGGGGATCATTTCATCTTCCATGAAGAAATCCCCATAGAGGACGAGACAAGAAAGGTCGAGCTAGCGGCAAAGCGGCTTATAGCCGAAGTACAGGTAAGGTGCTGTTTTGTACATTCTTAGACCAGTATTGTGATGCTTTTGCTAAAACAATGCTGTGGTCGCTTTGTAGGATATCGTGAAGACGGCAAAGTACCATAAGCAGTGCTTTGACCAAATTGAACCAACACTCAATGAGAATAAAGAGCTGGCAGCCAAGGTGGATCGGCTGCGTGAAAAGCTCAAGGCCGCTGAGAAGGAGAAGGTGGAGCTGGAGACATCCCGACGCAACGCCGTCATCCAGCTCAGCCAAAAGGAGAATGAGAGGATGAGTAAGTTGTCTAGACATAACTCCCCGAGCACTAAAAAGTGCTATGAATACATACTATTGTACTGACCAGCCTGTTTGCAGGCCTAGCGAGTGAAGTAGCTTCCCTTCGGGAAGAGAACGCGTGCGTGGTCGGAGAGTGCACTCGATTGACGGGAGAGAACAACCAGCTGGCACAAGACCACGCGCAGCTCTTGGAACGCTCTAGAAAAATAATCGAGGAGCTGAAGGCGAAGAACATAGAGCTGAATAGTAAGTATTGATTGTCTTGGTCTCAGGATGTTTCCATATGATACTTCCCTGACCAGATGGCTGCTCTACAGAACTAAAGGTGAATGCGAAGAAGCACCTCGAAGAGGCTATCAAAGATCACGACACCTTTTCATTGAAGACACGTGAGCTCAAGAAGGACTAGGATCTCTGGAAGGGTCAGTGCAACCAAATGGTGCCCGGTATCAAGCTAGTATTGGACCTGATCGACCCAGAGCTCCCGGCGCCTGAGGCCAGAGCGCAGCCTCTTAGAGTGCTCGACAAGTGCTAGCGTGCCTTGGGATGGCTCCATCAGTTCATGAAGGAGGTCGGGGAGTACGAGGGTGTCCATGTGCTCAGCATGGTGCGCGCGCACTACCCACTGATCGACTTCAAATGATTTGAGCTGGGGTGTCCCAAGGAGGTTGGCCCGAAGCAAGCAGATGAACTAAGGATCCAGCAGCTTGACTTGTCGGCTTCAATAATGGGTGACATCAACTTGTGTGGGACGTCATCGCCGCCGGCGTAGGGGCCAGCATCTTCAAGTCAGCTACCAGGAGCTGCGGTCTCGACCAGCCAGTCCTCAGTGCTAGAAACTTCATCCGCAGAGCGACTGAAGGCTGTAGTCTCGACCAGCCAGACCCCGGTAGCACTAGCTTCCTTAGCCAAAGAGGCACCACCATAATCGAGCGGTGAAAAGGCGAAGAGCAACTCCCAGCCCGAGCACCGAGCGCTGACCAGCCAGTAGCCTGTAGCTATAGAAATAGAACAATTTTAGTTTATTGTAGACTTGTGCCTCATCAACCAAGCCTGTAATAATGTACTATTAAAACAATGTAAGCTTGTTGTGTTTTCGTATGAAAAATGTTTGAAGCTTGTATATTGTGTGGACGATAACTAAGTTAGAACGTATAAGTGTTCTGTTTTAGTTGTAGCAGTTAGGAGACAAGTCATTCTGCTGGATCCGTACGGCCCTAGCTGGATCTATGGTCCGAGACCGAGGCAAGGAGCCTGTTCACCCGTAAGAGCACACAGGTCAGACCAAGGAGCGCCCGTCGACCACCCGGAGTGTAGAGAGTGGGTCCCGTGCACACGTGGGGAGGAGTTAGAGATGGGCTGGCTTCGAGAACTCGAGAGAGAATGGTGGTCTGTCAACTGGTCTATTATAAAATATTGATAAAAATAGTATCAAACAAACACATTGAATGAAACATATATACTTTATTGAAATAATCAAAATATAAGAGGGGTACATATCTTTCTTTCTCAGCGCTTCAAGGGTAGAAACACCTAAGCTTATCAATATGCCAAGAATTGGGCAACACGGTGCCATCGAGATAAGCCAGCCTATAGGAAGTAGGCCGTGTAACCTTGGTGACCTCAAATGGTCCCTCCCACGGTGACGAAAGCTTGTGCATGCTGTCTTAATTCGTCTTCCATTTCAGGACCAGGTCGCCGACCACGAAGAACCTCTCTTTGACATTCTTTTTGTAATACTTGCGCAGTACAACAAGATACTTGGCAGTACACACACAGGAATCAAGCCGTCACTCCTCGGAGTAGTTTACCTCAAGTTCTCATGACTCATCAGACCTATCCTCGTCAAAATTCTCGACCCTTAGAGATCAAAAAGCGATGTCAGCAGGGAGGACTGCTTCTGCACCGTAGACAATGAAATAGGGAGAGGCACTCGTATTTCGACTGGGTTGAGTTCGGAGACCCTAGACCACAGCTAGTAATTCCTTGAGCCATCAGCCGGGCGCTTTCTTGTTTTCTCTATACAGTCTTTTTTTCAATGCATCAAAGATCATGTCGTTTGCCCTTTCAACCTGTTCATTAGCTCTGGGATGCGCCACTGACACATACTTTACAACAATGCTCCTTTCATCGCAAAAGTCCCATAATGTACTGCCAGTGAATTGAGTCCCTAGGTCTGTGACGATGCTGCTGGGGAGGCCGAAACGGTGTATGACCTGGTTGAGGAATTTGACCGCTTTTTTTGAAGACACCTTGGTCAAAGGCATGTACTCAATCCACTTGGAGAACTTGTCGATCATCACGAACACGCTCTTGAAATTTCTAGGGGCCAGCTTGAAAGGCTGAATCATATCCAGTCCCCAGCATGCAAAAGGCCAGGAGGCTGGTATGGTCTAGATCTCATGTGCTAGTACATGTATACGCTTCGTGAAAAACTAACACCCATCGCAGTGGCGTACTAGCTTCTCTGCATTAGCCACGGCAGACGGCCAGTAGAATCCTACTCGGAAAGATTTATCGACCAGGGTTCATGAGGCAACATGATTACCGCAGGTGCCACTGTGAATTTCTTTGAGCAGTTCAATGCCTGCCTCTTGAGTGATACACTTCATCAAGACTTCTTCCTTCGCATTCTTGCGCATGAGGGTGCCATCGACCAGTATATACTGTTTGCTACGACGTATAAGGCGCTCATTCTCTATTCGATCAGTATAACTGATTCCATCCTGCAGGTACTTGATAAAGGGTACCCTCCAGTCACTATTATCAGTGGTCGAAGGCGAAGTATGTGTGGTAGGAGAGGATTCCGTAGTGATCGGAGAAGGATCCGTAGCCACTAGTTGCTAGTCTGGGGGCTTCTCAACCACGTGATCTTCTTCTTCCTTGATTGACGGGTTGACAAGATCTTGAACAAACACACCATGTGGGACCTTGGCTCGAGATGACCCTAACTTAGACAACTCATCGGCTGCTTTGTTTTTATCCCGGACCACGTGCGAGTATTCGATGTCGTAGAACTTGCCTTCCAACTTTCTGATTTCCTTGCAGTAAGTATCCATCTTCTCGCTAGTCGTGTCCTAGTCTTTATTAAGCTGGTTTATGACTAGAGCCAAGTCACCATAGACATATAGGCGCTAGACACCAAGCTCGACTGCAATCTGTATGCCATAGAGGCAGGCTTTGTATTCTACGGTATTATTAGATACAGGGAAATAAAGCCTGAGGACGTAGCGGAGTTCGTCTTTATTTGGTGAAATGAAGAGCACGCCTGCTCCTGCGCCATCGATGTTGAGGGAACCATCAAAATACATCTTCCAGTATTCGGGTATCCCCTGATCGGGAGGTGCGCTTAGGTCTGTCCATTCAACTACAAAATCGATCAGAGCCTATGACTTAATAGTTGTACGGCTCTGGAACTCTGGAGAGTAGGGGCATAATTCAATCGCCCATTTGACGATGCGTCCATTAGCATCCTTGTTCCGGATGATGTCCCCAAGTAGAAAATTGGTCTTGACCACCACCTGATATCCGTCGAAGTAATGTTTCAACTTTCATGATGTAATCAGGATGGCGTAGATCAGCTTTTGAATTTGAGGGTACTTGGATTTGGACTCATTGAGTACCTCGCCGATGAAGTAAACAGGGCGCTGGACTTTGTAAATGTGGCCGGGTTCCTCATGCTCGACCACAATGACTGTAGAGACCACGCGATCAGTGGCCGCAATATAGAGGAAAAGGGTATCGTCTTTCTGAGTAAGGACTAGTGGAGAAGTAAGGAACTTTTTTAGCTATGTGAAGGCAGCGTCTGCCTCTTCTGACCAAACAAACTTCTCTGATGCCTTAAGCAATTTGAAGAAAGCAGGCCCTTCTTGCCAAGTCGTGAGATAAAGCGGCTGAGGGTGGCCATACATCCAGTGAGCTTCTGGATATCCTTGACATTTTTCAGGGGCTGCATATCTAGAATAGCCTTAACCTTAGTTGGATTGGGGCGTATGCCATCGTGACTAACGACGTTACCTAGCAATATACTAGACAGGACTCCGAAGATACACTTCTTAGGATTAAGCTTCCATTGGTATTCATTAAGAGCCGTGAAAATCCATTGGAGATTGTCGACCAAGGTATGGGCCTTCTTGGTTTTTACGACCACATCATCAACGTAGGCTTCGACAAGGTCATTCTTTATCTCGTTTTGGAGATAGTTCTAGATGGCACGCTGGTATGTGGCCCCCACGTTCTTGAGCCCGAATGACATTGTCATGTAGCAGTAGGCACCGAAAGGTGTGATAAAAGACGTCTTGAACTGGTCATCTTTGTTGAGAGTGATCTGGTGATAACCAGAGTAGCAATCGAGAAAAGACAGCAGCTCGCAGCCGGCTATTGAGTCAACGATCTCATCTATGCGAGGTAAGCCGAAGGGGTCTTTAGGGCAATGTTTGTTGAGATCAGTATAATCGACACACATTCTCCATTCATTATTCTTTTTGCGTACAAGTACCGGGTTGGCTAACCACTCCGGGTGACACACTTCTTTAATAAATCCAGCTGCTAAAAGTCGTGTAACTTCTGCCCTAATAGCCTCCTTTTTGTCACGAGCGAACCGTCGTAGCTTCTGCTTGATAGACTTGGCGGTCTTCGAGACATTCAAGGAGTGCTCAATCAGGTGCCGAGGTACACCGGGCATGTCCATGGGTTTCCACGCGAACACACTTACGTTGTCCCTTAGAAACCTGATGAGCGCGTCTTCCTATTTGGGATTCAGATTGGCCCCAATAAGGGCCGTCTTGCTGGAATCGCCATCGACCAGCTGGATCTCCTTGTGGTCCTTGGACTTGATGCTCTTGCGCGGGGCTTGCAGCTCTAGGATCTCCAGGTGGTTAGCGGGAGTCTTGGTGGCATCGACCAAGGTCTGCTCCATGCGGATCGAGAGGTCAGTGGCTTCGGCCACTTTGAAGCTTTCCTCTTCACAGGTATAGGCAGTGTAGACATTGCCTCTGAGAGTGAGGACGCCATGCTCGGTAGGCATCTTGAGTACTAGATACGAGTAGTGCGGCACTACCATGAATTTGGTGAGCATTGGTTGACCGAGGATGGCGTGGTAGGTGCCGTCGTAGTCTGCGACCACGAAGTTGACGTTGTCGGTGCGGAAGTGTTCTGCAGTCCCAAACTACACAGGGAGCGGGATCTGCCCGAGAGGTATAGAACTCTGTACGAGAAGAACGCCCCAAAACTATGCCTCGTAGGGTTTGAGATCAGCCTATCTTAGTTTTAGAGTGGGCAAGCTGTTGCGAAATAGGATGTCGATGAAACTGCCACTATATATGAGGACCTTCTTGAATCGGACGCTGTTGATGTAGGGATCGAGGACGAGGGGAAATCGACCAGGTTCAGGAATTACGGCCCACCGATCTTCACGGTTGAAGGAGATTTCTCGATGAGACCAGGCTGGAAACCTGGGGTCGGTGATGAGGCCGTCAGCGTCGATGACGCTCATGCAAGCCTGTTTGAGCAGTTTGCGCTCGCGTTTAGACTATAGAGACACCTTTCCGCGCAAAGATGGAGTGGACGATTTTGGTGGGAGCGACATATTGATGACGAGGATCCTTGTCCTGTTCGTCATCGTCGTCATCACCATCTTGTCGTTGTGCGTCGTGGTCGGCCCTTGCAGCGTCGTCGGTAGTGAGCTGCTTGGCGTAGATGTTCTTGAGGAAGCGACAATTCTCCATGGTGTGATTGGATTTGGGATGAAGCTGGCAGGGACCCTTTAGGGCCTTGTTGTAGTCGTCCTGGTAATCGCGGCGACCACTTGGCTTCTTAACCGCGTTGACTTCATGATCGTCCTCATGGGGACGCTAGCCTCTGTAGGCATTGCGGCGGTCATGCCGCCGATCACAGTTGTCTTGGTGGTCGTGGTTGTCGTTGCGCCGATCACGATAGTCGCGGTTGCCATTCCGACCACGATCGTTGCGGTTATCATCGCGGCACGGTGGGTGTTCAGGGTGTGATGGCCCTCCCACGTCTTCCTTGATTATCTTCTCGGCGTCATCTGTGTCCATGTAGTTTTTGGCGGTGGCAAGCAACTCAGAGACCATGGTCGGCCGTTTTCGGAGCAGCTTGCTTCTAAGGGCATCATGGTGACGAAGGCCTTTGATGAAGGCCGAGACTGCCTCATCATGACAGATCTTGGGGATCTTGTGGTGCATATCCGAGAAGCGTCGGATGTAGTCATGCAGCGGCTCATCCTTATGGTCACGTATGCGCTCGAGGTCATACTTATTGCCCGGCTGGTCACATGTGGCGATGAAGTTATCGATGAAGGCCTGCTTGAGTTGTGCCCAGCTATCGAACTGGTTCTTCGGCAAGCTCAAGAGCCATTGATGATCTGCTTGATCAAGAACAACTTGAAGATAATTAGCCATTACGTGTTCATCGCCCGAAGCTGATCGGATGGTGATCTCAGAAAGTGTGATCCAGTTCTCAGGGTTCTCCTTGCCATTGTACTCCCTAAGCTTTTCAAGCTTGATGTTCTTCGGCCATACGACTTGTCAGAGATGAGAAGTGAATTGTTTTAGGTCGGGAGGACCATGCTCAGTGTCGTATTCGATGCGACAGACATTCTCATAAGCTTGATGGTCATTGGCGTGGCTGAGGATGCGACTGCGGGCGTCACGCGAAGGGAGTTGCTGGCGGACATCGCGGTTGGGGTCTTGGTTTACTTCCTGATCCCAATTACCATGACGATTGCAGTTGTTATCCCGACGACCACGACCACCTCCGTGAGCACCGTCACCGTCACCAACGCTATGACCACCATCGCCGCCGCCGCCACTACCACCACCATTACCACCACCGCCGTCGCCACCTCGAGGGTTGACTGGGGGTGGACCATTGCGCATATTAGATGGTTGTTGGTGACTTAGGTGTTCTGAAACACGACGACTCCGGCTAGATGCAATTGACGTGCTTGAGGAAATCTGAGCTCGTTTAGCTAGCTCGACGGTTTGGCCCATAGCAGCGATCAGATGTGCACGAATGTCTTCACGGACCTGCTAAATTTCTGGTTGGTCAGGTAAGCGATCCAAGTTGGCCATGGCGACAGCCACATTGGCACTTGGAGTCCTAAAAACTTACCGCTTGCTAACCCTATCAAAGGCGTTGGCTAGATTTCTTGGTCGGGGTCCCCTTCGATGCTCTTCTTCTTCAGCCTCGTGATGACGACGTTCGGCGTGGTCGGCGTTACGCTATTCGCAAAGCTACCGTTGCTCGTCAGTTTCTCCCATGACTGTGGGCTCGTCATTGCTGACGTTGAGCACCATGTTGTCACGTCTCGGTGGGAACCTTAGGATCGGAGAGAAACCTAGAGGGTATGGTAGTGGATCCAGATCATATTCGTCGTCTTCGAGGTGTTCAGCCTCGGTGTGGACAGAGCATGTAGATCCAGTGCTAGAGTCGCCATCCTCGGGCAGTGTATGAACCGAGCCTTCATGATGCTCTAGGATACCGACCATGTTGACGGCGTTGCCTGGTGATGGTCGAGGCATATCCAGGAAGTACAAATCTGAACAAATGAGGTGTACGATACGCGTACTCAGAAGCAACGTTCCTCAGGCCATATGGGAAGGCTTGGCAATCCTCCATCAGGGCTTGGTACTCAGAGAGCCTGAGGTCAGGTGTAGGAACCGGGCGAAGGTGTACCGTACGTCCTTTAGGAGTAGCGGTGACCACTAGATCTGTATCTAGCCGTGTTGAACGGTGAACCCGAACTGGTCGGGTAGATCTATTGTGGTGGGAAAGTACCTGCTTGGTAGATTGATTTTGAATCGAATCTACCAAAGTCAGGGTTTGTGAGAGCTTGTGGCCGGCTTGGCCGATAGCTTTGATCAGGTTAGTGTTGTCGATCATCCTTCCCTTGTAGCGGGGAAGTGGTCGACGAGTTGTCGGTGTGGTCGGAGCTATTGCTGGAGTGGTCAGAGCCATAGCCAGCGTGGTCGGAGCCGTAGCCGATGAAGACGTGGTCGACACAGATCGGATCTGCGCCTCCTCCGTGGCAGTGGTGGTGAAGCTATTGATGCCGGTGGTCCAGGTGATCTGGCTGACAGTGAACGAGAGACCGTCCGCCACGACCGTGAAGTCAGGGATGATGACCATCTTGCTTGCCTAGGAAGTTGTACGCACACCCCCTACCAAGGGGTATGCCCAAGGTAGTAGATTGTCGGCAGACAGGTGCGCAAGCTACGAACTAGATGGTGACGCAAGACAAACATAAGGATTTTATCTAGGTTCGACCGCCGTGAGGGCATAATACCTACGTCCTACGTCAGATTGTATTGCTATGTATATTGAGAGAGATGAGATGTCTTTTGAGTGGGTCTCCTGCCCACCTTATATAGTCCGGGGGGCAAGGTTACAAATCTAGAAACTAATCCTAGTCGGTTACAATTGTCGTAGCTGGCTGGATAAGGATTCCTATTCTAACCGACTAGGATCTTGCTTGATCTCCAAGTTTGCTTTCCTTCCTTGCGTGGGACGCCGAGCAGATCGACTGGGCCATGCATCGTCTTCTGATGGGCCGAGCCCACTAGTCTGGGCCAGTCCAAGTCTAGCCATAGGGGTATAGGGGTTAATACCCCCCACATTAACAAATAAAAAAGAGATTGAATGTAATACCAGCCTTCCTGGGGCGTATATTGACCTATCCAAACCAGTGGTTGTGCCTAGTTGTTGAGGGATTCGTAGATCGGGATGAAACCCTAGAAATCAATTCAAAACACAAGTAATAGCAACAACAATAGCAATCACAGAGGACACGAGGATTTATCCCATGGTTCAACTTGCCACAAAGGCATGTCTACGTCCACGTTGTTGAGGTTAACCACAAAGGCTATGGAGTCTCTTTCAACTTGCTCCTCTTTCCAACCTATCACCAAGGCAATAGATTAGAGAGTTCCACTAAGTCACAAAGGGTAATACAAATGTCTTGGTGCTCAGCCACAAAGGATTAGGAGCTCTCGGGCGACTGCTAGCCATCTAGGAGCCAAGCTCCAAGAGTAATGAACACACTAAGCAGCTAGGGCTTCACCAAGTGCACAAGAACAGAAGAGAAGGATCTTCTCGAGCTTTCTCACACTCTCTAGAGCTAAATCCCTCAAGGAATCACAGAGATCTTAAGTAAGGGAGTTAGGAGGCATTGAGCTTGAGAGAGAGAGAGCTTTTGTTTGAAGTGAATTGTAACACCCCAGGTGTTAGCCACTTGCTAAGTAGTGAGTTTGAGCTCTAACATGACAAATTAAGTGGTAATCAAGAGCTCTAGTTCAAACTTGTAAGTGGTGACAAAGGTGTTGAGATCAACTCTCCAAGAAAGAGCCCCAACTTAAACTTAGATAACACACCTTTGCTTCTATGTTACCCTTTTCAGAGGTATGCCTGAGTAATGCTAAAAGTGCCCCTTTCATGTGCCTCCTTTCATAAAGATATTCAATAAAGTTTTTTTAGATTTATGTTGCTTGCCCAAGCAATTTACCATGTGTAAAGGATATGGACAAATTTCATAAACCTGAATTGGTAGCATTAGCTCCCCTTACATATGTGCTAAGAGTTTGGATTTGAAAGCTTGCATATATGCATGGATTGAAAGTGTGAAAGAGTAATGTCTACCAAATGATGCTAAGGTCTAAAGAATGGACATTTGAAGCGTAATACCAATCGAAGTTATCATTTGAACACCATCCTTAGCACCGTGGTTAGCTAGATACCACATGGAGAGCATAAAACACTAGATACCTCGTGAGATCAACATTAGAAGCAAGACTCTAGTAGCACTTGTGAAAAAGCATAACCAAGTTATCTAGCTATCATCCTATGCATGCTAGTTCTTTAATTTGTCAAACAATTCTACAACTAGCATACACCATATAAGCATAGATATTGAATTTAAAACTTGTGCCATGCAAACAAACACATGTAATGCACACTCAAATGCAACATGCAAGTTTATGAGCTTGCTTCCCCTACTTGTGTGCTTCAAATTTTAATAATTGATCCCCTTTCTTAGTGTTGAGTTTTAACATTTGAGATCGCTAAAATGCTAAAAGAATATAAAGTTTCGTCTGCATATTAATCGAGTACTAGGTTTGTCGCCTCACAAAATTCATATGATTCTTGTATGGTGTCAAATCAAGATTGTTTTTATATTAAAGTTGATGAGATCTACAAGTTTTTGGTTTTGAAATTTTTCATTTGAGATCGCTAATATACTAAAAAATATAAAGTTTAAAGAGCATATTAATCGCATACCATGGCTTGTCTTTTTAGAAAAAAAGTCATGTGTTTTTATATGATGCCGGATAAATATACCTTTATACGAAGAGCTACACCTTTCGTTTAAAAGTACCTTTATCTAGGATAAGATCATATAAGAAATATATTATTTTCTAAGAAGATAGGTCTGGTATGCGATTAATATGTTTCTCTAAATTTATATTAGTTTATTAAGCATCTTTTTTTCGTCCCACCTCTCCTAACTATCTGGGTGGTGAAGAGTTTCTTCCGTTATATATGACTCGAATTCTTGACGCATACTCATATGAGTAATGAGTTAGGAGAACTCGCGTTTATCGATGATAGATACCGTCTTATTTCAATACGTATTGGGTCACATCCTACGCATCTATGTAACACGAACTAATGTCCAGTGCTTATACAAGTTAGAACAATTGCTATGCGTATTATGTTCCATTGCAATGCATGTTTTTTGGTATAAAAAACACCTACTCGACCGCTCCGGAAACGTTCTTTTGTTCGCATCTGTGAAAACTCCCGCTCGGCCACCCGTGAAAACTCCCGCTTGACCACCGGCAGAAACGAAAACACTGTTTCCCCGTTTTGTAGTCAGCCCCGTGCATTTTTTCTTTTATTTTACTATTTTTTTTCTTTTGTAAACATAAATACTAAATAAGAAACAATATTATAGATCGATCTTTGAACTCTTTAATGTTGGTTTTTATGTTATTTTGATTAGGAATAAAATTTATTTTTATTAGGATCTGGATCAATTGATCCAACTAACAACAAAATCATAAATTAAAATATTGAGCAATTTATTATCCAATCTAATATAAATAAATGCATCTTCGAGTTGTATGCATATACCAGCGTAATACTCAACAAGGGTTGGGATGTAGAAATCGATAGAAGTGTTCATCACAATCATCAACTGAGGGACCAACCATTCACACGATATCAGTTAACTCCTTACCGACTATAATTAAATATTAGAATTACATATTTTTACGGGTAAGAAATTCACGTAACTCAACATTTAATTCTACCAACACGTGATTAATACAAAAATTAAGGTTATTATGATATATTTACGAGTAAATAGCTGCCTTATAATGGAAGAAAAAACTTATCAAAAATGTATTTTAATTTGATTATGACGGAAAATAAATTATAGTTTTAAAATTTTATGGAAAGAGTGAAAATATAAATAGATATGTAACATCTCATCCTTGCTTTCTATTATGCTCCGTTTGGATCCTTGAAATTAAATTTCTTCTAATGATTACAATTTAGGCACATATTAATTGAGCTAATATAGTTGTATGTGCATATATATTTGTATATTATTGTTAGCTATAAATGGAGATATTTAGGGAGCGACTTAAATAATATGCGATAAGTTGGAGAGTAGAAACATATCATGGTGATATATAAAATCAATTCCATCTTCCATACTATGAATTTAAGATGAGATAAGCTTATACGTGAACATAGAAAAGTTATGAAATCTCAAATTTTAAATCAAATAGTCTAATATATTAAGTAGATTCTAATTTCTCTAAAATAAAATGATCCAAACAGTGTCTTAATACTTGATAGTTTTTTTTCTCTCGTAATAATGCACGGGCATGGGAAAAAATTTGCGTGTTTCGTCAGCTAATGTGGTCTCGGTGTTCACATCAGGTCATCAACCTCTTCCAAGACGGGACGGCATCGGCATGCTTCGTGCGCTGCCAATGCCACATGCCAGCTACCGATCGCAGCGCCCATTCACGCTGCTTCGGTCCGTTTCTTTCTTCCCGTGCGGCCGTGACCGTGATGATGATCATCTAGAAAGCCATCAGCTGAGTTACGTGCACCAGCACATACAAGTGGACCCAGCAAAAACAGGACCCAGCTGTCATTGATCCGGAGCAGGACTGGCAGGGTGTCCGCACGTTGGCTGCCGGGACCACCGACGCGATGAGCAGTCACTCTCGCCCCCCGCACACGTGGAACGCGGCGGCGTGGCCCCCGTTTCACCGTGACGAGTGGTGGGGCTCACCCGTCAGGGTCCCGGTGGGGGAGCCTTTTATTCGCCGTGTCGTTCTCCTCCCCGCAGCTAGAGATGAAAATGGATCGGATACAGACGGATATCATTGATATCATATTTGTTTTTATATTTCTGATCGGATTTGGATTTGAATACGGATAGTGTCAGTCATGCCGGATAAGATATGATTGGATGTCGACATCATAAATATGCGATTTGAGTATTCGGATACAGATACGGTATCAGATGTTAAATATCCAGACTCGGATACAGACAGATCTGAACCCCTCTAAACTTAAACGGATTCGATCTCGAATACAGTGAAAAAAAATATCCGTACCATTTTCATCCTGCCCGCAGTCGACTCGACACTGGTGTAGTCCTGTTCCTCTTCCGCCTCACTCTCACTCCTGCAGTCCTGCGCTTCCTCGCCGTGCGGTTCCTTCACCAGTTCACCCTGATCCTTCTTTCGCTTTGCGGTTCATGGCGATGTGGAGGGCCGCCGCTAGGAAGCTGGTCGACCGGGCGCTCGGCTCAAGGGCCGCACACGTAAGCCAATCCTCCCTACCCTACCTTTCTCGTCGTCTTCGTTTTGATCGGATATGGTTACCCTGTTTCTGTTTTTGCTGCAAATTTCTCGCATGCTCGTTGATTCACCGTGGCTATTGCGCCGAGTTTATCAAAACGCAGCAACTTTCCGCTCGCGCTTCTCAGCTGCGGGTGCGGGACGGGCGAATTTTCACTCCTTTCAGTGTTGCCTGTGCTTCTTTTCAGGATTCTCTGTTCATCTCATGTACTATCAGTTTTTTCTTTCCCTTCCTTGTGTATATTTTTTTTCCTCTTGGGTGAAATTTAATAGAGTTTAGTTCACATCAGATGTATTGCTTGTGCCGTGAATTTCAGATGATGGAGCGGTCCGATCTATCTATGACACGAACTTTGAAGATGTATTCTCATTGATTGAATTCTTCCTTTGTTCTGCAGACGTCTGCAGGCAGCAAGAAGATCGTCGGGGTGTTCTACAAGGCCGGGGAGTATGCCGACAAGAACCCAAACTTCGTCGGCTGCGTCGAGGGAGCACTCGGCATCCGCGGCTGGCTCGAGTCGCAGGGCCATCAGTACATTGTCACCGATGACAAGGAGGGCCCCAACTGTGGTCAGTATAGCCCAGCCAACCCCCCTCCCGCCCCAACCCCACCCCAAAACCAAGGATTGGAGTACTTCTCATTTATCTCAGGGCAGCTCCAACAAAGACTTTATGAGCTAGCTTTAAGCATTTTATTTTATATTTCAATAGAAGAGAGAGAGAATATATCTCTTGATCAAGAGCTACTGAAACATAGACGCTAACAAGCCTACCATCATGATTTTAGAACACCTAAATACTCTCTCCGTCCCAAAAAGAATGACATTATAATTTATAAATTTAGTAAAAGTCACCTCATAAGTTTGACTAAGTTTGTAGAGAGAAGTATTATTTGTGATATCATATAAAAGTACTATGAAATTATATTATTGATACACTTTTTCTATAAATTTACTCAAACTTACAACAGTTTATTTTGGCTAAACCTGTAAGATCTTTTTTTTGGGTATGGAGGGAGTATTTCTGAACTCAAATAGAGCATTGCTGGAAATTCAGTGGATGAAAGTAACAGCATCCGCAGTCCATACTGGGTAGCTTGGCAGTATACATAACGTTGCAGATGTCAACTGCATCTGTTTCTGTAATTGGAATGGAGATTTTTTTTCTGATCCATGGAAAGGGAGAAATGGTCTTCTTAATTTGGTAGGGCCATTCTGTGACCAAGTGTCTGGTTTAGCCCAACTGTTCGGAAACTGCAGTGGCATTGACTGTCATGTTGTCTTATTGCTGTATTACTTAAGATGCTTATGCATGTCAATTGTGTACCTATGCTAAGATGAAATATGTTGATATACAATTTAGTATTTACTCACTCGATCCCGAAAAAAATGCAATTCTAATTACAGTGCTAAGACAAACCATCTTCAGTTTGACTATTTGTTTTATAAAAAAAACTAGTACTAATGGTATGAAACAAGTATCATTAGATCTATCATGGAATATATTTTTATAATGTATTCATTTGAAGTCATAACTGTTAATATTTAAAATAGTTTTACTTAGAACAGATCTAAAATTCAATTGTTTTTGGGACCGATGCAGTTCTGAGTCTCCGATTCTTTATGAGGGACACAGGCCAGTGGTCTGGTGGTGTTGGCAGTTTATTTGTAATTCTGACTCTTGTAACGAGGAGAACAGATCCGGTAGGCTGTGTAACATGGGCTTGAGACCAACTGGCCCATCGCCTTTTTCTAGCCCATGGCAGAACTCCGATACAATTTTCATGAGACTCTGGTTCTCTACTTGTTTCAACTAAATGATTTCTGTATTTGTTTCCAGAACTGGAGAAGCACATTGAAGACATGCATGTCCTGATTACCACCCCATTCCACCCAGCTTATGTCACTGCAGAGAGGATTAAGAAGGCAAAGAATCTTGAGCTTCTTCTCACGGCTGGAATCGGCTCCGATCATATTGATCTTCCAGCAGCCGCTGCTGCGGGCTTAACTGTGGCTGAGGTCACTGGAAGTAACACCGTCTCTGTGGCAGAAGATGAGCTCTTGCGCATTCTGATTCTGCTCAGGAACTTCTTGCCTGGGTACCAACAGGTAGTTCAAGGCGAATGGAACGTAGCAGGCATTGCCCACAGAGCTTATGATCTTGAAGGAAAAACTGTTGGGACTGTTGGGGCTGGTCGTATTGGCAGGCTCTTGCTTCAGCGTCTTAAGCCCTTTAACTGCAACCTGCTTTACCATGACAGACTTCAGATTGACCCAGAGCTTGAGAAAGAAATTGGAGCCAAATTTGAGGAGGACCTGGATGTTATGCTTCCAAAGTGTGATGTGATTGTGATCAACACACCTCTTACGGAGAAAACAAGGTTTGTAACTTTGTATTCATCATGTACTTGCCATTTCCAAAATATTTTAACATACGTATTTTCTGAGTTTTGTTTGCTCTTTTGTTCAGAGGCATGTTTAACAAAGAGAGGATTGCAAAGATGAAGAAAGGTGTAATTGTTGTGAATAATGCTCGAGGAGCAATCATGGATACTCAAGCAGTCGCAGATGCATGTTCTAGCGGCCACATTGCTGGTACTTACTGCATTAATATGTTTTCTTTCTCTTTACACAACAGTGTTGCTACACAAGTTAGCCTGATTCTACTGAAGGGGTCCATGAAGTAATATTAGTTTCCTTAAGCTTGGCATGCTTTGTATTTTGTGGCTTCAGTATCAAAACTTCAAATGAGCCGTTTTGCTTTCCTGAAAAGACACCCTGACTACATTTTATCTGAAGAATAGGGAAATAATCCAATCTATATTCCTACATTGACCAGTACTTTGTAACATGGAGCATCTCATTCCCATTTCTCAGGATACGGTGGTGATGTGTGGTTCCCCCAGCCAGCACCAAAGGATCACCCCTGGCGCTACATGCCTAACCATGCCATGACCCCTCACATCTCTGGGACTACAATTGATGCGCAGGTCAGGTTCTGATTTTTCTTACCTGAGTTTGAATTGTCTAATTCTAATACCTCATAGGAAACTAGGTCTCTGCTTCCTGCATTAGCTTAGTTAGGAGCACCATTGCAATGTGTCATCAGGCTCTAACATGACAATGTCCTACCATAAACTATGTGTCATCAGGCTCTAACATGACAATGTCCTACCATAAACTATGACTATTTTTTTTGAAAGTAAAAGGCAGGAGCTCTGCCACTCAATTAAGTAGTGAAAAGAGGTTTATGTACACATGACACCTAAGGCGCCAAAACACCGTGGTCCGAAGACCATAGAGGAGAAAAACACGCCTCACACTGCTAGTTTGGCCCCCCACCAAAATTCATTGCCCTATGCCATTGCACACTGGCGACCTGCTGTGCCGTTCTATGCACATTTTCGAAGATTCTTCTATTCCTCTGCTTCCACAAATTCCACATAATGTAAATCACCATACCATTGAAACGCCTGCGGTCTTGCTTTTGTATCTTGCTTGCCGCTTGCTCCCACCAATCGGCAACTGAGGCAACTGAGGCCGGTTCTTGTTGTGGCCATTGCGCCACAAAGTTTTCCCAAGCTATCACTTGGTCCCAGACGGCTTTTGCGAAGGGCAAAGCAAGGAGAGATGAAGCCCTATTTCTAGAGGTCTGTTACACAAGACACAATGTTCTTGGTGTGGCCAACCCCTCTTTTGCAGATTGTCTGCTGTTAGGATTTTGTCGTGCATTAGGATCCAGACGTGTATCTTGCATTTATTCTCTGTTCGTGCCTTCCAAATGAGGTCATGTTGGAACTTCCGATGTGAGCCTCGGAACTGTATCCTGTATGCCGAGTGGGTGGAATAGGTACCGTCAGCTGTCCATTTGCAAGTAATTGTGTCCTATACATCGGGCTGCAGCTGAACATTTTGTAATCTAATCCATAAGCCAATGAATTCTTGGAGTTGAGTTGTTGTGGTGATACGTGCTCGCAATGCTTTAATCCAATTGTCGTTGTGTAATTCCTGATGAACCGTCCTATTCTTGTGTAATTCCTGATGAACCGTCCTATTCTTCCTGTGCACCAGCTTGAATATTTGCGGCGCTAGATATCTAGGTGCCTCTCCCTCAAGCCAACTGTGGTGCTAGAAGTGTGCTTTGTCGCCATTGCCAATTGTGACTATGGTGGAGTCGAACAGGAGACGATCTGTGTCATTGCAGGGAACTTCAGTTCCCACCCAAGGCTTGGGGTCATCACCCCATTCCTGCCATAGCCACCGGAGGCGTAGGGCCCTTCCAAGTCTATCCAGGTTCGACACTCCCATGCACCCCCCCCCCCCCCCCCCCCCCCCTCATCCTTTGGCTTGCAGACCGTCGACCAATTAACTAGACAGTGACCTCCATTAGCGTTCTCCTCACCTTTCCAGAGGAAGGATCTTCTGATTTTGTCAATCTTCTTTCTCGCCCATACCGCTAGGGGGAAGACAGTTAGGTGGTAAGTAGGCATTGATGATAGCACCGTGGTGACTAAGGTGAGCCTTCCTGCTCTATTTAGCATCTTGCCTTTCCAACCCAGCAACCTCTGGCCGATGCGCTCAATGAGGGGTTGCACATGGACCTTCTGCAGGGATCTAGTATGCAACTGCAAACCCATATAACGGCACGGAAAGGATTCTCTTGTACCAGTGAAGGAGGCCAAGACATGGTCAAGATCAATGTCCTGGCATCTGATGGGGTGAACTGAACTCTTCTGCAGGTTTATGTGCAAGCCCGAAACTCTGCCGAATTCTTGCAGAATGCTGGTGATAGCTTCTATGTCTTCCTTGAGTGGGTTAATGAATATTGCTGCATCATCGGCGTACATGGAAGTCCTCCATCTTGTCGCAGCCAGAGGTAGATTGGTGAGGACCCCTTGCTGTGTCGCCCTGTCCAGCAGCCGCTGGAGCGGATCCATGGCTAGAATGAAGAGCATAGGCGTCGCCCTGTCGAACCCCCCTCCTATGACTAAAAGCCGGGCCTTGCTGTCCATTTAGCAGTACATTTGATGAAGTGGTGCGAAAAAGGATTGACACCCATTCTCTCCATCGTGGTCCGAAACCTAGCGCCTGTAGGACTTCCAGGAGGTAGCCACTCTGACATGGTTGCTCGTGCGTTTCTGTGACATATCAAAAAACAATGGACATGGCAGCAAAAGTTTGGTTGTCATGATTGTACCAGTGCTGAATTTCTTGTTAGAATGGCAATCACCTTAAGGATTTACTGGATTAAAATTGTACTGAGAACTGGAATAACTAGCAGGAAACCCCGCGCGTTGCGCTGGGGGAAAAGCACGGGAGAAAAAACCGAAGGGAAAACGATGAACAGTGCTGCGTGAATAGTAACCTACGCTACAGTACCGCTTAGGTAATAGTGTGCCTGTGTACCTTGAGTCCTTGACGACATGTACAGTGCAGTGTGCACATGTACCATGGAGCCAGACTGCATACACACTGATATGTTTTCTGTCAGTGCAGCTTGCACGATATTTGCTATTCGTTCTCATACTTGCTGCTTACTATTGCGGGCAAACAAACAATTCATGCAGCTGCGTTATGCGGAGGGTGTAAGGGACATGCTGGATCGGTATTTCAAGGGCGAGGACTTCCCGGTGCACAACTACATCGTCAAGGAAGGCCAGCTAGCCAGTCAGTACCAGTGACCGTGCGAGATGTTGCTGTGCTGTATGGCTTTTCTGGGGAGAAGCTGCGAGGAAGAAAATGCTGCCGCGTTACTGTATGATGAGTAGCTCTGAGAAACCTGTCAGCGGCCACCGGCCTGTAATAAAAGAATGCCTTGCTGGTATCTCACCGTGGAGATGAATAAGTCTTGATCGTTTTTTTTCCTTCTCTGTCAACGAACTGCATGCGCACTGTCTTTTCTCGGCTGTGACATGATAGTGTTTGGTTCAACCTGTGATAACGCAAATGGTAACGAACTGCATGCTATGTCATATGTACTAATTTTACGAAAAGTTTTTGTTACAATCCATTTAAAAGTTCTGATTTTTCTAAATACACAGCTTTTATTATATATATCTAGACACAAATAATATCTTTCTAAATACACAACCTTTATTATATATATATGACGATTTATAATTTGAAAGAGTTAGTAAATACTACTCTTTCCGTTCTAAATTATAAATCGCTTTAACTTTTTTTGTTTATCCATTTTACTATGTATCTGGATATTATTGTATCTAGATGTATAATAAAATGGATGTACCAATACATAACAAAATAGATGTACCAAAAAAAAGTGACTTATGAAAATTGTATTGTGACGTTATATATATAATTACATGCTATTTTTGTGTCATGCTAGTCGAAGCATGGCCCAAACTAAAAGGTCTTGCCATGCCACCTACACGCCGAGATTTCCCTAAACAAAAACAGAAACACGCTGATACAGGGCCAAAACTGCTTTCGGCCATAAAAAAACCATGTCAGGAAGTTGGCACAGCCCATGCTGGAGCTGTAAGTAGGGATGAAAACGGATCGGAGATACGGACGGATATCACTGATATCGTATTTATCGTATTTGTTTTCATATTTATGTCTGGATTCGGATTCAAATACGAATAGTATCAAAAATATCAGATAAAATATGATTGGATATCGACATCATAAATATGTGATTTAAATATTCGGATACGAATACGATATCGGATGTTAAATATTCGGACTCGGATACGGACGGATTAAAATCCCTCTAAACGAATTCGGTCTCGAATACGGTCGGAAAATATCCGTACCGTTTTCATCGCTAGCTGTAAGCGTGATAGGTCGCCCAGTAACCGCGGGGAGGATGGCATTGGCTAGCGTCTGCTAAAACACTAACATAAGGATGCAGTTCGACAAGCTGGGGAGGCCCTTGCGCTATCACGATGAACATAAGGAAATGGAAGGTGAAGAATGTCAAGCCGACAGCGTTGTGGAAGTCTCGCAAAGCAACCTGACTACCAGTTTCTCTACTTTACATGGCATTTTCCGGACACTAGGGGTACAGTACAGGATTTTTTTTATATATACACGCACCCTCAACTTTCCCCATGTAGGGCGCAAACCCACACCTAGAGACTACTATGTTGTCCGTCCCTCTACAGCAACATCCAAAATCAGCAGTTACCCAGTTCTGTCAGCATCAGTGGCGGAGCGTGGGGAGAAATTAAGGGGGGAGCTAATTCCAGTAGTGACTACGCATGTATGAAAGGAAGTTCCATGTCTGCATGACAATATGAGCTCCAACTACCTACGTACAGCATGTGCACAATTGCAGGAACCAGTTTGCTTGCATGTATGCATGCAGATTTACTCGGAGGCAGGGGGGGGGGGGGGGATGGGGGCAACAACCCAGTTTCGCCTTAACGTCCGCCAGTGGTCAGCATTACTCACTCAGATGCTTCGGCGTTGTTGGCTCGGAGGCATTTGGATCGGTTCCATCATTCTCAATCTTAGGTTGACCTTCCCCACACGAACTCTGTTACACCCTTCTTCTTCAGTTCAGTTTCTCTGCACAAGTGGAGTAAATGGCGAATTTGGTCTCTAAGCTGAGATGGCTCTTCTGGTCGGAACCACCGTTTGCCAAACTAACAGAAAAGAGTAGTAATGACAGAAGTGAGTCACACACATCCATGTCCTATCTACATACAAACAAAATGAGTGAAACAGCACAATGATGACTGACCATAGAATAGTCTTTCTTCTGAAACCTTTCAGGCGCCTCCTGAATAAACCGCTGCATATAGTACAGCACAAATAGGCCACAATCGTAATCATTTTCCTGCTGCGGCACCTGGCAACAAAGAAAAAGGGATATCTAGATGGAAATCCAGAAGATATACTATTTGGAAAGATGTGAGGATGTTTTGACAAGTGATAATGTATAAGAACCATGGACAACTAGTACATATATCTCAAGAGAACAATTGTACCCTGTAAATTGGTGTGATTTTGCACATGCTGTGTCTATAAATTTACTCGATTGCTTACCAGTGTGGATAAACTATAGGATACTGGAAAAAGTAAATCTAGATCTGGGATTCACCATGGACCAACTCTACCGTGGATCTCCTAGAAGACTGGGGCATTTTGGTTGGAATAGCCTGTTCTGCCCTTGGCTTTGGCGTTTCTCACTATCTCATTGACACTCAAACCCACGCATCACGAGAAAAAAATGCATCGGCTTCTCCTTCTCCTATGTGTTTCTTCCTCACGGTGGGTGGGCATGGCACATGCAGACGGCCACGCCCGGGCGTGACCCCGGAGCGTGGTGGCAGGGCGGGTGCCGGGCGTGGCGGCAGCAGCAGCGTGGGAGCTCCGGTGGGGCACGGCTATGGTGCCAGGCGCGGCCTGCGGTGGGGCACGGCTCCAGTGGTGCTCGTGGCGCAGCTCTGGTTGGGGCTTGGGCGGGGGCTCCGGTGGGGGCATGGCTCCGCTGGTGTTGGGCACGGGCTGTGGACACGCAAAGAAGGAAACAGAACAGAACGAAGCGTTATTTGTGTAACCAGTGGCAGTGGTGGGTAATTTTCTCCAACTCCACCAAACTGCACCCCCGAGGAGCTCCACCAAAATGGTAGGAAATTTATGGAGTGAAGTGGAGCTGAAAATAGTGAACCAGAGCTAGTGAATCTCTACCAAACAGGCCCTTGCACAATACAATTTTTACCGATCTGTTCATTTTTAATGTTTTTTATGCCAAGGTAGAATATAGTTCTCTGTTCAGCAATATAGTTTCATAAGGATGCTCTTTCTTCTCTGTTCCTTTATTTTTTCAAGGAAAAATATAATTTTACTGGTTTCAGCAATATGGATTGTAATGGCAGCATTTTATAATGTTTGTTGAAGCTAACCATTTGTAATGACCATGACATAGCTAGTATTAGGATTATTGTATAACCATATTGTTGTACCAAGCTACTCGTACCACAGGTTATACTATTCACATGTAGGCCCTGTTTGGATTTATTATCGGATAGTGGTAATCTAGATATTAGCTGGATAACAATTCACTATCTACCTATTAGCTGAGAAGGAGTTTGGATACCCAGCTAATTAATAGATGCATGTGCCACTACGGTGAACTCTCCTGTGGCCGTCCATGCGTGCCTACCCGTGAAGAACAAAGCCAGCAGTGTTTTGGTGCTCCAGATGCCGATTGTGATTAGCATCGTTTGCTTGAAGCTTCAAGCACGCGCCCACGCTGATCACGTCCAGCCATCCAGCGCAGACGTCCGCTTTGTCGTTGATGACAAAGATGCCGCCGACGAATGCGCCGGCCAGCCAGCGCAAACGCCCACACTGATGACGAAGATGCCACTGACGAACACGTCGTCGTCCGTGCGTCCACGTCCGGCTTTCACAAGACCTGCCCGTGCTGCAGATGAGGATGACGCGGCACCGCAGCGGTCAGCCGGAGGAGGCGAGCGCAGGCGGAGGGGCGTGGCGGCGCGAATGCAGAGGAGGCGAGCACCCCGGCAGCGCAGGTTCCTCGTGCGCGAGCAACGCACAATAGAACGGTGCAAGTTCCTCCCCTCTTGGTCGGAAGCAAGACGGAGCCACTTATGCCGCCACTCGCCTCTGCTCGGCGACATAGGTACGGATATTTTCCGACCGTATTCGAGACCGAATTCGTTTAGAGGGGTTTTAATCCGTCCGTATCCGAGCAACCACGGGGAGGATGGCATTGGCTAGCGTCTGCTAAAACACTAACATAAGGATGCAGTTCGACAAGCTGGGGAGGCCCTTGCGCTATCACGATGAACATAAGGAAATGGAAGGTGAAGAATGTCAAGCCGACAGCGTTGTGGAAGTCTCGCAAAGCAACCTGACTACCAGTTTCTCTACTTTACATGGCATTTTCCGGACACTAGGGGTACAGTACAGGATTTTTTTTTATATATACACGCACCCTCAACTTTCCCCATGTAGGGCGCAAACCCACACCTAGAGACTACTATGTTGTCCGTCCCTCTACAGCAACATCCAAAATCAGCAGTTACCCAGTTCTGTCAGCATCAGTGGCGGAGCGTGGGGAGAAATTAAGGGGGGAGCTAATTCCAGTAGTGACTACGCATGTATGAAAGGAAGTTCCATGTCTGCATGACAATATGAGCTCCAACTACCTACGTACAGCATGTGCACAATTGCAGGAACCAGTTTGCTTGCATGTATGCATGCAGATTTACTCGGAGGCAGGGGGGGGGGGGGGGGGGGGGATGGGGGCAACAACCCAGTTTCGCCTTAACGTCCGCCAGTGGTCAGCATTACTCACTCAGATGCTTCGGCGTTGTTGGCTCGGAGGCATTTGGATCGGTTCCATCATTCTCAATCTTAGGTTGACCTTCCCCACACGACTCTGTTACACCCTTCTTCTTCAGTTCAGTTTCTCTGCACAAGTGGAGTAAATGGCGAATTTGGTCTCTAAGCTGAGATGGCTCTTCTGGTCGGAACCACCGTTTGCCAAACTAACAGAAAAGAGTAGTAATGACAGAAGTGAGTCACACACATCCATGTCCTATCTACATACAAACAAAATGAGTGAAACAGCACAATGATGACTGACCATAGAATAGTCTTTCTTCTGAAACCTTTCAGGCGCCTCCTGAATAAACCGCTGCATATAGTACAGCACAAATAGGCCACAATCGTAATCATTTTCCTGCTGCGGCACCTGGCAACAAAGAAAAAGGGATATCTAGATGGAAATCCAGAAGATGTATATTTGGAAAGATGTGAGGATGTTTTGACAAGTGATAATGTATAAGAACCATGGACAACTAGTACATATATCTCAAGAGAACAATTGTACCCTGTAAATTGGTGTGATTTTGCACATGCTGTGTCTATAAATTTACTCGATTGCTTACCAGTGTGGATAAACTATAGGATACTGGAAAAAGTAAATCTAGATCTGGGATTCACCATGGACCAACTCTACCGTGGATCTCCTAGAAGACTGGGGCATTTTGGTTGGAATAGCCTGTTCTGCCCTTGGCTTTGGCGTTTCTCACTATCTCATTGACACTCAAACCCACGCATCACGAGAAAAAAATGCATCGGCTTCTCCTTCTCCTATGTGTTTCTTCCTCACGGTGGGTGGGCATGGCACATGCAGACGGCCACGCCCGGGCGTGACCCCGGAGCGTGGTGGCAGGGCGGGTGCCGGGCGTGGCGGCAGCAGCAGCGTGGGAGCTCCGGTGGGGCACGGCTATGGTGCCAGGCACGGCCTGCGGTGGGGCACGGCTCCAGTGGTGCTCGTGGCGCAGCTCTGGTTGGGGCTTGGGCGGGGGCTCCGGTGGGGGCATGGCTCCGCTGGTGTTGGGCACGGGCTGTGGACACGCAAAGAAGGAAACAGAACAGAACGAAGCGTTATTTGTGTAACCAGTGGCAGTGGTGGGTAATTTTCTCCAACTCCACCAAACTGCACCCCTGAGGAGCTCCACCAAAATGGTAGGAAATTTATGGAGTGAAGTGGAGCTGAAAATAGTGAACCAGAGCTAGTGAATCTCTACCAAACAGGCCCTTGCACAATACAATTTTTACCGATCTGTTCATTTTTAATGTTTTTTATGCCAAGGTAGAATATAGTTCTCTGTTCAGCAATATAGTTTCATAAGGATGCTCTTTCTTCTCTGTTCCTTTATTTTTTCAAGGAAAAATATAATTTTACTGGTTTCAGCAATATGGATTGTAATGGCAGCATTTTATAATGTTTGTTGAAGCTAACCATTTGTAATGACCATGACATAGCTAGTATTAGGATTATTGTATAACCATATTGTTGTACCAAGCTACTCGTACCACAGGTTATACTATTCACATGTAGGCCCTGTTTGGATTTATTATCGGATAGTGGTAATCTAGTGTCACACCCATTTTTAAGGACAAAAATAGGATGTATAAAAGACTCATGTGCACCCCAGGAAACAGTCGCACACATAAGTTGACAAATTACAAAGTATCATCACAGTGCTTATTACATAACGAATAAGTATTTAAGACATAGTCTTGAACAATAGGTAATAATAACTAATAATAATTCTTCAGCGGAAACTCCACACAGGGACACGGTTGACTGGTTGACATCAAGACTAGTACTCATTCCGATAATCTTCCTCATTATCTTCATCTGTTATGGTGGAAATAGCAAGAGTGAGTTCATGTCGAACTCCACAAATATAACACAGGGTTCATGTGGTTCAAAAGGCTAGACACTGTTTAACTGCATTTAGCTTTTAATCATATATTAGCAATTGAGTAGCATCAAGATAAACCACTTCCCATTAAAGAACCAATGATCAATTGTAATAAGGATAATGAATAGCATTAACAAGAGCATAATAATAACAACAGTAATTAAACATGATATAACAATGGTGATCATCTATCTGTAAATGTTCCAAGGCCGCTCGTATCCGTGAGCACGGCTAGTATACCAGTTTTTAACTCTGCGCAGAGGTGTACACTTTCACTGTAAGTCATGATTTCCAAATGAGTGGGGAGATCAAGCCCAAACACCCAAAAACCATATAAAGCCACTCAAGAGTTCGTCTAACAAGTTAGGGCCATTAGATTTCACTCGGCAGGCAGATGTAGAACCCCCCTTCCCTGTGGCACAACAACCGCAGCCTATACACACTAGGCCAGGGGCTCGCACTACACCCAAAGTGTCAAGCCATTCTTACGCCATTTAAGGTAACCACTAACAAGCTAGAAAAGGTCTCTTGAACAACTAAAGCCAGAGCCATATAGCCCTCACAGCTGTACTGTATATCCCGGATGATCACGTACAGATAAGTCCTTACGGAGAGTAACTAGAGCATCAAAATAGTACACAAGCTCTAGCCCCCTTTTAACAATAATAAAATCATCTTAATAGTTGATTGCTTAATCCATTAATCAAATTACAAGATCATTGTTCTTAGTTTAAGCACTAGCAATAGCTACCCATATGCATACCCAAGGTTGACAAGGAATCAAGACATCAAGCACTAAGTTATAATCTCTAAGGTTGTCAAGGTAAGCACATGCATATGTATGATCATTTTGATGAATAGGTAGCAAGGATAGTCCTGTGTTATACTTGCCTTGATCAAAGCTCTCCAAATGATACTGCTGACTTGGCTCAAAATAATACTCCGAATCGTCCAAGTACTGCTCACCTTCTATACTCGATCATCAATCAACAACATACATGCATCCAATCAAACATACACGAAGCAAACAAATAGATATAATTAGAACAGTACACCAACAGTAACAAAACAGTAATAAAAGTTTATAAAACTCTTCTACACGTTTCTACGATCACACAGACGCAAAGATCACCAAAATCGGAGTTAAAACGTAAAAGTTATGAATTTTCTAAGATTTCCTATAGATAAATAAATACTTAATTATAAACTCGAAAAATAAATTATCAAAACTAACTGTAAAACGATACTAACATGTAGAGTTCACAAATACGAACCTAACGCAATTTGAACGGATCAAATCGGAGTTAAAACGAAGATTTTATGACTAAAACAATTCTAGTGGCAAATCTGTAAATACCTGAAAACGTATTTTTGATTTAACCGGATGAAAATACGCTTTCAAAATGTGAAAACGCAATTCCCGGAATACGCCAAGGACCGCGGGTTTTATTTCCTAAAAACGCAGGGACTCTTTACGAAGTTTACCACCGAAAAGGTATCTTCTAATCTCGACCCTAGATCTAAGATCGGATGGCTAAGATTCACCAGCAACGCTACAGTAAGAAAACCGACCCTTCTTCCTCGGTTCCGGCCGGCCAACGCCATGGCCGACGCCAAGGCTCACCGGAAAACTTCGGCCCCGCCTTCTCCGACCACCATTCAATCCGCCACCAACTCCAATCGAAAGAGAAATCAAACCCGAACTGTTTTAAGCGGTTTTGGAGAACTACGACGGCCCGAGGAAGGAACGCGGCAAGGGGAGGGCGGCGGCGCCATTGCCGGTGCTTCCAAGCTCACCAAAAACCTCGATTCGAAGCACTACAAACCTAAAGAAGAGCATGGGGAGGGAGAGGAGAAGACGACGAGCTCACCAGCGCGACGAATTAGACCTCCAAACCACCCGAAAGCACCCCGCCCCGACGTCCGCCGTATCCAACCGACCCCAACCCTAGAACGCGACGATTTGCGGTGGAAACTCACGATTTTAGGTGAAAAACGGAAACTAGAGGACCTATGCGACCTATTTATAGCATCAATCACCGATTTCGGTTACCAAATCCTGGAAACAAGATTCGGTTGCGGTTCGGTTGAAGAGGCGTTCGTATCCGGCTCGGTTACGAGAGCTTGAAGACGACTGACAGTCGGGTCCCACTTGTCAGCGGAAGAAAAGAGAAGGCGGCTGCTGGATCAGCTGGCTGGGCCGCGCGGCTGCTGGGCTTGACTGGCTCGGCCCACGCGGTACATGCGCAGAGGAACAGAAGGCGGCAGCGGCCCACTCGGAGCGGGCCAGGCTCCAGCGCGGAAGAGCAGGCCGGCCGAGCAGCAGGTAAGCTCTTTCTCTTCTTCTTTTTTTTATTTACTTGCTTTCAAAAATATCTCAAATAAATTCTAATCCAAAATAAAATAAATCAAATCCACACCACACAATAAAATAAATGCAACAGCATGAATGCATCACCAAATATTTTTTAAATTTTTAATTTCTCATTAATTGTTATCTAAATTATTTAAAATTTATTAACTCTAAAATTTGGGTGTTACAAATTCTACCCCCCTTAAAAGAATCTCGTCCTCGAGATTGAACTGCTTACTCAAACAACTGCGGATATGATTTTCTCAATTCATCCTCTCTTTCCCAAGTTGCCTCTGCCTCCGAATATCGATTCCACTGCACTTTACACATCTTAATAACCCGACTTCGAGTAACCCTCTCAGCAGTCTCTATAATCTTAATCGGAATCTCTTCATATGTAAGATCCTCCTTAACAGTCAATTCTTCCAAAGGTATCTGCTCCTCAGGCACCCTCAAACACTTCTTAAGTTGTGAAACATGAAACACATCATGCACCCCAGATAAATTCTCAGGCAACTCTAATTGGTAAGCAACTTCCCCACGTCTAGCAATAACTTTAAATGGTCCAACATACCTTGGTGCTAGTTTACCTTTCATGTTAAATCTCTTCACACTTCTCATAGGTGACACCTTCAAATAAACATAATCACCTACTTCAAAAACTAGATCTCTTCTTCTATTATCAGCATAACTCTTCTGACGAGACTGTGCCACTCTCAAATTCTCACGAATCACTCGTACTTGATCTTCTGCGTTTCTAAGAACATCTGTACCAAACACCTGAGATTCACCTGTCTGATCCCAAAACAATGGAGTTCTACACTTACGTCCATACAAAGCTTCAAACGGTGCCATCTTGAGACTCTGTTGATAACTGTTATTGTAAGAAAATTCTGCATAAGGCAAACTCTTATCCCAACTAGTTCCATATTGCAATGCACAAGCTCTCAACATATCCTCTAATACCTGGTTGGTCCTTTCAGTCTGTCCATCTGTCTGTGGATGATATGCTGTACTAAAGTTCAATTTAGTTCCTAAAGATTCATGCACAGCTTGCCAAAAGTGCGATGTAAACTGCGTACCCCGATCAGACACAATTTTCTTTGGTACTCCATGCAAACATACTATCCTTTCCATATACAAGGTAGCTAATTGTACTCCCGTGTAGTTAGTCTTGACTGGAATAAAATGAGCAACTTTAGTCAACCTATCCACTATCACCCAAATAGAATCATAACCTCTCTGAGTACGCGGTAACCCCACTATAAAGTCCATACCAACTTCCTCCCACTTCCATTCAGGGATCTTCATTGGTTGCAACAATCCAGCAGGTCTCTGATGCTCTGCTTTCACCCTCTGACAAGTATCACACAAAGCCACATACTCAGCCACATCTCGCTTTAATCCAACCCACCAATATTTCTGTTTCAGATCCAAATACATCTTAGTACTACCAGGATGAATAGAATAAGCTGACTCATGAGCTTCACGAAGAATTGCCTGTCTAACAGTTTGATCCTCAGGTACACACAGCCTCTTTCCAAACCACAAAATTCCATTATCATCCATTCTAAAGCCTGGTGACTCACCAATCACTATATCTTCCGCTATCTTCTTTAATTTCTCATCCTTCAACTGACCCTTATAGATCTCTTGCTCTAAAGTAGGCTCTATTACTAATTCCATTGCATTAGTAACAATTCCCAAGTTCAAATATTCAAATTCAGCACATAACTCACTAGCCATAGACAATGTTATTATCTCATTGGCATAACTCTTCCTACTAAGAGCATCAGCTACTACATTAGCCTTACCAGGATGATAGTGTATCTCAATATCATAATCCTTAATCAACTCTAACCATCTGCGTTGCCTCAAATTCAGATCTGACTGAGTGAAAATATACTTCAAACTCTTATGATCAGTGTATATATCACTCTTATGTCCAATCAAATAATGTCTCCAAATCTTTAAAGCATGAACTACAGCTGCTAATTCCAAATCATGTGTAGGATAATTCAACTCATGCTTTCTTAACTACCTGGATGCATAAGCCACAACTCTGCCTTCTTGCATAAGAACACATCCCAAACCTTGACGAGAAGCATCACAATAAATAGAAAACTTCTTACTCAAATCTGGCAAAACCAAAACAGGCGCTGTAGTCAACCTCTTTTTCAACTCCTCAAAACTAGCTTGACATTTATCAGACCACACAAATTTAGCATTCTTTTCTAACAGAGATGTCATAGGTTTAGCAAGTTTAGAAAACCCTTCGATGAATCGTCTGTAATATCCAGCTAATCCCAAGAAACTACGAATCTCGCTAACATCAATAGGTGGTTTCCAATTTAATACATCCTTTACTTTACCTGGATCCACTGATATCCCTCCATTAGAAACAATATGACCAAGGAAAAAAACTTCCTTCAACCAAAACTCACATTTACTTCGCTTCGCATACAGTTTATGCTCTCTAAGTTTCTGCAATACCAACCTCAAATGTTCAGCATGCTCTGCCTCTGTCTTGGAAAATACCAGTATATCATCAATAAACACTACCACAAACTTATCCAAGTATTCCATGAACACCTTATTCATCATGTACATAAAGTATGCAGGTGCATTGGTCAATCCAAACGACATAACAGTATACTCATACAATCCATACCTTGTAGTAAAAGCTGTCTTCGGAATATCAGAAACACGAATCTTCAACTGATGATATCCAGAACGTAAATCAATCTTAGAGAACACACAAGCACCTCTCAACTGATCAAACAAGTCATCAATCCGGGGCAAAGGATACTTATTCTTGATAGTTACTTCATTTAGTGACCGATAATCAACACACATCCTCTGACCACCATCTTTCTTATCAACGAAAATAACTGGTGCTCCCCAAGGTGATGAACTAGGTCGAATAAAACCTTTTTCTTGTAATTCTTTAATTTGTTTCTTAAGTTCTTCTAATTCATCTACTCCCATCCTATATGGTCGTTTGGCTATAGGTGCAGTTCCAGGTAATAATTCAATAAGAAATTCAATGTCTCGGTCAGGTGGCATACCTGGCAATTCATCAGGGAAGACATCCGGAAATTCCTCAATCACTGAATTCTCCTTAATAGTATCTTCAATCTGATTCACCACCGCGGTTGGTTGCTTCTGCATTGCTACATCCACATTGATTTTATCTCCATTAGGCGCAGTCACAACTACCACTTTCTGCTGACACTGAATCTCTGCCTGATTTTGCATCATCCAGTCCATACCCAATATCACATCAATCCCAGATGTTCTCAACACTATAGGAGTTATCTTAAACTCTACCCCCCTTAATACCATACTAATCGGAAGACAACGATTACTGGTTTGCATGGTACCTCCAGGTGAATTTACTAAGAGAGATTCTTTCATAGCTAACATGGGTATACTATGCATTTTAACAAAAATGTTGGATATGAATGTATGAGATGCTCCCGAGTCAAAAAGAACAGTTGCGGGAGTGGAATGTACATTGAACGTACCAATCATAACTTCTGGTGCATTATGAGCTGTATCAGAAGACACGTGATTCACCCTTCCAGCACCGGATTGCCTCTGGTTGCTCTTCTGGCTCTGAGGAGTCTGTTGGTTCTGCTTCTCAGGACAATTATAAGACAAATGACCCTCTTTACCACAGACAAAGCATCTAATAGGAGTGCTGGGAGTACTATTCTTTATGGGGGTAGCATTGGGATTTCCAGTGCGAGGAGTCTGTTGCCCAGTTTGCTGATACTGTTGACGCTGTGGATATGATGAACGCTGTTGTGACTGATTACTTTGCCAATTCTGGGACCACCTCTGATTTGAATTGCGATTCCACTGGCTAACCGGTCCCTGAAACTTCTGATGAAAACCATGCTGAGAATTTGTGCGTTGACGGTTGTTGCTTCCTGAGCCTTGCACCTTCATTTTCCTCTTCCTGTCCATCTCTCTGCGCTCATTATCAAGCACAATAGCTTTGTTCACCAGCTCTTGAAAACTAGCATAGTTATTCCCCTTCAGTTGCAAGCGAAGATCATAATATATTCCCTTCAAGAAAAGACGCTGCTTGTCTGCATCTTCCCTCACTTCATTGGGAGCATAGCGAGCCAACTGGGTAAACCTGTCATGATATTCACTCACACTCATCTGTCCCATCCTCAGGTTTCTGAATTCTTCCTGCTTCAGCTCAATTATACCTTCAGGAATATGACGAGCTCGAAAATCTCTAACAAACTCATTCCAAGTGATAGGAGGAGCATTATCAGGGCGTGCAGCCTGGTACGACTCCCACCAAGTCTGAGCTGTCCCTTGTAACTGACCAGATGCATACAACACCTTTTCCATATCATTGCATTGAGCTATATTCAGCTGTTTCTCCACTGCCCTTACCCAATCATCTGCTTCTAAAGGATCAGCAGCATGAGAAAACACTGGAGGGCGTCCCTTTAAAAATTCTCCACGCTTATCCCTTACTTGAACAGGTGGTGGTCCTCCAACAGGGGGATTGTTCTGCATGTGCTGCATAAACATCTGCATCATCTGGTTCTGAGTTTGCATAAGTTCCTCCATAGTAATAGGTATGTTAGCACCTCCACGACCTCTGCCACGACCTCTGCCTGACATCTGTTTCCAAAACACAGAAGATGGAATTCAGTACAATCCGAGATGATGTATACAATAGATAAACAAAATCTGATTTTCTGGGCGAACTCCAATTTCAGCAACTCAATAAAACTGTCATATCTCGAGCTACAGATGTCCAAATCAGATGATCTTTACATGGTTGGAAAACTTATAAAATTATCTACAACTCGTATTCACAACACTTTTTCTGATTCTGTCAATAAATTGGTCAAAAACTGAACTTAACAGAAACTGTTCCAGATTTCCAGACTGTGCAGTAACTCCAACTTGAAACAGGTATATCTCTTAACTCATAATAGATATTAAGGTGATTCTTGTGGGATTGGAAAGATATAGAAGTCTAATTATTCCCAGTAAAATTTCTTAAATTTCTCATGAACGGATTTTAAGTTATTTCTAAAACATCCCAGACTGATCCAAAAATCAGCAAAGGACAGAACTAATTTAACCTCATATTCAACTAATATATCTTGATCAAACGTAATATTCTTAACCATGGAATTTGTAGACATGTCTACAAAACTCCAGCACACATTACAAAGATCCAAATCACACATTATCATAATAACAATCCATCAATCACACAATTGTTCACACCACAAACTGACTCTTAAAACAAACCAAACTTAAAATTAACTCACAACTACTATCGTTCCTATTACATAGGGATTTTTCCTATTGCCTAATTAAGCTTCTCATAAATCTTAGGACGCCCTAACTCCGCCCTTAATTGGTCAATCTCCTTATAAGCTTGCTCCTTAAGTTCTTTTTCCTTCAGCAACTCATCCTTTAAATCCACCTCATGGAGAGCCAATTCTCGAGCTAATCCCACCGTAGCTTGTAAAGTCAAGGAGGAATCATCTGCAGGCGGCACGGTCCAAATACCCTTGTCATATATGAAACAAGGAAAGTGCCGAAGTGCACCCTTTAGCGTCCTGTCCGAGCGTAGACCATGGTAGTAAACAAATGCATTGAAAGCGACATCCTCCATGCTTGTCTCCACAGTTGCCCGGCTCACTCGGGTAATGAACTTTGACTCCACCTTAGGCTCCTTAGTGGTAGGATCCCTTTTCTTGACCCATAATTCCGTCTTCCAATAGGAATCCATCCATGGATGACTATACTCTGCACTACGATACTCTAAAATAGCCTCCCAGTCGTAGTAGTAGTTATCCAAGGTTCTTGTCAACATATCATGGAAGAAAGCATCAGCCTTAGGAACCATGATATGAAACTTCGTAGTCCATCCCATAACTACATCCTCCATAGGCGTATCACCAACTCTTGATTCAGCATCGGATAGCTCTTGATCGCCCTCTTCCTTTGGCTCCTGGGGTTTGAAACGGACAACATATTGTGCAGCTGACAAACGGGGATGAGGAGGCATCTACAAGATTTAGACATAGATTAGATAGAATCAATGTATTTTCGCAATAGAATAAAGTAGAGGAAGCATAAAACTTTAGTAATTAACAAGGTGAAAGACGAAGCATGAATTAAGTGAGGTATGGATGCTATCAACGACCATTCTAACTAGGCTTGCGTCCTACAGTCAACACGGCTCCGATACCAATCTGTCACACCCATTTTTAAGGACAAAAATAGGATGTATAAAAGACTCATGTGCACCCCAGGAAACAGTCGCACACATAAGTTGACAAATTACAAAGTATCATCACAGTGCTTATTACATAACGAATAAGTATTTAAGACATAGTCTTGAACAATAGGTAATAATAACTAATAATAATTCTTCAGCGGAAACTCCACACAGGGACACGGTTGACTGGTTGACATCAAGACTAGTACTCATTCCGATAATCTTCCTCATTATCTTCATCTGTTATGGTGGAAATAGCAAGAGTGAGTTCATGTCGAACTCCACAAATATAACACAGGGTTCATGTGGTTCAAAAGGCTAGACACTGTTTAACTGCATTTAGCTTTTAATCATATATTAGCAATTGAGTAGCATCAAGATAAACCACTTCCCATTAAAGAACCAATGATCAATTGTAATAAGGATAATGAATAGCATTAACAAGAGCATAATAATAACAACAGTAATTAAACATGATATAACAATGGTGATCATCTATCTGTAAATGTTCCAAGGCCGCTCGTATCCGTGAGCACGGCTAGTATACCAGTTTTTAACTCTGCGCAGAGGTGTACACTTTCACTGTAAGTCATGATTTCCAAATGAGTGGGGAGATCAAGCCCAAACACCCAAAAACCATATAAAGCCACTCAAGAGTTCGTCTAACAAGTTAGGGCCATTAGATTTCACTCGGCAGGCAGATGTAGAACCCCCCTTCCCTGTGGCACAACAACCGCAGCCTATACACACTAGGCCAGGGGCTCGCACTACACCCAAAGTGTCAAGCCATTCTTACGCCATTTAAGGTAACCACTAACAAGCTAGAAAAGGTCTCTTGAACAACTAAAGCCAGAGCCATATAGCCCTCACAGCTGTACTGTATATCCCGGATGATCACGTACAGATAAGTCCTTACGGAGAGTAACTAGAGCATCAAAATAGTACACAAGCTCTAGCCCCCTTTTAACAATAATAAAATCATCTTAATAGTTGATTGCTTAATCCATTAATCAAATTACAAGATCATTGTTCTTAGTTTAAGCACTAGCAATAGCTACCCATATGCATACCCAAGGTTGACAAGGAATCAAGACATCAAGCACTAAGTTATAATCTCTAAGGTTGTCAAGGTAAGCACATGCATATGTATGATCATTTTGATGAATAGGTAGCAAGGATAGTCCTGTGTTATACTTGCCTTGATCAAAGCTCTCCAAATGATACTGCTGACTTGGCTCAAAATAATACTCCGAATCGTCCAAGTACTGCTCACCTTCTATACTCGATCATCAATCAACAACATACATGCATCCAATCAAACATACACGAAGCAAACAAATAGATATAATTAGAACAGTACACCAACAGTAACAAAACAGTAATAAAAGTTTATAAAACTCTTCTACACGTTTCTACGATCACACAGACGCAAAGATCACCAAAATCGGAGTTAAAACGTAAAAGTTATGAATTTTCTAAGATTTCCTATAGATAAATAAATACTTAATTATAAACTCGAAAAATAAATTATCAAAACTAACTGTAAAACGATACTAACATGTAGAGTTCACAAATACGAACCTAACGCAATTTGAACGGATCAAATCGGAGTTAAAACGAAGATTTTATGACTAAAACAATTCTAGTGGCAAATCTGTAAATACCTGAAAACGTATTTTTGATTTAACCGGATGAAAATACGCTTTCAAAATGTGAAAACGCAATTCCCGGAATACGCCAAGGACCGCGGGTTTTATTTCCTAAAAACGCAGGGACTCTTTACGAAGTTTACCACCGAAAAGGTATCTTCTAATCTCGACCCTAGATCTAAGATCGGATGGCTAAGATTCACCAGCAACGCTACAGTAAGAAAACCGACCCTTCTTCCTCGGTTCCGGCCGGCCAACGCCATGGCCGACGCCAAGGCTCACCGGAAAACTTCGGCCCCGCCTTCTCCGACCACCATTCAATCCGCCACCAACTCCAATCGAAAGAGAAATCAAACCCGAACTGTTTTAAGCGGTTTTGGAGAACTACGACGGCCCGAGGAAGGAACGCGGCAAGGGGAGGGCGGCGGCGCCATTGCCGGTGCTTCCAAGCTCACCAAAAACCTCGATTCGAAGCACTACAAACCTAAAGAAGAGCATGGGGAGGGAGAGGAGAAGACGACGAGCTCACCAGCGCGACGAATTAGACCTCCAAACCACCCGAAAGCACCCCGCCCCGACGTCCGCCGTATCCAACCGACCCCAACCCTAGAACGCGACGATTTGCGGTGGAACTCACGATTTTAGGTGAAAAACGGAAACTAGAGGACCTATGCGACCTATTTATAGCATCAATCACCGATTTCGGTTACCAAATCCTGGAAACAAGATTCGGTTGCGGTTCGGTTGAAGAGGCGTTCGTATCCGGCTCGGTTACGAGAGCTTGAAGACGACTGACAGTCGGGTCCCACTTGTCAGCGGAAGAAAAGAGAAGGCGGCTGCTGGATCAGCTGGCTGGGCCGCGCGGCTGCTGGGCTTGACTGGCTCGGCCCACGCGGTACATGCGCAGAGGAACAGAAGGCGGCAGCGGCCCACTCGGAGCGGGCCAGGCTCCAGCGCGGAAGAGCAGGCCGGCCGAGCAGCAGGTAAGCTCTTTCTCTTCTTCTTTTTTTTATTTACTTGCTTTCAAAAATATCTCAAATAAATTCTAATCCAAAATAAAATAAATCAAATCCACACCACACAATAAAATAAATGCAACAGCATGAATGCATCACCAAATATTTTTTAAATTTTTAATTTCTCATTAATTGTTATCTAAATTATTTAAAATTTATTAACTCTAAAATTTGGGTGTTACATCTAGCTAATAGCACATATCCAATATTAGCTGGATAACAATTCACTATCTACCTATTAGCTGAGAAGGAGTTTGGATACCCAGCTAATTAATAGATGCATGTGCCACTACGGTGAACTCTCCTGTGGCCGTCCATGCGTGCCTACCCGTGAAGAACAAAGCCAGCAGTGTTTTGGTGCTCCAGATGCCGATTGTGATTAGCATCGTTTGCTTGAAGCTTCAAGCACGCGCCCACGCTGATCACGTCCAGCCATCCAGCGCAGACGTCCGCGTTGTCGTTGATGACAAAGATGCCGCCGACGAATGCGCCGGCCAGCCAGCGCAAACGCCCACACTGATGACGAAGATGCCACTGACGAACACGTCGTCGTCCGTGCGTCCACGTCCGGCTTTCACAAGACCTGCCCGTGCTGCAGATGAGGATGACGCGGCACCGCAGCGGTCAGCCGGAGGAGGCGAGCGCAGGCGGAGGGGCGTGGCGGCGCGAATGCAGAGGAGGCGAGCACCCTGGCAGCGCAGGTTCCTCGTGCGCGAGCAACGCACAATAGAACGGTGCAAGTTCCTCCCCTCTTGGTCGGAAGCAAGACGGAGCCACTTATGCCGCCACTCGCCTCTGCTCGGCGACATAGGTCGTCAACAGGGGAGGTGTTGGCGGCGCTGCGGAGGGTGGAGCGCGAGATGGAGGCCGCCGCGAGGCCGGTGCCGGCGGGGGTGGTGGCCGGCTGCTGCTCATCATCCTGGCAGCGCAGCAGGTCGGCCTGCTCCAGAAGCTCACCATCTTCGACATAGCGACAACCACCTGCAGGAGCACAGCTGCCTGCTACCATCTCCAACATGAGCACCATCTAGTCAAGAGCTCGACGTCACCCCCCCCCCCCCCCGCCTCGAGAGCGTCGTGCCCACTGGCATCTGTGCGCTCACCAGCCTCAGGAATTTCACCTACGCCGACAACTTCTTCACCTCACGCCCGCCCTGCGCCAAGGCCACCGCCGATGGCGCCTGGAACTGCATCCCCGGTGCGTCGGCGCAGCGCCCGCCGTCACAGTGCGTGGCCACCGCGGCAAACCCGTCCGCGGTTGAAGCCGTCGATTGCTGCTCATGCTGATGGAGCGAAAGGGGCCTGCTCGGAGCTTCTCAGCATTCGATGACGCTGGTGGAGGATGCGAGCGCCCCAACAATGAAGGAGAAGGAGGCCTCGGCGACGCGACGCAGGCGCAGCCGCACAGGAGGCACAGGCCGAGATGCAGATGCAGGTGAGCGCCGCGGCAGGGAAGGTGGAGGGCGCGCGGCGGCGCAGACGGTGAAGGCGGCGGACCAGCGACGCACGCGCGTTGCCTTCTCGGGCGCAGGCGCATGGTTGGATGGTGGGACCACCTATTAGCTGCAATTATCTACTTTGATTCAACCAGTGAGATAGTTATCTATTCTATTATCTAGTCCACTATCCATGGCTGTTTGGATCCAAGAGATAACTATTAGCAGATAGCTACTATCTAGAGGGATCCAAATAGGGTCGTACATGGCTATATATAGCCTAGGTCCACTCGCCCACCCACCCCCAAACCCTAGCCGCGCCACCCTTACCACGGCTGCTCGCGTGCCTCCTTCCCTCGCTGCCGCATTGGTGGTGGCTACTCCCTACCACCGCCTCCTGTTGGAGGTACCCCTTCCCCCTCTTTCGCTGACGTGCAAGGTCGCAATGTTTTCAGGTCGTCCGATTAATCGCGATTAATCGTCCTGGTCGCCCCTGGAGGTCGATCAGGAGCCTCGATTCGATCAGCTCGACCAGCTTTCTGGTCGTCCGATTAATCGTCGATTAATCGCGATTAATCGGATGACCAGGGCATATGGACGACCAGTGTGTACACTCTGCTTTTGGGCCTGGTTTTACTTGGTGGACATGTGGGCTACCGGACTCAAGATATTGATGAAGATGACGATGAACAACAACAACAGAATGTAGAATCTGATTCAGCAACAGCAATGGAGGAGGATGAAGCTCATGCAGATGGAGATGGAGATGGACATGGACATGGACATGGAGATGGAGATGGAGATGGAGATGGAGATGAAGGCTTCCATTTGAATAATGATTTGCTTGATTAGATGGCTAGTTGCCTACTTTTGCTGGACTATTGAATGTCAATGTTTGTGACTTTGTGTTGAATTGAACACTTTAGCTTATCTGTACTAGTGAACTAGTTTGGTTATGTAATATGCTGTGCTGGCTATGTGGCTGGCTGGCTGCTATGGTCTACTACTCTACTAAATGTTTGTTATTTGCTATTGCAGCAGTGCTGCTGTGTCAAGTTCAAGACTGCAGTAGTGTTGCTACTTGCTAATTATGGTCTTCTTTGATATTCCAGGCTTCCAGCAGCAAGTCAGCAAAGAAATGGAGTCTGGGACAGGAATATGGACCTCTGGACAGTGCAGAAAAGAGAAGAAAACAACTCCCACAAGTAAGTCACCAGCTAAACACTAATGCAGTCTTGATGCTTGCTTTATTGTGTATAATATAGTGTATATATAGAGGTATATATATAGGTCGACCAGCTGATATACCTGGACGACCAGATGGATGACCAGGGTCGACCAGGTTCGATTAATCGACCTGGTCGACGACTAATCGCGATTAGTCGTCTGGTCGGTCCCAGGTCGACCAGGTTCGACCAGGCGACCTGAAAACATTGCAAGGTCGTACCACCCCCGACGCCGCCCCTCCCCCTCCTGTTAGTAAGAATGGCAATAAACCATCTAGTACAAGATTGTACCTTGTACTGTAGTGTAGTGTACAAGCTTGTACCTTGTACTGTAGTGTACAGGTTTGTACTTTGTACCGTAGTGGGCTGATATCAACCATGTTGCTAGAATGGCAATAGGTCATCTAGTACAAGATTGTACCTTATTTGGTACTTGTAGTTTGTACATACTCTACACCCATGTTCCACGACGCCCTCGACCGGGCAGCTCGTGAGCACGCGGCCGCTGAGCCTCCCCATGAAGATGATGGCGCTTCCGCCGGCGCTGAGGATGCTGCCTCCGACACCGGCTATCCCCTCAACGCGGCTCTTCACCACGAGAATGCGGCCCTTCTGAACCTGCACGGCCAAGCCATCGCCATGCAGAAGTTCGGGCTCTTGTGCCCCTACTCCTCGACGTCACCTCGACCTTCTACTCCCGGTGGCGAGTCCTTCCTCCTCACCCTCGCGAAGTTCTCCCTAGAACGCCACGTCCTCCCCGACGCAGCCTCCCCCATCTCTCCCGATTGGGTCAGGATGGACTGCGTCGTCCTCACTTGGCTCACCAGCACCATCACCACGATCTCGCTGACACGGTCTCCTAGCGTGGTGCCTCTGCTTGGGTCCTCTGGCTCGCCATCGAGTCCCAGTTTCTTGGGAATCGTACGGCGCGTGCTCTTTACACAGACCAGGAGTTCCTGCTCCTTCACGCAGGGTGACCTCCCTGTTGCTGAGTACTGCCGCCGCTACAAACGGATGGGCGAGGATCTTTGAGATCTTGGCGAGCACATCACCGATCGCACCCTCGTCCTCAACATCATCCAGGGCCTCAACGAGCGGTTCGCCGCCGTTGGTCTCCATCTTCGTCACAGCAACCCCCTTCCAACCTTCCTGCAGTGCGCGACGATCTCCGTCTGGAGGAACTCTGCTGTCTCTAGTGCCGGTGGCTCGAAGCCGCTTCCTGCTTCATCGTCTGTTGCACCAACTCAGCCCCAGCGCCCCACACAGCAGGAGCCTACTGCAGGCGGACCCGGCAGGAGCTCCGGGGGCGACCCTTCCTAGCAGCGCGACAAGCGCTACACACCGGGCGGTGGCGCCCAGGGCGGCAGCGAGGGTGGTACCAGCGGCAACGGCAGTTGGCCCAACTTCTCCAATGCCTGGTCCGGGTCCATCCACATGTGGCCTGAACCACGGGGTCCTTCAGCACCGCGACCTCCTGCTGGACAGCACCCGCAGGCCTTCTTCGCTACACCAGGACAGTGGGCCGGCCAGTGGGGAGCACCTGCTCCCGTTCCCTACGGCTCTACTGGCACTCATGCTCCTCCTGGCGCTACTGCTGCTGGCTGGGATCAGCCCACCCTCGCTGCCAATTTTCAGACAATAACCCTCCAGCAGCCACCACAACGCGAGTGGTACTTCGACTCCGGTGCCTCCAACCACATGACTTCTGATGTTGGTATCCTCTCCGCTACTCCTCCTTCACATCACTCTCCATCCAACAATGTTGTCGATAACGGGAACCTTATTCCAGTAACCTCCACTGGTGTTGCTCACCTTTCACCACACCTCGTCTTAATAATGTCCTTGTTTCCCCAAACCTTATTAAAGATCTAATTTCCGTGCACCAGTTCACCTCTGATGTGGAATTTGACCCTTTTGGCTATTCTGTGAAGGATCTTCCTACTCGGAGAGAGATTGTCAGGTGTGATAGCTCCGGACCCCTATACCCTTTGCGGTTTCCAGCTACTGCCCTTCATGCGTCCACCTCTACATCCTTATGGCACCAGCGTCTTGGGCACCCCGATCATGAAGTTTTGTCTCAACTATCACGGTCTTCTACCATTCTCTGTAATAAAGTGCTAGTGACCCTCTTTGCCATGCTAGTCAGATAGGTCGCCATGTTCGTTTACCTTTTCATGCATCGTCATCCTGTGCCACTCATAATTTCCAGTTAATTCATTGTGATTTGTGGACATCCCCTGTTACTAGTGTCTCCGGTCACAAGTACTATCTGGCTATTCTTGATGATTGCTCCCATTATTTGTGGACTCCCTCACCGCCTACTCTAATGCTGACTGGACGGGCCTAGACACGCGGCGCTCCACCTCCAGGTTCTGGGTCTTGGTCTTCCAAACGCTCCTGCTCCACTGCTGAAGTGAAGTATCATGTTGCTACCATCGGGGCATCCAGGAGCTACACACATCTCGGTTCCTTTGGCGACGGGTGTCTACTGTGACATCATGAGTGTTGTCTACATGACTGCCACATGCAGTAGTGCATTTCAAGGGACCTCCCATCCAGTTTCCCATGAGAAGAAAGCATTTTGAAGGGAACAAGGGATTACCTCAATTCTTTTCTTTTCGATTTTACGAGGAAGATTCTTCCACACTGTTTCTCGTAAGGGACATTCTTCCCATGAAATATTCTCGTTCAGGTAGCTCCATTCTTCTTTGAGAAATCTGCAAAAAAATATGTGAGCTACAAATAGAATGAAAATAAAACGCCACATGCCTTTCCTGCATATACTTGAGATAAAATACCACATATATAAATACTATCATGAATGTCATCACACCTAGACAAGTGCATTGGTAACATCAACAAATAATAGGGCATTAGGCCAGTCTCGGTGGGAGTTTCATGGCTCTGTTTCCAAGACTTCCAGGTGTTCCAAGCAGTGTAAAGTTTCATCCCCATGAAACTCGTTTCATCCCATGAAACATATCTCTCTTCAATTAAACTATGCCACATCAGCTTATTGTATGCCTATGAAACTGCCATGAAACTACCATTGAGATTGTTGGAGTATAGGCCCCATTAGAGGCCCATGTATGGTACAATATACAACCACCCTTAGGGTAGGCCCAAGTTATGTGTGAGATCACAATTCTAGCATGGTATCATGCTAGGGTTATCCTTCACCCTCCCCTCCCCTGCCCAGCCGCATGGGCCGCCGCCGCCGCCAGGCACGCCGCCGCCACCGGCCATGGCCGCCTAGCCTTCTCCTCCCCCTCCTACTTATCTCTCTCCCCTGCTCCCTCTTCCTAGCGGCTAAACCGCCGCCGCCAGGCGGTTTTCTTCTTTCCTCCTCCCCTCCCCTGACGCCAGCCGCCTGGGCGCTGCCGCCGCCAGGAGCGCCACCTCCAGCTGACATGGCTAGCCGGTCTGTTAGTCGCTGGATTCTCACTCTTGGTAGCAGTAGAATCCTTACTCTCATCGAGAGAGGATGACACTAGAAGTTGGGGCAATTTTTCTGGTTTATTTCTCACATAAACTCATACAATGCCATGCCAACCTGAAGATTTGGGGTTACATATTTATAGGCTACTAGCCAGCCAAGCATATGCCAATATACTAGTCTAAGATGCTAGTCTAAGATGCTAAAGTGCTGTCCTAGCTAAGATGCTGTCCTCTAGTCTAAGATGCTGTCCTAGCTAAGATGCTGTCCTCTAGTCTAAGATGTTGTCCTCTAAGATGCTGTCCTCTAGTCTAAGATGCTGTCCTAAAAACAGAAAAACGGCCACAAGGACCATGTGAGCAGCGCAGCCCCACAAAGACCAACAACACATGAGACTTATCCATCATTCTCCCCCTAAGTCTTGTGCGTCGTCTTGTGGGAGAGTTGAACCATCCCGGTCCTGGAGCAGAGCTCAAGGAACTTGATCCTCCCAAGGGGCTTGGTGAGCAGGTCCGCAAGCTAGTCCTTGGTGTTGATGTAGCTAGCCTTGATGCTCCCTTCCTCCAAACAGCCTCGGATGAAGTGGTACCTCACCCGGATGTGCTTGCTGCGTTCGTGGAACACGGGGTTCTTTGCTAGGGCCAGAGCGGACTTGCTGTCCACCTTGAGCTCCACCGCTCTAGTGTCTCTGCCAAGGAGATCACCAAGCAGTCGAGCGAGCCAGAGCGCCTGAGTCGAAGCGGTGGAGGCCGCTATGTACTCGGCCTCGCAGCTGGACAGGGCCACCACCTGCTGCTTGACCGACTGCCAGCTAACGAGGCACTTGCCGAGGAAGAAGAGGATCCCGCTCGTGCTCTTGCTGGTGTCGATGTCGCCGGCGTGGTCGCTGTCGCTATACCCGACGAAGTGTGCCGCCCCAGGGCACCTCGGGTAGTAGAGGCCGTGGTCGAGAGTCCCCGCAACGTAGCGGATGATCCTCTTCACAGCCTGCTGGTGCTCCGTCGTCGGTCGCTGCATGAACCGACTAACGTAGCCGACGGAGAATGCCAAGTCCGACCGTGTGTGGGCGAGGTAGCGAAGGCTTCCCACAAGACGCCGGTACTGCGTAGCGTCCACCTCCTCCGTCGTGCTGTCGCGGCTCAGCTTCAGCCTCTCCTCCATCGGAGTGAGGGCTGGGTTGCAGTCAGTGAGCCCAGCTAGCTCAACGATGCGCTTGGCGTAGGCGGTCTGTCGAAGCGTGATCCCAGAGTCATCCTGGTGCACCTCGATTCCCAGGTAGAAGGAGAGAGACCCCAGATCACTCATCTGGAAGGTGGCCTTCATCTCTTCCTTGAATGCCGCCACCTCCGCATCCTTGGTGCCGGTGATCACCAAGTCGTCGACGTAGACACCCACCAGCAGGGCCTTTCCTCCGCTGCCCCGCCGGTAGATGGTCGCCTCGTGCGGGCTTTGCTCGAAACCCATCCCCTTTAGCGTGGAATCCAGCTTGGCATTCCACGCCCTCGGTGCATGCCGCAAGCCATAGAGGGCCTTGCGCAGGCGAAGCACGTTGCCTTCCTTGCCGGGAATCGCAAATCCCGACGGCTGATGCACGTAGACCTCCTCCTTCAAGTCGCCGTTAAGGAACGCCGACTTGACATCCATGTGATGGACGCGCCAGCCCTCCTGGGCAGCTAGCGCAAGGAGTCGCACGGACTCCATCCGTGCAACGGGCGCGAAGGCGTCGTCAAAGTCGAGTCCTTCTTGCTGGACGAAGCCGCGCGCCACCAGACGCGCCTTGTGCTTGATCACCTCTCCGGTCTCGTCCTTCTTAAGCTTGAAGACCCACTTGAGAGAGATGGCGTAGTGGCCGGCTGGAAGATCAGCCAGCTCCCACGTCTTGTTCCGCTCGACGGCGTCCATCTCCATCTGCATCGCGGCACGCCATGCCGCATCCCTCTCCGCCTCGGCGAAGGAACGAGGCTCGCCATCGTTCTGTGCGAGGTGCAGCTCCGCCTCAAAGTCGTGCTGCGCCAGTCCAGGGACCGGCTGCTCGCCGAGGAGGTTGTCCACGGTACGGTAGCGCAGAGGCTCGCCGCCGTGGTAGGCGTCGATGCGATCCTCGTCGTTGGACAGCGGAGTGGCGAACTCCACTGTGCGCTGCTCGTCGTGGGCTGAAGCTGCCGGTGCCGAGCCTGAAGGGATAGGGTCCGGTGTAGGAGAGCGAGGCATGGCCGGCGATGCTGGTGGTGGACTCGCCAGAGCCTGTGGACTTGCCGGAGCTGGTGGTGGCGGTGGTGAAGGACTCGCCGGAGGTGGTGGCGAACGAGGTGGTGGGGTAGGCGAGCTCGGTGAGGACGAGCTGCTAGCTCCCCCCGCCTCCTTGAAGTGGACATAGTCGACGACGAAATCGCTGGTCGTCGGAGTCGAGTCGTCATCCACCATCTTGCCCCACGTCCAGTTTCGCCCCTCGTCGAACACGACGTCACGCGTGATGCGCACGCGCCGTGTCGTAGGGTCGAGGACGCGATAGGCCTTGGCGCCCTCCGCGTAGCCGATGAAGACCCCTGGCGTGCTCCGGTCGTCGAGCTTGCCGACGTGGTTGAGCTCCTTGACGAAGGCCAGGCAGCCGAAGACGTGAAGGTGGCTCACCACGGGCTTGCGCCCGTGCCAGGCCTCGTATGGCGTCTTGCCGTCGAGGGCCTTGGTGGGGGAGCGGTTGAGCAAGTGGACGACAGTCATCACCGCCTCACCCCAGTAGATCGCCGGCATCCCTCTCTGCTTGAGGAGGGCACGGGCGGTGGCCACCACCGTCTGGTTGCGGCGCTCGACGACGCCGTTCTGCTGCGGAGTGTACGGCGCGGAGAAGTGGCGGTGGATCCCCTCATCGGCGCAGTACGCCGCGAACTCGGCCGCCGTGAACTCGCCGCCGTTGTCCGTGCGTAGGACCCGAAGCTTGCGGCCGCACTCCGCCTCCGCAGCAGCTTGAAGACGCTTGATGGCGTCCGCCGCGGCTGCCTTGGCGTCGAGCAGGACAGCCCACATGTAGCGGGACATGTCGTCGACGAGGAGGAAGTAGCACCGGCCTCCAGGTGTAGCCGGTGTCACGGGGCCACAGAGGTCACCGTGTACGAGCTCCAGCTTCTCCTTGGCGCGGAAGCTTGCCTGGCGAGGGAAAGGGAGCCGCCGCAGCTTGGTGAGGACGCAGGTGTCGCAGAACTGCTCCACGTGGTCGACGTGCGGCATGCCCCGCACCATCTCCTTGCTGCCGAGCTGCCTTAGGGCCTCAAAGTTGAGGTGCCCAAAGCGCTCGTGCCACCTCCAAGCGTCGTCGTCGCGGCGGGCTGCAAGACAAAGAGGTTGCGCCACCTGTGCGTGAAGGACGTAGAGGCGGTTGCTCCTGTTGACCTTGACCAGGAGCCGGTGTCGATGATCCCAGATGCGTAGCACCCCGTGCTCGATCTCCACGCGCGATCCGCTCTCATCCAGCTGTCCCAAGCTGATGATGGAGTTCCTCAACGCGGGGATGTAGTAGACACCGGTGAGCAGCCTGTGCTCGCCAGTCTTGGCGACGAAGACGACAGAGCCGACGCCCTTGATCTCCACAGCGGAGGCGTCGCCGAACTTGACGGTGCCTCGAACGCCTGAGTCGAGCTCGGAGAACTCCCGCCGCCCGGTCATGTGGTGGGTGGCGCCGGTGTCAAGGCACCACCCGTCGGTCTTGTCGTTGCCGGAGCTGTCGTCGAGGAGGGCGTGTGCTTTTAGCTCGTCAAGGTGGAGGAGAGCCGTTGCGGCCGGTGCCGCTGGAGGTAGTTCGATGCTCGCATGAGCAATGAACAGAGCCGGCTGCTCCTCCTCCGCCTGCGCGACGTGGGCCTGGCCGCGTCGTGGCTGTCGACAATCCTTGGCCCAATGACCAAGCTTGCCGCAGTTGTAGCAAGGTTCGTCTCGTGCTGGCTTTTGCTTGCCAGCGGCGCCGCCCTGGGCGCCTCCACGATCATCACCCTCGGCACGTCTTCGCGCCCCTGCCTGGGCGTCTTTGTATGGCTTGCCACGCTTGCGGCCGCCTGTCGTGGAAGAAGGCTCCCCCTTCTTCCTGTCACCTTGGCCAGCAGCCCACTGCTCCCGAGTGAGGAGCTTCCCGCCAATGGTGACGGGTCCCGAGAGGCGCTGTGGCTCATCGCTGTCAACGACCTTGAGGCGGCCCAACGCCTCCTCGATCGTCATCGTGGAGAGGTCTAGCAGAGACTCGATTGAGCGAGCCATCTGCTTGTACTTCTCGGGGACGCAGCGGAAGAGCTTCTCAACAGCTCTCTCCTCACCGTAGGTGTCGTCGCCGAAATGCACCAACTTCTGCAACATAGTGTTGAGACGGAGAGCAAAGTCATCAACGTCCTCACCTGGCTTGAAGGCCAGGTTCTCCCACTCCTTGCGAAGTGCCTGCAGTGTGGACTTGCGGGCGCGGTCGCTGCCGATGCGTGCCGCAGCGATGGCATCCCAGGCCTCCTTGGCAGTCTGCTTGCTGGTAAGCGAAAACTGCATCTCGAGCGGGACTGCAGCAATGAGAGCATCCAGTGCCCATCGATCTTGGTCGTAGTCGACGTCGTCGTACCGAACTGCATCCCACATATGCCGCACCTGTAGCCTTACCCTTATCACCGCCGCCCACTCAACGTAGTTGGTCTTGGTGAGGGTAGGCCACCCGCCGCCGGGGCCGACGTCCCTGACGACAGCCTGGTACTCGTGGTGACCACGGTACCGAACCGGGGAGAGAGAGCCGCGCTGCCTGTGAAGGTCGCGCTCTCCGTCGACCCGTCCGCCGACAGCCTGGTACTCGTGGTGACCACGGTACCGAACCGGGGAGAGAGAGCCGCGCTGCCTGTGAAGGCCGCGCTCTCCGTCGACCCGTCTGCCGCCGCCATGCGCGCCTCCTCCAGGAGCGCCACCGCCGTGCGCGCCTCCTTCAGGAGCGCCGCCGGCGTGTCTGCGCCTGTCTGGGCTGCCGCCGCGCTCGTGGGCGTGCGCGGCTGCCCACTGCGCCGCTCGCCCTCGCGATGCCTTCCTCTCCAGCAGCTCGAGGTCCGCGTCGGCGCTGTCATTAGCAGCGATGGAGCTGCTGTTGCTGCCGCGTAGAACCTCGACCTCCGCTGCTGCTGCACGCGCTGCATCCGCCGCCGCCGCTGCTTCCACCTCCGCTCTAGCTGCTGCTAGCTCCGCTGCTGCCAGCCTCTATGCCCTTGCTGCTGCTGCAGCGGCGTCTGCTGCCGCTCGCTCGCGCTTCTCTACCGCGGCGAGGTCGGCCTCCTGCCGACGCCGCGTGCTCGAGGCGACCGAGCCCTGAGACTGTCCTGCGGACATGGCGCGCTATTGAGGAGGCTGCTGTGTGGAGAGCAGGGGCAGCCGGAGCTGCTGCTACCGGCTGGGGCTGCTGCGAGGCCGAGGAAGGAGAAGAGCAGGAGATGCTCAGGCAACAGGATAGTACGGCTCTGATACCACTTGTTAGTCGCTGGATTCTCACTCTTGGTAGCAGTAGAATCCTTACTCTCATCGAGAGAGGATGACACTAGGAGTTGGGGCAATTTTTCTGGTTTATTTCTCACACAAACTCATACAATGCCATGCCAACCTGAGGGGTTGGGGTTACATATTTATAAGCTACTAGCCAGCCAAGCATATGCCAATATGCTAGTCTAAAATGCTAGTCTAAGATGCTAAAGTGCTGTCCTAGCTAAGATGCTGTCCTCTAGTCTAAGATGCTGTCCTAGCTAAGATGCTGTCCTCTAGTCTAAGATGCTATCCTCTAAGATGTTGTCCTCTAGTCTAAGATGCTGTCCTAAAAACAGAAAAACAGCCACAAGGACCATGTGAGCAGCGCAGCCCCACAAAGACCAACAACACATGAGACTTATCCATCACGGTCTCCTCCCCTCTCTTCCCTCCCCTGCTCCCTCTTCCCGGCGCCTCAGCCGCCACTGCCAGGCCGCTGTGCTGCTGCGCCGCCAGGCCGCCGCCCTAGCGCCACCGTCGCCGGTCCAGGGCTGGCCGCGGGCGCGGGGGGCCCAGACTAGGGCGCGCGCGGCCCAGGCGCCACCGCCGCCCCCAGCACGGCCCCAGCACCGCCGCCGCCGGTCCAGGCCTGGCCGCGGGCGCGGGCGTGCGCGGCACCAGCGCCGGCGCGAACGCCGCTGCCCCTCGTGCCACGCGCCGGCTCCGTGTTGCGCGCAGGGCCTCGTCGGCTCCCTACCCTCCGCGATCTCCGCCGCCGCAGCCGGGCCATCTTCCTGGCACCGCCACCACCATGGCCGCGAGCGCCGGGGCTGCTGGTGCGGGCGGCACAGCCGCCGCCGCCGCCCTCCTACTGGCGTCGGGGGCGGATGCCGAGGCTCAGGTCCGTGCGGCCGCCCTCGCTTGGGAGCGCAAGCGCGATGCGGCCGATGCGCTGGCCCACCAACTCGCCGAGACGGAGCAGCTCCTCCACCTCCCTGCCTCACAGTCGTCGGTGCCTCCACGGAGTGAACTTCGCCCGTCGGCGGCCATGGTCACTGGTGCTCCCCCGGGATTTCACCCCACATCCCTGTGGGCAACACCTCCCGGTGCCTCGCCTGGGCTTGTCGGTTGGGACCCAGCTGCCTTGGCCTACTCCTTCAGCACCACCACCAGCCCTCCGCCCGCAGTTCCTCCAGCCGCAGGGCTGCGATCAGCCAGTCCTGATTGGATCGCCGACTCGGGAGCCACATTCCACACCACGCCCGATGCGAGTCTACTTTCTTCTCTTCGTCCTCCCCACCCTTCTTGTCCCTCTTCCATCATGGTCGCCAATGGCACTTGCATTCCTGTCTCCTCCGTGGACACTGCCAGTTCTCACGGCTCCTTTCATATCCCTGATGTTCTTGTGGCTCCCGGTATGGTTCACAACCTTCTCTCCATTCGCCGTTTCACAACTGACAACTCTTGTTCGGTTGAGTTTGACCCCTCTGGCCTCATCGTGCGGGATTTGGCCTCAAGGTGTCCTCTGCTCCGTTGTAACAGCACTAGACCTCTCTACACCCTTCGGTTTTCGGCGTCTGTTTCACCTTCTTCGCCCCCCATTTCCTTAGCCGCTTTCGCCGCTACTACTTCCTCCACTACTTGGCACCGCCGCCTTGGCCATCTTGGCCGGGATGCCCTGATGCAGCTCAGTCGTAGTTCAGACATTCGGTGCCCTCGGGCTCACTATGAGCACTTGTGTCATGCGTGCCAGCTGGGCCATCACGTTCGCCTTCCCTTTCAGTCTTCTTCCTCACATGCCACTGGTGTGTTCGATCTTATCCATTGCGACTTGTGGACTTCTCCTGTTCTCAGCATGTCTGGCTATAAGTACTACTTGGTGGTGGTCGATGATTTCTCCCATTACTCCTGGACTTTTCCCCTACGTGCCAAGTCCGAGGCGTTCCCCACTCTCAGCCACTTCTTTGCTTGGGTATCCACTCAGTTCGGCCTCACCATCAAGGTTGTCCAGTGCGACAATGGTTGTGAGTTCGATAACTCAACCTCACGTGCCTTCTTCCTTTCTCACGGTGTCCGGCTGCGCATGTCTTGTCCATATACCTCCTCTCAAGACGGCAAGGCAGAGCGCATGATCCGCATAACCAATGACACCATGCGCACCTTCTGCTCCAGGCATCCCTTCCCGCTCGCTTCTGGGCTGAGTGCCTGCACACATCCACCTATCTCCTTAACCGTCTTCCTTCTATTGTCTGCCCGGCTCCCACATCTCACCACGCTCTTTTCGGTACCCCTCCCCGATACGACAACCTTCGAGTCTTCGGGTGTGCGTGTTACCCTAACACCGCCGCCACCGCTCCCCATAAGCTGGCCCCCCGGTCGACCCTCTGTGTCTTTCTCGGATACTCTCCGGATCACATGGGTTACCGATGCTTCGACCTTTCCTCTCGCCGTGTCCTCATCTCTCGCCATGTCGTGTTTGATGAGTCGGCATTCCCTTACTCCACCACCTCTACCTCCAGACCTCCTGCTGACCCTACGGAGGCTTCCTTTTTTCCCACTGACCCGGTGATTCTGCCACCCTTCTCCCTCTACCCTGCAAGTACTACACCGGCGCGCTCTCCTGGTGGTCCCACCGCCCCTGTCGGCCGCGCACCAGGACTTTCCTCCAGTACCTGCTACAACCGAGGCCGCCCCGGAGCTTCCACCATTGCTCGTTGTGGCTTCGCTGCCTCCAGTTGTGCCCAACACTGCAGTTCCGATCGTGGGACCGAGTGCCCCGACCCCACCTCCTCCCGGGCGCTTCGGACTCGTCTACTAGCGCCGCCGGGAGCCGGGTCCGCCCTCACCTCCTCCTGGGCGTTTCGGCATCTTCTACCAGCGGCGGCGGGAGCCGGCTCCGCCGTTGCCACCAGTGTGTGCTCCGCCGGTCCCGCTGCGCTCTCGCGCCGACCCGCCGGTGTACCACCCGTCTCTTCTTCACCGGGACCCTCGTCACTCACCCGATGGTGACGAGGCAAGCGTCTCACCCGCAGGCCCTCACCGCCGCCGCCTGCGAGACGGGGATCTCTCCGGTACCCTCTTCCGTCCGCGCGGCCTTAGCGGATCCTCACTGGCGCCACGCGATGGAAGAGGAGTACGCGGCCCTCCTCGCCAACCAGACGTGGGACCTTGTGCCCCGACCGCCGGGCTCCAACATTGTAACCGGCAAGTGGATCTGGCCGCACAAGAGGCGTGTTGATGGTTCCTTGGAGCGCTACAAGGCTCGCTGGGTCCTCCGCGGCTTCACTCAACGGCCCAGCATTGACTATGATGAGACCTTCAGTCCCGCGGTGAAGCCAGCTACAGTACGCACCGTCCTCTCACTGGCTCTCGAGCGCTCCTGGCCTGTGCATCAGCTGGATGTCAAGAATGCCTTCCTCCATGGCACTCTAACTGAGACGGTCTACTGCAGTCAGCCGGCCGGTTTCGTGGATTCTTCTCGTCCTGACTTGGTCTGCCGGCTCAACAAATCTCTCTACGGGCTCAAGCAGGCACCCCGGGCTTGGTACTCTCGGTTCGCTACCTTCTTGCAGACTCTTGGGTTCACGGATGCCAAGTCTAACACCTCCCTGTTCATATACCACTATGGGGGTGAGACTGCTTACCTGCTCCTCTATGTGGATGACATTGTTCTCACCGCCTCCAGCGAGTCTCTGCTCCACCGCATCATTGCTTCGCTCCAGAAGGAATTTGCTATGAAGGATCTTGGGGTGCTCCACCACTTTCTCGGCGTCACTGTTGAGCCCCGACCTTCAGGCCTGTTCCTCCACCAGCGGCAGTTCACTTGTGACATTCTGGAGCAAGCAGGGATGACTGACTACAAGTCCTGCTCTACCCCAGTTGACACCCAAGAAAAGCTGTCAGAGGCTGGGGGTCCGATGCTTGGGCCAGCCGACTCTACCACCTACCGGAGTCTTGCTGGCGCGCTCCAGTACCTCACCTTCACACGGCCGGACATCACTTATGTCGTACAGCAGCTCGGCCTCTACATGCATGCTCCGCGGGATCCCCACCTGGCTGCTATGAAGCGCCTTCTCCGGTACCTCCGTGGCACTCTCGGCTACGGGCTGCTCCTCGGCCGGTCCTCCACTGCCGAGCTGGTTGTCTACACCGACGCTGACTGGGCGGGCTGCCCGGACACCCGCAGGTCCACCTCCGGTTACGCTTCTTCCTCGGCGGCAACCTTGTCTCTTGGTCGTCCAAGCGCCAGCCGGTGGTCTCACGCTCCAGTGCCGAGGCGGAGTACCGTGCTGTTGCCAACGGCGTGGCCGAGGCCGCCTGGCTCCGCCAGCTCCTGGCTGAGCTTCACCGCCCTCTCGCCAAGAGCACGCTCGTCTACTGCGACAACGTCAGCGCGGTCTACCTCTCCACCAACCCCGTGCAGCACCAACGAACCAAGCATGTGGAGATCGATCTACACTTCGTCCGTGACCATGTGGCCATCGGCGACGTCCGTGTACTTCACGTTCCGACCACCTCACAGTTTGCGGACATCTTCACCAAAGGTCTCCCTTCCTCGACCTTCTCCGAGTTTCGTTCCAGCCTCAACGTCTCCAGTGGCTAGTTGTGGCTGCGGGGGGGTCCTGTGTGTGTTGTGCACTTCTTATTTTCTTTCTTGCCCAGTCTTGGACTCCGCTGCGCCGGTAGTCCAGACTGCGGGGGGTGTTGGAGTATAGGCCCATTAGAGGCCCATGTATGGTACAATATACAGCCACCCTTAGGGTAGGCCCAAGTTATGTGTGAGATCACAATTCTAGCAGAGACTGGCCTTAGGGCCCATACACTGGAAGTTAATAATCCAAAAACACTGCTAAAATCATCATATTCCTGTGCTAAAATCATCATAAATAAAGGCAAAATGAGTACAAAAAAGTCAAATACAGCATGACAAAGCTTTCAAGATCGCTTACCTGCTAACAACATTGAATATCCATCTACTACTATGAAACTTCAGTGAATCCAAATGAAGTATGATGGGGCCTATTTGATCTTTTGCTGGCATGCATATTATGATGAGGCTCCAATGTGTTCTAACCAATTGAAACAATAAGAGCACAAAGTTCAGCCCTTTTAACAAAATATTAGAAGTAACATGTTACTATCATACAGGTATGTAATCAGTGAACAGTGCTTAGATCATGCACCAAGACAATGTTTTTTTCTCAATTATGAAGGTTGTAATCAACAATGTTTTTTTGTAAAATCAAATGAATATATATACATTAATAAACCGGCAAAATAACTTCTTGACAATGAGTCCACTAATCTAGAGGCGAGTGTTAGGTTACTTTATTTAGTTTTCCTGTAAGCGAAATCACAGTAAATATTGGTTTAGCATGACACAAACCACATTATTCAACAAAGCGCATCATTTTCCTAAACAATCATAAATTATACAAGGTCTTGGTGCCGTGGTCGCTACTAGGCCCCCTGTGCAGTAGTTGGGAGTTGGTCCAGCTGGTCGTAACATATCTGTTTTTGGTGCAAATGTAAAAGTATAGCCCTGTGATCATGGGCAAGTGGTGTAGGCGTGTGTGTGTACGCTGTGTATGGCTATTTTGGCCTAACTATTCTTCTCTTAATGCAATGATATTCCATTTGGACCTATCACATGAATTAAAGTAGGTGGTGCAAAGACCGTATTGCCCCTAGATTATTGTCATATCAAGGTGATCCTTGTTTATTCCATCAACCAGATGCATTTATATATGTGAAAAAGAGGAAAATAGAGATAAAAGAGGTGCATTGGAGTTGTTGATAAACTTATATTTGGTCAACTGTGAGGAGAACTAAATGGATCTATATTTGGAACCACAGGGAGTATATATTATTTTAATTATCTGCATAGTCAGTTAGTCAACATAAAGCATGTAGAATGAAATACTCTTCTTTCTTCACTTCACATTATGAGTGTACATGATACCTAATAAATTAAGGCTAAAATGTTTATGACTGTACTACTCTGTTTTTTATAGCAGGTGCACATGTTTCGTTTGCTTGTACTGCTTTAGAGGACGTATACAGTTTTCAATGAGCAAATGGTCAAGTATATCCCTCCCTTTGCAACTTTGCAAGCAGCATGTGCTCCCGATTGTCCGCAGCGTGCATGTGGTATAAGCATTGTTGGAGTGTGGATGTATTAGGCCCATGAGGCTAGGCCCATGTGGCCCATGTATGCTACCTATATAGCTACCCTTCTAGGGTTAGCCCAAATCAAGGAACGCTTCTATTTCCAATATGGTACCAGAGCCTCTTCTCTCTTCCTCCCTCCTCCCAGCCGCCGGTTGACCCACCAGCAGGGCGCCTGCCACCTCCCCTACAGCCGGCCATGGCTGAACCTCCTCCTCCCTCCTTCCTTCACTTCCCCCCCCTCTCCCACCCTCCTTCCTGGGCCCCGATTGCTGCTGCCCCTCCGCGCCCCACCCCTTTTCCTGCTGCCGCCGCCGGGTCTTCCTCTGATGCCGCCGCCGCCGCCCTCCCTGGCGCCGCCGGCCAGGGGGGCGCCCTTCCTGGAGCCGTTGGCCAGGGGGCCGAGCCGGCAAAGCCCCCTGCTGGGGCCGCCCAGCTGCCTGGCGCCGGCGATGGCGCCCATCTCCCCTGCATGCGGCCAGCAGCCCCCCTCCTCTCTGCTGCGGGCTGGGGTGCACCTGGAGACCCGCCCCCTGCTACTGGCGGAGCAACAGCCCACCCGCCCCCTCCTACTGCCGCCCTCCTCCCCACCTCCTGCCGCCCTCCTCCAGGTGCGGGTCCTGGTGTTGGTGCCCCGCGGGCCGATCTCGCTGTTGGAGTGTGTATGTATTAGGCCCATGAGGCTAGGCCCATGTGGCCCATGTATGGTACCTATATAGCTACCCTTCTAGGGTTAGCCCAATCTAATGCAGACAAAACATTCTAGCATGGTATCAAAGCTAGGTTTCTTCCTCTCCTTCCCCAGCCGCCGCTTCTTCTGGTTGGCTGGAGCCGCCGCCGCCATGGCCGGCCGACCACTTCTTCCCTCCACCTCCCTCCCTGCCCTTCCACCAGTCGCTGCCCCTGCTGACCCCCACCCCGCCGCCTTCCTCTGCCTCCCCGCTCCCTTCGCGCGGCCCCCTGGATCCGCCGTCGGAGTCGGGCGCGGCGGCGTTGCTGGGCGCCGACCCAGCTGCATTGACGGTGGCCGGACCCCTCCTCCCCTCCCTTCCCCTTCTCTCTGTCTCTCTCCTTTCCCTGCTGCTAGCCGCCCCTCCCCACCCACCTCTCTCGGCGTCGAGCCGCTCTGTTCCATCCCGCCCGCGCCGGTCCCATTCGCCCACCTTTCCGACGCGCGCCGCGCGCCGCCAGCAGGGCGCCACGTCCCGGGCCACGCGTGCGTGCGGGGATTCGCGCGCGGGCCACCCACCAGGAGCGGGAGCGACCGATCGACTACGCGCGCGCGCTGTGATGCCGGGACCGTTGCTGGGCGCGCTGCTCCCATGCTGCCTCCAGCGGCTCCTCAGCCCCCCCGCCAGCATCTGCTCCTGAGCGGGCTCGCGCCGGCGGCCCTGCCTCGCGCGCCTGTCGCTGCTCTGCAGCCGCCAGCAGCTGCTGCCCCTGTCCCAGCAACCAACAGCCAGCAGCAGCCGCCGCCACTGTCCCAGCAGCACCCGCCCCCTCCCTCCGTTTCTCTGGCGGCATCGAGCAGCGCTTCTCCACCCACAACATCTGCTGCTGCAGCGCGCACGTACTCCTTCCCTCGCCAGGAAGCATCGCATGCTGGGCGGACCTACTCACTCGACTCCTGTGCGCATCGCTGGGCGTCCTTGTCTTCCTCTGCAAGCAGCAGCCGTGCAGCCCCAACTCAACCCGGGGCGGCTTCCTCCCTCACCGAGTCCCAACCACCAGCAGCTGCCGCCCCTGTCCCGAGCGCCGCTCCTCTGCCTGCTGCGGCCGCCGGCGCACCTCCTGCGGCTGGCCCTCTTGCTCCAACGAGTGCAGGTCCCGGCGACCCTTGGCCGGACCTCGCCCATGCTGCTGCCCTGGCGGCGGGGGGACCCACATCCCTGTGGCCTACACCTCCCGGGCTAGTCGGTTGTGACCCAGCTGCCTTCAGCACCACCGCCAGCCCTGATTGGATCGCCGACTCGGGCGCCACTTTCCACACCACGCCCGATGCGAGTCTTCTTTCCTCTATTCGTCTTCCCCACCCTTCCTGTCCTTCTTCCATCATGGTCGCCAATAACTCTTGTTCGGTTGAGTTTGACCCCTCTGGCCTCACCGTGCGGGATTTGGCCTCCCGGGCTCCTCTGCTCCGGTGTAACAGCACTGAGCCTCTCTACACCCTTCGATTTCCGGCGTCGGCTTCCCCTTCTTCGCCTTCCTCGGCGTCTGTTTCACCTTCTTCGCCTTCCTCAGCCGCTTTCGCCGCCACTCCTTCCTCCACCACTTGGCACCGTCGCCTCGGCCATCCTGGCCAGGATGCCCTGATGCAGCTCAGTCGTCGTTCCGACATTCGGTGCTCTCAGGCTCACGATGATCACTTGTGTCATGCGTGCCAGCTGGGCCGTCACGTTCGCCTTCCCTTTCAGTCCTCATCCTCACATGCCCTTCGCGCATTTGATCTTATTCATTGCGACTTGTGGACTTCTCCTGTTCTCAGCATGTCTGGCTATAAGTACTACTTGGTGGTGGTCGATGATTTCTCCCATTATTCCTGGACTTTTCCCATGCGAGCCAAGTCCAAGGCGTTTTCCACTCTTAGCCACCTCTTTGCTTGGGTATCCACTCAGTTCGGCCTCACCATCAAGGCTGTCCAGTGCAACAATGGCCGTGAGTTCGATAACTCAACCTCACGGGCCTTCTTCCTTTCTTCCGGTGTCCACCTGCGCATGTCTTGTCCGTATACCTCCTCTCAAAACGGCAAGGCAGAGCACATGATCCGCACAACCAATGACATCATGCGCACTCTTCTGCTCCAGGCATCTCTATCCACTCGCTTCTGGGCTGAGTGTCTGCACACCTCCACCTATCTCCTTAACCGCCTTCCTTCTACTGCATGCCCAGCTCCCACGCCTCACCACGCTCTCTTCGGTACCCCTCCTCGGTACGACCACCTTCGGGTATTTGGGTGCGTGTGTTACCCTAACACCGCCGCCACCGCTCCCCATAAGCTGGCTCCCCGGTCGACCCTCTGTCTTTCTCGGATACTCTCCGGATCACAAGGGTTACCGATGCTTTGACCTTACCTCTCGCCGTGTCCTCATCTCTCGCCATGTCGTGTTTGATGAGTCGGCATTCCCTTACTCCACCACCTCTCCACCCACACATCCCACTGACCCTGCGGAGGCTTCCTTTTTTCCCACTGACCCGGCGATTCCGCCACCCTTCTCCCTCTACCCTGCAGGTACTACTCCGGCGCACTCTCCTGGTGGTCCCGCCTCACCCCTGCCGGACTCGCCCCAGGACCTTCCGGTGCCGGACACGGTCGAGGCAGCCCCGGAGCTTCCACCATCGCTCCCTGTGGCTTCGCTGCCTCCCGTTGTGCCTGATGTTGCCGTTCCGATCGCGGGACCGAGCACACCGACCCCACCTCCCCCCGGGCGCTTCGGACTCGTCTACCAGCGCCGGCGGGAGCCGCGTCCGCCCTCACCTCCTCCCGGATGCTTCGGCATCGTCTACGAGCGCCAGCGTGAGCCGGCTCCGCCACTCTCGTCACCAGCGACGTCGTCGCCGGTGCATGCTCCGCCGGTATCGCCACGCTCTCGCGCCGACCCGCCGGTGTACCACCTGCCTCTTCTTCATCGGGACCCTCGTCACACTCACCCGATGGTGACGCGGCAGGCGTCTCGCCCACAGGCCCTCACCGCCGCTGCCTGCGAGCCGGGGATCTCTCCGGTACCCTCTTCCGTCCGCGCGGCCTTGGCGGATCCTCACTGGCGCCGCGCGATGGACGAGGAGTACGCGGCCCTCCTCGCCAACCAGACGTGGGACCTAGTGCCTCGTCCGCCGGGCTCCAACATTGTCACCGGCAAGTGGATCTCGACGCACAAGAGGCGCGCTGATGGTTCCCTGGAGCGCTACAAGGCTCGCTGGGTCCTTCGCGGCTTCACTCAGCGGCCCGGCATTGACTATGCTGAGACCTTCGGTCCCGTGGTGAAGCCAGCTACAGTCTGCACCGTCCTCTCCCTGGCTCTCGAGCGCTCCTGGCCTGTGCATCAGCTGGATGTCAAGAATGCCTTCCTCCATGGCACTCTGACTGAGACGGTCTACTGCAGTCAGTCGGCAGGTTTCGAGGATTCTTCCCGTCCGGACTTCGTCTGTCGACTCAACAAATCTCTCTACGGGCTCAAGCAGGCACCCCGGGCTTGGTACTCTCGATTCGCTACCTTCCTGCAGACTCTTGGGTTCACCGAGGCCAAGTCTGACACCTCCCTGTTCATATACCACTATGGGGGTGAGACTGCTTACCTGGTCCTCTATGTGGATGACATTGTTCTCACCGCCTCCAGCGAGTCTCTGCTCCACCGCATCATTGCCTCTCTGCAGAAGGAATTTGCTATGAAGGATCTTGGGGTGCTCCACCACTTCCTCGGCGTCACTGTTGATCTCTGACCTTCAGGCCTGTTCCTCCACCAGCGGCAGTTCACTTGTGACATTCTGGAGCGAGCAGGGATGACCGCCTGCCAGTCCTGCTCTACTCCGGTTGACACCCAGGGCAAGCTGTCAGAGGCTGGGGGTCCGATGCTTGGTACTGCTCCCTCTACCGTGCAGGTACTGCTCCGGCGCACTCTCCTAGTGGTCCCGCCTCGCCCCTGCCGGACTCACACCAGGGCCTTCCGGTCCTTGACACGGTCGAGGCAGCCCCAGAGCTTCCACCCTCGCTCCCTGTGGCTTCGCTGCCTCCCGTTGTGCCCGATGCTGCCGTTCCGATCACGGGACCGCGCACACCGACCCCACCTCCTCCCGGGCGCTTCGGACTCGTCTACCAGCGCCGGCGGGAGCCGCGTCCGCCCTCACCTCCTCCCGGATGCTTCGGCATCGTCTACGAGCGCCGGCGTGAGCCGGCTCCGCCGCTCTCGTCACCGGCGCCGTCGTCGCCGGTGTATGCTCCGCCGGCATCGCCACGCTCTCGCGCCGACCCGCCGATATACCACCCGCCTCTTCTTCACCGGCACCCTCGTCACACTCACCCGATGGTGACGAGGCAGGCGTCTCGCCCGCAGGCCCTCACCGCCGCCGCCTGCGAGCCGGGGATCTCTCCGGTACCCTCTTCCGTCCGCGCGGCCTTGGCGGATCCTCACTGGCGCCGCGCGATGGACGAGGAGTACGCAGCCATCCTCGCCAACCAGACATGGGACCTAGTGCCTCGTCCGCCGGGCTCCAACATTGTCACCGGCAAGTGGATCTGGACGCACAAGAGGCGGGCTGATGGTTCCCTGGAGCGCTACAAGGCTCGCTGGGTCCTCCGCGACTTCACTCAGCGGCCCGGCATTGACTATGCTGAAACCTTCAGTCCCGTGGTGAAGCCAGCTACAGTCCGCACCGTCCTCTCCCTGGCTCTCGAGCGCTCCTGGCCTGTACATTAGCTGGATGTCAAGAATGCCTTCCTCCATGGCACTCTGACTGAGACGGTCTACTGCAGTCAGCCGGCAGGTTTCGTGGATTCTTCTCGTCCTGACTTTGTCTACCGGCTCAACAAATCTCTCTACGGGCTCAAGCAGGCACCCCGGGCTTGGTACTCTCGATTCGCTACCTTCCTGCAGACTCTTGGGTTCACGGAGGCCAAGTCTGACACCTCCCTGTTCATATACCACTATGGGGGTGAGACTGCTTACCTGCTCCTCTATGTGGATGACATTGTTCTCACCGCCTCCAGCGAGTCTCTGCTCCACCGCATCATTACGTCACTCCAGAAGGAATTTGCTATGAAGGATCTTGGGGTGCTCCTTCCTCGGCGTCACTGTTGAGCCCCGACCTTCAGGCCTGTTCCTCCACCAGCGGCAGATCACATGTGACATTCTGGAGCGAGCAGGGATGACCGCATGCCAGTCCTGCTCTACACCGGTGGACACCCAGGGCAAGCTGTCAGAGGCTGGGGGTCCGATGCTTGGGCCAGCAGACTCCACCGCCTACCGGAGTCTTGCTAGCGCGCTTCAGTACATCAGTTTCACACAGCCGGACATCACTTATGCCGTCCAGCAGCTCTGCCTCTACATGCATGCTCCGCGGGAGCCCCACCTGGCAGCTATGAAGCGGCTTCTCCGGTACCTCCGTGGCACACTTGGCTACAGGCTGCTCCTCGGCCGGTCCTCCACTGCCGAGCTGCTTGTCTACACTGACGCTGACTGAGCGGGATGCCCGGACACCCGCCGGTCCACCTCCGGCTACGCAGTCTTCCTCGGCGGCAACCTGGTCTCTTGGTCGTCCAAGCGCCAGCCGGTGGTTTCCCGCTCCAGTGCCGAGGAGGAGTACCGTGCCGTGGCCAACGGCGTGGCCGAGGCCGCCTGGCTCCGCCAGCTCCTTGCTGAGCTTCACCGCCCACTCGCCAGGAGCATGCTCGTCTACTGCGACAACGTCAGCGCGGTCTACCTCTCCACCAACCCCGTGCAGCACCAGAGGACCAAGCATGTGGAGATCATAATCACAAAGTTTCTGGGTCGATGGGGTCGAGGTACGGGGTCGTGGTACGTGGTACGTTACTTACGAGATACTTTTACACTTCGGGTCGAAAATGAACCCGTGAATCCGGGTCGGGGTCGACGAACCTGGGTCGAGGGTCGAAGGTGGTGAACCCGTTTTATGTGACTATGGTGGAGATCGATCTACACTTCGTCCGCGACCGGGTGGCCATCGGCGACGTCCGGGTTCTTCACGTCCCGACCACCTCCCAGTTTGCAGACATCTTCACCAAAGGCCTCCCTTCCTCAACCTTCTCCGAGTTTCGCTCCAGCCTCAACGTCTTCAGTGGCTAGTTGTGGCTGCGGGGGGGTCCTGTGTGTGTTGTGCTCTTACTTGTTTTCTTTCTTGTTCAGCCTTGAACTCCGCTGCGTCGGTAGTTCAGACTGCGGGAGGGTGTTGGAGTGTGGACGTATTAGGCCCATGAGGCTAGGCCCATGTAGCCCATGTATGCTACCTATATAGCTACCCTTCTAGGGTTAGCCCAAATCAAGGAACGCTTCTATTTCCAATAAGCATGACGGTACATTTAAGTCCACGGCTGATGCTCAGCTGATGCTTCTGGGCAATTGGTTCACACGCACATGCATATGTAAGGCCTAAGCAAGGGTATATCATCTAACCCCCACATCCATGGGTCTCAGAGAAAAAGGGAATGATACCTTCCATTCTCTAACATATGAAGTATAATTAAGCTTATGATTGTCAAGGTGCCTGCAGTACAGGGGCAGAGGCCTCTGTTAGACATGTTAAGCATATGAAGGCACATCTAATATAGGCCCATATGTCCCATGAGGCTCCTATATACAGTCATCTCCACTAATGGAATTACCATTCTCTCCGATCCCCAAGATTAGTAACATGATATCAAAGCCATAGTTTAGGGTTAGGATTAGGGCATTAGGCTAATTTAATCCACCTATACGATCCATTTTTTTCCTTAGGATCCAACCGGTGCGGCCCATCGCCGTGTCCGCCAGACGCCAGCCGCATCAATCGCTAATCCGCGCGCCGATCCCCGCGAGCCTGTCTGCACCGGACGCTATCTACGTCAGTCGCCAGTCCGTGCGCCGATCTCGAGGGTTCCTCACGGAACCACCTCGGCCACTCGTCATGACCCCGAGTCCGCTCGTCGGGGCCTCCCTTTCGCGAGCTGCAGATGTCCGCTTGCCTGCCGTCTTCCACGCACGGACACATCCGCCCGCCCACCCGCCATCTACACGTGTCGCAACAACGACAGTCCGCGCGGTTCTCTTCATCTATGCCTGTCTTCCGTCGATGCTATCCACCGTCTCCAAGCATGGCTGCCTTGTTTTGCTTGCCTCTACTTGTCACCCATCTATTGAGGCTCCTCTGGCCCATTCGTCTGCTTGAGAGCATCTTCATCGGCATGCAGAGGTTCCACAGAATCAATACTGCTGCAGTGCTGCTGTTTCTAGTTGCAGAGATCTTGGTAACTGTTTCTACCCTCACACTGTTGTTGATCAAATCCTTGTCATGTCTAACATGTTGATCAATGCAATTGTTATCAATATCACCCTAGATGGTCACAATTATGTGTTCTATGTAGAACTGCATTGAGGGGCTAAGGCTTACTTTTTCACCTAACTGATGATGCAGCTGTGTGTCGGGAGGATGGTAGTAACGCTGCTGCAGTAAAAGATTGGGAGATTAACGATGGAAAAGTGATGGCTGCCATGGTCAATAGTACTAAACAGTCCATGATTATGAGTCTCTCTAAGTTCAAAACAGCCAAAGCTATCTGGTCCAATTTTGAAGGAGCGCTATGTTCAGGATAGTGGTGCTCTTATGCATACCCTCATGCAGCAAACTTTGAGCCTGTGATAGTCTGCTCATGTTCAGGATAGTGAGGCTCAAGATAGTCCGCTCCAGCTTCATGCTTACTCGGACTCCACTTGGCCGAGTGACCCAACAGATCGTCGTTCCGTCACAGGATATTCCATTCTTCTTGGCTCTTCTCTTGCATGGATGTCCAAGAAACAAGCAGTTGTATCTCATTCTAGTACAAAGGCAGAACTTTGAGCCCTTGCTACTACTACAGAGATTGTATGGCTTCGATGGTTGTTGGCAGATTTTGGTATTTCTTGTGATGCCGCCACACCTATTCTATGAAGCATGAACTTACCAAGCATATCAGTGTCAATGCCTTCTTTACCCGGTCTCATTGTCATCAGAAAACCATTGCTCTTCAGTATGTGCCTTCTGAGTTGCAGTTGGCTGATTTCTTCATTAAAGCACAGACACGAGAGTAGCATCAGCTTCACTTGATCAAACCCAATGCTCCTCCACTTCCTCATTGAATTTGAAGGGGGGTGTCAAGTATATGAAAGCCCATCTAATATAGACCCATATGGCCCATGAGGCTCCTATATATAGTCATCTCCACTAATGGAATTACCATTCTCTCTGATCCCCAAGGTTAGTAACAAGACAAAGTCATTGTAGGTCTTTCTGTTGTGGTCACTTTATCGCCTGGCCAGTGGCAGTGTGGCGCATACTCCCTCCGTCCCAAAAAGAGTGCACATCTCGCTTTTCGAGGGATCAATCAATTTTATGTTTGACTAGATTTATATCAACATTTATCTCAAAATAGGGGACGAAGGCAGTATATTCTTCCTAGTAGAGGTGTGCGGGTGTGTGTTGCACTCATTTTCTTTCTTCTGTAATCAAACGATACATGGCCAGTTCAAGGAAGTCTGGAAAGCACAGCCAAGACGCCAACTAGACATAAAAGGGAATCTTTTGGAATCACCAATTATTGGCAACAATTACTTTAGCATCAACTTGGTCAACAGCTACGTAGTGGAGGTCTGATATGATCTGACAACCATTCACCCGTGTAGAAAGGATAACGCAAAAGCAGTGTCACTATTCCATATCCCAATTCCAAAGTTGTGGTTCAGCCATACGTTTGTAAGGCTGCACAAACTCTGCGACTATGGAGTAAAAAAAATCACTTGAAGGTGTCATGCTTCTTGATTTAAGTACAACTAGATGTTCTTATTAATAAATTTGCAATTTACTGCAAACCAGGCAGTTCGACTATTTTGTGAGTCGTGACAGTCATATGCAGGGATGGTTGCTGTGCCAAACCAGACTGGACCAGGCACTTCCAGGTTTTGATAGTAGAACCACTTTTACAATCTGTTTTCAAAATTGTAATTGGCCAACCTAGTAAAAGAAATGCTGATCTCGACCATGTGAAGCAAAAGATATCTCAACCCCACAGCAACATCGAACAAAATCACTTACTCTGCATGCACAGGCATCAATATATATGCCTTTCGAAATATATCTACACCCTTCCACCATCTTCTCAACTTCAAAAAATAAGTGGTCTTGTCCTCCTTCAGATTAAGAAATAAAAGAAGTCAATCAACAAATTAACACATGGATACCATGCCAAATATCATAATAAAGGCATCAAATTCTGAATTAATTATGAGGTTAAAAATGAATTTTTATTCCGAGTAAATGATAAAAAAATCCATAGTGTTGCTGGGACACTCCAATTATTTACCAAGATTTTAAATGTGCACCCCTCCAAAAAAAAGGAAGTGTGACTTTCCTAGGTATTAAGTATTAGAGATATGTATAGTCCAACACATGTATATCATGTGACTTATACTTCAAGTTGTATTTTGACTATATATATGAAAGTTACCTCCCACATTGCGTGTGAGGTGTGTTCCCTGCATGGTATCAAGAGTCCGGTTCCCCTTCCGGCTCCTTCCTCTACCCTAACTTTTCTCCCGCGCTGCTGACTCCACGGCCACGCAGACACCCACCTCGCGACGCCCCTGCGCATGATCTCCTTCCCCTACGGGCGATCTCCTCCGCACACACGTGTCCGTGAGCCCCACACACCTCTCCCGCATGTTCCTGCTATGTCCACTAACTCCACGGCCTCCTCTGCCACCAGCAGCGCCTTGGGCCATCTCACCGACAGGCTAATCGTCGTCGCTACCTACACAACGATTGTTGTATGCTCTCATGTTCCTATCATCCTCGAGCTAAAACATCCCAACTTTCATAAGTGGGCACCCTTCTTCAAGTCCCTGCTGGGGAAGTTTGGCCTTCGCAACCACATTGACGGAACTGTACCGACCAACACCAATGATCCCCAGTGGGTCCGGTCATGGACGATTCCTGCATCCACAATTGGCTTCTTGGATCCATCGCCACCAACGTCCAGGACCTCGCCATAGACAGACGTTTAGCCCGGTGGTCATGTCAGCCACCATCCGTGCCATGCTTAGCATTGCTGCATCGTGGACTAGCCTATTCATCGTGGGACTAGCCTATTCATCAGCTCGACGTGAATAAAGCCTTTCTTCATGGCAAACCTTGTGGAGACTGTCTACTACCAGCAGTCGTCCGGCTTCGTTGACCCTTCGGCCCTTGTACGGTCTCAAGCAGGCTCGTCACCAGTGGTTTGCTTCGTACATCTGCAACCACGGCTTCACGACGACAAAATCTGACACGTCTCTTTTTTTTTTTTGAAAACGCAGGAGAGCTGCGTTTAATTGTATTAAAGAGAAAGAGTGGTCCTCAACATGATCCTCACTCATACGGGGACCAAATATGATTGAGGCAATTACACAAACTCAAAACTTTTCCACATATCTAACACAGACGACTCAAATAACTGCCCTAGGTTGCAAAAGTCCTAACCCCTGCAGTTTCTTCGCACCAGCCACGCACCATAAGCCATGCTCATCCTTCAGTTCACACAAAATTGTGTTAACTGAAGGAGAAGCCCCCTCAAACACACAAGCATTTCTATGTTTCCAAATAGTCCAGGCGCCGAGAATAATTAGAGTGTTCACTCCTTTTTTGTGCTCCTTTTTTACTCTTCTCATCATCTTGCGCCACCAATCTGCAAAGCTCCTTTCATTTTGACTGGGGACTAAATCTGTTAGCTCCAACGGATGGAGCAATCTGAACCACACTTGTCTTGCCACCACGCACGTTGTTAATAGGTGTTGTATCGTCTCATCTTCTTGATCACATAGAGGGCATTTGTCCGGATGAGGGAGGCCCCTCTTAGCAAGCCTATCTGCTGTCCAACATCTATTTCGGATTGACAACCACAGAAACATTTTGCATTTAGCTGGGGCCCAGGTCTTCCATAATCGACGCCAAGGCTCAAAGGTCACAGCACCAAAGAAATAGGCTTTATAGGCAGATTTGGAGTAACATCTGGCCCTGCCTGGTAGTGCAGCTGAGCCACGAGCGCGAAGCGGCCGATGCCCTGGCTCGCCAGATCGCCGAGGCGGAGCGGGTCCTCAACTCCCCCGTGGGCCAGGACGCTGGGGCCAACTCCTCTGTCTCGCCGGGTCGCCACGTGTCTCACACCGCCGTCCTCTGGCACGACCCGGCCGACCCGCTCGTGGCTCAGCTGCACTACTAGGCAGGGGGGTCCAGAACATTCGCCTGCTCGTTTCGGTCGTCCTCGAGCCGGAGTCGCCCTCGTACACCCGCTGGCGGGATCTGGTCCTCCTCACTCTTCGCCGCTACGCCCTCGACGACCACGTCCTCGTCGACACCTTGGTCGCCGTCCAGACGCCGTCGTGGCTTCGTCTCGACAGCATCGTTCTCTCCTGGATCTTGGAGACGATCTCTCTGGACCTCCACGACCTCGTCCGCACCTCTCCGGACGCACGCCGGGCATGGCTTGTCCTTGAGGGCCAGTTCCTGGGCAACGCTGAGGCCCGGGCTCTGCGTCTCGACGCGAGTTTCCGCACCTTCGTCCAGGGTGACCTCTCCGTCGGCGAGTTCTGCCGTCGGATGAAGGGCATGGCTGACTCCCTGGGGATCTCGGGTGGCCCGTCGAGGATCGCATCTTGATCCTCAACGTCCTCCGGGGGCTCAGCGACCGCTACGCCCACCTCAGGACGTGGATCACCCGCCAGAGGCCCTTCCCCACCTTCCTGGAGGTCCGTGACGATCTCGTCATGGAGGAGCTCACGCAGGGCCTCCAGCCGGGCTCTACCACTTCCTCGTCCAACTCGACGGCCCTGGCTGCTACTGCGCCGCGTCCTCCTGCTCTACCGCAGTCGTCTGCTCCGCCACCGTCGTCTCTCCTGGGCCCTTCTCCCTCCGGGCCGAGCGGAGGTGGGGGGGTCGTGGCTCTCGTCGTCGCCGTGGAGGGGGCCGCGGGGGTGGCCGGGGTGGTCAACACCAGGCTCCGGCACCGGCTGGGACACACGGGGGGGCACCATGGCCTTCGTTCCAGAACCCGTGGTTCGGTCGGATCTCCATGTGGCCCTACCACGCCCCCGGAGCCGACACTCGCCCACCGATGGCCATGCTCACCGGAGCTCCTCCTGCTGGTCCTTCACCCGGCGCCTTCCCTGCTACGGCGTGGGTTCCACCGGGGGTCGCCGGCTGGGATCAGGCGGCCTTGGCTCGCTCGTTCAGCACCATGGGCCTGACACCTCCGGTCCGACCCGAGTGGATCGCAGATTCGGGGGCCACCTACCACACTACTCCTGACCCCGGTATACTTTCGTCGATTCACTCTCCCTCTTCCTCTCTTCCTTCGTCCATTATGGTCGCTAATGGTTCTTGTATTCCTGTCTCGTCTGTGGGTACCGCCGGTGCTCATGGCTCCTTTCGTCTTCCTGATGTTCTTGTTGCTCCTTTTATGGTTAATAATCTTCTTTCTATTCGACGGTTTACAGCTGACAATTCTTGTTCTGTGGAATTTGACTCTTCTGGTCTTACTGTTAAGGATTTAGCTTCTCGGCGTCCTCTGCTCCGATGTGACAACACCGGGCCCCTTTACACTCTTCGCTTTCCGGCGGCTCCTTCGTCTTTTTCGCCGCCCGTTTTGTCAGCTGCCTTCGTCGCTTCTACTTCCTCTACCACCTGGCACCGGCGCCTCGGCCATCCTGGACGTGATGCCCTGATACAGCTCAGTCGTAGCTCCGGTCTTCCATGTACTCGAGCTCATGATAAGCAATTGTGTCATGCGTGCCAATTGGGCCGACATGTTCGTCTTCCTTTTTCTAGTTCTTCTTCCCATGCGGCCCGCATTTTTGATCTTGTAGTGAAACCCCGGAGGACCCATCGAGCCTTGTAGCGCTCGAGAGAGCCGTCAGCCCGGCGCTTATGGGTCCAAATCCACTTGCCGGTGACGACATTGGCGCCCTGCGGCCGGGGCACCAACTCCCACATCTGGTTGGCGAGTAGCGCGGCGTACTCCTCTTCCATCGCGCGGCGCTAGTGAGGGTCCAACAGAGCGTCGCGGACGGAAGAGGATACCGGAGAGACCACCGCGTCGCCGGTCGAAGCCTCGAGGACACGAGGCGGCAGTGTGCCAGCCGCGTGTCTGGTCACCATCGGGTGAACATGCCGCGGGTGTCGGTGAAGTAGCGGCGGATGGTAGACCGGCGGGTCACCACGAGCCGGCGGGGACTGCGGCGGTGGTGTCGGTGTCCCCGGTGGAGAAGGAAGCGCGAGCGGCGGCGGCGGCGGCCTGCGCTGGTACACCCGTACCGGCGCGGCGAACCTCGACGGAGGGCCGGGGCAGGTGCCGGGACGGATCCGGCGTCGGCGACCGACACGACCCCCCAGGGGCAGAAGCGGGGGACGAATGCCCCGGGTCTACACCAACCGGAGAGGGTGGGGTCGCGCCCGAGGACGACGGGCCCAGACCCTCTGGGGATCCGGGACCGGGGCCCGGCCCAGCGCGCAGCGAAGCGGTACCTGCAGGGGACCACGAAAAAGGTGGTTGGACCACCGGGTCAGTGGGAAACAGGGAGGGTGGGTCAGGTGCCGGAGGGGTGGTAGTGCTGGAAAAGGGAAAGACGGACTCATCGAATACCACATGGCGAGAGATGAGTACCCGTCGGGAGGTAAGGTCAAAGCACCGGTACCCCTTGTGATCCGGAGAGTACCCAAGGAAGACACAGAGCGTGGAGCGAGGGTCCAGCTTGTGGGAAGAAGTGGCAGCGGTGTTGGGATAACACACACACCCAAATACGCGGAGGTGATCGTACCGCGGCGGGGTACCGAAGAGGGCGTGGTGAGGAGTGGGAGCGGGGCAGGCCGCGGAAGGAAGGCGGTTAAGAAGGTAGGTGGAGGTGTGCAGGCCCTCAGCCCAGAAGCGAGCGGGAAGAGAGGCCTGAAAGAGAAGGGTACGCACGGTGTCGTTGGTGGTACAAATCATCCGCTCAGCCTTGCCATTCTGCGAGGAGGTATATAGACAAGACATGCGGAGCTGAACCCCGTGAGAGAGGAAGAAATCGCAGGCGGTGGAGTTATCAAACTCGCGACCATTGTCACACTGGACAGCCTTGATGGTGAGGCCGAACTCTGTGGACACCCAAGTAAAGAAGTGGAGGAGCGTGGTAAACGTATCAGACTTCGCACGGAGAGGAAAAGTCCACGAATAATGCGAAAAATCATCAACAACCATAAGATAGTACTTATAACCAGAAATCCTCAGAATAGGATATGTCCATAGGTCGCAATATACAAGATCAAAAATGCGGGCCGCATGGGAAGAAGAACTAGAAAAAGGAAGACGAACATGTCGGCCTAATTGGCACGCAAGACACAGTTGCTCATCATGAGCTCGAGTACATGGAAGACCGGAGCTACGACTGAGCTGTATCAGGGATCACGTCCAGGATGGCCGAGGCGTCGGTGCCAGGTGGTAGAGGAAGTAGAAGCGACGAAGGCAGCTGACAAAACGGGCGGCGAAGAAGACGAAGGAGCCGCCGGGAAGCGAAGAGTGTAAAGGGGCCCGGTTTGTCACATCGGAGCAGAGGACGCCGGGAAGCCAAATCCTTTACAGTAAGACCAGAAGAGTCAAATTCCACAGAACAAGAATTGTCAGCTGTAAACCGTCGAATAGAAAGAAGATTATTAACCATAGAAGGAGCAACAAGAACATCAAGAAGACGAAAGGAGCCATGAGCACCGGCGGTACCCACAGACGAGACAGGAATACAAGAACCATTAGCGACCATAATGGACAAAGGAAGAAAGGAAGAGGGAGAGTGAATCGACGAAAGTATACCGGGGTCAGGAGTAGTGTGGTAGGTGGCCCCCGAATCTGCGATCCACTCGGGTCGGACCAGAGGTGTCAGGCCCATGGTGCTGAACGAGCGAGCCAAGGCCGCCTGATCCCAGCCGGCGACCCCCGGTGGAACCCACGCCGTAGCAGGGAAGGCGCCGGGTGAAGAACCAGCAGGAGGAGCTCCGGTGAGCATGGCCATCGGTGGGCGAGTGTCGGCTCCGGGGGCGTGGTAGGGCCACATGGAGATCCGACCGAACCACGGGTTCTGGAACGAAGGCCATGGTGCCCCCCCCGTGTGTCCCAGCCGGTGCCGGAGCCTGGTGTTGACCACCCCGGCCACCCCCGTGGCCCCCTCCACGGCGACGACGAGAGCCACGACCCCCCCCACCTCCGCTCGGCCCGGAGGGAGAAGAGCCCAGGAGAGACGACGCTGGCGGAGCAGACGACCGCGGTAGAGCATGAGGACGCGGCGCAGTAGCAGCCAAGGTCGTCGAGTTGGACGAGGAAGTGGTAGAGCCCGGCTGGAGGCCCTGCGTGAGCTCCTCCATGACGAGATCGTCACGGACCTCCAGAAAGGTGGGGAAGGGCCTCTGGCGGGTGATCCACGTCCTGAGGTGGGCGTAGCGGTCGCTGAGCCCCCGGAGAACGTTGAGGACCAAGATGCGATCCTCGACGGGCCACCCGAGATCCCCCAGGGAGTCAGCCATGCCCTTCATCCGATGGCAGAACTCGCCGACGGAGAGGTCACCCTGGACGAAGGTGCGGAAACTCGCGTCGAGACGCAGAGCCCGGGCCTCGGCGTTGCCCAGGAACTGGCCATCAAGGGCAAGCCATGCCCGGCGTGCGTCCGGAGAGGTGCGGACGAGGTCGTGGAGGTCCAGAGAGATCTTCCCCAAGATCTAGGAGAGAACGATGTTGTCGAGACGAAGCCACGACAGCGTCTGGACGGCGACCAAGGTGTCGACGAGGACGTGGTCGTCGAGGGCGTAGCGGCGAAGAGTGAGGAGGACCAGATCCCGCCAGCGGGCGTACGAGGGCGACTCCGGCTCGAGGACGACCGGAACGAGCAGGCGAATGTTCTGGACTCCCCCTGTCTGGTAGTGCAGCTGAGCCACGAGCGGGTCGGCCGGGTCGTGCCAGAGGACGGCGGTGTGAGACACGCGGCGACCCGGCGAGACAGAGGAGTTGGCCCCAGCGTCCTAGCCCACGGGGCAGTTGAGGACCCGCTCCGCCTCGGCGATCTGGCGAGCCAGGGCATCGGCCGCTTCGCGCTCGTGCTCCCACACGAGGGCGGCCGCCCGCACCCGGGCCTGCCCCTCAGCGGCAGAGGCACGTGCGGCGGCGAGGGCAGCGGCGAGAGACGAGGCGTCACGGCCGGCGTAGATATGGGAAAGCAGTGGTGGTGTCGGTGCCGGGAAGGTCTGGGCACCGGTAGGAAAGAGGTTGCCGGCGTCCAGCCCGACGCCGGGAAGGTGGACGGCGTCGGCGGGGCGCTCTGTCAGGGCAGCAGCAGCCCCACCCTCCTCAGCGCCTCCTGTAGCCGCGGCGGCAGCAGGATCCCCCCCCGCTTCCCCCGATCGCAGGAGCGGTAACAGAGGAGCCGCCCCCTGCGGCACCCTCAGCAGCGGCGGCTGCTGTGAGGGCAGCGGCGGGGTGAAGAGGTGGATGGGTGGCGGAGAGCTGGGCGGCAGGGGAGATGGCGGTGCCCAGGGCCAGCCCACCCCCTGGCGGCTGGAGCAGGGGCTGGCCACCTGTGCCAGAGAGGGGCGGCAGCTAGTCGGCCCTGGGAGCAGCGCCTGGAGGGAGGGGGCTGGAGGAAGCAGCTGCTGCCCATGAGGGAGAAGAGAGAGGTGGGGAGGGCGCGGAGGGGCGGAGGGAGGCAGAGCCGCGACCTCCAGCGACGCCCGCCCCAGGCAAGGCGGCGGCATCCGCCCCTAGAAGAGCGGCGGCGGCTGGAGGAGCAGGGGATCGGAGGAGATCGGCCCAGGAAGGGGAGGAGAGGGGAGGGAACAGAGAGAAGGAGGAAGGGGAAGGGGGAGGGCGGGCGGCCATGGCCCCCTGGCGGCAGAGGAGGCCGGCGGCTGCAGGTGCCTGGCCGGCGGCGGCTCAGGAGGAAGGAGAGGAAAGGCTGGATACCATGTTGAAAAGTGATTCTCTATCTTGAATAGGGCTAACCCTAGAAGGGTAGCTATATAGGTTCCATACATGGGCCACATGGGCCTTAGCCTCATGGGCCTAAACACATACTCCAACAGCTAGCATCAAGCCTCCAAATGTGACAATCCTCTTGATCAGTCAAAGCAATTTCTCTGTGGCAGTCCTATAACTGTAGGTATTCTCTAATACCAACCCAAGACAAGCCTCCTTGGATGTCCCTGGGCCATTCCCCATTGTTGAGAGCCTCAGCCACTGTCCGGGTCTTGCGTATTCTTGGAGGGACACATGCAAAGACTGTTGGCGCAAGATTTTCAATAGAGCAACCGTGCAGCCAACGATCAGTCCAAAAAAGAGTGTTGTTTCCATTTCCTACCTCCGTAGTGACCGCAATGGTAAAAAGGGCTATCGAGTTGGGATGCGAGGGAAGCTCAAGGTCAGTCCATGGCCGATCAGCTCTGGTCTTCTTAAACCATTGCCATCTGATTTGTAGCGCCCAGGCCATTACCTCCAGATTGGGGATGCCTAAGCCTCCAAGATCCAACGGTCTCAAAACCTTCTCCCAAGCCACTAGACAGCAACCTCCATTAGCTTTTTCCTTTCCCTGCCATAAGAAACCTCTTCTAATTTTGTCCACCGCCTTGATGAACAACTTCGGAACGTTGATGGCAATTAACAAGTGAACCGGCATTGCTGAGAGAACAGCCTGAACTAAGGTGGCACGTCCCGCCTTGTTCATGAGAGCTGCCTTCCAGCACGGGAGCTTGTCAGCGATTTTCTCAATCCATGGCATAAGGTCCCTCTTCCGGAGCTTCTTATTTGACAAAGGCAGGCCCAAATATTTACACGGAAACTCCGAGATTGTACATGGTAAAATATCTTGAATTGTTGTTAAAGAATCCTCTGCACAGCTGATGGGTATAATATTGCTTTTCTGAATATTGGTTTGCAGCCCTGAAGCCTCACCAAACACCCTGAGAATGTCTCTAGTGATCTGCAGCTCCTCTTCAATTGGTTTTATAAACAAAGCAACATCATCAGCATATAAAGACACTCTTTGTCCAGCCATGCGTCGAGATAAAGGTTGCAGCAGCCCCTCATTCCCTGCCTTTGCAAACAAACTATTAAGCACATCCATCACTAAAATAAAGAGCATGGGGGATAAGGGGTCCCCTTGACGCAGCCCTCGCTGATTCTGCAAGATTTCTCCTGGCTCACCATTCACTAAAATACGGGTTGAAGAAGTTGATAGCAGATTAGAGACCAAGTTGCACCACGGCAAGCCAAAGCCCAAATGCTGCAGCACTTCCAGGAGAAACGACCACGACACCGAGTCAAACGCTCTTGAGATATCAAGCTTGAGAAAGAGGCTAGGCACCTTCTGTCGGTGTAGCACTTTAACTGTTTGCTGCACTAGGATAAAATTGTCATGTATGCATCTTCCTCGTATAAATGCACTCTGATTCGTAGATACCAAGGAGTCCAAGAAGGGTGCCAATCGATTTGCCAGAATCTTGGTTATTAGTTTAGCGAAGCTATGCACTAAGCTGATGGGGCGAAAATCTTTTGCCGTCATTGCATCAACCTTCTTCGGAATCAGAGTGATGTAGGCTGCATTTAGCAGTCCAAGCCCCCTTGTATCTCCTTGCTGTAAAGAAATGATTGCTGCCATGAGATCTGCTTTAATCACCTGCCAACATGCTTTGAAAAATCTGCCTGTATACCCATCTGGGCCTGGGGCTCTGTCTGCCGGCAGTGATCTGATTGTCTCCCAAACTTCATCCTCCGTGATTGGGTTATCAAGGATTGACAAATCCATTCTGGCCCTATGGAAGGAATCTAGATCCCAGGTCGCAGATCGGTTTGGGGCTGTGCCTATCAGATTCTCATAAAAATCAAACAAAATCTTGTGTTTATCATCTTGAGAAGTTACCATCCGATCACCATCCAAGATTTTGGGTATATAATTTTTCCTTTTTCTGAATGCAGCCTGCTTGTGAAAAAAGGATGTATTTGCATCTCCATCCTTTAGGTACCTTACTCGGGAGCGTAGTCTGGCAATAGTTCTTTCAAGTGAAGCTAACTTCAAACAAAGTCGCTTCAATTCTCTTCGCAGCCAGTCCTCTTCCGGTGACAGTGATCTCCTATCTTGAGCCATTTCTAACCTGTGCAACACTTCACGTGCCAGGGATAACTGAGTTTTTAGATGACCAACTCCTTTCGCGTTCCAAGACTGCAGATCGCGGGTCAGCCGCTTCAGTTTGAAGGAGATGTTCTCAAGAGGGCATGATGTTCGACCTGGTTGATCCCAGGAACTCTTCACTGTGTCAAGGAAGCCAGGAAGGCGTGTCCAGTAGCTTTCAAAGTGGAAACGTCTCTTTCCCTTCACCCCATCTTTGAGACCAAGCACCAACGGACAATGATCAGACATCTTTGTTGCGTGGCTTTGCAAAACACAATGAGGATATATATCTTCCCAGTCCGCAGTACACAAAACTCTATCCAACTTGACGAGAGTGGGGGAATTTCTCTCATTCGACCAAGTATAACGACGACCCAACAGAGGTATCTCTTTTAGTTCCATCTCATTGATAAAACGACGGAACCGTCCCATTAGCGCCCTATTCACATTGTCATTGCTTTTATCTTCAGAAGAATAGATCATGTTGAAGTCCCCTGCTAGCATCCAAGGCCCAGCACAGAAACTCCTTACTTCTCGTAATTCGTCAAGGAAGGCCGGTTTGTTTGCATCTTCATGGGGACCATAAATTCCAGAGAACCACCATGGCTGCTCCCCAACCTCCTTAAACTTGATGGTTACAGAATGTCGGTGCACTCGATAGCATTCTGCATCAATTGAACCGTCCCGCCAAGCAACCAGAATTCCCCCTCTTGTTTTCTTGCGCTGGTAGATCGACAAAGGAGCCAAAATTCTGCCCCAAGATAGATACCACATCCCGCTGGGAAATATGAGATAATTTAGTTTCTTGCAAGCAGACCACAACCGGCTGGCAGGACTGAACTACTTGATGAACCACATCACGGCGCTTTTTGTCATTGAGGCCACGTACATTCCAAATTAAGATATTAGAAGGAGCCATTGAATTGAGAGGTTTGTAACGACCAACAGAGATACAACTCATACAACAAGAATGCCACCCACAGTACGCACCTCATCACTAGGTGGCGCATCCCACCCAAACAAGGCAGCCAACGCTTTCAAGTGTTCCTGGGTCAGAGTCTGACCAAACATGCTGGCATATTGCTCCATGGACACCGCTGAGATGCTATCTTCTTCATCGGCAAAGCCTAGATGATGGCAAACAGAAACTGCCGCATTGTGATCAGTTACTGGGGGAAGATTTGCCACTCGACGGCTCCGTCTTGGAACAAAATCAGACGGCAAGGTCTTCTTCCTTCTTTTTGGAGCTGGGGGAGCAGGCAGGATACCGCTCACTGGTTTAACCACTAGGGAAATGAAGGCCGTTCTTGGTGAGGCCATGGGGGGTGGCAGAATTGTTTGCGCCAAGAATGCCACATCAACAGGGTCACCAACACCCCCATGTCCATCACTAACCAGCGCTTGTAACGCTGCTCCTGCAGGCGGAGACGCAGGCATGACTGCAACACTCGACTGACCAAGGAATTGGTCAGGGAGTGGAGTCAGAACCGCGCCTACCACGCCCACAGGACTTGAAGATTTCGTAGTGGAAGGTGTCCTCTGGTCGATGACGGCATCCTGTGTCGCACGAGGAGCCGTCCAGGCCGATGCTCGGGTGTTACTGAAGGAGGTAGAGTGTGCGGCATCAGACGGAGCCGCGGCCATGGCTTCAACGCTCCCAGGACCCGAAGGGGAGGTCGGGAGCAGAGACACGGCCACCGCTGCAACGTCCGTCGGCGCAGCCAAGGCTATCCCGCTCTCCAGCCCAGGTTGGGAGGCGGAGAGCGGTTCCACAGCCACCCCAATCCCTTCGCCTCCACGATGTCGTCGCCTGGAATAAGTTTTGACTTGAACAGCTGTACCGGATCCCGACGAGGCGCCTTGGTCTGTGGCATCCGCAGGGGCGGCGGTGGCCGTCTCCGGCGACCTTAGCATAGCCGTCAAGACCGCATCGTTGACTGGGATATCCTCCATAGATGGGGAAACATCAGTTGGTCTTCTCGGTGGGCTTGGGCTAGCAGGAGCCCGTAACTCGACAACTCATGAATTCTCCACAAGGGATGCAACTGGACCTGCTGGCAGATGAGAGTCGGCCTGTCTCCGATGCATCTGGCCCAGCACGGGGCCAACAAGCCCAATGCCCTCCGGACAATCAGAGGAGCCGTTTTGCAGGGCCGGGATAACAGGGACATCTCCCAACATGCAGAACACAAATCCCGGCTTCTCCGGGATCACCTCCTCTTCCCAAAACCTTGGCTTAATGACGAGGGCGGCCAGGTCATCAATGATATCCGGCAAGACCGAGGTGGGCAAGGGACTTGAAGTAGCATTTGATGTAGGCAGCGACGCTTCGGGCTTTGAGGGCTGCCCGCCATCAACTGGCGCTTCAGAATCCGCCACGTGGTCGTCAGCCGCAGGGCCAAACCCCAACCTTCGATGCACAGAGATCTGTGGGGCACCACCTTGGGTACCGCAGTCCTCGGCAGAGGCCCCCGGCGAAGCAGAAGCACGCCGTCGGCGTCGATGCCTATCATGTCTAGGGTCCTCACGTGGCGGGGACGGCGGCGGATCGTCAATCGGCATAGACGACGGATCAACCGCTGCATAAATCTTGATATCGTAGCTCAGTGTGCGCTTCCGCGGAGGTACTTCTTCAACTTGAACTGGAGGCTCGACGATGACTAGCTCCATATCCGCCGGGATGAGGTCAAGCTGTGAGCACCACGCTTTGAGTCGGAAGGACGAGTAGTCCCGCCGATCGATCGTATCTTGGTGGAGCTCACGAACCCAGCACCATTCGTCCAGTAGATGCTCCGCCGTCTCGAGCTCCCAGGCATGCGCCGGAATGCCACTCAGCTCGACGTTGACGAGCGAGGGCAACACCACCGCGGAAGCGTTCTTGAGACGGGACCATCGCCGGAAGCAGAGGGTAAACGGCGGCAACTGTAGCGGTCGCCCCTCGTAAATCTGTGTCGCTGTAGCATCATCCAGGAGAACCAGCAAGAAATCGTCGAGGCTTAGACGGTGAAACTCCAGGGACCCAACCGGGAGTTCATAGCGACGAGCTAGCTCGTCAACCAAAACATCGACCGATTGGTTCGCTAGGCCTCCAGCGATGCAAACAGAGAGCGCTCTGCGATACTCGTCTTCAGCCCTTGCCATTCTAGCAGAGCGATCGATGATACACCGGTGCCGGGACGGGACGCCGGCGGCGGAGGATTGCACGCCAGCGTTGGCAGCAACAACTTGAGGCGGTGCGCCGTTATCACCGTCATCCGACCTAGAAGGCCCGCCATCACCGTGGCCAGCATCACCAGCGCGCCGGCGCTTCCTAACTCGACGCCGGTGACACCTGGCCCGCGTGTTGTGCCCTTCAGCCCCTCCAGAGCCCTCACCGTCGGGCGTGGCCTCCATGGCCACCATCTTCCTAGAGCCCGCGGCGCTCAACTTTGGCCGCCAAACGACGAGACGCCGAGACCCCGCGGGGGGCGAGACCTGCCCGCGCCCGGCACAGGAGAAAGCGCGGTGACCTAGTGCCAGACACTTGAAGCAGCGAGGCCCCTTGCGGCAGTCGACGGCGCGGTGCGAGGGGGAGAAACAATTGAAACACCTCCCTCTGAGATCCTCAGGCACCGGCCGGCAAGGGTCGCGTAGCTCCTTCAGGCGCTGCTTGCGAGCACGGCGGCTTTCATACTGCTGCCAACCAGACGCGTCAGGGCCCGGCGCGGCGAACACCTGACGAGGCCGCTCCTTGAGGGTGATCTTGGGCGGCGGCAGCTCCACTCCCAACACCGCCTGCGGCAGGGGAGGGGTCGTACCGCCGCAAGAAAACAGGACGTCACGAAACGAGGGGGCAGAGGATGAGGCACCGGCGGACGATGACGGGCTGGCGTCGCTCCACCTTTCTGCCTTGGACCGCCCAGAGAGGGGTAGAGGCTCGACGATGGGGGACAAAGAAGGGGAGGAAGCCGGCACTTCCGAGGTGAGAAGGATGGGGCTCACGTCTGCAGTGGTGGCCGACGGACCATGGGCTGGTTCCGGCGTGGGGCTGGTGGACGGAAGGGTGCCGAGAGGAGGAGGGGTGGGAGCGAGAGAAGCCATCGCTTCTATTGTTTACGTCTCTTTATTTATAAAGATCAAGATGATGTCGCCTACCTACTGCTCTACGTCGCCGACATCGTCTTGATGGCGTCTTCCCTAACCCTCCTGCGGCGCATCACTGACCGGCTCAGCTCCGAGTTCACCATGACAAACCTTGGTGCTATCTACCACTTACTCGGCATCTCCGTCATGTGCCCCTCCGACAGCCTCCTATCCCAGCGATAGTACACTAACTCTCGGGACAAGCTGTCCGCGATTGACGGTGCTCCTGCCGAGAGCCCCTCAGAGTACCGAAGTCTTGCTTGCGCTCTACAATACCTCACTCTGACTCAACCAGACCTCATCTACACCATTCTTGTTTGCCTCATTATGTACGACCCGGGAGAGCCACACCTTGCTTTGATCAAGCGCATGCTGCATGTGAAGGGCACCCTCGACTGCCTACTCTGACGTTGACTGGGTCGACCTAGACTCCCAGCGTTCTACCTCTGGCTATTGCATCTTCCTCAGTGGCAACTTGGTCTCCTAGTCTTGAAGCGGCAGACTACAATATCCCGTTCTAGTGCAGGGGCAGAGTATTGGGTTGTTGCACATGCAATTGCTGAGTGCTGCTGGCTGTGACAGTTGCTTCAGGAGCTCCACATCTTGATACCTTCGGCGACCATTGTGCTAGAAGATGTGTCTCAATTGATTAGGGCTAACCCTAGAAGGGTAGCTATATAGGTTCCATACATGGGTCACATGGGCCTTAGCCACATGGGCCTAAACACATATTCCAACACCCCCCCGCAGTCTGAACTACCGGCGCAGCGGAGTTCGAGGCTGAACAAGAAAGAACACACACAACCCCCACAGACGCAACTAGCCACTGGTGATGTTGAGGCTGGAGCGAAACTCGGCGAAGGTCGAGGACGGGAGGCCTTTGGTGAAGATGTCCGCGAACTGGGAGGTCGTCGGAACATGAAGAACCCGCACGTCGCCCATGGCCACCCGATCACGGACAAAATGGAGGTCGATCTCCACATGCTTCGTCCGCTGGTGCTGGATGGGGTTGGTGGAGAGGTAGACCGCACTGACGTTGTCGCAGTAGATCAGTGTGCTCCGGGAGGGTGGAGTGTGCAACTCAGCCAGCAGCTGCCGGAGCCAGGCGGCCTCCACCACGCCGTTAGCAACGGCGCGGTACTCCGCCTCGGCGCTGGACCGGGAGACCACCGGCTGGCGCTTGGACGACCAAGACACCAGGTTGCCGCCCAGGAAGACGACGTAGCCGGAGGTGGAGCGGCGAGTATCCGGGCACCCGGCCCAGTCAGCGTCGGTGTAGACGACGAGGTCGGTGGAGGAGGCCCGGTGGAGGAGGAGACCATAGTCGAGTGTGCCCCGGAGGTAGCGGAGGAGGCGCTTGAGAGCCAAGAGGTGAGGCTCCCGGGGATCATGCATGTGGAGGCAGACCTGCTGGACTGCATAGGTGATGTCCGGCCGGGTGAAGGTGAGGTACTGAAGGGCCCCGGCGAGACTCCTGTACGCAGTGGGATCGGCCACCGGTGGCCCCTCAGCCTCAGACAGCTTGCCCTGAGTGTCGACCGGAGTGGAGCAGGGGTTGCAGGCAGTCATCCCAGCTCGCTCCAGAATGTCCCGAGTGTACTGTCGCTGGTGAAGGAGGAGCCCGGCAGGACGGTGCTCAATAGTGACACCGAGGAAGTGGTGGAGCTCACCCAGATCCTTCATCGCGAACTCTTGCTGGGACTTGGCCTCCATGAACCCCAGGGTCAGCAAGAAGGCGGCGAACCGGTGGTTCCATGCCCGAGGTGCCTGCTTGAGGCCGTAGAGAGACCTGATGAGCCGGCAGACCATGTCAGGACGGGTGGTGTCGACGAACCCCGCCGGCTGACTGCAGTACACCGTCTCAGTAAGAAGGCCGTGGAGGAAGGCGTTCTTGACGTCCAGCTGGTGGACGGGCTAAGACCGAGCAAGTGCCAGCGATAGCACGGTACGGACGGTGGCCGGCTTGACCACCGGGCTGAAAGTCTCATCGTAGTCGACGCCAGGGCGCTGAGTGAAACCCCGGAGGACCCAGCGAGCCTTGTAGCACTCGAGAGAGCCGTCGGCCCGGCGCTTGTGAGTCCAAATCCACTTGCCAGTGACGACGTTGGAGCCTGGCGGCCGGGGCACCAACTCCCACGTCTGGTTGGCGAGTAGCGCGGCGTACTCTTCCATCGCGCGGCGCCAGTGAGGGTCCAACAGGGCATCGCGGACGGAGGAGGGTACCGGAGAGACCACCGCATCGCCGGTCGAAGCCTCGAGGGCACGAGGCGGCAGGGTGCCAGTCGTGTCACCATCGGGTGAACATGCCGCGGGTGTCGGTGCAGTAGCGGCGGGTGGTAGACCGGCGGGGCACCACGAGCCGGCGGAGACAGCGGCGGTGGTGTCGGTGTCCCCGGTGGAGAAGGGAGCGCGAGCGGCGGCGACCGCGGCCTGCGCTGGTACACTCGTACCGGCGCGGCGAACCTCGACGGAGGTGCGGGACAGGTGCCGGGACGGGATCCGGCGTCGTCGACCGACACGACCCCCCCGGGGCAGCAGCGGGGGACGAAGGACCCGGGTCTGCACCAACCGGAGAGGACGGGGCCGCGCCCGAGGACGACGGGCACGGACCTGCTGGGGATCCGGGACAGGAGGCCGGCCCGGTGCGCGGCGAAGCGGTACCTGCAGGGACCATGAAAAAGGTGGCTGGACCACCGGGTCAGTGGGAAACAGGGAGGGTGAGTCAGGTACCGAAGGGGTGGTGGTGCTAGAAAAGGGAAAGACGGACTCATCGAACACCACATGGCGAGAGATGAGAACCCGTCGGGAGGTAAGGTCAAAGCACCGGTACCCCTTGTGATCCGGGGAGTACCCGAGGAAGACACAGAGCGTGGAGCGAGGGTCCAGCTTGTGAGAAGTGGCAGCGGTGTTGGGGTAACACGCACACCCAAACACGCGGAGGTGATCGTACCGAGGCGGGGTACCGAAGAGGGCGTGGTGAGGAGTGGGAGCGGGGCAGGCCGCGGAAGGAAGGCGGTTAAGAAGGTAGGTGGAGGTGTGCAGGCCCTCAGCCCAGAAGCGAGCGGGAAGAGAGGCCTGAAACAGAAGGGTACGCACGGTGTCATTGGTGGTGCGAATCATCCGCTCAGCCTTGCCATTTTGCGAAGAGGTGTATAGACAAGACATGCGGAGCTGAACACCATGAGAGAGGAAGAAATCGCGGGAGGTGGAGTTATCAAACTCGCGACCATTGTCACACTGGACGGCCTTGATGGGGAGGCCGAACTGTGTAGACACCCAAGAAAAGAAGTGAAGGAGCGTGGTAAACGTATCTGACTTCGCACGGAGAGGAAAAGTCCACGAATAATGCGAAAAATCATCAACAACCACAAGATAGTACTTATAACCGGAAATACTCAGAATAGGAGATGTCCATAGGTCGCAATGTACAAGATCAAAAATACGGGCCGCATGGGAAGTAGAACTAGAAAACGGAAGACGAACATGTCGGCCCAATTGGCACGCATGACACAGTTGCTCAGCATGAGCTCGAGTACACGGAATGTCGGAGCTACGACTGAGCTGCATCAGGGCATCACGTCCAGGATGACCGAGACGCCGGTGCCAAGTAGTAGAGGAGGTAGAGGTGGCGAAGGCAGCTGACAAAACGGACGGCGAAGAAGATGGAGCCGTCGGGAAGCGAAGAGTGTAAAAGGGCCCCGTGCTGTCACATCGGAGCAGAGGACGCCGGGAAGCCAAATCCTTCACAGTAAGACCAGAAGAGTCAAACTCCACAGAACAAGAATTGTCAGCTGTAAAACGACGAATAGAAAGGAGATTGTGAACCATAGAAGGAGCGACAAGAACATCAGGAAGACGAAAGGAGCCATGAGCACCGGCGGTACCCACAGACGTGACAGGAAGACACGAACCATTTGCGACCATAATGGACGAAGAAAGAGAGGAAGAAGGAGAGTGGACAGAGGAGAGGATACCAGGGTCAGGGGTGGTATGGTAGGTGGCACCCGAGTCGGCAATCCACTCCGGTCCAACAGGAGGTGTCAGGCCCATGGTGCTGAGCGAGCGAGCCAAAGCCGCCTGGTCCCATCCCGCAACCCCAGGAGGGGTGTCGGCAGGTGCAGCCCACTGTGACGTAGGGAAGACACCGGGTGGTGGAGCGGCGGTGAGCATGGCCACCGGTGGACGAGGCTCGCCACCGGGAGCGTGGTAAGGTCACATAGAGATGCGCCCTGACCACGGGTTGTGGAACGAGGGCCATGGAGTCCCTTGTGGAGCCGTCGGCGCATGGTTGGCCCCGCCACGGCCCCCCCCACGTCCAGTGCCGCGGCGACGGCGACTGCCACGGCCACCCCCGCTCGGCCCAGAGGGAGGAGGACCAAGAAGGGACGACGTAGTGGACGGACGCGGGGGAGCGACCGGACGCGGTGGAGTGGCCGCAAGGGCCGTCGAGGATCCCGGCGCGGTGGCTGGCCTAGGCTGGAGGCCCTGAGTCAGCTCCATGACAAGATCGTCACGGACCTGGTGGAAGGTGGGGAAGGGGCGCTGGCGGGTGATCCATGTCCTGAGGTGGGCGTAGCGGTCGCTGAGTCCGCGGAGAACATTGAGGACCAGGATGCGGTCCTCCACGGGCCAGCCCAGGTCACCGAGGGAGTCTGCCATGGTCTTCATCTTCCGGCAGAACTCGCCAACAGTGAGATCACCCTGGACGAAGGTCCGGAAGCTCGCATCGAGCCTCAGGGCCCTAGCCTCGGCATTGCCGAGAAACTGGCCCTCGAGCGCCAGCCAGGCCTGACGAGCATCCGCCGTGTTGCGGACGAGGTCGTGGAGGTCGACGGAGATCGTCCCGATGATCCACGAGAGGACGATGCTGTCAAGGCGCAGCCACGAGGGGGTCTGGGCCGCGACCGAGGCATCGACGAGGACGTGGTCGTCAAGGGCGTAGCGGCGGAGGGTGAGGAGGACAAGGTCCCGCCAGCGAGCGTAGGAAGGCGACTCGGGCTCGAGAACCACCGGGACAAGCAGGCGGATGTTCTGAACACCCCCGGCCTGGTAGTGGAGCTGTGTCACGAGCGGATCGTGCCAGATGACCGCTGTGGTGGACGCGCGGTGGCCCGCCGAGCCGGAGGAGGTAGCCCCGAGGTCGTTGGAGACGGGAGGAACGAGGCGCTGCTCCACGTCAGCGATCTGACGGGCCAGGGCATCGGCCGCATCCCGCTCACGCTCCCAGGCGAGGGCCGCCGCGCGGACACGAGCCTGGCCCTCAGCAGCTGCAGCGCGGGCGGCGGCGAGTGCAGCAGCGAGTAGGAGCAGCACGACCGGGGTAGGGGATACCGGCGTCCGGGGCGCCTGGAAGATGTCCAGCAGCGGCCAGACCCTCGCCGGGGAGGTGAGCTTCGGCGGGCGGCTCAGCTGCAGCGGCACCCAGACCCGCGGCGACGTCGGCTGCCCCCGCGCCCGCGGCTGCTGCAGCCGCACCGGCGGCTCCCTGGCCCGCAGCAGCAAGGGCGGCAGCAACGCCGTGGAGGAGGGCGGCGGTGGGAGCGGCGGCAGCAGGCCCCTGGCCAGGTGCACGCGCTGCAGCGGTGGCCACCGCGCCCAGGGCGACAGGGGCGGCGGCAGCAGGACCGGTCGCGCGGCCACAGGCAGGGGAACTCGCGCCCGCACCCATGGCGGCTGGGGCGGCGGTGGGAGCAGTGGCCGGGCAGGCGGTGGCTGCAGGTGCGGCGGCTGCAGGGACAGGGGCTGCGGCAGCAGATGGGGCGGCGACTTGCGCCTAGGAAGGAGAAGGGAGGGGTGGGAAGGTGTGGAAGGAGGGAGGAGGGGGAGGAGGAGGCCGGCCAGCCATGGAGATGGCGGCGGCGGCTCCAGGCAGGGAGCGGCGGCTGGGAGGGAGGGAGGGAAGAGGAAAAAAAACCTAAGCTGCTGATACCATGCTAGAAGATGTGTCTCAATTGATTAGGGCTAACCCTAGAAGGGTAGCTATATAGGTTCCATACATGGGCCACATGGGCCTTAGCCACATGGGCCTAAACACATACTCCAACACATTGTCTATGGCGACAACGTTAGTGCAGTCTACATGACAGCCAATCCAGTTCAGCATCGTCGCACGAAGCACATCGAGATTGACATCCACTTCGTCTGCGAGAAGGATGCTTTGGGGCAAGTCCGCATGCTCCATGTCCCCTCCACACATCAGTTCACAGACATCATGACTAAGGGACTGCATGTAGTGACTTTAGGTCCAGTCTCTGCGTCTAGTTCCCTACCGCTGTGACTGCGGGCGGGCATTAGAGATACGTATAGTCTAACACATGTATATCATGTGACTTGTACTCGAAGTTGTACTTTGACTATATATATGAAAGTCAACCCCATCCCCACCCCCCCAAAAAAATATATATATTGGGTGTGAGGTGTTCCCTAATTCTCTGCATTAGTAAATCCCTTGGTTGTGATGTTTGTTATTCCTGGATTGAATTCCATTTATCTTAGAGAATCATCTAGGTTTAGGTGTTCATTCTCATAGAATGTGGAATATGTACTAGAATACACTGTCAAGCAAAAGAGGCACAACATAGATTTTTGAACTAAAGTAAGGAAATCATTAAGTAAAAAGTTCCATACAAAAAGTTACCTTCGTTTTTATGGCTTCAAGTTTGCTAAAGAAGTATGTGTTAAAAATGTGATACTCGCCTCTTGGTCTAATAATTGATGGCATTGGTCCCTGTAGATACCTACAAGAAAGCCTAGTTATGATTATCACGAAATAGGTCAGAAAAGGCGACTACAAACTTCCAAGCAATATAAGAGCACAAAAATGTAAACCCTCATTTCCTGGAGCATCAAAATCATCAAAAAAAAACTACCACCCAAAATCACATCTGGAAATGTTCAGTTACTACCACATGGGGGTAATAAAGCTCAAAGACTCAAAGCAGTCAGTTTACATTGGACCCTTTTTTCGAAAGATCTACATTGGGCCATTTTGGAAAGCAAAAAAATCACATGACAACCCAGGTATCACAGTCGCGTACTTGCAATTATATTCATATTTATATTTATAAAATCATGATATACAAATATCAATGTATGATGGGCTATAGCAGCTAGCTCATGAACAATAAGTTTGCCTCAAAATTTGCAGTACCGTAAGCTTATATCAAATTTGTTAATTGGACAGAGCTACATTTATTATAATAGTGGCACAATATCCATGAATTCCCTTTTCCAAATCTATATTGAGTTCTTCCTGCTAGAAGCTGTTAGATGATAGATGCTTAGGCTGTGTTGGAGTTTCAATATGTAAACAGCACGGATGTAACCTAACAAACTAGATATAACAAACTATTTTCTTTTTAATGCAATGACACACAGTTCTCCATGTTCAGAAAAAAAAAAAGTTCTGCCTGCCAATGCATCATGCTGCCCAGATACGTGGTAAGCATTATGTAAAACATGAAATTTGATAATCATGTTTAGAATCATAGCATTGTATTCAGTCGGATAGCATCTTCCTGTTAAGCCATTTTCCTGTGTCAAAAGTAAACTTGTAACATGAGCTACTAACTTGTGTTAGATACCCTTTCTAGAATCAACTAACTACATCTAGTTCCAAATGTATGTCGTTTAGGACATCGATACGGTCTCCAATATGACACTTTGCTTGCAATTTTTATGAAAGTACATGTTTTACATAGTGAAAATTGTATAGTATTAAAGTATTTTCCATGAGCAATCTAGTAACATCAACTGTGTTGTCAACCTATGCTGCTCTTTATATATTGATGGTCAAAGTAAAGAAGTTTGACCCATTAGAATCCTAAAACGACCTACATTTGGGGCCGGACAAGTAAGTCTATCGCACAACTCATGTAAAAGCATAAGCTGGTCTTTGGAGGCCTCATTAAGAAATGCTTGGCATCAATGCTAGAAGATTAAATTATCTCAAAATGTGGTAGAAGTTCCAAAACTCTCAGGTCTTGAATGTTCCATGTTGATACATATGCCAAAGGTGAACTAAATCCAGTCTACATGTATAAACTCATAACTACATCGCCGAATTCGATATGAGCAACTGAATTTATTAAGCCCATTATTACTTCTCAAGTCTCAAAAACATTAAAAAAACAATGCTTTTAGCAAGCAAAGGAGAATAGTGCTTACATGATGTAAAAGTTCATTATAGGTGAGGACAGCAATGATTCAGGCTGGAGACATCTGATGTCATCAGAAGAAATCTCAACAGAACTAAGGTGTTCCCTGTGAATACGGCAGAAATAATATGGCGATGAACTGTGTGTCAAAAGAAGATCAAAGAATCTAGATTAACTGCAAACCTTGAAGGATAGTATAGCTTCTCTGCATCCCTGAAAAAATGGTGTTCCAACATTAGGCAATAACATAAGATACTAGCGCAAAACATAAGAAGAGTTGCAGATGCCAAGATATCAACCAGCCGTCTAAGTAGGCATAGTTAATAGCCTATGAAGTATGATGTATACGTTCACACTTATGATAATTATGACATAAGCAAAATGACTAACTGTATCTGAACATTTACCAGTTATTATTGGATGTTTCCTGAGCAGATTCTAGATGGGGTGTATCTCCATCCAAAAGAACAACCTCTTCCTGAATCACAATACAGAAATGAGATAACACTTTGTGGGTCTAATAAATAACAGTGCGAGAAAAGCGTTTATCTAGCAGTGCCTGGAAATTCACATGTGAAGATCGACTGCCATGCTCATTTATCTGATAATGGCAGTAGACTTACCGCAGTGGGCCATAAAGGCAATAGACAAAATCCGAAGAGGGTTTCTATGGCGAGGAAGGAAAGAGGCAAGAGGAGGACACTGCCTTGTAGCTTGCAGAAAGGTGATGCGCCCTCGGGAGCTTGGAGGGCTGGGCATTTCAGATTTGAAGAACATGGGATGGGCACTTCGAATGCGCTGGCTATGGCTGCACAAAACTGAACCCCAGCGGCCATGGAGCATTTCTGATTCAGGTGCCAGAGCAGGTTAGAGCCTTCTTTGCAATGGCCATAATCACTGAAGTGGGGGATGGTACTCGCACACTCTTTTGGGAAGATAGGTGGCTGCATGGACAGCGCATTATAGATGTTGCCCCTCGTTTGCATTCTTTGGTGGCTAAGAAAACTATCAAGAAACGTACGGTAGCAGAAGCTCTCACTGAACACCTCTAGATTTCGGATGTAAGAGGAGCTTCATCGATTGGAGAACTAGTAGAGTATCTTGATCTTTGGGATCTTCTCACGGACTTCTCTTTACAACCTGAAATAGAGGACGTTCATATATGGCGCCTATCCCCCTCAGGACAGTACTCAGCAAAATCTGCATATGAACATCTCTTTCAAGGATCAATTCTATTTAGACCTTGGGAACGGATTTGGAAGACCTGGGCCCCTGGAAAATGCAAGTTCTTCTTATGGTTAGTCGAACATGACAGGTGTTGGACGGCTGATCGTCTTGCCCGTTGAGGTCTGCCCTGTCCAGAACGTTGTCCTTTATGCAACCAGGAGCAAGAGACAATTAACCATCTTCTAGTATCCTGTCCCTTTGCAAGGCAATACTGGTATTTGTTGGAGTATATGTATATGAGGCCCATGAGGGCTAGGCCCATGTATGTTACACTATATAGCTACCCATCTAGGGTTAGCCAAATCAATCAAGACCATACATTTCAACATAGTATCAGTAGCCTAGTTTTCTTTCCCCACCCTTCTCCCTCCCTCCCGACCCGTCAGGGGCCGCCGCCGCCGGCGGCGCGCCGCCGCCAGGCGCCATGGCCGGCCCTAGCGAGCCTCCCCCTCCTCCTTCCTACTTCCTCTCCTTCCCTCCCCTCTCCGGCACCACATCCTGGGCGCAGATCGTGGGCACGCCTACTCCTTCTGCCGGCGCGCGCGCTGGCAACACAGCCGCGGGATGGGCGCCGCCGGCCGCACCCCCAGCCGCTGCGGCTTGGCCGCCGCCAGGCGCTTCTCCAGCAGCAGGGGGATGGGCGCCGCCGGCTTCTCCCCTCGCGGCCACCTCCCTTGCCGCGCCTGGTGCCTTCACTACTGCCCCGGCTGCGCGCCTTGCCTTGGCTCTCACCGCCGAGGGCGCTGCTGCTCCCGCGGCCGCTGCCTTCCCTGCCGCCCCGGCCGATGCCGCCGAAACCGTCGGGCCCGAGGCTCCTGCGGTACCTGGTGATGGCGCCTACGTGGCCCCAGCCGCAGCGGCCCCCTACGCCGTCGCTGCCGCTGCAGCTGCAGCCGGCCTGGCACTGCCGTTCTCCTCTGCCGCTGGTGGAGATGGTGCGGCGCCACACCTGCAGGGGCCGAGCATGGATAGCGGCACCCAGGGCGCCTTCAACCTCGCTGCCCCGCCTTCGGCCGCCCTCTACGCTCCTCGGCCCACCTCCGCCCTCGCTGCTGCGCTAGTTTCCGCCCGGGCCGTGGCCGCCGCGGGACAGGAGCGCGTCCGTGCGGCTGCCCTCGTGTGGCAACGGGAGCGGGACGCCGCCGACACTCTGGCCCGCCAGATCGCCAAGGCGGAGCAGCTCCTCGCCCAGGACGGGGGGCCACCTCCTCCGGTTCGACGGGCCACCTCACCTCCACCACTACGGCTCTCCGTCACGACCCGGCCGATCCCCTCGTCTCGCAGCTCCACTACCAGGCCGGCGGTGTCCAGAACATCCGGCTACTCGTCCCGGTCGTTCTCGACCCCGAGTCGCCCTCATACGCCCGCTGGCGGCATCTGGTGGTCCTCACTCTCCGCCGCTACGCCCTCGACGACCACGTCCTCGACGATCCCACGCCCACGGTCCAGACTCCGTCGTGGCAGCGTCTGGACAGCATCGTGCTTTCCTGGATCCTCGGCACGATCTCCGTCGACCTCCACGACTTCGTCCGCAACACCACCTCCGCTCGCCAGGCCTGGCTGGCACTCGAGGGCCAGTTTCTGGGCAATGCTGAGGCCCGAGCTCTACGACTCGACGCGAGCTTCCGCACCTTCATCCAGGGGGACCTTGCCGTTGGCGAGTTCTGCCGGAAGATGAAGGCCATGGCAGACTCCCTCGGCGACCTGGGCTGGCCCGTGAAGGATCGCATCCTCGTCCTCAACGTCCTCCGCGGGCTCAGCGACCGCTACACCCACCTCAGGACGTGGATCATCCGGCAGCGGCCATTCCCCACCTTCCTGCAGGTCCGTGACGACCTTGTCATGGAGATCTCTCAGGGCCTCCAGTCGGGGTCCACTTCCACCGCCGCTCCAGGGTCCTCCTTGACTGCACTTGCGGCTACTCCACCGCCGCGCCCGTCTGCACCACCCATGCCCCCGTCGTTTGTCTTGGGTCCTCTCCCCTCCGGGCCTAGCGGGGGTGGGGGGGCCGTGGCAGGAAGAAGGGCCGTGGAGGACGTTCTGGTGGGGGGGCCTGGCCGTGGTGGAAACCCGGCTCCTCCGCCGCGGGGTGCTCCCTGGCCCTCCTTCCACAACCCGTGGTCCAGACGCATTTCCATGTGGCCCTTCCAGGCTCCTGGGGGGAGCCTCGTCCGCCGACCGCCATGTTCGCTGGGGCTCCTCCAGGGTTCTACCCCGCGTCACCATGGGGCACCCCGGGGCCGGCCGGTTGGAGACCGGAGGCGCTGGCTCGCTCCTTCAGCACTATAGGCCTGACACCTCCTGTTGGCCCAGAGTGGATCGCCGATTCCGGAGCTACCTACCACACCACACCAGACCCTGGTATACTCTCGTCTGCTCATCCCCTTCTTCTCACCCTTCGTCCATCATGGTCGCCAATGGATCGTGTCTTCCTGTCACCTCTGTGGGTGCCGCCGGCACTCATGGCTCCTTTCATCTTCCCGATGTTCTTGTTGCACCCTCTATGGTTCACAATCTTCTTTCTATTCGTCGTTTTATAGCTAACAACTCGTGTTCTGTGGAGTTTGACTCTTCTGGTCTTACTATGAAGGATTTGGCTACCCGGCGTCCTCTGCTCCGATGTGACAGTACGGGGCCCCTTTACACCCTTCGTTTTCCGGCGTCTGCCTCGCCGTCTTCGCTTTTGTCAGCTGCCTTCGCCACCACCTCTTCCACTATTTGGCACCGGCGCCTCGGCCATCCTGGACGTGATGCCCTGATGTAGCTTAGTCATAGCTCAGACATTCGTTGTACTCGATCTCATGATGAGCATTTGTGTCACGCGTGCCAAATGGGCCGTCATGTTCGTCTTCCTTTTTCTAGTTCTTCACATGCGGCTCACATTTTTGATCTTGTTCATTGCGACCTATGGACGTCTCATGTACTCAGCATTTCTGGCTATAAGTACTATCTTGTGGTGGTTGATGATTTTTCTCACTATTCGTGGACTTTTCCCTTACGTGCCAAGTCTGAGGCATTCCCCGCGCTCCACCACTTTTTCGCTTGGGTTTCCACTCAGTTCGGCTTCACCATCAAGGCCGTCTAGTGCGACAATGGTCGTGAGTTCGATAACTCCACATCCCGGACCTTCTTCCTCTCTCGTGGTGTCCAGTTGCGCATGTCTTGCCCGTACACCTCCTCTCAGAACGGCAAGGCTGAGCGCATGATTCGCACCACCAATGACACCGTGCGTACGCTTACTCCAGGCCTCACTCCCCGCTCGTTTCTGGGCTGAGAGCCTGCACACCTCCACCTATCTCCTTAACCGCCTTCCTTCCGCTGCTTGCCCGGCTCCCACGCCGCACTGTGCTCTTTTCGGTACCCCTCCGAGGTATGACCACCTTCGAGTCTTCGGGTGTGCGTGTTACCCTAACACCACGGCCACTGCTCCGCACAAGCTAGCTCCCCGGTCCACTCTGTCTTCCTCGGGTACTCTCCAGACCACAAGGGGTACCGCTGCTACGACCTCACCTCTCGTCGGGTCCTCATCTCTCGCCATGTGGTGTTCGATGAGTCTGTCTTCCCCTTTTCCACCACCACCACCCCTTCCGCCTCCGAGCTTGACCTCTCCTCTTTGTTTCCCACTGATGCGGTGGTCGAGCCACCTTTGCCGTTGTTTCCTGCAGGTACTGCGGCCCCGTGCCCCAGCTCGCCGTCGGCCGGTGACTCCCACGACCCTGCTCCCCGTTCGAGCATGGACGGGTCACCATCCGGGCCTGCCCCTGTCATTCCGACTGACGGGGGTCCCAGGCCGTCGCCTCCGGCTCCGCATGCGCGCTTCGCCCAGCAGGTCATTGTGTACCAGCGCCGGGCCCGGACTACGCTGGCACCTTCACCACCGTCGCTGGCTCCTTCTTCGCCGAAGTCACCACCGGGGCCGTCTTCCTCTCCGCCGGGGACACCGGAGCCGTCGCAGCGGCCTCCAACCGCTCGTGTCGAGACCCCGGTGTATCACCCGCTGCTCCTTCACCGCCACCCGCGTCATGTTCACCATGTGGTGACACGACACGCGGCTGGGACCCTGCAGCCCCGGGCTCTTGCGACGATGCTCGGTGACTCGCAGGTCTCTCCAGTACCATCTTCCGTCTGCGAGGCCTTGTCGGACCCTCACTGGCACCACGCGATGGAAGAGGAGTATGCGGCTCTCCTCGCCAACCAGACCTGGGATCTGGTGCCACGTCCGCCGGGCTCCAACGTCGTCACCGGCAAGTGGATCTGGACACACAAGCGCCGGGCTGATGGCACTCTCGAGAGGTACAAGGCTCGTTGGGTTCTCAGAGGCTTCACTCAGCGGTCTGTTGTTGACTATGATGAGACTTTCATTCCAGTGGTGAAACCGGCTACAGTCCGCACGGTGCTCTCACTAGCACTCACTCGCTCTTGGCCCGTGCATCAGCTGGATGTCAAGAATGCTTTCCTGCATGGTCTTCTCACTGAGACAGTTTACTGCAGTCAGCCGGCCGGGTTTGTTGACTCCTCGTGTCCTGACATGGTCTGTCGGCTCAACAGATCTCTCTATGGCCTCAAGCAAGCCCCACGGGCATGGAACCATCGCTTTGCTGCCTTTCTGCGATCACTGGGGTTTGTGAAGGCCAAGTCCGATACGTCCCTGTTCATCTACCACCATGGAGCTGAGACTGCGTATCTACTACTCTATGTTGATGACATTGTCCTCACCGCCTCCAGTGAGTCACTTCTTCGCCGCATCATCACCTCTCTCCAGCGGAAATTTGCTATGAAGGATCTGGGTGTACTCCACTTCCTTGGGGTCACAGTTGCGCCTCATCCTGCTGGGTTACTTCTTCACCAGAGGCAGTACACTCTTGACATCCTTGAGCGAGCTGGGATGACAGATTGCAACCCCTGCTCTACTCCAGTTGACACACAGAGCAAGATGTCCGAGGCTGACGGTAACCCGGTGACTGATCCCACCGCGTACCGGAGTCTTGCTGGTGCTCTGCAGTACCTCACCTTCACTCGACCGGACATCACTTATGCAGTTTAGCAGTTGTGCCTTCATATGCATGATCTGAGGAAGCCCCACCTTACCGCCCTCAAGCGCCTCCTCCGCTACTTCCGTGGCACTGTGGACTACGGCCTGCTCCTTCACCGGCGGTCCTCCTCCACCGAGATGGTTGTCTACACGGACGCTGACTGGGCCGGCTGTCCGGACACTCGGCGCTCCACCTCCGGCTACGCTGTCTTCTTGGGTGGCAACCTGGTGTCCTGATCGTCCAAGCGCCAGCAAGTGGCCTCCCGCTCCAGTGCCAAGGCGGAGTACCGTGCCGTGGCCAACGGCGTGGCGGAGGCCTCTTGGCTCTGACAGCTCCTGGCCGAGCTCCATAACCCTCTTCTCCGGAGCACGCTTGTCTACTGCGACAAAGTCAGTGCGGTCTACCTCTCCACCAACCCCGTGCAGCACCAGCGGACCAAGCATGTGGAGATCGACCTTCACTTCGTCCGTGATCGGGTTGCCATCGGCGAGGTGCGGGTCCTACACATACCTACCACGTCCCAATTCGCAGACATCTTCACCAAGGGCCTCCCGTCGTCGACCTTCACCGCCTTCCGCTCCAGCCTCAACATCACCAGTGGCCAGTTGCGTCTGTGGGGGGCTCGTATGTGTGTTCTTTTCCTAGTGTCCAGTCTGACTCCGCTACGACGGTAGTTCAAACTGCGGGGGGGTGTTGGAGTATATGTATATGAGGCCCATGAGGCTAGGCTCATGAGGCTCATGTATGTTACACTATATAGCTACCCATCTAGGGTTAGCCAAATCAATCAAGACCAAACATTTCAACAGTATTCCCTGCTATGTCAGGTTGGGTTGCAACAATTTGCTCCTCAGGCAACTGATATGGTGTTCGATGATTGGTGGGACAGATTGTGGCATGCTGCTCCGGAACAGCAAAAGAAAGGTCTCAATTCTCTGGTTGTTCTAGGTGCTTGGGTTCTTTGGACTCACCACAATTCGTGTGTTTTTTACGGAGCTGCTCCTAGCATTGCAAGGGTTCTTAATGTTAGCAGCGAGGAACGACGTCTTTGGGAGATAGCAGGCGCACGAAGCCTCTCTTCCTTGACTACCCCGGCACTTTTGCCTTAGAGTGGCCTAGTTGTTTTTTGTGGTCGTCTTTTTATATTTAGCAGGCGAAAATGTAATCTAAAACTCTAGTTTGGTGTGTGTAGAGTGTATGTGGGTGTTTGGGTTCTTGTCCCATAATTTCTTCTTAATATAATGAAGCGCAACTCTCCTGCGTTTTCGAGAAAAAAATATCTCTATTTACAGTCACAGACCATAGGATTCATTTTAATAACACTCCAGCAAAAACAAAAAAAAGGGTAGAAGTAAAGCATTTTACCATATAGGATAGCACAGGTTGTAAATTCAAACTAAGGTTGTGTTTGGTTTAGGGACAAAGTGGGGCAATGATCCTATCCCTATTTTTTGTGATGGGATCATCCCAGCTCGTGCTTGGTTGGAGGAATAAGTCCATTCCAGTTTTTTTTTTGGTATGAAGGATTAGGTGGGATGGGATGGATGGGGTTTTAACACCATTAGCTAGTAATCTGTGGGCCCCACCTGTCATTCTCTCTAAGCCTACTCTTAGTGTCTTCTTCCTTTTCAGGTGAGCACCGGCCACTGCAATTCTCGTGCAGAGAAGGCACCACTGCCAGAGATGTTCGGCCTGCCCAAGATCTCGCACCGAGATCTCACACCGCCATAAAGAATATAGCACTGCTGTCAGAGATCTCACGTGGCCGGAGGTCACCCCAGCGGAGATCTTGCGCAGCCAGAGGAGGTCGTTGGGCCTGCTCCGCCATGCGCTGGAGCTTCATCCTGCTCCCTCGCCGTAGATCCTTGAGCTTCTCCCACCCGTTAGCACTCGCCCAAGTGCTCCACATCTTCTCTGCCCCTCTCCTCTGCTTGCCTCGAGCTCGGAGCTCCGCCAGGCCAGCACCTCACGAGTTGACCATGCTTCCCCCCGCTGTCGCTAGCCATGCCACCTGGCTCTTCCTGGTAAACGTGCTCGCACCTGGCCACGCAGAGAGCGCGCGTCACGCCGGCTGTGAGGGATGGCTTTGTCCACCCAATTTGGGAGAACCGAGCTGCCCTGCATCTAGAAAAAGATATACCTTTCCAGGGATGAATCTGTCCCTAGCCCCTCCTAACCAAACACCGATGAAAAGGGGGATTGCCCTGTCCCATCCCCGGACATCCGCAGAACCAAACTGTGCCTAAATTCCATCTTAACCGTAGCAAATATAAGATTCAAGAAAATATTTTCTCTACTGATACTCCTAAGTCCTAAGGATCCTGATAATGACATTCAAAATGTTCAGGTTCCTACGAATCGGAAAATACTAATCACAGATTTCCAGTTCAAAAAGGATGTTTGTGTTTTATTGAGTCTGGTCTCTAAGATACATCTTAGACTGCTGATTTATTATATGGAAATGCTGACCCGTTATAAATTTGTAAAGTTAATTTTGTGCTCATGGGCAGTGACACACAATATCTAGACTATTAAAATTACTTGTAGATGTCTCCTCCAAGAAGTTTCTGCATGGAGCCCTAGTGTAATCCCATTGAAATGACATTAGCATCCTAAATGGCATATTTTTTTTTCTCGAAGACGCAGGAGAGCTGTGTATCATTATATTAAGAAGGAAAAAGGGTCAACAAAACCACAAACAAACATAAACACTAACACCCACACACACACACACACACACACACACTACACACTACACACCACTCTATTGTTTTGTGATTACAAGCACGCCTTTAGGACTGAAACAAGCGACCGACACACCCAGACGCCAACCTACTACTCTTCATGAGCCAGACCAGTCAAAGAAGAGAGGCTTCCTGCGCCTGCTAGCTCTTGACATGCTAGGAGTCGCTCCATCGAATACACAAGCATTGCGATGTGTCTAAATGGCATCTTTGCCACATAGTACATGTACATCCAGCAGCTTCAAAGGTTAATATGGGCATTGCAGCAGTGGTACCCCACTCCACCCTTATCCAATTTTCCCTTGTGGCTGGGATGCCTATTTCTTTGAAATCACTGGATAAATGCTCTACACAAGTGCTTAGCTGGCAGCTATGGCACATTACTTATAAACATTGTTGGAATGATTTCCAAGCTGATTTTTTTTCCATATCTCATTTTTTTAATACATAGCCCTTTGTTTGGGGAGATAAGTGACTTATAAATCAAGTAGACTGGTGTTTACAATTTTCCACTAGCAGTATCTGGTGCAGATGGCTGCTGGATCTTAATGAAGCTATTTATTTGATGTTCATAGCATTCTTTTTTGTGTTCCCTACATGGGTTCACATTCAAATGTAGCAGATTCCACACTGGGAAATATGCAGTGCATCGAAAAGCTTCATGAAAAATATGTAATACATGAGTGCAATACACCATATGCTACATTATAAATTGAAGAGAATACGCAAAATTTCTGACAACGCATGTCTGTGATGCAGTGCGTATGATTTTCAAAAATAAAAAATTGTTACTGCACCCAAGAATAGTTCTTACAAGATAATAAGTTATAAATGCAAGGTTTTTCTCCTAATCTTACTACCATCTTGCAGGATATTAGCGATGAGATGCAGTTATGATGTATGTCATGAGCCAAAGGGCTCCATAGCATATATGCATGATTGTTCGCTCATGGTCACTAGTTGTGTTTAAGGTTTTGTTGGCAAGCCCCTTTTTGTAACTTACTTGCCCCTATAGGGGTTGTAAGAGTCATCTAGACTCCTTTTCTTCTTAATATAATGATGTGCAGTTCTCCTACATGTTCAAGAAAAAATACATGCAGTGCACCATATGTATCTGTGGGTAGCTACCAATATGGGAAGTAGCATATTACAAGGAATATTCATAATACAGTTAACTACTTGTCTTTTTTAGTTCTTTCAACTAAGGATGAATTCAAGACTTTAGGTATGCGCTTCACAACTACAGGTATTACATTTAACTAAAAGACTTTCATGGCCAAACTAAATAATTGTACACAAACATATGATCATATACTGAACATATTAACAAGCACATACAAACTTGAAATTTATTCAGACAGAAGGGTGATATCAAATGTACACTAAACACCAATGCTGCCTAAGCTCACAACACAAAATTTGCTCTCACATCTCACCACTATGTTTATTGCTTTTAGTGCAAAGGCATATCAATATTTCTTACTTTCCAGTGGCCATCAAATTAAACAGATCACCACAGAAGAAACATGCATGATGGTTGCTGCCTTTGATGATATAGAATGCTCAGTGCTTTAAAGTTGAAGGGTCTAGGTCCATAAGCGAATATGTGACATGAACACCTATGAATCAGTATTTCATTACCCACAGTTCGAAAATATAGCAATCTAGTAATCATTTCCACATTATCGATGAGCTTGAGGCAAACACAAACAAAACAACTTTCCTTTTCCATGTCCAAAAACTAAAACGCTTGAGGCTCTACCAATTATAGTAATCAAATTAAGCAATCCAGCATAAATGCTACATAAATATAGCAGTCTGGGAGTGTGTTTGTGTGTGTGTTTGGGTCTCTGTATGACTCCTTTCTCTACTATTAATATAATGATACGCAGTTCTCCTGCGTATTTGAGAAAAAAATATATATAGCAGTCTGGTCTCTGGTGGTAAAAATGTAGAATGGAATAGAATGGGGAGAATCACCGCACACCCTATGTGGGTGGGGAGCCTTTCATATATATAGCCAATAGGCATACATGGAAGTTACATACATGGGAAGCTATTCCCTGTACAAGGAAACAATCCTAGTGTTGGAGTATGTATTAAGCCCATAAGGCTAAGGCCCATGAGGCCCATGTATGGAACCTATATAGCTACCCCTCTAGGGTTAGCCCAAATCAATAGAGTCTAAAGTTCTAACATGGTAATCAGAGCTTAGGTTAGGGTTAGGGTTCCAGCCGCCTCCAGTAGCCAGCAGCCATGGCAGAGCCGCCGGCGCCGCCACCGCCTGGCCCGCCGCCGCCGCCGCCCTTCTCCCTCTTCTCTACCTCCCTCCACCCCTCCTCCTCCCCTTCCTGCCATCAGCAGCTGGCGGCGCCGCCGTATCCGCCCGGTTTTGGCGCCGCCGCCGCTGGGGCTGAGCGCGCAGCCGCCACCATGCGCGCGCGGGAGGACGCCGCCGCCGCAGCGACCCGCGCTGCCGCCGTCGCGAGCGCGCGGGAGGAGGACGCCGCCGCCGCCGCGGCACGCGCTGCCGCCGTCGCGAGCGCGCGGGAGGCAGCTGCCGCCGCCGCCTCCAGGGAGCTCGCCGCCGTCCTGACGGCGGCCGGCCTGGACGTGGAAGGGGCCGATCTGGCCCTCATGGCCGCGCAGGCGGCCGCCGGTGCTGCCACCGCAGCCATTGGCCGCCGCGCCGCCTCCCTGACCGCCGATCTGGCTGCGGAGGAGGCCTTCTCGGAGGAGATCGCCGCAGCAGCAGCCACCGCCACCGCAAGGGCCGCCCTCAGGGAGGAGGAGCCGCCCGCGGCCACGACTGGAGCGACCCTGCTCGCTGCGGCCCAGGCAGCCGCTGCTCGGGCAGCCCAGGCCGCCGACGCCGAAGTTGCTGCTGCCCGGGAGGCTGCAACCGCCGCCATGGCGGCTACTGCAGCCCGCACTGCCGTCGCTCGGGCCCTCACAACCCCCGGTCTGGGGATGTACCAGGCCAGCCCACCTCCCGGAGCACCTGGATCCGCCTTCTCCAACGCCCTCACCGCTGCCCGGACCGCCCTCGTCGCCCGGCAGGCCCGCGTACAGGCAGCAGCCGCCGCCTTGGAGCGCGAGCGTGAGGCGGCCGACGCCCTGGGACGCCAGGTTGCCGAGGCGGAGCACTTCCTTGGCGCTCCTGCCTCCCAAGACGCCGGGGACGTCTCCACTGGCTCGATGGCCCACCGCGTGCCCCACAACGCGGCCCTCTGGCACGACCCAGCTGATCCTGCGGTTGTGCAGCTCCACTATCAGGCCGGGGGCGTCCAGAACATCAAGCTCCTCGTCCCGGTCGTCCTCGAGCCCGCGTCGCCGTCCTACGCCCGCTGGCGGGACCTGATGCTGCTCACCCTACGCCGCTACGCACTCGACGACCACGTCCTCACCGACACCTCGGTCGCGGTGCGGACCCCTGCGTGGCTGCGTCTCGACAGCATCGTCCTCTCCTGGATCGCAGGGACGATCTCCCTCGAACTCCACGACCTCGTCCGCCACACCACCGACGCCCGCCAGGCCTGGCTTGGCCTCGCGCAGCAGTTCCTGGGCAACGCTGAGGCACGGGCCCTTCGGCTGGACGCAGCCTTCCGCAACTTCGTCCAGGGCGACCTCTCTGTTGGTGAGTACTGTCGCCGGATGAAGGGCATGGCGGACTCCCTCGGCGACCTCGGCTGGCCCGTGGAGGACCGTTTCCTGGTCCTCAACGTCCTTCGCGGACTCAGCGACCGCTACACCACCCTCCGGTCGCTGATCACCAGGATGCGGCCGCTGCCGACCTTCCTGGAGATCCGCGACGACCTGGCCCTAGAGGAGCTCACTCAGGGTTTCCAGCCGGGCTCCACCGCCACTTCGGGGACCTCGCCTGCACTGGCCGTCACTCAGCCGCGTCCCCCAGCTCCACAGCCGCCGTCTTCTCACGGCTCTCCCTCCCACGGGCCGAGCGGGGGTGGGGGAGGACGTGGTGGTCGCCGTCGTCGGGGCGGTCGTGGTGGAGGTGGTCGCGGTGATGGTGGGGGCCGTGGGAGTAACACCACCACACCGCCACCACAGGGTGCCCCCTGGCCATCCTTCCACAACCCGTGGTCAGGGCGCATCTCCATGTGGCCGTTCCAGGCTCCCGGTGGTGACCCTCGCTCGTCGGCCTCCTCCCTACTCGCCGGTGCTCCTCCGGGGTTACAGCCGGGGTCCCAGTGGACCACACCCTCCGGTTACGCTGCTTCTCCGCCTGGGCTCCCTCTGGCGTCTCCGTGGGCAGCACCTTCCGGATGGGACCAGGCGGCCCTGGCGCACTCCTTCAGCACCATGGGCCTGACCCCCCCTGTGCAGTGGGTCGCTGACTCCGGGGCCACCTACCACACCACTCCAAACCCCGGTATACTCTCTTCTGCTCATCCCCCTTCTTCCTCTCTTCCTTCGTCCATCATGGTGGCGAATGGTTCATGCATTCCTGTCACATCTGTGGGTACTGCTGGTACTCATGGCTCCTTTCGTCTTCCTGATGTTCTTGTTGCCCCGTCCATGGTTCACAATCTCCTTTCTATTCGTCGGTTTACAGCTGACAATTCCTGTTCTGTGGAGTTTGACTCTTCTGGTCTTACTGTGAAGGATTTGGCTTCCCGGCGTCCTCTGCTCCGATGTGACAGCACCGGGCCCCTTTACACGCTCTGCTTCCCGGCGTCGGCCTCTTCTTCACCGGCGTCACTTTTGTCAGCTGCCGCCGCCACCACCACTCCTTCCACTACCTGGCACCGGCGTCTCGGTCATCCTGGACGTGATGCCATGATGCAGCTCAGTCGTAGTTCAGACATTCCTTGTACTCGAGCTCACGATGAGCCTTTGTGTCATGCGTGCCAAATGGGCCGACATGTTCGCCTTCCTTTTTCTAGTTCTTCTTCTCATGCGGCTCATTTTTTTGACCTTGTCCATTGTGACCTATGGACATCTCCTGTAATCAGTATTTCTGGTTATAAATACTATCTTGTGGTGGTCGATGATTTTTCTCATTACTCTTGGACTTTCCCGCTTCGTTTGAAGTCGGATGCTTTCCCCACCATTCTTCACTTTTTCGCTTGGGTGTCCACTCAGTTCGGCCTCACCATTAAGGCTGTTCAGTGCGACAATGGCCGTGAGTTTGATAACTCCGCCTCGCGCGCTTTCTTCCTCGCTCACGGTGTCCAGCTGCGTATGTCTTGTCCGTACACCTCCTCTCAGAACGGCAAGGCTGAGCGCATGATCCGCACCACCACCGACACCATGCGCACCCTTCTCCTCCAGGCGTCTCTCCCTGCTCGCTTTTGGGCTGAGAGCCTTCACACCTCCACTTACCTTATTAATCGCCTCCCTTCCACTGCCTGCCCAGCTCCCACCCCACACCACGCTCTTTTCGGTACCCCTCCTCGGTATGACCACCTCAGAGTCTTCGGGTGTGCGTGTTTCCCTAACACTGCAGCCACCACTCCTCACAAGCTGGCGCCCCGATCCACTCTCTGTGTCTTCCTTGGGTACTCCCCGGATCACAAGGGGTACCGCTGCTACGACCTCACCTCCCGTCGGGTCCTCATCTCTCGCCATGTGGTGTTTGATGAGTCTGTCTTCCCCTACTCCGCTGCCTCTCCTTCCCCATCCACCCCTGAGCCTGACGCTTCCTTCTTGTTTCCTGTTGACCAGGTGGTTGAGCCACCATTTCCGTTGTCTCCTGCAGGTCCCGTTCTGCCGTCCCCTTCCCCGGGGCCGTGCCCTGCGTCGCCTCTCCCCGGCGACTCTCCTGGCCCTGCTCCCTCCTCGGGCCGGCTGGGATCACCGTCCGGCGCGACGCCCGTCCCGGTGCCGGCCGCGGAGCCCCGTCCGTTGACCACGGCACCGCCACCGCCGGCCCCTGCGCCACCTGCGCGCTTTGCGCAGCCGGTGCGTGTCTACCAGCGTCGTGCCGCTGCGGGCCCTGCTTCGTCGGCCCCGGCACCGCCACCGCCGTCCCCTGCACTACCTGCTCGGTTTGCCCAACCGGTGCAGGTCTACCAGCGGCGTGCCCGTCCGGCGACACCTCCGTCTGCTCCAGGGACGCCTGCCTCGGCGGCCTCTTCGCCGCCGGCTACGCCGACTCCGCCGCCGCGGCCCCCGGCGGCCCGTGTTGAGCAGCCGGTGTACCACCCGCCGCTCCTCCACCGACACTCGCGTCATGTTCACCCCATGGTGACGCGACACGCGGCTGGTACCCTGCCGCACCGGGCTCTTGCGGCGATGCCCGGGGACTCCACAGTCTCTCCGGTGCCTTCTTCCGTCCGCGAGGCGCTATCGGATCCTCACTGGCGCCGTGCGATGGAAGAAGAGTACGCGGCTCTCCTCGCCAACCAGACCTGGGATCTGGTGCCCCGTCCGCCCGGCTCCAACGTCGTCACCGGCAAGTGGATCTGGACCCACAAGCGTCGGGCTGATGGCACTCTCGAGCGGTATAAGGCTCGATGGGTACTTCGAGGGTTCACTCAGAGGCCCGGCATCGACTACGATGAGACCTTCAGTCCAGTGGTGAAGCCAGCTACCGTTCGCACGGTTCTCTCACTGGCTCTCGAGCGCTCATGGCCAGTACATCAGCTGGATGTCAAGAATGCCTTCCTCCATGGCACTCTGACTGAGACGGTCTACTGCAGCCAGCCGGCAGGGTTTGTTGACTCTACTCGCCCTAACTTGGTCTGCCGCCTGAACAAGTCGCTCTATGGTCTCAAGCAGGCGCCCCGGGCTTGGTACTCTCGGTTTGCCTCCTACCTGCAGACACTTGGGTTCACGGAGGCTAAGTCTGACACCTCCCTGTTCATCTTCCACCATGGGGATGAGACTGCATACCTGCTCCTATATGTCGATGACATTGTCCTCACAGCCTCCAGTAAGACTCTGCTCCAGAGTATCATTGCCTCTCTGCAGAGGGAATTTGCTATGAAGGATCTTGGAGTGCTCCATCACTTCCTCGGCGTCACTGTTGAGCCCCGACCTTCAGGCTTGTTCCTCCACCAGCGCCAGTTTGCTTGTGACATCCTGGAGCGAGCAGGCATGGCTGACTGCAAGCCCTGCACCACCCCGGTCGACACTCAGGGCAAGATGTCAGAGGCGGAGGGTCCGCTGCTTGGGCCCCAGGACTCCACCGCCTACCGGAGTCTTGCTGGCGCGCTCCAGTACCTCACTTTCACTCGGCCGGACATCACCTACGCCGTGCAGCAGCTGTGCCTCCACATGCATGCTCCGCGGGAACCTCACCTCGCCGCTATGAAGCGGCTTCTCCGGTACCTCCGCGGCACCATCGGCTACGGGCTGCTTCTCAGCAGGTCCTCCTCCGCCGACCTGGTGGTCTACACCGACGCTGACTGGGCGGGCTGCCCGGACACCCGCCGGTCCACCTCCGGCTACGCTGTCTTCCTCGGCAGCAACCTTGTCTCTTGGTCGTCCAAGCGACAGCCGGTGGTCTCTCGCTCCAGTACCGAGGCCGAGTACCGCGCCGTGGCTAACGGCGTGGCTGAGGCGGCTTGGCTCCGCCAGCTTCTGGCTGAGCTGCACCGCCCTCTCACCAGGAGCTCCCTCGTCTACTGCGACAACGTCAGCGCCGTCTACCTCTCCACCAACCCCGTCCAGCACCAGCGCACCAAGCATGTGGAGATCGACCTGCACTTCGTCCGCGACTTTGTGGCCATCGGCGCCGTCCGAGTCCTGCACGTCCCGACGACTTCGCAGTTTGCGGATATCTTCACCAAGGGCCTCCCTTCCTCGACCTTCTCCGAGTTTCGATCCAGTCTCAACGTCACCAGTGGCTAGTTGTGGCTGCGGGGGGGTTCGTGTGTGTGTGCTGTACTTCTTTATACTTCTTTCTGGTCCAGTCTTGAAACTCCGCTGCGCCGGTAGTTCAGACTGCGGGGGGGTGTTGGAGTATGTATTAAGCCCATAAGGCTAAGGCCCATGAGGCCCATGTATGGAACCTATATAGCTACCCCTCTAGGGTTAGCCCAAATCAATAGAGTCTAAAGTTCTAACACCTAGGCTATACATAGAAACAATCCTAGGCTATATATGGCAACTAGCCTATCTAGGGGATTACAATCAATCTCTAATTAGTCCGGATATATACATATCCTAATAAAAAAAACAAGCAATGCACAAAATCATGATGGCAAGAATGTCAAAAGTCCATACTGACCTTTCTTGATCTCAGTCGCATTGAAAAGTTAACTGGATCAGCTCCTTTCCTAATAAAAGTCAGTTAGATTACTCATGCAACAACAAAATCCGCATGATAAAAAAAACAAATTACAGCAGCTAATCTACTCCTATAGACATGCATGAGAAGTGGTCATGTAGAAATAATTGTACTGTAACATCTCCATTAATCAGTGCAGATACAACTGCATAGCAAGACATGCTATCATCATGGTCCCCATATTCTATTGTCCTTTCCAGCACATGATAGATTAGCACAATTTATCATATGCAATTGCCAACCTAAGGCTAGCTCAGCCATCCGACACTCTCAAGTAGACAAGTACATATTAAAAAACTAGAATGACAAGTGTATACCTCAAAATTGCATTTTGGAAGTCTTATTAGATTATTTCCAAGTTTTTTTTTTTGGCAAGGGGGAACGGTGAAAAAGAAATATCATCTTGTTAAATGGGCCAAAATAACAAAACCCAAAGAGAAAGGGGGCTTAGGAATTAAGGACCTGAGGAAATTAAATATTAGTCTTCTCTGCAAATGGTGGTGGAATGTGGAAAACGGGAGTGGAACTTGGCAGGAGATTGTGAAGATGAAATATATGAAGAATGGTGGTATAGCACACATCAGCAAAGGCAGCAACAATTCACCTGTGTGCAATGAGTTGCTGAAAGTGAGACATATTTACCTAAGTAGGAGATCCATGTTAGTGGGAAATGGAAAAGACACTAGTTTCTGGCACAATAAGTGGTGTGGACATGTATCCCTCAAGGATAATTTCCCACAGTTGTTTGAGATTAACAAAGAGCAATTTTGGTCAGTGGCTACTATGAAAAATAGGAATTGGCGTCTTACTTTTAGGAGATGGCTTCATGAGGATCTCCAAAGCCAGCTAAGGAGACTACAGGACATTCTGTATATATGTAGTGTTAATGATGAATCGTGATGGAAAAAAAATATTGTTTGAACAGTGGTCCCTCCAATGATTTTCCAGAAGTGAGCATTAACTTAAAACTTAATATTTTCACATGGTTAGCACCTATCCAAAGTCCAAACTGAATGCAACAATAGTTCAGAAAAATGAATGAATTGGTTGGTGGACCAAGTTCACAGAAAAAAAAATATGAAAAAGCTAGGAGAGCAATTATATGTCATTCAATGACCTACAGTGTGTATTTTGTTTTTTATTAAAAAAGGTAAATAACACACTACCAAGCATCCTTGGTTAAATATATGTTCTGCAGCTACACAATTAATTGTTAACTAGGGGGGTGCCCCGTGCTTCGCACGGGCGAAGGTAGCCCAGGGGGTCGGGGGAGGACGGAACACTAACGGGCGCGGGTAAACAGTATGGGGAGGAGGAACAGTAACGGTAGGGACTGTTCACGTGGCCCAGTACTGTGAAATAGCTGGTAAGGACACTGTTCGCAGGAACCAGTACTGTTGGGCTAACGGGTTACTACTGTACACTAACGGGCCGAGCTACAGTGACAGGTGCTGCTGCTGGTGAGCAGTAACATGTGAGGGGTGGGCGCCCGTTACTATTGATCAACAGTACAATCACCGGGATTAGAGATCTATAGATATAGATTATATTGCACATATGAATAACCAAAGTTACATTAGTTTGTAATACTTAGGGGTGTAAATTTACAGTACAGCATCTTGCATTTTCTTTATAAACAATCAGGTGGGAAACCTGAAAACCTGTCTTATCATAATATCATCATCAGCAATAAAGCGAATCTGCAGATTTTTTTTTACTATGCAATGTTACTTAATTGAATGAAATTCCAAAACTCCAAAAATGAGAAAAAAAAAGAGAGATGTTCACCTTTTACGAGAGGGTGTGGGAACCTCTTCCCACAGTATATTGTGGACATTGCTGTTAGAGGCATCACCAGAAGATGTCTTCCCCATGTTCTCTGAGGTGTCCAGATGCAACTCTTCATGAACTGAATTCATTGGTTGTGAAGAGGCTTCACAAGAGTCTTTCTCTTCACATAACTTCCCCTTGTTTCCTATCGAAGTGCTAGGCTTGTTTGGGCTCTTACTTTCTATTTCCAAACTAGATATGTTGATGCCTGCCTAATGTACATAACATAAACATTTGCACAGGAAAAAATATATATTTAAGTAACACAATAAGATATTCACCTCTTTATCCGCTCCAAATGAAGACATGAAATCAGCCACTAATACTTTAACTCTACTGAGGTCACTACGCAAACCTACAAGAAGTTAGGAAATGCATATCTGAACAACAAAGAAATCAATCATGAAAAAACAACCATATAGAAAGAAAGGGGCAAAGGGTATACAGATGGTATAAACAACTTGGTCAGCCCAAAAAACAATGTTATCCAAACTGCTCAAAACTCAATCAGCATACTGCTTTTCAACCTTCCACACTTCAACAAGTAGTTGGATTTGTGGGTGGTGGAAAAGATTAAAGCACGCACAACATTCAGATTTTCTTCATACTTGGTCCATACACTGGCGATAATTTATCTTCATTGTATCTAGTCACATGGCCATAACAGTGAGTCAAAAGTGTCAATTTCCAACTTCACAGATATGAATTCATTGTGATTGTAAGCGCAGATTTTTTTTTCTTTTACAACATAGTTTTGGCTATCATATAGCTTTCGGTATTCATTTGCTTTAACCCAGTTATTTTAACAATTTCTAATCTTCTAGATTCAATCATTTGAAAAGCTATATAAAAAATCTTACAATGTCAGGATTATTCAGTTACATCAAACGTTGAAGAGAAAAGTTAATCAATTAACCAAAAGATGAATAGTCACTTATCAACAAGTCCCTCGAGTACAACATGAGAGCCCTCAATGAAAAATTTATTATTTCATTGAGCTATGCAAACTTGCATTGCATTTTCCATGTTAATTTTGTGAAATTACAGTGTTTATGTTTTATTTAAAGGGTTAAGAACAAGAAAGCCATATATTATATTAAGGAAAGAAATGTGCATGAAAAGATGCCCTAAAGAAGTTACAGATAAACAGAGTAGAGTGATAGTTACAAATAAAATAGTGAGAAAAAATTATAAAGTCCCAAACTAACATAAAGTGACAACACTGGAACTGCAATAAACAACATCATTAACTGTAGAATGTGAAAAACATAGAAAGGATAATCATCATTCATTCAATATTATTGATATAATGCACTGAATATTCGTAAATGCAAACATGAAAGTATGTAACCCTGCATTTTACTATTTGAGAGTATGTAATCATGTTATGAACAATCACCCTGTTCGGCTAAGCTTATCAGCCGTGGTACAGCGTTTTTCTCTCACAACAAAACAGCCACAGCCGGCTTATAAGCCGCAGAAACAGCCTACCGAACAGGGTGAATGAATTTCTACAAGATGGTATTTTGAAACTCCCAAGTCTAGAAAGTTGCTAAAACGATATTGCATCAGTAACTTACCAGATGATTCAATACACCTTGATCGAACTCTCCTATCACATGCTTCATTACCCTGCAAGAAAGAATTCCAGAACAAGGCTTACCAGGCACGCAAATCCACTTACCAAACCTTTACTATATTGTACAATTATCGCATAGCATCTGCTGGGCACAATTTCAGCTACATATGCTAGGCATTACCAGACAGCAATGTTTTCAGGTCGTCCGATTAATCGCGATTAATCACGATTAGTCGTCCTAATCGGTCCCTGGTGTTCGATTAGGAAAGCCGACTCGATTAGCTCGACCAGAAAGCTGGTCGTCCGATTAGTCGACGACTAATCGTGATTAGTCGTCCGACTAGGACAGGGACGACCAGTTTGGTTACTCTATTTTTGGGCCTGTTTAACTGGGCGGACATATGGGCTACTGGGCTTGCAGTTTGGCCTGTTAGGGTTAGAATAGATAGCATGGGAGGCACGCAGGGATAGGAATATGGACCTCTGGACAGTGCAGAAAAGAGAAGAAAACAACTCCCACAAATAAGTCACGAGCTAAACACTCTGCAGAATTTCTGCGGAGGTAAGACTTTGCTTCGGTTATTCCCTTTCCCAGACCCCACTCGTGTGGGAGCCTCTGGCACTGAGTCTGCCCTAAACACTAATGCAGTCTTGATGCTTGCTTTATTGTGTATACTATATAGTATATATATATATATATATATATATATATATATATATATATATATATATATATATATATATATAGCTATATGTCCTGATATGCATGGATGACTAGATGGACGACCAGGGTCGATTAATCGGCCTAGTCGACCACTAATCGCGATTAGTCTCCTGGTCGGTCCCATGGCGACCAGACGACCTGAAAACATTGCCAGACAGTAAGACAAATTGATCATATACTCCAGTAAGCTCTAATTTTGATTTCAGATTCTTTGTGCACGTCCAAGATTGCATAGCATCTTTGCGTCACTTCTGCTTAGACTTCAAACGGCTTACAGGCATTTCGTTGAATAGGACCTTGACGTGAAGCACAACTCTCCACCTCCTCCCCCAATTCATCCCCCACAAAGTTTTTTACACCAGCTTGGAGCACCCAGAAAATAGAACCTCTACTCTTAAGACCTCCGCCCACGAAGACAGAAACAGGAAAGAATAAGAGCGACTCACCGGCGCTCGTGCCCCGTCGCCTCGGGCCTGGCGGCGGTCTTGCTCCCGGTGGATGGCATCGAGTGTGGCACGCAGCTTCCTGCCGCGGTCAGGGAGGCGTTCGGACGTGCCTTCGGTGAGCAGGCCCTGGAGACGCTGCGCCTTCTCCCGCAGCGACTGATCCGACAGTTGCTGCGCTATCACCTCGGCATCAGCCCTCTCCGCCTCCTCCTTTTCTTCGTCACCGGACCCCACCTCGCCGCAGTGGAGCTTCTCCGGCGAAGCCGCGGCCATCGGCATTCACCGGGGCGCGGCTTCGCCTCTTACCAGGCGGAGGCGGAGAAATTGTGGGAGACAGCAGGAGTTTTTTTTTAGGGCATGATGCCTAAATTTAGTGGGACTTTTACATTTTTACCATTATAACGGATGGCGTTTATCGGATTCTCACTCTTAGGATGACACTTACATTTTTAGCATTCTTGTTTCACATATCTTTCATTTTTACCATATTTGCGTACGTGGCACGCCACGGCGGCGTGACACGCTGGGGCACAGTCAGCACAGGTAGGCGAAATGTCGTCGCTGCCCCTGCTCTCTTCCTCTCTCTCCCTCTCCGACAGCTGAGTCCCACAGCTCCTTTCACTGTCAGGTGGGACCCACTCGTCAGCTTCATCTCCTACCTCATTCCCAACCAGAGCAGTGCAGAGCAGGGGCGTCGGGAGCCAAAGCCCGCGGCCGCCGCTCACCATGGCCGGAGCTCCATCGCCCAGCGCCTGGATGTGGCACGCACTGCTGGCTCGGCACAACCTTCACGCCCAGCTCGTCGGAGCACCTGCTCCCCATGTGACTTCCCTCGCGGCGAGGCCACGGGGGCGTTGCTCGCGTCGTGCCGGCAAGGCCGTGGCAGAGCTGCTGCTCGCGCACGTGCCCGCGAGGCAGCGGCGGAGTTGCTCGCGCCGGCGAGGCCGTGGCGGAGCAGCTGCTCCCGCGCGTGCCCGCGAGGCCGCGGCGGAGCTGCTGCTCGCGCTCGCGCCCGTGAGGCCAGGCGGAGTGGCTGCTTGCGCGCGCCGGCGAGGCCACGGGGGAGTTGCTGCTCGCGCGCGTGCCCGCGAGGCCACGGCGGAGCTGCTGCTCGCGCATGCGTCGGTGAGGCGTTGGCGGAGCTGCTGCTCGCGTGCACGCCGGCGAGGCCGCGGCGGAGCTACTGCTGCCTGTGCTCGACTGCTCGTGCTCGCGAACAGGAGGGAGCGCCGTCGCTAGGCTGGGGCTGCTGCGAGACAGGGAGGAGCCGCCGGCCTGAAAGCATCTAGGCCCCGGTGTTGGTTTCGGCAATTAATGACAACACATAATTATCATGACTAACGTGTGTTTTGCAGAAACATCGGTAAGTTAGGTCATGGAGATGATAACTGCTTTGAGCAATATGGCAGTCATGTCCCTTGATGGAAATCGTTTCGGTTTTTAAAGGATCAACGATAAGATTAAGGACGGTTAGTTCCGGATGTCAAGGTGTTGAGATACATCTAGAATAGTCGTTAGGATCTTTGTTTCTTCCTTTGACCGTACTATGAAGAGGGGCATGAGCAAGTAGCTTGACCTAGGTGAGTCTTATGTTTAGGTGTGGTGCACACTTGTCAAACTTAGCACTAGGTAGCTCGAGAAAAGCTCAGAGTACAGTTAGAAGCGACTTGGTTCAAGTTGCATTGCGTTTAGAAGACGTTTGAGCCGTTTACCTATGACCGGACGCGGTCCTGGTCATGACCGGACGCGTCCGGTCAGTACAAAGTCTTAACTGCGTTTTCGGCTGACTGACCGGACGCGGTCCTTGAGAGGACCGGACGCGGTGGTCAGGCTGACACGTGTTCCAGAGGGTAAACAGCAAAGATCAGACGCGACTGTGAAAAAGACCGGTGCGTCCGGTCATGTTCCAGTAAGGTCCAGCGGAGACCTGACGCGTCCGGTCACCTATGAACGAACGCGGTCGTGCCTCCGGTCTTGTTCTAGTAAGGTCCCGTGGTGACCTGACGCGTCCGGTCACCTATGATCGGACGCGGTGTTGCGTCAGGTCAAATTTCCAGAGAGCTCTTGCATGATCGGACGCGTCCGATCATCCCTGATCGGCGCGTCCGGTCATCTCAGACCGGCGCGTCCGGTCAGCACAGATCAGCGCGTCCGGTCTCTCAGTACAGGTTTCCGTTTTCGACCGTTACAACTGACCGGCGCGTCCGGTCATATCGACAGGCGCGTCCGGTCAGTGCGCGTCTGGCTGTTTCGAAAGGTAACGGTTGGATTTGTCTGAGGGGTCTATAAATACAACTCCTCCACCTCTTTGAGAGGTCTCTTGCTCATTTGTTTAGCTGAGAAACACCTTTGAAGTGCAAGGGAGTGCAAGAGCCATAGTGAGGATTGAGATTTGCGAATCAAAGTTTGAGAATCCTCTCTAGTGACAAGAGTCTAGCAAGTGTGCATCCATCTTCTCATTAGATTTGTTGTGGTCAAGTGAGAGTTCTAGCTTGTTACTCTTGGTGATCGCCATCACCTAGACGGTTTGGTGGTGATTGGGAGTTCGGTGATCATCCGACGAGATTGTGGGTGACCCAACTCAAGTTGTGAGCGGTTTTTGGTGATTCGCCGCGACGGAGTGTCAAAGAATCAACCCGTAGAGAGCACTTTATCCTTGCGCGGATCAAGGGGGAGCTACACCCTTACGCGGGTGCTCCAACGAGGACTAGTGGGGAGTGGCGACTCTCCGATACCTCGGCAAAACATCGCTGTGTTCCTATCCCTTACTTTCAAGCATTTACTTTCTTGCATTACTTTCATTGCTTGATTACTTTCCTAGAATTGTCTTGCTAGTCTAGAATTGGAACTTAGGGTGCATAACTTTTATCGGTAGAAACACAAGGAACACAAGTAGGCACTAGGGGTGAAGTTTGGCTTGTAGGATTTAATTCTTGCAATTAATTTTTAGAAAAGCCCAATTCACCCCCCCTTCTTGGGCATCTTGATCCTTTCAATTGGTATCAAAGCCGTGTTGCTCTAAATTTAGGCTTTACCGCCTAGAGCAAGATGTCTAATGGGAAATGACCACCTCCCACCTTTGAGGGAGACAATTTTCCATATTGGAAAATTCGTATGGAGGCGTACCTCGAAGCCATAGATGTTGGGTGCCTTAGAGCCGCAACCGAAGGGCTTCTCCCCATAAGGGATCCCGCTAACCCAAGTGGTGATGAGGAGAAATACGACCGGTGGAATGCAAAAGCAAAAAATGCAATCTACCGGGCACTAGGCAAAGATATCGTCAATCGTGTGCGTAATGCCAAAAACGCTCATGAATTGTGGGAGAATCTTTGTGCTCTCCTTGAGGGAACTAAGAGTGAGCGTGAGGAACGCTATCATATTGCTTTAAAGAAAATTAATTCTTTTGAGATGCTTCCTAAAGAAAGTGCTAATGAAATGTACACTCGCTTGAATGTTCTTGTAGAAGATCTCAATGCTCTTGGACTCACTAAAATGAGTCAATCGGATGTTGCAAGGAGGATCTTGAGTGTTCTTCCCGTTGAGAAGTATGGACATATTGTCACCGTACTTCACCAAAGTGATCTCTCCGCCGCAACACCGACTCAAGTATTGGGAAAGATCAATGCACATGAGATGTACATGCACATCACTCCGGAAGAGGGTTCATCATCTTCCAAGAAGAAGGACTTGGCCTTCAAAGCTAGCTATGAAAAGAAAAAGAAGAAGGGCCAAGCCATGATAGTGCAAGAGAGCACAAGTGAGAGTGATATTGATGATGAATCACTTGCACTCATGGTGAGAAGAACCACCAAGATGCTAAAGAAGCTCAACAAGAGTGGCGTCAAGTTCGATGGCAAGAAGAAGAAATTCTTCACTAGTACCAAAAGGAAGCCAATCTCCGAAATGGATTGCTTCAATTGTGGAGAACTTGGCCATCTAGCTCATCAATGCCCAAAGCCTCCAAAAGACAAAAACAAGAATAAGTACAAGGGCAAGAAAGATGATTCAAGTGAAGAAGAAGATGATAAAAGAAAGAACAAACCATACAAGAAGAAAGATGGCAATAAAAGAGAGTTCTACAAGAAGAAGAAGGGAGGCAAGGCTTATATTGTTGGTGATTGGCTCACCGACATTGAATCATCATGTGAGTCCTCCGACGATGAAAGTGATGATGAAAAAGAGAAGATCGCCGCACTTATGGTTGGGCCATCACCATCGTCATCAACGTCTTCATCACCATCTTCACCGCCATCCTCACCGTCATCATCCACTTCCCACCTATGTCTCATGGCTAAAGGTGATCGAAAGGTACAAAATAGTGATAGTGATGATAGTGATAGTGATGATGAATATGATGCACCTTCTTATGATGAATTAGTAAAATTGTTAAACAAATATTTTAAAATCATAAGGAGGACTAGAAATGAAAATGATGAGCTTCAACATGAAAATGAAACACTCTCATCTAAGCTTGAAAGTGCACATGAGACTAGGGATGAGCTCATAGATCAAAATGAAACTATGTCTTCTTCTCTCAAGGAGCCCAAAACCTCTAACAAGGAGCTTAGAGATAAACATGATAAAATTGAGAAGAAGCATGGTGAACTCATGACTAGACTCAACTCTCTAAAAGAAGAATATACTACATTGAAAATCAACTATGATACTCTTATTGTTGCTAATGAGCTAGCTCTTGAGACACATGATGCTACTAACCAAATTGTTAAGATTGATATAGCTACATCATGTGATGATTTGATTATTGAGAACCTTGAGCAAGGCTCTAGCGGCAAAGGCAAGAGTGTGGTTGAGGTCAATGACTATGATGAGTATGTCAAGCTCAAGAGTGAAAATGAGATGCTTAAAGTTGAGAACAAGAAGTTGTTGGCTCTTGAAAAGCAAGCTTCAAATGAGTCACTTATTGAAGAAAACAAGAAGCTAAAGCAAGAGAAAGAGCATCTCAAGACCGGCCTAAGCAAGTTCACAAGAGGCCAACATTTGCAAAGTGAGCTACTCATGAACACCGTCATGAAGTTGGATAGGAGTGGCATTGGCTATTTGGCAAATCAAGAGAAGAAGGTCAAAACTCAACAACAACAAAGCAAGTCAAAGCCCAAGCCAAAGAGATGTGTTGAGTGTGGACAAGAAGGTCATTTTGCTCATGAGTGCAAAACTCCACCACCACAACCCTTGCCCAAGCATGCTAGACCCTTTGCTTTCAATGCTCACTACATGCTTAGAAAGGACTCTAGTGAAAAGATGAAAGTTATGTTCTTGGGTCCTCCTAACAAGAATAGGCCAAAGAAAATTTGGGTTGCCAAGTCACTAGTTGAAAAAGTTAAGGGTCCCTCTCAAGTTTGGATCCCTAAACAAAAGGCTTGATCTCTTGTGTGTAGGTGAACTACAAGACCGGTGGATCTCATTGGGTGATTGATAGTGGTTGCACACAACACATGACCGGTGATCCTCGTATGTTCACCTCACTTGAAGAGGATGGGGTATGCCAAGACAAGATCACATTTGGGGATAATTCCAAGAGCAAAGTCAAGGGTATAGGCAAGGTTGCAATATCAAATGATCATTCTCTCTCCAATGTGCTCTATGTTGCTTCATTGAGTTTCAATTTACTATCCGTTGGGCAACTTTGTGATCTTGGCTACCAATGCTTGTTTTGTCCAAATGAAGTGGTTGTTACCAAGATAGATGACAAGCAAGTGATTTTCAAGGGTTTTAGATACAACAATCTTTATCTTGTTGACTTCACCTCCGGAGATACAAACTTGATGACATGTTTGTTCACCAAGACCACACTTGGATGGCTTTGGCATAGGAGGCTTGCTCATGTTGGAATGAACACTCTCAACAAGCTATTGAAGAAAGAACTAGTAAGAGGCTTAAAGGATGTAAAGTTTGAAAAGGACAAACCTTGTAGTGCATGTCAAGCCGGCAAACAAGTTGCAAACACTCATCCAACCAAAGCCTACATGTCAACATCAAGAGTGCTAGAACTCCTTCACATGGATTTGTTTGGTCCTACAACTTACAAGAGTTTGGGTGGAAATCTTTATTGTCTTGTGATTGTGGATGACTTCTCAAGATACACTTGGACTTTCTTTCTTCATGACAAATCCGAAGTGGCAAGTTGCTTCAAGAAGTTTGCAAAGAGAGCTCAAAATGAATTTGAAGTCAAGATAAAGAAGATTAAAAGTGACAATGGAAAAGAGTTTGACAACACCAACATTGAAGCCTATTGTGATGAAATTGGAATCAAGCATGAAGTGTCATCAACCTACACCCCTCAACAAAATGGTGTAGTTGAGAGGAAGAACCGACACTCTTGCAAGAACAATGCTAGATGAGTACAATACACCGGAAAAATTGTGGGCCGAGGCAATCAACACCGCATGCTATGCTTCAAATCGCCTCTTCCTACAAAAGTTCCTTTGCAAGACCCCTTATGAGTTGCTAAATGGGAAGAAGCCGGACGTCTTATTCTTCCGGGTGTTTGGTTGCAAATGCTATATCTACAAGAAGCGTCAACACCTAGGGAAGTTCCAAAGATGTTGTGATATTGGTTTTCTTGTTGGCTACTCATCAAAGTCCAAAGCATATAGAGTATTTAACCACGCCACCGGTTTGGTTGAAGAAACATATGATGTGGAATTTGATGAGTCTAACGGCTCCCAAGGAGCAATTGAGAATTGTGATGATGTAGGTGATGAACCATTAAGGGAGGCCATGAAGAACATGCCGGTAGGTGACATCAAGCCTAAAGATGATGAAGACGATGTACAAATTGTCAATCCACCATCATCATCATATGTGCCTCGAGATGATGACAAGAATGAGAGAGTTGAAAATGAAGACACACATGTCTCTCATCATCAAGCCAAGGCACAAGCACAAGACGTTGATGCTCCTCATCCCACCCCTCAAATGGTTGATCGAAGAAACTCACCTCTACTTCAAACACATCCACAAGATCTCATCATAGGGAGTCCTACAAAGGGTGTAATGACTCGATCTCAAAAATTTAATTCTTTTGTTGAACATCACTCTTTTATCTCCTGTCTTGAACCTAAGAATGTAGAAGAAGCTCTTCAAGATCCGGATTGGGTGAATGCCGTGCATGAAGAATTGAACAACTTCGCCCGAAATCAAGTATGGACACTTGAAGAGCATCCAAAAGGTGCAAGAGTCATTGGAACCAAGTGGGTGTTCCGCAATAAGCAAGATGATCAAGGGGTAGTGGTAAGAAACAAGGCAAGACTAGTGGCAAAAGGGTTCTCTCAAGTTGAAGGTCTTGATTTTGGAGAGACTTTTGCACCCGTTGCAAGACTTGAAGCCATCCGTATCTTACTTGCATATGCATCACATCATGAGATGAAACTATATCAAATGGATGTGAAAAGTGCATTCTTAAATGGCTTTATAAATGAACTAGTCTTTGTTGAACAACCTCCCGGGTTTGAAGACCCTATATATCCTAATCATGTTTATAGGTTGTCCAAGGCGCTATATGGGCTCAAGCAAGCCCCTAGAGCGTGGTACGAGCGCCTTCGGGACTTCCTCATTGAGAAGGGCTTCACCATTGGGAAGGTTGACACCACACTATTCACCAAGAAATTCAAAGAAGAGATCTTCATTTGTCAAGTATATGTTGATGATATCATCTTCGGGTCAACAAATGAAGACTATTGCAAAGAATTTGGTGAATTGATGTCAAAAGAGTTCGAGATGTCAATGATTGGTGAGCTAACATTCTTCCTTGGGTTTCAAGTCAAGCAAATGAGAGAAGGGATCTTTATCTCTCAAGAGAAGTATACCAAGGATCTTCTCAAAAGATTCAAGATGGAAGAATGCAAGTCAATCAAGACCCCAATGCCAACTAATGGACATCTCGACCTAGATGAGGGAGGTAAACCAATCGATCAAACTCTTTACCATTCTATGATTGGTAGCTTGTTATACCTTACCGCATCTAGGCCCGACATCATGTTCAGTGTGTGCATGTGTGCCCGTTTTCAAGCGTGCCCTAAAGAACCTCACTTAAGTGCCGTAAAAAGAATCCTAAGATATCTTAAGTATACTCCAAGCATCGGACTATGGTACCCCAAAGGAGCTAGATTCCAACTAGTTGGCTACTCCAATTCAGATTATGCCATTTGCAAAATTGATAGAAAAAGCACATCCGGAGGGTGCCATTTGCTTGGGAGATCCTTAGTATCATGGTCATCGAAAAAGCAAAATAGTGTGGCTTTGTCCACCGCCGAGGCGGAATACATTGCCGCAGGGGCTTGTTGTGCACAAATCCTATACATGAAACAAACCCTTCTAGACTATGGAGTTGTTCTTAAAAAGGTGCCGCTTTTATGTGACAATGAAAGTGCGGTTAAAATTGCTAATAATCCGGTACAACACTCTCGCACCAAGCACATTGATATCCGCCACCACTTTCTAAGAGATCACGTTGCTAAAAATGACATATCACTAGAAGGTGTAAGAAGTGAGAATCAATTAGCGGATATCTTCACTAAACCTTTGGATGAAGCTACTTTTTGTAGATTGAGAAGTGAACTAAATGTGCTTGATTCTAGTAACTTCAAAAGATGAGCTTGTGTTGTCCCTTACATTGCATTTGTATTATATGTCATGTTTAATTACCCACAATGCATCTAGGGCTTGACTAACATGGTTACGATAACCCTCCTTTGGAGGAGTGAAGAAGCCTAACCGTGGATCAAACTTGACAAGCAACCTAGCTTTACTTACTTGTTTTGCATTGCATATGCATGGTTGTTGTTTTGTCGTTCCTTTTAAGGTTAAGTTTTGAGCAACCTCTGTGTTCGTCCATGGGTAGAGAGAGCATTTTGACGCTCCCAAGGGTTCAAAAGCTCTATTGCATGGCCATACGTTGCTCCTCGGGTGTTTGTTGCCTATTTTCCTAAAAATAATATTAGCCTAAGGCAAACTATTTTGAGAAACTTGAGGGTTTGAGTGAGGTCACTCATATCTTGTTCCAATTGGTGTTTATCTGTGTCTCTTTGAATTGGAACTTGATTGAGAGAAGTCGCGTCTAAGTTCGGTATGAAAAAGGGTGAAAAACAGTGACCGGACGCTGGACCGGACGCTGCACCGGACGCAGTGTTGCTTCACCACCGCGTTCGATCCCGACGACCACCAGCGCGTCCGGTCATCCTGAAGACCGTCTCCTGATCTAGTGATCGGACGCTGCACCGGACGCGGCCCTGTTGACCACCGCGTCCGGTCCCGGTAACCATCACCGCGTCCGGTCATCCGTCTCAGTTTTCCGGGCAAATCAAAACCGGACGCCGTCAGCGACCGATCGCGGATAATCGGACGCGTCCGGTCATTCCAGGAGCTTACTGGAATGTGACCGGACGTTGCCTCTCCGCGTCCGGTCATATCGACCACCGCGTCCGGTCATCGCGTATCGAGCGGATCTAACCCCTCATATAATCTTTCGTGTTCCTTCTTTTTCTTCGCCCGTACAACTCGCAACTGCCGCCTCCGTGCCCTAACGCGCCGCGCCGCCGCTCGCCGGAGCTCCGCCGTGCCTGCGCCACTGCTCGGCCCTGCAGCTGCTCTCCTCTCGCGCACGCGCCGTCTCCGCCACCATGCCCGCGCAGCCGCCGTTCACCGCGCCGCCATCTCCGCCGCCGCCGCCGCCGTCGTGAGCCGCTGCCGCTGCTGCCAGTGACCGTGCACGACCTCCGACCAGTCCCTGCCATCGCATTCATCCTCGATCTTCGGCCATCGCGCGTCGCCCTAACCCTAGGGTTCGTTCTGCAGTGTCTCCTTTGTTCGTCGTCGAAACGTCCCTCACGCGACGTCTTCGCTCGAGCGCTCGTCCAGTGCGTCGGGAAGTCTCGTGACCTAGGTCATCTCATCTCATCACCGCTTTCTCGTCGATCCGAGGTAGCCATCACGTTTCATTTCACGTCTTATCTTATATGCTTGCTATCTCTAGGGTTTCGTACCTTTAGATCATATATGTTGCTTATAGTAGATCCATCTATTCCGTCTTTTCAGCGAGTGTGTCGGTGTGTCGGGGTAACTGCTGTTCTATTGATTGAATCCGAGGCCAAGCCTACGGATATGGATTGAGGCCAAGCCTCTCGAGTGTCAGTACATCATTTTTCAGAGGTTTTCCGACAGTGTGACAGTATGGTTCGTTGCAAGAATGCCGGTGGTGCTCCTAGTGACGGGGACGACATTCCTCCTCGTCTGTCTGAGGTTGCGCGTGGAAAGCGCATAAAGATCATGGCCAGAAAAAAGAAGAAGACTCTCACTGATGCAGAGATAGCTCAGGCAGTGGCAGAAGCAGCAGATGCAGTAGAAAGGGGTGGCAGGAGCAGTGGTATACGCATTGGAGACAGTCGTTTTCATCTTAAAGGACGACAGCTTGGTGCAGAGACCACTGAGACCACTGAGGGCACAGAAGTGCAAATGGATGCAGATACTATGTCAGTTGATCCACCTGCAGCACCTTCAGAGGGGACAGCGGAACAACCAGCTCAGACTCCATCACATCGCCGCTCCACACGCACACGGACTCAGGTGACTCCCAGGCCAGAGGGCCAGCGTCGTGGAGGACGTCCACCTTCGAGAGTTAGAGGTACACCCCCAGTTGAGCACTTTGACTTGAGAGGTGCTACTGCACGACAGGTGCAAAATTTGAGATTTGTTGAGGTCAGCCGGTGGTTCCCACCTCAGAGGGACTCCAGAGCTTCAGAGGGATTCTATACTCCTCTCCAGGAGGACTTTTACAGAGCTCTTGTTGACAGTGGCATTGCTTTTCGACCACAGAGGGTCTGTCGCATTGAGTCACTTATTGAGGTAGTGGGTGAGCAGCTACGTCCGCACCTGTCCTATCTACCAGGCCTGTCAGATTTTCTTGGACGGACAGGTGCATACTGTGGCACTTGGGTTAGTGAGTTCTATGCTTCATTATGGATTGATCTAGCCCATGAGTTCATACACTTTGCATTCAGAGGCCGCGACCGCAGACTGTACAGCTCTAGAGTACGGGAGATTCTCAGACTCCCAGCTTCAGACACGAAGATTCACCAGCTCTGCTTTGGTCAGACAGCTCCACCTAGACGCCCTCATGGCGGTTCTGTGCCACCTACAGACCTGATCCGACCCTATTTTCGTGAGCCTTTTGGCGAAGGGTCTCGTCGCACACCTGCCAGTTTGACACCGATTGCCCGAGTCTTGGATGCTATTGTCAGACGCACTCTTCTTCCCAGACTTGGCTACAGAGAGGGACTCACCAGGATGCAGCTTTGGGTAGTTCACCACCTTCTTTCACAGACACCTTTTGACATTTGGGATCTTATGGTCAGTGAGATGGAGGACACCCTGGCAGAAGGCTTCAAGGGACACCGTCAGCTGCCCTATGCTCATTGGATTTGTTTCATCATCAGATCTGCACTTGAGCTGCCTTCAGAAATAAGTGCTGAGATAACTGAAACCACTACTGCTTTTCCTGAGTATGATATTCGTCAGCTATGGGCTTCAGTTACTAGAGAGCAGGCCCCTGCACCAGGACAGAGAGAGAGACCTGAGGTGCCCGAGACAGCGGCTGAGCAGGATGCGACCATACAGGGTCTTGCTGAGGCAAAACTTGCAGATCTAGATGCTCAGCCCGCTGATATAGCTGAGAATGAGGCCTCTAACAGCACTGACGAGGACTATCAGCCCATCCCTAGGTATCGGTCTCCTCGGCCTCACGACCACGAGGCCGGTGGCTCTGGTTCAGCCTCCCGCTCAGACCCAGCCATGGTGGTTATACTTGAGAGGCTGACCCAGGCACAGGAGCGACAGGAGCTTCAGCTACAGAGACAGGCTCAGGACACAGCTGCTGCGTTTGCACAAATACAAGCTCGATAGGATGAGTTCCAAAAACAGCAGCTTCAGATACAGCGCCAACAGGTCGAGATGCAGCGTCAGCAGTATGAGATGCTGCGACAGAGTGCAGCTAGCCAGTAGCAGTACTTGGAGCTTCTGCGTCACCTAGTCACAGTTGGGGCTCCTCCACCTGCATCTATCCTGACTTCAGCTTTACCATTCAGTGGACCTTTAAGTCAGGATCAGCCGAGCTTTCAGTTCATATCTCCACAGCTACAGGTTCCTCAGTCATTCCAGTCCCCGAGCTACACGCCCATTCAGACGTTGTTTACTCCTTCAGACCAGCCTCGCCCTCACATGTTGACCGGCACACCGTTCATTGATCTGAGTGCCACATATAGCGAGTTGACTGGTCAGCCGACACCCTCGCACACCACATTTGCTACTTCTTCAGGGTTGTCAGGTTCAGAGGCAGTTTTCCTTCTAGTGACAGGGACAGGCACTATAGAGATTGTTCCGTCGTCCGTTGCCTCGATAGATCCCCCAGCTTTTGGCTCACTTCAGGCTCAGGTCACAGAGACTACTTCACTTATCGCTACTTCGGCAGCACCTGTTCCTGTTGATCAGACCCAGACCGCTTCACAGCCGCGTGCTTCTTCAGAGGGTTAGCCAGATAGCTCCGAGTCCGAGGGAGACATCTCTCAGTTTGTGATTACTCCGCGCTCCTCGGCACCCGACTCGACTCCGTCTGTTCCCCCGTCAGATCCTTAGATTAGCTTTTGGCATTTGATGCCAAAGGGGGAGAGAGAGTAGATTCAGGGGGAGCTTTTGTTAGAGGGTTTTCGTTCTTTTCTTGTGTGCTACTCTCATGCATCATGTTTACTTTACAGTAATTGCATTTGTGTGACATGTGATCTTATGAGATATCTTAAGTCTATATGGTTTATCTAATCACAGCTTTAAAACATGTCACTTGTTTGTTTTTTTGCTCATAAGGTTGTGCTTCCGTGCCTTACTCCGATTTCATATGAGCTTTGTTTTATGTGTACTAACTCTTCATGTTTTATCCTATGAGTACACTCAGTTGGCTTGGAACACATAAGCATTGACTAACCCCTTGTGCTTACAGCTTTATGCTTATGTGAACCAAGCATGATCAAAAACCTCAACTCATATCTTCTGAATCTAAGTGTTGTCATCAATCACCAAAAAGGGGGAGATTGAAAGCATCTAGGCCCCGGTGTTGGTTTCGGCAATTAATGACAACACATAATTACCATGACTAACGTGTGTTTTGCAGAAACATCGGTAAGTTAGGTCATGGAGATGATAACTGCTTTGAGCAATATGGCAGTTATGTCCCTTGATGGAAATCATTTCGGTTTTTAAAGGATCAACGATAAGATTAAGGACGGTTAGTTCCGGATGTCAAGGTGTTGAGATACATCTGGAATAGTCGTTAGGATCTTTGTTTCTTCCTTTGACCGTACTATGAAGAGGGGCATGAGCAAGTTGCTTGACCTAGATGAGTCTTATGTTTAGGTGTGGTGCACACTTGTCAAACTTAGCACTAGGTAGCTCGAGAAAAGATCAGAGTACAGTTAGAAGCGACTTGGTTCAAGTTCCATTGCGTTTAGAAGACGTTTGAGCCGTTTACCTATGACAGGACGCGGTCCTGGTCATGACCGGACGCGTCCGGTCAGTACAAAGTCTTAACTGCATTTTCGGCTGACTGACCGGACGCGGTCCTTGAGAGGACCGGACGCGGTGGTCAGGCTGACACGTGTTCCAGAGGGTAAACAGCAAAGATCGGACGCGACTGTGAAAAAGACCGGTGCGTCCGGTCATGTTCCAGTAAGGTCCAGCGGAGACCTGACGCGTCCGGTCACCTATGAACAGACGCGGTCGTGCGTCCGGTCTTGTTCCAGTAAGGTCCCGTGGTGACCTGACGCGTCCGGTCACCTATGATCGGACGCGGTGTTGCGTCAGGTCAAATTTCCAGAGAGCTCTTGCATGATCGGACGCATCCGATCATCCCTGATCGGCGCGTCCGGTCATCTCAGACCGGCGCGTCCGGTCAGCACAGATCAGCGCGTTCGGTCTCTCAGTACAGGTTTCCGTTTTCGACCGTTACAACTGACCGGCGCGTCCGGTCATATCGACAGGCGCGTCCGGTCAGTGCGCGTCTGGCTGTTTCGAAAGGTAACGGTTGGATTTGTCTGAGGGGTCTATAAATACAACCCCTCCACCTCTTTTAGAGGTCTCTTGCTCATTTGTTTAGCTGAGAAACACCTTTGAAGTGCAAGGGAGTGCAAGAGCAATAGTGAGGATTGAGATTTGCGAATCAAAGTTTGAGAATCCTCTCTAGTGACAAGAGTCTAGCAAGTGTGCATCCATCTTCTCATTAGACTTGTTGTGGTCAAGTGAGAGTTCTAGCTTGTTACTCTTGGTGATCGCCATCACCTAGACGGTTTGGTGGTGATTGGGAGTTCAGTGATCATCCGACGAGATTGTGGGTGACCCAACTCAAGTTGTGAGCGGTTTTGGGTGATTCGCCACGACGGAGTGTCGAAGAATCAACCCGTAGAGAGCACTTGATCCTTGCGCGGATCAAGGGGGAGCTACACCCTTGCGCGGGTGCTCCAACGAGGACTAGTGGGGAGTGGCGACTCTCCGATACCTCGGCAAAACATCGCCGTGTTCCTATCCCTTACTTTCAAGCATTTACTTTCTTGCATTACTTTCATTGCTTGATTACTTTCCTAGAATTGCCTTGCTAGTCTAGGATTGGAACTTAGGGTGCATAGCTTTTATCGGTAGAAACACAAGGAACACAAGTAGGCACTAGGGGTGAAGTTTGGCTTGTAGGATTTAATTCTTGCAATTAATTTTTAGAAAAGCCCAATTCACCCCCCCCTCTTGGGCATCTTGATCCTTTCACGGCCACGGCGGACCTGCTCCTGCGGGAGGTGGAAGATGAAGCTGACGTATGGGTCCCACCTGACAGTGAAAGGAGCTGTGGGATCTAGCTGTCGGAGAGGGAGAGAGAGGAAGAGAGCAGGGGCAGCGACGACATTTCGCGTGCCCGTGCTGACTGTGTCCCAGCGTGTCATGCCGCCGTGGCGTGCCACGTACGTAAATGTGGTAAAAATGAAAGATGCGTGAAACAAGAATGCTAAAGATGTAAGTGTCATCCTAAGAGTGAGAATCCGATAAACACCATCCATTATAATGGTAAAAATGTAAAAGTCCCAAATTTAGTCTAGGGGTGTTGAGTTCCCCCGAAAAAAAATCCTACAGTAACATCGTAGGGACTCATGCACGGAGTACTAAACGTAGACGAAAAAAAACTAATTGTACAGTTCTCGAAAAAATCACGAGATGAATCTTTTAACGGTAATGATATAGTCAGGGCGTCCGGACGCCTCCGGACGGCCCGACCACTCGCTCGTTTCCTCCCCTCCCCACTCGCTCGACTCGCTCTCTCCATTTTTTGTCTTCTTCCCTCGCCTCATTCTCCCCACCGCGCGCTGCATCATGCGACTCCCCTCCCCTACGCCCTCCACGCCGCCCCACCAGCGAGCCACCCCTCCCTCCCTTCCTCTCTCTGGCTTCCCCCCTTCCCCCGCAGCGACCTCTGCTCCCTCCGTGTCTCATCGCTTCCTCCACCGCTCCCATCGGCGACCTTCATGGACCGGAGTTGAGGGCGATAGCGGCTCGCCCCGTGGTGGACCTCCCCCTGGTGGATCCATGGAGCACCGCCCTCCTCGTGGTGGATCCATGGGAGGCAATGCAGATCCAGCGGCGTGGGGTCTCCTCCACCCTGGCGCGTCCTCCCCCACCACGACGGCGGCATGGTGGGCTCCCCCGTGGCGGATCCATGGTGCACCGGGCTCCCCGTGGTGGATCCATGGAGATGCGATGCAGATCCAGTGGCATGGTGGTCTTTCTCCACCCTGGCGCGCCTCCCACACCTCGACGGCGGCATGGGGCTTTCCCCCGTGGTGGATCCCATGGAGCAGCGGTCCCCCTGGTGGATCCATGGGGTGATGCAGATCTGACGGCGCTTTTCCTCTTCTTCTCCCTTGTTGCATTAGCATGTTTCTGTTGTTTCAGACGCTCCAAAGGTATGTTTCAATAGAATTATATGGATGTTGGAGAAGCATATCGGGGCATGTTGTATGAGCTCTCCTCCCTCCTCCTTCGTCGTGTTGCAATGGGAGCTTTTCGTTGTTGCAGTAGGCTTCGATAGATATTTGAGTGTGTTTGAGATTCTGTTTCAGTTTTTTTTTTTGCTTCAACCACATGTTGAAGTAGGTGTTGCCCGTTGTTGCAGTAGGTGTTTGGGGTTGTTGCAGTAGTTTTCATGCTTTTGGTGTAGCAACGGCAAAGGGAGGGTGCCGAGCTGGGGGGCGGGGAGGTGGGGGGCAAAGGTGCTTCGAGGCAAGCGAGGTTGGGAGAAGGGGGGCGGGATCCCCGTGCGTGCGAGGGCCGAGATGGGTTCGATCCGCTCTCCCCGCGCGCGTGGGGACGGTGCGGGTTGCTGTTTTTCATTATCATTCTTCTATGTGTGGTGCGGGGTGGAAGCGGGGGCAGGGATATCCTCCTTTTTTGCGTCGCGTCCGGACGCTAGCGCCCGGATCCGGACGTCCGGGCGCTAGCAGTTCCCATCTTTTAAGCCTAATTAGTTCATAAAAAGTCTTAAGTGCTACAATAACCAATATGTGCTAATGACGGATTAATTAGTATCATTAGATTCGTCTCGTAGTTTTCTGACGGGTTCTGTAATTTATTTTTTTATTAGTATCCGAAAAACCCCTTTCGATACCCTTCCGACACATCTAATGTGATACCCTAAAATTTTTACCCACGAACTAAACACCACCTTAGCTGGTTGTACCTATTTCAACCCAGATACAAAACATGTTTTGGGATTTTAAAAGTCTTCTCTCCAGCAGAACGAGAAAATCCAATCCCCAATAAGAAAAATAGTGAATTAGGAGATGAGAGGTCTCCCTTTTATTTAATGGGTAGGACGCTATGATTTAAGGGACTAGGAAAATTTTGTTCTCATTGAGATTAGGTTTGAGAACTACTGGAGCTATAAGATCTCTAGAATAACCGTGTTTCCTCATTGGGGTTAAGAAAGAGGACTGCTGGAGATGCTCTTAAGCTAGCAAAAATTTAGCTGAGTCTATTAGCTGGAGCATCCAAATATCTCAGCTAAAGTTTGCAAAGTATTTTTAAAGTATTAGAGAAATATTATGGTTTTACAAAATACTTTGTTTTTTGAAAGCTACTGAGTGTTTGGATGCAACAAATCTTGTAGTAACTAAAATCATGATTTTATCAAAACTGTAGTCCTTTTGGAGTTTTAAAAACTCCAGTCATGACTTCTTTCTAAACCACGATTTTATATCTATTTAGCTTATAAAGCCATAGTTTCATGATACTATAGTTTTTAAAAACCGCACCATCCAAACAGGCCTAGCTAAAGTTTTACTTTAAAATTTTAGCTAGCTAAACTTTAGTTGGGTGCCTTTAAACAGGGCCTTAATTGGAACCGTCCCATTATTTATAATTACAACGGTTCCAAGAGCATCACCAATAGTTTCAGATAGCCACTCTCAATCCTCATATTTGTTAGTAAGATTAAAAAAATTACTCTCCATCCACTTCCAATCTTTCCACTCTTGGCAAAACCTATCCAATCACGCTCAAATATACGCATGCGTATCGATCGGCCAATCTGAAGATAGAAGGATGTGTGCAAGAACAAGTAGGACAAGATTCTTAATGTCAATGTACAGGAGACAAAGAAAGAATTAAAATGATTGGGGTGATTTGAAAATAGTCTAGGATTTTTATGCAAAATTGTCTTTATATTTTTACAGGAGTGAGATTTTAAAAATCATTGGAAAAATCTAACAGATATACTTCTAAATATTTTAGCCACTTGAAAAACTGATTGATTTACCCATTAACTTTTTAGAAACTATTAGAGATGCTCTAAGATAACTATTATTTATCATATTATAAATTGTTATGTCAATACAATTTATTTCGCATCTATGATATAGCGCTCTGTTTCAAATTAGATGTTTTGGCATTTGTAGATAAATTGTTTTTACTATACATCTAGATATACTAAGTGTATACAAAAAAACTATATATATAGAAAAATCAAAACGTCTTATAATTTTAAATAGAGAAAGTACTCTCCCAGTTCCAAATTGTAAGATATTTTAATTTTTTCCATATATATTGTTTTATTATATTTCTAGACATAATATATATAAGTGACTAGAGTCGGGCTCCTGCGTTGTAACCGAAAAAAATAATATCACAATAATGAAAACTTCTTTATGTTGTAGCCACTTGTGTAAATTAAATTAAACGAAATAAAAAATAAAGTTATTTGTGATATATATACCTATAGAAGTGCCTGGATTACAAGCTTCATGCTCTCTTTGCTGGCGCTGACATTTTACTTATACTGATGCTTATGCTAATTTGTTATGAGAGGAAAATATTGTTCGTTCGCTGAAAAATACTTCTAAAGTAGTGCTGCAAAATAGGACGATAGCTCACCCTGGGCATTCGGTATTTACCAAACCGATCAGTACAGTTCTCCGGTTTCTATATAAATTCGGTTCCTGCAAAATAGGTACCGATCGGTTCCTTCAAGAAAAGAGTACCGAGCAATTTCCGTTTCAGTGTCTTCGGTTCGATTTCTGTAGCAGAACCTCCTAAATTATGTGGCTCACATACACTTGTCATCGTCCCTAAGACCTCTGACGGTTATGCATTGTACACTAGATAACCTAAGAAGATCTATCGGGTGCCCTCGCAGGACCCCGATTCAACTACGTCTGACAACTCATACCAGGATCAACAAAGGAGTAACTACAATATTACAACATTTGCTACAAAACTTTACATCAGAGTACGAAAGAATAATAACAATGAATTTATAAATCATGTTTAAGTTAACTTTTTATAAACTTAACTTGTATTACGTAAGTCGAGTAGAACTACAGAAGACAACTTAGGTAGAACACCTAAGTCAGGAGAGGACAACCAGATCATATCGAGCCCACCGACATGACCTCGGTTAACAGTACCCGTCAGTACCTGCAACAGGGGTTAACAAACTCTAAGTACTCAATTGTACTCTGCAAGACTTACCCAATGAAAAGGAAAGACTCCAAGGATATGCGGCTTTAAGGAATCAGGGTATGAGTATTCAAGAATCAAAATTATTTTGCAGAAAAGCTTACTAAAGTAAGTCCTTACTTTCAACATTTTATTTTTATCATTGATGGTTCATTAACCAATTCTAAGTGTTCCTAATCTAGATCAAAGAAATTCTCATCAAGATCCTTCTTTATTCTTTCTTCCAATTCCAGTTCTTAACTATGATGCAGGACAAGTGATCGAGTCTCCATAACCGAGGAGCAACAACGATTCGAACCGATTATACCCAGCTGGGGATCTCTAACCTCACGACATATGTAGAACCAAATCTTGCATATGCCAACCCTCATTTAGATCTCCCAAAGCCAAAATGTGTCCATCGCCACCCGAGAGTACAGTACTCCTCGAACCCAACCCAATTCTAGCCCCGAGGGTACACGCTACTCTCACCATCTCTCCACTCCCAGTGCGAGGTTAGACGTTCTCGTAATGGAATCACTAATATCTTGGGCTTATCCAAGGCATGAGGCTAAGTTGCAAAGTCTCGAAACACAAGCGGGCCTACAACAGACGGTCCTTAACTGACAAGGTGGAAACACTACATTGAGACTCATTTCCCAATACAAGTTAGCAACAGCCAAACCACCCGTCCGATCTTCAAGTTCATTCTTATATTTCATTATTCATCGAGTATGCCATCGTGGCCATAAAACATTTCATTTAAAAGCCTAACTTATTAAGCATAGCGAAGCATACTATGCATTTTTCAATAAAATAGGTACCAAGGGTGATAACACAATAATCAAGGATGTTAATACAGCAATTGAGTTATCACTCAATTTCTAATTACTTAATGCAATAAACCATAGTACCAGTGATAAAAATTTGTAAAACTCAACGAAGGGTTTAAATACACTAGGGCTTGCCTTCGTTGTAGAAAAGTTAGTTTTCGTAGAAGTCAAGTTTGACACCAACACCACGGGTGGATCACCTTCTCCGAAGCTTGATCAACACGATCCAAACACTCTCGTAAGCACTACACGTATAAAAATAATACGATGCTTAATATGATGGAATGCATGCCATGATGCATGATGATGAACAAGGCATAACATACAAGAGACATTTAGAAAGGATAAACATTAGTTATCTACTTGAGTACAACTTTCCTTCGCGGTACAGTTGCTATCCAACAAAATTAGTAAATAACATTATTTTCATTAAGATGTTGTTAAGAAAACTACTTAACTTAACTTTTTACCCAAGAGGTTGCATCTAATAAGCAAGTAAGTCTATCACAAATCACTAATTACTTACACAAGAATTCATTAACCAATAATGATCTATGTTAAACACATTAACTATCATTAACAAATCTTAGTTAACGAGTTAATTATAAAACTTAAACAATTAATTAAAATGATAATGGTCTTTACATGTTAAGGACCCCAAGGTCATCACTCAATCCCAAAATCACACCAACCCTAAGTTAGGATTTGTTCTAATCATATAAGCATTTATTAAATAATAAATAAAAGACATGAAATAAAGTATATAATTAAAAATTATCAAAACCGTACCAATATTTTTGTAATGGTATAATTTACCATGCAAAGCATACTCGCAAAGTTTCAAGATTTTTAGATAATTAATTAAGCCTAGAAAAATTATGAAAAAGTCATTTATTAATTAATGGAGCTAATTAATTGACATGCAAAAAGTATTCAAATTAGACATTTCATATTTTTCCATGAAAGAGCACATTATGAACAAGCTACACAAAATTTTTTACCATTTTTTGGAGCTTTAAACAATTCACAACAAAATAAACAAAAATTGTTACTATTTAGCATTTTTAGAAAAAAAGAAAACGAAAACCGCCATAACAGGCCGGCTACCGACCTCTTCCCCTCGCTCGGCCCACTCGGCCCAGCCGCACTGCGCGGCCCTCCCACGCGCCCCTCTCTTCTCTCTTCCCTCTTTCTCCCGGCCCACTTCCCCTTCTCCTTGCCTGGCCCAGCTGACTGGGCCGGCCCAGTACCTTCCCCGCGCCTTCTCCCTCTTCCTTTCTTCTCGCCCAGCTCCCGACCAGACCGAGCCCGAGCTCACCGAGGCTTGGTCAGCCGGTGGCGGCGCTGCACCTCACTGGTGAGGTCGTCATGGACCCGACCACCACCCACACACTCCCTACCCCCTCCCGCAACGGCCAACGGCGTCAAACACATGGAAACAGTGGCAAGCGGAGCACAGCCGCGACCATGGCGGCCACAGTGGAGCAGAGGCAGCGCTCCGGAGCCGTGAGGCAACAAGGGCGGAATTGCTACCATGGATAGCTACAGGGTGATGAGGAGAAGCTAATGCGCGCAACAAGTCAGCGATTGGCTCACCAGAGCACCCTGACCACGAAGCAGTGGTCACGGCGGAGCTTTGCCCGACGGTGGGGAAGGTGGCACTGCTCGTGCTGTTCCGGGGAATTAGGGTGCTATAAGCGGCTAGTGCGGTGCGACAGGATGATACGGTGCTGGTGCTAAGAGGAATTGGAATGAGCGCTAATGGTTGTGACGAATTTTGCCAGCGCACGGTGGTGATGCTCGATGACAGCGGTGGCGAATAGAAGAGGAAAAGGTGAGGACAACGGTGGGCATGGGTTTTATAGCGCAACGGGAATGGTCTTAAGGCGACACGCGACTCGGCGCGGACACGCTGAAGCAGGAGCTGGCAACCGCAGCGTGCCTGGAAGATGGCCGAAGGCCGGTGGCGTCGACGGGAGGTGCAGCTCTGCCATTGGAGACCGACTTTGAATTAATTACAAGAATGCCACTGACTAACATTTGCAAATTACTTTCAAAAATTCTATAAAAGTTGAAATTCTGTAAAAACAAAAGTTGCTCCATTTTTAAAGCTCTACAACTTTCTCAATACAAACTTTTACAAATTTGGCCTAAATTTTGAAATTTGAATTAAAAATTTAAAGGGGACATTTTCTGTAAATTTGTAAATTCAAAATTACTTTGAATTTTATATTGAAACTTCAAAAACTCAAAATACCAAAGTTGTACATCTAGGTAAGACCTACAACTTTGATATTCAAACTATTTTCAAATTTTGCCTCCATTTTGAAATTTGAGTTTGGGGATGAAAAGGAGTCAAATTTGAAATTTGCTTCTTTTCAAAATTACTCTAAAGTTTACACTAAAACTTTGAAAACTCAAAACACCAAACTTGTATCCCTTGAAAAGATCTACAAACTTGGTTTTAAACTTTTTCCCAAATTTTGCTTAGATTTTGAATTACACAAAAAGGGGTAAAATGAGGTTTTCCAGAATTCAGGGTTTTGAATTTAATTGATTATTCTTTTTAACTAAAACCTGATTAATCCTTTAACACTAATAAAATATTATTTCATGTGATAAGCAACATGGCATTGTTAACATATTAAGCATTCTAATAAAAATAACATATCAAATCACTATTGTATTGAAACATGTGAAACATATATATGAAACATACGAAACATTGATCAAAACCTATGAAACATAACTTTGAAACATAGCCATACTTTATATGAAACATCGCAAGGCAACATGTGAGACTCTTTTTGCAACATGTGAACACATGGCATATGAAACATACGCAACATGACTAAAATAACTTGTGCAACATGAATGCATTTATGGCATGTCATTTGATGTTTATGCTTGATGATGCTTTATGATCAAGTTTTAATTGTTTCCTAACATCTGGGATGTTATAGCCTACCCCCCTTAAAGAAATCTCATCCTAAGATTTCAGAATGACTTAACCCGTGGGGTTAAATAATGGAAAAGGAAATGTGTCAAACACATTAACTTGCAAGAAGTTCTTAAGGTAATAGGGACTGACCATGAAGTTACAACCGAGATCAAAAGACGATTGCAACATCAAAGGATTAAGGTAATTCAAAAGAATTATGGTATGAATTCCCAAAATAGGTTCCAAAGAGTGAGAGCACATTAGTTGTGGGACTACAATGGATCATGTCCATAAACCTTGATACCGACGCGCGCCTAGTAGAAACTTGTGTGGTCCGGACACACAAGTGACCCTAGGTTCTGTCACGGCACCGTGGTCACGGAACATGGCACCACTATAGGGCACAACAGCGATGACCCTCGTCTCACAATATTGAGAATATAACCAGGATCAAAAGTCGGTCACAATCACAAGGCGTCTAGGGAACTCAAAATGACAACTTCGAATCCCTAAGGAGTGTCCCAAAAATGAAAACACCCTAATTGTGGACTATAAGGGATCATGATCATAGACCTTGATAACAGTGAGTGTCCCGTATTTCCTTATGGTAGCAAGTCACAAGAAACTCCAGGATACAACGCTGTTCCATTGTCACTGATCATGGTATCATCATAGGGCACAACTACATTAACTCGTTTCAAAAGGTCAGTATTATAACCGAGATCAGAGATTGGTTATAATAACAAGGAATCTGGAGAGGTTAGAATTCTCCAAAGAATGTCCAACAAGCGAAAGCACATTAATTGTGAGCTATAATGGTTCAGGAGCACCTCGCGAATCATAGAGTATTCCAGGTTTGACACGGCACCATAGTCACGGGTCGAGGCACCACTATAGAGCACAACTAAAGTAACTCTCGTCCAACACATGTTGGTTATCAATATCAAAGAAATAGCATGTGTCAGAATAGAAGAAATCAAGATGTGACATATGCATACATTGAGAAGTCAATGCAAGGAGTAGTCCTAGGTTTTACATTGAGTCGACATGGTAAATAAAAAGGCATCCAGAAGTCCCCTAAGGATTAGGAACTTGTGGAGCAGGGATCATCAAAGGGCTAACAAAACCTGGCACATGACGAGATTCATCAATAGAACAGCTATAACGAATAATAATTGCTTTCCAAACATAAGGAGGGAATTTTTAATCATTATTATATTATCATTTTATGCATGATATGAGATATGCTCGTCCTATATGTCTTCTCAACGTCAGGAGGCGAAGCCGCGGACACGGCCCACCGACGCTGACTCGGGCCTTGGGGTGGTGAGCAGCGGCGACGCGGTGCTCCTTCTGGCTCCTTATGGTGGCTGGTGGCGGCCGTCAGGACTCGGGAGTGGAGGATAAGGCCGCATGCGACCTGCTGCTGCTGGGTGCTGGCGTGGGGCTATGGCAGGCAGCGGTGGCGTGACCTGGTGGCCAGGGGGTGGCGGCGCTGGAGCGGAGGTGGGCGGGTAGGGTGGGGGCGACGGCATAGGGCAGAGCCACGGGGCGCGACGCACTCACGCTTGCTTGGGTTGGGAGCGGCGGCGCGGGGCACTAGATGAGGTGCGTGCCCGTGCGTGACCTAAGTTGGCTTGGGTGGGCTGTTGTTGGGCCTACTTGCGTCGCGCGGAGGGCGTGGGAAACTGAGGAAAGACTCCGGTGCAAGACGATGTTCGGTACTTCGGTTTACCGAGGCACAGAACCGAACGTACCTCGGCAATTTCGGTTCCCGGCAACTAAGAACCGAATGGGAACCGAAATTTTTGGTTTCGGTACTTTTCGGTTTGGTTCTCGGTAATTTCGGTTCGGTTCTCGGTTTTCGGTTTTTCATGCCCAGAGTGAGCGATAGCTCTTCAAAATAAACACCCACCACAGCAGATACTCTATTTTGCATTCTCTATCATTTGAGAGGTGCCACGTCATTTTATTTTCTATTGATCGTCTAGCATGCATGAATACCACGCGGGGCCAGGAGGTACCCACATCCGATGGTCTAGCTTCTTGGTCTGGAACTTGATTGCCTCAGCATTGAAGCAGCCCATGCTTTCAGTTTGGCAGGTGGAGCGAGTAGAGCATGTCCACTCGGACGAGCAAAGATGCTACTGGAGCGTAGACCGAAGAACGTATTGCAGCATTGACGCTGCACGCAAAGTTTGCCAGCCAAGCAGTAGCCGGTGCCCGTTAGTACCCAAGCCAAGGCCAACCACATGCCATTGGAGACAGAGAAAGCGTAGTCATCTCTTGGGTAGCTCTCCGTGTAGATGCTTCTTCCATCTTCATCGTACATAGAACCGTTGTCAAGCAGCGCATCAGTGGTGACTGGTGAGAAGTAGCCCTGGATTGCCGCACACCTAGTCTGCCGCCACGAGCACAAATTGCCGCCTCTTGCGGTTGGGAATTAGTAGAAGCAACAGCTGGCGAAGGAACACGTGCTTCTTTAGACAGAGACGCCCGGATTCTCTGTCTCTTTCATTTTTGTTGCCATGTTGTGGCTGCAGAGCACTTTTCTGGACCTTTTTCATCTGCTTTTTAGTCTTTCTGCAAGCATGGAAGTAGTGACACATCACATAGCCATTGATGTTCAGGTTGACCACCAACGTCAGTTAAAACAGGTCCTTAGATTTGGCATTAGTGGCTGTGGATCTAATTTCTTGAGCCCGGTAAAGCCTCCATCCTATCTACGGCTCAAGAATACTTACCCTCGAAGATATAGGCTGATCAGACAGTCGAGGGGAGTGCTGGCTGTGCTATCGGAGTGTGAGAACGAGGGCCCTTGATACTTCTATCGTGGCCACTTCTCTTGGGCCCTATGGCCCCGACGGGCCCCGCGCCCCCGACAGAAGCATCACCTATGTCTTCAGAAGCAGATCAGCAGTAGCTTTTACTTGTCCGTGCTCTGTAATATGGGAATTCCTTTCCCACACTGATGTACTATGCTTTACCGTTATATATTAAAGTTGTTATTGTAAAAAAAAACAGCTGGCGAAGGAACAGACCATTGCCAAACACGACAATCCATACACCGCCGTGGTGAAGCTGACAAACTGAAGATGATCGCATTGCTGGAACCAACATCAAAATCGAGGATCAAGACCATGGGTAATCGAGTAACAATCAAACAAGATGGATCTCGAAGGAGAAGAACACGTGGGAGAAGGGATGCATGCGAGGGAGTCACCCGCAGGGCCACCAACGGCGAGCAAGCACGGCTTGAAAAGTTTACCGAGTGAGAAAGCCGGGACAAAGATCGACTCGGAGACACCGTTGGAACCAAATTTTCTTTCTCTCAGAATCGCCAACTCGACATTTAGGAAAGGATACAGAGAAGCTTGAAAGCCCAGGTTTGGTTTTGGTAATTAATGACACCAAGTTGCTAATGCCATGTGTTAAGTGGTTTAAGTTAGACATAAGCAACACATGTGATGAAGGTGCATGTGGCATGGAGTTGTGGCCACAAGATCACAAAGAGATGATGTATGGACAAGAAATGATAGTCATGGTGATCAAGCATGAGAAGATGGACATGGAACAAAGTGATCAAGGCAAAGGTATAATCATAGGGTTTGCTTTTGCCGGTCTAAGATGAGTAGAGAAGTGATTGACTGGGTTTAGGATTGATAGCCGACTATCAAGAGGGGCAATCACGGTTAGCTCGTGGATCAAATGCTACTAGGTCATCTTCTTGAGCATATGTATTAGGATCTAGTAGAGAGCTAATATATTGCCTTGGAAAATGATTGTGAAAATGCTAACACATGTGCACATGGTGTTTTATACATGATGGTGTTGGCACATTTGTGAAGACGGTGGTGTTTGAACGGTAGTGAGGGGTTTGGGGTTCGCTCTCCCTACCGCCGAGCTTCCGAGCATGGGATTCAGGCGTTTTCGGGGAAATGAAATGCCTATTTTCCATTGCGCCGGAGGTTAAAAAAGTTGTGAAAGCACGGAGGTGTTTCATGAGCTAAAACATGTGTTTTAGTGATACACATATGGAGAGTAGCTCATAAGTGAAAGGGCGGATCAAGCGGAACGAGTTTTCGATGAAGCATCACGAAGAAACGAGCGACAGACGCTCGGCTTGCTGGCGACAGATGCGGGGTGCGGCGTCCGACGCCAAACCCTAGCTCGGCCTGTGCGCGCGGGTGCCACAGACATGGGGATGTGACCGTGACAGACGCCGTGCATGGCACTGTTGCCGCGTCTGTCGCGTGGGCGCGTCGTGGTTCTACGCGACAGACGCGTCCATCGGACAGGCACCGGACGCGTCTTACGCTCTGGTGCGATAACGTGGCCACTGGACCGCGTCTGACGGTGGCGAGGCGGCGTCTGTCGGTCGCGACAGACGCGTCTGTCGCTTGTTGGCGCGAGCAGCGAAGGCGAGCGCGCGGTGGCTGCGACAAACGCTGGACTACGTCTGTCGCTGAGTCGACAGACGCGTCCGTCGAGCATTCGACGAAAATGGCCTCTCTGGACCGCGTCTGTCATCACGACAGACGCTGGACTCTGCCGCGACGTACGCGTCTGACGCGTGAGTTTTTGACTGTTGGTTTTCGGTCGCTAGGACACGTGGCACGCGTAGGAGCGACGGATGCTACTATGCAGCGTATGTCGGTTTGGCGACAGACGCTACTGTGCAGCGTCTGTCGCCCCCAAAAATCATCCAGTGAAGTTGATAACAGCTAGCTCTTGAGTGAAACGTTATAAATAAGAGGTGGCCGACCCTTGGGGGTTCTCTCTTGCACATTTGAGATATTGAGGCACACTTTGAGCTAGAGAATACTCCCTCCACTCATCTCCTTGCTTGGTTGCATACTCTAGAGAGATTGAGTGAGATTCAAGTGCATTGCATTGAGAGTTGCATCTAGTGGCACTTGATCTTCGTGTTTGCTGCGGATTGCTTGTTACTCTTGGGGGTTTCCCGACACCCTAGACGGCTTGGAGCAGCGGTGGTGTTGAGCTCGACCTTGGAGATTGTTTCGAGCCCCACCAAGTTGATTGTGAGGGGTTCTTGAGCCTTCCCCGCGAGAGTTCGCGAATTGGCTACTCTAGTGAAGCACGTGACTTGGAGGATCCTCATCTTGTGAGTAGATGTGTGGCACCCGCTGAGGGTTCAACTCTTGATAGTTGATTAGCTCGTGATCCATTAAGTGGGTGCATCGCCACAACGAGGAGTAGTTTGCCGGGAAGCAAGTGAACCTCGGTAAAAAATCTTGTGTCATTTCTTTGCCGAGGATTTCTCTTGTGATTGCTCATTGTGATTGATTCTTCGAGTGCATTGCTTCTCTACATCATTAGTATAGGAATCAAGTCACTTGCTCTTTAATTTCTTATACTAGTCCTTGTGTAGTTTGCTTAGTGTAGCCTTTATCACATAGGTGTAAGTAGCTTAGTGACTTAACATTATTGGTGTGTATTAGAGATCATAGCCTTGCTTCACTAGAATTGTATAGGTGGCTTGCATAGTGTAGTTGAGCTAGTGCTAGAATTAGCTTAGTCATCTTTTATACTAACGTGGTTATTTAGTGAAGCTTGTAGATTTTTAAATAGACTATTCACCCCCATCTAGTCATTTGGACCTTACAAAGCTGCAGGAGATTCTCTAATTACCTTATGAACTATCATTTGTCTTTTTAGATCATGCATGCAATTAGTAGTGTTTTCTAGATCATGCATGCATTTGTCTTTTAATTTTGTTCGACCCGAGAAAAAAGAACTGGCCAAGGGTCAGGTGGATTTTTTTGTCTCCGCTAATCTCTATATACCTATGAAAACATAACGTGCAGGACACAGATATGGCGTGACCCATCGCGCAATAGGGCAACACGTGACCTAGCCCCGTGCCTGCGACCAGCACCCAATCCCACTCCCACTCCCTTCCAGTTTCAGGTGATCTATCCATCCGTTGCCAGCCGTCACCTCCTCTACACCAATTTTGCAGACATCGCTTGCTCCATCAATCCAAATCTGCTCCTTCTTTCCGCTCATCTACTCCTCTCTGCAGATTGACTACTCCTCTCCGCCGATTTGCTCCTCCTCCCTGCAGATTGGCTACTCCTCTTCGCACTAAACATATGAATGCAGGTAATCTCCTCCTCCCAATTCTTACCTACCATTGAAATCGATCTTTGTCCCTTCCTTTGCAAACGATTTGAGTATGCATCTAGATCGGTCAGTGGCATACAGTCTAGATGTGGACTTCAAGGTCCAGTTGCTTGTTTTTGCCCACATATTACATATTAGCTGGAACGTTGACCTCCTCTGAACAACTAAGAGAGGTGCAAACCAATGTTTCTTCTGTAGGTGGTGTGCTTCCCAAAACTGGATGGCATTTCATTGTCTAAAATAGGATTCAGTCTATGATGGTGCCCATCCTTGTAAAACTGTGAAACAGACAAACTTGACAGTAACAAAACCTATAATCGATGGCTGCATGCGTCGTCATATTTTTTGGTTACATCCATGGCTCTGGATGCTCAAAGAAAAGTGTAGACATCTCTATGTAAATCTTGAAATGGCATATTATTTGTTGCAGATAGTACCCAGTTATAATGAAGTTGCTCCACATTGTGGAAAATCATTGTCTGGTGTACATAGTATAATATTGGAAATGGCATTGTAGTTAATTGTTTGTCGCAAGTTCTTATCTGAAATTGATGTAGTAGTGATGTATCCAGTAAAAGTTTCATATGAAGGATACACTACTTTCTTGGACAAAACAAAGAAATCTAAAAAAGGGAGTTTATGATTATGTATTGTGATCAATAGATAGCCCAGAAAGCATGATGGTTTCCCCATGTAGCAACTAATCTGTCATGTTCATTGAAATTAGGCAAACTTGAAATGGCTTATTAATTCCTTCATGTGCTTTGAGTTGTTGTACCTCCCACATCAGTTTAATGTACAATGCCAATATTAGTAATGTTTGAACTTGTTTATCTGAATTTGATGTTTAATTGAATTTACTGTACAAATATTGGTGATCATCCAAACTTGCTGAACTTGTATTGAACTAGATGTTTTTTTAATAATAATAATATATAAAAATAGTATTTATGTTTGTTTTCGTTTTTTATTTTGATAACTTTTGTGCTGCAATAGTTTTAGAAGATGAATAAAACTTCATGCATCTGATAGTAGAGGCAACCAATGTGCCTACTTTGTATAGTTAGAATTGTAGTTCATTATAATTCATTATGTGATGAATAAAATAGTGCGACAACTTATATTTGTGGCAGTTTTTGTTTTGTTACAGGAAGCCATGCCTATTGCAGAGATGTTTAACCTAAATTTGGAAGCAATATTGAAGCTTCTGAATGTGTTGCAGTTGAAAGCAACCAATGCCATATGACTGTCGATAAGATGTAGTCAGTAGTCTACCGAGGGGTATGCCCACGGTAGTAGATTAATCGGTTGAGGTGCGCGAGACAACGAACTAGATGGTGACGCAAGGCGAACACAAGGGTTTATCCAGGTTTGGGCCGCAAAAGCAGCGTAACACCCTACGTCCTGTGTCTCTGTGGATTGTATTGATTGTGTATGAGATAAATTGAGGGAGGTCCTTGCCCGCCTTATATAGTACAGGGGGTAAGGTTATAGATCTAAGGAATCTAGCTCCAATCGGTTACAACAACCATATCCGCATGGGATACGAAATCTATCCTAACTGACCAGGTTTCCTTAATTATCAAGTTGGTCTCCATATATCCCGCGCGGTACGCCGATCAGTTGGGTGATCCACGCGACCTATTCTGGCGAGTTGGGCCACCTCCTCTGGCGCGGCCCATGAGCAACCATAAGGGTATATGGGCCTATACCCCACAACTAGTCCTCGAGCGCCATGTGTTTTGATGTGACACACCGTCTTGACCGTCTCCTACTAGTGAGGCTTGAAGTCTTGAGGCTTCCGACCAGAGGTATCCATAACAGAAGAGCGTTTAACCCTCCGACCAGTTTAACTGAATGTCGACCACCGTCCTGGTCAGAAAAGTGACTTGTCCAAAAAATACATGGTGCTCTGAGAAAAAAGAAAAACAATTCACCTCTGGTGAAGTGTGCCCACTTTAAGTTTCATTGTGGAAAGTTATTGATGCTCTGCACCATTGGCTCTGCCAAAATGAACAAGAGATGATCCTCAGGATCGGTATATCCAAGGTAGGGGTCAAACCTCTGGCACTGTCTAACAACTCTGTTATAAAAATAGTAAGCACATTCACCGCTAGGTGAAGTGTACCCACTTAGTCCCTGAACTTGACAGTAGGTGACTTAGTCACATGGTGCTAGGGTCCAAAAAGAAATAATCCCAACTCAGTTGAGAAATAGACCGTGAATCTACCATGGTGCCCAGCTCCACTGAAGGCCAAGTCCCCAGCTCTGCTGTGGGCCCAATACCTAGCTCTGCTGTAGACAGGAGCATTGACCTCAAAATTCCAGAGAAACAAACCATGGCTCTGCCACGGAGCAGTCCCCAACTTTTGTCTTTGGGGTAGTCCCCAGCTCAGCTAAGGGCCCAATCCACAGCTTCGCTGTGGACCTCTCACAGCAATCGGAATATCCCAAAGAAATACTAGCGTGCTAAAATCCAAAGACGACAGCCTCAGGCCCACTATGCCATGATACTCAATAGGCGAGGCCTAGTTAGCGGCCCACTCAATGCCAATAATTGAGGAAATGGACGTGGCACATGGGACACGGTTACCCAAAAACCCTAGAAGTCAAAGGTCACACCATTTCATATAAATACCCGTGCAGCGTCACCTCACTACTCCACTTCTCATTTCTCGTCGGTTCATCTTCCTCGCTCGCTCCGTCTCTTCCGCATCCCGCATAGCACTGTAGTTGCATCTCGAACCCTAGATCCGAACCACTCGCAGCCACCACATTTTCGCCAGATCTAGCCTCGCCGCATCCATCTCGCACACTGCGGCTGCATTTTGTTGCCGGAGAAGAGGGAGATGGCCCGTGGGTTCCGTGGACGGAGGGCTCAGATGATGTCGACGGAGTGAATAAAATCCACAAGCATAGAGAGCTCCATCCACAAGCTCGTCGATAGCGGCGTGCTCCCCGATGCCGCCATCGGAGGGTGGAGGCCATCTATCGGTGAGAGCTACCTAGACCCCCACCCTAGTGAACTCGTTGTTTTTGAGGATTTTTAGTGGCGCGGGTTTAGGAACCCAATGTCACCCATTCTTACGCAAACTTCTTAATTATTATAAAGTTAGTCTATGCAATCTGCATCCCCAACTCTATTATGTCCATCTCCATCTTCATCAACTTCTGTGAGGCGTACCTTGGAATCTATCCCCACTTCAATCAATGGCGTCATTTCTTCTACCTCAAAAAGAAAGGGGGATCTGGGCGGTCCAAAATAGCCGGAGGAGCGTATCTGCTTCTCCGGGATCACATGAAAGTGCAGTATCTAAATGTCCCTCTGAACACCTCAATGAGGGATTGGTACCGCAAATGGTTCTAAGTGCAGCAGGAGCGGGAACCATTTTGTGGCATGTGACGTTAGCCAGATTCTCGAGCAACAAGAGAGTTGGTCGGCAAGACTGACCCGCATTGAGATGGTGCAAGTACAGGAGTTGCTCGAGCTGTTTGACAAGACCCGGATCGATGGCCCAATTGTCAAGACCAACTTCATCTTCAGACGGGTGCAGCCCTGTATGGAAAGGGTGCATCCGATGTACCTGGGAGTCATTGGAGGAGCTCGCAAGTGCGAAGATAGATAGGCGGCTGGCGCAGCTGTTTGACTTGGCAGGATACCGCCTACTACCGAACGTGATGAGGGCGTACAAGTTGACTTCGCCTCCACCACAGGTATGTATAAAGTCATCCACAATTTAACTTCATGCCTGATAGTTGCTGGTTTGCAATCAGAGCACTGAGTCTAATCTGTGCAAGATCCGTGGCTAGGACCGGGCAGAGGTGTACGTCTCCGATGTGCGCACCGATGACTGGCCGACTAGCATGGATGTCCGGAGACCTGTGCGTAGCGCCGATAGAGGGTGAACAAGCACAACAATACTGCCCTGAGCTCAAGTGACAGCAGCAAAGAGGGGGCAAGAGACACCGAGCGCCACATGACGAGGAAGGTGGCCGGGAAGCGCCTCGCATCAGAAGGGCCTTCCCGGAAGAAGAAATCCACTGGCCCCCTAGGCACGGGGGACGCTTGAATATTGATGATGAGGAGAGCAGTTGGAAACAACGTAAGGTCGTGGTCGGCTTGGCAGACGAGGAGGAGACACTGCTGGTGCGCCGGCAAAGGACGCAAACACCGCCCCGCGCACCGACGCTACCAAGAGCGCCCACACCTCCCTGAGCAGCAACACCACCACAAGCATTGACGCCACCGAGGATGCTGACACCGCCCCGAGCAGCAATGCCACCGAGGGTGCCAACACCACCCCGAGCACCGACGCCGCCGAGGGCACCGACACCGCCCCGAGCAGCAACGCCACCTTGCATGGTAACACCACCATCGAGCACCCGCGGGACAAGCTCAGCAGTCCTCGAGTACGCGCAGACCATAATAGGACAGGCAGGCAGCAGTCAACTGGCTGATGCCCGTGCCATGGGGAGTGGTAGCCGCAACTGTCGTCCATTTAGAGCCACATTCAGATGCTCTGACTTGTGAGTAACTCTGTAGTCATTTGCTATTATCTTTGAGTATTTTCTTATTGACAGTGCCGCAGGCTGGAGTCCATGAAAAATGTGAAACATCCTACTGGCGACCAAGAGCCAACGGCTGCAGAAAGCTACCGTGCGGAGGAGCGTGCCGAGCACGCTAGTAGCGCCAAAAAGCACGACGCAGACCAGCGCAGTGAGGGCTTAGTGCCCAATGCTGACACACCCGATGCCACCTCTGGCGGTACTATGGGTGTCGTGCTTGGCGCTGGGACCGGCAATGACAATCCTGCTGCAGAAGAAGATGCACCAGAGGCAGCGGCGATCGAAGAGGAGCCGGAGATTGAGGAGATCAACCGGGCTCCAAAGGAAACAGTGCAACTGCAGCGTATCCACGTGGCCAGGAAGCGTCACGGCCAGCGGGTGTTCCACGAGGAAGACCATTCTGACAGAGCTGTGCATAAGCTATAGCGCACCATAGACGACCTGATGAGCCAGATCCTATAACTAAAAAGAATAAAGCGTGGACACTTCCCTACGATCCGTTCATTATTTTTCTGCGCGCAGGAATAGAATCAAACTCTCCCAAATAGAAACCCCCGTCCGTACAAAATAATAGAAGGAAACTAATCACCTATCAGCCTTATGTACGTGCGTCTCATCATCTCTGCTATAATACACAAATCAAAATTATACTAAGTCCTCTAAGAAAATATCCCCCGCTGAGAATCTCGTACCTTAAAAAAAATACACTGATGTTTATTAAAATCAATGGCTAACAAAAAAAAAACCCTCGAATTCATCCGACTGCCGATGTTTGATGTGTGATGCCAGGCTTTCACCCTCAGCTCCCAGGCTTCTCACCCCCACGCCCTCCATCTCACGCCGCCACCGCTCGCCCGCTCCCGTCTCTTTCTTGGCTTCCTCCTCCACCACGCTGCCCCTCCGTCTCCGCAGTCCGCACACCCGACCCAATCGCGGAATCGCCTCCTCATCGCGCCGCTCCGACCGCATTGCACGAAGCCTCCAGTTCGCCGGCCGGCATGGGAGCCACCTCGGCCGAGGCGGGATGGACCACGGAGGACGACGTCCTCCTCAAGAGCGCCAACGAGGTAATCTACGCCGCCCTGCCCAGACCCCAGCATTATTCCCCTTCGACACCCCCGCAAACTACCCCCGAACGCTCCGCGAGATCGAGCCCCTGTTCCTGTCAGCGCGGAATTCTGGTGCTGTTCCACTAACTTCCACCATGGTCGGCGGTCGCATCACGGGGCCGGGCGCCCCCGTCCCTAGATAGTCCGTCATCGTCGTCCCCACCGTGAAGTATTACTGAATTTTGGGTCCGCATTGCCGCCCCGTCACTTTTGTGGCTTTGGATTGATGCCCTGGTGGCTCGGCTAAAAATTGAGAATACGATCGTCTCCTCCGCTTGCAGCACTCTTCTAAGTGAAGATTTCCTGTAGATTATTTCAGTTTCTATTTTACTGCGGGGCATCTTCTAAGTCAAGATTTCCTGTAGATTATTTGAGTTTCTGTTTTACGCCGGGGCACCTGGGTTGCTGAAACGCTGCCTTATCCGAGTGTTCTATTGGTTCGCATTACTCGTGCTCTGTAATTGATAAATTTGCCACGTTGCTTGCTGCTAAATTTCGGGTGTGATTTATGTTACTCAGTGGCCTAGCTACCTGATTTAGTGGCTTGAGCAAACGTACATAGGATTTGAGATCCTTGTTAAACAATGTGGCCTTATACCTGAATTCATGTCTGCAGAAGTGAACAAACTAGGAACACACCCTTAATTCTTGAGGTCGATTCAGTTCACTGCAATGATCAAATTGTCCTGATGGTATATGTCTGTCCAGTTCCCGCCACATTTCATGCTATTGATTTGTCAGCTTGTAACTTTCGGGAACGGATTAGATGTCTAATGCACAGGCTTATTTGTGAAACAATTACTCTCCTGTAGTTGCATTTAATAATTAGATTTGTCAAAAGGCTGAGAAGTTATTGGTGTCTCTATTTGATAGAGAAGTGTCTTGGTACTGGCCTGTTTGATTTAATTTTGTCTATTCATTACTTCTCATCCATGTGCCCGATTTCAGGTTTGGAGCCCAGTGCTGAATTTTCACTGTAGCATCCAGTCAGCTGTTACTGCCTTTTGAATTAACGTTAGTTGTATGTAGGGATACTATAATTTGTTACTTGTCAAAAATCTTCTTTCTGGCATTCAAAGTTTGCTGAATCAATGAAACCAGCGGAAATTTGCCGGCGTGAGGCAAGCGGCACCTAGCAAGGGCGCGTTCATCGGGGTGCGGGCGGCCATGGGGGAGGAGAGTAGTGGAGATCCGCGACTCCACGCGGAACTTCCACAGTGCCGAGGCCGCCGCGATGGCCTACGTGGGGGTTCCAGTTCCTATGAATCTACTTATGGTGGCGGAGGGGGTTTCGGGTCCTCTTTCTGGAGTCCAGCGGTGAAGCAGACAAAGGAGCTCCGGCCACCATCGCCTCTGATGCAGCAGCAACAACAACAGCATTCAAGGCGGAAGCCATCAGTGAGCTCCATGAGCTTGGTGCGACTCTTGCTCTGCAATTATTGTTTCATTAGTTCTTTATGTCTACTTGTAGAATGGCTGAAGCTTTGAGCTATTTTGCGCAATGCAAAATTCAATTTGGAATGCAGGGAAAGGTTCATAAGGTGCAGTCTACAAAGCAAGGGATCTCAGAACGCAGGAGCTTGTGGCTGTCAAGATTATCTCATTAACAGAAGGGGTTAGTTTCTAACTTTCTATTACAAAGTTCTGTGAATATTCTGAAAGGTCACCCGAGACATATTTCGTATTTGGCAACCATATTGCTTTTGTTGTGAGCATTTTGTTTTCATGGGCTTAAATGTGAGAGAATCTAATAAATGTTGTTGCTGTCTGTTTTCTGAGTACTTGCATTTTTTCAAAATATAAGTATGTATCTCTAGTTTTCAGGAAGAAGGATACGAAGACATACGGGGAGAAATTGAGATGTTGCAGCAATGTAGCCATCCAAATGTTGTCTGCTACTTTGGAAGCTACCAAGGAGCAGACTTACCTATGGGTACAATCAAATTGAAAGTGTGGGAATCATCGACTGTATTCACATTGTACAGAGTGTTTTATACAGAGTTACAGGTTGACTGGGATGGCTTACCGCGCAGGGCGCCATGCCTGTCCGTGGTCACCGCGTGACTGCCATGCAGGGGGCTGGTGAAGCTCTAGCTAAACATAGTGTTCAACACTAGCCATTACATTAGTCTAACACAAATAGCCTGATAGTATCCATTTTATCAACATTAAGAAATAACAAAACTGTTCTATCATTGTGAGATTTCTCTACTTGTCAAGTCATTTAACATGGGCTTCATGCAAATGCGATTCTCAACTTACAGATAATTATGGAGTACTGTGGTGGTGGAAGTGTTGCCGACTTGATAGCCATCACAGAGGAGCCTCTTGATGAATCCCAAATAGCTTATATATGTAGTGAAACACTAAAGGTTCTAACATAGTTGGATCAGATTTGAAGATTATCTCATTAACAGAAGGGGTTAGTTTCTAACTTTCTATTATAAAGTTCTGTGAATATTCTGAAAGGCCACCCGAGACATATTTCGTATTTGGCAACCATATTGCTTTTGTTGTGAGCATTTTGTTTGCATGGGCTTAATTGTGAGAGAATCTCATAAATGTTGTTGCTGTCTGTTTTCTGAGTCCTTGCATTTTTTCAAAATATAAGTATGTATCTTTGGTTTTCAGGAAGAAGGATACGAAGACATACGGGGAGAAATTGAGATGCTGCAGCAATGTAGCCATCCAAATGTTGTCCGCTACTTTGGAAGCTACCAAGGAGCGGACTTACGTATGGGTACAATCAAATAGCCTGATAGTATCCATTTTATTAACATTAAGAAATAACAAAACTGTTCTATCATTGTGAGGTTTCTCTACTTGTTAATGTTACAAAACGACGTCTGTTCAGTACAGACGCCCATTCATCGGTGGTCTCATCCGTTCGTACGGATCCGTACGGTGTCCGTACAAGCAGTTAGGATTAAGGATGCAAATGGGGCGGCGATGGGCAGCCCGCCCCACGTCCGCTCAAGCCACAAGCTCTACTGGAGCTAATGCGGCAGCCCATATGTTGCCGCTATTTTTTGTGGGTTGTGTGGCAGCCCGCAAAGTGCCGCAAGCGCTTGTTGAATTTTGCAAGTACTACTAGCTTGTCGAATATGTTGACAAAACTAACACTCGGACACTAACAATATGGCACGATTCAACATTCAAAACTGAAGGATAAACATCCAGGAAATGAAATGACATCACCAAGCAATCGTTTGCCTCTCAATTTGGGAACACAGATTTTTGGTAAAGCAACAAAAAACACTAGTCTCATGACCCAAAGCCCTGTTAAGGATATCAGTGAACAGATTTAGCTGGCGCCAGCAGCAGCTCCCGTCTTTGATGCAGCAGCCCTGTCCAGCAGGAGTAAAAGCAGCACCTATGTTCTTAATTAAGTACTAATGAATTGATATCTGTGATGATAGATAGCGGTTTGGAGCTATCTAGGACAAACACTTGAAACCACTGCTGCACAAGAGTTTGTGTTCTCTGCCTGTAGAGAACTGCACAGTTTCAGCAGTAATAAAAAATAATAAATAACAACATTTTACTGCAACACTCCAAAGATGATTCAGCACTTGCAGATGCATCTCTTGGTCCAGGTGATCCCAATCATTCTTGAGAAAGGTATGATTAGCATTGTATATATGAAGTGTCTCAATTAGTAGTTCAGTCAGCACTCAGCACTCATGGTGCTAATCGTATTAGTAGTTCCATCTCTGGAAAAGAACTGCAAAAAGCATGGCCTACATCTGTTGACCAGCGGTAGATGGAACCTAGCAGCAAAACAATTTAACAAGAATGTAGTACCAAATACTTCATCTCAGCAATGGTATGATGAGCTTTTTTGGTGAGGACAACTAGCTCAAGGTACCTTGAGAAAGTGTGGATTTGAATCAGTCATGTATTGACATTCTGCAAGCATACCGTCCTAAAAAATATCATTTTCATGGTGACAGTCTGACGAAATCACCCCAATACACCACAGGAACGACAAGAATAAGCCTAGCACTAACAAGCATTGGTACTTATCCTCCACATCGCACTAACAAGCAACAACTTCGAAGGAACTACAAGATCCAAACCTTTCGTTTCCTCTTATCCTTGGCTTCACCCTATCGCGAATCCTGATCTGCAGCAGCTGTGGACGCGACCCGGGCCACCAAGGAGGACCTTGCCAGCTGAGATGGAGGCGGCGGAGGCGGCATCGGCACCAGTAGTGGAGGTGGCGCCGGCGGCGCCAGCGACGGCGGTGACGGCGCGGGGGAGCCATGAGGCCGGTGCCGGCACTTGCGCTCACCATGCGCGTCGATGCGTTGCGAAGCGATGGCCGCGATGCGATGCCTAGCGATGCAGTGAATGCGGGATGTGGGTGCCGCTGGGAATTTGCGGGCTGCAGGCTTCAGCCCACTCCATCTAAGTGGGTTAGGTTTCAGCCTCACGTGGGTTGACGGCGCACGTTGCCCAGCGGGTTGGTGCGGCAGCCCGCCCCACCTTGCATTCCTAGTTAGGATTAGAGATTAGATTAGCAGTTAGTATGTTACGAAGGGGCGTGTCCCTTCATCGGTCTTCTGTTCCACCGAAACAGTTGCCTTCCCCTTGTAAACAGACACATTTTCATATGTATATATATATATATATATATATATCTAAGAGATCAATGAAATGGATAGTTGTTCCCAAATCTTGTTCATTCATTCACTTTACAACACGTTAAATTATGCCTAGTGGACAGCGGTACCACTAATTCTATTATTAGGGAAACAAAATATTTCCAAACTCTTACTTAAAAAAAAGGAAATGTTTTGACAATTGTTGGACGCGATGCTACGATTGTTGGCTCTGGTCGTGCCACTATCGTACTCCCTATGGGTACCCAAATTACAATTGAGGATGCTTTATTGTATCCCGATTCAAAGCGTACCTTGTTAAGTTATAGAGATATCCGTTAAAATGGTTTTCACATAGAAACCCGTGATGACAATAATGAGGAGATTCTACTTGTTACTAAAAATAACGGATATGGCAAAAGAATTGTTGAGAAAATTCCCTCTTTCTCGTCCGGATTGTACTACACATACGTCAAACCCGTACCACATGTTGCGTACAAGGTAATTTTCCATAATGTTGACGCATTCAAAACTTGGCATGAACGCCTTGGCCATCCTGGTGTAGGGATGATGCGAAGAATTATCAGCAGTTCTAATGGTCATGAGTTAAACACTGCTAAATTCCCGAAATCTTCAGATTTTATGTGCACCTCATGTGCTACAGGGAAATTGATCGTATGACCATCGCCCGTTAAGATCCAAAATGAGCCACTAAAATTTCTTGAACGCATTCAAGGAGATATTTGTGGCCCCATACAACCAATATCTAGACCGTTCAGGTATTTCATGGTCCTAATAGATGCATCTACTAGATGGTCTCATGTGTGTCTTTTGTCCACACGTAACCATGCATTTGTAAAAATTATTGCTCAAGTTATTAGACTTAGAGCATATAATCCTGAACATCAAATTCAATCAATTCGAATGGACAATGCTGCTGAATTCTCCTTAAAGGCTTTCAACGATTATTGTATGGCTTTGGGAATTCAAGTTCAGCACTATGTCGTATATGTCCATACACAAAATGGTTTAGCAGAATCTCTTATTGAGAGAATTAAACTCATTGCAAGACCATTATTACAAAATTACAACCTACCAACTTCAAGTTGGGGTCATGCAGTCTTACACGCTGCTGACTTAATTCAATTGCGACCAACTGCATATCACGCAGTCTCCCCATTGCAATTAGTACGTGGGAATATGCCAAATATCTCCCATCTGCGAAAATTCGGTTGCGCTGTATACGTACCGATCTCACTGCCTAAGCGTACTTCTATGGGTCCACATAGGAAACTTGGTATCTATGTGGGATATCAATCTCCATCGATTATCAAATACCTCGAGCCTCTTACAGGGGACCTATTCACGGCTCGGTACGCTGAATGCATATTTAATGAGGATCATTTCCCGGCATTAGGGGGAGATTTCAAGTACCAAAGTGAATGTCAGGAAATCAACTGGAATGCCCAAGGCAATTCCCCCTCAAATCCACGTACTCTAGAAACTGAACAACAAGTTCAGAAAATCATAAACTTGCAACATATTACAAATAACCTGCCAGAAGCATTTACTGATTATAAGGGTGTCACTAAATTCTCTTATCCTGCTCGTAATGTGCCCGAAAGAGTGGAGGTACCAATAAAAACCATTCAACTCCCACTCCAAAGAAGAGGGGGAGAAGTACAGCTGCTCCTAAGGATAATGCTCTAAGTAAGCGTCCGAGGAAATCGAGGATTAAATCCTCCAAATCAGTAAATCCAAGCCAACCTCAAGTTGGTAGACACCGAATAGTGGATAAAAGTCCAACACCAGGACAAAATCCACAACCCGGATCAACGGTGCATCCAAATTCTAATCCTAGGACATCGGAACACCCTGACTCCATAGTTTTGGGAAATATTGAGTCAAATAATAGGGTAAAAGAAATTTCCATCAATTATATCGATTCTGGAGAATCATACGATCGTAAGACTACTGTTGTCGACATGTACTTCTCCGCAGCAATTGCAAAAATCTTTCTCAATGATCCAGATCCTAAGACCATGGTAGAGTGCAAAAAGCGTTCGGACTGGGCTCATTGGAAAGAAGCAATCCAAGTTGAGATAGCCTCGCTCACTAGAAGAGGGGTATTCACATCTGCAATACCTACACCTTCCAAAGTCTTTCCTGTAGGCTTTAAATGGGTTTTCGTCCGAAAATGGAATGATAACAATGAGGTGGTGAGATATAAAGCGAGGCTAGTAGCACAAGGGTTCACGCAGAGACCCGACATTGATTACAATGAAACTTATTCTCTAGTAATGAGTGGAATTACTTTCCGATACTTAATATCATTGGCAGTTCAAAATCATCTATCTATGCAGTTGATGGATGTGGTGACAACATATCTATATGGGTCACTTGATTCGGACATATATATGAAGGTTCCCGATAGAATCCAAACGCAAATCGCAACATGTATTGTGTAAAAATACAAAAATCATTATATGACTTAAAGCAGTCGGGATGAATGTGGTACAACCGACTGAGTGAATTTCTTCTGAAGAAAGGATACTCCAACAGTGATGATTGTCCATGTGTTTTCATTAAGAAATCTCAAACGGGATTTTGTATTATATCCGTGTATGTTGATGATTTAAATATCATTGGCAACCCAAAGGATATAGAAGAAGCACGCAAACATCTGAAGACGGAATTCGAGATGAAGGATTTGGGTAAGACCAAGTATTGCCTAGGCTTACAACTTGAGCACCGTCCTTTAGGGATTTTAGTGCATCAATCAGCCTATATCCAGAAAATATTAGAGAAATTCAATATGGATAAATCATACCCTAATAAAACCCCAATGGTTGTTCGTTCCTTAGAAATGGGGAAAGATCCATTTAGACCATGTGATATTGGGGAAAAGATTTTGGGACCAGAAATCCAATATCTCAGTGTCATTGGCACACTTATGTATCTTGCAAATTGCACCAGGCCTGATATCGCATTTGCAGTGAACTTACTAGCTAGACATAGTGCGAACCCAACTCGTCGTCATTGGACGGGAGCGAAGTGTATCCTCAGATACCTTAATGGCACGAAGGATCTTGGTTTATTCTTCAAGAAAAATCATGATCCCAATACGATTGGTTATACTGATGCTGCTTACTTATCTGATCCTCATAACGGAAAATCCCAAATAGGATTTGTATTCCTACATGGAGGTACAGCTATTTCATGGAAGTATTCTAAGTAGACTCTCACAGCATCCTCTACTAATCATTATGAGATTATTGCTTTATACGCGGCATCACAAGAATGTGTATGGCTTCGCAGAATGATTAACCACATACAACTATCATGTGGTCTAGGTCCAATCGAATCACCTACAATTATCTATGAAGATAATTCCGCTTGTGTTACACAGATGCAAACATGCTATATAAAGAGCAATATCACTAAGCATATTGTTCCTAAATTGTTTTATCCCCATGAACTACAAGAAAGCAGGGAGATAAACATCTTGCAAATCAAGTCGTGTGATAATCTCGCCAACCTATTTACTAAGTCCTTACCAACTTCTGTGTTTCAAAAATTGGTACATGGAATTGGTATGCGCCGACTTCAAGATTTGCCAGAATCAGAGGGAGACATCTCCTAAATACCTGTACCAGCATCATATTATACTCTTTTCTTTGACAAGTTTTACTCACGAGGTTTCTTGTTAAAGTTTTTATTGAGGTAATATTAACATAAGCATGTGTCATATTTTCTATTTTCCCCACCGGGGTTTTTGTGGGAAATATCAAAGACACATATCGCCCTCATAACTCATCCATGGTTTTTCCCTGAGAAGGTTTTTCATGTGAGTTATCCAAGAGACAATACCAATAATATGTCGTCATTTTTTCTCCTAATTTCCCACTGGGTTTTTAAAGGAGTTTTGGCGACATATAACTTTATATAGCTCCTCATACTTTTCCTAAAAAAGGTTTTTGGGGGAGTTATCTATATGTCGTATCTCCAATATTTTTTCCCCACTGGGGTTTTTAACGGGATACCAATGACATAGTGATTTATTTAGTCACACTTACATATGCTATTTTCTCCTTATTTTCCTATAAGGTTTAAATGAGTTTTTATGGCATATCTATACATGCATATTCCTTAGATTTTTCCCATAGGGGTTTTCAAGGAATCCAAGCTTACAACTACATTGATCTCAAGGAAGATTCGATCAAGGGGGAGTGTTACAAAACGACGTCTGTTCAGTATAAATGCCCATTCATCGGTGATCTCATCCGTCCGTACGGATCCGTATGGTGTCCGTACAAGCAGTTAGGATTAGAGATTAGATTAGCAGTTAGTATGTTACGAAGGGGCGTGTCCCTTCATCGGTCATCTGTTCCACCGAAACAGTTGCCTTCCCCTTGTAAATAGACACCTTTTCATATATATATATATATATATATATATATATATATATATATATATATATATATATATATATATATATATATATATATATATATATATATATATATATATATATATATATATATATATACACTAAGAGATCAATGAAATGGATAGTTGTTCCCAAATATTGTTCATTCATTCGCTTTACAATAGTTAAGTCATTTAACATGGGCTTGATGCAAATGCGATTCTCAACTTACAGATAATTATGGAGTACTATGGTGGTGGAAGTGTTGCCGACTTGATAGCCATCACAGAGGAGCCTCATGATGAATCCCAAATAGCTTATATATGTAGAGAAACACTAAAGGTTCTAACATGCTTGGATCAGATTTGAAGTATTTGCTGCCTTGTGGGGCAACTAAATGTCTTCAGTTATTGAACTTTTGCGTGCTTATTTTCTTCTCCAGGGCCTTGCTTACCTGCACTCCATTTTTTAAGTTCATAGAGATATTAAGGCGAGGTGAAGTTGGGTAAGCGCATTTGTTTTCTTCAAAAAATTTAGTTTACATTTCTTAGCACTCATATTTCTGCATGTCCTGACTTTGTGGTGGGCATCCTGTGTCACCACAACAAAGTGCAAAACTGGTGATTTTGGTGTGGCTGCCCAGCTGACAAGAACCATGTCAAAGCGCAACACGGTATTCTAAACAATGTTTGTTTTGCCATTCAAAGCCATAGTTCAATAATCCCCCCACCCCAAAAAAAAATCCATAATTCAAGAACTTCACATCGAGCTTATCTGCTGCTTGATTGCCATCCCAGAGCATGTGATGAAACTCCAGACCATAGGATTTGTTCTCTAACTTCCTGATTTGAGCGAAATAAGCATCCATCTTCTCGCTGGTGTAGTCCCAGTCTTTGTGAACCTGACGGATGACAAGAGCGGAGTCACCAAAAACCATGAGCCGTTTGATGCCAAGCTCAACAGCGATGCGGAGGCTGTGTAGTGCCGCCTCGTATTCAACGGCATTATTGGAGGCCTTGAAGTGGATCCAGAGAACATAGCTCAGCTTATTCCCGGATGGCGAGATAAAATACACGCCTACCCCGACACCATCAATGTTGAGGGAGCCATCAAAGTACATCGTCTAGTGCTCGGGGCAGCTCTCCGAGATGGGCGTGTTCAAGTCTATCCATTCGACGATGAAATTGACCAATGCCTGTGACTCGATGGTCTAATGGCTTCGAAATTCTAGCATGTACGGGCTAAGCTCCAACGCCCACTTTATGATGCGCCCGTTGGTGTCCTTGTTACGCAAGATGCCCCTAGCGGAAACTCCATAACCACTTCGATGGGGTAGGTGTCAAAATAATGGCGCAATTTGTGAGTGGTGATTAGGATAGCGTACAACAGCTTCTAGACCTATGGATAGAGGGTTTTGGACTCGTTGAGGACCTCGCTAATGAAGTATACTGGTCGCTGGACCTTGTACACATGCCCGACCTCCTCGCGCTCAACAACGATGGCTGTACTGACCACCGATTAGTTGCCACGATGTAAAGCAGCAAGGTTTCACCTTCCTTGGACGCCGTTAGGACCGAGGGGGATGTGAGAAACTGCTTGTGCTCAGCAAAAGCAGTGTTATCCTCCTCCGACCACTCAAACTTCTCCTTTACCTTGAGAAGCTTGAACAACGACAGACCCTTCTCTCCGAGCCGTGATATGAAACGACTCAGAGCAGCCATGCACCCGGTAAGCTTCTAGATGTCCTTGATGCACTTGGGTGGCTTCATCCTCAGGATGGCCTAGATTTTTTCTAGGTTAGGCCTTATACCATCGCGGCTGACTATATTGCCGAGCATTATACTAGATGGAACACCGAATATGCACTTCTTAGGATTTAGCTTCCATTGAAAAGTATTAAGGTCCTTAAAAGTCTAGTCGTGATCATCAACCAGGCTAGAGGCCACTTTGGTCTTTACTACTACATCGTTAGCATATGCCTCAATGAGCTGATCTCTAATCTAGTCTTTAAGGCACTGTTGGATGGCTCTTTGATAAGTCGCCCCAGTGTTCTTGAGCCCGAATGACATGGTCGTGTAGGAGTAGGCACCGAAGGGCATAATGAAAGACATCTTAATCTGGTCTTCCTCCCTCAGGGAGATTTGATGATAGCCAGAGTAGCAATATAGGAAAGACAATAGGTCACATCCGGCCGTAGAGTCTACAACCTCATCTATACGAGGCAGGCTAAAGGGGTCCTTAGGGTAGTGTTTGTTGAGATCGGTGTAACCAGTGCACATTCTCCATTCTTTATTCTTCTTTTGTACAAGAACTAGGTTGACAAGCCACTCTGGATGATACACCTCTTTAATAAAACCGGCGGCTAAGAGTCAGGTTACTTATACCCTAATCGCCTTCTTTTTGTCACGTGAGAACCGTCGTAGCTTCTGCTTGATCGGCTTGGTGGTCTTTGAAACATCTAAGGAGTGCTCGATCAACTCCTGAGGTACACCGGGCATATCTGCAGGTTTTCATGCAAACACACTCATGTTCTTCCTTAGGAAGCTGACGAGCGTGTCTACCTATTTAGGATCCAGGTTGGCCCCGATGCAGGCCGTCTTGGTCTTATCACCCTCGACTAGCTCCACCTCCTTGGTCTCCTTAGACTTCGCAGCGACACAAGCGGCCTCCTTGCTCAGGATCTCTAGCTCCTCTAGAGCAATCTTCTTAGAATCAGCGATGGACTCCTGCATACAGATCGAGAGCTCGAGGGCATCAGCGGTTGCGAAACTCTCTTTCTCGCATGTGTAGGCAATGAACACGTTGCCTCTGAGGGTGAGCACGCCCTTCTCAGTTGGCATCTTCAATAGTAGGTAGACATAATGCGGTACCACCATGAACTTGGCCAGGGTTGGTCTACCGAGGATGGCATGGTATGTTCCCTCGAAGTCTGTGACGATAAAGTTGACACAGTCGACGTGAAAGTGGTCGGGAGTGCCAAACTGGACTAGTAGCGTGATCTGACCTAGGGGATGAGAGGTCTGCCCTTGGAGCAACCCCAGAAAGGTGCGTCGTATGGCTCGAGGTCCTCTGGCTTAAGGCCTAACTCAGTTAGGGTGTTGCGGAAAAGGATGTTGAGGGCGCTACCGCTGTCAATGAGCACCTTCTCAAACCAAATATTTTTTATGACTAGGTCCAGAACAAGGGGAAACGTCCTGGTTCCAGAATCTTTGCCCACTGATCAACTTTGCTGAACGTGATGGTCCAGTGCGACCAGTTCTAGAACTTGGGATCTGTGATCTTTTCATCTGAGTTGGTGATAGCCATGATAGCTTGGGCGGTTAGCTTCCTCTCCCGCCTGGTCTCTAAGGCAACCTTGCCGCCAAATATGGAGCGGATGATTCTGTCAGGATCTTTGTATGCATGACAGGGGGTTTTGTCTTGCTCCTCTTTGTCCTTCTCTTCCTCATCACCCTTCTTGTCATCCCACTGGTTGTCGCACTCACCGTCCTTGTCGCCACCGCGCATCCTCTTGCAAGGATTTGAGCGGTAAATAGACTCCAAGCCCCTACAGTTTCCCATCGTGTGGCCAGAATCTGGGTGAGCCAAACAAGGACCCTAGAGGACCTTGGAGTAGACATCTTCATAGTCGTGCTTGGCCCCTGGCTTGACGACATTGATGGTGTTGTCCACTAGGCGGTTGCAGTTCTGCCACCCCTTGGAGTCATCTTGCCGATCACGACTCTGGTCACGGTTGTCATTGCGACGGTCACGATTATCATTGTGCCGATCATCACGGCTGATGTGAACTAGGGTTCCCGATCTTCCGAAAGGTTCTGATAACTCTCGATTTGGTGGAGTCACGATACAATTCGATCCGGCTTTCGAACAACTTGGTTCTAAACCCCGCAATCGCTGCACCACGACCCCTCTGGTTATCGACCGGCGTTGCACGGTCGACCTCGCCAAGAAGGCTAAGTCCTTGCCTGCGAATCGAGAACACACGCAAGAACACAAAGGAATGCAACCAAATTGCAGATGAATGGTTAATCTCACAAAGTTGGGGTCTCACAAACCGACGGCGGCGGCGAAACTGTTATCAACAGAATAATCTAAGCAAAACCCAACCCTAATGTAGACGGTGACTACTGATTATATAGGCCAAGGAACGTCAAAGGATCCCTATTCGCGTCCCTGGGGAGCGCCGACACGTTACAAGGCCCAAACGGCCCAATAGACGGCGACATAGCACCCTGACAGATTCTGGATGGTGACTTGTTTCGACGATTCCCGTTGATTACGAACAACTTTTGACATGGGACCACTTGGGTTGGTTTCCTTATCAAATAAGCTTTCCATCCATATATGGATCATCGAAAACGGAGTCCGTACGCGTCTTGGGTGACCAGTTCAAGGCAGACTGGTCCTGAACTGCGAGGCAGACTCGAACTCAACTTGGTTTGATCCTCCATCTTTATCCGGGCGCCCTCGCTGGTCCTCCACGCCTCCAAGCCCTCCTCCATGTGTCTCCTGGACCTCTCCTTCATTCATAAGCACAATATAATCATTAGGTAGCAATCTATTCTCAAAATCATATAAGGAGTTACTTAGGAATGAGCTCACCTCTAAATTTAATTGACGCACGCGAGCTCTAGTGATTGGACCTTGAATGTCCAGTAGTGGATCATTGTGTGTATGTGAAAGAGTGATGTCCTCATCATCCTCCCCCTCTTGAATTGGAGTCGTCCTCGACACCAACTCATCTTCGTCTCCCAAGTATGGCTTTAAATCTAAAATGTTAAAGGTGGGACTAACCCCAAATTCGAGGGGTAACTCAAGCTTATATGCATTATCATTAATCTTCTCAACAATTTTAAATGGACCATCAGCTCTAGGCATCAACTTAGACTTTCTCAAATATGGAAATCTATCCTTTCTCAAGTGCAACCAAACCAAATCACCTGGTTCAAGCTTAACTTCTTGTCTACCTTTACTACCAGCAATTCTATATTTTCATTCATTTTTTCAATGTTGTGCTTAGTTGTTTTATGCATTTGCAAAATAAAATCAGCACGTTCCTTAGCATCAACATGAATTCTCTCACTAATAGGCAGAGGCAAAATATCAATTGGAGCATGGGGATTGAATCCATACACTACCTGAAAAGGACTTACCTTGGTGGTAGAATGTGTTGCCCGATTGTAAGCAAACTCCACATGAGGCAAACATTCTTCCCACATCTTCAAATTTTTCTTCAGAATAGCTCTCAACATGGCACCCAAAGTGCGGTTAACGACCTCTGTTTGCCCATCGGTTTGTGGGTGACAAGTTGTAGAAAACAACAGTTTTGTACCCAACTTATTCCATAGAGTGCGCCAAAAGTGACTCAGAAATTTAGCGTCACGATCTGAAACAATAGTAGAAGGCATACCATGCAAACGAACAATCTCTTTGAAAAAGAGGTCAGCAATATGAATAGCATCATCACTTTTATGACATGGTATAAAGTGTGCCATCTTAGAAAATCGATCCACCACAACAAAAATGCTATCCCTCCCCCTCTTAGTCTTAGGCAATCCCAAAACAAAGTCCATAGAAATATCTGCCCAAGGAATAGAAGGAACAGGAAGAGGCATATACAAACCATGTGGATTCAAACGAGACTTAGCTTTTTGACATGTGGTACAACGTGCCACGAATCGCTCAACATCTCTCTTCATCTTTGGCCAAAAGAAGTGTGTGGCCAAAACATTCTCCGTCTTCTTAGCACTAAAATGTCCCATCAACCCTCCTCCATGCGCTTCCTGCATCAACAAAAGACGAATGGATCCTACTAGAATGCATAGGCGGTTAGCTCTAAACACAAATCCATCATTGACTACAAACTTGTTCCATGAACGTCCCCTTTGCAATTCAGCAACACATCTTTAAAATCAGGATCAAGCGCATATTGTTCTTTTATTGTTTCAAGTCCAAAAATTCGACATTCAAGTTGGGACAACAAAGTGTATCACCTAGACAAAGCATCTGCAATCACATTATCCTTCCCTTTCTTGTGTTTGAAAACATAAGGAAAAGATTCAATAAATTCAACCCACTTAGCATGTCTACGATTCAGATTATGTTGTGAACGAAGATACTTAAGCGATTCATGATCCGAATGAATAACAAATTCTTTAGGCCACAAATAATGACGCCACGTCTCTAAAGAACGTACAAGAGCATACAATTCCTTATCATACGTGGAGTAATTCAAAACAGGGCTATGCAATTTTTCGCTAAAGTATGCAATGGGCTTACCATCTTGCATCAAAACACCTCCAATGCTAACTCCACTAGCATCACATTCTAGCTCAAAAGTTTTACCAAAATTTGGAAGTTGCAGTAATGGTGCGTATGTAAGCTTGTCCTTCAAAGTGTCGAAGGACGCCTCTTGTGCCCTTCCCCAATGAAACACCACACTCTTCTTTGTCAACTCGTGTAAAGGGGCAGCAATGGTGCTGAAATCCTTAACGAAACGGCGGTAAAATCCTGCAAGACCAAGAAAACTCCTTACCTGTGTGATGGATTGGGAAACCGGCCAGCTCTTAATGGCTTCAATCTTTGCCTCATCCACCTCAATTCCCTGTGGAGTAACAACATAGCCAAGAAAAGAGACTCGATTCATGCAAAAGATGCATTTCTCAAGGTTACCAAATAAACGTGCCTCGCGTAAGGCATTAAAAACAGCACATAAGTGATCCATATGTTCATCCAAAGACTTGCTATAAATTAAGATATCATCAAAGTAAACTACCACAAATCGACCAATGAAAGCTCTTAAAACCTCATTCATTAGGCGCATGAATGTACTAGGTGCATTAGTCAACCCAAAAGGCATTACTAACCATTCATACAATCCGAATTTAGTTTTGAAAGCTGTTTTCCATTCATCTTCAAGTTTCATTCTAATTTGGTGGTAGCCACTACGCAAGTCAATCTTTGTGAAAATTACAGAGCCACATAATTCATCAAGCATGTCATCAAGCCTAGGAATAGGGTGACGATATCGAATGGTAATATTATTAATGGCTCTACAATCAACACACATACGCCAAGAACCATCTTTCTTAGGAACCAAAATTACAGGAACTGCACAAGGGCTAAGGCTTTCACGTACATACCCACGGTCCAAAAGCTCTTGGACTTACCGCTGAATTTCCTTAGTCTCCTCGGGGTTGGTTCGATAAGCAGCGCGGTTTGGCAATGATGCTCCCGGAATCAAATCAATTTGATGCTCTATCCCTCTCATAGGTGGCAGCCCCGGGGGTATCTCAGCTGGAAAAATGTCCTCATACTCCTGCAAAAGGTTAGTGACAGCAGGCGGTACCGAGCTAACATCATCATCAAGTGAAAACAAAAGCTCGTTTGCAAACTAAAGTATAGCATACATCGTCATCAGAAATTTCAGCAATGTCACTTTTTCTTGCAAGCATAACAGCACCCTTCAATTTAATTCCTTGAGCCTTAACATTAGGTGCTAACTTCTCTTGTTTAGGTGGGTAAATAGAATTTGCTACTTGCTGATTTTCAGATTTAACCTCATGCAAACTAGCAGTTCGTGCTTTATCATGTTGTACAATTTCAGCTGGGGTCAAGGGAACCAAAGTAACTTTCTTTCCTTTATGCACAAAAGTGTATGTATTACTTCTACCATGATGTGTAGCATCTTTATCAAATTCCCAAGGACGACCCAATAAAAGTGAACAAGCTTCCATAGGTACTACGTCACAATCAACAGAATCAATATAGGTACCAATGGAAAAAGAAACTCTGCAAGTTTGTGTTACCTTAGCTTTACCTGAATCATTCAACCACTGAATATGGTACGGATGGGGGTGTGGATGTGTGGTCAAGCCAAGCTTCTTGACCAAATCTGTACTCACCAAGTTATTGCAGCTACCTCCATCAATGATGACACGTGCTCGTCGATTATTGATAACGAAGAAAATCTGGAATAAATTGTGGCGTTGCAGCTTCTCAGGTTGTTGTACCTGTGCGCTAAGCACTCGCTGCACAATGATGTTCATGTAGGCGGCCGTGTCTTCGCTACCAAAGACTTCACCGTCCTCCTGAACAGCTTGTTCTTGATCCTCATCATCTTCAATGTCAGAGGTGCTGATGTACCCATCGTCTGTAGCAATGTATGCTCGCTGACTAGGGCACTCCCGCTGCATATGCCCAAATCCATGGCAGCGGTGGCACTGAACGCCAGGAGTGTGTCCCGTTGAGGCGACAGAGGATGCACTCTTTGAAGGTTCATGCATAGAATTTTTAACTGAACCGAAAGGTCGTGGAGAAGACGATTTGACTCCAGACTTATCCTTGCTCGCTGGTGGGGGCACCCGATAGGAAGATGCCTTGGGAAGCCCCGAAGATAGCGGTGTGTATGTGGTGCCAACCTTGTTCTTGCCCTGCAAATCACGCCCCTGCAACTCCTTCTCTGCAAGCATAGCAAACTGAAACAACTGGTTGACAGTGTTAAATTCCTTATAATCAACTATGTCCTGAATTTCACGCCTCAAACCCAAATAAAAATGAACAATAGAATCCTCGGGCCCTCCACTATGCCACAACGCATCAATCCTTTCTGAAGGTCACCATAGTAATCCTGCACAGCTTTATCTCCATGTTCTAATCGCATCAGTTTCTTACGGAGGTCTCTATGATATGATGGTGGCACAAATCTATCACGCATAGCAACCTTAAGCTCTTCCCAGGTACTAGGTGTCGTATTCTCTGCATCTAAACCAGTCCACCAAATGATAGCAAAATCTTTAAACTCACTAGTGGCTTGTGTAACCCTATGTTCCTCAGGCACTAGGTGGGAACTAAAATTTTGCTCGACTATCATCTCCCAATCAAGGTATCCCTCAGCATCATAATGGCCCGAAAAGGAGGGTATTTTAAATTTAACCTTAGCATAAGGATCATCGGGAGCACGATTACGATTACCTTGGTGGCGGTTGAAGTGTTGAGCGCCACCCATACCTGTGGCGTTTGTGCGTAGACGATGGCGTAATCTGTTTTGCCCTGTTGCTGCTCGATCAACATTACCATCGGTGTCATATACTGCATCCTCGAGTCCTCCGGTGTTGCTGCCATCATGGACTTCTTGGTCAGGTGGCGGCTGCACTTCCAAGGCAGCTACCCTGTCGGTTAGTGCGGACAAACGTTTGTCCAATCTCTCAAGGTGTTGCCGAGCTTGAGGTCAATGAGCGTGTCAGTGACAGCCTTGGCTATTGCCTCAGTCATCTCCTTCTGAGCATTATCTACAACAGATTATAGTTGGTCTTGGCTGACGCATTCCGACCAGTCTTTGGGTGCTGTATCCTCACCGTTACCTGGCATTGTAGACACAAAACAGGAACAAACAGTGAAAGTTATCCCTAATAATCTACTACGTAGGTGGAGTAGTGCCTCTCAAGATCGCAGCAAAAGGAGACCCCTTCTCAAGCTCTTACAAGGTTCTTACCAGCAAGGTCAAGGATACCTGGAAGGCGTAGGACTGCGATTACAAGGGTCAAAACTTATATTGTCCAGAAGAAGTATGTGGAGTTAAGGCAAGTAGGCCAAATATGTGAGTAGAACACAATTCAAAAACAGAAAGTAATGCTGAATTATAGTCCCAAATACTTGCTCTCGTTGCTGGTCTAACGTGTTCCAAGTACCAGATGTGATAACAAAATGGAGAAATAAGTATGATGGATAGCAAGAGTAATAGGAAACAAACACAAGATAGTACACGCCCACAATTATAACAAACTGTCTTCTCTATGTGCTCCTCTAAATATTGTTCCTCTTTTGCCCCTCTCAATTTTTCTATTTTTTGGGGTGTCGTTATTTTTTGGGAACTTTCGACTTTTTTTAAAAAATTTTTTGATATTTTTTCTTGACTTAGGAGCACACAAGAAGTAATCACAAAAAATTTGAGCTTAAACCAGTAAAAGGTGTGGCCTATGGAAATTTCAGAAGATGGGTCCAAAATTGAGGAAAAGCTTATGACCAGGAAAAGAGGATCTTGTGACCAGTTTTTGACCAAAATAAATTTTTCGAACCCCGGCGAAGCTAGGGATGGACAGATCTGAAATTTTTTTCTGATCGATTTTGATATCTGGAACGTCGAAATCCGAGTTCGTACGTGAAAACTGGACCAGTTTCAAGTTTGGACTCCGAATTAGAGGACAAAACAGGAACAATGCGCACAAAAGTGGTCACGGTGGCTAGGCTTTGATGGAAACGATGGGGAAAACACACAAACTGGACTCTAACACAACCTAACCAGCAACAAGCCCTTGATCAGGACACAAACTCAACACGATGGAATCTGAAAAGAATTATGCAAAAGGCTAAACATGGTTTCTGGGATAGGGAAAAACCTAACACTATTTTTTTTGGCTTTTTCTGTGGACTCTAGGACGAAGGCGAAATCAAACTAAACTAGGGTAAAATTGAACCTGACGGTATACCTGAAGCTCTGATTACCAATTGATGTGAACTAGGGTTCCCGATCTTCCGAAAGGTTCTGATAACTCTCGATTTGGTGGAGTCACGACACAATTCGATCCGGCTTCCGAATAACTCGGTTCTGAACCCCGCAATCGCAGCACCACGACCCCTCTGGTTATCGACCGGCGTTGCACGGTCGACCTCGCCAAGAAGGCTAAGTCCTTGCCTGTGAATCGAGAACACACGCAAGAACACAAAGGAATGCAACCAAATTGCAGATGAATGATTAATCTCACAAAGTTGGGGTCTCACAAACCGACGGCGGCGGCGAAACTGTTATCAATAGAATAATCTAAGCAAAACCCAACCCTAATGTAGATGGTGACTACTGATTATATAGGCTAAGGAACGTCAAAGGACCCCTATTCGCGTCCCTGGGGAGCGCCGACACGTTACAAGGCCCAAACGGCCCAATAGACGGCGACATAGCACCCTGAAAGATTCTGGATGGTGACTTGTTTCGACGATTACCATTGATTCCGAATAGCTTTTGACATGGGACCACTTGGGTTGGTTTCCTTATCAAATAAGCTTTCTATCCATATATGGATCATCGAAAACGGAGTCCGTACGCATCCTGGGTGACCAGTTCAAGGCAGACTGGTCCTGAACTGCGAGGCAGACTCGAACTCAACTTGGTTTGATCCTCCATCTTTATCCGGGCGCCCTCGCTGGTCCTCCACGCCTCCAAGCCCTCCTCCATGTGTCTCCTGGACCTCTCCTTCATTCATAAGCACAATATAATCATTAGGTAGCAATCTATTCTCAAAATCATATAAGGAGTTACTTAGGAATGAGCTCACCTCTAAATTTAATTGACACGCGCGAGCTCTAGTGATTGGACCTTGAATGTCCAGTAGTGGATCATTGTGTGTATGTGAAAGAGTGATGTCCTCATCAACGGCAGTCGTCGTGGCACCGCTCATCATGTTGGTCATCATAGCGGTGGTTTGGCTAGTCAGAACGAGGAGCTCGTTTGACATCCTCTTTGATCTGCTGGTCGACCTCATCAGCATCTGCCCACTTTTTTGCCACCATGAGCAAGTCTTGGACCAATTCAGGCCTCTTATGGAGTAGCTTAGTCCTGAGGGCGTCATGATAGCAGAGGCCCCTGATAAACGTGGAGATGGCCTCATCGTTGTTGATGTTGGGGATGGATATCCGTGTCTATGAGAAGCAACGAATGTAGTCATGCAGCAGCTCGTTTGGATAGTCTCTGACTTTCTCCAAATCATATTTGTTGCTGGGCTGCTGGCAAGTGGCCATGTAGTTATCAATGAAAGCCTTCCTGAGCTCAGCCCAGGTGTTGATGGAGCCTTCCCGCAGGCTAAGAAGCCATTGGTTTGTAGATTGGTTGATGACCACAGGCAGGTAGTTGGCCATAACATCTTCATCCCCTCCTGCTGCTCAGACAGCGACCTCATACAACGTTACCCACTACTCGGGGTTAGCTTTTCCGTCATAAGTGTCCAAGTCATGGAGCTTAAAATTTTTTGGCCAGACGACAACACGGAGTCGGTCGGTGAAGGTTGGAGGCTTGGGATAACGCTCCCGGGCAGTGCGCGACCATGCCCGGGTGCTCCATGGTCTTGATCGTATTCGTGCCTGTGCCGCATCTCAGATGCATGTCACACGTCTTTGCTATTCTCGATGCGATCGCTCAGGTTCATATTGGTGCTGAGATGGTCACAGAGGTCGCCTCCGACTTGTTGCTCCACTTTCTGGTCAGCCCTGCAATGGACGCCGTGACCACCACCGCGATTTGCTCCTCGTTCACCCCCACGATGAGCGCCGTGTCCTCCATGCTGGTCTACGCCGCATGCGTCCCCTGGTTGGCATCATGCCCCCTGCCCTGATTGTGGCGATGGGGAGGTGGACCGTCTTCGTGTGGGTGCACCTTGTAGTTTCCATCTAGCCCTTGATAGAGGTAGGGACCTCCATGTTGCTGACTTTGGTGGACTCCCAATGCCTGGCACTGACTTTGACCTCGTCGGGAGCTATGGGGACAATGGCTGTGATCGAAAGCTACGGAAGGAGCAGGTGCGTGTCCCCCTAGTTGGTTCTCATTGACCTAGACTGTGGCGGCCTTCAGGTAGGCCATGACGGCGTTAAGCGTCGAGGACTGGGGGAGCTTTGCGAGCCCATTCATAGAGACAGCAATGTTGGCACTTGGTGTCTTGTGGACTTGTTGGTTGCCACACAAGTCGAAAGCATCGGCTAGATCACGTCGAATAGGGTGCTGACTCTCTGCCTCTTTGGCATTCTCTCACTCCACCCTGCGAGCCATGCAATCGGTGTTTCTTTTCACCCGAGCAACTCTCTCTTGGTTCGTCTCCCCTTCATGGGATGGTTTGTCGGTGCTGATGTGTAACAACCTAGATTTTTGTGAAACCCAAAAATCCCAACTTTTTTAAATTTTTTGCTTGATGTTGTGTTACATGTAGTTTGTAGGTCGAACTAGTCAACCTCCAAATCTTCTTATCTTGTTTTTCCAAAATAAAACATATAAATTATCCGCAACTTAAATGAACCTTTTGCTTGAGTTGGTCAACTTTCGATCAACACATGTATAATTCTCTCACTCCAAGTCAAAACACTTCTACATTAATTGAATCCTCTACAACTTAAATTGTGCTAGCTCTCTCTCAGCTGGTTTAAACACTCCTACAAAAATAATATGTTGCATTGCATATAGTAACATGCATGACGACGTGTTAAACGTGATTTGGATCTTATGGATTTAATTGATTGTGTGAGCAAATTCAAACTTCAAAGAAACCAACTAATACTTGTATATATACTAATTATGTAAATTCAAAGCTAACTCCTAGAAGGCCAAATCTAGCACGTGAAGGTCACCAGCAGCCCACAAGCACACTCTTTGCGAGCTGCTGCTGCTGCCGCCGCCGCCTTTCAACACCAACACCAGGCCATGCATGACGACCCTGCCGATCGACACCGTATATGCATGCTACTGTGGCCCACGTGTCCACAGGCCAGTAGCCGCTTGGCTGACAGCCCGCACTAGCGCGCAGCCCAGCATACTCCCCTCGGCCCATCACGTGCACGACAACAAGCTCCGCCGAACCGACCGCGCTCCCTGCCCTTCACGTACACAGCACACGCACAAGGCCGCCACCACTAGCCAGGATGGCCCACATGTCAGCCCTAGGGGTCGTGCCCTGTTTTGGAACGAGAACGCCAACACCGTCTGTTCCTTCACGAGCGTGGCACGAGAACGGAAGAACCGACGCCGCCCAATCGGGCCCAGCGGTCAGCGCCAGAAGATGCACCCTTGGATGCCTAGAGCATGAGCACACGGACGCCGTCTCTATGGGTGCCGCGTCCCCGTTTCCCTCAGTGTCTTGCCGGTGCCGTCCGTTCCTGACGCCGCTCCCCTTTGCTCCCACCTACCCCGAACCACAGATGCACGTCGCGTGTCCCTGTGGCACCGATGCCGGAGATCACCACCGCCCATCCCATCACCTGCGCTCTTGGAGCCCTAGCCCTAGCGCTATAAGATCAGCAGCCGTCACCCTCTCCTAGTATTTCCACCAACGCGCCGCCACCCCTCACCTCCTCTTCCTCCCTGCTGCTCTTAGTCTCAGCGTCGTGGCAACAGAAGCTGCGTCGAGCCTCCACCACGTCGGAGCCATGGCCACTGGCAGCCGCCACCCCGAGGCTGCAGCGGGCCACTGCCTCTCCGCCGACCTGGACCAGCGACTCTGCCCCTACGTCGACCACAACGGCGCCACCCTAAGCCTCCTGCCCCATCCTTGCCGGCTGCTGTGATGGCGAGTCCGTGACACAGCGCACCACCACTAGAACACGGACAACGAGCACCTGGTCACACCCAGCGACAGGCGGGGCTTCGCCTCTACTTCCGACGTCCGAACCCCACCGTAGAGCCGCCGGTGAGCCCCTTTTCCCTACCAAAACTCCACCTTTTCCTTCGGCACTGTAATGTTCTTGCCTTAGACCGGCCGCTGCACCGTGTTCAACACCTTGCAGGGAGGCCTAGGCGTCTTGTTGCGTCCTTGGCATAGCTGCCATGTTCTGCTTTGTCGCCTCCACCCGCCACACAGCCACCATGATGAGCTGGTGTGTGATCACGTCGCCGCAATGATCTTCGCTCAAGACCAAACCCTAGAGGCACGCCACCACTACGTCCGAGCCCTTCGGTGCTGCGGCCCGTCGGCGACCGCAGCGCCAAGCCGCTCCATGACCACGACCCTGGCTGCCCGGCGTCAATCTTCTTTGGCCGCACGCGTTCTGCCCTTGATGAGCCCATCGGTAAGCACCTCCAAAAGCTGACCCGTCTGTTTGCTTTCATCAGTGCTTTGCCTACGCAACCACTGTGTGTCATCCTCATATGATCGTGACCGCACCCACCTATGTTTTGGCAGCTCAACAACTTAGCCATCGTGGGGGAAAATGTTCGCAACATGAGCTCTGCTCACGACCCCATCCACCACCACTGAGATCCCGTGGCGTCCGAGCCCTGATGCCGTGACCGGCAATGACTGCACGCCGCTGCCGCCGACATCGCGGGCGCACACGCGAATGCCACCGTCCTCGCCCCTGCCTACGCCGCACGAACTGTCGCCGCCAAGCTCTCGGTGAGACCCCAAAGTGCCACCTTTTCCTTTCCTTGCTTCGTGTCCACCTCTGCTCGGCCTTCGCGTCGCTGCTACCGACCGCCCATAGTCACGATTGTTATCACTGGAGCACGCACACGGGACCTCGCGTGAGCCTGAGCTCGCGACACCACTAGCACAACACGGCTACACATGGCAAGGCAGCCTTTCTGGCCCCTAACCGTCCTTGGGCCGAGGACTCGCACTGAGAAGACGAGCCCCTTTGGGCATATCATCGAACACCCACGGGCGCCATGGGTGCTGCACTACCTCCCTGCACAAGCCCCGCAAAACACCACCCTGGCCTCCCACGGGCTCAAGCTCCCGTCTTTTGGTCCTTTCGTTGCCATTCATGCTCATCTGGTGCTCAAGTCGAGCCCTCGAGCCATGGCTCGCAGACACACCATTGGCCAGTGCCACGCAGGACCGCCTGGGTCAACGCGACGCCCTCTTGACTCGCACAACACTGTGGCACCATGTCACTCGCGGCTGTTGTAGACTCCGCCATCACCACGACTTTGCACTCACCTGGTTTCCAGCAGGTCTAAGACTAGGCCTTTCGGGGCCGCCCGGGCCATGAACAGACACGGACAACAAAGGCACGCCGACCAGCTCATTCGAGCTCTTGGCCACCTCACGCGCACAGCTTAGCCATAGCCCGCACTTGCCTTGATGCCGCAAGGTCATCAGTAGGCACACACGCACACCTGCACGCGGTGCCACACGACCGAGATTTTGGCACGCCATCGCCTGAGTCTGGCACTTGCACACTCATGCGCACGCACCACAGATACTTAAGTTACATCTGGTGCACCTCGAGCACACCGGCACTCACTCAAGAACACGGCTCCATGAGAGACCACATGCCGAGCCTCCTTGGCCTTTCATCGAACACTCCGACGCACTGCTATAGCACCCGTTTTGCCTTGATCTTGTCTTCGCTGTGCTGTCGTCCTCGCCATCCCTCTCCAACCCTGAGTTGCTCGTCGCCGATTTGCTACTGCATGCAGAGCTGGAGTTCGAGCTCCTCGCCTCTGAGCCCAAGACCACGTCTTGACCACACCCTCGCTGGAGCTCCGCCGTTGACCCTGAGCCTACAGCCACCTCTGCTACCTTGTTGGGCCCTGCTGGTGCCTCTGGCCGACAACAGCGGGCTCTTGGCCAGCCTTAGCCTCGTCTGGCCAGGGCCCTGTCACGCTCCCGCTGGCTGTAGCTACCCCTTCTCTAACCATAGCCGCTACTGGCTTATTGCAGCTAGCTGCAGTTCGCCTACAGCTGGCTGTAGCCTGCTAGTAGCTGGCCACCGTAGGATGCTGCTGGCTACAGTTGGCCGAAGCAAGCTTCAACTGGCCACAGACACCCCAACAAGCCCTGAACTGAACCCCGTCGAGCGGCTATGACTATATAGCTATGCTGCCGGCAATGAACCCTACCCGCATCTAGTGACATGTCGCCCGTAGGCCCGTCGAGACCTTATCTACCGCTTGTTACCCTGCCATGTCCTTCCATGGCACTCACACCTCGAACGACACGGGCGTGTGACTACCTTGACGCATAGACAAGCACCCAACACGACTATGCTTTCTTGGCTCTAGCAGATCGCCTTACCTTCACCAAATCGACCACACAAGATGAGCAACCATATGGGTTCGCTCAAGCCGAGCTAAAGCCTAAGCCCTTTGCCAGTCTCCTCGTAGCACCTAAGTAACCATGACCGTGGCTTTTTCGTTGTTTAACACTGAGTCGATCGCAAGCAGCCTTGCCGATAAACCCACACGTGCACCCTCGTGACTTATCACAGCTTTGACATGATCAGCCTATGTCACCATGAGAGTCCGCACCGGCACAAGATTCACCACCAATCTTGTGACGAAGCTGAACCGAATCCCACCTTGGCACCCTAGCCATGACCTAAGGCACCCTTGCGCCTACCCAGCTCCTTAGCCATCCTTGAATTCACAACCATGTATGAGTGCATTTGGGTCTTTATCATTTTTATTGGATCTTTGTGATAATCTTTAGCTTATAGGGTTACGGTTACGCGTGCAACATCTGCGGAGGAGGACACGTGAGACGAAGGTGACTCGGCGTATGCTAAGAGGACCACTACGAAACAAAGGTGCCACGTCCCACCCAACCTTGTAGAATCCTATTAGGCATGCTACAATGTAGATGCTAGTGCTTTACTTTTATGCAAATGAACTTTGATAGGTTGCATGGTAGATTGCTTGTGAGCCATTACCTTGTCGCAACCTATTCCCCTGCACACCTGTTGTTAGGCTAGACACTCGCATTCTACTTACTGCTTTACTTTCACTACACATTATACCTATGATGTGATGCTTAGTGAAGGGATAACGTGAATGGATAAGGCACGTGGTGCCGATAACTTGGTAAAACTAGATAATGAACTTGGGGAGATCTTGGCGTGTGTCTTGGGTGTGTGGTGAGGGTTGAGTCGATCGGACAGGATTCTACGACGAGTCTTTGGGGCAAGTCATGCTGAAGGGGTGCGACCTAGGCATCCCTCGTGAGAGGTACCTATGGCGGGTGCATGTGTGAGCAGATGTGGTGTTGGTTATCCCCGGTGGAGGTGCCGTCGAGGCATGGGGTGTTGGTTATCCCCTTGAGAAGATATCCTGTCTAGTCCCCCTAAGGACTGGTATGTCTTGAGAACCAGAATCATAGGACCCTTCGTGCACACCACTCGCTCCTGATGGGCGGGAGACGATTACCTAACTGACTAGGGCGGTGCCACTACTACTAGGATGGAAGGTGATAGTGTAGGGAGGTACGGGCATGGGGGCCCACACCCTCCTAAGACAGCGTAGTAACCTTGGGGGCCCGGTACTACGTCTCACAATCTCAGCGTTTCGGTGGACTCCAGGGTGGCCCAGGGCTGAGTGTAGGGTGGTACCGTACCGGTTGGGAGGCAGTCGGCATCAGCCTAGGCAGGGCACCACCGATGATGGTGATCTTGTGGATTTCTAGGTGTACACGCTCTGCAGAGTTGATCAATCTATACATATAGCCGCGTCCGCGGATATGGACATTCCTATGACCTACGATTCACTTGATTAGTGAGAGGAGTCCTTTCTACCTTCCCCCTGGGTTTTGGTGTTGGATCTGGCTTTGGCCGTTGAGGCAAGGTACGAGCGGGAGTCATCCTTGCCACCTAGAGAGTGTGAGAGTGTGGTGAGATGTGTGTGATGGGATGGGAGAACGTGTGGTTGTGATGGATTAAAACTTGATGAACTATTACTATAAAATCTTGTTGAACTTGCATAGGAAACCTACAGCCATATATAGGCCTTTTCTTCTACCCTTGCATTCCACTTACCACAAAGTATACACAAAAAGCATAGGGTGAGAGACAGTGGCCAGTACAAATCGTACTAATAGATTTTGGACAGGTTTAGATAGAATCTACGACAACCACAAGGACTTGGATTAGGAGTAGATGGTCTCATGCCTATGCTCAAGTGTGGTTGAGAAGATGGAGTCTATGCCCGCTGATATTCTACGCCAACTCTGATGACTGCTGTGAAGGAGGAGCCTTCACCTGCCGATGCGCTACAATGACTCTGATGAAGATGAGTGTGTGTTTCCGCTAGATTAGTTGATGTAATAGGAGTGTTAACCAGTGTTGTAAAGCTTGTATAAACTTGTAATTCCACGATGTATGACTATGATATCAGCTGATAATTGATAATGTGATGGATTGCTCTCGTGATCTACTACATTATAAATCGTATCTGTGGATTTTCCCTTCGAGGAAAATCGAGGTCGTTTCATGATGGCGAAGATTGTGCCTCCGAAGCTGAGGGAAAACGCTGGGAACTCCTCTTCGTAGGGTTGGTAATGGTGTGCGTCTGGGTAGAACCAGTGCTTTCCTCCGGGATGGTAGAGAATGAATCCCCACCAATCTGCCTAATATCCACCATGTTGATGACGGGGGCAGGGTAGTTGATCTCAGGCAGCTCTAACAAGAATAGATCCGAAATGTGGTCATGCTCAGCGGGATCCACGAATAGATGTGGGATGTGAACCATGTACTCAGACGCCGCGTTCGCTAGCCCATACGGGTGAACGGTGGATGGATGCTCCGTTAGGCCTCATAGTCCACCGACCTCAGGCCGGTGGCGGGAGCTGGTCGGTAACAGACTGTTCGACCTTCAGGAGTTGTCGTGATCACCAGATTAGAATCTAGACGCCTCTAGTGGCTAGCCCAAGCAGGTCGCTTGGTCCGGTGATGACGGATGGGGCCATAGCTGTCCTCAGCAGATTGATCTCTGATCGATTCTACCAAGGTTAGGGTTTCAGCCAGGCCCGCAGTGACCCGATCGATGGACTCAATCACATCGGAATTGTCGAGCCGCCTCCCTTAGTAGCGGGGAAGCAAACAACGAGTTGCTAGAGAAGATGACCTCAAGAGTAATCCTAGGATTGGATCCACTGGTGCTGATGTAGATTCATTGGTGCAGGAGGAGTCTGCACCGCCTCCATGACTTTGTCGGCGCCGTCCATGCCAGTGGTCCAGGTGAATGTCCCGATCGTGAAGGTTTGGCCTGCCAGGAGGACCATGGAAGCAGCGAAGCTAACCATCTGGCTCACCATGGGATCTGCACGCACACCCCCTACCTGGCATGCCACTGTCAACGAGATGTGGTCGGCAGTCTACTGAGGGGTATGCCCATGGTAGTAGATTAATTGGTGGAGGTGCATGAGACAATTAACTAGATGGTGATGCAAGGCAAACACAAGGGTTTATCTAGGTTCGGGCAGCAAAAGCAGCGTAACACCCTACGTCCTGCGTCTCTATAGATTGTATTGATTGTGTATGAGATAAATTGAGGGGGTCCTTGCCCGCCTTATATAGTATGGGGGGCAAGGTTATAGATCTAATGAATCTAGCTCTAATCGGTTACAACAACCATATCCGCATGGGATACGAAATCTATCCTAACCAACCAGGTTTCCCTGATCATCAAGTTGGTCTCCATATATCCCGCGCGGTACGCCGATTAGTTGGGTGATCCACGTGGCCTGTTCTGGCAAGTTGGGCCACCTCCTCCAGCGTGGCCCCTGAGAAGCCATGAGGGTATACGGGTCTATACCCCCATGGTAACAACTTATATTTGTGGTAGTTTTTGTTTTGTTATAGGAAGCCATGCCTATTGCCGAGATGTTTGACCTAAATTTGGAAGTAATAGATATTGAAGCTTCTTAATGTGTTGCAGTTGAAAGCATCCAATGCCATGTGACAGAATGCGGGCTTCTAATAGTAGAGAGTAACCAAAAAATGAAGGTGTAGTTGCTCCAAGTGGTACAACAGCTGAAAATGCTCGAATTGCCCTCAGGGAAGTGCAAACTCAGCACAATTTGAGCGTAATGCCGCAACCAACATCAATTTTCAAGGAGAGTGTCATGGGTTCCTAACCACAGCAAGCATCGTGGTTGTTCGTCAAAAGTCGATGTGTGGGTCTCTGGTGGCTCGGGCACTCAAAAACTCAAGAGGGACACGATGATGTATCCTGGTTTGGGCTTCCGACTTCTGAGCCCTAGTCTAGCAGTGTAGCGTTCTTTTTGTTTAGAGTACCCAAATTGGGGATTACAATGATGGAGATTGAGAGTTTGGTAGGGGATCACTCAATGCTATCCTAAAGCTCGCTGGTGTTCTCCAGCAGCGAGTAAGAAACTGGCCTTCTATAGCTGGGGTTCTTTCTAGTTTGCTTGGGAATCATCCCCCCTTACTACATGGGTCAACCCTCCCCTTATATTTTGAGGAGAGCTCGAGTACAAATCGATTTGGATTCTAGTCTTTGTCTACGTGCACCAAGGAGCATGAGTACCTTGCCACAGCGTGGATGGACAACCTTGCTATATTGGGAGGAGTCGATGGAGCTGCAACAGTCTCCTGATGCCGCTGCCACCACCTGGCTCTTGACTGTCAGGAGCTGTTTGCTATGGCCGCCTCCCCTAGGTGAACCTTCTTGAGGCTTCCTTAGCTGGCAAGAAGCCTCCATCTGGTGGGGCTGACTAGTGGGCCCTAGAGCTGGCTGCCCCTAGAGTTGGTGAAGTCACTTGTCCTATTTGTGTCATGCTGGTTGCATGACCCTATCGAAGGAGTGGCCAACAGAGCCTTGCGTCCGTTGAACGGGTAGACGATGTGGAATCTTCGTACTTGCAAGGCCTCAGATGCTTAGTAGGTTGCCCAAGGCTAGGGACATTGGTTCGTCATCCGAACGCTAGCTTGGGTCTATGTAGAGTTGGAGTCATTAGGCACGGGTTGCCGTCGCTCAACAGCCCAGGGCCTTAGTGTTGATGATAGTTAACAACCATCATAAATCATCAATATAACTTGTATAAGGGCATAAAATGATTGCCAACATAGGTTTAGGGGTTTAAACTAAAAAATTCCATGAGTTTTGGTAAATCTGTGTTTTTAGCAGGGTTTATCTAGAAAATCGTCCAGGTGGACCCAAACGTTAGAATTAATCACGCTTATTCACGACGAAAATAACTCTAGAAGGTTCTAGAGGACACCAGAGGGCAACACACCGAAGTAGAGAGCAGATAGCTGCCACCTACAGGCCGACCGGATCCCTGGGCCCACCTGTCACCCCTCCTTCCTACGTCGGTTCTCCACCGCCTTAGGGTTTGCATCTACGTCGTTCTTTCAAGTCGGTTTGATCTGAAGGCTCAGGATTGATGCTCCCTTTATATATACCAGCCCCTGCCACCCCCAGGGCATCCTCCATCATTCAAGCATCATTCAACCAAGAGATTAAACCCTGATCATCCTCAGAGCTCCACCATATTCTAGGGCATAGCTAGCTAGGCTAGATCTAGAGGGAGGCAAGCTTCGCTTGGATTCCTGATCCTGTCAAGAGCGTGGCTTGGTATAGCCCCTGTATCCTCTCTTATATCTTTCATTATTCATATGTTTGCTATATTTGATATGACATTGTTCTCAATATTATTCATGTTCTTAGTTATCATATTCATCATTTACTTTGATTGTATGCTTAGTATAGCTAGATTATCATTATATTCAAGCATAAGTTCGTATAGTGCTCGCTCTAATGTACACGGGGTGAGTGGTTGACATTGTGTAAGCGTGATGCTTATGCATTGTTTACCTGAGGATGCACCCTATATTCTGGGCCATATGGTAGATCACGGATGTGACATTCCTGTTGAGTCCTTTGTAGTCCATTCCTCGAATATAGGTCAAATAGGATCTAGTTATGAAGGAAGTCATGCTCTGTTCTTGATCTTCCTTAGTAATATCCCTTATTTGTAGATATGAAGTTGATCTTAGCCATGATTATTAAGTGTAATTGCACTAATCAACATATGCTTTGACTTGTAATTAAGAATGACTTAGGAATTATTTCTCTAATATCTACTTAGTCATGCTAATGCCATAGAAAGGAGTACTCTGTGATCAATTATTATTTATCATTTACCATTCATATATATATTTATCTCTTGACTTACCCCTATTGTGAGTAGAAGTTTGGTTATGGTTTATCTCTCCATCATATGTATAAGTTATCAATATATTCCATCAGCCAGTCCTTCCCTGTGGTAAAAAAATAACGATACCTGGAATACTCCTGGGTGAAATGCTATAATGGTAAATTATCTATGCACTTGCAATCCCTTCATATACAAATTTATATTCGTTCTAGTCATAATTAAATTGTTAAGTACTTCTTAGTGTCATTCTAGTAGTGGCGCTAGAAAGTACCAACAAGCATTTCTGGCGCCGTTGCAAGGGACTAGATTCAACTATGTTCTTAGTAGCGACGCTAAGGAATGTCAACAAGGATTTGTGGCATCATAGTTAAGGATAACAACTTAGCAAAAGTGATGTTAAGAAATGTTAACAAACATTAGGTGGCTACGTGAACAAGTGACATGCTAATAAATATGAATAAGCATTTTTGGTGTCATTGCTGAGGAAGGTAGCTAGGCAAAAAGGAATATTGATAAACTTCTACTTATTGATGTGATAGAGGAAACCATATATCTCTGCTCAAATAGGCTTACCCTTGTGTTGTCTACTTTTATATCTTATATAGGGTAATGTATGACTGATTTTGACCTTTTGACAAACTACGTTAAAAATCTAGAAGCACTACTCAGGAGGACTAAGGCTAAGCTCAAGAAAGTTTTAGCTTTAGACTCAGAAGACAACCAGACAAGGCGGAGCTTAACACCAGTTTTCGAAGCCATGGCTGACAAGACTCTCCATGAATTCTCTGCTCCAACTACGACCAACATCCGTACATGACCAGCGATTAACATTGGAGACAATGCTTTTGAGCTCAAGCCAGCTCTCATCAACATGGTGCAAGCTAGCCAGTTTTGTGGAAAGGCACATGAAGATGCGAGTGCTCATCTCCAACACTTCCTGGAGATCTGTAGCACTTTCACCATCAAAGGAGTTACCAGAGACGCCATGTTACTTCACCTCTTCCCATTCTCACTTATGGAGAAGGCGAAGCAATGGTTCTATGCCAACAAAGATAGAAAAACTACATGGGAAAACTGCTCCACTGCCTTCCTAGCAAAGTTCTTTCCCACAGGTTGAAGCAAACCTACTTCAATGGTGTCCCTGCTGATCAGATCCGTACGACCTCTCCTGTCCCGTCCTTGAGCAATGAACAGTGGTGTGAACTTGTTGATCTAGTGCTAAGAACAAGGTGTGTATGAACCCATCGATTTCCTGTCTAGTCTTACTATGGTCTACTTGTGCTGCAGTCTAACACAAATGAAGCTATAGAAAACATCTTAGACGAACAAGCAAAACCGTGCAAAAGTGAAGTACCACCAGTCTTCAGGATCTCGCTCCTATGTTGTCCAGTTGCAAACATTTGTAAGTGATGGTTGTATTTTATTGTTACTCTTGCCTTTGTATAAATATAAATAGAAACTCACGTACAATGTGAACAGAAGGAGAACAAGAGGAAGGCCGCAGAACATGATCAAGGACTTGATGAACAACATGATGATCTAGGACTTGAACATCATGGTCGACCTGATGAAGATGTTAATGATGTGGAAGTCTTCAAGGACTTCCATACCAGTATGAAAAAGGGCTCAAGCGATGCTACAACAGCAGTAGTTGTAAGTACCTTCATTTGCTTTCCTTGAAATCTACTGAACCCATTGCCATAAAGAAGGAAACATAGTAGGAGCCTAATGTGGTAACATCATTTAATTTTGTAGTTACAATTTTACACCAATCAATATGGTACCTATACATTGTGCTTATGTAATCTCTATCGGCAGTAGGTTGCAAAAGACCTATGCATTATGCTTATGTAATCTCTATCAGTAGTAAGCTGAGGATGTCCTATGCATTACTTGTTATGAATTAATCTCTTGGGTTTTCAATTGAAGTCCTCTTCTAGTATCTGTAACCTAATGTTTTACTGATTGAATTTTGTAGGAAGCTATGGAAGCTATGCAGGCAGAACCTGTTGCTGATGGGCAGCAACCAATGACTAGTGCTGATGTTGTTTCCAAGGTCCTCTATCTCTCCCAGGGCAAGCCCCCTCCTAGGCAAGCAGGAAAAACCTTTTTTTTTTGAAGAATGCTGGTATCCTGAGAAACTCCACCAGAGCAGAGGCATCAATGGAGATGACACTTCTGGAGTAGCTTGCTGGTGAACAGAAAAGTATCGCTGCCCTCATTGAACTAGTGGATGAACTGAAGAGCAAGATAGAAGAGTCTGAAAGGGAGTTTGAGGAATTCAAGAAACGACAACAGAAGGAGTACAATAGGCTCTGTGAGCAAGTCATGCGCTTAAGCTCTCCTAGTAATTAACTCTCAGTCTTCAACTCCTGTGGCTTGATGTGGTAAACATTTATGGTCTGTTGTGTGGACTCATGTGATGGTTTGTTGTCATGATACTCTGTTAGTGGCTTACTGCTGACGTGTGAAATGTTAATTGTTGGTATTTGATTGCTAGTTTGAATAATTATGTTGTCAATCTGTGTAGTAGTGACAATCTCAAATTATTTTTCTGATGTTCTTAGTCCTGCACGTTGTAGAACTAGGATAGGCTACGTGATCAAATAAAATCTGACATGTGGACCAACCAGTGCATGACACATGAATTGGCCAGGGCACGACATGTGGGCTATTAAAATCCAACACGTGGAAGGAAATCGTCAAGCCACGTGGACATATAAAAATACGACACGTGGACGAACAACATTGTGACGCGTGGTCAAATAAGAAAATGAACACGTGGACCAATAATATTATGACATGTGGTCCAATGAAGTGACACATGATCTAATAGCAATATGACACGTGTGCTAGTAGAAAAATTAACATGTGGAATAACAGGGAACTAACACGTGGTCCAGCAAGAACCTAAAACGTGTAAGAACCAGACATGTTGTGCAATAAGAAGGTGACACGTACCCAAACCATCTTCAATGCAACTGGCTATAGCGTGTACACGTCGAAGGCATCTCCAATGGAAGCACCCACTAGTGTGGTAGCCCCCTGGCACGCATGCCAAAATAGTTCTATGATGTTCTGTTTTTCGTCACAGATCAAGCCACTTCTATGACAATTTGCGAAAATCGTCATAGAAGTTCAAGTATGATGCGACTTCTATGACGAACCGTCTTTCATCGTAAATTCGTCATAGAACTAAAATAATGATGAATTTGGCTCCTTCAATGATGAAAGCCATTCATCATAGAAGTGGATATTTCTAGTAGTGTGCATGGAAGAATTTCAAGCTATCAACAACAACATGATGAATCTATCCCTGAGGCATGGGAACGCTTCCAAGACTACATATCAGAATGTCCTCACCATGGGATGGAGGATTGGCTACTCATGCAGACTTTCTACCACGGGTTGACAAACAACACCCGTGAGAATATGGATGCCGCTGCTGGAGGTGCACTTTTGTCACTCACAATTGCACAAGCAACAACTCTAGTGGAGAAGATGGCCTCCAACCAAGGTTGAAATGAAGAACGTCTTCAAACCCACAAGAGAGGTAGAGGTATGCATCAACTCAAGGAGGTAGACATGTTATCTGCCAAGATGGATCTGCTGATGAAAAGGCTTGAATAGCGAGTCAATGAGAAGAAAAATGTCATGCACATTCATGATTCCCGCATGATTTGTGAAGAATGTGGAAACACGAGGCATTTAGGGAACAACTGTCCTGAAACCCAAGAGGATATGAACTTTGTCAACAACTATCATCCTCAACAGAATCAATGATGGAATCAGCAACAGAGGCCTAACTACCATGGTAATTACCAAATTAACTATCAAGGTAATAATACAATAATTTCAATAATCAACCATCTTTGAGAGATTTAATTTCTAGTCAAGCTAAAATTATGGAGGGCTTATCTAGAAAACTAGCTTCCAATGATAAAATCTTAGAAAATATAAACAATAGATTGGATAGCTTCTCCTCGGCCATTAAAAACCAGCATAGCTTTAATAAAATGATAGAATCACAAATAGCTTAGCTAGCGGCTGCTGTTCCTTCAACCGACAAAGGTAAGATTCTGGGGCAGCTAGAAGATCCCAAAACTACAAATCTTTTTGATGTTCATAATGCAGAATACTACTATATAGAGCCATCGATAGGGGCTTGAAAAGTTGAGTCTCTACCCATCAAGAAAGGTGATCTAGGAAGACCTCTCATCCCCATAGCTATTGGACCTCACATATTCCAAGTTGTCTGTGACTTCGAAGCAAGTGTTAATATCATGTTAGGGTTATAACCCCGGGGTGTCCCAAGGCGCCGATTAGATAGTAGGCCACATGACCTGCAATGCAACAGTTAGCAAGGGCCCAAATGACCAAGGCCTAGCAAAAGCCAAGCAGAGCAGGCCAGGGGTGTCCACGACCCCTTCCTCTAGCACAGGTCATGCGACGCTTAGATACGTGACCTCTTCCCCTTCACAACCCCTAAAAGGGACGGAGAGAGGTCAGGCCCTGCCTATCAAACCTATTTTTACAGGGGCAAGCATGTCATGCTAACCTCACAGGACCGATGTGATAGCAGTCACCTCAGTCCGGTCAGACACCACCCCTGTGCCACACCGTACCAATGAGGAAGCACCGCATAGCGGCAGCGACGGGTACAAAACCCACCATCCGAATACGGACTGACAGGACACACGTATGATCCCTCCCACTATGGGATGGGATCCTTAGCAAGGGTCTCAACTAAGAGACCTCCCTGGCTGGCGAAGTGCCCTAACCTGAATGATCGGGGTCGTAACCCTCAGCTCCACAAAGCAATCAGACAAGCAATGACCATGGGTGGCTACCTACTATGGGTACGACACCCTGAGGAACCTAGAGACAACGACAAAGACCATGACGGATGCCGCTTCGCACAGGATAGCTGACAAACTATCGCCATGGCTACAGTGCTGCCATGACCAGCACAGTAGCACCATGTCAGACCCTGCCACAACATGGACACAAGACCATGACGATAGCCATGCCTTGGCGAGCATTGGAAGATGGCATAGCTTGCAAGCCAAATTAGCTAGGACCTCCCTCAGGCTCTCGACCCTTCGGTCAGAAGAACCTCTTCTTTGTAATGAGTCTTGGCCCCAAACTCTATATAAGGGCAGCCAGGGCTCCCACCTCAGGGCAGGAGACACATTTGTTATCCTCTACCATTCCATTCCATTCACCATAGCAGTAGGGCTCTTGGAGCTTCTCTTTGGGATGCCCCTCATCTAGCATAGTTTCTACCACCTCTTTCACCATTCTTGCACCCCCCCATTGTAAGAACATCAGAGCATTCAAGCGAGGAACACACACTTGATCTTCTCTAAGACCGAACATAGGGCTTCAGCATGAACCAATATAAATTCTCGTGTCTATTGGATGCTGCCATTGTCTTCCTAGAGCAGCGCAGCAATCGTATAAATTTACTAGTCTGGTTTACGAAACACCGACAATTGGCATGCCAGGTAGGGGATAGTCATGCACTCTCATTTGATTGAGAAAGGAAACAATGGCTCCTCACACCACTAGTGGACTCGCTGGTGGAATGGCCCGTGGCGGTCGCATCCACTGTGAAAACTACGGCTTCATTGGCGCCAACGGGCCAGTGCTTGTGTCCGCCATCAGCCACAGTCCAGACCTCCACCACAAAAATCTGAGTTCTATGGCCTATGGTGGACACACTCCTAGAAATGCCCTCGGGGACTACATCCTAGACTTCACCTACCCAGAGGGGCCAGTACCCTCGCTTGTCACAAACCATGGCCAAGTTTCCCATTTGAGTAAACAAAGGACCACGGCTCATGATGAACTCGCCCGAGGAATGGCCTCGACCAGCCACAACCTTCTAGGGAACCACATGGTTAACCACACTAAAGGGCCAGTGTCCACGTCTGCCCTTGGCCATGGCGTAGACCTCCACCTCAAGAATTTGCGTCCCATAGCCTATTGTAACACCCTAGGTGTTAGGCTTGCATTAGGCACTTGCATTGCATGATCCTAAGCATCATTTGTTCATATATGAGCATGAAACATATGTGATGCACTAGTGAAACATATGGAACATACTAGTACAACATGTGAAACATGTATGTATAGAATGTGCTTGCAACATCTCCTTGAAACATATGCAACATACCATTGTTATTTGTGTTTGAATGTGTGTATGTTAGATGCTCATGCTTGGTAATGCAAGTGAGTGTTGATGTCACTTCTTTCATGTGTCTCGCATCGCTCTCTATCTATAGTGACCTCTGGAAAAGTTTCATGAAGTTTGGAATCAAAAAGTCACATGAAATGATAAGTTCTATTCCTATTGGAATTGCACCATTAAGTGGATGGAATTATAGATCATCAACCAAACCTTGCAACTCTGCCCAAATGACTCTAGATGACCTCTATAACAAAAGTCATGAAGGGTTCATGTTGAGCAAATGTCAAGAAAATGCCCCAATTGGCTTAAAATCCTAGTTTAGGCTTTATTAAGTTGCTACTTTGACCAAAGTGAAAGTTTGATTTCTGTACTAGTTATGAGATTTGATCTTAAAGAAAAGTTGTAGTTCATATTGTGTAGAACAAACTTTGTTTAATGGTCAAGAGCTATTTTGGCCTCTAACCTAGTCAAATAGAGCTCCCAAGATTCAATGCAGTGCTGTTTTGGATCTCAGAAATTTGGCTAAGCCATAATGGAGTTTCAGTTTCGGGTATCCCACTTTGAAGCTTTGTATCTTGCAATACAAGCTGATCTAGACCTTGATCATTTAAGAGAAGTTGTAGTTCTGGTTGTGTACAACAAACTTTGTTCAAGCCTCAAGGTCTAGTCCAGCTCCTAACTTAGTCAAATAAGGAACCCAAATTTGAACTAACTGCTGTTTTCAGACTTGAAAATATTCTAAGGCTAGAATTCATAGTCATCGACATTGTCATGCTGCGTTCTCTTATTTTTGTTAAGAAACTCAAGTTGAGGTGAATACAAAAGTTGGAGTAGACATTATGGAGGAGAGCATGTAAAAGTATGGCATCAATTTGACTTTGTTTGGACCATAAATTTTGGAGTTTTGTTAATCGCTTGGAATGCCTTGACAATACTATATTGATGCTTAGTTATCTCCTAACCCAGAGCACTACTAGTCATGAACCCTAAATAGATTTTGTAGAGCATCGTATGGGCTTTGACTTTGCCTTTTGGCCCATGTCCAAACTCGGCCCATAGCCAACCAAATTCGTGTCCCACACTGACCCCTTTGACGCACACCACGTGTTCGATGCTTGGTCACGCATCCACCGTGCATGGCCGTCGCGCGCCCTCCACCTTGCCATGCGCCCTATCCATCCCTCACCTTGTTCTAGAGCGCCCAAGCAGCCCTCAGACACGCCGCACTCATCTCCACGCTCGCTCTACTCTTCTCGCTCTCTTCCTCGCGTCGTGCGGACGAACGCCACCATGGTAGCCACCAAGCGGAGCTCCATGCCGCCGCTATTGTTCCTCCAACTCTGGGCTCCCTTGCGTCCCATAGCGAGCACCACTGCCTTCATAGCGTCATGCTCCGCCCCACGCGCACGCTCGCCCAGCCCTAGGTCACAAGAGCGCGCCACCGCCATGGCCATGGCTGCCGCCGGCGCTCCTCCTCAGAGCCTCCACATGGAGTCGCTGTTCTAGTGCTCCTCCGACCTAGCCACCACCTATATCAGCACCGCTACCCCATTCTCCTCTAGACGCACCGCTTCTCCGAGCTCCAGCACCGCCATATGTGGTCGCCGGCGCGGCCGTAGCCTCCGACCCGCCATGCTCACGTGGCTAGGTGGCCATGAGCCCCCTCCGACCGAGCTGCGACTACCCACGGGAGCACGTGGGCCACCTGGTGCTCCCTCACCCCTCAGCCATCACCGGCGCCGCCCCCTGCCGACCGGCCGAGCCAGCCCACCACCGTCCTATGTTTTTCCCCGGCATCCGAAGAAGAAGACTGTCGCCTCCCCCTCTCTGTCTCTCTCTATGGGTATGACAAGCGGGCCCAACGGAGCAGCGGGTCCCGCACATCAGTTAAATGGTGACTGAGTTGGGTATCGGTCCAGGTGCACCTAGCGTGTTTAGGGTTAGGATTGGTTTTCCTGTTTTTCTTTTTAAAATTTTATTAAATATTTGAAAATCCATATCTCATGCTAGGAAGTTCCAAAAATAGCAAATGTGGACTTTTTGGAAACCTTGAGAAAAGATCTTTGCAGTAGAATAATAATATATTATATGTTTGTAGAAGTTTTCTGGTGTTTTTATTTAACCTTGAAAAGTACTCTAAAAATGCTTATAAACTTGACCAGAGCCATATCTTGAGTTTTAAGACTCCAAAAATAGTGATTCTTATTTTATTAATTTTATAATGACATGTACTTGCTAGAAAAAATATTAAACATACTAGTGGTTCACTGTTTTCATAAGATTTTGATTTGACCTTGATAAATAAGGGAATCTACATTATATTACTTGTCATTTGTATATCTTGAGTTGTGGTACTCCAATTTAGGTGAAATTTTTATGGTAGTCTCCTGAGGTTATATAGGGACTGTGGTTACAATTTCATGAGCTTTGGTTGCTAGATGAGTGAGATATAGGTTTAACTTTCTCTCACATGATTTATTGCAATAGCCTTTTATCTTTTTCATAGAGGTTGATATACATGTCAAAATAGCCTAAAATTTGTATAGTAGACTATTGAGAGCATATGTAAGCCATTGTAATTTTGGTAGAAATTATGGTGCACTTTTTGGTATATGTCCATTAAATCACCTAGGCATCTAAATAAATTAAGAAATGCCTCTAAAGAATTTATTTAGATGGTGACACTATATTTTCTGGTGTTCATTAGTCATGTGCGATGTATTGGTAAAGTTGGTTTTGTCCAATTATATGTTTGCAACATATGTGAATAATTATTTCTTGCGATTATTAGTTTCTGGATAGTTCTGAGGGCAATGTAAATTACCCCATGTTACTGATGTTTTCTAAGAAAGTTGTTTATAACAAAGTTGTAGATAACTCATTAAACTAGCTTATATTATAATTTGGTGGTGTTTAGCCAAGTAGTTTATGAGTTATAGATGTTTAAATTCAGGTCCCAGATTTGGTTGCTCTCTGTTTGGAGCGGACCAGATTCTGTAGTTTTATCTTTTCGAAATACTAGACTTAGGAATCAGGCTTAGGTGTTTATAAATGAAATGTAGAGAATTTCATAGGCTTTCCATAATGTCTTATTGCATGTCATTTGGATTTGTAGAACTCTAGATATGATTGATTTACTCAGCTACTACATGTATGTCCAGAATTGCTGAAAATACATGGATGCTTGGTTACTTTGCTTGCTTGTTGCTAAGTGTGATTCATGTCCTTGGTGATGAAGTTAGTACACCTGAGGCCTTGTAAATCTTGTGTCATGTTTGGTATTGCTTCCCTTGCTATCTTAGCATGATAGGTGGTGTGATGTTTAATTAAGCAATGTGAAGTGCTTATGTGTATTTAGCGCAACCTTGTACTTGCCTTGATTAGTGTGTAATGCATCGTCTATTGCATTCCCATGTATTCATACACTTGCATCTTGCATCTCATCTAGGTATGCTAGATGCACCACGTGAAGGACATGATGTGGAGCTAACCCGAAGATGGTGCTGGTGGACCTATCTCGGAGATGGAAGGATCGGACAAGTGCTAGAATGGGGGATGCTCGCCAAGCGAGTTTCATCTAACAAACAATGACTTGAGTCAGATCCCAGGCAAGCCCCGAAGCATTATAAGCCTCCTACCTTCAAAGCAATTAATTATATATATGTTATAAGTATTGTTGCATTAAGTGGTAAGAGTTGGATGGAAACCCTTGCTGCATTATATCATTCCTTGTCTAGAGATATAAATCCTTGAATCCTACATAGACTAGGATCGAGTAGATGCTTAGCCCTGCTTTAAGCGGTAGAAGTCAGGTGATTTCCTGTCACCTACAAGATGTAGGGATATTCATATATGGCACGGTTGGCTATATTTGCTATCGTGGAAAAGAACCATGTGTTAATAAAATGAAAGGAGACCGGGCGTGATGACGATAGTGAAGCAACAAGGCATGTAGGTCTTGGGTGTGGATCTATCCCTGTCTGAGTCATTTAAGGATCAAGTCAAGTACGTCCTTGAGTCATGTTGAATGTAGTCTAACACTTAGCTAGCCGGATAAGTCGTTCTGACCGCGAAGCCGAGTAATACAGTTTAGGCCAGGAATCGGGGGGTCAAGTGTGCATTCTGGAGGAAGTAAGGATGTGCTTGGGGACACTGGCATAAGACCAAGGGGGGTTAAAGTCCCTATCACCTAGCAGAGTGTTGCCCTTGGGGATGCGGCATCAGTCAAACCCGTGCTTTCCTGAACTATACCAAAGGTGACTTGTGCGCCCCTAGCGCGGGGTATGCGTGGTGAGTGTTAGAAATACCCCTCCAGCTGGATAGGAACTCGATTCAAATCGCAGTCGCTCCCAGTTAGTGAGCACTTGACTCGAGCAGTGGCAACGTAGATTCAATTAAATGGAACGTATGGTTAATTGGATGATGATTTAAATGTTGCCTCAATTTATACCTGCTATGGTTAATATTGTTTGCTCCTAATCAAGTGAGTGCTCTAATACAGGTGCTAATATAGATGATAGGTTAATGATAATTAACTTGATGTTTAAGTATTAATGATTACTTATTTATATTAAGCTTTTATGCAAAATGTTGTCAAGCTAGCCCACTTTATATCAGTCTTGCATGATCCTTGGTGTCACTTTATTTCTAGTTTTTGACGGGTAAGTCTGGCTAAGTACCTTCTCGTACTCAAGGTTTTATTCCCACTTGTTGCAGGTTGTGATGTATCATGTATACTGCAAGAGTTGGATGGCTCCTGCCATAGTGGCGGAGTGTGATCATGGGCATGATCCTTCTGAGTTACCTTGTCTCTAATGCTTTTGTTGGAAGTCGACCTTGGTACTGGCATGTATTTGGAATAAGAGAAATGTTAGTTTCAAATTACTTTGATTCCGCTACTTTTCAATTTAAGTTGTAATAACTATGTTGAACTCTAATGTATATTGAACTACTTGTGAAATGGATGTAACATGTGGCTTGTTATGTTGAATCACTACGATCTTGGCTTGTATGTTGGTTGGTTTGAAATCCCTCGTGATTTCATTGGACTACCGGATTTATATGGGCTCAAGTGTGAGAATTTGATCACTTCGGCGATTGTTTTTGTACTTGTGCTCTTATAATTTGGACGGTTCCATGAGACAATACATGACTGATAAGTCCTGCCACGCTATCGTACCTTGCATTGGGGGTCCGTGACTCGGGCGGGGCTGAGCGGTCCCATCGATGCTGTACCGGACCTTCCTTTGTGAGAGTCCTGACACCCCTGTCTTTCGTAGGTATCTGATGTGGTCTGAGACGTCTCATTGTTTGCCTTGCGGCGTAGGGGTTTTGGCTACTTACTTCTCCTCAGGACCTATAAGTAAAGGTTCTCTTGCCATTTCAGGTTGCTCTCAACCTGTGACAACGAGTTGATCCTTATCTCTCTTCCGATGGATTTTGAAAATGTGGGAGACTAGGAGGGAGCCACAGGGTCCCGAACTAGTGACTTTCTAAGGCTTCCAGAGGATGGCGATGCTCCTTCCTCCGTCTGATGCCAGAAGGGAACTTGCGAAAGGAAGGGGTCGTGCCCATAGGGCGCATGCGCTATTGAGATTAGGCAATCCTATCTTTGTCGAGACAGGACTGTCTTGATCTAGAGGCTCTCTGCCTGAGCTCTATTGATGTTCGTGAATGCCCACGGGTGCCTGCTCAGGCGTCCTTCAGATGGCATGACCTCCGGGCTTGCCCCTGCGCTCCCGTGCCTTGGGAACTATCTCGATATGGGGAGGTCGGCGCGTCGCCTACCCTTCTATGGTGGTAGCGAGGTCTCCCTAAGCTTACTGGAGATGTCAATGGTGCAGTGATTTCTAGATTTGCGTCATGGCTTGGCCACGCCCGCTTCCGCGGTTTGATGGGAGAGACCCTTTCTTCATAGTTGCTTGCTTCTCTTGGGTCTCTCGGTGGTGGTTGAGTCGTGGTTGCTTGCCTTGGCGATGACACGGGTCGGGATGCCCTCGTTAGATGAGGATTACCGCATGGGTTTTTGAGACATCCTTCATCGTGTGTGGTCAAGGGGTGAACCACGTGCCTACGGGTGCCTTCCTTGCTAGGGCACTTTTGCTGGTCTGTTTGCCGGTCTGGCTGTTATCCCAGGATGGGGTTGTCAGCCCTCATGGTTTCACAAGACTCGACGCGACAATGGGTTGGTGACCCAGGACGCTAGGAGCAGATGGTCGTGGGTTGGCCACAATGCTTATCAGGGGTGCATGGGCCCTACTCTTCTTCCTTAGCGTGTTTCTCGATCCCAAGGGGTCATGATGCCGGTTCACAAGCAACTTTGGTTTCGCCCTACGTAGGGATAGGCTTGTCCACCGTAACCACGTGACCAGAGTGGTGCGCCTCATTGAGGTGAATGGGAAATTCAAGTGGGACCCGATATCCTCCCCAATCGATGTGGAGTTTAGCTGTGCCTCACGCGAGATGTCCCATAAATTGTCGATCATCAATCTCGTCGGTCCCCAACCGCCTCCGCAGCAGCCAGAGGGCAAGATGCCTCCCTAGAGGAGGTCAACCCGAGAGATTTCGAAGCGAATGACTCGAACATAGGGCGAGATGGTCATGTGGCTCTTCACCACTGATTAGAGCCATGGGGGCCCATCTCCTCTCTGCCCCTATATCTTTTGTGGCCTCGAGCCCTTCTAAGGGCCAGCCCAAGGATAAGTTTCCTAAGCGCCACACGGGGTCATAGATGCGGAGGGTTGCTCGGTGTGTGAACCTAGGGGTTTGTCGACCTCCCCTGGCCATGTGTCTTGGCAGTGCCCTCATGTGCCATAAATCATGGGTGAGTGAATCGAAAGATAATGAAGGCAAAAGGTTTGAGGCTTACTTGGGATATGTTGCCGTGTTGGCACCCACTGCTCAATCTTTTGCCTAGCCGCCTTCGCCTCCCCTACGCTATGAGAAGGTGGTTAGTAAATAAAGTTGAGTATGCATGCGCCTGAGGTGTCCCCTGTGGCTAGTTGCTGGAGCTATAAATTAGGAGGACCGGTACAACAAAGGGATCGTTCGCTTTCTGGCATGTGCCTGTTGCTTCTTCCTTTTCACCTTCGGGTCCTCATAGTTTTCCTTCCTCTTTGGGTCGATGGATCATGATAATCACCCACGGGAAGGGTCATCGGAGGTCGGTGGTCCACCTTCGCATCTCCGAGGTCTGCTGCGTGAACATGGGTAAGCATTCAAGCAATGTTTTGAGTTTTGATGTTAACTTAAGTTGACCGTGAGTGCTCCTCAAGGCTATCTCTCATGTCATGTCAGGAAGGGTCATCGGTGCTACTGGCATTGCTCTGGCTAGAGCCCTACCAGGGGCAGGATCGAGCTCATCTTTGTTGTCTCTAGGTGGCCATTGAGAGTTTCGCCGCCTCATCCATGAGGTGGACAAAGCTCACCAATGGTTTTTCATGGCCGACCATGAGGCGAGGCGACTGGAGCTCAACCTTGATGCCACTAAGGTCACTCTCACCACCTTAGAGGGCGAGTTTGTCGCCGCACAGGCGACGATCGCCGTTGCCTAGACCTGCATTGTAGGTAAGGGTTTCCTTCGTCTCGACGCTCGGATGGATGTCTAGAACCGCTGATATTTGTGTTGTCTTGTTGCTAGGGTTGGAGGAGCTACTGGCGGTTTCTTGCTGAGTAGGAGGTGGCTCGCCTTTGGGAGTTCATAGTGGTAGAGGATCATGAACGGGCAGTGGTGGCAGGGATACAGCAAGGGGCTGGCATCACCCTTGCCACAATGCAGCTGTGGACTGGGGTAAACCTTCATCGGGTGGTGCCTGGGTTCTCATAGCGCATCCGGTCGGAAGAGCGGGCTAAGCTGGTTAACGATTTTGTCACCATCGCGGACGCCGTCGTCGCTACTATGGATGTAGAGGAGGTCATCGGCGGTGATGGCTAAGAGCCCTGAGGTGTGCCCGGGGTTCTTGGAGAATTTTTAAGAGAAGATGTTTCTTTCAATTCATGTCCCGAAATTCGATTCTCCTATGTGCTGCCGTCTATCTGTGACTGCCGTTGGTCTAGTCGTTCGAATGCCATGGGCGCATAGCTCTACCTAGGGATCAACCCATGAGGTTTGGGTTAGCATGACCCCATTTTTGTGATCTAAACGTTGGTAAAATAGGTTTAGCGGCATTGTGCCCTTCCTCGTTTTCCTTCGAGTTGTATGGGCGTCTTCTTTTTCTTGCTCCCGTGTGGTGCATAGCCTTGCCCTGGTATGGTTATGGTAGTTTGGCTTCATGTAGTCCCTATCATGCATGACCTAGGGTGTATTGCGATGTCGAGTTCCTATCCAGCTGGAGGGGTATTTCTAACACTCACCACGCATACCCCACGCCAGGGTCGCACAAGTCACCTTTGGTACAGTTTAGGAAAGCGCGGGTTTGACTGATGCCGCATCCCCAAGGGCAACACTCTGCCAGGTGATAGGGACTTTAACCCCCCTTGGTCTTATGCCAGTGTTGTAACACCCCAGGTGTTTGGCTTCCTTAATTGCATTGCATTTCATAAGCATTAACATTAATCATCTCATTTATGAGTGTGAGCATCATTCATTTCATGCATAAGCTTATAATATGTGAAACATGCTTTTGAAACATTGCAACATGTGTTTATATTTCATGTGTATTATGAAGTGAGTAGTGCAACACACTCATGCAACATGTGCAACATGAGCTTGCAACATTTGGGTGAAATGTTGATTTGCTTGTTTCAAAGTATGTGACACTAGGATTTTTGTATAACCAATGTGTAGAGTGGCTAATTAGGTCTTATAACACCTTAACTACATGTAGGGTAAGTAGTGGAGCAATGTTCATGTTGACCAAAATTTCCAAATTGCCCTTCCAAATGTTGTTGACTAGGTTTTGACCCCTAGAGTGATTTGGTTTGACCATTTAAAAAGTCTAGTTTAGAGATCTTGCATGGAGGAGCAACCTTAAGCAAAGTTGTGGAGAATTTCATAAGGAATAAAAGTTCTAATATGGCCATCTCATGAAAATTACCAAAACATGCTCAAAAATGGCTCACAAGTCAGCTTGAGTGATGCTCAACACTTAGAAAAATTCTAAGTCTGGAAATTGGACTTTTCAGTTTCAATGTACCCCACTTCACCACCATGTAACTCAAAAACCAAGCCAAACCAGTCCTTGAGCCAATTGACAAAGTTGTAGTCCTCATGTAGCTCTACCATTTTGGTATTATCATCTTCTGCTAACTCGAGCTAGTTTAGGAGATAATCGGCGCCAAAATCCCTCTGTCAATCACCATTCCCGGACGCCGATTCAGTCAAAACGAGCATTGTTCAGAAACCGTCGTGGCCGACCGGCCATAGGCCCACACCGATGCATGGACACACGGTGGCGACTGTACACCGGCTGTGGCCCCACCCATCAGGTCGCGACGTCTTCAAGGGCGCCACGGAGCCCCCACTCACCCTCACTCGCGCCCCTGCCCTCTCTCTCGCCATCTCCGAGCCAGAGTGGAGCACCGAGGCGCCATTGCTGCCACGGGCTTCCTCGCGCTCATGCACCGTCGTCGTCGTGCCACGCCCCAATTCCTTCCAGCAGCAGCACCACAACGTCTTCCTCTACCATCTCCACTCCTTCCACAGGTCGTTGGAGCGAAGGTAAGGCCACATTGGCCGATTTCGCCACCGCGCCATGTGCGGGACCTCGCCAGAGTCAAGGCCGACATGGTCAGAATAGCTAGGACCATCTCCAGCCTCCCTTTCTCCCTCCATTAGATCCCTGGTTCCCTCGTGAAGCTCGTACCGAGCTTAGACGAGGCGTTGTGACCTCGCCGTCGCCGGCGCACCATCACCGGAACACCGTGTCCGCCTTCGTCGTCGGCAGGTGCGCTCCGATGCGGTAGGTTGGGGGAAAAGGCATGCCTAGGTGTGGTTTGGGGTGGTGAGCACGACGGTGTGCTCGGCTTCGTCGGAGGGGCCGCCGGTGGTGAGAACCTGCTCGCCGGAGTTTCTCCCCCTGCCTCTATCCCTCTGACTAGCGGGCCCCGCCTGTCAGCGCGCGCGGGAGACCGAGCACGGGCCGCGCGCGATTGAGTGGGCCGCACCACTTGACTAGGCCACGCTGTCACGATTAGCAGGCCGCGCTGGCGAGTCGGCCGGCCCAGTGCTCCCTTTTGATTTTTGAAAAATTCAGTTTCTTTATTATTCCACAGATTTGAGTGATGTTTGTGATTTTCTTATCTAGGGTTTGGTAGATCCAAAAATTGTGATCCAAATTTTGTTGGGTTCCAAATAAAGTGTAGAATCTAGGAAAAATATCAAATGCTTATGTGATGTTTAATTTCTGGAATAATTAATTAGGGTTTTGAAATGTGTTTTAAATTTCATGCAAACTTGTTTAAATCATATCTTGAGCTTTTGTGTTCTAAAAATTATGAAATTTGGTGAGTATGTTATTTCATATATATACTAGCTCTGGTAAAAGTTTGGATCCTATTTCTTGAGTAGTTTTCAAGTTATGATGTTATCATTTTATAATAGGAGATACTTGAATGAATTTTCATAATTTTTCTATAGTTTCAATAAATGTAAAATTTTGGGAGTGTTGTTCTTATGTTAGAAGGGTACTAGGAAAAATATGAAATCTATTGTTTGACACCTTTCATTAGGGTTTCCTATTTATGCAAAAATCAGCCTTTTTGGCTTCTGAATTTTGTGTAGGGAGTTTCTTTAAATAACTTTAGTTTAAATTTTTACAGTAGCCTCCTAGTAGGCCAAGGAGCCTCCTGTAATTTTTACAGAGTTTTTCTAAGCAGTTGCATATAAGTTTAATTTTCCACTTAATTAATTAAGTAAATTAAGAAAGGGGTTAAAATAAATGTTTTGGGTTGACACACCTTACTTTCTGGAGTTTTCATGACATGTGTGAACTAGCAGTATCATTGGTTTGGTCATAGAAGAAGTTTGACACATGAATAAATATTTAATTTTCACATTTCTAGGTTCTCTAGACAGCTGGTAGAAATTTTAGATTTGAACTTTGATAAAATTGTTTGCTGGGAAACCTGTGAATACCAAAGTGGTAGTAAACTGGTTGAACTAGCTTGTGTCAAAATTTGATGGCATTTGGCCTAGTAGTCTAGGAGTTATAGCTGTTTAAAGTGGCTATCCAGAAATGATTGCTCTCTGTTTGGAGAGGACAGATTTCTGGAACTTTAGAATTTTGACTAGGTAAACTTTGGAATTAAGTGTTGAGGTATGAAAATGAATTGTAGAGTATTTTATAAGCTTTCCAGATTGCCTTGTATCATGCCTTTAGGATTTGGGAATCTCCAGTTGTAATAACAATATGTAGCTACTGTCCAGAATATGTTGTTATGATATTTGATGATTTGTTGTTGGTAACCTAAGTAATGTTGTTCTTATGATTTTTAGGTGTTAGGGCCTTAACTGAAGAGGAACACTTATACATTAGGTTGTGTAGATTAGTTAAGTACTTCTCCACCGTAGAAGAGATTTGCACGTAATATTGAAGTAACTTGAAATAGAGTACTTAAATTGCTGCAATGTATTCCATTCCGAGCATATTGCATTCATTATGCATCCATGAGATTTATTGTGCATTCATGCAATAGGTGTACCGGAGGGGGTGACACTCCTCGAGTTCGAGGGAACAATTCCAGAGGAGGACCAGGAGCAGCCGAGGGAGCCCGAGGATCCAGCCGGCGAAGGAGTGCCCGCAGACGACCTACCTGAGTGCCTAGATCACCGCCCGTCCTCTTTTCTGAAAGGCAAGCCCCGGTGCATGCTGACCCATTTGTTTTATATATCAATCTTGAGTACTTTTATTTGTTTACTGCATTAAGTTATAAGGAGTTGTATGAAAACCCTTGTTGCATTATACCTGTCCTTGTCCAGATATCATACTTAAACCCTAAATTAGGTTTAGGCACGTGTTAATGCTTAGCCCTGCTTAGTCCGGTAGAAGTCGGGAGATTTCCGGTCATCCGCGAGATGTAGGAATGGGTCACGAGTGGCTATGTTGGCTATCGTGGATGGAACCATGCCTAAAAATGAATTTGAGACCGGGCGGGAGTCCAATAGTGCAGCCGCAAGACACTTCACGTCTTGGGTGCGGAGCTATGCCCGTCTGAGTCGTTTAAGGACCAATTCACTGTATGTCCTTGAGTCATGTTGAACGCAGTCTAACACTTAGTTGGCCAGATAAGTCGTTCCGACCATGAAGCCGAGTAATTCGGTTCAGGCCGGGAGTCGAATGGTAGGTCACATCTTGGAGGAGAGAAACGTTGTGCTTGGGGACATTGGCGTGAGACCAAGGGGGGGTTAGAGTCCCTAGCACCTAGCAGAGTGTCGCCCTGAGGGATGCGACATCATTCAAACCCATGACTCCTGAATCGTACGAAAGGTGGTTTGTGCGACCCTGGCAGGGCCCTGTGCGGTGAGTGTTAGAAATACCCCTCCAGCTAGATAGGAATGCGATTCGAATCGCCGTCGCTCCCGGTTAGTGAGCACTTGACTTGAGCAGCGGCAATGTAGATCTCATTAAATTAAACAGATGGTTAAGCAAATGATATGATGTTGCCACAAATTTATACCTGCTATGGATATAATAATACTGTTGTTTGATTACCATCAAGTGAATGCTTAGTACAGGTGCTAAGATAGATGATAGGTTATTGTTAAAAATAACTGCTAGTATAGGTTAAAAGAGTTTAAATTACTTATGCTTTTACGCAAAGGTGATGTCAGCTAGCTCCACTTATGAAAGCCTTGCATGATCCTTGGTGTCTCTTATTTTCCATTTCGACGGGTAAGTCTAGCTGAGTACATTCCCGTACTCAGGGTTTACTCCCTCCTGTTGCATATGACATGCTTTATCAGGGCTTCTGCAAGACCTGCCTCCACCCCGTGGGTGACGAGGACTAGATCACTTGAGCATGATCGTCTGTTAGTTCCTTTCCTTAATGCTTTTGTGGGATGGTGATCTGTAATACTGGCAGTAGTATTTGAACTAAATGCGTGTGTTATGCTTCCGCTACTTTATGAACTCGGTTTGTAATAATTTGCGACTCCGTGTGTTGTAAGCGAACTTCCGCTCTACTTATGAAATGTAACGTGTGATGTGTATGTTGAATGATGTGATCTTGGTTGTAAAAGAGTTGGTTTGAAATCCTTCATGGTTTTGATTGACTACCGGGATTATATGGGCTCAAGTTTGAAAATTTGAGCATTTCGACGCTTGTTTTTGTACTTGTGCTCTTATAATTTGGTCGGTTCTGTTAGAGCTGGTACCGGAGCAGAATTCAACATTAAACACATCATACGAGTATTTGAAAACAACAGTGTTTGTTTGTGAAAAGTGTTAAAAATCTAAAAAATTATTTCTATAAGTATGCCAGTGATCACATCCCTTAGCCCAAATAAGGACTCTTAGGTGGCTTATTAAAAAGACTAACTTGGGGGTCTTGTTTGTTTTTGTTTCATCGTCCATACGGCGTGATATTGTATGGATACCATCCTCTTGGGTGGTAATCTATGGATCAAACACCTCGATGCTCTGGTAAGTGTGAGCTGTGAGAGCATGATCGTCCAACCGGCGGTCTAGGGGAGAGTAGTTGTGGTTACTTGCATACTTACATGTTCAAACCATGTAATTATGAAAGTACTTAATTTGGGGTATATCTGTCGGGTAGTTGTGATACTAAAGTATATACATCGGGGATGTGTATATGGAAAGTATTTAGCTTACTGCTTACTTGTGTGCTTATATGGGGGAAACTGTTGGGCTGAAATGAGATTTTCTGCAGGTACACTAACAGCGCAAACGAGTAGACCGATAGTTTCGCCTATATGAGAGAACGTATGTATGCCACCGCCTAGCGTTAGAAGTTTATGGTTCTGCTAGGGTGAGAGGGCGTACGGAACGTGCATGCATCATGTTTAATTCATGTCATACATTGCATTTTTCTCCCTCCTTAAAAAAAATTCGATGGTCCCGACTAAATTAAATTTTGTATCCCCTAAATTATCCTCACTGTAAGTAATATCTTGTTGCTACAGATGGCTCGCACCAAGAGGACCGCTCGCAAGTCAACTGGAGGCAGGGCACCTCGTCACCAGCTCGCTCCACGCGAGCCCCGCCCTGAGCCCACCGAGGCGGAAAGGTTGAGGGCCGAGTTGGCTGAGATGACTGCTGCTAGAAATGCGGCTCAGCAACAGCTGGAGCAAGTGATACATGATAGAGATCAGGAGACACTTGCGGTCTAGAGGTTGACTGTGGCAAATCGCAACTGTCAGCGCATGCTGGTCCACGTGATGATCCATCGGGATGAAGCCTAGCATGAAGAGAACATCCTGAGAGCTCATCAGGTAGAGCTTGAGCAACGGATAGAAGCTACAGAAGAATACAATGACAATCTTCATGAGGAAGTGCACCGCCTCAACAACCAGCTCAATCCTCTGCTTCCTCATGACAATGACGAGGATGAGGAGATGGGCTCTAGAGTCTTCATGGTTGAAGGTGATGACGACGTGGAGGTCAATGGGCCATAGGATGTTCCACCATAAGAAGAAGAAGATGATGAGGAGTTAGAGCCTGCTAGTGACGAGGATGGCGGGGAGATCTTCGACACTGACTCTAAGGATGATGCTTAGAGTAGTCATCGACTAGCTATGACACTAGAGTTATCTTTTGTGCCCTCCATGTGTGGGAGTGGGGCTATGTAATAACTTAGCTTTTGGGATGTAATATCGAACCCTATGTGTATCCTGGATGTTAGTTGAACGTGTTAAATTTCGGTCACAAATGGATGTCTCATTGTGTTGTGTTCAATGATGGTGTCACGATTAGCACCCTTCAGTGCCGCGATGAAACCAAGGGCCTCCTGTGGCACGCGACATAAGGCTGTGCTGCTTGGCACGCGCTGGTATCGAGGTGGCTAGTCATGATCCACCATGGAACCCTGCTGATGTGATGTCTCCTTGTGGTCATTTCTTGGTTAGCCTTCCTAGTGGGCTAGAAGTTTAGTGTGAATCCAGACACCCGTTACGTAAGGTTGAAATTCCGTTGATATCAATGTAACCTGTCCAGTCATGTTTGTGCTCCCTACATGCGAGCCATTAATAAATTTCATCTTTTCATCTGGAGATATCTTGTTGTTATGCCCATTGTGTAATTGCGTCAATTGGTGCACTTGATGAGTTTGTGTGGTTGTGATGAATTACTGTGCCTCGATTGTTTATGAATTCATTTCTAATGAAATCAGTTTGGCATATTTACACAATTCATCTACAAATTTCCCACAGCGTCAGTGCTCATTGGCTATGCATTTTGCAGATGGCGTACAACCTCCGTCGTGGTCGTGGCGTTGAGGATGAGGAACAGCCACCCCCTCCTCCACCACCCACCCCGGCAGAGCTGATGTAGACGGTGGTTGAAGGTCAGCGCATGTTAGCAGACGCTATGCGTCAGCTAGTCGACCGGGATGCTCGCCAGGGTCATTAGGGACCGGCACCAAATCAGCATAGTGACTTCAAGGAGTTTCAGGATACCAAGCCCTCGCTCTTTAAGGAGGCAGAGGAACCTCTACAAGCTGATGAGTGGTTGAATACCATTGAGCAGAAGTTCTGTCTGCTTCGTCTGACTGAGGAGCTAAAGACTGAGTATGCTTCTCACCAACTACATGACCCGGCTGGTATTTGGTGGAGTCACTACCGCTCCACGTTGCCTCCTAATGTCCCGATCACTTGGGACCAGTTTAAAACGGCTTTTCGTGGGAATTACATTCCTCCAGGTTTGATGGCTATAAAGCACACTGAGTTCATGAGGTTAACCCAAGGCAATAAGAGTTTGACGGACTACCTGCAAGCCTTTAACAATCTTGCAAGGTATGCAACTGAGTTTGTGGATACTGATGCTAAGAAGATTGCTAGCTTCAAGCGTGGCCTCAGTCTAAAGCTGATGAAGACCATGGGCACTAGCAAATGTACTACTTTCAATGATTTTATTAGTGATGCTCTGACTCAAGAAAATAATAACTCTATCTATGCTGCTTCTAAGAGCTGCAAGAGGGCACTTGAGGCAGGAGCTTCACAGTCCCGAGCTCCAGCTGCACCGAGGGCTCCTCCTCGCCCTCCTGCCACAAGTGCTAAGTTCCATCCCTCGCAAAAGAAGGCGCCAATTAAGACTGGGTTTTGCAAAGCATATACAGTGACTCTGCCAAAGGGTAGTTCTGGTCAAGGCAGCTCCAGTGTCCCTCCAAGCAACATGCCTTGCTGGAATTGTAACAAACTAGGTCATTGGTCGAGGAATTGTCCATGTCCTAAGAAGAATGCAAATTAAGGTGGCCGTCAGGGGAATGTTCATTATAATAGTATTGAAGAAATTCCATCTGGTGAGGTAGTCACTGTTGGTAAGTTCCTAGTTGACCAACATTCTGCAGTGGTGCTATTCTGATACAGGTGCTTTGCATTCCTTTATCAGTCCTATGTTTGCATCAAAGTTTGCACATAAATTACATACGGTTGATGGTGAGGGTTATTGTATTAGAGCTGCAAGTGGGAGTATTTCCACAAATCAAGTAGTAGGAGATCTAGAGTTTGAAATAGAAGGGCGAAAATACTCGCTTACCTTGGTGGTTTTGCCTGGATTAGGTATTGATGTTATTTTGGGCATGAATTGGATGAGTCAGAATGGGGTGCTCATTGATACATCCACCCGTGTAGTTATGCTGAGAGATCCTACTGATCAGAAAGGTTTTCTAGTGCAACTTCCCAGGCAGTTTGATCTTTCTAGTGAGGTTCATGCGGTGCAAGCGAAGGTATTAACTGATATTCCTGTAGTGAGTGAGTTTCCTGACATTTTCCCGATGATTTGCCGGGACTACCTCCGGATCGGGATGTGGAGTTTAAAATCGAGTTGTTGCCTGGCACGGCACCTATCTCTAGGAGACCCTATAGGATGCCTCTGAATGAACTAGCTAAACTTAAGGTGCAGTTGAATGAACTTTTGAAGAAGGGGCTGATTTGTCCTAGTTCGTCTCCGTGGGGATGTCCTGCTATATTTGTAAAGAAGAAGGATCAGTCATTGTGGATGTGCGTAGATTATAGACCTCTGAATGCAGTCACTATCAAAAATGAGTATCCTCTACCGCGCATCGACATCTTGTTCGATCAGTTGTCTAAAGCTAAAGTCTTCTCCAAGATCGATCTAAGATCTGGCTATCATCAAATTAAAATCCGTCCGGAAGATGTTCCAAAAATAGCCTTCTCTACCAGATACGGTCTTTATGAGTATCTCGTTATGTCCTTCGGCTTGACCAACGCCCCCCGTACACTTCATGTACTTGATGAATTCGGTGTTTATGCCCAAATTGGACAAGTTTGTGGTGGTATTTATTGATGACATCCTGGTATATTCTGAAAATGAGGAAGACCACACTGAACATCTATATATAGTCCTCACAAGACTGCGTGAACATCAACTATATGCAAAGTTCAGTAAGTGCGAATTCTGGCTTCGAGAAGTACCTTTCCTTGGGCATGTGTTGTCCGATGGAGGAATTATGGTGGATCCCACCAAAGTACAAGAAGTACTGAACTGGAAGGCTCCTATCTCGGTTCACGAGGTTTGGAGTTTTCTTGGATTGGCCGGCTATTATCGTTGCTTCATCCCGAATTTCTCAAAAATAGCCAAGCCAATGACTCGGCTGCTGTAAAAAGACACCAGGTTTGTCTAGACTCCTGAGTGTGATGTGTCTTTTCACAAACTATGAACTCTCCTAACCTCGGCTCCGGTTTTGGTGCAACCGGATATCGAGAAACCATTTGATGTGTATTGTGATGCCTCAGGCATAAGTTTGGGAGGTGTTCTGATGCAGGAAGGCTGAGTAATTACATATACCTCTCGACAACTTTGGAAGCATGAGGTGAATTATCCAACGCATGACTTAGAACTCGCGGCAGTTGTTCATGCTTTGAAAGCCTAGCGGCACTATCTGTTGGGCAATGTTTGAAATATCTATACTGACCATAAAAGCCTCAAATATATCTTCACCCAACCCGAGTTGAATATGCGTCAAAGAAGATGGCTTGAGTTAATTAAAGATTATAATCTCCAAGTGCACTATCATCCTGGCAAGGCAAATGTGGTTGCCGATGCTTTAAGCCGTAAGTCTCATTGTCACTCCTTAGTTGAAAGTGATTTTCATCTGTCTTGCCTTCTACACCCAGCAATTCTGTACAACGTCACTGTCAGTTGCACTCTCAAGAGTAGAATTATTGAGCTTCAAAAGATTGACACTGGTATATTCCACATAAAGCGTAAGATGAAAGAGCAAGAAACTACACAATTCAAGGTAGATGAAGAGGGTGTACTGTGGTTCAAAGATAGGTTAGTTGTGCCTAAGGACCGAGAGCTTAGAAATCAGATCATGTCTGAAGCACACTCCTCTAAGTTGTCCATCCATCCTAGTAGCAATAAGATGTATTACGATTTGAAACCATACTATTGGTGGACCAAAATGCGGAAAGAGATAGCTGCATATGTTGCCAGGTGTGACACCTGCTGTAGGGTTAAGGCTGTGCACATGAAAGCTGGATTGCTTCAACCACTTTCTATCCCAGGTTGGAAATGGGAGGAGATAAGCATGGATTTCATTATTGGACTTCCTCCTACTGTCAAGAACCATAACTCTATCTGGGTAATTGTAGATCGCCTAACCAAGTCAGCTCACTTCATTCCTGTTCGAGTAGACTATCGTCCTACTGACTATGCTGAGTTGTACTTCAATCAGATAGTCCGGCTCCATGGGGTACCTCGTACTATCATTTCTGATCGTGGTCCACAGTTCACTGCTCATTTTTGGGAGCACTTGCATCATCTTGTGGGAACCAAGTTAGTGAGAAGCTCTGCTTATCACCTCCAGACATCAGGTCAGACTGAACGAGTTAACCAGATCTTGGAGGATATGTTACGGGCTTGTGTTATTTCGTCCAAGGGTTCATGGGAGAAATGGTTGCCTCTAGCTGAGTTTTCGTATAATAATAGTTATCAAGAGAGCATTAAGATGACCTCATTCGAAGCATTGTACGGTCGTAAGTGTAGAACCCCACTAAATTGGATAGAAGCTAGCGAGAGAAGGTATTATGGTATTGATTTTGTCGAGAAAGCTAAGAAACAAGTTCGTACCATCAAAATCCATATGGCTGCAGCTCAAGCTAGATAGAAAAGTTACACTGATCGCCGTAGAATTGAAGTTGGAGACTTCGTATATCTGAAAGTTTCCCCTATGAAGAGTGTACAACGTTTTGGTGTGAAGCGAAAGCTTGCACCGAGATACATGGGTCCTTTCCAGATCATAGGAAAGAGTGGTGCTGTCGCATATAAGATCCAGTTACCCCCTGAAATGAGCGCCATTTTCAATGTTTTCCATGTATCCCAGTTAAAGAAGTGTCTTTGAGTTCCAGAAGAAAGAGTTCCATTAGGAGATATCAGGCTAGAATCCGATTTAACTTACGAAGAAAAGCCAGTCCGTGTGATTGACACTCAAGAACGGGTAACTAGAAGTTGAGTGGTTAAGTGGTATAAAGTAATGTGGAGTAATCAGGGTAGTGAGAGTGATGCTACGTGGGAGCGAGAAGACTATTTACGTGATGGTTATAAGGAATTCTATCAACAATGGTATGCTTTCCAAATCTCGGGATGAGATTTTTATAAGGGGGGAGGGCTGTAACACCCTAGGTGTTTGGCTTCCTTAATTGCATTGCATTTCATAAGCATTAACATTAATCATCTCATTTATGAGTGTGAGCATCATTCATTTCATGCATAAGCTTATAATATGTGAAACATGCTTTTGAAACATTGCAACATGTGTTTATATTTCATGTGTATTATGAAGTGAGTAGTGCAACACACTCATGCAACATGTGCAACATGAGCTTGCAACATTTGGGTGAAATGTTGATTTGCTTGTTTCAAAGTATGTGACACTAGGATTTTTGTATAACCAATGTGTAGAGTGGCTAATTAGGTCTTATAACACCTTAACTACATGTAGGGTAAGTAGTGGAGCAATGTTCATGTTGACCAAAATTTCCAAATTGCCCTTCCAAATGTTGTTGACTAGGTTTTGACCCCTAGAGTGATTTGGTTTGACCATTTAAAAAGTCCAGTTTAGAGATCTTGCATGGGGGAGAAACCTTAAGCAAAGTTGTGGAGAATTTCATAAGGAACAAAAGTTCTAATATGGCCATCTCATGAAAATGACCAGAACATGCTCAAAAATGGCCCACAAGTCAGCTTGAGTGATGCTCAACACTTAGAAAAATTCTAAGTCTGGAAATTGGACTTTTCAGTTTCAATGTACCCCACTTTACCACCATGTAACTCAAAAACCAGGCCGAACTAGTCCTTGAACCAATTGACAAAGTTGTAGTCCTCATGTAGCTCCACCATTTTGGTATTATCATCTTCTGCTAACTCGAGCTGGTTTAGGAGATAATCGGTGCCAAAATCCCTCTATCAATCACCATTCCCGGACGCCGATTCAGTCAAAACGAGCATGGTTCAGAAACCGTCGTGGCCGACCGGCCATAGGCCCACGCCGATGCGTGGACACGCGGTGGTGACCGTACGCCGGCTGTGGCCCCACCCGTCAGGTCACGACGTCTTCAAGGGCGCCACGGAGCCACCACTCACCCTCACTCGCGCCCCTGCCCTCTCTCTCGCCATCTCCGAGCCAGAGCGGAGCACCTAGGCGCCATTGCCGTCACGAGCTTCGTCGCGCTTGTGCACCGTCGTCGTCGTGCCACGCCCCAATTCCTTCTAGCAGTAGCACCACAACGCCTTCCTCTACCATCTCCACTCCTTCCACGGGTCGTTGGAGCGAAGGTAAGGCCACATTGGCCGATTTCACCACCGCGCCATGTGTGGGACCTCGCCAGAGTCGAGGCCGCCGTGGTCAGAGTAGCTAGGACCCTCTCCAGCCTCCCTTTCTCCCTCCATTAGATCCCTGGTTCCCTCGTGAAGCTCGTACCAAGCTTAGACGAGGCGTTGTGACCTCGCCGTCGTCGGCGCACCATCACCGGAACACCGTGTCCGCCTTCGTCGTCGGCAGGTGTGCTCCGATGCGGTAGCGTTGGGGGAAAAGGCATGCTAGGTGCGGTTTGGGGTGGTGAGCATGACAGTGTGCTCGGCTTCGTCGGAGGGGCCGCCGGCGGTGAGAACCCGCTCGCCGGAGTTTCTCCCCCTGCCTCTGTCCCTCTGACAAGCGGGCCCCGCCTGTCAGCGCGCGCGGGAGACCGAGCACGGGCCGCACGCGGTTGAGTGGGCCACACCGCTTGACTAGGCCGCGTTGTCGTGATTAGCAGGCCGCGTTGGCGAGTCGGCCGGCCCAGTGCTCCCTTTTGATTTTTGAAAAATTCAGTTTCTTTATTATTCCACAAATTTGAGTGATGTTTATGATTTTCTTATCTAGGGTTTGGTAGATCCAAAAATTGTGATCCAAATTTTGTTGGGTTCCAAATAAAGTGTAGAATCTAGGAAAAATATCAAATGCTTATGTGATGTTTAATTTCTAGAATAATTAATTAGGGTTTTGAAATGTGTTTTAAATTGCATGCAAACTTGTTTAAATCATATCTTGAGCTTTTTTGTTTCAAAAATTATGAAAATTGGTGAGTATGTTATTTCATATATATACAAGCTCTGGTAAAAGTTTGGTTCCTATTGCTTGAGTAATTTTCAAGTTATGATGTTATCATTTGATATTAGGAGATACTTGAATTAATTTTCATAATTTTTCTATAGTTCCAGTAAAGGTAAAATTTTGGGAGTATTGTTCTTAGGTTAGAAGGGTACTAGAAAAAATATGAAATCTATTGTTTGACACTTTTCAATAGGGTTTCCTATTTATGAAAAAATCAGCCTTTTTGGCTTGTGAATTTTGTGTAGGGAGTTTCTTTGAATAAATTTAGTTCAAATTTTTACAGTACCCTCCTAGTAGGCCAATGATCCTCCTATAATTTTTATAGAATTTTTCTAAGCAGTTGCATATAAGTTTAATTTTCCACTTAATTAATTAAGTAAATTAAGAAAGGGGTTAAAATAAATGTTCTGGGTTGACACACCTTACTTTCTGGAGTTTTCAAGACATGTGTGAACTAGTAGTATCATTGGTTTGGTCATAGAAGAAGTTTGACATATGAATAAATATTTAATTTTCTCTGGACAGCTGGTAGCAATTTTGGATTTGAACTTTGATAAAATTGTTTGCTGGGAAACTTGTGAATACCAAAGTGGTAGTAAACTGGTTAAACTAGCTTGTGTCAAAATTTGATGGCATTTGGCCTAGTAGTCCAGGAGTTATAGCTGTTTAAAGTGGCTATCCAGAAATGGCTGCTCTCTGTTTGGAGAGGACAAAATGAATTGTAGAGTATTTTATAAGCTTTCTAGATTGCCTTGTATCATGCCTTTAGGATTTGGGAATCTCCAATTGTAATAAGAATACATAGCTGCTGTCCAAAATATGTTGTTATGATATTTGATGATTTGTTGTTGGTAACCGAAGTAATGTTGTTCTTATGATTTTTAGGTGTTAGGGCCTTAACTGAAGAGGAACACTTATACATTAGGTTGTGTAGATTAGGTAAGTACTTCACCACCGGAGAAGAGATTTGCACGTAATATTGAAGTAACTTGAAATAGAGTACTTAAATTGCTGCAATGCATTCTATTCCGAGCATATTGCATTCATTATGCATCCATGAGATTTATTGTGCATTCATGCAATAGGTGTACCGGAGTGGGTGACACTCCTCGAGTTCGAGAAAACAATTTTGAAGGAGGACCAGGAGCAGCCGAGGGAGCCCGAGGATCTAGCCAGCGAAGGAGTGCCCGCAGACGACCTACCTGAGTGCCCAGATCACCGCCTGTCCTCTTTTCTGAAAGGCAAGCCCCGATGCATGCTGACCCATTTGTTTTATATATCAATCTTGAGTACTTTTATTTGTTTACTGCATTAAGTTGTAAGGAGTTGTATGAAAATCCTTGTTGCATTATACCTGTCCTTGTCCAGATATCATACTTAAACCCTAAATTAGGTTTAGGCACGTGTTAATGCTTAGCCCTGCTTAGTCCGGTAGAAGTCGGGTGATTTCCGGTCATCCGCGAGATGTAGGAATGGGTCACGAGTGGCTATGTTGGCTATCATGGATGGAACCATACCTAAAAATGAATTTGAGACCGGGCGGGAGTTCGATAGTGCAGCCGCAAGACACTTCACGTCTTGGGTGTGGAGCTATGCCCGTCTAAGTCGTTGAAGGACCGATTCGCTGTACGTCCTTGAGTCATGTTGAACGCAGTCTAACACTTAGTTGGCCGGATAAGTCGTTCCGACCGCGAAGCCGAGTAATTCGGTTCATGCCGGGAGTCGAATGGTAGGTCGCATCTTGGAGGAGAGAAACGTTGTGCTTGGGGACATTGGCGTGAGACCAAGGGGGGTTAGAGTCCCTAGCACCTAGCAGAGTGTCACCCTTGGGGATGCGGCATCATTCGAACCCGCGACTCCTGAATCGTACGAAAGGTGGCTTATGCGACCCTAGCAGGGGCCTGTACGGTGAGTGTTAGAAATACCCCTCCAGCTGGATAGGAATTCGATTCGAATCGCCATCGCTCCCGGTTAGTGAGCACTTGACTTGAGCAGCGGCAACGTAGATCTCATTAAATTAAACAGATGGTTAAGCAAATGATATGATGTTGCCGCAAATTTATACCTGCTATGGATATAATAATACTGTTGTTTGATTACCATCAAGTGAATGCTTAGTACAGGTGCTAAGATAGATGACAGGTTAATGTTAAAAATAACTGCTAGTACAGGTTAAAAGAGTTTAAATTACTTATGCTTTTCCACAAAGGTGATGTCAGCCAGCTCCACTTATGAAAGCCTTGCATGATCCTTGGTGCCTCTTATTTTTCGTTTCGACGGGTAAGTATAGCTGAGTACATTCCCGTACTTAGGGTTTATTCCCTCCTGTTGCAGATGACATGCTTTATCAAGGCTTCTGCAAGACCTGCCTCCACCCCGCGGGTGACGAGGACTAGATCACTTGGGCGTGATCGTCTGTTAGTTCCTTTCCTTAATGCTTTTGTGGGATGGTGATCTGTAATACTGGCAGTAGTATTTGAACTAAATGCGTGTGTTATGCTTCCGCTACTTTATGAACTCGGTTTGTAATAATTTGCGACTCTGTGTGTTGTAAGCGAACTTCTGCTCTACTTATGAAATGTAACGTGTGATGTGTATGTTGAATGATGCGATCTTGGTTGTAAAAGAGTTGGTTTGAAATCCTTCGTGGTTTCGATTGACTACCGGGATTATATGGGCTCAAGTTCGAAAATTTGAGCGTTTCGGCGCTTATTTTTGTACTTGTGCTCTTATAATTTGGTCGGTTCTATTTCAAGTGTCCCCAAGCACATCCTTACTTCCTCTAGAATGCACACTTGACCCCCTGATTCCTAGCCTAAACTGTATTACTCGGCTTCACGGTCGGAACGACTTATCTGGCCAGCTAAGTGTTAGACTGCATTCAATATGACTCAAGGACGTACAGCGAATCGATCCTTAAACAACTCAGACAGGGATAGATCCACACCCAAGACCTCCATGCCTTATTGCTTCACTATCGTCATCCCGCCCGGTCTCCTTTCATTTTATTAACACATGGTTCTTTTCCACGATAGCAAATATAGCCAACCATGCCATATATAAATATCCCTACATCTCGCAGGTGACAGGAAATCACCTGACTTCTACCGCTTAAAGCAGGGCTAAGCATCTACTTGATCCTGGTCTATGTATGATTCAAGGATTTATATCTCTAGACAAGGAATGATATAATGCAGCAAGGGTTTCCATCCAACTCTTACCACTTAATGCAACAGTACTTATAACATATATATAATTAATTGCTTTGAAGGTAGGAGGCTTATAATGCTCCAGGGCTTGCCTAGGATCTGACTCAAGTCATTGTTTGTTAGATGAAACTCGCTTGGCAAGCATCCCCCATTCTAGCACTTGTCCGATCCTTCCATCAACGAGATAGGTCCACCAACACCATCTTCGGGTTAGCTCCACATCACGTCCTTCACGTGGTGCATCTAGCATACCTAGATGAGATGCAAGATGTAAGTGTATGAATACATGGGAATGCAATTGATGATGCATTACACACTAATCAAGGCAAGTACAAGGTTACGCTAAATACACATAAGCACTTCACATTTCTTAATTAAACATCACACCACCTATCATGCTAAGATAGCAAGGGAAGCAATACCAAATATGACACAAGATTTACAAGGTCTCAGGTGTACTAACTTCATCACCAAGGACATGAATCACACTTAGCAACAAGCAAGCAAAGTAACCAAGCATCCATGTATTTTCAGCAATTCTGGACATACATGCAATAGCTGAGTAAATCAATCATATCTGGAGTTTTACAAATCCAAATGACATGCAATAAGACATTATGGAAAGCCTATGAAATTCTATACATTTCATTTATAAACACCTAAGCCTGATTCCTAAGTGTAGTAGGTCAAAAAGATGAAACTACAGAATCTAGTCTGCTCCAAACAGAGAGCAACCAAATCTGGGACCTGACTTTAAACATCTATAACTCATAAACTACTTGGCCAAACACCACCAAATTTTAATATAAGCTAGTTTAATGAGTTATATACAACTTTGTTATAAACAACTTTCTCAGAAAACATTAGTAACATGGGGTAATTTACATTGCCCTCAGAACTATCCAGAAACTAATAATCGCAAGAAATAATTATTCACATATGTTGCAAACATATAATTGGACAAAACCAACTTTACCAATATGTCGCACATGACTAATGAACACCAGAAAATATAGTGTCACCATCTAAATAAATTCTTTAGAGGCATTTCTTAATTTATTTAGATGCCTAGGTGATTTAATGGACATATACCAAAAAGTACACCATAATTTCTACCAAAATTACAGTGGCTTAGATATACTCTCAATAGTCTACTGTACAAATTTTAGCCTATTTGGACATGTATACCAACCTCTATGAAAAAGACAAATGGCTATTGCAATAAATCATGTGAGAGCAAGTTAAACCTATATCTCACTCATCCAGCAACCAAAGCTCATGAAATTGTAACCACAGTCCCTATATAATGCCAGGAGACTACCATAAAAATTTCACGTAAATTGGAGCACCACAACTCAAGATATACAAATGACAAGTAATATAATGTAGATTCCCTTATTTATCAAGGTCAAATCAAAACCTTAAGAAAACAGTGAACCACTAGTATGTTAAAGATTTTTCCTAGCAAGTATATGTCATCATAAAATTAACAAAATAAGAATCACTATTTTTGGAGTCTTAAAACTCAAGATATGGCTCTGGTCATGTTTATAAGCATTTTTAGAGTACTTTTCAAGGTTAAATAAAAACACCAGAAAACTTCTACAAACATATAAAATATTATGATTCTACTGCAAATATCTTTTCTCAAGGTTTCCAAAAAGTCCACATTTGCTATTTTTGGAACTTTCTAGCATGAGATATGGATTTTCAAAAATTTAATAAAATTCTAAAAAGAAAAACAGGAAAACCAATCCTAACCCTAAACACGCTAGGTGTACCCGGACCGGTACCCAACTCAGACACCGTTTAACTGACGTGCGGGACCCGCTGCTCAGTCAGGCCCGCTTGTCATACCCACAGAGAGAGACAGAGAGAGGGAGGCGACGGTCTTCTTCTTCGGATACCGGGGAAAAACAAAGGACGGCGGCGGGACTAGCTCGGCCGGTCGACAGGGGGCGGCGCTGGCGATGGCTGAGGGGTGAGGGAGCACTAGGTGGCCCACGCGCTCATGTAGGTAGTTGCAGCTCGGTCAGAGGGGGCTCATGGCCACCTGGCCACATGAGCATGGCGGGTTGGTGGCCGCGGCCGCGCCGGTGACCACAAACGACGGTGCTGGAGCTCGGAGAAGCAGCACGTCTGGAGGAGAATGGGGTAGCGGTGCTGATAGAGGTGGTGGCTAGGTTAGAGGAGCACTAGAACGGCGACTCCATGTGGAGGCTCTAAGGAGGAGCACCGGCGGTAGCAATGGCCATGACGGTGGCACGCCCTAGTGACCAAGGGCTGGGCGAGCGTGCGCGCGGGGCAGAGCATGACGCTGTGAAGGCGGTGGTGCTCGTTGTGGGACACAAGGGAGCCCAGAGTTGGAGGAACAATGGCGGCGGTGCAGAGCTCCGCTTGGTGGCTGCCATGGCGGCGTTCATCCGCGCGGCGTGAGGAAGAGAGTGAGGAGAGCAGAGCGAGTATGGAGATGAGTGCGGCGTGTCTGAGGGCCGCTTGGGCGCTCCAGAACAAGGTGAGGGACGGATGGGGTGCATGGCAAGGTGGAGGGCGCGCGGCGGCCATGCACGGTGGACGCGTGACCAAGCATCGAACACGTGGTGTGCGTCAAAGGGGTGAGTGTAGGACACGAATTGGGCCGGCTATGGGCCAAGTTTGGACATGGGCCAAAAGGCAAAGTCAAAGCCCATACAATGCTCTACAAAATCTATTTAGGGTTCATGACCAGTAGTGCTCTAGGTTAGGAGATAACTAAGCATCAAGATGGTATTGTCAAGGCATTCCAAGCGATTAACAAAACTCCAAAATTGACGGTCCAAACAAAGTCAAATTGATGCCATACTTTTACATGATCTCCTCCATAATGTCTACTCCAACTTTTATGTTCGCATCAACTTGAATTGCTTAACAAAAACATGAGAATGCAGCATGCCAACATCGATGACTATGAATTCTAGACTTCGAATATTTTCAAGTCTAAAAACAGCAGTAAGTTCAAACTTGGGTTCCTTATTTGACTAAGTTAGGAGCTGGACTAGACCTTGAGGCTTAAATAATGTTGTAGTATACAACCAGAACTACAACTTCTCTTAAATGATCAAGGTTTGGATTAGCTTGTATTGCAAGATACAAAGCTCCAAAGTGGGATACCCGAAACTGAAACTCCATTATGACAGCCAAATTTCTGAGATCCAAAACAGCACTGCATTGAATCTTGGGAGCTCTATTTGACTAGGTTAGAGGCCAAACTAGCTCTTGACCATTAAACAAAGTTTGTTCTACACAAGATAAACTACAACTTTTCTTTAAGATCAAACCTCATAACTAGTACAGAAGTCAAACTTTCACTTTGGTCAAAGTAGCAACTTAATAAAGCCTAAACTAGGGTTTTAGGCCAGCTGGGGCATTTTCTTGACATTTGCTCAACATGAACCCTTCATGACTTTTGTTGTAGAGTTCATCTAGAGTCATTTGGGCAAAGTTGCAAGGTTTGGTTGATGATCTATAATTCCATCCACTTAATGGTGCAATTCTAATATTAATAGAACTTATCATTTCATGTGACTTTTTAATTCCAAACTTCATGAAACTTTTTCAGGGGTCACTATAGATAGAGAGCAATGCGAGACACATGAAAGAAGTGACATCAACACTCACTTGCATTACCAAGCATGAGCATCTAACATACACACATTGAAACACAAATAACATTGGTATGTTGCATATGTTTCAAGGAGATGTTGCAAGCACATTCTATACATACATGTTTCACATGTTGCACTAGTATGTTCCATATGTTTCACTAGTGCATCACATATGTTTCATGCTCATATATGAACAAATGATGCTTAGGCTCATGTAATGCAAGTGCCAAATGCAAGCCTAACACCTGGGGTGTTACATATCGCGCCATCAGGACGTCCCAGTGGAATAAAGCACAAAGACCACCTACCGCATTAAGAAGCGTTAGCCACAAAGGGTCAGGCAGCAAAGCTCAATGAAGTCACGACCGCACACCCACAGCCAATGCACACAAGTGTCAGCACTTTTGTGATCACTTTGTGATCGCAAAAACGTTCGAGGGCTACTGTCAGGGTTATAACCCGGTGTCCCAAGGCACCGATTAGATACAAGCCGCATGACCTACAATGCAATAGTCAGCAAGGGCCCAAATGGCCGAGACCTAGCAAAAGCTAAGCAGAGTAGGCTAGATGCTAAGGCCAGGGGTGTCCATGTTGACATTTCTTAATGTCATTACTAAGAATAGATATAAAACCTATCCCCAACAACGGCGCTAGAAATGCTTGTTGGTGTTTCTTAACGTCATCACTAGAATTGGTGTATCCTAGCAATGCCATCCAGAAATGTCGGGTGGTATTCTGCAACGTTTACAGAACAAGTCCACAAGCGCATGGAAATACCATTGTAGCATTTCACCTAGTGGTATTCAGGGTATCGTAATTTCCCAAGGACGGCTTTCGTAGGTAGTCTCTAATTCTAGTTTAACCCTTATGAACAAGAGAAGGATAACTTGGGTACTAAGGATATCTTAGGTAGCTTGCTTAAGGTTCAATATCGCTATCTTTATACTTCACTTCGGGCACCGGAGATCAGCTGGTCTGCCAGCCGATGCCGACTTCTAGCTCTACGCCATACCCGAACGTGGGGGAATGCAAGGGACGAACAAGGCTATCACCACCTACCTGCCTACCCCTTGACCATTGAGCACAAGGCAAATGAAGGTAGCCTCTAGCCTAGACACCACGTCTACGCTATCGACTACTACTCTAGTATAAGCTAGGAGCATCCGTCTTTATCAGGAGTCCATTCGCTAGAGCATCCACCACGAGGACGGACGATGAACCCACAAAGCACAACGATAAATGATAAATCACTTAAGGAGTAATACCAAAGGAATATCATGACTTTCTTACCCTAAGTGGTAATCCGATTGTCGAGGTACAAGGATAGCTGGTGCCGACATGTCCGACACTCCGACTACTTGACAAACTCCGAGAGCCACGCACTTAGCAGGAGGGGTGGACAATTCCGCCCTTCTTCTCCTCTTGCCCTCACTCACTCCCTATACTACATCTAGCTAGAAGCTATGACTTGAGGCTCCTCCTCTCTCTTGCTCAAGTGTGTATGCTTGAGTGTGTTGGTGTGTGAAATGAGGAGGGGTGAGGCCTTCTCCTCCTCTTGCCCTCAATCACTCCCTATACTACATCTAGCTAGAAGCTATGACTTGAGGCTCCTCCTCTCTCTTGCTCAAGTGTGTATGCTTGAGTGTGTTGGTGTGTGAAATGAGGAGGGGTGAGGCCCTCTACTTATAGGTGGAGAGGAGGGGGGTCTTTGCCAAATTCTCCTCATTAACTCCTACAAACTAACTTGAATACCACGTCCAGGTACAGAGAATTAGGTAGCGCACCCTTGCACCATCTTCAGCCATTAAACAGCGAACCGCTAGAGAAAGATGGGCCTAGGATGCACCGACACTAACGCGCCTGTGCCCTTGGCGTGGCCCAAAGTTGGGCCAAATGGGCTGAAACTTAACGAGTGCATCGGGCTCTGAGTTAGCTTTCCAACGCCTGCTCGCATGCCTGATTCCAAGTCCGAATGCATCTGAGCGCCCATTTTACTAGACCCTCCTCCTGCAGCCCGAGATTGATTTGGACTGAGTTTCGGACCTCTACTTCTTGGGTTCATGTTTGGATATTTTTGTCCATGTTGGGGGCCCGAATGCTCTGGTAAATGGGCTTCTCCTCTTGGGCTCTGCTTGGGCCAAATTTGCTCTTTGTTATTTCTTTGTATTTTCTACCCTATTTGGCCCACATATGTGTCATTTCCATGTATGCCCTACAAAACAAGTGGAACACCAAAACTTGTGGAATATGTTAGTGCTAAGACCTATTCACTAAGTTTGGTGTGTGTTTTATTTGATAGTTGGTGGTATAAATTACGTAATAAGGACCGCTAATAGTCCATGACCCCTTCCTCTAGCACAGGTCATGTGACGCTCAGATACGCAGCCTCTTCCCCGTCACGACCCCTAGAATAGAAGGAGAGAGCTCAGGCCCTGTCTATCAAACCTATTTTGATAGGGGCAAGCATGTCACGCTGACCCCGCAAGTGACAGCAGTCACCTTAGTTTGATCAGACACCATCCCTATGTCATACCGCACTAACAAGACAACACCACACAGCGGTTGTGATGGGTATGAAACCCACCATCCAAATATGGACCAACAGGACACACGTACAATCCCACCCACTATGGGATTGGATCCATGGCAAGGGTCTTGACCAAGAGACCTCCTTGGCTAGAGGAGTGCCCTGACCCCAATGATCGGGGTCGCAGTCCTCAGCTCCACGAAGCAATCAGGCAAGCAATGACCAAGGGCAGCTACCTACTATAGGTATGACGCCTCAAGGAACCTGGAGACAATGGCGAAGACCATGATGGATGTCACTTCGCATAGGACAACTGACAAACTATCACCATGGCTACCGTGCTACCATGACCAGCATAGTAGCACCATGTTAGACCCTGCCGCAACGTGGCCACAAGACCATGACGATAGCCACGCCCAAGCGAGCATCAGAAGACAGTGTAGGTTGCAAGCCAAGTTAACTAGGACCACCCTCAGGCTCTCGACCCTTTGGTTAGGAGAACCTCTTCTTTGTGACGAGTCCTGGCCCCAAACTCTATATAAGGGTAGTGTTGACGGTAGTTAACAATCATTATAAACCGTCAACATAACATGTAAAAGGGCACATTTGAGATCACCAACATAGGTATTGGGGTTTAAACTAATAAATTCCATGATCTTTAGTGAATATTTGTATGTAGGAGGATTTATATAGAAAACAGCCCTGGGACCACTGTCATACACTCTAAACAAGCAAACCGATGACAACAAGTGATTCTATCCATGAAAACTACGAAAGACAACTCTAGAAAGTTCCAGAAGACACCATGACGAAGCATGGGCTGAGACTCCATAGTAGCAGACCGGTCGGCCCATGGGGGAGGCTGCTTGCCCCCCTGTGGCCTCACCTAGTAGCCCGTTGAAAGGTCTTGATGGCTAGAGGGGGGTGAATAGCCATTTAAAAAATTCTACAAAGACAAGCTAAGCAAGTTTATCAATATAACAAATAGCGAGATGCGAGTTTTGCTTAGCCTACGGGGTGTTTGCAAGCCAACTAACCAATTCACAATTCTAGTAAATTTGCACTCAACCACACAAGTTAAACCGCACAACTTAGCTACAACTAAAGCTAACTAGCTACACAAGCTAAGAGCTACACTAACAAGCTAGCAAGGTAACTAAGAAATTAATACAAGAGAGAGTTAGGAGGGTATCACCGAGGGGTGAAGTATTGAGCCAACCAATCAATATGATCAAGAGATGAATTCCACAATACACAACCACCGGGATTGATTAATCACAATAAGAATGATGACACAAAGTGTCGGTGTTCGGACCGAGGGGGTCCTAAACCAACGAGTAAATGCTGCATGACTCTTTCCTGGATGGTGATGCAAGGAGAACACACGGGGGTTTATCCTGGTTCGGGCAAAAGAAGGCCCTACGTCCAGCGGGGAAGAGAGGTTTGTATTTCCTTGCACCGGGGTGCTCGTGTAGGGGTTACAAGCAAGCGAGAGAGGGGGTCGAGCCCCAAGTCTCAAAGAGAAAAAGTAGAAAGATGGTTGCTTCGCGTTTTTTCCGTGATGCTTCGTGTTTGTTTTCCTCCCCCTCCCTTTGGTTCGCCCTGGCCTGCCTTTTTATAGGGCGAGAGGTGGCCAAGTCGAGGGGAGGCTTGAGGCGATGTTTCGTCGATTCCTGTTGAGTTGACTGTAGCGACGTGGCTTCGGGATGGCCGGCCATCCCTGGGTATCCTGACGCGGTACGGGACAAGAGGGTGAAATGACCCAGAGTGCCAGGCCATACCGTCCTTCGAGCTAAGTCGAGCGTTGGGGCCGGGTCGAGGCTGGGTCGAGGTCGGATGGATAAGGCCGAATCCCCGGTATCGCGGGGGACGGACCTTGTCTTATCCTCCCTCGAGGGTGACTGGTGGTGAATAGTGCGCGGTATGGTGGATACAGCGACGGCTTTCACCTCCCATCACGGGATGGGCGGTAAAACAGTGAGACTTGACGTGGGTATTGTTCCCGCGTTGACCCATGCCGTAGCCATGTCGGTCGGTGGTAGTAGGTAACCGCATTGAATGCTATGGCTTTTGTCCCGGGTAGGTAAAGAAAGGGCGTCGAGGGGCCGGAGCGCGGTCGAGGCGCCCCGTCGAGCGGGCCTCGTATGAGTTGGAGCCGGGACACGGTCGAGGCGCCTCGTCGAGCGGGCCTCGTACGAGTCGGAGCCGGGACGCGGTCGAGGCGCCTCGTCGAGCGGGCCTCGTACGAGTCGGAGCCGGGACGCGGTCGAGGCGCCTCGTCGAGCGGGCCTCGTACGAGTCGGAGCCGGGACGCGGTCGAGGCGCCCCGTCGAGCGGGCCTCGTACGAGTCGGAGCCGGGGCGCGGTCGAGGCGCCCCGTCGAGCGGGCCTCGTACGAGTCGGAGCCGGGGCGCGGTCGAGGCACCCCGTCGAGCGGGCCTCGTACGAGTCGGAGCCGGGGCGCGGTCGAGGCACCCCGTCGAGCGGGCCTCGTACGAGTCGGAGCCGGGACGCGGTCGAGGCGCCCCGTCGAGCGGGCTATCTTTTCTACTGGTTTCGGTCTTTGTTAGTGTTTTGGCGATAGCTGTGGTACCCCCGTACTGTTGGTACCGACAGTAGCCCCCGAGCCTTTGGGTGAGTGTGTGATCACTCTCCCAGAGTTTAGTCAGAACTGGAGTCGTAGCGTCGTGATTTTTCCGGTGGGGGCGCGCGAGCGCACCCGCCGGGTGTAGCCCCCGAGGCCTCGGTGGAGTATGGAGACTCCTCCGAGGTCTTGTTTGCGTTCGATTGGGGGACATTTTGTCGCGGTCAAGCCCCCGAGCCTCGTGCGCGCGAGGTCGATTAGGGTCCCGGCCGTCTTTTGCTGTGCGACCCTCGCGCTCCTTTTTCGAAAAAAGGAGGAGGGGTGTAGAATGTCGTACTACCCTCGTTTGGGCCCGAGTTACGACGATCTCCGGTGAGCTGCTAGCGGGGGAATTCGAGTGAGAACCCGTGCCCCGTTCGTTAGGGGTCGGCTAGTGGCCCGGAGGCGCCCTCAAAAATGCCAAGAAGTGGTCGTGTGGATCTCGATTCCCTTCGACAGGATTCGAGGGCTCGATGCCTCCCCCGGAGGGATTCCTACCACAACCTTCTCCTTCGGCCTCGAATACGTCCTGGGGTGCCTCGAGAGCGTGGCTCGAGCCCTTGGCCATGTACGGGCGCACCCTGGGTCGTCCCTAACTCTGTTGCTCGAGGGCAGCTGTCGAACCCCGTTCGAGGGCCAGCTTTTGCTCCCTCGAGACTTATTGCGGGCTTCGCACCCATTTTTGCGGTCGGGACCCTGAGCCTCGCACGCACGAGGTCGATCAGAGTCCCGACCGTCTTTCGCGACCCTCACGCTCCTTTTTCGAAAAAAGGAGGAGGGGTGGAGAATGTCGCACTACCCTCGTTTGGGCCCGAGTTACGACGATCTCCGGTGAGCTGCTAGCGGGGGAATTCGAGTGATAACCCGTGCCCCGTTCGTTAGGGGTCGGCTAGTGGCCCGGAGGCGCCCTCAAAAATGCCAAGAAGTGGTCGTGTGGATCTCGATTCCCTTCGACAGGATTCGAGGGCTCGATGCCTCCCCCGGAGGGATTCCTACCACAACCTTCTCCTTCGGCCTCGAATACATCCTGGGGTGCCTCGAGAGCGTGGCTCGAGCCCTTGGCCATGTACGGGCGCACCCTGGGTCGTCCCTAACTCTGTTGCTCGAGGGCAGCTGTCGAACCCCGTTCGAGGGCCAGCTTTCGCTCCCTCGAGACTTATTGCGGGCTTCGCACCCATTTTTGCGGTCGGGACCCCGAGCCTCGCACGCACGAGGTCGATCAGAGTCCTGGCCGTCTTTCGCGACCCTCACGCTCCTTTTTCGAAAAAAGGAGGAGGGGTGGAGAAGGTCGCACTACCCTCATTTGGGCCCGAGTTACGACGATCTCCGGTGAGCTGCTAGCGGGGGAATTCGAGTGAGAACCCGTGCCCCGTTCGTTAGGGGTCGGCTAGTGGCCCGGAGGCGCCCTCAAAAATGCCAAGAAGTGGTCGTGTGGATCTCGATTCCCTTCGACAGGATTCGAGGGCTCGATGCCTCCCCCGGAGGGATTCCTACCACAACCTTCTCCTTCGGCCTCGAATACGTCCTGGGGTGCCTCGAGAGCGTGGCTCGAGCCCTTGGCCATGTACGGGCGCACCCTGGGTCGTCCCTAACTCTGTTGCTCGAGGGCAGCTGTCGAACCCCGTTCGAGGGCCAGCTTTCGCTCCCTCGAGACTTATTGCGGGTTTCGCACCCATTTAAGACATACCTGGAGATATTTCGTTGTCCGGGCGCGTTTTTTCGGGAGGCGAGACCGGCGCGTTATCGGCGTATGGTTACGACGTGGGGAGCGGCCACGTGCTCAGTTCCTGCGAGATATAAGGAAACGGTTAGGCGAGCGGTTTTATCGCGAGAAACTGCTCCTTACTTTTCGCGCGGCCGTTGGGCTTCCGTCCGAGCATATAAAGCTAAGGCCTTGGGGTCTCCGTTCCCCACCGGTTACTTGCATCCCTGCAATCCTTTGCCCTAGACATCCCCTGCCACATCGCGTTCTCCGCCCGTCTTGCCGCAGCCACCGCATCCTTTTCTCCCATCCCCTTCCGACGACATCGATGGCAGGAAAGAGCCAGATCCTTCCCGCCGACGACTGGGTCGCCTCCTCGGTGACGGAGAGGAGGTTGGAGGAGTTGGTCGAGGACGGGCTGTTGCGGCCGAGGACGAACTCGGCGCGGCCGGAGTGGGTGGCACCGCCCCCCGCCCACCAGGAGCCAGTGCCCCCCGAAGGGTACGTGGTGAGCTTCGTCAGCTTTCACGAGCGGGGGTTCGGCGTGCCGGCGTCGGTCTTCATGCGTGCGCTCCTCCACTACTACCGGGTGGAGCTTCACCACCTTTCCCCCAACGCCGTAGCGCAGGCCGCCATCTTTGCGGCGGTCTGCGAGGGCTACCTTGGGGTGGAGCCACAGTGGAACTTGTGGCTTCACCTTTTCAAGGCCGAGCTCTTCGCCAAGAGGGCAGGGGAGAAAGGCGTCCTGTCCGCGGCCCGAGTGGGGAGCTGCGTGCTGCAAGTGAGATCGGGTCGGACGGATCTATACATCCCGGCCCGACTCATCTCCTCGAACAGTGGGTGGCACGAGGGTTGGTTCTATCTCCGCAATGATGAAAATCAGTTGCCGAGGTACACCGGCCGCGTGCTGACTGCTCGAGAAGAACACTGGTCGTACGGAGTGCCCGAGGCCGAGAAGACGCGCTTGGATCCGCTGCTGGCGGCGCTGCAGCAGCTTCGCCTTCGGGGCCTGATGGCTGCGGCGGTGGCTGCGGGCTTCCATCGCCGTAGAGTGATGCCGTTGTGCCAGCGTTGTCTCCGCCTAGACCAGATGACTCCGGAGGCGAACCTAGAGGGCACCCGGATGTCCCACGAATCCCTCACCCTTGAGGAGGTTCTCCGGCGGGCTCGCCGGATGGTCGGGAACTTCAAGGCGGAGGAAGCCAATCAGGTTCCCATGAGGCCTACCGAGGGGTGCGAATCCGTGGTACGTATCTCGGGGCTGAGGTATTGCTTTTCTTGTTTTTCTGTGGATTTCACTGATGTGGTCGAGGCCGGTGTGCAGGATTTGTCGGCGTTGCGGGAAACGCGCCCACCAGTCCCGGAGGACCGGCCCGCCCGGGAGGCTCGACGCCTGCATGCCTCCCAGAAGAAGCAGGCCAAGGAGATGGCCAAGAAGCGGGCGATCCGCAAGGCCAAGAAGGCGGAGGCGTTGAAGAAGCGCCGGCGCCAGCAGGCCATCGACGGAGTGCCCCTGTCACCGTCGCCTTCCGAGACAGTCTCGGGGGAGGACGACGGCAGCAGCGATGAAGATGAAGATGCCCTGTCGCGGTATGAGATTGCGACCAGGCTTGGGGATCTCCCCGACATTCGCCCCCTGCTGGAGCCCATCGGGGGGGGTCCTCCTCGGTCGTCGTGGTCGAGGAGGTCGAGGGGAAGAAGGTGGAGAAGGGATCTGGCCCCTCGAGGGGAGGGGCCATTTTACCCCGGACCCGGCGAGAGGGGTCGTCGGGGACGTCCGCACCAGCCGGGGCCTCGCAAGCTCTGGCAGGGGCGGAGACGGTGGTACCGGCGTCGTCATCAGCGGCGGCGCCGGTAGGAGTAAGGACCCGAGGCCAGCTGGCCTCGGGAGCACAAAGGGCGCAGGGCGGTGTGTTGGCCGGGGCTCCCAGGAGCGCTCGGCCTGCTGGTGAGGCCGCCGCGGGGCCACCAGCGGCCGTCCCGGGAGGCTCGAGCCGCGCAGGGTCGAGGTACTTGGTGCCGATTTCCGGGTAAGTATCTCAACTTGGTTGTCCTGCCTTTCCCAAAGTCCGTCGGCTGACAACTCTTCTCACTTCGCAGGCTGAAGCGGAAGGCGGAGCCAATGGGGCCTACCCCTGTGAAGTCGCTGCGAGCCAGCGCCGTTGTCCTCAACCGGACGGCGGAGCAGGACGCGGCCTGGGTCCGTCAGGTCGAGGCAGCGAAAGGGCGCCTGCGACATCAGCAAGGGTCGGCCGACGCCGCGGCGGTTGCCGGCCCGGAGCCCGCCGTCGAGGGGGCCGAACCGGCAAAGGCGGCGGCTCTTGACGTGGTCGAGGCGGGGCCCCGGCCGTCGGGGACGGCCGAGGCTACCGTTGCGGTCGCGACGAGCGAGGCACCCGTCCGCGACGCGGAGCGGGCGGGTGCTGACGTGACCAAGGAGGAGGTCACGTCGGTGTCGGGGCAAGAGACAGTCCTGGCGAAGGGGTCGCAGCCGCGACAAGGCCCGTCGGCAGAGCCAGCGGGCGTGGTGGAGATCGGGGCGGTCGAGCCCCCATCCGGAGCACCCGAAGAAGAGACGCCGGCTCCGGCGGTGCCGACGGTCGAGGCGAGGGTACCGGAGCCGTCGTCGGTCGAGGTGCCGGCTCCGGTGGCGCCGGCGGTCGTAAGTGCCCGCCCTCACGCTCCCCTCGACAACATCTCCCTGGACAAGGGAAAACAAACGATAGGGGTCGAGGGGGGTGAGGTCGCGGACCAGGCCGGTGTCTCGACGGCCGTTGGAGAGGCGGATACCACGGGCGAGGCCGGTCCTTCCGCGGGACCGGGAGACGCCCCGGCCGGGTCGTCCTCCTCGTGGCCCGACATCGCCGCGCTGGCGATAGCGCGGGTCGAGGCGGAGCTGCCGAAGTGGGGGGGCCGTCCCTTGAGTTCAGGGACGCTACGAACCCCGACGCCGAGCCCGTCTTTGTCCTTAGCGACAAAGACGAAGTGCACCGATGGGAGTACCTCGAGGGCGTCCACCAGCATCTCAACCGGTTGCTTCGAGTGGCGTCCGGCGCTGTGCGGAGTATGGGGGATGCCACCGAGGTATGATCGACCCGTCGGCTCGCTTGATAGGCTGTTTTTTCTTCGGATTCGTGACCTTTTCGAATTGCGTTCAAGAGCTGAAGGAGTACTCCCGCCGCAAGTCACTCTTCATCCGGGACGAGAGTGGCGTGTGGGGCGCGCTGTCCCAGCAACGGGTTCTGGTCGAGGAGGCCCAGAAACGGCTATCCGATCGGAACGCCGAGATGGCTGAACTGCGCGTCGCATACGCCACATTGAAGGAAGAGGCGGCGCAGGCATGGGCGGCCGAGGCCGTGATGCGCACAAGCCTGGACAAGGCTCGGGAGGAGGCTACCCAGGCGCGCAGGGACCTCGAGCCCTTGTCTGCGCGGGCGAAGGAGCTTGAGGAGGATGTCTCCCAGGTCAGTCTTCAGCGCGACGCCTTCCATGCCGAGGTCACGACGCTGCAGGGAGCCGTCCAAAAGAAGGACGCAGCTCTCGAGTCTGCCCGGCAGGAGGTCAAGGCGCTAAAGGCGGCCATCCGTGACAAGGACAACGCCTTCCTGGGGCTCGAGCGAACATGTGGGGGGCTCCGCGACGAGGTCGTGGGCCTGCAGACCCACGTCGAGGGTAAGTGTGGTTGTTATAGTCACGACGTTGAAGGCCCCGCGTTGGGCACTAATTTGTTTGTCGTGTTTCAGAGCTGGAGAGAGAGAACCGAGAGGCCCAATCGTGCGCCAACTCCTTCCAGAGCCTCTTCGAAGCCGAGGTCCGGAGGACCCAACTTCTCCAGGGCGTGATCACCACTGTGTGTGATGGCCTAGGGGTCGAGCCCGACACCGACACCGGGGAAGATGTTCCGGGGAACTCCTTCGTCCGACAGATGGTGGCGCTGGGCCGCCTTGCCCGGGAGAAGATACGGAACGGCCTCCATCACGGCGTGAAGAGGGCGCTGGCCGTCGTCCGTTCGGGGTTTGTGTTTGATATGAGGCTCGTTGCCGAGGGCTTCATCACAGACCCCGATCGGACGGACGAGGAGAACGAGGACGCCTGCGTGGAGCTGATCGAAGCCGCCGAAGAGCCTGGGAGTCGTCTGGCCTCGCTTTTTGAAGCCGAGGTGGTTCCTCCTGCCGACGACGAAGGCTGTTCGATGTTCCAAGCGTTGGTGAGGATTTCGCCCTTCTCGTTGGATAGCTTGTAGGTGCCCGGCTTTAGTACTTCTGCGATGATGTACGGCCCTTCCCATGGTGGTGTGAGCTTGTGCCGTCCCTTGGTGTTCTGGTTCCGCCGTAGCACCAAGTCACCAACGTTGAGGTCACGCTTGCGGACGTATCTGTCGTGGTAGCGTCGGAGACCCTGCTGGTACCTGGCAGAATGCAACAGAGCCACATCTCGGGCTTCCTCGAGCTGGTCGAGGGCGTCCTGTCTTGTGGCGTCGTTGTGTACTTCGTTGTATGCCTTCAATCTTGGGGACCCGTATTCTATATCGGTTGGTAGCATAGCCTCAGACCCGTAGACTAGGAAGAACGGAGTGAACCCCGTGGCTCGACTCGGCGTTGTTCTTAGGCTCCACAGGACCGAGGGTAGCTCGGCAGCCCATCTTTTGCCATGTTTGTTTAGTTTGTCAAAGATTCTGGGCTTAAGGCCTTGTAGAACCATGCCGTTGGCACGTTCCACTTGCCCGTTTGTTTTTGGATGAGCCACGGCCGACCAGAGCACACGGATGTGGTGGTTGTCGCAGAAATCCAAAAACTTCTTGCCAGTGAACTGGGTGCCGTTGTCCGTGATGATACAGTTGGGGACCCCGAAGCGATGAACAATGTTAGTGAAGAAGAGTACAGCTTGTTCGGACCTGATGCTGGTGATAGGGCGGGCCTCGATCCACTTGGAGAATTTGTCGATTGCGACGAGCAAGTGGGTGAAGCCGCCGGTCGTCCTTTTCAGTGGTCCGACAAGGTCGAGCCCCCAAACGGCGAACGGCCATGTGATGGGGATAGTCTGTAGGGCATGTGCCGGAAGATGAGTCTGTCTCGCATAGTACTGACAACCCTCGCAGGAGCGTACTAGCTTGACAGCGTCGGAGACCGCGGTCGGCCAATAGAATCCTTGTCGAAAGGCGTTTCCGACAAGGGTTCGAGGCGCAGCGTGGTGACCGCAAGCCCCCGAGTGAAGATCGCCGAGCAGATTTCTGCCTTGCTCTTTCGTGATGCAACGTTGGAGGATACCGGTAGGGCTACGACGGTAGAGCTCCCTGCTGTCGCTCATGATCACAAAAGTTTTGGCCCGACGTGCGATCCGTCGAGCCTCAGTCCTATCCGAGGGGAGGTCCCCATGGATGAGGTAGTCGAGGTACGGGACGCGCCAATCAGGCTCGAGGTCAGGCGGTGACGTCGAGTCTTCCACCTGCATGGCTTCAGCCCCGGTCGAGGGGGCTTCTGCCTTAGGTGGAAGGTCGATCGACGCCTCGTCGACCCCCCCGTCTAACCTGAGGTCGACGGATGGGCGCTGAAGGTCTTTCGCGAAGATGTCCGGTGGAACCGTGGCTCGACCGGACGCGATTTTTGCCAATTCATCAGCGGCCTCATTATACCTGCGTGCGATGTGGTTGAGCTCGAGGCCGTGAAACTTGTCCTCGAGGCGCCGTACTTCCTGGCAGTAGGCCTCCATCTTGGGGTCGCGGCAGCTCGAGTTCTTCATCACCTGATCAATCACGAGTTGAGAGTCGCCTCGGACGTCGAGGTGTCGGACCCCGAGCTCGATGGCGATTCTCAACCCCGTGACGAGTGCCTCGTATTCGGCGACGTTGTTAGACGCAGGGAAATGAAGCCGGATGACGTAGCGCATGTGAACCCCGAGGGGTGAGATGAAGAGCAAGCCCGCGCCTGCTCCCATTTTCGTTAATGACCCATCGAAGTACATGGTCCACAGCTCCGCTTGGAGCTGTGCAGGAGGGAGTTGTGTGTCAGTCCACTCGGCCAGAAAATCTGCTAACGCCTGTGACTTGATAGCTTTTCGCGGCGCATAGGACAATGCCTCGCCCATAAGCTCGACCGCCCATTTGGCAATCCTACCCGAGGCTTCCCGGTTCTGGGCTATCTCTCCCAAGGGGAAAGAAGAAACCACAGTAACCGGGTGACCCTCGAAGTAGTGTCGGAGCTTGCGCCGTGTCAAGATGACAGCATACAGCAGTTTCTGGATCTGTGGGTACCGACACTTTGTTTCTGAGAGCACCTCGCTAACGAAATAGACCGGCCTCTGGACGAGCAAGGTGTGTGCCTCCTCGACCCGTTCGACCACCAGGGCAGCACTGACAACTTGTGATGTCGCTGCGACATAGAGTAGGAGTGGTTCCCCCGGGGTCGGAGGGACGAGGATCGGTGAGCTAGAGAGGGTGGCTTTCAGTTTTGTGAGAGCCTCCTCAGCCTCGAGGTTCCAGGAAAAATGGTCCGATTTCCTCAAGAGACGGTACAGAGGGAGTGCTTTTTCGCCGAGGCGCGAAATGAAACGGCTGAGTGCCGCCAAGCAACCTGTGACTCTCTGTACGCCCTTGAGATCTCGGATGGGGCCCATTTTGGTGATTGCAGAGATTTTTTCAGGGTTGGCCTCGATGCCACGTTTAGATACGATAAACCCTAAAAGCATACCTCGTGGGACGCCGAAGACACATTTCTCTGGATTGAGTTTGATGTTTTTTGCTCTGAGGCACTTGAATGCAACGTCGAGGTCGCTGGCCAGGTCGCCGGTACGTTGGGTTTTGACCACGATGTCGTCGACGTAAGCCTCGACGGTCGACCCAATGTGCCCCCCAAAAACATGTTGCATGCATCGCTGGTACGTTGCCCCCGCGTTCCGGAGACCGAAGGGCATCGTAACGTAGCAATACATGCCGAATGGGGTGACGAACGAAGTCGCGAGCTGGTCGGACTCCTTCATTTTGATTTGGTGGTAACCGGAATATGCATCTAAGAATGAGAGAGTTTCACATCCCGCGGTGGAATCAACGATTTGATCAATGCGTGGCAAAGGAAAGGGAACTTTCGGACATGCTTTATTTAAACCAGTATAGTCTACGCACATCCTCCATTTCCCACTCTTTTTTCTAACTAAGATAGGATTAGCTAGCCACTCGGGATGATGAACCTCCTTGATGAACCCGGCCTCCAGCAGTTTGTGTATCTCCTCGCCGATGATCCTGCGCTTCTCCTCGTCGAAGCGGCGCAGGCGTTGCTTCACCGGTTTGGCTCCGGCCCGGATCTCCAAGGCGTGCTCGGCGACTTCCCTGGGTATGCCCGGCATATCCGAGGGACTCCACGCAAAGATGTCGACGTTCGCGCGGAGAAAGTCGACGAGCACTGCTTCCTATTTAGGATCGAGGGTGGCGCTGACGCTCAGCGCCCTCCCCTTGGGATCAGCGGGGTCGAGGGGTACGAGCTTGATGTCTTCGGCGGACTCGAAGCTGCCGGCATGGCGTTTTGGGTCGGGGATCGCATTGGCTAGACCGTCGAGGTCTGCAGCCAAGATCGCTGACCCAAAAACAGCCTCGCCGTGCTCGACGCACTCGACGTCGCACTCGTAGGCATGTTCAAACGAGGGCCCTACAGTGATGACACCGTTTGGGCCAGGCATTTTGAGCTTGAGGTAGGTGTAGTTCGGGATCGCCATGAACTTGGCGTAGCATGGGCGTCCCAGGATAGCGTGGTACGTTCCACGGAATCCGACCACTTCGAAAGTGAGAGTTTCCTTTCGGAAGTTCGCCGGCGTGCCAAAGCAAACAGGCAGATCGACCCGCCCGAGGGGTTCCGCCCGTTTCCCTGGTACGACTCCGTGGAAGCCCCCGACGCTAGGCTGGAGGCGCTCTCTGTCGACCCCCAAGAGGTCGAGGGTCTGAGAATAGATAATGTTGAGGCTGCTTCCGCCGTCCATGAGCACTTTGGTGAGGCGTGTGTTGGCGATGACGGGGTCAACAACGAGTGGATAGACCCCCGGGTTGGGGACGTAGTCTGGGTGGTCATCACGGTCGAAAGTGATGGCCACCGCAGACCAATCAAGGAAGCGGGGTACTGCCGACTGTACGGAGAAGACCTCGCGCCGTTCTCGCTTGCGCTGACGCGCGGAGAGGCAGGTCGAGGGTCCTCCGTAGATCATATAGCAGTCGCGGATCTCGGGGAATTCCCCGTCCTTGTCGTCACCCTTAGGGTCCTCCCCCTTGTCGTCCTTCTTAGCGCCGGCACCCCCAAAGTACCTGCGCAGCATGTGACAATCCTCGAGGTTATGGTTAGTGAGTCCTTTGTGGTAGGGACATGGCTCTTTGAGCATTTTGTCGAAGACGCCCCCGCCGGGGGGGCCTCGAGGTTTCTTGTGCTCGGTAGCAGCGACGAGCTCGTCGGCCGGGGCCTCGAGCTTGCCCTGCTGGCCTTTCTTCTTCTTGCGGTTGTTTCTCTTGGGGCCTCGGGTGGAACTCGTGGGGTCGTCGACCTTCTGCTCCTCCCTTGCCGGCTCGCCGCCAAAGATCGCACCAACCGCCTCCTCGCCGGAGGCGAAGTTGGTGACGATGTCCATCAATCCGTTGGCAGTGAGCGGGGTGTTACGGCCCAACTCCCGGACCAACTCCTTACAGGTGGTACCGGAGAGGAAGGCCGTAATCACGTCGGAATCGGTGATGTTGGGGAGCTCGGTGCGCTGCCGGGAGAAGCGCCGGATGTAGTCCCGGAGGGACTCATCTGGTTTCTGCTTGCAGCTCCGGAGGTCCCACGAGTTGCCAGGGCGCATGTAGGTTCCCTTGAAATTTCCCTCGAACACCCTCACGAGATCGTCCCAGTCGTGGATCTGCCAAGGTGGGAGATCCTCGAGCCAGGCTCGGGCGGTGTCGGAGAGGAACAGGGGGAGTTGCCGAATGATGGCCCGGTCATCGGTGGCCCCGCCCAACTGACACGCCAAGCGGAAATCGGCGAGCCAAAGTTCGGGTTTGGTCTCACCGTTATACTTGGTGAGAGTCGTGGGGGGACGGAACCGAGCCGGGGGCACCGTCTCACGGATAGCCCTACTAAACACCCGAGGGCCTGGAGGTTCGGGTGAAGGGCTACGGTCTTCCGAGCTGTCATAGCGTCCGCCCCTGTGGACGTGGTAGCCTCGAGCTACACCGTCACCGTGTTTGCGTGTGCGACGCTCGACGATGTTGCCACGGGTGTCTCGAGGCTCGCGGTCGTTGGCGATGGGCTCAGGGGCAGGTGCTACCCGGTTTCGCCGGGCAGGCTCGGGATGAAACGAGGCTTCTCTCTCCTGTCGGGAAGGCTCGAGGGTCCGCTCCGAGGCTGCTTCGCGCCGCCTCGAGGCAGAGCTCTCGGCCTGCTGCATGGCGGCAGTCTCGAGGAGCCCTCGGATTTCGTCTCGAGCCCGACGGGCGTCAGGGTTTGATGGCTCGGGCATGTTGCGCAGGAGCATGGCAGCGGCGACAACGTTTTGGCTGGCTCGAGCGAAAACCGGGGGGTCGACCGCCCGGTCCTCGTCGATGCGACGGTTGACGTCGCGAGCCCTCTCACGAGCTCTCCCGCCAAATGCGTGTTCCGCACGCTCACGCTCAAGGGTTTGCTGGAGGAGATCCAGGTTTTCGCGTTCCTCGTCAAGCTGGTCCTGCAACTCGCGAATCTGTCCGAGCTGCGCTCCTTGATCCGCAAGGAACTGGGGCTCGTTTCGCTCGGCAGGAAGCTCGACATGAGGGGGCGTGTGCCTTTCCTCGACCAGCTCTTCGTCCTCTGATTCCGAGGTGCTTTCAACGTCGATGTTGAAGCACTCACGAGTCGGATCATAGGTGTCGTCGGCCGAGTCGGAGTCAGGTGCGCCAAAGTAGTAATATGATGGGGGAATGTGTGGCCGATGCCAACCATCACCGAGGTGGTGACGTGGAGAAGCAGTCACACGGGGTTCTGTTTCCGGTGTCTCCGTAGAGTCCCGATAATCAGAAACCGGCGTGGACGCAACGAGGTCCAGAGTGGAGCGTAGATGGTGTCCGGGGAGTTCCTCATAAGCGCTCATGCGAGTGCTCACGGAGGATGCATACACCCGGGCGACCGAGTCTAGTCCAAACGGGAATGGTGATGGGGACGTCACTGTTCGTGGCGAAATAGATGCTATGGACAGTGGTGTCTCACCGGACGGGGGAGCGGCGGGATTCCTCGTTGGCACGCGACCCTCGACCAGGCTCATCCTTCCCAAATCTTCCAAAAGGAGATCTGGGCTAGCGCCTGTCTAGGGGGTGCCGGACCGGGGGATCCCATCGCCCTCCGTCAGGTAGAGACGGTAGTTGTGCTGGGCTCGCCGTCGCCGGGCGGCCCGCGACCGCCTGGAGCGACGGTGCCGGTTGACTGCTCCCCCGGGCTGGGAGAGCTCGTAATCTTCGTCGGTTGGGTGCCTGGGTGGGAGTAGGACCATGTCGTAGCCAGAGCCGAGCGACATGAACTCCAAACTCCCAAACCAGATCACCGTACCCAACGGGATCGGGCGTTCGGGGTTTGCCATCCAGGAAGAACGGCGACAAAGCGAGGTTTGCACGCAGCGTACCCCTACCTGGCGCGCCAACTGTCGGTGTTCGGACCGAGGGGGTCCTAAACCAACGAGTAAATGCTGCGTGACTCTTTCCTGGATGGTGATGCAAGGAGAACACACGGGGGTTTATCCTGGTTCGGGCAAAAGAAGGCCCTACGTCCAGCGGGGAAGAGAGGTTTGTATTTCCTTGCACCGGGGTGCTCGTGTAGGGGTTACAAGCAGGCGAGAGAGGGGGTCGAGCCCCAAGTCTCAAAGAGAAAAAGTAGAAAGATGGTTGCTTCGCGTTTTTTCCGTGATGCTTCGTGTTTGTTTTCCTCCCCCTCCCTTTGGTTCGCCCTGGCCTGCCTTTTTATAGGGCGAGAGGTGGCCAAGTCGAGGGGAGGCTTGAGGCGATGTTTCGTCGATTCCTGTTGAGTTGACTGTAGCGACGTGGCTTCGGGATGGCCGGCCATCCCTGGGTATCCTGACGCGGTACGGGACAAGAGGGTGAAATGACCCAGAGTGCCAGGCCATACCGTCCTTCGAGCTAAGTCGAGCGTTGGGGCCGGGTCGAGGCTGGGTCGAGGTCGGATGGATAAGGCCGAATCCCCGGTATCGCGGGGGACGGACCTTGTCTTATCCTCCCTCGAGGGTGACTGGTGGTGAATAGTGCGCGGTATGGTGGATACAGCGACGGCTTTCACCTCCCATCACGGGATGGGCGGTAAAACAGTGAGACTTGACGTGGGTATTGTTCCCGCGTTGACCCATGCCGTAGCCATGTCGGTCGGTGGTAGTAGGTAACCGCATTGAATGCTATGGCTTTTGTCCCGGGTAGGTAAAGAAAGGGCGTCGAGGGGCCGGAGCGCGGTCGAGGCGCCCTGTCGAGCGGGCCTCGTATGAGTTGGAGCCGGGACGCGGTCGAGGCGCCTCGTCGAGCGGGCCTCGTACGAGTCGGAGCCGGGACGCGGTCGAGGCGCCTCGTCGAGCGGGCCTCGTACGAGTCGGAGCCGGGACGCGGTCGAGGCGCCTCGTCGAGCGGGCCTCGTACGAGTCGGAGCCGGGACGCGGTCGAGGCGCCCCGTCGAGCGGGCCTCGTACGAGTCGGAGCCGGGGCGCGGTCGAGGCGCCCCGTCGAGCGGGCCTCGTACGAGTCGGAGCCGGGGCGCGGTCGAGGCACCCCGTCGAGCGGGCCTCGTACGAGTCGGAGCCGGGGCGCGGTCGAGGCACCCCGTCGAGCGGGCCTCGTACGAGTCGGAGCCGGGACGCGGTCGAGGCGCCCCGTCGAGCGGGCTATCTTTTCTACTGGTTTCGGTCTTTGTTAGTGTTTTGGCGATAGCTGTGGTACCCCCGTACTGTTGGTACCGACACAAAGATTTATCCCGAGGTTCACGTGCTTGCTGGCATGCTAGTCCCTGTTGTGTCCCTCTTCACCACATGGTTCGGTGGCTAATCGGTCACACACCGAGCCTCTCAAAAGGCGCCACAAGAGCCTACCAAATGGCAAAAGGTTGCAAATGACACGAGCAATCCACTAACGTTGCCTTTGGCACTTTGCCGAGGTAGGCACAAACCCCTCACAATCACTGGAGGTGGCCAAGAACAATCACCAACTCTTGCCAATGCCTCCAAGCTGCTCCAAGCCATCTAGGTGGCAGAAACCACCAAGAGAAACAAGAATCCCACAGCAAATCAACCACCAAGTGCCAACTAGATGCAATCTCACAATGCAAATGCACTTGGATCACTCAATCTCACTTCGAATATACAAAGAAGCAAGAGAGATGAGTGGGAGGGGAGTTTCTTAGCTCAAAGTGCTCACAAGTATGTCAAAGAGTGCAAGAGTGAGAGCCTTGAGCTAGCCAATGAGTATTTATAGACGTACCCCTTCGAATATAGCTGTTAGGCACTCGAAACAGCTGCAGTCGCGCTGACCGGATGTGCTGGTCGCGTAGACCGGACACGCTGGTCCCGTAACGGACTGGACACGCTGGTCAAGCCTGAGCAGTGCTCCAACAAAACAGCGACCGGACGCGCTGCTAGTCGCACCGGACGCCACAGTGCCAGCGTTTGGTTGGAGTTCAGTAAGCTCCCACAACGATCAGACGCGTCCGGTCGACCATGACCGGATGCGCCACCGCGTCCGATCAGAGAACCGAGACACGGACACACGATGAGCACTAACCGAACGCGTCCGATCAAACAGAGACCGTGTCCGTTCCAGCGTCCGATCACCTCTGTGACCTCCATTCACCTCCGTTTGATTCACCCTTTCACAAATGAGCTAGACTAAGTATGTGTGTCACTTTAGCACATGTTTTAGCTCGTGAAACAACATGTGCCAACGCCTCCAAATCTCGACATTGGTGTAAAGGAAAATAGGCGTTTCAATTTCTCAAAAACGCCTAAATCCCGTCTCGCAAGCTCAGTGGGATGGAGAGAGGACCCCAAACCCTCTCTACTGCTCAAATTTCAACGCCATCGCAAATGTGCTAACACCACCAAGTGATCTCGTCATGTGTGAGTGTGTTAGCATTTTCACAATCATTTTTCAAGGCGTTATTAGTTCTATCCAAATGCATATGATTATGAAATGCACACCTAGAGGCACTTAGGAGTTCAATAGCCGCGTCATTCCCCTCTTTATAGTACGGTTATCTATCCTATAATGTAACCACCACTAGGTGTCTTGGTTACTAAAACACAACCCTTAAGCATATACCTTTGCCTTGATCACGTAGGGTTGCGTCCAAATCCAAGTGTGGCCATCATGATCACCATGTCCATCTTGCCACCAACGTTGGAATGTACTAATCCTCATATGCTATATACAACTTAGGCATAGGATTAGTACTTAGGCATTGTCACTAATTACCAACACCAAACATAGGACTTTCAATCTCCCCCTTGTTGGTAATTGGTGACAAACCTTTCACAAAGATATTATGATAACATTTTGATTGACTTCATGTCACATTGCCCAAATGTGTTACCATGTGTAAGAAGTATGGACAAGTGATCATGAATTCAAATTGATAGCAATGACTCCCCCTACATGTATGCTATATGTTTGGATTTAGGAAGCATACATGCTTAGATAGGAAAATATAGGAGCATTGACTACCAATAGGTGCTAAGTGTTTTAGATTATAGACCTTTGAAGCGTGATACCATCGGAGTAGCGATAAACACCATCTTAGCACCTTGTGTAGTTAGATACCACTTGGAAAAGCACAAATATGACTAGAAACCTCATGAGATCAACAATATAAGCAAGGCTCTAGTATCACTTTGAAAAACATGAAGCAAGAAAAAATCTAACTACTTCCTATTCATGCTAGTACCTCAATATACCATTCAAATTATACTAGCAAGTCACCACACAAGCAATGTATCAGAGAAAAAAAATATGCATAACTATGCATCATACATATGTAACTATGCATCATACATATGAAGTGCACATGGAAATGCAACATTCATGTTTAAGAGCTTACCCCCCTACTTGTGTGCTCAAAATTTTAGTTGATCCCCTTATTTTATCAATTCTTATCAATTCTCCCCTTTAGGTTTTCTCCCCCTTTAGAATCTATCTTTGTGAACAACATTTTCTCCCCCTTTGGCGCCAATGACCATAAGGGACCAATTTTAGATAGAATATCATGTCATATTATGGGGTGAGGATCAAGTTTGTGATTCAACCTAGATTGCTTGCATGAATAAAATGCTTCGGTTTGATCCAAGGGCAAGCTTCTTCACACGTCACTAGAAGGGTTATCATACACCATATTGAAGCAAATATTTAGACAAGTGATCTAGATTAAACACTTAGGATCGCAAGCTACTTAAACAAGTTATATACTACCACTAGATCATACATAGCAAAGAAACAATAGTGGCACCATATAACCTTCAAATTCATTTGATTTTCATGAATGAGCCTTGAACATAAGAAATCATGACTAGATGCACTAAACATGTCCTTAGTATAAAATGTATGACATGTCAACCAAATGTACCTTGCTTTGTCTTGGAGGAGAGGCATGTCATATATGGGGTGCATCAACTCATGTTAGAGAAGTCAAGTATGTTCAACTCATTCTTGAGCTTGTGAAATCTCTTCTCATCAAGTGGCTTGGTGAAAAGATCAGCTAATTGATCTTCGGTGCCCACACTCTCAATAGCAATGTCACCCTTTTGTTGATGATCTCTAATGAAGTGATGGCAAACATCAATATGCTTTGTTCTTTGATGTTGAACCGGATTGTTGGTTAGCTTCACAGCACTTTCAATATCACATAGCAATGGCACATTCTTGAAATTGATTCCAAAATCCTTCAATGTTGACTTCATCCATAAGATTTGTGCACAACAACTACCCGCGATGATGTATTCGGCTTCGGTGATAGATAGTGCAATACTATTTTGCTTCTTGGATGACCATGAGACAAGTGATCTTCCCAACAATTGACAAGTCCCGGAGGTGCTCTTTCTCTCCACTTTGTCACCGGCATAGTCGGAATCCGAATATCCAACTAGCTCAAAGCTTGCACCTTTGGGATACCACAATCCAACATCTTGTGTATGCTTTAAGTACCTCAATATTATCTTTGTTGCCTTCAAATGACTTTCTCTTGGTGAGGATTGAAATCTTGCACACATGCATACACTAAACATCACGTCGAGCCTTGATGCCGTCACATAGAGTAGGCTACTAATCATTGATCTATATAGCTTTTGATCCACCATGTTGCCACTCTTGTCACTATCCAAGCTTCCACTAGTGCCCATTGGAGTTGTAATGCTCTTTGCATCTTTCATGCCAAACTTCTTGAGCATATCTTTGATGTACTTAGTTTGGCTTACAAATGTTCCTTCCTTCATTTGTTTGATTTGAAGTCCAAGAAAGAAACTAAGTTCACCAATCATTGACATTTCAAATTCATTTGCCATCATTTTCCCAAACTCATCACAATAATCTTGATTGGTTGAACCGAATATGATATCATCAACATATATTTGCAACACAAACAAGTCTTTCCCAATCTTCTTGGTGAAGAGAGTAGTATCCACTTTGCCCATGACAAATCCTTTAGATAGCAAGAAGTCCCTCAATCTTTCATACCATGCTCTAGGTGCTTGCTTCAATCCATACAAAGCTTTTCTCAAATTGTTGACATAATTGGGTTTCTTGTCATCTTTAAAACCAGGAGGTTGCTCCACATACACCTCCTCTTAGATGTACCCGTTGAGAAATGCACTCTTCACATCCATTTGATATAGCTTGATATTGTGAGCACAAGCATAGGCAAGTAAGATCCTAATTGCTTCCAATCTTGCAACCGGGGCATAAGTTTCACCAAAGTCAAGACCCTCTATTTGTGTGTAACCTTGAGCCACTAGTCTTTCTTTGTTCCTTACTACTATCCCATCTTGATATTGCTTGTTGCAAAAAACCCATCTTGTTCCAATGACATTGTGATCCTTAGCCCTCTCAACTAGTTACCATACTTCATTTCTCTTGAAGTTGTTGAGATATTCATGTATTGCATTTACCCAATCCGGATCTCTCAATGCTTTATCAATGTCCTTGGGTTCTTCCATTGACACAAAAGAAGAGTGAGCACAAAATGATGCCAATCTTGATCTAGTTTGAACTCCCCTTTGTATGTCACCAATGATAGAATCCAATGGATGGTCTCTAGCAATGTTGGTTGGTTGAAGCACTTGCACTTGATTGCTTGGATGTTGATGTTGATCATGAGTTGGAGATGATGAACTAGCCACTTGTTGATCTTGTTGCACTTGAGATGATGTACTAGCTTGATTTTGCATTAGAGAACCACTAGCTTGTGTAATTGGACTTTGGAGCACTTGATCTTTGTAGTCATCCACATCAATCACTTACTTTGGCCTAATATCACCAATATCCATTTCTTTCATAGCATTGGTCAATTGAGTTCCTCTCAAATCATCCAAGTTATCTTCCTCATCTTGAGAGCCATTTGTTTCATCAAACTCAACATCATGAACTTCCTCAAGTAAATCACTAGCCAAATTCCAAACTCTATAAGCTTTGCTAGTAGTGGAGTAACCAAGTAAGAATCATTCATCACATTTCTTTTCAAACTTACTCAATCTAGTGCCTTTCTTCAAGATATAGCATTTGCAACCAAATACCCGCAAGTATGTAATGTTGGACTTTCTTCCATTCAAGATCTCATATGGTGTTTTCTCTAAGAACTTGTGGCAATAGAGACGATTGCTATAAAAGCAAGCCGTGTTGATTGCTTCGGCCCAAAATGAATGACTCACATTATACTCATTTAATATTGATCTTGCCATATCAATTAAGGTTCTATTCTTTCTCTCAACTAGGCTATTGGATTGAGGTGTATACTTGGCTGAAAATTGATGCTTGATTCCAAGCTCTTCACATAGCTCATCAACTCTTGTGTTTCTAAACTCACTTCCATTGTCACTTCTCACTTTCTTGATTGTGGTCTCAAACTTATTTTGCACTCTTTTGATGAACTTCTTGAATATGTCAAATACATCACTCTTGTCCATAAGAAAGAATACCCATGTGTATCTAGTGAAATCATCCATAATCACAAAGCCATACTTGTTGCCACCAATGCTTGTGTATGTAGTTGGCCCAAATAGATCCATGTGCAACAACTCAAATGCCTTGGAAGTACTCATAATGCTCTTCAATGGATGAGTGTTGCCTACTTGCTTTCCGGCTTGACATGCACTACATAGGTTATCTTTCTCAAATGTGACATCCTTCAAGCCTCTAAGTCATGCTTCACTAACTTGTTCAATTGCTTCATGCCAACATGACCAAGTCTTCTATGCCATAACCAACCCATACATGATTTGGTGAGCAAGCATGTTGAAAGTTGAGTGTCACTAGCATTGAAATCAACCAAGTATAGATTTTCATATCTAAAACCCTTGAAGATCAAATTGGAGCCATCAACACTAACTATCTCCACATCATCAACACCAAATATGCACTTAAAACCAAGATCACACAATTGAGCAACCGAGAGAAGATTGAAGTTCAATTTTTCAACTAAGAGCACATTGGAAATGCTATGATCATTTGAGATTGCAATCCTTCCAAGAGCCTTTACATCACCCTTGCTATTGTCACCAAATGTGATGCTATTAATACCACTATCATTTGATTTGAGAGAGTTGAACATTCTTGAATCACCGGTCATATGTTGAGAGCACCCACTATCAAGCACTCAATGCCTTCCTCCAGCCTTGTAATTTACCTACAAAACAAATTAATGTCTTTTAGGTACCCATACTTGCTTGGATCCTTGGAGGTTAGTAACTAAGTTCTTTGGTACCCAAATGGCCTTCTTCTTTGGGCCCACGATTGGTGTACCAACAAACCTATCATGCACACCTTTCTCACCCTTGGTAAGCACATAACAAGAATCAAAAGGAATACAATCCATTTTAGCATGAAACTTGTTGTTCTTGTTCATTTTATTACAATTAATCTCTAGATGTCCAACTTGCTTGTATCTATTGCAATAACGACCATTGCTCTTCACAAAGCGAGGCTTTGGAGTAGCAATAGCCGCCTTGCCCTTCTTGGGAGTATAGCCCAAACCCTCTTTGTTAAGAGAGAACCTTTGGCTACCCAAGCAATTTAGCAAGCGGGCATCCCCACCATAGGCATTGCCTAATGCGCGGGTGAGATCATCCACCTCTCTCTTGAGAGTCTCATTCTCAACCACAAGTGATGAATCACTAGTAGTAGAGATAGAGTTGGTTGTGGTGGATGATGATGAGCTACATGAAGCATTAGTAGGACCAACAAATAAAGAATCATCAATAATATCACATGTTAGTCCAATATCACAAGTGACAATCACTTGCTCCTTAACTTTCTTCATGAACTTCTCTAACTTGAGGTCCTTTTCCTTGATGAGCTCAAGTAGAGTGGAGTGGGCTTCCTTAAGCCTAGTGTGAGCAACTTCAAGGTCCTCGTGGTCTTCCTTTAGATACTCACGAGAGGCCTCTAGCTTATCAAAGGATTTCCTAAGAGTTTTGAGCTCTTGTTCAATTTCTTTGCACTCCTTACTCTTTTTGAGAGCAACAAGCTCCACCATCAAGGCATTATTTTTATTGCTCTTGGCAATGAGTTCTTGCTCCAAGATTTTGCATCTCTTGGTGGTCCTCTTGTAGCCCTTGCTCATTTGATCTATTATGCCCAATAGATCATCCTTGGAGTAGTCCTCATCCTCCTCATCATCACTCCTACAACCATCACTAGCACAAGAATCATCATCACTATCATCATATTTTACCTTGGTAGGCTTGGCCATAAGGCATGTCGAAGATGGATGGCTTATTGAAGAGGGTGATGCTTGAAATGGCTTGCTGAGTGGTCCTTTCATCATCACTAGAGCTTGCATCATCATCACTATCGGAGTTGTCACTATCCCAAGTGACCACATAACCATCACCCTTCTTCTTCTTGTTGAATATGAAGCTCTTCTTTGCTTTCTTCTCCTTCTCTTTCTTATCCTTCTTGTTCTTCTTGAGCTTCAAGTCCTCATTATGAAATCTCTTATCATCATAGGGGCAATCTGCCACTATGTGATCGGGGCTATTGCAATTGTAGCAAAGGATCTTTGCCTTCATAGTGTCTCTCCTCTTCCTTGCCCCATATCCTTTCTTCTTCATGAACCTTCCCATCTTATGCACAAGGAGGGCCATGGTCTCATCATCGAATGGATCATCATCATCGCTCTCCACCTTGCTCTTGCCCTTAGAAGATGAATCCTTGAATGCAATGGGCTTCTCTTGCTTGACCTTGATCTCCTTCTTCTCATCTTCATCTTCATCATCATCATATTGAGCATCGGTCATGACATCTCCAAGCACTTTGTTTAGAGTCACCTTGTCCAAACCCTCTCTTTGGATCATCTTTCTCAAGATAGCAAACATCTTAGGTAAGTTCATCAAGAACTTATGTGAGAAGTCATTGTCCTTGACATCTTCTCCTAGGATCTTGAGATCATTGACAATAACTTGTAGCCTATAGAACATCTCTGGTATGGACTCATCATCCTTCATCTTGAAGCTTGTAAACTTATCCTTGAGCATATAGAGCTTGGCACTCTTTACCGTTGAAGTGCCCTTATATGTTTCCTCTAATCTTGTCCACACTTCACTTGCCATCTCAAGATCCTTGATTTGCTCAAAGACCTTTGCATCAATCCCATTGTAGAGAGTGTTGAGAGCCATAGTGTTGCATTGGTTGTTGATGCGGTCGTTGTTGGTGAGGTTGTTAGGATCAATGATAGCATAATCATGATGTGTCACTTCCTAAACCTTCTCATTAATAGAGCCAAGATATTGCTTCATCTTTCTTTTCCAATGATCAAAAGATGAGACACCATCAAAGAATGGAGGCTTGCCTCCGACATGGTTGAACACAACTTGAGCCATCTTACATTGAGGTTGTTAAGCCTTACAAATGGTGACCACAGCTCCGATGCCACTTGAAAGGTCTTGATGGCTAGAGGGGGGTGAATAGCCTTTTAAAAAATTCTACAAAGACAAGCTAAGCAAGTTTATCAATATAACAAATAGTGAGATGTGAGTTTTGCTTAGCCTACGAGGTGTTTGCAAATCACCTAACCAATTCACAATTTTAGTAAATTTGCACTCAACCGCACAAGTTAAACCGCACAACTTAGCTACAACTAAAGCTAACTAGCTACACAAGCTAAGAACTACACTAACAAGCTAGCAAGGTAACTAAGAAATTAATACAAGAGAGAGTTAGGAGGGTATCACCGAGGGGCGAAGTATTGAGCCAACCAATCAATATGATCAAGAGATGAATTCCACAATACACAACCACCGGGATTGATTAATCACAATAAGAATGATGACACGAAGATTTATCCTGAGGTTCACGTGCTTGCTGGCAAGCTAGTCCCCGTTGTGTCCCTCTTCACCACGTGGTTCGATGGCTAATCGGTCACACACCGAGCCTCTCAAAAGGCGCCACAAGAGCCTACCAAATGGCAAAAGGTTGCAAATGACACGAGCAATCCACTAACGTTGCCTTTGGCACTTTGCCGAGGTAGGCACAAACCCCTCACAATCACCGAAGGTGGCCAAGAACAATCACCAACTCTTGCCAACGCATCCAAGCTGCTCCAAGCCATCTAGGTGGCAGAAACCACCAAGAGAAACAAGAATCCCGCAGCAAATCAACCACCAAGTGCCAACTAGATGCAATCTCACAATGCAAATGCACTTGGATCACTCAATCTCACTTCGAATATACAAAGAAGCAAGAGAGATGAGTGGGAGGGGAGTTGCTTAGCTCAAAGTGCTCACAAGTATGTCAAAGAGTGCAAGAGTGAGAGCCTTGAGCCAGCCAACGAGTATTTATAGATGTACCCCTTCGAATATAGCCGTTAGGCACTCGAAACAGCTGCAGTCGCGCTGACTGGATGCGCTGGTCGCGCGGACCGGACACGCTGGTCCCATAACGGACCGAACACGCTGGTCAAGCTTGAGCAGTGCTCCAACGAAACAGCGACCGAACGCGCTGCTAGTCGCACCAGACGCCACAGTGCCAGCGTCCGGTTAGAGTCTAGTAAGCTCCCACAACGACCGGACGCGTCCGGTCGACCATGACCGGATGCGCCACCGCGTCCAATCAGAGAACCGAGACACGGACACATGCTGAGCACTGACCGGACGCGTCCGATCAAACAGAGATCGCGTCCGTTCCAGCGTCCGATCACCTCTGTGACCTCCGTTCGCCTCCGTTTGATTCACCCTTTCACAAATGAGCTAGACTAAGTATGTGTGTCACTTTAGCACATGTTTTAGCTCATGAAACAACCTGTGACAACGCCTCCAAATCTCGACATTGGTGTAAAGGAAAATAGGCGTTTCTATTTCTCGAAAACACCTGAATCCCGTCTTGCAAGCTCGGCGGGAGGGAGAGAGGACCTCAAACCCTCTCTACCGCTCAAACTTCAACGCCATCGCAAATGTGCTAACACCACCAAGTGAACTCATCATGTGTGAGTGTGTTAGCATTTTCACAATCATTTTTTGAGGCATTATTAGTTCTATCCAAATGCATATGATTATGAAATGCACACCTAGAGGCACTTAGGAGTTCAATAGTCGCGTCATTCCCCTCTTTATAGTACGGCTATCTATCCTATAATGTAACCACACCCACTAGGTGTCTTGGTTACTAAAACACAACCCTTAAGCATATACCTTTGCCTTGATCACGTAGTGTTGCGTCCAAATCCAAGTGTGGACATCATGATCACCATGTCCATCTTGCCACCAACCTTGGAATGTACTAATCCTCATATGCTATATACAACTTAGGCATAGGATTAGTACTTAGGCATTATCACTAATTACTAACACCAAACATAGGACTTTCACCCGCTTTCAGAAGGTTCCTCCACCATCTCCTAGGATCGCATCTACGTCGTTCCTTAAGTCGGTTTGATCCAAGGGCTCTCGTTATAAGCTCTGGCCTATATAAGCGGCCCTATACCTGCTCTCTAGAGCCATCCTGAAACCCTAATTTATATTCTCTAATCTGGATCAATTGAGGGGGGTCCCATGAAAGGATCAAACTCTCAGAGCTAGCTATCAAGAGAAGATTAGTCCTCATAAGGATCTAGTCTTTAGAAATAGAGAGAGGAGAGAAGGGAAGAGTTTGAAGGAGGTGCCAGCCTATCAGTGCTCCCTCTACAGCTTGTACCTGGGCGAAAGTTAATCTACGTCTGTGATTTTTCTGATAATCAACTTCTTATTCAAGTAAGCAACGTGTTTATATTGTTCTTTGGTTTGTGAGTCTCTTTTGAGTGCTTTAATCTATGGCCATTAGGTTAAAATATAATTCGTAGTGTAAGCATGGTGCTTAGACTCAGATTACTTGTGAATGCACCCTATTTTTTGGATCAGTGGTAGCTCGCGAAGGTGACTTTTATAGTTTCATTGAATCCTCTGTAGTCCACCTCCGATTAATAGGACTAGTAGGGTTTTAGTTTCTTGTAGAGAAGAAACTCTATATTTGTTCCTTATAAGACATCTCCCCAGATAGAATAGTAGAATGCATAGCTTACCGAGATTAGAACTAGAAGACCTTAGCGATCTCCTCTACACTCTCGACTTTCTTAAGTCTTGTTGCTGCTCCAGGTTAACTTGGACTATAGTTAGCCTCACATGTTTCCCTGTAGATACGATATTTAAATACCTCCAGGTGAAAGCTACAATGGTATCTATGCGCTTGCGGATTTATCTATGTGCGTTTATTTATACCAACAAGCTTTTTGGCGCCGTTATCGGGGAAACGGTTGCTAAGTTAACTTTGAACCTAGCTTAACCTTGTATCATATTTTTTACCTTTTTATTCCTTCATTCTTTTTTTTCTTTTTCATTATGAATTCCACTCCTATCCACCTATATGGTGCACCCACGAGCGCAAGCCTAAGGCCACCAAAATTTGTAGACCCTATCCTAACACCTGGCTATGAGCTATGCCCATGTCTCTAATAAAAATGATTTGGGATCTACCCTTCTCGGGAGAAGGCAATGAAAACTCATACTCTCACCTACGGGAGTTTGAACAAACCTACGCATGCTTGTGTTTTGCTGGCATGTATGATAAGACCTTACGATGGAAGCTTTTTCTATTCTCTTTGACAAAAAAAAAGCTAAACAATGGTACAATCTAACCATAGAAAGTATGCAAGGAGATTGGAAAATGTTGTGCTCAAAATTTTGTTAACATTTCTTTCCCATCCAAAAAGTGGTTAGCCTTTGTTGACGGTAGTTAACAACCATCATGAACCGTCAATTTGACTCAAAAGAACTGCATAAAAGGAATCATTAACATAGAATAGGGGTTAAACTAACAAAATTCCATGAGTTTTGGTGAATCTGTGTTTCGTAGGGATTAAACAGGAAAAGAGCCCAAGATGGACCACATGTCAGACTAAAAATCATATTCCACCACGACCCCAAGTCAAGAAGATTCTAGAGAACACGAGAAGGCGAGCCACCAAAGGGGGGGCCCACCTAGCATTCACCCAGGTCCGCCGACCTAGGTGGGTCTCACCTGTCAGCTTCCTTCGCAAGTCAGTTCTCCACTACCTTAGGTTTTCATATTTGCCGTTGATTCAAGTCAGTTTGATCCGAGGGCTTTGGTGCATCCCACCGGGCTATATAAGCACGACCCTACCCTCTAGGTCAAAGCATCCTCAATCCTAGGTAGAAACCCTGAGCCTCCTCTATAATCAAGAAACCCTAAATAAGATCAAGAGCCAAGCATTCAAGAGGAGATTAGTCTTGTAGTCTTCCAAAGATTAGGACTAGTCTTATTTAGAGATAGAGAGATAGAGTGTTGAGAAAGAGTCTGGAGGAGTTGTTGGCCTGTCAATGCCTCCTCTACAGCTTGTACCTGCAGGATCAAGTTCCGTTGGAGCTTGCTTCTAAGATTTCTCTAGTATTCAACTTCTAATTCGAGTAAGTAACATTGCTATTATTGTTCTTTTGGTTTGCGACTCTTTTGAGTGCTTTAATCTTGGTAGCTCCTTTATTGAAGTAGTATTTGTAGTGTAAGCATGGCGCTTAGACATTGATTACTCATATATGCACCCTACTTTCTGGATCGGTGGTAGCTCGCGAGGGTGACTTTACCTCGTTGAATCTTTCATAGTCCACCTCCCGTTTGTAGGACTAGTAGGACCTGGTTGCTAAGGAAAACAACCTCTGCTGGTGTCTTTTCTTAAGTAATGTCCCCATTAGAACAATCATAACATAGCTTGCGAAGGTTAGAACTATAGACCTTAGTGATCTTCTCTATAGCCCTATACTCTCCGTCCTTCTAGCTTCTCAGGGGATTAAGCATAGGCTTAGTTTCTCACACGTTCCTCCCTATAGTAAAATATAAATAACGATACTCTAGAATACTCCCGGGTGAAGTGCTACATCGGTGTACTATCTGTGCGCTTGTGGATAACAATATTATCTTGTGTACATTTAATTTCTACCAATAGCCTTTGAATAGAGGTTATAAATATTAGACAACTAGAAGAAGAATCTCTTGGCACATCATGGGATCATTTTAATGAACTCATCATCATAACTGTCCTGGACCCTACTATTTCGGGCCCAATACTCCTTCAACATTTTTACACGGGTCTTAGCAAGGATTCTAGGGAATCCCTTGATTTAGCCTCTAGATGAGCTTTCCTTCATTTGTCTACTAGTGAAGCAAGGTTTATATTTAATAAGAATAGTGAAAAGACTCCTTCCACTAGCATTTATTATGAGCTCCTTGAGGAAGAGAAGGAATCATCTCCCGAACAAGAAGAGAAAGTTTTGATAGCCAAATCACAACCACTGCAATCTCAAGGTTTAGCTATCAATCCCGAACCATCAATACCCCAGAATCCAAATCCCCAAGAGAAAAAGAAAGTCAACCTTTTGAAATTTCTTATGGGGATGATCTGTTTGATGCTGATTTTGGGAATAGTTTTAACTTTAGGTTCGCAAGGGACCTTCAAGTGAATACAACTCAAATTCTCTTAAGAAGGGATCTCTTAGAAAGAGTCCTTATTCCCATGTAGGACATCGGGAAGAATTCAAGGATGGCATGTTTAGTGATGTCGTAGAAGGAGAGCCGAGCCATTTAGAAGACACTTCTATCTTCTCCCCTTCTATGTCCACATTAGATGTCTTACCTGAACCCGTCTTTCAATCCATCCTTGACCCCGATGATCCCTCTTATGCTTTCTTTCCTAAGTCTCATGATGACCCTAGAAACCAACTAACACACCCAAAGCATAGGAGTCATGAAGACCACAAGGATGAACAAGAAGAGCAATGACAATAGCAGGAATGTATTAAGAATTGTCTAGAATGTATGAAGAACACATATGCCGTTATTAAAGAATGGATGGACAAGGATGAAGCCTTATGGTTAGGATCCAAACTTGGCTTAGATCCAAACGGTGAGCTTAAATCATTCTCTTCAATAAACATGACTCATCCAAGTTTGGAGGAAGCCTTAGATGAGACCAATCCGAGAGACAACAATCCATGGGAAGTCTTGGACAATAAAATGTCCAATGAATGTTATAGGCATGGAAAGATGGAGACAACATTTCCACCAATAGACATTCATGAAGAAACACCATTGGAGCTTGAAAAGGAAGATGGCATCGATGAGCATGGAAGTTATTTCACGAACACCTCATCAAATCCATGCTCTTATGAGAAATCTCCTGAATCAATTGATCTCTCTAACATTGCCACACATGAGATCTTCAACCCCCTCATTCTTTCTGCTTTTAAAGACTTTGAAAGGGTGGTTGTAGATGCATATGTTTATTATAAATATTGTATATCTTGTTGTGTGACTCTTGAGATAGGTACACAAAGGTTAGTATTGGGGAGGAAACCACTTCACAAACTTATGCACAATTAGGTGTCCCAAGGATGAGCTTTTGTCCTAAAGCAAGCACTTTCGAGAGATAACATGAGGTTTCACCTTTTGCTATAATGTCCCTGTGAAGTGAGCATAGAAATATAATTGTAAAAATATTCCTTCGGGTATTTTTGTCACTAACCATTTCAGGTTTAAAGCAAAAAGAACGAAGGATGATAGCACCAGGTATATCCAACCAATCATCATGCAACATTGAATCACATCCATCCAAACTAGACTTTGCCTTGCAAAATTTAAGCTTGGGAGATGGGCTTCTCTAAAAAAATCTTATGCCATGTTGCTAATCCATCTTGATTGTCTCTACCTTTAAATCATGATCGTATTCTTTCATCTCCAATTGAATAAATCTCTATAATGCTTTCAGGCTTCCTTTTTCTATGCTAGTAAGTTTTGGTTTGAAAGTACTAATCATATTTCCAAAGGCATTTAAATTAAGCATGGTGCTTAGGTTAAATAGTCTTCCTTAATCAAATTAGACATGGAGCCTAGTTTGGTTATTGAACTAAAAGTTGCTTGTGTAGACACTGGCTATTTTGTTGGACTAACCCATGCAAGAAACTCTCAATTTAATTTGGGTAAGTCACGAGGTAAATTCACATCGAAGATGAAGTAGGGCACATGATCAACTTCAACAACTTTGCACAAGAAGACACAGCTGAATCATCATAGATGTAAGAACTACATACCTCATTCAATATAGATGTAGGAACTGTGAGTACCAAAGTTCATTCACTCTGTCTTCTGCTGCAAGTTACCTTCTTCCCTGAGCCATGCTTCTATAAGAACATGATAAATAAAATCTATGCTAAAATAATCTCAACACCATCTTTTCATTAGCATAAAAGGAACACAACAAAATTCTAGACAAACAACCAGTGTTTCAAAATTGTATATTCCTTCGGGTATGTGTTGTCTACTAATCTGCTGCAGGCATAAGAATGAGTGAAGTCTAAGGTCTAATGTAACAGAACCGTCCAAATTATAAGAGCACAAGTACAAAAACAATCACCGAAGTGATCAAATTCTCGCACTTGAGCCCATATAACTCCGGTAGTCCAATGAAATCACGAGGGATTTCAAACCAGCCAACATACAAGCCAAGATCGTAGTGATTCAACATAATAAGTCACATGTTACAACCATTTCACAAGTAATTCAATATACATCGGAGTTCAACATAGTTATTACAACTTAAGTTCAAAAGTAGCGGAAGCAAAGTAATTTGAAACTAACAACGCCCTTATTTCAAATACATGCCAGTATGAAGGTCGACTTCCAACAAAAGCATTAGAGAGAAGATAACTCAGAAGGATCATGCCCATGATCACACTCCGCCTCTACGGCAGGAGTCAACCAACTCTTGCAGCCGCCATGATACATCATAACCTGCAACAAGTGGGGAAATAAAACCCTGAGTACAAGAAGGTACTCAGCTAGACTTACCCGTCAGAAACTAGAAATAAGATGACACCAAGGATCATGCAAGGCTGATATAAAGTGGGGCTAGCTTGACAACATTTTGCATAAAAGCTTATTATAGATGATCAATCATTAATGCTTAAGCATCAAGTTAATTATTATTAACCTATCATCTATATTAGAACCTATACTAGAGCACTCACTTTATTAGGAGCAAACAATATTAACCATAGCAGGTATAAATTGAGGCAACCTTTCCATCGTGATCCAATTAACCATCAGTTTAATTTAATTGAATCTACGTTGCCGCTGCTCAAGTCAAGTGCTCAATAACCGGGAGCGACGGCGATTCGAATCGAATTCCTATCCAGCTGGAGGGGTATTTCTAACACTCACCACGCAGGCCCCTGCCAGGGTCGCACAAGCCACCTTTTCATATGATTCAAGAATCGCGGGTCCGAATGATGTCGCGACCCCAAGAGCGACACTCTGCCAGGTGATAGGGACTCTAACCCCCCCCTTGGTCTCACGCCAATGTCCCCAAGCACATCCTTTCTCTCCTCCAAGAAGCAACCTACCATTCGATTCCCGGCCCGAATCACATTACTCGGCTTCGCGGTCGGAACGGCTTATCCGGCCAACTAAGTGTTAGACTGCGTTCAACATGACTCAAGGACGTACAGCGAATCGGTCCTTAAACGACTCAGACGGGGATAGATTCACACCCAAGACCTTCATGCCTTGTCGCTTCACTATCATCATCCCGCCCGGTCTCATTTCATTTTATTAACACATGGTTCCTTTCCGCAATAGCAAATATAGCCAACCGTGCCATATATGAATATCCCTATATCTCGCAGGTGACAGGAAATCACCTGACTTCTACCGCTTAAAGCAGGGCTAAGCATCTACTCGATCCTAGTCTATGTAGGATTCAAGGATTCATATATCTAGACAAGGAAAGGCGCATCGAGGGCAGCGGTTAGCGGTGGAGGTGTAGTGACACTCGGCTGGGACGGGAAAGGCGCGGAGGAGCTGGTGGGGTGGCGACCATGGAGCTCTACTCGGCCGACAATGGTGGCCATGACCGCTGTGGCGTGCGCGCGCACGAGCAAAGACGGCGAGGCAGAGGGAGGGTAGGTGAGGGCGAGTGGAAGGCTCGAAATGGAGCTCGGCGAGTGCCTTAGTGCTCCCCACATCGAGCGAGACACAGGGGCATGCGTAGGCCATGGCGGACGCCCAACTCACGCATGAACGCCACGTCCCGGACGCGCGTCGCCCAGTGCGTCATTTAGCCGAACAGGTGGCGGGTGATGAAGTGGTCGACGTGGGACACATTTTTGGGCTGGTTATGGGTTGTTTCAGGGAATGGGCCAAGAAGCAAAATTGGAGCCCACACGAAGCTCTACAAATTTGATTAAGGAGTCATGGTCATTAGGGTTTTAGATCAGTGGGTAATTAAGCTCTAATTAGGCACTATCAACAATTTAACTATTACTAGAGTAGGGCTCGGTTTTCTTGGATTTTGAAGGGCCAAACTCAATCAAATTGATTCCAACCTTTTGCATACTCTCCACAAGAGAGTTATCTTCAACTTTTATTTTTGGATCAATTCAAGTTGCTCAACAAAATTTGGAGAACGCGACATCTCAATCAAGTTGACTAAACTCGGCCTTAATTCTTTTCTAAGTCTGAAAACAGTTGTAGATTCAAACTTTGGTCCACAGTTTGACTCATTTCCAAGCTGAATAATGGTATGACCCAAAAACAAAGTTTGTTGTACCCAACTCAATCTACAACTTTTATTAGAGGAACTTGAACTGGTTTAGCATGGTTAGGGAGATAAAGGTTACCAAACATGTCAACTTATTGCTGCCAACTCTAGGACTTAGAATATTTTCTAAGTGTTGGAAACAGTCCAAATTCTGACTTGTGGGCCCTTTTTGAGCACTCTCCACACATTTTCATGACTCGACTCTTAAACAAAGTTTGTTCCTTATAAAATTCTCTACAACTTTGTAAAAGGGTGCACAGTCATGCAAAGCTTCTAGGTCACACTTTTGAAACGGTCAAACAAAAGTGTTCTAGGGTCCATACATGGTCAACCATCACTTAGAAGCACAGTTAGGCAAAATGATCAACATGAAGATTGTTCCATTAAGTGTCCTAAGTGTAGTTAAGGTGTTGTAGAGGCCAACATACCCACCATGCATAGGTTGCACAAAAGTGTAGGCCTCACATGCATTGAAACATAGAAGTCACTATAATTGTAGTGCTTGTTTCAAGGCCATGTTACAAGTGTTTCCTGTGTTTGCTTCCAGGTACATGCTACACATGCTTCCCTAGGTTGTTCCACATGTTGCATTTGTATGTTGCATAAACACTAGTTCCCATGGGATGTAAGGCAGGTGTTAGTTATAATCCAAACCAGCATATAACTTATCATTTCATGTGACTTTTTGATTCCAAACTTCATGAAACTTTTCCAGGGATCAATATAGATAGGTACTAAGGTGAGACACATGAAGATATTGCCATAACACCACCCAAGCTTATATCTTGTAAAAGTCCTATATGCAAAACAAAGGAGTAACATCCAAGTTTAGATTAGGCTTATCTCCATAGGTTGACCTTTACATTGTCATCTCCACTTAACCTATCATGTTTGAGCTTAAACCCGCTACTTAATTGGTGATAAACACCTGGGGCGTTACAACCCTCCCCCCTTAAAAGAATCGCGTCCCGAGATTCGGAATGGAAGACCTTTTAAGGAAGAGAGGCATGTTATCTAGTTCCCATCATCTGCTATAGCATTCAGCTAAAAGCTTCGACATTGGTGGAACTAATTTGGTCAAGGCATTTTCTGATACTCTTCATGGTAAAATTTGTCTGAAGAATTTCCTTCATTGACTTCCATGAAGCATTGTTACTTTGGGAGGAATCCAAGATTGCACATACTGCATTCTCAGTGTACGGAGATCATTTGGTCCATGAGTGAACCACTCACAAGTATCTGATTCTTTAGTGAATCACAGCATAGGCCATATGAACTTTACACTAGACTGAAATCTTCAGAAGTATACTCATTGAAATGATTCTATGTTCACACGGTTTTGAAAAGCAGTTCTCTACCAAAATGGCTTGAGTACAACCTTCCAAAAGGGTGAGATCATAGACGACAAATGTACTCTGAGGTCATAGGATACTGACTAACCAATAGATAGGGTCTATGTTGGTCGTAAATGTTCATTCATTTAGACACCAACTAATGAAAAACTACTTGTGGTTTCATGTGTGCAGTTCTCTTTCTCTGATGACAACACTGTATTATCTGAGTCTATCGAAGGATTAGTGAATGTGATAGCTGACTCTATGGCTTCCTATTTCCGCCAACAGTTGTCTAAGAAGATTCTTTTATCCAAAGACAACAGTTATCTGGGTTGAATCAGATGCAACTCTTGGGTAAAAACATTTATAAGGTACTAAAGTATGTCATCATTGGAAACTTTAGTACCAAAGCAAAATGTAGTGAGACCTTAAGGACAACAAAAGTTGTAATATTTACTAAACCACGGGAAGTAGTCTACCACCAAGCGATTGAGTAAAAATTTTCCTTCGTGACTTAGTTGCACTGTAAGTTGAGTTGACTTGCAATGTAGCAACTTTGTCAGGCCAACTTTCACCTTGAGGCTTCCCTTTTAGGATCAAACAGCAGCTCTAAGATAGGAATCTGTTGTTTGACACTTCTCAAATTGCTTTCGAATATTCCTCAATACTTTGTCCAATTAAGTTATGAACAAACTGTTTGTGGTACCTAAGGGCACAAGGATGTTGATCAAAACTAGGGCATGCATTTTTCTAATTCTTCACCGTAGCTGATTGAACACCTTGCACTATCTTGTGTGATTGTCCAAGACGGAATTGACTTGATCACAATGGCTCTAGAAGATAGAATATCACTCAAGTTGTTGGCTAGTTGATTTACTTCTTGTTGGATATTGCTCTATAAGACATAGCCTTGGTAGCTACCAATGAGTCATTACCTAACTGGAGATTAACCTTCCTATTGGTAACTAATTAGTTGTCTCTCAACACTAAAAAGTTCCTAATCTTCATTCTTGATCACAATAATTGTGGTCAATACAAAGCAGATGGTTGCCATCGAAGTCAGCAGATAAGAAGTCACACCAGAGATGGTTGATTTCGACAGTATGGCCATTGTGCATACAACGGTTAAAACTTGCATATTGTAACGATCGAGTCTTATCCAACGGATGACTTGTCTACTTAAGTGTTGTGTGTCCTTTTTATCCAACAGGAATGAGATACGTTGCTCACTCGATGATGGTCGTCAGTATTGGGACAACTAAGTAGAGTCACATGTCTACCACCTATTGCAGTTTGTTAATGTTTATGTCAGTAACCTGTTCTTCAAAGGTTATCCTCTTAGTAACTTCAGGAGGAAGTTTTACTACTTTTGGTTCAATATAAGAGTCTTTTGATAAGATATGGAAAGACAACCAAGGAAGAAGGTCACGTGAAAATCACATCAGTGTTGTTCTGCAATGGATTATGATTAGAAACCATGATACCAGCGCGTGCCGAGCAACACAACCTTGTGTGTGCACCCACAGGAGGCTCTCGGTTTCGTCACGGCACCATTAGTTGCTACTCATAACACCATTACTGAACATGCACCCGATGAGAAATTTCAATGACACAGATTGGGTTGATAAGGTAGATGCATGAATTTGCAAGCACCCGATTTAGAGGTCATAATAGAGAGACGTTGCGTCACACTGGCTAACCTTTGAGAGAGGTAACCGGAAGGTCCAACATGGATTTGGGTACGGTCTCCACAACTGGCAACGTACGAACCATGGTCAAAGGCTAGCGTTAATAGAAGTTAACTTAGTGGATCAGTCGACAAGGGTCTTCACAAAGAGGGTTGCTAAACATCCACGGCTTAGGCAAACATATAGGAAAACTAAACTTTGGGTTTTTGGCCAAGCAAAGGCATGGATACAAACATTCAAGGGCTAACCACCAAGTCTACAGGCTCAGGCTCCTAAGATAGAGAACCTAATGGAAGACAACAACCATACAATTACATACGTGAACATTGTTTTAGGATAAAGTTATGTGGCCCTCGTATGCTCACTGATGACAAACGAGGTGACAACTAGGGCACTACCTAGATAACAAGCATACATACAACATCATAGTCAAGCAGACATTGGAGAAAATTCAAATGAATGGGCTTAAGCAACCAATACAAGGCACAAGGCTCACCCAAAAATAAGCATTCATCTCAAGCATGAACTAACTACAAGTTTAGCTCTAAACAAACACTAGCTAAGGGAGCCAACTTAGCATGTGCACAGAATCTGGACAGCAGCACAATAGTTACTTATTTCAACCATAACTAAGGTTGTAGACATCCTACAAAGGTGATCCTAGACTTTCTAGAAAGCTTAGGAAGATGGCTACATTTTAGTTATTCATACCAAAAGCTAATTCATAGATTAACATGACCAAAAATGCTAATGTTTCAGATCTGTACCAATATGGACAGAAAACTGACAAGAACTTCAAAGATGCATAATTAGAGTTCTAGGGACACAACAAGGCTGAGCCTGAACTTTATGTAAAGTTTATTAAGTTGTCTATAACTTTCTTATTATCATATTAAGATGATTCTATGGCTAACAAGGCCAAACAAGACAAAGAAGACATCTCTGCCAAGATTTGGACAGATTCTGCCATTCCACTTGGCAAGCTCATAACTAGAAATTTCGACCACCAAAATTAGTGCTATAGGACACTTTGGAAAGCTTAGAAAAAGTACTAAACTTCTTCTATTATCTCCAAGACATGATTCCATACGCACATAGGTCAAACAAACCAAACATTCAGATCTATTCAGAGCATAAGCAAAACCTGACAGTAAACTTCTAAAATTCATAACTCTCAAACCATAAGGCCTAGTGTCATGAAATTTTTGGACAAGCTAGATGTGTAAGTTAGCTATAATTTTGGTATTCTCCATAACTACAGAAAACACCATTATGACCACGAAAGCATCACTACAACAGAAAACATTCTAGCAGCCAATATTCAACAAGCAAAACAAAGCTTGCCTTTGTTCTACTTAACAAGAGAGCGCACAAACATGTTATTCTAGTAGCTCTAAACATTGTTACCTTAGACCAACACTAATTTAATTCAATCATGAGAATCCATAATTACTGAAATAAGGTCTAAAGCATTTACAATTGCTTGTATGAATAACCCATCCACTACTTAGCTCAACTAGAGGACATCTATAGGTTCAGGCATGTAACCACACTTAGTTCTAACAAAACTAAGCACACACTATCTTCAAACACTCCCTATTCAAGCAACATGGAATAAGGCATTTATGTCTAACTCCACACTAGAAAGATAGCGTACTACATTGATCACAAGTTACTTACTATAGAACAAGGGTGAGAGGAGCATAGCTATACATAAGGCAACAATCATGAAGATGCATGCTTCGTCCTATTCGTCCTCACAAGATTGCCAACCTAAGGTGGCGATCATGTTCTATGTCGGTAGCATAACACGCACTCTTTCGATATATAGCTAGTCGCCAGCTACATTCGACTTACGTATTCATGGTTAGCGTACCTGTAGAAAAGTTTCATTGCAGCCCAATAATTCCCCAAATATAGTACACAATGAAAGCAGAGAAGTAAAATTCTAAGTACTCCCATGTACATATACCCCTGTATACGTACATGTAGCACCAAACTACCCGAATCATTAATCTCCCACAATTAAGTACCTTCATATATACATGTGTGTAACATGTAAATAATCCAGTAACCAAAACTAGCTCTCCCCTAGACCAACGGATGTCGGTCATGCTCTCATAACTCATACTTACCTGAGCGTAGGTGCGATGTTGCATAAAAGTAAACTAGCGACATATATGGCTATTTCATATATGAAGGCTACCTCTAATCTAATACACTGGATAGCATAGTGTGGGAGAGTTATCACACATACATACCTTGGCCTGGGCGTAGATGCATAAATGAAAAACCCCCAAGTTAGTACTTATATAAGCCACCTAATAATCCTTATATGGGCATAAGTAAATTGACCACTGGCATACTTAGGTTTAAAATTTAGATTTGACAAACCTATATAAAACTATAAGTTGATAAAACTGATTTTATAAAATAAAACCTTTGTTTTAAATACACATATGACAAGTTTAATGTTGAATCTTGCTCCGATACCAGCTGTAACAGAACCGTCCAAATTATAAGAGCACAAGTACAAAAACAATCACCGAAGTGATCAAATTCTCGCACTTGAGCCCATATAACTCCGGTAGTCCAATGAAATCACGAGGGATTTCAAACTAGCCAACATACAAGCCAAGATCGTAGTGATTCAACATAACAAGTCACATGTTACAACCATTTCACAAGTAATTCAATATACATCGGAGTTCAACATAGTTATTACAACTTAAGTTCAAAAGTAGCGGAAGCAAAGTAATTTGAAACTAACAACGCCCTTATTTCAAATACATGCCAGTACGAAGGTCGACTTCCAACAAAAGCATTAGAGAGAAGATAACTCAGAAGGATCATGCCCATGATCACACTCCGCCTCTACGGCAGGAGTCAACAAACTCTTGCAGCCGCCATGATACATCATAACCTGCAACAAGTGGGGAAATAAAACCCTGAGTACAAGAAGGTACTCAGCTAGACTTACCCGTCAGAAACCAGAAATAAGATGACACCAAGGATCATGCAAGGCTGATATAAAGTGGGGCTAGCTTGACAACATTTTGCATAAAAGCTTATTATAGATGATCAATCATTAATGCTTAAGCATCAAGTTAATTATTATTAACCTATCATCTATATTAGAACCTGTACTAGAGCACTCACTTTATTAGGAGCAAACAATATTAACCATAGCAGGTATAAATTGAGGCAACCTTTCCATCGTGATCCAATTAACCATCAGTTCAATTTAATTGAATCTACATTGTCGCTGCTCAAGTCAAGTGCTCACTAACCGGGAGCGACGGCGATTCGAATCGAATTCCTATCCAGCTGGAGGGGTATTTCTAACACTCACCGCGCAGGCCCCTGCCAGGGTCGCACAAGCCACCTTTTCATATGATTCAGGAATCGCGGGTCCAAATGATGTCGCGACCCCAAGGGCGACACTCTGCCAAGTGATAGGGACTCTAACCCCCCCTTGGTCTCACGCCAAAGTCCCTAAGCACATCCTTTCTCTCCTCCAAGAAGCAACCTACCATTCGATTCCCGGCCTGAATCACATTACTCGGCTTCGCGGTCGGAACGGCTTATCCGGCCAACTAAGTGTTAGACTGCGTTCAACATGACTCAAGGACGTACAGCGAATCGGTCCTTAAACGACTCAGACGGGGATAGATTCACACCCAAGACCTCCATGCCTTGTCGTTTCACTATCATCATCCCGCCCGGTCTCATTTCATTTTATTAACACATGGGTCCTTTCCACGATAGCAAATATAGCCAACCGTGCCATATATGAATATCCCTATATCTCGCAGGTGACAGGAAATCACCTGACTTCTACCGCTTAAAGCAGGGCTAAGCATCTACTCGATCCTAGTCTATGTAGGATTCAAGGATACATATATCTGGACAAGGAATGATATAATGCAGCAAGAGTTTCCAACCAACTCCTATCACTTAATGCAACAATACTTATAACATATATAGAATTAATTGCTTTGAAGATAGGAGGCTTATAATGCTCCGGGGCTTGCCTGGGATCCGACTCAAGTTAGAGTATATCAGATGAATTCACTTGGCGAGCATCTCCCAATCTATCACTTGTCCGGTCCTTCTATCTTCGGGATAGATCCACCAACTCCATCTTCGGGTTTGGCTCCACATCATGTCCTTCACGTGCTTCAGCTAGCGTACCTAAATGAGGTGCAATAATGCATATGTATGAATGCATAGAAGTGCAATAAACAAAGTAACCATGCAAGCATACCAAAGTTCACATAAACCCTAGAGCTAATTAACTTAATCCTCATTAAGACATAACATAGAAGAGGGCAAGCACATAAATCAAGAAACAAGTCTCACAAGATTACAGGGTACCACTCAAGTATCATCAAAGATATGAGTCACATTTCAATACCCAAGCATGACAAAGTTAATCAAAGTACTAGAACTAGAAATTGCTACCTTCTGGACATCAGAACAGCAGCTAAGTAATTTAATCATAACTGGAGATCTACAACTCCAAATGACTTATAAGAAGACATTATGGAAAGCTTATGAAATTATCTAAATTTCATTTATAATCATCACAGCACGATTCCAAAGTTTAACATGTCGAATTTACATAAACACAGCAACTGGTCTAACAAGACAGAGAGCAAGCAATTCTGTACCCCAACTTTAAACAGCTATAACTCCTAAACCACATGGCCAAATGACACCAAATTTTAACAGCAGCTATATATATAAATTATCTACAACTTTTGTATAAATAAGTTTCACAACAAAGCACATTATCATGAAGAACTTTGCTAAGTTCCCAGATCTGTCCAGAAACCTCATTTGCAAGAAATAATTATTAACTTATGTTGCAAACATATAATTAGACAAAACCAACTTTACCAACCTTTCATACATGACTAATGATCATCAGAAAACATAGTGTCCATTTCTAAATAAATTCTTTTAATGCCTTTTCTTAATTTATCTAGATAATTAGGTGGAATCATGAACACATATCAAAAGTGCACAATAAATTCTACCAAAATTACAGAGGCCTACCCATGCTTTCAAAAGTCTACTGTACAATTTTCAAGCCATTTAGATAAGTACATCAACCCCTATGAAAAAGACAATCAACTATTGAAATAAATCATGTGAGAACAGGTCAAACCTAAAACTCAATATTTTCTGTGAATACATGGCCATAGAATGAATCAATATGATAGAGAGACATCATACTAAGGTAATGGAATAACATTTTCTATTTTATCATTTATATATTATTTATAAGCTATTTATCAAGCTATAAACAAGTTAAATCAATAACTTGAGCATACAGTACGCAATGACCATGAAAGTTATACCACAGTACATTCATAGCATGGAAAGACTACCATAAAAATTTCACATCAATTGGAGCAGCACAACTCAAGATATAAAAATAACAAGCAATATAATGTAAATTCCTTATTTATCAAGGTCCAATCAAAACCCTAAGAAAACAGTGAACAACTAGGGTGTTTAATATTTTTCCTAGCAAGTACATGTCATCACAAAATTAACAAAACAAGAATCACTATTTTTGGAGTTCTAAAACTCCAGATCTTGCTCTGGTTAAGTTTAAAGGCATTTTTAGAGTATTTTTAAAACTTAAATAAAGACATCAGAAAACATCTACAAACATGTAACATATTATGACTCCATTGCATAGATCTTTTCTCAAGGTTTCCAAAAAGTCCACATTTTCCATTTTTGGACTTTCCTACTAGGAGATATGAATTTTAGGAGATTTACAAATTTCTGAAATTCAAAAACAGAATTACTCAACCCTAACTTAATTCGCTAGGTGCACCCGATTCGGTACCCATTCGCTGCCACCACTTAACCTGACATGTGGGACCCATAGTTTAGCCGGGCCCGCTCATCAGACACACAAAGGGAGAGACAGAGAGAAGACACGTCTTCTTCCCCTTCCGGCCGGCCGAGCAGGGGAGGGAGCCGGCCGGTCTCCGGCGAGGGGGGGGGGTCGCCGGCGGCGGTGGCCAAGGGCGGCACGAGCACCAGCTTGCCCACCCGCAACCAAGGGAGGTGGAATCGCGATCGGAGGTGGACCGTGGCCTTCTAGCCACGTGCACGGGCGGCTGCGACCGCGACCGCCTGCGGCCGGCGAGCACCGGCGACGACGGGCCGAGGAGAAGAGCAGTTCGAGCACCAGCAGTTCCCTGAGCATCCGAGCGACCGCTCGGCTCAGCTCGCGGTGACCCCAGGCCTATTGGCCATGGAAGCCGGTGGTGGCGCGCGAGCAGCTCCGGCGGCAGCCGTCTACAGCGGCGGAAAGGGCTAGGGGATGGGCGCATCGAGGGCAGCGGTTACCGGTGGAGGTGTAGTGACACTCGGCTGGGACGGGAAAGGCGCGGAGGAGCTAGTGGGGTGGCGACCATGGAGCTCTACTCAGCCGACAATGGTGGCCATGACCGCTGTGGCGTGCGCGCGCACGAGCAAAGACGGTGAGGCAGAGGGAGGGTAGGTGAGGGCGAGTGGAAGGCTCGGAATGGAGCTCGGTGAGTGCCTTAGTGCTTCCCACATCGAGCGAGACACAGGGGCATGCGTAGGCCATGGCGGACGCCCAACTCACGCATGAACGCCACGTCCTGGTCGCGCGTCGCCCAGTGCGTCATTTAGCCGAACAGATGGCGGGTGATGAAGTGGTCGACGTGGGACACGTTTTTGGGCTGGTTACGGGTTATTTTAGGGAATGGGCCAAGAAGCAAAATTGGAGCCCACACGAAGCTCTACAAATTTGATTAAGGAGTCATGGTCATTAGGGTTTTAGATCAGTGGGTAATTAAGCTCTAATTAGGCACTGTCAACAATTTAACTATTACTAGAGTAGGGCTCGGTTTTCTTGGATTTTGAAGGGCCAAACTCAATCAAATTGATTCCAACCTTTTGCATACTCTCCACAAGAGAGTTATCTTCAACTTTTATTTTTGGATCAATTCAAGTTGCTCAACAAAATTTGGAGAACGCGACATGTCCATCAAGTTGACTAAACTCGGCCTTAATTCTTTTCTAAGTCTGAAAACAGTTGTAGATTCAAACTTTGGTCCACAGTTTGACTCATTTCCAAGCTGAATAATGGTATGACCCAAAAACAAAGTTTGTTGTACCCAACTCAATCTACAACTTTTATTAGAGGACCTTGAACTGGTTTAGCATGGTTAGGGAGATAAAGGTTACCAAACATGTCAACTTATTGCTGCCAACTCTAGGACTTAGAATATTTTCTAAGTGTTGGAAACAGTCCAAATTCTGACTTGTGGGCCCTTTTTGAGCACTCTCCACACATTTTCATGACTCGACTCTTAAACAAAGTTTGTTCCTTATAAAATTCTATACAACTTTGTAAAAGGGTGCACAGTCATGCAAAGCTTCTAGGTCACACTTTTGAAACGGTTAAACAAAAGTGTTCTAGGGTCCATACATGGTCAACCATCACTTAGAAGCACAGTTAGGCAAAATGATCAACATGAAGATTGTTCCATTAAGTGTCCTAAGTGTAGTTAAGGTGTTGTAGAGGCCAACATACCCACCATGCATAGGTTGCACAAAAGTGTAGGCCTCACATGCATTGAAACATAGAAGTCACTATAATTGTAGTGCTTGTTTCAAGGCCATGTTACAAGTGTTTCCTGCGTTTGCTTCCAGGTACATGCTACACATGCTTCCCTAGGTTGTTCCACATGTTGAATTTGTATGTTGCATAAACACTAGTTCCCATGGGATGTAAGGCAGGTGTTAGTTATAATCCAAACCAGCATATAACTTATCATTTCATGTGACTTTTTGATTCCAAACTTCATGAAACTTTTCCAGGGATCAATATAGATAGGTACTAAGGTGAGACACATGATGATATTGCCATAACACCACCCAAGCTTATATCTTGTAAAAGTCCTATATGCAAAACAAAGGAGTAACATCCAAGTTTAGATTAGGCTTATCTCCATAGGTTGACCTTTACATTGTCATCTCCACTTAACCTATCATGTTTGAGCTTAAACCCACTACTTAATTGGTGATAAACACCTGGGGTGTTACATCTAACATGGTGTCAAAAGCTCGAAGATCAAAAAGATGACATGACAAAAGGATGAGAGAAAAAGGAGTACAATATGTGTTCATGAACAACTCAAGATGCAAGGAAGGAAAGGACCACCGGAAGTAGTCTATCCTTCATCACATGGTGTCATCACACTCCAATGATGAAGTTAACATCTTAAGGTAAGTGGTCATCATTTTCCTCTTAATCTTGGTATGCACATAAAGGAAGACACAAACATGTTTGAGTTACAATTTTGCTTGGTCCAACCCGATTAACTCAACATGTTTTATTCCTTAAATTTGTTCATAGCACCACATTATTGACCTCAGTCTTAACCAAATGAGCTAAAAACTACACATTTTACCTCTAGAAGATGATAGTCATAATCATGCAAAGATTAATACCTTGTGGACAATCCTTTCATGAGTTAAGAAATTCAATCATTTTATGCCAGATATGCTTAAATGGTACATTCATACTTGTTGGTATTTTTTAACACACACAAAATAATCACAAGGAATGATCTGCAAGCGCATGGATACCATTGTAGCTTTCACCCAAAGATTTTAAATATTGTATCCATAGGGAAACATGTTAGACTAACTATGATCTAACTCAATAAAAGGATGTAGCTGGGTTATGGGTTGTGATAACTAAGAGTAGCAATAAGGTTAGGATAAATAAGAGTGTAGAGAGGATAACTAAGGGTTCTCTACTTTTGTCTTCTATATCCAACTAGGGTGATGTCTCCTAAGGAACAAAATCAGAGTTTCTTCCCTATGAGCATCATTTGGCCTACCAATCCTATTAACGGGAGATGGGCTACAAAGGACTCAACACAACTGTCACCTACGTGATCTACCACCTTCTGGCTAATAGGGGGCATTCATGATTAACCTAAGCCTAAGCACCACACCTACACTTAAGATTAATACTCTACTCCGTCCGAAACAGGAATAAAGCACTCAAAAGAGTCGCAAACAAGATGGAACAATAAATATAAACAATAGTAAGCTTAGAACAGAAGTTGATTACCAGAGAAATATCAAAGAACTTGAATCCGCTGAAGTACAAGCCGTAGAGGGAGCACCGATAGGCTGGCACCTCCTCCAAACTCTTCCCTCACCCTTTATCTCACTATTTCTATTCATAAGACTAGAACCTATGGAGGACTAATCTACCCTTGATGGCAAGCTCTAGGAGGTAGATCCATTCATGGGACCCCTCTCTTGATCCTAATGAGAGAATATGAATTAGGGTATTGGGATGCTCCATGGAGGGGGGGCAGGGGTCTCCTTTTATAGCCCGATGGGATGAACATGAGTCCTTTGATTAAACCGACTTGGAGGTACGGCTTAGATGCATCCTAGGGTTTGCAAGAGGAACTTTCTAGAAGCTCGGGGCGAGGCGACGCAGTGGCAGGCCGCCCGACACCCCCTTGGGCCGCCTGTCCCACTTTTGTGGCCAAATGGGCCCATCTTTGGTGGTTTGCCTTCTAGTGCCTTCTAGATTCTTCCCACGTATGTGTCGCGGTGGAATTTGATCCTGAACTTCGAATATAACAAATGATAGGTCCATTTTGATCGTCTCGATGAGCTCTTCACAATGGTGCACTCCAATTCATCATTTGAGATACTTTTATTCTATGAAAATTGCAAATCCTACAAGACCAATGAGAGCACCAAAACTCGTGGAATCTGTTAGAATCAAATTCTACAACTATGCTTTGCAATTCATTTCATATCAAGTTATGCAATAGTTGATGGGTATTTTTGGTGTTTAATGACCGTCAACAAGCTCCCCCAAGCTTACCCTTTGCTAGTCCCTTAGCTAAGCTAAACTTAGCAAAACTTGGATCAGGAGTTGCTACAATGTTTTCACATCTCAAAAGTACACATGCGTTCAATCAAAAATTCTCCTCTAGATTGAAACAAACTGCTCAGACTTCCAAACTTACCCATATTACCTTCAACCACGGAGCTTCTTAGCCATCACTTGGGTCTTGGGCAATTAAAAGACATAATGATCAAGTCAAGCACTATGTCTCAAGCTCTTTGTTCAACCATTATTCCAGAGTTTTTATAAGTTTTCAAAATAAAACTTAGAGATTCCATTGTATGACACTCTCAAATCTTTTAATATATATGGTATTTGTGGATCCTCACCTAGGCAAATAAGGTGTAATGCCTTTTTCTCTACTTACCACTAAAGCTTATGTGGAGTTCATAGGTAGGGAGAAAGCTAAAACCTACTTACAATACATATATTGTAAAGTCAAACAATGGATCCAAAGAGAGTTAAATCATACAATCAAATCAAGATGTGCATGTGTGTGGATATATGAGGTGGATATGTGGGGTGGATAACCTAGTTCTACTTTGCTCCTTAAAAATATATTTCTCTTTTGAAACTTGAAACACTTGCTAGAGAACAGGGGCTATCTTATTCATCTCTTTTTCTTTCTCTCTCTTTTTTTCAGGCGGGCATCTAAGTACCCATTGTTTTAGATAACTCGGACACTTGTCCATTTTTTCAACTTTGTCTCTCTTTTTTCATGAATAACTTTTGCATAGCCCTTTGCCTCTTTCTGCAACAAAACTTTGAGAGATAATTAACAAGAACTTGGAGTATTTATTGGGGGCTGTCCTATATGAAATATTTTTGGTGTTCACTCCCAGTGTAGGAGTGAAACATTTTTTTAGGTAGATCTAGATGGAAGGCATGGTTTTGCGCCTACTCCTAGTGTAGGAGTAGTGCATATGTGGGTGGTGTATACGTGGTCTTGATTTTAATAGCATGACAAACCTCTCATAAGGCATCAACAAAGCTTAACAAAACTCAATGCAAAAGTAAGCAGCATATATGTGGAGGTTTTTCTAGCCTAAATAGCATGTATGGCTCTAGTGGGAATTTAAGCTTTGCCATACAGGTACTCATCATGTAGTATTTTTAAGTTTTCAAAAAGTAAATCTTCATAACTCTAGTGTCACTAGGAACATGATAAATAGCAGCTTAGACTTTCTCATATCATATCCATCAATTACCTAGACTTAGATCAAGCATATGCTACCCACAAGTTTCAAGTTTAGAATAAATTCTTCTATCAAAGCAATCTTATCCAAAACTCGGGATAATTCAAGGCTGAAAACTAGGTACTTGAAAGGAATTACAACAGAGCAACTATTTATCATTTCCATCTAAGAGATTTCTCTAAGTTCTCTTATTTATTCAACTCCTAAAAACAAAACTAGACACGCCTTTTATTTTATTTTCAAGACTTAAGATCACACCTTACTAATATATATAACTAGCTAAGATAAATTTTTGTTTTGTTTTGTTTGTTATGCATCTTTTTATTTCTTAACAAATATAGCAAACTCTAAAAATAGTAAAACCAAGAGGGAAAGGAATACTTAGCTAGATACATGGGGGATGCTCCTCCCCCAAGCTGGATGTTGTCGTGGTCGAATCAATGTTGAGCGATCCTTCTCAGAGCATGGTTGTCAGTGATTCTATCTCATCTATGAGTAGAGTAAGATGTCTATAGCTGAGTAACTTGCTCTTTATCAAAAGTTCCATCCTACAAAATACTTTCGATGAGGGTTCGGATTTTTAAGTCCTCCGGACAGGACTTTTCTCCAATCTCGTTTATTCTTCGAGTGCATCTATCGGTTTAGGAGATGGAGACCTTGATGGTTGTGACTCTTTGAGATGGTGATTTTGAGGAAGGTGTCACCCATGTTCCTTGCTTATCTAGCCAGTTGAAGTGAAGCATTAGTAGTGGAAGCTGGCAGCATCTTGCCCAGTGTGCATATTCATTGGTTCAGAACTTCTACTTGTAGAAATTTTGAGGAGTTGAGAAACCCCTCCACACTTTGCTCGAAGTGTGTCCCACTTGCAAAGACAAGGCAGAGATCAAGTGCATGGGATCTGCTAGTGGGAAAACACCAACAGAACCAAAATTATCTATTCTTCTCCAACCTTGGGCACATAGAACAAGATGAAATTGATGTTGTGTGTTTTATTCGATTGTAACATGAGTGATAAGATCAGAGGATTGAGCATGAATGTAGCATTTAAGTTCATTTTGCCAAAAGGGTTGAATTGCTTAACCAATGGAAGGATTGTCTATCTCTATATAATATGTTAATCTTTACATGCTTATGACTATCAACTTCCAGAAGTAAGATGTGTACTTGTCAATTTAATGGGTTAAGATTATGAGCATGAAAGAGTGGTGTTATGAACAACTTAAGGAACAAGACATGTTGAGTTAATCAGATTGGATTAAGCAAAATTATAACTCAAACATGTTTGTTTATTATTTGTGTGCATACCAAGATCAGGAGAAAAACGATGACCACTTACCTTAGATGTTACCTTCATCATTGGGGTGTGGTGACACCATGTGATGAAGGATAGATGATTTCTGGTGGTCCTTTCCTTCCTTGGATCTTGAGTTGTTTATGAGCATCTTGTCTCACATGTTGTACTCTTTCTTTCTCATCCTGCTGCTCTTTGATGAATGAGTTGTGTCTTCTTGGGCACAGTTATTGGAGCTCGTAATGTGCCTTGCTTCATCCCTGATTTGAATTCATCTCTTGACTTATCTAAATTGATTTCAGAATTTCCTACAGGGGTTAGTCCAACAAAATATCCAATACCTGCTACAGTAATTTTTAGTTCAATAACCAAACAAGAATCCATGTCTAATTTTGATTAAGGAAGGCATTTTAATCTAAGCACCACGCTTAATTTAAAAGACCTTTGAAAGCATGTATACGCTACTTCCAAACCAAAGCTTACTATGGCAAATAAAGGTAACATGAAAGTACTATAGAGAATTATTCAATTGGAGATGAAAGAGCATGTTTGCTATTTAGAAATTTGAGCATGGGTTCAAAATAGAGACAACCAAAATTAGCAACAAGATTTAAGATTTTTCAAATAAGCCCATTCCCCCAAGCTTGGATTTTGCAGAGCAAAGTCAAGTTTGGATGGATTAAATGTTGCATACCTTGCGTTGTCATCGTTCATCCTTTTTTCTTTAATTCTGCAATGGTTAGTGATAAAAATATCTGAAGGAATATTTCCACAACTATATTTCTATGCTCACTTCACAAAGGAAAAAAGGTAAAACCTCATGCTATCACTTTAAGGTGCTCACTTTAGGACACAAGCTCGTTCTTGGAGAACCTCTGAATTGCTTCTAATTGGTGAAGTGGTTCCCCCTTCATCGCCATCCTTTGTATACATATCTCAAGATTCTTATGGTGAGATCTACAATATTTATGATAAACATATGCATGTATAACCACCCTTTTAAAATTTTTAGGAACATGTAGAATGAGGGGGCTGAAGATCTCGTGTGTGGCAATGTTGGAGAGACCAAGTAATTCAGGAGATTTCTCATATGAGCATGGATTCGATGAGGTGTTTATGATATAGCTTCCATGCTCATCGATGATATAATTTCTAGATTTGGTCTCATCTAAGGCTTCCTCCAAACTTGGATGAGTAATGTTTATTAAGGAGATTGATTTAAGCTCACCATTTGAATCTAGGCCAATTTTGGATGCCAAAAATAAGGCTTCATCTTCGTTCATCCATTACTTAACAATGGCATATGTGTTCTTCATATGTTCCATGCATTCCTGCAATTGTCGTCGCCGCTCTTGGTCGTCTGTCTGGTCTTCATGACTCCTATGCTTTGGTTGTGTTCGTGGATTTCTAGGGTCATTATCAAACTTAGGAAAGAGAGCATAGGAGGGATCATCAGGGTCAAAGATGGGTTGAAAGATGGGTTCAGATAAGCCATCTAGTGTGGGCATAGAAGGGAAGAAGATAGGATTGGCTTCTAAATGGCTTGGCTCACCTTCTATGGCATTACTAGACATGCCATCCCTGCATTCTTCCCAATGTCCTTTAGGAGGGAAAGGAAGTTGAGGACACTTTTTCCAAGATGCCTTTCTAAGAAGTTCTTATTTATATTGATTTACAAGCATCTTGCAAAACTAGAAGTCTAAACTATCAACATCAATCTGAGGTTTTGATGGTTTAGGATTGACAGCTAAATCTTGGGATTGGAGTGGTTGTGATTTAACTATCAAAACTTCCTCTTCTAGTTCAGGATATGATTTCTCCTCTTCCTCAGAGAGCTCGTCATGAAAGCTAGTCCAGTAAGTAGCTTGACTAATCTTTTCGATCGTGGCCCTAGCTTCACTTATGGGCAAATGAAGGAAAGCTCCTCTAGAGGATAAATCAAGGGATTCCCTAGAATCCTCACTAAGACCCATGTAAAAATGTTGAAGGAGTATTGGGTCTGGAATAGCAAGGTCCGGGCCAGTATCGACAAGTTCATTAAAATGATCCCATGATTTGTTAAAAGATTCTTCTTGTAGTTGCCTAAAAGTTAGAACCTCAATTCGAAGGCTAACTACTTTAGAGATGGGGAAAAACACAAACAAAATTTTGAGCATAATGTTTCCCAATCCCCTTGCATACTTCCTACGGTTCGATTGTACCAATGTTTAGCTATTCCCCGTCAAAGAGAACGGAAACAACTTTCATCTTAAGGTATTGTCTAGCATGCCAGTGATACCCAAGCATCTACAGATTTGCAAAAACTCCCGTAGGTGTGAGTATGGATTTTCATCGCCTTCTCCAGAGAAGGATTGATCCTGAATCAATTGTATAAAAGACGGGCTCAGCTCAAAGTCAGGTGTTAGGATAGGCTCTATAGATTCTAGTGGCTTTAGGCTTGTGCTCGTGGGTTTAGCATATTGATAGATGGGAGTAGAATTCATAATAAATGAAAAAGTAAAACAAAAGATAAAATAAAAGATAAAATGGTAAGCTAGGCTTGAAGTTAATTCAGCAACCATTTCCCTGGCAACGGCACCAGAAAGCTTGTTGGTATTTTTTAATGCACATAGAATAATCACAAGGAATGATCCGCAAGCACACCGATACCATTGTAGCTTTCACCCAGAGGTTTTAAATATCGTATCCATAGGGAAACGTGTGAGACTAACTATGATCTAACTTGATAAAAGGATGGTAGCTGGGTTATGAGTTATGATAACTAAGAGTAGCAACAAGGTTAGGATAAATAAGAGTGTAGATAGGATAACTAAGGGTCCTCTACTTCTGTCTTCCATATCCAACTAGGGTGATGTCTCCCAAGAAACAAAATCAGAGTATCTTCCATATGAGCACCATTTGGCCTACCAATCCTATTAACGGGAGATGGACTACAAAGGACTCAATGCAGCTGTCACTTACGTGATCTACCACCTTCCGGCTAACAGGGGGCATTCACGATTAACCTAAGCCTAAGCACCACACCTACACTTAAGATTAATACTCGACTCCATCCGAAACAGGAATAAAGCACTCAAAAGAGTCGCAAATAAGATGGAACAATAAATATAAACAATAGTAAGCTTAGAACAGAAGTTGATTACAAGAGAAATCTCGAAGAACTTGAATCCGCTGAAGTATAAGCCGTAGAGGGAGCACCGATAGGCCAACACCTCCTCCAAACTCTTCCCTCACTCTCTATCTCACTATTTCTATTCATAAGACTAGAACCTATGGAGGACTAATCTTCTCTTGATGGCTAGCTTTAGGAGGTAGATCCATTCATGGGACCCCTCTCTTAATCCTAACAAGAGAATATGAATTAGGGTATTGGGATGCTCCATGGAGGGGGGCAGGGATCTCCTTTTATAGCCCGGTGGGATGAACGTGAGTCCCTCGATCAAACCGACTTGGAGGTACGGCTTAGATGCATCCTAGGGTTCATAGGAGGAAGTTTCTAGAAGCTCGGGGTGCGGTGGCGCAGTGGCAGGCCGACCGGCACCCCTCTTGGACTACCCGGCCCACTTTTGTGCCAAACGGGCCCATCTTTGGTGGTTTGCCTTCTAGTGCCTTCTAGATTCTTCCCACGTATGTGTCACGGTGGAATTTGATCCCGAACTCCGAATATAACAAATGATAGGTCTGTTTCGATTGTCTCGACGAGCTCTTCGCAATGATGCACTCTAATTCATCATTTGAGATACTTTTATTCTATGAAAAATTACAAAGCCTACAAGACCAATGAGAGCACCAAAACTCATGGAATTTGTTAGAATCAAATCCTACAACTATGCTTTGCAATCCATTTTATATCAAGTTATGTAATAGTTGACGGGTATTTTTGGTGTTTAATGATCGTCAACAATACTTAATCTTATGATCTTACCACTCATGTTATAAGTGAACAAAGCACATAAACATCAACTTCATCTTGTTCAATGTGCCCAAGGTTAGAGAAGAGTAAATAAAGTTTTGGTTCTGTTGGTGTTTTCCCACCAGCAGAGCCCATTCACTTGATCTCTACCTTATCTTAGCAAGTAGGACACGCTTCGAGCATGGAGGGGTTTGTCAATTCCCCAAAATTCTACAAGTGAAAGTTCTGAACCCGTGAACGTGCACACTGAGCAAGATGCTGCCAGCTTCCACTACTAATGCTTTACTTCAACCGTCTGGACAAGCAAAGAACAAGGGTGGCACCACCACTAGGAGCATCATCGCACTGAATTACCAACACCTGTGAAAGATGAACCCACTCCGCCTAAGTCTAGTCCACAGACCAAGCAGGTATGAAAGAAAAAGGTGACAACATCATCAGAGTTACCAACACAAGAGGTGCAACCATCAAGGTCTCCATCTCCGAGACCGACTGATGCACCCAAAGAATAAACAAGATTGGAGAAAAAGTCTTGTTCGGAGGACTTAAAATTCCAAACCTCGCCGAGAGGTAACATCAATAGTTATCCATATTTACTTTTAGCATTACATGAATTATTTTCACTTTAGCATATTTATTTTTTTACATTAGCATTGCATTTAGAAAATAAAAATAAAAAAGTTTTATTACTCCATATCATTATTGCATTATAAAGCCCCATGTGAATAGATCTACAGTGTGTAAACACTCGTGAAAATATTCACCGTGGTGGCATAAAAAATTAAAATATATCATCAAACGTATTTTCTTTCCTGCATTATATATTTAGAAAACCTCAAAAATATGAGATAGACATCCTACTAGAACTTGGTCAATTAGAAAATATCTTTAACCCCACAAGAACAACTAATCTCCAGATGGCTGATCGCTAACTCCTCATCCTAATCCGTGCCACGAGTTTTTAGTGTTCTTGTTGGAGTATTTTACAGGATGACACATATGATCAAGAGCAAGTTTATCCGGTTGTCTTCACTCCACCCTTGATAAGAAGGACATCCGTTGGTAACATTCGACCATGACAACATCCAGCTTAGGGGAGGAGCATCCCCATGTATCTAGCTAAGTATTCCTTTCTCTTTTAGTTTTACTATTTTTAAGTTTGTTATATATTTTCCAAAGAAATAAAAAGATGCATAACAAACAAAACAAAATAAAAATTTATCTTAACTAGTTATATATATTATTAAGGTGTGATATTAAATCTTGAAAACAAAATAAAAGTGTGTGTCTAGGTTTTCTTAAGTTTGATTTTTAAGAGTTAAATTATAAAGAGGACTCAGAATAATCTCTTAAATAGAAATGATGAATAGTTACTCTGTTGTAATTCCTTTCAAGTACCTAGTTTCAACCTTGAATTATCCTGAGTTTTGGATAAGATTGTTTTGATATAAGGATTTACTCTGAACTTGAAACTCGTGGGTAGCATATGCTTGATCTAAGTCTAGGTAATTGACAGATATGATATGAAAAGATCTGAGCTGCTATTTATCTTGTTCCAAATGACACTAAAGTTTTGAAGATTTACTTTTTTAAAAACACAAAAATACTTCATGATGAGTTCCTATATGATAAAGCTTGAATTCCTACCAGAACCATACATGTTATTTAGGTTAGAAAAACTTCCATATATATGATGCTTGTGATTGCATTGAGTTTTGTCAAACTTTGTTGATGCCTTATGAGAGATTTGTCATGCTCTTAAATCAAGATCACGTCCACACCACCCACATATGTACTACTCCTAAACTGGGGGTAGGCGCAGAAACATGCCTTTTATCTAGATCCACCCAAAAATGTTCTACTCCTGCACCGGGAGTGAACACAAAAACATGTTAGGTTTCCCTCCACTAAATAAATGCTCCAAGTTCTTGTTGCTATCTCTCAAAAGTTTTGTTGCAGAAAAAAATATGAGGCTATGCAAAAGTTATTCATAGAAAAAAAGTTGAGAAAAAATGGACAAGTGTCTAAGATATCGAAAATAATAGGTACTTAGATGCCCGCCTGAAAAAAAAATAAGAGGAAGAGATGAATAAGATAGTCCCTGTTCTTTAGCAAGTATTTCTAAGTTTCAAAAGAGAGATATGTTTTCAAGGAGCAAAGTAGAATTATGATTAGCCACCATATATATCCACCATATATTCATACATACGCACATCTTGATTTGATTGTATGATTTAACTCTCTTCGGATTCATTGTTTGACTTTACAATATATGCATTATAAGTATGCTCTAACTTTCTCCCTATTTATGAACTCCACATAAGCTTTAGCAGTAGAAAGAAGAAGGCATAACATCTTTATTGTCTTGGTGAGGATCTACAAATACGACATATATTGAGAGACTTGAGAGTGTCATACAATAGAATCTCTGAATTTTATTTTAAAAACTTATAAAAACTCCTGAACAATGGTGAACAAAAATTCATAGTGCATTTTTCTAACACAAAATACAATGTCCTTTGTCACCTCACAAAATTCGAAACTAAAATATAATTTTTACATAGAGAAATAAAAAAGAAAAATCTCTTTAAGGTGTTAATTGGAGGAAGTAAATTGAACCAAATATTAGTTTTGGGGTTATTTAGACATATGCCAAATTTAGAGAGAGTAATATGAACTTTATCATAAATTATATATCGGCTAGGTTGGCTATAAATAATATGGTAACAATATAGACTGGGCTCCATTATAAGCCATTTGCTCTGAGACGTATTTTGCAGCATATGTTTTCCAAGGTACATGATAGTTTGTGCGTGTAGTCTACAGGTAGCTGGAGCAGCACCAATAGCTCATCATTTCTGCTCAATATTCTCTTGCTTAGATGGAAGCCGTTTTCTCAAGGAAGAAGCAGTGCGTAGTAGATAATAGCAGGGAGGCGACTACTTCCTTTCCTTGTCCCTTCTTTCCATCCTCGTCCCCACTAGCCCTTGCGTATATATAAATCTAACAAGCCATGCATTATTCTATCCATGTACATAGATAGACAATCATACATACATATATATAAAGTTGTAAATTCCGGTCGTCGTGTTCTAGGAAGCATGTACAGCCCAGAGAGTCGTCGTTGCCACGTTCTTGAGCTCCCCCAACAGCAAGAGAGAGACTGAGAGAGAGAGGTTGTGAGAAAAGAGAACCCAAACCCAATGCTGGGGCAGTCGATGACAACACAGTCCTGAAAAGAGACCAGGCAACCTCTGCTCTTCTTCGTCTTCTCATATCCTCTCCTTGCTTTTGTGGCGCAAATGCGGCATGGGAATTGAGACGCATTGCCTGGTCCATTGGCTCGCACTGGTTCTCGCGCTGCGCGTTTGGTTCTTGGCCTGAATTTTGGAGGTGGTACCTGCGGCTTCCTGATTCTGATTCAAGGTATGGTTCTATGTCTGCTTCTTATCTGCTTTCTGCATTATTGTTCACGGTTCCTGTTTGGACCTTCAAATGGCCCCTCGTAATATGCTCGAGAAGAAAGGAAGTTTCCATTAATTCAGTTCTCCCCTTAACTAGAGCACTAGAACCGGATGGAGAGACAAATCTAGACTTCAGTTTAGCTCAATGCACCTTCTTCTGCTTGACTATTTCAATCTTTCTAAGAGGCGTAGCAGAACAGAGCTGTGTTTTCCACTTCTGTAATCTGTGCCCGCAATGTTGTATGTATCCCATGTTTTTTTTAAAAGGAAACGGATACGCTGAGTTCGTGATCACAGCTAGCAGCAACGGTAGACGGAGCAATCTCGTCTCGAATTGGATCTGTTGTGCAAAATTATTATGACTCACGCTCATGATGTTGACATACTGAAAATGGTGCTTCAATCAGAATTCAACCATATGACATGGTTCCATTTATGCATGAATCAATGAATTTTCATGAAAAAAAAATGAACCATTTTTCTCGCTCTGTTTAGAATCAAATCTTGTGTTCCTCACAATGGTGGTGTTGTTTCAGCCAAGAAATCAGTTAGGAGTTGACTTCCAACTGAAATCATCCCTATCAACAATCGTGGCTGGATGCTCTTTTTTTTTTTGGAACAATTTGGCGCTAACTGCTTCGCTCCAATCTCATCTCTTGCAGGAGTTGTATTAACGACAGAATGAGAACTCTGCTCCAGGCTCCTGCCGGCGTCGCCGTTGGCAGCGTACCAAACACATTGGCGAACCCGAGCTCTCGCCTTCCTCCCTCCTCGCCTTCGACGCCGACCGGCTCCACACCGCCGGCTACTGATACGTCGTCGTCTTCTTCCACTCCTCCGTCGTCACCGTCCTCTGCTCCGACTACACCTTCCCCGCCTTCTCCTACTCCATCGCCACCTTCCCCTTCGACACCACAGGCCGCTGCACCACCTCCTCCTTCACCGGTTGCCAGTACCCCTCCTCCGCCCGAGGCATCGTCTCCACCCCCACCGGCCGCATTGCCTCCCCCACCACCAGCCACATTGCCGCCCCCGCCACCGGCGCCGGTGCCCACGGCCACACCGCCGCCGCCGCCGCCGCCCACCGTCGCACCGACCCCACCGGACATTGCCGCGCCCCCGCCTTCCACCACGCAGGCGTCGCCACCGCCCTCCGCTCCCCCACCGCGGCGGTCCCACGCCACGCCGCCTTCTTCAAGCCCGTCTCCTCCGCCACCCGCAGCGCAGCCAACCCCGTCTCCCGTGGCCGCCACGCCGCCACCTGCAGTTCACTCCCCCGTGGATTACGCCCCTCCTCCGCCGGCGCAGACGAGCTCAACCCCCGCCAGGCACTCGCCTACGGCAGTTGATACTAGTGCCACCACGCCGCCGCCGTCCAGCAGTAGCGGGCTGAGCTCTGGGGCTACGGCCGGCGTGGCGATCGTAGTGGTGATCATCGTCCTCGGCTTCGCTGGCGTGTTCGTCTGCCTGTCGAAGCGGCGGAGGCGGAAGCAGGCCGACCGTTACTACGCTGGCTTCGCCGTGCCATCGTACACGCCGCAGCACCTGTCCGGCGAGGCGCCGTTCCTGCGCGCACCGTCTGCGCCGGGGTCGATGAACTTCAGCATGGGCAGCGGAGGCGGCGGCCCTGGCATGTCGACGCCGATGAGCCAGACATACGGTCAGCAGCCGTGGGGCGCATCGTCGGCCAACTACAGCGCGACGGCGGGGAGCCAGGGCCCCGCGCGAAGCGTGGCGACGTCGGCGTCCGGCGACCTGAGCGTGGGCAACACCAAGGCGTTCGCGTTCGACGAGCTTTACGACATCACCGCCGGGTTCGCGCGCGAGAACGTGCTCGGCGAGGGCGGGTTCGGGTGCGTGTTCAAAGGCACGCTCGGCGACGGAAAGGTGGTGGCCGTGAAGCAGCTCAAGGGCGGCGGTGGGCAGGGGGAGCGCGAGTTCCAGGCGGAGGTGGAGATCATCAGCCGCGTCCACCACCGCCACCTCGTGTCGCTCGTCGGCTACTGCATTGCCGAGGACCACCGCCTCCTCGTCTACGACTACGTCTCCAACAACACGCTGCACCACCACCTCCATGGTAACAAAACCTTCTTCTTTTACTTCATAGCATGTATGTATGTATGTATGTATGTATGTATGTATGTATGTATGTATGTATGTATGTATGTATGTATGTATGTATGTATGTATGTATGTATGTATGTATGTATGTATGTATGTATGTATGTATGTATGTAAAAACCAATTGTTCCTACTAATGACTGAATGCCACATTGTCTACCACTCGATCGTGTAGGGAGGGGGAGGCCGGCAATGGACTGGTCAACGAGGGTCAAGATCGCGGCGGGCTCAGCGCGTGGATTGGCCTACCTCCATGAGGATTGTAAGATCGATGGACGCTGTTTGGACTTGAGTTATTTCAGAGTTTGATGTGTCAGAACTCAGATAATGGAGATTGATCTTGATGTTTGGTTATCGTAGGTCATCCAAGGATCATTCACAGGGATATCAAGTCATCAAACATCTTGCTTGATGACCAGTTTGAGGCTCAGGTCAATTTGTCATCCCACCAAATTTCAATATTTCAGAACTCTGAACGCTGATGATATATGCCCAATGGTTGTCAGTATGTTCAGCTCCTGATGATGCTTTCAATGATCAGGTAGCTGATTTCGGGCTCGCGAGGCTAGCGGAGAACGATGTCACACATATTTCAACTCGTGTTATGGGCACATTCGGGTAATGAATCTGTGCATATATATGCTAATCCCAGAAAAGAGGATAATAAAACAAAAGGAATAATTGTGATTATGCATCTCCGATGTACACAGGTACCTGGCTCCAGAGTATGCGTCCACAGGGAAGCTGACCGAGAAATCAGACGTGTTCTCCTTCGGTGTCGTGCTACTGGAGCTCATCACCGGCCGGAAGCCCGTAGATTCGTCGCGTCCCCTAGGCGATGAGAGCCTTGTGGAGTGGGTAAGCTCCTGCAGCGGCAGAACCACCACCCTCTGCAGCTATGCAAAGTCACTCTTGTACCAAGCATCGATAATGATAGCATGCTGCTTAATCACAACCCCATCGTATATTACATACAGTCGAGACCACTACTGAACCGTGCAATCGAGAATCAGGAGTTTTATGAGCTGGTCGACCCCCGGCTCGATGGGAACTTCGACGACGTCGAGATGTTCCGGGTGATTGAGGCGGCTGCGGCGTGCATCCGTCACTCAGCTGCCAGGAGGCCCAAGATGGGGCAGGTACATACTACTGACCACCGACAAAACCATAACCTGCACTGTAGCAAATCTGACAAACTGAATGTACACCAGCTATGCATAATGCACTGCTTCTTTACTTTACATGACCTGTTCGTTGCTCACCAAAATTTGCCTTCCTCCACTGGTTTCATCCAGATCGTCAGGGTCCTTGACAGCCTGACGGACGTTGATCTCAGCAACGGCGTGCAACCGGGGAAGAGCCAGATGTTCAACGTAGCCAACACGGTGGACATCCGGCAGTTCCAAAGGATGGCGTTTGGCAGCCAGGACTTCAGCTCCGATTACAGCCAGTCCAGGTCAAGCATAGGCAGCAGGAGGGACTTCTAGTCATGAAATTAATCTGTAAAGCTTCTCCTCTCCACTGGCGCTCCTCCTAGCAGTTTCAGATGATTTTTGTTGTCACTATGTATTTATTTTTTGTTATTCTCTTCACAGTGTCACTACTCTACCATACTGTTTCATATATTTTTTGGTCTATGTGTAAATTGAGATAAAATGTATGTGAACATGAAAATGTATCATTGGCTATCCCGAATGATAGTTTTGGTTTCTTCTCATATATACAAAAAAAAAACTACCTGATCGTTTTCCTTTATGTTACCTCAACTAGCCTCTCCAGTACTTAACAAAATTTATGACTATGAGCATCTTAATGTTGGGGTCTGTAATCGTGCATTGACGTGAGGCACCGACCGAATCCACACAGCATCTTCGTTGTATCAAAATGAGCCGACCAAACTCCTGAAAATGTTTTGAAACACAAAAACCAAAACATATGTTCTGGCGCACAGGATCATCACCCATTTCCACTTCCACAGGTCAGCTAGCAGGTGCTAGCATATATCACAAACAACCATTGGTAGAAAAATGGACGACATCACTACCGCCTGGGCGGCACGGGCACGAACCTGTTCGTAGCTAGGAATTTCAATACAGGATTGAACACAACTCATCACTACCACTGCGCTCCACACTTATTTGTGAGTATATATATCAGATGTTATCGTTTTCTATCAAGATTTTGGAATCTTGTATTGAATATTTCGGGCATTACATTTCTTAAATAAAAAATCAATTGTAAAGTTTTAACTGTGATAGGATGTCTCCATCAAAGATGGTTTAAAATTTTCAAAAATTTAAATATCAAAATATGAGAACTTAAAACAAATATTTGAGACTCTTAAAACTTATCAACTATAAATTTGTAGATCAGGTCAACCACTACAACTTTGGTATTAACCACGTGAATATTCATGGTGGTTTATAGATTCTAATTTTTAATTTCAAAACCTAATAACTTAAAGCACATAATTAGGATTCTAAACAACTTGAAATCAAAAAATTGTCAAGTACAAAGTTGTAGATTGTATTGAGAACTACAACTTTAGTATAGACTATGTCAACACATGAGATTATTTGACAATTTTAAATTTTAAATTTCAAAATCTGAGAACTTAAAATAAAATTTTGTGACTCTTAACAATTTCAATTAAAAAACTTATCAACTACAAAGTTGTGTAGATCATGTCAAGATCAACAATTTTGGTATAAAGTTTGTTTCATCCGAATTCATATGAAAAAGTTATGAAATATTTTTTATACAACTATTTCTTAAGAGTATCGTGAGTATCGTATGATTTCTAGAGGCGGACTCTTAGAATGTCTGTCTCAGCTAAATGGCCATTTTCAGAGGTGCACATATCTTAAGAATTCCTTTTTTGTTAATTAACAGAGGCGTGTGAATGTCTCTATAAATAGTCGATTAATAGAGGAGGCATTTAGAACTGCCTGCCCATTTACAGTGGGGGCACCAAAAAATGCTCGCCTCTTTTAATTAGCAAGTTTTGTCTCCTAAATTTATTTTAGTGGTGTTAACAGAACTTGAGAGGTATCCTACTCTGCACATGATTCTTCGTCACCAGATCATGCCTAGTCCAAACAACATTTTGGCTTATTTCAAATTGTGTTGTAGTAGCGTATAATTATATTATCTATCAGATCAGGAGTGAACGAGTTCCTGCAACTCGTCCCAGTGGCCAATTTTTAAGGATAAGTCTCTTGGACCCGTTGGCGATCAAAAATGACCCTGGAGGCGTAGAGCGACTTTTGGACAATGTTTCCAACATAAATATGGCAATAGAATTTTATATGGAACATTGTACCAAAATCTGGAGGAGAAAAGGAAAAAATGGCGCCACTTCCTGTTCGACCGGTCTAGCCGGTTAAGAAACCAGCCAGGCCGATTGATTGGTTGATCTGGAGGAGAAAAGGAAAAAAATGACGCCACTTGCTGTTCAATCGGCTGGCCGGTCAAGAAACCAGCCAGGCCAGTTGGTTGCTGCTGCTGCGCAGGGTCAGCCAGGCTCATGGCCGCTGCCGTTTCTCCTGTGCCGTGCTGCAGCTGGACAGGCCGCTAGCCTTCTGAGTCCTGACGCCCTTCGCCGCCTGCTGAGCCTATCCGCACTCTTCATCCTCTATACTCATCAGTGGCGGACCCAGAATCATTTCATTGGGTAGGCATACAGTATAGGAACAGTGCTCCACAATACGCTACAGTTCTCGCTACAGTGTTCCGTTACCTTGGTCGCAGGAAATCTAGGGTAGTCCTGAGCCTACCCAGAACACAGCTGGGTCCGCCACTGATACTCATCCTCTAAAAGAAATATTCCGTCCTAATCATCGAGATTCTCTCATCTATACCACTTTCTTCCGCATTCATCCATCCTTTATATTCATCCTCTATATTAGATGGGACCCATGCATCAGATTTTTTTCTTTTTTTAACTCCCCCTACCCACTCCCTCCCTCCCTATTCTATCTCCGCACTCGCGAGGCAGATGGCGAGGCGGAGCGACCAGCGAGGTGAAGCTCACGCGCTGCGAGGCCGAGCCCACGCCCAACGAGGCGGAGGTGGAGCTCGTGCGCTGCGAAGCGGAACTCATCCGCAGCAGCAAGCCTCGAGCCCACGCCCAGCGGCTGCGAGGCAGAGCTCGCCTGCGGCGGCGAGGCTCGCGTCCGCGCCCGGCGGAGGTCGCTCGCCGACCTCCCTCGCCACCTTCCCTTCCATCAGTGCCCGGCGTCCTGGCGATGGAGTAGCGGCCGGCGGAGGACGAACGGCTCTGCCAGTACCGCCGGCTGCTTCTTCCTCTCCTTCTCTCCCCCTCCGTGGCGGCCCTTTTCTCTCCTTCCCACACGACGAGCAGAGGACGAGGCCGCGCGGGCCCCGCGCCACGCAGGCGCGTAGCGGACGCCGGACGCCCGTCCGTCCGCTACGATAGCGTGCGAGGTAGCGTACCCCGCTGCAGCATCTTTTCCTGTATCCGCGTCCTGCAGGATGATTTTACCGGACGCGGTCCAGTCAGTCTGATGCGCCCCTGCTGGCAAGCCAGCTGGACAAGCCACCTGCTGTGCATGTCCACTGCACTCCACTCCTGCCGCCTGCGCCTCCTGTCTCCTGCTGCATGCTGGCCAATCGGCTGAGCTGCTTGGAGGCCGGCCGGCCGCTGCCTGCTGTTTGCCTGGCCAACCGGCTCGGCTGGTTGGGAGACCGGCCAGGCTGCTTGGGCCTGCTCGTTGCGCCCTCCCCTTGTTGGCTCGCCCTGTCGAACCAGCCTAGCCGGTCCTGCACTCGCGCTGCCCAACCGGCCTGGCCGGTTTAGGAACCGGCAAGGCCGGTCCTACTGCTCTTCAGCCAAACTGGCCGCCTCCAGCCCCGCAAAAACTGGCCTAGCCGGTTTAGATTCGACTATGACCCATTTTGGTCGATATTTGAACAGGAGTTTTGATAGGAAGCTTGAAGATTACAATCTAGAGTTGTTTCCTATTAGGATAAGATCACCCTCCTCTATATATGTATGGGAGGATCACGGCCAATTGAAGGATCCAACACTCAATCGACAAAGAATACATCTACTACCTAGCTTTACCTTTTTCCACCCCCTTGCTACTCGTTGCGTCTCTCCGTGAGATTCATCGGCGTTCTAGGCGGCCTTGCTAGTCCTAGAACAACCCTAGGCATGTTCCTCCCCGATGGGTCCTCCCGGGAAGCGTTCTCAGGCTTTTTACGGCATTAGATGGGCCCTAGATCGGCCTAACTGTTCTCTAGATTGGTTTAGTCGTTTTTAGAGTTGTTTGCTGGCGTGTTTCATGTTGTTTGCATCCTAGGGCAAGCTAGCCCTGGCTAGTGTTTGATTTATATCACAATGTAACGTCAACAGGGTCACAACATCTCTCGCGTGTGTCTTTTCCGAGGTGGTGGGCGTGATCGCCGACAGGGCGCCGACGAAAAGGAGTAGCATCATGCCGGCACGAGTGGAGGGTCGCCGGGTTGTGTGTATGTTATGTAATGTACAGTTTATGTGTTATATTAATAGATTTGGTTAGGACACTGTTAGCTTATGTTAGAAGACTAACCTCGTCTTTTTCTCTGCCCTCCGCTTCACCTCCTTCTTGAAACCTCTTTGATCGCGTGCACCTGCATTTCCCATGACCGCAAATTCTACCCCTCAGTGAGTTACGTGTTAGTGTTCGGGATTTGAGGATTTTATGGCCTTCGACTGTAGGGATGGACTAGGAAGTTGTCGGCCTAGTTGTGGTGGCGGATGGTGGGCGGGACAGTTAGGGGGTGGTCGCGCCATACGCTATGGTGGTGGCAGATGAGGGTTGGGCAGCGAAGAAGGTGAGGACATCATGATCGGAGAAACTAGCGGTGGCCATGGTGGATAGAGGCGGCTCTGTTGAGAGGGAGTGGGACCCATAGTGCACTAGGTTGGCATCGTGATGGAGGAGATAGTGGTGTACCGGTGAGGAAGACAGACGATACTTTATTCTAGAGAAGAACTAGTTTGGCGATAGCGATGTACAGGATAGACATCCTACCGGCAACGTTTTCGCTTAGATTAAGAATTATGTTTTTCCTTTCAATTTTAAGCTTATAGTTGCACAGTAAAGACCTGTAACCTTGGAGGTTATAGTGTAAGATTAAACCAATAACGTACGGAGTAGTAATGATATATTCGTAGCAACGGACAAGCATACATGCTAGTAGTATCTAGCAATAAGAAATTCATTTGATGTTCTTGCGAGTATATTATCCATGCTCAAAGCCAAAGGGGAAAGAGAGCACACTGTGGCCTGCAGGGTCTGGAGGCGAAAGCTTAGTTCGCCAACAGCGAAGACACAGGGCTGCAGATGAGATCACAATGTGGCCTACAACTTTTTAAATTTTTATACTCCAAATAAGATATGGGGTGCATGATTGGAAATAAGAGAAAGGCGGGTAAGCTTGCCCATTAAGTAAGCAACAAGAAGCCATGATGGCACATACCTGAACTTTATTAAGCTTTAGGACGGTGCCGGGTTAAGCCCCCTGCTGCCAGGAAAAGCTTAAAAAATGCTCAACCCTGATCGGATTCGATATGCCAATAAAATGTAGAGGCGAAAAGAAAACACACCTGCAATTCTCTGATGCATCCAATTGCAATTTTCGCAAGAATAGATGTATCAGTAGGTATGGCAACGCATTGGGGAACGCTCCCATCGCCTCATCACACCGTGGGGTCGTAGCCAGCACCGTGCCATGACCGTCGCCCCTAGACCCCCTTGTAAAATGGGGAGAGCCGTAGACTCGGGCACTTAACGGCAGTTGTATTGTTCATGGTCGTGGTTTGGTCATTGATATGTTCTGAATCTGCTTCACGCAGCATTGAACAAGAGATAAATGGATACCTCTAACCTCTCGGCCTGACTACCGAGCCACGTTTTGTTGTTAAAACAAAACTAATCTAAGCTAGAACCATATAATTTTGTTTAATCTACAAATAAACAGACAAACAAACCCTAGTATTCTCAACATAAGCGTAGGTTAAAAGAAAGATAACCAGACTAGATATTAGTCTGAACAGGCCTTGGTTACGCTCAGTGGCGGATCCAGGTTGAAAGTCTAGGAGGGGCTCAAGTTCAAAGTGCAGGCATGCAGCCAAGGCATGGAGATATATGTATACGGTTTTGTATTGTTCAAACACATATAATGAACTTGACAACCTTGGCCCGAACTTTCCCTTTTCTAGAACTAGATGAAATATTATCCAAAGTAAAATGAAAATACGCCACGTGGGTTTGTCCAAATACTCACCTCACAGGTCATTCATTTCGTCCAGCACTTGCCATCACCCCAAGCAGCCCAGGCCGCCCAGAGCTTGTGCTGCCGTGCCGCGGAGCCCAGCTGGCTGCCGCAGACCGCAGTGCCGCCTTACCTCTGCAGCCCAACCGCCGACACCCAACAGCTCCGCTGTGCCACAGCCCAGCTTGCCTTCGCCCAGGTGTCGTACGCCCGCGCTGCTCCTGCAGTCTTGCCTACCACGTGCTTGCAGCCCCTACCAGCTGGCCGCGTACGGTGCAGGTCAAGCTGCCGCGCTGTCGAGATCCCAGTGTCGGCCTGGTGCCATAACGCACACGACATGCCCTGGCCAGGCGCTACCGCTGGCCGCACCACGTTCCGCGCCGACGGGAGTCGGGGGGAAGGAAGGAGTCGTGAGTCGATCAACGCGAATCGCTGAGTTGCTACGATGAAGTTAAGAAGGGGGCTGGCGCATGGGCCTTCTTGGGCCAAAATAAAGGCCGCTAGCCAGGGTGGGTGGCGAGAGAAATAGAGATCTGATGGTTTGCTGGCCCAAGTAATGGATAGAGACTCATCTTCAACCTGTAGACGGGGCTGAGCCCCTCTTCTCTGCAGCCATTGCACAATTTCTTAGGAGGGGCTCAAGGAGGGGCTCCGTGGCCACGACGGCGGTAGGAGGGGCTGGAGCCCCCCAGCCCCCCTGCTAGATCCGTCACTGGTTACGTTGGTGAGCAGGATTTGTAGATGGTGCTGATTGCCACATTAAAGACCCCGGTAGAGACAAGTCATCGAAAGAAGATGGAAAAAAAAAAAACCCGGCGTTGGGCCAATAGAGAAACCTAAAGGACAAAGCGAAGTTTCCATTCAGATATATTTGCCACACCAATCATGCCGCCTTTTCCCTCTCTGATTCTTCTGCGTCCAATGGTTCTTAGGCTTGCCGAGGCGTGAGCAGATCAGATCAGACAAGTTGTTTCCTTTTTCCTAGATGCACACACTAAGACACCATCCATCTAATCTAATAACAACATGAAAGCATGCATGAGATAGCCAAATTATGCATTTGCATGCTCTCTCTCTCCTCTTCTTTCCATTTCCATGCTCTCGTGCCCACTAATAGGTCTTTCCACGTTAAAGGTGACCAACAAAACCATTTTTAATTTTCTACCCTCTTTGATTAAATTTTCTTTCTCCCCTATCCTCTCCTCTCCATCCATCACACCACCACAATACCAAGCATTAGCACTATATATACTACTAAATTGAAAGGAGAAAAAAACAAGTGACACTTTTGCCGCCTCACTGCTCCCACCCATGCTCATTGCTCACCTCATGGGCACGGCATCCGCCACCCTCCTCCTTCCCCAGCTCAAAGTGCGGCAAACATTCACCACCCACCAACTCTCTCTTCTGTACGTTACGCCCAAGCAATCAACAATGGCGGCCGTCATGCCAGCGACACCGACCACTACGCCGATGACAGTGCCGCTGCCCAACTACCAGGTGTCCGGCGCGGGCGGCGTAGCTGCAGCGGCGCCGCGGCACGGCGCCTCGTCGGGGTCATCAGGCTCCGTCGGCGCCTTCTTCGGGGTGCTGGCCGCGGTGCTCGTCCTCACCGTGCTCTCCTGTGTCTTCGGCCGGGTGTGCGCCGCGCAGGCCCAGGGGCCCGACGAGTCCTACGACTGCACCAGGCTGGCGCGCTGGCGGAGGAGCGCGCACCGGCGCCGCCCGGTGGTGCCAGCCGCGGAGACAAAGCAGCCGGCTGCGCCGCCACTGCCGCTGCCGGAGCCGTGACACGTGACGTGACCGGGCGCTCAGCGGCTCAAGTTCTTTGCTCCTTTGCTGCCCTTAATTGCAGGTTAGTATGGTAGTAATACAGAACGGAAATAAAACAAATGTTGTAAATCCATGTAATGTTGAGCCTTGTGTCTTCTTCGTGTCACTGTTTAAATCTTATTTACCTCTTGGTTCACTTATTCACTTTTCATACAGTAAGACGTGTATTTATCTTAGTTCCAGACAAATTTGTTTTTGCCATGCTGGCCCACAATTAACAGTTGAATCAAATCTGGAAGTGTTGTTTTCACATAGAAAGTGTTTTTCCTCCAAAATGCCCATTTTCCTTCCACTTCTTAATCAGTACTTCCTCCATTCCAAATTATAAGTCGCTTTGATTTTCTACCACAAAGCAAAATCTATATAAAAAAATCAAAGCGACTTATAATTTAAAATAGAGGGAGATTCCAAATTATAAGTCGCTTTCATTTTCTATCACAAAGCAAAATCTATATAAAAAAAATCAAAGCGACTTATAATTTAGAACAGAGGGAGTAGTACAATAGAATAATTATTTTCTAGGAAAATTGAACAAGGGCAAGTGAACGAATGATTATAGTGAGGGCACAAATGCACTAGCTTTGTGGCCTCCCCATATTTGCCAAGTCATGCAAACAAATATTTGAGACCAATCTTAGATTATAAATCACCCATTTATGATTCTTTCCCAATAATAAAGCATGAAAGCCACTCAAATCAGAAGCCTTACCATTATTGTTTAAAATACACTTGAAAGACGGCAGGCAAGAGGGGGGCAGTAAAAAGGAATAAAACACTACCAATCTGGTTACAAGCATCTACATGTGTAAGAGAAGCAGGAAAAGGAAAACCACAAAGCCTTGAACTGCTAAAATTGAACTTTACAGCAGGTATGCTCTTTGCCTCCTTGTGACCTATCTAAGCAATCTGTGGTCTTGCTCTATCATCTGAACTGGAACAACTCCCATGACAGGCATCATAGAAGCAGCAATCCAGGAACATCCCAAGTTCCAATCAGTTCATCTGTCATCTTGCCGGAGACAATATTCTATAAGCTGTACAAAACACAAAATCTACTGACAATGCTACTCCTGAACTTCTAGCTCTGTCTCCCTTGTTATTTGCATAGCCTTGCCATCGCGGCGAGCAGAGATACCAACCATCCTCTGCTGCGACGACATCCGGTGTCGTGATGACAACTGCCTTGCCACTTCTGGATCTTCAGCCTTCCCCAAGTACCGTTTCCACTGAATCTTGTTGTGGAACATTGGGAAAAAACGGATCTGGATCGCGGCATAGCTGAAGTAGGGGACAAGTGTTGCCATCACAACAAAAAGTGTCACCAACCAAAATGAGAGGGCTGGGGCCAGCTGTTCGATGAAGACCATGTAGGCTGTAGTTGAGAACCTCGGGTTTATGGCACCATAAACCAAGAGGAAGAGGTACCATACTGCAATGCTGCCCCATATGAATATGTGCTGGATTATGGTGAAGTAGTTCACAGAGAGCGCCATTTGACAGTTGACAACCCATACAACACAAGTGTACATGACGACACCTAGAGCATCCAAGCCAGCAACTTGACCATCCTGACGGAACGCCTGGTCCTCAAAGGCAGTGATGCAGAAGAAAAAGATTAAGACAGCATTCATAACACCATTAAGCATCCAGCCAAGTATCCGACGCCAACTGAATAATATATTCTGCACTCCTTCTTGGTATAGCTGTGGATACTGCAAAGGAACAGAGAACAGAAGGCAAGTTACAAGGTAGGTAACACAAATGCAAAAGGAGTGCGCACAACTCAAGGCAAAAGGAGTGCCTTAAAATAACTTGAAAGACAGTGTTTCCTTGATTCATTCAATATGGCAGTGAAACTGGGACTTCAAAACCCCCAAAAATGGTACTTATAGAGGAATTTTTCACAGGTTAAAAAACCCTTATACTAACAGAAAGATAGTTCTTAAATAAACTGAAAACATATATACCATGAAAATTCTTTTAATCAACAGACAAAATTATGTAGCTTCCGCTACCTCAAGGGTAGAAAGCACATTTTCTTCAGAAATATATGGTAGAAGTAGATTTGACAGGGAAGTACGTAACATATCTAAATTTGCCTACTCCAATCATTTTAATTACCGAAACTGTTTAAATATCGGCATACCTGTATGCACAGCCTGGCAGACACATCCTGGTCAAATACCCCCAAAGCAATGACAGGAAGGGAGGTGAAGAAAACATTATAGAGTGACAAGAACCAATCATTATAAGCTGGCTTCCCGGAGAACGATGCAAATGCTTCGTACAGAAAGATAGTGACACCAAAAGTAACATTCTTGTAGAAGAAATAGCATATCTGCACATCAATCCCAAAATAGTTTATCAAAAGACTTGAATTACAAAGCCTGAATAGTAGATCAAAATAAATGTTTCGGGCCAAGAGATGAGAAGCATGCAGTCTAAGTCCAAAGCAACACATGAGTTGACTTAGTTTGTTTTTATGCTCATCGTCTGTGGGGAGTCTAAGTTTCATCTCTGGTTGGGAGTGGGAGTACATGGGCCTGACAGCCTGACCATGGCCAATTTGTGTCTGCTATGTACTTTGAAAGCGTTTTGGGGCGTGTTCCAGAGACCTTTGTGCTCTCAGGATCACTCTGATTTTGGAATGTTTGGTGGTGCAAACATTATACTTGTGGTACTTTTAAATTGTGTTTCTTTTGGTAATGAAATTTCCGGTTCGTCCCGTGTGGAAAAAAAAGATTAAAATCAATGTAAATGGCAGCTATACCATCACTGAAATACGCCGGTAACACCAATGTCCATGCACCAGAAGTAGTCGTTCCAAGAAGCGGAATTGGGCAACAGCAACATCACTAGCCATGACAGCCTACAACATCATAAGAAACAAATAATAAGAAAAGAAATCATGGGCACAATTAGCAAAAGTTGTACAGCATCGAATCAGTAACCTGCATTCCTTCAGCACCACTGATGCCAACCCCTATGTCAGCTTCTTGAAGCATGCCAACATCATTTGCCCCATCACCTATTGCTAAAGTCACTTTATGTGTTACTTGTTTAACAAGTCTTGTAACCTGGAATTGTTGCAAATGTTTATGCATGTATGCTCTAGAAGAATACGCTCTGAAAATACACAGAAAAGAGACGGGAACTTAAGAATAGAAAGAAATCTGACCAGTGCCTTCTGTTTTGGTGAAGATCGGCAACATATCACTGATGCACACTTGATAGCAAGATCCAAGAACTTAAACTTGACATCATCTTCCAAAGCATAAGTTAGTGATTTACCATCAATGATTAGTGCGAATGATGCAGTGCTAATTTGAGTTGAAGGTGGAATTTGTTTGATTCCATCCTCTATCTGACCCATAACCCTTTGCTTTGATGCCTGGAGAGCCAACGAAAAGGATGTAACTACGATGATATTGATTGTCAATAAATAATTGTGAATGTATGCCTTGTTACTTTTTCAAACAATAGAGAGCTATAATTGTAAATTTAGGGCATTCCAATGTTAACAGTGTTATATGTAAAATGACTGCAACATGCCTGATGCTTCAAAAAGGCAGGTAATGAAATCAATTATTCACCTTAGCAATTGTTTGTTTGTCACCATTTTTCTCCAACGCGATGATGTCAGGTTGTTCCAGTGTGACGATTATCTGTGTCATGCCTTGTCTAAGCAGGCTACATGCAAACCTGCAGATGGGAAGCTCATCAATCAGAGAAGGAAATAGTCAGGTTGAAATAAAAAGTTCCTACTTTGATGCAGGCATATAATGCTTACCCAATATTGATAGCCGTCTCCATCTTGTCGCCTGTCAGGACCCATATCTTAATTCCGGCTTGTGCAAGCTTGTCTATGCATTCAGGCACCTGAATATGTACGTGCACATGAGTACATGAACAGGCAAGGTTCCCTGGAAAGCGTAAAAATAAGATGCGGGACAGAAAGGCTTATCCACAAAAAGGCATACCCCTTGCTGGAGCTTATCTTCAACTGCCGTAGCACCAAGAAGAAGCAAGTCCCGTTCAATGCTATTAGCAGCCTGCTCAATTTTTTCATCTCTATCAGCACTTACAGATGCTTTGGCAGCATTCAATTTTTCATTGAATTCCTTGTACTCTTTCTCATCTAAGACACGGTATGCTAGAACCAAGGTTCTTAGACCAGAGTCAGAATACTGATTTATGTGTCTTCTTGTTTCTTCTTCAAATTTTCTTCCATTTGGTGCAAGTCTTTTGAACATCACACTGTTTACAGAGACTACGATTAAGAAATCATGGACACAAGCAGACCGCTGAAGATGATCTGCGACTAAAACATGGAAATCTAGCGTAAATAGAGCACTAACCTGTCCGCGCCCTTGCTGAGAAGTAATATCCTTCCCTCTGGTTCCTTGACTATCACAGACATCCGTCTCCTTGAGCTACTGAACTCCAATATATTTAGGAGTTCATACTTTCTGTACCAGAATGTAAAAGGATCAGTATTGGGTACTAAGTAAGGATAATCCATAGAGGAAAGAGCAAAGAAATTTGACTTACCTTTTCTCAACAACATTCCGACTTGGATCCCGTTCACGAACAATTATAGTTGCCAGCGACCTCTTGTAAAACTCAAACCCTAGTTCTCTTGCTGCAATAACAAATGCAGCTTCATCAGGGGACTCAGCTTCATATGAAACCTTCTCATTTTCGTCTATTTCCGCAATGCATGTGTGGCAGATGGCTAGGAGACGGAAAAAATCTCTTATCATATCTCTGTTAGGCTCATGAATCCACTTCCCATCCATTATTCGTGGATCCTTGAAATTGAACCCTTTAACATGGGGACTGTTGTCAATTTTTTCATCTTTGTGGTCTACATTTTCAATGTCATCATCTAACCTGGCACCTTTCCTCATAGCCATAGCTCTCTCAACTTCAGTGACACCCTGACCATAGGCAGTACCAGCAATTGAACACTTGATGAACTCCATCATGTTGCACGTCAATGTTCCAGTCTTATCGGATAGAACTGTATCAACCATACCTAGTTCTTCATTTAGATTCGAAGTACGAGCATGAGTTGGCTTATCTGATTCTTCATGATACATTTCAATATCCTGGCTGATGAATAGAGCTTGCAAGATCTTGACCATCTCAATGGATATATACAAAGAAATGGGAATGAAGTAGCTGTATAGCATCAAGGCCGTCAACAAATGAAAGAAAGATGCCAGAGCTGCTCTCTTTGGATCATAGAATATAGTAGTAGCATCTGGCCGAAGATACCACCGTTTGAGCTCACCATCTCTTAGGTCCTCTTTGGTCCAGATCCCAAAGAAGACAGAACCAAGTAATGCAATCATGAGTAGAGAAGACATCAGAAGGTAAATAATTTGATCCATTTTCTTCTCAATCTTACTTCTTTTAGATGGTGGATCAGTTGCATTTTGCATCGCTTTTGTATCATGACCTGTGAAGATGACAGCCCCATATATGTAGTCTGTGTTCCGTAGTTTTGAGTCCCGAAGAAGAAGCTGTAGGGGTGACAGGGGATACTGCTGGCCTCTCCATTCCATTGAACCGACAAAGGAGTAGAGGTTCGCATTTGGGTCTTCACATTTTATTGTTTGTCTGACTTCCCTGAACTTTATGTCCTCCTGTAAATCTAATGTCACCTCGAGAGCTTGTTTAATTTTCAAATTTGTCTCACCATCGAGGTTCATAGTCTCTACATAACAGATTCCATCCGGATAGTTAGATGAAAGCAGAATCATATCAGCAGGAAAGAAATTATCCTTCTCCACCTTTATTACATCTCCAACTCTGATATTTTTCCATTTTGTCTCTTCAAAATGGCCACTTCCCCTATGCACTTTGACTATCCGATTATTGAGCTCGTGATCCTGGGTGATGTAGTTGCATAGGTCTATTTAATATACCAATGGCATGGAAAATTTACATAAACATTCAAATTAACTAAATTACAGTAACACAGTCAATTACGTCTAATTCCAGCAAAAGAAAACCATCACATAACTATATGAGCTTGTAACAAATCTAATTATGCCACACCTTGATTCCCAGATAAGCTCAGCATTTATATATAGAGAGAAGAAACATGACTTCTCGAATATTAAGTGCTACAACTAAGACTAAAAACTATTGCTACATCATGACGCACAGCGACACAAGTAGAATGGACAACTGTGAGTATAATCAATAATGAATCACATGGTCAAAGCACAAGCATGGAAAATGATCATAGTAAGAATTTAAGTTTCAGACACCAAAATACATGGTAATATAGCTCAGTGAATTGTTCATAATGAGTACTCATTGTTTGTAAAAGTCATGAATGTATATTATTTCCCCAAACCCAGATATGTATAGAGAATGAACCCGACAATCCCAACACCAAGAAAGAGGAAGCAAAGTCTGTTCCAATTTATATTATACAACATATGAAACAAACATTGAATTAACTAAAGCATATGAGCCAGTTGAGTTTATTCAAAACACAGGGGTCATGTCATGAACAAAGTTCAATAAATATTCAAGCTTGGATGTAAACAAAAGACCACAGGAATGATACCTGTTGTTTCCTCCGCCAGTCCTCAACACCTTCTTTTGCCATGGTGGCTACAATCACGACACAGAGAGGCGCAAGCGCGCTCACTGCCGTGTAAGGTGCGAGTGGAGTCAAGGCAAGGATACCAGAGACAAGGAAGTAGAAATTAGCCACCCTCCTGAACTGCTCGAAGAGGGACTTGGGCAGGAAGGTGGCCAGAGTGTACTTTGTCGTCGACACTTCATTCAGCGGGTAACTGAATCCCTCCTCTTGAAGCCTATCAGGCTCGTTGACGTACACGACTCGGGAGAACCCCACTGTCCCAATCCGTGAGTGATCATCACTAGAGCCCCTGTGACAACGCATGAAAGTCAACAATGTGCTGAGCCTGAGCTTCTCCAGCCCCCTGTTCGGCGCCATTCCTCAAGACTCAAGTGAATCACTGCAGCAAAGCCACTCCCAGATGCCCCAAGAAGTCGACAAGACCAGAAGCTCAGGGTTTTTGGACGCCTGCCGAGCAGCCAATTCGCTCCAATCTTGTCCAAATCAATCTGGCTGCAGAACGCGATTGGCAACTCCCTCGGAAGAAGAAGAGGAGCTCAGATTCGAGCAGCAATGTCTACAAGCTGAAGCAGCTTGCAATAAATTCCAGCTCCTCTCCCACCCAACAACTCCACCCCCACCTACCTAAAAAAGGCAAATAAACTGCAGAGGGAGAGGGACTGAACCGAGAGCCGCCCCAGGCCCTCCTCAGCAGAGAAATCACCTCCTCACCTCCCAGGAACGAGAAGACGTCAACACTCAACAGCGCGGCGCCTCCGAGATCCCGGCGTGCCGCCGCGGCCCTGCGCTCCGGAACCCCGTCGTCCTCCTCCGTCCCGCTACGCCAAGACGCCAAAACTGGGTCCTGAGACGGGAACAGCGGATGCCTCGATCCATGCGGCGCCCGGCTTTCCCGCGGCGCTGCGTTTGTGTCCTGCTCCCCAAGGCAGAAAACGGCCCAAGAGACGAGGATTAATAGGTGGCGGGAATCTCCCTTCCCGCGGGGTCGGCACGGCAATGCGCCCCGTGACGCAGGCGAGCGGCACGGAAGGCACCCAGACGGGGGACCCCGCCTCACCTCACGCGGGCGTGGCTCGGGTTCCGTTGCCTTGCCTCTTTCCGACGGCGAATCGTGGGACGCGGGGAGGGGAAGGAAGGTGTGGCTCCGGCCTCGGGAAAATTCGAAGCTTTGGGAAGGAGGGGACGGACGAGAGGGGCGAGGTCAATGGAAAATGGAAGGGAGCAGGCGCCGCGCGGGGCGTGCAATGCAATGCCGACGAAGAGGAGGGGAGGAGGACGTGTGCGATGGGTCGGTAGTTGGTGGCCTCCTCGGCTTCTCCTCCTTAGTCTAGTCCCTCATGGTGATTGATAGCTGGAAATGCTGCTGCCGCCGTGTCATGTCTGCCTCCCTTCAAATATTTGTTTCCTCCTTTGTCTTTGCCGTGTGTTCGCCTCTGTATTTTACTCCGCATATTCCTAATTTGTGTCGTGAATTATCATCACTTGTTTGATGATATATAAACAAGGGGAGGAAAGGGCAATCGCAAAGGATTAGTGGGAGGCACGCGGAACCTTGGGCTCCGTATGAATACCCCGGCGGAAGGGCAACGGACGGATCCAGTGAAAAGGTAGAAACAATTTCCGCATTCAATGCTGCTACCTAACCGCTCCCTTAAAACCCACGCACACAGGCACGTGTCAGCCGTTCACTCGCCAACCGCCTACCACGCCGCCCACTACAGCGTCGTTCTCGCTCCCCTCCTAAAAAGACGCACCCCAACGGGCGGGAAGGGAGGCTCACAGACGGATACTTCCAGGCGAAGGAACCACGGGCTCCGAGCCCGCTTCAAACCTCGAGGGTACGAAAGTTGACCCTCGAGTAAACAGAGTTAGGGATGACTGAGGACATGCCCGTACAAAGTCAGGGCTCGAGCCACTTTCTCGAGACGACCTCAGACATATTCGAGGCTAAAGGAGAGGTCGGCGGTGGAATCCCCTCGGAGGGAGGCATCAAGCCCTCGGATCCTACCGAACGGAGCCGAGATCCACACGACTACTCTTTGGCATCTTTGGAGAGCGCCTCCGTGGCCGCTAGTCGACCCCTGTCGAACGGGGCACGAGCTTCCACTTGAATTCCCCGCTAACAGCTCGCCAGGGCCGTCGGAACTCGCCCATCGAGGGTAGTACGGCGTTCCCACCCCTCCTCCTTGTCCAAAGGATGAGTGAGAGTCGAACAATAAAAACAGACATTTCTAGGCGAATGAACATCGGGCTCCAAGCTCGCTATGAACCTCAAGGGATCGAAAGCTGGCCCTCGACCTGGGTTCGACAGCTGCCCTCGAGTAAACAGAGTTAGGGATGACTAAGGACGTGCCCGTACAAGGCCAGGGCTCGAGCCACTTTCTCGAGACGACCTCAGACATATTCGAGGCTAAAGAAGAGGTCGGCGGTGGAATCCCCTCGAAGGGAGGCATCGAGCCCTCGGATCCTACCGAATGGAACCGAGATCCACACGACTACTCTTTGGCATCTTTGAAGAGCGCCTCCGTGGCCGCTAGCCGACCCCTGTCGAACGGGGCACGGGCTCCCACTCGAATTCCCCACTAACAGCTCACCAGGGGTCATCGAAACTCACCCACCGAGGGGAGCGCGGCGTTCCCCACCCCTCCTCCTTTCCTAAAGGATGTGTGAGGGTCATATGACGAAGACGGGCAAGATCCTGATCGACCTCACGCGCGCGAGACTCGGGGGATTGACCGCAAAAGGCTAACCTCAAACGAAAGGGGACCAAGCGCGCCACGGGGGCTCGAACGCAGGAGTGCCCCTCGACATAACATACTAAAGTCCTCGAAGGAGTCAAACACTCCTTCGAGGCCTTGGGGCTACACCTAGCGGGTGCGCTCGCACGCATCCACCGGAAGAGCAACGATGCTAGAACTCCAGTTCATAACTCGCTGAGCCTCTGCAAGAGTGACCACACTCACGCAAAGGCTCGGGGCTACTGTCGGGTACCTAAACAAGGGGTACCCAAAACCACGCCAAGGCTCCGCCCGCGCAGGTACGACGAGCCAAAACCACATACGTGTGAAGACGGGGCACCCTCGACTACGTTCCGACTCACACGAGGCTCGCTCGATGGGACGGCTCGACCCCAGGGAAATCTCCAACTCTCACGACCCTGGGTCGAGCCGGTCGACCCTTCCTCACCCACCTACTTACGGACAAAAGTCAAGGCATTTAATGCAACCGCCAACCACTTTCTACCCACGTGGCTACAACACCGCCAGCATGGAAGCAGTGCCAGTGTCAAATCCCGCTTTTTACTGCCCATCCCGGGATGGGCGGTGAAAACCTGTCACTGTACACGTCATGTGGGGTACTGTTCCACCATCGACACCCCCTCGAGGCACAACATGATGACCATCGTATCCCGGGATTTCTAGGGCCCGGCCTTATCCATTCCCCGTCGACCCCCTTCAGCTAAGTCTCGACCCGGCCTCGACCAATCGCCGGTCAACAATAGAACAATGCCTGCACGTCCGCTCATCACAGGACCCAAGGTCTTTCACCGTCCCATCCCTAACGTCACCATGGTACCCCAAGGATGGCCGGCCATTCCTAGAGCACGTCGCTACAGCAACCTTCGCAGCGCCCGTCAAACCTTCACCTCTAAGGCACCGCTCTAGCGTTTTTTTATCGACTTCTCTACCTTCACTTGACCCTGTAAAAGGGAAGGCAGGGGACTCTCCTAGGGGAGGGGGCGAAGGACGAAACCACAAGACATCTCCCCGCTTCTAAGATCAACATCTCAAGCAATATACTTTTTTTTCCTTTTCTTGAGACTTGGGACCGTTGAAAGGTCTTGATGGCTAGAGGGGGGTGAATAGCCTATTAAAATTTTCTACAAAGACAAGCTAAACAAGTTTATCAATAAACAAATAGTGAGATGCGAGTTTTGCTTAGCCTACGGGGTGTTTGCAAGCCACCTAACCAATTCACAATTCTAGTAATTGCACTCAACCGCACAAGTCAAACCGAGAAGGAAACTACAACTAGCAAGCTACACAAAGAAGCTACTCTAGCAAAGCTAACTAGCTAGCAAAGATAACTAAGAAAGTAATATAGAGTTGAGTTAGGAGGGTATCACCGAGGGGCGAAGTATTGAGCCAACCAATATGATCAACAATGAATACCAAGATAACCGAACACCGGGATCAATCAATCACAATATGAAAGTGATGACACGAAGATTTATCCCGAGGTTCACGTGCTTGCCGGCACGCTAGTCCCCGTTGTGTCCCTCTTCACCAAGTGGTTCGGTGGCTAATCGGTCACACACCGAGCCTCTCAAAAGGCGCCACAAGAACTTACTAAATGGCAAAAGGTTGCAATGACACGAGCAATATACTAATGTTGCCTTTGGCGCTTCGCCGAGGTAGGCACAAACCCCTCACAATCACCGGAGGTGGCCAAGAACAAACACCAACTCTTGCCAACGCCTCCAAGCTACTCCAAGCCGTCTAGGTGGCGGCAACCACCAAGAGAAACAAGAATCCCACAGCAAATCAACCACCAAGTGTCAACTAGATGCAATCTCATAATGCAAATGCACTTGGATCACTCAATCTCACTTCGAATATGCAAAGAAGCAAGAGAGATGAGTGGGAGGGGAGTTGCTTAGCTCAAAGTGCTCACAAGTATGTCAAAATGTTCGAGAGAGAGAGCCTTGAGCCGGCCAACGAGTATTTATAGACGTACCCCTTCGAATATAGCCGTTAGAAACTTAAACAGCCGAAATCGGGCTGACCGGACGCGCTGGTCCAACTGACCGGACGCGCCGGTCGCCCAACGGCTAACTCGTGAAGTACTGACCGGACGCGCTGGTCCAAACGGCCGGACGCGCTGGTCGCCCAACGGCTAACTGCGAAGCAACGACCGGACGCGCTGGCCCAACTGACCGGACGCGCCGGGAACGACCGGACGCGCTGGTCCCGTGAAGGACCGGACGCGCTGGTCGCCTGAGCAGCGCTCAACGAAACAGTGACCGGACGCGCTGAAGAAAATGACCGGACGCGACAGTGACAGCATCCGGTTAGAGTCCAGTAAGCTCCCTGAACGACCGGACGCGTCCGATCATCAGTGACCGGACGCGCCTCGCGTCCGATCATCGAACTGAAAAACGCGCAGACACTGAACACTGACCAGACGCGTCCGGTCATGCAAGGACCGCGTCCGGTCACCTCTGTGACCTCTGTTCGCCTCCGTTTCTTTTCCGGACTTCCGGCGTAGTGGAAAATAGTCGTTTCAACTTCTCAAAAACGCCTGAATCCCGCCTCGCAAGCTCGGCGGGAGGGAGAGAGGATCCCAAACCCTCTCTACCGCTCAAACTCCACCGCCTTCGCAAACGTGCTAACACCACCAAAGTGATCTTCATCATGTGTGAGTGTGTTAGCATTTTCACAATCATTTTTCGAGGCGATATTAGTTCTATCTAAATGCATATGATCATGAAATGCACATCTAGAGGCACTTAGGAGTTCAATAGCCGCGTCATTCCCCTCTTTATAGTACGGCTATCTATCCTATAATGTAACCACACCCACTAGGTGTCTTGGTTACTAAAACACAACCCTTAAGCATATACCTTGCCTTGATCACATAGGGTTGCGTCCAAATCCAAGTGTGGCCATCATGATCACCATGTCCATCTTGCCACCAACCTTGGAGTATACTAATCCTCATATGCTACATACAACTTAGGCATAGGATTAGTACTTAGGCATTGTCACTAATTACCAACACCAAACATAGGACTTTCAACCGTTTTCCTCTCACAGATTGTAACCCCTACGCAAGCACTTAGGTGCAAAGGAAATACAATACTCCCCCCCTCCGCTGGACGTAGGGCCTTCTTTGCCCGCACTAGGATAAACTCCCATGTATTCTCTTTGTATCACCATCCAGATTAGGAAACACGCAGCACAAATTCACTCGTCAGCTTAGGGCCCTCCCGGGTCCGAACACCGACACATACGAACAGTCAATCAACCATCACAATCTGACCAAAAGAAACCCTACGAGCCGTGATAGGCAAGCTGGCACCCGAGACCTCCCCATACGAAAAAGCCTACAAAGGAGTATCCAACTCCTCCACAGTCTCGGCGGCTACTATCGGATAACAATATTAGGGTACTCAAAGAAGGGGAACTGATGGTCGTCGATGATCAAATCACTCGAACGATTAAGGGGCATGACCGTGGCCTCATTCGACCCCGGAGGCACGAGCTCCGCCTTGTCCGACCCTAGGGGCACGGGCTCTACCTCGTCCAACCCTAGGGGTGCGGGCTCTGTCTCGCCCGACCTTAGGGACGCGGGCCCCACCACGCCCGACCCTAGGGGCATGGACTCTGACTCCCTGACCCCTTAGGCGTGGGCTTCACCATGCCTGACCTAGGGGCGTGGGCTCCGACTCACTTGACCTTAGGGGCACGAGCTCTGCCTCACCGAGAGTGCAAATCCCAAAGGGGCCCACCTTGCCTCCAACCACTACGAATGTGATGGCCCGAGTCCGCGGCCACGCTCCTGACGTCATGAGGGGAGCGGGCACGCCTCGACGCGACCCACGACCCTGACAGGACATACCGGAGGCACTCATGTCACCCACAGTGCCAGATAAGATGGGACGGGGCACCATGATCGGCTGACGACGCCCGCGTATGGCGCCGGTGGCGAACAGGGCCATGACATGGAACCATCCCCATCGACATCTACATCACGACGTGGGGCTGTCCTCGCCATCATCTACACCACCGGTGGGACCCGCCTATAGGAGAAGAAGGACGGCGCAGCCTCGAGGCTCTCTTCTTCTTGGGTTTTTCTCTTTTCTTTTCCTCTTTCTCTCTCTCCCTCTCTCATGTACCCCGGGTGCTTCCCTTGGTCTATAAAAGGAAAGATTGGGCACCCCATCTGGGCAAGCTTCCAGGGGACTCCGAACACTTTGGAGCACTTCAACTCTACTTTGTCTTCACCAGAGACTTAGGATCTCATCCCTCTCTCGCTAGTTGTAACCCCTGTGGCAAACTTCAATGCTAGAAACACGAGCAGCAATGGCTGGACGTAGGGACATTCTGCCCGAACCAGTATACATCCTTGTGTCCTCTTAAGCACACCATCCAGGCCAAACACGCAATACAAATTTACTCGTCGGTGGTTTGAACCACCGACAATATTACTGAAGTGGTTGTTCGGTGTGGGAACCGGAGCAGTTAGAAGTTACACCAAACAACCCTTTAGTAAGTTGACCTATGTTAAAAATGACCTATTTTAACAAAAAAACTAATGAATATCTTGGTTTTAAAAGGTAATTTGTCTTGGTCAACTGGGAAGTAAATTTGAAGCTCAAATTACCACCTTTTGTCAATGCAACCATAATTAACAATTATATATATTGTGCACTAAACTAGGTTATAAGTATTCTTATAATTATTCGTTAATTTCACATTTTATTATTGTCCATGTGTCCCAAAATATACCAACACCAAACATTTCCAATAATCTTGAATGCACACTGTACATGTCTTAATTTGGGTACGTAGCTAATCCATGCGGCCTTTTCCCTTTGCAACTACCTAGCTAGATCCACCTTTCTATTTGAAAAGGAAATGTTGTTGATAAGATCAATTTCTATAATATAAGTGCACAACGCAGTTAACGTGAAAAAAAGAATAACTAAGGGCACCGAGACAATATACCAACAAATAATTACGAGTTTAAATAGTAAGCTACAAATAATAAAAACTAAGGGTCTAATCGATTGCTTGCATTAGTCTATAGCTATGCTTGTGTATAGTGTGGTTTACAGTTCTCAAAACAAGCCCAATCTAGACATTACCTAGTACAGAGCTATTTAGCCGATAGTTTCTATGACTAATAAGCTAGCTGATGCTGATTTATTATGAGAGAAAAATATTGTACCATGGCAGATAAATCGGACTGATTTGCACAAAACCATCGGGTATTAAAAATAAAATATTCTCACATCCTCTACCTCTACTAGCTAGCATAAATATGAAACCTCAACTAGAACATGAAGATGATTAGATACACTACAATGTAAGCAACTAAATGCAATTTTACCAAAAGTGGCTTGCCTATGCAGAGTCCCTCCATTTCATAAAGAGTGTCATCCTCACTTCCGGAGAAGTTAAACATTTTTAACTTTGACCAAATGCATATAAGAAATTATTAGTTTATTTGGTGCATAAAAAATACCATTAGATTAATCGTTAAATATGATTTCATAATAAACTTATTTGGAAATATAAATGTTGTTAATATTTTGTATACATCTTTGCAAACTTAAGAAAATTTGACCTGCACAAAACCCTAAGCAATACTCTTTTTAAGATAGAGAGAGTACAACCAATCACCAAGACATAGTATACATTTATGTTGGCTTCGATTATATGCTGCATAAAGATCTAATACAAGCTTAGTCCATTGCAATTAACTAATCAACTACGTCATTTAAAAAGTGGTGCCACATATTTAAAAGTAAGTACTATGCTACAGTTTCTTGAGTGGATCAAAGGCAACCCTTATCCTGTTATCCATCTATATGCGTGCATGTTAAGTGAAATTGAGTGTACTTGTCAAACGGTAGGCAGCGAGTCTTATAGATTCTCCGAGTATCACATCAGATGGTGATATCCCAATGATGCTTGCTGGCTGTTAATAGACAATAATTAATTTAATTATTCTTCGAGCACCATGTTTCATGTTTGTAGAACTAATTTCCTGCAATGCAAATGTTCGGCAGCAACAGGGTGCACTCTGTTGTCCATAGGTATTTTCCCCGTGTGTTCCGAAGAAAGTCAAGAAACCTACAAGGACAATTGCAGAGGAGATTAGTATTTTCCTGACAGCTATTGTGGTACCGTCAAAGAAAATATGTGGCACACAGGAAAAAAATAGTTTCCAATAGTGCTGCTACAAAAGTAGTACATCCTATTTGTACATGCACGGTATACAAAAGGATATATGTTCCCCCTCCATCGCAAAACATAAGCCTTTTTGTTTTGTCGTGAATCAAGCTATTCTAAATTTAAGTAAGCTTATGGAGAACAGTCACTACAAGAAATATGTCGGTTTATAACAAACGTGCGTCATAAATTATGCGCCTTAATCCATGGTTTATGACATTTATATGTTCATATAAACGTCACAATCCATTCTATGATATTCTATGAACATATGAACGTCACAAACCACGGATTAAGGCGCATGGTTTATGACGCACGTTTTGTCATAAATGAACACATTTCTTGTAGTGAGTATTAACATCAATCGCATTGAAGAACAAAAGTTTAAAATAATATTTCATAATTAATCTAGTGATGCTCTTTTGATATCGCTTATTATTGGTATTTTTTAAAACTTGGTCAAACTTAGGATATATAGTTTGTGCTTTTTTAAAACTTGGTCAAACTTAGAAGTTAGGATAGTTCGAATTAGTAAAAAAACCTGAAATACTTATATTTTGTGATAGATGGAGTATATCCCAATTTTCTTGTTTAACACCTACAAAGATGAACCTGTCGCCGATCAGCCAGGCCATCCACGTCGCCCCAAATTGTTTCCGCCGTTGGATCCCAACATCTACGGCGAAGGTTGCTCCCACCGACATCTAATATGCAGCGCCCTAGAATAGCTCCTCGCCTGTCTTCTCCAGAGTCTTCTCATCGTCCGCGCCCCACGCGCGCTGCCTCTTCCTCCTCCGTCCCGCCTCTCTCCTTCCTCTCCTCTTTCCTCTCTCCACGCGACGGCGCATGGGGCTGCTCCTCCGAGGTTGCAGCACACCGGAAGGCCAACAGGCCTTGCCCCTCTCTCCGGTCTCCCCGCGCCGTGTGTGCTGCTGGGGGCTTCGCCCTACCGGCAGGTCATCGGATCCGCCTCTCCGTCGGCGGTGGGGCCTCAGCTCCGCGCCGGTGGCCACCCTCCTCATCCTCCTCCTCGGCACCCCCACCCGCGTCGCCCGAGCGAGCCGATGGCAGCCCTGCGGGGTGTCAGCGGTGGTGGCTCAGCTTGGCGGCCAGGTGAGGCAATACGTTGTCCTCTTCTCCTTCTCCCTCTCATGGCTCCTCCTCGGCTCACTGGCGCCGACGGGCCCTAGCCGCGATCGTCGCCACAGGATGCACGTTGCCGCCCCTGGTGTGCGGTGCATCGGCACGGCGCGTGCGAGCATGCCTCGGTGGCGACGTCGGCCGCCAGTGCCGGTCCTCTCTCCTCGCTCACGACGTGGTGCCGCGCGGGAGGTGCCGTCGCCGCCGCAGGGCCCGGCTCACGCCGCGCACCGCCTCGACGCCAGCGCCTGCGCCGCGTGCCTCGCCCCTGCACCCGCCTCGCCTTCCTCCTGCTCCCTCTCTCCGTGGCGGCGCAGTGGGAGGCCCTACAGCGGTGGCGGCATGGCCGACGTCGCCGACGGTATCTGCCCCTCGGTCCTCTCGCTCCTAAAATCTAGATGCGGCTCTTCCCGCTCCCTCTTCCTCTCCGCATGGTGCCGCAGGGCCGGTGTTGGCCGAGCCTCTCTCCCCTAAACCCTAGATCCAGCCGCGCCTCTTCCCGCTACCTCCTCCTCTCCGTGTGCTGCCACAGGGGTGGTGCTGGGCGAGTGCCTTCGTGGAGGTGCCGTGGTGTGGGCGACCGCGCGCGCTCGCGCCCTTCTTCCTCGGCCCCTGCCGCGGCGTTACGGGGCGAATGCGCCCTTAGGCGAGCCACGCCGCTGCCCGCCTGTGCGGCGCAACTGGAGCGACGGCGACCCACGCCGGTGGCTGCGGCCACGGGCGACCGCGCCCCTCGGAACGGCGTTGTGCGCGGCCGGCCGGTGGCTGTGGGCACGGCCGAGCACGCCCCTCGGAATGGCGCTGCGCGCGGGCGGGTCCCGGTGCAGAGCCCACCGGTGCCCCGGCGCGTGCAAGCCCCACGCAGCAGCTTGAGTGGCCTGCCCCTGCTCGACGACTCCCACACGAACGGACCAATAAAGGACCGCCTCATCGCTTTCCCTGTTCGTCCTCTCTCGCTCATCTTCTCCGCTCCTCCCCTCTGATTTTTGTAGGGTTAGAAGAGTACATGATGACAAAAGATATGAACTGATGATCAGTTCTGGTGAGGTACTGAGCAAATAATTTTCTTGGAGAAACATATCAGCTGAGAAGCTTCTTGACCTTTTCTTCGGTCTGTGGTTTTCCATGGATATGCCCAGATGCTCCTACAACACGATCAAATGATGAGCTATAATATCTGATGACTACAACATATAGGCTGCCATTTGTTCTTATGGTCTTCTTTTCGGTACAGATGCCTTGATGAAAGGAACATGCCAGGTTTAACCGAGTTAGTGATGAGAAAAGATATGAGTTGATGATTAGTTCTGGTGAGGTACTGGGTAGTCAATTTTCCTGCGGAAATATATAAGATGGGGAGATTCTAGAGCTCCTGTCCATTCTATAGTTCTCCATGTATATGCCCAGATGCTCCTAGAACATGATCAAATGATGAGCTATAATATCTGATGATTACATCATAAATTATGCTTAGTGCTTACAACATCGATCATGGCATACCATTTGTTATTGTGTTTTCCTTTCCCTACAGTTCAGGCCACTTTCAGTTAGTTCGGTTCTTCGTCTTTAACTAATTTGGGTCTCCGGATTGAGTTACAGCTGTGTTTAGAGTTTCATTATTACAATCCAATTTTGTTTCAACCTGTTCTTGATGAATTTTTGAGGGAAGCCTGCATGGTTAGCAATAGCAAAGCAGCGCTCTTTTAATTTCAGAAACCATGATTCCTTCCGAGTAATAGTTACCAACAGATTGTCCTTATCTAATTTTTGTACCTGCTGTTGGTTTGATTTCTTGTGGTGACTTTGGGAGTTGTTTAGTCAACAATCTTGTGTGCTGTTCCCAAGCTTATTGAGAAGCAGTGATTGCCAGGATGTTTTGCTCTCTCGGTTCAGCTGGAATGCGACATATGTGGCTCCTCTGACTGTTTGCCAGATACCTGCTACTAAGGTTCAGGTGGTTCAAGCTCTGTTCTTTTGGTCAAATTCTTGTGCCTTAGGCGGCTTCGTGCTGCCACCAGCGCTGTTTGAGTAGGTTTCCTTGCAATGGTCCCTATTTAGTTGCGTATTCCTTTTCTCATATATTTTTGTCTCCTTAGATTTGTTCACTGTCTTTTCTATTGCATTCGGTTTCATAGCGCTGGTGCTGCTGCTTTAGCATACAAAAGATGAATGCTGTCGCTAAGTACCATGCATAGTTACTCATTAGCAAGAATGACTGAAATTGAGCTTTTGTTGTGCAGAGTTAGGTGACACCATGCGTTCATCATTATCGCTCTTTTATGGTTTGTTATTTCTCATTGTCAGTGAGCCATTCCCATATGTAAACCTCAGTGATTGAAGAACTATACACCTGCTTTAGATTGCTCAAGAATTTATTTATTTGTAGATCGACTTCTAGCTGTCAATATGCTAGGCCAGCTCCTTTATCTTCTTTCATGTACTGTTCTCCAAAGGTACACCTCAATGGTTAGCATCATTCAGATTCTAAGTCTATTATGTTATATGTGCATGATGAGGTTATTTTTTCCATAATGGAATTAGTCATGCCAATATACATGGAAGGGATATAGTCTACCCACATTGTACAGCCTTGGTTGCTGTTCTGCAACTGGTTGATTACTCTAAGACTAATTGTTCTACTATCTAATGCCTTTTTATCCCTCCCCCCACCGCCTTTGATCACTGTACAAGACTAATGCTAGGCTGAGTGACCCACTGCAACCTATTTATCAAGTTATCTGAACAAAATATTGGTTGGAGCCTATCTGAGCAAAATGTCATTTCTCACTCTATTTTCAGTAATGTAGGCCGTTTCTCGTCCTTTTCTTTTTGGTACCTACCACTTCTATATATGTGTCGTATTTTCTCAAATATTCACCCTGTTTTTCTCCTGTTCATCTCCTGCAGTGACGATAGCCTATTTTGTGCTCAGTTGGTCGCCGCCACCATTGGTTGCCTCATTTGTTGTTTAGCTCACGGTTTTATCTCTTACTTTTAGTTTACATTCTTATTCACGTGGTGTGTAAATATGACTGGACCCGTGTTTGCCAATTAGTTACAGGCAACCTGGGAGAAATTTTTCAGTTGTGGGAAACTGGCAGTCCTTTATTCAGTACAGATATGTTTTTGGTTTAATCAGTTTGTAGGTTGCTTTGATAGCATACCAGTGTCTGCTGGTGTATAGAGTGCACTGTCAAATCTATTATTTCAGCAATTTTTATGTCGCTAACAAGCATGTTACAATGATGACTAATTTTTTTTATTGCGCCCACTAACCTTTACAGTATGCCGTCGGATGGAAACCATGCGAACCAAAAAGTGTCAGTGGACAAAACTGCGTCAGGAACAACAACCATGGGGCCATTGGTTTACAGGTTACAAGCTTCCTTCGCCTCATTTGTACTAAGAAATGTTTCTTTTCATCGCAAAGTGCACATACTAACTTTCAGAAAATTCGGCCTCTTGGTGCTTAAACCTAATCAGAAAGCTGTTGTTTTTTCGGTTCAGTAGGCATCGGCTAGCTCAGATTAAAAGACGGCCGTAGGATCTTGAATCTACTCTCTCACTTTACAATGATTTGAAAGAGTTAGCATCATATATGTTGAGGTGAGAAAGCATCCTATATGCACATGTAAGCCCTTGAAGGCTTTTTGTTGCACCCAACAAAAGAAAAAACAGATCACTGAACCTACACGCATTAGTATCCTGTACATAGCATGTTCTTACTGGTAACAATTTTTTTTTTGGGTTCTCTGCATGGCACCAGTGAAACCTCCCTATTTTTGTTACGAGTAACGATCTTGGTTCTTGGACAATAAGGCATCATATATGTAACAACGATCTTGGTCCTTATTTTCTAAAGTTTATGTTTAGATTCGAACCGTTACTAACCATACATGCTATGAATTCAGCTCCTATGGTCATTTATAACATAACAGACTTTATATTAGGCCCGGTTGTATTTTTCTCATATAAATTGTTTCCGCTGAGCATATAAATGATTATCAAGCATTTTGTGTAAAATCTACATAGGTATTCTCTCCCACTCATTATATATGAAATTATTAATAAGTCCAGTTTGGATGCTGCCATCCATATATACCTACTACATCTATGCAAGACTGAAGCTGTTTCCTTAAAGGCTTCATTCTCACTTCTTTTATGCCTTTTTTATTTGTTAAAGGCTTCATTTCTGGTTATTTCAATGGTCCTATTTTTGAGTTATAGCTTTCAATTCCCACATATTTTGAATACACCACAGATTTTGAATACACCTAAAACGATTATATTTGGCTTCAATTTGCATGGCATCTGAGCTCTGGATCAGAATACGTTATTTACTCTTTTCTCTCTCACTTCAGTACCGTAATCTTCATCAATTTTTTTTGTTAGGACCATGATGCCAGGTAGAGGTTCTACAGGCAAATATGGCTATCGGACGCAACTAGGGGCGTAAGTCCCAACCAAAAGTGTTTTTTTATGTTGACAGTGAGCATGAGATTGCTGATAAGCCTAGCCAAGAAACAGGTCAGCTTTCTAATTCAGTTAAACAAGCTGGTACCGGATTTCTTTCGCTGCATATTATAGCTGAGCTGAAACTACAGAGCATTTGAGTTTACCTCTAATTGTTCTACCTGATTACCTACTATGCAAATAAATACGATGGTACCCTTGACCTTGAGTATGGTTTCGGTTTGTGCCTTCCAAGGTGCCTATCTCTATATACCTCATTGTTGCCGACAAATGACAAATACCTGATGAATAATTAGATAATACACTTATGTCCACCTGATGACTATGTTCCCTATTTTAGTTTGATTTGTGACTATGTTTCGTTTCAATTTGCATGGCATCTGAGCTCTGGATCAGAATACGTTATTTACTCTTCTCTCTCACTTCAGTACTGTAATCTGGCTCTGGTCGTTGTACATCTGCCATTGCCTCCGAGTACAGCAGCCTCAGCTCCAGCATCCAGACATGGATCGCCTACTTTGCTCCGTCAGAGAAAGGGTGGATGTCACAAAGGTAATTTTAGCAGCGCTCCTTTTCGTTCTAGCACAAGCACGCAATTGCAACGTGTGTTCGTTTTAGCACGCATGTTGTTGTTTGTGGGTCCAAAAAAAAGGAAAATGAGGCCCAGGATTTATTAAATTTGAATTGTAGAGTTTCCTTGATGACTGACAGGTAACAGCTGCAAAACATGCTTCAAAATTTTTTTAGTTCAGCAGCAGCAAAAATGTAATACATGATTTAGGTTCATCATAGTTAATTAGGATGTTTCGCCAGCTATGAGACTCATCTATGTAATGTTAGAACCACCTGTGCAATAATATATGCTTAATTGAGCCTGCTAAACATCTGCCATTCTTATATATATATATATATATATACCGTTTGAACAGGTCTTCCTAGATGCTTCATACTATATCTAAAACCAGTTTAATGTCTATATTGGTAGCTGCACAAGCACACGATGGCGCGCGACCGATGGGTCCAGCCTTCAAACAAAAGAAAATACCTGCAAAGCTGCTTCGACAAGGACCCCAAAATAGATAGTCAAATAACCAATAAGCTTCCCACTCATCTTTGTTACATTTACTTCATACTACAACTTAGAGCCTGTACAGGTAGCCCCATTTTTTTTGGCAATAATCACCAAAGGAACATCATTACCGTCATTTGCCTACCTTCCCCTTCATTTTATGATTAGATGCGCTGTGACTACGATACATCCCACCTATTATTGCCGTAACCGATTCCTACATTTAACCAAACCAATTTAGTTCCCTGGACCAGAGACTGAGGATTTAGTTCCCTCCATTTTTTTGCCTACTAAAATCCTCAATTGTTTTCCTTTTAGGATTATATCATGAGACTCTTCTTCTTTATTTTTATTATTTTACATATTGTTATTTATAAATTTGTACCCAAAACCCTGCGGTTTTTTTGGGTTACAAAGTAATTTGTATTACTGATCGGTTCCTTTTTTTCCTCTGTCCCAACAGGTACCCTAGCTGTGCATACTTCAGCTTCAGTGCTCCAACCCAACGCTTTCCCCACCATTGTGCATCTTTGCTTCTAATTTCTTCTTTCCTAAACATATGACCTAGGAATTATATGTACAGACTATCCTTCATGTAAATTAAGATACTACTATGCACTTCTATAGCATGGCATGTTTGACCAAAACTAAGAATGTTGTTAACATGACATTCATAAACACATCGCTCCCAACTATATGTGAACATGCACCTGCCTAGGCGCGCGAAGGCGCGCCCATTCTACTAGTTGGTATACATGGAGGGGAGGGGACGTCCTATTGCTATTGCTACCTCATGTGACCATTGAAAACTCCCACAGTTTTGTCGACAAAACACTGCGACTGCCACACAAAGTGGCATTCATCGTCAATTTTTTTTCTCTGCGACGTATGGGGAAAATCAAAGAACAGGTTACTGCTTGACTGCCATGATGCTCCAGCGCGGATATAGTTGTTACGGAAGTAAATTAATGGCAGTGTGAAGTGTGCCCCCTAGTAGAACAAATGCAGAGTGCACCCTCCGTCACAATGCAAAGGATGAATGTTGTCAACATACTCCACATGTTTATTAGTTGGCTTTATATATCCTTGTTCTCTTGTCACCTGCAATCACAAAGCTCGTACGTGTGCCAAAAAAGATCGAGTCTCTGAGAACGCCTTCAGCACTACGATTGGGCACACATACCAACAAATGCAGTTTGAATTAGCCGAATATATCTTTTTCTTTCATTTGTGTTTTGCTAGGATTATATACATACTTACGCACTATAAGCAAATCCTACCTAGGCTAGATTACCCTAGAGAACCTCTTAGGCTCACACACGCATGTCCATTGCCCATTGGTTTTGTACATAGATAGATCAAGTTAGCTTGGAATATTCCAAACCCAGAGAAACAACAAGGAAGCAGAAAAAAAGAGGTTCATTCATGTGACTACGTACACTACAGGATGTTCCGTAAGAGGCCGCTTTTGGCGGCGATCTTATTCTTGGGCGTTGTGGACGTGCAACATGTTGCCATCGCCCCGATCTCGCCTGACTTGCTTCCATTCAAGAGCTTTCTCTGCCTTCCATTCAAGAGCTTTCTCTGCCCCATGTTTTCGAGATGGACGCAACTGCAGCTGCTAGTTTCGTTTCAGTAACAAAATGATGACAAGGTGATGGTTGGATACTGAATAGTAGTAGTAGTGTCTGCACAAAAACAGGCAAAAACAACAACATAGCCTTTTATCCCAAGCAAGTTAGGATAGGCTAAAAACAGGCAAAAAGCATGCATTATTATTATACTGAAATCTTCCAAGAAGTGATACAACTAAACTTCTCTCTCATTCCAAACTGTAAGACGTTTTAACTTTTCTCTATACACACTCAGATATACACTATGTCTAGATATATAAGACAAACAGTGTATCTTGAAATGGAGGGAGTAAAATATTACTATTAGTACTAGAAGAAGAGGAGATACATTGGCAGCCGTGTTTGTCAAATAAGGAAATTATTAAACTGCAACTACGCAAGTGTCCAACCTAAAATACCTTGAAATTTAGGGATACCCATGTTCTGGACCACATTTCCATGTTCTGTTCCTTCTGCTTTTTTTTTCTAGAAAAGGTGTTCTGGTCCTTCTGGTTCTGGGACCCCAAATTAGACCCTTGCATGCATGTACCCTCGTCATGTCCATAGACCATAGGGCTAAGAGGGTGCTTGGCACTGCTCCACAAACTTCACCGTGGAGCAGCTCTATAAAAAACTGGTGTTTACGGAGCACTTCTTTATGTGCTCTCACAACTCAATTCTTTTTCCTTGAACATAGTGCATGGAGTTGAAACCGTTTGGCCAAAAAACATAGAGTGGAGCTGAAAAACATGGAACAGAGTGAGACGGACTACTGCTAAAACCAATGGAACACCCCGCTAGTAATTTTGAATGGACAAATTTGATACCAACTTCCTCACGAAGCAAGGATGCTTAACTTCTCATGAATTCACCCAAACTTGAGCTTCAAGAGAATCATAGACTTGTTGCCAAATTTAAGCATCAGATTTTCTTTACTTCTTTTTTGACATCACACAGTCCCTACCCTTATGAGAGCAATTAAATTACTAGAATGAATTCACTCAAACTTGCGCTTCAAGAGGATCATAGACTAGTTGCCAAATTTAAGTGTTGGATTTCTTTACTTTTTTTTAGATCACACAGACCATATCCCTACGAGAGCCATTAAATTACTCGAACTATCAGATTTCTTTACTTTATTTGAGGTCACACAATCCCTATCCCTATGAGCCATTAAATTACTAGAATGAATTCACCCAAACTTGCGCTTCAAGAGAATCATAGACTTATTGGCAAATTTAAGTTTCAGATTTCTTTTTTTCTTTTGAGATCACACAGCCAGTGTCGGATTTCTTTACTTTTTTTAGATCACCCATATGAGAGCCATTAAATTACCGGAAGTGTCAGATTCTTTACTTTTTTGAGACCACACAGTCTCTACCCCTATGAAAGCCATTAAATTACTAGAATAAATTCACACAAACTTGCGCTTCAAGAGGATCATAGACTTGTTCCCTAATTTAAGTGTCAGATTTCTTTACCTTTTTTTTAGATCACATAGTCCAATGTCAGATTTCTTTACTTTTTTATATCACACAGTCCCTGCCCTTATGGGAGCCATTAAATTACTAGGATGAATTCACCCAAATTTGCGCTTCAAGAGGACCGTAGACTTGTTGTCAAATTTAAGTGTCAGATTTCTTTACTTCTTCTGAGATCACACAGTCCCAAACCCCTTTGAGAGCCACTAAATTACTAGAATGAATTGACCCAAACGTGTGCTTCAAGAGGATCATTGACTTGTTGCCAAATTTATGTGTTAGATTTCTTTACTTTTTTAGATCACACAGTTCCTACCCCTACGAGAGCTGAATTCACCCAAACTGTGCTTCAAGAGGATCATAGACTTGTTGCCAAATATAAGTGTCAGATTTCTTTACTTTTTTTTTGAGATCACACAATCTCCGCCTCTATGAGAGCCATTAAATTACTAAAATGAATTCACCAAAACTTGTGCTTCAAGAGGATCATAGACTTGTTGCCAAATTTAAGTGTCAGATTTCTTTACTTTTTTTTGAGATCACACAGTCCCTACCCCTATAAGTGCTATTAAATTACCAGAATGAATTAAGTGTTAGATTTCTGTACTTTTTTTGAGATCACACAGTCCCTACCCCTATGAGAGCCATTAAATTACCGAAATGAATTAACCAAAACTTGTGCTTCAAGAGGATCGTAGACTTGTTGCCAAATTTAAGTGTCAGATTTCTTTACTTTTTTTGAGCACACAGTCCCTGCCCCTATGAGAGAGCCATTAAATTACTGAAATATTCGCTTCTATTGGGAGTTAAACCGAGGACCTCAAGTGTTACCGAGGCTCTTGTAACCATTAGGCTAATAAGCCCTTTCATGGAGTTCTTTTTACTTCATTATTATTGAATTATTAGTTCGATGGACAATGCACATTATTATAAAATAAAAAATGCTAATTTTAATGGGATCCTCAACTTGTCTTTCGGAGAGTTCTCTTCAAGTCATATTGATTTTTTTTTACGAAACACAAAATATATGTAGATTTTTGGTGTACATGAACACACATTTAACTCTTTGAAGTGTGCACGCACACACACTAGTATAAACACCTCTAAAATACTGGACCGACTGATAAAATACTGGACCGACAGATCTTTAGATCGACGAAGCTGTTGAGGACGCTGACGCTAAAATGCACCCTTACACACAAGCACGCCCACGTGCAACTCGCAAAGGCGCGGCGTCCCTGTGAAACCGAACCACCTTGTTTGATCGGGCAGACAAATGAACATTCGTCCAGGTGGGACCTGTTGGGGCAAACACACTTTGGGTTGCCGTAGCATCAACGCACTAATTATGGCGCATTCAAACGTCATAGAGACGAAGGAAGAATAACAATTTAGGGAAAAGATAAAAGTTGTATTGATTGATTAGATGCCTTAATTGGTCGTTGTCCTTTTGTATTATACGGTGGGAGGTCTATCTCTGAGTTAGCCGGAGTCCAAATGCATTAAGATTTACAATTAAACTCGACTCAAACTCGATCTGGACTGTCCTAACCGGACCATCCGGTATGCAACATCGGATCTCGGTTTTGTCGAGGGGGAAATTTTTCTAATGCCATTTTTTTGAGGTTGCACACAACTTGTCAATTTTGGTTGCAAATAAAGGGGCACGTCACAAAGAATTGATATATACCACGATTCTTTTTGTCCCCAAATAAATCAATATTTAGAGTTGCCTTAATAACTCAAGTATTAGTGTTTTTTCCTATGAATTTGATCTACTTTTAAAAAAAATTAACTTGAGACAGACTAAAACAATTTATTTGGGACTGAGAGAGTAGTAGGGTAGTACGCGTTAATACTATATAGGTGGTACATCGTACTGTGCTCTCCAAAAGCAACTCTTCTCAAAATTCTAAAACAAAAGTTGCTGAGTTGGAATTCCATTCTAAGGATTCTTGTGGTTCCGAGGAATCTAGCTACAGGAAAATAGGAACTGGTCTGCTTTCGACGACCGACTCTTGGTTGCGGGGACAGGGAGAGGACCTACTATCTACTTAACCGCTAGGCAAAGAGGGAGGACGGACCAGTCTCTTTCTTTCCACTTTGCAATTCATGAATGTCCAACGCACGCAGCTGGTGTGCTTCATGCCCACGAGGAAAGAAGAGCGACAAGGTTTAGATTTGACGGTTGGCAGCATGGGAGCTGATCACCCAAAAAATCCTTGGGAAAAAAAAGATATCTCGGTAACAAAAACCATAGGAGGCTGTATTGACGCATCTCCCAATTGATTTACCTACGAACAAGTTCTCGCTTTAAATCATTGCAATTTTTTCCTCTTCTCCACTAGCAGGTTTCTTCAGAAAACTCTATCTATTCTGGTTTGGATGGCAAGCATGCCTATATTTCTTGGTTTCAATAGGACTCCTTACAAGCATTCTTTCTATCTACTATTATCTAAAAATAATCAAGTTATTAATGACGGGATGAAACCGAGAAATAATCCCTTTTGGTGACAATATTTATGGTAAAATCGACAACCGGGGACCACTGTGCAGTATAAAATGCCTAGTACATGTCAGCGGATAGCGGACGGTAGCCTTGCAGAATAAAGTCATGGACCAGGACCACGAGATGAGAACAAGAGTGGAATCATTGACCGACTTCGCACACACGATGCCTAGTTGCTTTGGGAACTTCCATAGCATTTTCACTTTTCGAAGCCTTACCTGCACCCCAAATCGGCAAATCCTCCCTATATCTGAGTATTCCCTCCGTCTCATGATACTAGGCGCAACTTAGAAAACGCAAAGACCAAGGAGCAGAGTAATTACCTAGTGCTCCTAGGAATGTCCCTTGGGTTCCATCTTTGATTAATTGCAGAAAACGTTTCCGTCTGGGGCCGTTAGCCAAATCGCGTGGCTCCGCTCGCGCATGCATACATGCACATGCTAAATTTCTCCCCTGCGCTATGACTCCGTGAGAATACTAACGTCTTTATCTAGCGGGATGGGAGTAGAACGAGGAGGTCAACAACCCACAGTAAATTAAAAAAGCAGTTACGCTTAGCATCGTGAGGGCAGCCCAATTAAAAATTAATTATGGTTTCAATATCTATTAAATGATCTGTCAACTAAGTAAAATACTGACATAGCAGTTTAATTAATGAGGAAAGAGAGAAAGAAGAGAGGAAGCCATTTTCAAAGAGGTAAACGACGTCTCCACTCGAACCGAGGCTCGAGGAAACGATGATTTTGGCGTTGGGAGGAAACTAGTCGTTTCTATCGCGTGAGCTCACCAGCACCGCCGCTACGCACTCACTTCATTGTCACCGCGCTCGCCGGCCGCCGCTGAGGGCTCGCTGTCGTGCTCGTCGGCCGCTTGGAGTACTCGCCCACCGCCGCTAAGTGCGCTCGCCCGCGCCGCCACCATGCTCGCTCACGCTGCCACGCTCGCCTCGGGAGCCTGCGCCGCTGCACTGGATGTCTGCTCATGAGCACGCACGCGCAGCCGCGCTCGCCTAGGGAGCTTGTTTGCGCCGCGCGCTGGAGGTCTGCTCGCGAGCACGCACGTGCCGCCGTGCGCGCCCGAGCTGCGCTCGCTCGCTCGCGCCCCCGCTCAAAGTTGCTCTCCTGCAAAGAGGTTGGGCTCCACGACGAGGACGAGTGCGAGTAGCCGAGCATGCAGCCCTCCATGGCGAGCTCGCCCGCCGTTGGTGGTCCGCTTGCGTCTGTTAGAATAAACTTGACCATACATGTGTGTGCGTGTGTGTCATGTTCGTTGTGGCGTGTGTGGCTGCATGTATGTGTGCATGCGCTGTGTCCATCAAGTCGGTGTTTGGCCAGGTCTTCGACGTTCGGCGGTGAAGGCTGGAGGGATGCATGCGCGCCAAAGTCTGCGGTCAAGCTGGAGACCAGTTCCTGTGAAGAGCAATGGCTCATGGCCAAGTCTGTAGTCAAGATGGAGACCTTTTCTTGTGGAGAGAGCAACAGCTCATAGTCAGGAGCTCACGGTCACGGCTAGTTCATGTGCGTATTGACCGGCAAGGTGGTTGCGTGGGTGATGTATCTGTGGGCTATAAAAGTCGGCTTGTAAGCATTGTGTGAGGTGTCTCGAGTTGTGTTGTCTTTTATCAATAATAGCCAAGATATATGCGTTCGTCGCCGCGGCGTTTATCGTTGAGATATCCTTGTCTATTGTTCATGTTTTACTGATCGTTCGGCGATCGTCGGTTCCCACAGCGTCCACCGGCAGCTCGCCCGCGCCGTCGAGTTCGCACGCCGTCCATGCTCCACGTGCGCTGCACCGCGTGCGCTCGCCCGCGATGCAGAGCTCGCAGGCCGGCCGCTGCGTGCAGGCTCATCTCAGTTCTAGTGACTGGCGCACAGGCCACTATAGCTGCACATGGATGGAGTGGAAGATGAACGACGAACGGTGCCGTGGTGCCCGTGGCAACGTTTCACGGCGAGCACGGGCTGGTGGCCAAGAGGAGGACGACGTACATAGGAGAGAGAAAGAAAAAAAGACAACATTTATTGAGCCAAAGAGCCTGTTCATTCAGCTTATAATTCGTCTTTTTCAGCTTATTTTTTTTTCATTTGGACCAGTATGTTTCTCTCGTAACAAATCAGCCAACAGTGTTTTTCAGCCGGCTTATCAGCCCAGCCGAACAGGGCCAAAGAAACCTTCGCTTCTTCTATAGATGTTTTTTTTTCATGACGATGCTGTTAACCGTGCGTAGTTTGAACAATACTGCCCTGAGGGCCACGATGCCAGACGACGTATAGTTCAGACTGCCCTTTTTCTTCTTCTTCCCTTTATTAATGATTCAGAGATGGTTCAGAGTTCAGATCCGACCGCCTGAATGATTTAGCTTTACAGTATCTTTTTTTGAGTTCTTTAATTGAAGACGTTCCTGTGTTCTGACCTGCGTATTCGAAACATCTCTCTAAATTAAACTTGACAAAATTTTAAAATCTTGTTGGAAAGCTTGCACTGATATAGACGACGAGGTGATTTCTGTGTGTTTGTTTCCCTCGTACAAAAGTTTAGCCCCATTAAAAAATAAACATAGGCTAATTATAAAACTAATTACATAAATTAAGGCTAATTTGCGAGACGAATCTATTAAACTTAATTAGTCCATGATTTGACAATGTGGTGCTATAGTAATATGGATTCGCTAATTAATCTACTCATGTGCAATTAGTTTTATAATAACTCATGTTTAGTCCTGGTTAGCATCCGAACGTCCAATATGATAAGACTAAACTTTAGCCCTTGATCCAGACACAGCCTTACTACTACAAAACAACACATACTCTCTTTCAAATAAAAAAACAACACATACTCGTGATTTGTATGGCTGTGAACATATTTTGCCTGCAGCTGCGTTTGTGGCTCTTCCTTCGTAGTCAATTAGAATATGGATTTGCATGGCTATGAGCACATTTCTAAATTGTGTATCTTAAGAACTAATGACAATGAAAGTTTCATAATTAAACTTGATCGGACAAATTAAAGTAAAATTTCTCATGCGAATTATATTAAGATTTTACTGCTTTGTTTATGGACAAGGATTTTGATAGATGCATTTATTAATTAGGAACTGGAAGAATACTTGTCCAATGCAAGGCGGAAGGTAAACTACTGGAGGCAAGGTACACCAATGCAAGTTGGCCAGATTACCCAGATCGATACAAAGGTATCCCGGCCGTATCCATGCACGATGCACCCGTAATGAAGAAGGAATAGCATAAAATGGATGTACGGGGTGCCCAAGATGAAGAATATCCTTTCCCTGCCCTGGCTGCTGTTGCGTAACAGCTACTATAGGGGAAAATGAACTGGTAGCAGCTGCTGTGTGGATTATTTACATGGTCTTCAACGGACTAGGAAACACACATGTGGAGACAAACTAAGTGGATTGGGTTTAGTAGCTAGGTGAAGTGGCAGTGCGTGTGACACCTACCTGTAACGTTACAAATTAAAGGGTGACATCTCGCCATATCAGATAGCTGAAAGCTCCATCCATGCCCGTTGCTGATGCATGCATAGAAAATGCATGTCTGTAAAAGTGTGACACCTGCGCATGTGTCGTTGTCCTTCTAGACCTACTATAGCTCTCTGTATCCACCATGTACTGAATGATGCGTGGTGGTGCTCCTGCGCTGTGCACTCCAATCTACTATAGTCCTTACTGTGAAAAGACATTTGAGGTTGCTAGTAGGACGGTGGGATTATTCGACCTTCAATATAATATATGTAATACTAGCAAACATGCTTTCATTCATTAATAATAAAAGAGAAAAAGCTATCAAACATTTTTTTACAACTAAAAGATATCAAACACTATTGGGACATGAAGACGTAACGGATCGACACGGTGAAAAGAAACTATAGAAATATTGAACAGGCACTACTACAAAACTGATTTTCAGAAACAAAAGGTTTTTTGTGGAGACAACTCAATTTTCAGCCACCTCGGGAGATGTATTTGTAGAGGCAGCTGCTGTCCCTATTTCTAGATGCAGCTGGAAATGGAATCGCCTCTAAAACTAGGAGCTGCAGTAAAATTCAAATTTTTCAAACGATCTTGGAAGAAATGATAAAACAAAAACTGTAAATCTTAAAAAGTTATACAAGTTTGTAGTCGATAACTTTTTCATTTGAAATCATCTATGCAAAGATAATTATGTTTGAATTTCTTGTATTTGAAATTCATTTTTTTCAAACGACCTCGGATAGAGAAACAACCCAAATCAAAGTTGCAGATATCGAAAAGCTATAGAACTTTGTAGTTGATTACTTTTTTGTTTGAATTTGTTTAGGGTCCTAAATACTCATTTTAAAATCGGATGAAGATAAAACTAGCCGGACGAATATCCTAAATGGACACAAGTGTCTTATAGGTAAAATGATTAGGGGAGGAACTCCTGAGAGCTAAGGTCGCAGGTTTGAGCCCCTACGTCCACGACCGCCTTGAAGCCATGTTGCTGCCGCCAGTACCTATCTGTGGTGTGACCCGCTCGTTGGGGTTGACACCACGCGGCCACCAAGAGTGGCTTCCATGGCGAACACAGCAGTGGAGGAGGAGTTGCATGGGAGCGGGCCATTGCAGGTGGAACGATGGTGCGGGCGGGCGGTAGTAGAGGTAGGAGAAGCAAGTGGCATCGAGCACCAGGCAGAGCGTGAGCAGGGGTGAGGTAGCATGCGCGCAACTGACGGTGAGGGATAGTCTGCGTGGCGGGCTAGGGCATGCGCGGGTGGCAGGGCGGCATCCGCGCGGCATGCCATGGCGCTCGGCCGCCGGTGGGCCTGGGCATGCAAAATCTGCGTGATACAGGAATACAAGAAAGATGCGAGTGTGTAACTAGTGGCATTGCAGGTAATTTTGGCCAACTCGAGGAATCTATATTTCCAGAGGACCCCTTGCAATGGTCCATGAAATCCATGGATCTGGTGTTTAGTAAGAAAATAAAGCTGATTTTTATCTAGAGCTAGAGCTCTCTTGAACAGGCCCTACATGTACAAAGTGTGACCCACGTCAAAAGTCAAAACTAGATATTAATAGCTTGTCTACATCTCAAGTCCAAATAAATCCATTGGACACATGACTTTTTAAGCTAATTTCTAATGGATTTTGAATTCTATTAGATCAAATGATAATTGACATCCAAATCCAAATAGACCCTATTTGAGTGCATTCAAAGCAACTAGAGTTTAATTGGACTTTGGATTATCTAAATCCATTCACCCCTCTCTCTCTATATAGCACATGTCTAAGTCACTGCATTGATCTCTAATAGTCATAAAGAAGTAGATTACAAACTCTATACGCCTTGAAAATATTAAAAGCATAGTGGTTTTGCATATCTTCTTCGTGGCATATTGCGCCACTAGGTATGTGATATTAATGATCACCAAACAAATAAAGCAACTGCCACCAACTATACAATATGGTTTAGGTCGCACGTTTCCATCGCCCTGAGTCCCTCCGTTGTCTCTTTCTCCTTGTTACATATGTGTATCATAAAAACTACATAAAATGGGTTATTTTAGAAGCTATCTAGCTAACGCTCGACTGTTTTTTTGGGGAGGGGGAGGAGCACTCAATTTTCTTTTTGCACTGTTCATCTTCTTTCTTGCCCCCATCGCCACGCCCACCTCCTCGCTGTGGCCGCGCTAGGGTTTCTCTGGAGCCGCGGCCATGGAGCTCCGGTGAAACCCTAGCGCGGCCGCGGCAGCCTCCTTTTTCCCCTCCTGATCTTCGACTTCCATGACGAGCTCTGGCCATGGCACCTCCATCCCGACCTGTCTCGGCCGCCTCCACCATAGCCAGAGTCCTAACCGCTTGGCCACCGTTCCCACCGCCTAGATGGCCTGCCTCCCCCGATTGGCCCGTCGGAGTTGAGGAAAAAGAGAGGGAGAAGCTAAAGAAGGAGAAGAATGAGAGGGGGAGAAAATTGAGTGCAGAGAGGGAGCTAAACAACTGAGTGTTGTTTAGCAATTCTCTTATTTTACCACTACTTTCCGAGATGAAACTAAATTAGTGGCAATTCAAAACTCGGATGTTCCAAATTTTACGAAAAATGCACTCCGATGATCTGAGTAGTACTACGTAACAAATAAACAAGACATCGTGTTTCATCTTCCACTTGATATGCTATTGTGGTGGACATCTATATGTATTTTCCAATAATTGCATGCATCTATACTCCATGCGACTGATGACATGTATATATGCCGAATGATTGAGCCCAAAAGTCAATCAACTTGGACATGACTGGTTATAGCAACGTCCTTTCTTTAAAAATTCAAATACTTCGACCTTTAATTAATGTATACTCCCTCTAGGTTGGTAAAAGAAGTCATTTTGGACAAGGTTTGAATCAAACATTGAGAATATAAATCATGAATAACTTTTAAATTATTGAGTTTGAAAATGTGAAAACCATATGAATAGATTTGTCTTGAAATATAATTTCATAAAAGTATTCATATATCACTTTTAAATAAATATTTTTATAGAAAAATAAAGTCAAAGTTATACTTTGGAGGCCGTGTCGTTGTCTAAAACGACTTTTTTTTACCAACCTGGAGGGAGTATTGCTTTTTTTTCTTTCGACGTGATTGAGCCCACTTCGATTTCTTTAGTTTTTCCGTTTCAAATGTCAAAGTCATCATAAAATAAATTACAACTTTTAAATTGTATAGAAAGACAAAACATAACACATAAATACATGGGCGGAGACAAGGGGGTGGGCAGGGGCCTGCCCCCCCCCCCCCACCCCCTAACCAAGGTAAGTTTCCACTAAAAGTTTTGAAATTTGATCGAATTTTGAAAACTTTACACGTGGAAAAAGATGAGTTTCTAGCTTCGCCCCTGATAAATAGATACGTAGAATCTTCATCCTCATTTTTCAGAAATGTTTACTATTTTTTCATCTGTTACACCGTACAGATATGTTTGCTATATCTCAAAAAGACAAAGTAGCTGTACCTGTTTAAGCTAGTCGTATGCCGCTGCGTGCTGCATAATTATATTGCAATCACTTTTGTACTAGGTTGTTGTCCTTTTGAGAAGAAAATTTCATCGCGGTGGTACGCAGCTATACTCCAAGGAACACGTAGAAATTTCTGAAACGGAACTGGGAGATGCGTGACACCTGCGGGTGCCAGGCAAGCATCGGAGGAGGTCGGAGCATTAATCAAAAGGCCACTCGACGCCATCAACCTTTTGTCCGACAGTTCGTGTACAAATCGAGAGGGGACACCGGACAGGTCCGTCCGTGGCAATGTGATCTTAAAAAAGAGATGGGTCGCCTGGTGTCTGGTGTGGATCACCAGCCTGCCTTTTCTATCTTTTCGTTTGGTCGGAGGAGCTGGTGACCGGTAGGTTACCAACCTGCAACTCAACTCCTTTCTGTGTTGTTATAAAAAATAAAAATAAAAAAACTCCTTTCTGTGTGACGACTGACGGAGCACTCGGCCTGCCTGCCAGCGTGCCTGGTTTCCGAAATGGACAGACCCTATCCCCATGTCATCGCCTCTCCGCCGTGGCAGCGGCGACACCGCACCAGGAAACGACAGAAACGTCGCCGTCGCCGGCAAGGACGTGGACACCTCGCCCTACCAATCCAATGCTCAAGGTTGCCACTGAACCAAGGAACAACCCTGGACCGGGCTGTCCAGAGCAGAGAGCACTGCTGAAACATTAGGCCCTTGTTCAGTTCACTATTTGGGGGCGCCCGAATTGCTACGCACTATTGTAATTCGTTTGTATTTGGTAAAAATTGTCCAAACTTTGACTAATTAGGCTCAAAATGTTCGTCTCACAAAGTACAATAAATCTGTGTAATTAGTTTTAAATTTTATCTACATTATTACTTTATACATATGCCGACATTTCAATGTGACGGAGAATCTTCTTTTTACATAGTGGAATTTAAGAGAAGAAGTGAGGAACTAAACGAGGCCTAGATTCCTCCGTCCTCCCTCCCCAGTCCCCCAGAGTGGCACAGGCACCACGCCATGTTTAGATATCCAACTTTGCCCACCAAATTCATTATACAGAATTCCTATTCCTCGTCACATTAAAATGCCGGCATATATATGGAGTACTAATATATATGAAATAAAAAACTAATTGCACAGATTTGTTGTACTTTGCGAGACGAACATTTTAAGCCTAATTACTCAATGTTTAGACAATTATTACCAAATAAAAACAAAATTACTACAGTGTAACGCGACGTTTACTATGCAAACTTTGCGCACCAACTTTGGGAAACGAAACACTTGACCTGAGACATAGTACACCTGACGTCACTTACTAGGGCTGTACTGTAGGCTGAATTCAAGTGATGCCTGACACTGGACCTCTCCCTACTAGAGTCTAGAGGAGGCAAGCAACAAGACAAACGAAGAAGGGAGAGGGTGTTTAGTTGTTACATGAATTTTTTTTTTGTTACATTGGATGTTTTATAAGATGTTGGAAGGAGATTTTAGGTACTAATAAAAAAACTAATTACATAGCTCGCCTGGAAACCGTGAGACGAATTTATTAAGCCTAATTAAGTCGTCGTTAGCACATGTGTTACTGTAGCATTAAGGCTAATCATGGACTACTTATGTTTAAAAGATTCGTCTCGTGATTTTCAACCAAACTATGCAATTAATTTTTTTCGTCTATATTTAGTACTTTATGCATATGTCCAAACATTTAAGGTGATGGGGTAAAAAATTTCTGGGTGGTTCCGAAACAGTTGCTGTCGTCAACAGGCTAGGCAAGAATCTTCGTAGCGTTTCATGGATGTACAGTGCGCAGGGTACCATTCTGAATTCTTACGCCACGGACCCACCACGGTACTTGAACAGAACAGGGGAGCCAGGGATCAGCAGGCCAGCCCACACCATTCCCATTCTGTGTGTATAAGATGACAACAGACGCTCTACAGTAGTTGTCAACATCTCTTCATCAACTTCGTCCTACTTATTTCGCTAAAATAAGTTCAAGCGAATAAGGCGTTCTCTAGTTTTATTACCACTCGGCAGACGGCAGCCCTTACAGCTGTGAATTCAGGTCCCATCCGAACATCTAGTAAATTCAGGTCCCATCACAATTCTCAAAAACCTAATTGCCTTCTGTAAAACAGAACTACACTATCATATGAATTAAGTAACTAGAAAATAGCTATCATACAACTTGCGGTTTTGCGCACACCATAGATTTGTAATCAAACCATTTGCTACCAGGATCAACGTTTTGCAAACAGGGCTACTGCAACTATATCTTTTTCCTAAAATATTTACAAGCAACCAGATGATTGCAGTTCCTTGCCATGAAACTGCAGTTCCAGACTACCGCCCATTGTGAGCATTCCCTATATATGCAAGTTTCAGAACAGTTGAGTTGGCTCAGCCCAAATGTTGCAGAGACAAAAGTCCATTGAACATGCATATTTGCAACTAAGGGTGCTAGAAACACGCAATTCAGGTAGCATAGACCGCTTTCTGGTATAGCAATGGTATTCCACCAATCCAACAAAGAAAACTTGGGGCAAAAGTGATGAAGGCAATGAAGCCAAGATACGCAGAACACTTCCTGTGAGCAATTTTTCCATATCTCCCAGTGTTCTCATCAAAAACTTCCATGGTTTGCAAAACCAATGGCTCTTCACTGCATCTTCCATCATTTGTACAATCATATTCCAGCAGTTCCCATTCATGAATAATCTACATGATCTTTTCTTCTGTGCTTGTGTATATTACGCTTTCTACTTCTGTCTTTGTCAGAAGATCGCCTACTACTAGATTTATATCTTTCCGTGTGTTCATGATCACTAGAATCAGTATCAGATGTGTAAGTTCGGCGATGCCTTTTCTCCTTGCGTTTTCTCTCATGTTGGGTATCACTGGGAGTATCACTATCCGGGCTTCTACTCCTGCCTTTTCTGTGTCTTGAACGAGACTTTCTTCTTTTGCTCCTATGGCGTTCACCAGAGGACTCAGATTCTGGAGTTCCATTCCGGATGTGACGATGTGATCTCCTTTTCCAACTCCTATGCCGTTCGCTAGATGAATCAGACCTTGGACTATGGTTCTGGCTTTGCAGATGCATAGGCCGAGACCTGTTTTTCTCGGTTCTATTCTCCTGCTTCTCATATTTCATACCAAGGGTTTCAGCACTGGCTAATGGAGTATCTTCATTGATATTGCCAACTTGCACCATGCCAATAGAGCACTGATTCTCGTTTACTCTGAGAGCAGTTGTCATCCTTTCATCATGGGATGAGAGACTGGCACCAGCAGCTGAAAGTTTTTCAGGTTTGGATGAAACATGAGGCCTTTCTGGTGGGACCTCTAATCCCAGTTCTTTACCCAATGATTCTAGGAAATCCTCAGCAACAAGACGATTGAGAGCCATGTTGGCACCTTCACTTGTCTTCACAGGATCCACAGGTTGATTACTAAGAATTTCATCCACATCATCATCTGAGTCATCAGAAAAGATAGCCTGCATCCACAATAACTGAACTTGTCAATACTAAAACATATTATAATCATTTTCTAATAAATGATAAGCAGATGAAGACATTAAGCCCCTATTCAAAGAAGCCTAAGCTTCTCCAAACATAAGATTGTTTCAGGGTCAATGATCCTTATCCTTAAGCTTAGAGACACATCACATATTTCCCAATGTGCATCTGAACTTGTCAATTAGTTTGATCTCAGTGGATTTCTAAGACATGTTTCGATAAGAACAACCAAATACAGGACATATGCTTACCTTGTAAAGATCAACAGGTCTTTGCAAGCTGCTGGGCTCAAAGTTAGGGTCATTAGTAGCTCCATGTGATTCAACATCTGCTACCGTTTCCATAGAAGCATGCTGCGAACTCCTCGAGCTCTCCACTTCATCCTTTGTTCCTTTATTGGATTCTGTCATAAAGATAAGGTTCTCCATCTTGCTCCTTGGTCTTCGAACAGGCATTGGCTGCAAATGTGTGAAGGATGATCAGATGCACATGTGAGTGCTAATTTAAAATGCAATTCCACTTGAAGCTATACACTTTAAATTAAAGCAAAACTTAATGTATTAAAGTTTGAAGCAGTCCATAAGTGAAAGAATACAGTAGAAACAGCATACAAATACACATTGTATTTGTAGTATATAAATGTCTACTAAAAAGATAGATCCATGTCCTCTTCTAATTAGAGGCTTAACATTAACATTATCATTATCATTATCATCATTATTATTTCTAGCTAAGGAAATGGCTATTCTCAAGCATGACCAGGTGGGAAGAAGCATAACATCAAGCGACGCTTCTGTTCTCACAAATATAAATCAAGAAATGCATCTACCTAAGTAATGCAAGTATATGTAACCCATATGCACACAACTATCAGAAGTATCGAAGTAATGGCAGCTATAAAAAACTCATTTCAATTTACCTTCCCCATGAAAGGGTCAACAATATCAAAACGTTTGCACAGTATTGGTGAAGGCCGCCATTCAAACTGTTCCCTTTGTGGATAGATGGACTTCTCATCTTGTATCACTACAGAGCTCTTTATAAATTTTCCAGGAGTCAACATTTGGAAGAAGACTTAACATAATAATAATAATAATAATAATAATAATAATAATAATAATAATAATAATAATAATAATAATAATAATAATAATAATAATAATAATAATAATAATAATAATAATAATAATAATAATAATAATAATAATAATAATAATAATAATAATAATAATAATAATAATAATAATAATAATAATAATAATAATAATAATAATAATAATAATAATAATAATAATAATAATAATAATAATAATAATAATAATAATAATAATAATAATAATAATAATGACCAAAGTCACCTCATCTACCTCTGGTTGAGTTGCCGCTACAAAACGTTGCTCATTCATTCCAGGCAAAGAGAACACTGACGAAGGATCAATAACCTTTTTTCCCTTGCCCTTTTCAATTGCCTCTGCAGCAGTCTCAAAATCAAGCCTTTCTCGAGCACGATCAGCTTCTGACATAGTACTTGTAGGTGTAACATTTGCAGCACGAAGACCTCCCTTATATTTATCTCTAAGAAATTGCTCAAACCTAACTTGTTTGGCAGGATCATTGCTAAAAGGCTTCTCAGACTCTGGTAGGCCATCCTATTTGCAAGAAAGAAAAAACCATTTCCAGACTGAGAATGAGCCATTGACATAACCAATGTGATATTAACAACAGCCCAATGCAATAGAAATAACTTACAACGGATATTGGCTTGACAAATGTGTCAATAAGATTAGATTGCAGTTGAACAGCTTCCTTCGCAGAAAGAGATGGGCTACGTAGTTTAGTAGTTCTATCAAGGGGCCTTTCACCAAGAATTTTCCCACGATTCTCTGCCGTCAACTTGTCAGAAGAAGTCTTTGATTTTGCATAATCATGCCTTTGCTGACCAATATGTTTTTGCTGATGCTCCCATAACTTTCTCATATAATAGTCACAGCCATCTCCTCCCCTAAGGAAAAGGAACTGCGGGTTTGTTTTACTTTTCTCCTTGTAGAAATCTTCAATATGTTTCCCACAACGTGCAACCATAGCTGCACAGCCGTCAATCAATAGTGTCAAGCTAGTGTCTTCTGGAGGAGGAACCTCAAGAGGAGCTGAGTCAGAAAACTTCTCTGCAGATTGAACTGGAGTTGGAAATTTGTGTTGAGCATCAAAATCATCAGAGATCTCAGGAGGAAGGAATCTGATAAAAGCAACAATGCCATTCAATTTCAAGAGTACTAAAGTATTTAAATATACAGCCAATACAAAATTGAATAAATCAATCTTTGGCAGTAACGATTTAAATACTCCACCCAAATTTACATGAATTGACCTATAAACAGTCTTCTGAGTTATATTTGATCACAAATTTCTGCTGTATTATACTGATGCAAAATAGTAAATGGTGACCATAGTACCATATATATTGAGATTCAAAGTGGTACAATTTTTGTATCAATAGACCTTTATATAGCTACTCTAATTGTTGGTCAAAACTTATAAAGTTTGATTCTTTGTATGTGTGCCAGTTATGACTCTGGGTGGAGAGTATGGCATGCATACATAGGAGAGACTTGCACATTAGTGCCCATGGAACTGTTCAACTATATCACTGCCCTTTCAAAATCACCCCTTCTAACTAATCGGATTTATTGGCAAGCTCAGTTTCAGTGCTATGTATTTGGCTATTTGCCACCAAGCACTTCTGAATCAGGGGACATTCACAGTAGGCAGGTGCAGGTGTCGTCCACATTTTTCTCTTCTTTTTTTAACATAAACATGCTATATTTTCTAATAGATGTATTGCTGCCTATGTTACAAAAATATTTGGTCCACTTTCCATCTCTCTGAACCAGCATCCCAAAGATGTTTAACCCCCCGCCCCTACACCTTGTACCATGTTTCCAAAAGGTGACATTCCGCATCCCATGTCTCTGTTCCTCAAACCCATCAACCCGGGAACATGGTGACTTTAATGATGACGACCATAATGTTTTTTTTGTATTTCCAAATATACACCCCATGATGATGGTGATGGCAACAACGACGACAGCAATGATAAATTAATTTTCATAGAAAATATGGCGTATGGTTTGGCGTTTTGTGTGGTTGCCAAAATAATCTGATATAATTTTGCTTCTATTGTTCATAGCAAACAAAATCATAATCAGTGGAAAATAATTTCAAACATGATCAAAGACGTGCATGCAAACTCGAATTTTTTGTTGTGTGTATCATGTGTGTTTGTAAGGCTTCTCTTACCCTTTTTCTTCTTTAATACAACAATACACAGCTCTCCCGCGTGTTCGAGAAAAAAAATTCAAATAAGAATGCAACTATATTGCTAGAGTAGCTGGAGATCAACGATTACAATGTTTGAATCTTGAAATGCAAACATGCCTTATAAACAGAAATGGAGGGAGTATAATTTCACATATATATTCCATTAGTTAAACAGGCAAGAATGAAATTTGGCATCAATACAATTAAATGATTAGGTAAGCTAAAAGCTTTGAAAGGGTAACACAAAGAAGGTAGAATTTAAAAACAAAACCCAGATTACTGAAGCTAGTTCACACTGCTCCATCAAGATGAAAAGTATGAATCAGAGGAAGCATTACCGTTCAAGTTTGTACTCAGAATTTGAGGCAATCTTAAAGCTCAGGTAGAAACCTCTTTTTCTGTCATCAAGTTTGTAATTACTGTCACTGGATGCTTTTGAAGGCTCAATATCAACTTCAGTTTGTTCATAAGCAAAACCTAAATACAAAAAATGTTAGCACAAAGGGCCAACTTATAAGTATAAAGGGCTAATATATCAACCTGAAAATATAGCATGACTACACAATGAAAGAACAAGTCTCCAATGTGTATTAACCATGAATATGCATTTATAAAGACTTCAATCAGAAAACAAATATGAAATATCAAGATCCTGGGAAAAAATGTGTGAACGAACCCTAGTTGAGTATCATATGATTGATCACATGGACAGAACTGAATTCCATAAAGGAGTGGTTTAAACAGAAAAACATCATATGATTGATTATGAATCCCTGATATAAACATCACCAGTACCAAGGTTGATAAGAAGATAACTCAATTACCTGATGCATAAATATCTTCATCTTCAACATCAAGCTCTTCAAGAGCTCCAATCCCAAAACCAGGAGCATAATGTCCTGCTGATGATTGAACAACTAGCTAAGTTAATTCAAAGCTGACGCTACACTAATCATTAATCAACTCTCAACATCAATATAATAGAATAACAGGGAGACAATCATCATTATATCTTACAGCTAGAAATCAGAAGATTTCCCCTCATTGAAGCATCATTTTGTTTGTGGTCCCTCTCTCTTGACTTCTGCAATGTTTTCCTGTCTATAAAAGGAATCAGGTGTGACAGACACAGAATAATGCTAATAAGAGTATATTATCTGAACATGATACCTCTAAACTCAGGAGCATGCTTGAATGGATCATAACCTAATCCATGAAAATCCTGCTTTGGATGAAGCACGTAGACCTAAATATTCACGGATTGTAATACTTTCAGCAGATGTTTTCTTCATGTGTATTTCTAACACATGATGCGACCATGAACACAAAATAAATAAATAAGTATATGTATGCACACATTTTGGACATCTTGGATACTATCATACTATGGGTACATTCCCTTATAACTGAAGGTAATGAGACTTTGACCACTGATCTTCTTTTTGAAAATGAATTGTAGAGCAAAAGAGAAAAGCACATTCTGTGAAACAATATTATGAAAGTAATTATAAATTGAGGACATAGCTTTAAGTGATCAATCATAAAAACCTAGCATCCATTGGAGGCCAAGTTTGAAGCTTTGCTGTCTAGATAGCATAAAATACAAGTACGATGTATATGGAGGAAAATTTGTGATAAGCTTGTTACTCCCAAAAAAAATTAAGACCTGAAAAAATATTACTTATATATTTAAATAACAATATGACAACATTCAAGAGGCCAATAAAATGTCTAGCATACATCAGAGGTCAAATTTAGAAAAGGTTTCACTGCAACACAGTCCAAGACAGCTTACGAAACCGATAAGAGTACAAGTGCAAAAGGACGAATATCGTGATTAGCTAGTTTAAGTTGGGAAAACAAATGCCCCACATGATATTTTTATATCTGAAAGAATCACAAAAAAGTGAAAAAAAATAAGACATTAGAAGAACAGATGTTATAAAGAACCAAACAAGAAAATACAGCCCTGTAACGAGGTGAATAACAAGGAAATATGCCCATGCAATGAAGCAAAAAACACTCATTCTGCTTACAGGGGTATTTCCAGATACAGGTATTTCCTCGACTGACCCCACAACAGCTTTATCTAAGCTAGGGTTTTCGGCACTTTGATCTTGATCCTCATCATCCTTGGCACCAGAGAGAGCAAGAAAAGCTTTTCTAGCATTCCTGCGTGATTCTGCATGCAGATTTTTTTCTTATTTTTTCAGTTTAGGAGACATACAACTCCAAATGATCAGGAAGAAATGTCATATTTGAGAATCGCAACGAAACTTTTGAGCAGAATAATGTTTTCAAACTAATGATAATTAGCGAGGCCAGAAGCTACTATTACAAGGCATTGGCTGTAGCATTCAAGAAGTTCTGACCAAATGAAGGGCCACACTTCGACAGACAATGGCTGAACTTACCAAACAAACAAAAACATTGAAAACAAAGCATACCATATAAGGAATCAGCATGTGAGTCCCTGATAGAGCGTCCTTGGCGCCAACCCATTTTCATTAACAATGTCACACCTGTTCAAGCATGGTAATGATAAAAAAATTCAATGAAAGTACATACATCAACTCAAATGTTATTGAGAAAACATGAGAACAAATAATACCAATTGAATTTGTGGTGGGGACCACCAATTCATCAGGTATGGGACCAGGTATAGCAGATGGTCTGCAAGGAGATGTAAAAATGAAAAGACATATATCAGCAAAAGGTAGTTCAATTTGGATGCACTCATACACAAGTTGGTGGCATTCAAATACAACGGCACAGATGTAATAATAAGAATACAAATAGATAAATAATGAAAAAGTAGGAAACTAAAGGGCTAAAATAGGCAACTAAATTTGAGAAAAATCCATAAAGAGGCCCATAGGAACCATTTGTTTTTGTCTCTTCCTCTCCATGGATCATTTTTGTTCATTTTCACTCCACCCAACTCAGCGATATGGCCGCATGAGACTCCCACCAACTGCTGGGGCTTAAGGTTTGACCAAAACAGCTTGGTTGAATGGAACCAAAATAAATAGCAGAAAAATGTGCAGAGAGATGACTGAAGAGTGCTTTGATGGGCAACAGATAAGCTAAGTTCAACAAGTGCATTCATTTATTACACTGGTAGAACAGGATGATAAGACGCTAACCTCTCCTTTTGTTCCTTGGATGCCTGTTTTCGAGCATACTCTGCAGCTGTAAAACCAAAGGTATCGTACTGCTGAGATGTCTCCAAAGCATTACCACCCATATCCTGTAAATAGTACCCACACTGTCAAATGAACTCAATTTTTTCAAGAACGAATATATGCTATGAAATAACTTCAATAAGACTATTTGCACCTCCAAACAGCAGAAATTAGACCAGCCTTAAAAGTTGAATCTGATGTCAAAAAGAAAAGCTGAATCTAATCAGATCAACATGCCCTACGATAATGATACATATTTACAAGCCTGGACCTGCAAACCAGTCAGGTGACTCTGGCAACATGTCTACCTAAAGGCCATTCTTTAACCAAGTTAAAAGGCAAAGTATGAACAATTATTGCAGAAAGAACAAATCTATACTATCTGAGCAATTGGGTAGCTTTTCAAAATTTTATTTGCAAGGTTAAAGAACATTATGTACCTTTATATCCTCCTCATCAAGAAAATTGTATATGCTTTGCTTTGTCAGCTCAGCTCTATTCTTTCGTGATGATGTAAATGTCTGTGGTGTCCACCCTGAGGAAAATCATAGTGCCTATATTATAAAATGTGTTTCCTCAATGCTACTTTCATGCATACTACTCCCTCTGTACAGAAAAGAATGCAATTATAGTATAGTACCAAGTCAATTCATTTTAAGTTTAACCAAGTTTATACCAAAAAAAAATCAAAGTTATGATACCAAGTAAGTGCCATTAGATTCGTCGTGAGATATATTTTCATAGTATTTCCTATTTCATGTTATAAATATTGATACTTTTTTCTATAAATTTGGTCAAACTTTAGAAAGTTTGGCAAGGGATAAAGCTAGAATTAAATCCTTTTCTAGATGGAGATAGTATAATAATTATTAAAAATTCAATGGAACATACCCTCTTTTGAGCCAACAGTATTGTAAAAGCCAGCAGAGAATCCACCAGTAAATGCGCCATGAAATCTTCTTCTTCCTTCTTCATCCCTCACCTATACGCCACATGAAAACAACAATAAAACTTGAAGTAAATCAAATGCCACATGACTTCAGTTGAAATCTACAATGCACAAGCTCAACAAGTACGAAGACAAGTAACTCACGAAAGATACAATTCAATCCATACTAATAACTTAGTAGTAAAAAATAAATGGTATGATGTAATGAATTCTCATATTCTCTGCAAACATGCAGCATCAACCACTGATGTTACTCTGCAGATTTGTTAATACAAATACAAGATCACAATGGCTACAAAATCACAAATTTATATTTTTGTGAGTCTACATTGCACTATCCAAAGTCCAAACAGATAATCAGCATCCACGTTATAAGGAACCTAACAACTAATAGAGGGATAGTTGAGTAAAAATCACATCTGAACTACATGAATTTCCACAACCCATTCCATTATGAGATCAGCAGAACCCACAATCAAGGTCTTAGTTACTGAACTATGGTTTGACTAACAAGCGCACACAAGGATAAACAACAGGATTAACAGTATTCTGCAGGATGATGGAATTAAGCATCTCCTTTGAGAAGTACTCTGTCCATTCCAAATTATAAGTCGTTAGAAAAGCCAAAACAACTTATAATTTGGAACGAAGGGAGTAGACAGATATAATTCACAATTTAAACCATTATTCTGCTTCTGAATTTTCCTAGTTGACATACTGCCCAACTAACAAAACAGGCCATAAAGAGCAACTGATTGCCCTAAAAGTCTCGAGCTAGCTTTCACCCCAACGAAGGGCAGGCCTGGTGGAGTTGGTGAGTGCTAGCTCGCCGAGTCACCAAGTCCTGGGTTCGAAGCCGTCTCTCTGCAGAATTTCTGCGGGGGTAAGACTTTGCTTCGGTTATTCCTTTCCCCAGACCCCACTCGTGTGGGAGCCTCTGGCACTGGGTCTGCCCTTTTTAGCTTTCACCCCAACCCCAATGGTATGAGCAGAAAATTAACACAGCTCTGTTTATAATATGAGCCACCAAAGCTAAACAGAAGCATGGCATCAAGTAGCTGACGACAGCAGCAGGCATGTGAGCAAACCCCAAATGGAAGAGTATGTGCAGTATCCCTCTTGATCACAACCAAATCACATTGCAATTGCTCGGCAAACCGCAAACATTAAAAAAACGCAATATCTGTTGCATTGCTAATCACGAAATTGCAAGTCCCAGTAGCTCGAATCCATCACTACCAACAACGCAGCAGGACACATCCCTTTCCTACCGCAACAATAGGGAGACTGGGAGAGGGAGGAGAGGAAAGAGGGAGGTGAGAGAAAGACCTCCTGCTTCCAGGCAGGGAGGGCGCGGAGTTGACCAGCCTCGGCGACGGCGCGGCGCTTGCGGGCGGAGGTGTCCTCCTCTCGCTCGATGGGCGTCCCATAGACTACGAGATCCTCGTCGTCACTGTCGACCCCCATGGTGGCGGAAGCTGCGGAGGCCAATGATGATCAGGAAGCCCTAGCTAGCCGGCGGATTGACGGGGTGCGGGGCGAAGCCGGCCGGGGCTGCAGGTGTCGGGGTGGGGGCGGCCGCCGGCCGGACCGGCAGGTAATGGGGTGGGGGCGGTGCCGGCCGGAGCTGCAGGTGCCGGGGTGGGGAGCGGCGGCGTCGGCCGGGGATCACGAAGAGATGGGCGGCGGCGGCGGCGGCGGTGGCTTCGTATTGGCTATTTGGCTAAGGGCGTGTCTACTTAAGGTGCAGTAAAGTTTCCGGGTGTACTCGAGCACATTCACGGCTAATTAGACTTAAAAATTCGTCAGGCGAAATATATACAAAATATGTAATTATTGTTTTATGTATATTTCTAAACATTCGATAAGATGAGATGTAAAATTTTTGGGTGGAAACTAAACACCCTCTAAGAAAAAGGGAAAAAAGAGAGAAAGAGAAAAATACATCAAGATTGGTGCCAGAGAGGAGATGAATGGCTCGTATAGCCCGCGCGGCCACACAGGGTTGTGAGACTGTCTCCAACAGAGCATGCAAACCGTGACCCAAATGTAAAATAGGTCATTCACAATGTTTTACCTACCAAAAACAACGCTCTAACAAAAGACCCAAACACTTACCCATTTTACATATCAGCCTTGCAAAAACGCAAATTTGCGTAGTCGAGAGAGACCGACGCAAATCTCTGGCGTCATAGTGGTGGGCCCATAGGAACAAGGTGCAGCGAGGTACGGCCATACGGACCGCGACGGGGAGCTGCCACGGCGAGGAGACGGCGTGGCGAGATCCACTCGGGGCGCGGCCGGCGAGTAGTGCAGCGAGGCGGGGAGCGGGGTGTGGCGGGAAGCTGCCACGGCGAGGAGCAGCCGGCGCGGCGAGGCACGGCCAGGCGGCTCGTTGGCGGGGAGTGGGGCGCGGCCGTCGGGGAGCGAGGCTCCTCCTTGCACGCTGCTGCCGGTAAGGGTGGGCATTCGGGTTACCCAAAAAATTCGGGTCGGGTAATTCGGGTAGTTAGAAGTTCGGGTATTAAAAATTGTTACCCGATTTTTGCCCAAAAAAGTATTACCCAAAATTTCGGGTACCCGATAATTCGGGTTCGGGTTCGGGTTTTACCCGATATACCCGAAATTGACAAAACCAACCATTTTAGAAGAATTCAAGTATCATTTTAAAGCAATAAACAATAGTCATATAAATCACATCATGTCTTCATATCAATTACCAACCAATCAATTATCAAGTTAGCATAAATCTACATTAATTCATACCAAATAATATATTTATATGGCATTGAAATATTTCATGTCTTCATATTAGGAATAGAAGAGCAAATACTTGAGATATTTCGGGTAATTTGGGTAGTTCGGGTACCGGGAAACATTACCCGAATTACCCGAACTAATTTCGGATTTTTACGATCACTATCCGAAATTGTGATCGGGTATTTCGGGTTCGGGTACTTCGGGTCTGGGTTCGAGTAATTCGGGTTCGGGAATTGGGTATCGGGTATTTTGCCCACCCTTAGCTGCCGGATCCAGGGTCCTCCTCGCTCGTGACCACTGGATCTAGGAGGGAGGGGTGCTGCCGCCGGCCGGATCCAAGAGGGAGGGGAGGGAGGAGTGCCGCCGCCAGCCGGATCCCGAAGGGAGGGTCAACGTGCTCAACGAGGGAGGGAAGAGAGGGAGGGGCGGCGCCGGGTAGAGAGGGAGAGAGGGACGGGAACGGGCGGCGCGGGGAGAGAGAGTGAGGAGAGAGGGACGAGCTTTTGAGTAGGTGTTGACGGTAATTAACTCCTATTATAAACCGTCAATAAAACATGAAAAAGAGGATAAATGCAATCACCACCATAGAATAGGGACTCAACTAACAGAATTACACTAGTTTTTGTGAATTATAATTTTTCAGAGATTAAATAGGAAAAACAGGAATTCTGGATAAAGAGTTGGGCCTAAGGAATCAGACCAAATAGCGTCAAACGGATTGGATCCCGACACTATAAGACTCCAGAAGATATGAGAAGGCACGTGACCGAGACGGGAACCGAGAGGACTCTAGAAGAGGCCGCTCGGCCCCCCTCAGGCCGACCGGCCTGGCCCAGAGGCCAACCGCCTTCTCCTTCACGCAACACGTTACAACACATCTCTACGTCGCATCTTGACCGTCGTTTCAAGTCGGTTTGATCCGAGGGCCGCGGTTCATCCCATCGGACTATATAACTAGACCCCAGACTCCCCGAGGCAGAGCATCTAGAAACCCTAATTCATTATCTCTAAATAGGATCAGAGAGAGGTGTCTCTCGAAAGAAAAAACCTCTCTAGAGCCAACTTTCAAGTAAAAGACTAGTTTTCCTCTAGTTTAGGTTTAGAATCTTGTCTTGAATTAAAATTATAAGAGAGAGAGGGAAGAGATTTGGAGGGAGTATCGGCCTGTCGGTGCTGCTCCTACGTCTTGTACCTACGGATTTAAGTTCTTGAAAGACTTGCGTCTCAGATTTCTTCGGTGATCAACTTCTATTTGTCAGTAAGTCTTAATGTTATTATTATTATTCTTCTCTTGCTTGACCTTGATCTCCTTCATCTCATCTTCATCTTCATCATCATCATATTGAGCATCGGTCATGACATCTCCAAACACTTGGTTTGGAGTCACCTTGTCCAAACCCTCTCTTTGGATCATCTTCCTCAAGATAGTAAACTTCTTAGGTAAGTTCATCGAGAACTTGTGTGAGAAGTCCTTGTCCTTGACATCTTCTTCTAGGCTCTTGAGATCATTGACAATAACTTGTAGCCTATAGAACATCTCCGGTATAGACTCATCATCCTTCATCTTGAAGCTTGTAAACTTGTCCTTGAGCATATAGAGCTTGGCACTCTTTACCGTTGAAGTGCCCTCATATGTTTACTTTAATCTTGTCCACACTTCACTTGCCATCTCAAGATCCTTGATTTGCTTAAAGACCTTTACATCAATCCCATTGTAGAGAGTGTTGAGAGCCATAGTGTTGCATTGGTTGTTGATGCGGTCATTATTGGTGAGGTTGTCGGGATCAATGATAGCATAATCATGATGTGTCACCTCCCAAACTTTCTCATGAATAGAGCCAAGATATTGCTTCATCTTTCTTTTCCAATGATCAAAAGATGAGACACCATTAAAGAATGGAGGCTTGCCCCCGACATGGTTGAACACAACTTGAGCCATCTTACACCGAGGTTGTTAAGCCTTACAAACGGTGACCACGACTCTGATACCACTTGAAAAGTCTTGATGGCTAGAGGGGGGTGAATAGCCTAATAAAACTTTCTACAAAATATGCTAGACAATTTAATTAGCAATAACAAATAGCCAGAAGTGAGTTTTGCCTAGCCTATGGAGTGTTGCAAGCCACCTATCCAAAAGAAAATTCTAATATATTTCACTCAACCGCACAAGTCAAACCGCAAGAGGAAAACTAGAAGGCTACTCTACTCAAGGTACTAAGCACTAGAGAAAACAACTAAGTACTTGAAATGTAATACAAGAGTAGGGTAAGAAATATTTCACCGAGGGGCGATGAATTGAGCCAATCAATCAATAGTTCCAAGTGATGATAATTAAGATAACCAATCCACCGAGATAAATCAATCACAATCAAAGAAGTGAAGACACGATGATTTATCCCGAGGTTCACGTGCTTGCCGGCACGCTAGTCCCCGTTGTGTCCCCCTACACCACATGGTTCAGTGGCTAATCGGTATCACACCGAGCCTCTTAAAAGGCGCCACAAGAACCTACCAAATAGTGAGAAGTTCTGACACAAGCAATCCACTAGAGTTGGAATTTGGCGCTCCGCCGGGGGAACCACAATAAGCTCACCGGAGCCGGCCACGAACAATCACCAACACGTGCCGGACCTCCACCGCTGCTCCAAGCCATCTAGGTGGCGGCAACCACCAAAAGAAACAAGAATCCCACAGCAAAAAAACACCCAAGTGCCAACTAGATGCAAACTCACAAGCAAAAGCACTTGAGATCACTCAATCTCACTTTGATTAGGTAATCAAGCAAGGGAGAAAGAGTGGAGGGCGTGTGCTCAGCTCAAAGGAGTGCTAGAATGATCAACAAGCCAAGAGAGGCTCCAAAGAGCCGGCCAACACGTATTTATAGACGTACCCCTTTGAATAGAGACATTAGACACTTGATTCTACTGCAGTCGCGCTAACCGGACGCGCGAAGCTCGACCGGACGCGCTGGTTCCGTAACCGACCGGACGCGCTGGTCAAGCCGAGCAGCGCTCCAGCGAGTCAGCGACCGGACGCGCTGCTAGACGAACCGGACGCCATAGTGCCAGCGTTCGGTCATTTCTAGTAAGCCTCCATGCATGATCGGACACGTCCGGTTGATCGTGACCGGACACGCCACCGCGTCCAATCATAAGACCGAGACGCGCGCAAACACTAAGCACTGATCGGACGCGCTACAGAACAGACCAGACGCGTTACACCCGCGCGTCCGGTTTGAGTCCAGTAAGCACCCACCACGACCGGACGCGTCGATCGACTGTGACCGGACTCGTCACCGCGTCCGGTTAGTTTTTCATTGAAACTGCTCCACGCCATGTTGACCGCTGACACTGACCGGACACGTCTAGTTACGCTGAGACCGCGTCCGGTCACCTCTGTGACCTCCGTTCGCCTCCGTTTCTTCACGTCTGGCGCAGTGAAAAAATAGGCGTTTCATTTCCCGAAAAGCGTTGAATCCCGCCTCGCAAGCTCGACGGGAGGGAGAGAGGAACCCAAACCCATCTTTACCGCTCAAACTCCACCGTCTTCACAAATGTGCTAACACCACCAAGTGTCATCGCCTTGTGCATATGTGTTCGCATTTTCACAATTATTTTCGAGGCGTTAAAAAAGCTCTCCACTAGATCTAAATGCATATGCAAATGAATCTTCATCTAGTGGCACTTAGGTGATCAATAGCCCCGGAAATTCCCCTCTTTATAGTACGACTATCGATCCTAAATGTGATCACACCCTCTAGGTGTCTTGATCACCAAAATATAAAAACCGATTGATACCTTTGCCTTGAGCTCCATAGGGTTGCACCTTATTCCTCCTTCATCACCATGGTAAGCAATTTATCATCCACACTTGATCATCATGCTTCACCATGCTATGTGTTAATCATCCTTTGCTACATACAATCTTAAGCACATAATTAGCACTTGGACATTGTCACTAATTACCAACACCAAACATAGAGCTTTCAACTACACTCTGACTGTGCCCTTCTATAGTAATCCCTAACTGAATCGTAATTAACATAACTTACTGCAACAATAGAACTAGACAACCTTAGTGATCCCCTTTTATCTTCTATTTTCTCTGTCCTCGTTCGCTACTTAGGGATTAGGTTTAAGACTAAAGTACACCATTTTCGTTCTTTTGGGTTTGATATTAAAATTGGGTCATTCCGATGAAGTGCTACATCGGTAGATTATCTGTGTGTTTGCGGATAAATGATGTTGGAGAATGCGATTTTTGGGTGCGTGACCTTTTTACTATGCGTGACCCAAACTATATAATGGGTCTCTGGTTTGGGTCTGTGCCGTTGGAGATAGTTTGAGCGTGCCTTTCTTTGGTTGGCCTATTCGGAGATCTGTGATACGGGTTTTGTGCTCTAGAGCGTGTAGCAATTTGTGGCTTTTGGTCAAATTCTTCAACTTGTCTATATAAAAGGGTTTTTTATCTATACTATTACAATTTTTAAGTTTTAAGATATGCCATTACAATTTGTCTATTCAAAGATTTGCTATTATAATTTTCTCTCTCTCCATCCTTGAAGCACAAAACTCAAATCATAGATCTTCGAATAGGCAAATTGTAATGGCGAACTTAGAGATTTATAATGGCATGGATAAAAAACCCTATATTTTTATTCTCACTAGATATATGCCCGTGCGTTGCACGGGGCACATTTTTTTGAACTAAATGCTTGCGCTGCCAAAGGCTGCAGCAATGGCTACCCAAATACAGACCACCATGTTGCGGAGGTTGTCGGTGACGAGGGACGCGAGGCTTGATGAGCTTGACCAGCGCTTGCCGAAATCGCTATCTTCAAAATTGAGCAAGCGACTTCACATGTAAGAAAATGTTTTGGACAATACCATTACATGAAATTGAAAGAGTGGCACTCAACATAAGTAGGCAACATTATAAGTCCTACTACAGCAGGCCCATGAATTTTCCAGATTTCAATACTACTATTGATGACCAGAAGAAAAGTATGGTATGACCCAAACAAAAAGCAACACTAAATCAGCATGAATACATAGACCCAGCGATGAAGCCAGGAAAAAATTTAGGTTGGACTGAACAAAAGTCTACGACGATTTATCTCTACTATGAGCCCTCACAATAGACATATATATATATAATAGCTTGAATTAATCTTATATTGAAAACGTCGACCAACGAAGAAATTCACAAAATACAACATGAAAAAAGGTTGCCCTTGTTGAGTGAAGTAGAACTCTCGTCATCTCCACAAAAAGGTTGCCCTTGATATATGAGAAATCTTGCAACATCTAAAGATGATGTCAGGCGAATCTCATATCGTTTTTCTTCCCCATGCTTACCTCAACTATTCTTCGACCCACACTTGTCCTTTGGTTCATAAAGTCATCACACTTCAGTCTAGCCTCATTATGAGTCTTGGAAACATTGTGCTTATGAAAAGTATCCTTAACATTCTTCCAATTCTGATAACCTTGATGAGCAAAGACAAAACTTCTAAATTTTTCAGTCTTCCCCGAATTAAAGAAAAGATAGCAATATAAGCAATAAGCAACATCCTTCGACTCACTGTACTCTAGCCAATCAAATTCATCAAACCAAGTCTTTTGAAATGATCTCCATTGACCCATTTGACATTTAGAAGGAAATCAAAATTCATGAGGTTGGGTTGGACCACTCAAAGCATATGCTCTCTTTAATTGGTCTCTAATTGCTGGTTCATAAGAAGCAATTGATTTGCGTTGTTCAGGGTTAGCAATTAGGTTTGAATGACTAAACTCTTCCCTTGGTTTCTTTGGTTTTGGTTGACTTGTACTCTCATTAGTATGTGGCGTTGAGCCATTGCCACTTGAACTTGAAAAGTAGTTGTTCAAAGGTCTTTTCGACATGCTGATGATCTAAAAATTGAAATCGTATCATAAATCAAACATTCAATCACTAAATCATGCATCGTATTCAATGTTATAGTTAAGAAAATAAGAAATCACCTGCTTCTGCCTGCCGCTGCTGCCCGCCGGCCTGCCGCCCTGCCCAGCCGGCCAGCGGCCAACCCCAAAAGCTCCGCGGCGCTGCGTGGTGCGGCCGCTAGCGCCCGCTTGTTCGCCCACCTCGCGACTCCAACTCGCGTCTTCGGCTCCTCGCCTCGCCTGGCCGCCCACCGCCACTATCCAGGAGCTGCGCTGGCACCGCTACGCAGAGGCAAGGCAAGCACCTGGCCGTCGGCGCCTGCTCGCAGAGCCGCGGCCGTGCCTCCCGCGCGAAGCCGCGAACCAGCAGGGAGCTGGAAGCCGCCGCCGCGAGTCCGTCTCTCCGCTCAATGCGATGGGGATGAGAAGTTGAGAACGTCGGGCTGAGGGTGGGTTATAGCCGGATAGGGTTTTCCTTATTCGATTGTTTCCACTTCTTACGATTGGGCTTCGTCGCTGCTCTATCTCTATTGGCCCAATAAGCAATAAGTATTCTTTTTATCTATAATAATTCTCAGCTCTTCCTAATCTATATAATTAAACATAAAAGTTCAAGGTGGGGCTTAGGGGGGGCGCTGTGTACTCGGGAGCGTTAGGCCGGGCTGAAGCCCGGCTTGACCGGCTGCTGGCTCCGTCGCTGCATAGACCGCTGTAGATCATAGCAGTGATTCGTGATCAGGCAAACCAAATAGTGAGGAATGAAGCAGATCCACACTCTACATTGCAGTAGTACATTACAGGTAGCTAAGCAAAAGAACCATCAGCCAGATCCATTAATTAATCGATCCATTGATTGGGTGATAATCACATACACTCACACACCAACCATTATCTGTTTATCCATTCCCATGCGTCGCACCGGGGTTACAAATTTTCGTCTGCGCCTATGGTGACGCTTAGACTAGCATATTAAGAAATCTACAAATCTAATTACATAGAAAATACAAATTCCATTTCATGAATCTTTGTAGGCTGATTTCATCATTTTCAGAAATCAGAAAATAATAAAAAATAAACAATTTTGCATTGGGAACCCTATAAACTATTTAAAAATCCATCAAGGAACTATTTCTCTTTAGTTATTTATATCAACTTAGAGTATTTAAAAATGATTTCAGACCATCAAGGAACTATAGTATGTTAAAAAAAAGAATAAGCCAAATGTGTATCATGGTCAGGGATGGTTATGTTGCAATGTTTAGTTATAGCACCTTGGTAGAGTGGGAAAAAATTGAAAAATATAAGTTGTATGAATAATAAGCATATTTTCATTATTTGAGAGCATGGTCTGAAATCATTTGTTTTAATCACTATGAGTTTTTTTTTCTATTAGAAATATTCAATGTATCAAAAAATCAACAAATAGCACATCGACGTACCAAAGCAGGAGTATTATATATGGTCATTCCGCAAGAAAAAAAAACAAAGTGTAGCTTTGCATGTAGATTCTTTTTACAATTTCTAAAGTGGCGTTACACTATATATATTCATTGACGATTGGTTAAAAACTAAAATTTGAAAAGATACAGTTGAAGATGGTATATATGCTAATAGAAATTCCTTTACAATTTTTGAGAGAGTTGATTGCAAAGATGCATTGAAATGAAAACTAAAGATGTTAGAAGAGTCAAGGGCCTATTGGGCCTTAGCCCATTAGAGTTAATTAGTCGCTTGCTTAGAGGTCTTGTAAGACCTCTTCTCTATATAAGGAGAGGAGATGTATCAATCTAATCAAGCAAGAGATTAGAATGAAAAACTTTCTCTCTTGCCGGCCGTGGGCGAAGCCTCACGACCGGCGTTCCCAGCGCCCCTCACAGCCCTTGACTCTCCCCTCTCGATCCCAATAGCACCACATAATAATCTGGTATCGGAGCTGCCAGGTTACGATGAGCCACTGCCGGTCACTTGCTCACCGATGACGCCAGATCAGTTGACCGCGGCTATCACCGATCTCTCCTGTTCCGTCGCCGCCATCTAGTCCTACCTCGGCATACCGCCGCTACAACCAGCCAGCTGGCTGCTGCCGCAATTGACCGTGGTCTCTCTTCCACCGGTTTTCCCCTACGGGATGTCAGGTTACGGCACGACGCTGCTGCCAGGCACGACGTTGCTGCCGTTCCAGGATGTGCAACAGGCAACGGTGCAACCAACATTGCAGCAGATCGAGCAGGCGATGGACACCACGACAGAGCCAGTAGGGAAGATGCTTACCTGCAAGGTGTCTGCGGCGGTGCGGCTACAGGCTGCGGCGCGTGGCCTCCTAGCGCGCCGGCTGCTGCAGGAGATGTGCCAGCCTATGCACGAGGCGACCTTGGCGACGGTCGACCTTAGCTCCGCGAAGCGTGACCTCACCCCGTGGGACGGCCACCAGCAACCGCGCCAACCCGCTGCTATCTTCAGGCACGAGCATGGTGTTTTTTCCGCGCGCAATGACCTCCAACTCTGCGGCAGCGGCGGTAGGGGAGTCGCTCCCCTCCTTGTCACCGGTGGGGACGCACTGTCTAGTACCACCGCATTCCGCCGCCGGCCGCTGCGAGGACGTCTCCGCTGGTCGCTATCATAACTAATTTCAGGTGGCTATACCCGTGCACCCCTCTCGTTCCGGTGGGCTCCATGGGATCCAGGTGGCTACACACGTGCAGGTCCATCATGCGGAGGGTGTTCGTCGTATCTTCAGGAGTCAAAAATAAAGAGTCGTAGTCTATTTCAGGTCAATAAAATAAGCCGAGATATAAAATACTTGTTTTTAGGTGTTAGGTTTGTGTCTAGCGGAGTCATTGTTAGTGTCATCGTTAAGTCGTAGCTCGAGAACAAGCTGCATGTCCAGGTGGAGTATAGTGTTAGAAGAGTCAAGGGCCTATTGGGTCTTAGCCCATTAGGGTTAATTAGTCGCTTGCTTAGGGGTCAAGTAAGACCTCTTCTCTATATAAGGAGAGGAGATGTATCAATCTAATCAAGCAAGAGATTAGAAGGAAAAACCTTCTCTCTTGCCGGCCGTGGGCGAAGCCCCGCGACCGGCGTTCCCAGTGCCCCTCACAGCCCTAGCCGCTGGTCCTCTTCCTCTCTCATATAAACAGTACCCGTGGGTACTGTAGCTCCGCCACCGCTCTCCTCGACTCTCCCCTCTCGATCCCAATAGCACCACATAATAATCTTGCATTGAAATGAAAAGTAAAGAACATAGAGATAATTATAGAACTCTTTTCTGGTTAGGACTCATGACAAGTGGAGTTACTATAGTTACATACTTACATGAGGCGGGAAATTGATTTAGTGGCATTCAGTGTCGACCTCGCAGGCAGTCTACTGCTGACCCTTGTTGGTGCCTATGTCGAGAACCCAAAAGCTTGCACTGTGTGGTGTGCTCAATCAGATCACTTATTTTTCAAAAAAAAAACCTCAATCAGATCAGTTAAGGTAGTTAAAATATTCTGCACGAAGATACATCAAAGGACTTAGGCCCGGTTTGGTTTCGACGTGTTAAAGTTTAACTCCCATTACATCAATGTTGCGGCAAATGCATAGAGTAATAAATGTAGACTAATTGCATGCATATCGGCACAAATTAGGAGTAATTTACGAGACGAATCTATTAAGCCTAATTAGTCCAAGATTAGAAACTTTTTGTCAAATAAGATGAAAGTGATATAGTGTTTGTTAAACTTTAACACCCCAAATCAAACAGGCCCTTAACTTTTCTCATGTACTTGCAAGATTAATGACACATGGAAATTCAGTCTGTACAGCTGCTCCTTTCCATCCACTACACTACGTATTATATTTGAGGTCCATATCTCCTGCACCTCAATCAGTCTGTACAGCTGCTCCTTTCCGACCACCATGTGCAGATAGGCTGCTTGACCAACAGAGAGTTTATAGGCTGCGGAATTTGAGCTCCGAGGCCAACGCGGCGGTGAGCCCCACAGCGTGCGAGGGCCACATTGCCCAGCATGGTGCGGACATCGAGGAAGAAGCGATGGAGCATGGTGTTGTCAAATTCTAGTACGCGCAGATGAGGGAGCAGGTGTCGCTATCGATGGGTGAGACAACATGATGGCGCCGGGCCGCCGCTTCCCATCAATCATCCTTGGTTGGATTGGAAGCCCGTCCGCTACCGCGTGCTGGATATCCCCCTTGCGCCACAGCCGCCTCATCCTTTTCAATGCTGCCTAAGCCGCGATTCCTCGAGCATGCGAGAAGCCGAAGAGGAGGGAGGAGTCGGCGAAGGAGCGTTGAGGGATCGAGAGTGGGAGCCATCTATGTGTTTTGCGATTAAAAATTGTCGGGCAGGGCGACAGATCGCAGCGACGTATCAGGCTCGGAGGCTCATAGACGGGCGCGGACACAAAGGGCTTAGAGACCCAATTGGGGGCGGGTGCGCACACGAAGGGTGTTGGAGTGTAACAAATGTAACACCCAGGTGTTTGATTTCCACATTTGCACTTGCATTTCATAAAGCATGAGCATCATTCATATCATTTATGTATTGTTTGGCTTGAAACATGAGTATGCAACATACTCAAATGTGCTTGTTTCATAATTGATTGCTTATGAAATGTGGTTGGTGCAACATGTAGATGCAACATGAGTTTCTCGTGCATTGAAATATGGCAATATTGTTACAAGCTTAATTGCTACAACAAAGGCTTGAAACATAGGAAACATGGTATTGAAACAAATGAGTTATTTTGCTTGTTTTGCTTATTTCCACATATGTGATACTTGGAAGTTGGTGTAACAAATATGTAGAGTGGTTAACTAGGTCCTAAATACTTTAACTACACTTAGGATAATTAGTGGAACAATGTTTATGTTAACCAAAATGACCAATTTGTCCTTTTAAGTGATGTTGACTAAGTGTTGACCTTAGAGTGCTTTTTGTTTGACTGTTTAAAAAGTCTAGCCTAGAGATCTTGCATGGATGTGTCACCTTAAACAAAGTTGTAGTACTTTTGTTAGGGAACAAAAGTTGTTTTAGGGTCATCTCATAAAAATGGCTGGAACATGCTCAAACAGGGTCCACAAGTCAGTTGAAGTGTTGTTCCAACACTTAGGAAAATATCCTAAGTCCAAATGCAGTTCATAGTTTCATGTACCCTACTTTGGAGCACTGTATCTTCCAAACTAAGTCGAACCAGTTCGAGCTGTAATTGACAACTTTGTAGTCTTCATGTAGCTCTCCATCTTTGTCAATTATACCTTGGCCTAACTCGGGCTGGTTTGAGAGTTTGGAATGCCAAAAAATCGGGTTTCAGTTGGGCACTTAACTGAATGGAGGAGGGGGCAGTTGATTCAGTGGCCGACTGGCCGCAGGCCATTGCCGCCGCATGGACGCACCGTGGCATCCGTACGTTGGCCACGGGCCCATCGGCCAGGTCATGAGTGGCCTCAAGATGCCACGGTGAGCTGCTGCTGCCTCCATTCACTCCTTCCTCCTCGCTCTCGTCCGAAGTGGAGAACCGAGCCACCATTGCTGCCGCCCACTCCGATGAGCTCACGCGCGCTCACCACCGCACCCTCGCCCACCAAATCGCGTCAACCGCTCCGCCTTGAGCCCCTTTACCCCCTCATCCTCTCCAGGCAACAAGCCGAGCACAAGTAGGGCCGCATTGCCCATTCCGTCATCGCGGTACCTCGTCGGAGTTCGTCCGTTCGACGGCTCATTATGGCCAGGGCTCTCTGGCCATCCTCTTCTCTCACTAATGGGTGCGCTGGGACCGGTGTGGTGCAGGGATGCTCACCGGGGGTTTGGGTTGGGTCCAGCGGCAATCGCCGGCGAGGTGCGCCGCCACGCGCCCCGCTGAGCCACCATGCATGATGGCGAGCCATCTTCGGTGCCTTCGCCCTTCGTGTAGCTAGGTCAACCGGTGCAGCTTGAGGTGCTAGTCGCGCTGGTGCCCTCGGTTTCACCGGTCGGCTTATCGGCGGCGAGTTCACCGTCGATCGCTCCTCCTCCCCTATCTCTGTCCCTCTGGCAGCGGGCCCCACTATCAACAGGCACGGGCGGGAGATGACCGCGGGCCGCGCGGCTTAACTTGGCCGGCCTAGTAAACCGAGTTAGAGAAGGAAATTTGGTTTTGTTTTATTCTTTTCATAGATTTCAATGTAAGATTCAAAAATGCATATCTAGAGTTTTAGGGGTCCAATTGTTGTGATTCAAATTTTGTAGTGTTCCTTGGGAAGTCTAGTTTTTATTAAAAATATAAAATATACTACATTCTGTTATGAAAATTGAAGCTATAAATTATCTCTTTTATTTATAAGGAAATAGGAGGAAATTGTATCTACTATTGTATAGCTCCTAATGACATGAAATTTTTATGGGGTATTTTTTATGCCTTGTGTTGCCTGTTGTTTCAATTTCATCAATTTTAGATAATGTATGGTGGAGTTATATAATTATCTTGTTTGCTTGGGTGGATCTTGTGTCAATTTTCATAATTTATCCATAGATCCAGTAAAGGTGAAATTTGGTGAGTGCTGTTCTCATATCAATAGGGACCCAAGAAAATTATGAAATCTATTGTTTGATACTTTTCAGTTAGATTTCTCATTTATGCCAAAATTAACCTTTCTGTCTGTTATTTTTGGTATAGGAAAATATAATTACTCAATTGCTATAAAATTTTTATGGTAGCCTCCTGAATGTATGTGGTAGTCACTGTAATTTTTATAGAATTAATTGTAGAGTTTTGATATGGGTTCCTTTATTCACCTAATTATCTAAATAAATTAATAAAGGTCATTAAAGAAATGTTTTAGATGTTGGCACTACATTTTCTGGTGTTCTTTTGACATATGTAATATGTTGGTAAATTTGGTTTAGCTCAAATGTGCTTTTGTTACATCACTAAATAATTAATTTAGTGAATCTGTCAATTCTGAATAGATTTTGGAATGATATTAATTACTCTATGTAAATGATGTTTTCATGTCTTGTGGTCTATAGCAAAGTTGTTGTGAATTTCATGATCTAGTTGTGATTAAATTTTAGTGGCATTTGGTTATATGGTTTAGGAGTTTTAGCTGTTCAAAGTTGGTTCTCAGCTTTGGTTGCTCTCTGTTTGCACAGAGCAGGTTCTGTGTTGCTTTAATTCAACTTGGTAAACTGTGGAATCATGCTTTGATAATTATAAATGATTTGTAGATAATTTTATAAGCTTTTCAGAATGTCCTCTTGCAAGTGGATTGGATTTGTAGAACTCCTGTTGTGATTGATTGAATGAACTGCTCTTTTTTATGTTTAACCTGAAGCTTTCTGTTAAGTGTGCCTATGCTATTCTTAAGCAATGTTGGGGGTTCCTCTAGATGCTTAAATTGATTAAAGGAGTTTAGGTGCACGTGTTAGGTCTTTAACTAAAGATGAACATCTTTATCTTAGGTTATGCAAGTTGGATAAATTGATCTTATTCTTTCGAGTTAAGAAAGATACATGTTTTAAAGTGATTTGAATAGGGCTATTCGTACTCAGTAAACGAGTGTCCTGTAGTGTTCACTATTTTCTTACCTACTATTATTCATCCATCATGAGCGTCATGTCATTTTTTATGCATCCATGATATTCATATGTGAATATACATGTAATAGGTGTACCGGAGGGCGTGACATTGCTGGAGTTCGACGGGACGAGCCAGGAAGCTCCCGAAGTGCAGCAGCCCAAACCCAAAGCTCAAGAGGTGCAACTCGCAGTCGAGGAGCCAGGAGACATGGTGGTTGAGTGCCCGGATCACAAGTCGTGCAACTTTGTTAAAGGCAAGCCCCAGAGCATTATAAGCCTCCTAATTTATGAAATGCAATTAAAGTATCATGTTATATATATATATATATATATATATATATATATATATATATATATATATATATATATATATATATATATATATATATATATATATATATATATATATATATTGTTGTATTAAGTTATAGGTGTTGGATGAAAACACTTGCTGCATTGATATCCAATTCTTGTCCAGATATTATTACCGTGAATCCTATGTAGCTTAGGCTCGAGTAGATGCTTAGCCCTGCTTAAGCGGTAGAAGTCAGGGATTTCCTATTACCTGCGAGCTATAGAAAAATATATATAGCATGGTTGGCTATATTTGTTATCGTGGAAAAGAACATGTCTTAATTTAAAATAAAGACCAGGTGGAGGCTTTCCAGTTTATAGTGACTCCGTCTGTGTCGATTAAGGACAGATTTTTGAAGCCTTTTCTGTTTATGTTGAACACATGCCTCTCTCTTAGTTGGCCAGGTTTGGAGACTGACCATGAAGCCGTGTAGCTTAACTCAGGCCAGGCTCAATCAAGTATAAAGTATGCCTCGGAAAGGAGCCGTATGCATGAGTCCAAGGGTAGGTGATTTAAAATTCCAGATCATCCTAACAGAAGGGTAATCCCTAAGAGTGCTAGCGCTGACCGAACCCATGAAGTTGGTTTCTGAGTTGTACTAAAGGTGACCCATGGCTACCCTTGCAAAGTATGCTAGGGTGAGAGTTAGGAATACCCCCTCAGCTGAGTTGTAATTCGATTTGAGTCGTCGTCTCTCACCGGTTAGTGAGAACTTGTCGGGCATATCTCTACAGTAGATACACTAAATAAGATAATGGTTCAGGAATGATAATATGATGATAGCCTTATTATACCTGCTATGTTAATATTGTTTGCTCCTAATAAGTGAGTGCTCTACTACAGGTGCTAATATAGCTGACAGGTTAATAATGATGAACTTGATGCTAAGTTTAATTGATTACTTATGATCATAAGCTCTTTTGTACAAAGGTGTCAAGCTAGCCGCATGATCCTTGGTGTTCTTTATTTCTGGTTTATGACGGGTAAGTCTAGCTGAGTACCTTATCATACTCAGGATTTATTTTTCACCTGTTGCAGATGACCTGTTCTATTCTGGGTGCTGCAAATACTGTCTCCTCCTAGCCAGAGATGAGAACTAGATCGTCGGGCATGATCTCTACTAGCTATCTTATCTAAGTTGCTTTTGTTGGACATGACTACTATCTGGCAATGTATTTAAACCTATGAAGTTATGTACTGAACTATGTTGCTTCTGTGAAACAAACTCGATTTATAATATTTTATTTTGAACTCCGATGGATGTAATCTGCATGCCACTTGTGAACTGTTGTAACGAATGATGCGTTGTGTTGAATCACTACGATCTTGGTTTGTATGTCGAAAGTTGTTTAAAATCTTTTGAGATTTCTGGACTATCGGGATTATGAGAGCTTAAGTACAAGAATTCAATTGATTGCTTTTATACTTACGTTCTTATAATTTGGTCGGTTCTGTTACAACAAATATATTACATGGTGAATGCCTTTCTCACTAAGAAGTTCTTGATGAAGATAAATGCCATAATTCGCACCTTTTGGTGGCAAGGAGTTTAGGAAGGGAGTACCACTAAGCCCTTGCATTTAAGATCTTGGATATCCATTTGCACGCCAAAGGAAGAATGAGGCTTGGCTATTTGGGATATTGAGCTTGTAAACAAGAGCATGTTAATTCCTACTGATTGGTGCATTGTCTCTAATCCAGAATCACATGTAGCTAGAATTATTAAAGCCAAATATTATCATAGTGCCTCCTTCTAGACAGCACCTCTATACCCTCAAAATATGTTTTCTGGTCTTCAATTCTCAACATTAGATACATTTTATAGCAGCAATGTACCATTCAAATTTATAATGGTAATGCTAGCATCTGGAATCAGCCTTGGTGTCCAATTTGACATAATATGTATGATCTTTTGAACCTAGAGCAACAAACTTACAATGTTCCAAGTGTCAAAGATCTATGGATTCCAAATGCTACACTTTGGGATGAAGCAAAAATCACCACTCTTTTTGGAGAATATGCTGCTTCAATTATTTTGCAGGTCCCCATCATTGCACGACAAGAAGACAACATCTTATGTTGGAAGGCTATACCCACTAGCATCTACGAGACCAAAAGTGCCTACATACAACTTAGAATACAACAAAGAACCAATTTTGTCCACATTGCAAACCATGTAATACAAATTCTTAGACAGGTTTGGTCAGACAAGCTTATTCAGCCGAGGGTTGAAACTTTTGCTTGGCAGCTTCTTCGATTGGCTTTGTGCACTGCTTCTACAATACATCGAATTATTTTGAACGTAAGTGACATGTGTGTTTCCTGTAACTCGCCAGAAACATAAATGCATTTGTTCTTTGAATGTAGCTTTGCAAGAGCCGTTTAGTTCCATTCCCCACCGGGGCTTCGGGCTGATTCTCTACCACATTCAAGTAGAGGCATCCATCTTTAGCTAACACACGTTATGCAGCAATCAACTCCCCATGTTAAGTTATGACTCATCTTGTTCATCCTTTGGTGTTTATGGAAGGCCAGGAATGACTTGTGCTTCAACAAAAAGCAGTGGATAGTAACAAAGATAATTCATGAGGCCAACTATATAAACAACTTGGGAACAATGACTTTGCAGGATGAAGAACTTGTGGTCATACAACATCCCCCTGGTGGGCATACCCTTGCACAATGAGGTCATTTATAGTCCTCTACAAGTAGCCACACACTATAAGTAACAGGTGCAGTGCATCATATAAATATGCAAATGTAAGATACCACGCGACGCTTCTGTTTTTGTGAAATACAACAATAAAACCTCACAAATAGGAATTGATATTTTTATCCTAATAGCATCCACAGCTTGTGACGAATTATAACGGGGAGCAGGTTTGGCGGTGAGCAGGAGCGGGCACACCGGTGAAGAGGCACATAGGGATCCCGAGCGAGTATGCCAGTGAGGAGGAGTGGCGGGGAGCATGAGCGGGCCCACCAGTAAGCAACAAATTTCACACCAGTGAGTAGGAGCGGGCATGTTGGTGAGCAGGAACAACCATCAGCCAGGCGCAATGGTGAGCAAGACCGATGGTGGGGAACAACAATGGTGAGTAGGAGCGGTAGGGAGCAGGCTCACCGGGTACCAAAAAGGATGAGCAGCGGGAGTGGAATTTCATCTAAACTTTCCAATCTCGTGCGGGAGGGCCATATATATTGGGCGAAACCATCCTAGCAATGGTGAATACGGTGTACACTCTACCAATGAAGATTGGGTCGAATCATACATGTCAGTATCACTGGATGATGTTAACATATTAACCGAAGTATAATTCGGTGTTCATCGGAGAGGTGGCAAGAGAGAAAGGGTCTACTATAATGTGCCTAATGGCTAGTACACGTGGCAACCACCAAATATCTTTGATGGTATCACCAGAACTTACGGTGAGTCTGTAGAAAGTGTAGTTCGCCACCAACTGCTAGTTTTGGGGTTTTGTCTATATACACACCATGGCCAATCATTTCAAGTATGTTAGAGTAAGCTAAAGTTGTAGGGGAGTTAAGGCTCTATTTCGAGTGCTCTAGCCACCATAAGTGTTAAAGGAAATATTAGGTGACTAGTGTAGTGCTTTTACGAAGTGCTTACGCTAGTTAGACTCGTATATTGACGCTTTGCTATAGGTTTAGGCTTAGTGTTTATTAAGATTTGCACACCTCTTGTCACCTCGTGCTTGGTTGCACTACGCTTATACACTAGGGGCTTTGTAGCCTTTTTTTAGAATTACACAGTACAATGCAGACACCACAACATGCACACACACTCACCCCTATAAACACACGTACATAAACCCTACCCCTATGAGCATCTCTGAAGGACTAAGCCGGTAGATCTCGAGATTCATGAAGTCACCACTAGCGTCTCACTGTCGACGGGGACGTCGCCTACCATAAAAAGCATAGAGCCGTTAAAGCCTGGAATAAATCTAGGAAAATGCAAGCACCCGTGCCAAGTCGAGGACTTGAACCCGGGTGGGTAGGTTCCACCACAAGGAACCTAACCAACTGATCTATGATCAGTTCACATGGGCTTTGTAGTCTTACAAGATCATACCAACTGCGTTTTGGGAATGTGTGGCTCACATCCTTTTGATCGGAAACATGATAGTAAAGATGGCATGGAGCTATCCGGGAGAGGCTATTTTAAAGACCCACTTGCATATGCAGAAGATCCGAGGGGTACAAGGGATAAGGATGGGCTACGCGGCCCCAATCCCAGGAGAGGACATTATCTAGCTCCCCGTCCCCATTACCTGTTAGGCCCCAAGAAATAGGCCAAAAGAAGCCTGATACGAATATTTTCAGCCCAAGCCTAAAAGTTTGATATATATACACACACACACAAGTCCTTATTCATACTGAATATATATAAGAACATATAATAAATATGCATAAACAGATGGTCTAGAGATAATTAATTAGAAAACTGCTATAAAAAATGAAATTTTTGAGGGGTTATATTAAAAAACTCCCTTAATTCACAATGCCAGAGATACTTGACCTATGATAAATTCTACAAGAATCCAGATCTCATTCATAAATTTCATATTTATTGAACCATTTCTTGATATTCATGGATTTAGGTTGAAATTGGGTTGGTCCATTTAGCCCACTTCTATTGATTTTAAAAAGTCGTGATGGTATTCTCTTAGAAAGAAGGACAACACAACTTTTGGTGCGTGCAAGAGGATGGACGACGCATTGCGTGTGAGTGAGCAACATCGATGCAGAACAACAGATGGTTGCTGCTTGGCAACAACAACAACATGCATGCCATAGCTGGCGGCGATGAGCCAAAGTCGGGCAATGCGGCATTTGATAGTGTATTCTTGGTGGTGGCTACAAGCCGAGCACAGGAAACATAACTAAGTGCTAGTTGCATCCGGCCTTGGTGAGAATGCACATTTGGGGGGTTCATGTAGCGCATGTGGTGTCAAGCTGGTGACAACTTGCAGGTCGTCGTGACATGGCTGCAAGACGAGATGAAAGTACCAAGCAGTCTGTAAATCTACATGGTGATGGTCTAGGATGAACTTGACCCTAATGTTCAAGCTAGACGGTATGCAACAACCCATGGTCGGTGTGGCGATTTTAGTCCTAATGTGATGAAGGCGGTTTCATCGATCGAGGTTTTGTGCATGATATGACGAGATTATGATGTGCTTGTTGGCATGCCGGCCGTTCGTGCCTTTTCTATTTTTAATTGAACCCTAGATGAATCTGTAAAGCATAAAGCATGTACTATTCATATACATCAATACATGTATGTACTCCATGTACTGTTCATATATATATATTGAGGTATATTGTTCATATATATGTAATATACTGCATGTATACTATTAAGACCAAAACAAAAGCCCAACTCAATGGCTAGGACAAACACGATCTACAAGATATGTTTCTTTCGTACCTTGTAGAGCCTAATTCTAGGAGTCTAACAAAATTTATTTAATGATTTTTGGACACCTACATGATTATTATAACATACCAAAGATCATGTCAAAACCAAATTAGAAAACACTTCTTAATTCGATAGAAAAGGGAAAACACAATTCCCCGGCACGGCCCATCAGCGCGGCCCAGCGTGAGCTCGACCTCCACGCGAGCGCGCGTGGGAAAGGCGGCCCATGACCGGACAGCTGGCCCACCACACGGCCCACGCGGAAAAGCCTGCAGGCACGCTGACGCTTTAGCACAAAAACCCCTGAGCTCTATCTAAAATTCAACGGAACCCAATCCCTATTCCTTCCCCTCACTGACCCATTCGCTTAACCCCCCGGCTTTCCCCAATTCGACCGCTCGTACCCCCGGCGGCTCAGCGCATGGTGGTGCGGCAGCGGTGGCACAGCACGGCCACCCAGTCACCTGGGGCCAGCACTGAGCCGACACCGAGCAGCAACGCGAGGCGACAGGACGCGCTGGAGCCAGCTGCAGTGCGCACGACCGCCCACGACGGTGCCACGGCTGCCCCGATGAACCTGAGCATCTAGGAACCTACTTGGCTAGTGGTTGAGTATTAGTATAGTACCTAGGACCAAGCCGTGGTGATGGTTGGCAAAGAGATCGATGGAGAGAGGCTGATCATGTGTGACCCAAGGGCGAGGCGCCGCATCGTGGCGGCACAGCCGCGTCAGCAATTTCGGCGAGGAGATAGATCACGGTAAGGGTGTGCGGGGTGGAGGGAAGGTGAAGGCGATGCTTGCGGTGCAGCCAATTTGAACGTGAGCGGGATGGGGATGGCAATCTCTCTCGATCCTTGCCACGGTTATAACGGGCCGGCGGCGAGCAACGCCAAATTGGCGCCATGTCAGACACCAATCCAGGCGATGAGGGTCGGATGGCTGGACGGCACGGAGGCGGAGCCGCTGGCGCGTGGAAATTGGGCGCTAGAGCCTCCACCACGCCGAATTGATGGCACGACTCTGGTGTCAAAGTGGCAGAGGAAAGGGGCTGGCTTGGGTCGGTACGTCCTCGCCCCCGGCGAGACATGGTTAACGGGCAGCTGGCTAATGCATGCACAAGCGCTATGGCCATGGTGACCAGGGACCGCGTGCGCTTAGCGCCATTAAGGCAATGGCACGGCAACATGGGCGATGGGGCTCAGTGACCGCACGCGACAGCGGAGCAGTGACCGGGGCAAAGGGGCAGCGGCTGCAGCAACCTCACACGGCAAGGATGCAGTGGCCCTCGGCTGACCGACAGACGGCCAACGGCCCACTGTGGCCGACTGCGAGCAAGCTAAAAATAGGCCCGGCCAAGCTGGCTTGGCAGCTCGACACGTCGGCACGGCCAAGCACTCGACACAGGCGACCACGCGGGGTGACCGCATACCCCGGCCTGACAGTCCAAGTCAAATGCGACGCACGAAATTTAAAGCACGCCCAAAAACTAACCTAACTCGATCTGAGTCCAACCATCTTGACCAAGCCCAAGAGGGTACCTTAGATTATCTAAAGGAGCCAAAACACGACACCACTACTGAACTAGATTTCTCAAAATAATTTCATGAACTTGGTGTTGTCAAACTATTTTTGAACTCGAAAAATCTCTCAAGTCTTTGACTGGTTTTGCTTTCAAGTTTGATTTTCAAGCCATTAACAACATTAGCTAGCATTCTTACTTAGTTAAAACAAATGGTGCATTATCTTCTACAAAGTTCGTACTTCAAACTTCATTTAAGTGTCTCGCGTATGTTCTATAATATTTTCGTTCAGTAAAAATTGGTTTACACCTCTACTTAATATAAAGCGCAATATTGTATGTTTTTCATTTTTAACATTTCATTGATTGCTTTAAGTTGCAAGACCTTATTTACATAGGTGATTACATGCAATAATATGTAAACATGATGCTCATGAAATGTTTAGTGACTTGATTGACGCGATAACACCGAGGGTGTTACACGGCCTTCCTACTCTGACCCTGCTGTCTTTCTCGCCGCGTAGGCCGCAGTCTTCTTCTGCTCGGACCCCGCTGTCTTCCCCGCCACACAAGCGGGCATGCTGGCGGGCGAGCCTTGCCTGCGGGTAGCGGGCACGGGCACAGGTTGTTGCTCGTGGCGGGTGCGGGCATGAGATTTTGCTCGTCGACACGGGTGTGCGAAGGCACTATCCGCACTGATAGTGCCCGTTGCCATCTTTAACCTCGCATGCAACATAGGACAGTGGTTAGTAGATACATACCCATAGGATGTTTGACCTTGTTGTAGAACTATCTGCTGGATGGTGACGGTACATGTTGATGCAGTGGCAGACCTAGGATTTGAGCAAAAACATCTCACATTCAATACGATATAATATATATAATTCAAGAAATACTCTAGACCCAGCGAATACCAAGCGCAAACGAATACCAACTAAGTTTAGAAATGATATGGAGACTGAAGTACTTAAGACAGCTGGTCTTCTTTAGTTTGGACTTTCACAAACAAGCACGTGCCGAGTGGAGAGATGATCTAGAGACTTGAGTACTTAACATAGTTGGACTTTTTAAACCATACTAGTACTAATAATTTTGGCAAAAATCTGGGGTAGTCCTAGGCCTACCAGGGAGTCCAGGACTAGGGCTGGGTCTACCCATGTGTCGATATAGTGCAAATTAGTTGGATGTAGAGACAACAGATCCGGTTCGTTAACAATGTCAGGAATGTAACGTCATCGAAGTAGTTGCGGTGAGACGTTGACATCGAAGATCAGCGCAGCTTCAATGACGATATTGACATATAACTTGTCGTGCTGATAACGTGTTGTAAAACATATTGCTAGCAGTTAGGACTTTTTCTCTTCGTCTCTTATGATCAACACAATAGATGAAACTAAAATTACATAAACACAAGATAAGGACACTATTATTTACTCTATGAATATGGTATTTATAATATAGAGATTTCACGTACATATAGTTCTATCAAAGTCTAAGAGTTTTGTAAAAGCTTATATACAAATGGATTATCATTGGGATTTCCGCTCATTGTTTGCATTACAACACGTGAGACTGTATAAGCATAAACTGTGTGGTAGACGAGCAGCCGTGAGGAAGCCGCGATATGTAAAGTCAGGTTCGCAGTTCATTCTCGGGCTCGTTGAGTCGGCGACTGTGGAAAAAATTGAGCTTACCGCGCTGCGTTTGGTGGTAGACGTGATCCTAAACGAGGCTACACGAGCCACCGCTGCCAACTCGTGCTGAATTTTTTGTTTTTTTTGGCCCTTTTTTGAAAGTTTTTCACAAATCTGCCTCCGGAGGTATGCTTTCAAAATCTAGACCCTCATCTCGGCATTGGTGTAATTGGCGGCGAGCTTATACGTTTCGGTGCCAAGGTATTTGGCGCCTAGCTATTGGGGCCACATAGGCGTCGATGCAAACGTGTCAGTGACATGGCAGCTAGCACGACGCCGTAGTCTTTAGCGCCAAGCTTGGCACCGTAGGAATTGGCGCCTAGCATGGCCCCAAGATATGTGGCGCCATTATGCTTTTTAAAATGGTCACCCCCTTTCCTAGCCGAGGCTTCCTCCTTTTTTTTCCTCCTCCCTCTCGGGTTTTTGTTCTCCCCACTTCGTCCTACCTCAAGAATCGACATATTGGACCTTGAAAACTTAGACTTGATCCGTAGATCTTTGAGAGCAAGGTATCCTTGCTCCCCTCCTAATTTTTTTTTGCATCGATTCAGTATATATTAGTTGTATTTTGCAATCAAATAATCGTCATTACTTAGGGTTTTATGCAATTTTTAATATTCAACCATAGGATGCCAAGGCATGAAAAAGCTAGCAAACCAAGGTAACCTCAGTGCTTCTTGTTATATTATGGGTTCATTTTTTTACCATCAAATGGGAAACCCTAGGCTTAGGGTTTAGTGTTTATTGCTTTCGGTTCTTAGAACGAAATTAGTTGAATTGTAGTTATGGCTGGATGACCGAAAATGCCTTTGACCGGCCGCTGCCTAGTGGTGTTCTAGTGCCCATGTGCTTTTGCGGTAATCCTTGCAAGGTAGCCAAGTCTGATGAAGAGGACATGTATAGGCAGAGGTACTGGATGTGTGCCAATTTTGCGTTTGAGCCTACACTTCGTCAGCGCCGCATTAACAAGATGGTGAGAAATTGATGTTGTGTAATAATTATTGTGTCATATGAAGTCATGCATTGTTTATTTGGTGTGTAACAATTGCATGTATTATAGACCTCCACTGCTTTGTGATTTTGAGTAGTGGATCGACACTGAGATCAAGCAGGAAGACAAGGAGTGGATGCAAAAACTGTTGCAGTGGGAGGCAGAGGACAAGGAGATGATGGAGAAGAGATGTAGAGAGGAGGCTACAAAAAAGGAGCACAAGGAAGAGGAGGAAAGGAGGCGTGTTGCTGCATATAGGGAGGAGAGGGAGAAGACGCTTGGGCGTGCACGCTGAGCGAAAGAAGCGATGGAGGAGAATCCCGATGCCCTGAGAAAGGGAAAGTGGCCTCGTTGCACTCAGTAGTCTCCATGACTTGCTACTTCTATGCTTTATTCATGAACAATATTGTCTATTCTTGGACTTTTCATTGTATTGTCATGTAATGCACTTTAAGTATGGACGTACTTAGGTCATGTACTGCGTTATTTAGTTTGTTGGCATGCACTTCTAGTATTATTGTGTTGTTTACTATTCCCTAGTGAAACGATCTCGATTTTCCATGAAGGGAAAATCCAGAGATTCGAATTATAATGTGACAGTCCACGAGAGCAATCCATTACATTATCAATTATCAGCTAATATCATAGTCATACATCATAGAGTTACAAGATACAAGGCTTTACAACATTGGTTAACACACATATTACATTGATTAATCTAGCGGAAACACACACACATCTTCGTTAGAGTCATTGCAGCGCATCGGTGAGTGAAGGTTCCACCTTCACAGGAAGTCATCAGAGCTGGTGTAGAATGTCAGCGAACGTAGACTCCATCTTCTCAACCACACTTGAGCACAGGAATGAGACCATCTTCTCCTAATCCGAGTCCTCATTGCTGTTGTCGTAGATTTCATCCAAAACCTGTCCAAAATCTATCAGTACGATCTGTACTAGCCACTGTCTCCCACCCTATGCTTTTGCATATGCTTTATGGTAAGTGGAATGCAAGGGTAGATGAAAAGGCCTATATATGGCTATAGTTTTTCCTATGCAAGCTCATCGGTATTTTATAATAATAGTTCATCAAGTTTTAACACGTCTCTTCCACACGTTCTCCCATCCCAAACACACATCTCATCTCATCTCATCTCACTCTCTCTCTAGACAACAAGGATGACTCCCGCTCGTACCTTACCTCAATGGCCAAAGCTAAAATCCAACATGAAACCCGAGGGAAGGTAGAAGGGACTCCTCTCTCTAATCAAGTGAAGCGTAGGTCATGTGAATGCCCATATCCACGGACGCGGCTATACATATAGATCGATCAACTCTGCAGAGTGTGTACACCTGGAAATCCACAAGATCGCCATCATCGATGGTGCCCCACCTAGGCTGATGCCGACTGCCTCCCAACCAGTGCGGTGCCACCCTACCACTCAGCCCTGGGCCACCTCGGAGTCCACTTAAATGCTGAGACTGTGAGACGTAGTACCGGGCCCCCAAGGTCACTACGCTGTCTTAAGAGGGTGTGGGCCCCCATGCCCGTACCTCCCTACACTATTACCTTCCAACCTAATAGTAGTGGCACCATCCTAGTTAGTCGGGTAATCATCTCCCGCCCATCAGGAGTGAGTGGTGTGCACAAAGGGTCCCATGGTTCCGGTTCTCAAGACATATCAGTCCTTAGGGGGACCGAACAAGATATCTTCTCAAGGGGGTAACTAACACCCCGTGCCTCGATGACACCCCCACAGGGGATAAACAACACCCTAGTCCACCTCACACATGTACCCCTCGGGCAAGACTTGCCCCAAAGACTCATCGTAGGATCCTGTTCGATCGACTCAACCCTCACCACACACCCAAAACACACGCCAAGATCTTCCCATGTTCATTATCTAGTTTTACCAAGTTATCAGCAACACGTGCCTTATCCACTCACGTTACCCCTTCACCAAGCATCACATCACAGGTATAATGTGTAGTGAAAGTTAAGCAGTAAGTAGAATGCGAGCGTCTAGCCTAACAGCGGGTGTGCAGGGGAATAGGTTATGACAAGGTAATGGCTTACAAGCAGTCTACCATGCAACCTATCACAGTTCAATTGCAAGAAAGTAAAGCACTAGCATCTACATGTAGCATGTCTAATAGGTTCTACGAGGTTGGGTGGGACATGGAACACCTGTTGAATGTCAACTCTAGGATCCTCAGCATACTTGTAGTCGTTCTCCTCAAAGTCTGGTTGTCCCTCCATCTGCATGCCCTTCCTCCAATAGGTTTTGATCTAATCAACGCTAACCTCGATGCACTTACCTCAATACAGCGACAAGCGAAAGAGCAATCAGACCACCAAACCTAGAAAGACTATGGAAAGAGAGGCAACAAGGCATAGAAAGAGCAACTACACTAGAAGAGCACAAAAGGGAGAACGACTTAGACCTGTCGGTGGATGTCCGATCCCTAGGCAAAAAGAACAGGAGTGGTTGTTTGCTAAGCACAAGCTTATGCCTTAGCCTAGCCAGTACTTCCCGGGTCGATCGTGTCGTCCTGTATGGCTTAAATAGAAATGGCATAGGCCTTAGCTTATCCTAAGCAAACACCACGGCTTGCGGCTTTCGATCCAATCGTCATGGAGACTGACGAGAACCAAAAATACTACAAGCAAGAGATGTTCTGTTCTCTCTCAATCCATAAGTCATTATAATTGACGAAAACCAGGAGAGGGTGGAACGGGGAGAGAAGAGTAGAGGTGGTCTACTTCTCCCAATACACACATCATGGCAAAAGACGAGGCATCAGAAAGGAGCAACACACAAAAGAACACGAGCGCCCAAACAATTTGTAGAGTACCAAGACCTAGGTGCACTAAATACACTAAGACACCCCTAAAGTTCTCAGCGATGCGGTTGTCACCACAAGAAACCAAAGAGGCACTACGGTCTACAGGGTACAAGCATACAAGGGCTTAGGCATGGCAAAACCAAAAGATGAGAAGAGACACAAGATTCACCTTCCTTTGATCCACTCGCCATAGAAACAACGGGAATCGAGGAAGTGGAATCAAAAGAGCAACAAACGCCAAACAAGCCAAGGGCTCAATCCTCATCTTACTAGATCAACGGGTATTGAGAACAAGTGAGAAAGAAGAAAGAATGGAACCCGCACTCCTTTACCCAACTCGCCATGGAAAGGATGAAGGTTGGTCAAAGGAGGCATGATCCCACGATCCAAACCCACTCATAGGGCACCACAACCATGCAGCTAAATGGCACAAGGCTATTCTTGTGGTCCGTAGCGATGTAGTTGTCATCACTTGAACCAAAGGAATGCTATGGTCAAAGTAGGACAAGCATACGAGGTGGCTAGGTTAAACAACAAGCAAAAGGGGTAAAGCCCAATGGTCATGGCGAGGCAACCCGTGGCCATGAGCTTCACGCAAACGGGTTGGCTTCCATAAGTTCCATGATAATCGTCCCCTAGTTCATCTCCTATAGACTAGGCCATGATGGACTCATCGTGTGAGGGTAGGAAGCGCACCAATTTCGAGTCCTTAGTGGCCATGCCCTAGAGACATAGGAGGGGCAATGATCACTGTACAACAAAGTCAACTAAAAACAAGGGGCTGAGTTATGCTCAACATCACGGCCACGATGGGACGAACCCACGACCAAAACGCTCGAACGAGGTACGACCCCCTTAACCGGCTCGAAGGCATGGTCCGTAGACAATGGCAAGCAAACGCACACAAAGAGCAATGAACCACAACGCACCAACAAAACATGACACGACGTGGAGTAGCACATATCCATAGCAACACAAGAGAGATAGACCGACACAAAGGCACGACACATGCATGGATAGATAGATAGAGATATCAAGTAACAAGTGTAAGAATAAGAAAGGGTTTTCATCGGCGCCAAGGATGGCGTCAACTAGGGTTCAACCTTGATGTGCGGAAGATGGAGGGTTGCTGCAGCTTAGGTGGCAGCAGCTCGCTAGGAGGCGGTAGCAGGCGTTCGCGCAACATCTCAGCTCCTGCAAGGGGCATAGCCCGACCGTTGCTTCCCTACAATGCAAGACTCATGGCTCAAAGGCTGGACACAGTGTTGGATAGGATGAGGTGGTGCGAGTATCCTCCGGATAGGTGTCTGGTGCGGTCAACATGCGGTGCAACTCCTACTCCCCGCCATGGCGACACCAGCGTCACTGTGGTGGCCTCACGTCGACCTCGCACCATAGACGAAAGGGGATCAGGGTGTCATCATGCACCAAAGGTGGAAACTTAGACTGGGAAGGGAGCTTACCCATACTGAGAGGGTGCTGCTGTAGCTCGACACTTCATAGGCAGAAGGAGGCGCGTCGCGGCTCCTGCGCGGGCATAGTTGGTCGCGACCACATCGTGTAGGAGGAGGAGCAGAGGGCGGTGAGGTCACAGGCTCGACGTCGTGGCCATGGTCATGGTGGAGTGCGGCTTGGCATGCCAGGGAAGCAGACGCGCAGTGCGGGTTGATGAAGCAAGATGTCGAGATAGAGACCGCTGCGGTACACCACTGACGAGGAGCCAACGGCGAAGACAAAGTAGATCGGCTTGGTCGGGGCTGTGCTATTCTCGGTCATGGCGCCATGGTGAGCAGACGGCTAGGACACAGGGGCACGTTGAGGCGAAGACATGTGGCCGAGAGACAGGATCGGTGGGGCCACAGTGTCGTAGAGGCGGTGCAGACCGACTCGGTTGCTGGTGGAGGCAGCATCGCAAGGCTTGGGGCAAGGCGATAGTGGACGGTGAGGAGGTGGAGCTCGGGGTGAAGATGGAGCAAAATGGCGAGGCGGGGAACAAAGACATCATGGATGCCCTAGACGATGGCGTCGCGGTGGCGAATGGGGAAACTCCAAGGAGAGTGGCGGCTGTAGCGGTTTTATAGCAAGCCTCTAGGGTTTAGTCGAGGGCACCGGCGTCTATGCCGCTAATGTGACGACCAACACGATGTGGTGTGCATCCAATGCCTGGGGTAGGTGGCGTGGCTGGGAAGGCTTCTAGAAGGGCGAGCGGGGCTCTGTTCGCGCAGTCCAAGCACCGTGCTATGCCAGCGCTCGCGGTGGGGCCAGCTGACATGGCACAAGGGCATCCGAGATGGGGCAGTTGGCTTCACTCCTACGCTAGCTAGCGCCAATGAAAGTGACGGCGTAGATACGAAGGATGAGAAAGATGACGCTGTCCACTGTGGAAAGGCGACAGAGAACAATGGCGTCTTCGGTTTGCTGTTCCCCTCAGCTGCTGTCGAGCAGACCCTATAGAAGGAGGTCGTACAGGAGCATGCATGTGAAGGGGGAGCCAAGAGTGGCCTTGGCTCCATGCGTGTTGTCACGAAACTACCCAAATTATAAGAACAAAAGTATAAAAACAATCGTCGGAGCAATTAGATTCCCATACTTATGCCCCTATAACTCCGGTAGTCCAATGAAATCACGAGGGATTTCAAACCAACCAACGTACAAGCCAAGATCGTAGTGGTTCAACATAACAAGTCACATGCTACATCCATTATTACAAGTAATTCAACATGGATCAGAGTTCCACAGAGTTATTACAATTCAAGTTCAAAAGAAGCGGAAGCAAAGTAGTTTGAAACTAATATCATCTTAATTCAAATACATGCCAGTACTAAGGTAAATTTCCAACAAAAGCATGAGAGATAAGATAGCTCAGAAGGGTCATGCCCATGACCACACTCCGCCACTACAGCAGGAGCCATCCAATTCTTGCAGTAGCCATGATACATCACAACCTGCAACAAGTGGGAATAAACCCTGAGTACAAGAAGGTACTCAGCTAGACTTACCCATTATAAACTAGAAATAAATGACACCAAGGAGTATGCAAGGCTTTTATAAGGTGGACTAGCTTGACTTGTTTTGCAGAAAAGCACAAGTTATCATCTATGAACCATTTAAAATATAAGCATCAACTTAATTATACCTGATTAATCTAATTAAGCACCTATGCTAGAGCAATCACTTGATTAACCATTAACATCAAAGGTTACCATCTTAGGTTTAGCATTTCCAACATCATCCACATAACCATCCGTGTTCCATCATTATTACTACGATGCCGTAGCTCGAGTCAAGTGCTCTCTATCCAGGAGCGATGGCGATTCGAATCGATTCCTAACCAGCTGGTGATTTATTCCTCACACAAAACCACACTCACCCGCTAAAGTGAGCTACAGGTCACCAGTGACACTTTCCAAGTAGCCACGGGATAACAGTCATGGACCGCATACCCAGGGACCATCCGACAGCTAGGACGCACCTTGGGCTCACTCTTTGCGTCCCCGTCATACCCCCTTCAGCACCAGTCTGCCAATCCAAGTTTATCCTGGCTCGAATAGTATCACTAGCTTCGCGGTCGAAAGGTACTTTATTTGGCTAGCTAAATGTGAGGCATGCGTTCAACATGACAAGAGGGACGAGCAATGATTAGTCCTTAACCGACACAGACAGAATCACTATAGTCCAAAACCCTATAAGACTCCGCCCGGTCTCCGTTTATCCATCAACACTTGGTAACTTTCCATGATAACAATTATAGCCAACCATAACCAGGTATCCACCTATATCTCGCAGGTGACAGGAAATCACCCGACTTCTACCGGTTTAAGCATGGCTAAGCAATACTTTTGATCCTAAACTAAAATAGGATTCCAGGCATATTTATGGGACAAGGAAAATGTATATATGCAGCAAGTGTTTTCACTCAACTCCTATAACTTAATGCAATAATACATATGTAACTTATATATATTCAATTACTTTTAAAAAGTAGGAGGCTTAGAATGCTCCGGGGCTTGCCTGGGATCGAACACTTAGGTTAGTGTTTGACAGATGACACTCGCTTGGCGAGCATCTCCTATCCTGACACTTGCTTAGTCCTTCCATCTTTGGGATAGGTCCATCAAACACCGTCTTCGGGTTTGGCTCCAATATATCGTCCTTCATGTGGTGCATCTAGCGAACCTAAATGAGATGCAAGATGCATGTGCATGAATATGATGAATGGTAACACAAGATGCATCACATAAGCATTCAAATAAACACACGATTAAGACATAGACACCAATAGCTATTTAACTAACATCACACAACCAATTAAAGAGGGCAAGTACATCAATCATAACACAAGTTTAACAAGATCACAAGTATCTTAACTTGACCATCATCAAGGGCATAAGTCACACTTAGCAATACATGGAGTAAACAACCACGACTAGCATCTGTCCATTTATAGACTGCAAACAATAGCTGCATGTTTGGATCATAACTAGAGTTATACAAATCCAATACCTATGCAACAAGACATTCTGGAAATCTTATAAAATTGTCTATAATTCATCTTTAATCATCTTAGCATGATTCTCAAGTTAACCAAGTCAAACATGCATATTTATAGAAGCTGGTTCAGAGATTCCAGAGAACAACTATTTCTGGAACCCAACTTGAAACAGTCATAACTCACAAACTACAAGGCCAAATGTCACCAAAATTTAACACAAGCTATATTAATGAGTCATCTACAACTTTGTTATAAGCATGTTTATCAGAAAACATCATTTTTATGGTGCAATTACCAAAGTCCCAGAAACTGTCCAGGAAAGCATCAATTTCAAGAATAACTATTAACTTGTATTCCAAACATACATTTAGCCACAACCAATGTAACCATCATAAAGTACATGTTAAATGATCACTAAAAAGCATAGTGCTCATCACTAAATAAATTCTTTTAATGCATTTCTTAATTTATTTAGATGCCTAGGTGATTTAATGAACATATACCAAAAGTGCACCATAAATTCTACAAACATTACAGTAGCTAGAATATCATCACATTAGTCTACTGTACAAATTTCAATTCATTTGGATATGTATGTCAACCCCTATGAAAAAGACAAGTTGCTATTGCAAGAATTCATGTGAGAGCAAGATACACTAATAAATTACTCAAATAGCAACCAAAATTCATGAAAATTTTACCACAGCTCAAACATCACATGAATAGCATGCCACAATAATTTCAATTCATTTGGAGCCCTACATCTTCAGTTATGAAAAATAACAAATTCAACTAGCATTAAAACCTAACTGCATGAATCTATTTTTATAGAGAAACATTTAAACTAAAACATGTCATATTATAGATCTAATGCATAGAGAATTTCACAGGGATTCCAAAAAGTACTCATTTACTATTTTACGATTTTTCTACAATTTACTATGAATTATGCAAGATTCAGCCATTTATTCAAAAGAAAAAGAAAAACTGCACTATGCAACACTATTCATTTGAGTCACAGACTTCGCAAAAGGGCCCCTGGATTTTGTCGAATTCACGGATGAGGTCCTTGGCGCGATTTGGAGTAGAGGAGCTCGTCGGGGAGGCTGGTAGGGTGGACGCCGGCGGCGGGGGAAGCGCGGGGAAGCACGGGTAAGCACCAAGGCATGCTCACGCACCTGCTGGTGCCTCTAGCTCGGCTCGAGGTGGCTCGTCCACGAGCGACTGCTGCTTGCGGCAGCGACGGCCGGCGGCGAGTCGACTCCGGTGACTACGGCGGCGGTGGAGTGGCGCAGCAGCTTCACGACGTCGAGGCGCACCCGTGGGGCTGCTCGGTTGAAACGGAGACGACCCGAGTGAAAGGTCTTGTTGGCTAGAGGGGGTGAATAACATATTAAAATTTTCTACAAGGACAAGCTAAACAAGTTTATCAATAAAACAAATAGCGAGATGCGAGTTTTGCTTAGCCTACGGGGTGTTTGCAAGCCACCTAACCAAATCACAAATCTAGTGTAGTTGCACTCAACCGCACAAGTCAAACCGAGAAGGAAACTACAACTACCAAGCTACACAAGGAAGCTACTCTAGCAAAGCTAACTCGCTAGTAAAGATAACTAAGAAATTAATACAAGAGAGAGTTAGGAGGGTATCACCGAGGGGCGAAGAATTGAGCCAACCAATCAATATAATCAAGAGATGAATACCAAGATAACCGAACACCAGGATCAATCAATCACAATATGAAAGTGATGACACGAAGATTTATCCCGAGGTTCACGTGCTTGCCGGCACGCTAGTCCCCGTTGTGTCCCTCTTCACCACGTGGTTCGGTGGCTAATCGGTCACACACCGAGCCTCTCAAAAGGCGCCACAAGAACCTACCAAATGGCAAAAGGTTGCAATGACATGAAGCAATTTACTAATGTTGCCTTTGGCGCTTCGCCGAGGTAGGCACAAACCCCTCACAATCACCGGAGGTGGCCAAGAACAAACACCAACTCTTGCCAATGCCTCTAAGCTGCTCCAAGCCATCTAGGTGGCGGCAACCACCAAGAGAAACAAGAATCCCGCAGCAAATCAACCACCAAGTGCCAACTAGATGCAATCTCACAATGCAAATGCACTTGGATCACTCAATCTCACTTCGAATATGCAAGGAAGCAAGAGAGATGAGTGGGAGGGGAGTTGCTTAGCTCAAAGTGCTCACAAGTATGTCAAATGTTCGAGAGAGAGAGCCTTGAGCCGGCCAACGAGTATATATAGACGTACCCCTTCTAATAGAGCCGTTAGAAACTTAAACAACCGAAATCGCGCTGACCAGACGCGCTGGTCCAACTGACCGGATGCGCCGGTCGCCCAACGATTAACTCGCGAAGTACAGACCAGACACGCTGGTCCAAACGACCGGACGCGCTGGTCGCCCAACGGCTAACTGCGAAGCAACGATTGGACGCGCTCATCGCGCAGATCGGACGCGCTGGTCGCCTGAGCAGCGCTCAACGAAACAGTGACCGGACGCGCTAAAGAAAATGACCAGATGTGACAGTGCTAGCGTCCGGTTAGAGTCCAGTAAGCTCCCTGAACGACCGGACGCGTCCGTTCATCAGTGACCGGACGCGCCTCGCGTCCGATCATCGAACTGAAAAACGCGCAGACACTGAACACTGACCGGACGTGTCCGGTCATGCAAGGACCGCGTCCGGTTTAGCGTTCGGTCACCTCTGTGACCTCCGTTCGCCTCCGTTTCTTTTTTGGACTTCCAGCGTAGTGGAAAATAGTCGTTTCAACTTCTCAAAAACGCCTTCAAAAACTTCTCAAAATTGCTTCATGCCAACATGACCAAGTCTTCTATGCCATAACCAACCCATACTTGATTTGGTGAGCAAGCATGTTGAAAGTTGAGTGTCACTAGCATTGAAATCAACCAAGTATAGATTCTCAAATCTAAAGCCTTTGAAGATCAAGTTGGAGCCATCAACACTAACTATCTCCACATCATCAACACCAAATATGCACTTGAAACCGAGATCACACAATTGAGCAACCGAGAGAAGATTGAAGTTCAATTTCTCAACTAAGAGCACATTGGAAATGCTATGATCATTTGAGATTGCAATCCTTCCAAGAGCCTTTACATTACCCTTGCTATTGTCACCAAATGTGATGCTATCAATGCCACTATCATTTGATTTGAGAGAGTTGAACATTCTTGAATCACCGGTCATATGTTGAGAGCATCCACTATCAAGCACCCAATGCCTTCCTCCGGCCTTGTAATTTACCTACAAAACAATTTAATGTTTCTTAGGTACCCATACTTGTTTGGGTCCTTGTAGGTTAGTCACTAAGCTCTTTGGTACCCAAATAGCCTTATTCTTTGGGCCCACAATTGGTGTACCAACAAACCTAGCATGCACACCTTTCTCACCCTTGGTAAGCACATAACAAGAATCAAACGGAATGTAAGGTACATTAGCATTTTTCTTGTTCTTGTTCATTTTGTTACAATTAATCTCTAGATGCCCAACTTGCTTGCATCTATTGCAATAACGACCATTGCCCTTCACAAAGCGAGGCTTTGGAGTAGCAAAGGCTGCCTTGCCCTTCTTGGGAGTATAGCCTAATCTCTCTTTGTTAAGAGAGAACCTTTGGCTATCCAAGCATTTTAGCAAGCGGGCATCCCCACCATAGGCATTGCCTAATGCGCGGATCACTAGTAGTAGAGATAGGTTTGGTTGTGGTGGATGATGATGAGCTACATGAAGCATTAGTAGGACCAACAAATAAAGAATTATCAATAATATCACATGTTAGTCCAATGTCATAAGTGACAATCACTTGCTCCTCCTTAGCTTCCTTCATGAGCTTCTCCAACTTGAGGTCCTTTTCCTTGATGAGCTCAAGTAGAGTGGAGTGGGCTTCCTTAAGCCTAGTGTGAGCAATTTCAAGATCCTTGTGGTCTTCCTTTAGACACTCACGAGAGGCCTCTAGCTCATCAAAGGATTTCCTAAGAGCTTTGAGCTCTTATTCAATTCCTTTGCACTCCTTACTCTTTTTGAGAGCAACAAGTTCGTCCATCAAGGCATCATTTTCATTGCTCTTGGCAATGAGCTCTTGTTCCAAGATTTTGTATTTCTTGGTTGTCCTCTTATAGCCCTTGCTCATTTGATCTATTATGCCCAATAGATCATCCTTGGAGTAGTCCTCATCCTCCTCATCATCACTCCTACAATCATCACTAGCACAAGAATCATCATCACTATCATCATATTTTACCTTTGTAGGCTTGGCCATAAGGCATGTTGATGAAGTGTCGAAGATGGATGGCTTGTTGGAGAGGGCGATGTTTGCAATGGCTCGCCGAGTGGTCCTCTCATCATCACTAGAGCTTGCATCATCATCACTATCGGAGTTGTCACTATCCCAAGTGACTACATAACCACCACCCTTCTTCTTTTTGTTGAATGTGAAGCTTTTCTTTGCTTTCTTCTCCTTCTTGTCCTTCTTGTTCTTCTTCAACTTCAACTCCCCATCATGATATCTTTTGTCTTCATAGGGGCACTTTGCCACTACATGATCGGGGCTATTGCAATTGTAGCAAAGCACCTCCTTTGCCTTCATGAAGTCCCTTCTCTTTCTTGCACCATAGCCTCTCTTCTTCATGAACCGACCCATCTTTTGCACTAAAAGGGCCATGATCTCATCATTAAAAGGATCATCATCATCATTCTCCACCTTGCTCTTGCCCTTAGAGGATGAAGCCTTGAATGCAATGGGCTTCTCTTGCTTGACCTTGGTTTCCTTCTTCTCTTCTACCTCATCTTCATCATCATTGTATTGGGCATCGATCATTATATCTCCAAGCACATCGGTTGGTTTGACCTTGTCCAATCCCTCTCTAAAGATCATTCTTCTCAAGGTAGCAAACTTCTTGGGTAAACACATCAAGAACTTATGTGAGAAGTCCTTGTCCTCAACCTTCTCCCCAAGCCCCTTGAGATCATTGACAATGACTTGGAGCCTATAGAATATTTCCAGGATGGACTCATCATCCTTCATCTTGAAAGTGGAGAACTTGTCCTTGAGCATGTATAGTTTGGCACACTTTACCGTTGAAGTGCCCTCATATGTTTCCTCTAATCTTGTCCATACTTCACTTGCTATTTTAAGATCCTTGATTTGCTCAAAGACCTTTGCATCAATCCCATTGTAGATAGTATTGAGAGCCATAGTGTTGCATTGGTTGTTGATGCGGTCATTGTTGGTGAGGTTGTCGGGATCAATGATAGCATAATCATGGTGTGTCACCTCCCAAACGTTCTCATGAAGAGAGCCAAGATATTGCTTCATCTTTCTTTTCCAATGATCAAAAGATGTGACACCATCAAAGAATGGAGGCTTGCCCCCGACATGGTTGAACATAACTTGAGCCATCTTACACCGAGGTTGTTAAGCCTTACAAACGGTGACCACGGCTCTGATACCACTTGAAAGGTCTTGATGGCTAGAGGGGGGTGAATAGCCTATTAAAATTTTCTACAAAGACAAGCTAAATAAGTTTATCAATAAAACAAATAGCGAGATGCGAGTTTTGCTTAGCCTACGGGGTGTTTGCAAGTCACCTAACCAAATCACAAATCTAGTGTAGTTGCACTCAACCGCACAAGTCAAACCAAGAAGGAAACTATAACTAGCAAGCTACACAAGGAAACTACTCTAGCAAAGCTAACTCGCTAGCAAAGATATCTAAGAAACTAATACAAGAGAGAGTTAGGAGGGTATCACCGAGGGGCAAAGAATTGAGCCAACCAATCAATATAATCAAGAGATGAATACCAAGATAACCGAACACCGGGATCAATCAATCACAATATGAAAGTGATGACACGAAGATTTATCCCGAGGTTCACGTGCTTGCCGGCACGCTAGTCCCTGTTGTGTCCCTCTTCACCATATGGTTCGGTGGCTAATCGGTCACACACCGAGCCTCTCAAAAGGTGCCACAAGAACCTACCAAATGGCAAAAGGTTGCAATGACACGAAGCAATTTACTAATGTTGCTTTTGGCGCTTCGTCGAGGTAGGCACAAACCCCTCACAATCACCGGAGGTGGCCAAGAACAAACACCAACTCTTGCCAACGCCTCCAAGCTGCTCCAAGCCGTCTAGGTGGCGGCAACCACCAAGAGAAACAAGAATCCCGCAGCAAATCAACCACCAAGTGCCAACTAGATGCAATCTCACAATGCAAATGCACTTGGATCACTCAATCTCACTTCGAATATGCAAGGAAGCAAGAGAGATGAGTGGGAGGGGAGTTGCTTAGCTCAAAGTGCTCACAAGTATGTCAAATGTTCGAGAGAGAGAGCCTTGAGCCGGCCAACGAGTATATATAGACGTACCCCTTCTAATAGAGCCGTTAGAAACTTAAACAGCCGAAATCGTGATGACCGGACGCGCTGGTCCAACTGACCGGACGCGCCGGTCGCCCAACGGCTAACTCGCGAAGTACTGACCGGACGCGCTGGTCCAAATGATCGGACGTGCTGGTCGCCCAACGGCTAACTGCGAAGCAACGACCGGACGCACTCATCGCGCAGACCGGACGCGCTGGAAATGACCGGACGCGCTAGTCCCGAGAATGACCGGACGCGCTGGTCGCCTGAGCAGCGCTCAACGAAACAGTGACCGGACGCGCTGAAGAAAATGACCAGACGCGATAGTGCCAGCGTCCGGTTAGAGTCCAGTAAGCTCCCTGAACGACCGGACGCGCCTCGCGTCCGATCATCGAACTAAAAAACGCGCAGACACTGAACACTGACCGGACACGTCCGGTCATGCAAGGACCCATCCGGTTCAGCGTCCGGTCACCTCTGTGACCTCCGTTCGCCTCCGTTTCTTTTCTGGACTTCCGACGTAGTGGAAAATAGTCGTTTCAACTTCTCAAAAATGCCTGAATCCCGCCTTGCAAGCTCGGCGGGAGGGAGAAAGGATCCCAAACCCTCTCTACTGCTCAAACTCCAACGCCTTCGCAAACGTGCTAACACCACCAAGTGAACTTCGTCATGTGTGAGTGTGTTAGCATTTTCACAATCATTTTTAGAGGCGATAATAGTTCTATCCAAATGCATATGATCATGAAATGCACACCTAGAGGCACTTAGGAGTTCAATAGCCACGTCATTCCCCTCTTTATAGTACGGCTATCTGTCCTATAATGTAACCACACCCACTAGGTGTCTTGGTTACTAAAACACAACCCTTAAGAATATACCTTTGCCTTGATCACATAGGGTTGCGTCCAAATCCAAGTGTGACCATCATGATCACCATGTCCATCTTGCCACCAACCTTGGAATGTACTAATCCTCATATGCTACATACAACTTAGGCATAGGATTAGTACTTAGGCATTGTCACTAATTACCAACACCAAACATAGGACTTTCACCGAGGCGCACTGGCCACGTGCGCCAGTGGCACTGGCGACGACGGTGGTAGGGCAGGCGACACTGCGGCATGCTGGGCGGCCGGGGAAGGGATGCTGAGGGGCGACATGGCACGGGGAGTAAGGTGGGGTGGTCGGTTCGGCTCGGGACCAATCACATTAGCAAACACGGCAGCGGCACGAGCTCGACTCAGAAGCCGGCCATGGCGGACACGCTCTGGGTGCGCGCACGCGCGCTGCTGGCCAGGCGAGGGGCAAGTAGAGAACGAGTGAGGAGCGCCGGGCAGCTTGGCATCATACTGGAGCGGTAGGGGCACGGCAGGAAGGCAGGGACGCATGGCAAAGGAGGTGGCGCGTGGCGTGCATGCATGGTGACCACGTTGACAGAGCGTCGAGCATGTGGTGGGCGTAGAGTGGAGCAAGGTGGGCAGCGATTTGGGCTAGATCTGGGCCAATTTGGACTATGGGCTCAAAATCAAAGTTGGAGCCCACACAAAGCTCTATGTTTTTCATTAAGAAGCCAAGGTCATTAGAGCAACGGATTAGTGGTTAACTAGTTGCAAAAACTGCAGTGTCAACACCTTGATGGCAGTCACGGAAACTCACTTTCCATGGTCAAAACTTTATCAAAATAAACTCTACTTTTTGTATGCTCTTCATCATCATGTATTCTCCAACTTTCACAAAGGGATCAACTCAAGTTACTTAACAAAAATACGAGAACGCGGCATGCCAATCTAATGACGTTGGTTAACTTCTCCAAGACTCAGAATATTTTCTAAGTGCAGAAATCTGCAGTAGGTTCCAACTTTGAGCCACTGTTTGACTTATTTCCAAGATGAATCATGGTATATTCCAAAAATAAAGTTTGTCATCCTCAAACCAATCTACAACTTTTATTAAAGGATCTTTGACTGATTTGTTCTGGTTAGGAAGATACAAAGCTCCGAAATGTGCTACACGAAACTAAAACAACAGTTAGGACTTAGCCAAAAATCTTGGGCTCCAAAACAGCACTACATTGAATCTTGTGAGCTCTATTTGACTAGGTTATGGGCCAAACTAGCTCTTGAGCCTTAAATAAAGTTTGTTCTTCATGATATAGACTACAACTTTCATTTAAGGTCCAAGGCCTCGTTTAGTTCGGTGAATTGGGGAGAAAAACACTATATCAGAATTCCTGTTGCATTTCGTTTGTATTTGGTAAAAATTATCCAAATTTTGACTAACTAGGCTTCAAATGTTCATCTCGCAAAGTACAACAAAACTGTGCAATTAGTTTTTGATTTCATCAACATTTAGTACTCCATGCATTTGCCGACATTTTGATGTGACAGGGAATCTTCTTTTTGCATAGTGAAATTTGGAGAGAATTGGGGGAACTAAACAAGGGCCAACTTCAAAACTGATACAGAAACTTTTTTTGACCAAAGTAGGATTATGATAAAGCTTAAATTATCCTTTTTGATTCATTGGAGCAATTTTTGGGCATTTGCCCAACACGAACCTTTCACAACTTTTGTTGTAGAGTCCATCTAGAGTCTTTTGGGCAAGGTTGCAAGGTTTGGTTGATGACCTATATTTCCATTCACTTATTAGTGCAATTCAAGCACTTAGTAAACTCATTCCAACAAGGATATAACTTATCATTTTATGTGACTTTTTGACTCCAAACTTTATGAAACTTTTCCAGTGGCCAATATAGATGGGTATTGATGTGAGACACATGAAGATATTACCATATCACCTCCCAAGCATATATCTTAAAAAGGGCCCATGAATAAAGCAAGGGTGAAATATCCAAGTTTAGGTTGGGGCTCATTTCCATAGGTTTGACCTTGACATCTTCATCACCACTTAATCTGTCATGTTTGAGCTCAAACCCACTGCTTAACTGGTGGCAAACACCTAGGGTGTTACACGTGTGTTGCTCATGTGAGAGGAAAGGGAGGGAGATAGCTGGACTGCATGCTGGTGCGCAGGTTGGGCCACGACGGTGAACTGGGCTCCAGACTTGTGGCTTGGGGCATGGTACGTATACACGTATGTATACATACACACATAGGGTATGGCTTAGTACGTGGTCTGGAGGCTTTGGCTTGGAGAACTCAGAGGCTCACGTAATTAATGAAACACAAGGCATAGTAGCATATATGCACGTTTGTGCAGAGAGCTGGATCAGGAGCTTCGCCATTTGGTAAAAGGATATGATGCATACATGCTAGGTCGACTGGTGAAAGGGAAAGGAGAAGAGCATGTGGCTGCTGGTGTTGAGCCGTAGGGCTAGCTTTTGTACGTACATACACATATACAAGTGGGCAGAAGAGCATGCACATGCACATACGCTAGCTTGTGCATAACATGGAAATTTGAGAGAGGTTTGAAAGAGGGAGAGCGGGGGAGAGCAGGCCAGGCTGAAAGAAGGAGAGAAAGAGGGGAAAGGGAGGTTGGCCCAAGAGAGAGGGAAAAGGATGGAAATTTGAGGAAGATTTGAGAGGAAATTGTAGAGAGGAATTTGGGAAGGCTCAAATGGAATTTGAGTTGATCTCAAAGGAATTCTAGAGGGGACTTGCTACGGATTTGTGCACTCCGACACAAAACCCTAAACCAACTAAAGATCTCTGGCACACTCCAACAAACAAATGTAAATGAATGCAACGATTGATTAGTGGTTTAGACTCGAGTTCAACCTAGTACTACATGCTTCACACAATTGCAGGAAAATTTTTAAAAAGCTCATATTTTTTGGTTGCTCAAAAATCTGGGATGTTACACCTAGTATTGGACTTTTCATTGTTTTGTTGTTTTCATTATTTGTGGTCATAATATTTAGTTTAATATTGTGGAGTTAGTGAAACTAGTTCATGTACTGCAAATAAAACCTAACGAAGTAGTGCATTACCTAATTCGACATGAACAACACATTAAATGGCATGTGAGAACATATACCAAACTAGGGTACATGGGTCCTGGACTAAACCTAACATGCCTTAGACAATTGAAGCAAACAACAAGCACATAAAATGGCATATGAGAACATGTACCAAACAACGGTATAGACGTCCTTCGACTAAACCTAACATGCCTTAGATAATTAAACCAAACAACAAACACATGGATGTGGCATGTGAATAAGATAGGTTCCTCCTAGTAGTGTGGCCACATAACAAATTGTGTTGCACCTTCTCCACAATATCCTTCCATTGTTGTTGTTGTTGGTGGTGGTGGTATAGGCCCCTTGTTCTTATGATTAGGGTAGGTGAAATATGGATCATTGCAGAGCGGCTCCTAGGACTGACACCATTGTTGTTGTCGTCGTCTTCGTCGTTCTTATAACCACTACTAACTTCCCTTTCTAGATCAAAGATACGGTCCTGCAGGTAGTAGATGTACTGCTGATGGGAATAAATTGGTCGAGGATCGACCCACTTAGTGAACCCATAGTTTTCTTCGGACCCAGATGTAACGGATCAACGTAATTATACGAAATTAAGTAAGAAAATCTTCCACCGAGGCGGTTAATTTAACAAACTTAAGCCCGTATAACTCGAGATTCCGTGAAATCCCGAAGGATTTCAAAACCACTAACATACAACCAAGATCGTACTGATTTAGCAGCCACAATTCACACGATACATAAATCTGATCATAAAGGTAAGATACATCGGAGTTCGGAAATAGAAGTTATTACAACATAGTCCAACATAAAGTAGCGGAAGCAATTAACTTTACGCACACACACTTAGTTTAGTTACAGTGCCAGTCGATGGTCATGGTCCACAAAAGCAGTAGATAAGACTAACAGAAAGACCCTTGCCCAAGGTCCTAGTTGTCACCCATCGCCGGATACAGACAGTTGGAGCAGTACCCGTAGTACATCTGACCATCTGCAACAACAATGGGAACAACGCCCTGAGTACGAGGATGTACTCAGCTAGACTTACCCGTCAAAAACCAGAAATAAAAAGACACCAAGGAGCATGCAAGGCTATATAAACTGGATTGGCTTGACTCCTTTGCGAAAAGCACAAGTTGTTATGAGTAAACTAATTTAAGTCCTTTTTTTTTGCATCATATTTACTATAACCTATTCAATCTAGGTAAGCACCTATGCTAAAGCAATCACTTGATTAACCATTAACATCAAAGGTTACCATCTCAGGTTTAGCATTTCCAACATTATACACATAACCATCCGTGTTCCATCATTAATACTACGATGCCATAGCTCGAGTCAAGTGCTCACTAACCGGGAGCGACGGCGATTCGAATCGAATTCCTATCCAGCTGGAGATTTATTCCTCACACAAACCATGCTTCCCCCGTCAGGGTCGCGTAGATCACCAATAACATTTTCCGAGAAGCCGCGGGATAACAATCATGGATCGCACTACCCAGGGACCGCCCGACTGCCAGTACGCACCTTGGGCTCACTCTTCGCGTCCCCGTACACCCCCTTCAACGCCAGTCTGCCAACCCGAGTTTATCCCGGCTCAAAAAGTGTCGCTAGCTTCGCGGTCGAAAGGTACTTTATTCGGCCAGCTAAATGTGAGGCATGCGTTCAACATGACAAGAGGGACGAGCAACGATCGGTCCTTAATCGACACAGACGGAATCACTATAGTCCAAAACCCTATAAGACTCCGCCCGGTCTCCGTTTATCCATCAACACTTGATTACTTTTCATGATCACAATTACAGCTAACCATAACCCGGTATCCACCTATAACTCGCAGGTGACAGGAAATCACCCGACTTCTACCGGTCTAAGCATGGCTAAGCAATTTACTCGATCCTGACCTAACAGGGTAAAAGATAATCTGGTGGCCAAGGTAATAATGCAACAACGGTTTCACTCAACTCCTATAACTTAGTGCAACAATATATAACTATAACTCATGCAATAAGAAATAACTTTTTATAAATTTAGGAGACTTAAAATGCTCCGGGGCTTGCCTTTTTCGAACGAACTAGGGTGGTGATCGACGCACTCTGGCAGTTCCTCGCCTGACTCTTCCTCCTCGGGCACCTCCGGTGCCTGGGGTTCCTGCTGATCCGCCCAAACCTGCTCCTCCGGAACTGCTGCCTGCAACTCCTCCTGCGATCCTGTATGATGCAAGTGCATAAGGAAACATGCGAAGAATGCATCTAATTGCGGTGGAGTGCTTTGATGACATGAGATGCAGATGAGCACATGGAATGAGCAGTTTGAATATAATTATTTCTTCTACAAGGTAGTCAACGTCATCCAAGAACATGTAACCTAAAACATACACCTTATCCTTCTATTAGTTAGGCTACCATCTACACATACAAGTGAACCTAAGCTACCAAAGCTTACCAACCTAGCTCATCCATAACATCAGCAAGGCATAATGATGCTTCAAAGATACACCAAACATATTTTATTTCTCTCAATTTCTCATAAAGAATAATCTTTTATTTCCTATTTAGCTAGGGTTACACAACAACACCTATCTCTGGTGTAGATAAAAATCTACAAAAATTACAGTAGACTACTCTTACCCTAACTAACCTACCACTAAATTTTCATGAGAATTGCACAAGTAAAACTGCCTGTACAAAATAAACAAGCTATAGCCCAAATGTGAGCATGAATTTATTTTATACTAGAAAAAGTATCAAACAACAGATTTCACAATTTTCTTAGGTTACTAACAGTAAACTAACATACTACAAAAATTATCACATGTATGTTGTATACAATTTTTACTCTATAATAAAAATAACAGATATTACCAATTAAAAGCATTTGAACTACACTTCAATATTTTTCCACAGAACATGCTTCACTAATATTTTTCCTAGAAAGTATATCACAAATAAAGATTAATGCCACAAGAATCACATTTTTCCCTTTATTATTTTATTTACTACATTTTTTTCTAAGATATCAGCATTTATAGCAATTAAATAAAATTGCACAGTAGAGTGTCACAAAAATCACATGAGATATTTTTAAACTGTAGATCTATTCAAAAGGAACATTTCACAATTTGTTTCATGATTTTTGGAGCTATAAAACTTGAGATACAATTTTTAGAAGCCTTTTTCAGATTTTCTGGAAATCAATTTCTTTAAAACCGAAAATCAAAACTGGCTTTAAACGCTACGTGCACCCCGCTGTGACACGCGAAACCGAAACGCTGAGACAGACAGGCGGGACCCATGGGTCAGACGGGCCCACCCGTCAGCCGCAGTCGGCCAGAGACGGCGCTGACCGACGAGCTCTCGCCGACGGCGAGGTCTCCAGTCAGGCCGTGATTGTCAACGTGATCTCCGTCTTCGCGCGAACCTAGCGGGCCAGCTAGCGCGGTCAAAGGAGCTCAGGAGCATGCTCACCGGCGGCCATGGCGGCACGGTGGCTCGGCTCACCGCCGGCCGGCCAACTCCGACCGGGATGGGGTGTGTGGGGTGGTCTGCGAGCTTCACCACGTGAGTGCGGTGCTCGTGCACGTGAGAAGAGAGCGAGAAGGGGGACGGAGGGGTGAAGTTCACGGGGCAGTGCGCTGCCGGTGAACTCGACCAACTCCGGCGAGGCATTCCCGCCGACGGGGGCCTTACCACGGCGCGATAGGGCGAGCACAGGATTCGTGGCGGAGCCCTATGCAAGATGTAGCAGTTGGCGGTGAGCTCTAGCGGCGGGAAACTCCAACTCCGGCGAGGCGCGCGACGGCGGAGGCGGAGGCGGAGTTTGCTGCTGCTGTGCGGGCGAGGGAGAGAATGGAGGGGCAATCCGAGGAGGACGAGCGCGCGGAGGGGGTAAGCGGGCGCGGACGCTGCGGGGGCCACAGGGGCGCGTGTCGCGCAGCTCCGACGGCGTGCGGCCACGCGGCGACCGAGCGCTGCCGCGGCGCCACGACGCCACGCGCGGGCGCGCGCGCGCGGGGGGCGGGAGGGAGACGACGCGGGCGCGGGCCGGGCCGCCAGCGAAGCTGGGCCGAAAGGGAAGCCGAAGCCCACTAAGGCGAAAATCTGATTTTTCTTTTTCAAAATATTTTCCAGATTTAATTCTTTGTTTCAAAATTGAATTTGGAGATGAAAAAGAGGTTTTCAGAAATTTGGCCCAAAATAAAAGTTGTTCAAAATTTTATTCTCTACAACTTTCATATAGAGCACTTTTCAAAATTCTCAATAGATTTTGAATTTGAGATTTAAAGCTAATTTTAAAATCAAAAACTCATTTACTTAGAATATTTTTAAAACAGAATTTGAGGAAAACTTGAATTCAAAATTTTGCTCCAATAATCAAGTTGATTTATTCTAGATTATTTAAAATTGCTACTTCTCAAAAGTTCACCAACTTTTTAACACTTATATCAAAATTAGGGTTCCCATTTATTTGTTTTTCACATTAAATTTGAAAGAGCTACAAATCAATTAATGTTAATCATGCAATGATGCTGAATGCTTATGCTTTGAATGATAATGCATGCTTAACACCCAGGGGTGTTACAGCCCTCCCCCCTTATAAGAATCTCGTCCCGAGATTTTGAGTTACGAACCACTTATCGTAAAAAGCTTTATACGCGGTTTGAAGATATTCTCCCGTTTCCCAAGAAGCATCGCTCTCATCATGGTGGCTCCATTGAATCTTGTAGGTTGTGACCACTTTATTTCGAGTGACTCGGTCCTTAGTATCCAGGACTCGAACCGGTTGCTCGCGATACTCCAAGTCTGCCTTGATCCGAACACCCTGAGGTTCTATCCTCTCCTCTGGAACACGCAGACACTTCTTCAGTTGGGACACGTGAAAAACGGGAAATATCGAACTCATCTCTTCTGGTAACTGCAACTTGTACGCCACGGGACCCTTTTTCTCTATGATCTGGTAGGGTCCTATATATCTTGCAGACAGTTTCTTCTTGATTCCGAACCGTTTCTTCTTCATTGGGGTAACCTTCAAATAGACGTAGTCACCTACTTGGAACTCCAATGTTCTTCTTCTCTTGTCTGCATAACTCTTCTGACGAGACTGTGCAGCTTGCATGTTTTGTTGGATAACACGGACCTTTTTCTCTGCCTCATCGACAAAATCAATTCCATAAAACCTTCTTTCTCCAGGCTCTACCCAATTTAACGGTGTCCTGCACTTCCTGCCATACAAGGCTTCAAAAGGTGCCATCTTGATACTCTCTTGGTAACTGTTGTTGTAAGCGAATTCTGCCAATGGTAACCAGGATTCCCATGAGCCTCTGGATGATAGTACACAAGCTCTAAGCATATCTTCGAGTACCGCATTAACTCTTTCGGTTTGCCCATCCGTCTGTGGGTGGTAAGCTGTGCTACGAATCAAACTAGTACCCAAACCTTGATGCAGATGTTCCCAAAAGTGAGAGGTAAACTGCGAACCACGATCGGACACAATCGTTTTTGGTATCCCGTGCAGTCTGACAATCTCGGCAATGTACTTCTCTGCATATTGAGGTGGTCGGAATGTCGTCTTAACAGGCAGAAAGTGAGCTGACTTGGTGAGACGATCTACTATTACCCAAATAGAATCATGCCCTTTTTGTGTGGTGGGGAGACCAGTGATAAAGTCCATACTTATATCGTCCCACTTCCAATCGGGTACCGACAAGGGTTGCAGAAGTCCTGCAGGTCTCATGTGAAGAGCTTTAACTCTACAACACATGTCGCAACGAGCAACGTATGCTGCAATTTCCTTTTTCATCTTAGTCCACCAATAACAGGGTCGCAAATCTTGGTACATTTTACTACTTCCGGGGTGAATAGATAACTTAGAACGATGGGCCTCATCCATCAACTTGTTCTTAAGCTCTCTATCCTTAGGTACTACCAGGCGATCCTTGAACCATAACACTCCTTGGTCATCCAATCGAAAGTGTTTGGTGGGTTCTCTCTTCATCCTTTCTTTAATATGAAAGATTCCCTTATCTGTTTTCTGACCATCAATGATCTGGCTTTCCAGAGTACAACTGACCTGAACATTATGCAACACAGCAGGATGTAACAAATTGAACCCTTTTTCAAACAACGGTTGCACATCAATAGCATGGGATTTTCTGCTCAGTGCATCTGCTACTACATTAGCTTTTCCAGGGTGATAGTGCACGTTCAGATTATAGTCCTTTATCAACTCTAACCATCTCCGCTGTCGCATGTTCAACTCAGATTGGGTAAAGATGTATTTGAGACTCTTATGATCTGTGAAGATATTACACACATTACCCAACAGGTAGTGCCTCCAAATCTTTAGAGCATGTACCACTGCTGCAAGCTCTAAATCATGTGTAGGGTAGTTAACTTCATGCTTCCTCAATTGCCGTGAGGCGTAAGCAACGACTTTTCCATTTTGCATTAGCACACATCCTAACCCATTCTTGGATGCGTCACAGAAAACATCAAACGGCTTTTCTATATCTGGCTGGGCCAGAACAGGAGCAGTGGTCAACAACATCCGCAAGGTACGGAAGGCTGCTTCGCACTCCTCTGTCCATACAAACTTATGATCCTTCTGTAACAGGCTTGTCATTGGTTTGGCAATCTTCGAGAAATCTGGTATGAAGCGACGGTAGTAACCGGCTAAACCAAGGAAACTGCGAACTTCGTTAACTGAAATTGGTGACTTCCAGTTCATAACCTCTTGTACCTTACTGGGGTCGACAGAAATGCCATTTTCAGACAACACGTGGCCGAGAAAAGGAACTGTCCTAAGCCAGAACTCACACTTGCTGAACTTAGCATACAGTCGATGTTCTCTGAGTCTAGTCAAGACTATCCTGAGGTGTTCCGCATGTTCTTCTTCATTTTCTGAGTATATCAGTATGTCATCAATGAACACTATCACAAACTTGTCCAACTCGGGCATGAAAACCGAATTCATCAGGTACATAAAATATGCAGGAGCATTTGTCAACCCGAAGGACATGACAAGATACTCGTACAAACCATATCTGGTAGAGAACGCAGTCTTAGGCACATCCTGCGGCCTAATCTTTATCTGGTGGTACCCTGATCTCAGATCTATTTTAGAGAACACTTTGGCTTTGGACAATTGGTCAAACAAGATATCAATCCGAGGAAGAGGATACTTGTTTTTAATTGTCACTGCATTCAGTGGCCGATAATCCACGCACATGCGTAAGGAGTTATCCTTCTTCTTTTTCACAAACAGAGCGGGGCATCCCCATTCGGACGAGCTGGGACGAATCAACCCTTTCCTTAGCAAATCCTGAAGTTGCTTTTTCAGTTCTGCTAACTCATTGGGAGGCATCCGATAAGGCCTTCTTGAAATCGGTGCTGTTCCTGGAATTAACTCAATGGCAAACTCAACCTCCCGGTCTGGTGGAAGTCCAGGTAACTCCTCTGGAAACACATCTGGAAACTCACAGACCACTGGAATCTGGACTAGCAGAGTAGTTTGTACCGCACAAGATGTGCTAGCTAGGTCTACCCTCCGAGGTAGGATCACCCGAAAGGTGCCTTCCCCACTGGGTTCCTTAAGAGAGATACTCCTTCCTCCAACATCAATTACAACTCCCATCTGATTCATCCAGTTCATACCCATGATCACATCCAAAACTAACCCTGGCATGACTATCAGGTTAAGTTTATATTGCCGGTTCGATATGTTTAGGGTTACTCCCTGAACAATCTGATTAGTCAACAGATCAGCCCCAGCTGAACTGATTTTATATGCACATTCCAATTCAACTATCTTTTGCTCATGTCTCTTAACGAATGCTTGACTTACAAAGGAATGAGATGATCCGGAATCAAACAAAACTACTGCAGGGTGATTGTTGATAGAAAACATACCAGCTGTCACCGGTTCTCCCTCAGGGATGTCATCCACAGTGGTGTGGTGCACACGAGCTTGATACTACGTTTGCTGTTTCTTAGGGTAGGGACAATACTTTGCAAAGTGTCCAGGTTGGTTGCAGTTGAAGCACGGTCCCTTCACCTGAGCCACAGTTCCAGATGAACTGCCTTGTCCTGCCTTTGCTTGAGGCAATGCCATCTTGAACGGCTTCTGGTTCCTCTGGGGTGGCTGAGCATTCTGATTCCTCCTTTGCGGTGGCCTAAACCTTGCACCTGGGGCAGGCGATCGATAAGCCGGGCGGTTGGCTACTGGGGTCCGGGACTGAGACGAACCCGACTCGAAAGCCCTCTTACGGATCTTGGAAGCAGCATACACATGGTTGTTCTTCTCTTGCTTCAAACAGTCGCTAACGAAGTCATTGAAACTAGTCCTCATGTTTGTACCCACATGTTTCATCATCTTGGGACTCAGGCCTCTCTTGAAACTAGCGATCTTCTTGGCATCAGTATCCACCATGTCCGGAGCATAACGGCTCAGGTTATTAAAGGCATGCAGGTATTGAGTCACAGTCTTCGTGCCATGATTTAATGCCAGGAATTCCCCAAGCTTCATCTCAGTCAGACCAGGTGGAATGTATGTTCCACGGAAGGCTTCAGTGAACTCCCTCCAAGAGATATGGGCATGGGGAGGAAAAGTGGTGCGGTGATGCTTCCACCACATTCCTGCCGGACCTTGAAGCTGATGAGCTGCGTACTCAGTCTTCAACACTTCAGTCATTCTTAAGACACGAAACTTATCTTCCATCGTATTAATCCACTCTTCTGCATCTAAAGGTTCTGCGGCTTCCTTGAAGATCGGTGGACGAGTATCCATGAAGTCCTTGAAACTGCTGTACGGATTTGCTTCGTGACCTCCCGGGTTTATCCCCCGACGGGTATTATCTGCGATACTGCGCAGCGCCGCTTCCATATTCTGTTGCATGCTCTCCATGTTTCGTTGGCTTCCCAAAAATTGGGCGAAAAACTGTTCCGCAGTGTAAGGTGGAGGAGGCGGTGGTGGATCTCGGTCATCATTAGCAGCTGCACTTCCACCAGCCTCAGCGGTACCATACACGGTACGACGAGTGTTCGGCATCTGCATGTTTCAGCAACAGTAATTATTAGGTGATGTTGTAGGAATCGCGAGCGAATGAAAAATCATGCCGAACTGAATTCACTGGAGAGAATAAATTCATACAATAAAACAGGGGCACAATAAGTCATTCCAATTAACACAACATCACTAATTATATTACTTAAAGCACACACATCGCGTCCATTACAACCAAGTTGCCAGCATACATACACTGGACTTTGGACGTTCGGATACCGCCACAAACACATCCAAACTTTCCAACCTTACATCAAGCTTTAGTCTTTCTACTCATTATTACATGTCCAAAGTGCCAATAAGCAAAAGACCATGCAAACGGAACCTAGTAGCTAGTGCAACAACTACTAGCCTACTCATCGTGGTCGCTATCTAGGTCAGAGACGTTGGCGTTGTCGCCGACTGCAGCGTCGTCGTGCTCCTCAGCTGGCGCCACGAGCTCTTCAGGATCTTCGTCTGCATCCAAATCCATCTCTGCTGCGCCAGGAAGGTCATAAGGGTTAAGCTGATTGTTCAGCCGATGGACCTCTTCATGCAAGTTATCATTGTACTCTTCGGCATCAGCCAGTCGCTGCTCGAGCTCAAACTGTCTAGCTCTCAACACATTCTCTGCGGACCAGGCTTCATTCCTCTGATGGAGCACATGAGCCAACATGCTCTCAGCATTCCTGTGGGCGGTGGTCAGTCGTCCAAGCTGCTCTCTCAGGGCACGTACATCTCCCTCAAAAGTCATAGTCCTCTGAGTGGCCTGATCTCTCTGACGAGTCAACTGAGCCATCTCAGCAGTGAGCCTCTCAATCTCGGCGTCGTGCTCTCTCTGAAGCTGACGGCGGTCATCGCGAGCCTGACCAAGAGCACTAGAAACACATCTCAGACTACCTTCCACTCCATCGAAGGCCCTCATCACTGCGAACATGGCACTCATAGCGGGGTTGTCACTGTTCTGTGCCTCTGCTGCGCTAATCTCCCGAGACCTGCCCCTGGCTTGCTGCCACGAGTCAGTGGAGGGGTTGCCCCTCGGAAAGACTCCCGCTATAGTCGCTGCCAACTCCTGAGGAAAACGATCCATGATATCTCTCAGGATTCCAAAGGCTGCCCTCTCAGCGGCTTCTTCAGGGGTCCTGCCAGTTGACTCAAAACGCCAACCGGTCCACTCAGAACCATCACCTCGGGGACGAACTACTGCTTCCACAGTCACCAAAAGTCCTTCACCCAACCGCTCATTTGACCAAAAGTAGCGGGGCTCCATCCCATCATGATAGCCTACATAGCTGAGCACTCTCCACAAGAGTGTAGGCATCCCAAACTCTCCAAGAAAAGTGTGACGCTGGCGAGTGCGCTGAGCAAGCTGATGACGGGGAGCTCTGCCGGTGGACTTGCGAGCGGTCTGCTTGGTACGTGCCATCTGTAGCAAAAATTTTATTACCGTGGTGAGAACAGATTTTTAAGTTGGCATTTTTATCAAAATGAGATAATCAACTTATAAGGGGAGGAACAGTGCCATGAATGAAATGCACACATGATGCATTCACGTTCAGTACGTCCTCACAAGCTTAGAAAACTAATGACTACTAACGGAATAATCGGTGGCATACAACGATCTCTTGTAACGTAACTAACACGTACTACTCGAAAGCGTTGTTATGTACCTGCAGAAAGGAAATCACTTCAGCCCAAACCTCACAGTATGAAAATGTGCAGAAAGCAGTAAAGTAAGTTACTCGCTCTACACGCATCCCCAGATACGAGTATAACGGTAACAACTACCCGAATCGTCGTCCTATTGACGGGATCGTCACTGCAGGACGGAATTCCCCACAATTTGGATACCCTCATACAAACAGGCGCAGGGCACGTAAGTATTTTGGTATCACATAAGCACTCCCCTAGATCGGCAGTGTATCCGACCATGCACTCACAACTCTCACTTACCAAGGCGTAGAGGTAAAGGATCCATACATTACCACTCAAGTGAATGGCACTCATACCATAGCACGCCGTATGAGCGACGAAATTTAAAATATGATGCAAACCCCCAAGTTAGTACTTAATTAAGCCACCTAGAGTCCTTATCGGGCATAAAGGATATGACCACTGGCACACTTTTAAGTTCAAAAGCTTATTTGAAAACACAGTTTTATTTTTTTTTATTTTTTTTTTAAATACCCATGTGAACAGTAGCATGCTAAACCATGCTCCGATGCCAGCTGTAACGGATCAACGTAATTATACGAAATTAAGTAAGAAAATCTTCCACCGAGGCGGTTAATTTAACAAACTTAAGCCCGTATAACTCGAGATTCCGTGAAATCCCGAAGGATTTCAAAACCACTAACATACAACCAAGATCGTACTGATTTAGCAGCCACAATTCACACGATACATAAATCTGATCATAAAGGTAAGATACATCGGAGTTCGGAAATAGAAGTTATTACAACATAGTCCAACATAAAGTAGCGGAAGCAATTAACTTTACGCACACACACTTAGTTTAGTTACAGTGCCAGTCGATGGTCATGGTCCACAAAAGCAGTAGATAAGACTAACAGAAAGACCCTTGCCCAAGGTCCTAGTTGTCACCCATCGCCGGATACAGACAGTTGGAGCAGTACCCGTAGTACATCTGACCATCTGCAACAACAATGGGAACAACGCCCTGAGTACGAGGATGTACTCAGCTAGACTTACCCGTCAAAAACCAGAAATAAAAAGACACCAAGGAGCATGCAAGGCTATATAAACTGGATTGGCTTGACTCCTTTGCGAAAAGCACAAGTTGTTATGAGTAAACTAATTTAAGTCCTTTTTTTTTGCATCATATTTACTATAACCTATTCAATCTAGGTAAGCACCTATGCTAAAGCAATCACTTGATTAACCATTAACATCAAAGGTTACCATCTCAGGTTTAGCATTTCCAACATTATACACATAACCATCCGTGTTCCATCATTAATACTACGATGCCATAGCTCGAGTCAAGTGCTCACTAACCGGGAGCGACGGCGATTCGAATCGAATTCCTATCCAGCTGGAGATTTATTCCTCACACAAACCATGCTTCCCCCGTCAGGGTCGCGTAGATCACCAATGACATTTTCCGAGAAGCCGCGGGATAACAATCATGGATCGCACTACCCAGGGACCGCCCGACTGCCAGTACGCACCTTGGGCTCACTCTTCGCGTCCCCGTACACCCCCTTCAACGCCAGTCTGCCAACCCGAGTTTATCCCGGCTCAAAAAGTGTCGCTAGCTTCGCGGTCGAAAGGTACTTTATTCGGCCAGCTAAATGTGAGGCATGCGTTCAACATGACAAGAGGGACGAGCAACGATCGGTCCTTAATCGACACAGACGGAATCACTATAGTCCAAAACCCTATAAGACTCCGCCCGGTCTCCGTTTATCCATCAACACTTGGTTACTTTTCATGATCACAATTACAGCTAACCATAACCCGGTATCCACCTATAACTCGCAGGTGACAGGAAATCACCCGACTTCTACCGGTCTAAGCATGGCTAAGCAATTTACTCGATCCTGACCTAACAGGGTAAAAGATAATCTGGTGGCTAAGGTAATAATGCAACAACGGTTTCACTCAACTCCTATAACTTAGTGCAACAATATATAACTATAACTCATGCAATAAGAAATAACTTTTTATAAATTTAGGAGACTTAAAATGCTCCGGGGCTTGCCTTTTTCGAACGAACTAGGGTGGTGATCGACGCACTCTGGCAGTTCCTCGCCTGACTCTTCCTCCTCGGGCACCTCCGGTGCCTGGGGTTCCTGCTGATCCGCCCAAACCTGCTCCTCCGGAACTGCTGCCTGCAACTCCTCCTGCGATCCTGTATGATGCAAGTGCATAAGGAAACATGCGAAGAATGCATCTAATTGCGGTGGAGTGCTTTGATGACATGAGATGCAGATGAGCACATGGAATGAGCAGTTTGAATATAATTATTTCTTCTACAAGGTAGTCAACGTCATCCAAGAACATGTAACCTAAAACATACACCTTATCCTTCTATTAGTTAGGCTACCATCTACACATACAAGTGAACCTAAGCTACCAAAGCTTACCAACCTAGCTCATCCATAACATCAGCAAGGCATAATGATGCTTCAAAGATACACCAAACATATTTTATTTCTCTCAATTTCTCATAAAGAATAATCTTTTATTTCCTATTTAGCTAGGGTTACACAACAACACCTATCTCTGGTGTAGATAAAAATCTACAAAAATTACAGTAGACTACTCTTACCCTAACTAACCTACCACTAAATTTTCATGAGAATTGCACAAGTAAAACTGCCTGTACAAAATAAACAAGCTATAGCCCAAATGTGAGCATGAATTTATTTTATACTAGAAAAAGTATCAAACAACAGATTTCACAATTTTCTTAGGTTACTAACAGTAAACTAACATACTACAAAAATTATCACATGTATGTTGTATACAATTTTTACTCTATAATAAAAATAACAGATATTACCAATTAAAAGCATTTGAACTACACTTCAATATTTTTCCACAGAACATGCTTCACTAATATTTTTCCTAGAAAGTATATCACAAATAAAGATTAATGCCACAAGAATCACATTTTTCCCTTTATTATTTTATTTACTACATTTTTTTCTAAGATATCAGCATTTATAGCAATTAAATAAAATTGCACAGTAGAGTGTCACAAAAATCACATGAGATATTTTTAAACTGTAGATCTATTCAAAAGGAACATTTCACAATTTGTTTCATGATTTTTGGAGCTATAAAACTTGAGATACAATTTTTAGAAGCCTTTTTCAGATTTTCTGGAAATCAATTTCTTTAAAACCGAAAATCAAAACTGGCTTTAAACGCTACGTGCACCCCGCTGTGACACGCGAAACCGAAACGCTGAGACAGACAGGCGGGACCCATGGGTCAGACGGGCCCACCCGTCAGCCGCAGTCGGCCAGAGACGGCGCTGACCGACGAGCTCTCGCCGACGGCGAGGTCTCCAGTCAGGCCGTGATTGTCAACGTGATCTCTGTCTTCGCGCGAACCTAGCGGGCCAGCTAGCGCGGTCAAAGGAGCTCAGGAGCATGCTCACCGGCGGCCATGGCGGCACGGTGGCTCGGCTCACCGCCGGCCGGCCAACTCCGACCGGGATGGGGTGTGTGGGGTGGTCTGCGAGCTTCACCACGTGAGTGCGGTGCTCGTGCACGTGAGAAGAGAGCGAGAAGGGGGACGGAGGGGTGAAGTTCACGGGGCAGTGCGCTGCCGGTGAACTCGACCAACTCCGGCGAGGCATTCCCGCCGACGGGGGCCTTACCACGGCGCGATAGGGCGAGCACAGGATTCGTGGCGGAGCCCTATGCAAGATGTAGCAGTTGGCGGTGAGCTCTAGCGGCGGGAAACTCCAACTCCGGCGAGGCGCGCGACGGCGGAGGCGGAGGCGGAGTTTGCTGCTGCTGTGCGGGCGAGGGAGAGAATGGAGGGGCAATCCGAGGAGGACGAGCGCGCGGAGGGGGTAAGCGGGCGCGGACGCTGCGGGGGCCACAGGGGCGCGTGTCGCGCAGCTCCGACGGCGTGCGGCCACGCGGCGACCGAGCGCTGCCGCGGCGCCACGACGCCACGCGCGGGCGCGCGCGCGCGGGGGGCGGGAGGGAGACGACGCGGGCGCGGGCCGGGCCGCCAGCGAAGCTGGGCCGAAAGGGAAGCCGAAGCCCACTAAGGCGAAAATCTGATTTTTCTTTTTCAAAATATTTTCCAGATTTAATTCTTTGTTTCAAAATTGAATTTGGAGATGAAAAAGAGGTTTTCAGAAATTTGGCCCAAAATAAAAGTTGTTCAAAATTTTATTCTCTACAACTTTCATATAGAGCACTTTTCAAAATTCTCAATAGATTTTGAATTTGAGATTTAAAGCTAATTTTAAAATCAAAAACTCATTTACTTAGAATATTTTTAAAACAGAATTTGAGGAAAACTTGAATTCAAAATTTTGCTCCAATAATCAAGTTGATTTATTCTAGATTATTTAAAATTGCTACTTCTCAAAAGTTCACCAACTTTTTAACACTTATATCAAAATTAGGGTTCCCATTTATTTGTTTTTCACATTAAATTTGAAAGAGCTACAAATCAATTAATGTTAATCATGCAATGATGCTGAATGCTTATGCTTTGAATGATAATGCATGCTTAACACCCAGGGGTGTTACACCAGAAGACTGTAATAAGTATATCTTGTAAGTTGTAGTGCAATCGAGAAACATATTTAACAAACAAATGTAATAGCAATTACCCAAGCTCGCGGGCAATTGAAGAAGTGACGACCTTCATCCATCCCCTCGGTGAACATCTGCACTAAGTAGTCTTCACCATGCATGCATTTTGGCCAATCTTTCTTCTCGTTATCGTATCCTCTAAGAGGGAACTCTTTGGTGAAATCACTCTTGCTATCGGTTGGAAACTAATACACTAGTTCCTCAAAGAAATCAGGACCAAAAGACCCCTCCCACACAATGGAAGTTCCCTTCGTCCCCCCTTTCCTCTCCCACTACCAAAATCCTTTCCTCTAGATGACCCTCCAGACATTCCTACTCCAACGAAACCGAATACTAGTTTGGTTTTGGTTTTGGTTATCAATGCATCCTGGAACGCATATATATAGGCGGAAGCAGGTTTACTAGCCGTTGTATTGTGTTGTAAATGCTCCTTGAAAGCCTACTTAGAATCACTAAAAAGCCTACATCAAAGGACACTAGAAAGCCTAGATTTGTTGACTGAAAAGGCTATTCGAATTCAAACTTGAATCACTATTTGAAGTTAGACTAAAAAGCCTATTTGAAAGCTCAACTGAAAAGGCTAGATTCGTACGCGCAATCAATTCATCTATAAAAGTCTATGTATGATACGATGGTGATATGAAAAATCACTGAAAAGGCTAGATGCTATAGCTGTACTACACAAATGTACTTTTGGTAATAAATTTCGATAGAGTTTCCCCTGTTTTTTATACAATCCATACACAAAAATGACATGAATATATGACCACAATACATGTACAGGTACATAAATATATACCACTTCCATCTCAAACCATACACATGAGCATATTAATAGTTCACATAGTCTTTAATTATAGTCCATACAATCCATAATAATAGTCCATACAGTCCAGAGTAATAGTCCATGCAATACATTAAAGTCCATACTAAAAGTCCATAAAGTCCATAGTAGTCCATAATAGCATCTACCACTAGTCTACATGTGCCACCTAGTCTTACCCTTGCCCTTACGAAGAGCGTCGGTGCCTAGAGTGTAACGGCTAGGCGAGCGCCGGCTACATGCTACTGGCTGCGAAGGCTGTGTCGAAGGAGTGTCGACAACCTCAGACGGCCCAATCTCCTCATGGCTCTAGCCCACCTCCTTATTGTCCTTGTCCTCATATGCTACACCGTGGCTTGTGGAGCCTGTATGTGTGTGGCTAGGAAGTTACGTGTGTCATTGTCATAGACTCTCGAATGAAAATGCTCAATGTCTTGTATAGAGCATTTGAGGGTGTTTTTCTGCAATGAAGAAGACAACGGCAAGTTAGTAAGACATAAAATATGTGTTGGTATGCAACTGAACTAAGAAAACTAAGGCAACTGACTTACCACTCTGTCCAAGATTGGTGCTATGTCCACCTATGTTCCTACATGAGTTGCTTGGTCATACGCCATGTCTTCATCGTTGGAGGAATCGATGTTAGTGTAGTCATCTTGTGTCTAGTGTACCCTCAGCCTGCAATGTGTCATGGCTTGGTACTAAGCTTGGTAGCGCCTATACTCATGGTTTGTGTGTGGCTCCTCATTCTCGTCCACGTTGGCATCCAACAGCTCCCACTGCTCAATGTATGACTAGTGGTGCTAAGCCCAGTAAAAAATCTTCCTATTCTTTTGAGATTTAACCTACACGTGATGTACACATCCCAGTGTCATGGAACCGTCAAAATTATAAGAGCACAAGTACAAAAATAATCACCGAAGTGATCAAATTCTCACACTTGAGCCCATATAACTCCGGTAGTCTAACAAAATCATGAGAGATTTTAAACCAACCAACATACAAGCCAAGATCGTAGTGATTCAATATAACAAGCCACATGTTACATCCATTTCATAAGTAGTCAACATACATCGGAGTTTAACATAGTTATTACAACTTAAGTTCAAAAGTAGTAGAAGCAAAGTAGTTTGAAACTAACATCACCCTTATTTCAAATACATGCCAGTACTAAGGTCAACTTTCAACAAAAGCATTAGGGACAAGATAACTCAGAAGGATCATGCCCATGATCACACTCCGCCACTATGGCTGGAGCCATCCAATTCTTGCAGTATCCATGATACATCACAACCTGCAACAAGTGGGAATAAACCCTGAGTATGAGAAGGTACTCAGCTAGACTTACCCGTCATAAACCAAAAATAAGTGGGGCTAGCTTGAAAACATTTTGCATAAAAGCTTAGTACAAATAAGTAATCATTAATGCTTAAGCATCAAGTTAATAATCATTAACATGTCATCTATATTAGCACCTGTACTAGAGCACTCACTTGATTAGGAGCAAACAATATTACCATAGCAGGTATAATAAGGTTGTCATTATCATCATCATCCTTCCTGAACCATCATGTTATTTAGTGTATCTACTTTGGAAATAATCCTGTCAAGTTCTCACTAACCGGTGAGAGACGGCGACTCAAATCGAATTACAACTCAGCTGAGGGGGTATTCCTAACTCTCACCCATGACTTCCCCCATCAAGGAGCATTAGGTCACCTTTGGGACAACTCAGGAACCAACTTTGCGGGTTTGGTCAACGCCAACACTCTTAGGGATTACCCTTCTGCTAGGACGATCAGGACTTTTAAATCACCTGCCCTTGGACTCACGCCTACGGCTCCCTTCTGAGGCGTACTTTATACTTGCCGACTCGTGGCCTGAGCTGAGCTACTCGGATTCGCGATCAAGCACTCGAGCCTGGCTAGCTAAGAGAGAATGTAGGATCTCTAGGTAAGCCAAGAAGGTCTAGAGGGGGGGGGGGTGAATGGGCCTGTCAAAATTTCTTTGACACATCAGCAGGTTACACTGCTGAGGGTGGGACTGCCGGCCTGGAGGGTAGCACTGCTGGCCTCACGTAGCGGGTTAGGCCACAGTTCAAAATCTATCAAGAGATAAGCCTAGCAACTAATTTTTCTAGGTTCCTGCAAGTGTTAGAATCATAGAAAGGTATACAACTCGCTGGAGAACCTGCAGCACAAGTAGATCGGGCACCAACCCTAGCTCAACCTCAACAACAACAAGATGTAACAAGTAAACCAAGTAAGCACACAAAGACACAAGATTTATCCCGTGGTCCGGATGTCTCTACTCCATGTTGTTGAGGTATCCACTTAAGGATGAGCTCACCACTTAGGTTGGCTCTTTCCCTCTTCTCAAATCAAGAGACTTAACCCTCAATTTGAGAGTTTCCACATATAAGATGATGGTTACAAACCTCCCTCAGCTGCCACAAGTGTTGGCAAGCTCAAGGGCGATGTCTAGCCAGCTAGGAGCAAAGCTCTAAGAGTAACAAACTCAAGGACACTGGCCAAACGTGAATCAAGTGCTCTCAAACTTTGGGAATCACCGGATCTAGCCTCCAATCGAAGTTTGTTGCAATTTCTCTCAAGTTTTGATGGTGAAAATCAAAGCTTAGCTTGGGAGATGGAGTGGGCAACAATGGAGGAAGAGAGTGAGCTTTGGTTCGGGTTCTGGTCGATCTGAACATTGGGAAGCTGAAGAGAGAGACATTGGGGGTCAGTCAGAGAGATATTTATACCTCCTTAGGGCCTAACGGCTATTATGGGCGGCACTGCCGGCCTAGATGGGCGGCACTGCCGCCCTGCCCATAACAGCAAGGTTTGCAAACTGTTTCGATGGCTGTTATGGTAGGGTGTGAGGATGAACTAGTGACGATATGAGCACTTAGTTCACACTTTGACAGTAGTCATTGAGTCCCCCTTGATAGTATGGCTTTTTCTATACTCAAATTCAAAATGTAAAAAGAATTGAAACCTCCTTTGAGTCAAAAACCGTCATCAAAAGTAAATGAGGTGTCCTCCTTGTCATAAGTCATCCTCCTTTCTTAAAGTACCTGCTTGTCATCTCACAAATCTCATTAGTCCTCTAATTTGGTGGTCATCAATGCCAAAACCAACATAGGCTTGATTGCACTTACAATCTCCTCCTTTTTGTGATTGATGATAACCCAATTAGAGCTCACAAAAGATATGAAATATAACTGAGATTTTTTGAACCATGGATGTAGGAGCCTCCCCCTAAATATGTGACTTGGATTTGAATTCCAAAGTTAGTGTAAGAGACCAACATTCACATGTTTAATGTGTGATTTGGGGCCTCCCCCTACATCCATGCCTGTTGTGGGGTGCTCAACACAGTGTCACAAGAATAAACGTGATGCATATGACATGTTATATCAGAGCAAAGGCTACCTGCTATTGCAAAGGGTGGCACTGCCGGCCTTGCAATACTAGTCAGCACACATTCAACTTTACATAGCAGGAAACTCATAAAATGAAGTACTTCTAGCAATAATATGACAAGCTAGTTCACAACCAACTGATACATGTCCATATCCGAAGCAAATAGAGTAGTAAAGTGCATTATTACAAAACATAGTTTTTAAACGACACTCACAACCTAACAAACTAACTCTCAATGGAATAGGACATGAAAAACTAGAGCAGCAACAACAGGTGCCAGCAGCAAAAAGAAGAGAAAAGAGTAAAGTAAACTAGACCTCAAGATCAAAAGCGCTCTAGTTGACGTCGTCGTCATCACGTGTGCCGCTGGTGCTAGCACCACTGGTGCCAGCAGCTGCTGCAGCCATAGCTCCATCGTCGTCATTGTCGAAGTCAGAGATGCGGGCACGACCGCCGCGGTGAATGTGACTAGTGAAGCGTGTAGAGCGGGTGGAACGTCGAGGTGGCTGCCTCTGCTGCCTCTGCTAAAAAATAAAGAGTGTCTCATCCCATCCCTAACTATGCTACTCCTGCTCATGCTCATCACCCTCATCATCATCACTGTCAGTAAAGCTCGGTGGATGAAACTGTGGAGGAGGAATAGGGTCCAGAGGTGGTAGATGTGCCCCTCTCATCTCCCTCTGCTCTAGCTAGGTTTGGTAAGCTCTCTCAGAAGCATGTGCACAATGTCCAAATATGCCCTTCAGCCAAGATCCAACCTTCTTCTAGCTGGCATTCCTCTATCTCCTAGCCTCAGAGCGAGATCCCTCAGGTAAGTCCTCATGAGTTGGACTCATAGCTCTAGGTGCATGTGCCATCCCTCCCTTGGTCACCTAATGCACACAGTCTTTGTGATACCTAAAACCAGACACCCTCTCAATCATGAACATTAGGTAGGGAGCATATGGCAAATCTCTCCTCCCATCATCCATAGCATAGCTAATATCAACCTACAAGAATCTGGGCACATTAAACTTCTCACCATCTGGAAATATGGAAAGCACATTAGTGATATACCCATTGAGGTCTATGGCATTTTCCTTTGGGTTGAGAGTGCTTCTAATGAGATTGTTCATGATATAGTAGTAGCTCTTCAACCCAGTTCTCCTGCTGTCGGCCTTATCTGGATCTTTCCACATGAAACTAACCTCATGAGGCTCTGCATGCCTCTCATTATGGATCCTAGAATAGGTCCTATGCACCTGCCCAAAGCCAAGGATCTAACAGAAGCTCTCAAAGCTAACTCTATAGTGATGACCGTCTGTCATCCAATGCATCTCATCCTTCTCCTTGTTCCAGAAATAGGTAGCATAAAACTAGGCAAGTATCTCCCTGTTCCAATCATATCTAAAAAACATGATGTCAGATAACTCAAATTTGTCACAGGTGAGAATGGCAGTGTTGAACTCAGAATCCTCCTTGTCTTGCATCTCATTGAAATTAATGTACTGCATCTTGCATATCTTACATTTCCTTGCAGGGAGGATAGTTGTGGCATAAAAGTTGGAATGAAACACATTCCAAAACCTGTAATCAATAGCTAGCAACTTTGCCTTCTCATAGGGATCATCTCCCTAGCTTCCTCAGTGCCCTTCCAACTTCTTGAATAATCAACAATAGGATGCCACACGTTGTCATGAGGAGCTCTCAACTCAAAGAGATCAACACAATCTTGCATATAATTGTCTGTGATGTGCTGAGGTGTGCCAGGGCCACCTGTAGGAATGGTGTGACCCCTCAACTATTTAGCTTCTTCCTCTATAGTGTACTGCTGATGAGCTGCTACATCAGTGGTGGATGATGCTGCTGGTCCACTGCCCCTCCCCCTTCCTCTCCTGGAGGGGTGCTTGCTTAACTGCTTGCGCTTCTGACCACTACCACCACCACGTTCCATCTATGCAAAAAGGGTTAAGGCATGATGAGAAACTATATTATGAAGTATAGAAGCTGCTGGAATTTAGTTTTAGCAAGAAAGAAATTTTTGAAGTTGATTTGACGAACACTACTGCCTTGCTAGAAGCAGGCAGGGCAGCACTGCCACCCTCAGTTGGTTCACCAGATCAAGTCCAACCTTTTCGTTCTTGCTAATTCTCTATTCCAACTACCTCTAGACCTCATGACAATCTCAGAATCATTATCTAAAGATAAATTTGATGTTGACCATAGATTTGAAAGATTAAGGCATGACTTGAATGAAATTAATTTGAATAACTTGACCAAATTGATTTAGACTTTCAAAGGTACAGTAAAATAGAGCCTAATAGCAGTTGTGACTGCCATGGATGGCGGTGCTGTCCATAAACCACGGTAGTGCCGTGGTGCCCTACTTCACCTAACCGTTAAAATTCAAAATTGATTTGATCTAGCCAACCAAACTTACTCCAAACACATCACACAACATCTAGAACAAGGAATCTATGACCAAAACATCAACATTGCATAGATCGAGAGAGGGCTAGGGTTTCACCTTGCTTTGTCCTTCGTGGATTGGAGAGGGAAGAGAAGCAAGGGGATCCCACACCCAAGCCTTGGCCTTCCCAAGCAGAGATGGAGGCCAAGAGGAGCGGCACTACTGATGGAGGCCAACAGTCGTGGGGAGAGGGAAGATGGTGGCGCCCTCCAGTTCCTCGTGTGAGAAGAGAAGAATGTGAGAACAGGGGCATCGAGGTGAAGAAGAGAAGAAATCATGGCTAGAAAAGATAGAAATGGGGAAAAGATGGGCATGTGATGCAGTTTTTACTGCTAGCCCGTGATCCAACCGATCACAATAGGGCGGCACTGCCGGCCCCCAAGGGCGGCACTGTCGCCCCTACCCAGATAGCAGGGTTAAGCAATAACCAGTACCACTCTCCTCACTTCAGATATGGACATATATCTTTCAAATATCATGACTAGTAAGCATTTCAACATTACACACTATGGTCATAGTACTTGGATAAACTTTTATAAAACATTTTGATACACATAATTGAAGTTTTGACAAATTTTTCCTAGATCATACTAGTTGATCAAACATTTGTGTGCTACATTTCAAACTACATTACGAGAATCAAGTATATTTAGCTCACTACACAAAGCACAAAACCTTGACTTATCGAGAGGCTTAGTGAAGATATCGGCTAGTTGCTTTTCGATGCTCACATGGTGAATTTTGATATCTCCTTTGGCTTCGTGGTCTCTCAAGAAGTGATGTCGGATGTCAATGTGCTTAGTTCTTGAGTGGCTTACGAGATTGTTTGCAAGATTTATGGCACTTTCATTGTCACACAATAATGGGATTTTCATGAAGTGACATCCAAAATCATGAAGGGTTTGCCTCATCCAAAGTAATTGAGCACAACAAGCACCGGCTGCAATATACCCGGCCTCGGCGGTGGAAAGGGCTACACAATTTTGCTTCTTAGAACTCCAAGACACTAGGGACCGTCCAAGGAATTGACACATTCCTGAAGTGTTTTTTCTATCTACTTTATAACTGGCATAATCAGAGTCCAAATAGCCAAGTAGATTAAACTTGGAGCCCTTAGGATACCACAAGCCAATGTTAGGAGTGTGTACTAAATATCTCAAGATTCTTTTAACAGCCACTAAGTGACATTCTTTCGTATTAGCTTGAAATCTAGCACACATGCACACACTAAGCATAATATCAGGCCTAGATGCGCACAAATAAAGTAGAGAACCGATCATGGAATGATATACCTTTGGATCGACGACTTTCCCTTTCTCATTAAGATCAAGATGTCCATTGGATGGCATGAGAGTGTTGATGGGCTTGGTGAAAGCATCTAGGCCCCGAGGTTTGGTTTCGGCAATTGATGACAACGCTTTATTATGATATGACCACGACAACCAACAACATGTTACAACCTCCAAGTCAAGTTACACCAACACCAGTCCAAGTCTTTGATGGACCAATTACACGTAGTCGAGCCAAGAAGCTACAACAAGAGGTGCACGCGCTACTTTCTAAAAATCATTTTAATGTTAATGAGAATTATATACTGCCTAAGTCGTGCACGTTGCTATTGCTTAGGTGCACCACGGAGGATGACAAGAAGACACCAAGGGTGAACCAAAGAGGAGGATCACGTTCGAGCCAGTCCCGTGTGACAGAACCATCAGAAAGAATCAGTCACAACTTTTTGCTCGCAAAAGCTATGAAGGCCCATGAGGACTTGTTGGAAAGCTTATCAAGTCTAGTTTCAAGCCCAAGTTCTCTCACTTGATTTGGATTCTCCAATGTTGAGATTCGACTGATTTAGTACAGACTGGTCAGCTAGTCAGCAGTCAGCCTGATGTCCAAGTTCCCATGCAAAACTATACCAATCTACAATATTTCGTGGTACATGCTGCACATGGTGTGAAAGGTTATCAAGTTAACTTTCCAACCCAACAAACCGCATGTCATTTGGAGTTTCCAAGATAGAGTTATTGCCAAAACACTGAAGACTGCGCTGAAGACCAGCAGCCACGCGAAAACTCTCCAGGAAGGCATCTCGAGGAGGCCCGTTCACATAGTGCGTCTTATATTTTTCTTTTCGAGTTTCCACCTATCTAGCAGGGCTGTTGCTAGTATAAATACCTCCTAGACTCATTGTAATCTCAGACTTTTTGATAATGGAATATAAACCCCCTTTTGTTCAGCTGTGTGCTAACAAATATTGAGAGAGATCTCTACCCCTTTGCTCTTGTGATTTCCTTTGCGGGATTTACAGAAGCGGCGGCTTCATCCGCTCCCAATTGGTGCTCCTACTCCCTTCGAGGTTTCCTCGATTGATTGTAGGCTGTGTTGGTTGGTTCTTTGAGAGTGTGGTTGGGCGAATCCTCGATTCAGGTTGCCGGTTAAAGACGGTAGTTGGCTTCGAGTTTTATTTGCCAGGTTGCACTAGTTATCGCTGCTTGCAGCAAGTTATCCGGCTGTTCTTCAGCTAGTTATCGGTGATCATCCTACGTCGTGAAGATCGGGACCCCTGAGCGTATCATCTGGTATCAAAGCTTTTGTTACCACGGTAGGATTTTTTTCCCTTAGCTACTTATATTTTTTGTTTCGTCCTATCCACCAAAAAGCCTAAAAAATACATTGCTTTAGCCATTTGTTTCAATCTGTTATTTTAGTGAGTATTGTTAAGTTTCAGTTCATTAGAGTCTTTGTTTTAGTTGCTGATCTTTATCCTTTGCGTGTCCTTTGAGCCTCTTTATATATCTGAAAATCCCTACAAAAAAAAATCTAAAAACTCATATCATGTCCTTCGCGTAAACTTTGATCCTATTATAGCTACCGGTTGTGTTTTGTTCTTATCTTAATTGTGCAAGTGTCTTAATCTGGTCTTTGTGTTTAGTTATAAAAAAAAGTGTGTCAAAAAAAAAGAGAAGAAAGAAAAATAAAAAAAAAGAATAGAGAAAAACTGAGAAAGAAAGGTTGAAAGATCAGTAGGTTTATGTGCACAAGTGCTGAAAGTTTTCATATCAGGTAGTGCAACCAGTGTGCTATCCTTGTTTGGTGCAAAATTTTGGTTGGGTTTGATTGCAACACTTGCATCCCAATCATACTCCTTGTTTGCATCAAATCTGAAATTTCCTTGCATGTGTGTGTGATCGATTTACATCTCATTCATATTCTGTGATCAGCACTAGGCAGAGAACTTCTAGTTTGGATTGTTACTTAATATTACAATAACTAGAATTTAGATTGCATTCCTTGTTTTATTCTCCACCAAGCTCCACATACAAACCACCATAATCTGTACTCTCTAGTCTTGTATTCGCCTCGCCATCACTTTCAGTTACCACCACACATTTGTTTCTCTGTAATCCGCGGCAGGGAATTCATAAGAGCTTTGGTTGGTAAGAGAGGTGAGGTTGTGAGAGTTCTACATATTTTCCTATACCACATATAAGCTTGCTATTTTTGCATATGCAATAACCATGACAGGCCGAAGATATACCAATCTTCCATTCTATGGAAGTAATGATCCGGAGGAATTTCTCGTTTGGGCAGAAGAAATGGAGATTGAACTTGAGGTTCAAGATTTTTCAGAAGCCAAGGAGATATCACGAGTTGTGCTTGAATTTGAAGATTATGCTCATGATTGGTGGAAACAATATCCACATAAGCATCTCATCAAGAATTGGGAAGATTTGAAGAAGGCCATGAGAAAAGAATTTGTTCCAAGGGAATATCGGCTGATTTTGCTTCGTCGTTTGCAGCGTGTGAAGCAAGGTAGTAAATCTGTCCAAGCATATTATGATAAGCTGAATTCTTCCTTGCATCGTGCAAATGTTGTTGATGACATGAATGCAATGGAATATTTCGAGAGAGGTCTTAATGATAACATTGCTACTGCACTTGAGGGCAAATATTTTAGAAGTATGCAATATCTTCTAAGTTGTGCAATTAGAGAGGAAAAGAAAGTTATAAAGGTGTAGCAAGGCAAGGTCACCCAGAACATTAGTTTGTGCCAAGATAAAAGTGTTAAGTTGCAGCCCAATATGTCCTCCATTGTTGGAAAGAAGCAATCATCAAGTCCATGCAAGAAGAGAGGACATGTTGTCCCAAAAGTTTCTTTAGTTGATTCTAGTACCAAGAGAAGTGAACATCAACAATTCAACTCCAAGAAGAACTTTGTTGTGCAGCAAGAAGAAGGCTCTATGTCCCAAATTGATATGGAAAATGGTGAGGTGTGTGACATTACAATGGATCATAGTGTTACACCATCTCTTGATGTTGTTGCTATTCCAAAGTGCCATTTACAATCTGAGGATGATGAGAATCAAGTTGCAAATGTTCCCATCAATGTTTGTCTCAGTTTTGAGCAAGATCAAGAAGAAAATTCTGCAGCACATGACACACAAAGTGAGGTAGCAGAAGCCACTATGCAAGTTGTAGAAGATCATCAGTTGAGTTGTAAAACTAGAGAAGATACTTCTCTGATCGAGGCTGATCCTTTGTGTGTTGAGTTGAGGGAACATGCTACAGTTCCACGCCATGGAAATCTAAAAAATTTTCATCAAGAAGCACTGCCACCATGTTTGAACACAAGTGCTGCAGATCTTAAAAGTTCTGAGTCTTATTCTAGTGCTAAAAGTGGAGAAGTTATATGCTCCAAATCTGTCCAGAAATTTTCTATGTCATCTAATGAAAAATTAGTACCCAATTATGACCAAGAGGTTGACAACACTCTGATTTTTGAAGGTGAATCTAATCTGAATTTGAAGGCCAGTCAATGTTTCAGTTTGAGAGCTGAATGTGCGCACAAAGATGATGCTATTGTGCCATATATTGCAAGTAATAAATCTATCCAAGATGAAGTTCATCATGATCTAATGGATCTGAAGTTTCGAACCAACATGGTTCCAAGCACAAATGTGGTGTCAAGATGTGTTGTACCATCAGCTGCATTATGTGATGAATTATTGGACAGTGGTGCTGAAATTTTGTGCTCCCCCATGTCACAGAGTGTTGAGATTATTGAAGGAAAGATTAGTGCACATGATTCCACTTATACTAATGCTAGTCCGGCATCTTTGGAAGAGGTCAAAGATGATTATTTGGTTGCATCTATTGCTGTTCCAATGCCACAGAAAGTTCAGATTGAAGGCAATATTAGTGGGGATGAATCCACATCAGCAATTGAGAGATCATCATTGTTTGAAGAGGATAGACCTGATGGTGTTGCTGCCACCATTACTACCCCAATGCCAATCGATTACATCATGAATGATGGAAGATATCCATATGTTGCTCTAGAAGACATTGAAAATATTATGCATCAAATCCCTTGTGAGAATGAGTGCCACATAGCCAAATTGAGTGAGGGTGAAAACAAAAGTGAGTTGTGTGATTCCACCAAATGTGAGATTGAGAGTATCCACAATATGAGTGTGAGAGATACACCACACAAAAAGAGAGAGCTTTATTGCAAGGCATGCACGGATGATTTTAACACTAACCCACTAATGTCTACTCTTAGTGTTGTTTCTCCCAACATGCAGGTCTATAAAGAAGATTCAGAGGAGATGGCTGCTCAAAAGACCCCCAAACTTGGCCAGAGAAATGCGAGGGTTGCCACTATTGAGAACCAACTCTATGTTGTGCAAAACCTGAACCATGACAAGGAAAAAGATAAAAGTTCAGAGATACAATGCATCATTCATGTACCATCACAAAATCTGAAAGGTAATGCAAACAATTTAGAACTGAATCTGCAACATATATTGACCAGTAATTGTGATGACAAATTTGCTTCAACTGAAATTGAGTATACACAAAATCTTTGTGCTGATTTGATTGATCCACATGTTGATACAAGTGCTGAAATTTTGAAAGTTGACAAACATTGTTCAATCATGCATGACCATTGCTATACTTTGACTGAAATATATGATAATTTACATGTCGATAATGTGGGCCATGTGAAATTGATTAGTCATGCTGAATTCTTTAGAAGAATATCTCTTGCTGAATGTATGTTCTATGTCAAGCTTGATGAATTTGTTGATATTAATAAAATGGTTGAAAGCGTTCTTGATATATCATCTATGAAATCTTTGAATAATGCCTATTGCTGCAAGTTTACATTTAACATCATCGGACACTACATTATAAATAAATTTTATGTTTGTGCTCTTTGCATAACATGTCACAACATTACTGAATTAAAGTTGAATAAAATGAGTTGTACATCTTGTGAACCATACTTTTCTTTATTTGAGATAAAAAGGTTGTTTAGAGCTTGCTATTCAGAACAATCAGTGTTATTTTCTTGTTCATATTCTCCACTAAAACAAAGAAATCTTGTGCAAATGTGTTTGGTTCATTCACCCAAAGTCTTTCCATATACATGTGGAACCATTGAGTATGAAAGGTACATTACTAAACCTTTGCATGAGTTGAGCATCAAGAATTATTGGAATATCAAACATGCTTCGTTCACATCTATTGAAATGTTTGATTTTGCAAAGATAAAACTTGATAACCTGAATCAAATGAGTGGTTTAAAAGAAATTTTTGTGCTTCCATTTTCAAAGTTAATTTCAGGTTCACAAAATCTGAGAAACTATTCATCTCATCGAAAAGGAAATAATGTGCATATGAATTATAAAGAAGATAATGAACAAACTTCAACAAGTAATCATAGCAATTGGCATATGCATCCACTCTCTATTTTCTTTAGACTGTTTTCAGGAGAGCAAAAGCAGAGGACAAGTTTTTTTGAAGAGAGGAAGGATGATAGGATCATACCAAGGACATTAACATTCACTCTTAATTCTAAGGATCCATTCAAGGTGAAAGCTAAACTTGATTCTAAATCCTTTTGGTTTCCACCTATAAGACTACTACTTGGTTTATATGATTACAGATTTAAACACATTGCTGTGATGGAAGAAGGAGATTGCAATAGAAACATAGCATCTACCCCTGTTGGCCTAGCACAATTTTTGGACTTCAACGGATTAGAGTCGAGGACGACTCTTTTTCAAGGGGGGGAGGATGATATGACCATGAAAACCAACAACATGTTACAACCTCCAAGTCAAGTTACACCAACACCAGTCCAAGTCTTTGATGGACCAATTACACGTAGTCGAGCCAAGAAGCTACAACAAGAGGTGCACGCGCTACTTTCTAAAAATCATTTTAATGTTAATGAGAATTATATACTGCCTAAGTCGTGCACGTTGCTATTGCTTAGGTGCACCACGGAGGATGACAAGAAGACACCAAGGGTGAACCAAAGAGGAGGATCACGTTCGAGCCAGTCCCGTGTGACAGAACCATCAGAAAGAATCAGTCACAACTTTTTGCTCGCAAAAGCTATGAAGGCCCATGAGGACTTGTTGGAAAGCTTATCAAGTCTAGTTTCAAGCCCAAGTTCTCTCACTTGATTTGGATTCTCCAATGTTGAGATTCGACTGATTTAGTACAGACTGGTCAGCTAGTCAGCAGTCAGCCTGATGTCCAAGTTCCCATGCAAAACTATACCAATCTACAATATTTCGTGGTACATGCTGCACATGGTGTGAAAGGTTATCAAGTTAACTTTCCAACCCAACAAACCACATGTCATTTGGAGTTTCCAAGATAGAGTTATTGCCAAAACACTGAAGACTGCGCTGAAGACCAGCAGCCACGCGAAAACTCTCCAGGAAGGCATCTCGAGGAGGCCCGTTCACATAGTGCGTCTTATATTTTTCTTTTCGAGTTCCCACCTATCTAGCAGGGCTGTTGCTAGTATAAATACCTCCTAGACTCATTGTAATCTCAGACTTTTTGATAATGGAATATAAACCCCCTTTTGTTCAGCTGTGTGCTAACAAATATTGAGAGAGATCTCTACCCCTTTGCTCTTGTGATTTCCTTTGCGGGATTTACAGAAGCGGCGACTTCATCCGCTCCCAATTGGTGCTCCTACTCCCTTCGAGGTTTCCTCGATTGATTGTAGGCTGTGTTGGTTGGTTCTTTGAGAGTGTGGTTGGGCGAATCCTCGATTCAGGTTGCCGGTTAAAGACGGTGGTTGGCTTCGAGTTTTATTTGCCAGGTTGCACTAGTTATCGCTGCTTGCAGCAAGTTATCCGGCTGTTCTTCAGCTAGTTATCGGTGATCATCCTACGTCGTGAAGATCGGGACCCCTGAGCGTATCAGCTTTATTACCATGACTAACGTATGTTTTGCAGAAACTTTGGTAAGTTAGGTCATGGAGGTTTTAACTGCTTTGGGCACCATGGTATTATGCCCCTTGATGGAAATCGTTTCGGTTTTCAAAAGAGTGACGTCAAGATTAAGGACGGTTAGTTTCGGATGTCGAGGTGTTGAGATACATTTGGAATAGTCGTTAGGATCTTCGTTTTTCTCTTTTGGCCGTACTATAAAGGGGGGCATGAGCGGGTAGCTTGACCTAGGCGAGTCCTACGTTTAGGTGTGGTGCACACTTGTTAAACTTGGCGCTAGGCAGCTCTAGAATAGCTCAAAGTTTAGTTGGAAGCAACTTGGTTCAAGTTGTGACGCGTTTCGGAGAGTTTCGGGTCGTTTTCCCATGACCGGACGCGGTCCTCGGCATGACCGGACGCGTCCGGTCAGTACAGTTCCGCGGCTAGGGTTTCAGCTCTGACGACCGGACGCGGTCCTCGCGAGGACCGGACGCGGTGGTCAGATGTCGACACGTGTCACTTGAGGGAAACACCCGATCGGACGCGACCTGGGTGTGATCGGCGCGTCCGGTCACAGTCCAGTAAGGTCCAGAGACGAGCGGACGTGTCCGGTCATCACCGATCGGACGCGGTCACGCGTCCGGTGCGAGTACAGTATGCTCCCTGCACGATCGGACGTGTCCGGTCGCCCCTGACCGGTGCGTCCGGTCACTCAGTTGTTTTTCAGTTTTCGACCGTTATGAGCGACCGGCGCGTCCGGTCAGTTCAACCGGCACGTCCGGTCAGCTCATGTTTTGCTGAGTCAACAGGTAACGGTTCGTTTTGTCTATGGGGTGTATAAATACATCCCCACCACCTCTTTTAGAGGTCTCTTGCTCATTTGATCAGCTGAAAAACACCTTTGGAGTGCAAGGGAGTGCAAGAGCACTAGTGAGGATAGAGATTTGAGAATCAAAGCTTGAGAGTTCCTCACTAGCGATTAGAGAGTAGCAAGTGTGCATCCACCTTCTCATTTGGGCTCGTAGTGGTCAAGTGAGAGTTCTAGCTTGTTACTCTTGGTGATCGCCATCACCTAGACGCGTGGTGGTGATTGGGAGTTCGGTGATCATCCGGCGGAGCTTGTGGATGACCCAACTCATCTTGTGAGCGGTTTTGGGTGATTCACCGCGACGGAGTGTCGAAGAATCAACCCGTAGAGAGCACTTGATCCTTGCGCGGATCAAGGAGGAGCTACACCCTTGCGCGGGTGCTCCAACGAGGACTAGTGGGGAGTGGCGACTCTCCGATACCTCGGAAAAACATCGCCGTGTTCCTTGCCCCTTTACATTCAAGCATTTACTTCTCGTATTTACTTTCATTGCTTGTTTTACATTCCTAGACTTGCCATGCTAGACTAGGATTGGAAACTAGGGTGCAAAACTTTGTATCGGTAGACTCTCTAGGAACACAAGTAGACACTAGGGGTGAATTCCGGCTTATAGGATTTAATTCTTGCATTTAATTTTTAGAAAAGCCCAATTCACCCCCCCCTCTTGGGCATCTTGATCCTTTCAATTGGTATCGGAGCCGTGTTGCTCCTTTTTAGGCTTTACCGCCTAGAGCAAGATGTCTAATGGGGAAGGACCACCTCCCACCTTTGAGGGGGATGATTTTCCATATTGGAAAATCCGCATGGAGGCGTATCTCGAAGCCATAGATGTTGGATCTCTTAGAGCCGCAACCCAAGGGCTTCCCGCTATCAAGGATCCCGCAAACCCCATTGGTGACGAGGAGAAGTACGATCGGTGGAATGCAAATGCCAAAAATGCACTCTACCGGGGCTTAGGCAAAGATATCTTCAATCGTGTGCGTAATGCAAAGAATGCTCATGAATTGTGGGAAAATCTTTGTGCTCTCCATGAGGGAACTAAGAGTGAGCGTGAGGAACGCTATCACATAGCTTTAAAGAAAATTAATTCTTTTGAGATGCTTCCCAAAGAAAGTGCTAATGACATGTACACTCGCTTGAATGTTCTTGTAGAGGACCTCAATGCTCTTGGGCTCACTAAAATGAGCCAATCGGATGTTGCAAGGAAGATCTTGAGTGTGCTTCCCGTTGAGAAGTATGGTCACATTGTCACAGTGCTTCACCAAAGTGATCTTTCCACCGCAACACCGACTCAAGTATTAGGGAAAATCAATGCTCATGAGATGTACATGCATATCACTCCGGAAGAGGGCTCATCATCTTCCAAGAAGAAAGACTTGGCCTTCAAAGCTAGTCATGACAAGAAGAAGAAGAAGGGCCAAGCCATGATGGTGCAAGAAAGCTCAAGTGAAAGTGATGTTGATGATGAATCACTTGCACTCATGGTGAGAAAGACCACCAAGATGCTAAAGAAGCTCAACAAGAGTGGCATCAAGTTCGATGGCAAGAAGAAGAAATTCTTCACAAGTAGCAAGAGAAAGCCAATCTCGGAGATGGATTGCTACAATTGTGGTGAACTTGGCCACCTAGCTCATCAATGCCCTAGACCACCAAAAGACAAGTACAAGAACAAGAACAAGGGCAAGAAAAATGATTCAAGTGATGAAGAAGAAGAGAAGAAGAAGAACAAGCCATACAAGAAGAAGGATGGCAAGAAGAAGGAGTTCCACAAGAAGAAGAAGGGAGGAAAGGCATACATTGTTGGTGATTGGCTCACCGACATTGAATCATCTTGTGAGTCCTCCGAAGATGAGAGCGATGATGAGAAAGAGAAGGTTGTCGCATTTGTGATGGGGCCATCATCTTCACCGATATCTTCATCACCACCTTCACCGCCTCCTTCACCATCATCGTCCACTACTCACCTATGCCTTATGGCCAAGGGTGAACGAAAGCCTTATGGCCAAGGGTGAACGAAAGGTACAAAACCATGATAGTGATGATAATGATGATAGTGATAGTGATGATGAATATGACGCACCTTCTTATGATGAACTTGTAAAATTGCTAAACAAATACACTAAAATCATAAGAAGGACTAGAAATGAAAATGATGATCTTCAAAATGAAAATGAATCACTCTCATCCAAGCTTGAAAATATTCAAAAGACTAGTGGTGAGCTTAGAGTTCAAAATGAAGTGATGTCTTCCACTCTCAAGGAGCTCAAAACCTCTTATAAAGAGCTTAAAGATCAACATGATAAACTTGAGAAGAAGCATGATGAGCTCATCACTAGATATAATTCTCTAAAGGACAAATACACCACATTAAAAATTGACTATGATAGTCTTGTGGTTGCTAATGAACTTGCTCTTGAGACACATGATGCTACTAACTATGTTGTTAAGTGTGATATAGCTACATCATGTGATGATTTGATCATTGAAAGCATTGAGCAAGGTTCTAGTAGCAAAGGCAAGAGTGTGGTTGAGTCAAGCAACTATGATGATTATGACAAGATCAAGTGTGAGAATGAGAAGCTTGCAAATGAGAACAAGAAGCTAAAAGGTTTGATGGCTTTTGAGAAGCAACCAACAAATGAGTCACTCATTGAAGAAAACAAAAAGCTCAAGCAAGAAAAAGAGCATCTCAAGACCGGCCTAAGCAAGTTCACAAGAGGCCAACATTTGCAAAGTGAGCTCCTCATGAACACCGTAATGAAGATGGATAGAAGTGGTATTGGGTACTTGGCAAATCAAAAGAAAGCAAAAGCTCAACAACAACAAAGCAAGTCAAAGCCCAAGCCAAAGAGATGTGTTGAGTGTGGTCAAGAAGGTCACTTTGCTCATGAATGCAAAACTCCACCACCACAACCCTTGCCCAAGCATGCTAGACCCTTCGCCTTCAATGCTCATTATATGCTAAGAAAAGATTCAAATGGAAAGATGAAAGTCATGTTTTTGGGTCCCCCAAACAAGAATAGGCCAAAGAAAATATGGGTTGCCAAGTCACTAGTTGAGAAAGTCAAGGGCCCCTCTCAAGTTTGGGTCCCTAAACAAAAAGCTTGATCTCTTGTGTGTAGGTGAACTACAAGACCGGTGGATCTCATTGGGTTGTTGATAGTGGTTGCACTCAACATATGACCGGTGATCCTCGTATGTTCACCACCATTGAAGAGAATGGAATATGTCAAGAGAAGATCACATTTGGGGATAATTCAAAGAGCAAAGTCAAGGGTATAGGCAAGATTGCAATATCACATGATCACTCACTCTCAAATGTGCTCTATGTTGCTTCATTGAGTTTCAACTTGTTATCCGTTGGGCAACTTTGTGACCTTGGCTTCCAATGCTTATTCACACCAAATGAAATGGAAGTTTCAAAGATAGATGACAAGCAAGTGATATTCAAAGGCTTTAGATATAACAATCTTTATCTTGTTGACTTCACCTCCGAAGATGCAAATTTGATGACATGCTTGTTCACCAAGACCTCACTTGGTTGGCTTTGGCATTGGAGGCTTGCTCATGTTGGAATGAACACTCTCAACAAGCTATTGAAGAAAGAACTAGTGAGAGGATTGAAGGATGTGAAGTTTGAAAAGGACAAACCTTGTAGTGCATGTCAAGCGGGCAAACAAGTTGCAAACACTCATCCAACCAAAGCTTTCATGTCAACTTCAAGAGTGCTAGAACTTCTACACATGGATTTGTTTGGGCCTACAACATACAAGAGCTTGGGTGGTAATCTCTATTGTCTTGTGATAGTGGATGACTACTCAAGGTATACATGGACTTTCTTCCTTCATGACAAATCCGAAGTGGCAAATTGCTTCAAGAAGTTTGCAAAGAGAGCTTAAAATGAATTTGAAGTCAAGATAAAGAAGATTAGAAGTGACAATGGCAAAAAGTTTGACAACACCAACATTGAAGCTTATTGTGATGAAATTGGAATCAAGCATGAGGTCTCTTCAATCTACACTCCTCAACAAAATGGTGTAGTTGAGAGAAAGAACCGAACTTTGATCACCCTTGCAAGAACAATGCTAGATGAGTACAACACTCCGGAGAAGTTGTGGGCCGAGGCAATCAACACCGCATGCTATGCTTCAAATCGCCTCTTCCTACAAAAGTTTCTTGGCAAGACCCCCTATGAGTTGCTTAATGGGAAGAAGCCGGACGTCTCTTTCTTCCGGGTGTTTGGTTGCAAATGTTACATCTACAAGAAGCGTCAACACCTAGGGAAGTTTCAAAGACGTTGTGATACTGGTTTTCTTGTTGGTTACTCATCAAAGTCCAAAGCATATAGAATATTTAACCATGCCACAGGTTTGGTTGAAGAAACATATGATGTGGAATTTGATGAATCTAACGGCTCCCAAGGAGCAATTGAGAATTGTGATGATGTAGGTGATGAACCCTTGAGGGAGGCCATGAAGAACATGCCCGTGGGAGACATCAAGCCAAAAGATGATGATGACGATGTACAAATTGTTGATCCACCATCTTCATCACGTGTGCCTCAAGATGATGACAAGAATGAGAGAGTTGAAAATGAAGACACTTATGTCTCTCATGAACAAGCCGAGGCACAAGCTCAAGATGTTAATGCTCCCCATCCACCTCCTCAAGTGGTTTATAGAAGAAACTCACCACTACTTCAAGCACATCCACAAGATCTCATCATAGGGAGTCCTACAAAGGGAGTAATGACTCGATCTCAAAAGCTAGCTTCTTTTGTTGAACATCACTCTTTTGTCTCTTGCGTTGAACCTAAGAATGTAGAAGAAGCTCTTCAAGATCCGGATTGGGTGAATGCAATGCATGAAGAATTGAACAACTTCACCCGCAATCAAGTATGGACACTTGAAGAGCATCCTAAAGGTACAAGAGTCATTGGAACCAAGTGGGTGTTCCGAAACAAGCAAGATGACCAAGGCATAGTGGTGAGGAACAAGGCAAGACTAGTTGCAAAGGGGTTCTCTCAAGTTGAAGGTCTTGATTTTGGAGAGACCTTTGCACCCGTTGCAAGACTTCAAGCCATTCGTATCCTCCTTGCATATGCATCACATCATGATATGAAACTATATCAAATGGATGTGAAAAGTGCATTCTTAAATGGCTTTATAAATGAACTAGTCTATGTTAATCAACCTCCCAGGTTTGAAGACCCTAGATATCCTAATCATGTTTATAGGTTGTCCAAGGCGTTATATGGGCTCAAGCAAGCCCCTAGAGCGTGGTATGAGCGCCTCCGGGACTTCCTCATTGAGAAGGGCTTCACCATTGGGAAGGTCGACACCACACTATTCACCAAGAAGTTTAATGGGGAGATCTTTATTTGTCAAGTATATGTTGATGATATCATCTTCGGATCAACAAATGAAGATTATTGCAAGGAATTTGGTGAATTGATGTTGAAGGAGTTCGAGATGTCAATGATTGGTGAGCTCACATTCTTCCTTGGATTTCAAGTAAAGCAAATGAGAGAAGGGATTTTCATCTCTCAAGAAAAGTATACCAAGGATCTTCTCAAAAGATTCAAGATGGAAGAATGCAAACCAATCAAGACCCCAATGCCATCAAATGGACATCTCGACCTAGATGAGGGAGGTAAACCGGTTGATCAAACTCTCTACCGTTCTATGATTGGTAGCTTGTTGTACCTTACCGCATCTAGGCCCGATATCATGTTTAGTGTGTGCATGTGTGCCCGCTTTCAAGCGTGCCCTAAAGAACCTCACTTAAGTGCCGTAAAAAGAATCCTAAGATATCTTAAGCTCACCCCAAGCATTGGTCTTTGGTATCCCAAAGGAGCTAGATTCCAACTAGTTGGCTATTCTGATTCGGACTATGCCGGTTGCAAAATTGATAGAAAAAGCACATCCGGAGGGTGCCATTTGCTTGGAAGATCTTTAGTATCTTGGTCATCTAAAAAGCAAAATAGTGTGGCTTTGTCCACCGCCGAGGCGGAATACATTGCCGCGGGGGCTTATTGTGCACAAATCTTATATATGAAACAAACCCTCCTAGACTATGGAATTGTTCTTGAAAAGGTGCCACTTTTATGTGATAATGAAAGTGCCGTTAAAATTGCTAACAATCCGGTACAACACTCTCGCACCAAGCACATTGATATCCGCCATCACTTTCTAAGAGATCACGTTGCTAAAAATGACATATCACTAGAAGGTGTAAGAAGTGAAAATCAATTAGCAGATATCTTCACTAAACCTTTGGATGAGGCAACCTTTTGTAGGTTAAGAAGTGAACTCAATGTGCTTGATTCTAGCAACTTTAAAAATTGAGCGTGTGTTGTCCCTTGCATTGCATTGTATAATATGCCATGTTTATTTTATCGCAATGCTTTTAGGGCTTGGCTAACACGGTTACGACAACCCTTCTTTGGAGGAGTGAAGAAGCCTAACCGTGGATCAAACTTGACAAGCATCCTAGCTTTACCTTCTTGTATTGCATTGCATATGCATGGTTGTTTGTTTGGCGTTTCTTTTCGGTTTCGCTTTGAGCAACCTCTGTGTTCGTCCATGGATAGAGAGAGCATTTTGACGCTCCTAAAGGTTTAAAAACTCTATTGCATGGCCATACGTTGCTCCTTGGGTGTTTATTGCCTATTTTCTTAAAAATAATACTAGCCTAAGGCAATCTATTTTGAAAATTTTGAGGGTTTGAGTGAGGTCACTCATATCGTGTTCCAATTGGTGTTTATTTGTGTCTTTTTGAATTGGAACCTGATTGGGAGAAGTCGCGTCGTAGTTCGGAACGAAGAAGGGCAAAGAACAGTGACCGGACGCTGGACCGGACGCTGCACCGGACGCAGTGTTGCTTCACCACCGCGTCCGGTCCCGGCGTCCACCAGCGCGTCCGGTCATCCAGAAGACCATCTCCAGATCTAGTGACCGGACGCTGAACCGGACGCGCCGCTGATTGACCACCGCGTCCGGTCCCGGTTACCACCACCGCGTCCGGTCATTCGCGATAAATTCCCGAGCTCCCCTCGACTGGACTCTGACCGCGTCCGGTCAGTCCTCACCGGACGCGTCCGGTCACTCTAGGAGCTTACTGGAGTGTGACCGGACGCTGCACCACCGCGTCCGGTCATAACGACCACCGCGTCTGGTCATCACGCGTCGAGCGGATCTCGCCCCTTTTTAACCGTACGTTTGGATCTCATACTCTCTTTAATCTCGCCATCGCTCTCGCTCGTGAGTCCGCCGCCGCCGCACCATCTCCTCCGTCGCAGCCGCCGCTGCGCCTCCGCCGCAGCTGCTGCCCGCGCCTCCGCCGCAGCCGCTGCTCGCGCCTCCGCCACAGCCGCTGCCCGCGCCTTCGCCGCAGCCACTGCTCGCGCCTCCGCCACAGCCGCTGCCCGAGCCGCCACCGCAGCTGCTGCTAGCGCCGCCACCGCTACCGTGTCTGCTGGCCCCACTTGCCACGCCGGTTTCTCCACCGCAGCCACCACGTGCTCCCCCGTGCCAAGCATCCTCACTAGCTCCTCAAATCCATCCTTCGGCCGAGCCCTGTTCTCTAGGGTTTGCCCTAACCCTAGCTCGAGAGCTCGTCCGGCGATTTCGGGGAATCTCGCGATCTAGGTCACCTCATCTTGTCACCGTCGTCTCGTCGATCCGAGGTAGCTTCGCGTTTCGATTCACATCGTATCTCATATGCTTGCTATCTCTAGGGTTTCGTACCTTTTAGTTATATATGTGCTTATAGTAGATCTCTCTATTCCGTCGTTGTAGCGAGTCTGTCCGCGTGTCAGGGTGAGATCAGTTTGCTGAATCCGAGGCCAAGCCTGCGGATAAGGATTGAGGCCAAGCCTCGCGAGTGACAGTTCACCATCTTTCAGAGGTTTGTCGGTCAGTTTTTCAGCATGGTGCGTTGCAAGAATGCCGGTGGTGCTCCTGGTGACGGGGATGACAGTCCTCCTCGTCGGTCTGAGATTGCACGTGGGAAGCGTATCAAGATCATGGCCAGAAAGAAGAAGAAGACACTTACAGAGGCAGAGATTGCTCAGGCCGTGGCAGATACAGCAGAGCAGGCAGAGAGAGGTGGCAGGAGCAGTGGCATACGCATAGGCGAGCGTCGCTTTCATCTAGAAGGTCGACAGCTCGGCACAGAGGCCACTGAGGGTACTAAGGATACTGGAGCTACATAGGGTATGTCAGTTGATCCACCTCCAGAGGCCACAGAGGCTCCAGAGGCCACAGAGGCTCCAGAGGCTACAGAGGACACAGAGGAGCAGCCAGCTCAGTCTCCACCACATCGCCGCTCCACACGCGCACATACTCAGGTGACTCCTAGGCCAGAGGGCCAGCGTCGTGGAGCACGTCCTCTTCCCAGAGCTAGAGGTTCACCCCCGGTCGAGCACTTTGACTTGAGGGGTGCTACAGCACGTCAGGTGCAGGGGTTGAGGTTCGTGGAGGTCAGTCGGTGGTTTCCACCTGTGAGGGATCACAGAGCTTCAGAAGGCTTCTATACCCCACTTCAGGAGGATTTCTACAGGGCTCTAGTTGACAGCGGTATTGCTTTCCGACCACAGAGGGTCTGTCGACTTGAGTCACTGGTTGAGGTTGTGGGAGAACAGCTACGTCCGCACCTGCCCTTTCTGCCAGGCTTGTCAGATCTTCTTGGACGGACAGGTGCATACTGCGGCACATGGGTCAGAGAGTTTTATGCTTCACTATGGATTGATCCTGCCCATGATTTCATTCACTTTGCATTCCGAGGCCGCGATCATCGTCTATACAGCACCAGAGTGCGGGAGATTCTCAGACTCCCAGCTTCCAACACGAAGATACATCAGCTGTGTTTTGGTCAGACTCCTCCACCGAGACGCCCTCACGGCGGTGCAGTGCCACCTACAGACTTGGTTCGACCCTGCTTCCGTGAGCCTTTTGGCGAAGGGTCTCGTCGCACGCCTGCCAGGTTGACACCACTTGCCAGAGTTCTGGATGCTATAGTCAGACGCACTCTACTTCCCAGACTTGGCTACAGAGAGGGACTAACTCGGATGCAGCTATGGGTTGTTCACCACCTCCTCTCACAGACACAGTTTGACATTTGGGATCTCATACTTAGTGAGATGGAGGACACCATAGCTGAGGGCTTCAAGGGTAATCGTCAGCTGCCCTATGCACACTGGATCTGCTTCATCATTAGATCATCCATTCAGCTACCAGCAGAGATCCGAGCTGAGATATCAGATACTACTACTGCTTTCCCTGAGTATGATATCCGTCAGCTTTGGGCTTCAGTCACTAGAGATCAGGCCCTAGTGCCAGGACAGCGTGAGCGACCTGAGGTTCCTGAGACAGCGGCTGAGCAGGACGCCATAGTTGATGAGCTTGCAGAGGCAGAGCTTGCCGATCTTGACGCTCAGCCTGCTGATCTTCCTGAGGATGTGACATCTGACAGCACTGATGAGGACTACCAGCCCATCCCCAGGTACCGGTCTCCTCGGCCTCACGACCACGAGGCCGGTGGCTCTGGTTCAGCCTCCCGCACAGACCCAGCCATGGTGGCTATACTTGAGAGGTTGACCCAGGCACAGGAGCAGCAGCAACAGTAGATACAGCGACAGGCTCAGGACACAGCTGCAGCACTTGCACAGATTCAGGCTCGTCAGGACGAGTTTCAGCGTCAGCAGCTTGAGATCCAGAGGCAGCAGGTTGAAATGCAGCAACAGCAGTACGAGATTCAGCGACAGAGTGTAGCTAGTCAGCAGCAGTACTTGGATCTCCTGCGCCACCTAGTCACTGTTGGGGTTCCTCCGCCTGCTTCTGTCCTGACTTCTGCTTTACAATCCAGTGATCCATCGAGTCAGGGACAGCCGGGTTTCCAGTTCACATCTCCACAGCAGCAGGTTCCCCAGTCATTCTAGTCCCCGAGCTTCACGCCTATTCACACGGGGTTTACACCTTCAGACCAGCCTTGCCCTCACCTCCTGACAGGCACACCCTTCGGTGATTATAGTGCTACCTACAGCGAGTTGACTGGTCAGCCGACGCCCTCGCACACTACCTTTGCTACTTCTTCTGGGTTGTCAGCTTCAGAGGCAGCTATTCCTCCAGTGACAGGGACCGGTACTACAGAGACTCTTCCTTCGTCAGTTGCCTCAACAGATCCTCCTGCTATTGGCTCGCTATAGGCTCAGGTCACTCAGACGGATCCTCTTATTGCTACTACGTTAGTACCTGTTCCTGCCGCTCAGACCCAGACCGCTTCACAGCCACGTGTTTCTTCAGAGGGTCAGCCAGATAGCTCAGATTCCGAGGGAGATTCTCTACACTTCATGATTACTCCGCGCACCTCGGCACCCGACACGACTCCGTCTGTCCCCCGTTAGATCCTTAGATTAGTTTTTTTGGCGCTTGATGCCAAAGGGGGAGAGAGAGTAGTTTCAGGGGGAGTTTTGAGAGAGGGTTTTCGTTTTTTCTTGTGTGCTACTTTCATGCATCATGTTTACTTTTCAGTCATTGCATTCGTGTGACATGTCATGTGATAAACCTTGAGTCTTAATGTTTTATCCAGTCACAGTGTTAACACTTGTCACCGTTTTTAATTATAGCTCTAAGGTTGTGCTTCCGTGCCTTACTCCGATTTCTTATGAGCTATATTTGTATGTGTACTGACGTTCTTTGTCTTATCTTATGAGTACACTCTTTTGGCTTGGGGCACATAAGCAATTCCTAACCCCTTGTGCTTATTGCTTTTTTGCTTATGTGAACCATGCATGCTCGAAAACCTCAACTCAAATCTTTTATATCTTAGTGTTGTCATCAATCACCAAAAAGGGGGAGATTGAAAGCATCTAGGCCCCGAGGTTTGGTTTCGGCAATTGATGACAACGCTTTATTACCATGACTAACGTATGTTTTGCAGAAACTTTGGTAAGTTAGGTCATGGAGGTTTTAACTGCTTTGGGCACCATGGTATTCATGCCCCTTGATGGAAATCATTTCGGTTTTCAAAAGAGTGACGTCAAGATTAAGGACGGTTAGTTCCGGATGTCGAGGTGTTGAGATACATTTGTAATAGTCGTTAGGATCTTCGTTTTTCTCTTTTGGCCGTACTATAAAGGGGGGCATGAGCGGGTAGCTTGACCTAGGCGAGTCCTACGTTTAGGTGTGGTGCACACTTGTTAAACATGGCGCTAGGCAGCTCTAGAATAGCTCAAAGTTTAGTTGGAAGCAACTTGGTTCAAGTTGTGACGCGTTTCGGAGAGTTTCGGGTCGTTTTCCCATGACCGGACGCGGTCCTCGGCATGACCGGACGCGTCCGGTCAGTACAGTTCCGCGGCTAGGGTTTCAGCTCTGACGACCGAACGCGGTCCTTGCGAGGACCGGACGCGGTGGTCAGATGTCGACACGTGTCACTTGAGGGAAACACCCGATCGGACGCGACCTGGGTGTGATCGGCGCGTCCGGTCACAGTCCAGTAAGGTCCAGAGACGACCGGACGCGTCCGGTCATCACCGATCGGACGCGGTCGCGCGTCCGGTGCAAGTACAGTATGCTCCCTGCACGATCAGACGCGTCCGGTCGCCCCTGACCGGTGCGTCCGGTCACTCAGTTGTTTTTCAGTTTTCGACCGTTACGAGCGACCGGCGCGTCCGGTCAGTTCAACCGGCGCGTCTGGTCAGCTCATGTTTTGCTGAGTCAGTAGGTAACGGTTTGTTTTGTCTGTGGGGTGTATAAATACATCCCCACCACCTCTTTTAGAGGTCTCTTGCTCATTTGATCAGCTGAAAAACACCTTTGGAGTGCAAGGGAGTGCAAGAGCACTAGTGAGGATAGAGATTTGAGAATCAAAGCTTGAGAGTTCCTCACTAGCGATTAGAGAGTAGCAAGTGTGCATCCACCTTCTCATTTGGGCTCGTAGTGGTCAAGTGAGAGTTCTAGCTTGTTACTCTTGGTGATCGCCATCACCTAGACGGCGTGGTGGTGATTGGGAGTTCGGTGATCATCCGGCGGAGCTTGTGGATGACCCAACTCATCTTGTGAGCGGTTTTGGGTGATTCACCGCGACGGAGTGTCGAAGAATCAACCCGTAGAGAGCACTTGATCCTTGCGCGGATCAAGGGGGAGCTACACCCTTGCGCGGGTGCTCCAACGAGGACTAGTGGGGAGTGGCGACTCTCCGATACCTCGGAAAAACATCGCCGTGTTCCTTGCCCCTTTACATTCAAGCATTTACTTCTCGTATTTACTTTCATTGCTTGTTTTACATTCCTAGACTTGCCATGCTAGACTAGGATTGGAAACTAGGGTGCAAAACTTTGTATCGGTAGACTCTCTAGGAACACAAGTAGACACTAGGGGTGAATTCCGGCTTGTAGGATTTAATTCTTGCATTTAATTTTTAGAAAAGCCCAATTCACCCCCCCTCTTGGGCATCTTGATCCTTTCACTTGGTATTCGTCATGTCAAACTTCTTGAGCATGTCAAGTGTATACTTGGTTTGACTAATGAAAGTCCCTTCTTTCAATTGCTTGATTTGAAATCTGAGGAAGAACATCAATTCACCCATCATGGACATCTCAAATCTCTTTGTCATCACCCTACTAAACTCCTCACAATACACATGGTTAGTACTACCAAATATTATGTCATTGACATATATTTGGCACACAAATATATCATTTTTAACTTTGTGAGTAAAGAGAGTAGGGTCAGCTTTGCCTATTTCAAAACCTTGTTTGAGCAAGAAGTCCTTAAGGCATTTATACCATGCTCTTGGTGCTTGCTTAAGCCCATAGAGCACCTTTTGGAGTTTGTAGACGTGGTTTGGGAACTTGGGATCTTTAAAACCCACTGGTTGCTCCACATAAACAAGCTCTTGGATAGGGCCATTGAGGAATGCACTCTTGACATCCATTTGGTACAACTTGAAGTCATGATGGGCAGCAAAGGCTAGAAGCATTCGGATTGCTTCAAGTCTTGCCACTGGTGCATATGTCTCATCAAAGTCCAAGCCCTCCACTTGAGTGAAACGTTGAGTAACCAATCTTGCCTTGTTCCTTGTCACCACGCCATTCTCATCTTGCTTGTTTTGAAAGACCCACTTGGTACCAATGACATTGGTATTGGGCCTCTCCACCAAGGTCCATACTTGGTTTCTTTTGAAGTTGTTCAACTCTTCTTGCATAGTCATCACCCAATCTTCATCTTCAAGAGCCTTCTCCACCTTTGCTTGTTCAATAGAGGAAACAAAAGAGAAGTATTGATAAAAATTTGCTAAATGAGAGCATGTCAATACTCCCTTCCGAAGACTTCCTAATATATTGTCGGCGGGATGGTCTATTTGAATGATTTGCTTGAGTCTTGGGTGGTCAATAGCTTGAACATCATCTTCTGAACCTCCATCTTCATCTTGTTCAAAAATAGGCTCCAGGTTTAGCCCTTGCAGTGGTGTAGACTGAACTGCTGCTAAGGTGGGAGGGGTGGCACTGCCGCCCTACTTCTGTCTAGCAGGCATGTGCTACACATCTACATCAAGTACATCAGCGAAAATTGGTGCAACAATAGCCTGGGAGTCCTCCTCTTCTATGGCTTGATCTTCAATTATCCTAACATCACCGGTAGCCATTTTCTTGATTGCCTCACAAGGTGGATCCTCCTTTCCTACAACACTTGCATCAATTTGCTCCACTTGAGAGCCGTTAGATTCATCAAATATCACGTCTACCGTAACTTCAACTTTACCAGAAGTTTTGTTGAAGACATGGTAGGCATGCTCATTTGATCCATAACCAAGAAGAAAACCTTCATCAATGCAACAAGTGTTTTTGAGGTATATAGGATTCATGGTATAGTTTCTGGACAAGGATGGAATATCAATGCAGCAAGTGTTTTTATCCAACACCTATAACTTAATGCAACAATATATATAACATAGTACTTAATTGCATTTCAGAAAATTAGGAGGCTTATAATGCTCTGGGGCTTGCCTGGGATCCCACACAAGTAAGTTCAGTTAGCTTGCACCATCTTGGTGACACCTCCACTTCAAGCATGCACTCCAAGGTCCTTCCATCTTCGGGATGGATCCACCAACACCATCTTTGGGTTCAGCTCCACATCATGTCCTTCACATGTGCATCTAGCGTACCTAGATGAGATACAAGATACAAGTGTATGAATACATGGAAGTGCAATGGACAATGCATCACATACAGTAAGCAAGACAAGCACCATATTACACTACACATGCATAAACACTTCATGTTGCTAAAATAAACATCACACAATCTAATGTAATAGATAGCAAGCATATTAGACATGACACACAAGATTCACATGATCTTAGGTGTATTTAACTTAATTACCAAGGACATGAACCATACTTAGCAACATGCAAAGCAAGTCAAGGTGAAGCAACAACTATAACTGGAATATGCTAATTTCTGGACTTGTAAATAGTATCTTCATAAATCAATCATATTTGGAGTTTAATAAATCCAAATGATATGAAACAAGATATTATGGAAAGCTTATGAAATTATCTACATTTTATCTTTAATCATCTCAGCATGATTCCCAAGTTATCATGACCAAATATGCCAATCTTTCAAGTCTACACAGACGGTAATCAAAATCTGATAGTAGACTTATTAAGCATGCAACTCCTAAACTATCAGACCAGAGACCATGAAAATTTAATACAAGCAAGATAAGATAATTATATACAACTTTTTTATTTACCAAAGCTACAGTAAACATCATTTACACCATGAAACTAATTGCACAAGTAACACTGCACATGCAGCCCAAACAGCAGAGGCACAACTATGGACAGAAAACTTATAGGAACTTCAGAGAAGCATAACTGGAGTTCTAGACCTCCAAAAAATATGATTTTTAACTTTCTGGAAATATTATAAAGTTACCTACAACTTTATTATTATCATCTTAAGATGATTTCATAGTTAACAAGGTCAATTAAACTAAGGAAGACATCTCTGTCTAAAACATGAAAAAAACTGATATGCTACTTTAAACAGCTATAAGTTGAGTTCGACATGTCCAATAAATATGGTTCCAGAATTTTTGTTAAGCTTAACAAATTGTGAAAAACTTTTATATAAACATCTAGAACTAATTCTTCTACTAACAAGGTCACACATGGCACACAATGCAACCCTGTCTGGGTTTGGGCAGAAACTGCCACAGTACTTTAAACAACTATAGCTAAACACATACTTAACCAAAAATTGTGCTCTTTAGCTTTTTTAAAAGCTTAATAAAATTAATACAACTCATTTATTATCAATAAGGCATGATTCATAACTTAACTAATCCAAACAATGCATACATGCATAACTGTCCAGAATAGAAGCAAAGCAGCATATGGCAGTTGTTATTTTTCATATCTCTAAATCTACCAAGCTTAAAATCCTGAAATTTTTACCAGACGTCACACATCACATGAAGAGCATACCACAAAAATTTCATCTCATTTAGAGCCCTATATCTACAGTTATGAAAAATAACAATTCAACTATAATTCAAAACCTAGTTATACAAATCTATTTTTACAGCTAAAACTTTAAACTAAAACATAACATATTATAGATCCACTACATAGATAATTTCACGAGGATTCCAAAAAGTCCTCACTTGCTATTTTTTGAATTTCCTATGATTTACTATGTATTTTAAAAGTTTCACCACATTCTCCACAAATAGGTCCCTTGAGGCACTATTCACTTGAGTCTATGACATTGCAGTTAGGACCCTCCTTTTACTCGAATTGCTGAGTGAGGTCCTTGACGCGAATTTAAACAGGGAGGTCACCAGACGCTCGCGGTGCCGGCCGAAGGGGGCTCGTCGGCGACAGCTGAGGGGCGAGGGAGACCAGGGGCCTCGCGCACATCCGTAGAAGGTCGTAGCTTGGCCTGCGGTGATCTGCAGTGGCCTGGCCACGCATGACCACGACATGGAGGTGCCTCGGCCCGGCGGTTGTGCTGCTCCGATGACAGTAGCAGCCGGGAAAGGGCGCTAGAGGCATAGTAGGAGGCGAGGAAGGTGGTGCTGCACTCGGTTGAGGATGAGGAGTCTCAGAGGGACTAGAGCAGGTGGCAGCAGGGAGCTTCGCCGGCTCAGCCATGGCGGCTCCGCCCACTACGGCCAGCAGGGCGAGAGCGAGGTGAGTAAGGGAGAGAAGAGTGAGCAGGGAGGTGTGGAGGAGGTCAGCATCTGCACTGGAAGAGCAGAGGCACGCAGGGGGCACGCGACAAGGAGTTCGGGGCGCTGCTCGTGCATGGGCGCCACAAAGACATATTGATGAACAGATGGCGAGCGCAGTTCAGGGCGTCTTGGAGGCCATTTTTGGGCCGGCTCCGGTCGGATTTGGGCCAAGGGCCTTGAATCAAAGTTGTTGACCACAACATGCTCTCCGACTTTCCTTAAGGGTGCTCGGCCATTGGGGCTATAGACTAGGAGATAATTAAGCTCCAATACGTCATTGTCAACAACTAATGATGATTAAGCTTTGCTCAGTTAGAACTCCAATTTGTTGGCCAAAACATGATCAATTCAAATCCAACTTTTTGTGAGCTCTCCTCCAATATGTAAACTCCAACTCTATTCTTGGATCAACTCAAGTTTCTTAACAAATTTTGGAGAATGTGGGATGCCAATCCTAACGACATAGGATTACTTAAAAGACTGGAACAACAACAACATTCAAACTTGGGTTCCTTATTTGACTAGGTTAGATGCTGGACAGGGACGTGGGGCTTGAACAAAGTTTGTAGTACACAACCGGAACTACAACTTCTATTAAAAGATCAAGGTATAGATCAGCTTGGGTTGCAAGATATAAAGCTCAAAAGTTGTGTACCTGAAACTGAGACACCATTTGACTTAACCAAAATCTAGGGCTCCAAAATAGCACTGCATTGAATCTTGGGAGCTCTATTTGACTAAGCTAGAGACCAAACTAGCTCTTGAACATTGAACAAAGTTTGTTCTACCTAAAATGAACTACAACTTTTGTTTAAGGTCAAACCTCATAACTAGTACAAAAGTCAAACTTTCACTTTGGTCAAAGCAGCAACTTGATAAAGCCTAAACTAGGGTTTTAGGCCAATTAGGGCATTTTCCATGCATTTGCTCAACATAAACCTTTCATGACTTTTGTTGTAGAGTCCCTCTAGAGTCATTTGGGTAAGGTTGCAAGGTTTGGTTGATGATCTATAATTCCATTCACTTAATGGTGCAATTCCAACACTTGATAAAGTCATTGAAACAAAGACATGAATTATCATTTTATGTGACTTTTTGATTCCAAACTTTATGAAACTCTTCTAGGGATCACTATAGATAAAGAGTGATGTGAGACACATGAAAGAAGTGACATCAACACTCACTTGCATTACCAGGCATGAGCACCAAACATACACACATTGAAACACATAATAACAAGGTATGTTGCATATGTTTCAAGGAGATGTTTCAAGCACATTCCATATATACATGTTTCACATGTTGCACTAGTATATTCCATATGTTTCACTAGTGCATCACATATGTTCCATGCTCATATATGAACAAATGACGCTTAGGCTCATACAATGCATGTGCCAAAATGCAAGCCTAACACCTGGGGTGTTACACCTAGTCGGTGAGGCAGTGGACCCACGTCCACGATGCAGTGCCCCCATTATGTCAGGGAAGAGAACATAGGCAAATAGGTGTAGGATCCACGCCCTACAGAAGTACTGAACTGTCTCATCATTTGCCTCCTCAGGGCACTATGCAAACTCTTGCCTGAGTCAGGAGATAAGAAAGCTAGAAATGCGACCTCCTTGCTCATCGCCAGGAACCTCACACCCAAAGAAGGTCTCTACTCATGCTTGTTGGTAATTGTTAATGCACACAAAAAATTCCATAAGTGCACGAATACCATTATAGCTTTTACCTGGGAGTATTCCAGAGTATCGTATTTATCCACAGGGAAACAATGGTTAAAGAAGCTAATAATTCACCATCATGCATCTACAAACTTAATATACCAGCTAGACTAAAGTAGGGGTAAATGATAAATGATAGGAGTTATGCATAATGACACATACATAGGAGAATTCCATGATAAAAGAGTAGCATAGCTAAATTGAGAGGACAGCGGGAGAGTTCAAGGTTCCCAAATACGTCTCTATTACTTTGGTTCTATGTTAACTGAAATATAGGTAATATAGCAATCACACAATAACACTTTAGAGCAACAGTACCTTTTCAACTCTCGAAAAAACTGTGAAGGGTAGTCGGGGGAAGGATGCCAAAAAGCCCTACGAACACCAATCCGAACGTGGTGTGGATTACAAAGGCCTGGTCAGAGCTATCACCTCTAGGGCTACCACAACTATCTGTGAGACTGGACGTAATCTCAGGTAACCTATAGGCTAGACCCCATGTCTACACCAGCGATTACTACTCTACTACTAATTTTTTATCCTATTGCACCGGTAAATTTCTGATGTAATAGGGCCAAAATTGATGCAATAGCTTGCTATTGCATCAATTTCGCGTTTGATGCGAGCCGATGCAATAGCTCTAGATGCAATAGCCTTGACACATTGGTTTGCTATGACCGATGCGAGAGTTGGCTATTGCATCGACCATCCGTTGTCTCTTGCATCAAAATAAAGAGATGCAAAAGGGTTATTGCATCAAAATCGTTTTGATGCAAGGTCGCTATTGCATCGGTCATAGATGTCTCTTGCATCAAGATAGAGAGATGCAAAAAGGTTATTGCATCAAAATAATGTAGATGTAATACATCTAATGATTTGATGCAATAAGAATTTCAATTGCAACGTCTAACGTTCGGTGCAATAGACCATATTGCATCAACATTTGGTTCGGTGCAAAAAAACCTATTGCATCGACATTAGGTTCGGTGCAATAAAACCTATCGCATCAACATTAGGTTTGGTGCAATACAACTTCTCGCATCAACATTAGGTTCGATGCAATTCAAACTATAGCATCAACAATAGGTTTGATGCAATAGAAACTATTACATCGACATTAGGTTTGATGCAATACAAACTATTGCATTGACATTAGGTTTGCTGCTATTTTATATCGCATCCATTTTTATTGCTAAATAATGAAGATTAGCGGTACATAAATTCACAAAATTACAAAATCAAATGGCACAAAAGGGCAATGATATTAATAACTTTGATCATCCACATTCAGTGATGTTTACAATAAGAAAATTAAAAGAAGCTTGATAGTTCAAGAACTAAACAATTAAACTAAACTAAGCACTCTTAACATAAATAATGAAAGGTTCATTGTCATTGCAGATTTCTTGATTAAGTTCATCCTTCCAAAGAGTCTAAGCAATCTTCTCAAGATTCATTCCTACTCAATAGAAAGAGTGCAAATGCCATATGCATTAGTAATTAAAAATATTAACGGTGGAAGGGTAATTTATGTAGATCAATAGAAGCTCTATAAAGGTGAAACAACACTGCACACAAAAACATAGTTGTATGAATCGGTTAAACCATTACTTAGGAAGTCATAGAAGTAGTATAGCACTTTAGAGTATAGAACTACAAATCACTAAAGCACAAGTACTTCTTGTGCAACTGTGCTAAGGAAAAAAGTAAGTGTTCATTTAGATTTCTAATAAATCTAGCATGCATCTAAGCTCCAGTAGTCTCCTTAGTGGAAAGAAAACAACTACAGAATGATGATGGGCAAAAAAGGCAAGTTTCTATAACTATTCCTTTTTTGTGCAGCTGTCATCTTCCTCAAATGTATCATGAACCTATGCTCTCTAATACTCACATTAACCTAGGTAACAGAGATAAGCAGAGACACATAATATGCTATGCACAATTGTGCCATCTTCGATAGCTCAAAGCTGATTTTAGACAAGTGTTCAAAGGGCACATTTTAGATTAAAAACTACACCTATATGCTATCTGATGAAAAGTGTGACCTCAAAAATACCAATGTGTGAGCACAAAAGGCATAGTAGTCTCACCATAAATAATTTCATTTAAGAGTACAAATCAGAATGTAGCAACTTTTTTGATCTTCTAGAATAATTAGTGTTGGGATTCATTGCTTTATTTAGTGAGTTTTCTGAGTTACCACAAGCAAAAGTGACCAAGACTAGCAGCCATTAGAACTGAGGACTACTACTACTGAAATGAGTTCTTCTACCAGATAACACAGCAAGAAACCACCAATGGCAGACTAATCTAAACAAGAAATTCTATGACTACTTATTAAACGAGCTATGTCCCCTACAACTTTAATTATGTACCAGCTCACTCAAAATCTACTCATACATGGCAGGGATGAAAAATAGGCTTCAGATGTTCCATTGCAGGTGTTGACACTTCTTAGCATCACTCGTGTTAGGTTGTCATCCCCAACATGACACCAAGAGTGTGGTTGTATTGTACTCATGCCACTTAACTATATAAAGATATTAAAGTATATATCCGCAAGCGCACAGATAAATACACCCGTTGCAGCATTTCACCCAAGTTTATCCTAGGTATCGTTATTTATATGTAACCAAAGGAGAACAAACGGAGGGGCACATATTATTAAAGGCTACTCTACACATGTGATATGAATATTCGAAATCACTATCCTTTACTCTCAAACAGGAATCAATCAAATAAAAAGAGATAAAATATATGATAATCAGACCATTCAGATGATATTCCTTAGAGCAGTACTACTATGGCAAGTCATTGATCAGAATATAAAGTAAGAGAATAACTCCTAAGTAATTCGTTAACTATTAGTCATAATCTACATTGATTAGTGTAATTATATCAGGCAATCATTGGCTAGGTTATCTCATATCCATAAACAAGGAACATCTCCATTACGAAGCTGAGAAACAGAGTAACAACTAAGTAATGAGACTGCGTTCTACTAAGTTCTACACTCGGGGAGTGGACTACAAAGGACTCAATAGGAATGTCACACCCGCGATCTACCACATGGCCTAGAGTATAGAGTGCATTTGCAGGTAAACAGTATATAAGTACCACACTTACACAATGTTGACCACCCACCCATGACTCAATAAGGTGAGTGCTTTACAAACATGTGTATAAACATAATGATAAACTATCTATGCCAAATATATAATCAAAGCAGACTAATCTCATAATAATCAAGGATATAATATAGATTAAGAACAAAATCATATCTAATGTATCAAGAATAATGATCAAGAACAATGAACTAGAACTAGACAATGCTAAACTAGAACAATTACGAACTAGAACATAAACAATTAGAACATGAAGAACTAGAACATGAACTAGATCAAGAACTAGAAGAACTGATGAACTAGATGAATATCTGAAGAACAATGTTGATACAAGAGAGAAGAACTAGATTTACCAAGCTCCTCTTGACTAGATCTGGAGCCCAAGGCTGCTTGACTCCTCTACTTCTAATTCTAATCTAGCTATGAAGAACAATGTTGATACAAGAGAGAAGAACTAGATTTACCAAGCTCCTCTTGACTAGATCTGGAGCCCAAGGCTGCTTGACTCCTCTACTTCTAATTCTAATCTAGCTATGCCTAGATCTGATGGAGCTCTAAGGAGATGAGAGTTGTTGGTTGGTCTTCTACTTTCTGGTTGATGATTGATTGAATGAATTCCCCTTTGGAGGGGGGGGTCTAGGGCCTCATTTATATAGCCCAGAGCATGGAACTGTGGCCCTTGGATCAAACTGACCTTCATGTAGGGTTAGGATGCATCCTTGGAGGCGGTTGAAGTAGCTTGCAAAGGAAGGAGCCGAGGGGCGGCGGCCAGGGGCCGGTCGGCCTAGGGTTGAGGCCGGTCGGCCCCACCTGGCGATGCCTCATGGTGGCCCTCCTCGTGGAGTCCTCTGGTGTCCTCTAGAAGCCTCTTGCGTATTCGTGACGTGGAGATTAGGCCGATTGACGTGGGTTCCTTCTCGTGGAAGATATCAATTCCTGAATTATTCTGATAACCCCCTGCAAAATATAGATTCACCAAAACTCGTGAAATTTCGTTAGTTGACACCCTAAACCTATGTTGGTGATTATTTATTAGCCCTTTATACATTTATTTTAACCCTTTATTATGGTAGATAACCATTGTCAATAGCAGGTTACTTGATTATATTTCTATAAGAGATAAGTGCTATATTTCCAGCTCATACCTTTCTGCCTTTCTTTTTCATATCTCGCTTTTTAGCTGCAGTGTTCCTCAGTGTTTGTGATGAAATAAATTTCCCTTGCAGATTATTGTCTTTGTCATTTGAGAAAAGAGATCTGTTGGCAGTGCTGTGAGTAAAGCGACCAAATTGAATTGTGTTTTGTGTGCTCAATACACTTTCTGTTAGAGTCTGCAAAACCGAGGAGATATGAATGAACAATCACCTCTAAGCAATTATAAGAATATATGTAACTGCAGCTGATATTTTGCAAAAATATTACCTGATGCACATGTTCTCCTCCTTGGCTGGGAGTGGGAACAATAGTAGGTTCATCAAAAGCTTTATTATTTGTGGCCATTGTAGTTTCCATCCTAGTCTACATATTGAAAAAAAAGATACACACATTACCTCTAGATTAAATGTAGGCATGACCATCTGTTGTCTCTAATGATTTGTTTAAGTATCTCAAATGCGATAGGGTCAAAAATTAGTAGTGTAGTCACACGTGATAACTAGCGCAATCAATACGAGCGGAGATCCCATGCAAAAGTATAACAACTATACTAACCACACATATGAAGGCATAAAAGTAAATAGAAAAGATAAATATATTAAAGCATAAGTCTTGCAAAGGTAAGATACAATGATATACCAGATCTCCGAAGAATTCTACAAAACCTAAGTGTAGCCGGACTCTCCCAAACTCTCAACTAGAACTAATCTACTACATTAGAGAGTCTAGCCCTAATTCTCTAGTGTTGTGCCTTGATCTAAATGAGAGATGGCCTCCTACATCCTGGAGAGGGTAGAGGGCATCCTTATATAGGCCGAGGTGGAGTAGAGGCCAAGTAACTGCCACATCATCGATCCGTGTGACCTTCCTCGACCACCGTTGGATAAACCGACTTTAATTGGACGTAGATGGGACCCTAGGAGGCGTATGAGGAACATTCCAGAAGCTCAGGGCGAGGCGACATAGCCAATGACCAGCCGACATAGGGGTGGGGCCGGTCGGCCCCACCTGTCAGCCAATCGAGGTCTGCTTCGGTCTGGTGTCTTCTCGTGTCCTCTGGAACCTTCTAGTGTATGTGTGGTCGCAGATTGATATCTTTTTATTCCAAACTCCAAATATAGCTACTAATATATCCATTTCAATTGTCTCGACGAGCCCTTCATAATGGTGCACTCTAATTCATCATTTGAGATACTTTTATTCTATAAAAATTGCATATCCTATAAGACAAACGAGAGCACCAAAACTCGTGGAACTTATTAGAATCAAACCCTACAACTATGCTTTGTAATTCATTTCATACCACTTTATGCAATAGTTGATGGTTATATTTGGAGTTTAATGACTGTCAATAGTGCTCTCCAACCTTCTGACCTGCACGGCCCAGTCACTGTGTTACCGTGAATCCTTAGACCTAGCATCTTATTGAATGACTCAGCTATGTATCCCCCAATAACAACTTATTGAATGACTTGGCCATCTTGCTACACTAAAACTTGTACCTCCATCCACCAACGTCATGAGCTCTTGTTGATTTCTCCAAATCTCTCATCAAACCTATGAGCCATTGTCTACCTTTTGCATTTGATATGGTTCTGACCTGCTCCAACTTTTTCTGAAAGTACTTGTCCTCAAGCTGTCGAGCAGCCTCCTAGAACAGATCTAAGTTATCCTTCACACCATCCTTCCAGAGTAGATTCTTGGCAAGGTGCTGAGTACACCAACGATGGTGCAAACGTGCATACCCCTCTATCTGCTCTTGCACGGTTGTTGGTATTTCTTAACATATGTAGAAAGATTCCGCAAGCGCACAAATTTACCGTTGTAGCTTTCACCCGAAAGTATTCAGGGTATCGTATTTTCCATAGAGAACAGAGGTACTTCCTCTAGCTAATTCGTCTAAGGACAACACAAGGGTAAAGTTGGAAAGGGGTAGGGATGGATTCCTATGGCTTAGGTCTAAGGGTAGATAAACTTTACTCCTACTTGCTTACTTCAGGCACCGGCGTACACTTGGTCTGCCAAGTGATACTGGACTATGGCTCTATGTCATACCCAAACATGGGGGATTGCAAGGGATGGATAGGGTTGTCCCCACCTGCTGCCTACCCCTCAACCATAGGGCACGAGGTAAACAAAGGTAGCCTCTAGCCTAGATACCACGTCTATGCTATCGACTACTACTCTAGCATTGCACAAAGTTATTCATCTTTATCAGGGCCCTTTACTATAGTATTCGCCATGGGGATGGACAACAAACCCACAAACAAGTAAGAATAGAGCTTAACTAATCAAAAGACTTAATGTCGTAAGAACCACGAGCACTTACTAAAGGAAGAACCCGTTGAGGTACAAGTGTTCGTTGAGGTACAAGCTCGGGGAGACACCGACAAGTCTGGCTCTTCCCCATACTAGTCCCTCACATCTCCCCCAAACCAAGTCTACTAGCTAGCTAGGGCCAAGACCCTTTAGAGTGATGCTCTTCTGGTGTAGCTCTTGCCTTTGTGTGTTGTCGGAATGAGGAGGAGAGGCCCTCCTTTTATAAGTGGAGAGGAGGGGTGTATTCCTTAGAATATTCCTTTGATCTCCTCAAAAGAAAGGAGCAAACCGCCCTCAACATTGAATTTGTAGCCAATACCACTTGAACCAACCATGGGAAGGCGGTAGGAGGTAGCCTACCAAAAATGGGGTGATTTGGTCCTGGTGGCGGTGTGGTGGCACCATTGGTGTGGGCGCACCACCAGCGGTTCTGAATCGGCCCATCTTTGGTGAGCGTGCTCCTTTGGGCTTCCTAGCTTGGGCCATGGCGGTATTCTGTGAAGATATGGTAGTTTCATTTGGGTTTTGCCTTATTTTCCTCTTTGTCTAGGCCCTGAATTGTTCGATGATTGGGCTTTGCTTTTTGGGCTTATGTAGAATGGAGTCTTATGCTCTATTTCTTTGCACATTCTTAGCCCTTTTTGTGTATTTTTGCAATTGCCCTCCTGCAAATGATAAATCACCAAAACTCATGGAATTCTTTAGTTATAAACCCTAATTCTAAGTTTGGTGTTTGTATGCTATGATTTTATGTGATAGTTGATGGTTAAAAATGTGAGTTAAGGACTGCCAATAACTCCCCCACACTTAGCCCTTTGCTCATCCTTGAGTAAAGTTTAGGACTAAGATGGGTCATCTCCTTGATATGATATCTACATATAAGTTATTCCAAGCTTCACCTGCACTTGTGAACCTTGTAGTGTCTACCACATTATCTTGGGTAATTGAATAATATAACAGCATGGATTCAAATCCCCTTGCATCAATCAATTTAGAAACTTAGGTTTTCATTAGATTTTAAAAATGTAAACATAGCTTAGCTTCTCAAATGATTCTCTCGGATCGCTCAAGTTTGTATTTGGTTCTTCACCATGGCATATCATAATGTTGCCTTCTTTCTTTCCTACTTCTAGAAAGCTTATATGGATCTTTGGGCAGGGAAAGATATGAAGGCATACTTACCCTACATATTTTGTTAAGTCAAAGCTTGGATCCAAGGAGAAAAGATGTCATACCCTTAGATCAAGAAGTGCAAGTGTGTGGATAAAATATTTCTAAATCTATACTATACTCCTTTTGTATGAGTGATCTCTCTTTAGCTTTTTATTTTGAGACATGGCTATTATTTTATATATATTTTTTATGAGTCTTCATGTGCACATCTTTTTTTAATACCTTGGGACCTTCATGTGTCCCTATATTTTTTTCTTCTTGGAACATCCTAATTTTTTTGGGTATACAAAGTAGAGCAACAAGCTACAAATGCAAAGTTTTCTCATGGTGCACATTCAGAAGAAAACACAAGATAACTTGCCTATTAGTGAATTAAAAACCTCTTCAACAATTAGAAATAATAACTTGCATGTTATGGCATCCTAGCAGGATGCCAACCAGCACTGCAGATCTGGACCACTATACTGCTGCGATGGATTCAGTCAGCGTTAAATCTGTTGGGAGAACTATATATTACCAAGCTAATTATATGAACTGTATAAAATATTGTTCCCAACAAACTGTTAAGAGCAATAGGCAGTGGGAATAGTATTTTGAAATACCCAACCTATATATCTTCAGTAAGGTCCCGTTTGGCAGGGCTTCACTTCACCAGTGAAGCCGATTTTTTTAGCTTCGGCTCCACGAACGGCTCTTTTGGTAAAGCTGGAGCCGTTTTGGTACCCTGTTTGGCAAAACAGCTCTCGCAGCAGACAAAAGCGAATAAAAATACCAAAATGCCCTTCTTTCTCCTATCCTAATCTTCTTCATCCTCGGTCCCTGCTCCCTCCCTCGATCTGCTTGGTCCAGGTGACCGCGGTACCTGCAAGCCACGGTGGCCCACGCCCAGGTGCCCCGCGCGCCTTGCATGATGCGCCCCAGGAGACCGCGTGCTCCGGCGAGGTGGGCAGGCCTCGCCGAGTGCGCCCTAGGTGACAGCGGACTCCTGCGAATGCACCCCCGACGGCCGTGCTCAGAACGTCGCGCGTGCTTTGGCGGCTATGCGTCCGGCGTCCTGCTCTCTTCTCTGCGGCAGCACGACGGGGGTACAATCGGCTCGTTGCTCGCTAGTTTCCACGTGGACGAGGTGAAGCCGGGAGAAGCCACTATTTTTGGCTCCTTCCCACCCTAAAGCTCTGTGAGAGCACATTTTTAGGGGCTTTATTGGTGGAGCCGTTTTATTTTACCCCGTTTGGCAGAAAACGGCTCCAAACGGCTCCTGAAGCCGCTGGAGAAGCCCTGCCAAATGGGGCCTAAATCATATGAACCCATCAAAACTGTCCTAGATGTGGAAATATCATTTAACCACTTTATCAAGTGACATTTTAGTCTCCACCAATGGATACGGTAATGGCCTATGGTAACTAATAACTCTAGAAAAAACAAGTACAACTCACCCGTTTGTCTCCATTTGACCTACATCCTTATTCTTCAAAGAAAAAATGTGAAGAGGAAATTGTGCAGATTTTGCAACTGCACCACCTTACATGACTGAGAGAAGGAGCTACAGTTCACTTTCTATAAGACAACAAAACAGCATATATGCCCTGTCAAGTAGTGGGGTATGGGATTGCTCGTTTCTTCCAATCTGGATTATTGGATTTGCACCAAAGGAAAACCATATTCCACATATTACAGAAATCTAGGATAGAGCTTCATGCATCAATTTTCGTCAAAGCTCATAGATACATAAGTACATAACATAACGGCTCAAGATATAATCTTACTGCATTCAGTAGAAATCATTGATATGACACAATCTTACCGCCTTCAGTAGAAATCGTTGATACAGACACAACCTCTATCTTGTACTGCACTCTCAAAGATAAGTATCCCAACTGATGTGCAATCCAGCTTACCATGTCTTCCTTTCATTGTGAAACATTACTACTCCCAGCAGATATTGAACCTGCAAATTGACCAATTATGAGTTGGGCGCCTCAACCATTCAAATTTCGTTAACAAAGAGAACTTGAAGCTGCTTGGATTATTTGCACCGCTCCACTACATTGATCTCAGTAGCTATGCCACCCACGGAATTTAAAGAGCCTAAAAGGCATGGGTCATTCTAGCCATGGTTGGATGTCTTTTTTCAACCTACCCAAGTCCAAACTGTTGGGCCCCTTAAAGTGTCTAACCATGGAGCACGAAGATCCCAAACACACAAAGTTTCCTTGAGCAGACCCTACATTAGCTCCAAGACTCTGGTCTCTAAGATCATCTCCAAGAGTTTCTAAAAGCCACTCCCAATCTAGATTTTTTTGGCAAGATTAAAAAAAAACTGCTCGCCAACAACTCCCTATCTCAATTCCCAATCTATCTGCACATAGAAAACTCTACTTAATCGCGCAGATATATACGCGCGCGCATCCATCAACCAATCTAGAGGTGAAAGGACATGGGGAAGAATAAAGAGTACAATAGGGTTCCTAATGCAAATAAATTAGAGAGAAAGAAAATATAAAAGTGGTTAGGATGATTTAGAAATAGTTTGTCTTCTATATTTTAGGACCAGGATTTTAGAAACCGTTGGAGGAACCCAACAAATATGCTCTCAACTTTTTTTAGCCATTCGGAAAACTCATTGATTTACCATTTTTTGGGGAATTATTGGAGATGCTCTAATAACTAGAAAAGTAACAAAACAACTAAACCATGTAAACAATAAGTGTTCATCTTTCTGATGTCTAACACATGAGGCGAGCACTTAGTTTACCATTTAAGCATTTGAAGTGCAGCATACACCCATTGTATGTGATTCAAAAATGAAATTGATTACAAAGTAAGTAGGTAGAGTCATATGAATCAACAACTAAATGGTGAAGAAAGCAATATTTGCACAGATGGCAAATTTGAAAAAGTACCTATTTGTGCTTTCCACTACAAGCCTCAGCAAGATCCATTTCAGTCTTCTGGCTGCCTGATTCCACCCGTTGCCTTTCCCAGACATTTGGAGGCATAGTCATCGGTGAGGCCTGGGACAAGATTTTTGAAAGGATGCACAAACTTTTCTGCAAAGATCTTCTCACTCATCGAAGCAGTGGCATAAAAGTCCCGCTCATCCTTCAGAAGTCCCTTCTCCCTGAGAGCCTTGAGCAAGCAATGTCGGGGTAACAACCGCCGCTCAATACTATACATGAGCAGCACTGGCCTTCGCACAATATATGATACCTCCAGACCGACATCCTTCATCAAGAAATCGACATTTCCCCTAACCTTTTGCTCGGACAAGCCCAGGATGAAAGGTTGCTTCCTCACCACTGCCAGTGCATCAGCCTTTGAGAACCCAAGGTTTTGTAACAGCTGCATTTTCCTGGCGATAAGCTCCTTGTCCATATAAGCAACGAAAGTAAGCGCGCGGCGGAACATCACTGTTCCGCGCTTGAAGCCCAACTCCTCCACTCGCTTGACAGCATCCTTGACAAGGTCTGGCTTCAAAATGATCAGCCGATTGGAGTACATATTGTTGCCAACAATCTCAGAAATGTTCATACCGCATTGCCGGAGCAAGGACACGTTGGGCCTGGCAACCGTATCGATACCAATGCTGAGAAAGCCGGAGGACGACCTAAGAGCCTGCACGAGCTTGTCGAAGGACCCCAGCTCGGCAAGCCAGAACTCGAGATTGCTGCGGAGGGATCTGTTCCGGAAGGAGTTGGGGGCGAGGGTAACGAGGCGCGCGATCTCATCCCGTGATAGGCCGAGGTCGCGAAGCTCGGCAACGCGGCGGGCAAGGCTCTTCTCCACGTCGGCGCAGAGGAATGTCGGGTCAAAGACGACGACCCTGGCGATGTCGGCGGCGGGGATGCCGAGGGTGCTATCGATGAAGGCGAGCACGGCTTCGGGCTTGGCCTGAGACCGGAGGTGGGAGAGCTTCGCGGCGACCTTGAGCGCCTGCGCCTGGGTGAGGCCCCAGCGGGATACGAGGTAGTCCTCCGCGGCGAAGGAGGTAGAAGAGGACGCATCGGCGGCGTAAGAGGAGAGGAGGCGGTGGAGGAGGACGAGAGGAGGGGCGTGCGAGGGGGCGCGGAGGCGGGATGGGGAGAGGCTCGCTAGTAAGCGGGAGACCACCATGGCGTTCCGGCGCGGTGGGCGAGTGCGGCGTGGATTCTCTGACTTGCTGTGGCAAAGTCACGGGTGACTTTCCATCACCTGCATGTCATCCGTGACTTTCCATCACCCGTGACTTTACTACAGCAAGTTAGAGAAATAGATGGCATCCGGCGTCCGTAGAAGGAAGAGAGAGAGGTTAGGGCGGCGGGGCTTCAGCTTCAGAGCTCATCTGACTTGTCGAAATCTTATCGAGCCCATTACAATTATTCGAGTTTTGAGAAACGCCCTTATAATTCGTTTATTCGGAGAACTGTCATTATAAATACATCTCTCTACCATCCATAGTATTATTCTACAACTGCCATGTATAAGGGTCCACGTATGCGTACAGAATACATATAGCCGTCAATTCCCCGTCCTCCGTACGACCGAGCCCGCCAGCGGCAAACGGTCACTCGCAATGGCGACCTACGCATGAGCGAAGTGGTGGTTCGGCGCAGCGTAGGGCTCTCTCGTGTGCCGCCGCCATTACATGAGCCGCACCTCCTCCGCCTGCGAATGGTCTGGTGCCGCGTAGAGCCTCTCGCAAGCTTGTCCCTGCCTGTTTCTTGCTGCGCTGGAGGAGCATGTCCCTGATTAACACCCAGCGCGGCAACCCCCGCACAGACGATGCACCCTACGAGGAGGATGACGTGGAGGAGGACGACGACTAGCGCGGCGCCGACCAGGAGCCCATTGGCCGCGCGCGCCGCCGTTGATATTGAGGACGCACACCTCGATGGACCAACGTCACCGCCCGAGAAATTCCTCTGCCACCCCAACTCGCCCGGAGGAAGGCACTACCGAGACCCATTCTGCATCGTCTCCTAGCGGTTCGGCTTGCCCCTCGTGCGGCGTCTTCAAGCAGCGGCGCAACATGCCCCGTGCACGGCGCCCTCGATGGTGTAAGGTCCAAATGGTTAGGGGTGAATAGCCTATTTAAAAATCTACAAGCTTCACTAAACAAACGCGTTAGCGTAAAAGATGGCTAAGCTAATTCTAGCACTAGCTCAACTATACTATGCAAGCCACATATACAATTCTAGTGAAGCAAGGCTATGATCTCTAATACACACCAACAAGACTAAGTCACTAAGCTACTTACTTCAAAGTGATAAAAGCTACACTAAGCAAACTACACTAGGACTAGTACAAGAAAGTAAAGAGCAAGTGACTTGATTCTTATACCAACGATGTAGAGAAGTAATGCACTCGAAGAATCAATCATAATGATCAACCACAAGAGAAATCCTCGGCAAAGAGATGACACAAGATTTTTATCGAGGTTCACTTGCTTCTCGGCAAGCTACTCCTCATTGTGGCGATGCACCCACTTGTCAGTTCACAAGCTAATCGACTATCAAGAGTCGAGCCCTCGGCGAACGCCGCACAACCGCACACAAGATGGGGATCCTCCAAGCCACGAGCTTCACTAGAGTATCCAATTTGCGAACTCCCGCGGGGAAGGATCAAGAACCCCTTACAACACTTGGTGAGGGCTCCAACAATCTTCAATTGTGAGCTCAATCACCTCCGCTGCTCCAAGCCGTCTACCGTGTTGGGAAACATGGAAGAGTAACAAGAAATCCGCAGCAACTCAGAGATCAAGTGCCTCTAGAATGTAATTCTCAAGCAATGCACTTGAATCTCACTCAATCTCACTCAAGATGTGCAACTAAGTAAAGAGATGAGTGGAGGGGTTGTTCTCTAGCTCAAAGGATGTCTCTAGGTCTCAAAATGTGCAAGAGTTACCCTCAAACCTCGAACATCTTCTATTTATAGCGAAGGGGTACGCAGCTAGCCGTTACCGGACGACGCAGTGAAAAACGTACTGACCGGACGCACCGGTCAAGATGACCGGACGCGTCCGGTCACTACAGGACAAGCGTGAACAGTGCGCGTCAGAAGTAACCGTTGTCGTGACCGGACGCGCTGCACCCGGTGTCCGGTCGGAGTCCAGAGAGCTCCCACCACGACCGAACGCGTCCGATCGCACGTGACCGGACGCGCCGCGCGTCCGGTCGGCTCTACGACCGGTTCTGCCCCTCTGGGTGCCTGACCGGACGCTCCGGTTCCGTGAGGGACCGGATGCGCCGGTAGGAAACCCTAACCTCGCGCGCCTGACAGCTGCTGAGAACTGACCGGACGCGTCCGGTCAAACCGTGACCACGTCCGGTGCAGCGTCCAGTCACCACAGTGACCGTCGTTCGCCTCTGTTTCTTCTCTGACTTTGCAAAAGTGCTAACACCACCAAGTGTACACACCATGTGCAAGTGTGTTAGCATTTCTCAACCATTTTTCAAGGCGTTATGTTAGCTCTCTACTAGATCCTAATGCATATGCTCAAGACATTGATATAGTGGCACTTGATTCCCGAGCTAACCGTGATTGCCCCTCTTGATAGTCGGCTATGTATCCTAAATTTGGTCAATCACTTCTCTACTCATCTTAGACCAGTAAAAGGAAAACCCAATGATTATACCTTTGCCTTGCGCTCTTAGATCCTTCTCTTCCACTTGATCATCATGTCCATCATTTTATGTGCATCTCCACCATGATCATCATTTCATGTCCATGCACCATCTCTTTGTGATCTTGTGGCCACACTCCTTGCCACACACACCTTCATCACATGTGTTGCTTATGCCTAACTCAAAACACTTAACACATGGCATTAGCAACTTGGTGTCATTAATTACCAAAACCAAACTTGGGCTTTCAATCTCCCCTTTTTGGTAATTGATGACAATCATCACAAAGATATGAAATGAAGATAATTTTCAATTTCGATAGTATTAGCTCCCCCTATATATGTGCTTCCATGAGTTTGGTTCAATTTGTGCACATATGTATGGATTTGAATTTTGGGAGAGTTGCTACTATCAAATTGATGTTAAGGTATATAGAATGGACCTTTGAAGCATGATACCAATCGGAGTTACCTTTATATACCATCTGTAGCATCGATGTAGCTAGACACCACTTGTAGTACATCACTTGCAAAGATCACAAACACTAAAGTACCCCGTGAGATCAACATTATAAGCAAATGTGTCTAGATACCACTTATAAAGCTACTTTCAATAAATCATCATTCAAGTTCTATTTCTAGCATACATCATACAATCATGAATATGAATTTAAGCTTTGCAATGCAACAATACATCATGTTAATGCACATACAAATGCAACAAATAATTCATGAGCTTGCTCTCCCTACTTGTGTGCTCAATTTTAATTGATCCCTTTCCAATGTCATAACTTTGATTTCTCTCCTCCTTACTATATCTTTCTCCCTCTTTGCAATTTAACTTTTTATCTTTGTGACTTTTCTATCTTTGTGACTTTTCTCTCCCCCTTTGTCAACAATCACCAAAAATATGCCAATTTTAGTGAGAGTCAAGTCAATCAATATGAGGGAGGCCAAATTATGGTTCAATCTAGATCACTTGCCTAGAATATGTAATTTGGTTTGATCCAAGGACAAGCTTCTTCACACCTCATAAAGTATAAGGGTTATCTTGACCATGTTGAATTACACACCATGAGATCATTTTCTAGATTCAACACTAGGTTTGCAAGCCCACAAACATGTCATATGCTACCACTAGATCAATCAAACATAGAAGCAATAGTGGTACCATATATACATCAAAATCATTTGATTTTCATGAATGAACCTATTTATCATGCAAATATATCTATATGTTCTAAACATGTCCTTAGCAAAGTGTGAATGATATGCCAAACAACTTTACCTTGCTATTTTGGAGGAGAGGCATGTCATATAAGAATGTGGGGGTGCACTTATTTCAAGTTGGAGAAGTCAAGTATGTTCAATTCATTCTTCAACTTGTAAAATCTCTTCTCATCAAGTGGCTTTGTGAATATGTCGGCTAGTTGATCTTCGGTGCCAATGCTCTCAATGCTAATATCACCCTTTTGTTGATGGTCTCTTATGAAGTGATGCCTTATGTCAATGTGCTTCGTTCTTGAATGTTGAACCAGATTTTGAGTCATCTTGATAGCACTTTCATTGTCATAAAACAATGGCACATTCTTGAATTTTATTCCAAAGTCATTCAAGGTGGATTTCATCCAAAGTAATTATGCACAACAACTACCGGCACTAATGTATTCGTCCTCGGCGATAGATAGTGCAACACTATTTTGTTTCTTTGATAACCATGAAATAAGAGACTTTCCAAGCAATTGACAAGTGCCACTTGTGCTCATTCTATCAATTTTGCATCCACCATAGTCGGAATCTGAATATCCAATCAACTCAAAATTAGATCCCTTGGGATACCATAGTCCAACATCATGAGTACCCTTAAGATATCTCAATATCCTCTTAGTTGCTTTCAAGTGACTTTCTCTAGGTGAAGCTTGATATCTTGCACACTTGCACACACTAAACATCACATCCGGCCTAGAAGCGGTGACATAGAGCAAACTTCCAATCATAGACCGATATTGCTTTTGATCTACCATGTTGCCATTAGCATCAACACCTAATTGATCATTAGTGCCTATTGGTGTACTTATTGGCTTAGCATCTTGCAATCCAAACTTCTTGATCATGTCCTTGATGTACTTCCCTTGACTTACAAAAGTGTCATTCTTTATTTGTTTGATTTGAAGTCCAAGGAAGTAACTAAGCTCTCCAATCATAGACATCTCAAACTCATTAGACATCATTTTTCTAAACTCTTCACAAAAGTCTTGATTTGTTGATCCAAAAATAATATCATCAACATAGATTTGTAACACAAACAAGTCATTTACAAGCTTCTTGGTGAAGAGAGTGGTGTCAACCTTTCCCATCTTGAACCCTTTAGAGAGAAAAAAGTCCCTCAATCTCTCATACCATGCTCTAGGTGCTTGCTTCAAACCATACAATGTCTTCTTGAGCTTGTAAACATGGTCGGACTTCTTGTCATCTTCAAAACCGGGAGGTTGCTCAACATAGACCAACTCATTTATGTACCCATTGAGAAATACACTTTTCACATCCATTTGATATAACTTGATGTTGTGGGCACAAGCATAGGCTAAAAGAATTATAATTGCCTCTAATCTTGCAACCGGTGCATATGTCTCTCCAAAGTCAAGACCCTCAACTTGAGTGTATCCTTGTGCTACTAATCTTGCTTTGTTCCTCACAACCATGCCATCTTGATCTTGCTTATTTCTAAAGACCCATTTGGTGCCAATTACATTGTAGTTCTTTGGCCTTTCCATAAGTTCCCAAACTTGATTTCTAGCAAAGTTGTTTAGTTCTTCATGCATGGCATTTACCTAATCGGAATCCTTCAAAGCATCTTCTATTTTCTTAGGTTCTTCAAGTGACACAAATGAGTAATGCTCACAAAAGGATGCTAATCTTGATCTAGTTTGAACACCACTTTGAATTCCACCAATGATTTGGTCCAATGGATGATCTCTTGCAATGCTAGTAGGTTAGAGTATTGGGAGTTGATTACTTCCACTTGCTTGAACTTGATCTTGAGCTTCATTGTGAGTACCACTAGAGCTTGCTTGATTTGTATCAATTTGCACACTTTGATTGATCACATGAATATCATCATCATCAACAACTTGCCTTGGCCTAACATCACCAATGTCCATGTTTCTCATAGCATTTACCAATTGGTCTCCTCTCACATCATCAAGGTTTTGAGCTTCATTTTGAGATCCTTGTGTTTCATCAAACTCAACATCATGAACTTCTTCCAAGGTGCCACTAGTGATATTCTAAACTCTATATGCTTTGCTAGTGGTAGAATAACCAAGTAAGAACCCTTCATTACATTTCTTGTCAAACTTGCTCAATCTAGTGCCTTTCTTGAGAATATAGCATTTGCAACCAAACACACTAAAGTATGCAATGTTGGGCTTTCCTCTATTTAATAGCTCATATGGTATCTTTCCAAGCTTCCCATGGCAATAGAGACGATTGCTACAATAGTAAGTCATGTTGATGGCTTCACTCCAAAATGAATGACTCACATTGTATTCACTAAGCATTGATCTAGCCATGTCAATCAAAGTTCTATTCTTTTTTCAACTATACCATTGGATTGAGGAGTATATATTGGTGAGAATTGATGTCCAATACCAAGATCATCATACAAATCTTCAATTCTTGTGTTCTTGAACTCACTACCATTGTCACTTCTAATCTTCTTGATAGTTGTCTCAAACTTATTTTGCACTCTCTTGATAAAAGACTTGAATAGATCACAAACATCACTCTTGTCATAGAGAAAGAACACCCAAGTGTATCTAGTGTAGTCATCCACTATCACAAGACCATACTTGTTCCTACCAATACTAGTGTATGTTGTTGGCTCAAATAAGTCCATGTGCAATAACTCAAATGACTTTGATGTGCTCATTTCACTCTTGCTAGGATGTGCATTTCCAACTTGTTTGCCGCCTTGACAAGCACTACAAGGTTTATCCTTTTCAAAGGTAACATCCTTCAAGCCTCTAACTAAGTCATGCCTCAAAAGTTTGTTCAATTGTTTTATTCCAACACAACCAAGCCTTCTATGCCATAACCAACCCATACTAGATTTACTAAGCAAGCACGATGTCAGTTGTGTCTCACTATCATTGAAGTCAACCAAGTACAAGCTACCATGTCTAAATCCTTTAATATCAAATTTGATCCATCAATACTTATGACTTCAACATCATCACTACCAAATATGCACTTGAAGCCAAGATCACAAAGTTGTGCCACCGACAAAAGATTGAAATCCAAGCTCTCAACTAGCAACACATTTGATATGCTCATGTCATTTGAGATAGAAATTTTACCAAGCCACTTGACCTTGCCTTTCTTTTTGTTGCCGAAAGTGATAGCATCAAAACCACCATTTTGACTTGTATCAATTGATTTGAACATACATGAATCCCCGGTCATATATTGAGTGCACCCACTATTAAGCACCCAATGTCTTCCTCCGGTTTTATAATTGACCTACAAGACAAGATCAATTCTTTTTAGATACCCAAACTTGTTTGGGTCCTCCAAGGTTAGTGACCAAGCTCTTTGGTATCCAAATGGCTTTCTTCTTTGAGCCCATCCATGGTGCACCAATGAACTTAACATGAACACCATTTGTACCCTTAGTAAGTATATAGAAGGAATCAAACTTAATTGAGGATACATTAGCATTGGATTTCTTGTTCATAAAATGTTGTTCTATGTGACTAACTTGCTTGTAACTTTTGTAATAACTACCATTGTTCTTCACAAAACGAGTCTTGTGAGGAGCAAAAGCGGCCTTACCTTTCTTGGGGTTATAGCCCAATCCCTCTTTATAGAGAGAAGCCTTTTGGCTACCCAAGCACATAAGCAAGTGGTCCTCACCACCATAAGCCTTAGCTAATGTGTGATTGAGCTTTTTTACCTCCTTCTTGAGATTTTCATTCTCAACTATAAGTGTGGATTCATAAGTGAAACCATCACTACTAGATGAGGATGATGTAGATGAGCTACATGAAGGGTTAGTGGGAACAACAACAATAGGCTTATGACAAGATTCATCAATTATATCACAAGATATGCCTATGTTGCAAGTTTTAGCTTTCTCAATATTTGTTGGCATGTTTTCACATTTTTCAACTAGAGAAGAATGAGCTTCTTCAAGCTTAGTGTGAGACTTTTGAAGCTTCTTATGGTCTACCTTTAGACTCTCATAAGATGCTCTAAGTTCATCAAGTTCTTACATAAGGTTTTTCTTTTCCTTAAGCAAGCCCTTGCACTCCTTTCTAGATTCTTTAAAATGTTGAGTGTAATCTTCTAGCATAGTGATTAGTTCATCTTTAGTGAATTCTTCTTCATCACTATCACTATCACTAGCATTATCATGATCACTCTCATCATCGGATGATACCTTAGCGGCCTTAGCCATGAAGCACGATGGAGTGTCGAAGAGGGAGACCTTCTCTTGGATGGCAATGCTAGCATGTCCCTTCTTCTTGCTCTTATTGTCATCCTCATCATCACTTGAGGAATCATCACTATCCTATGTAGCAACATGAGAATCATTCTTCTTCTTATGAGAACTCTCCTTCTTTTCTTGCTTCTTCTTTTACTTTTTCCTCTCCTTCTTGATAGCATCTTCATCATCACTATCATAAGGACACTTTGCAATGAGATGGTCCTTGCTATGGCATCTAAAACATCTCATGATATGCTCATTCTTCTTGGATGAGTTCTTCCTCCTTCTTGCACGAAAGTCTTTCTTCTTCATGAATTTGCCAAATTACTTGAAAAAGAGAGTCATCTTCTCATCAATGTCATCACTATCACAAGAGCTTGAGTCTTCATCACTTGATAATTCAATCTTGGATTTGCCCTTGGATGTGGTGGCTTTGAATGTCACACTCTTCTTCTTCTCATCATCCTTCTTCTCACTTTCCTTCTTCTTCTTTTTGACCAACTCCTCTTTCTCATTATCTTTTCTATATGAATCATCGGTCATCACTTCTTAGAATACTTGTTGAGGAGTTGAATCCTTCAATGTAGTCCTCACTAGCACGGTGATCAATGTATCGAATCTCTTAGGCAAGCTTCTCAAGAACTTCATAGAGAATTGGTTGTCCTTGACCTCCTCACCAAGTGCCTTGAGCTCATTGACAATGACTTGTAACCGATAAAATATTTCTGGTACACTCTCATCTTCTTGCATCTTGAAGCTAGAAAACTTTTCTTGCAAGATATATGCTTTAGCGGTCTTTGTGCCTTCGGTGCCCTCAAATGTTTCTTCAAGCTTGGCCCAAGCATCATGAGCAATTTCAATGTTCTTCACTTGCTCAAATGTCTTGTCATCTAGTGCCTCATGAAGAGCACTAATGGCAATGTCATTGCATTGGAGCTTCTTCTCTTTCACCGGTGTAGGTGCTTCTGGATTAACAACCTCAAATTTTGTTTCGATGACCTTCCACACTTCTCTATTGATTGACTTGAGGTGTGTGGTCATCTTAACCTTCCAATATGCATAATTTGTGCGATCAAAGTGAGGTGCCTTCTTGGTGTTGTTGATGTGCAAGCTTAATTGAGCCATTTTTTCATCGTAGGTTGTTAAGCCTCAAATAAACGATGCCTCGGCTCCAATACCACTTATAAGGTCCAAATGGCTAGGGGATGAATAGCCTATTTAAAAATCTACAAGCTTCACTAAACAAACATGTTAGTGTAAAAAGATGGCTAAGCTAATTCTAGCACTAGCTCAACTACACTATGCAAGCCACATATACAATTCTAGTGAAGCAAGGCTATGATCTCTAATACACACCAACAAGACTAAGTCACTAAGCTACTTACTCCTATGTGATAAAAGCTACACTAAGCAAACTACACTAGAACTAGTACAAGAAAGTAAAGAGCAAGTGACTTGATTCTTATACCAACAATGTAGAGAAGTAATGCACTCAAAGAATCAATCACAATGATCAACCACAAGAGAAATCCTTGGCAAAGAGATGACACAAGATTTTTACCGAGGTTCACTTGCTTCCCGGCAAGCTACTCCTCGTTGTGGCGATGCACCCACTTATCGGTTCGCGAACTAATCGACTATCAAGAGTCGAGCCCTCGGCGGGCGCCGCACAACCGCACACAAGATGGGGATCCTCCAAGCCACGAGCTCCACTAGAGTATCTAATTTGTGAACTCCCGCGGGGAAGGACCAAGAACGCCTTACAACACTTGGTGAGGGCTCCAACAATTTTCAATTGTGAGCTCAATCATCTCCGCTGCTCCATGTCGTCTACCGTGTTGGGAAACACGGAAGAGTAATAAGAAATCCACAGCAACTCAGAGATCAAGTGCCTCTAGAATGCAACTCTCAAGCAATGCACTTGAATCTCACTCAATCTCATTCAAGATGTGCAACTAAGCAAAGAGATGAGTGGAGGGGTTATTCTCTAGCTCAAAGGATGTCTCTAGGTCTCAAAATATGCAAGAGTTACCCTCAAACCCTGGACATCTTCTATTTATAGCGAAGAGGTACGCAGCTAGCCGTTACCGGACGACACAGTGAAAAACGTACTGACCGGACGCACCGGTCAAGGTGACCGGACACGTCCGGTCACTATAGGACAAGCATGAACAGTGCATGTTAGAAGTAACCGTTGCCATGACCGGACGCGCTGCACCCGGTGTCCGGTCAGAGTCTAGAGAGCTCCCACCGTGATCGGACACGTCCGATCGCACGTGACCAGACATGCCGCGCGTCCGATCGGCTCTACGACCGGTTCTGCCCCTCTGGGTGCCTGACCGGACGCTCCGGTTTCATGAGGGACCAGACGTGCCGGTTAGAAACCCTAACACTCGCACGCCTAACAGCTGCTGAGAACTGACCGGACGAGTCTGGTCAAACCGTGACCGCGTCCGGTGCAACGTCCGATCACCACAGTGACCGCCGTTCACCTCCGTTTCTTCTCCGACTTCGCAAAAGTGCTAACACTACCAAGTGTACACACCATGTGCAAGTGTGTTAGCATTTCTCAACCAATTTTCAAGGCGTTATGTTAGCTCTCTACTAGATCCTAATGCATATGCTCAAGACATTGATCTAGTGGCACTTGATTCCTGAGCTAACCGTGATTGCCCCTCTTGATAGTCGGTTATGTATCCTAAATCCGGTCAATCACTTCTCTACTCATCTTAGACCGACAAAAGGAAAACCCTATGGTTATACCTTTGCCTTGCGCTCTTAGATCCTTCTCCTCCACTTGATCATCATGTCCATCTCCACCATGATCATCATTTCATGTCCATGCACCATCTCTTTGTGATCTTGTGGCCACACTCCTTGCCACACACACCTTCATCACATGTGTTGCTTATGCCTAACTCAAAACACTTAACACATGGCATTAGCAACTTAGTGTCATTAATTACTAAAACCAAACTTGGGCTTTCAGATGGCCCCCGCGCATGGCGCCTTCCGGCGGTGGTGCACCTTGCCCCCACGCACTGGCTCCACGTAGGACTAGTGCTCGTGGCACATCCCTACGGACTGCCTCCCAGTGCTGCTCCTGCCCGCACTGGTCCAGCACTTGGTCCTGGCTACTGCCGCCATACTGCACCGCGAGCCCATGCCGTGAACTGCCAAGGTTGTTCGCACCAGTCCCCCTCAGCTCCTTACAGCCCGCGATAGCTCCCTGAAAGCATCTAGGTCCCGAGAGTTGGTTTCGGTAATTGATGACAACGCATTATTACCATGACTAACATGTGTTTTGCAGAAACTTTGGTAAGTTAGGTCATGGGATTGGTGACTGTTTTGGGCACTATGGTATTCATGCCCCTTGATGGAAATCGTTTTGGTTTTTCAAAGGATTAACATAAAGATTAAGGACGATTAGTTCCGGACGTCGAGGAGTTGAGTTACGTTCGGAATAGTCGTTAGGATCTTCGCTTTTTCCTTTGGCCATACTATAAAGGGGGGCATGAGTGAGTAGCTTGACCTAGGTGAGTCTTTTGTTTAGGTGTGGTGCACACTTGTCAAACTTAGCACTAGATAGCTTAGGTAAAGCCCAAAGTTTAGTTGGAAGAAACTCGGTTCAAGTTGCGTCGCGATTCGAAGTCGTTTGAGCCTTTTACCCTTGACCGGACGCAGTCTCTGCCTTGACCGGACACGCCCGGTCAGTGCTAGCAGTCACCGCTGTTTCAACTCGGTCGACCGGATGCGGTCCTCCCAAGGACCGAACGCGTTGATCGTGTTGACACGTGTCACAAAGGGTAAGTGTTCTGATCGGACGCGACTAGAAAACGATCGGACGCGTCTTCGGTGCGTCCGGTCTAGTTCCAGTAAGGTACTTCGTTGACCGGACGCGTCCAATCATCACCGATCAGACTCGACCGAGCGTCCGGTCAAAGTACAGTAAGGTTCTTGCATGACTGGACGTGTCCGGTCAGTCCTGATCGGACTCGTTGTGCGTAAGGTCAAAGTACAGTAAGGTTCTTGCACTAGATCCTTGCGTGGATCAAGGGGGAGCTACACCCTTGCGTGGGTGCTCCAACGAGGACTAGTGGGGAGTGACGACTCTCCGATACCTCGGGAAAACATCGTTGTGTTCCTAACCCTTTACTTTCAAGCAATTTACTTTCTCATATTACTTTTATTGCTTGATTTACTTTCCTAGAATTGCCATGCTAGACTAGGATTGGAACTTAGGGTGCAAAACCTTTATCGGTAGAATCACTAGGAACACTTGTAGGCACTAGGGGTGAATTATGGCTTAGTAGGATTTAATTCTTGCATTAATTTTTAGAAAAGCCCAATTCACCTCTCCTCTTGGGCATCTTGATCCTTTCAATTGGTATCAGAGCCGAGTTGCTCCTAAATTAGGCTTTACCGCCTAGAGCAAGATGTCTAATGGGGAAGGACCACCTCCCACCTTTGAGGGAGATGATTTTCCATATTGGAAAATCCGCATGGAGGTGTACCTCGAAGCCATAGATGTTGGGTGTCTTAGAGCCGCCACCGAAGGGCTTCTCGAAATCAAGGATCCCGCTAACCCCATTGGTGATGAGGAGAAGTACGACTGGTGGAATGCAAAGGCAAAAAATGCATTCTACCGGGGCCTTGGCAAGGATATCTTCAATCGTGTGCGTAATGCAAAAAACACTCATGAATTGTGGGAAAACCTTTGTGCTCTCCATGAGGGAACTAAGAGTGAGCGTGAGGAATGCTATCATATTGCTTTGAAGAAGATTAATTCTTTTGAGATGCTTCCTAAGGAAAGTGCTAATGACATGTACACTCGCTTGAATGTTCTTGTAGAGGATCTCTGTAACAGAACCGACCAAATTATAAGAGCACAAGTACAAAAACAAGCACCGAAGCGCTCAAATTTTCGAACTTGAGCCCATATAATCCCGGTAGTCAATCAAAACCACGAAGGATTTCAAACCAACTTGCTTACAACCAGGATCGCATCATTCAACATACAACATCATACGTTACATTTCACAAGTAGATCTGAAATAAGTTTACACATACGGAGTCGCAATTATTACAAACCAATTTTATAAAAGTAGCGGAAGCAAACGCACACTAGTTGATTAACTACTGCCAGTCTTGATGATCAACAACCCACAAAAGCATGAGGAAAGTACATAAAAGATGATCACGCCCAAGTGATCTAGTCTTCTTCACCCGCAGGGTGGAGACAAGTTTTGCAGAAGCCTTGATAGAGCATATCATCTGCAACAGGAGGGAATAAACCCTGAGTACTGGAATGTACTCAGCTAGACTTACCCGTCGAAAACCAGAAATAAGATGACACCAAGGATTATGCAAGGCTTACACAAGGGGCTAGCTGACATAACATTTTGCATAAAGGCATAAGAAATTGATACTCTTATAACCTGTACTAGCAGTTATTTTTAGCATTTACCTGTCATCTATCTTAGCACCTGTACTAAACATGCACTTGATTATAATCAAACAACATGATTATTATATCCATAGCAGGTATATCATTATGGCAGCATTGTATCATTCCCTTAACAACCAGTTCATTTAATGAGGTCTACGTTGCCGCTGCTCAAGTCAAGTGCTCACTAACCGGGAGCGACGGCGATTTGAATCGAATTCCTATCCAGCTGGAGGGGTATTTCTAACACTCACCGCGCAGGCCCCTGCCAGGGTCGCACAAGCCACCTTTTCATATGATTCAGGAATCACGGGCCCGAATGATGTCGCGACCCCAAGGGCGACACTCTGCCAGGTGATAGGGACTCTAACCCCCCTTGGTCTCACGTCAATGTCCCCAAGCACATCCTTTCTCTCCTCCAAGAAGCAACCTACCATTCGATTCCCGGCCTGAACCACATTACTCGGCTTCGCGGTCGGAACGGCTTATCCGGCCAACTAAGTGTTAGACTGCGTTCAACATGACTCAAGGACGTACAGCGAATCGGTCCTTAAACGACTCAGACGGGCATAGCTCCACACCCAAGACGTGAAGTGTCTTGCGGCTGTACTATCGAACTCCCGCCCGGTCTCAATTTCATTTTTAAGCATGGTTCCATCCACGATAGCCATACAGCCACTCGTGACTCCTTCCTACATCTCGCGGATGACCGGAAATCACCCGACTTCTACCGTACTAAGCAGGGCTAAGCATTGACACGTGCCTAAACCTAAAATAGGATTAAGTACGATATCTGGACAAGGACAGGTATAATGCAACAAGTGTTTTTATATAACTCCTACAACTTAATGCATTAAACAATTAAAAGTACTCAAGATTAATTTATAAAACAGTAGATTCAGCATGCACCGGGGCTTGCCTTTCAGAAAGGTCGAAGGCCGGTGGTCAGGACACTCAGGAAGGTCGTCTGCGGGCACTCCTTCGCCTGCTGGATCCTCGGGCTCCTGCTGCTCCTGGTCCTCCTCCGGAATTACAGGCTCGAATTCGAGGAGAGTTACCCCCTCCGGTACACCTATTGCATGAATGCACAATAAATACCATGGATGCATAAATGGGTGCAACATGCCTGGAATGAAATGCATTTCAGAAATAAAATATAATAATCTAATCAAGTTACTTTATCAGTACGTGCAAATCTCTTCTACGGTGGAGAAGTACTTACCTAATCTACCCAACCTAAGATATAGTTGTTCATCTTCGGTTAAGGCCCTAACACCTAACAAACATAAGAGTGACATTATTTAGGTTACCACATCCAACCCAAAATATCACGGTAAGACATTCTGGACAGCAGCTAATTGTTTCTAACATAACTGGAGATTCCCAAATCCAAAAGATATGATCTAAGACAATCTGGAAAGCTTAAGAAATGTACCACAAAATGTTTTCAGACCACAACACTAAATTCCAAAGTTTATCTAGTCGAAATTCCAAAGTTCCAGAATCTGTCCTCCCCAACAGAGAGCAGTCAATTCTAGACTGTCACTTAAAACAGCAATAACTCCTAAACTACTAAGCCAAATGCTCCCAAATTTTGACACAAGCTAATTTATCAAGTTTACTCCAACTTTGGTATTTACAATTTTTCCAGCAACCACTTTTATTAAGGGTCAAACCCAAAGATACTACCAGCTGTCCAGAAAACCTAGAATTGCAAAGATTAAATAATTATTTATGTGGCAAACATTCTCTAAGACCAAACTAATACTACTACAAATTCACAAAGGTCACAAAAACACCAGAAAGTAAGGTGTGCCCACCTAGAATATTTATTTAAACTCATTTCTTAATTTACTTAAGTAATTAAGTGGAATTTCAAACATATATGTAAACTGCTCCTAAAATTCTACAACAATTACAGGAGACTCTCTGACCCACAAAGAGGCTACTGTAAAAATTTGAACTAAATTTATTCACAGGAACTTCCTACATAAAATTCACAAGCCCAAAAGGCTGATTTTTGTATAAATAACAAAGCATAGAAAAAGTGTCAAACAACAGATTTCCTAATTTTCTTAGACACTCCAGGGTACCAAGACATTCTCCAAAAATTTATAAGAACATTGCACATGTAGAAAAATTACTAAAATTCATTTAAGTATTTCCTAGAATAACAAGATAGCATTATAACTTGAAAAGTACTTAAGCACTACTGCCCAAATTTTTACCAAAGCTAGAGCAAGTATAAATTAGCCTACTCACCAAATTTCATAATTTTTGGAACACTGAAACTCAAGATGTAATTTAAACAAGTTTGCATGTGATTTAAAACACATTTCAAGGACCTATTTAAATACCCCAGAAAACAAACATCACATATCCAATTTATATTTTTCTAAAATACTACACATCATTTAGATCCTAAAAAAATTTATCTCATGATTTTTGAGCAAGTAACACCCTAGATCTACATTTTCCAAGCTTAACCAAAATTCTGTAGCAAGACAAATAAAAATGAAAAAGATCTCATTTATACTGGGCCGGCCCGGAAAGACGCGGCCCATGACGTGCGCGCGGCCTGCTCGGCCGTCCCGCCCGCGCGCGTGGGTCTGCCAGGCGGGACCCGCCGTCAGAGAGAGAGAGACAGGGGCGCGGCGAACCGCGCGCTCCGGCGAGCTCAAGCTCGTCGGAGAGGAGCCCGCCCGGAAAACCGAACCCACCCACGCGTTCCCCGTCACGCGACGCTTTGCTTCGTGCAAGTAGGAAGGCTCGGGTTGGAGTGGGAGGGGCTCGCCGTCGTGAGTGGCGGCCGGTGAAGTTCGGGTGAAGGTGCGCCGCCACCGGTGAGGCCGCACGGTCACATCTGAGCTCGGTACGAGCTTCACTGCAACTAGGCGGACTGATTGAGGTAGAGAAGGGAGATGGAGAGAGGCCCTAACCACCCCGGCCACGGAGCGCCGTGATGCGGGACGGTGAGCACGACGACGGTGGTCGTCGTGTTCCGCTCCGGCGAGGTCGCATCCCACGGTAAGGTCTCGCCACAAGCATACCCACAGATTACGGAGGTGAGAACGAGGTTCATGACAGGAGTAGAATGAGGGAGGGGAGCTGGCCACGGTGGACCGTGGCGGCGGCGATACTCCGGTGAGCTCCAGTGGAGAGAAAATCGACAATACCTCCTCACCTCTACGAAATGGATCAAGCGCGATGTAGGGGAAGGTCAGGGAGCCTAAGGCGGAGCTGTGGGTGAAGTTAGGTAGGCTACCGTGCGGTGGTGAGCTTGCCCGGCCGCGGCGGGGTCGGAGTGGCACTGCTCGTCGGACCAGAGAGCGAGGGAATGGAGGAGGGAGTGGCGTGAGTGCTGGGGATGGAGGTGTCGACTCCCACTTCACTCCCGCGCGCGAGCTCGCGACGTGGAGACGACAGCAGCACGCACGCGCCACGCGGCCACCGAGCTCTGCCTGAGCGCCACGACGCGAGCCGGCTGTCCGGCTGCATGGCGTCGCCGTTTACTGAATGGAGGTCGTCCTCGTTCGACTGACAGAGCAACTTCGTCGATGATTAACTCCCAAACCAGTGAGAACCAGACGTGGGTGATGTTGGCAATGTTGTAGAGCTACATGAGGACTACAAGTTTGTCAATTGGAGTTTGGACTAGTTCGGCCTGGATTTGAAACTACAAGGCTCCAAAGTGGTGCCCCTTGAAACTGAAACTTAGTTTCAGTCACTAAGCCGACTGAAACCCGATTTTCTAGACACCATATCTCCTAAACCATTTAGAACTAGGTGATGGTGATATTGACAATGTTGTAGAGCTATGTGTGGACAACAACTTTGTCAATTGGCTCTAGGACTGGTTTGGCCTAGTTTGTGAGTTACAAGTTGCTAAAGTGAGGTACTGTGAAACGGTTTTCAGCTCAACACTTAGCAAAATTTGCTAAGTCCCAAAACAGCCCCTAATACTGACTTGTGGGCCATTTTTGAGCATGTTCTGATCATTTTCATGAGATGGCCATATTAGAACTTTTGTTCCTTATGAAATTCTCTACAACTTTGCTTAAGGGTACTCCTCCATGCAAGATCTCTAAATTGGACTTTTTAATTGGTCAAACCAGATCACTCTAGGGGTCCAACTTGGTCAACAACATTTGGAAGGGCAATTTGGTAATTTTGGTCAACATGAACATTGCTCCACTACTTACCCTAAATGTAATTAAGGTGTTATAAGACCTAATTAGCCACCCTACACATTGGTTGCACAAAATTCCTAGTGTCACATACTTTGGCACAAGTAATTCAACACTTTTACCCAAATGTTGCAAACTCATGTTGCACATGTTGCATGAGTGTGTTGCACAACACTTGCTAATTATGTTACACTAAAGTGGTTGACATATCTCACAAAGGAAATTGCACATAAGGTACTTGTGTGTTGCACACTACTCACTTTTTGCTTCACATGAAATATAAACATATTATAAGCTTATGCATGAAATGAATGATGCTTGCTTATGCTTATGCAAATGCAATGCAATTAAGGAGCTAAACACCTGGGGTGTTACAATCTCAATGCTCTCGGGCTCACTCAAATAAGTCCATTGGATGTTGCAAGGAGGATCTTGAGTGTTCTTCCCGTTGAGAAGTATGATCACATTGTCACCGTGCTTCACCAAAGTGATCTCTCCACCGCAACACCAACACAAGTATTGGGAAAGATCAATGCACATGAGATGTATATGCATATCACTCCGGAAGAGGGCTCATCATCTTCCAAGAAGAAGGACTTGGCCTTCAAAGCTAGCCATGACAAGAAAAAGAAGAAGAGTCAAGCCATGATAGTGCATGAAAGCTCAAGTGAGAGTGATATTGATGATGCATCACTTGCTCTCATGGTGAGAAAGACCACCAAGATGCTCAAGAAGCTTAACAAGAGTGGCATCAAGTTCGATGGCAAGAAGAAGAAGAAGTTCTTCACAAGTAGCAAAAGAAAGCCCATATCCGAAATGGATTGCTACAATTGTGGTGAACTTGGTCATCTAGCTCATCAATGCCCTAAGTCTCCAAAAGACAAGTACAAGAACAAGAACAAGGGCAAGAAAAATGAATCTAGTGATGAAGAAGATGAGAAGAAGAAGAACAAGCCATACAAGAAGGATGGCAAGAAGAAAGAGTTTCACAAGAAGAAGAAGAAGGGAGGCAAAGCTTACATTGTTGGTGATTGGCTCACCAACATTGAATCATCATGTGAGTCCTCCGGTGATGAAAGCGACGACGAGAAAGAGAAGGTCGCCGCATTTGTGATTTGGCCATCATCATCTTCATCGATATCTTCACTGACATCTTCATCGTCATCATCCACTACTCACCTATGCCTCATGGCCAAGGGTGAACGAAAGGTGAACTACAAGACTGGTGGATCTCATTGAGTTATTGATAGTGGTTGCACTCAACATATGACCGGTGAGCCTCGTATGTTCACCTCACTTGAATTGGATGGGGAATGTCAAGAGAAGATCACATTTAGGGATAATTCAAAGAGCAAAGTCAAGGGTATAGGCAAGATTGCAATATCAAATGATCATTTTCTTTCAAATGTGCTCTATGTTACTTCCTTGAGTTTCAATCTACTATCCGTTGGGCAACTTTGTGACCTTGGCTATCAATGTTTATTCACTCCAAATGAAGTGGTAGTCTAAAAGATAGATGAAAAGCAAATGATTTTCAAAGGCTTTAGATACAACAATCTCTATCTTGTTGATTTCACCTCCAAAGATGCAAACTTGATGACATGCTTGTTCACCAAAGCTTCACTTGGGTGGCTTTGGCATAGGAGGCTTGCTCATATTGGAATGAACACTCTCAACAAATTATTAAAGAAAGAGTTAGTGAGAGGCTTGAAAGATGTCAAGTTTGAGAAGGACAAACCTTGTAGTGCATGTCAAGCCGGTAAGCAAGTTGCAAATACTCATCCAACAAAAGCTTACATGTCAACATCAAGAGTGCTAGAGCTTCTACACATGGATTTGTTTGGTCCTACAACTTATAAGAACTTGGGTGGAAATCTTTATTTTCTTGTGATTGTGGATGACTACTCAAGATACACTTGGACATTCTTTCTTCATGACAAATCCGAAGTGGCCAATTGCTTCAAGAAGTTTGCAAAGATAGCTCAAAATGAATTTGAAATCAAGATAAATAAGATAAGAAGTGATAATGGCAAAGAGTTTGACAACACAAACAATAAAGCTTATTGTGATGAGATTAGAATCAAACATGAAGTTTCATCAACCTACACTCCTCAATAAAATGGTGTAGTTAAGAGAAAGAACCGGACATTGATTACCCTTGCAAGAACAATGCTAGATGAGTACAACACACCGGAAAAATTATGGGCCGAGGCAATCAACACCGCATGCTATGCATCAAATCGCCTCTTCCTATAAAAGTTTCTTGGCAAGACCCCCTATGAGTTGCTAAATGGGAAGAAGTCAGACGTCTCATTCTTTCGGGTGTTTGGTTGCAAATGCTACATCTACAAGAAGCGGCAACACCTAGGGAAGTTTCAAAGACGTTGTGATATTGGTTTTCTTGTTGGCTACTCATCAAAGTCCAAAGCATATAGAGTATTTAACCATGCCACCGGTTTGGTTGAAGAAACATATGATGTGGAATTTGATGAATCTAACGGCTCCCAAGGAGCAATTGAGAATTGTGATGATGTAGGTGATGAACCATTGAGGAAGGCAATGAAGAACATGTCGATGGGAGACATCAAGCCTAAAGATGATGAAGACGATGTTCAAATGGTCAATCCACCATCTTCATCATATGTGCCATAAGATGATGACAAGAATGAGAGAGTTGAAAATGAAGATACTCATGTCTCTCATGAACAAGCTGAGGCACAAGCTCAAGATGTTGATGCTCCCCAACCTCCTCCTCAAGTAGTTGATAGAAGACACTCACCTCTACTTCAAGCACATCCACAAGATCTCATCATAGGGAGTCCTACAAAGGGTGTAATGACTCGATCTCAAAAGCTTGCTTCTTTTATTGAACATCACTCTTTTGTCTCTTGTCTTGAACCTAAGAATGTAGAAGAAGCTCTTCAAGATACGGATTGGGTGAATGCAATGCACGAAGAATTGAACAACTTCACCCGCAATCAAGTTTGGACACTTGAGGAGCATCCAAAAGGTGCAAGAGTCATTAGAACCAAGTGAGTGTTCCGCAACAAGCAAGATGACCAAGGTGTAGTTGTGAGGAACAAGGCAAGACTAGTTGTAAAGGGGTTCTCTCAAGTTAAAGGTCTTGATTTTGGAGAGACCTTTGCACCTGTTGCAAGACTTGAAGCCATTCGTATCCTTCTTGCATATGCATCGCATCATGAAATAAAACCATATCAAATGGATGTGAAAAGTGCATTTTTAAATGGCTTCATAAATAAACTAGTCTATGTTGATCAACCTCCCGGGTTTGAAGACCCTAGATATCCTAATCATGTTTATTGGTTGTCTAAGGCACTATATGTAACACCTCAGGTGTTTAGCTCCTTAATTGCATTGCATTTTGCATAAGCATAAGCATGCATCATTCATGTTATTTTATGTGATTGCAACTAAGGTAGTTGTTTTTAGAACTTTGTTTGGTCACATCATGTGACACTAGAGAATTGGTGTAACTAAAGGGTAGAGTTGCCAATTATATCTTACAACACCTTAATTACACTTAGGATCATTAGTGGAACAATGTTCATGTTGACCAAAATGACCAAAATGCCCTCCAAGGTGTAGTTGACCAGCATTTAGCCCTAGGATGCTCTAGTTTGACCAATTAAAAAGTCTAGCTTAGAGTCCTTGCATGGAGGAGCACCCTTAAGCAAAGTTGTAGGGAATTTTATGGGGAACAAAAGTCTCAATATGACCATCTCATGAAACTGGCCAGAACATGCTCCAAAATGGCCCACAAGTCAGCTAGAGGGGCTGTCTCAACACTTAGAATTTTTCTAAGTCTCAAAAGTGTCCCTCCAGTTTTACTGTGACCTACTTTGGAAGCTTGTAGTTTGCAAACTAGACCAAACCAGCTCTAACTCATGTTGACACTTTTGTAGTACTCATGTAGCTCTACAACATTGCCAACATCACCATCACCTAGTTCTAAATGGTTTAGGAGATATGGTGTCTAGAAAATTGGGTTTTAGTTGGTATAATGGACTGAAACTAAGTTTCAGTTTTCGGGTACTCCACTTTGGAGCTATGTAGTTTTAAATCCAAGCCGAATCTGTTCTTGAGCCAATTAGCAAAGTTGTAGCCCTCATGAAGCTCTACAATTTTGGTGTTATCACCTTCGACTAACTTGAGCTGTTTCCGGAGAAAATCACCGTTGAAATCGCGCTGTCAGTCGAACAATGACGATCTCTATTCAGTCAACGACGTCGCCGTTCAGTCGGACAGCGGCCGTGTCATGGCGTCCGGGCAGAAGGGCGTTGCCGCGTGGCATCCAAGCTCTATCGTCATCTCCACGTCGCGAGCTCACGCGCGGGAGTGAAGTGGGAGTCGACACCTCAATCCCCAGCACTCACGCCACTCCCTACTCCATTCCCTCGCTCTCTGGTCCGACGAGCAGCGCCACTCCGACCCCGCCGCGGCCGGGCGAGCTCACCACCGCACGGCAGCCTACCTAACTTCACCCACAGCTCCGCCTTAGGCTCCCTGACCTTCCCCTACATCGTGCTTGATCAATTTCATAGAGGTGAGGAGGTATTGTCGACTTTCTCTCCACTGGAGCTCACCGGAGTATCGCCGCCACCACGGTCCACCGTCGCCAGCTCCCCTCCCTCATTCTCCTCCTGTCATGAACCTCGTTCTCACCTCCGTAATCGGTGGGGATGCTTGTGGCGAGACCTTACCGTCGGGAACCATCCCTGAACACCGGAACGGCCCACATGTGCGTCACGCTCTGGCCACGCCCGACATGGCCGCCGCTATTGCGAGCTCATCGCTGACGTCCTCTTTCACCCTTATCTCTCTGTGGTTAGCGTTTGGAATAGGGTAGACCTTCCTCGAGCTCTAGGAATGACCTTACCGTGAGATGCGACCTCACCGGAGCGGAACACGACGATCACCGTCGTCGCGCTCACCGCCCCGCATCACGGCGCTCCGTGGCCATGGTAGTTAGGACCTCTTCCAAACCTCCTTTCCACCTCAACAGATTCATCCGGGCATAGGGTAGCTTGTACCGAGCTCAGATTTGGTCGTGCGGCCTCACCAGCGACGGCATGCCCTCACCTGACCCTCACCGGCCGCCGCTCATGACGGCGAGCCTTCTCGCTCCAACCTAAGCTCTTCCACTTGCACGAATCGAAGCGTCAAGGAACGGGGAACGTGTGGGTGGGCTCGATTTTCCCGGTGAGCTTCCCTCCGATGAGCTTGAGCTCGCCGGAGCTCGCGGCCACCGCTCCCTTGTCCCTCTGTCCCTGACCGTGGGGGCCCGCCTGTCAGGTGTCGCGCGCGGGCGGGAGCCCGAGCAGGCCGCGCGCGCGCCGTGGGCCGCGTCTTTTCCCAGGCCGGCCCAGTAACAAATAAGATTTATTTCATTTTTATTTATTCTGTCACAGTTTTAGATAAGATTTGGAAAATGTATATCTAGGGTTTTACTTGCCCAAAAATTATGAGATAAATTTTGTTAGGATCTACATGATGTGTAGTATTTTAGAAAAATATAAATTGGATATGTGATGTTTAGTTTCTGGGAGATTTAAATAGGTCTTTGAAATGTGTTTTAAATTACATGCAAATTTGTTTAAATCATGTCTTGAGTTTCAGTGTTCCAAAAATTATGAAATTTGGTGGGTAGGCTAATTTATACTTGCTCTAGCTCTGGTAAAAATTTAGGCAGTAGTGCTTAAGCACTTTTCAAGTTATAATGCTATCTTGTCATTTTAGGGAATACTTGAATGAATTTTAGTAATTTTTCTACATGTGCAATGTTCTTATAAATTTTTGGAGAATGTCTTGATACCATAAAGTGTCTAATAAAAATATGAAATCTATTGTTTGATACTTTTCAATATGATTTGTTAATTATACAAAAATCAGCCTTTTGGGCTTGTGAATTTTGTTCAGGGAGTTTCTGTAAATAATTTTAGTTCAAATTTTTACAGTGGTCTCTTTTTGGTTCCTAGAGTCCCCTGCAATTTTTGTAGAATTTTAGGAGTAGTTTACATATATGTTTAAAATTTCACTTAATTACTTAAGTAAATTAAGAAATGGGTATAAATAAATATTTTAGGTGGGCCAACCTTACTTTCTGGTGTTTTTGTGACCTATGTAAACTTTTGGTAATATTAGTTTGGTCTTATGGGATGTTTGCCACATAAATAAATATTTAATCTTTGCAATTCTAGGTTTTCTGGACAGCTGGTAGTATCTTTGGGTTTGACCCGTAATAAAAGTGTTTGCGGGAAAACTTGTGAATACCAAAGTTGTAGTGAACTTGATAAACTAGCTTGTGTCAAAATTTGGGAGTATTTGGCTTAGTAGTTTAGGAGTTATTGCTGTTTTAAGTAACAGTCCAGAATTGGCTACTCTCTGTTTGGGGAGAGCAGATTCTGGAACTTTGGGATTTCGACTAGGTAAACTTTGGAATTAAGTGTTGTGGTCTGAAAATATTTTGTGGTGCATTTCATAAGCTTTCCATATTGTCTTAGATCATATCTTTTGGAGTTGGGAATCTCCAGTTATGTTAGAAACAAGTAGCTGCTGTTCAGAATGTCTTACTGTGATATTTTGGGTTGGATGTGGTAACCTAAATATATCACTCTTGTGTTTGTTAGGTGTTAGGGCCTTAACCGAAGATGAACAGCTATACCTTAGGTTGAGTAGATTAGGTAAGTACTTCTCCACCGGAGAAGAGTTTTGCACGTAATGGTGAAGTGACTTAAATAGAGTACTTTTACTGCTGAAATGCATTTCATTCCGAGCATGTTGCACTCATTATGCATCCATGATATTTATTGTGTCCTCATGCAATAGGTGTTCCGGAGGGGGTAACACTTCTCGAGTTTGAGCCAGCGATACCGGAGGAAGTCCAGGACCAGCCGGAGCAACCAGAGGAACCAACCGGCGGAGAAGTTCCCGCAGAAGACCTGCCTGAGTGTCCTGACCACCGGCCCTCGACCTTTCTGAAAGGCAAGCCCCGGTGCATACTGAACCCATTATTTTATAAATATATCTTGAGTACTTTTAATTGTTTAATGCATTAAGTTGTAGGAGTTGTATGAAAACAATTGTTGCATTATACCTGTCCTTGTCCAGATATCGTACTTAAACCCTAATTTAGGTTTAAGCACGTATCAATGCTTATCCCTGCGTAGTACGGTAGAAGTCGAGTGATTTCCGGTCATCCGCGAGATGTAGGAAGGAGTCACGAGTGGCTTATGGCTATCGTGGATGGAACCATGCTTAAAAATGAAATTGAGACCGGGCGGGAGTTCGATAGTACAGCCGCAAGACACTTCACGTCTTGGGTGTGGAGCTATGCCCGTCTGAGTCGTTTAAGGACCGATTCGCTGTACGTCCTTGAGTCATGTTGAACGCAGTCTAACACTTAGTTGGCCAGATAAGTCGTTCCGACCGCGAAGCCGAGTAATTTGATTCAGGCCAGGAATCGAATGGTAGGTTGCTTCTTGGAGGAGAGAAAGGATGTGCTTGGGGACATTGGCGTGAGACCAAGGGGGGGTTAGAGTCCCTATCACCTGGCAGAGTGTCGCCCTTGGGGTCGCGACATCATTCGGACCCGCGATTCCTAAATCATATGAAAAGGTGGCTTGTGCGACCCTGGCAGGGGCCTGCGCGGTGAGTGTTAGAAATACCCCTCCAGCTGGATAGGAATTCGATTCGAATCGTCGTCGCTCCCGGTTAGTGAGCACTTGACTTGAGCAGCGGCAACGTAGATCTCATTAAATGAACCGGTGGTTAAGGGAATGATACAATGTTGCCACAATTCATACCTGCTCTGGATATAATAATGATAATTGTTTGATTATAATCAAGTGCATGCTTAGTACAGGTGCTAAGATAGATGACTGGTAAATGCTAAAAATAAATGCTAGTACAGGTTAAAAGAGTTTAAATTACTTATGCTTTTCCACAAAAGGTAATGTCAGCCAGCTCCAATTATGAAAGCCTTGCATAATCCTTGGTGTCATCTTATTTCTGGTTTTTGACGGGTAAGTCTAGCTGAGTACATTCCAGTACTCAGGGTTTATTCCCTCCTGTTGCAGATGATATGCTCTACCAAGGATTCTGCAAAAATTGTCTCCACCCTGCGGGTGACGAAGACTAGATCACTAGGGCGTGATCATCTTTTATGTACTTTCCTGATGCTTTTGCGGGTTGTTGATCAACAAGACTGGCAATAGTTAAACAACGGGTGTGTGTGTGTATGCTTCCGCTACTTTATAAACTTGGTTTGTAATATTTGCGACTCTGTGTGTGTAACTTATTTCGGAACTACTTGTGTAATGTAACGTATGATGTTGTATGTTGAATGATGCGATCTTGGTTGTAAGCAAGTTGGTTTGAAATCCTTCGTGGTTTCGATTGACTACCGGGATTATATGGGCTCAAGTTCGAAAATTTGAGCGCTTCGGTGCTTGTTTTTGTACTTGTGCTCTTATAATTTGGTCGGTTCTGTTACAGCTGGTACCGGAGCATAATTCAACATTAAACACATCGTACGAGTATTTAAAAATAAAAGTATTTGATTATGAAAAGGGGTTAAAACATTTAAAATTATTTTCATAGGTATGCCAGTGATCACATCCCTTAGCCCAAATAAGGACTCTTAGGTGGCTTATTATAAAGACTAACTTGGGGGTCTTGTTTGTTTTTGTTTCGTCGTCCATACGGCGTGATATTGTATGGATGCCATCCACTTGGGTGGTAATGTATGGATCAGTTGCCTCGACGCCCTGGTAAGTGTGAGTTGTGAGAGCATGATCGTTCAACCGGTGATCTAGGGGAGAGTAGTTTTGGTGACTTGCATACTTACATGTTTAAACCGTGTAATTATGTAGGCACTTAATTGCGGGAACCTCTTTATCGGGTAGCTTTGATACTGAAGTATATATATCAGGGGATGTGTATATGGAAAGTATCTAATTTACTGCTTTCTTGTGTGCTGATTTTGGGGAACTGTTGGGCTGAAATGAGATTTTTTCTGCAGGTACACTAACAGCGCAAACGAGTAGACCGATAGTTTCGTCTATATGAGAGAACGTATGTATGCCACCGCCTAGCGTTAGAAATTTATGATTCTACTAGGATGAGAGGGCGTACGGAACATGCATGCATCATGTTTAATTATATCATACATATCATTTGCTCCCTCCTTAAAAATTTCAATAGTCCCGACTACATTAAATTTCGTATCCCCTAAATGATCCTCACTTTCAGTCGTATCTTGTTGCTACAGATGGCACATACCAAGAGGACCGCTCGCAAGTCCACTGGAGGCAGGGCACCTCGTCACCAGCTCGCTCCACGTGAGCCCCGCCCTGAGCCTACTGAGGTGGAAAGGTTGAGGGCAGAGTTGGCTGAAGTGACTGCTGCCAGGAATGCAGCGCGTCAGCAACTGGAGCAAGTGATCCGTGATCGTGACCAGGAAACCCTTGCAGTCCAAAGATTGACAGTAGCAAATCTCAACTGTCAATGCATGCTGGTCCATGTCATGAATCAGAGGGATGAAGCCTGGCATGAGGAGAACGTTCTGAGAGCTCGTCAGTTTGAGCTCGAGCAATAGTTGGAGAATGCTGAAGAATACAATGATAATCTTCATGAAGAAGTGCACCGCCTGAATAACTAGCTAAATCCTCTACTGCCTCGAAACAACAACGCAGATGAGGACATGGGTTCGGGAATCTTCATGGCTGAAAATGATGATGAAGAGGAGGTCAATGGGCCCCAAGATGCCGCACTAGAAGAAGCACTAGAAGAAGAGCTAGAAGAAGAAGATGATGATGATGATGAGGAGTTAGAGCCTGTTAGTGATGAGGACGACGGGGAGATCCTTGACACCGACTCTGAGGATGATGCTTAGAGTAGTTATCACGTAGCTATGATGTTAGGATCGTCTTTTATGCCCTCCCTGTGTTGGAGTGAGGCTTTGTAATAATTTGACTTTTGGGATGTAAGGTCGAACCCTATGTTTCCTGGATGTTTAGTTGAACCTGTTAATTTCGATCACAATTGGATGTCTAATGCGTGCGTTCGATGATGGTGTCACGATTAGCACCCTTCGGTGCCGCGACGAAACCGAGGGCCTCCTATGGCGCTCGACATAAGGTTGTGCTGCTTGGCACGCGCTGGTATCGAGGTGGCTAGTCATGATCCACCATGGAGCTCTACCGTTGAGAAGTCTCTTTGTGGTCAGTTTGAAGTAGCCTTTCTCAGTCAACTAAAAACTTTGAAATCAAATCCAAGTACCGGGCGAAAGATCAAAAATCACGTAGATTTTAACATAAACGGTTCAGTAACTACTGTGCTCCTTGTGAGTGAGCCTTTATCAAAGTACATCTTGTTGGATTCCCTCGCATGATTGCGCCAATTGATCCGCTTGAATGGATTGTGCGGTTGTGATGAATTATTGTGCCATGAGTATTTTGAGAAGTCTATTTCATGAAGTCAGTTTGACATATTTACAATAATTCATCTACAATTTCCCACATCGTCAGTGCTCATTGGCTATGCATTTTGCAGATGTCGTACAATCTCCGTCGGGGTCATGGCAATGAGGATGAGGAACAGCCACCCCCTCCGCCACCACCTACCCCGGCTGAGTTGATGCAGACCGTGGTCGAAGGGCAGCGCATGTTGGCAGATGCTATGCGCCAGCTTGCCAACCGGGAGGCTCGTCATGGCCGCCAGGGCCCAGCACCCAATCAGTACAGTGATTTCAAGGACTTTCTTGATACTGAGCCCCTGCTCTTTAAGGAGGCGGAGGAACCACTACAAGCTGATGAGTGGTTGAATACTATTGAACAAAAGTTTCGTCTGCTTCGCTTGACTGATGAGCTAAAGACTGAATATGCTTCTCACCAACTGCATGGTCCAGCAGGTATTTGGTGGAGCCACTATCGTTCCACACTGCCTGCAAATGTCCCGATTGCTTGGGACCAGTTCAAGGCCGCATTCCGTGGGAACTATATTCCTCCAGGTCTTATGGCTATCAAGCACACAGAATTCATGAGGCTATCGCAGGGAAATAAAAGCTTGACTGAATATCTGCAATCTTTCAACAACCTGGCAAGGTATGCCACAGAGTTTGTGGATACCGATGCCAAGAAAATTGCTAGCTTTAAAAGAGGCCTCGGTCCAAAGCTGATGAAGACTATGGGCACTAGCAAGTGTACTACCTTCAATGAATTTATCAGTGATGCTCTGACTCAAGAAAACAATAACTCTATCTATGCTGCTTCTAAGAGCCGCAAGAGGGCACTTGAGGCAGGTGCTTCACAGTCTCGAGCTCCAGCTGCCCCGAGGGCTCCTCCTCGCCCCCCTGCCACAAGTGCTAAGTTTCGTCCTCCGCAAAAGAAGGCGCCAGTGAAGACTGGGTTTCGCAAGGCATATACAGTGGCTCTGCCAAAGGGTAATTCGGGCCAAGGTAGCTCCAGTGTTCCTCCTAGCAATATGCCTTGCTGGAACTGCAACAAGCCAGGCCATTGGTCCAGGAACTGCCCTTACCCTAAGAAGAATGTCAACCAAGGTGGCCGTCAAGGGCACGCTCATTATAACAGTATTGAGGAAATCCCATCTGGTGAGGTTGTCACTGCTGGTAAGTTCCTAGTTGACCAACATCCTGCAGTGGTACTTTTTGATTCGGGTGCTTCGCATTCCTTTATCAGTCCTAAGTTTGCATCGGAGTTTGCACACAAATTGCATACTGTTGAAGGTGGGGGTTATTGTATTAGCGCAGCAAGTGGGAATATTTCCACAAATAAAGTAGTGGGGAATCTTGAGCTTGAGATAGAAGGGCGAAAGTACTCGCTTGCCTTAGTGGTTTTGCCGGGCTTAGGCATAGATGTTATTCTGGGCATGAATTGGATGAGTCAGAATGGGGTACTCATTGATACATCCACTCGGGTAGTTATGCTCAGAGATCCTACAGATCAAAAGGGTTTTCTGGTACAACTTCCCAGAAAGGTTGATTTGTCTGGGGAAGTTCATGCTGTGCAAGCAAAGGCATTGGCCGAGATTCCCGTAGTGAATGAGTTTTCGGATGTTTTTTCCGATGACTTGCCGGGACTCCCTCCGGATCGGGATGTGCAATTTAAAATTGAGTTGTTGCCTGGCACGGCTCCCATCTCTAGGAGACCCTATAGGATGCCTCCGAATGAGCTAGCTGAACTTAAGGTGCAATTGAATGAACTTTTGAAGAAGGGGTTGATTCGTCCTAGTTCGTCGCCGTGGGGATATCCTGCTATATTTGTAAAGAAGAAGGATCAGTCATTGCGAATGTGCGTAGATTATAGACCTCTCAATGCAGTCACTGTCAAAAATAAGTACCCTCTACCGCGCATCGGCATCTTGTTCGATCAGTTGTCTAAAGCTAAAGTTTTCTCCAAGATCGATCTAAGATCTGGTTACCATCAGATCAAAATCCGTCCCGAAGATATTCCAAAAACGGCTTTCTCGACAAGATACGGCCTTTATGAGTATCTTGTTATGTCTTTCGGCCTGACAAATGCCCCCGCACACTTCATGTACTTGATGAATTCGGTGTTTATGCCCGAATTGGACAAGTTTGTGGTGGTATTTATTGATGACATCCTGATATATTCTGTAAATGAGGAAGATCACGCTGAACATTTATGTATAGTCCTCGCAAGACTGCGTGAACATCAACTATATGCAAAGTTCAGTAAGTGCGAATTCTGGCTTCGAGAAGTACCTTTCCTTGGGCATGTGTTGTCCGATGGAGGAATTATGGTGGACCCCGCCAAGGTACAAGAAGTACTAAACTGGAAGGCTCCTATCTCGGTTCACGAGGTCCGGAGTTTTCTTGGTTTGGCTGGCTATTATCATCGCTTCATCCCGGATTTCTCCAAACTAGCCAAGCCAATGACTCGGTTGCTACAAAAAGATACCAAGTTTGTCTGGACTCCTGAGTGTGATGCGGCTTTTCACCAACTGCGAACCCTCCTAACCTCAGCTCCGGTTTTGGCACAACCGGATATCGAGAAACCATTTGATGTTTATTGTGATGCCTCAGGCATAGGTTTGGGAGGTGTGTTGATGCAGGAAGGTCGAGTGATTGCATATACCTCTCGACAACTTCAGAAACATGAGGTGAATTATCCAACGCATGACTTAGAACTGGCCGCAGTAGTTCATGCTTTGAAAGATGGCGGCATTATCTAGTGGGCAATGTCTGCAATATCTACACAGACCACAAAAGCCTCAAATACATCTTCACCCAACCTGAGTTAAATATGCGTCAAAGAAGATGGCTCGAGTTGATTAAGGATTATAACCTTCAAGTGCACTATCATCCTAGCAAGGCAAATGTGGTTGCGTATGCTTTAAGCCGTAAGTCTCATTGCCATTCCCTGGTTGAAACTGATTTTCATCGATCTCGCCTTCTACATCCAACAGTCTTGTACAACATTACTGTCAGTTGTACTCTCAAAGGCAGAATTATTGAGCTCCAAAAGACTGATCCTGGTGTATTCCACATAAAACGCAAGATGAAAGAGCAAGAAACTACACAGTTCAGGGTAGATGAAGAGGGTGTACTATGGTTCAAGGATAGGTTAGTTGTGCCTAAGGACCGAGAGCTTAGAAATGATATTATGACTGAAGCACACTCCTCTAAGTTGTCCATCCATCCTAGTAGCAATAAGATGTATTATGATTTGAAGCCATACTATTGGTGGACCAAAATGCGGAAGGAGATAGCTGCATATGTGGCCAGGTGTGACACCTGCTGTAGAGTTAAAGTTGTGCATATGAAAGCTGGGTTGCTTCAACCACTTTCTATCCCAGGTTGGAAATGGGAAGAGGTAAGTATGGATTTCATTGTCGGACTTCCTCCTACTGTCAAAAATGATAATTCCATCTAGGTAATTGTGGATCGTTTGACCAAATCAGCTCACTTCATTCCAGTTAGAGTGGACTATCGTCCCACTGACTATGCTGAGTTGTACTTCAATCAGATAGTCCGGCTTCACGGGGTACCTCGTACTATCGTTTCTGACTGTGGTCCCTAGTTCACTGCTCGCTTTTGGGAGCACTTGCATCACCTTCAGGGAACCAAGTTAGTGAGAAGTTCTGCTTATCACCCCCAGACGTCAGGTCAGACGGAACGAGTTAACCAAATCTTGGAAGATCTGTTGCGGGCATGTGTAATATCATCCAAGGGTTCTTGGGAAAAATGGTTACCTCTAGCTGAGTTTTCATACAACAATAGTTACCAAGAGAGTATTAAGATGGCCCCATTCGAAGCTTTGTACGGTCGTAAGTGTAGAACTCCACTAAACTGGGTAGAAGCTGGTGAAAGGAGGTATTATGGTATTGATTTTGTTTAGGAAGCTGAGGAACAAGTCCGTACCATCCAAAAACATATGGCTGCAGCCCAAGCTAGATAGAAAAGTTATGCTGATCGTCGTAGAAAACCGCTCGAGTTTGAAGTTGGAGACTTCGTTTATCTGAAAGTTTCTCCAATGAAGAGTGTCCAACGTTTTGGTGTTAAGCGGAAACTTGCGCCAAGATACGTGGGTCCTTTCCAAATCATAGGCAAGAGTGGAGCTGTTGCGTACAAAATCCAGTTACCTCCAGAAATGAGTGCCATATTCAACGTCTTCCATGTATCTCAGCTCAAAAAGTGTCTTCGAGTTCCTGAGGAAAGAGTCCCGTTAGGAGATATCAGGCTTGAGTCTGATTTAACTTACGAAGAGAAGCCAGTCCGAGTGATCGATACTCAGGAATGAGTGACTAGAAGCAAAGTGGTTAAGTGGTATAAAGTAATGTGGAGTAATCAGGGTAGTGAAAGTGATGCTACATGGGAACGGGAAGACTATTTGCGGGATGGTTATAAGGAATTCTATGAAAAATGGTATGTTTTCCAAATCTCGGGACGAGATTTTTATAAGGGGGGAGGGCTGTAACACCTCAGGTGTTTAGCTCCTTAATTGCATTGCATTTTGCATAAGCATAAGCATGCATCATTCATGTTATTTTATGTGATTGCAACTAAGGTAGTTGTTTTTAGAACTTTGTTTGGTCACATCATGTGACACTAGAGAATTGGTGTAACTAAAGGGTAGAGTAGCCAATTATATCTTACAACACCTTAATTACACTTAGGATCATTAGTGGAACAATGTTCATGTTGACCAAAATGACCAAAATGCCCTCCAAGGTGTAGTTGACCAGCATTTAGCCCTAGGATGCTCTAGTTTGACCAATTAAAAAGTCTAGCTTAGAGACCTTGCATGGAGGAGCACCCTTAAGCAAAGTTGTAGGGAATTTTATGGGGAACAAAAGTCTCAATATGACCATCTCATGAAACTGGCCAGAACATGCTCAAAAATGGCCCACAAGTCAGCTAGAGGGGCTGTCTCAACACTTAGAATTTTTCTAAGTCTCAAAAGTGTCCCTCCAGTTTTACTGTGACCTACTTTGGAAGCTTGTAGTTTGCAAACTAGACCAAACCAGCTCTAACTCATGTTGACACTTTTGTAGTACTCATGTAGCTCTACAACATTGCCAACATCACCATCACCTAGTTCTAAATGGTTTAGGAGATATGGTGTCTAGAAAATTGGGTTTTAGTCGGTATAATGGACTGAAACTAAGTTTCAGTTTTCGGGTACTCCACTTTGGAGCTATGTAGTTTCAAATCCAAGCCGAATCTGTTCTTGAGCCAATTAGCAAAGTTGTAGCCCTCACGAAGCTCTACAATTTTGGTGTTATCACCTTCGACTAACTCGAGCTGTTTCCGGAGAAAATCACCGTTGAAATCGCGCTGTCAGTCAAACAATGACGATCTCTATTCAGTCAACGACGTCGCCATTCAGTCGGACAGCGGCCGTGTCGTGGCGTCCGGGCAGAAGGGCGTTATCGCGTGGCGTCCAAGCTCTGTCGTCGTCTCCACGTCGCGAGCTCACGCGCGGGAGTGAAGTGGGAGTCGACACCTCAATCCCCAGCACTCACGCCACTCCCTCCTCCATTCCCTCGCTCTCTGGTCCGACGAGCAGCGCCACTCCGACCCCGCCGTGGCCGGGCGAGCTCACCACCGCACGGCAGCCTACCTAACTTCACCCACAGCTCCGCCTTAGGCTCCCTGACCTTCCCCTACATCGTGCTTGATCAATTTTGTTGAGGTGAGGAGGTATTGTCGACTTTCTCTCCACTGGAGCTCACCGGAGTATCGCCGCCGCCACGGTCCACCGTGGCCAGCTCCCCTCCCTCATTCGCCTCCTGTCATGAACCTCGTTCTCACCTCCGTAATCGGTGGGGATGCTTGTGGCGAGACCTTACCGTCGGGAACCATCCCTGAACACCGGAATGGCCCACATGTGCGTTGCGCTCTGGCCACGCCCGACATGGCCGCCGCTATTGCCAGCTCATCGCCGACGTCCTCTTTCACCCTTCTTTCTCTGTGGTTAGCGTTTGGAATAGGGTAGACCTTCCTCGAGCTCTAGGCATGACCTTACCGTGAGATGCGACCTCGCCGGAGCGGAACACGACGATCACCGTCGTCGTGCTCACCGCCCCGCATCACGGTGCTCCGTGGCCGGGGTAGTTAGGACCTCTTCCAAACCTCCTTTCCACCTCAACAGATTCATCCGGGCGTAGGGTAGCTCATACCGAGCTCAGATTTGGTCGTGTGGCCTCACTGGCGACGGCATGCCCTCACCCGACCCTCACCGGCCGCCGCTCACAACGGCGAGCCTTCCCGCTCCAACCTAAGCTCTTCCACTTGCACGAATCGAAGCGTCAAGGAACGGGCAACGTGTGGGTGGGCTCGATTTTCCCGGCGAGCGTCCCTCCGATGAGCTTGAGCTCGCCGGAGCTCGCGGCAGCCGCTCCCTTGTCCCTCTGTCCCTGACCGTGGGGGCCCGCCTGTCAGGTGTCGTGCGCGCCGTGGGCCGCGTCTTTTCCCGGGCCGGCCCAGTAACAAATAAGATTTACTTCATTTTTATTTATTCTGTCACAGTTTTAGATAAGATTTGGAAAATGTATATCTAGGGTTTTACTTGCCCAAAAATTATGAGATAAATTTTGTTAGGATCTACATGATGTGTAGTATTTGAGAAAAATATAAATTGGATATGTGATGTTTAGTTTCTGGGAGATTTAAATAGGTCTTTGAAATGTGTTTTAAATTACATGCAAATTTGTTTAAATCATGTCTTGAGTTTCAGTGTTCCAAAAATTATGAAATTTGGTGGGTAGGCTAATTTATACTTGCTCTAGCTCTGGTAAAAATTTAGGCAGTAGTGCTTAAGCACTTTTCAAGTTATAATGCTATCTTGTCATTTTAGGGAATACTTGAATGAATTTTAGTAATTTTTCTACATGTGCAATGTTCTTATAAATTTTTGGAGAATGTCTTGATACCATAAAGTGTCTAAGAAAAATATGAAATCTGTTGTTTGATACTTTTCAATATGATTTGTTAATTATACAAAAATCAGCCTTTTGGGCTTGTGAATTTTGTTCAGGGAGTTTCTGTAAATAATTTTAGTTCAAATTTTTACAGTGGTCTCTTTTTGGTTCCTAGAGTCCCCTGCAATTTTTGTAGAATTTTAGGAGCAGTTTACATATATGTTTAAAATTTCACTTAATTACTTAAGTAAATTAAGAAATGGGTATAAATAAATATTTTAGGTGGGCCAACCTTACTTTCTGGTGTTTTTGTGACCTATGTGAACTTTTGGTAATATTAGTTTGGTCTTATGGGATGTTTGTCACATAAATAAATATTTAATCTTTGCAATTCTAGGTTTTCTGGACAGCTGGTAGTATCTTTGGGTTTGACCCTTAATAAACGTGTTTGCGGGAAAACTTGTGAATACCAAAGTTGTAGTGAACTTGATAAACTAGCTTGTGTCAAAATTTGGGAGCATTTGGCTTAGTAGTTTAGGAGTTATTGCTGTTTTAAGTGACAGTCCAGAATTAGCTGCTCTCTGTTTGGGGAGGGCAGATTCTGGAACTTTAGGATTTTGACTAGGTAAACTTTAGAATTAAGTGTTGTGGTCTGAAAATATTTTGTGGTGCATTTCATAAGCTTTCCAGATTGTCTTAGATCATATCTTTTGGAGTTGGGAATCTCCAGTTATGTTAGAAACAAGTAGCTGCTGTCCAGAATGTCTTACTGTGATATTTTGGGTTGGATGTGGTAACCTAAATAATGTCACTCTTGTGTTTGTTAGGTGTTAGGGCCTTAACCGAAGATGAACAGCTATACCTTAGGTTGAGTAGATTAGGTAAGTACTTCTCCACCGGAGAAGAGTTTTGCACGTAATGGTGAAGTGACTTAAATAGAGTACTTTTACTGCTGAAATGCATTTCATTCCAAGCATGTTGCACCCATTATGCATCCATGATATTTATTGTGCCCTCATGCAATAGGTGTTCCGGAGAGGGTAACACTCCTCGAGTTCGAGCCAGCGATACCGGAGGAAGTCCAGGACCAGCCGGAGCAACCAGAGGAACCAACCGGCGGAGAAGTTCCCGCAGAAGACCTACCTGAGTGTCCTGACCACCGGCCCTCGACCTTTCTGAAAGGCAAGCCTCGGTGCATGCTGAACCCATCATTTTATAAATCTATCTTGAGTACTTTTAATTGTTTAATGCATTAAGTTATAGGAGTTGTATGAAAACAATTGTTGCATTATACCTGTCCTTGTCCAGATATCGTACTTAAACCCTAATTTAGGTTTAGGCACGTATCAATGCTTATACCTGCGTAGTACGGTAGAAGTCGGGTGATTTCCGGTCATCCGTGAGATGTAGGAAGGAGTCACGAGTGGCTTATGGCTATCGTGGATGGAACCATGCTTAAAAATGAAATTGAGACCGGGCGGGAGTTCGATAGTACAGCCGCAAGACACTTCACGTCTTAGGTGTGGAGCTATGCCCGTCTGAGTCGTTTAAGGACCGATTCGTTGTATGTCCTTGAGTCATGTTGAACGCAGTCTAACACTTAGTTGGCCGGATAAGTCGTTCCGACCGCGAAGCCGAGTAATTTGATTCAGGCCGGGAATCGAATGGTAGGTTGCTTCTTGGAGGAGAGAAAGGATGTGCTTGGGGACATTGGCGTGAGACCAAGGGGGGGTTAGAGTCCCTATCACCTGGCAGAGTGTCGCCCTTGGGGTCGCGACATCATTCGGACCCGCGATTCCTGAATCATATGAAAAGGTGGCTTGTGCGACCCTGGCAGGGGCCTGCGCGGTGAGTGTTAGAAATACCCCTCCAGCTGGATAGGAATTCGATTCGAATCGCCGTCGCTCCCGGTTAGTGAGCACTTGACTTGAGCAGCGGCAACGTAGATCTCATTAAATGAACCGGTGGTTAAGGGAATGATACAATGTTGCCACAATTCATACCTGCTCTGGATATAATAATGATAATTGTTTGATTATAATCAAGTGCATGCTTAGTACAGGTGCTAAGATAGATGATAGGTAAATGCTAAAAATAAATGCTAGTACAGGTTAAAAGAGTTTAAATTACTTATGCTTTTCCCCAAAAGGTAATGTCAGCTAGCTCCAATTATGAAAGCCTTGCATAATCCTTGGTGTCATCTTATTTCTGGTTTTTGACGGGTAAGTCTAGCTGAGTACATTTCAGTACTCAGGGTTTATTCCCTCCTGTTGCAGATGATATGCTCTACCAAGGATTCTGCAAAAATTGTCTCCACCCTGCGAGTGACGAAGACTAGATCACTAGGGCGTGATCATCTTTTATGTACTTTCCTGATGCTTTTGCGGGTTGTTGATCAACAAGACTGGCAATAGTTAAACAACGGGTGTGTGTGTGTATGCTTCCGCTACTTTATAAACTTGGTTTGTAATATTTGCGACTCCGTGTGTGTAACTTATTTCGGAATTACTTGTGTAATGTAACGTATGATGTTGTATGTTGAATGATGCGATCTTGGTTGTAAGCAAGTTGGTTTGAAATCCTTCGTGGTTTCGATTGACTACCGGGATTATATAGGCTCAAGTTCGAAAATTTGAGCGCTTCGGTGCTTGTTTTTGTACTTGTGCTCTTATAATTTGGTCGGTTCTGTTACACTATATGGGCTCAAGCAAGCCCCTAGAGCGTGGTATGAGCACCTCCGGGACTTCCTCATTGAGAAGGGCTTCACAATTGGGAAGGTCGACACCACACTATTCACCAAGAAGCTTAATGGGGAGATCTTTATTTGTCAAGTCTATGTTGATGATATTATCTTCGGATCAACAAATGAAGATTATTACAAGGAATTTGGTGAATTGATGTCGAAGGAGTTCGAGATGTCTATGATTGGTGAACTTACATTCTTCCTTGGTTTTCAAGTCAAGTAAATGAGAGAAGGTATTTTTATCTCTCAGGAAAAGTATATCAAGGATCTTATCAAGAGATTCAAGATGGAGGATTGTAAGCCAATCAAGACCCCAATGCCATCTAATGGACATCTCGACCTAGATGAGGGAGGTAAACTGGTTGATCAAACTCTCTACCATTCTATGATTGGTAGCTTGTTGTACCTTACCGCATCTAGGCCCGATATCATGTTTAGTGTGTGCATGTGTGCTCGCTTTCAAGCGTGCCCTAAAGAACCTCACCTAAGTACCGTAAAAAGAATCTTAAGATATCTTAAGCACACCCCAAGCATTGGTCTTTGGTATCCCAAAGGAGCTAGATTCCAACTAGTTGGCTATTTCGACTCGGATTATGCCGGTTGCAAAATTGATAGAAAAAGCACATCCGGAGAGTGCCATTTGCTTGAGAGGTCTTTAGTATCTTGTTCATATAAAAAGCAAAATAGTATGGCATTGTCCACCGCCGAGGCAGAATACATTGCCGCGGGGGCTTGTTGTGCACAAATCTTATATATGAAGCAAACCCTTCTAGACTATGGTGTTGTTCTTGATAAGGTGCCACTTTTATGTGATAATGAAAGTGTCGTTAAAATTGCTAATAATCTGGTACAACACTCACGCACCAAGCACATTGATATCCGCCATCACTTTCTAAGAGATAATGTTGCTAAAAATGATATATCACTAGAAGGTGTAAGAAGTGAAAATCAATTAGCGGATATCTTCACTAAACCTTTGGATGAGGCTACTTTTTGTAGGTTGAGAAGTAAGCTAAATGTGCTTGATTCTAGTAACTTTAAAAAATGAGCTTGTGTTATTCATTGCATTGCATTGTAATATATGTCATATTTAAATTTTCGTAATGCATCTAGGACTTGTCTAACACGGTTACGACAACCCTCCTTTGGAGGAGTGAAGAAGTCTAACCGTGGATCAAACTTGACAAGCAACCTAGTTTTACCTTCTCGCTTTGCATTGCATATGCATGGTTGTTGCTTTGTCGTTTCTTTTCGGTTCAGCTTTGAGCAACCTCTGTGTTCGTCCATGAATAGAGAGAGCATTTGACGCTCCCAAGGGTTCATAAACTCTATTGCATGGCCATACGTTGCTCCTCGGGTGTTTGTTGCATATTTTCTTAAAAATAATACTAGCCTAAGGAAAAATATTTTGAAAAAACTTGAGGGTTTGAGAGAGGTCACTCATGTCAGGTTCCAATAGGTGTTTTTTGGGTCTCTTTGTATTGGAACTTGATTGGGAGAAGTCGCGTCGAAGGTCGGAAAAAAGAAAGGCGAAAAATAGCAACCGGACGCTGGACCGGACGCGTTGCTGCTCAACCACTGTGTCCAGTCCCGGCCATCGCCAGCGCGTCCGGTCAAGCTGAAGACAGTTCTCATAGACCTCTGACCGGATGCTGGACCGGATGCAACGCTGTGACCACTGTGTCCGGTCCCGGACCTCACCAGCGCGTCCGGTCATGCGTGATAGGTTCCCGGGTGGACCTTGACCGGACTCTGTCCGCGTCCAGGTCACCTCTAACTGGATGTGTTCGGTCACGCCAGGAGCTTACTGGACTCTGACCAGACGCCTCTGCAACGCGTCCGGTCAGGCGATCAGAGCGTCCAGTCACCCCGTGAAAAACGGATCTGAATCTCTTTTTCTTTCCATCGGCGGTTTTTCCACCATCTTTCTTCTTCATCCACGCGCGCCACCGTTGTTCTCCCGAACCCTAGCCCGAGTCGGTGCTCGCCGCTCCTCCACCGTGACCGCGCAGCGCCGCTGCCGCCCCGCCGTCGTTGGTCCTCCGTCCGTAGCCACGTCGCCGTCGCCGCTCCTTCTTCATTGTTGTAGCCCACGCACTGTCAAGCCGCTACAGCTGCACCGTCGCTCGCCGTCCTCGGCCACTGCTGCTGTGCCACCGCTCACCGTCACCACCGCACGGCCTGCGCCGCCGGCCCTCCTCCATAGACCACGCCCGTGCACCGCCGCTGCAGCCGTGTCGCCTTCGCTCCACCACTGCACAGCTCGTGCCGCCGCCATACGTCCAAACCCTAACTTTCGCGTGACATCACCGCTTCTCTCCGGCCATCCTCCGGCGAAGACCCTACAGCCCATCTTCATGCGACTTTGTCTCCGCGAGCTTTCTTCGTGTCACCTTGACCTAACTTGGTTTGCCGATGATTTATCGTATTGATCTGTTTCACTTTCGCTTGTCTCGGCATTCCAGCGCTCATCCGTCGCTCCCATGGAACCCTCACGCGTCAAGGTCCCTTACCTTTTCACCGGAGTCTCGCTCGTCTGAGGTAGCAGATCGTGCTCTATTCTTTTCTTATCTCGTATGCTTGCTCTCATAAGGACTTCGCTTATCTATTAGTTAAAATATATTGCTTAAAATTAGCTCTATCTATTCTATCTTTGCAGAGAGTCTTGTCGGTGCACTGTGTGTGGCAGTTGGTACTTTGGTTAGTTTTGAATCCGAGGCCAAGCCTGCGGATACTGATTGAGGCCAAGCCTCATGAGAGTCAGCTCATCATCTTCTCAGTGTCGGCGTTTCTCAGTCACAGAGACTTGTCACCATGGTTCGCTGCAAGAATGCTGGTGGTGTACCGAGTAATAGGGACGAGAGTCCTCCTCGTTTGATAGAGGTTGTTCGTGGCAAGCGCAAGAAGATCATCGCCAAGAAGAGAAAGAGGACACTCACTAAGGCAGAGTTAGCACAGGCAGTAGCTGACGCAGCTGATCTAGCAGAGAGAGGAGGCAGAGGTAGTGGCATTCACATTGGCGAGCGTCGCTTTCATCTTTAAGGTCGACAGCTCGGTACAGAGGCCACTGAGGAGACAGAGGACCAGCCCACAGAGTAGCCTGTAGAGGTGACAGAGGAGACAGAGGAGGAGACAGTACAGACTCCACCGCGTCATCGCTCAGGACGCACGCGTGCTCAGGTGACACCTAGGCCAGAGGGCCAGCGTCGTGAAGATCGTCCACCTCCCAGAGCTCGAGGTCACCCCCTAGTTGATCACTTTGACCTAAGGGGAGCTACAGCATGATAGGTCCAGGCTCTCCGGTTCGTCAAGGTTGGTCGGTGGTTCCCACCTCAGCGGGACACCAGGGCTTCTGAGGGTTTCTACACACCTCTGCACGAGGATTTCTACAGAGCCTATGTTGACAGTGGGATTGTCTTTAGACCTTAGAGAGTTTGTCGACTTGAGGCACTAGTTGCAGTTGTTGGTGAGCAGCTCTGTCCACATATTTCCTTCTTACCAGGATTGTCAAACTTTCTGGGATAGACTAGAGCTTACTGCGGTACTTGGGTCAGAGAGTTCTACTCCTCATTTTGGATTGACCCTGCTCATGAGTTCATTCACTTTGCATTCCGAGGTTATGACCGCAGGTTGTACAGCACCAGGGTACGGGAGATTCTCAGGCTGCTAGCTTCAGAGACAAAGATCCACCAGTTGTGTTGGTCAGACTTCACCACCGAGGCATCCACACGGAGGCACTGTGCCGCCTACAGATCTGATCAGACCATGCTTTCGTGAGCCGTTTGGTAAGGGGTCCAGACGTACACATGCTAGCTTGACTCTGCTTTCGAGGTTGGGATACAAAGAGGGCTTGACACGTATGCAGCTTTGGGTAGTCCATCACCTCATCTCTCAGACTCCGTTTGACATTTGGGATCTGATGCTCTATGAGATGGAGGACACTTTGGCAGAGGGCTTCAAGGGTCACCGTTAGCTACCCTATGCCCATTGGATATGTTTCCTGATATGGTCTGCTTGTGACTTACCTGCTGAGATTAGAACTGAGATTTCAGACACTACTACAACCTTCCCGGAGTATGATATTCGACAGTTGTGGGCTTCTATCACTAAAGAGCAGGCACCTAGACAGGGTTAGCGTCAGAGGGCAGAGATACCAGAGACTGCAGCTGAGCAGGACGAGACAGTTGAGGGCCTTGCAGAGGCAGAGCTTGCAGACCTAGATGCTCAGCCAGCTAATCCAAATGAGGATGATGCCACTGACAGCACTGATGAGGACTATCAGCCTATTCCTTGGTACCGCTCTCCTCAGTCTCACGACCATGAGGCGGGTGGTTCAGATTCAGTCTCACGCTCAAACCTAGCCATGGTGGCTATTCTTAAGAGGCTGACCCAGGCTCAGGAGAGGCAGGAGATTTGTCTACAGCGATAGCCTCAGGATAACGCAGCTGCATTCGCTCAGATTTAGGCTCGTCAGGACGAGTTTCAGAGGCAGCAGCTTGAGATACAGAGGCAGCAGGCAGCCACCCAGCAGCAGTACCTTGAGCTTCTTCGACACCTTGTTACTATTGGAGTCCCTCCATATCCGTCTGTCTTTACTCCAGCGTTATAGTCTAGTGGACTTTAGAGTCAGGGACAACCGAGCGTTCAGTTTACTTCACCCCAGCAGCATGAGTCATAGACTTTTCAGTCCTCGAGCTACACTCTTATTCAGACGGGGTTCACTCTACCAGTTCAGCTCAGGCCACACCTTCTGACAGGCACTCCTTTCTCTACTAATTTGAGTGCATCCTACAGCGAGTTGACTGGTCAGCCGACACCCTCCTATACCACAGTTCAGACTACTTCAGGGATGTCAGCTTCAGAGATAGTGGCTCCTCTAGTGACAGGGACCCGGACTACAGAGACAGTACCTTTGTCAGTTGCCTCGACTGATCCTTCCACAGTTGGTGCTCTTCAGGCTCAGGTGACAGAGACTGCAGCTCTTGTTGCTACTACATCATCAGTTTCTGCTCCTGCATTACAGACTCAGACTGCTTCACTTCCACATGCATCTACAGAGGGTCAGCCTGACAGCTCAGAGTCAGAGGAGGACACTTCATAGTTCTTGATCACTCCACGCTCCTCGGCACCAGACACGACTGCTTTTGTTCCTCCTTTGGACCCTTAGTTTTTTGGCACTTGATGCCAAAGGGGGGAAGAGAGTAGATTCAGGAGGAGTTTTGAGAGAGAGGGTTTTATTTTTCTTTGTGTGCTACATTCATGCATCATGTTTATATTCCCGCACTTGCATTTTGTGACATGTGTACTTATGAGATACTTAAGTTATATGTGGATTATCTTGTTACTATTATATCATGTCACTTGATTGGTTCTAGCTCATAAGGTTTTGCTTTCGTGCCTTACTCCGATTTCATATGAGCTATGTTTTTTTGTGTACTAACTCTTCATGTTTCATCTTATGAGTACACCCTGTTGGCTTGGAGCACATAAGCAATTCCTAACCCCTTGTGCTTATTGTTTTTTGCTTATGTGAACCAAGCATATTCGAAAACCTCAACTCTTAAATCTACTGAATCAAGGTGTTGTCATCAATCACCAAAAAGGGGGAGATTGAAAGCATCTAGGCCCCGAGAGTTGGTTTTGGCAATTGATGACAACGCATTATTACCATGACTAACGTGTGTTTTGTAAAAACTTTGGTAAGTTAGGTCATGGGATTGGAGACTATTTTGGACACTATGGTATTCATACCCCTTGATGGAAATCATTTTGGTTTTTAAAGGATTAACGTCAAGATTAAGGACGGTTAGTTCCGGACGTCGAGGAGTTGAGTTACGTTCGGAATAGTCATTAGGATCTTCGCTTTTTCCTTTGACCGTACTATAAAGGGGGCATGAGCGAGTAGCTTGACCTAGGTGAGTCTTTTGTTTAGGTGTGGTGCACACTTGTCAAACTTAGCACTAGGTAGCTCAGGTGAAGCCCAAAGTTCAGTTGGAAGAAACTCGGTTCAAGTTGCGTCATGATTCGAAGTCGTTTGAGCCTTTTACCCTTGACCGGACGTGGTCTCTGCCTTGACCGGACGCGTTCGGTCAGTACTGGCAGTCACCGCTGTTTCAACTCGGTCGATCGGACGCGGTCCTCCCGAGGACCAGTCGCGTTGATCGTGTTGACACGTGTCACAGAGGGTAAGTGTTCTGATCGGACGCGACTAGAAAACGATCGGACGTGTCTTCAGTGCGTCCGGTCCAGTTCCAGTAAGGTACTTCGTTGACCGGACGTGTCCGGTCATCACCGATCGGACTCGACCGAGCGTCCGGTCAAAGTACAGTAAGGTTCTTGCACGACCAGACGCGTCCGGTCAGTCCTGATCGGACTCACTGTGCGTCCGGTCACTCAGCGTAGTTCATTTTCAATTCGACCGTTGCTACCGACCGGACGCGTCCGGTCAGTACGTAAAATGTTGAGTTGGCACTTAACGGTTGGATTTGATTGTGGGGTGTATAAATACATTCCCTCCACCTCTTGTTGAGGTCTCTTGCTCATTTGTTCAGCTGAGAAACACTTTTCAAGTGCAAGGAAGTGCAAGAGCTCTAGTGAGGGTTGTGATTTAAGAATCAAAGTTTGAGATCCCTCATTAGTGACTAGGGAGTAGCAAGTGTGCATCCACCTTCTCATTAGGCTTGTTGTGGTCAAGTGAGAGTTCTTGCTTGTTTATCTTGGTGATCGCCATCACCTAGACGGCTTGGTGGTGATTGGGAGTTTGGTGATTATCCGGCGGAGCTTGTGGATGACCCAACTCATCTTATGAGCGGTTGTGGACGATTCACCGCAACGGAGTATCAAAGAATCAGCCCGTAAAGAACACTTGATCCTTGCGTGGATCAAGGGGAGCTACACCCTTGCGCGGGTGCTCCAACGAGGACTAGTGGGGAGTGGCGACTCTCCGATACCTCGGGAAAACATCGTTGTGTTCCTAACCCTTTACTTTCAAGCAATTTACTTTCTCGTATTACTTTCATTGCTTGATTTACTTTCCTAGAATTGTCATGTTAGACTACGTTTGGAACTTAGGATGCAAAACCTTTATCGGTAGAATTACTAGGAACACTTGTAGACACTAGGGGTGAATTATGGTTTAGTAGGATTTAATTCTTGCATTAATTTTTAGAAAAAAAAAACCCAATTCACCTCCTCTCTTGGGCATCTTGATCATTTCACTCCCGTCACTCCCACACAAGAGCCACCTTCGGTGGCCCCTGCCCCCACGCAAACCGCGCCGTGGCAGCGAGGAAGTTGGTGGCACCTGCATCCCGAGCGCGACGTCATCACACGCAAACTACGGAGCCGTTCGGCTGGAATTATAAGCCGGCTGAAAAACACTGTTGGCTGATTTTTTATGAGAGAAAAATATTGTTCCGACTAAAAAACAAGCTGAATAAGACGGCAAATGAACAAGGCCTACATGGCCTAGAGCACGGACGCCGGGTATCCGCGTTGTCGTCACTGTCCCCTGGCTCGAAGAGTTTGAGCAGCGCCAAGCCAGGGCAGTCGATGTCGATGTTGACCGCCAATCGATCGGACTCCGCGAGAATGATGGGCGCAGTGCCAGCGCCCAGCGCCGACCACGACGTCGCCATCGCGGAGGCGGACCGCGAGCGCCGGGAAGAGGCCGAGGGTGCGGGGCGGAGCGGCTCTCGCCCGCGGCGGCCAGCACGCAAGGCAGAGCAGCTCTCGCCGTGGCGGCCAGCACACGAGGTGGAGCTCGTCGATGGCAACGACGTCGCAGAGAACACAGGCGAGGTAGAAAGAAAGAGTGACGACGAGCTCATTCTAATGGAGAAGGCAGAGACTTAACGTCCATACACAGTCATGTAGGCATACACGTCTGACAGTGGGACCAGATACATAGAAGGTGTAGAAAATGGTATGGATCAGAAGAGATAGAATTATAATGGTCCAAATAGACAAATTGTGATGGCGTTGACCTCGGAGTCGCCTCATGGCCAGTGGCGGACGTAGGTAGAAGCTGTGGGGCCACCTGGCCCCACAGGTTTTGACGAATCTAGTGCAATTTTACTGTAGTATATATGGTTTGGTCTCATAGCTTCTGCTGGCTGGCCCCGCAGGTTTTGATTCCTAGATCCGCCACTGCTCATGGCCGACCGCTGCCGCCGCCCTCTGGCCAAGGTACCCGCATCTCCGACGCAGATGGAATCCGTTCCGTCAGGAGGTGTTGGCAAATGGCAACATGGCGGCCTGAAATATTTTCTTAAGTCGAAACTACATTTCAGTTACCGCAACATGGGAGCATCCTCCTTATTCTGAATGGATGTTGTACTCAGTTTCCTTACAAGCTGATTTTATTTTACTACAATACGAAGCATCACATGAAAGAAAAAAAAAGAAAACAATACTAATTCACAAAAAAATCTTTAATAATTCCATATACTGATATTTCATTATGGTTTGCTAAGTGCTCTTTGAGCTTGATGCATTCCTCAAGAGACGATCCCTTGATGCAAACTCTTGGTTGACTTTGGTTGACCGAAGGTTGACTTGCTTAGCTTTAACTTGTTTGAGCCATGGAATGTAGCACTAACCAACTGAGAGTGCTCAAAATCAATTGAGGATTCACTTAAAGTCCTGAAGATATCACATTGGGAATTTCTCCGAGGGTCGCCATCGAAGGTTGAAAACTGGAACTGATTTTTGGGTCATTACAGGATACTTCAATAGTTTCTAAATCATATATCATAACACGTCTATCTCATACTCTCTCTACTTCAAGAAGGCAATTCTAATTGATCAATAAAAATACAATTCAATGGAATTCCTTTTTTGTTTTTCTTTAAACTAGTGAATCTTTTTTGAAAGGTTAAAAGGGGTGATAAATCAAGGGGCGGTGAGGAGCAGTTGGAAGTACCTTTGCCCTGGACTGCAGGATAGTACCGTGCACTAATCCTCTTATTAGTACTAACTAGCAAATGTGCTCGTGTGTTTGAATGGGGTGTACATATTATTACACGGATATTTGGACAACTTTAGTTGGAGATTTATTAATAATCGCATCATGGGTTCGGATACATCTTTAAACTGGATTCCCTATTGTTCCTCAACATATGTTAGCCACTCTAACTTACATGAGCACGAGAGAGTTAAAGATTTATTATCTAACGATCACATTATATCTTTATATTCATTTTAGGATTGTAAACTTTGCACCGCATTATGCCTAGTTATATGTGTTGCTCTAACTTATATAGACATGTGAGAGAGGACATACCAATATAAAATGATCTATGCTTTTTAGATAATATAAATATAGATTAATTTATTTTTGGATAGATGAAAACATGCCATTAATTTAATTTAACCCATACATAATTTTGATGTTTTTTTGTCATGGTGAAGCTATAATAAAAAATTGCTTAGCTTAATTCATATTTGATTTAATAACCCATATATAATTTTGACATTGAGTTTGTTTGGTCATGGTAAAGATATAATAAAAATTGCTTCGCTTAATTCATATTTGCGCACTTTCTATTTTTATCCTTTTCTATTCAAATTTAGATTCCTATTCAAGCTAGTCAGGACTATTTATCCAATTTCTATTTTTACCCATTTCTATTTAAATTTTGATTCCTATTCAAGTTACTCATGACAAAAAGCCTTGCATGTTTGATGATATCAAGCATAAGTCTATTTGCATTAGAATTCTTATTTAGATTACCTTAGTTAAGGAAGGGTCGGACCAAAAAAAATAAGCGATGAGAAATTTAACCTCTTTAATATTAGGTATAGAAGTGGAGATGACATTGTCACAATCCTAATGTGCTTTGGCGAACAACTTCTTCCCAATGCGTAGGAATTGTATATCCTTTGATTTAAGATGTTTTAGCTTTTCAAAAAAACAATGATTTTACTATATATCTAGACATATTTATATCTAAATACACAGCAAAAGTTATATATCTAGAAAAGCCAAAATGATTTATAATTTAAAATTAAAGTATTAGTGTTCTTCCTCGACCGATCCACTCACTCTCGTGTACGGTGTACCTACTGCTCCAGTCTCGTGTATCGTGTATCATCCTTTGTTTGCGTTCCACAACTTTTATATCGATTTCCCCTGCTTGCTTCCCTACGCTGAACTCCCCATTCTTGTTTCAGATCGTCAGTACTAGTGCCTGAACTCTATCCCTTTTCCTACCCTGAACTCTGTATCTCTATCCCTTATTGTATCAGATTATCAGTAGTAGTGCTTGCTTTTGTGTTGGCATTGGACAGATCTATGTTACATCTACCAGTCTGCTAACAGCTTCTACCTCCAAAAGGAAATAAATAAATGACCATCGACACTGACAAGAAAGATACAGATGCGAAAGCTTCTACTCCAATCTACCATCAATAAAACTGACACTGATTCTTGAATTGTCACATCAGTAAACAAACTATTAAGGCATTTTATCTATAGCAGAAGGAACCTCTAATAGGCACTTACAAAACAGCACTGTAATCTGCGATACATCTCAGTTTACTACGCAAATTGGCCAATTTGCCATTGCCATTCACTGTGCTTCCAGACACCGAGGTATCACGACTGGTGATTTGGGTAAGAGTAGCCACGGCCCCTACCCATATATCCATATCCTCTACCATAATAGCCACGACCTCGAGGGCCACCACCCCCACCACGGGGGCCCCTACCTCGGATGCCCATTGGTCGATGCCTTGCTGAGTCACCAAAGGTCTACAACCAAAATAAATTATCATATGCACTGAATGCTAAGGTGATATGGAGAGGCAAAGATTCAATGTCTCTGTCAATACCTCGGTGTCTATTTTCCTCTGCTCGGAGAATTTCACTCTTCCATTCCTCCCTCCATTGTCAATTGTGTTGCAAGAGAGTGAATCAAAGAAGTCATCTTTAACATACACAGGCTTTTCAGGCACAAGAGAAATGGTTAATCAGCATCCAACATACTGAATAGTAAATCACGACAAGCAATCCAACAGAACTCATACCTTAGCTTCTGGCTTTCTAGGAGATATCTCATCTTCTAGAACATCATCTTCGTAACCATTTGGTTCATCATTTAACTGCCCTATGCTTTTACCAAGATGGCCCCATACTTCATCTTTGTTGAACTTCTCATTCATTGCCATGAAATCGAAGTCCTCTGTGAACTTGGTTATGGGATGTGATTGCTGTAGGGAGAATGACAGTGAATACTACAATCTAATAAAAAAGCAAAGCAGACTCCAAAGAATGTCCTCAAGGGGCTGAAAATAGAACAGAGGCATTTTAAGATGCATCATCATGCTAGTAAACGCATATGCATTTCACAGTACAATTATCACTACTTTATGGCACTAAAAGATGACATGGTTTGTTTATAAACTGATAACTTTGATTAACACATGGTTGACAGTTTGACACTAACATACAAAATACTTTTCGAAGACATTTTATGAAAAAAAAATACTAGGATAGTACACTGCAAAATCTTGCAGCCCAAAATTAGGAAAAATCTAATAACAGGGAGCCCCCAACAGGCTAAACAAACAAGAATAACATTGATCAGAACAGGGTCCAGCTATGTTGTACTCCCTCCGTTACAAATTATAGAATGTTTTGGTATTTCTAGATACATTGTTTTAACTATGTATCTATACAGTGCATATCTAAGTGCATAGCAAAAGCCATGTATCTAAAAAAGCCAAAAATGTCTTATAATTTGGGATGAAGGGAGTAGTTTTCTACATTATACTTGCACAAAGTATTCAGGCTACAAAAGAATGCTAAAAATACCAAAAACAAAGTAATCATGAGGACCAAACTTATTGATAGTGCTTTCTCTAAGGATGTGAAATCAGAAATGGCCTTTTATTTGAGTGACAATAACGCAACACAAGAATATAAACAGAGCAACCTCACATCTCAAAAATTTCTAGACTTTCGAAGTTAGTAGGATAAAACATGTTTTCAGATAAGCATACCCCATTTCCTCTTCCGCGGCCTCTTCCTCTTCCCCGGCCTCTATTGTTGTACTGGACATACGAGGAAACTCCTACAGGCTGAAAACAAAAGAATTAGATGAATGAGAAGGGAAGTGATCACAAAGTATGCAGATTAAGTTGAGCCGTATGGAGTAGATATACTCCAGTACCTTTTGAAGCACAGGCTTTGGCGCAGGCAATAGGGGCTCCTTATTTCCGGGTGTAGCAACCACAGGTTGTTTTGCCTTCCACTCACGCTGCTTGGCTGGCTTACTTTCACTGGTCACTTCCACCTGTTGCGACAAAACAGAAGAGGAAGCAACCTGTGTGGGTGAAGCTACAGACAATGTAGCCTGAGAGGATGGAACCGTAGAGGGGGCAGCCTTAGAGGATAGAACCACAGCAGAAGTGTGCAAGGCATGAGATGATACAATTGTAGAGGAAGTAGTTGACAGAAGTTGCCCAGGAGTTACCAATGGAACTTGCTCCGCAACATTGACTGGAGTTGCATCATTAGCAGATGGTGGCTGAGATGATGATAGATAGGTAGGCACTGAAGCATCAGGTACAATCACAGGCTTATCAGTGGAGAGAGAGGGCACGGTGGAGTCAGGTAGAGCTACTGGCTTACTGTTCACCAGGGAAGGCAAGACCTGTGACATGGGCATGGAGGGTTCATCTGTCGAAACTGAAGGAGTCACAGATGGAGGAGTAAAACCCACAGACACTACAGAAGCAGAATCAGATGACCACTTATTTGGCAGTTGGCTTCTTGATGATTCAGTTTCTGATGTACTCAATGAAGCAGGTACTGACACAGATGTAGGTACACCTGAAGTTTGACTTAAACTATTACTATTACCAGGTTGAAGAAAAGAAGGAAGCTCAGGCATACTTGGAAATCCAGCAGGTAAAGATCCAAGTCCAGGATATTGTACAGGAAGCTGCAGGGCCTGTGGAACAGCCAAACTGTGTGGTGGCCTAAGAAAGGGCGGCGGCTGCAGATGAGGAAACCCAGTTGGTGGGGTGTAATATCCTGGCCAGTACATTGGTGGCATTGTAAGGCCAGTGCCATTCGCTGATGGTGGCATAGGTGACGAGTTCCATGACTGTAAGCTGGTGCCAGATTGGTAAGGGGGCAAATTCCCTTGAAATGGTGGTGGCATCTGAATCATGGATGGAGCATTGTGTGAAGTAGGATTAGCTGCTGTTGTGCTTGCAGCAGAAGGCAAGCTTAGCGAAGCTGGATGAGGATAATGTGACTGCAACAAAAAGAATAATAACAGTGAGCCACCTCTCATACTTCACACAAAAGGATTTAAATTCAAGTACTGGAGTAACAAAAGATTACCTGAATAATAGCAGGATCATTGTGTAAAGTTGCTGACTGAGATGGTGGAGAGGATTTGACTTGCAAATCCTGCAGTAAAAGGTAAGGCTAAGATACTATTGGGAAGATTATGATAGAAGTATCGGAAAAGCAAATGAACAATGGGAAAAGTATATGGGTGGATCAACGGAAACAGTGAATCAGCAACGAAAAAATATACGAATTTAAGGCAACTGACTCAGATAATCAATCACTATGGTTTTGGGGATGCTTATGAACAAAGCTGTTAGGACCTCAATATGTACAATAGGATATCACAAATCATATGTACTTCATGATAGATATCATCAGTTAAGTAAAACCATATAAAATGGAGGTAAGTTCTTACAATACTTATTGGAATCACGATTCATTACGTGACACACACTCCTGATTTAGATTCAAAAGAAAAACAAAACCTAACTAGAGCCCATCGCAGACAAACATCTTTATGGACACAATTGCACCCTCCAAAATTTTCCTTCAATACCCTTATCCAGCAAGCTATACTGCATCAGCAAAGGCTTTGCTCCACAGCAAACCAGGGAGTTGCCTGATTCAGGAGCTTGGAATAGTCAATTTGTTTGTCTAGCACTTCCAGTTGCTGCATCTAAACATGATGTGATTTATGAAACCATCTGCGCTCTAAGCCGCTGACTAATTACATGATTAAAATGGACAATGAAGTTGTCATGGGCAGTCAACAAGCTGCCACTGGCCCAAATAGGCCCAAGACGTCAGGTGCAGAAGGGCGTCGTAGGGCGCGAGTGTCCTAGTTGGGGCCTTAAGCCCATTAGTGTTAATTAGTGTCTCTCTTAGTTATTTATCTATAGGAATTGTACCATATTGTCTAGGCACAAGAGGTGTTAGTCCTATGTACCCTTTATAATCAGCCCATGAGGCACAATGAAAAGCAAGCAATGAATTATGAAGAAACAATTATAGTCTCCCTCAATCTCTCAAGCTCTTGGCAAAGCATAAGGCCTAGTTACCCCAAAATATCCATCTTCGTTACATCTGGTATCAGATAGCCAGTCAATTCCTCCCCATCCCAAAAAAAAAATTCTGATCCAGCCAATCCAGCCACAACCCTAATTCGGCCGCAACTACACCCCAACCGCGACGTCCCCATCCGTCGCCCAGCCGCCGCGCCGCCTCCCCGTCACCCACCACGCGCCGCCACCGTCGACCGCGTCGTTGCGGGAATCTTCGTCGCGCCGTCCACGGCCCATCTCCACCACAGCCGACGCGCCGCCTTCCTCACCACCAAGGCGTCGTCGCGTCTCGTCTGCGCGGGCCGTCGCCAAGCACGTCGCGCCATCCGCGGGGTTCGCAGAGCCACCCGCGATCTGCGGGAATCCCCCGCCACCTCGCAGCTTCGATCCAGCCGTCCGCGCGCCTCGATGGATTTTCCACAGTTTGATGGGACCTCTGATCCGGTGGTCTTCATCAACCAGTGCGAACTCTACTTCCGCCGGGAGCGCATCATGGCGGAAGAAAAGGTATGGCTGGTTTCTCGCAATTTGAAAGCTGACGCCCGAGTTTGGTTCCACCAAGTCGAGCAAGATGAATACCCCGCATGGCGTCGCTTCACCGAGCTCCTGCAGCGGCGCTTCAAACCGCCCCCGTGCCCCGACCCGCTCCACCAACTGTCTCGTGGCGTCGACAACTCCCTGCGCATCCTTGAGGAGATGTCCACACAACTGGATCGCATCCGGACGTGTCTCGAGGCGAAGGACAAGAGGGACCGTGAACGCCGGGCGGCTGTACGCCTCCAAGCAGCAGTACGGGGCCTCCTGGCACGCCGCCGAGCGCATCTTCTTCGGGCAGCCAAAGTCTCCGAGGAGCAAGCAGCGGTGCGACTACAAGCTGCCGGGCGAGGTTTCCTTGTTCGGCGTGTGGTGCGAAAGATGCGCATGCTCCTCAGCTCCTCGCTGTCGTGCGTGTTCGTCCCCTCGGCCCCTTCCATACATCAGGCTGCTCCGATCGCAGGGGAGGTCCAAATATGGGCGCTTCCAGTGCAGCGACCTCACATCAACATCCAGCATCAGGCATCAAAGGCTATCTCATTCATCCTTGTGCCTGCCGTGGTGCTAGACACATCCAGCGTTAGAGCCGGCTGCTTCACACTCCACCCTTCAGCCTACATGAAGCCAGCAGAGGCGCTCTTTCCATGGGATCCAGGTGGATATAGTTGTATTTTAGTCTTAAATAAGAATGGGAAGCCGAGATGTAAAAGGCTTATCCCTAGGTCGCGTCAGCTATCCAGCTCGAGGACGAGCTGGGTCTCCAAGGGCGGGGGAGATGTCATGGGCAGCCAACAGGCTGCCACTGGCCCAAATAGGCCCAAGACGTCAGGTGCAGAAGGGCGTCGTAGGGCGCGAGTGTCCTAGTTGGGCCTTAAGCCCATTAGTGTTAATTAGTGTCTCTCTTAGTTATTTATCTATAGGAATAGTACCATATTGTCTAGGCACAAGAGGTGTTAGTCCTATGTACCCTTTATAATCAGCCCATGAGGCACAATGAAAAGCAAGCAATGAATTATGAAGAAACAATTCTAGTCTCCTTCAATCTCTCAAGCTCTTGGCAAAGCATAAGGCCTAGTTACCCCAAAATATCCATCTTCACTACAGAAGTTTACCATACTGAATAGCACAAGGAATAATAACTAATAAGATATGCAAATCAACGGTGGCACATCTAGCCTGTTTGGATAACCTTTGGATTATAGTAATCAGATAAATGATCTCTTATCATTGGACAATAATAATCCAATCAACAGATTATTGTAATCCTAAAGTCCTTCTCAAACCTACCAATAGGAGATTATATGTGCTCACGAGACCAAATCCAGCACCTATAATCTAGGGATCCAAACAACCTAGATTATTCAGTGTTCCACAAGGCGCTCGCCTAGACGCGCTTAAATGTTAGGTGGAGGGGCACCGCCTCACCTAAGGGGGTAGGCGGAGGATAGGCGGCATGCCCCCAGATCCAGGGCCACGCTGCCTGAGGGAGGGATGACGGGTGGCAGCGGAGGCGGAGAGCGTACCAGGAGCAGGCTCGCGACGGATAAGTTCTACACATGGTATATTTTCTATTTTAATACAATTACCTTTATATCACTTCCTCGAAAGAGTATGTACTCATATATCTTGTCGCTGGCAGGAATCTGTTGGCCATCCTTCTTACGACCTTCAGTTCCAAATGAGCGAACTGCACCAAGGTACATAAAAGAGTGACCTGTTAATATAATCAGAATGGACAAAAAACAACAAATAACTTTTTTGAGCTGAAAGAACAATAGGGGTAAGCTTCAGGTGTCTTTTAGTGAAAGATGCAAGAAAAAATGTTTAAGGCATCTTGTTGTCTTCAAGGACAAATGAAACAAATGTAAGTTGCTGTAAACTCCCACACTGTGGAGAACTACTAGTTGACATTATACAGCAAACATAAATCAAAAGTACAGTGGATTTGAGATCGATGAACAACAAAAGCCCTTCAATCTTACAATTTCAAAATAAACAAATCAGGTAATGGCCATGTAACAGTGCAATAACCAGAACATTGACCAAAAAAGGCATTAATCAGGTTTCATATAATAACTCGTCTAAAGTCTAGACAGGGGATCCCTAAAAGTTAATTGGTTTCGATGACCATCTAGGCAGGCTAGATAGCTACCTTCTATCTATAAATGAAACGGTTTTAAAAAGAATAGATACCCAAATACGCTAATAATAGATAATAAGGATATAATAGATAAGGATATTACTTAAACTAAAAAAAAAAGGAGCAAGCAGACATTCACTAAATAAATATAGAACCCAGTTATTATATTAATATAACATTCAAAGATTACTATTTGTTCTATGAAAAAAGGCAGGTACACTTTGTGTAACTTTGAATTCTCAGTAATTTGACTATACTAAGGATGGTAAAAATAAAAAATGTAGACACATCCCTAATGCCTAAAAGGGACCATTTGCCTGTTAGCCTCTACAAAAGAGGAGCAAGTCAGTTGACATGTTGACCACGGAAGATTAGCTGTGTTTAAACAAGCACACGATACAAAAAGACATTAAGTGGCATAAACATCTCCAACAAGGAATATATATTGGAACTCAAATATGTAGGCCTAAAAATAAGATCTACCCTTTTTGTCCACACTAAAACAGGTGCCAAGTAATTCCCAGTTTTGGTAACAAAACACAATGGGACCCTTGAAGCCATGCCATTCTCGACTTTGTTGTTACTAGACAAAGGATGCTAGTCCAGTTGGTTAGCACTCCGGCGGCACTCCCTCAGGTCGCAGGTTCGACTCCCGGTGGGAGCGAATTTCGCCTGAGGGTTAAAAAAATCCCCCTCGCTGGTCCCGTGTGCCAAAGCGCTAGTGTGGGCGGCCCGTTCCGGTCTGTGGCAACGGGGGGTAACGGGATACTGGAGGTGCCGGCCCAAAGTGGCAAGGTGCCACAGGCGTCCCGGCCCAACCGGCCCAGGCAACGGTCCCCGCGGTAACCGCCCCTAGCGTCAGGGCGGGGCCAGGGTTCGGGGGGTTTCTCGGTCGGGGTACTGAGATCTTCTTCTTAAGTACAACACCGTAGGGGCGGTCTTCCCTACCGGCCGAGTTTTTTTTAGACATTCCAAAGTTGAGTAAGGTCCCAAGTCCCTTATAGCTTACAATTTTAGCCAGACATGAGTATGGAAAAGCACGGATAATTCCAGGGCCGGTCCTGGGGGTGGGCCAAAGGGGTGGCCACTCTAGGCCCAGGGCCAGTCCTAAGTGTAGAGCAGACGGGTGGCTGCTCCAGCCCCCCGAAACAAAGGCCACCCCTTCCAGGTATGTAATAACATATGTAGTGCTATCATTTGTATATATGGCCCCAAAAAGCTCTAAAACTGAAAAAGGTAGCAGCCAAGCACCGAGACGCATCACTAATTGATGTTGCCTGAGCCACGCGCACGAAGCAAGTCGCGCTACAACTCATCAATCACCTTGATCCACCAGGTAGCTGACTCCATAGAGCATGACTCACGTAGGAGAGCGACTTAGGCACCCACAAGGCTGAAGAAAGAACCGTAGGTTCCCTTCCCCCTTAGTGTAGTTTCTAAATTCTAAATTGAGAATCGAATCCATTCGTTAGGGAATGGACCGCACAGCCATACACAAGTTGATCAAAATTGTGATTTTTGTGAATTGTCTAACAAATGGTTATCCATTAGCCTAAAGACTAATCATCGTTCAGTACTCTATACTCAGTTGCGTTAGTCATTACAAGTTGCAATCATGAGCAGTGTTAAAAAAAACGTAACTAAATGCACAATTAGGACGCGATTAAGCAACGATCAGATCCCAGAGTGTCGTTTAGTCCCTGCATGGCCAATTAAACACTAGCGTGTCGTTTAGGCTCTGCTTTAAACGCTGGACAGCATCAAACCGATAGCAAGGCACCTGCCGCAAGCAGGGGTGGCCAGGTGGGAACGAGTGCATGCGCTGAAACACAGAAAAACCTAAAAGCAAGGTGTGGGAGAGAGAGCACGTGCAAGCACAGTTGGGATTTTGGGACGGGGGAGCACCAAAAGTTGCAAGTAGATAAGGATAATGGGCTGGAAGCTAGGTTATCAAAAGGAACCCAAATTCCTCACCATCAGCCCTAGCGCTGCCGTCATTCCTTCTCCGAATGTGAGGAGAACCAGACACCGCCACAACCCACCAAAGGGCAATATAATATACTTCAACAATTATATCCCAAAAATAAACGTATCGTGATATCAGTTCGGGCTGGTATTGTGACAAGTCAATATAAAATATGCTTGACTTGATCAGCACACTTGAGCAAGGCAAAGCATACGCATACCTGAACATCAAGCTAGCTATGATGGAGAAAAATCTGGTGCATTTAACCCTGCCTTCGGGAATAAATAAAATGGTCAGTTCAACTCAATCAGCTTATGAAAATCATCATCAACTACCCTCTTGGGAGGAAAGTCGATTGCTAGGTATTTTCTTAGGCAATAGCTATAATCGACGGAAAGGGTAAGGTTGTTTAGACCGAAGCGTAGCGAGTACTAGACGAGCGGAGTGAGCTATAATTGACTGTAGGGAGATTATAGTGAACGGAGTGAGTCTAACAACAACCCCACCCCACCCCACCCCACCCCTCCCCTCCACCAACCCCTTCGCCTCCGTGGCTCCTCAGACGGGTCATTTTCCACGCGTCCCCATGCTTCTCAGGTGAGTTCCACACTTCCCATTCTCGACTTCTCTTCCAATCTGCATGAAATCAAATTGATCTTGATGTCTTGATCTGATTTGGCCATCTCAGCCTTGGTGTGTTGTGGATTTGACATTTTTCTTCACATGTGATGTTCTGAAGTGCAAACCTGTAATGCTCTGGACCTGGTGAATTTGCAATGCTCTGAATGTGTAGTTCTAAGAACCTGACAAATGTACATATGAACCTGTGAATTAGTGACACTAATCCACCCATTGCTAGGCAACTCGATCCTTACAAGCGATGAATCAAATGTTTGTGTGCTCCCTTGTATGCTTTTCATTGCACAGACAATGATTTTGCTCTGCCAGCCACCCAGCCTGCCTTGATTGCATGGGTAGGCACCTTTGCTTTTTATCTAGGCTCCTGACTGGCACTTCCTCATCTTGCTCCCAGCAGCAAAAAGATGAATAAAAAAAAACACAGACGCTATCTCGTGTTTAATCTACGCTTAATCTTCCTAGGTGCTAGGCAGTGGCTTGGCACCTGCCTAGCGCGTAGCACTTTTTGGAACCTTGATCATGAGTGCTTATTATATCAAGGGGCCCCGAGTTTTAGTTTCGCTCTAGGCCTCGGAAAACTCAATAATTCCAATTTCCAACGTTACAGTCACAAGTGGAGGATTACTCCAAATGGACAAAACTGAAAGGGCTTTCCATAGCTCACTAATGTACAGCCCTTGCTTGTAAGGTGTTTAGGACACCTCACCTTGTGCCAAGTTTCAATCTACAGCCTATCTTATCATGCTGTTTTCCCAGGGAAGAAGAAAACACACAGTGCAAGATAACAAGATTTGAGCATCTGAGCAACAAGGGGGCTGGAACCTTAGCAAAGCAGCAACTTTGCATACCCAACTCATATTTGGGTCACATTCCAGTGAAATCTCACAGAAGCATTAAGTATTAACAGGCAGTCTGGTTCAAGTCTTTAAGAAATAACTGAAAATTGTGAAGGAGAAAACAGACTGAGAACCTAACAAAGAGGATCGTGTAAAGGAAAATTCACAACCTAACATATAATAATAGACATATTAAATACGAGTGAATCGTGCACAACTATCCTCCTCCAACAACAGAATACAAAATCATACCGTTTCTGAGCCCGATGCTGGACTCCTCGGTGTTGATGGTGTACAGGACTCCCTCGTACCGGATCTCGCTCTTGGACATGAGGCTTATCAGGCTCCCGATGTACGACTCCGGCGCTGCAGCTGCCGCTGCCGCCATCGCCGCCGACCGCGCCTAGGGTTTAGATCTCCCGCTCCCTCTTCACTGTTTTTTTTATCGCCCTAATTTTCCCCCTTCCTTTTTAAAAAGCCCTTCGCTAAACTCTCCTCTGCGTGACCGCGTCGTCTCCCATTCTCTGCTTGTTTCGTAGAAGTGGACTCATGCCATCGCAACTCAAGTCCCACTAACCGGTGGGTCCCATGGTGACGACAAGCATTGGGCCCACTTGGCGGTGGTGCTCGTAGTGTATTAAGCCGGCGGTACGTCAGTTCATATGGAAGTGGCGGCATACCGGATTTTTTTATTTTTTATTATTATTACTAGATATATGACCGCACGTTGCATTGGTTTATGAATTTTTGCCTACATTCGACTTTGGGTGCTTGATGTCCCTCTCCCATCGACGTCGTTGACTCTCCTAGATCACCAACAGCGGTGGTTACTCCATGTTTTTACTCAGCTTCAATCCATAAGTGTTATGACGCCCATCCCTATCGACTTCCTTCACCAATCAATGGTGGGTGGCGGCGCATCTGTGGCCGTGTCACGGGCGGTGGCGCATCTACGAGCAGGCCGAGGCGCGTGAGTAGGGAGAGCGGATGGCGGCGCATCTGCGGCTGTGTCAACGAACAATATTGCATCCACGAGCGAGCGCGTGAGATTAATCTCCACGCTATAATTAAAGCCTTCATTAATCAATCTAGCACATGTGTTTTTGTTCCCTAGACGACGGAGTCGACACAGACTCCGAGGGAGCGGGTCGACAGAGCCGCACAGAGTCTAACGCGCGCTAGTAAGGCGAGCGGGACATAAGCGCAGACGATTCCTTTTAGCGCTTTTTAGTTGTAGAGATATATCATGTAGACATAATTTATAGAAAATTTAACAAAAATGATTTTACTTTTTTTACTATTTCTATCCTAAAATATAAGGTAAGCATTTATTCGAGGTGAATTAACTCTCAAAAACTACCAATATCATGTGTGCATGCAATTAATAATTGACAAGAGGCAGTCCAAAAATTGAAGACGAAAATGGGATCCTAAATTGCCTATCCTACACAACCGCGCAAGCAGCGTCTAGCAGCTAGTTCTATTTGATATTTTATTTGGAAGTTGATGGGACTCTTGACTAGGCTGCAGCGGCCCAACAAAGCCACATAGAAGACACGGTTTGACGTACGTAGGGGCCAGCGGGGCGATGCAAGAGCGGTGGAGCCGAGCGCACGCACGAAATCGGATTGGACGAAACTGGTCCCTATTTTTTAAGGTGGTACTAGATATATTACTAGTACGGTGCCCGTACTAACGCTACAGGAAACAATACTTACAATTGATTTGGTGATAAAAGCTATAAAGAGAAATTTATATTTCCATTAATAAAGTGTGCTCTTGGAGCTTGGTATATTTTAATAAGAATATACCAGAGAGTATTATGGCAAGAGCACACATGAATCACTTAATGTGTTACAGAGAACATTCCTTGGCAATAAAAATAAAATTTTCTTACTTCGGAAATGGTATTGGCATATTGGCAAACTTCCACTGTGCTTTTTCAATAGCAGGCAGTAACAAAAAATAAAATTGGCATAAGAAAGATCAAATTATTACAAACATTGGTGGCTAGCTGCCTAGGAGCCTTTCCTCCGATGAAAGTTAAACTATTTGAATTTATAACTAAACAGTAAACACAGTCCACACATGTGACACACAATGCACGCTAGTTCAAACCTATCCTAACACCTACAAGATGTTTACGAAAGTTAAACTATTTGAATTTATAACTAAACAGTAAACACACGTCCACACATGTGACACACAATGCACGCTAGTTCAAACCTATCCTAACACCTACAAGATGTTTACGAAAACTCCTAGTAACAGGTGTACCTAGCCAACTTTTAGGTCGGGCGGCACCTATGTTCGTACTCAAATCTTATGCCTCAAGCGATGAGCGCGATACGCAAGACACGTTGCTGAAGGAGTCTCGTCGGGAGCATAATACGCAAGACATGTCGATGAGGTCTCTTGAAACCTGAAAACCCACACGCTCGGGAGAGACCCGTCGGGGCGTGCAGCGTCTATGGGCTTCCCTATCCAGCCTAACCACTCTAGAGCTTCGCCGTTGTTGATCCACCAACCATGCAGCGCCGACGAAGAATGAGGAGAAGAGTAGATGGGAAAAGAAGGTAAAAGAGAGGGAGTGGATTGGTTGTCAGTTGTGTCTATTGGACACATCAATTGGACATGCCCCTTATATTTATAAGGAGGGTGTGGTGTTATCCCCCAAAGGGGTTGAAACCCCTTCTAAAATGCATCAAAACTTGTTTTAGATATGCTCTAGCCTGTCAAAACCAGCCTGGCTAGTTTCTGTGGGTCCACGACAGCAAACCTTCCAAAAATCATGGTTAGTTCATTCAGACTCCAAACGAGGCGATCCATATATGTTTTTCGATCAACTCTATGAGAGAAATGCAATGGTACAATCCTTCTTCCATTTGAGGAAGGTGAAAAATAGGCCATGCCAATCTCGGCTAGGTCAACCCTCGAAAAACTGCTTTTCGTCTGGACAGGGCTCCAAATGAGATGATCCAGATATGCTTTCTGTCTGTCTTGATGATAGAAACATGATGACAGATGATAGAGTCCATTATACACTTTGGACAATTTTGGGTGTCATGAAGTGTAAACGAGTTTCATTGTGTGGACCTAGTCTTATGATCCAGTAGTGAAGGCGTATCACTGCTAGCTAGATCTAGCACACCCAAAGTCATGGGTCAGTACGGATTGTGGGCTTCTAGTAGTCTAAGTAAATCTCTCGCCCCCTCCCCAAATTTTAGTTACTTTCAACTTATGTTGGATTTACGCTTAATTTGTACTAGAGTTACAATAATTGTTTGCATGTAGAATTAGTATTGAATCCAGATTCTTTACGTGGTTAGTTATCGAGAGCTAAATATTACCCCAATGGAGATGTTTTGAGTGCCAAACCAAAGAGAGGAATGTCTTATACCTGGCGTAGCATCCTCTCTGGTTTTGATCTGCTCAAGAAAGGGGTAGTTTGGAGAGTGGGTGATGGGTCAAGCATCAAAATATGGGAGGAAAATATGGGAGGATCCGTGGCTGCCTAGGGAGCATACTCGCAGACCTTTCATGCCGCGGAGAAACTGTCTACTGACACGAGTTGATGAGTTGATAGACCCAACTGTTGGTACATGGGATGAAGCACTTATTCGTGATTTATTTTGGGAAGATGATGCCAAGACGATTTTGTGCATTCCGGTTCATGATGGAATGTAGGACATTATTATATCCTGGCACTACAATAAGAACGGGCTCTTTTCTGCCCGATCAGCCCAAAGTGTGTGTTGAAGATCGGAGGCGAAATGATAGTAGACAAGCAGGATCATCCTCAGTTGCAGCTAATGGTGATGATAGCTTGTTGTGGAAGCACATATGGAAACTGAATTGTCCAAGGAAGATGCAGCACTTCCTATGGCTGCTTGGTCACAAGAGCTTGGCACTCCGTGTTAATCTCAAGCGTCGCAGGATGAAGCTGGACACCGTTTGTTGCTTATGTAGGAGACTTGATGAGGATGAAGCTCATTTATTTTTGGAAAAAAGTCCATATTACTCCTTCTAAGTCTATCCTATGTCCAAATAACCTCAAAGTAACATTGGTTCAATTTACTCCCTCCAACTATTTAAGTTCGTCCAACCAACAACATAAAGAGATTTTTCTTTTTTTGTTTCTTTATGTACAAATTATATTTTAGTTTCAAATTTTATGGGGTGACAGAGGATATTGTATTATGTGTTAGAAAATTGCACTATGAATTTTTTATCATTATTTTTATTCGATATTGTATATCTAGTGTTAATTTATTATTAAATTTCCTAAGCTATCAAAATAGTGGCAAAAAGTTAAGATATATTTTTCTGACATAACTTATGATGTTCTCTATCATATCACAAAAGTTGATATTAAGACTCAACTAATACGTGGAAAAACAAAAATAACAAATCATGTTAAAAGGGTAAACTAGACCAACTGAAATAGCTAGAGGGAGTAAATTGAACCAAATGTAAGTGTAGAGGGTAATATAAACATATGTCAAACTTGAGGGGAGTAATTTGAACTTTTTTCTTTGTTTTTCAAGTGCAAGCTTGTTGCTAAGCTGTGGAATGAATTGCAAATGAGTCAGGTCTGCAACTCCGTGGCTTTGCTCTCCTCGGCCAAAGAAGTGATCAAGGAGATTCTGAAGATGAAGAGTGATATTCAGAGACAAGTTATAGTGCTGCTTTATATATGGTGGTCTGAAAGATGCGCTATTCGAAACGGATCGAATTCGCATGGAATTGGATTTGGATACCACATTTGAATTTGAATACGAATACAAATACAAATACTTTTGAATACAAATACAAAACAGATGTCTCGAATTTGGATTTCTATTCAGATATTTACTCGATTCAACTCAAAGTGTATATTGTTAAATTCAACACATATGAATAAAATTTTACTGCCAGTTCATCATTAATTGAAGTTCACTAAATGAAAGTACACTTCTAATAATCTCCAATATTGAAATAAACTAATTTATAATGGATAATATTTATTAAAATAATATGTCAAGTGAAGAAATTCAAATAAAAAGTGTAGAAAACAAAGAGCCATTTTGCTTTATCAATATTTTTGGAATTACAAAATTACTACATAAGTGGAGGTTAAATTATTTGTGTATATAACATAGACAAGGATAGCTCAAAAAACAATATAGTTATTAATAAATATTTAATAATTGAAATATCAATCAACTAATCAATATTATATATATAAATATATAAATAACTAATAAATAAACTAAAGTATTAAAATAATATAAAACAACAAATATATTAGGTTTAAACTAAATTAAAAAATACTAAAATTAATTTAATCTTTATGTATCCTTTATAATTCTAAATTAATACTAAAAGTTATTTATAGATGCACTATTAAATTGTTCCAATGCATAGAAAACTTTTAAATAGGTTCATGATACCTTGTTTCCTTTGTGGATACGGATACTGTCGGATATTATCGAATACGAATCTGGAATCGGATAGAGAAAAATACTGAAAAACGAATTCGGATATATCCATTTAGTTACCACATTAGAAACGGATATGAATACGGATATAGCAGATACAGATATCGGATAATTCGGATATCCATTTCCACTTTCCATCCTTAGCGAGACACCTAGAAGTTATCTGCACCTGGCTCACCTGGTTCGCTCATACACTGATGAATTCACCTCCCTACGTCAGTCAAGTCCGGAGACTGCTGTGCCGAAGCAGAGAGGCTTGGAAGCGTCCACCTGCTGGTTTTGTCAAAGCCAATTGCGATGGAGCTTCCAGTCCCGAATCATGCTCAGGGGATGGGGCTTTGTGTTACGTGATGAAGAGGGAAGGGTGATATGTTAGTTTGATCTCCACCGGACTTGGCCCAACGGCCATGTCTGGGCCCTAATCTCGCGTCCTGATCGGGGACGCTCAGTCCAATGACGTGGCTGGTGGGCCCCCGTCGCACAATGCTATAAATAGGAGGTGGGGGCCAGTGGTTAGGGTTGCGAGGTTCACTTCACTGCCGCCACCCCACTGTCCTAACCCTAATCCGATCCCGAGGGTGCACTGCCAGCGGCGGGAAGCCTCACCGGTCTCCACCGCCGCCTGTGTATCACGCCTCACTGCACTGCTGCATCTCCATCGACTCCGCAGGACTTCACCATCAACACCATGCGCGGACCTCGAGATCCTCCATCTCCGACGATCGGTAATGTTACCTACCACTCCTTTCCCCTCTCACTGAATCGAACTGTCACTGTTTATACCAAATACCAAAGAACCACCCACTGATCTACACCTAGAAAGATCCCAAAGAATATAACAATGGCATCGGAGCTTGTTCCTAGCGTGTGATTAGATCGGGTAGAGAAATTCAAAGAAAAGAAAGCACGAATTTCGATTCGGAAGAACAGCTAACCCTAACGGAACCCTAACCTAACTGCCCGATGTCGGATCGGGTGGTGACGGGAAGAACAGATCGGAAGAAAGAAAAGAAGGGAACGATTCTTGAATCGGATGAAACCCTAACCCTAACCCTAGAAGAAGGGGAAGAAACCCTAACCCGGTTTTCCTTTACTGTTGCGCCATCGCGCGGGAAGATGGGCCCGAGCCACCGGCAGTCGTGGCCACGCCGCCGCGTGGAACATTCCGGGATCGGGAAAAGTGGTACCGCCCGCATGGCCGCTCGACGGCGGCGCTGTGACCTCCTCCTCCGGCGGCCCTTGGTCACCATGGCGGTCACTGTCGTTGTGTGTGGCACGTGAAAGAGAGCTGGAGAAGGAGAGGGAAAAGAGCAGAGACAAGAAAAAGAAAGGAGGGGGAGCCGACCGGCCATCACCGGCGGCGGTTTTCCATCACCGGCGCCGACACCTCCATGGACGGCTGCTGCCGTTCACCGGAGCAAGGCACAGAGAGAAGAGATGAAATGGATTAGGGTTATGGAAAAGAAAGAAGCCGCTGGTTTTATTCCTCCGAAGAGGGCGGACAACCGTCCATCTCTGATGAACGGTTGTGATGGCTCGGGCCGAAATCAGCCCAAGAGGGCGAGAGCGGCCGATGAGATTGCCGGCCCAGGACCAGGTTGCGGCCTGGGCGCGGCAGTGAGCCGGCAACTGCGCTGGGCCGAGAGGCAGCGGCCCCCTGCTGGGCCGGCTGCACCCTGAGCGCGGGAGCGCTGTGCGCGCGCTGGGCCACGGGCCGCAGGGAGCACAGCGCGGCTACAAGTAGGCCTTCGGGCCAAATTCTGTGATGAATAGTAAAGTTTATGACCTTTTATTTTATTATTTCAGTAGAAAATTATAATGAATTTTGACAAGTTTGAAGGTTACATCTCTACTCAAATTTGAACCAACGCGATAATTTGTCTAGAGAGTACATGAGTATGAAAAATGCTTCTGAATAAGAATTATTTTAAGAATTTTGATTAATGTTTCCGCTGCAAAGAAAAGAATATTGTCTTCTCATTAAATCTGAACCAATGGGAGGATTTAATTTGAAGAGCAGTTACAGTTGTTCAGAAAAATTATGAAAAGTTTATCCTCTAATTAAAGTTAGAACCAACGAGAAAATTTTAATTAGAGAGATATTCACATTATGATTTCAGTGAAATTATGATATTGTTATTTTCTGACCGACGTTGATGATAACAATATCATAAGCTTATTTATGAGTTTGAGGTTGAAATTTAAATCTCTGATAAATTATGCATCAAAGTGACCAATTTTTCAGAGAATAGATAAAGATCAAAAAATGCTCATGAAATAGAAAGATGTTTCCGCTGCAATGATGATAATGATGATGATCTTCTAATTAAATTCGAACCAACGGGAGAATTTAATTTGAAGAGAGTTAATGATAATTAAGTTGTTCCATATGTTAATTTCATTTATGCCCAACGGTGATGTGAAATTAATGTACAAGAATATTGTATTCATGGTGTTACTAATTTTAGCAAAAGTTATTGATAGAAAATTTTATAAGTTTTATCTATGAGTTTTATGCATTTATTTTATTTCTGCCCAAAGGTGATATAGAATTAATGTAGAAGAAAGTTATTTTGTTCTATATCTGCCCAACGGTGATATAAAATAGAACATAAAGAAATCAGAGTTTAATGTTGATAACTATTGTTGAATAATTTTCAGACAAAGATCTTCTTGCTTTCGTTTTTGAAGGCAGAAAAAAAGAGAAAGAAAAGCACTGAGTACTAGTGACTCAGATGATGAAAACCTAAGCACAAATTGTGTATATGAAAGTAGACCATTGCATGAGAGACTGTGTTCTCTTTAAGAGTGGCTTGAAAAGAAATGTTTTTCAAATATTTCAGGGATATTGATCCAAGAAAGAAATAGAATAATAAGAGTTTAGTTTGAGAAATGTCTTTTATGCACTCTCTATGAAAATATTTTAATTTTCAGTTTTATCATTATGATATAAATTGTAACGAGTGGCATGCATGTTTAATTTGACCAATGTCGGATTAAGCATGTGTGTTAAAGAACATCGAATTTATTCCTGAATTTGATGATTGAATATAAGCCAATCCTGGCATTTATGTCCCTTCAAGAGAATTGTCTCGCATGGTGGCATAAATTTTAAGAAAATACCCGTGTTGCGGGATGAAGTTGGTATAGTACTTATCCTGCACGGCAGGAGAAAGTGAGATGACGATGTGTATCCCGCATAGGGAGAGAAGTTTAGGGTAGCTTTTGTGCTATCCTAGTATGAGTTTAAGAACAAAAGAAGTTGAAAACGAACCTCATGATAAGAATGACATTCAAGCATGATTTGCAGAAGTACTGATGAAAAAGACTCTGTTGAGTTCTTGAAGTGAAATGGGAAAAAAGAATACATACTCTACGGCGGCGCTGTGACCTCCTCCTCCGGCGGCCCTTGGTCACCATGGCGGTCACTGCCGTTGTGTGTGGCACGTGAAAGAGAGCTGGAGAAGGAGAGGGAAAAGAGCAGAGACAAGAAAAAGAAAGGAGGGGGAGCCGACCGGCCATCACCGGCGGCGGTTTTCCATCACCGGCGCCGACACCTCCATGGACGGCTGCTGCCGTTCACCGGAGCAAGGCACAGAGAGAAGAGATGAAATGGATTAGGGTTATGGAAAAGAAAGAAGCCGCTGGTTTTATTCCTCCGAAGAGGGCGGACAACCGTCCATCTCTGATGAACGGTTGTGATGGCTCGGGCCGAAATCAGCCCAAGAGGGCGAGAGCGGACGATGAGATTGCCGGCCCAGGACTAGGTTGCGGCCTGGGCGCGGCAGTGAGCCGGCAACTGCGCTGGGCCGAGAGGCAGCGGCCCCCTGCTGGGCCGGCTGCACCCTGAGCGCGGGAGCGCTGTGCGCGCGCTGGGCCACGGGCCGCAGGGAGCACAGCGCGGCTACAAGTAGGCCTTCGGGCCAAATTCTGTGATGAATAGTAAAGTTTATGACCTTTTGTTTTATTATTTCAGTAGAAAATTATAATGAATTTTGACAAGTTTGAAGGTTACATCTCTACTCAAATTTGAACCAACGCGATAATTTGTCTAGAGAGTACATGAGTATGAAAAATGCTTCTGAATAAGAATTATTTTAAGAATTTTGATTAATGTTTCCGCTGCAAAGAAAAGAATATTGTCTTCTCATTAAATCTGAACCAATGGGAGGATTTAATTTGAAGAGCAGTTACAGTTGTTCAGAAAAATTATGAAAAGTTTATCCTCTAATTAAAGTTAGAACCAACGAGAAAATTTTAATTAGAGAGATATTCACATTATGATTTCAGTGAAATTATGATATTGTTATTTTCTGACCGACGTTGATGATAACAATATCATAAGCTTATTTATGAGTTTGAGGTTGAAATTTAAATCTCTGATAAATTATGCATCAAAGTGACCAATTTTTCAGAGAATAGATAAAGATCAAAAAATGCTCATGAAATAGAAAGATGTTTCCGCTGCAATGATGATAATGATGATGATCTTCTAATTAAATTCGAACCAACGGGAGAATTTAATTTGAAGAGAGTTAATGATAATTAAGTTGTTCCATATGTTAATTTCATTTATGCCCAACGGTGATGTGAAATTAATGTACAAGAATATTGTATTCATGGTGTTACTAATTTTAGCAAAAGTTATTGATAGAAAATTTTATAAGTTTTATCTATGAGTTTTATGCATTTATTTTATTTCTGCCCAAAGGTGATATAGAATTAATGTAGAAGAAAGTTATTTTGTTCTATATCTGCCCAACGGTGATATAAAATAGAACATAAAGAAATCAGAGTTTAATGTTGATAACTATTGTTGAATAATTTTCAGACAAAGATCTTCTTGCTTTCGTTTTTGAAGGCAGAAAAAAAGAGAAAGAAAAGCACTGAGTACTAGTGACTCAGATGATGAAAACCTAAGCACAAATTGTATATATGAAAGTAGACCATTGCATGAGAGACTGTGTTCTCTTTAAGAGTGGCTTGAAAAGAAATGTTTTTCAAATATTTCAGGGATATTGATCCAAGAAAGAAATAGAATAATAAGAGTTTAGTTTGAGAAATGTCTTTTATGCACTCTCTATGAAAATATTTTAATTTTCAGTTTTATCATTATGATATAAATTGTAACGAGTGGCATGCATGTTTAATTTGACCAATGTCGGATTAAGCATGTGTGTTAAAGAACATCGAATTTATTCCTGAATTTGATGATTGAATATAAGCCAATCCTGGCATTTATGTCCCTTCAAGAGAATTGTCTCGCATGGTGGCATAAATTTTAAGAAAATACCCGTGTTGCGGGATGAAGTTGGTATAGTACTTATCCTGCACGGCAGGAGAAAGTGAGATGACGATGTGTATCCCGCATAGGGAGAGAAGTTTAGGGTAGCTTTTGTGCTATCCTAGTATGAGTTTAAGAACAAAAGAAGTTGAAAACGAACCTCATGATAAGAATGACATTCAAGCATGATTTGCAGAAGTACTGATGAAAAAGACTCTGTTGAGTTCTTGAAGTGAAATGGGAAAAAAGAATACATACTCTCATACGAATTAAGAAATAATTTCATCTTCCATGATGTAATCATGTGGATGAAGTAATCAAAGTATCCTCATTCACAAGAGTTATGAATGTTTCAAAATTGTGGCAGAAAAGTTTGTGCCATATTTCGAGGGGGAGGATTGATAACTATGAATTGAGAAAGATAGAAAGACAATTGAAAGAAACTCAGAAAGATAATTGAAAGATATTCCCCATTGTATGCTTTGCATTTAGAGAAAAGTGATCTATAAAAGGATGAAGGTGATCGTTGAGGGAGTACAACGGTCATAATAAATATGCCCCTAAGTATAGAAATGGCTAAATTCCTGAACGTTTTACAGTTCGACGGGAAGATAGCAATGAGACTAAAAATACTAAGACGGTGCTTAAAGCACCAAATGGCTAAATTCCTGAATGTTTTACAGTTCGACAGGAAGATAGCAATGAGACTAAGAATACTAAGACGGTGCTTAAAGCACCAAATGAGAAAAGATTTTTTTTTCCAGAATAAACCCAAAATAAGAAAGATTGAAGATACGCTATCCTTACACAAGATGGAGTAATCTAGGGGAGTATGGTATGAAAAGATCTATGACTTGAAGAGAAGTGGGACCAGTGCCTACTCCAATGACTCAAGATTGACGAACGCTCAACACTATGTTGATGTTGTATGACTCATACAACACATGTTGTTAGCCCTTCAAGAAGATGAATAAGAAAACCTACAGGACCCTATAGAATCGATTGACGATGAAAGAGCAACAACAACCCCATGTGAAAGAAGTGTCATTAGTTAAAGACCTGAAAGTCTCAAAGAATCAGATTTTTTTTGACTATAAATTATATATTAATAAAGAAATTCAAATGAAAGGTGATCCCACCTCATTTGAAGAAACCATGAGAGGCGTTAACACGTCTAAATGGTAAGAAGCTAAGGAAATTGAAATGAAGTTGATGAATACCAATGAAGTTTGAGAAACAGAAGCAGTACCTAATGGAGCCAAAACAATAAGCTATAAAAGGGTCTACAAGACGAAATGTGACTCCAAAAGGAACATAAGATATAAAAGCACGACTTGAATCGAAAGATTTTATACAAAGAGAATGAATAGATTACAATGAGTGCTAATGGCACATCATGATCTGAAATGAAGGTAAAGATAACATTTCCCAATGAAATTTGTATGAAAATGATTACATGGCACAACCTAAAGGTTTTGTTGTGGAAAGAAAGAACGAAAGGGATGTCACTTATAGAAATCTTTTATGAACTAGAGCAAGTCTCTAAATAGTGGCATTTCAAGTTGAAAGGTCAACTAGAAATTTTGGGTTAAAGAGAATAAGAGGACAATCGCATCTGTACAAAGTTATAGAATGAGAAATTTATTTTCTAATCCTGTATATGTGGATGACACCTTACTTGCTAGTAGTGATGTCAATCTACTATATGTGAAGAAGTTCTTGTACTCGAAACTCAATAAGAATGTTCTCGGTGAAATGACTCTCGTTATAAGAATTGAAATTCACCGAGACAGATAAAAGGGGTATTAGGATTATCACAAAGGCATGCTTAGAAAAGATTGTAAAGAAACAAAGTATGCATGCAAGTGAACCTACGCCTGTTCATATAGTTAAGGGTAATAATTTTGAGAATCTTAGTGTTACAAGAACCGACATGAGATAGATCAAATGAACATGGATCCATATGCTTCAGCTGTTGGAAGCTTGATGGGTGCACAACTATGATATTATAGTTTAATGAGTGCACAAGTATGATATTACTCTAACATAGTTCATTTATCCGGGATGTTTTGGCAGAAAGTCCAGTCTAGATATAGATCACTGGAATGGAGTTAAGAATATCTTGCAATTGTATAAAGATTTAATAAGCCTCATGATGACTAAGAAAGAGCAAGTACCCTCAAATGGTTGTGGGTACAAGAATGTTGAATTTCGGCGAGATGTTTAGTGAAACCCACATAGTAGCTAACACTCGCAGTTGAAAATTTATTGTGAAAAAGCTCTAAAGAAACAGTTGTGGTGTCATCAATGATGCATACCTATAGTAGAACTTATTATGAGGCTTATAGGACAGGCGAAATGGTTAACTTATACCCGGAATTGGTAATGGTATACAACAGCAATTACCATTTAAAGTGATTGACTCCTATGACAACGGGTCAAGTGTGCTGCCAAACACATTGACATGAAGTTAGACGTTGTGAAGGAGAAAGTCCGAAATCTTTAAAAGCTTTCGAATGTATAAGTAAAAGCAAGTACTTGCAGATCTGCTTATAAAGGCTTACCACCCAGTGTGTTCAGAGAACACACAGTCGACATGGGTTTATGGTATAGTCTATGATTTCCGGACAATAAAGGGCCCGAAAGGAAGTTTCATTTCAAAATGGAGAAGTGTATTGTGGCTGTTAGTCTAGCGGCACTAATTGCTGTGATGATGGGACAGTTCTATGCACTAATCCGTGATGAAATAGGAAAGAAGGAAGAAAAATATGAATTAAAATTTTGAATAAGAAATTGAAGAACGAAGAAAGTGACGAGAGATCAAGGGGGAGAATGTTAGTTTGATCTTCACCGGATTTGGCCCAACGGTCATGTCTGGGCCCTAATCTCGCGTCCTGATCGGGGACGCCCAGCCCAATGACGTGGCTGGTGGGCCCCCGTCGCGCAGTGCTATAAATAGGAGGTGGGGGCCAGTGGTTAGGGTTGCGAGGTTCACTTCACTGCCGCCACCCCACTGTCCTAACCCTAATCCGATCCCGAGGGTGCACTGCCAGCGGCGGGAAGCCTCACCGGTCTCCACCGCCGCCTGTGGATCACGCCTCACTGCACTGCTGCATCTCCATCGACTCCGCAGGACTTCACCATCAACACCATGCGCGGACCTCGAGATCTTCCATCTCCGACGATCGGTAATGTTACCTACCACTCCTTTCCCCTCTCACTGAATCGAACTGTCACTGTTTATACCAAATACCAAAGAACCACCCACTGATCTACACCTAGAAAGATCCCAAAGAATATAACATGATAAGCTCTGGCAAATTGGAGACGGCTCTCGAGCCAATTCATACGGAGATCGTTGCTTGTCTCCAGGCGTTACAGCGAGCAGCTGAGTTGGGAGTACAGAGAGACTGATCCTGGCGACAGATGCAGTAGCAATGGTGCATGCAGCTACCTCCCCGTCCCTGGACCGATCGAAGCTCGGCGTGTGGCTGGATTTGGGAGCTTAAAGATCTTTTATTTATTTTCTAATTTTGTATCAAGATCAATTTCCCATGATCCTCGACATTGTAAGCACATGGTCCTCCTAGCTTAGGGTACTTTCAATGCACAAACCAACATAGTTTCTATAGACATTAATTATACTGTCACCTAAACATTTTACTGATATGACAAGATATTTATTAAAGAGAGAGAGGAGGAATCATAGAAACCGGATCTAAGTTAAAAACCATGTCTATACGAGAATCAAGACATGAAGGGATGTGATCGGTAGAGAATGAAGAGAAAATATATGTGATTGGATAAAAAATTATTCTGTAGAAACTATCCATCAAAACTATGATTTTTATATGTAGTGTTTATAAAAATTAATAAGTATAGAAACTAAGCATTGTGACTGCCCTCAGGGACTGGGTTATGACCCGTACTTGGTTAGGGACACTATGCCCTCTTGTATTCAGGTCTTGGTCGCCAAAGATTTGGCGCCGGTTGATGAGTAATGGAGTTTTATTTCCATGTTAAAAAAATCGGTTGTGAGGAGGAAATATTTCACACGATTCTTACGTCTTGAATCGGGATGTGGAGATCCTTTAAAACACCTAAATCGTTTTTTATAACTTGCTCATAAAATTCAAGTGTAGGAAGGAAATTTTTCACTCACTTACAATATATCATCTATCAATCAATGACAGTACAATACCTAGCTGGTAGCATCTATCGATGGCAGTATATACATCATAATTGAACACGAAGCCGAGCTAAACTACTATGGAGTAAGTGACTAGTACGTGAGTAACGTAACGGACTGTTTGGCAGGGCTCCTCTCCAACTTCGGCTCCAGCTCCTCCGAAGAAGCCTTATCAAACAATTTAGATGGAGGAGTCGTTTTGAATATTTTTTCAGTAAAAAAAAATCAGAGCTATTTTGGAGGAGCCACAAATTGAGGCTTCTCCAAAACGACTCATCCTCCGGAGAAGCCCATGGAGAGGAGCCCTCCCAAACGCAGATACTGACAGAGTAAGACGTACACTATTAAAAATTTGAGTTTTGCTATTTATCTGTCAATAGATTTTATTGATTTTTATCTATCAAATTCTGGAACGTTGATTTTGCTTGAAGATGCGTGCTGTCTTTTCTGTCTGGTCCGCATGTGCCAATGGGTCCGCAAGTGCTGACGGGTCCGCAGACCGTTCGAAACCCGCTTTTTTCCCCAATCCCCTCAACCTCTCCGCTTCGTCAGTTTCTTTTCACGCGCGGTGGCGCAGGCGGTGCGGCAAGGTCCTCGCCGCCGCTTCATTCACTTGCGCCGTGCCGCACAGCTCTCTGCTCGCTTGTGCAGCACCGCTCTCCGCTCTTTGTAGGAGGACATGGATTTGGCGTTGGTCAACGAGGAGCTGGCCGAGATCGACGGGCAGATCGGCGACATCCTCCGCGCATTGCAGTAAGCTCGCACCATTCGGCTTCTTGCTGCGATTTAGCTTGCTCGTAGCTTGCTTGCTTGTGTCGCCCACGCATGGTCGCCAGATCTCAGTTTGATTGCTGCAGTTTCGGTAGTGGGGCTTGTTGAACAGATCCAATGCAGTTTCAGTGTCGTGTTGCTATTTTTATTTCTTGTTGGAAGGATTGAGTTCTGGAGTTCTGGTATTGGCTCTTTTGGGTTGAACTATAATCAGAAGAACTCCATGGTGTCAATTATTCATTTCATTATGCAGTATTTTAGTGTGTTAACATCAGGATCTCATGTCCCAGGTATTATTAAACTTGCTTTATTACTATGGGACACGTGGGTTAGTCAAGGAAAGTTTGCTTCAGCGATATTTCAGCATGGTACTTTTGATCCCCCTTTAGCTTTCTTTTCCCCTTGCACAAGTTCTCAGGCATATAGGTGCTTTGCTTATTATCCAGATTCACTCAGGGCTGCAGCTTTCTGATGTTTTGTGCAGGACGTTCGTGGTAACGGGCAAGATCCTGAATCAGAGATTGTTCAAGCCTGCAGAAGTTTTAGTATTTATCTCCTTTATTTTCTCTAGTGTTGTTGAAATGGGATGGACTATTATCTCATCTGCTATTTGAACATGAAATTAAAAAAACATGATAATCTTTTGTGCAGTTACTTGATGAGAGGCAGGGAACTAATGTCTGGCAGTTCCTTCAGGCAATCAACAGGTAACAAGAATATATCCTTGTTGTGCATGACCTGAACAGACAAAGAAATAGGGATCCGAATGATCAAAATTTGACTACTCTGTCCATCAGGCGGCATGATTTAATGGAATCATTGAAGAAGCTTCAGTGCCGGAAGCTGATTTTTGTTGGAGAAAACTCACAGTTCCATGCTGATGCTGTCCACATGACGACAAAGCTAGACCGGAGATACTGCGCCCTAGTCGAGACAACATACAGTTCCAAAATTTGAGGTTACAATTTGATCTCTACACTACACAGAGGAGTAAGGCGGATGGCTGAGGTGGTCTTTTGTGGTCAAAATTGTGCAGGTTCAGGCTTGTGGTTCACTTGTCACAGAAGAGCAGCCCCATGCGATGGTGATCCCAATGGAATACTTCCTTACATGTGTGTCTATTTTTCTTCGTTGTGATTGTCTTTTTAGTTGATTTTTTTTTGTTGCAGCTGCTTGCTGCTGAATAAGCTTCTTGTGTTTTTTGGCTTTTTGAGAGCCTCAAACTAAATTTCTTTTTTTTATATCCACTGATGCTTATAGTTGATTTGTTCAGTTTTAGATGTTTAGATTTTTTGAGATGTTTTTCTTTTTCTTTTGCCTTTGGCTGTAATTTTCAGAGTTCTGATTTGTGTTTTTTTGGTGTGTATCTCTGTGTCTATGTGTGTGTGTCTTTCTGTGTGCGTGCGTTCGCGCGTTTGTGTGTGTTTTGCTTCTTTTTTTTTGGTGTGGGTGTGTGTCTATGTTTCTGGGTGCAGTGTCTTTGGCAGCTGCTGGTGTGTGTGCGGTTTTTTTCTTTTTTCTTTTGAGGGCCCCAAAGCTATTTTTTTCTTCTTGGTAGTGTTTTAGTTGCTGCTGTTGATTGAGCTGCTACTGATCAGCAGTAGCAGCAAATGCAGCGCTGCTGGTGTGTGTCTTTGTGTGTGTCTTTGCTATTAGCAGTATTTTTCTTAGTTGTGATTGTCTATTTAGTTGAGTTTTTTTTTTTTATTTTGTAGCTGTATTTTTTTTGTTGCAACTGCTTGTTGCTGAATAAGCTTTTTTTTGGCCTTTTGTTAGTGTCCCAAACCAATTTTCTTTTTTTTGATCTCCACTGATGCTTATAATTGATTTGTTCAGTTTTAGATGTGTTGATTATTTGAGTTCCTTTTCTTTTTCTTTTGCCATTAGCTGTAATTTTCAGAGTTTTGATTTGTCAATTTTTGTTGAGTCGAATGTGTATTTGTAGCTGCTTTTTAGAGTTTTTTTATGTGACTTGTTTTAGTAGATCTACATTTCTGTTGTTTGAGCTGCTCCTGCCTTTTTTCTGCTTTTTGGAGCTGCTGCTGCCTTTTTTGTTGTTGTGTGTGTGTGTGTCTGGGTGTGGGTGTGTGTCTACGTGTGGGTGTGTCTTTGTGTGTGGGTGATTTGTGCGTGGGTGTGTGTTTGTTCTCTCTCTGTGAGTGTGAGTGTGAGTGTGAGTGTGAGTGTGAGTGTGAGTGTGTTTGCGTTTGTGTGTTTCTTTCTATGTGTGAGTGTGAGTGTGTGTGCGAGCTGTAATTTTCAGAGTTTTGATTGTCTTTTTTTAGTTGAATTTTCCTTTTGGGTTTTTTGTATCTCTCTCTTTATCTCTCTCTCTCTCTCTCTCTCTTTTTCTCTGTATTTGTGTGTGTGTTTGTGTTTCTGTATCTCTCTCTGGTTGTATTTGTCTCTGTTGTGTCTTTGTTGAGCCTGCTCAAGTATGGCAATCTGCCTTGTAATTTTTTGAGTTGCTGATGTTGGATTTTTTTTGTTCTATCATATCTGCATTTCTGCTGTTGGAGCTGCTTCTGTCTTTTTTTGGTTTGTGTATGTGGGTCAGTGAATGTGGTTGTCTGTGTCTCTTTCTCCCTTTCTCTCTCTCTCTGTCTGTCTTTCTTTTTGTGTGGTTGTGGGTTTGCTTTGTGTGTGTGTGTGTTTGTGTGGCTGTGTCTTAGCACTCTTCCACAAGGTCTTCAACTGAAAATATCTCATTTTTTCATTTTGCTATTGCCATAAAATTTCAAATGGTATCTCATTCTCATAATTCTTACCACAGGCACTTAAAGAAGCCTTTGAGGTCATCTGTAACAAAGGTGACTCCGGTAGGTCGAGTGCTAAGTTGTTGGCTACCTTCTACGACAATATTTTGAAGAAAGGTTGCAATGAAAAGCTCAGTGATGAAGCCATTGAAGATGCCCTTTTTGAGAAGGTACATCTGTTTTTTCCGTTTTGCTGTTATTGATAAATTATGTGTCGGAGCTTTGCAATCTGTTCGGCTGGTTGTTACACTAGCTATTGCAGCTGCAGCTGCTGTATGTTGCTGAGAGTATGGTACTGTTGGATGGCTGAAAGTTGGAGATGTAATGAGTAACCTGTTCTGCAAATTTCTTATATCTGTAGTCGTGATTGGACAATGTTCTGATGAAGCTGTCTTCATTCTGTTCACCGCTCTGTTATTGGTCTTGTCTCTGAGATTATCCATTATGTACTTTGGGTGTAGGTGTGTTATTCAGTGTGCTCATCAGGTTAGGTGCAGTCATATATTTGTTGTTAGCTCGATCGGAACACCCGTACCATCTGTTTTGTTGAAGCTGTCCTCGTTCTGTTTATCACTCTGTTATTGGTCTTGTCTCTGAGATTATCCATTATGTAGTTTGGGTTTAGGTGTTACCTCTGCATCTGTTGGTGTCAGTTTTGCCTTGTTCACACATCCTGATGTTGATAGTCAAACACATATGTACTGTTATTACAATGGAGGCAGCCACATTTCATTGTCTGCCTTAGACGTTTGTTCTCGTCATGTGCTTCTCATTGTGTTAGTCAACCGTAATTCTTGACTAATGTGGTCTTGATATATTTGATATTGCTAAATAGCATGTCTTTTTTTGGTCGTGCTGTATTTTTTTTGCTTATATTTTTTCTGCATTTTGCAGGGTCTTCGTTCCGTTGATACTGTCACTTCATTCCAAAAGATGAGCTTAAGGTGATTATTACATGCCTATATTTACATTTAGATTTCCATTGTTCTGTAGTATTCTGTAGATTAAGGTGTGTGTCTTCCAACATTGAATTTGTTTTTGGTGAATTTTGTTGAGTTGCATTTTCTGCTGCTGATTTAACCCGCTAGAGGAGGTGCTGCTCCTACTAGAGTTGCTGCTGATGTAATAGTTTCAAAGGTAGCTAGAATATGTGCATGAATAGGTTTTGTTTGGCCAATGATTGCATTTTGTGAGGAAGTTGAGAAGTTGGCTGCTGCTTTTTTGCTAGCAGTGGAGTTCTGCTCCTAGACAATGTTAGATTCCACAACGAGGAAGAGAAGAAAGACGCTGAGCTTGCTAAGAAGCTAACATCTGTTGCTGACCTTTTATGTCAATGATGCTTTTTCGGCATGGCATACATAGCTCATGCTTCAACCGAGGCCATGTTTAGTTGCCATGCAAACCCAAAATATTTCCTCTTCCACCCATCACATCGAATCTTTCGACGCATGCATGGAGCATTAAATGTAGATAAAAAATATAACTAATTGCATAGTTTGTCCGTAAATATTGGGATGAATCTTTTGAGCCTAGTTAGTCTATGATTGGACAAATTTTGCCAAATAACAACGAAAGATGCTACAGTAACTTTTCACCTACTTTTCGCGAAGTGAACACACTCCGAAGGAGTTACCAAGTTTTTTTTAAGCTTGTTGTTGCTGGCTCCCTCATGCAGAAGGTAATAAAATGTCATTCCTGCTCATGATCTTTTAAGTATATTGAGGTACTATTGAGTAGGATGTGGTAAAATGGCTGTATCGCTGGCATTTCTAATAGTAATCCTTGTAAAATATTTTCCTTCATGTCTGTGGGTAGCTAGGGTGGTGTTTGGTTGCATTGGTCTCGCCATGTGTACAATCCTTTTTATTACTATGCTTTTGCTAATGCAGTAATACTAGTGAAACAAAAACAAGCAATGAAAAGGGTACATAACGTATGCAATAACTGTAGCCTGAAACCATTTGGTGATCATTCTCAGGCAAGGAAGGATGCTGTCATGTTGCAGGAGTAACAAGGTCACAAGGGTGGGAACACAACAGTCATTCTGCGTCTCTTTTAACGTGGGCCTTTTGTCTGTGTAAACTAATACCTTTTATCCGTTCCTGCAACCTATAACTGCCGGTTGATTATTGGGTTTTGGATCTTTGTGTAAATGATAATGGTTTTTGGATCATTGTTGTATTTTTATCTGTGTTATTGAAATCTGACAGATTTTTTTTTTTGCAAATCTGTCAGTTTTTCTTTGGCTGATGTGTCAGCTTGTCATTTGTCAAAAATGTGACAGATTTTAGGTGCAAAAATCTGTCAATGCACAATGTAGAGAAACACACGCAGAAGCCCATGTTCACAATAATAAAAATCCAAAAGCATACAAACAGCATACGTACTATATATGTTATACACCGTACATGTTTAATTTGTCATCTAGACCCTAAGAAGGTAGATGCTGAGCTCGGGCCCGCTGCCGCCGTCAGGGTTCACCATGTAGAACGCCTCCGAGTCCCTGGACCCCACCACCCGCTCGAACTTGGCCCTCATGTACATGAGGTCGCCCTCGCCGGCTGCGGCGCCTCCCGTGCCCATGTTGTCGCCGTCGGGGAGCACGCCGGCGCCCACGGAGACGGGCTCCACGGCACGCAGCACCCTCCACTCGTCCGCGCCGCAGTCCCGGCGCACCGCGTAGCCGCACTTGCGACCGTTGCAGTACGCGCGCCAGGTGGCCTCTTCCACCAGCGCCGCCGCCTGCTGCCGTGGCCGCCTATGGTGATGATGGTCACCTGAAATGCAAGGCGGTCGCCGGTCGCCATCACCATGCATGGACGATGAGTGATCATGGTGAAAGCAACAGAGTGTCCATATATAATTATAATGGCATGCGGAAGTGGAAACACTGCCACGTAAGCATCGACATCTATGGATGATGGGTCACCTGTTTGCTGCGGAGGTGCGGGTGCCTTCTCGCACTCGAGAGCGAGGCGGACGAGTCCCGAGGCCATCTCCCTGACGAGCGCGCCGGTGGAGTAGGCGGCGAGCTCGACCATGAGCGCCGGCGGGGAGCGCGGGTCGGTCTGCAGCGCGAGGTGCACGCGACCGCGGCGGCGGCCGAAGATGGTGCCCGTCACGGTAGCGCAGGACCCCAGCGGCCGTCTCCCGCGCCCGCGCCGCGCTCGAGCTAGCACGGCCAGGATCGCCGACCGGAGCCGCGACAGCGCGTCGCCGCGGCGCTTCCTGCCTGCTGGCGCGTCGTCTGGAGTTGTTGGACCAGCGCCAGAGACGGGGCCGATGTAGGGCGTGGCGCCGGCGAACATGGAGGCACACTCGTCGTCGTCACAGCCGTCGTCGGCGTCTTGCTCCGCGGCGACGTGCCGGCCCTGCTGCGCCTTGTTGGCGCGCTTCCTGAGCAGCCATTGGAGGTTAGCGAGGCCGCCCCCGGCCTTCTTTGACGGGAGCGGCGACGGCGAGGCAGGCACGGTAGCCGGTGACGCAGCGTGGAAGGCTCTTGCCATGGCGGCCGTCTGATGAGTTAGCTCTCGTACATGCGCGTAAGAAAGCAGACCGCTGGCAAGTAATATATGAAGAAGGCAAGAAGCAAAGCTCTTCGTGTCACTGTGACAGTGGAGAGAGAGAGACAGGCAGCTTTTGTATGCAGTGTGACAGAAGAATCCGTTAGCTTTTAGGCCTGGTTTAGTTTAGAGAATTGGGGAGAAAAACACTGTATCAGAATTCTTGTAGCATTTCGTTTGTATTTAGTAAAAAATATCCAAATTTTGACTAACTAGGCTTAAAATGTTCGTCTTGCAAAGTACAACAAAACTGTACAATTAGTTTTTGATTTCATCAACATTTAGTACTCCATGCATTTGCCGACATTTTGATGTAACGGAGAATCTTCTTTGGCATAGTGGAATTTGGGGAGAATTGGGGAACTAAACGAGGGCTTAGGCGTGCAGCGGCGGGCGCAGGCAGCAGAAGGGCGGCCTGCGCTTTCCGCAGGCTGGTGTGCGCAGCTACCGCCGCGGAAACCTGCATAAATACTCGCGTTACCGTCCAGACGGACCACACGGCGACGCCGTGCTCTGGCTGCTGAGTTGCCTGAGAGAGAAGAAGAAAGAAAGAGAGAAATGGGGTGGATGGCCGGGGCGGACCGCCGGATGGGTTGGCAGAGCAGGCGGACCTACACCCACCAAACTGGCAACAAAGGGACGATGTGAATGCAAACAAAGCGATGGAATTTGACTGTTTTGCTTTCGCTTTCATGGCGACGAGGAGAGGAAGGAAGGCGACAGTGAGAGACAGGGCATTGGGAGGCGCAACGCAACGCCGGCCGCATGACGCGCGCGCGACACTGACATGCACCGCGATGTTTTGCTGTGCTGTGCTGTGCTGCCTGTGCATGCCATGATGATGCGTTTCCAAGTGATCATCAATAGAGTACGTCTGCCTGCAACCTAGCCTCAGTTTGCAGGCCTTCTTTCCTTCTTCCTTTGTATATATTCCTCCATCTACGAAAACATGTAATTCTGGCACGGTATCACGTTTTAGTATCTTAAGTTTAACCAATTATAGATAAAAATATATCAATATTTATGATATCAAACTAATATCATTAGATTTATTATGAAATGTATTTTCATAATTAATTGATTTGGAGCTATAAATATGAATACTATTCATTAAAAACTTGGTTAAACGTGAACTACTTTTTCTAGCACACAACCCATAGTTGCATGTTGTTATGGACAGATGAAGTATATGCTCCCCACAGTTAATTCGTGTAGAAAATTGGTCACTTGTGTAGAGAGGCAGAAATAAAGATTGTTCATTTATTAAGAAAAAACATATGATGTCCAGCGCTGATGTGGAAAGGCTGCATATGAATTATAGTGTCATCGTCGCGATGAAATTGGCTCTAGCTACATAAGCAAGATGTCGACCATGCCGTGTTGCCATTGGAGCTCCGATTTAGTGGATTGATTTTCTCTGTGTTTGTATATGGACAGTGGACGATCACATCAATGATTTTAGATATGCTGGAATTATTATAAGAAAATAAAGCCAGCAGAAAGCCATGTACAATATATTCTATAAGCCGCGAGGGATACCTAAATCATTGAAACGGGGATTAAAGAGGGGTAATCATGATTAGACGCCCCTGCGGGATTTAATATTTGGCCACCAAACCGGCCTGCATATATTGTCCAATCAATTATTATTAGACCATCATGAATTATACAAGTGTGAAATACACATTGACATGCAGGAAATTAGATATTACTGCACATATGTGTGTCGGGAGACAGAATAGGTCAGTGAAACTAAATATAGAAGCATCTAGTGAACCTTTGTAACTGAAGAAAAGAGCCACAGCTCCATTGCATCTAAGACGTAGTTCACTTGAGCTACTTTTCAGCCATAAAATAATATTTTTTTCTCACAACATTTTTTTTTGCCTCACAACATTTTAATATAAGCATCAGCATAAATTAAATTTCAGCATAAGTGAACAGGGCATAAGTCATAAAACTGCACAATACATGGTCAAATCACAAAGACAATCTTAGGAGAAAGGAAAGAGGCGCTTTATTTGTTGCAATCGTAGCAAGCATCATCAATGCAGCAAATACCTTTGGTAGTTGAGACTAGCTAGGCAGAACAGATCGATGAGATGTGTGCTCAGGTAGCCCTAAACACACATGGTCAGGTCGTCAAGCAAGAGTAACTATTTTCCAAAGCAAATGACAAGAGCCTCCAAGACACACGCATGGCTACAAACCACAAGCATGACTACAAGAGTAATAACTAATCTTATTTGGTATGACCATCCACAGAAACAGTCAAACACTGCCGTTGTATTACGAACCGAAACCATGCACGCACCTAATTACAAAACCTGCAAGAAGATCAAACTTTTTCTTTTTTGACAGCTTGTGGCACTCGATCGAGGTAACACGATCACGCATCAAAAGGCAAATTCTGGCCATGCATAATTCTGGCCATGCATATATCACCTAACCCGTAGGTTTCAGTCTGCCGAGCTGCCACCAACATCATCATAGTCGCATGTATGTGCTCTGCAAAAGAAGCCAACAAAGAGGAGCAGAAAAAAGGGGAAGGGCTACCCTTCGTCACTCTGTCAATTTAGGCCTGGTTTAGTTCTAATTTTTTTTTCTTTACCCATCACATCGAATGTTTAGACATATGCATAGAGTACTAAATGTAGACGAAAAAAACTAATTACACAGTTCTCGGAGAAATCGCGAGACGAATCTTTTAAGCCTAATTAGTCTATGAAAAGGCTTAAGTGCTACAGTAACCAACATGTGCTAATGACAAATTAATTAGTATCGTTACATTCGTCTCGCAGTTTTCTAGCAGGTTCTGTAATTTATTTTTTTATTAGTATCCAAAAATCCCTCCCGACATCCTTCCGACATATGGATGTGACATTCAAAAATTTTCTTTTTGCGAACTAGACACAGCCTTGGCAGCGACTAGCAGCCTACTACTACGAGTAGTAGCATGCATTGCGTGACAACCTACAAGCACGGCATGCATAAATATGCCGGATCCGATGAAAGCAAGCACGAACAGCAGCAAAAGGTTAAAAACAAATTCTTGATATCCAAAGCTTTTAGTCTGAGAGCCAAAGATAAAGAGCTTGATACTGAGCAGTAGCTATCACCCCTTCTGTCTCTCTAACCCATGTGCAGTCTTTAGTCTTTACCGAGAAGTGAAGCTAGAATCCTGCTACTGCGTATTTTTAGACATGCAGGAATCCGCTTTTTTTTTGTCTTGCGCCTATATAAACTAGTTTAAGGTTAACAACAAATTACTACCGTACTTCCAAACAAGAAAAAGGTCTCAGACATTGTGACCCATCATCTGGTACTACTACAATAATAAACTTCAAATACGGTTAAAGTTGTTTCATAGAGACAGTGGAGCTGTATCATTTTCCTGGAAAGATTGTCATACTCTCACAAAGTGTTTGAACCATTCTGAAATTTAAAATAATCTTAGCATCGCATTCTCATTTGATTATGGAGCACGAGATATTTGTTCACCCCACAAAAACAAAAGAAGGTAGGACTAGTAATCCAATAACAAAACTGTCTTATAGATATCACAAAAAAAATCAATGTGTCTGCTCAGAGGACATCCAGACCATCAAGTGCAATAATAAGGCCTAATCCTGCAGATAGAAAGTATTGACCGGCATAACATCCGACTTCACATTACAATGGTAAGAAAAAAGCCATGTGATGGCATTGCTCTTCCCCGTTCATAGGCCTTCTGTTTTAAAGCTTAGGGGGTCAGGGATTTATGCATTTATGACTTTGGGGCACATTGAAGATGAAGAAAGACTACCTATGATGAGTCTATTACCATAGATGATAGAACTCCTGTTGTTCTGCATGATATCAAGCTCGATAGTTCATTCTACTAGTGTGCCAAATTTCTCTAATTCACGTCATGTATCTAGCCGGTTAGAAAACGTACAATAATCGTCTAGAGACACTTAGGCACGCCTATGCGCTAGGCGTAGCACTTTTCCGTGCACCTCAATTAAACACATGAATTAGTTGTCATGGGAGAAAATGCAACTATTGTAATTTTCGTTGAACTTCTTTGGATCCACTCAACTAAAGTTTAGTTAGCTAAAATTTTAAAGTAAAACTTTAGCAAGCGAAAAGTTCTTCTAGCTAAACTTTAGCTACGGTGTTTGGATCGTCCAACTAATAGACCCAGCTAAATTTTAGTTGGCTTTAGCTGAGTTGAAACAGCTAAACTTAGCTAAATTTTAGTTGGGCTGTTTAGATGTGTAGCAGCTAAATTTAGCCAGCTAAAGTTTAGTTGGTGAATCTAAACAGGCCCAGTGTCCTTATAGGAATCAAGATGTTGACAACCAAAAGTAATCGGACATCTACAATTTTAGAAACCACATTCACACAGCAGTGAAGAACCCTTGAATATGAAGTAGATATTCGGTGTCATGCTATATCCATCCTGAATCATAACTATCCACCCCACATCCCACATATGCCAAAGGTTTTTTTTTTCTGTGCTCTGCATTTCTTTTGCCAGGTGGCCAAGGAGCCCCCCGCGAGGAGGAGCTCGCTTGTAACACCCTAAAATTTTGCCATGTTTTGAAAATCACTAAAATTTAAACTTTTAAATTTTCCTATAAATCACTCAACCACGTAGGATTATTTTGACGCGAATAGAATTCATCAAGTTGTAAGTGTGAAATTGTTTGCTTTTGTTTGTTGAACTTATGGTGGTACAACTCTTTGGAAATTATTTTCGGATTTGAATTTCCTCTCTAGTAGCTTTGTATGGAATTCTGGAAAAAGAAAAAGGAAAGCATTTCATAAATAAGGAAAACCATCTCGGGCTCATTTCCTCCCCCTCATCCCCTTCTGGCCCACGGGCGCGGCCCACCTCCTCTCCTTCCTTCTCCTCTACCCTGCGTGGGCCGGCGTCACGCCCTCGGCCCAACAAGGCGTTGCTGCAGCCTCTCCCTCCCCTCTCTTCCACGGACGCATGGGACCCGGTGGTCAGCTTCGTCTTCCTCAACAAAATCCTCACGTCGCGCCCACACCCGCCGTACCGGCCCCGCCGTGGCCCGTCCCGGTGCTGAGGAAGACGAACATATAGAGTGCCAGCTGTCCACACCACCGAGCCATCCCATTGTCCCCTCTCCTTCTTCCCTATGCTCCACAGCGTGTCAACGCCAGCAGAGCAACCGCCGCTGGAATCCCACCGGCACCATGGATAAGACCACTCGAGCTCTAGATGAGCATGGACAAGACGACACTCCGAAGCCTCTAGCGCATTGTCCTACGCCCCAGCTTCGAGCACGTGCGGAGAGGAGATATTCTGGCGGGCGAGAAATATCTCGCCGCTGCCACCGACCTCACCGGCCTATAAAAGGCCTAGCCGGTGAGCTTCCCTTGTCATGGTCATCACTTCGAGCTCCGCCTAGAGCTAGAACGAGCTATCTCCCCCTTATATCCTCCCTTCCCCTCTCATTCCGAGCTTCATCCCGTTTTCCCCCAAATTTGCCGTCGCCGCCGCCATGGAGTCCGAGCTTTGAACCTCCCCTCTGTGGAGCGTCTCTGGCCAATTAGGGATACAGGTGCGCCCTTGAGCCTCTCCTACACCCTATCCTCTAACTCTAGCTCCTCCTCTCTCACTCTAGGTTACCCCGCCATTGTGCGGCACCTGCCGCCGGCCCGCCATTACTGCCGGCCGCTGTCGGCAAGGCACGGCCGAGCTGAGCCACGCCCTTTTACACACCCACGCATACACTGCGACCACACACCACACACCTCTGCACCCCAAAACGCTCCGCGTGGGAATGAGCATCTCACCGCGCCGCCATACTTGTTTATGGCGAGCTGCCACCGCTGCTGCAGGAGCATACCGTCACCGAGAAGGCCACCAACCGTCGCGGGATAGGATCGATAGCTCGGGTGGCTAATCCGCGTCGAGCCATGGGCAGGAGCGTCGCCAGCAAGGCCGATTCTGGTGAGGCCGCGCCCTGCTCTGTTTCTTCCGACGTGCCGGAGACCGCCGTCGATTGCCGTTCCCCTCCGTCCCCTCACTTCCTTTGACCCATGGGCCCAGCACCGAAACGGCGCCCACACCGACGGAGTGACAGAGCCGGAGAGGGCCCACACATCAGCGACGCTTGCCACCGCCACGGTGATCCCACCTATCACACACCCACACTCTCCCTCACGCCTCTCCCCTTCTCCCTAAACCCGATGCACGTGAACCACAGACATGAGGAGCCGGTCCACAGCACAACGCCATGCACCAGCTCATGTACACGGTGCACAACACACAGATAATTGCTAGGGTCACACTGACAGTGTACACAGAGTGATGGAAAACCACTTTCCTTACATAGGAAATTCCTTGAAAATTCCTATAAATACTAGAGGCACCCTAGAGCCTACCCACACCTTTACCACAACTTTTCCATTCATCCAAATATCTCTAAAATTCCATAAATTCCCAAAACCCTATTTTTAACTTCTAAAAATCATATCTCCTCCGTTCTAATTCCGTTTTCCGTAAAACCACCACAAAAAATTCTTCTAAAATCAAGCTCTATTTATTTTGCCTAGTACCACCGTATGGTTCTATGTTTGCTTTTGCGCTAGCAGTAGTCTTATTTGTTAGCAACAATTGATACAGGAGGGCGAGTATGAGGGAAACGAGGACCCAGACTACGTTGAACCAGAAGGAGAGCACAATGAAGGCAAGTCCTAACTCCCCTTCTCCCACCACCATGTTTCACCTTTCCCTCATGAACCCACTACTTTCCACTTTACCTAATAAATAACAAATAAATCTAATTTATATAATCTGTATCATTTCATATAAATATTCATGAGGATGAATAATGTGAGATGTTGTGACTTGATATGAGCTATGTGATATATTGAAACTGTGACGTGATATGAGCTCTTGTGATATATTTATAATATGAGCATTTTTGATTGATATAAATCTTTATAATATTCTATGGACTTTTAATCTAAGGATGAACTTAAGAACCAAACTATGTGAATGTGTATTTAGCAAACCCATTTTAGACAGGGGTGAGTGAGGGGTATTTTATGTGGTATAAACTACCTTGGTAGGATCGCCTAGTGAGGGTTCCTGTTGGTAGATATCGTCTCGGTCATATAATGACCCGTTCATAGGCCATCTCGCCTATGTTGATATTTCGTACAACCACATGTCTATATGGGTAGACTGGATCTCACACCCCGTTAGATAGAAGTATAAATTGTAACACCCCAGGTGTTTAGCTCCTTAATTGCATTGCATTTGCATGAGCATAAGCAAGCATCATTCATTTCATGCATAAGCTTATAATATGCTTATATTTCATGTGAAGCAAAAAGTGAGTAGTGTGCAACACACAAGTACCTTATGTGCAATTTCCTTTGTGAGATATGTCAACCACTTTAGTGTAACATAATTAGCAAGTGTTGTGCAACACACTCATGCAACATGTGCAACATGAGTTTGCAACATTTGGGTAAAAGTGTTGAATTACTTGTGCCAAAGTATGTGACACTAGGAATTTTGTGCAACCAATGTGTAGGGTGGCTAATTAGGTCTTATAACACCTTAATTACATTTAGGGTAAGTAGTGGAGCAATGTTCATGTTGACCAAAATTACCAAATTGCCCTTCCAAATGTTGTTGACCAAGTTGGACCCCTAGAGTGATCTGGTTTGACCAATTAAAAAGTCCAATTTAGAGATCTTGCATGGAGGAGTACCCTTAAGCAAAGTTGTAGAGAATTTCATAAGGAACAAAAGTTCTAATATGGCCATCTCATGAAAATGATCAGAACATGCTCAAAAATGGCCCACAAGTCAGTATTAGGGGCTGTTTTGGGACTTAGCAAATTTTGCTAAGTGTTGAGCTGAAAACCGTTTCACAGTACCTCACTTTAGCAACTTGTAACTCACAAACTAGGCCAAACCAGTCCTGGAGCCAATTGACAAAGTTGTTGTCCACACATAGCTCTACAACATTGTCAATATCACCATCACCTAGTTCTAAATGGTTTAGGAGATATGGTGTCTAGAAAATCGGGTTTCAGTCGGCTTAGTAACTGAAACTAAGTTTCTGTTTCAAGGGGCACCACTTTGGAGCCTTGTAGTTTCAAATCTAGGCCGAACCAGCCCAAACTCCAATTGACAAACTTGTAGTCCTCATGTAGCTCTACAACATTGCCAACATCAACCACGCCTGGTTCTCACTGGTTTGGGAGTTAATCGGCGACAAAACTGCTCTGTCAGTCGAGCGAGGATAATCTCCATTCAGTAAACGGCGACGCCATGCAGCCGGCTCGCGTCGTGGCGCTCAGGCAGAGCCCGGTGGCCGCGTGGCGCGTGCGTGCTGCTGTCGTCTCCACGTCGCGAGCTCACGCGCGGGAGTGAAGTGGGAGTCGACACCTCCATCCCCAGCACTCACGCCACTCCCTCCTCCATTCCCTCGCTCTCTGGTCCGACGAGCAGTGCCACTCCGACCCCGCCGCGGCCGGGCGAGCTCACCACCGCACGGTAGCCTACCTAACTTCACCCATAGCTCCGCCTTAGGCTCCCGGACCTTCCCCTACATCGCGCTTGATCCATTTCGTAGAGGTGAGGAGGTATTGTCGATTTTCTCTCCACTGGAGCTCACCGGAGTATCGCCGCCGCCACAGTCCACCGTGGCCAGCTCCCCTCCCTCATTCTACTCCTGTCATGAACCTCGTTCTCACCTCTGTAATCTGTGGGGATGCTTGTGGCGAGACCTTACCGTGGGATGCGACCTCGCCGGAGCGGAACACGACGACCACCGTCGTCGCGCTCACCGTCCCGCATCACGGCGTTCCGTGGCCGGGGTGGTTAGGGCCTCTCTCCATCTCCCTTCTCTACCTCAATCAGTCCGCCTAGTTGCAGTGAAGCTCGTACCGAGCTCAGATGTGACCGTGCAGCCTCACCGGTGGCGGCGCACCGTCACCCGAACTTCACCGGCCGCCACTCACGACGGCGAGCCCCTCCCACTCCAACCCGAGCCTTCCTACTTGCACGAAGCAAAGCGTCGCGTGACGGGGAACGCGTGGGTGGGTTCGGTTTTCCGGGCGGGCTCCTCTCCGACGAGCTTGAGCTCGCCGGAGCGCGCGGTTCGCCGCGCCCCTGTCTCTCTCTCTCTGACGGCGGGTCCCGCCTGGCAGACCCACGCGCGCGGGCGGGACGGCCGAGCAGGCCGCGCGCACGTCATGGGCCGCGTCTTTCCGGGCCGGCCTAGTATAAATGAGATCTTTTTCATTTTTAATTATCTTGCTACAGAATTTTGGTTAAGTTTGGAAAATGTAGATCTAGGATTTTACTTGCTCAAAAATCATGAGATAAATTTTGTTAGGATCTAAATGATGTGTAGTATTTTAGAAAAATATAAATTGGATATGTGATGTTGGTTTTCTGGGGTATTTAAATAGGTCCTTGAAATGTGTTTTAAATCACATGCAAACTTGTTTAAATTACATCATGAGTTTCAGTGTTCCAAAAATTATGAAATTTGGTGAGTAGGCTAATTTATACTTGCTCTAGCTTTGGTAAAAATTTGGGCAGTAGTGCTTAAGTACTTTTCAAGTTATAATGCTATCTTGTTATTCTAGGAAATACTTAAATGAATTTTTGTAATTTTTCTACATGTGCAATGTTCATATAAATTTTTGGAGAATGCCTTGGTACCCTAGAGTGTCTAAGAAAATTTAGAAATCTGTTGTTTGACACTTTTTACTATGCTTTGTTATTTATACAAAAATCAGTCTTTTGGGCTTGTAAATTTTGTTCAGAGAGTTCCTGTGAATAAATTGAGTTCAAATTTTTACAGTAGCCTCTTTTTGGGTCAGAGAGTCTCCTGTAATTGTTGTAGAATTTTAGGAGTAGTTTACCTATATGTTTGAAATTCCACTTAATTACTTAAGTAAATTAAGAAATGAGTTTAAATAAAAATTCTAGGTGGGCACACCTTACTTTCTGGTGTTTTTGTGACCTTTGTGAACTTGTAGTAGTATTAGTTTTGTCTTAGAAAATGTTTGCCACATCAATAAATATTTAACCTTTACAATTTTAGGTTTTCTGAACAGCTGATAGTATTTCTAGGTTTGACCTTGGATAAAGGTGGTTGCTGGAAAACTTGTAAATACCAAAGTTATAGTAAAAATTGTAAATGAGCTTGTGTCAAAGATTGGGAGCATTTGGCTTAGTAGTTTGGGAGTTATTGCTGTTTAAAGTGACAGTCCAGAAGTGACTGCTCTCTGTTTAGAGAAAGCAGATTCTGGAACTTTGGAATTTCGACTAGGTAAACTTTGGAATTAAGTGCTGTGGTCTGAAAACATTTTGTAGTGCATTTCATAAGCTTTCCAGATTGTCTTAGATCATATCTTTTGGAGTTGGGATTCTCCAGTTATGTTAGAATCCTTGAGCTGCTGTCCAGAATGTTTTACTGTGGTAACATAAGTAATATTACTCTTGTATTGTTAGGTGTTAGGGCCTTAACCGAAGAGGAACAACTATATCTTAGGTTGGGTAGATTAGGTAATTACTTCTCCACCGGAGAAGAGATTTGCACGTACTAATAAAATAACTTGAATAGAGTATTTTATTTCTGAAATGCATTTCATTCCGAGCATGTTGCACCCATTTATGCATCCATGGTATTTATTGTGCATTCATGCAATAGGTGTACCGGAGGGGGTAACTCTCCTCGAGTTCGAGCCTGTGATTCCGGAGGAAGTCCAGGACCAGGAGCAGCAGGAGCCCGAGGATCCAGCAGGCGAAGGAGTGCCCGCAGACGACCTTCCTGAGTGCCCAGACCACCGGCCCTCGACCTTTCTGAAAGGCAAGCCCCGGTGCATGCTGAACCTACTGTTTTATAAATTAATCTTGAGTACTTTTAATTGTTTAATACATTAAGTTGTAGGAGTTATATGAAAACACTTGTTGCATTATACCTGTCCTTGTCCAGATATCGTACTTAATCCTATATTAGGTTTAGGCACGTGTCAATGCTTAGCCCTGCTTAGTACGGTAGAAGTCGGGTGATTTCCGGTCATCCGCGAGATGTAGAAAGGAGTCACGAGTGGCTTTATGGCTATCGTGGATGGAACCATGCTTTAAAATGAAACTGAGACCGGGCGGGAGTTCGATAGTACAGCCGCAAGACACTTCACGTCTCGGGTGTGGAGCTATGCCCGTCTGAGTCGTTTAAGGACCGATTCGCTGTACGTCCTTGAGTCATGTTGAACGCAGTCTAACACTTAGTTGGCCGGATAAGCCGTTCCGACCGCGAAGCCGAGTAATGTGGTTCAGGCCGGGAATCGAATGGTAGGTCGCTTCTTGGAGGAGAGAAAGGATGTGCTTGGGGACATTGGCGTGAGACCAAGGGGGGGTTAGAGTCCCTATCACCTGGCAGAGTGTCGCCCACATTCGGACCCGCGATTCCTGAATCATATGAAAAGGTGGCTTGTGCGACCCTGGCAGGGGCCTGCGCGGTGAGTGTTAGAAATACCCCTCCAGCTGGATAGGAATTCGATTCGAATCGCCGTCGCTCCCGGTTAGTGAGCACTTGACTTGGGCAGCGGCAACGTAGACCTCATTAAATGAACTGGTGGTTAAGGGAACGATACAATGTTGCCATAATGATATACCTGCTATGGATATAATAATCATGTTGTTTGATTATAATCAAGTGCATGTTTAGTACAGGTGCTAAGATAGATGACAGGTAAATGCTAAAAATAACTGCTAGTACAGGTTATAAGAATTTCAATTACTTATGCCTTTATGCAAAATGTTATGTCAGCTAGCCCCTTGTGTAAGCCTTGCATAATCCTTGGTGTCATCTTATTTTCTGGTTTTCGGCGGGTAAGTCTAGCTGAGTACATTCCAGTACTCAGGGTTTATTCCCTCCTGTTGCAGATGATATGCTCTATCAAGGCTTCTGCAAAACTTGTCTCCACCCTGCGGGTGAAGAAGACTAGATCACTTGTGATCATCTTTTATGTACTTTCCTCATGCTTTTGTGGGTTGTTGATCATCAAAACTGGCAGTAGTTAATCAACTGGTGTGCGTTTGCTTCCGCTACTTTTATAAACTTGGTTTGTAATAATTGCGACTCCGTTTGTGTAACCTTATTTCAGATCTACTTGTGAAATGTAACGTATGATGTTGTATGTTGGATGATGCGATCCTGGTTGTAAGCAAGTTGGTTTGAAATCCTTCGTGGTTTTGATTGACTACCGGGATTATATGGGCTCAAGTTCGAAAATTTGAGCGCTTCGGTGCTTGTTTTTGTACTTGTGCTCTTATAATTTGGTCGGTTCTGTTACAGCTGGTACCGGAGCATAATTCAACATTAAACACATCATATGAGTATTTAAAAACAAAAGTATTTGATTATGCAAAAGGGTTAAAACACTAAAAATTATTTTTAGGTATGCCAGTGATCACATCCCTTAGCCCAAATAAGGACTCTTAGGTGGCTTATTATAGAGACTAACTTGGGTGGTAATGTATGGATCAATTGCCTCGACGCTCTGGTAAGTGTGAGTTGTGAGAGCATGATCGTTCAACCAACGATCTAGGGGAGCGTAGTTTTGGTGACTTGCATACTTACATGTTTAAACCATGTAATTACGTAAGCACTTAATTGTGGGAACCTTTATATCGGGTAGCTTTGATACTGAAGTATATACATCTGGGGATGTGTATATGGAAAGTATTTAAATTACTGCTTTCTTGTGTGCTTATATTGGGAAACTGTTGGGCTGAAATGAGATTTTTCTGCAGGTACACTAACAGCGTAACGAGTAGACCGATAGTTTCGCTTATATGAGAGAACGTATGTATGCCACCGCCTAGCGTTAGAACTTTAGGTTTCTACTAAGGTGAGAGGGCGTACGGAACGTGCATGCATCATGTTTAATTATATCATACATATCATTTACTCCCTCCTTAAAAACTTCTGTACTCCCGACTAAATTAAATTTCGTATCCCCTAAATGATCCTCACTTTAAGTCCTATTTTGTTGCTTCAGATGGCACGTACCAAGAGGACCGCTCGCAAGTCCACTGGGGGCAGGGCACCTCGTCACCAGCTCGCTCCACGTGAGCCCCGCCCTGAGCCTACTGAGGTGGAAAGGCTGAGGGCAGAGTTGGCTGAAGTGACTGCTGCCAGGAATGCAGCGCGTCAGCAACTGGAGCAAGTGATTCGTGATCGTGACCAGGAAACCCTTGCAGTCCAGAGATTGACAGTAGCAAACCGCAACTGTCAACGCATGCTGGTCCGTGTCATGAACCAGAGGGATGAAGCCTGGCATGAGGAGAACGTTCTGAGAGGTCGTCAGTTTGAGCTCGAGCAACAGTTGGAGAATGCTGAAGAGTACAATGACAACCTTCATGAAGAAGTGCATCGCCTGAACAACCAACTTAATCCTCTGCTACCCAGAAACCACAACGTAGATGAGGACATGGGTTCAGGGATCTTCATGGCTGAAGATGATGATGAAGTGGAGGTCAATGGACCTCAAGATGCCGCACCAGAAGAAGTACTAGAAGAAGAACCCGAAGAGGAAGAAGAAGATGAGGAGTTAGAGCCTGTTAGCGACGAGGATGGCGGGGAGATCCTTGACACCGACTCTGAGGGCGATGCTTAGTGTAGTCATCGCGTAGCTACAATGTTAGGATTGTCTTTTGTGCCCTCCCTGTGTTGGAGTGAGGCTTTGTAATAACTTGACTTTTGGGATGTAAGGTCGAATCCTATGTTTCCTGGATGTTTAGTTGGAGCCTGTTAATTTCGATCGCAATTGGATGTCTTGTTGTGTGGCGTTCGATGATGGTGTCACGATTAGCACCCTTCGGTGCCGCGACGAAACCGAGGGCCTCCTATGGCGCGCGACATAAGGTTGTGCTGCTTGGCACGCGCTGGTATCGAGGTGGCTAGTCATGATCCACCATGGAGCTCTACCGTTGAGAAGTCTCTTTGTGATCAGTTTGAAGTAGCCTTTCTCAGTCAACTAAACACGTTGAAATTGAATCCAAGTCTCGGGCAAAAGATAAAAAATCACGTAGATTTTAACGTAAACGGTTCAGTAACTGCTGTGCTCCTTGTGTGTGAGCCTTTATCAAAGTACATCTTGTTGGATTCTCTCGCATGATTGCACCATTTGATCCGCTTGAATGTATGGTGCGGTTGTGATGAAGTATTGTGTCATGAGCATTTTGAGAAGTCTATTTCATGAAGTCAGTTTGACATATTTACAATAATTTATCTACAAACTTCCCACATCGTCAGTGCTCATTGACTATGCATTTTACAGATGTCGTACAATCTTCGTCGGGGTCGTGGCAATGAGGATGAGGAACAGCCACCCCCTCCACCACCACCTACCCCGGCTGAGTTGATGCAGACCGTGGTCGAAGGGCAGCGTATGCTGGCAGATGCTATGCGCCAGCTTGCCAACCGGGAGGCTCGTCCTGGCCGCCAGGGCCCAGAACCCAATCAATACAGTGATTTCAAGGACTTTCTTGATACTAAGCCCCCGCTCTTTAAGGAGGCGGAGGAACCACTGCAAGCTGATGAGTGGTTGAATACTATTGAACAAAAGTTTCGTCTGCTTCGCCTGACTGAGGAGCTAAAGACTGAATATGCTTCTCATCAATTGCATGGTCCAGCGGGTATTTGGTGGAGCCACTATCGTTCCACACTGCCTGCAAATGTTCCAATTGCTTGGGACCAGTTTAAGGCCGCATTCCGTGGAAACTATATTCCTCCAGGTCTTATGGCTATCAAGCACACAGAATTCATGAGGCTGTCACAGGGAAATAAAAGTTTGACGGAATATCTACAATCTTTCAACAACCTGGCAAGGTATGCCACAGAGTTTATAGATACCGATTCCAAGAAAATTGCTAGCTTTAAAAGAGGCCTCGGCCCAAAGTTGATGAAGACTATGGGCACTAGCAAGTGCACTACTTTCAATGAATTTATCAGTGATGCTCTGACTCAAGAGAACAACAATGCTATCTATTCTGCCTCTAAGAGTCGCAAAAGGGCCATTGAGGCGAGTGCTTCACAGTCTCGAGCTCCAGCTGCCCCGAGGGCTCCTTCTCGCCCTCCTGCCACGAATGCTAAGTTCCGTCCTCCACAAAAGAAGGCACCAGTGAAGACTGGGTTTCGTAAGGCATATACAGTGGCCCTGCCAAAAAGTAATTCGGGCCAAGGCAGCTCCAGTGTCCCTCCTAGCAACATGCCTTGCTGGAACTGCAACAAGCCAGGCCATTGGTCTAGAAACTGTCCTTACCCCAAGAAGAATGTCAACCAAGGTGGCCGTCAGGGGCACGCTCATTATAACAGTATTGAGGAAATCCCATCTGGTGAGGTTGTCACTGCTGGTAAGTTCCTAGTTGACCAACATCCTGCAGTGGTACTTTTTGATTCGGGTGCTTCGCATTCCTTTATCAGTCCTAAGTTTGCATCAGAGTTTGCACACAAATTGCATACTGTTGAAGGTGGGGGTTATTGTATTAGCGCAGCAAGTGGGAATATTTCCACAAATAAAGTAGTGGAAAATCTTGAGCTTGAGATAGAAGGGCGAAAGTACTCGCTTGCCTTAGTGGTTTTGCCGGGCTTAGGCATAGATGTTATCTTGGGCATGAATTGGATGAGTCAGAATAGGGTACTCATTGATACATCCACTCGGGTAGTTATGCTCAGAGATCCTACAGATAAAAAGGGTTTTCTGGTACAACTTCCTAGAAAAATTGATTTGTCTGGGGAAGTACATGCTGTGCAAGCCAAGGCGTTGGCTGAAATTCCCATAGTAAATGAGTTTCCGGACGTTTTTGCCGATGATTTGCCGGGGCTCCCTCCGGATCGGGATGTGGAGTTTAAAATTGAGTTGTTGCCTGGCACGGCTCCCATCTCTAGGAGACCCTATAGGATGCCTCCAAATGAACTCGCTGAACTTAAGGTGCAATTGAATGAACTTTTGAAGAAGGGGTTGATTCGTCCTAGTTCGTCTCCGTGGGGATGTCCTGCTATCTTTGTAAAGAAGAAGGATCAGTCGTTGCGGATGTGCGTAGATTATAGACCTCTCAATGCAGTCACTGTCAAAAATAAGTACCCTCTACCACGTATCGACATCTTGTTCGATCAGTTGTTTAAAGCTAAAGTTTTCTCCAAGATTGATCTAAGATCTGGCTACCATCAAATTAAAATCCGCCCGGAAGATGTTCCAAAGACAGCCTTTTCTACCAGATACGGTCTTTATGAGTATCTTGTTATGTCCTTCGGCTTGACAAATGCCCCCGCACACTTCATGTACTTGATGAATTCGGTGTTTATGCCCGAATTGGACAAGTTTGTGGTGGTATTTATTGATGACATCCTGGTATATTCTGTGAATGAGGAGGATCACGCTGAACATCTGCGTATAGTCCTCACAAGACTGCGTGAACATCAACTTTATGCAAAGTTCAGTAAGTGCGAATTCTGGCTTCGTGAAGTACCTTTCCTTGGGCATGTGTTGTCCGATGGAGGAATTATGGTGGACCCCGCCAAGGTACAGGAAGTACTGAACTGGAAGGCTCCTATCTCGGTTCACGAGGTCCGAAGTTTTCTTGGTTTGGCTGGCTATTATCGTCGCTTTATCCCGGATTTCTCCAAAATAGCCAAGACAATGACTCGGTTGCTGCAGAAAGACACCAGGTTTGTCTGGACTCCTGAGTGTGATGCGGCTTTTCACAAACTGCGAACTCTCCTAACCTCAGCTCCGGTTTTGGCACAACCGGATATCGAGAAACCATTTGATGTTTATTGTGATGCCTCAGGCATAGGTTTGGGAGGTGTTCTGATGCAGGAAGGCCGAGTGATTGCATATACCTCTCGACAACTTCGGAAGCATGAGGCGAATTATCCAACGCATGACTTAGAACTCGCCGCAGTTGTTCATGCTTTGAAAGCCTGGCGACACTATCTGTTGGGCAATGTTTGCAATATCTACACAGACCACAAAAGCCTCAAATACATCTTCACCCAACCCGAGTTAAATATGCGTCAACGAAGATGGCTCGAGTTGATTAAGGATTATAACCTTCAAGTGCACTATCATCCTGGCAAGGCAAATGTGGTTGCGGATGCTTTAAGCCGTAAGTCTCATTGCCATTCCTTAGTTGAAACTGATTTTCATCGATCTCGCCTTCTACATCCAGCAGTCTTGTACAACATCACTGTCAGTTGTACTCTCAAAAGCAGAATTATTGAGCTCCAAAAGACTGACACTGGTATATTCCACATCAAGCGTAAGATGAAAGAGCAAGAAACTACACAGTTCAGGGTAGATGAAGAGGGTGTACTATGGTTCAAGGATAGGTTAGTTGTGCCTAAGGACCGGGAGCTTCGAAATGATATTATGTCTGAAGCACACTCCTCTAAGTTGTCCATCCATCCTGGCAGCAATAAGATGTATTATGATTTGAAGCCATACTATTGGTGGACCAAGATGCGGAAAGAAATAGCTGCATATGTGGCTAGGTGTGACACCTGCTGTAGAGTTAAAGCTGTGCATATGAAAGCTGGGTTGCTTCAACCACTTTCTATCCCAGGTTGGAAATGGGAAGAGATAAGTATGGATTTCATTGTCGGTCTTCCTCCTACTGTCAAAAATCATAACTCCATCTGGGTAATTGTGGATCGTTTGACCAAATCAGCTCACTTCATTCCAGTTAGAGTGGACTATCGTCCCACTGACTATGCTGAGTTGTACTTCAATCAGATAGTCCGGCTCCATGGGATACCTCGTACTATCATATCTGACCGTGGTCCCCAGTTCACTGCTCGCTTTTGGGAGCACTTGCATCATCTTCTGGGAACCAAGTTAGTGAGAAGCTCTGCTTATCACCCCCAGACATCAGGACAGACGGAACGGGTTAATCAAATCTTGGAAGATCTGTTGCGGGCATGTTTCATTTCATCCAAAGGTTCTTGGGAAAAATGGTTACCTCTAGCCGAGTTTTCGTATAATAATAGTTATCAAGAGAGTATTAAGATGGCTCCATTCGAAGCTTTGTACGGTCGTAAGTGTAGAACTCCACTAAACTGGGTAGAAGCTGGTGAAAGGAGATTTTATGGTATTGCTTTTGTTGAGGAAGCTGAGAAACAAGTCCTTACCATCCAAAAACATATGGCTGCAGCCCAAGCTAGACAGAAAAGTTATGCTGACCATCGTAGAAAACCGCTCGAGTTTGAAGTTGGAGACTTCGTTTATCTGAAAGTTTCTCCAATGAAGAGTGTCCAACGTTTTGGTGTTAAGCGGAAACTTGCGCCAAGATACGTGGGTCCTTTCCAGATCATAGGCAAGAGTGGAGCTGTTGCGTATAAAATCCAGTTACCTCCAGAAATGAGTGCCATATTCAACGTTTTCCATGTATCTCAGCTCAAAAAGTGTCTTCGAGTTCCTGAGGAAAGAGTCCCTTTAGGAGACATCAGGCTGGAATCCGATCTAACTTACGAAGAAAAGCCAGTCCGAGTGATCGATACTCAGGAACGAGTGACTAGAAGCAAAGTGGTTAAGTGGTATAAAGTAATGTGGAGTAATCAGGGTAGTGAAAGTGACGCTACTTGGGAACGAGAGGACTATTTGCGGGATGGTTATAAGGAATTCTATGAAAAATGGTACGCTTTCCAAATCTCGGGACGAGATTTTTATAAGCGGGGAGGGCTGTAACACCCCAGGTGTTTAGCTCCTTAATTGCATTGCATTTGCATGAGCATAAGCAAGCATCATTCATTTCATGCATAAGCTTATAATATGTTTATATTTCATGTGAAGCAAAAAGTGAGTAGTGTGCAACACACAAGTACCTTATGTGCAATTTCCTTTGTGAGATATGTCAACCACTTTAGTGTAACATAATTAGCAAGTGTTGTGCAACACACTCATGCAACATGTGCAACATGAGTTTGCAACATTTGGGTAAAAGTGTTGAATTACTTGTGCCAAAGTATGTGACATTAGGAATTTTGTGCAACCAATGTGTAGGGTGGCTAATTAGGTCTTATAACACCTTAATTACATTTAGGGTAAGTAGTGGAGCAATGTTCATGTTGACCAAAATTACCAAATTGCCCTTCCAAATGTTGTTGACCAAGTTGGACCCCTAGAGTGATCTGGTTTGACCAATTAAAAAGTCCAATTTAGAGATCTTGCATGGAGGAGTACCCTTAAGCAAAGTTGTAGAGAATTTCATAAGAAACAAAAGTTCTAATATGGCCATCTCATGAAAATGATCAGAACATGCTCAAAAATGGCCCACAAGTCAGTATTAGGGGCTGTTTTGGGACTTAGCAAATTTTGCTAAGTGTTGAGCTGAAAACCGTTTCACAGTACCTCACTTTAGCAACTTGTAACTCACAAACTAGGCCAAACCAGTCCTGGAGCCAATTGACAAAGTTGTTGTCCACACATAGCTCTACAACATTGTCAATATCACCATCACCTAGTTCTAAATGGTTTAGGAGATATGGTGTCTAGAAAATCGGGTTTCAGTCGGCTTAGTGACTGAAACTAAGTTTCAGTTTCAAGGGGCACCACTTTGGAGCCTTGTAGTTTCAAATCTAGGCCGAACCAGCCCAAACTCCAATTGACAAACTTGTAGTCCTCATGTAGCTCTACAACATTGCCAACATCAACCACGCCTGGTTCTCACTGGTTTGGGAGTTAATCGGCGACAAAACTGCTCTGTCAGTCGAGCGAGGATAACCTCCATTCAGTAAACGGGGACGCCATGCAGCCGGCTCGCGTCGTGGCGCTCAGGCAGAGCCCGGTGGCCGCGTGGCGCGTGCGTGCTGCTGTCGTCTCCACGTCGCGAGCTCACGCGCGGGAGTGAAGTGGGAGTCGACACCTCCATCCCCAGCACTCACGCCACTCCCTCCTCCATTCCCTCGCTCTCTGGTCTGACGAGCAGTGCCACTCCGACCCCGCCGCGGCCGGGCGAGCTCACCACCGCACGGTAGCCTACCTAACTTCACCCACAGCTCCGCCTTAGGCTCCCGGACCTTCCCCTACATCGCGCTTGATCCATTTCGTAGAGGTGAGGAGGTATTGTCGATTTTCTCTCCACTGGAGCTCACCGGAGTATCGCCGCCGCCACGGTCCACCGTGGCCAGCTCCCCTCCCTCATTCTACTCCTGTCATGAACCTCGTTCTCACCTCCATAATCTGTGGGGATGCTTGTGGCAAGACCTTACCGTGGGATGCGACCTCGCCGGAGCGGAACACGACGACCACCGTCGTCGCGCTCACCGTCCCGCATCACGGCGTTCCGTGGCCGGGGTGGTTAGGGCCTCTCTCCATCTCCCTTCTCTACCTCAATCAGTCCGCCTAGTTGCAGTGAAGCTCGTACCGAGCTCAGATGTGACCGTGCAGCCTCACCGGTGGCGGCGCACCGTCACCCGAACTTCACCGGCCGCCACTCACGACGGCGAGCCCCTCCCACTCCAACCCGAGCCTTCCTACTTGCACGAAGCAAAGCGTCGCGTGACGGGGAACGCGTGGGTGGGTTCGGTTTTCCGGGCGGGCTCCTCTCCGACGAGCTTGAGCTCGCCGGAGCGCGCGGTTCGTCGCGCCCCTGTCTCTCTCTCTCTGACGGCGGGTCCCGCCTGGCAGACCCACGCGCGCGGGCAGGACGGCCGAGCAGGCCGCGCGCACGTCATGGGCCGCGTCTTTCCGGGCCGGCCCAGTATAAATGAGATCTTTTTCATTTTTAATTATCTTGCTACAGAATTTTGGTTAAGTTTGGAAAATGTAGATCTAGGGTTTTATTTGCTTAAAAATCATGAGATAAATTTTGTTAGGATCTAAATGATGTGTAGTATTTTAGAAAAATATAAATTGGATATGTGATGTTGGTTTTCTGGGGTATTTAAATAGGTCCTTGAAATGTGTTTTAAATCACATGCAAACTTGTTTAAATTACATCTTGAGTTTCAGTGTTCCAAAAATTATGAAATTTGGTGAGTAGGCTAATTTATACTTGCTCTAGCTTTGGTAAAAATTTGGGCAGTAGTGCTTAAGTACTTTTCAAGTTATAATGCTATCTTGTTATTCTAGGAAATACTTAAATGAATTTTTGTAATTTTTCTACATGTGCAATGTTCATATAAATTTTTGGAGAATGCCTTGGTACCCTAGAGTGTCTAAGAAAATTTAGAAATCTGTTGTTGGACACTTTTTACTATGCTTTGTTATTTATACAAAAATCAGCCTTTTGGGCTTGTAAATTTTGTTCAGAGAGTTCCTTTGAATAAATTGAGTTCAAATTTTTACAGTAGCCTCTATTTGGGTCAGAGAGTCTCCTGTAATTTTGGTAGAATTTTAGGATCAGTTTACCTATATGTTTGAAATTCCACTTAATTACTTAAGTAAATTAAGAAATGAGTTTAAATAAAAATTCTAGGTGGGCACACCTTACTTTCTGGTGTTTTTGTGACCTTTGTGAACTTGTAGTAGTATTAGTTTGGTCTTAGAAAATGTTTGCCACATCAATAAATATTTAACCTTTACAATTTTAGGTTTTCTGGACAGCTGATAGTATTTCTAGGTTTGACCTTGGATAAAGGTGGTTGCTGGAAAACTTGTAAATACCAAAGTTATAGTAAAAATTGTAAATGAGCTTGTGTCAAAGATTGGGAGCATTTGGCTTAGTAGTTTGGGAGTTATTGCTGTTTAAAGTGACAGTCCAGAAGTGACTGCTCTCTGTTTAGAGAAAGCAGATTCTGGAACTTTGGAATTTCGACTAGGTAAACTTTGGAATTAAGTGCTGTGGTCTGAAAACATTTTGTAGTGCATTTCATAAGCTTTCCAGATTGTCTTAGATCATATCTTTTGGAGTTGGGATTCTCCAGTTATGTTAGAATCCTTGAGCTGCTGTCCAGAATGTTTTACTGTGGTAACCTAAGTAATATTACTCTTGTATTGTTAGGTGTTAGGGCCTTAACCGAAGAGGAACAACTATATCTTAGGTTGGGTAGATTAGGTAAGTACTTCTCCACCGGAGAAGAGATTTGCACGTACTAATAAAATAACTTGAATAGAGTATTTTATTTCTGAAATGCATTTCATTCCGAGCATGTTGCACCCATTTATGCATCCATGGTATTTATTGTGCATTCATGCAATAGGTGTACCGGAGGGGGTAACTCTCCTCGAGTTTGAGCCTGTGATTCCGGAGGAAGTCCAGGACCAGGAGCAGCAGGAGCCCGAGGATCCAGCAGGCGAAGGAGTGCCCGCAGACGACCTTCCTGAGTGCCCAGACCACCGGCCCTCGACCTTTCTGAAAGGCAAGCCCCGGTGCATGCTGAACCTACTGTTTTATAAATTAATCTTGAGTACTTCTAATTGTTTAATGCATTAAGTTGTAGGAGTTATATGAAAACACTTGTTGCATTATACTTGTCCTTGTCCAGATATCGTACTTAATCCTATATTAGGTTTAGGCACGTGTCAATGCTTAGCCCTGCTTAGTACGGTAGAAGTCGGGTGATTTCCGGTCATCCGCGAGATGTAGGAAGGAGTCACGAGTGGCTTTATGGCTATCGTGGATGGAACCATGCTTTAAAATGAAACTGAGACCGGGCGGGAGTTCGATAGTACAGCCGCAAGACACTTCACGTCTTGGGTGTGGAGCTATGCCCGTCTGAGTCGTTTAAGGACCGATTCGCTGTACGTCCTTGAGTCATGTTGAACGCAGTCTAACACTTAGTTGGCCGGATAAGCCGTTCCGACCGCGAAGCCGAGTAATGTGGTTCAGGCCGGGAATCGAATGGTAGGTCGCTTCTTGGAGGAGAGAAAGGATGTGCTTGGGGACATTGACGTGAGACCAAGGGGGGTTAGAGTCCCTATCACCTGGCAGAGTGTCGCCCTTGGGGTCGCGACATCATTCGGACCCGCGATTCCTGAATCATATGAAAAGGTGGCTTGTGCGACCCTGGCAGGGGCCTGCGCGGTGAGTGTTAGAAATACCCCTCCAGCTGGATATGAATTCGATTCGAATCGCCGTCGCTCCCGGTTAGTGAGCACTTGACTTGAGCAGCGGCAACGTAGACCTCATTAAATGAACTGGTGGTTAAGGGAACGATACAATGTTGCCATAATGATATACCTGCTATGGATATAATAATCATGTTGTTTGATTATAATCAAGTGCATGTTTAGTACAGGTGCTAAGATAGATGACAGGTAAATGCTAAAAATAACTGCTAGTACAAGTTATAAGAATTTCAATTACTTATGCCTTTATGCAAAATGTTATGTCAGCTAGCCCCTTGTGTAAGCCTTGCATAATCCTTGGTGTCATCTTATTTTCTGGTTTTCGGCGGGTAAGTCTAGCTGAGTACATTCCAGTACTCAGGGTTTATTCCCTCCTGTTGCAGATGATATGCTCTATCAAGGCTTCTGCAAAACTTGTCTCCACCCTGCGGGTGAAGAAGACTAGATCACTTGGGCGTGATCATCTTTTATGTACTTTCCTCATGCTTTTGTGGGTTGTTGATCATCAAAACTGGCAGTAGTTAATCAACTGGTGTGCGTTTGCTTCCGCTACTTTTATAAACTTGGTTTGTAATAATTGCGACTCCGTTTGTGTAACCTTATTTCAGATCTACTTGTGAAATGTAACGTATGATGTTGTATGTTGGATGATGCGATCCTGGTTGTAAGCAAGTTGGTTTGAAATCCTTCGTGATTTTGATTGACTACCGGGATTATATGGGCTCAAGTTCGAAAATTTGAGCGCTTCGGTGCTTGTTTTTGTACTTGTGCTCTTATAATTTGGTCGGTTCTGTTACATAAATTCTACTAGGAGGCCAACGTGGTAACGGACTATCAGGAGACGACACGGATGCTGGGTGATCTTCCGTGGTTTGGCCAGCATGGATGCTATGTGGTCTTCTATGTAAAACTATCGTTGTGCCATGTGCGAGCACTATATATATATATATATATATATATATATATATATATATATATATATATATATATATATATATATATATATATATATTCATATCCGTTGGATGCTGTGTGATCATCCAAATCATTTCCGGCCTCTGAGAAGCCATGGTAGAATTATATAGAGATCTCGTTAGGCTTATTTCCACCACTGATCATGATTGGAAATTGCGCCTATCATGTGGAGAAAAGTGTACACCCCTTGCAGAGCATATTGAATCTATTCGAATAACCACGTCCTTGGAATGGACAATCGCTGAGATGGGGTCTCTTATGATTAGTTTATTTTTATGTGTAATGAAATAGAACTAACATGTTGAATTGATTAATAATAATAAACCCGGGAACCGGCGAGAAGGGTAATGCTGTCCTAGGGCCCAAACTCACATTAATTTTACACTATACCACCTTACCATTTCCATCTCCGCCACCATAAATCCGCCACCACCAAATAAGCCTTCACCATCCACTTCGCCATACCCCAAGGATTAGGGCTTGCTGAGTACTTTATGTACTCACCTGTTGATGACTTACAGACACTACAAGAAAAAGTCGCTCTAGGCACGTTTTTATAGTAACGCACACTAAAAGCATCTCTACATAGTCATATAAAGATGTTTTTAATGCGATTTTATGAACGTGTCAACATAATACGATATTAGACACGTTTTTAGTGTTAAAAGACATCTAAAGACACTTTTTATGATGGTACTGTAAACGTTTCAAAGTGACACGGTGGTAGACACACTTTTAATCGTCAATAGCTTCTAGACCCGTTACAAAGTGTATCATAAAATGCTCCATAGACAATTAAAGATGTTTTTTTATACAATACTAAAGTCGTCTCAAAATAACACGAAGTTAGGCACGCTTTAAACCGTTAGTATAATTTATACACGTTGCAAAAGCGTATCAATAATTGTACATAGTCACGTAAACATGCTTCCTGATACGATATTGAAAATATCTCAAAGTGAACCGAAACTAAATGTGCCTTCGTCAACCATCAGTAGCACGTAGAGATGTTGTAAAAATATACTCTCTCCGTTTCAAATTATAAGTCGTTTTGGCTTTTTTTGGTAGATCAATTTTGCTATGCATCTAGATATAATAATATGTCTAGATACATAGTAAAATAAATGAACCAAAAAAGTCAAAGTGATTCTCCGAAGAGGACTGGAGCCACGCAAAGATTTATGGATTTGCCAGAAGGAATCACTAGGACATAGGGTTTCGACCGCGCTCAAGCTTACCTGTGAATTAGAGTATCGCTACACTATAGTTTCCGCTGCAGTATCTACCACCCTGTTATAATAAATTGCCGCTTCATGGTAGTAGAACCTCGCTAGTTACGTAATGCCTATGGCTATACCATTTGATCCTTGACTATTGTAAGACCATATTTTTAATATTAATAATGCTCGGTATTTTATATTTAATCTGTGTGCCAATTCTATTATTTTTGTGCGTATTTATGCTTCATCCTGACGCTTGAGACTCTCAAACTGAGGGCCCGACATCGCCGAAGTGTCTGACGAACATCACGGAGATCGTCTGGATCAGGCTTTGCAGCAGACTGTCGGTGACCAGCGCGCGCGGCCCGGCCAGCCACAGCTGCCGCTTCACCTCGTCGCCCACCGGCGGTGCCAACAACAGCCTCTTCGGAGCTGGGTTCTTCGGGAGGAAGCGCCTTCTCGATGTACGCTTGTCTGTCTGTGTCAGTGTGTGTGAGAGACTAGAGAGGTGTTCTAGGCGCAGCCTATAAAGACAGCGAAGAACCGGAGGTTTGGAGCTCCCTACACATCGTGAGCGAAAACATAAACCGAACATAGCTAGTTCCATTATTCCATAAAATGGAGAACAAACTTAGCTAGTCAAGACTTTATGTTAGTCTATATAATGACACACGTGGTACCCACGCTAGTTTGTCTCTGCTTGAGACTTCTCCTTTTTGTTTATGTTCTATTGGCCAGGGTGACATTGTATTTGTATACGTTCTTGTTTATTACTGAATCTGACTCTATGGAGTCATCACTCTACGTGCCAGCAAAATTAAATTATTACAAAATAGTTTTTTACATGTTTCTGTCATAACAAAGAGTTGTAGCTCAAAAGTGACGTCATACTATTGGTATTAAACTCGATCTAGGTTTCAACTATTCAATTAAGTTGTAGCAATTTTCAGTTAGACGCGTGGTTTGCTGATTTGTTCGGAAGTTCCGCGTCACGGAATTTCTGCAGGAATCTGTAGAACCTCCGCGTATTGCTAATTTGCTGCATCGAGTTTGGTTTTTATAGGTGTATCCACCCATCTCTATGCCTTGCCCGATCCTTTCAGGACTCCATTTACCACCTGCGAGATCCACTGAGTTTATCCTCTTCTTTCCAGCCATCCAGAGCCTGCGGGCGAGTTCATAGCTAGGTAAGGATGCATGAGACCGACCCCACCATTAGTGTAATGGCTCCGCCTAGGCACGCACAAGACCCTCGACGCGTGCCATCCTGCAGAGCCCATCACCACGTCGTCAGCTACGTCGTGGAGGGAGAGGTTTGCAATGCAGCCCATGGTGGGGTTATGGACCATGCCATACCAGTCAATGCAGCAGTTTGTGCCCGTCCATGATGGGAACACAACCAATCACACCTCCGACAACATTACACGGATTGACATCAACGTGTTGTGGTCCGCCATCGACCACCCTGATGTGGTCGCGGTAAGCAAGGTGAGGGCAACCAGAAGCCTGAATAGTTTCGAGCCAGCAACACCGTGGCCAGGCCATGGTGCCATGCCGCTATGTTGACCAGGTAATCAACCAAGATAGCGCGAAGAGTGATAACCGCGACACCGAGATGAGAGTGAGAGGAAATTGACGCCGCTGGAAAACGAAAATCTCTTAGAGGTCAAGAATTTCCTTGAGTGCCAAAATCTAGCTGCCAAGGAATAATCATTTTCTTGGTGGTTGTAGTAAACCGCCAAGGTAATTTGTATCTTTAGTGGTTCCACTCGGTCTCCAACATAATGTGCAGCTTTTCTTGCGTGTTATTGTGAATCACCAAGGAAAACAACTATTTCCTTAAGGTTCAAACTTTTTTCATTTGAATTCATTTATGGTCTTAAATATGCAATACAGATTAAATTCACTAGAGTGAATCAGTGAATACAAAAGGACTCTATATTAGCCAATTACTCACAAGTGACTTCGAGACGTAGTGGTGAGGAAAACACATGAGGGCTGAGGTTTTTAGTTTGAACCCTAGTGGCCGTAGGTTTTGTTTTGAGGTTAAAAACTTTTTCCTGACACATTTCCTTGGTGGTTTGAGTCCCTCAAGAAATTAAATATACTTGGCAACTTTGAGTTTGAACCCTAGTGGCTGTAGGTTTTCTTCCAAGGTTAATTTTTTTTGACACATTTCTTTGACGGTTTGAGGTCCTCAAGAAATTAGATATACTTGGTGTCTCACTGATTTCCTTGAAGCCTTATTACTTTTGCCATTGTCCAATTTAATTTGGCGGCTAAACCGCCAAGAAATTTATCCTTAGCAGTGGACCGCTAAGAAAAATAAATTTTCCTTGCTCTCTATAATTGGCGGCTTTTGCTTGACGGTCGCCCCTCAAGAAATATATTTTACTTGGCAGTTTTTGTCCCTTACGAAATTTCTGTTTCGGTGTAGTGTGAAGACCAACCGCCGCCGCGACCGACTGGATCCTTCTCGGTCCCTACCGCCTTCGTTCCAAACCTAATCAACCGAATTTTGACCACCCACTGCAATGAGGTGCTTGAGTGGGAGGTCCACGACAATGCCGGACTGCTCAACTCACTGCACTGAGCACGTCAGATGATCGAGGTATTCACAGAGCCAATGAGACAAAAATTAGATTGAACTTAGGTGGTTTCTGCTTAAATCACGTCCATTTGGACGGCCATGTCATATTCTAGGCATCCCCATGTCTACATTGGACTAGGATAAGATCACTTAAATACATTAGGGAGCTAAATAAGTGATTTCAAAATTTGAGGGCCCAAACGAGAATCACATATTACTTTACGGATCAACCATGCGATTTACTCAAGATAAGAAAAATATATGTATTATTGCATAAAACATCAATTGTATACCCTCAATTGGCCGTGGCTTTTTATACTTATTATTATTAGATGGGTGGACTTATTCTGTTGGGGTTGAAACTCTTACAAAATCCGTGCTAAAATTTATGTCGCTATAACTCAGCCAATCATCGTGTAATTACGCTTTGGTTAAATTTCTTGTAATAGGTAGACTCCTCCCTTCTGTAAAGGTCTATGCTTCAGTTAGCTCCTGGCTAACTTCTTGTACATGGTTCAGTGCCTTTTTTATTATATTTTGCTGGGGAACTTTGCTCCACAGTTTTCGTTCAAAAAATCTGTGCTAAATTCAACTCCAAAATTCAGTTTTGTAATATCAAACAAAGGGTATATACAAGATGCTTCTTTGATGGATTGGCTGCTCTAGGGACTGGTGGTTTGATACACTTCGGGTCTGGAGCATTGGATATGTTCTTGTGTGATTCATTAATTGTATGTGGCCATGACAAACGAAGGTACACGCATCTGGCTTCAAAATTCTACATTACAACTGGTGTAGTTTCATAGCTTGTTTTTTTTACAAACCTCTTCATGTTAAGCTATCTGAAGGAATGGAAGAACCGAACACTCTGTTCTTCGTCTTTGCTACCTGTGAATTCAAAGTTACAACCATGCCTATATGTTATTTCCAGGAGCACAGATTATAATGGCGAATGAGTTAGAACAATTATCCATACTATTGTTAAGAAGTAAAACAACATTTTCAGCTTTAGGCATTAATTAGATTAGAGTTGTATACCCAGATAGTAACTTCAGTTCTAATAAATATATATAGAAGCATGGAGTGTAGTATCTAAACGAAGAAATTTTAGTATGCACGAACCAAAATGAATGGAAATGTTATCTGTAGAATTTAATATCATAACTGATCTTTGAACACATACCTCTTTGTCCCAGTTGGCACACAAGGTGACGATCATGAGTAACAAGAGTTGTACTAAAAGCCCGCAGTTAATGCCCATCCAAAGACCCTAGTTGGCAGCAATATGCAAGAAACTGAAATCGATCAGTCAAAAACTTAAGGAATTTAAACTCGATCACTCTTGACGATGCACAGTAAATTTTTGCGAATTCCAGGGAAAAGAAGAGCACCATGCCGCCGAGACTCAAGACGAAACCTAAGAGGTAAGCTGACGGGATGCCGACGATGTAATAGGCGCCAAGGTTAATGCAAGCACCAATCTTCTGCCATCCACAGCCTCTAGCCACGCCTGCAATTGCATCAAAACATTATTCGAGAGTGTTTAATTTTCCCTGTTACAGTCCAATTGGAACTGAACAGTTTTCCATGTACTGTATGCAGAAATGCAGTGGCAAAAGTTTTGGTAATTAATCTACTGTTACCTGAAAGAACAGTCATGATTCCATCGAAGAATATGGTGACTGCGATGACCAGCATCATCCTGGCCACATAGCTCACCACCTCCTCCACGTCGCTGTAGGCGTGGCCCCAGATGTAGCGCACGCAGACCAGGATGAGTCCCACCATCAGTCCTTCCGAGACGGCCAAAAGCAGGACAACACGCACCGCAAGCCGCGCAGCCCGGGGCCGCCCTGCGCCCAGCTCGTTGGAGACGCGAGTGCTGCAGGTTTAGCCATGCATGCATCAAGATGGGCACTGTCAATTGGCATGGTCTATATGCTTTGGTTCATCATCATTCATCAGAAGGCTATGTACCTAATGGCGGAGCTAAGACCAAAGGGGATCATCCACACGAAGGCAGAAGTGTTGAGGCTGTAAAAGACGACCGTGTAGTGCAGGTTCAGTAAAGAGATATGGCATACAGTAACCAAGAGGAAGAGGAGGATATTGTAACTTGAGTTTCAACCTGATGGATAGGACGGACGTCTCCAGCTTGGGATTTGGAAGGAGGCCTGACAGGAGCACAACAAGCTCAAACGACCACATTTCCAAGCTGCAATGCAATCACATTTGCGCCGTCAGTGCCATATCTACAACACAACCGTAGAAGTTGATCGATGCAATGCAACACATGTATCGATCGCGTACCAGACCATCAGAACGGATGGGATCGCTAGCCTGAAGAAGCTGAGCGCATCACGGAAGGCCTCCGTGGAGAATCCGGTCCACGTCTCCTTGCACGCGCGGGAAACCCTCACGTACACGGCTAGCGCGGCCACGTTCACCCAGTAGGAGATAGCGTTGCTCAGCGCGGCGCCCTTGCTGCCCATCCCGAGCGCGTACACCAGCAGCCAGCAGACGAGCAGGTGGCAAGCCGCGGCGGCGCCGGCGCTTGCCATCACTGGTTGCACGATGTTCTGCGTCTGCAGGAACCGGACGTGGCACTGCAGCAGGCCATAGCCAAAGAGCGCCGGGATCATCCACCGGGCATAGGTGCCGGCCTCCGCAGCGATGTCCGCGTCCTGGCCGAACAGGAGAAGGATCTCGCCGGTGTAGAACCTGATGATGGCCAGTGGGACGCTGACCAGGGTGAGCAGCAGCATGGCGCGCTGCTTGTAGATGCCCAGGAGATTGTATCGCCTGCCTCCGTAGGCTTGGCCGCACAGGGTGTCCAAAGCGCTCGCCATGCCAAGCTGGTCAGGACAGGCAAAACTGTGTGGTGATCCACTTGGATCTAGAAGTACGTGAAAACCAAATTGATTTGTAGTTTTCCTTCAGTTTTGGTTGAACAAAAAACATGCCCCAACTTGAACGCAATACACTTATTAAGTTGGGTATGCTACTGGAACATATGGAAGGTCATAGGTCGCCAAACACCCACCGCTCCTTCCATGATGTAGAAAAAGCCCTTGATCTGAAACTCTATTGCTTTGTGTGTTTGAGCAGACGCAGTGGCGGATCTACAGGGGGGCTGGGGGGCTCCAGCCCCCCTAATGACTTGATTTACCACTAAAAAAAATACTGTAGCAAAACTTCAAATCACCATTAAATCTTCATACAAATCAACATCTCCATTGTTTTAACCCTCCCTTGATTCTCATCCTGCATCCGCCACTGAGCAGACGTCATGTCTTAAAATTAATTTTCATAAAACATGTAGTACTTTGCCGATGCCCAAAATGCATTAGGCCAATACAAGGAGCCATTTTGGCTGTAGATTGGGCAATTTTGCAATCATTTAGTATTTAGATATTCTCAGAAATTAAGAAATTTGAGTAGAATGGATGCATACTTTGAGAAGAGACTCAATAATTGGGAATGTGGTTTCTATGGAGGTCGTGTGACACTAATAAACTAGAAGCGTACCCTGCATGCACGTAGCTGCAGGTATTGCGGTTGATTTAGAACGAAACTAGACCAATTGGACCATTTTGTCTTTGGTGGCCAGTGGCTCTTGTCTAAATGTAGGGACATTCTTAGAATGTGAAATAGCCCTATAAATAAATGAAGTGGCTGCCCAAGACAGCCACTCCATCCACTTCTTTCATTTTCTATGGTTAGCCAAGAGTTCAAATGCAAAGCAAGAGATAGGAGATATAGCCACCTCTTAGTCTTTTTCTTCACATCAGTGGGAGGACGTTGGGAGCTAGGCCAATTATAGGTGAATTCACGATTTCTTAGTCCTCAAGAAAATCGTGTGGAATTCACCACTCTTGTCTCCTCTTAAATCCACTGAATTTCTCGTTTTTGTAAATTTTCTTCATTTTCTTGGCTGATTTTGTTAATCTATGTTGGATCTGATTTCCTAGGTATTTCTTGAGTGGTTTTGGATACTTGGAACTTGGTCTCGTCATTGCTTGAAGCCTAGCTCTCATCTCCCAAGTTCCTCCCTTCAAAAACCCTCATTTCTTGCCTCTTTTGATGATTTTCTTGAAGATATTTGTGTTGCGGTTTTTGAGATGTTCTTGAATGGTTAATAGGTGCTATTGTCCTTTGGAGACACCCATAGTAAGTGCCTTCAACAGATTTCCCACTAGCAGTTTCAATTCCCACTTTTGAGTCTTTTTCACAAAACCCCAATTTGGGAAGGGGATTTCAAAATTCCCTGCCAAGTTTTGATATTTTTGGCATGATCTCTTGGGGATAGATTCAAAAATTGGATGGTCAAGGTGTGTCCAAAGTTCCATGATTTCTGATCTCGTTAGAATCAGTATGAAAATTTTCTTGGAGAGAAGCTCGGTGAAAACAACAAAACATGCTTAGGATGGTTTCAAAACTAGTCCGTGCAACTTTATGCATCTTGCTTCAAGTGTGGTGATTTTTCATGGGTATGTTTTCCATGATGTTATAAACCCTTCCACCAAGTTTCACGGATTTTAAAAGCATGCTTGATTGGACATTGATAAGACTTCAGGCTGAAATGGCCGTTTTTTGCTGAAGGTGTTCAATTTCGTCTTTTTTCACCTCCGACGTAGTATTTTTCTAGCCTAGTAATTTCTAGGACAGTTTGCTGTTACCACAAGATATTAGCTACAATTGCTCGAGAGATTCAAAGATTGATTCAGAATATCGGCAGCTCTGTAAGTCTCGGGGAAAAAAATTGAGCTTCCATTCACGTCCTGTCGCTTTTTGGGTCCTTCACCAACTACCTAAGTCAGAGGCAGCGAGGTAGCCGCATTATCATAATAAGTAGGGATGCAAGCAAAATACCACCCCCAACCCGCCCGCCCCCCCCCCCCCCCCCCCCCCCCCCACACACACACACAAAAGAGTGATGGTATTGTCGATACCTATTTACATCCCACATCCCTATATACTCATAAATGTTAAAACAGACCAGCAAGAGAGAAAAAAAGCCCCACAAGTTCTAAACAAAACTGAAGCAGTACACGTTTGCCGAATATTTCTTCTTTTTACGTTTTTTATACGAGTAGTTATTTTATTTTATTTACTAGAGGGTACATATACTTAACAATATATGTTACTAGAAGACGGAGAGTCAGTACTCAGTAGGGACAGGGTGGAATCATTCAGATAGCAACGGACTGATAATAGTATCGGCAATGGCACAAAGATGAAGATGAATGCAATATCGGACAGCAAACCGGAGGACCACTGCAGACAATGATCTCCAATAAAACAATAATTGCAGTCAATCGATGTCACCAGTCTAGAGTCAAACTAAATACGTAGTCCCTCCATTCACCATTAGAGCAACCACAATGTATATGAGCTAAGTAGTCCATATGGACAGCTTTTGTGTCAGTGGACTATAGCTATTGTTGTCTCTACAACGTTTCAGCCAACAAGTAGTCCATAAGGTGGGTCCCATATGAGATAAAAAATTATTTCTCTTTACAATCCTGTGCAAAACCAAGAAAGAGAGAGAGGAGTGAGAAAAAGTAATATTTTTTATTCCTTATGGGTAGTCCATAAGCTTATGGGTACCTTTTGCTATGGACTACCCTATATACTGGTCTCACAATGTTCCAGCTACCTGATAGCAAATATTTTAATTCTATGGACTGTCTTATGGCAAACATTGCGGTTGCTCTTAGTTAGTTCTTTTTTTTTCACTACATTAGTTGGTTCATTCATCAATACGTACTCCCTCTATTCACCATTAGTTAGTTCTGGGCCTGTGAACCACAAAAAAGAAGACTAAATAGATACCAAGACCTTCATGCATGATCTGAAAATTAATTTTGGGCGCATTAAGGGTATGCTTGGAAGGTGTCCTCACCTTGCCACAAGGCACTTATGGCGCGCTAAAACGCGGTGAACAAATCAACTACAAACTAAAGGAAGAATAAACTCGTCGTGCTAAACCTACAGCAAGTTACAAACGCAATCTAAACAGCTGCCCAAATGTCTTTGGCTAGTTGTGGCGCGGTGGGGAAGCCATCAAACAGACCCTAAAGCATTTCACAGGGGCATGGAAGTATACGTCACCCAGGCTATTAGTATGTAATCCCTCCGTCTCTTATTATTTGTTGTTTTGGATTTTCGTATCACAACTTTGACTAGATTTGTAAAAAATACGTGCAACATTTGTATCTTCAAATAAATTTTATTAAAAAACTAGATTCAAAGATCTATCTAATGATATCAACTATATATCATAAATATTAATATTTTTTATATAAAATTAATCAAAGTTATTTCTCGGGAAGCGAGAAAAACAGAAATTTAAGGACGGAGGGAGTAGATATGTACTTTGCCAGCATGCTTAAGCCGGTGACGGTGGCGAAAGAGCTGGCCATGGAGGCGCCAGCGAGAGGGAGCTCGCCGAGGTGGCCCACGTACATGACGGAGACCATCTGGATCACGTTCTGCAGCAGCGCGCCGGCGATCAGCGGCCCCGCTAGCCATAGTTGCTTCTTCACCTCGTCAAACACCCCCAGGTTCTCCCCGGGTTGGACTGCGGCAAGGAGAGATTCGTCGACGCCCGCCTTCGTCATGGTTGAGCGCGGCTCCCTTTTCGATCTCTCGCCTTCTCTGTCTTTATTTACCTCTCAACCTCTGTTAACGTGTTGTGAGACAGAGAATGAGAGCAAGACCAGCAAAGGCACTGCACTGACATGTCAGTATGTCACCGAGACACGCAACGAGCATCTTTGGAACTTAGGGGTGTTTGGTTTGAGGAGTTAAAGTTTAACAAATACGGTAGCACTTTCGTCTTATTTGACAAAAAAATTTCCATCTTGGACTAATTAGGCTTAATAGATTCGTCTCGTAAATTACTCATAATCTGTACCGACATGCATGCAATTAGTCTACATTTAGTATTCCATGCATTTGAGGGAACATTGATGTGATGGGAGTTAAACTTTAACAAAATGAAACCAAACAGGCCTTAGCTGTTCTTTTCGTGTAAATATTTATTTAGACTTAGCTTACAGTTTACACAGGTTTTCTGTTACAAATCCGAACTATTATTAAAAAAAAGCAACTCACATGGCACATAAGGACTTGTAGTTGCCTAATTGGTGGGTTTAGTATCATATTGGAAGTTTAGGATGACGAGGACTAGCTTATAATCTTTGTCGCTTCACACGTAGCACCTCCAGGTTAGTCTTTTACACGAAGCGAAGATGAAAGTGTAAGAGGGATGCTACGCGCAGACCCGTTATGTTCCAGTTGTAGCAGTCGTATCTCTCGCCATAAAAAAGCCCTAGACGAAACTCCACCTGACTAAGTGAGATTTGACTTCACCTCCATTTAACCTTGCTCGGACGCAGGTTTTGAAATATCTAGCCATCTATGGGTCATGGATATGATATCACCTGACTAAGTGAGACTTCACCGTCATACTAGAATGATGGTCTGTCTACACCAATGTTCAGTCGTATCTCTCTCGCCAAAAAAGGCCCTGGATGAAACCCCACCTAACTAAGTGAGATTTGACTTCGCCACCATTTTACCTGACTGGCTCATTC